>OY728125.1:1184508638-1189508638 GCA_963277665.1 Viscum album | reverse complement strand
CATTTCCATTTAGACTTTATTGTTGATATGCAGCAATTCACTCTTATATAGTGTATATACTATACTTTGGCATATTATATAATTAATTAATTTATTCTCACGATATTATTAATTTCTGATTAAATTTTATTACTCAATTATTTGTATTCTAGGGTCTCTCAATTTTTTAAAAAAAAATTAACTAAAATATTGTTTTAAATGTTTTCATGGTTTATTTTTCTAAATATTTCACATTATTGTCAATTTTTTTAAATTGGTTTTAGGAATATATTAATATAGAAATGAATGTTTTGAAATGTAAATTTCATTCAAAAAGCTTCAAAGTGGTATGGGACACTTTGATTCGAAAATATCTTTATTTAATTATTTATGTTGTAAGTTACCTTTATGATTTATGATTTCTATTTGTCATTCATAAATATTATGATTTCATGAGGTATGTTATGATAGAAAATAATGATTAAATTATTTTTTATTCATGATGGTATAATTTTTTCATTCCTTATTTTATATCCCTTAATGATCTTTTTATGCTCATCCCATATTCTTGAAATTTTTTCCACAGGACTTAAAGAAGAATAAGGGTCAAGGTTGGGATCAAGGAAAAGTCATGATGTCTAAAACATGGAACTAGATATGAAATTTTTTTCAAGAGTTTTTATTTTATGAAAAAATGGTTACTTTTTAGAATTTTCAACTTGTAATATTCATGTCGTAATGTAAATATTATTACATAATTCTGTAAAACTCTAATCCTGAAGATAACATCAATGTGAATTATTCTTTTAATTCAATATTATGTAATGTTTTAAGGACGATTCCTTATAAGGGCATCCCCTGCATGGATTATGTGCATTGATACTGTTTACACTCCTTCCACTAGGGACATCTACTAAACAATTGAATAAACTAGATTAGTATATAAATTAAAGTACAAATTTATAAACTAGTAAAATAACTAATATAAATTGAATAGTTTATGCATATAATCCATAATCATAAAAAAATGTTTTCCATGAGTAAGTATTTAGACATAAATCCTTCATAATGGCTTGTAAATAAAATGTAAATATCATATGCCTAACCCCCAGGAGTGTCGTATCCAAGAGTACAGCAAGGACTGTGGTCATGTACCGGGATACCTCAATTCATGCCTAAAACTCCTTGTTAGAGTTTTCACTCCTAGTTACATCTTTGGAAGAGCTACCTCTACCTACTAGTATCTAGACAATGATGTATTTTCAGGGAAAATACACAAAATATCTATATTACCAAAATTCAAGGAAGTTATTCTATACTAATCCTAAATGTTTATCTTAGGTTGATGTTTTCTAATTAGAGTTTTCATATCATATTTTCTATGGTTTTTACTAAATGTCATATAATACCAATTGTAACTCCTGGATGGTCATTACCCAATGTCGGTGCATTATTAAATAACATTGGCATGATCATAAGGGATATATTCACAAAAGACCAATCAGATTAGTTTCCTTTGAAGTACTAGATACGTAGAAATGTTTTACATTTCATCATGAAATAAAAAAGTGACATTGTGTCCCCTTTTAAAACACACATATTGATTGGAATATCAATATATGTTAATCATAATATACTTCTACACATCCTGGAAAAAATAAATCATAATTAAGGTGGGAGATCAAATTCTCATTAAGGATAAAAATATAGAATAAACTATTATAATTACGGATAATCATTTAAGGTAATTAATAACATTAAAAAAAGGCCTTTAAAAATAATCATCAAAATAATATGGAAATGATAAATCAAATAATTCCATTTACTAATTCAAATGGAAATTCTAAGATTCAAACAATCACATGTAATATCAATAGCTAATTTCATAATGATGGAATTCATAATGTCTGACATCATACCAATTAGTCAAGGCCTCGTGACAAGACTACAATTATGATTTTTTTAATAAATGGTCCAAGAAAATAGTTTTCCTCTTGAGACCTACCGATGCATCGGGGAGCTATAGTAGGCCTCTCCTGTCACTTACTAAGTCCAATGCATTTCTTATTTGAAAACTTTGAATCATAACAGAAGCAATCATTTTAAAACTAGCATACATAATTTTAATACTTAACCATAAAACATGAATGGTATAAAGACAAAACATCCTTGGTAAAACATATTTTAAAATTTTCAATACAATATAGAAGACTGTTTCATAATAAATTAACTTCAAACAAGTGTAAAATCTATAAAATAATGTTGACATAGATGAAATAAAAACTATTTCAGGGATATATATATTTATATTTTGTAATAATTTAATGTTAAATTAATTATAAAATAAAAAATTTTTTTAAAAATATTCTTATAATATTGTAAGGGATGTTTTGAAAGTGTTGTAACAGTGGAAAATAGCTGCCCCAAACATAAAATATAAAAAAAAATTTAAACATAATTTGTAAAAATGGTCATAAAGTAGCTTTTTTGGAAGACAACGGAAATATTCCATTCATAAAATTTTAAATAAAAAGTCAAAAAATGGTATAAATTAGTTTCACCAATAATCTAAGAAAAAGTAAAAATGTATTAAAATGTATTTTTATGAAACCCAGATGTGGATGATAACGATGTCCTAATTGATAGGTCTGTAAAAACAACCTCTGATAATAAAGAGTTGTAGAATTAACCCATAACATGTACTTTTCATTAGTCATGGGTACGTTAACCTCATTTATAATAGTTAAATAATAGTAAATAAATTATAAAAGGACCACATACAGAAATATTATATCGTATATTATCTTCTAATATTGTTTTGTTAACAATATTTTAGTAGTACCACTATTTCAGGTGTTAAGTGATTCATTTTCCTTAATTTTATTTTTTACAAAAGGGATGATTTTTAAGGATAGTCTGTATTTTATTAATATAAATAATGATATTATAATCCTAATCATTATTTTAAACCATAAAAATAATATGATTCTTGAATGGTTATGATGGTGAATGAATCTCATCATGTTCGTGGAGACTAAAATCCACACATATGCACGAGCGACAATATCAATCTATTGATGGTGAAATAATATGTAATCAGATGTTATATTATATACATAGAATCATTAAAATGTTATATTTATTATTATTTCAATTATAGTCCATATTATACCCTTTCAAATCAAGAAGTGTTGAATAAATGCAACACCACGACATGGAGATGGTAAGTCGTACGTACGAACGTATGTGACATTGTCATTCATAAGATGGATAAAATAATTAATATGGTTGTAAAAAATTTATAATAACATAAATACATGTAGAAGGTATTAGTTTTAATATTTTTTTATATAATAAACAAATAATTATGAAGTGGAAAAAGAAAAGAACATTGAAAGAGGTGATGAAATTATTACCTATTCTTCTGGTGCTACATTTTGATTTGATCAAAAGGGATATAAAGATTAAATTTATGATCAATGTATGGAAAGTAGGATAAATTATTAGCAGTTGGAACGTTATTTTAGTAGTGTTTGGACAAGTCAAATTGCTTTGGAGGTGTGATTTCACAAGAAGGGGAAGTACCCTTTTATTAAAGGGGTGATGGTCCCTTTAGAATAAGATTGAAATATTATTATATTAGAAAATATTTTTCAGTTTATAATGTCTCTAAGTGGATTTATATATAGGATATGGTGAGGAAGGGTTTCAATCCTTTCAAAAAATAAGTTTTAAATGGTTTAGAATACCATATTGACCTTATCTTTTAGATTTAACTCTTAGTTAAATAGTTTAACTTTAAAAATGTCTTCTTGTATTTTTAAATTACATGGATAATAAAATTACAAAAAAATTAAAAGAGAAAATCAAGTGGTTCATTAATGATATATATATATATATATCATTATATAAGTATTTTTTATGAAAATTATTTCTTTAAGAATATTATATCATTTAATAATATAGTATTTGTTATAAAAACTCATTTATGTCTATTTTGACTCAATTTTGTATTTGGTTTTTGTGAAAGCCCAAAAAAATTATTACAAAGAAAAAATACATAAAATCAATCATAACATGTCATATTAACCAAGAAAATTAGTTTAATGAATCAAAAGTCTCAATTTACATATATTTGTATATTAATAAATTCAATTATTTTTACTATTCATTAATAATTTAATTACTGCTTCATCATTGAATCAAAATTGAATTGAATTATAAAATGTATAAAAATTAAAAATAAAATACCATCATATATGAAATATCTTTATATTTATAATGAATAGTTATAGTCAAATTTATCTTATCAATAAAACGATATTAAGATTTGTTTAGTTATTAATATTTTAATTTATTACTTTTAACACTTCTTTAAATAAAATCATATTTAATGTCTTAATATAATCCAAGTGGATCAAATAGGATCATATTTTATTACTAATATATATTTTTGACAAAATAAAATTATAAAATAGAATTAGGTCATGTGATATTGTAATTATATCATCATTTTTTCCTTTAATTACCCTATTTACTTCTAATCGTGGTAAATAAAATTCAAATGTAACTATTAAAAAAATTATATTCATCCCATTTAATCACATGTTATACACTGATTTCAATCATGTCTCTCGAATTTTTTAAATTCAATTCACAGAAGCGATAAACTTCTATTTTATGAAAATTTGTAAATATGCCTAGAAGGTGCGTAAACGACGTTAAAAATTTGCCTAAAATTTTATATATCTAATATTCTTATAAAATGACTCCAATTAATTAAATTGGACAGATATAGGTATTATGTATATATTTTTTCGTTAAAATAACTATAAATAAAAATATTAATTAATTAAATAAAATACAGTTTTGAAATAATAAAGTAGCGTTTTTCACTATTCCTAAAAAATTGAATGAATTCAGAAAAATAACAAAAATTTACCCTAATCTAATTTTAATATTCCGAATCTAAATATGATGACCGTTTTGAAATATAAAATTTACAAAATTTTAAAAAGTGGGTTTTACTATTCATAACGGCTAATATTCATGGTTGTGGTGTGCTAGAACTCGAATTAGCATATAATGGAAACTATTGTAATATTAAAAAAGAAGTTTACTATGGAATCTTGGGGTATTAAAATTCCCCACACCCTAACCCCCTTCATTTAAAATTTCCTCAAATTAATAATAATAATGACCCTCTATGAATTCCCACACAGTATAACCCCTTCGGTCTCCCAATGCACACATCAAATACCAACAACAAAAAGGGTAGATCTCATTGTCAATACCTCATAGTCTGAATAGAAACAATAATGTATGATGAACCAATGAAATCTCTCACAACCAATTCACTATGGACAAACATTTATTTATTGATGTCCCTCTGGGTATCTCTTACTATCTAACCACTCTAGTCAATGACCACTGGTAGCCCTCACATTCAATAACTCTAGTAAATTATAATAATTATTTATAATTAAAACACCTTACATTGGGAGGCTCTGAATGTAAATTGCCCTGGTTATACGTCCATATTGTGAAACACATGCATCTCATATAAAATGAAACTCCATCATAACAACAGTAGTCCTGAAAAAAAAATCATCTAATCACGCTCTCTAGACCCAATAGATATAACCAAATAAAACATGTGTAACACCTACAAAATAAATAAACTTTAACATTTATATAATAAATAACCATTTCTAAAAAAAATCCTTATCAAACATTAAGCAATGTAAAATTCTAAAAATAAGAAATACCAAAAAAATGAATTAAAAACATTGGGATACATAAACCAAAGACAACTACAGAAAGGCCCAAACAACCTATATCGAAATTGTATGTTCGATATAGGTGAACCTCATCCATTTAAGCAACCTAGAACATCATTGGTAAACAAAAATGTAAGAAATATTCAACCTCAAATATCTAGAGAGAGATAGAGAGAAGAAATCATGAGGAGATATTCAAGAATGAACAAAAGATCACAAATGGAATTCCAACACACTGCCGTAGTTCGATTCATAAAACGGATGACAAATCATTGGCTTGGAGAAGAAACATCATTATCGACCACTAATGGATGAGATGAGGCTAGAAGAAGACGTTTCAGGTAATTAGATGCAACCCCAGTCCTATTTTTCAATTAATAATAAATATTCAGGGCATTGTCTTTAATGATACAGTATGTGTATTGGCCTTTACTAGTTCCCACCTTAAGCGGCCCTACATTTTTATCCCATGACCTTTTAAGTGACCATAACACAATTTAGATTAAGTTCCTGAGCACATGGAATATACAAGAAATTAAACAAAGTGTACAAAAAAATTCTATATTTCCTTTGCCCTTAAAAAACCTCTAAAAAATATTCATAGGTGATAGAAGATCTAGGTTCATAATTAAAAAATTAATTGCTCACATCATATCCTTCAGAAGATGGAGTTGATGTTACCTTGGGTCATACCTATTTGACATGTGTATAAAAATACTTTTGACTCCCCTTGTGTAAGTGGGGTCCATTCTCCTTAAACTATCATTCCTTTTGGTATATGACCATGTTTATAACATGTTTGTATTTGAAATGAATATAGATTACATGTTTGTAAATTTTTTTACATTCCTCTTGATTCTATATAAAATATTTTATAAAAAAAATACATAATCATTTTATTTTGATATATTCCAACAATTAAAATGTAAATCAGGATATTGTTAATTATGATTTTGAATTTCCAAACCTGTATGTTTATAAATTGAAAAATTCCATTGGTAAATTAAATGTTATAAACTTTTATGGAATCTATACTGAGAGACTACTAGGATATTAAATCACTCCATAATTATTCAATTTGGTGTTTATGAATTCCATCTAGGTTCGTTTAGTGGTAAACCACCACATGGAGCTGATTCTAGATTTTGATTTATGTACATGGCGGGTTATGTTCATTAATACATTAATTCATTTAACTTTTTTTGGCTTCTTTGTAGTCATACATTGGTTGGTTATACCTATTTGGATTCGGGTACATTTCTTCTAGTGGTGTTTTTATTATATGTATACTAGATTATTTTTCATAATTTATATAATATTTCTTCATAAATTGATCCCACATTCATTTTTCCTGATTCCTGGTGGAATTTGACAACCCGTGGGGATTAAGAACACCTCTGGTCTATGACTGGACTAACTTGGTTATAGGGATACCGTGTTACTTAGGATGGTTGATTAAAAAGTAGTATTAAGATATTTTTTGAGATTCGTGTCTTGAATTAAGTGTGTGATTATTGGGACTTTGGTTTTAGTTTCAAATTAGTTCTAATCTAGTTCTCACTGAGAAAACATAAGTCAAAATTGGTTGTTATGGAATGAAGTATTGAATATTAGTTATAATATTTTCCCAAAATTTGATTTGGATATTTTGAAATCAAAATATTGTGTCAAAATATTGGGATTAATTTCCCCTTGTTTATTTATTTTATTTCTAATATGATGAATTATTTGTTGATTTATGATTTTTTCTAGAATCATGACACATAGAAGACATATGAATTTGGTTTAGGTAAAACATTCAACTAAAACTCAGTGAGTTGAAACACTTATGGAAAATAAATTAGTTGAGGTTATTATGCATATTTCTTATAACATGGGATATAACACTTTAGTAGATATCATTCATGATCTAGTTGTACTTCCTCAATGGGATGTTCTTCATAATCGATAATAGTATTTTGTTCTCTAGAAGAAATCATTGTACAAGGAATCAAATGTTCCTTATGAGGCTGATGAATGGTTGATCCAGATTGATCATTTCATTGGCTTCATAAATACACCTTATAAAATAATGCTTTTCTGTACCACCTTCATTATTGAATGAACAGTCTAGAGATAGTGGTACATGATGGTGATAGATAATAACCCTGAGTTCTTATAGTGTAAAAAATGAAAATTATTTTCATCGCCAGGTTTTATCCAAAGTTGATACTATTCACTAAGGATACATTTTTTTTAATCATGAGTAGGCTATCATGACTGTAACAGATTTTGAAATTTTTTTTCTATGTTTGATCAGTTTTCACCACTGATAATATTGAATGAAAATATTGTTGAATGAAGGTTTTAGTTATGATTTAAATATGATTTTACCTCTCTAGTTTTTTAATAATATTGTGTAGTTATTCTAATGTGGGTTATAGATCACAAATGGTTTACATAGAACCATCTATAAATTCAATGTTTTTGGGAGATTCATTATCTCCTAGTGGTGGGGTGAGTTCCTTTAAAGGAAAGGGGATGCATGATGAATTTATTTGTAGTTCTCAAAAATAGGGTTCTTCTAAACCTCATATAGTGTCTTTTGTATGTATGTTAAATTTTTATCAGTGTGTCAGGCTTGGGAATTTAAATTGGGTTTCTAATAAGGAAACCAAGATATGTGTCTCCTCTGGATACTCGGGTAACCAACATCAGTTCTACTATATATATTACACTTCTCCTAGTGGAACATGTTCTTCAGCTTCTTATAAATAATTGTGGAGATCAGATGCCTCATGTATGAAATGGATTCAACCATATTTATTGAGAATGAATCTTTCTCACATAGAATAGTAGTGTCCAGAAGAAGAAGATACGGGTCCAGCAATAGTGAGAGATACCATTATTATAGTTTTATCATTACTGAGTTCTTTATTTGATTCTGGTTATTCTCATTCATTAATTTCATCTTCCTTTGTTATTATACTAAATCATAATACGCATTTTTTTCATTTAGTAATTTATATTAATGCATAACATAGAATAAAGATATATACGGTTATTTATAGTCCCAATGTTATTTTCAATGTATCATTTTTATAGATTTATTGTATTTTTAAAGTTCCCAAAAATCATTTTTACCACATATTTGGGATTGGTTGGCTCATTTCTAATAATTAGTGGATTGATTAAAATCTATAATTGGAATTCATCACTATAGTTGATAGTGTGTTCTGTTTCATTGAAAGAGAGAAGTACACAAGGTCATGCAGAGGCATGCCTTCTTATTTTGGGTTACAAAAAGTGATAATCATGTTTCCTTTTGATCATGAGTGGTATTCATTATGTTGTGATCTTCGTACAATTCACAATGATTTTCCCAATCTATTTCCTTCTAACATCTATGATATTCCTCTATAATGGGAGGTATAGTTTTCTATTTAGAAAATTCCTACTACACTACCATTTATTAATCCCTCTTACTTAATGTAACTAGATAAAATGATGGAGTTAAATACTTTTTTGGATTATTTTATATATAAAAGATTTATATGACAGGGTGTGTCACATTGGGAGGTGCATTTTTTCATTGATTAGAAGGTGGATTATTCACTCAGCAAATGATTTTCTTATGGAAATATCAATAATTATAAGCTAAAGTACAATTATAAGTTTCTATGAATAGAAATTATATTTATTCTATTTAAAATGTAAAAGTAATTCTCAATGATTTAAATTTTATCTCGCTACCATGAGTTGAAGATTAATGATTCTGAAATTTAAAAAACATCCATCTGAAGCTGGTACAACAATTACGAGCACATTGTCCTTCCCATTGGTCTAACCAACAATCCTAATGTTTTTAGGGCATCAATGAACATGATTTTCCATGAGTATTTTTAAACCATTACGGAATAATTTTGAATGAACTCCTAGTTTACTCTATGTATGAATAGGATTATCTGAGTCATCTGATATTTTATTTCGAATTCATATGAAATACGTATCATTATTCAAATAGTTCAAATTTTTATTTTTGGATTCATGACGTGAATTTCTTTGTAATTTCTATTTTATAACATCAATTATTTGTATATATTTATAAGGTAACTATTATTATGAAATATATACATTCAAAGAATGTTTGTAATATTTAGTGTGTATTGGGTCTAGGTGGTATTATCACCAATTAGTTAAGGAAAACTCAATGTTGGCTCCTATGATAAATTATATTCCTTTGAAGGGAGATAATTTATAATGGTGTTAAAATGTTAGAGTGATTATGTTGATATAAAACATATTTTTACTACATCTCATGTGTTGACTCTTATAGAGGCTGATTGGGGTAATGTGGTGTTTTTTGATACATCTGGTTCAAGATTGGGTTGTGCTAGTATGAATAACGATCATATTGTTTCTTATAGATCTTGTCATATTGATCAACATTGGATGCATTATCTTACCAATGACCATGAAAATGAAACTATTATCCACATGATTAATAATTCATGTAATTACCTTTACTGATAATGGTTTAATTTGTATTCATGAAACAATATCATTAGCTATATCTTTTAAAAAAATTGAATCTCATCCATAGATTTTTTGTTGAATAACTTAAATAACATGGCATTGGAAATGCTTATACCCCATGGAATGGAAATGTATTCGCAGATTCCCTGACTAGGAAACATCTGGCCCAAGCATTGAAATAATTTTTATATGACTGGAACAAGATGGATCTATAAGAAAAGTCTCATATTGCAGTCCAGAAATTATGGGATGAGTTCTATTTTTATAGTTTTATGTTTAATTCCACTCTAATTTATATTATTCATTACAAATAATATATTTATGTTGAGTTATGTATCTTTAGAGACTCAATTTATGTAGGGGAGACCAATATTTAGTGGTCATTATCGAAAAGTGAATTTCATGTTATCATAATAAAATTGTTCTAGCATTAGTGTTGAGTTAATATATTTTGTGGGATATCGATAATTCTCAAATTTTTTGTGCACACAGGAAACACAATTATGTTCATTTAAATGTGGTGTTTGTTCTGGGGGACATGTATAAGGAAGGCTTTTGTTGACTTTGTCTCTTATTGTTATACCCTCAATAGGTGTAGGCCATACACCAGAAGACAACATGTTTTCTTCATCCACATACAATGCCTTCATGGAAGTAGAATGATTACTCAATTGACTTTTGTGTTTTTGTTGATTCTTAAACAATGAAAAATGAATTTTTATAATATTGGTGGTGGATATTCTAATGAAGTCATCACAATTTATATTCATTCATGATACAAACTATGTTTAAGACTTGGGAGATTTATATATAGATATGATTGTTCGTTTTAATTACTTGCAATATAATATAGTCTTAGATATAAATCATTGGTCAACATAGAGTTTATTTAGAGGCCTTCATAAGGCACATGGATCTCAAGTTAGTTTGAGCGTGGAATAACTCTGCAGCCGTATGACTAGAGAGACTAAGCTATATATATTATTGAGGATATGAAAATCCCTTTTGTTCATGACTTTGATGGTTCTTGGTAAGATTATCTAGTTTTTTTGTGTTTTATTAAATAAATTATTACCAGTCCATGGTTAGAAAAGAAATTTTTGAGGCCTTATATGGTTAGCATTGATGATCTCCATTATGTTGGAAGAGATTAGTGAATTTTCAATGGATGTCCCAAGCATGGTTTAGGAAATGACACAAATGGTTCATTTGATTTCTGTGATAATATAAATAGTATAAACCTAATATAATTCTTATAGTGATTATCATTCCATACCAATGGAATTTTCAGTTGGTGAATGGTAGTTTCTGAATGGTTTACCATGTGTCATTCATCGACGTCTTGGGAAGAATGGGATATATGCACCTCATTTTTTGGGGACATTTGAGGTTGTTGAGAAGGTGAGGAATATTTCCTACTATTTATAAATTATAATGTAGTTGACATCGATACATAACATGTTCCAAATACATCGGCTTCAAAAGTATCTATTTGTTATCTATCATGTGTTGAGTGGGAATGATCAAGATGTAAAACCGAATTTATATGCGACTGAATGTGTGGAATGATATGTTGATTCTAAAACAAACAAAATTAATGGGAGGATGATACCTTTTTTGTTCTTTGTTAACATGGTTCTAATTCTCATGAAATGATGGGGAGAGAGATAGTTGCAAAAATGAGAGATAAGTGGCCTTATATTTTTTTCATGTTATCTTTTTATTAGGATATCATAGGATAGAGTGATTATATGGTGGGGATATTATAACATCATGTGACCATTATTTGTAATTCCCAAAACCCCACTTTTCAACGTGATTTAGTTTGGTTTCATTTAATTTTGAATCTGGTAAAATTATAAATGTTTAGAATGATTATGTTCTAGTGCAGAGTTGGTGCATGGTTTCAATTAAACTATTGAATTTCATTGTTTGAACATCATTGTATGTAATTGAATTATGAAATTTAATTGTGAATTAATTTAATATTATTATTTGTGAAAAATATATAAATATGTTTTTTATATATCCTTTTAATTTTATATTTTAAAAATGAATATTTTTTTTATTAAAAGTACATTTTTTTAAAATTTAAAAATGATATATTTGATATAGACAATGGGATGAATTTTATTTTAAATATTATTAATGTAAATTAAAGATTATTGTTTTTTTATTATAGAAGACGACCACATTTTTAGTTAGTGAGTTATTAAAAAATCACAACAATTTTAAATTTTATGTATCATAAATGTAGCATGGATATTCCTTGGTAGGATGGTTATGAAGTCTCCTTTAGTCATACCAAAGGGACATGGTTATAAACAATATTATTTTTCACCTTGTGTTTGTGGATTACCATTGCCAAATACTATCATACCTTTTCATAATATTACAACGTTTCTCGCATGTTTGTATATCAATTAAATATATGACACAATTATATCTATAATGCATTCCATGTGAATTTAGTATAAAATTATATAAAATATCTTATTAATCCATTTGATTATAAATATTACATCATTTGAAATGTCAAACATGATTTACTTTAATTATGATTTTGATATTCCAAAATTATTGTTTAAAAACATTAAATCCTTTTTTAGTTAATTAAATGTTCTCATATATTATCAAATACATTGTGAGTCCCAACAAGGCCATTATCTCACACCCTACTTATGTCATCAATTTTTTATTAATTATCAATAACAATGTAATATTTAGAGTAAATAAAAACGTGTTGTTTGTTATTTCTATTGATTTTTGGACTTGGTGAGTTTAATCCATTAGGACATGGGATGTTTTACATATTTTTCTATAACATTTACATTGTACATTGGGTTTTTAAACCGATTTTTCTTCTCGTACATTTATCCGTATGGGGATTTTCTTATATTCATAATGGTTTAATTATCATTACAACTATAATGTTTGAGTTAATAAAGATCCAACATTTATTTTGTATGATGCTAGGTGAGATTCACCAACCCATGGGGATATCGAATTCCTTTCATGATAGTTCTAGACCACCTCATTTATCAGTTTACTAGGTTAAACACGTTTATTCAAGGAAGTTCTACATGAACATGAATGATACAATAAATTAGAAAAAACATTTAGATAATCAAATTTGAATATTCCCAAATAAGTTTAAATGAAAACAACGTATCCACTCTAATTTATGATTTTCTAACAATTTTTATTAGAGAATTTTTATAAAAAACATTAATACCATCTAAACTTTTTTCTTGAAACTCATTGTCTTCTCCTATGACTAATATTTAATTTAAGAAGTGAGAATAAAAAATAAGGTCTCTCAGTGAAGAGTTACAAATTATAATTGATATATTTGAATTTTATTTATTATTATATTGTCTATAATCTTATTTTATGCCTCAAAATGTAGTTGTTCCATTATATTAATATTTGTACTAATTATTATTATGATTTAAAAATTATTTTCCACCTCTTTCAATCAAATGGGAAATGAATATATCACTCATGTATACAAATGAAATACTATATCTGGGTAGTGATGGATTCATTTTACACCACATGCCTATGGATATATTGATGGATTGAATAAATATATAAAATATTTATGATATCAATATTATTTTTATGATAATTTATTTTTCATATCACTCTGATCTTTTCATGGAAATATTTAAAATGTAATGATGTGTATATATAGACTACCTTTCCATGACTGGTTTAATTAAATTTGATATATCTATAATTTTAGGAATTATTATAAATATTTATATATATATATAATTCATAAATCAATATTATTAATATAGATATGATGGAACAATGATCAATATGAAAGGATCATACAAACTCTAATGAGACATACATGATAAATGAAATAGTAATCACCTAGAAAAACTATTTTTTATCAAAATTTTTAATAAAAAGACAATAATATCTTATAAGTAAAATGTGCATCCTATTATAGGTAAAGGAATTTTTTCTGGTATTAATGTATAATATATATAATAAGGATGGATATAGAAATTATAAATAAATTCAATCATGAAAAAAGGATTTGACGTTATAAAATATTTTTTACGATGATTATTTATACTTTAATTTTCAAATGTATGCATAATTTATTCTACCTTAAAAAAATTGCATGTTTATAAATAGAATTTATTTATGGAAATGAATTTTTTTTCATTCCTCATACAACAAACCATTGTACAATGATCAAAATAAATAGTTTTAAGGAAACATTTCATTGTTTTTTATTTAATATGGAATCATTTTGTCAATGAAAAAATATTTTTAAAATGTTTTTGATAATATTTTTTAGAATTAAATAATTTTTATTAAAGTAGTTTGTATCCATATTTCAATTTATCTAAAAATACAAAACATCGGTCTTATTGTATTTTTAAAAAAAGATAATTTTTACAAAAAGAAAAATAATTTTAATTTTTTAACATTGACCGCACAAATCAATTTCTGTTTAATCATGAATAACAAATAAATAGAATATTTTATTACATGTATCCACATATAGATTAGAATAAAAATCCTTTGTAAAATTTTTGGAATTTCTTAATTTTTAAATATGAAATTTTATAAATGCATTTTTATTTTCCAGATGAAATATTCCACTGATATTTTACAGAAATTTTTTTTGGGGGATTACATATTTTTATTTAACTTTTGATTAGAAGCGTATAATATCATGTAATACAATTATAACTTTTTATCAAGATGAATTATGATTATGTTGAATAAATTTTGGTGACAGCTATTTTCTTTTATCATGGGATAATCCATTGTTACAGCTTAAGTTGTTTCCTAATTAGATGGATGAAATATAAATGAATTTGGTTTATAATATTTATGTGTCTATTTTATCCCTATAATTAATTTTATAATGAAAATTATTTTATGGGATCAATTGTTACATGAGAGTTTTTACCAATCACAATGTATGTACGGGAGTTGTAAGTGAAATACAGACATGGGATGAATGTATTTTTTAGTAGCCTTTTAAAAAAATTATATGATCTTGATTTTACAAAATTTAATATTACAATATTAAAAAATTAAAATATTCCAACATTATAATATAGTGGATCATATTCTTAGATTACATTATATATTTTTTTATCTGAACATCGCTGTTTTGTAATATGAATTTTGATATTATTAATGAATGGGTGGGTGTGATTTTTTCCAATTTAAACAAATGTTATTATAAACTTTTTGTCATTCTAGGCTTAAAACATATCATTTAATGATACTATTCCTGTAGAAAATTATGTAGTATATGATATAATCTATTATTATGATTACATTTACAAGGTATGTGATGAAATTATTTCAGTTTGTTAAGTCTAATAAGGGTAATATTTGTGAAGAAGATAATGCAATATTATATAAATATTTTCAATATATATATTATTATGATGTTGATTCTAAATAAATTTAAAAATATAATTTCATCATGGATCATTATTATATTAAATGAATATATATATGAGAGGATGAAATATTTATATATGTATTTATAGGTTTAAATTTGTTTTTATTAGAAAAATGAATTTTTATTTTCTAAAAATTGATGAGGAATCATTAGTGAAAAATTGCATGATAAGATATGTATTGTTGAACATCCAAATTTATAGTATATAATGTATTTTGATTCTTATAACAAAAAATTATATTTTTTTGATATTAAATATTGGATTAATTTTTTTCAATGATACACCTCGGTGTTACTTCAATGAAGTGTGAATAATTTTATAATCATTATATTCATCAGTAGATGATGAGTAGGAATTAGACATCACATCTGGATTGACACTACTTTGTGATGTCATAGTTCTGATTGAAATTTTCATTTAAAATAATTTTAAAGGGTTTGAGTAGATAATGTTCATTGATGACCTCTATTAAAAAAATTTCATGATTGACAAAAAAATTGTATTAATGTTATTTATATCCAAGGAATTATTTTCATGATAACATGGTCACCCACTATGATAACTATTTTCCAAATTATTTTAATTATGATAAATAGTGGGAACCATAAGTAAACATGTTAATAAAAAAATTATTGAATAATTAAATGATTGTTCTGCTATAAAATATAATTTTTTGGGAGCTATAAAGAATTTTTTTATTCTTAAATAAAATTCTTATGATATGAATAATTTGGAGGTTACAAATGAGAAATGGAGTGAAAACATGGTATTGTGAAATCATAAGGAATCATCCATCTTATTTTCTTGGGTCTACTGATTAAATAATAACTAATTAATTGATCAAAACCATTCAAAGGCTGTTTTCATCTCTATAGTGTTCATAGTATGAAAAAATAGTTTGGTTCATTGTTGTTTGGAGGGAGAAGAAGATTAATTATGAACACTTATCGTGAACATAATGAAATTTAAAGAAATTGAATGAATCGAGTTGGATGAGTATATAATGTTATTTTTAAAATTATAATTTCCTGATATTAATCATACTAAAATGGATAAATAATTTTATTATGTATGTTAGATGTATCCTGAACCAATTTTTACTGTTGAGGAAAGTATTAAAGGACATTCTTGATATGAATATGGTATTGTTATCCATGTTAAATAAATCATGTATTTATACATTCATCTATCAAAATGAAATTTTAGAAATGTGACATCAATATTATATTTTATTATCCAAAAAATATCATTAGAAATTTTCTCATTGTGGTAATAAATATAATATTCACAAATCAATATCGAGATTTTACAATAAAAGGATGATTAAATTATAATAAAATACAAAAAATAAAAAACCTATGGGGAAGAAGATAATTTTCTATTTATACCTAATGTTTGGTAATAAACATATTGGATTTATTCTTAAGGGTACTTGTAAATTCATTCTTTGTGTAAAACATATTCACTAAGATAATTAATGTTTCTTTATTATATTAGGTCAGATATGAAGTGAATATAATGAAATAACCACATAAATAACCGACCATACACAAAATTTTAAAATGATTGATGAATGAGAGTTATGTATAATGGTTCTAGAATCTATGTGTTAAAGATCATAACCGAATTCAACAAACTCGTAATATCAGAGAAAAAGGGAAATCTCATGATACTAATATGGATACAATTTTACATTAGAAAAACTCATTGGAATATCTAGTTAACATCCACCTCAAAACACATCATGTCATATTTTATCTTGAATCTACCCAATATATTATATTTGAATAATATTATATGAAATAAAAAATCAAAATAAATAATTAGATATTCAATTAGAATTCCAAACTACTATTTTTATGTTGCTTTCAACTCATGTCAATGGTTCTTCTCTGATTTTAATTATTGGGAATGATCTTTCTATATATGATATTTTTTCCCATAAAAGTGACCATGATTTTAAATTGGAAATAAATTTACATTATATTTAATGCCCCCAAATAAAATTTTGAAAAAGGGAATTCACCTTTGATAATATTAAACATCCGAGTATTGTTTTCTATTGTAATTATAAATACGAACCTTTGATGGAAATAATATCATATTTATAGGTCTTTATCCTTATTAAAGTGGGCTATTCAACATAGTTAGGTAGTAAAAAACTCATCATCAATAGTATTCATATTTTATTTGAGTTTGAAGATGGTTTTTTATATTACCATTCATATATTTCATCAAAATATTGAATTTTTGTTTTTTAGAACTCATACCTGGTGCTATAACTATTTCAATGAATCCATCTTGAATATTCCTGATTGATCTATAGGAAATAATGTAGTGATTCTATATATGTATTTATTAGGGTTTAAATTGATCATTTTAATCACCAAGAGGCTCATATGATTTATATTGATTTTTGGAAATATGTTTAAATAACATATTGTCTCATTTATTAGAAACTAAATAGGATCATAACTACAAATAATTATAATTAATCACATATTAATGTTGTTTTGATCAATAACATGGGGATCAATATTTTCACAAGACCAATCATTATTTTTTGTTTTGACATGTGATGCCTCAATGTTAAACATTGATAATAAAACCACCCAAAAAATTATAATATACTATTTTGTAATTTGGTATTAATAATTAAACCACTATATTCAAAGGTTTTATATCTATAGTTTTTGAATATTACTATGATTATTTTGGGGTAGTTTTTATAAATTATTCATTTATATATTATATGATAAGGGAATATCTTGATGATCATATCTGGATTATACTCATTACACCAAGGAATGACAATTTTTATGAAATATTTAATATTATATATATATATAATGTTTCATTTCTGGGAAATTTAATTTCAATTGATGATATATAAAATAATTAATAAATATTATATATTATTAAAATTTTTCATAAATGTAATAAATTGGATCTTCTTTTCAAGAATAGAACTTGTTTTGAAGGTGTTTTTATGAAAATGAAGAACATGTGATTTTTAAGCACACATTGTGTGCTTCAGAGTACACTGAATTTACCTAGCTAGTTGTGTGCAACCACATTTTGACCATATAACAGCTGAGTACATGGCTTTGTGGTGACCTTTGAGACCAAAATTAATCAGGAGCTGGTTGAGGCTATTACATGGCAGGTAGTGGTAATGAAAACATGATGAAATTGTTTTTTTATTGGATATTGTTTAGAAGAGTTGCATATCAAATATGGAAGCACCTTTTTGTTTAGGTGTTTCGTATTTGAGCCCTCTAGAATGACTTACAATTTTCATTCTCCTAATTATGCATCTGACCTCTGATTTAGACACTTACAGGTGAGTTGGAATCCCACCAGTGAGCTCTAAATCCCTTTTGAGCACTTCTAACTGATTCATCTTCTTTTGTGAGTTATTCAGGGTTTTTTTTACATTTTTTTGATCTGCAGCGATCTAGACCAATTCAAGGGCCGACATTCGATTATCCCAATCTTATGATATTGTGGTAGGTGGTTTGTTCCTCTCATTATTTTTGTTTGAATTATATATACTAATACTGATGCATTCCAACATTTTGGAAATTTCAAGATTTTTAATTTTGCAATGTTATTACTTGACATGGTTTGATTAAATAATAATGGGTTTATTGTTATGTTTTGGGTTAGATAAATTTTCTAAAGGACACCCCATGGGATTGTATCCCTTGATTTTCTGATTGCGGCTATTTGTTCATGGTTTACAATGTGGTGTACCTTGTTTCCCAATCTTTTTTTGATTAGGATGGGTTTTTATTGATTATATGATATTCTTGTTAAATTCATTGTGAATTTTTATCCACGTATTAGTTTTAGATTACATGATTTATATTGATATGATATGCATGATATTTTATCCCCAATTGATCATGAGAGCCTCGGACTACGATAACGGATGGGTCTTCTTGATTATTTGATTCGACATTTTATGCGCACTATTTCATTTCCAATGAACTGTGAGAGACATAGACATGATGTCTGAAGGGAAATAGATATTATTTACAAAGGAATGCGAGAGACTTAGTGTAAATGATTTTTCATAAGGGATTAGACTACGAGAGCTTCCCAGAGGGTCATTATTTAATGAAATTATGTTACGTAGGAAAAATTGGATTAGACCCTATGAGAGTTTGTAGTGTGTTTTAATTTAATAAATTGAAGATATATTGAAATAAAAGGGTTAGACCATGAGAGATTTATTATAGGGTCATTTGTGAATAGTTGAATGATTTTGAGGAATCAGCCAAGACAATGAAAAATCATGGATTCTGTCATTCATGATTTTTTATATTGTATTGTGGAACATATGTTTTGGTAAATTTACATGGGGTGGGGGGTATCGAGTAATGGATAGATCGTAGGATTAAATGATTCAAAGGATGAATAATAAATGTTAAATTAATGTAATTGAAAATTGTAGAATTTTATACTTTTGTGTACATCCTAGTTTATTTCATCATTTTTTGCATATTAACTACTATATATTTTCACTGAAAGTTAGACACCGATTATTGGGTGGTTGCCTATTGGGATTTGTCTCACATGGTACTTGGGTCATGATTTTGGACCCAATAAGATTTTATGACTATAGGTATAGAAAGGGGAATGGTGACATCTTCATTAAGTACTTGATTGGTTTTGGAGATAGTGATCATGGGACCATGCTCACTATTGTGATGCTATTGGAATTTACATTATTTTCCATTCAATTGGATTGTAATATTTTGACATCTATGGGACCTATTTTGGTTTCTTCCGATACACATGTTACTTGAAACATATATATATATATATATATATTCTCTAGTTGTTTTATTTCTATCATTCATCCACTATATAAATGTATTATTTATTTATTAATTCCTTTATGTATACTATGACAATGAGGGAAATGATTACCCATTATTAGTAATTGGACCTCGCTGCTATTCGAAAACCTCTAGCATTTGGGGAAATGGGATTGAGGTCAAGGGAAAAAATGGGAATGATGTAGCCTTGGGTGGCACCCAGATATTGGATGTTACAAATTTGTTTCAAAGTAGGTTTTCCTTTCTAGTTTTTCATACTGTTTGGATACATTAGAATGGTATATGTGGGAAATGGATTGTGGTAATTTGATTTTCCTAGGAGATTTTTCCCCATGTATAGGAAAATACCAAATTACCTAATATTGAATTGTAATTTTTGGATTTTGAACCATTATAGTTGGAATCTATTTTACCACTGAGTGAAACAGATGTTTTGTGCTATTATTATTGATCTAATTGTGGTTATATTTTGTTTCACCTCGTAGAGATGATCGTATTCTATTTCATGCTTCATATAGGCATGTACTTGAGATCCCATGTCATGAATTCACATCATTCCATAAAAGGTGCATTACATAGTGCATGTTGTTATGATAGATGAGGTTCTAGATAGTCATGTTGTTGGGAATGATTCCAAGATAAAATTCCTATTATTTTTATTTTTTATTCGGATATATATCTTTCATTTGGATGAATGGAATGATTTGGTCCCTAAGCTGTTATTTTCCCTTATGGAATGGAATTTTCTGGATCATTATTGACCATTAATTGAATAACATTACGATTTGATAGAAATTAGGATTGAAATCACAGATTTGTGAGGAGTTTGGGTTCTCATGGGTTAGATTATCGAATGATTTGGAACAATATTATGATTTTGGGGGTTCTAAATAATTTTTTGAGGCTTAATATCATGAAAATCTATAAAATAGGGCATGTGATTTTATGAACACATGCCAGGTGTTCTACTTTTCTAGAATAAATGAATTTTCATATCTACATGTTGTGTACTATATCAACACTCCTTTTATTTTTTGACTGTGGGATGGAAATTGTGTGCAAAGAAAAATGGTTGGTAAAATTTTGGTAGAACACGTCGTGTACTCCGATTACACGGAATGTTGTAATCGGCCATGTATTCTATCGTGGGACTAACAAATCAGGTGGAGGTATTATTTGTTGTACTCGTTGTTTCTAGATTTTGCACGCAGTGTAGTGTTATATTAGTAGAAATTGTGTTCTTTTAGATGGGTAGAAGTACCTGGGCATGAGGGAGTATTCATGTGCATGTCATGTCATAATAGGAACATGTCATGTGTATGGGGGGTTACATGACCATGTGGGTAGAGGTACATGCCTACGACAGGGCTTAAGGGAACATGTCATGTAGTGGTTCTACCAATCATGTAAATGTATTTTAAAAAAGATGAATGATTTTCTTCATCGGTTCCGTTCTTGAAATACTGAGTAGTTTTTTGATAATATTGAACTAAAGTGTTTTCTTGACCTTATAGAGACGTGCCCCATGAAATCCTACGGTTTAATGCCTAGTACAGGATAATGATCAGACATTGAAAATGGAATATCAAGGACTACCAACATATCCTCTTGTCATTCCTGTTTCGGAACTAGTTATTATACAGGACATAGGTGTTTATTAATATTTATGTGAGGGATTTATGAGTATAATGAAATTCTTTCATGGATCACTACATCATACCCCGACTATGGAAGATTTGAAACTTGTCTTCCAATAGTATCATTCTACCATTTTTTAATGGGATGGAAGACTAAATTATGTAGAATAATGTTTGGAGGCCATCTATTATATCATTGATAATATTGAGATTCCTCATGAGAGAAGGGTGAATGTAGAGACCCAATGCTTGAAGTACACCGACATTATATTACTTTTGTGGAATACTTAATAGATTACAAAACAAATTCCCAATGACCTTATTATTTTTGTGTCTTTGGAAACTCAAAACATAATCCTATAATCATGGCGAAAGTTCTTCAAAATCTCCCAAAAAGATCTTCTTTTTTACCTACCTAAAAACTTCCATTATATTTGGGGGGAAATGAAAACATAAAAAGGGTGATCTCAAATGTTCAGTAAGGGTATGTGTGGAGAAAATAAAACAACCCATATACATTTGAACTTAAAAACATGAACATAATGTTTAAACATCAAAATCTTGGGAAATGACATTAAACATGGTAGTACGTAAGGAATAGATCGTAATGGAACATCAATAATGATAAAATAGAAAAGTAATAAAACATGTAATTGTGGAAAATCATTAATCACATGATATGATATCAATGGTAGCCAATGCATTGCTTCCAAGACCATCATAGTGGATAATGTCCATTACTGAATCAGGTTTACCTATCATTTCAACCATGTATTTCTGTACCAGACTTACTTTTCGTTACATCCTTGTTTATCTCATGAGATATAAATATTTAACCAATGAATTTGAGGGAGATATAGGTCCCAAACATCTCATATTGAAATCATTCTTACGTGCGCCACAAAACAATCATAAATCATTCTTCATAACCCAACGAATAAAATGGGTTTCATAAACATCATCCCATCCTAACATAATCCATATAAAATAAATGTATATCATTTCATCATATGAAAAGTGAAACCATGTTAATCATAGAGGTATTATACATGAAACCTACACATATGAAATAATTTCATCTTATATGGAAAATGGTTTTGATAAAACACTTGAAATTAATTCTTGAGGAAAATATACTTTCATCTTTAAAATCATTTTCTTTTTACAAAATGTCATTCAATTATAAAATAAAGGGAATTTGTTGAAAAGAATAATGAAATCATGTAGAGGAATCGTCATGTAAATAAGGTTTCATGAAACTATAAAAATTCGTTCATTCTGTATAAGTTAAAAAACATTATCCTTGTACTTTTAATGGTAAAGTCAAAAAGTTACACATATTGTAAACAAATGAAATATTACATCCACAACAGAAAGTAAATGTAAAATAGGGGTAAAAATGAATTTAAACATACATTCTAGAATATTAACCACTTATAGAAAACATTTTTATGGACATCGATGAAAAATATAATTCCATTAAATACTTACATATAAGCAATCGCGGATAAAAATGAGATTGCTAAATTATCCCTTACCTTAGATTCAATATGTTTCGTATGTATCCGAAACTCCTGTAAAATGTTTTCAAAAATTTCATTTACTTATTAAAGAATTATATTCATTCTTATTATATCATTTATGGTTCACTTATGACTTTATATGGCCCGTTCTTTTGTAAATTCCATGTTAAAGAAGCATTTTGGTAAAATCATTTCATTTATCGTACGTGTTTTGACTTTTTTTTCTTGATGTCATTACTTATATCCTGATTTAAATAATTCCATAATTTAAATAATTATTTATATATAATATTTAATCATCAAATAAATATATATGATATATTGATTAATGGAATCAAAAACACCGTTCATGGTGACGGTAGACCGTACGTACGCGTGAACACTATTTTCATTTCGTTATTGAATTGAATGAAATTATGTAAATGAAACATATATGTAAATAAATCCAGTATCATTATAATGAAATATCTTTCAGGATTATTTATTATATATACTTTGTAATTATACTTTAAAGGTTAATCATGGAAAATGAATCTCATTGCGTTCGTGGAGACGGTAGACTGTACGTTCGCACGAGCGACAATATCCTTCCTTTGATGTTAAAATTACATATAATTGGATTGTATATAATATATAAAGAATCATAATAATGTTATATTTATTATTTATAGCATTTATACACATTATTATACCCATCCAAATGATGAAATGTTTTAATAACAAACTACACCACGAAGTGGAGACGGTAAGCCATACGTACACACATACGGTGAATTTTTCATTCATAGGATAGATAAAATAACAAATATGGTTGTAATTTTTTATAATAACATCACATTATATTGAATATAGTAGATATATTATTTTATAATGGAAATAAAAAATAAGGAGGAAGTGGAAGAATAAAGGAACTTCAAATCGGTGGTGAGATATTTACCTCTTTTTTCGGGTTCATCCTTTTTATTTGATCAAAAGGGATCCTTAGTATGGAATTATGACTAAATGAAGGCATCTAGGATGAAGTTAGGAATGTTTATAGGGTATCTGTGAAGGGTTTGTTCTAGCCAAATGGATTTGTAGGAATGAATAAGAGAGAAGGGGTAGTGCCCATTTGTTAGAGGGGTGAGGGGCACCTTAGAAAACAATTAAAATATTATTTTATAATAAATTCATATTCGGTTTATAATGGCTCAAAATGGTCTTATTTAGACGATAGGGTGGGTATGGGTAGAAAAAATGTCAACCAATACGTTTTATATAGGTTTAGGTAACCATTTTAAACTTATCATTTAGATTTAACTCTATGTTAAATAATATAACTTTTACAGTGTCATCTTGTATTCTTATACTATATGGTTAATAAAATTAATATAAATGTCAAATAGAACCCCAATTAGTTCATTAATGTCATATATATTATTATATAATTCTTTTGGCCGAGCCTTATATTTTTAGTACCATTATACCATTTAAAAATATAATATTTGTTTTAAAAACTCGTTTATGTCAACATTGACAATATTTTGTATTTTGTTTTCTATCAATTAATAACAACATTATTTGTAACAGCCCGAGATTTTATAAAAAAAAATATTCTTTTTAATTTAATTAATGTCTTGTGTTGTATGCTACACCAAAAGGAGCTTGCACAGCATGCATCAATGACTTTTCTTTCATTACACACAATCGCGACCTTCCTCGATAGTGTGTGTAGTACGCAGTAACGAGTTTTACTAAATAACAATATTCTATATTATTAAAACTATCCATTATGAATAGTAAAATCCACATTTTGAAATTTTGTAAATTTTATTTTTCAAAAGGGACTTTGTTTTTGGATTCGTAATATCAAAATTAGCTTAGGGTGAAATTTTGGTACTTTTCGGATAACTTTCATTTTCTGATGAATAGTGAAAATTACTAAATTTTAATTAAAAACAAAATTTTTTAATCGAAATAATTAATAGTGATAAATTATTAATTTGAGTGGTTTTAAAGTATATATAGAATATATTTTTACAATTCAATACAATGTTGGTCATTGGATGTAATTTCACATTTACACCAGACATAAACAAGTGTTAATCTTTTGATAGTTATTATCTCTTAAAAACACGCTATTTTTTTGTGACAGCAGAAATTAATTATAAAATTAATTAATTCAACATATATGTTGAGAATTTTGTAAAGTAGAATTCATTTTTGAAATCGGAATATCAATTATAGCTTAGGGTGAAATTTTGGCATTTTTCTGAAAAACTTAAATTTTTTATGAATAGTGAAACTACTAAGTGGTAGTAAAAAAAATAATTTTTTCATAAATCATAATTTTACTGCTTCTGTGAATGGAATTTCAAAAATCCGAGAGACACGGTTGATGTCAGTAAGTAAAATGTGGTTCAATGAGATGAATTTTTTTTGGTGAATAGTAACTTTTTACTTTTATTTACCACGGTTAAAAGTAAATAGGGTAATTAAGGGTAAAAATGATATTAATATTACCCTAACACATGTCCAAATCCTATTGGACAAGTTTATCTCGACCAAAAACAACCTTAAGTGTAAAATATTATCATTTAGGCCCACTTGGATTAGATTAGGACATTTATTATTATTTAATTCAAAGAAGAGTTAAAAGAGTTAAAATCAAAGTTTATTTACTAAAACATTTTTAATATATGGTTATACATAATATAATTTAGACTATAAACATTCATTAGAAATATAAAAAGATTTCCTACAGAATGGTATTTTATTTGTAATTTATATACTTTTAATAATATAAGTTATTTATGACACAACTATGATGCAGTAATTACCTTTTTAAGAAAATATTAACATAATTGATGTTATAAATGCCCAAATAAATGTAATTTGAGACTTTTTATGACTTACACTAATTTTCTAGGTTAATAAGACATTTAATTGTTGATTTAAGTAACTTGGTTTGAACTTATCATTCTGTTAGAAATTTCATAAAAATCATGTACCAAATAGTGTCAAAATTGACATAAATTAGTTTTTAAAACAAATATTATATTATTAATTGTTATTTAATTCCTAAAAATCTAAGATTCGGACAAATGACTTAGATAAGGATATATATATTAATAATAAACAATTTGGGGTTCTTTTGGCTTGATATAGTAAGTTTATTAACCATATAGTGTAAGAAAACAAAAAGACACGGTAAAAGTTAAATTATTTAACTTAGAGTTAAATCTAATTTATAAGGATAAAATAATAACCTAAACTTGTCTAAATCCTATTGGATGAGATTAGTTCGACCCATCCCCGCTTTAGCTTCGAAATAAGACCATTTGGAACCATTATAAACCGAATTTTACCTTAATATAAAATAATATTTTGATATTTTCCTAAGATGCCCCTCTCCTCCCTTATAAAAGGGCACCTCCTCCCTCTCCTCCTCACACCAATTTGAGCATTAATGCTCGGACAACCCCTGACAAAATCTCTTCTCCACTTCCCTAGTATCATCCTAGATGTCCTGGTATTCTTCAAATAGAATCCTTAGTTATTTAAGTGGAGGTTAAGTTAAGGCGCGTCAAAAAGAGGTAATATCCATTACCGATCTTTTTCAATTTATTTCTTCTTCAACATCTTCTTATTTAGTTGTTTCATGATAAAGTAATAAAATCAGTATTTCTTATATACTGATATGTTATTATAAATATGAAACTACTCTAATTAACCTTCTATCCATCCTACGGAAAATGGAAATCACCGCGCGTGCGTACGTATGCAATACCATCTCCACGCCGTGGTGTAATCTATTTTCCGCCACCACCTTAATTGGATGGGTATAATGGTGTAATGAGTAACTATATATGATTATTATAAAGTGATATTGATACTGAAATAGTATACATACACTTCAACACAATTCCACGACCATGGGAACGATATCACCGCTCGTGCGTACGTACGGACTACGGTCTCCACGACGAGATGAGATTAATTCTCAATGATTAACCATTCATGAATGACTATAAAGTATAAATAATAAGTACTAATGAAATATATGACATAACAATTATACTGGATTTATGTATATTTATATGTATGTCATCTACTTAATTCCATTCAATTCAATAAGGAAACGAAAGCAGCGTTCATGTGTACGTACGGACTACCGTCTCCATGAACGGTGTATTTCTTTCCATTTACTGATTTATCATATATATGTATATTATGAATATATATATATATATATATATAAATCATGTTTTATATTCTGGAATTAAGTAATCATGATCTAAGTAATCATATGACTAATTACAAGTCAAAACACGGACGACAAATGAAACAATTTTACCCAAACCGCTCTTTAACATGGAATTTACAAAAGAACGGGTAATGTAAATTCATAAGTGAACCATATATGATATCATAACAATGAATATGATTCTGTAATAAGTCAATGACATTATTTAAATCATTATACAGGAGGATCGGGCACTTACGATTCAAATCAGACCTAAGGTAAGGGAAATATCACAATCTCATTTTTATCCGAGATTATTTATAATTTGGTATTTACTGGGGTGTATTTTATCATCCACATCCATGTTTCCTCAATATGTAATATTATTTCCATCCACCTACACTTATTTAAATCCAATTTTACCCTTCGGTGAGTTTTTAGTAAAATATATGAAAGGAATCTTTAGTCGTTTTTCATACGAGGTACATTTTGTCTTTTCCGACAAAAGTACGAAGAATGTTTTTTTTAACTTGTACGGCATGAATGGATTTTTAAAACATTATTTCCAAGAAGCTTACTTTACAAGTTTTAAAGTTTATTTTTAATCAACTTCTTTTATTTTAAAGTCATATTACATGTTATGAAAGGAAAAATGGTTTTGAAGAAGAAAGGATATTTTCCTCAAGAATGGAGTTCAAGTGTTTTATCAAAATTATTTTCCATCTAAGATAATTAAGGGTTCTGTTTTTATCCCTATTATTAAATTGATTTGATCATGTTGTGATGGAATTATTTTTATGAATTCCATTATCCTATATGAATTGATTTATGATGTCATTATGTTTAAGATTCCCATTTGTATTACATGGGTTATGCAATGATGTATGATTTATGATTTTGTGGAACACATAAGAATGGTATCATTATGAGATGGGTGGGACCTATATCTCCCTCCAATTCATTGGGTAATGATTTTATATCTCATGATATAGACAAGGCTGGAATGGTAGGTTATACCGATTCAGTGAAAAAGGACTGGAATGATGGTGACTCGGTTCAGAAAGGGACTTTGTCCACTAATATAGTCTTGGCAATGAGTCTTGACTAACAAGAAATGATTCTCTATGATTATGTGTGTATCCCAAAAAGTTTCATGTTTTATGTTATGATTATTGGGATTTCATTTCTCTACTTTGATTTATCCCATGTTATGAAAGTATGCTCTCTTTTGCAGGTTAAGATTTCCAAAAGTTATGTTCTTATGAATATGATGTGATTGATTTTTCTTTTGTTTACCCTTACTGAGAATTTGAGCTCACCCTTTTATGTTTTCTTTTCCCCATGATATAAAGAAAGGTTTTAGGTAAAAAAAAAGGAAGATTTTTATGGGAGATATTGAAGATCTTTCACCACGATTAGAAGATTACGTTCTGAGTTACCAAAGACACTAAACTATTACGATCCTTGTGTGTGTGTTTTTGTTATGTACTAAGTATTCCGCAAATGTAATGTAATGTCCATGTATGTCAGGCTCCGGGTATCTACAGTTGGTATCAGAGGAAAGGTTTAATCAAACCTTTGGAAACTAGGATGTGAAAACGTTAGTGAGATCCCTAGAGATATTTCTAAGGTATGTCTAGGGATGTCCCTAAGGATAAGTATACGTATAGGTTATAGTACTAGAATTACGCTAATGATCATAGAATTAAACCTATGATGTTAGATATTGAAGGTAATTCCCCTTTATTATGTTGTTTTCCCTAGCATGATTTTTGCCTCTCACACTATTCTTTTTGGGTTTTAGCTGATGGCTGGAACCCGAAGGAACCGTGTTGATCAATGCAATGGAAAATGAAATGATTGTACTCCTAGACAAACAAATGTTATGGGAGATGGAGTGCAAAATCTTATTGCTATACTTACACAAGCTATGAATCATTCTGGACTTCCAAATGAGCAGAGAAGGAAAAAATATTCTATTGAGTCCTTCATGAGGCAACATCCACCTTCTTTCAGTGGGAATTCCGATCCACTTGTTGCTGAACAATGGATCAGTACCACTGAAAAGATATTTTCAGTTCTTCAATGTTCTGAACATGATAATGTCATCTTAGCAGTATATCGTTTGGAAGGTGAAGCTGATCAATGGTGGAGTCTTATCAAGAATACGAGGCCAAGAGATGAAATTGAGTCCATGGAATGGGACGAGTTCAAGAACTTGTTTTTCAGTAAGTACTTCCCTCGTATTCTTCGAACAAAGATGGAAAAGGAGTTTCTTGAGCTGAAGCAGAAGGATGATGAATCTGTTGGTATATATGAAGAAAATTTTACAAGACTTGCAAGGTATGCATCTGGCATTATCATCCAACCTGAAAGTAAAGTTGATCGATTTTTCAGTGTCTTAAAACCAAGTCTTCGAAGGGCATTAGCTATAAGAGACTTAAGAAGCTATGAAGAAATTGTTCATTGTGCTATCAAGGTAGAAATGGAAGTTGTTGTTACATATCCATCTCATGGTTTTGACAAGAAACGAAAGATGGAGTTCAAGGAGAAATCTCAGAATAATGGTGAAAAGGACATGAATGTTTCCTTATGCACAATGTGTGGAAAGAAGCATGGTGGAGATTGTCTTAAAGGGAATATAAAATTTTTTAAGTGTGGAAAAGAAGGTCATCGAGCAGCTGAGTGTCGATGTAATGGAAAAAGGGTTTCAAATGATGTGAATAAAGCAAACACTGCAGAGAATGCACCACCAACACTTCAATGCTTCAAGTGGAAGGAAATGGGGCATTATGCTAATAAATGCCCTAATCCAAGGGTTAGTGATGATCAACATGAGCAACCACTTAAGGCAAAGTACAAAGGGAAGTCACATGCGATCACTATTGGCAATGTTGAATATGACAATGAAGTGGTGGAATGATTAAGTGTTTTTGTAATGGGATTCCAAAATAATGTTGTATGATAAAGTATTAGAATATTTATGTGTTGGTCTAATGTGGTATTAAAAGTGATTGAGATATTTTTGTAAATAAGATGATATGAGCATAATGAAGGGAAAATGAGAAAATGAAATTTTTAACAGTATTCATGAGCTCATGATTGATATAAGGACTAAGTGATATCATGGTTTGAGTATATAGAATTTTAAGGATTTTGGTATGTGGAAAGTGTTAACTTTTAACTGCATTCATGTTTTCACTATGGTTCAATGGGTATTCAAGAGAATACATGATTAAGGCCTTTGAAGGTTTGTAATGTTACCAACAAGACATATCTTATTATATATGGGGATCAAAGATGGTATTAAATCTCCGGACAGCATTATTACGGATAAGCCTAAAGTCTAGAATGGACTATGTTGGACATAAATTAGTATTATTTAATGATAGAATTTCTTTTTTTGATATTATTTATGGGATGTTATAGTAATGTAGTTTTAGAAAAAGGAAAACCTGCAGGACGGGCGACAGCCCATCGCGTCGGACAAGGCGGTAGGAATCGAACCCACAACCGAAGTGCGACTGGAATTTATCGCCTACCACTGGCCTACAGGAAGTCCCTGTTTAGTAGAAACTAGTTTTATTATATTAAGAAGCATGATATATGAAGTATAAAGTCCATTTTAGGAACCATATATGATTAATTTCACTATAGAATGACTTATGTATATTTAATAACTTTTTCTAACCTTTTGTTTGAGACAGATGGAATGACCTGTCATTCTATCACATGATTTGCTAACACTTCACGAATAAAAAATTCAACTTCATTTATTTAAGAGATGAAGTGGAAATTGTTCAAGGCACGAACAAAAATGAGATTGTACCAAAATAAAGTAAGTATTTATTCTATTTCAAATTATTCATCTTTAGGGAAACAATCTTGAAAACCAAAAATGTTGTCCTAGTGCTCTTATATCTGATTAATCAGATGGTACCTTAGATCATCACAAATTTATGGATTTGTGATTGCCGGTTTTTCCATAGCCATGTTCTCTACCACTCTCCATCAGAACATGATGGTTAGATTTTTCTTCCATATCCATATTTTCACCTATGTGGAAACCTAGTGATTAGTTTATTTGGGTAACCGTTATGTTTCATACTTTTGTTTTTAAAGATTGGTTTTGGTATTGCTTTTTACGATGTGGGTTTCTATTAAAGAAACTTTCGAGTAGTAAACCATGTATAACCCCGACGAATTTCGAGGGCGAAATTCATTTAAAGGGGGGTAGAATGTAACAACCCGAGATTTTATAAAAAAAATATTCTTTTTAATTTCATTAATGTCTTGTGTTGTATGCTACAGCAAAAGGAGCTTGCACAACATGCATCCATGACTTTCCTTGCATTACACGCAATCGCAACCTTCCTCGATAGTGTGTGTAGTACGCAGTAACGAGTTTTACTAAATAACAATAAGATATTTTATTAAAACTAGCCATTATGAATAGTAATAACCACTTTTTGAATTTTTGTAAATTTTATTTTTCAAAATGGACTTTATTTTTGGATTCGTAATATCGAAATTATCTTAGGGTGAAACTTTGGTACTTTTCAGATAACTTTCATTTTCTGATGAATATTGAAAATTACTAAATTTTAATTAAAAACAACTTTTTTTAATCGAAATAATTAATAGTGATAAATTATTAATTTGTGTGGTTTTAAAGTATATATAGAATATATTTTTACAATTCAATACAATGTTGGTCATTGGATGTAATTTCACATTTACACCAGACATAAACACGTGTTAATCTTTTCATAGTTATTATCTCTTAAAAACACGCTATTTTTTGTGACAGCGGAAATTAATTATAAAATTAATTAATGAAACATATATGTTGACAATTTTGTAAAATAGAAATCATTTTTGAATTCGTAATATCAATTATAGCTTAGGTTGAAATTTTGGCATTTTTCTGAAAAACTTAAATTTTTGATGAATAGTGAAACTACTAAGTGGTAGTTAAAAAAAATAATTTTTTCATAAATCATAATTTTACCGCTTCTGTGAATGGAATTTCAAAAATCCAAGAGACACGGTTGATGTTAGTAAGTAAAATGTGGTTCAATGAGATGAAAATAATTTGTGGTGATAGTAACTTTTTACATTAATTTACCACGGTTAAAAGTAAATAGGGTAATTAAGGGTAAAAATGATATTAATATTACCCTAACACATGTCCTAATCCTATTGGACAAGTGTATCTCGACCAAAAAAAACCTTAAGTGTAAAATATTATCATTTAGGCCCACTTGGATTAGATTAGGACATTTATTATTATTTAATTCAAAGAAGAGTTAAAAGAGTTAAAATCAATGTTTATTTACTAAAACATTTTTAATATAGGGTTATACATAATATAATTTAGACTATAAACAATCATTATAAATATAAAAAGATTTCCTACAGAATGGTAGTTTATTTGTAATTTTTATACTTTAAATAATATATTTTATTTATGACAAAACTATGATGCAGTAATTACCTTTTTAAGAAAATATTAACTTAATTGATGTTATAAATTCCCATATAAATGTAATTTGAGACTTTTTATGACTTACACTAATTTTATTGGTTAATATGACATTCTATTGTTGATTTATGTAACTTTGTTTGAACTTATCATTCTGTTTGAAATTTCATAAAAATCATGTACCAAATAGTGTCAAAATTGACATAAATTAGTTTTTAAAACAAATATTATATTATTAATTGTTATTTAATTTCTAAAAATTTAAGGTTCGGCCAAATGACTTAGATAAAGATAGATATATTAATAATAAACAACTTGGGGTTCGTTTGGCTTGATATAGTATGTTTATTACCCATATAGTGTAAGATAACAAAAAGACACGGTAAAAGTTAAATTATATAACTTAGAGTTAAATCTAATTGATAAGGTAAAAATAATAACCTAAACTTGTCTGAATCCTGTTGGATGAGAGGCTTTCGACCCATACCCACATTAGCTTCGAAATAAGACCATTTGGAACCATTATAAACTGAATTTGACCTTTATATAAAATAATATTTTGAGATTTTCCTAAGATGCCCCTCTCTTCCCTTATAAAAGGGCACCTCCTCCCTCTCCTCCTCACACCAATTTGAGCATTCATGCTCGGACAACCCCTACCAAAATCTCTTCTCCACTTCCCTAGTATCATCCTAGAGGTCCTGGTATTCTTCAAATACCATCCTTAGTTCTTTAAGTGGAGGTTAAGTGAAGGCGCGTCAAAAAGAGGTAATATCCATTACCGATCTTTTTCAATTTCTTTCTTCTTCAACTTCTTCTTCTTTAGTTGTTTCATGATAAAGTAATAACATCAGTATTTCTTATATACTTATATGTTATTATAAATATGAAACAACTCTAATTAACCTTCTATCCATCCTACGGAAAAAGGAAATCACCACGCGTGCGTACGTATGGAATACCGTCTCCACGCCGTGGTGTAATCTATTTTCCGCCACCACCTTAATTGGATGGGTATAATGGTGTAATGAGTAACTATATATCATTATTATAAAGTTATATTGATACTGAAATAGTATACATACACTTCAACACAATTTCACTTCCATGGGAACGATATCACCGCTCGTGCGTATGTACAGACTACCGTCTCCACGACGCGATTAGATTCATTCTCAATGATTAACCATTCCTGAATGACTATAATGTATATATAATAAGTAATAATGAAATATATGACATAATAATGATACTGGATTTATGTATATTTATATGTATGTCATCTACTTAATTCCATTCAATTCAATAAGGAAACGAAAACAGCATTCATGTGTACGTACGGACTACCGTCTCCATGAACGGTGTATTTCTTTCCATTTACTGATTTATTATATATAGGTCTATTATAAAAATATATATTTAAATCATGTTTTATATTCTGTAATTATGTAATCATTATCTAAGTAATCATATGAATAATTACAAGTCAAAACACGGACGACAAATGAAACAATTTTACCCAAACTGCTCTTTAACAAGGAATTTACAAAAGAACAGGTAATATAAAGTCATAAGTGAACCATATATGATATAATAACAATGAATATGATTCTATAATAAGTCAATGATATTATTTAAATCATTATATAGGAGGTTCGGACACTTACAAAGCAAATCATACCTAAGGTAAGGGAAATATCACAATCTCATTTTTATCCGAGATTATTTATACTTTGGTATTTACTGGGGTGTATTTTATCATCCACATCCATGTTTCCTCAATATGTAATATTATTTCCATCCACCTACAATTGTTTAAATCCAATTTTACCCTTAGGTGAGTTTTTAGTAAAAGATATGAAAGGAATCTTTTGTCGTTTTTCATATGGGGTACTTTTTTACTTTTCCGACAAAAGAACGAAGAATGTTTTTTTTAACTTATACGAAATGAATGGATTTTTAAAACATTATTTCCAAGAAGCTTCCTTTAAAATTTCTAAAGTTTATTTTTAATCAACATATTTTATTTTAAAGTTGTATGACATGTTATTAAATGAAAAATGTTTTTGAAGAAGAAAGGATATTTTCCTCAAGAATGTAGTTCAAGTGTTTTATCAAAATTATTTTCCATCTAAGATAATTAAGGGTTCTATTTTTATCCATATTATTACATTGATTTGATCATGTTTTGATGGAATTATTTTTATGAAATATTTTATCTTATATGAATTGATTTATGATGTCATGATGTTTAAGATTCCCATTTGTATTACATGGGTTATGCAATGATGTATGATTTATGATTTTGTGGAACACATAAGAATGGTATCATTATGGGATGGGTGGGACCTATATCTCCCTCCAATGCATTGGGTAAAGATTTTATATCTCTTGAGATAGACAGGGCTGGAATGGTAGGTTATACCGATTTAGTGAAATAGGACTGGAACGAGGGTGACTCGGTTCAAAAAGGGACTTTGTCCACTAAGATAGTCTTGGTAATGAGTCTTGACTAACAAGAAATGATTCTCTATGATTATGTGTGTATCCCACAAAGTTTCATGTATTAAGTTATGATTATTGGGATTTCATTTCACTACTATGATTTATCCCATGTTATGAAAGTATGCTCTCTTTTGCAGGTTAAGATTTCCAAAAGTTATGTTCTTATGAATGTGATGTGATTGATTTTTCTTTTGTTTACCCTTACTGAGAATTTGATCTCACCCTTTTATGTTTTATTTTCCCCAGGATATAAAGAAAGGTTTTAGGTAAAAAAAGGAAGATCTTTATGGGAGATATTGAAGATCTTTCACCACGATTAGAAGATTACGTTCCGAGTTTCCAAAGACACTAAACTATTACGATCCTTGTGTGTGTGTTTTTGTTATGTACTAAGTATTCCGCAAATGTAATGTAATGTCCATGTATGTCAGGCTTCGAGTCTCTACATTATTACTTATAAAAAAATTCATCTAACCAACCCTAATATGTTATATAAATCTATAAAATTATTTAAATTCATAAAAGGTCCCAAATTACAATTATTTGGGTATTTATAATATCAATTATGTTAATATTTCATTACTAAGGTAATTACTACATCATCATTGTGTAAAAAATAAATCAAATTATTTAATTTATTAAAACTATACATAAAATACCACTATGTAGGAAATCATTTTATCTTTATAATGAATATTTATAGTCTAATTTATATTATGAATAACCCTATATTAAAAATGGATTAGTTATTTAACGTTGATTTTAACTATCTTAACTCTTCGTCAAATAAAATAATAATAAGTGTCCTATTCTAATCCATGTGGACCAAAGTGGTTCAAATTTTATTCCTAATGTTTTTTATGGTCAAATTATACTTATCCAATAGAATTAGTACGTTTTTAAGGGTAATAATAATATCATTTTACCCTTAATTACCCTATTTACCATTAACCGTGGTTAAAAAAGTAAAAATTTACTGTTCACAAAAAATTAATTTTATCTTATTGAACTATATTCTACTCCTTGATATTAAAACTATCTCTCGGATTTTTTAAATTCAACACACAGATGCAGTAAAATTATGTTTTATATAAATTTGAAAATTCTCTTAGGATGTGGGAAAAAGATGGTAAAAAGTTCAATAAAAATTTTATATATCTAAAATTATTATAAAACGACTCCAATGAAATACATTGAAATTATATAGGTATTATTTCTCTATTTTGTAAAAAAAATTTAAATAAAATAAATGATTCATTAAATAAAAAGTTGGTTTTAACTAATAACTCACCGTTTTCACTATTAATTAAAAATTGAATGTTTTTAGAAAAATAGAAAAAATTCACCCTAAGATAATTTCGATCTTCCGAATCAAAAAATGAAATCTATTTTGAAAGATAATATTAATAAAATTTAAAAAAGTGGGTATTAATATTCATAATGGCTATTTTATATTTTATTTTAATAACATATTGTTGTTTAGTGAAACTCAGCATTGCGTACAATGCAAGATATCGAGGAAGGACTCTCATGCATGTAATGCGAGGAAAGTCGGGGATGCGTATAGGTAAAGCTTCCTTTTGTGTTGAGTATAACATACTCAAAATATATTTAAGTTATACATTGATCAAAATCTATACTTTTTGTTGTGAAATATTAATGTTATTCGAATGAACTAGAAATTGTGTGCATCACAAGAAAAGAATAGTGCTACGTATACTAAAAGATAATACGGTGTTGCATATAGCGCAAGCTAATATTGGTGAAGCGTATAACAATGAACTTAAAAAAATTTAAGAAAAATAATTCTCATAAAATCTCGGGTTGTTACATTCTACCCCCCTTAAAATGAAATTCGCCCACAAATTCATCAGGGTTATAAATGGTTTTCTACATAAAAGTTCCTTTCAATGAAACCAAAATCATATGAAAGGAATACTAAATCATCATTTAAAAAAAGGAATGTTAGAAACATAATAGATACCCAATGTAACAAATCACTGTGTTTCCATATAGGAGAATATAGGTGAAAATATAGATATGGTGGAGAAATATAACAATCATGTTCTGATAGAGAATCGTAGAGAACATGGATATGAAAAATACAATAATTACAAAGCCATAAATTTATGATGATATAAGGTACCATCTGGTTCATCGGATATGTGGGTACTAGGACACCGTTTTTGGTTTTCAATATCATTTCACTAATGTGGAAAATTTTTAATTAGAATAAACACTTACTTGATTTTGGTATAATCTCACTGTTGTTTGTTCCATGAATTTTTTTTAGTTTATATCTTAAATAAATAATGTTGAAATTGTCTTCTATGAAGTGTTTGCAGATCATGTGATAGAATGAAAGGTCATTACATCCATTTCTTACATATGCTTAGAAAACGTTATATACATAAGTCCATATATAGTGAGATTAATCATATATGGTTCTTTAAATGGACTTATACATCATCTATCATACCTCTTAATAAAACCAAACTAGTTTCTACTAAACTGTGACTTCCTCTAGGCCAGTTGTAGGCGATAAAGGCCTGTCACACATCAGTTGTGGGTTCGATTCTCACAACCTTCTCTGACGTGATAGGTTGTCGCCAGTCCTACAGGTTGTCCCTTTTTCTAAAACAAAATTATTATAACATTCCTACAATAATATCGAAAAAAGTTTTATTCTTAAACAATACTATCATATGTCTAACTTAAATCATTACAATATTTAGGCTTATCCAAAATACTTCAGTCCAACCTCATAGTATAAAGAAAATGATTACATGAAAGGTCACATAACAAGCACTTGAATACCATCATTTATCCCCCATATATCACAAGATATATCTTTTTGGTCACATTCCAAACATGTGAATACATTAATAGTGTCATGAACCAACTCAAGTCGACCCTAAACCGAACACCCGGGTCACCTGAGTCGGCCCGCGACATGGCCTCAAGCGGGTCTCCCCTTACGCCAGAGGTTGCCGACTAGCGGCGAGGGTGTAGGGCAAGTCAGGGGGGAGACTATACCCTCTTATCAAAGTGGAACAAAGGGACCAAAAATACAGCAACAGAAGTAGTGTAAATGATAATAATAAAACAGCGGAAACCATTATTCATTTATAAGGTTTGAATAAATTTGGCGAACGACAGTTTATATAAGAGATGCATGCATGACATGGTAATGATACAATGGAAGCATTAAATCACGCGACATACTCACACATCAATGAAGAAGTAAATGAACAAAAGTCTCATGCCCCGAGGGCGATCTCCATGAGCATCCCGAGTCCCAACTCGGTCTTTTGCTCCTAACTCCAAGTATAAGAAACAACAGCAACAAGGTCCTGCAACCAAATTGAATCTACTCGGGTACCCCAGTGAAATGGCGGCCCGAGTAGGGTGTGAGATATATATCTCAATAGGTCGGAACCACCGGGGTGTAGCCCACTCTAGACCATGAAAATATAATTAAACAAAGTGTTGGTATTTTCGAACAATAACGACACAATACAAACAATAAACGCCCGTCCAGGTTCCAGAAAGGACACCTGGCGGCATTAACTGCTTCGGCACATAGCCGGGATGAGAACCTGTTTAAAACAACATAAGTAAATTTGGTTCAAGCATAAAAACACTTTTTATCATTTTCCTCACTTACTCTATTTATTCATTTATCATTTCATCTCAGACAGGAAATCCACTAATTCTTACCTTTCTTTATTTGATGACAATTCACTCGGGTTTTACCCACATCTCTCATTCTTCTCAAAAATCATTATTATCATTCGTTTGGTGTAGATCGTCATGTCTAACACCCCTAATCACATTGGGTGTAGATCGCCATTTCTAACACCTCAAAAATCGTTCGGTGTAGATCGCCATGTCTAACACCCCGTATATCACAAGCTTGGATAACCATTGGGAAGGAACGCCATGACCAAAACCCAAATTTTAAGTCGATCTAGAACGCCATGTCTAGGACCCAAAATCAAATTCAGTGTAGATCGTCATGTCTAACACCCTATATCACAAGCTTGGATATGCATTGGGGAGGAACGCCATGTCCAAACCCAGATTTTAAGTTGATCTAGAACGCAATGTCTAGGACCCAAAATCCCATTCATTTATCACTTAATTAATCAATCGATGCAATTCTCATTTCATGATTAATCCTTCACATTTAGTTATCCAAATCAGATCTCAACTTTTTTAATCAATTCTCATAATTAACTATCCTTGTTTAACATTCTGGAACATGCACAAGCAATAGAAGGTAAACAAAAGCATATGGCACCAGCATGCCTCTATGTTAGGTGATTAATGACGTTAGATGGTTCAAGTACAAGCATGTCATTGATCAAGTGGAATGTCAAGTATAAAGTGTCATAAGACTTTTAAGCAAGCAATCACAAAAAAAAAAGAAATCTGCTACTACACGTTTATTTTGAAGGCAGCTCACCTCCATTGGAAAAGTTTTATTAGAAAACATGTCATTACTTTATCAAAAAATTCATTTAGTGATATTTAGCATTTACTTTAAAACTCATTCAACACTTAACAATGTTATGATGCCAAACAATAGGAAAGGCAATCATGAAATTCTATTGCTACATTTTTAGATTGAAGGCAGCACACCTCGAAAGATGGGTTTTATTATTAAATCATTAGTTTAGTGACCAAACAAACTCTTTTATCTTATTCCTGAAATTTACACGATTTGCACAGATGCATTTAATCGGAACTAAACATGCATAATTAAACTTCTAAGTGCAATATTAAACTCCCTATTGCTTTACTTAAATTTAAAAGGTCAAGGAGAGGGACCATACCTTAAGGTGGATCCATCCGTCCACTCCGGCTCTTGGTGCTTTCTAACTAAAGTTATCGCAGCTGCTCCCCCATGAGGAATATGTGATTTCACATATGTATAAGGACACCTAGCCTCTATGCACACACTCCGCATGGCCATGAGCGTGCGCAAGAGGATCCTTACACATATACTTATACACATAAGCCTGTCTCCGCTCACCTGCACAGGCACTTTTTATATATGTAATGGGGACAACAAGCCCCGTATGTGTGTATATTCGCAGCCATGGACAAATATACGCACGCCGAGGGAAACCACGTAAATATAAATACGTACCTATTCCTGCGCAGGTGAGTCGCCTAAACTCCGGCAACCCGAAATCATACCGAAACCTCCAACGCACTATAAGACAACCACTACGAACCTTAAGACACAATGATAAACCTATTTAGGCCAGGCAAAACAAACCAGAAATAATAAACCCTTACCTTGGGTGTTGGCGACAAACCAAAACGAAGGCGAACCCTCATCGCGAGCTCAACGCACTGCCAACATCAAGTCGGGCTCATAAACATTAAAAGCCCCAAATTTAACAAGTGCAAAACAAAGGAAAAGGTGAAAACCTCACCCCGTAACCATTCCAAAACTCGAACGGACTAAACCAAACCAACCAGGAACCTCTAAAACAACCTGATAAATTAATTTAGAGGCTGCGAAGACCAAAACCTGATAGAAACATTACCTCAAAAACCAACCAGCGGACCGAAATCACCGCAAACAGCCTCACCTTCGGCGGCGAACACCAAACGTGCACCCACGATGTCCCGAGAGACCTTCCGCATAACCCTAGAGCAGGTGAAACAAGAAAAAGGAACAAAATAAAAAACTAACCCCAACCTAGGGTTTGCCCGAACCTCACTGGGCGCCGATTAGGTCGAAAAGAAGCCGGAAACAGGGAGGAGAAGGGAGGGAAGGGCTCACCATGGTGATTCAGCGGGTGAAATCACCAAAAAACGGGAGAATACGGGGGAAGGAGGCGGCGCCGTGGAGGGGGGGTCGCGCGGCTCGCGTTGGAGAAGGGAGGGGGTGCTTCGCGGGTTGAGTGAAGGAGGTGTTTAGTTTAGTTTTTTTTTTTCTTTTCTTTTATTTTAATTTATTTGATTTTCATTTATTTTAATTTTAAACAAAAACTAAAACGCAGCCACCCGCACGGTTTTACCTGCACCGCCTGAAACACAGCGTGCAGCCCGCGCGCCTGCTACCAGATGCCCGGGGTACCCCGCACGCCTAACCCTCACGGTTAAACCTACCGCGCGCGGTCCGATATCACCGCTTAAAACGGCTCCAAACCTCGGAAGCTCATTCCGAAGCTCATTTTTAAAACCGACCCGCTGATAAAAGAAAAAGTTCAAAAACCATCGAATTTTATCCGCTCTAAAAAAATGGTTCGTTACAAACTACCCACTAAAAAAATCTTCTCGTCCCCGAGAAGCCTTCGGAAAACAACGAAAACATCACCCGACTCACAAGGGTCGTGAAGTTTCATTCAACAGGTCGTATTGTGTTTCCAACGCCCAAAGCACCTTTAAGAATTTTCTAAGAAGGCTGCACTTAAGCCTTTACAACTCGAGTCAATGCTCACGTTACAACTGAAACATCAAAGCAGAGCTTACATCCGAGGCCATTATAGGGACCTCATCCCAAGAAGACGGTTGAATCACGATCGACCAACTAAAATTGGTCACGCAAGATTTCCTCGAAAGACATCACCGACCCAAGATTCACACTCGCACTTAAACTGACGACATGCATTTAAAACTGTTCCGTTATCAACCACTCGTGCACCAAAGTCCTTACATGATGTTCGGTGATATTCTCCAGTCAAGCCATCACACGATTATTATAAAACTATCGTGCCTCAGCACGAAGCGTAACTCCAAGAAACTGTGCATCCCACACACAACCAGAGAGAGATTACGAAATAAACCAACAACTTTTAAACTTTAGCACGTCATATAACCGACACTATATTAGTGTATCCAAGACGACATCAAGATGGGGGACATGCTCGTCTCATCCAGCAGAGTACACTAAGATTAAACCAAGGTCGCTGAGAAGATCAATCGGACCAAACTCTGATGCCTATACCACCCGAGGCATTCGTATTCTTCCAAGCTTAACCACTGAAACTCTCCCCGCACTAACGGAGTTTCTAAAGTGTTGTGCACATAGCCAACCTTATCACAGTCGTGCTGCCAAGCAAGCACTGACATGAAAATAGAAACTCATGCGACACTACCAACCTTATTAGTGTCCATGTCGTCGTATGAACTAGCCGCTCATCGACACGCTATTTTTGAAACACTTTAACGCATAGGTGGCGTTCCTCGAACTACGATCACCACATCATAAGATCACACCGAAAACAGGGAAACTCAATCTCTAAGGGTACTACCTAGCATGGGTAGTCCCTTACGAAGCACACGCGTCGACCCTAACTCTTGGTCACACAAAACAAGGATTACTAGGCTCAAAAACATCTTTCCATTTTATCCATTTAATTAATTCATTCCAAACTTGAATCATTTGAAAGAAGATATTAACAAACCCACAATTAATATTTCAAAACTAATTACTTGGTTTTCAGACAACGCCCCATGGAAAAACAGACAAGCAATAACCAACTTCCTCTTTAAAAAATTGACACATAATGTTATCCAAGCATAAACAGGTAATTTAGCATCTAAATTCCTTTTTAACAAAGAGGCGACCCCGAGGGTCCCATTTATTCAATTCGGGATCTTCAAAAGCAACCACATATCAGTTCATTCCATAAGGACGTGCCCCAACTGACCTCCTCAGGTCTAGTTGAGCATGATTAAAATCACACCAAACTATCTCAATCAAAATGCAATAGTTTTACATTAATAATCATTTTCAAAAACACTATGGTCTAACAAGGTTCAGTCACATGGGTGGCCACCTACCAATCAATAAGGCAACCATACACCTTACCGTTGGCATTTGGCTCCCATTTATCAAATCAATTTTTGTTTTTTATTTAACATTTTAACTTAGCAGCCCTCTTTTAAATGTTTGAAACCACAGTTTACCCTTTTCCCAATTATAAGCGCCCATACACCTTACAATGGAAAACCGGCTCCATCGTAATCGCAACCAACAAATTCAGCCAAAGCAACCAAGCTTTTACTAGCAAGCTAACAAGCCACTACAAACAGCTAACATAAGGCAACAAGCTAACAAGCTGAAATCACTAAAACATGCTATTACACAGAGCATGACACACAAGCAAGATAGAAAAAATGACATGTTATCACCCAAACATGTTAATTATCACCGAAACATGCTCTCTAAAGAGACGTGCTAAATAAATCCAGACATGACATATTTCCAAGGCACACAATCAAAATCAGCAGGCATCTTACTAATGCAACTACAAGGCATGGCACATATTCATGACATGTGAATCTATAAGTGTCTAATATGATGCATGCAATGCAATTTTCGGGCCATATCGGGCCAAGAAAAATTTTCAAAACCTCTTCATAAACAAATAATCAGTGGAAAGTACAACATTCACCCAAGGTGAAATCACATCAACTGTAATAGCAAACATCATGAACATCAATTCCCAGCCCTGGCCACTTGGTCATTTACCGTACGTGGGGTGATCAGTCCCAGACACGGCTATTACCCAAGCGCCGACACATTCCTAATCTCCTGTCTACCAATCCCTAAACAGTAAGACAATGAAAAGAAATAAACCTTATCTGATACCATTTTGTCACGAACCAACTCAAGTCGACCCTAAACCAAACACCCGGGTCACCTGAGTCGGCCCGCAACATGGCCTCAAGCGCGTCTCCCCATACGCCAGAGGTTGCCGACTAGCGGCGAGGGTGTAGGGCAAGTCAGGGGGGGAGACTATACCCTCTTATCAAAGTGGAACAAAGGGACCAAAAATACAGCAACAGAAGTAGTGTAAATGATAATAAGAAAACAGCGGAAAACATTATTCATTTATAAGGTTTGAATAAATTTGGCGAATGGCAGTTTATATAAGAGATGCATGCATGACATGGTAATGATACAATGGAAGCATTAAATCACGCGACATACTCACACATCAATGCAGAAGTAAATGAACAAAAGTCTCAAGCCCCGAGGGCGATCTCCATGAGCATCCCGAGTACCAACTTGGTCCTTTGCTCCTAACTCCAAGTACAAGAAACAGCAGCAACAAGGTCCTACAACCAAATGGAATCTACTCGGGTACCCCAGTGCAATGGCGGCCCGAGTAGGGTGTGAGATATATATCTCAGTAGGCCGGAACCACCGAGGACTAGCCCACTCTAGACCATGAAAATATAATTCTACAAAGTGTTGGTATTTTTGAACAATAACGACACAATACAAACAATAAACGCCTATCCAGGTTCCAGAAAGGACACCTGGCGGCACTACCTGCTTCGGCCCATAGCCAGGATGAGAACCTATTTAAAACAACATAAGTAAATTTGGTTCAAGCATAAAAACACTTTTTATCATTTTTCTCACTTACTCTATTTATTCACTTATCATTTCAACTCAGACTGGAAATCCACTCATTCTTACCTTTCTTTATTTGATCACAATTCACTCGGGTTTTACCAACATCTCTCATTCTTTTCATAAATCATTATTATCATTCGTTCGGTGTAGATCGCCATGTCTAACACCCCGAATCACATTTGGTGTAGATCACCATGTCTAACACCTCGAAAATCGTTCGGTGTAGATCGCCATGTCTAACACCCCATATATCACAAGCTTGGATAACCATTGGGAAGGAACGCCATGTCCAAAACCCAAATTTTAAGTCTATCTATAATGCCATGTCTAGGACCCAAAATCTCATTCAGTGTAGATCTTCATGTCTATCACCCTATATCACAAGCTTGGATAAGCATTGGGGAGGAACGCCATGTCCAAACCCAGATTTTAAGTCGATCTAGAACGCCATGTCTAGGACCCAAAATCTCATTAATTTATCACTTAATTAATCAATCGAAGCAATTCTCATTTCATGATTAATCCTTCACATTTAGTTATCCAAATCGGATATCAACTTTTATAATCAATTCTCATAATTAACTATCCTTGTTTAACATTCTGGAACTTGCACGAGCAATAAAAGGTAAACAAAAGCATATGGCACCTACAAGCCTCTATGTTAGGTGATTAATGACGTTAGATTGTACAAGTACAAGCATGCCATTGATCAAGTGTAATGTCAAGCATAAAGTGTCATAAGACTTTTAAGCAAGAAATCACAAAAAAAAAAAAGAAATCTTCTACTACACGTTTATTTTGAAGGCAGCTCACCTCCATTGGAGGAGTTTTATTAGAAAAAATGTCATTACTTTATCAAACAATTCATTTACTAATATTTAGAATTTACATTAAAACTCATTCAACACTTAACAAAGTTAAGAAGCCAAACAATAAGAAAGTCAATCATGAAATTCTATTGCTACATATTTAGATTGAAGGCAGCGCACCTCGAAAGAGGGGTTTTATTATTAAATCGTTAGTTTAGTGACCAAACAAACTCTTTTATCTTATTCCTGCAATTCACACGATTTGCACAGAAGCATTTAATCGGAACTAAACTTGCATAATTAAAATGCTAAGTGCAATATTAAACTCACTATTGCTTTACTTAAATTTAAAAGGGCAAGGAGAGGGACCCTACCACAAGGTGGATCCATCCATCCACTCCGGCTCTTGGCGCTTTCCAACTAAAGTTGTCGTAGCTGCTCCCCCACGAGGCATATGTGATTTCACATAGGTATAAGGACACCTAGCCTCTATTCACACACTCCGCATGGCCATGAGCGTGCGCAAGAGGATCCTTACACATATACTTATACACATAAGCCTGTCTCATCTCACCTGCGCGGGCACATTTTATATATGTAATGGGGAAAACTAGCCCCGTACGTGTGTATATTCGCTGCCATGTACAAATATACGCACGCCGAGGGAACCCACGTACATATAAATACGTACCTATGCCTGCACAGGTGAGTCACCTAAACTCCGGCAACCCGAAATCATACTGAAACCTCCAACTCACTATAAGACAACCACTACGAACCATAAGACACAATGATAAACCAATTTAGGCTAGGAAAAACCAACCAGAAATAATAAACCCTTACCTCGGGTGTTGGCGACAAACCAAAACGAAGGCGAACCCACACCGCGAGCTCCACGCACTGCCAACATCAAGTCGGGCTCATAAACATCAAAAGCCCCAAATTTAACAAGTGAAAAACAAAGGGAAAGGTGAAAACCTCACCCCGTAACCATTCCAAAACTCGAACGGACTAAACCAAACCAACCGGGAACCTCTAAAAGAACCTGATATATTAATTTAGAGGCTGTGAAGACCAAAAACTGATAGAAACATTAACTCGGAAACCAACCGGCAGACCGAAATCACCGCAAACTACCTCGCCTTCGGCGGCGGACACCATACGCGCACCCACGATGTCCCGAGAGACCTTCCGCATAACCCTAGAGTAGGAGAAACAAGAAAAAGGAACAAAATCAAAAACTAACCCCAAGCTAGGGTTCGGCTGAAGCTCACTGGGCGCTGATTAGGTCGAAAAGAAGCTGTAAACAGGGAGGAGAAGGGAGGGAAGGACTCACTATGGTGATTCGGCAAGTGAAATTGCCCAAAACCGGGAGAATACGGGGGAAGGAGGCGGCGCCGTGGATGGGGGGTCGCGCGGCTCGCGTGGGAGAAGGGAGGGGGGTGCGTCGCGGGTTGAGTGAGGGAGGTGTTTAGTTTAGGTTTTTTTTTCTTTTCTTTTAATTTATTTTATATTCATTTATTTTAATTTTAAACAAAAACTAAAACGCACCCACCCGCACGGCTTTACCCGCACCGCCTGAAACACCGCATACAGCCCGCGCGCCTGCTACCGGATGCCCGGGGTTCCCCGCACGCCTAACCCACATGGTTAAACCTACCGCACGCGGTCCGATATCACCGCTTAAAACGGCTCCGGACCTCGGAACCTCGTTCTGAAGCTCGGTTTTAAAACCGACCTGCTGATAAAAGAAAAAGATAAAAAACCTTCGAATTTTATCCGCTCTAAAAAAACGGTTCGTTACAAATAGGGTATTCTTTTGAAACATTAATTACCATAGAACCATAGTGAAAACATGAATGTTGGAAAAAGATAACTCTTTCCAAATAACAAAATCCGAAAATTTCTATATATTCAAACCATAATATCACTTAGTCATTATATCAGTCATGAGCTCATGAATTCTATTAAACATTACATTTTCTCCTTATCCCTTCATTATACGCATATCATCTGCTTTCCAAAAATATTTCAATCACTTTTCATGGTTAGAAGTACCATTAAAAATATAATTTCAGATACATTAGGAAAAACAATAGTGTAACAATCCTTAGATGCTTCATTATTCTATAGTACAATACATTATTTTTGATAAACATGCAATCATTCCAATAACTTCATAAAACATTGACCGAGATTCAAAACTTCTTTCATATAATATATCATGTGTAGTATCTTCATCATCAACAACATAAATACTACCCAGACAACCATGGTAATTCTCTTCATCATACATTCCCTTAGGTAATTGGTTTGAAAAATTCCCATACATTCCACATTTAATACATTTAACTGTTATTGATGTCTTAGAAATAGCTTTAACCTTGTCCAGGGAGTTAACTGAACCTTTTCCTTTACAATTACTAGTTGTGTGTCCTTCTTTTCCGTACCAAATTAATCTTCCAGTTCCTTTGAAATATTCTACTTGATTCCTCTTCCCACAGGACTAACATGAGGGAAATTGACTTTATTTCCTCTATTATAATCATGAAACTCCATCTTTCTCTTATTAGCTGAGTTAGGAAACGTACCAAAGTTGATATTATTGATCTTATTATGAGATTTCTAATTAGGCATAATAAAAAATTTTGGATATCCAAATCCTGTTATATTTGGTTGCTCATGAAAAATGTCATTCCATTGTCCATTATATTCTCCATTAACAAGAATCAAATGGTTTCCTCCCATTTCATAAAACAAAAAACGAATAGTATGAGAGGCAGAACTCGTAGTTGAAAATCAACATAATCCTGGGGTAAAACATTCAATCTCTAACATATTAGGTTTTTTTCTATGATCGTTACCATAATTCTAGGACTATAACCAATACTTATACTTATCCTTGGGGAAATCTCTATACATATCTTATAATTATCTCTTGGGATCTCAATAAAGTTTTCGCATCCTAGTTTCCAAAGGTTAACTAAACCTTATCTCTGATACCAAATATAGAGAAACAATTCTTGATGTACATTGACATTACACTACTTTTGTGGTATATTTAATACATTAAAAAACAAACACCCAATGATCGTATTAGTTTAGTGTCTTTGGAAACTCGGAACATAATCTTCTAATCATAATGAAAGATCATTCACATATCCAATAAAGATCTTCTTTTTTCCTACCTAAAATTGTCTTTTATATCTATGGGTAAATGAAAACATTAAAAGGGTGAGCTCAAATTCTTAGTAAGTGTAATCATGGTGAAAATAAAACAACCCATATACATTTTAAATGAAAAACATGAACATAATGTTTAAACATCCAAATCATGAGAAATTACATTAACCACGGTAGTACGTAAGGAATGGATCATAATGGAACATCAATCAGGATAAAATATCATGGAAATAAAACATGTAATTGTGGAAAATCATTAAGCACATGATATGATTTCCATAGTAGCCAAGGCATTTCTTCCTAGACCATCATTGTGGATAAAGTCCATTAATGAATCAGGATTACCTGACGTACCATACATGTATTACTGTACCGAATTTAATTTCTATTATAGCCATGTCTATCTCATGAGATATAAATCATTACCCAATACATTGGATGGAGTTATTTGTCACACCCATCTCATATTGAAATCACTCTTACATGTGCCACAAAACAATCATAAATCATTCATCATAACCCAAAGAATAAAATGATTTTCATTAACATTATCTCATCTTAACATAATCTATATAAAAAACGGATATCATTTAATCATAATAATTTTGAATCCATGTAATTAATAGAGATATTATACCTGAAACATACACATATTAAATAATTTCATCTTAGATGGAAAATGGTTTTGATAAAACCCTTGAAATGATTTCTTGAAGAAAATATTCATTCTTCTTCAAAATCATTTTCTTTTCACAAAATGCCATTCAATTTTAAAATTAAAGGATTTTCCTGACAATTATGATGAAATAATGTTGAGTAATTTTCATTTAAATAAGGTGTTTTGAAACTGTAAAAATCCTTTCATGACGTATAAGTTAAAAAAACATTCTCATCGTACTTTTAACAGAAAAGTCATAAAGTACCACATGTGGTAAACAAAAGAATGATTCCTTCCATAACACAAATTAAAAGCCAAAGTGGAGTAAACATAAATTTAAACATACATGGAAGAATATTAAACACTTTATGAAAAACATTTTTATGGACATGGATGAAAAATATGACACTAGTAAATACATAAGTATAAGGAATCTCAGATAAAAATATATTGAAAAATTATCCCTTACCATAGGTATGATTTGCTTCGTGCGTATCCAAACCACATGTATAATTATTTAAATAATGTTATTGAATTATTAAAGAATCATATTCATTGTTATGATATCATATATGGTTCACTTATGTCTTTACATTACCAATTCTTTTGAAAATTCAATGTAAAAGTAGTGTATTGGGTAAAATCGTTTCATTTATCGTACGTGTTTCGACTTTTTTTTTCTTGATATTGTTACTTATATACTTTTTACATAATTCCAGAATATAAAAAATTATATATATATATAATATATAGTCATCTTATAATTATATATGATAGATCGATAAATGGAATGAAATACACCATTTATGGAGATGGTAGGTCATACGTAGGAATTAACGTTGTTTTCGTTTCCTTATTGAATTAAATGAAATTAAGTAAATGAAACATAAATGTAAAACAATTAAGTATAACTATTCTGTAATATCTTTCATGATTATTTATTATATATACATTATAAGCATTCTTGAATAGTTAATCGTGGAAAATGAATCTCATCGCGTTCGTGTAGACGGTAGTCCGTACGTACGCACGAGCGACATTATCATTCATTCGATATTAAAATTGTATATAATTGGATTGTATATAATATATAAATAATCATAATAGTGTTATATTTATTATTCATATCATTTATACTCATTATTATACTTATCCAAATGATGATATATTTGAATAAAAAACTACACCACGATGTGGAGACATTAAGTCGTACGTAAGCATGTGTCGAGACTTTTTCATTCATAGGATGAATAAAATTACTAATATGGTTGTAAAAGTATTATAATAACATCATTTTATATAAAATATACTGGATTTAATATTTGAGAATGGAAATAGCAAACAAGGAGGAAGTGGAAGAAGAAAGGAACATGAAATCGGTGGTGAGATATTTACCTCTTCTTCAGGCTCTTCCTTTTGATTTGATAAAAAGTGCTCCATAGGTAGGCTTTATAACTAATGGAAGGCCTCTAGGATTATGTTAAGACAGTTTATAGGGTATTTTGTTAGGTTTTGGTATATCCAAATGGCGTTGGAGGTGTGAATTATAGAGATGGGTGAGTGCCCTTTTATAAGAGGGGTGAGGGGTACCTTAGGAAAAACATAACATATTATTTTATACTAAATTCATATTAGGTTAATAATTGCTCCAAAGTGACTTATTTATAGGAAAGGGTGGGGATGGGTTGAAATAATCTCAACCAATAGGTTCTATACAAGTTTATATTAACATTTTAATCTTATAATTGCGATTTAACTCTAAGTAAAATAATTTATCTTTTACCGCGTCTAGTTGTATTCTTACACTATGTAGTTAATAAACATACTATAAACTACCAATATAAATTCTATTCGTTCATTAATGTCATATATATTATTATATAAGTCTTTTGGAGGAACCATAGATTTTTATGACCATTATATCAGTTAATAATATAATATTTGTATTAAAAACAAATTTATGTCAATTTTGACACTATTTTGTATATTGTTTTCTATAAGTTCATAATAGAAATATTACTTCAAAACAATTCATATAACCAACATTAATATGTTATATTAACCATTAAAATTTTTTCAATTCATAAATAGTCTCAAATTACATTTATTTTTATATTTATAATTTTAATTATGTTAATATTTCATTAATAAGGTAATTACTGCATCATCATTGTGTCATAAATAAATTAATTTATATAATGTCAAAAAAATATTAATAAAATACCATTATTTAGGGAAAAACATTCTTTCTAGTTAATATTTATAGTTGAATTTATCTTATGTATTACCCTATAATAAAATTATTTTAGTTATTAAGCATTGATTTTAACTATTTTAACTCTTCTTTAAAGAAAATAATAATAAGTGTCCTAATGTAATCCAGGTGGACCAATGGGGTTAAAATTTTATTCCTAATGTTTTTTTGGTCTAATTATACTTATCCAATAGAATTATTACATGTTTTAGGGTAATAATAATATCATTTTTACCCTTAATTAAGCTATTTACTTTAAACTATGGTAAAAAAAGTAAAATGTTACTATTCACACAAAAATTATTTTTATCTTATTGAACTAAATTTTACTCCATGATATTAACCGTGTCTCTAGGATTTTCATAATTCAACTCACAGAAGTGGTAAATTATGTTTTATGTAAATTTGTAAATTCTCCTAAGAGGTGGGTAAAAGACGGTAAAAAGTTCAATAAAAATTTTATATATCTAAAATTATTATAAAATGACTCCAATTCATTACATTGAACATATATAGGTATTATGTATCTATTTTTACCTAAAAATTTTAAATAAATAAAATATTATTCAAATAAAATGTTGGTTTACACAAAAAATTTAGTATTTTCACTATTCATAAAAAATTGAATGTTTTCAGAAAAATACTAAAAATTCACACTAAGCTAATTTCGATATCCCAAATCAAAAAATGAATTTAGTTTTGAACATTAATAAATATAAAATTTAAAAAAGTGTTAATTTTTATTTCTAAGGGATAGTTTATATAATATTTTAATAACATATCATTGTTTAGTGAAACCCAGTATTGCATACAACGCAAGCTATTGAGGATGGTCTCTCTTGTGTATAATGTCAGGCAAGCCAGGGTTGTGTGTAGGGGAATATTCCTTTGGTGTTTCTTATAACATACTAAAAATATAGTTCAATTATACATTGATAAAAATCTATACTTGGTGTTGTGTAAAATGAATGTTTTTCGAATGAACATGAAATTGTGTCTATCACAAGCCCATAATAGTATTGCATAGACTACCAGACAATACAGTGTTTCATATAGTGCAAGCTACTCTTGGTGAAGTATACAACAAAAGACATCCAAGAAGTAAAAGAGAATAATTCTCATAAAATCATGGGGTTTTACAGTGGAGCTCGCGACATACATGTTACATGACTTCACCAACATATGTTAGCATGTTTGTCAGGACCCGTCCCCCGGGGCCCGTGCCGTGACAACCTCAAACCCACCTTCCATAGGCTAGGTGCTGGCAACTACAACCAAAGGTGTATTCCCTAAAATGGGGATGTAATTGCCTTTTAACATGCAATCTCACGTAGCCAAACACAAAGAAAGATACAAACACAAGCAAATTGTATAGTAAAAAACTGAGTACAGTAAGTAAAATGGGCTATAATACAAGCCCAACTAGAAAGTACATGTACAAATGAAATGTAATACAAATGAAGAATGTGAAAGACATCAACTGGATCGTCCTATGGGTTCCTACCTGAAGGGTAGGTATAGTTCGCCTCCTCAGCACTCCAGGTCTGTCTGTCTCCTCTGTGTACCAACACACCAGATTTTCCACCTCCGAGCACAGTCCAGTCCTGGTACTCCAGACCTCAGTCAGCAATGTTTGTCATTTTCTTCCAACACAACATGGTGTGTATATAGCCCAAGCAGGGTTGAGTATAATGATACTCATTAGGGACCCCGAGACCCTCTTGGTCTCACAAAATCCAAAAATGATACAACACAAGTATGAAATCAACATATAACCTTACATAGGCATATTCCCATACATATACCTAGGATATCATGTGATCCATCTCAATCATGAAGAATAAACAGAGGTTATGACTCAACTCACAACAAGATTAATTCTAGGGGTAGTAACATGTAACATTCCGAACACATCGTCGAACACCTCAGATGCTATATAAATCCTCCTCTATCAAGTACAGTGGGACTTATGTGTCACACAGAGACGCTTCCCATTAACATTGGACTACTAATGTACTCCTCCTATCGAGTACCATTGGTATGCCGCGTCCACTAAGGCACTCCCCACTTGGACAGTCGAGTCACTCCGAGTCGAAACGATCAATAGTCTTCAAGACTCAGCCAGTCACTAGGTCAATGCAATATGCTCGCTCGTCTGCAGGATGATCTGATCAACAAGATACTACTAGATACTCCAACTGTCACATGTTCTCACAAAGAAGTATCTCAATGGTCCACCACGTCACATGGTGCTCAACAAAACAGATGATGTGTCAATCGGATGCCAGATCTGTGGGTTATTAACCTTTTAGACTCGGGGGACCAGTTGGATTCATGCTCGATCCATCCTGAACATTTCCAATCAGTATCCATTACTCCAGTAGGGTATACTCAATGTTACCGTATCTCTCCATGATTTATATCAAAGCTGAAGGATCTTCAAATGAACGCCTGGTGTCAATGAAATGGACAAAACAAAATAAAAGGGTAGTAGTGGGCTCAGGTCCGGTATGACCCAGTCGGACTAACCTAAACCGACCTGTCATGGGTCAACCCGATTTAGGTCTACCTGGATGGACCCCAGGGTCATGCCTGACCTATAAAGAGGCCCGATCTGCTGGGTGTCTGGCAAGCCGTGTGGGTCGCGAAGGGCCTCAGAGCCACGAGTGCCACGGGGTGGCTCGGTCGTGGGGGAGCCACGCGGGTGCAGGCCGATTCGCCCAGAGCGTATCAGGGTTGTGGGCAGGTTAGGCCGGGGCGCTGTGGGGGCGTGGGGCCGGTTCAGCTAGGGTGTCGTGGGAGAACAGGTCAGTTTGGTAGGTCGTCGCGCTGGGCGCAGGCCGGTTCGGTCAGGTCACCGCAGGGGGAGCGATGCTGGTTCAACCGGGGCATCATGGGGGGCGTGGTCCGGTTTGGCAGGGGGTCGTGCGGGGAATGGGCTGTTTTGGTTAGGCACTGTGAGGGGAACAGGCTGGTTCAGCAGGATCGTCATGTTGGGCGAAGGCGACTTGGATTTGGGCGGTGTCTCGGCTCGGCGGCTCGGAATAGCGGCGGTTCAGTGACAGCGCGGATCGGTGGAGGCAACATGTGGTGGAGCACCATTGCATTTTTCACCATCATCCATTTCGAAGAACACCTAAATTAAAAACAAGGATTATGAATATGAGGATCCATGATTGTCTGTCACACACTATCCTCATTATGGTGGTAGCATATGGCTCAACATAAAAATAACGAAGAATGTTAACCCTCCCACAAAGATTATTCCCAGCCCACAAAATAAAACATCTACATTCTTCTATTTTAATGAAATTATCAACAAGGGAATATAATTATACACAAATTAAACCCCTACCTTGTTCACCTGCTAGCGTTGGCGCAATAAAGTAGTACGATTGTTGATTCTCCATAGATGAGGACGTCCCACGTTGGAAGAAGTTTTGAGGAAGAAGTTCGAAGGATGTCAGCATTCTTCATTAGTAGAGAGTTCATTTTAGGGGAGCACGTTCATCATTGCATAAAGCATTATTAATTGGAGATAGAAATACTCCAAGTGTTGTGTGTCACGTCACTTTAACTGTGCTTCGTCGCTTGGTGAATTTGTCCCAAATCCCCCTCTATTTATTTATATATATAAGCGGGGGGGAGGAAGGTAACGATCATGGAATTTATGAAGGTTCATTTATTCAGAACCTTCTGAAAATTCAATGACATTGTTACGTAATTTAAAAATGCAGCAAGCCAATTATCTATGTTGGCACAAATTCGAGTTATCCAAATCAATTAACTTGGTTGGAATCTTAATGGTATGTGCATTGGAACAATTATTGTGGAGGAAGTTAAGAGGCTCTTCCACATTAATAAGGGGGTGGGGTTGGGAGGGTTTCTCCATAATGGGGGATGTTCAATAGGTTTAGGCCTCGAATGGTCCCCACCACCATAACCCTTTAATGGGAGGTTAGGTTTGGGTGGTCCCCACCACCATAACCTCTCAGGGGAGGTTAAGGACTGGTGGTCCACACTTCTCATCTTCCACATAGAGGATTAGTTCTTGTGGACCCCACCTCCCATCACACATATGGGTGTTTCAAATAAAAAAATAAAAGTCACACACTTTTATTTTTATTTTATTCGTAAATGAAAAAGAACAAAAAATTTCTTTCACCCTTGACCATCTTCCGTTGAGGTGAAAGTCTCCTTAAGAAAATAACAGCATTGCGAGTTCAACGGTGACCACATATTTTAATTATGAGAACCTATACAAAGGATAGAAAAACCATCACGCACTATTAATGAATGTTCCTGAACAAATGTTCAGAAATTCATTCCAGGAACACCGGTTCTCATAATCATGTTCCATAAATTTTCACAAAATCATATAAATCCAACTAATTTAAAAAATAATTTCATGGAAGTTCTAGGTCTTTAAATTATCCCAACCTTAGGGATCTATGTCCCCATAATCCATAACTAATTATAGGTAAACAAGTGGGGGCACTCAGCACATATCTGAGATCCCCCTCCCATGTGCTCTCTGGGAGTTTCTCATGCTGCCATAGAACGCCCACCAGAGTTATCGATAGTCCACTACAGATCATCTCATGTTGATCATCAATCTCTTCTGAAACCTTCATAAAGGTCACACCATCGTCGATGTCCAGCTCTCCATGGTTGATTATATGAGAAGGGTCATACACATATCTCCTCTGCTGGGATACGTGCAAGACGACGTGCACCCAGTGCAACTGATGTGGAAGAGATAAGAGGTATTCCACCTAGACCCCTCTACTGAGGACCTAAAAGTGTCCGATGAATCTCAGAGATTTCTTACCGCCTCAGCCAAATCTCAGTAGTCCTCATCAGGGTGAGACATGTAGAAAGACGTGTTCGACATACATGAACTCTTGATTCCTCCGTCTCCTATTGAAATATAACTTCTACCTGCTCTGTGTAGTCTTCATTTCCTTTTGGATGATCATCGCCTTTTCAATGGTAGCCAGTACCATCTGTGTTCCCCAAGTACTTACACCCCCGGTTCAGTCCCACACAAAGGTGACCTGCAAGGTCACTCATGCAATTCCTCGAAAGGTTCCATCCCAATGGTGGAGTGATAGATATTGTTGAATACAAACTCCGCCAAAGGTAAGTGATCCTCCCAACTGCGACTGAAGTCTAGGACACAAGCACGCAACATTTCCTCGAGGGTATGAAATGTCAGCTGAGTCTGACCAGCCGCTTGAGGATGGAAGGAGGTGCTCAAACGAAGCTACGTCTCAAAAGCCTCATGCAACCCCTTCCACAACTGGAAGGTAAAATGTGTGTCATGATCGGAGAAAATCATAGAAGTTTCTCCATGTAGCCACAAAATATCTTGAACATAGAGGCATCCAAATATCTCTACTAAACTATACTCCCTAATTGGTAGGATGTGGGCCGACATGGTGAGTCGGTCGACGATCAACCATATAGTGTCATGTCCCCTGGATGTATGTGGATGTCCTATCATAAAGTCCATAGATATCCAAATCCTGAATCCACTATGAGTCCATAGAGGGGATGTGTGGAACTCCCTCCACAGATCCTCAAAATGTGACACTGGTACCATGGTACGTCTTCGGAAGAAGATGACATTCTCCCCACCATCATGAAATATCTCAGGTGCATGTCCTGTGGATATCTGAGCATGTAATGTCTCACAGTCAGCGTCCCCACACTGCGCATCCCTGACTCACTTATGAAGTGGGGGGTGAATATAAGAGACTAATGAAAATATGCTTCATCTCTATTCACAAAGGATATCTGTAAACTGGACAGCTGCTCCGTCGCCTCACCTAGCAGCTCTATATCAGACCTTCTACTATGTGCATCTGTTACAGCATTTCCCTTCCCAGGATTATAGACTATCTCGATGTCTTAGTTATGGAGGATCTCAATCCAACATCGTTGTATCATGTTCAGGTCCTTCTAGGGGTAGATATACCTGAGTCTCTTGTGATCAGTGTACACTGTAAAACATTCTCCCATCAGATAGTTCCGCCACATCATTGAGACGAAGACCACTGCTGATAACTCCCGGCCATGGGTAGCGTAGTTCTAGTCATACTGTCTTAGCTGCTAAGAACCATATATGATCATTGCTCACTCCTGCATCAGGACACATCTGAGCCCAGTCCCTGATGCGTCGCCATATACTATGTACCCTACTCCCTCCTCTGGAAGACTCAAGAAGGGGGCACTAGTGAGCCTCAGACTCATCTCTTGAAAACTCTGTTGGAATCTCTTTGACCAAAAAATTAGTTTCCCCTTCTTTGAAAAGGCTGATAGTGGTGATGCAACTCTAGAGAAGTCTTGAGAAAACCTCCGGTAGTACCTAGACAATACAGATGTCCCTCTCCCTTCAGGGAGGTTGTCTAGGAAACATCTTTTGAAAAGATGTCACCATTCCTTGCCACTCTTGTTTGGAACTGAAAACTCAAAACTTCTATGCATGAGTTTATCATGTGCTACCTAGGTTTCCATTTTTGTGACTAATAAAAACCTTATCCCAAAATTGTTGACAAACAAAAAACGTTTTGCCTAATAAAGTCATTCTGAATATGATTTTTGGATGTCCTGTCATACCCAAACTAGTACTATAAGGCCTCGATGCTTCCCCCAAGAGGTTCCAACTGAAACTCTCGACTCAATTGTTAGATCACACCATCGACGCAATTGTGATTATCGAGTCTCCTCTCAATGGTTTCTCCAGACGTGAGGGTCATGTCCACAGTCTAACCAGAAACTCTAGGTCTTGGACAAGATTATTGGATTGAAGGAATGGTTGGTACCTATTTCTATTGATTCGATAGCTAGCAATAGACACAGACCATACCATGAATTATTCCTAGAGCCCTTGGGATGCACTCCTTGACTGCATGAAGCTAATATCTTCCCATGTCCTCTAGCTCCATGAGTCTGTTGGGGACCATAATGGTGGTGTAACTTGTGAAAATATACACTACCTCATGATGTGCCACTAGCTCTGATTCCACATATGCAGCCCTGTGGATTCATCTGTCCCTAACACTTCTTCGTATCGAAACAATTTTACATGCCCATGTCTCTCAGACTGGTGTCAGTTTCCTAGTTTTCCACTAATAACATTCATTGGCGGCATCCACTCAACCAAAGTATATTCTATCATAATGATTCTCTCTAGAACCCTATCATAATTAGGAATACAACGAGGAATAGTGATATCTCATATGTCCCTAAAGACACCTCGCTCAGAGGTTTGAGCTCTGAAGCATTGATCATATCGTATTCATTTAGTACCAGGAATTATCGGTATTCCTCGATGAATACTAATATACCAACGTGTCGTCCTGTCAAAGGAATAAAAGCTCTAGATAATTGTCAGACACATTTTTAAGTCAATCCTCCACCGCCAGTGAGTCAGGCTCACCTCGGAACCTAAGGGGAATCAAATGCTGAATCACACGTATGACACTAACCCTATATGTGTCCTTTATTGGTATCTCCATTGGTATCTACAGACCAACGAGTAGTGATATAGCTGACAAACTACCTGAAGGTACTATCTTTGGTAATGTTACATGTACCAAAGCCTCATTACTATGAGGACCCTCCACATGGTCACTCACTAAAAATGACTTGTAGATAAGATCACCATATAATCTACTGGTGTCTCAACTAGGTGGAAATATCTATCAACCGCCTCCGACCAGGCTTCCACTGCATGTGAATCTGTCTTGAAATGAAACCTCAGATCCCTAGGTTAATGGAACTCTTGCAAGGTGCATAGTCGGTGTGCACCATCCACCAATGTAGCTGTTGGTAATTTTTTTCCAATGGGTGGTCATGCTGCTGGTACACCACCTGAAGGTTCCAACATATTAAGAGGGCCCTGCACCAGAGCCTCGTCGCTTGGTGGGCCTTCATCATCCACTCTCTCCGGAAACCAAGAAGGCGGTCTATGAAATGACATACTGATCAGGAACAGGTATGACATAGTCATTTAGTTATACCTGGTGAACTAAAATTTATACATGGTGGGCTGACTCATAAGATTAGAACAAAAAATTCTGAAAACACACATGCAATCGGTGTTTTCGTGAAATGAGTCATAAATCAGAAGTCTGGGTCCTAGGGTATGGATACGTCGTCCACCGAAAAAACACTAGAATCACTAAACTGATAAACACACTCACTACACTTAACACTATTGCAATTAAAAGAATGATAATAGTCCTAGTTATGGGGTAGAACTGACTCCTTTGATTCCTATTTTTCACGACCCGTCCCACGGGGCCCGTTCCGTGACTACCCCAAGCCCCCATCCATAGTATAGGGGCTGGCGACTAGAAAAAAAGGAATATTCCCTAAAACTGGGAAGGCGTTGCCTTATAACCTGTAAACTCACGTATCCAAGCACACAACAAGATACAAACACAAGAAAACTGTATAGTAAACAAGTGAGTACTGTATTTAAATGTGTCCATAATAGAATCCCAACTGAAAAGTACATGTACAAATGAAATGCAATACTACTAAAGAAAGAGAAAGAATGACACTTAGTCATCCTTCGGGTTCCTACCTAAAGGTTATTTACAGTTCGTCTCCTCATCACTCCATGACTGTCTGTCTCCTCTATGTACGAACACCCCGTATGGTCCACCTATGGGCATCGTCCAGTCCTGGTACACTCAGCCTCAGTCAGAACTCTCCATCTTCTGCATCCAACACAACAAGGTGTATGCATAACTAGTGCAGGGGTGAGTATAACGATACTCAGTAGGGACCCCTAGACCCTCTACGTCTCACAAAATCCTGCAAGGATATAAAAATGATTATGAAATCGACATATAACCATACATAGTTATATTCACATACATATACCTAAGTTTTCAATTAATCCATCGCAATCAAGATGAAAACAGAAAGGTTCTGACTCAGCTCACACAAGGATTTATTTTAGGGGTAGTAGCAATTAACATTCTTGAATACATCATCGAACACCTCAGATATTGGAGAACTCTTCCTCTATCGAGTACAGTGGGAATGCCACGTCACACAGAGGCAGATCCAACTATCCTTGATCTACTAAGGTTCTCCTCTTGTTGTGTACTGTGGGTCTGCCGCATCACACAGAGGCTCTACCCACCGTGTTTCTACATCGTCACACAGAGGCACGTCCCCTTGTAGCCTGCTAAGGTACTCCTCTTATCGAGTACCATGGGTATTCTGCATCATCAAGGAACTCCCCACTGTTGGCCTGATGTGTCACCAAGGTGCTACCCACGGGGCCAGTCGAGTCACTCCGAGTCGAAATGGTCATCTTTCGTCAAGTCTCTCCCAGCCACAAGATCTCTTCATTATACTCTCTCATATCTATGAGGATCGGCTCCACAAGCTACTAGTCAATACTCCATCTATCACGTAGTCCTACAAAGAGTTATCTCAATGGCCTTCCATTTCATAGGGGGCTCAACACAACAGGTGGCATGTCAATCGGATGCCCGAGCTATGAGTTATTATCCTTTTATTCCCGGGTACCGGTTGGATTCGTGCTCGATCCAACCTGACTGTTTCCCATCATAATCCAAAACACCATTAGGGTATACTCCAAGAGATTGTCTCACTCCATGATTTCTACTGCCACTAATGGTTCATCAAATGGACGTCTGGTGAAAAATTATAGCCAAAAGTAATTTAAAGGGTCGTAGTGGGCTCAGGTCTGGTCCGGCCTGGTCAGACCGACCTAACCCGACCTATCATGGGTCGACCTAGTTCAGGTCGACCTGGCCCGAACCACTTGGTCCGGCCCGACCCGTAATGTGGCCCGGTCTGCTGGGGGTCTGGCAAGCCACGAGGGGTCGTGGATCCATAAGTGCAACATGACGGCTCGACCGCAGTGGAGTAGTGAGGGCGTGGCCTAGTTCGGCCCGAGCGCCATGGGGGTACGGGCCGGTTCGGCCGTGGAACCGCGGGGGGCGCGGGGCCGGTTAAGAAGTGTCACCGTGAGGTTCGCTGGCTAGTTGGGCCACGCGCGGCAGGGGCGCGGGCTGGTTTGGTCGAGGCGCCGTAGGGGGCGTGGGGCAGGTTTGGCCAGGGCGTCGTGGGGGGCACGAGACGGTTCAGCAGGGCCCCGTGAGGGGCGTGGGGTGGTTTAGAGTGGTGCTGTGTGGGGCACGGGCTAGTTCGGGTGGAGCACCATGGAGGGAAAAGTTGGATTGGCTTGGGGCGGTGGCTCGGCTCGGCACGTCGGCGGTTCGGTGGCGGCACAGAGCGGCGAAGGCTACAGGTGGCGGAGGTCCATTGCTTTTCTCACATTCCTCCATTTGGAAGAACACCTAAATTCAACATAAGGATTACAGAGAGGATATACCATGTTAGTTTGGCCAACACTCTCTGCATTAGGGAGGTAGCATATTGCTTATCATAAAAGGAATGTATAATGTCAAACCTCCCACAAATATTGATCCCATCTCGAAAAATAAAACATCTGCATTCATTTTTCTAAAATAATTAATGAACATGTGAATATAATCATACACAAATTAAACCCCTACCTCTTTCTATTTCTGGCATTGGTGCAAGAAGGTAGTAGGGTCATTGATTCACCGTAGAAGAGTACATCCCACGACGGAAGAATCCCCGAGAAAGACAGTCGAAGGAGGTCAACATTCTTTTTTGGTGGAACGTTCTTTGTTGTGGAGTGTGTTTGTCATTGGAGAGAGTAATCCTCCAAGTGTTTGACATCGCGTCACTTTACCCGTGAATCTTCTCCTAGTGAAGTCGTCCGAAATCATCCTCCCATGCTCCATATATATATGAGGGGGGGGAAGTTAGGTAACGATTGTGGAATTTATGATATTTCATTTATTAGGAACCTTGTTAAATTCCAACGATAATGTTACATAATTTATAAAGGGGGCATTCAAATTAACTACGATGGAATAGATTTAAATTATCATAATAATTTAACTAGGTTGGAATATTAAATTTATGTTCATTGGAAAAATTAATGTAGAGGAATTCAAAAGGATCCTCCATATTAATGTGAGGTTTTGAGAGGTTTTTCTCCATTATGAGTGGAGTTCAAGAGGATTAGGCCTCGGCTGGTCCCCACCACCATAACATCTCATGTGAGGTTAGGTTCGGGTGGTCCCCACCACCATAACCTCTCATAGGAGGTTATGATCTGGTGGTCCCCACTCCTAAACTTCCACATTGTGGTTTAGTTATGGTGGACACCACCTACCAACACACACATGGCTGTTTCAAATAAAAACAATCAATAACTTTTATTTTTTTTATTCTTCGCGAAAAACACAGAAATTAACTTTCACCATCGACCATATGCCATTGAGGTGAAAGTCTCCTTAAGAGAATACCGGTGTTGCGATTTCAATGGTGCCCCCAGATTTCAATTCCGTGTACCAGTTCAAAAGTTAGAAAAACATTCTTGCATGTTTACTGAACATTCCCAAAAAATTGTTCAGAAATTCATTCCGGGCACACTGGTTATCAGAATCACGCGCTATCAATTTTTGTGGACTCGTAAAATTCACATTTAATTAAAAATAATACATAAAGATTTAGGGTCATTACAATGTTGTTTTACTGGTGGGATTAAATTGGGATATCGTTTGGGATGATTTTTAGTGAAACCCCTCGGCTTAATTCTACCCCATGACATTGAGGGAAGACCAAGAATATATATTAAATAATTTGGTACGGGGAGCTCTTTCAGTGATTTATTATTCATCTATCCTTATAGTGCTTCAACACTTCACCCATATTCGGAGGGGGGGGTGACGAATTATCACTAGATATGCAATTTGATAATGGTCTCAGGTAGGAATTTTGATCACATGTGATTATTATCATTTTCACTTCATTGACTACTATAGTAAACCAATATTAGATTATCGAGAAAATATGAGGGATTTTGATAAGGAGAGCATGGGTGGTTCATCATATAGGGATATTACTAATTTGATTGATTGTAAGAAGTGAAATAGGGATCATTCACATTATGATTCTAATAGTAGGTATTTATTATCAGGTAGACATGTGTGGTGCTACATGTTCATGAATCATTAGAACATGATACCATAGTGCTTGAGTGAACTATTTGATTGTTAATCTTGCATAAATATGGGTAATATTTAGTGTTTTTGTAGGAGGTTATCAGAAATAGCTATTCATATGAGATCTGTTATGACTCCACATATAGGAGCAAGGCCACATGTTCCTCGTCAATCTGGGAACTGGAGTTCGTCAGGCCATTCAGGTTGTGTAGGTTTTCATGGTCTTGGTAGCCAGACAACATGTTTTCAATAATAGTAGGGTGGATCCGCTCAACATAGCAAGGCTGGGTTGTAGGGCTACATTATAGGTTAGACTTATCTGATTGAACATACCCAGTATGAGCAGGATTGAAACCCCTCTATCTCTATAGGTACGATTCTATTTTCCTTATTTTTAGCTTCTATAATTTTTTATATAGAGGATTCCCATAGTTTTATATTTGTTTCGGTTGTGAAAAGTATTGGACTCTGTGTCATTACTTATTGTGATTGTATGCCACTATACACTCTGTTGGGGATTAGGATGGCTATTGTTCGTCAGTGCAAGGAGTTCCCGCATGAGGTTTGTGGGTGACACTTATTATTGTAACCTCTATGTCATAGATATGAATGTCTTCAATGTCATTCTCGGAATGGACTGGTTGGTCTCATTTTTGACCACTTTTGACTATATTCGTTGTTGGGTGAGTTTTAGGTCACTAGAGGGTGGATCATATGTATAAAAGGGAAAATGGCATGTACCGTTGAGAAGCTCCGGACTCAATAATCATGGGATGGGAGGAATTACAAACCATATTGCAATTTTATTTCTAAATGACTACGGGACAACACAAATGGACTTTCCTTTTGATGTGGAAAATTTCAAAGATGTGTTTCTAAACAACTTTTCATGTTTACCTTCTATGAAAGTGGTTGATTTATCTGTTAAGATTATTCTTGGAGTATCACTGGTGTGCATTCCTCCATAAAGGATGGCTACACCTGAGTTACATGAGCTCAAAAGTTAGTTAACAGAGTTTTAGGCAATTTGTTTCAACCGATAGAAAATATCTTTGGGGTTCACTTGTCCCTTTTGTGAAGAATGTGGATGGTACCCTCAAACATTTTGTGTATTATTGGATTATAAAATAGTTTACCGTAAAAACTCCATATACCATGTTGAGGTTTGATGATATATTTCATCATCTTCAAGTACCTTGGGTGTTCTCGATGATTTACATGAGATACTATTATCATAAACTGGATTTTAGAGCTTTATATATACATATTATATCATTTTGAAGGAGGTATGTTATATATGAGAATTTTTTTTATTTCATTTGTTCCCATTATCACATAGTAAATATTCATGGCACTAATGAATGGAGTGGTCAATAATTAAATGGATTATTTACTTGTAGTCTTTGTGGACAATATCATTAAATATTCACACACTCGACATTGCCATGCCACCCATCAAGATATCTCTTTGATTACACTGAGAGAGCATCAGTTAAATGCTAAGCTCACAAAATGCTACCTATGGATGGATTAGATTCACTTCATGGGTCGTGTAACCTCAGAGATAGAAGTATCACTTTACTCTGAGAATTTAAGAGATATAGTTTCCAATAAGAAATCAAAGAACGTATTTGAGGTATAGTGGTTTATGTATCTGGATGGATAATAAATATACTTTATTTAGTACTTATCACTCAACGCAGCGCCCCTAATGGACATTACTATGAAGGGTGAAAAGAAATTGTTTTGATATTTCTATGATTAATCCATACAGATATAAACATGTGATTGACTTCGGAAAATATACTAATTTTCCTGGAACCAAGTAAGAGTTATATTGTGTACTATGAATCATCAGGTATCAGGCTGGGGGGTGCTTATGTTTGGGGGATCGAGTAATTGTATACAGGTATCAAATTTGAGGCCAGATTATAGGAACTACCCGACACATGATCGTGAGTTATTCATGGATCATCTAACCTTATGTTTTTATAGACATTATTTTTCGGATATAATTTTTTGGTACACACAGACCACAAATCCACAAGTTTATCTTTAGTCAACGAAATCTGAATTTGAGACAATGAATGATAGTTGCGTACATTTAGTAATTTGAGTATGAGTGTTCCTACATCTCTAGGAAACGAAACATAGTGGCTAATGCATTGAGCATGAGGACTCAGATGCAGGATGGTCAGGAGGCCAGTAGTGATGGGAAGCTGATGGATCTATTCAATGAGACACATTTGGAGGTTCATGATAGATAGGGTAAGGAGTTTGTTTTTATATATAGGTTACCAATAATAAATGATATCGAGTTAGAATGTGGCTGCTATCAGATTCTGATGGCCTAGTCCTATGGTAAAGTGAGTTAGGAGAGGACCATACTGTTGGGTAAACTGTAAAGGAGGATGCAGTTTTTCATTTTCAAGGGTTCATGTGGGTGCCAAAAGAAATACACAAGGAGTTGTTTCTATTTTTCATGCCTTAATATGGGCAGTTCATGCTTGTGTCACCAAGATATATCACGATTTACATCGTTAGTATTGGAGGCCTAGTATAATGTAGGATTTATCTGGTTTTGTTAGGAGATATTTCACTGGTCTGTAGTTGAAGGAGGATAATTGGTGACCATTATGGTAATTACAACATAAACCCATTTTGTTGTGGAAGTTGAATAATATTGCGATGTATTTTGTGACAGGTTTAGTAAGGTCACCTCGAGGAAATGATGCGGGATGGGTTTTTATACGAATGTCTCCAAAATGATTCAAATTTCCATCCAATTAAGGAATCATGTAGTGTTGATGAGTTTGGAAGGATTTACATATGATAGATAGTATTTTTTACAGGTTTCCACACTCTATCATTTTAGTCATGGTCGCCCAATTTACTTATCTGGTCTGGGATGGACTATAGAGGGATTTGAGAACCCATGTACTTCTGAGTACAACTTACTATCCCCAGAGATATGGCCAATCAGAGTGCATAATTAATGTTGTGGATTATATTCTTCAATCATGCGTCCTTGATTTTGGGGGCTCATTATAGTTTCACATACACTTATTTTAAATTGTATAGAATAACATTTTTTAGGAAATTATTCATATGGAACATATTAGGATTCGTATGGTAGGCTATATCAGTAACTCTTATATTGGCTGGAAACAGAAGATGAAGCTGTGATTAGACCTCATCCTATCCAGGAGCCCTATGAGATGGTGGAGTTGATATGGAAAGGGATGGATACTACAAAATGTCACCAGAAAGCTTATTATGATCGATAGAGATGACCTCTAGAGTTCGAGGTCAGTGATCACGTTTTATTGTGTGTCACACCGAGGTTGGGTCACAAGAGTATTAGATGATAGGGGAAGATTTCACCGAGTTACATCCAGATATTTAATGTTTTTTAGAGAGTTGGTTTGGTTCCCAATTGGTTGATGTTACCTCAAAATTACCGATCAATGGAGGAAGTCTTTCATGATTATTAGCTACAATGTTACTTTTCAGTCGTGCTCATGTTGTGCAACCCAATGAGGTCCAATTAGAGGCGGATGAATCCTTTGAGGAGAACCCTATTTGTATTAGGGATTACAGAATGACAGTTCTATGTTGATGTTTTGTTCCTCTAGTATGGATGGTCTGGAAACACGAGCGAGTGCATGAAAATACATGGGATATGGTGGTCGTTGTGGAATCATAGTGGCTATTGTTGTTCGAAAATTATTCTTCACCACCCGCTAAAGGGAAATTCAGGATTGAATTGATGTAAGGGATAATTTTGTATGAATCCATATCTTCATTTCTGATTGGATCTTGTTATAGAGATTTTTTTGAGGAAAAAGGATAAAAATAGTATTTTCATTGTACACACTATGTACTTCTGTGTACAACTTGTGTACCTTGATTGCATCATATAGCCGTGTTTTGATAGTTTAATGGCCTACTACAAGGACATGTGGTGACCTGTCATACAGGATTATGATGTGTTCCGGGTGAGGAAACAACACAATGTATAGTGATAATAAACACATTGGGTACTATTATTTTAATTTCAAACATCCGAGTGAGGTCATGTATCATATCTGGAAACACCTTCTTCTTCCCTTGTTTCATACAGGAGCACTCCAGAACAACAAAAGAAGTTCATTCTCCTGATTCTCAATCCCAAAACCGATTAAAGAACAACCAGGTGCGTTAGAATCCCATTGGTGAGTTATCAAACTTTCTTGATCCCTTTTTCTTGATTCTTCAAATCTTGTGAGTTATTCAAGGTTGGTCCTTCTCACCTATTTGTATATCTACACATATATAGGCCAATTCAAGGGATGGCATTAATGTATACCAATCGTACGACATCTTGGGAGGTGGTTTATTCCTTTAGTAGTTTCTCTTTGGATTATATATGCCAAAATTGATGTGTTACTATATTTTAGGTATTTCTTGATTTTGAATTTAGAAATGTTAATACCAGGTATGGTTCGTTTTATTGAAAAAAGGTTGGTGTTTATTCGAAATGATAAATAGATTTTATATGGGACACCCCATAGGTGTGTATCCCATGATTGTTTGTTAGGGTAGTTTGGTATAGGATTCCTTAATGTCATTCCTTGTATTCGCTGATTTTATGATTATGATGATGTTTTATTGAATATATGAAATTCTTGTGATAGGAATTGTAAATTTTTATCAATGTAGTAGTTTTTTATTACATGAGATTATATTATATGATAGGTGCATTATTTTTTTCTAATGGACCATGAGTGATTTGGACCGTGAAGACTGGGGGGACTTCTAAATTATGTACATTGGCATGATATGCATGCTATTTCTATTCAATGGACCATAGGATACTTGTAAAAAGTAGACTATGTATATAATAAGATTATTTACATGGAACTATGAATGAGATTGTGTAGAAGATTGACTAGAATGGATTCTACCATGATATCTTCGTAGAGAACCATTATATAATGAATTGATGTTATGTTGGACTAAAAGGGTTTGACCATGAGAGATTTCAAAGTGGGTTATTTGTGAATAGTAGAATGATGGTGATGCGTCTTCCATGACAAATCACACTCTTGGATTCAGTCTAACATGATTGTTTATATTGTCTTTTGAGTCATCAGTTTTGGTTACACTGCATGGGGATAATGCTCGTTGGATATATAGTAGGGTTATACGAGTCAATGGATGAATAATAAATGTTAAATTAATTTAATTGAAAATTGTAGGATTTTTTACTCTTGAGTACATCATAATTTATTACTTTATTTTTGTTCATACTAACGGCTATATATTTTCAATGAAATTTAGGCACATATATTTTGGAGGTTTCTTACCAAGATTCTTCTAATACATTGTTTGGTTCCTAGTTTTAGGAGCAGGAATATTTTACGATTTTAGGTATAGATAAGTGAATGTTCCCTTCTTCTGCAGGTACTTGATTGTTGTTGGAGCTGGAGATCATGAGACCAATCTCGGGCTTGTGATGGTATAGTAGTTTACATTCTTTTCTTTTTTATTAAATTGATCATTAAATATAGCTTTGGGACCAATTTTTTATGCTTCCTAGATCGATGTTACATGAATCATATATATAAATATATATGCTCCAGTTATTATATAATTATTAGTCTTCCACAGTTTACTTTTTTTGTTTATTTGTTAATTCTATAGTGTATACACTACCAATGAGGGAATAATATCCCCATTATCAAACTGTGTCCCTCATTTCTAGTCAGAAGCCAATGATATTTTCAAATATGGTCTGCAGGTCATGTGATGTACTGGATATAAGTATCTCTTAGGTGTAACCAAGATCTCATACGTTACACATTACAAGCCAAATTTATTGATATAAATAGTTTTTATGTATTTCATTAAAATTAAAAAAAATTAGAATAATTTCCCACAAATATCTATATCAATTAATTTTTTATCTTAGATAGTATTAAAGTTCCCTTGGGTTGATTAATGGGAAATAAATTCAAGTAATACATTTTATGGTTGTTATCTGGACATGTTCTTTCACTGTTAAGTATTATTTAATGGTTTTTGAATTATAGTCTTGTATCGAAGAGGTAACATGGTTTTGATCTTCAAAAATTGATATAATTATAGTCAATTCATCACTAAAATAGAATATTTGTGTGAAATATTTAAAACTCATGGTTTTTAATTTAATGTGATTATTTTTTTCATTAATGATTTGGAGGAATTTACATTATAAAAAAATGTGTAGCATCTGTACTGATATAAACATTTTATTATATATAAACTACTAGAAAGAGTTAAATATCTTCCAAATATGATAGTTGATGTTGATTAATTTTTCTTATTTCATATTAAATCACCACCATTCTAGTGACCCTGACTTGACATACATGGATATTAAGTCATTTTAGATGAATATTTATCACATTATAGAAGTACATACCTAATTACCCTGATAGATTAATGTATTGGTAAAAATTGATACAAAATATTCTATCAAGAAGGAATATATTTATCATCCCCATTAACAATATTCCCTTTATACTCCTACAAAAAACAATTCTTCATAATCTTTATAATATTAGCATAATATTGGTTGAGATCATATTTATAGTAACTGTTTCAAAATAGGATATCTAAGAAATAAAAGATTATAATTGTATGAAAACATGAGAATATTATTGAATGAACATAAACTGTATATCCGTGGTCATTTTTTATGGAATAAGGATCTGATGTTCCTAATCCATGAATAAAAATGAATTCAATGGAAATAAGAATTATGATAATAGAATATTAATAGGGAAAATAATTTGTCTCATATATATAATAATAGAAAAAATTATGTCATGGATACCTAGCAAGACCTTCATAACCTATTATGATTGGGCTAATAACATATCTACATGCTTTTGGAATAGGCTATCAAACCATGAACTGTCTGGTTTTTGGGCATGGGATATTGTTTTCAGGAGTTGGATGAAATCCATATACACTATTATTTCATATCATGAGATATAAACAATATACGCTCTTGTTTTCAGTTTTTTGCAACACCCCTTCAACCAACCTGATTATAGGATTGGGCTACTACACATATAACATCTTTTTGGGAATTCTTTTACAACCTGTGTGACCTCCTATTTTAGGGAATGGGATATTACCCGTGTGAACTCCATTTTTTGGAATGGGTAAAACCTATTATCCATTTTATAAATTAAACATTTTATTATTAAAAAATCCATTAGTTAGAGATATTTTTCCTGACCATCATATAATGAAAACTATATTTATGTGTTCTATTAGATCATAAATCATTAGGGTATTACCCATAGAAATGATAGAATTGTCAAAAACAACATGTCATCTTTAACAAATAGCATTTAATGAAAGAATAAGAATAGTGAACATGGATTATTTTCATAATAAGGCATTAGTAACACCGATGTGTGTCATCTAATATTGAAAATAATTATTAAATATAATTTTAAATAATTAATGTGCATAATATCTTATTTTCATTGAAAAAATTATTTTTTTGGCATAAAACAATCTTAAAAAAATTCTATTTTTAATAAACATATATGACATATAATGTTATAATTTAAAATAATTTTAGAAAAATTATAAAAAAAACTAAATCCACTTCCAAAAAAATATATGAAAATATAATTTAAAAAACAAATACTTTTTTAGAAAACAATAAATTTGATGAAAATATATATCTACCAAAAGAGAGAAATATTTTAATATTTTTAGAAATACATTTTATTAATTGTCATAAGTACCAAAGATTGTGAAAATTTTACCATTATATAATGTTATCATGAATTGATATAGGATAATGAATGACATGAGATTTCTTGGAATATTAATCATAATATTTCATCAAATTAATTATAATGATAAATAATCCCGATAAATGATGAGATTGTAGCATAAAGGTCATACCATATTGGTAACATTGAATTACAACATCCAAGGAATAATAAAATTATAGAAATTTTACAATATCACTATAATAATTATAGATATTATATATCATGTAAAAGGAATGTAAATACACCTCATAAAAAAATTCATGTGTGTAACCAAACATATGTCCCAAAAAATGAAAAATGAGACATAACCACCTTACTAATTTCGAATTATTCGATCCATAAACACTATTAAATATTGATTATAAAATGGATATGTAATTAACCATTAAAATAACTATAATATTAATTTAATACATCCTTGGAATATATATAAACCAAAAAATATAAATAGGTTGTGAATATTGAATAATCCTCAAGAAAATAAAACTGAGTCATGAAATTCCATTACAACATGTGAAACATTTGAATTGTGAGATATATGAAAGTATAATATCCATATAGACTAATAATAAAAATAAATAAATTAAATTAATTCATAAATTATCATAGGTATTTATATACACCACATAGAAAAAATATTTGGTGAATATAGCATAAATCTCATAGAAATATATTTGAGATGAGAAAACTATTACCTTACATCTTGACTCTTGCTTTACATCATGAAGATACCTTTAAAATAAATATAGAAACAATAATTGATTCATATTCATAAATATATTTCTATATTTTATTTAAATATGATTTTATAATAATATTATATTTACATTTCCATGTTAATGTTATGTTTCGGGAAATTATCGTATTTTTTTCTAATCATATTTTGACTTCATATTCTAGTCCATCTTAATTATTTCTTGATTAAAATATTTCAATAATCAAAAAAACATTATTAATATCACATCATTTTATAATATTAGTATTTATAATTATCTATACAATAAGTAAATAATTAAATAAAATAAAATTTTCATGGAGATAGTAGGCCATACATACACATGAATGCTATTTCTATTTTCGTATCATATAGAATAAAAGAAAAATAAATGATATATTTATATATTATCATTATATTACGATTATAATTTCTTAGATATAGAATATATTAATTTAATTCTTCTTTCTTTTATTCAATTTAATGCATGAATGAATCACATCACTTTGAGGACGTGGTAGTCCACACATCCACAAATAAAGTTATTATATTACCAAAAAATTAAATGAATGACGTTTTGTGTTATATAATAATTAAATAAGTATAAATAAATAAATAATATAATATATATCTTATAAAAACATTAATTCCCTCATTACTCAAAACCATGAACGGTTTTAATGGAAAAAATGAATGACATCTATTTGCGGGGTTGTAGTATACAGTATACACGAAGGGAGATTTTGGATCCCATTTGATGTATGTGTGTGAATATGTATGTGGAACTCATAAATTAAAAGAATTTTAGTTTATTGTGTATTATGGGGATCCTATATAATAATCCAATATAAGAAATTTAAGGGTTTCTAAATACAAAAGAACAATAGTTATCATTAAAGACTATTACCACTACTTCTGGAAACACCTTTTGATTTGAAAAAAAGGATTTCTTGGATAGTATGGGACTTATGTGAGGATGTTATTAATATATTAAATATTTTGGTAGATTATCATTGATTAGTTTTATTGATAAAATGTACTCTATATGCATGTATATTTGAGGGGGTGAGTGCCCATTTATACTGGATGAGGTCTTTCATTCTTGTAAATATTAAAAAGTAATATTTTTTGAGATGAATCCATAAAATATTCTACATAAAATAATGGGATATATTTGATAAAATACATAACATTGTATAAATATTAATACAAATTTTGTTTTTACCTGTTTTTACTTTAATTTCCCCCATAGGGTTAAAGTTCAACCACTACGTAAACTTGTTTTTAACACAATCACTGTAATTTAATTCAATTAAATTAAAAAAACAATTTTATAAATAATGATTAACATAATAAATATTATAAATTATTATGAATCTAATTATGGAGTCAGTTTTTTCAAATTAAAAACACATAGTTGGGAAAATTTATTTAAAATGATCCCATAGACAGGGAAAAAATGGGATTCTATTGTGAAATTATTCTTATTTTTGAAATGATTTTATATCCAATATCAATTCTTAATTGATTATAATGATTTAATCAAAAAAATAGATTTATAATTTTACTTAATTGAAATTATAAAATTAAAATATAATTTTACTACAATGATAAATTATAAGAAGATGTAGTTTTCCAATAAAACTTTTTGTTTTCACAATTCTTCAAAAAAATGATTATTCTCGAAAAATAACCAATTTTTTTCAGATATATGTTTTTTTATTAGTATTTTAATTAATAATAATATATTATAAAATATAAATTATTTTATTTCATTATTTAGTATTAAAAATGTTTCAATATTAAAATGTGTTAAAACAATATTTCTTCAAAAAACTATATTTTTATGTGTAAAATTAGTTTTAATATTATCTATTCTATATGAAACACTAAAAATGAATTTTAAATTGTTATTTATATATATAATATATATATTCCATTAAAATCATTAATAAAATGTGGGTTTTTTAAATTTAATAAGATATTTTTTTGAACATAGAAATATAATTTTCGTTGAAAAGGATTATCATTATTCAAAAATAGTTTTTGCAATCATTTATGAGATATTGATACCTAATCGATTAATTTTATACACATTGGAAAAAATATTTTTAAATTTTTATTTAATATTATTTGTAACATCCTTTCTAATTGCTATGTGGTAAATATAATATTATTTTAAATATGTTTATTAATAGTGTATTTTAGTATAGTAACACTCAGTTATCCATGAAACCAAATATATCAAGAGAACTCATAATTATGTTTAACACAAGAAAAACATTTAGTTTTTCTTACTACTATTCAATGTAGTGTTTATTTTCGTGAATTCCAAAAAAAATTATAAATCAACCATAAATTGGTGTACCGTGATATCCAATCCGTTGATGAATTTTAATTTATTAAAAATATATTAATTTATGAATGATCATGGTGAAACATTATACCACCATAAATTTATATATTACATAAAATTTATTCTGAATCATCAATGTTTTAATTCATAAAATATCCTTACATAGGAACCCACAAAAAATAAAATTTATGATAAAATATTCATTAAAAAAGGAATATTATAAACATAAAGGTTTCCCAATGTATCTCATTACTCAGTTTCCACAGAGGAGAAATTATGTGGCCAGTGAATCAATGGACATATATGAGATAAGTTATACTCAAATATTGATGGAATATGAAATAGAATAGTGAACATAATAAATGGGTGATCTAGATAACAATAAATATCATATAACCTTAAATGTTTAATGATCTAATGTACTATATGATTTATAAAAAATGGACATACCAATATAACATTATTGGTTTCAAGATCCTATTTCTGTAGTAGGTTATTTTTCTACAAGGATAAATATCTGCATGATTTCATTCCATCCTATATTCAAAATCTAACCATTTTCTTGTGTCGTTACCTATTTCTACATCATTATAACAAAAAAAGGTGATCAATTTTATATAAAAAACTAATAGATCATTCGATCTATAAAAATAAGGATAATAATACCATATATCACAGGATATCATTATAGTTAAATGGTTATGATATGAAATAAAATATTCATAAAACATTATATGTAGAGATACTATATTGATATATAAAACAACCTATGATGTTTAGCATAAATCATTCTATAAATGGGGAACCTTCCAACCAATAAAAAAATTAAAATAAAAAACTTTTGAAATACGGTAACAAAATTATTTCATAAATAAACTACCCATTGATCCCCCTTATATCATATTTTTTCTCTTATTTTCCAAATAAAAATCATGAGAATACATTCATATCAGACACTTTTAAAACAATGTACTAACTTGAATTACCAAAAATATTTGAGGGAAAAATGAATTCTTCAATATTACAATGATTATTTGATAAATCCCTCAAATAAAAAATTGGTATAAACATAATCAATGATGTCATAAAAAACATTTCAGAAACACCTTTATCTGTAATGATTTCATTAATACTATTTAAATGACATTATCCAAATAATCATCTCTATATTCAAAATAAATTTCATTTTTTCATCCTTGGTAACATGCTATGGTTTACATTACCTTATTGTGACCTTTCCATTAAATATCATTTAATGGTAATAATTATCATTTATCATATTCAGGATAATAAAATATGTATATATTTTATAAACAATCAACATATTCATTATGATTCATATAATACAATATCATAATTCAGATACATTAATACATTGATAATTCCACCATATCCATGCGCCATTAACTAAGCATTATTATCTTATTTCTTTAATACATCTTATTTAAAATATGAAGTATGAATCATGTTCACTAACATTAATCTTTCTTATAAGAAATACTATTAGAATATAAAATGACTTCATATATTTCTTATGGACACTTCATCATCATGAAAATACCATTACTCCAACATCCTTGAATATTTCATCATTATTAATTCTATATAACATTGATTTCTATAATTCTCATAGTACCACATTTAATGTAGTTCAAAATCCATTATACCATAGCGAGGACTTCATTATCGTACATAATTTTAACCAAAAATATCATTTTTCTTTTCTAATTTAATTTTTTTACGTATATTAAAAACATGTTCATATCCACCAATACAGCCTCTTAGAATCAAGACATAGATGTAATTACTTGTAAACTACTATTATGATCCATTACCAAAATAAAATTAAATTCTATTAAAGATTTAAACATCCTAAAATTTATCAATATAGACATCCCTATGCATAAATTTAGACATTTACCTAGTGATAACACTAACGTTTTAGCATCATAATCTTCAAATGCTTACTATGAACATCCATTTATACCAACAATAGTGATCCAGACATAATATACATGCATATATAATTATTCTATATTAATATTCTTCAAATAAATGAAATAAATACCTATGGACATTAATAGTTTATGGTCATTGGAATTAGAGGATCATAATATTCAATCATGGTGAATGAACTTAAATATATCCAATGAAATTATTCTATTTAAATAGTAATACAAAAATACATTCTTTATAACTAGGTAAAGTTTTCCTATGGAAGGATGTGCTCAAATAATAAATAAGGTTAAATAAATGTGATATGTAATAATAACATGGCTATATGTGTATGATAAGAAGAGAAAAACATTTTATGAAAAAACTATATATATTAGCGATCTTATTCTTAATTCATTGCATAAGTATTGGCATCTCATAAGACATTAATACTAATGGAAAAAAGTCCCTCGTCAATGAGAGAATAACATTGTCATAAGACATAACATCTTTTTATACAGATAATCATAGAAAATATTCTTTTAAGTAATCCAAGAAAGATCTTTATAAACTCTTAGAATTGGGCAAATCACCCATGTACCTACTCTAGGCTTTGACTAACAACCCATATACCCTCTTCTTTTCTTGAATAAGAAAAATCCCATATACCCAATTTTTTTCCATTAGATAAAATCCTTGTATGCTATCATTTTATATATTGGGAAACAACTTTTATACCCTATTAATTTCATTAAACGTCTACAACTGATGTGCCCTGTTGTTTTTGGGATTCTGCTACTACCTTGGTACCCTATAATTTTTGTTCTTAGTTAATAAGCCATGGAACCCCTTATTGTGTGCTTATTCTAAAACTATTGTACCCTACTATATTTGAATTGGGGATAAACCTCTTGTACATGATAAGATCATATAAAACTTATCAATCATCACTGGAATGGAATAAGTTATAGGTCTCATCCATCACATAATAAACCCATATATTGTTGTGCAAGAAGATAAACATACATTTATCATAATGTAACACTTGATGTTAAATAGGTACTATAAAAATTTCATAATATAATAACTTGTGTAAAATATATAGGTTACATAGTCTTTTCCTCATATCATAACACATGAATATAACTATATTTCATTATTGAATAACATGAGGAAAAAGATCCCATTTTGTTAACATAAACCATTCAATAAAATAATTAGAATCAAATGTTTGAATCATAGTCCCAATAATTTATGAGTATCACTAAAAAAGACTTATCATATATGTAATTTTTTATATTATCATTTAAATCAATTATTGAGTAAAATATCAATTCCACGTTGAAAATTTGTTTTTAGAATAGAAAACATTTAAAAAATGGATTTAATTGAAAATAACATAGAAATATAATAAATGATACTTTGAAAAACATTTTATACAATTTATAAAATATAATTACCAAATTGTTATCAGTTTATATAAATATTATCTTAAAATATAGTAAAAATTATATGATAATAAATTGACAACATGATTCGAGAATAATAATGATCTTTGACCCAAGAGTAAAATAATATCATATTTTCATAAAAAACATTTTATTAATTATCTTATGTACCAATGAGTGAAAATATATGGTACCTCTACATATTTAAATCAAGGATTATAAATAAATTAAAAAAATTATGTGTGTTCTCTTGATATTGATTATTATATTTCATTAATCAAAGCATAATCATAAATAATATTAGTAATCTATGATATTGTAGAAATAAATTCACTCAAATTTAGTAACATTGAAATAAAAAAACGTGGAAAAAATCTCATGAATATTTTAAAAATAATGATATTTATTTTATAACATTTAATAATTATGTATATTCATCTTGTAAAATAATGTGGGATTATAACATAATATATGTATCAATGAATGATATTTTTGACATGGTTACCTTACTGATTTTTTTACATTTGAATTGTAAATGCCATGAAAGATATAACATAAAATTTATATTTAAATAACCAAAAAATTTAGTATATTAATAATTTATTTCATTATTTTAAATTATATACACCACATAAAATAATGTATGATTTAATATGGATAATGCTTCATAGATATAAAAGTGAGACATGGAATCCCCCTACTTCATGAGTAACATTTGAATCATGAGAAATGTGGAGAAATAAACTAAATAAATACATTTAATATCATGAAATATATTACATTAAATTTATAACAAGGAATAACGTATTATATACAACAAAAAACAATAAATAAGTGATGAATGTAGCATATATCTCACAAATATAAAAGTGACTTGTGAAAACTCTTACCTTTATTCTTGAATCTTGTCATACATGTTCAAAACATCGGTATAATAAATATAATTTCTAATAAACCTATAGAATAAATATATAACTATATATAATAGAATATATGATTTAATTGCAACATGATATTAATCATTGATTAACAATGCTATGTTAGAATTATATTTTCTGTAATAAATGCTTTATTTTTTATACATGTTTCTACTTGTTATATATAATGCAATTACATGTATCATTATTTACATATTTTAAAATTTGAAAAATGTTATAAATAACATATATATTACAAATATATATATTTTTTTAAAATATATAATTTATAGAAATATGAAATGATATACATAGTTCCTGGAGACAATGGGTCATACGTTTGCACGAACATTGTTTTCATTTTCATATCCTCTTGAATGAAATATAAGTAAATGAGATATATATATATATATATATATTATGATTATAGTATATGTTTTATTTCATTTTAATTTCATTTGATTATTATACACATCCTTAATACATTCCTCGTAATGCGTGAACGAATCACATCGCTTTGTTGTAGCGATAGTCCCCACATCCACAAATGAAGTTTTTATATTCACAAAAATGGAAAAGTATGAATGTATGTGTTATATAAAACTTTTATTAGCATAAATACATAATAAATATAATATTAATATTAATTAAACAATAATCCCATCATAACAGAAACCATGAGAGATGGTATTAGATAAAAAACTATATTGGTTTTTGTTGTCATTGTTTGATGAAAAAACAAATGATGATTGTGTATCCCATTATACCTAAGTGTTTAATATTTTAAGAATAACCAATAACATTAAAAATCTATTTAAATTTCTTATAATGATTATTTTATAGAATAAATGAAAAATAATAATTTAATGGGTGGAGAAAAAAATAAAACAAAAGTAATTATTTAAAAATGTAAAATCTTATTCAGGTAACTATTTTTTGGTTTGTGAGAGATGTATCGTTTGGATGGTATTCAACCAAAAATTAGGATTTGCAACAATCCAAACTTCCAATGTCCATTTCTCATTGAATAATACAATAGCTTGTGTTGCACGCAACAATGAGATTCTAACACACGACGACAAATCATACTAGCCATTATGAATTGTAATACACAATATTTAAAATTATATAAATTTTATTATTCAAAATGGACATCATTTTTGGATTCATAATATCAATATTGGCGTAGGGTAAATTTTTTGTACTTTTTTGAAAACATTCCTTTTTTGATGAATATTGAAAACAAAATTATTAAAAACTACCTTTTTAATCAAAATTATTTATAGTGATAAATTATATATTTGAATTGTTTTTTAGAATCATTATATTATATTTTTATCACTTAATATACTTTATGTCATTAGATGTAATTTCACATTTAAACCGGAAATAATAAAATGTCAATCTTTTGAAAGTTATTATTTCTTAAAAACACACTTTTTATTTTAAAAATGGGAATTTATTTTAAATTGATTTCTGCCACTTATATGTTATGAATTTGAAAAAATTTATTCCATATTTTGAATCAAGAGGTAAAAATTGTGTAAATATGTAAATTTTATTTTTAGAAATTATGAATATTTACTTCAGTAAATATTTTATTTTCCCTGGTTAAAGGAATACATTTGGTCAATAAGGGTAAAAATAATATAATAATAATAATAAATTACCTGAACATGTGTTATATTTCAATTTTTTGGTACATTTCCTACAATGGGATTCCTTGAGTCAGTTTTTGGACCCCATGGATCCACGTGAGAGTGATAATGAAACTTTATATTTATTAATTTAAAGTAAATCCAAAAATAACATAAACATATGACTTTTAGTAAAAAAAATTACAAGGGGTTATATAAGTTATCTCTTAGACTAAAAGTTTTCTATTGAAAGCTAAAAAGATTTACTAAATAATGGAATTGGTTTTAAAATTTTTAGACATCAAATAGAAAATATTATTTATGACAAAATAATAATGCATTGTTTACTCCATTAATATATGATTTTAGTAAAAAAAATTATAAAAATGAAAACAATATCCAAAATGAATCAAATTCATATTGGATGATTTCAATTCGAACATGAGTCATCATATTGTTGACTTTAATGTTTTTTGGACCTGTAGAAACAAAATTTCATTATATAGTAAAATAATATTTTCAAACATTCCCAAAGAGCCCCTCCTCCCCCTTATAGAAAGACACCACTTCTAACCCACTTCTCACACATCTCAAGACCCTTGGATCATCCATAATCTACCAAATAATTATCCATACTTCCATATATTACCTTTAGAAGCCTATATTTATGCAGAAGTCACTTCTAGGATTCCATTATGTTCAAGCAAAAGGGAGTTACCTGATTTAATGGTAACATCTTCGCATAAGTTATATCCATTTATTTTACTTCTACAACCCTCTAAACTCTTTTTGTTATTTTTTTTATAACAAAAACATTTTCCTAAATATACATGGTTGTTTTATGAGATTTATTCAAACTAAACATACAGACATCTTAATCTATTGGGTAAAGAACTTAATGTTTCTGTGGACGACGAACTACTTTGTCCCGAAATAATGATGGTTCAATCTTTTACTAAGACCACTTATAATGGCTATTATGATGGAAATATAATTATATATTATATTTATTATATTTAGTTTATCTATATTCTTTGGTAATTTTATTTATAGCATAGCCTTATAATTTTCATGTTTCATATAGACGATAATTTTATTTAGGGAACTAAGGACTACCACCCTCTCAGATGGATATCACCTGTAAATTCCATACATTGAACTTGTAAAGGATTTTGTTAATGAAAATACATAACATATATAAAATATTATATTATAATGGTATTAAAATATACCTATGTATCATTTGGATTTATTTCCTTTAAATAATATAGATGTAGCATTTGTGCGTACGTACAGATTACCGTCTCCACGAACGCGATAAAACTCATTCCCCATCGTAACCATTCAAAAATAATTTTTCTTTTATTATTAAAAATAATATTTAATAACAGAATATATTTCAAGATATAAATGAAATATATTATATTACTAAAAAACATGAATTATATAACAAAACATATAAAAGAAAACGAATCAATTAACACCACCAACAATGATAGTACTAAAATATTATTAACAAAGAAATAATAGATGATCATATATGATATCATATATATGTATGTAGTTGTTGTATAATTTAATAATAATGATTTAACTATTATACAGGAGTTTAATGTATCCTCGTTCAACAAAAAGTACAATTTGAGGGATAATTTCACAATCTCTTTATTATCTGAGGTTATTTTTACTTATGTATCTAATGGGAACTCTTTATCATCCACATCAGTGTTTTAAAAAAAATTATTTAAAATAATTTTTAGTATTTAATAAAAAATGTTCTAATGTCATTTATTCCATTATTTGACATTATATGTTTTCAATGGAATCATTCCGTCATTTTATAAACAATGTACTTTATGACCATTTGGACAAATATGAGGTAGGCATATATTTATTAACTTATACGGTGGGTATGGCTATTTTCTACCATTATAATATAGTAAAAACATCCCATACAATATTATATGATTATTTTTAAAATAAATGTTTTCCTTTATAATTACATGACATTTAAATGATTTTAAAATATAATGATATATTTATCTCAAATATTTTCGATTTCATCTATGTCAACATCCTTTCATATATTTTCCCCTTTTTGAAGTTGATTTACAATGATAAAAATATTCATTATACTAATTAATGTTTTTTCATATGTTTGACTATGGATTTTATATTTTTATACCATTCGTAGTTTATAGTTAAATTATGGACATATCATATCCAAGTTTTAATACAAATGTTTTTTTTCAATTTCAATATTTTCATATGATAAATGTATTAGACATAGTAAGTGAAATTTTGAGGTTGCTATAGATTCATGATGAATCGGTAGGTCTCATGAGACAATTAGATGTAGAATTTTCCAATGCCTTAATCATTTTTGGACGACATGGTCGTGGACATGACTAAATGTATCAGAATATCCCTCACTATAAATTCCCACATTACGAAAATAATATTAATGGTTCATGCGGTTATTCAACTAGTATAATACACATGACTATGTATTATAATGGAATTATTTACTCAACTCAGATTCCTACAATATTGTGTTAATGATTATTATTTGTAAAGGAATTTTTTTTCAATTAATAACCATGCCTAAATTTTATTTATAATATGCTATATTTATTACTCTTACTGACTGTTTGTGATCACCCCTTTCTTTTGTTTTAGTTTCCCCAGATATGAAGAAGTTTGTTATGGAAGACTTGATGGAATAATCTTGGAGGCTTGGATATTTATAATGGAATAAATTAGTGCTTTATTTCTTTTTATATTTTAATGTTGAATCTATGTATATATCTTTTTTCTAATAATACTAAATGGATCTATCTTTTGGGACATGATTTTGTGGATCCTACCAATATTATGTAATAATCTTCTGACTCTGGGTAACTGGGCTTAGGGTGTTACATTTTTTATCAAAGAATGTTTAGTAAAAACCATGGAAATTATATCTAGATAATCTCATATTAGAAAACATTAACCTAAGATACACATTGAGGATCTGTATATAAGAACTTACAAGAATTTAGGTAATGTATAGATTTTGTGAGTTTTCTAAGAAATAAATCTATGTCTGGATACTCATAGGTAGAGGCGAATCTGGGACAGATTGACATGGTGTAAAAACTCCAACTATGAGTTTCGATGTTGACTCGGGATATCCAGGTACATGAAAACTGGCCTTACTTCACTCTTGTTTATGACACTCCCGCGGGATAGGCATAAGATAATTCAATTTTTTGTTACAAATCAATTTTAAGGATTTATGAGTAAATTCATCCCTGAAGATTTTTTTTAATATTATGGATTATATTCACAAAATTTTCAATTTATTATATGTGTAATACATGTTTGGAATTACATATTTCAATTTAAAAACTATTATAGTGAATGTCATTGCAAATAAATGGCACCTAGTGGAAGGAATGAAAATAATATCAATGCACATAATCCATTTAAGGACTGCCCTCCTACTCAAGATTATTATAGTGGAGTTGTTGATTTAGCTGGTGCTGATCAGCTTATAACCATACATGAAAAATCACTCAGGTTATGAATAATAACCTTACCCGTATAGAGAACCCTAATATACAACGTGGATGATCAATGTTGGACTGATTCATGAGGAAACAACCACCAAAAATCAATGGGTCTACAAATCCATTTGTACATGAGGAAAGGATAAGTTCCTTAGAGAAAATATTTAATGCTTTGGGGAGAAGCGAAAGGGAAAAAGTTGGCTATCAATTTATCACCTCACGGGAGATGTAGATCAATGGAGGTCATTAATTCAAAACACTAAGGAGGATGAAAAAGTATCATGTATGGAATGGGGTGTGTTTTAAGAGATTTTCTTAGAAAAATACATTCCTCATAACCATCAATCAGATATGGAAAGGAAATTTCAGAGTATGAGGAAAATAGAGGATGAGAATGTCGAAAAGTATGAAACTAACCTTATAAGGAAATCTAGGAATGCAACAGATTATATATGCAATCCAATAAGTAATATTTATCATTTATTTTATTGGTTAAAACAATTTCTCTATTGAGAATTAGTCTCGAAATCCATCTCATAGTATGAATATATTTTCTCATGTTCTATCATAACAAAAAACAAATTCTCTAAGTATTACGACTTTTATGAAAAGGAAGATAAGAAGAGACCTTCCGAACACTATGGGAAAGGAAAAAAAAGAAACATATTAAAAGGGATGAGTTGAATTTCCACCCTGTGAAAATTATGGAAGGAAGGACCCTGGTTCCTATCTAAAATGAAGAGGAGTATACTGAAAATGTGGACAGAAAGGACATCTTACTGGTGATTGTAAGGGGAAGAAAGAAGCGAATAATGTTCAATGCGACAATTGTCGGGAGATGTGACATAATAAAAATGATTATCCAAAAATCCAAGGATACATAACTTAAAAATTCCAATGTAGAAAGGCCAAGGTTATATGATCACTAATACTAAGGTTGAAGCTCCAAAAGACCAAGTGGAAGGTAATTTAATGGGTTCCTCTAATAAATCCAATTCATTATTTTATTTTGTATCATCGCATTGTTTCATATCATCCCAGTTTGGTAAGGAAATTAGATATTTCCAATTTTATTCGACAAGGGAGTTATCAGTCAAAAATCCTAAGGAAAGTATCATTGAAATAATGTTTTTTGAATCTTTTCCCATTAGGTCATATAAGTGTTTTTTACCCCCTGATATCACTAAAATACTGATGATTTATTTTGATATATTCCTCCGTATGGATTGGCTTTCAGACCATGATGCTAAAATTTATTGTAGGAAGAAGGAGGTTACATTTTTTGATGATGATAAGGAATAACTTATCTTTTGAGCAGAAACATAAACATCAGATTCTTATCTAGTTCCACCCTGAGTAGATATAAAAAATTTCTATTATTTGGGAGGAAGAGAATGAAATAACAATGAGTGAGGAAAGGAATATTCAAATATAGGAGGTAGCTATTGTGCAGGAATATGTTGTTATGTTTCCAAAGGATTCACTTGGACATCCTCTAGAACGTGAAATTGATTTTTCCATTGAGTTAATTCCTGGTTCAAGGCCCATATCGAACACCCCTTATAGTGTGGGGACTGTGAAAATAGCTTAACTAAATAAACAATTAGAGAAACTAAGCAATAAGGGATTTATTCACCCTACTATTTTCCATGGAGAGCCACTGTCCTTTTTGTTAAGAGGAAATATGGATCTATGAGGTTTTGCATTGACTACAAGGAGATCAATGATATAAAATTAAATATCATGTATCCCATAACCCACATTTATGATTTATTAGATAAATATCATGGAGCTCAATATTTTTCAAACATTTACTTTCAATCAGGATGCCATCTATTGTGTGTGATGATGGAAGACTTTCCGAAGATAACATTTCAAACAAGGTACAAACATTATGAGTTTACAGTAATGCATTTTGGTCTGAATATTGCACCCTCTGTCTTCATAGACTTAATGATTAGAGTTTACAAGGAATATCATGATGACATTGTAGTTGTATTTATTGATTATATCTTGGTATACTAAAAAATGTATGATGATCTTGAATATCTCATACAAACTATACTAAAACCCCTCAGAAGAAATGAATTATATGGGATGTTTAGAAAGTGTGAATTCTTTATTTGGAGGATTTCTTTTTCTTGTCCATTTTATCTCTATGGATTTAATCTCTGTTGACCATTCAAATAAAAGATAAATCAAATAATTGCCAACACCTATGAGTATAACTGAAGTACGCAGTTTTATTTGTTTTGAATGTTATTATCGGTGTTTTGTCCATAATTTTTCCCGATTGGCTGACCCAACAACCAAGCTTATATGCAAAGGTATTATTTTTTTTTTGGAAAAAGAGTGTGAATAATGTTTGGAAGAGATTATTAAAGATAATTCAATGCTCATATCTTGACTATATCATCAGGGAATATTGTGTTAGTTATTTAAAGTGATTCTTCAAAGAAAGGATTTGGTTATTTGCCTATAAAGAATGATAGAGTTAATTCCTAGGCATCACGAAAGCTAAACATTCATTATCAAAACTTTCCTACACATGATCTTCAGTTGGTAGCTGTAATCATTACATTGAATATATGGAGACAATATCACTATAGTGAAAAATGTGAGATATATACAGATCACAAGAACAACCAGAATCTTTTTATGTGGAAGTATTCATGAAATTTTGAGGAAGAAATTATTTAAAGGTGGAAATAATGTAACACCCCAAGCTCCCCAATATGTTTCCCTTTCAATAATTCAATATATTGCATTATACGCAACTTCGAGATTCTAACACACCATGACCAATCAAACTTGCGGTAATGAATATTATTACCCACTTTTTAAAATTTTATAAATTTTATTCTTATAAATTGACTTCATTTTTGGATTCAGAATATCAAAATTTTCTTAGGGTGAATTTTTGGTACTTTTGTAAAAACATTAAATTTTTTATGAATAGTGAAAAATACAAAATTGAATTAAAAACAACAATTTTAATAGAATTAATTTATAGTGTTAAATTATAAATTTGAATGGTTTTTAATATAATTAGATTATATTTTTTCATTTAATATAATTTAGGTCCTTGGATTTCATTTCACGTTTAAATAGGACAAAAACAAATGTCAATCTTTTGATAGTTATTTTTCCATAAAACTACACTTCGTCTTATGACAACAGAAATTAATTTTATATTAACTTATGCCATTTATGTGTTTTGAATATGGAAAAATATATTATATACATGGAATGAGGAGGTCTAAATTTTGTTAATAGGTATCCTTTATTTTTGTAAATTATGATTATTTACTTCAGTGAATATTTTATTTACCATGGCTAAAGGGGTTAATCCAGTAAATAAGGGTAGAAAAATAATATTATAAAAATATCCAATTACCATAACCTGTGCCCTATTTCAATTGGTTGATACATGTCTGACCATTGGCATCCGTGGTTCTATTTTTTGACCCCATGGATCCACATGGCAGTGATAATGACACGTTATGTTAATTAATTTAAAGTATAGTAAAAAATAACATAAACATATATTTTTTAGTAAAAAAATGTTTACAGGAGGTTATATAAGAGATCTGTTCGAATAGAAATATTCATTTGAAAAACAAAAATATAATCTATGTCATGGTATTTTTTATAATTTCTAGAAATTAAATAAATAAAATTATTTATGGGACAATAATGATACAGTGTTTACCTCATTAATAAATGATTTAAATTAATAAGATTATAAAATTTTAAACAATATCCAAAACATGCCCCATTATTATTTGATGATTTTATTTAGAACATGAATCATCTTATATTCTAATTTAATGAGTTTTGGACCATTTGAAACTGAAAATCATTATATAATAAAATAATAAATTTGAACTTTCCTAAAGAGGACCTCCCCCCAAATTATAAAAATCCCTCAATAAAATCCCATTTATCACACCTCTCAAGACCCTTGGATCATCCATCCTATACGAAATTATTCACCCTATATATCTATATTCCTCTTAGATACCTTACTATAATCATAAGGCACTTCAAGGAAGCCTTTTGTCTCATTTCAAAAGGAGTTACGCGATTTATAGATAACATCCCCCCTTAAGTTATTTTCTTTTATTTTACATCACCAACCTCTTACACTATCTTTTTGTTTTCTTTTTTAACAACACCAGTATCCTCAATATAAAAGGTTGTTTTTATGAAAATTATTTGGGAACATAATTTTTTTATGGATGACAAACTAATGCCTCACAAAATGATGATTGTTTTATATTCTACTACGACATCTTATGGTGACCATTATGATGCCACTGCAATTATATATGATATTTATTATATTTATTTTATCTATAAGAATTTGCAATTATCTTTTATATCATACCCTAATTCTTTTCATGTTGAGTATATATTTTATAATTTCATTTGAGTAATTGGGGACTACCGCCTCCTCAATGTGATATGACTCATTCATACCATGCATGGAATGTATAAATATTGGTGTCAATGAAATTACATAACATATATAAAAAATTATATTATACTATAATAATAATATTACTCTATATCATTTGTTTTTTATTCCATTAAAAAAATTGAAGTAGCATTCGTGAGTACGTATGGATTACAGCCTCCACGAACGCGGAGAGATTCATTCCCCATCGTAACCATTCAAGAATAAATTTAATTTGATTAATAAAGATAATATTAAATAACATAATATCATTATGGATATTTATCAAAAAAATCATATCCATAATAAACATGACTTGCATAACAAAACATATAAATGAAAATGAATCCATTACCACAAGAAACCATGATACAACTAAAATATTATTAAAAATGCAATATTATAAGATTGTATATGATATCATATTATTGTATATAGTTATAATATAATTTAAAAGCAAAGAAAAAACAATTATACAGGAGGTTAACATATCCTCGACCAAGGAAAAGTAAAAGGTACATGTTTACATTACAATCACATTATTATCCGAGGTTGTTTTTACGTAAGTATCTACTTGGACCTCTTTATCATCCACACCCATGTTTTTAAAAAGTTTATTTCTAAAAAACTATTTAATATAAAAAGGGTTAAAATAATTTATACAATTATTTGAAATTATATTTTTTGGAAGGAATCCTATTTTCTTATTTCAAACAAGGTACTTTATGAACTTTTTGAAAACATTTAGGTAAGAATTTCTTATCTAACTTATATAGAGGGTGAAACCATTTTCCTCTGTCATAACTTCATCATAGATTCCATTAAAATCTTATATGACTATTTTATAAAAAATGTTTTTAAATGATTTCAAAATAAAATGTTAATGTTGTATCAAATAGTTTTGATTTCATCTATGTCAATAACTTTTGATAAATTTTACACTTTTTTGAAGTTGGTCTATTATGACACAAATATTCCAAATTGGATATAATTTTTTGTGATATGTTTTAATTTTGATGTGTTATTTTTATATCATTCATGGTTTATGGTTAATATATTGACATTTAATATACTAGTTTTAATACGAATGTTTTTGTTATGTCTCAACCTTTTCATATGAGGAATATATTGGACATAGTAATTCATGGGTGGATCCCTCTATAGATCCTCGATGTATCGGTAGGTCACATGAGACAATTAGATGAGGAATTGGAAGAGGCCATTCCTAATTTGATATATGGTTTTTGCTGAGGCCTTGACAAAATGTTTTAGAATGTCCCGCATTATACATTCACCCATTATGAAAAAAATATTGATGGTTCATGTGATTATTCAATTATTTGAATTTATAAGACTATGTTTTATTATGGAATTATTTACTCTGCTCATATTACCACCGAAAACTGTTCATGATTATTATTTGTAAAAGCATGGGTTTTAAATTATTCAACAGTACTAATGTTTATTTTCTCTTCTGCTATATTGCGTACTCTTATGGAGCATTTGATCTCACCTTTTTCTTGGGTTTCATTTTCCGAGGATATGAATAAGTCACTTATGAGTGACCACTAGGAATAATATAGGAGGAATAGATGATTATAATGTAATAAATTAGTGTTTTATTTCCTTTCAAGTTGTCATGTAGAACTTATTTGATATCTTGTTTCCAATAATACTAAACTAATCGGCCATTTGGGACATGATTCCTTGAATCATGCTAATATTATGTAATAATGCACTGACTATGGGTAACTGGGTTAGGGGAGTTACATGCTTCTAGGATTATATGAGGGTTTTAGGTTAATAATAAGGTATTTTTTTGTGAAAAATGGTATGATATGTGTGTATAAATGGGTGATTGTGAGTGCCTTTTTTAGTGTAGGAGTGGCATTATTGTAAATAAAAAAATCAAAACACTATTGAGAGTTTTCACTTAAATCACATTCCTTTTTTAATGGACCATTTTAATAAAATAGGGTAAATTTTCAACCTATGCTCATACAATGTGTTTTGGAAAAGTGTCTTTTTATTTTCCACATATGATTAATGACTAACCACCAATTAAACACGTTTTTATCATATATTATAAAATTAATTTCATTTTCATTCACTATTCTTTTTTTGAAAAACTAATTTGAACTAAATATAAATTATAATTTGTTATAATTCAAAATATGGATTCATTTTTTCAAAATTCCAATAACATAATTGGCATAAATAATTTAAAAAAAACAATATAAGGGATAAAAAAATTAGTATTTTAACGATAAAATGTTCACGATCATGAAATGTTATTACAACAAATTTCATGGTGAAATTGATTCCAACAAATTAAATTAAATTAAATTATTTATTTTCTTAATTTATTTAAAATAATTTCAAAAAATAATATATCTATATAAATTAATTATATGAAAATGTGGTTTTCAATTAAAATTTTTCGATTTTAAAATTTTATCAAAACAGGAAACTTTTAATAAATGTATCCAAAAATAACACAAAGTAAATTTTGATATCAATCACTCATAAATGAATTAGATTTTTTAATATAAAAATTATAAATGGGTAAATATGTATTTTTTAATTTTTTGAAAAATTAAAATTTGGTAAATTGTATTTTAGAAAAATATAATTTTTAAGGCTTAGAATTTTATTTTTTTCAAATCTCTTTTATATATTTACATAAGATGAATGTTATGTAATATGTTTAACCTAGATGACATACATTCAAAGATAATAATTTTGAAAAAGTTATATTTTTAATTTATTGAAATAAATAATGCTTGTACATAGAAAAATAACATTCCGAGAGAAATAATTTTTAATTTTCAAATATTGATTACATTTATTTCAAACTAATTTTTAGAAAAAATAAATTTTATTTAAATTTTCAAACCATAGTTTTAAATTTTAGTTAACCTTATTCATAATATAAATACCAATTTCTAGGTTGAAATAATAATAATATTTTTAATTATAATATTAATTTTATAATGTTGTTTGGTAAAACACGGTCTATAATATTAGAAATGTTATAAAGGTGACTAAGAATAGTTTGTAACATAATAAAAACACAGTGTTTAATTTAAAAATAGATAATATAATTTATTCATGTAATTAACTCATAATTGTAACACATATTTAATGAATATATTTATGTACATGCAATGAAACTCATCAATAAATTTTTATTAATTCAAAAAATACTAAAAATGCTTGGTGTAACATCCTTAGGTAGGAAAAAATGTTCGGGTAATATATAATTAAATATAATATTTATATATCATCAATTGTGGGGATAAATCAGATTCATGTTTTATATATTTATAAAGGATTTACCTTGATATATTTGTAGATGCATAAATATACTATATTTTTCAAATGTGTGGTCACTCATATATCAATGTGTTCGTTAAAGAGGTGTTGATGGACGATATAGAGATTTAAAAGTGGGTGTGAAATGTTTCTATGATTATCCTATATTTTTCAATATATATAAGATTCATTAACATAGTATATTTCACATTAAAACAACCATAAGAAAACAACTGTTGAAATAAGATCATTAATCATTGTTTCTATTCCCCATGGATTTTAAAATATGTATAGAGATATGAATTTTTTCTGTGTGAAAACATGAGGGATGCTTTTTTATAATATATATATCAATTCATTGTATTTTATGTAATAAATATTGAGAGAATGAATTTAAATGGTCCTTTATAAGGATTAACCATACCCAATTTTCTTTTTTGAAAACATCCCAATAGATTTCATTGTCGGACTAAACAAAAAAACTAAAGGACTCAATGAAAAAAATTGTTATATGTAAACACTATTCAAATTCAAATAATTTAATTTCTATAAATAACTACTTCAATCTAGGTAACCTTTCTATGATATACATTATAAAAGTTATTTGGATGATAATATTTCAAAAGTATATTTTTTATCATGATTTGAGGAATACATTATTTTTTTTTCAATGATATACTAATGAATTGGATAAATATTTTTATTTTTTAAAATATTAATATTCTATGAATGATGGTGAGCCTCAACGAAATTATTAGACTCAATAAGATATAATATGATCATATTCTCTATATTTTATATGTTTTTGGGATAAATACATTCCACTTGTATAAATATTTTATATAAAAAATGATTCCTTCAATAATTCGTATTGATCCTTACAATGTACTTTATCGAAATGAAACAAATTATATGAAAACATTTAATGATGTTAGATAATGGAATTTAATGGGAACTACTCTAGATACATAAATTTCCTAGAACATTATTTCCATTAAAAATTAATTAATTACATTTCAGAGTATACAGAAACGTTATACTAACAATCATCTATTGGATCATGAACTTCATTTTTCTAAGTAGTTATTACTAAAAATTTCAATATACAATATGTTTTTCATATTTTGTTTTTTTTGGATTATTAATCCCTATGTATATTGGTCCATTCAAGATTCCAAATAGATTATGGATTTTAGCTTATCGCTCAACGATTCTACCCAACCTGTCTAATGATTAATATTTTATCCATGTATCTCTATTAAAAAATTAAATATCATATCATTAACGTTTATATAATGAAGTGGTCGTATTTTTTGAGCATGATCATTAAATTGTAGAAACAATAATATAAATTTTGGCTCATAGAAATTGTTATGGAATAAGGTTATCTTCTTTGTTAAATTATTATTTATGTATAAAAAATAAGATGAAGCTACATGGGAACCCAAGGATGTGATAAAGATGAGATATCCCTATTTATTTATATTAATGTTTTATAATTTTAATATTGAATCTCATTTTTAGGGGGTGGAATGTAACAATCCAGTATTTAATTTGTATTCCATTTAAAAAAACAAGAGGTATTAAATATCAAGATTTACACACAACATTGATGATAAGTGAACCCATGGTATAGTATACCATTATAACAAAATAATTTATTTCTGTTAGTTAATTTTGTTGACCACATTATGAATTATATATATATATATATATATATATATATATAATTGGAAAATTGTTATGAACTAAATTTATTGGGCCAAATTGAATGATTAAAAGTCTAATTTTTTAATGATATGTATATTTCTAAATGATATTTATTTTAACCAATGAAAATTATATAGTTTTCCACTGATTAATGATTTAAATAAAATATATTTAATATATATGAATAAATATATTATAATCAATAAATTACTTTTCAATTGGTTTTGTATAATGATATAATCTGTTAAAGTAACAAAGATTTATGTTTCATTAAACCATTTTCTTATGCACGATTTCTTTTTGGCAAAAAAAATAAAATTAAAAATTATTGAATAATTTATTGAATTAAATATATACAATATATATTAAAAAATATTTTATCATATTATGATAGTTTCTCATAGATATTTAGAGAATGTAAATTATATATTATTATTTAAAATTCAGTTATCCAATTTTTTTTTCTATTGTGTTTTCCATAACTATATTAAAATTAATTTAGGGATTAAACATTTTGAATCAAAATTACATATTTTTTTAAAAAGAAATATTTTATTTTCAATTAAAATGAATTGTAAAAATATAAAATCATATTACCACATTTAAGTTGAAAATTAGTTTGTAGGGGGTTAATCAAAGTAAAACTGTAATTTTTTAATATAATCATTTACATTTATAATTATTTTTTAAATCATTAACCAATATTATCATAAAATAATATCCATGATCATTTTTCTAAAAATTTACATAAAAGGTGCACTATAATTTTTCAATTGTATAATTAATCCCATGTTTGTGCCCTCGATCACATATAAATGAAAACCATGAATACTCTATTACTCATGAGTTTTTAGAAATAAAACAGTAAAATAGTAGAATTAAAATCCTAATATATTTATTCCATTATTATATATACCATAGGTATTCCCTTAAGAGCTGCAATTCATAGAATAATGTTTTGTATAAAAGATTTTTCTCAAAGATGAGAGATAAATCATAATGAATCTCTATTGAAATTTTTTCTTCTTCCACATTCTCAAATTCCATTGGATGAATAAAAAATGATGAAACAATCAGAACTAATGTATTTATATGTAATTATGATAATGGAAAACCATTTCTCCCCACATTTTTACTCAACTGGTATGGATTATATTATTCGTGCATATATGTGGATTGTAAACCCCATGCAGCGATATGATTAATTTTTCAACACTACCTCACATTTATTTATATAGTGATGAATATATATATATATTAAATTTATGAAATAATCTCCATTAATTAATGATAAGACATTTTTAAATTTATTTTATTCTTTTTATTGAAAAAATTACAATAGTTTTCAAGCATTTCTTCAAACTCTTTCTACCAAGAACAATGTCATGTATCTTATATATCTTCTTTTAATGATTAATTTAGAATATTTATATATAATAAATATTTGTATTATTTATGTCAATTTAAAATTATATAAATTATTTTAAATTGACCATTATTTATGGACCATAATTGGTAAATCGAATCTCAAAAGAAAAATGAAATTTTTGAAACAATAAATAATGATTTTATTGTTGATTTATTAACAAATACATAATAATTTGTTATAGGTAAATATTATGTATAATTATAATAATTATTATGGTTTTAATACAAACTTATAATAAAAATATATTTATTACATCATTTTTATACCTCTTAAATGAAATGACATGCTTACGGTAGGTTTTTGTGCTATTTATTCTTTTATACTGGCTTTGATAAATATTATATTTTCATATCATGAAATTATATCAGAATATATCACAAAAATTTATTAATTTCTACTCCCTAGGTTATTTCATAAAATTATATATTTCTTATTTCATTCCCCTCACTCTATGTAATATAAGGTCTAAAATAAAGTTTATAAGGGAAACTAACTTTATTTTCTATTCAAGGGGTAATCATTTATTAAATTCCCATATATTCATTAATTTATTAGGATTTTTTATCAATTAATAAATTATTTATTGAATATATTTTTCTAATCATGACATAATGTTATTAAAATTATTTAAAATTAATATTCATCTTATTTTCAAAATGTGGAACTTTTAATTAATAGTGTGAAAATATTACTTGATTTAACAAACACCACATAAACAAAAAATCCTACCATTTTTGATACAGTTTTAATTGAATATTACATTTTATGATTCCATGGTACTTTTCATTGAACTAAATTAACATAGAATTATTAAAATCTACTCGTATAAATATGTTATTTAAAAATGAAAATTATATTTCCCTTATGAAAATATATTGTAACCTATAAATTAAATTTGACAAGATTAATTGTATCATTTCATGTTACATAATATTAACAAGGGATATAATTTTATTATATCGTTAATATTTATTTTTCATTATGATTTATCATTATAATGATGAAATATTGTTGAAACCCATTTTATTTTCCATGTCAAATGATTTAATTAAATTTTAAATGTTTTCAACATCATGTGTCATTCATATGAATAAATTATGATTACAAGACGGCATGGATTATTATTGAATACATTGAAACCCGACCCCATGAAGCCTAGATCTAGTACAAATAAACATTGTATTGGCATGATTATAAGGAATCTGATCCTAAATGATAAAATAGTGTAATGGTCTTTGTAAAACAGATACATAAATTCATCTTGATTTATAAATAAATACATTAATTGCGTCAAAATATTTTAATTATTTTGATTAGTTTCCCCTTGAATATATTTATTGGCTCACATCATGTAATCACGTTGAATAAAAAACTTAATGCATAGCTTAAATGCTAAGAAGTAATAAATTATATCAGAATTAATAATAAATCCATTAGAATACTGAATATGGAATGTTAAATAACAGAAAAAACATTGAATTTAGCCACTAAACGCATTAGGGTGTGGATAAACAATATTGAAAGTTAAATAAATTAAAACACATTACATTTAAATATTATATAAGGAAGAATAAATATGGAATAGTATGAAACTAAAACACAAGACATTTAATCAACAAAATTATCATTAATTTCATTTATATATTTTATTCATAGTGACTATAAAAGGTATAATAATGAAAAAATTATTTAATTATCAAACATCATGTATATAGATCCTAAATCACTACCATAAATACCTTTAAAAATATGGTTTATTTCTATGGGTGAAAAATAATTTATTTTTCTTGGAAACAAACTCAATAGGTTTTTCGCAATTATTTTTTACCATTATACTATTGATTCAAATAGTGGAATACTATAAATGGTCTCCCATATGTAGGAACTGCATTATCAAGTCCCAAATCAATAGTAAATTCATTTAATAGACACTAAACCATTTATTTCATATCCAAATCATTTCTCATATATATATAAGATAAGATTTCATTTAAAAACAATGTGCCTTAGAAAATATACCTATATTGGGTAAAATATAAGGATTTATCAACATTTCCCTAGTAAATCAAATAATTATATAAGTAAAAACTATATGAAAAAATTATATAAAATTTAGTAAGTAAACATATTCCAAATAAATTATATATATAATTAGGAGAAATTCAATGTTCAATGATCATTTGAAATTGAATATTTCCAGAGGACTAGAAGAAATAAAGAATATTAATGACTCCAATATCCATGGCCAAATAAATCAAAAAATTATCTACATGAAGACTAATGATGGTATACATAAATCATATCCCTTGTGGTGTAAAAATAGTGGACCATTATCATATATTATTTGAAATACTATAATTTTTTTTAAAAAAATTACATAAGGAAATTATGATTTTTTATTTTGAACAACATTTCTAAAGTACATTTCATTTAATAATACATTATAAAACAATTAAATTTACAATTAAAGGTTTAATCATTCAATGTGCATTTCACTTAAATCAAAGTAGGTAAATCTGTACATACCATATAAGGTAATAAATTACCATTCCTTTTTCATGGTAAAATTGTTAGAACAATACATTGTTCATAAAAATTACATAAAAATCCAATTGAAAAAAATATTAAATGAAAAACTAATTTAATTTTACTTAATAAATAACGTTGGACTATGTAAATCGTTTATAATTCCTTTAAAAAAATTGTTCTAGAAGAAAATCGTGTCTCTGACTAAAAAAAGGATGTTAGGTTTTATAAAAAATATCAAAATATTATTGTGTACTAATTGCTAAGAAGAATGTAATATTATTTAGAAAAGGACATAAATACCCAAATATAATAAAAATAATTTTTTAAATGAACCTAGATCACATAATTTCTATGATATAAATTACTGTATAAATAATCCAAATCAAAATGATATTGTAATGTAAAGCCTAAAAAGACCATAACATTGAACTGATAGTCAATAAATGAGTAGATTATGTCTGTCAACTGTAAATACACATTTATGAAGTGTAAATAAACAAATATATATTCAATATCATTATAACCGCAATCATAAAATATAAGGACAATTAGAAATTAATATAACATAATGAAAAATGTATTTAGTTATGAAATTTCATTACCAATTTTTAAATTTATGATAAAATCACATTAGAGGAACTAATTAAAATTGATACATAAAATAACATAAATATAACATAATTCATAATTTAATTTATCAAAATGGGAAATACATAAAACACCCAAAAGATGACAGCGATGAATATGGCATTTATTTTAGAGATGCAAAAAGCGAGATGTAAATAATGTACCTTGTGATAACTTTATGGTGAACCTATTTAACTTCATGTATAATTGTTTTAGAGTTGTTTGAAAATTATTACATTTCATTGATATTGTTTATAATTAAATATATAATCATTTTTATGATCTTTTTACCCTTTTGTTAATAATAATTTATTATTTTCTCCATTTTGGTTTCTAGTTTCCTTATTTGTCGGGTATTTTTTAACTTTTTATTTTTGGTCCTATTACTTTGATCATGATTTAATAATGTACATAATTTAAAAAATTATTTAATTGCAATATATATTTATATATTCATTATATTTTTCATTAGATGAAATCATAATATATTGTGATAGTAATTGAAATTCACCGTTCATGGAGACGGTACGTCGTGTGTATACAAGAACGATACTTTATGTACATTGATTTGTATAATATAATGTCAACTAAATGATATATATTTAAATTAGAATTACCAAATCATATTTTTTTCATATTTGTCACAAATTTATCTTAATACTTTCCTTTATATGTTCCATGTATAGTGTCGATGAATCATGTTTCATTAATGAAGTTGCAGTCTACACATCCACAAGTGAGGTTATCGTATTTACATAAATCAAAGTGAATTAAGGTACATGTTAACAAAAATAATGAAATGAATTAATAAATTATAAATATCATATAAAGCATGCAGAAAAAAGTCCACCATAACTCCCAATCCTGAGAGGTGGTAATGGGAAAAATGAATGCCGACATTTGGTGAGGATTTAGTTCCCTATATAGATAATGGTAATGCTTATACATATTAGATCAATAATTGATTAACTGTTTGAAATAATATTATAATAACAACATCTATGTATATTTATAATTTTCTAGTAAATCTATAGGAATTGGAAGCAAATATATTAGTGGTTGAAGATTGAAAATAAAAAACAAATCATGAGGAATAATGATTCCACTTATTAGATAACTCTTTTTGGTTTTTAGAATATATATTACATGGATCATATTATAATGGAATCCTATTTAGGAATAAGCCTCATCTTAATAATCTCAACGGTCTATATTCCCTTGAAAGTATTACCCTTGAGGTCCTACATAGGCATTGATCTTCATGATATATCTATATGGGCATTTATTCCCATAGAAATAGGATACATTGGAAGTCTCCTTGAGGATCAAACCCATTACAAAAAATTAGACCTTTTCATTCTTGTTCTACATTCCTAGAAAGATCTTATTGTACATAAAAATATAAACCTCTCAATGGTTAATTGGGCAACATCAAGATATGTAACAAACCAATATTTGATATGGTGCCTCCCAACTATATTTTATTTCCATACGAAGCCAAACTGTATGGGTAGGTTTTCATCACATGATCATAAATGATATGATGTTCCCCATTATGTGACACCAAACTATGTGAGTTATGATTCTTTTCACAAGTATATATTGGAATACTACCCATGGGTTTGATCCCACAATAATAAAAATCACATATCTCTAGATAAACATAAAAACAAAAGTGACAATATTTTTCATGTAAAAAAATAAACTCAAAAGTGTCTAAATTTATGGAAACAAAGCATGCATAAGCTTAATAACTACCATATAATATCTATGTAGTACATCATAGGACAAAATCTATGGATATACTTATATAAATATAGATATCTCAATTGACAATACTCAATAGATATATACATATGATTTCAAAATCTAAACATGCTAATATTTTTTATCTAATGATGGGTTAAATTGAATCATCCCTAAGAATTAAAGAAAGACAAATGAACATATCATCAAACTATAAGAGTGTCCCAGACTAGTCAATAATTGTCCTCAAAATGGTGTGATGAACTGACTTTCCATCCTCACTACTAATGGGTGTACTTAATCATCGTAGGTCAAAAACATAATGAATTATTGACTTTAGAAGGAATTTACCTATGGATATAGAACCATTTGTTGTTTCCAATTCCTCAAACTAATTCATTTGGAATTGTTCAAAAATATACAATTGTAATAAGTACATATTTTATATGTAAAATAAAAAATTGGTTCCTGATGTGAATCCATAACAAAGAGGATAATATCACTTACATTTCAGGACCCTTATACATTCAAATGAAACGAGGCAAGAGAAGCAAATCAATCAAGTATTTTTTTACTGAAATGATATTTCTCTTTGATAAAAGTTAAATTTTTGTATTTTTAATATATATAAAGTAACATCCTTTTTAGGGATTCCTCTTATCCAATGGCCTCTATCAATTTATCCACAAAATATTTATCGATTTCTATTAATATCGAATCTTCATCTGCATGAAGACCATCATCATCGAAACATCAGCTTCAAATTAAGGGTCTCAAACTCACTATTACAAGAGTAGCATAAAAACGTTATGATTCCATGAATGGTGCCTTGTTGATTGGGCCTACAACTCAAATAACACCACTAACCATCCAGCCAGTGATGACTACTAGTCCTGAAGTATACATCACTGACCATCATATTCTAACATGTTAAGATCTTATCCACGTAATGAAACAACCATTCCATCCAATTTATTAGTGAGGTAGATCATGAGGCCACCTTCGACCTCATCCACGAGACATGTGGTTCCTTATTCAGGGGTCCTCCCAGAAATCACCACTGTCAATGTAGCTGAACATTTAACCCTCAATGTGATTAGGTTGTCAGCTTCGGTAGTCCTATACAATTCCCATAGATATGGGAAACAAATATGGACCAACGTGGATGCAAACTGACCAGAAGAGAGCAGGTTCACCAATTTTCCCCCTCTGAAGAAGCCCACCATTCCAGTTTGGGGGAATGATGTGAGTGGGAATATAAACACATCATCCTTCACAAATCTTGAATGTAGACTAACCTAGTGGAATTAAAATATTCCCATCAACGAAACATGGAGTAATCTTACAAGAATGAACATACACCTATTTCCACCCTCCATGACTTCTTGTAGAATTGTCTGGAAGCACTCTAAAAAGACATCCAAAAAAATTGGATGAAAACAGTGAGAATGTACACACAGATACCAATATTTACCATGCCTGCAAATTTCATCCTCAGGAATCACCCAGAGAATTCAGTCACAAATTGATGATGACAAGCATAGGTCAGACTCGAAACTCTGCATCAACACATGACTATTGTACATATCCACCAGATGGATTGGTTGGTCATGTGTAGGAATATACACCTACTTCATCAATGAAATGTGTGTATATCCCCATTCTAGTCACTATTTTTACAAATAATATCCCAATAATTGTGATAGGGAAAACACAAATTCCATCCCACATTCTACATAATGTACAAGACATCATAACAGTGAGGAAAGTAGTTCCTGAGGGATAGAAATATAATAATGTCCACAAAAATTGGGTAGATCATCAGCAAATCACTATAGATAAAAGCCACAACTCTATTATAATTTAGCAGGATCATAGAGAAAACTCCCCCATATTATATAGAAAATTGGAGCAGGAACAAAAAATCACTCCAGTAAGAGGTAATTGGCAGTTTCCAAATTCCACTCCAAGTTGGGCATAAACAGCCTCCCACAATAACCACATCTCCCAAAATGTGGTCCCAACCTCTTTAGAAAGGATCACAATATTATGCCTCAAAAGACAACAATTGTAAAATCATGATCCAATCTATGATCAGAATTCACATAATGTTGTAGTTCATGAATCCCTCGAGATGCTTATCTTTAACAACTCAAGATCTTACCCTCGTGTTCCTAAATTAAAGAAGTAATATAAGTAATTCTGGTGGACCACATCAGATAATTAATTATAAATGATTTATTTTTAATGAAAATTTAGTGTATCTAGAGTGCTTATCTTTTTATAAGATCCACAAGAACACTCCATGTGGTCATAAGACCATTGAGGAATAGAACATTCCCCATTATATAACCAACCGCGGTTCCCCATGTTGGAGTCCCATAATAATGTTCTATCTTCATTATTAATTCATATAATCAATAAAATTCCTAAATTTGAAATTCAATTATGAGAAATCTATCCTATCGAGAGGCACTTGAAAACATAAGGTTGATCATGTCTGACTCTTTATCACTTGAAGGTGAAATCCTTTATCAAATACAAGAAATCCCATGGTAATGTCCATTCTCTAAACCTCCATGGGCCTATTTTCCTTCCATCATTGTATAGGAAAAACCAACTAGTATAGTTTATTGTAAAAAGAAAATTTAGAAGCATCAACAATATTCATACTTGGTCGATAATCCTATACATAATGATGAAAAAGATCTTATTAACATGAGGGACCAAATATATAATGATTATATAGCAGTCATAGTCTATCCATTGGCCATCACTGTGTACAATATTCCTGAGGTATCAGGGGAAGATTGCTTATATTAAATCTACCACATTATATGGAAAGCAATTTATCATTAAAAATCAGTGTTATTAACATATGAAGAGTTTCAAACTCACATAAAATCAATAGAAGTGTAGCAGTTCCAAATTGACATGAATTCTCTATAGGTTTTCCAATATCAAAATTTACTGAAATTGAAATGATCCCTTCAATTTGAATGCATCGATGCATTAATGAGGTTGAAACCATTACTCACAGAAACCCCATCTAGTGTTAATATCAAATTATGGGGTGGTCATGGAAAATTTAATTTCACTACGATCGTTAAACTTCTAATACCTACAATGATAGAAACTAGTAATTTCATTTTCCAATACCATATACACAAAATATAATTTTTTCACAATATAGGATATTACCAGCAAGGACAGGGCCCAAATAACTCTCCTTGTCATTGGGATACAAGAGTGAATGTTGTTGATATATATTTATGTCAACCATCTCAGAATATAGAACATGCCTTCAACATAGATGATGTTAGTTTGTATATTGTGTATATGTCAGAAATTGAAAAGTGGCCTCCGAAAACAAGATACATATGTGAGTTCCAAATAATCCACCTAACTCATGTTTGAACAAAATTCAGTAAAATTTTAAGTGAATATCTGGTAATATCCACAATATTAGTTTTGGAACAACCCCAAAACATAGGTTGGGGTTCTTTAGCCCAACCTTTAGGGGCATAAAATCATGCATTAAGGGCTCTGATACATGAATAAGAATACCCTCAACCTAATGTCCTTTTGTCTTTTTCACCTCAAAAATCCCCTTGTCATCTTGAATTAGTTTTCTCTCAATTGGGGTGTATTCCATAGAATAAATCCTCTTAGGCCATCATGTTCGGTGATCCAGTTCATTAACATAGAATATGTACAAATTAATTCTAGAGATAATCCATTCATTTTACTATTCACCAAATAGATCTTGGGGAACAAACAAAAAAATGGGAGAATGTTTTTTGGAAGGCGTAGAATAATGAATTCTCCCAACAATTCCAAAATATTGACTACAATGCCTGATGCATCTTTGTAAAGAATCAGTGCCATAGTTTACGACACTCAATAACATAAGGACAACTAAGAACAATCAAAACTGGATGTTCTATTTTAGAATCTAGTCTATAGTGAATCAAATGAAGGGGGTGTGTATGTGAAAAACAGATGCATTCTATAACTCTATGAAATCCATTGAAAAATCATCTTTTTCCTAATAGAATTTAACCCAATTGGAATAATGGTATGTTTCAAAGCATTTTTCAACTCCATACTAGGTAGGTTTAATCACATTATTAGATATAATATTTGACCAATAAGGGGAGGCTATGAATGAATTTATGAGACTATGTGTAGAGTTTCTCTAAGGAATCATTATTTCCAAATATCATCCGCCTGAAGATCCAAAACATGAAATTTCAGTTGTTGCACATCAATAATGATGTTTCCCCACATCGAATGAAGAATATATGTAATTAAACATATTGGGTATATAATTAGAATGGGTTCAAGCCCATCCTTATTGTACTACACCTATTGGTTAACAATGAAATATATAAGTAGTGCGGCCACCATTGGTCATAACAGCCACTACACCGGTTCATCCTCCAACCATCATGTCATCTTAGGTCTATACACATACATATATAATCCTTTGAAAAACATTTTATACAATTTATAAAATATAATTTCCAAATTGTAATCAGTTTCTATAAATATTATCTTAAAATATAGTAAAAATTATATCAGAATAAATTGACAACATGATTCTAGAATAATAATGATCTTCGACCCAAGAGTAAAATAATATCATATTTTCACAAAAAACATTTTATTAATTATCTTATGTACCAATGAGTGAAAATATATGATACCTCTACATATTTAAATCAAGTATTATAAATAAATAAAAAAAATTATGTCTGTCCTCTTGATATTGATTATTATATTTCATTAATAAAAGCATAATCATAAATAATATTAGTAAACTATGATATTGTAGAAATAAATTCACTCAAATTTAGTAACATTGAAATAAAACAACGTGGGAAAAATCTCATGAATATTTTAAAAATAATGAGATTTATTTTATAATGTTTAATGGTTATGTATATTCATCTTGTAAAATAATGTGGGATTCGAACTTAATATATGTATCAATGAATGAAATTATTGACATGGTTACCTTACTGATTTTTTTACATTTGAATTGTAAACGCCATGAAAGATATAACATAACATTTATATTTAAATAACCAAAAGATTTATTATATTAATACTTTATTTCATTATTTTAAATTATATACACCACATAAAATAATGTATGATTGAATATGGAGAATGTTTCATAGATATAAAAGTGAGACATGGAATCCCCCTACTGCATGAGTAACATTTGAATCATGAGAGATGTGGAGAAATAAACTAAATAAATAAATTTAATATCATGAAATATATTACATTAAATTTTTAACAAGGAATAACGTATTATATACAACAAAAAACAATAAATAAGTGGTGAATGTAGCTTATATCTCACAAATATAAAAGTGGCTTGTGAAATCTCTTACCTTTATTCTTGAATCTTGTCGTACATGTTCAAAACAACTGTATAATAAATATAATTTCTAATAAACCTATAGAATAAATATATAATTATATATAATACCATATATGATTTAATTACTGCATGATATTAATTATTGATTAACAATGCTAAGTTAGAATAATATTTTGTGTAATAAATGATTTATTTTTTATACATGTTTCTACTTGTTATATATGATGCAATTACATGTATCATTTTTAAATTATTTAAAAATTTTAAAAATGTTATAAATAACATATATATATTACAAATATATATTTTTTTTAAAATATATAATTTATAGAAATATGAAATGGTATACATAGTTCATGGAGACAGTGGGTCATACGTTTGCATGAACATTGTTTTCATTTTCATATCCTCTTGAATGAAATATAAGTAAATGATATATATATATATATATTATGATTATAGTATATGTTTTATTTCATTTTAATTTCATTTGATTATTATACACATCCGTAATACATTCCTTGTAATGCGTGAACGAATCACATCGCTTTATTGTGGCGATAGTCCCCACATCCACAAAAGAAGTTTTTATATTCACAAAAAAGGAAAAGTATGAATGTATGTGTTATATAAAACTTTTATTAGCATAAATACATAATAAATATAATATAAATATTAATTAAACAATAATTCCATCATAACACAAACCATGAGAGATGGTATTAGAAATAAACTATATTGGTTTGTGTTGTCATTGTTTGATGAACAAACAAATGATGATTGTGTATCCCATTGTACCTAAGTGTTTAATATTGTAAGAATAACCAACAACATAAAAACATCTATTTAAATTTCTTATAATGATTATTTTATAGAATAAATGAAAAATAATAATTTAATGGGTTGAGAAAAAAATAAAACAAAAGTAATTATTTAAAAATGTAAAATCTTATTCAGGTAACTATTTTTTGGTTTGTGACAGATGTATCGTTTGGATGGTATTCAACCAAAAATTAGGATTTGTAAAAATCCAAACTTCCAAAGTCTATTTCTCATTGAATAATACAATAGCTTGTGTTGTATGCAACAATGAGATTCTAACACACGACGACAAATCATACTAGCCATTATGAATAGTAATACACAATATTTAAAATTATATAAATTTTATTATTCAAAATGGACATAATTTTTGGATTCATAATATCAATATTGGTGTAGGGTAAATTTTTTGTACATTTCTGAAAACATTCCTTTTTTGATGAATATTGAAAAAAAATTATTAAAAACTACCTTTTTAATCAAAATTATTTATAGTGATAAATTATATATTTGAATTGTTTTTTCGAATCATTAGATTATATTTTTATCACTTAATATAATTTATGTCATTAGATGTAATTTTAAATTTAAACTGGAAATAATAAAATCTCAATCTTTTGAAAGTTATTATTTCTTAAAAACGCACTTTTTATTTTAAAAATTGGAATTTATTTTAAATTGATTTCTGCCACTTATATGTTATGAATTTGAAAGAATTTATTCCAAATTTTGAATCAAGAGGTCAAAATTGTGTAAATATGTAACTTTTATTTTTAGAAATTATGAATATTTACTTCAGTAAATATTTTATTTTCCCTGGTTAAAGGAATACATTTGGTCAATAAGGATAAAAATAATATTATAATAATAATAAATTACCTGAACATGTGTCATATTTCAATTTTTTGGTACATTTCCTACAATGGGCTTCCTTGAGTCAATTTTTGGACCCCATGGATCCACGTGAGAGTGATAATGACACTTTATATTTATTAATTTAAAGTAAAGACAAAAATAACATAAACATATGACATTTAGTAAAAAAAATTACAAGGGGTTATATAAGTTATCTCTTAGACTAAAGGTTTTCTATTGAAAGCTAAAAATATTTACTAAATCATGGAATTGGTTTTATAATTTTTAGACATCAAATAGAAAATATTATTTATGACAAAATAATGATGCATTGTTTACTCCATTAATATATGATTTTAATACAAAAATTATAAAAATTAAAACAACATCCAGAACGAATCAAATTCATATTGGATGATTTCAATTCGAACATGAGTCATCATATCGTTGACTTTAATGTTTTTTGGACCCATAGAAACAAAATTTCATTATATAGTAAAATAATATTTTCAAACATTCCCAAAGAGCCCCTCCTCCCCCTTATAGAAAGACACCACTTCTAACCCACTTCTCACACATCTCAAGACCCTTGGATCATCCATAATCTACCAAATAATTTTCCATACTTCCATATATTACCTTTAGAAGACTATATTTATGCAGAAGTCACTTCTAGGATTCCATTATGTTCAAGCAAAAGGGAGTTACCCGATTTAAAGGTAACATCTTCGCATAAGTTCTATCCATTTATTTTACTTCTACAACCCTCTAAATTCATTTTGTTCTTTTTTTTATAACAAAAACATTATCCTAAATATACTTGGTTGTTTAATGAGATTTATTTAAACTAAACATAAACACATCTTAATCTATTGGGTAAAGAACTTAATGTTTTCTGTGGACGATGAACTACTATGTCCCGAAATAATGATGGTTCAATCCTCTACTAAGACCTCTTATAATGGCTAGTATGATAGAAATAAAATTATATATTATATTTATGATATTTAGTTTATCTATATTCTTTGGTAATTTTATTTATCGTATAGCCTTATACTTTTCATGTTTCATATAGACGATAATTTTATTTGGGGAACTAAGGACTACCACCATCACAGATGGATATCACCCGTTAATTCCACACATTGAACTTGTAAAGGATTTTGTTAATGAAAATACATAACATATGTAAAATATTATATTATAATGGTATTAAAATATACCTATGTATCATTTGGATTTATTTCCTTTAAATCATATAGATGTAGCATTTGTGCGTACGTACAGATTACCGTCTCCACGAATGCGATAAAACTCATTCCACATCGTAACCATTCAAAAATAATTTTTCTTTTATTATTAAATATAATATTTAGTAACAGAATAAATTTCAAGATATAAATGAAATATATTATATTACTAAAAAACATGAATTATATAACAAAACATATAAATGAAAACGAATCAATTAACACCACCAACAATGATAGTACTAAAATATTATTAACAAAGAAATAATAGATGATCATATATGATATCATATATATGTATGTAGTTGTTGTATAATTTAATAATAATGATTTAACTATTATACAGGAGTTTAATGTATCCTCGTTCAACAAAAAGTACAATTTGAGGGATAATTTCACAATCTCTTTATTATCTGAGGTTATTTTTACTTATGTATCTAATGGGAACTCTTTATCATCCACATCAGTGTTTTAAAAAAAATTATTTAAAATCATTTTTAGTATTTAATAAAAAATGTTCTAATTTCATTTATACCATTATTTGACATTATATGTTTTCAATGGAATCATTCCGTCATTTTATAAACAATGTACTTTATGACCATTTGGACAAATATGAGGTAGGCATATATTTATTAACTTATACGGTGGGTATGGCTATTTTCTTCAATTATAATATAGTCAAAACATCCCATACAAGATTATATGATTATTTTCAAAATAAATGTTTTCCTTTATAATTACATGACATTTAAATGATTTCAAAATATAATGATATATTTATCTCAAATATTTTCGATTTCATCTATGTCAACATCCTTTCATATATTTCCCCTTTTTGAAGTTGATTTACAATGATAGAAATATTCCTTATAGTAATTAATGTTTTTTCATATGTTTGACTATGGATTTTATATTTTTATACCATTCGTAGTTTATAGTTAAATTATGGACATATCATATCCTAGTTTTAATACAAATGTTTTTTTTTCAATTTCTAGATTTTCATATGATAAATGTATTAGACATAATAAGTGACATTTTGAACTTGCTATAGCTTCATGATGAATCGGTAGGTCTCATGAGACAATTAGATGTAGAATTTTCCAATGCCTTAATCATTTTTGGACGACATGGCCGTGGACATGACTAAATGTTTCAGAATATCCCGCACTATAAATTCCCACATTACGAAAATAATATTAATGGTTTATGTGGTTATTCAACTAGTATAATACACATGACTATGTATTATAATGGAATTATTTACTCAACTCAGATTCCTACAATATTGTGTTAATGATTATATTTTGTAAAGGAATGTTTTTTCAATTAATAACCATGCCTAAATTTTATTTATAATATGCTATATTTATTACTCTTACTGACTATTTGTGATCACCCCTTTCTTTTGTTTTAGTTTCCCCAGATATGAAGAAGTTTGTTATGGAAGACTTGATGGAATAATCTTGGAGGCTTGGATATTTATAATGGAATAAATTAGTTCTTTATTTCTTTTTATATTTTAATGTTGAATCTATGTATATATCTTTTTTCTAATAATACTAAATGGATCTATCTTTTGGGACATGATTTTGTGGATCCTGCCAGTATTATGTAATAATCTTCCGACTCTGGGTAACTGGGGTCAGGGTGTTACATTTGTTATCATAGAATGTTTAGTAAAAACCATGGAAATTATATCTAGATAATCTCATATTAGAAAACATTATCCTAAGATACACATTGAGGATCTGTATATAAGAACTTACAAGAATTTAGGTAATGTAGAGATTTTGTGAGTTTTCTAAGAAATAAATCCCTGTCTGGATACTCGTAGGTAGAGGCGAATCTGGGACAGATGGACATGGTGTAAAAACTCCAACTAGGAGTTTCGATGTTGACTCGGGATATCCAGGTACATGAAAACTGGCCTTACTGCACTCTTGTTTATGAAACTCCCGCGGGATAGGCATAAGATAATTCAAATTTTTGTTACAAATCAATTTTAAAGATTTATGAGTAAATTCATCCCTGATTTTTTTTAATATTATGGATTATATTCACAAAATTATCAATTTATGATATGTGTAATACATGTTTGGAATTACATATTGCAATTTAAAAACTATTCTAGTGTATGTCATTGAAAATAAATGGCACCTAGTGGAAGGAATGAAAATAATATCAACGCACGTAATCCATTTAAGGACTGCCCTCCTACTCAAGATTATTATAGTGGAGTTGTTGATGTAGTTGGTGCTTATCAGCTTATAACCATACATGACAACTCACTCAGGTTATGAATAACATCCTTACATGTATAGAGAACCCTAATATACAACATGGATGATCAATGTTGGAATGCTTCATGAGGAAACAAACACCAACAATCAATGGGTCTACAAATCCATTTTTAGATGAGGAAAGGATAAGTTCCTTAGGGAAAATATTTAATGCTTTGGGGAGTAGCAAAAGGGGAAAAGTTGGCTATCAATTTATCAAGTCACGGGAGATGTAGATCAATGGAGGTCATTAATTCAAAACACTAAGGAGGATGAAAACGTATCATGTATAGAATGGGGTGAGTTTTAAGAGATTTTATTAGAAAAATACATTCCTCATAACCATCAATCGGATATGGAAAGGCAATTTCTGAGTATGAGGAAAATAGAGGATGAGAATGTCGAAAAGTATGAAACTAACATTATAAGAAAATCCAGGCATGCAACAGATTATATATGCAATCTAAGAAGTAATATTTATCATTTATTTTATTGGTTAAAATAATTTCTCTATTAAGCATTAGTCTCGAAATCCATCTCATAGTACGAATATATTTTCTCATGTTCTATCATAACAAAAAACAAATTCTCTAAGTATTACAACTTTTATGAAAAGGAAGATAAGAATAGTCCTTCTGAACACTATGGGAAAGGAAAAAAAGGAAACATATTAGAAGGGATGAGTTGAATTTCCACCCTGTGAAAATTATGGAAGGAAGGACCCTGGTTCCTGTCTAAAATGAGGAGGAGTATACTAAAAATGTGGACAGAAAGGACATCTTACTGGTGATTGTAAGGGGAAGAAAGAAGCGGATAATGTTCAATGCGATAATTGTCGGGAGATGTGACATAATGAAAATGATTATCCAAAAAGCCAAGGATACATAACTTAAAAATTCCAATGGAGAAAGGCCAAGGTTATATGATCACTAATACTGAGGTTGAAGCTCCAAAAGACCAAGTGGAAGGTAATTTAATGGGTTCCTCTAATAAATCCAATTCTTTATTTTATTTTGTATCATCAAATTGTTTCATATCATCCCAGTTTGGTAAGAAAATTAGATATTTCCAATTTTATTCGACAAGGGAGTTATCAGTCCAAAATCCTAAGGAAAGTATCATTGAAATAATGTTTTGTGAATCTGTTCCCATTAGGTCATATAAGTGTTCTTTACCCCCTGATATCACTAAAATACTGATGATTTAATTTGATATATTCCTCCGTATGGATTGGCTTTCAGACCATGATGCTAAAATTTATTGTAGGAAGAAGGAGGTTACATTTTTTGATGATGATAAGGAATACCTTATCTTTAGAGCAGAAACATCAACATCAGATTCTTATCTAGTTCCACCCTGAGTAGATCTAATAAATTTCTATTATTTTGGAGGAAGAGAATGAAATAACAATGAGTGAGGAAGGGAATATTCAAATATAGGAAGTATCTATAGTGCAGGAATATGTTGTTATGTTTCCAAAGGATTTACCTGGACATCCTATAGAACGTGAAATTGATTTTTCCATTGAGTTAATTCCTGGTTCAAGGCCCATATCAAACACCCCTTATAGTATGGGGATGGTGAAAATAGTTTAACTAAAGAAACAATTATAGAATCTAAGCAATAAGGGATTTATTCACCCTACTATTTTCCATGGAGAGCCTCTGTCCTTTTTGTTAAGAGGAAAGATGGATCTATGAGGTTGTGCATTGACTACAAGGAGATCAATGATATAAAATTAAAGATCAATTATCCCCTAACCCACATTTATGATTTATTAGATAAATATCATGGTGATCAATATTTTTCAAACATTTACTTTCAATCAGGATGCCATCTATTGTGTGTGAAGATGGAAGACATTCCGAAGATAGCATTTCAAACAAGGTACAAACATTATGAGTTTACATTAATGCATTTTGGTCTGAATAATGCACCCTCTGTCTTCATGGACTTAATGATTAGAGTTTACAAGGAATATCATGATGAAATTGTAGTTGTATTTTTTGACTATATCTTGGTATACTAAAAAATCTATGATGATATTGAATATCTCAAACAGACTATACTAAAACCCCTCAGAAGAAATGAATTATATGGGATGTTTAGAAAGTGTGAATTCTTTCTTTGGATGATTTCTTTTCTTGTCCATTTTATCTCTATGGATTTAATCTCTGTTGATCATTCAAAGAAAAGATAAATCAAATAATTTCCAATACCTATGAGTATAACTGAAGTACGCAGTTTTATTTGTTTTGAATGTTATTATCGGTGTTTTGTCCATAATTTTTCCCGATTGGCTAACCCAACAACCAAGCTCACATGTAAAGGTATTATTTTTTTTGGAAACAGATTGTGAATAATGTTTGGAAGAGATGATTAGAAGATAATTCAATGCTCATATCTGGACTATATCATCAGGGAATATTGTGTTAGTTATTTAAAGTGATTCTTCAAAGAAAGGATTTGGTTCCTTGCCTATAAATAATGATAGAGTTAATTCCTAGGCATCACTACAGCTAAACATTCATTATCAAAACTTTCCTACACATGATCTTGAGTTGGTATCTATAATCATTACATTGAATATATAGAGACAATATCACTATGGTGAAAAATGTGAGATATATACAGATCACAAGAACAACTAGAATCTTTTTATGTGGAAGTATTCATGAAATTTTGAAGAAAAAATTATTTAATGGAGGAAATAATGTAACACCCCAAGCTCCCCAATATGTTTCCCTTTCAATAATTCAATATATTGCATTATACGCCACTTCAAGATTCTAACACACCATGACCAATCAAACTTGCGGTAATGAATATTATTACCCAATTTTTAAAATTTTATAAATTTTATTCTTATAAATTGACTTCATTTTTGGATTCAGAATATCAAACTTTTATTAGGGTGAATTTTTGGTACTTTTGTAAAAACATTAAATTTTTTATGAATAGTGAAAAATACAAATTTGAATTAAAAACAACAATTTTAATAGATTTAATTTATAGTGTTAAAGTATAAATTTGAATAGTTTTTAATATAATTAGATTATATTTTTTTCATTTAATATAATTTAGGTCCTTGGATGTCATTTCACGTTTAAATGGGACAAAAAAATGTCAATATTTTGATAGTTATTTTTCCATAAAACTACAGTTCGTGTTATGACAACAGAAATTAATTTTAAATTAACTTATGCCACTTATGTGTTTTTAATATGGAAAAATATATTATATACATGGAATGAGTAGGTCTAGATTTTGTAAATAGGTATCCTTTATTTTTATAAATTATGATTATTTACTTCATTGAATATTTTACTTACCATGGTTAAAGGGGTTAATCCAGTAAATAAGGGTAGAAAAATAATATTATAAAAATATCCAATTACCATAACATGTGCCCTATTTCAATTGGTTGACACATGTTTGACCATTGGCATCCGTGGTTCTATTTTTTGACCCCATGGATCCACATGAGAGTGATAATGACACGTTATGTTTATTAATTTAAAGTATAGTAAAAAATGACATAAACATATATTTTTTAGTAAAAAATTATTTACAGGAGGTTATATAAGAGATCTGTTTGAATAGAAATATTAATTTGAACAACAAAAATATAATCTATGTCATGGTATTTTTTTATAATTTCTAGACATTAAATAAATAAAATTATTTATGGGACAATAATGATGCAGTGTTTACCTTATTAATAAATGATTTAAATTAATAAGATTATAAAATTTTAAACAATATCCAAAACATGCCCCATTATTATTTGATGATTTTATTTAGAACATGAATCATCATATATTATAATTTAATGAGTTTTGGAACATTTGAAACTGAAAATCATTATATAATAAAATAATAAATTTGAACTTTCCTAAAGAGGCCCTCCCCCCAAATTATAAAAATCCCTCAATACAATCCCATTTATCACACCTCTCAAGACCCTTGGATCATCCATCCTATACACAATTAGTCACCCTACATATCTATATTCCTCTTAGATACCTTACTATAATCATAAGGCACTTCAAGGATGCCTTTTGGCTCATTTCAAAAGGAGTTACGCGATTTATAGGTAACATCCCCCCTTAAGTTATTTTCTTTTATTTTACATCACCAACCTCTTACACTATCTTTTTATTTTCTTTTTTAACAACACCAGTATCCTCAATATACTAGGTTGTTTTTATGAAAATTATTTGGGAACATAAATTTTTTATGGATGACAAACTAATGCCTCACAAAACGATGATTGTTCTATATTCTACTACGACATCTTATTGTGGCCATTATGATGGAACTACAGTTATATATGATATTTATTATATTTATTTTATCTATAAGAATTTTCAATTATCTTTTATATCATACCCTAATTCTTTTCATGTTGAGTATATATTTTATAATTTCTTTTGAGTAATTGGGGACTACCGCCTCTTCAATGTGACATGACTCATTCATACCATGCATGGAATGTATAAATATTGGTGTCAACTAAATTACATAACATATATAAAAAATTATATTATACTAGAATAATAATATTACTCTATATCATTTGTTTTTCATTCCATTAAAAAATTTGAAGTAGCATTCGTGCGTACGTATGGATTAAAGTCTCCACGAACGCGGTGATATTCATTCCCCATCGTAACCATTAAAGAATAAATTTAATTTGATTAATAAAGATAATATTAAATAACATAATATCATTATGGATATTTATCAAAAAAATCATATCCATAATAAACATGACTTTCATAACAAAACATATAAATGAAAACGAATCCATTACCACAGGAAATAATGATACAACTAAAATATTATTAACAATGCAATATTATAAGATTGTATACGATATCATATTAATGTATGTAGTTATAGTATAATTTAAAAACCATGGAAAAACAATTATACAGGAGGTTAACATATCCTTGACCAAGGAAAAGTAAAAGGTACATGTTTACATTACAATCACATTATTATCCAAGGTTGTTTTTACGTAAGTATCTACTTGGATCTCTTTATCATCCACACCCATGTTTTTAAAAAGTTTATTTCTAAAAAAACTATTTAATATAAAAAGGGTTAAAATAATTTATACAATTATTTGAACTTATATGTTTTGGAAGGAATCCTTTTGTCTTATTTCAAACAATATACTTTGTGAACTTTTTGACAAAATTTAGGTAAGAATTTATTATCTATCTTATATAGAGGGTGAAACCATTTTCCTCTGTCATAACATCATCATAGATTCCCTTAAAATATTATATGACTATTTTATAAAAAATGTTATATTTTATAATTAAATTACTTTTAAATGATTTCAAAATAAAATGTTAATATTCTCTCAAATAGTTTTGATTTCATCTATGTCAATAACTTTTGATAAATTTTACACTTTTCTGAAGTTGGTTTATTATGACACAAATATTCCAAATTGTATATAATTTTTTGTGATATGTTTTAATTTTGATGTGTTATTTTTATATCATTCATGGTTTATGGTTAATATATTGACATTTAATATACTAGTTTTAATACGAATGTTTTTCTTATGTCTCAACCTTTTCATATGAGGAATATATTGGACATAGTAATTCATGGGTGGATCCCTCTATAGATCCTCGATGTATCGGTAGGTCACATGAGACAATTATATGTGGAATTGGAAAGGGCAATTCCTAATTTGATATATGGTTTTTGCTGAGGCCTTGACAAAATGTTTTAGAATTTCCCGCATTATACATTCAACCATTATGAAAAAATATTGATGGTTCATGTGATTATTCGATTATTAGAATTTCTATGACTATGTTTTATTATGGAATTATTTACTCATCTCATATTACCACCAAAAAATGTTCATGATTATTATTTGTAAAGGCATGTGTTTTAAATTATTCAACAGCCCTAAAGTTTATTTTCTCTTCTGCTATATTGCGTACTCTTATTGAGCATTTTAACTCACCTTTTTCTTGGGTTTCATTTTCTGAGGATATGAAGAAGTCACTTATGAGTGACCTCTAGGAATAATGGAGGAGGATTAGATGTTTATAATGTAATAAATTAGTGTTTTATTTCTTTTCAAGTTGTCGTGTAGAACTTATTTGATATCTTGTTTCCAATAATACTAAACTAATCGGTCATTTGGGACATGATTCCTTGAATCATGCCAATATTATGTAATAATGCACTGACTCTGGGTAACTGGGTTAGGGGAGTTACATGCTTCTAGAATTATATGAGGGTTTTAGGTTAATATTAAGGTATTTTTGTGGTAAAATGGTATGATATGTGTGTATAAATGGGTGATTGTGAGTGGCTTTTTTAGTGTAGGAGTCGCATTATTGTAAATAAAAAAATCAAAACACTATTGAGAGTTTTCACTTAAATCACATTCCCTTTTTAATGGACCATTTTAATAAAATAGGGTAAATTGTCAACCTATGTTCATACAATGTGTTTTGGAAAAGTTTTTTTTTATTTTCCACATATGATTAATGACTAACCACCAATTAAACACATTTTTATCATATATTCTAAAATTAATTTCATTTTCATTCACTATTATTTTTTTGAAAAACTAATTTGAACTAAATATAAATTATAATTTGTTATAATTCAAAATATGGATTCATTTTTTCAAAATTCCAATAACATAATTGGCATAAATAAATTTAAAAAAACCAATATAAGGGATAAAACAATAAGTATTTTAACGATAAAATGTTCACGATCATGAAATGTTATTACAAAAAATTTCATGGTGAAATTGATTCCAACAAATTACATTAAATTAAATTATTAATTTTCTTAATTTTTTTAAAATAATGTTAAAAAATAATTTAACTATATAAATTAATTATATGAAAATGTGGTTTTCAATTAAAATTTTTCGATTTAAAATTTTTATCAAAACAGGAAATTTTTAATAAATGTATCCAAAAATAACACAAAGTAAATTTTGATATCAATCACTCATAAATGAATTTTATTTTTTAATATAAAAATTATAAATTGGAAAATATGTATTTTTTAATTTTTTGAAAAATTAAAATTTGGTAAATTGTATTTTAGAAAAATATTTTCTTTAAGGCTTAAAATTTTATTTTTTTTGATATCTCTTTTCTATATTTATATAAGATGAATTTTATGTAATATGTTTAACATAGATGACATAAATTAAAATATAATAATATTGAACAAGTTTTATTTTTAATTTATTGAAATAAATAATGTTTGTACATAAAAAAATAACATTCCGAGAAAAATAATTTTTTAATTTTCAAATATTTATTAAATTTATTTCAAACTAATTTTTAGAAAAAAGAAATTTTATTTAAATTTTCAAACCATAGTTTTAAATTTTAGTTAAACTTATTTATAATATAAATTCCAATTTCTATGTTGAAACAACAATAATATTTTTAATTATAATATTAATTTTATAATATTGTTTGGTAAAACACGGTCTGTAATATTAGAAATGTTATAAAGGTGACTAAGAATAGTTTGTAACATAATAAAAACAAAGTATTTAATTTAAAAATAGATAATATAATTTATTCAGGTAATTAACTCATAACTGTAACACATATTTAATGAATATATTTATGTACATGCAATGAAACCCATCAATAAATTTTTATTAATTCAAAAAATCCTAAAAACGCTTGGTGTAACATCCGTAGGAAGGAAAAAATGTTCGGGTAATATATAATTAAATATAATATTTATATATCATCAATTGTGGGGATAAATCAGATTCAAGTTTTATATATTTATAACGGATTTACCTTGATATATTTGTAGATGCATAAATATACTATATTTTTCAAATGTGTGGTCACTCATATAACAATGTGTTCGTTAAAGAGGTGTTGATGGAAGATATAGTGGTTTAAAAGTGGGTGTGAAATGTTTCTATGATTATCCTATATTTTTCAATATTTATAAGATTCATTAACATAGTATATTTCACATTAAAACAACCATAAAGAAACAACTGTTGAAATAAGATCATTAATCATTGTTTCTATTCCCTTGGATTTTAAAATATGTATATAGATATGAATTTTTTCTGTGTGAAAACATGAAGGATATAATTTTATAATATATATATCAATTCATTGTATTTTATGTAATAAATATTGAGAGAATTAATTTAAATTTTCCTTTATAAGGATTAACCATAACTGATTTTCTTTTTTGAAAACATCCCAATAGATTTCATTGTCGGACTAAACAAAAAAACTAAAGGACACAATGAAAAAATTTGTTATATGTAAACACTATTCAAATTCAAATAATTTAATTTCCATAAATAACTACTTCAATCTAGGTATCCTTTCTATGATATACATTATAAAAGTTATTTGGTTGATAATATTTCAAAAGTTGATTTTTTATCATGATTTGAGGAATACATTATTTTTTTGTCAATGATATACTAATAAATTGGATAAATATTTTTTTTTAAATATTAATATTCTATGAATGATGGTGAGTCTCAACGAAATTATTAGAATCGATAAGATATAATATGATCATATTCTCTATATTTTATATGTTTTTGGGATAAATACATTCCACTTGTATAATTATTTTATATAAAAAAAGATTCCTTCAATAATTCGTATTGATCCTTACAATGTACTTTATCGAAATGAAAAAAATTATATGAAAACATTTAATGATGTTAGATAATGGAATTTAATGGGATCTACTCTAGATACATAAAATTCCTAGAAAATTATTTCCATTAAAAATTACTTAATTACATTTCAGAGTATACAAAAACGATATACTAACAATCATATATTGGATCATGAATTTCATTTTTCTAAGTAGTTATTACTAAAAATTTCACTATACAATATGTTTTTCATATTTTGTTTTTTATTGATTATTAATCCCTATGTATATTGGTCCATTCAAGATTCTTAATAGAGTATGGATTTTAGCTTATCGCTCAACGATTCTACCCAACCTGTCTAATGATTAATATTTTATCCATGTATCTCTATTAAAAAATTAAATATCATATCATTAACGTTTAAATAATGAAGTGGTTATATTTTTTGAGCATGATCATTAAATTGTAGAAACAGTAATATAAATTTTGGCTCATAGAAATTGTTATGAAATAAGGTTATCATCTTTGTTAAATTATTATTGATGTATAAAAAATAAGATGAAGCTACCTGGGAACCCAAGGATGTGATAAAGATGAGATATCCCTATTTATTTATATTAATGTTTTATAATTTTAATATTGAATCTCATTTTTAGGGGGTGGAATGTAACAATCCAGTATTTAATTTGTATTCCATTTAAAAAAACAGGAGGTATTAAATATTAGGATTTACACACAACATTGAAGATAACTGAACCCATGCTATAGTATACCATTATAAGAAAATAATTTTATTTGTGTTAGTTAATTTTGTTGACCACATTATGAATTATATATATATATAATTGGAAAATTGTTATGAACTAAATTTATTGGGCAAAATTGAATGATTAAAAGTCTAATTTTTTTAATGATATGTATATTTCTAAATGATATTTATTTTAACAAAAGAAAATTATATAGTTTTCAACTGATTAATGATTTAAATAAAATATATTTAATATATATGAATAAATATATTATAATAAATAAATTACTTTTCAATTGGTTTTGTATAATGATATAATCTGTTAATGTAACAAAGATTTATGTTTCATTAAACCATTTTCTTGTGCACGATTTCTTTTTGGAATAAAAAATAAAATTAAAAATTAATGAATAATTTATTTAATTAAATATATATAATATATATTAAAAAAATATTTTATCATATTATGATAGTTTCTCATAGATATTTAGAGAATTTAAATTATATATTATTATTTAAAATTCAGTTATCCAATTTTTTTTCTATTGTGTTTTCCATAACTATATTAAAATTAATTTAGGGATTAAACATTTTGAATCAAAATTCCATATTTTTTTAAAAAGAAATATTTTATTTTCAATTAAAATGAATTGTAAAAAGGTAAAATCATATTACTACATTTAAGTTGAAAATGAGTTTGTAGGGGGTTAATCAAAGTAAAACTGTAATTTTTTAATATAATCATTTACATTTCTAATTATTTTTTAAATCATTAACCAATATTATCATAAAATAATATCCATGATCGTTTTTCTAAAAATTTACATAAATGGTACACTATAATTTTTCAATTGTATAATTAATCCCATGTTTGTGCCCTCGATCACATATAAATGAAAACCATGAATACTCTATTACTCATGAGTTTTTAGAAATAAAACTGTAAAATAGTAGAACTAAAATCCTAATATATTTATTCCATTATTATATATACCATAGGTATTCCCTTAAGAGCTGCATTTCATAGAATAATGTTTTTTATAAATGATTTTTCTCAAAGAAGAGACATAAATCATAATGAATCTCTATTGAAATTGTTTCTTCTTCCACATTCTCAAATTCCATTGTATGAATAAAAAATGATGAAAAAATCAGAACTAATATATTTATATGTAATTATGATAATGGAAAAACCATTTCTCCCCACATTTTTACTCAACTGGTAAGGATTATATTATTCGTGCATATATGTGGACTGTAAACCCCATGCAGCGATATGATTAATTTTTCAACACTACCTCACATTTATTTATATAGTGATGAATATATATATATATTAAATTTATGAAATAATCTCCATTAATTAATGATAAGACATTTTTTACTTTATTTTATTCTTTTTATTGAAAAATTTACAATAGTTTTCAAGGATTTCTTCAAACTCTTTCTACCAAGAACAATGTCATGTATCTTATATATCTTCTTTTAATGATTAATTTAAAATATTTATATATAATAAATATTTGTTATATTTATGTCAATTTGAAATTATATAAATTATTTTAAATTGACCATTATTTATGGACCATAATTGGTAAATCGAATCTCAAAAGAAAAATGAAATTTTTGAAACAATAAATAATGATTTTATTGTTGATTTATTAACAAATACATAATAATTTGTTATAGGTAAACAATATGTTTAATTATAATAATTATTATGGTTTTAATATAAACTTATAATAAAAATATATTTATTACATCATTTTTTATACCTATTAATTGAAATGACATGCTTACGATAGGTTTTTGTGCTATTCATTCTTTTATACTGGCTTTGATAAATATTAAATTTTCATATCATGAAATTATATCAAAATATATCACAAAAATTTATTAATTTCTACTCCCTAGGTTATTCATAAAATTATATATTTCTTATTTAATTCCCCTCACTCTATGTAATATAAGGTCTAAAATAAAGTTTATAAGGGAAACTAACTTTATTTTCTATTCAAGGGGTAATCATTTATTAAATTCCCGTATATTCATTAATTTTTAGGATTTTTTATCAATTAATAAATTATTTATTGAATATATTTTTCTAATCATGACATAATGTTATTAAAATTATCTAAAATTAATATTCATCTTATATTCAAAATGTGGAACTTTTAATTAATAGTGTGAAAATATTACTGGATTTAACAAACACCACATAAACGAAAAATCCTACCATTTTTGATACAGTTTTAATTGAATATTACATTTTATGATTCCATGGTAATTTTCCTTGAACTACATTCACATAGAATTATTAAAATCTACTCGTATAAATATGTTATTTAAAAATGAAAATTATATTTCCCTTATGAAAAAATATTGTGACCTATAAATTAAATTTTACATGATTAATTGTATCATTTCATGTTACATAATATTAACAAGGGATATAATTTTATTATATCGTTAATATTTATTTTTCATTATGATTTATCATTATAATGATGAAATATTGTTGAAACCCATTTTATTTTCCATGTCAAATGATTTAATTAAATTTTAAATGTTTTCAACATCATGTGACATTCATATGAATAAATTATGATTACAAGACGGCATGGATTGTAATTGAATACATTGAAACCCGGCCCCATGAAGCCCAGATCTAGTATAAATAACCATTGTAATGGCATGATTATAACGAATCTGATCCTAAATGATCAAATAGTGTAATGGTCTTTGTAAAACAGATACATAAATGCATCTTGAATTATAAATAAATACATTAATTGCGTCAAAATATTTTAATTATTTTTATTATTTTACCCTTGAATATATTTATTGGATCACATCATGTAATCACGTTGAATAAAAAATTTAATGCATAGCTTAAATGCTAAGAAATAATAAATTATATCAGAATTAATAATAAATCCATTAGAATACTGAATATGGAATGTTAAATAACAGAAAAGACATTCAATTTAGCCACTAAACGCATAAGGGAGTGGATAAACAATATTGAAAGGTAAATAAATTAAAACACATTATATTTAAATATTGTATAAGGAAGAATAAATATGGAATAGTAAGAAACTAAAACACAAGACATTTAATCAACAAAATGATCATGAATTTCATTTATATATTTTATTCATAGTGACTATAAAAGGTATAAAAATGAAAAAATTATTTAATTATCAAACATCATGTATATAGATCCTAAATCACTACCATATATACTTTTAAAAATATGGTTTATTTCTATGGGTGAAAAATAATTTATTTTTCTTGGAAACAAACTCAATAGGTTTTTCGCCAATTAATTTTTACCATTATACTATTGATTCAAATAGTGGAAGACTATAAATGGTTTCCCACATGTAGGAACTGCATTATCAAGTCCCAAATCAATAGTAAATTCATTTAATAGACACTAAACCATTTATTTCATATCCAAATCATTACTCATATATATATAAGATAAGATTTCACTTAAAAACAATGTGCCTTAAAAAATATACCTATATTGGGTAAAATATAAGGATTTATCAACATTTCCCTAGTAAATCAAATAATTATATAAGTAAAATCCATATGAAAAAATTATATAAAATTTAGGAAGTAAACATATTCCAAATAAATTATATATATAATTAGGCGAAATTCAATGTTCAATGATCATTTGAAATTGAATATTTCAAGAGGACTAGAAGAAATAAAGAATGTTAATGTCTCCAATATCCATGGCCAAATAAATCAAAAAATTATCTACACGAAGACTAATGATGGTATAAATAAATCACATCCCTTCTGGTATAAAAATAGTGGACCATTATCATATATTATTTGAAATACTATAATTTTTTAAAAAAAAATTACATAATGAAATTATGAATTTTTTTAAACAACATTTCTAAAGAACATTTCATTTATAAATACATTATAAAACAATTAAATTTATAATTAAAGGTTTAATCATTCAATGTGCATTTAACTTAAATCAAAGTGGTTAAATCTGTACATACCATATAAGGTAATAAATTACCATTCCTTTTTCATGGTAAAATTGTTAGAACAGTACATTGTTCATAAAAATTACATAAAAATCCAATTGAAAAAAATATTAAATGAAAAAATAATTTAATTTTACTTAATAAATAACATTGGACTATGTAAATAGTTTATAATTCCTTTAAAAAAATTGTTCTAGAAGAAAATCGTGTCTCTGACTAAAAAAAGGATTTCAGGTTTTATAAAAAATATCAAAATATTATTGTGTACTAATTGCTAAGAAGAATGTAATATTATTTAGAAAAGGACATAAATACCCTAATAGAATAAAAATAATTTTTTTAATGAACATAGATCACATAATTTCTTTGATATAAATTACTGTATAAATAATCCAAATGAAAATGATATTGTAATGTAAAGCCTAAAAAGACCATAACATTGAACTAATAGTCAATAAATGAGTAGATTATGTCTGTCAACTGTAAATACACAATTATGAAGTGTAAATAAACAAATATATATTCAATATCATTATAACCGCAATCATAAAATATAAGGACAATTACAAATTAATATAACATAATGAAAAATGTATTTAGTTATGAAATTTCATTACCAATTTTTAAATTTATGATAAAATCACATTAGAGGAACTAATTCAAATTGATACTTAAAATAACAAGAATATAAAATAATTCATAATTTAATTTATCAAAATGGGAAATACATAAAACACCCAAAAGATGGCAGCGATGAATATGACATTTATTTTAGAGATGTAAAAAGTGATATGTAAATAAGGTACCTTATGATACCATTATGGTGAACCTATTTAACTTCATGTATAATGGTTTTAGAGTTGTTTGAAAATTATTACATTTCATTGATATTGTTTATAATTAAATATATATTCATTTTTATGATATTTTTACCCTTTTGTTAATAATAATTTATTATTTTCTCCATTTTGGTTGCTAGTTTCCTTATTTGTCGGGTATTTTTTTAACTTGTTATTTTTGGTCCTATTACTTAGATCACGATTTAATAATGTACAGAATTTAAAAAATAATTTAATTGAAATATATATTTATATATTAATTATATTTTTCATTAGATGAAATCATAATATATTGTGATAGTAATTGAAATTCACCGTTCATGGAGACGGTACGTCGTGTGTATACAAGAACGATGCTTTATGTACATTGATTTGTATAATATAATGTCAACTAAATGATATATATTTAAATTAGAATTAACAAATCATATTTTTTTCATATTTTTCACAAATTTATCTTAATATTTTCCTTTATAAGTTCCATGTATAGTGTTGATGAATCATGTTTCATTAATGAAGTTGCAGTCTACACATCCACAAGTGAGGTTATAGTATTTACATAAATAAAAGTGAATTAAGGTAAATGTTAACAAAAATTATGCAATGAATTAATAAATTATAAATATCATATAAATCATGCAGAAAAAAATCCACCATAACTCCCAATCCTGAGAGGTGGTAATGGGAAAAATGAATGACGACATTTGGTGAAGATTTAGTTCCCTATATACATAACGGTAAGGCTTATACATATTAGATCAATAATTGATTAACTGTTTGAAATAATATTATAATAACAACATCTATGTATATTTATAATTTTCTAGTAAATCTATACGAATGGGAAGCAAATATATTAGTTGTTTAAGAATGAAAATAAAAAACAAATCATGAGGAATAATGATTCCACTTATTAGATAACTCTTTTTTGTTTTTAGCATATATATTACATGGATCAGATTATAAGGGAATCCTATTTAGGAGTAAGCCTCATCTTAATAATCTCAACGGTCTATATTCCCTTGAAAGTATTACCCTTGATGTCCTACATAGGCATTGATCTTCCTGATATATCTATATGGGAATTTATTCCCATCGAAATAGGATACATTGGAAGTCTCCTTGAGGATCAAACCCATTACAACAAATTAGACCTTTTCATTATTGTTCTACATTCCTAGAAAGATCTTATTGTACCTAAAAATATAAACCTCTCAAAGGTTAATTGGGAAACTTCAAGATATGTACCAAACCAATATTTGATATGGTGCCTCCCAACTATATTTTATTTCCATATGAAGCCAAACTGTATGGGTAGGTTTTCATCACATGATCATAAATGTTATGATGTTCCCCATTATGTGACACCAAACTATGTGAGTTATGATTCATTTCACAATTATATATTGGAATACTACCCATGGGTTTGATCCCACAATAATAAAAATCACATATCTCTAGATAAACAGAAAATCAAAAGTGACAATATTTTTCATATAAAAAAATAAACTCAAAAGTGTCTAAATTTATGGAAACAAAGCATGCATAAGCTTAATAACTACCATATAATATCTATTTAGTACATTAGAGGACAAAATCTATGGATATACTTATATAAATAAAGATATATCAATTGATAATACTCAATAGATATATACATATGATTTCAAAATCTAAACATGCTAATATTTTTTATCTAATGATGGGTTGAATTGAATCATCCCTAAGAATTAAAGAAAGACAAATGAACATATCTTCAAACTTTAAGAGGGTCCCAGACTAGTCAATAATTGTCCTCAAAATGGTGTGATGAACTGACTTTCCATCCTCACTACTAATGGGTGTACTTAATCATCGTAGGTCAAAAACATAATGAATTATTGACTTTAGAAGGAATTTACCTAAGGATATAGAACCATTTGTTGTTTCCAATTCCACAAACTAATTCATTTGGAACTGTTCGAAAATATACAATTGTAACAAGTACATATTTTCTATGTAAAATAAAAAATTGGTTCCTGATGAGAATCCATATCAAAGAGGACAATATCACTTACATTTCCGGACCCTTATACATTCAAATGAAACGAGGCAAGAAAAGAAAATCAATCAAGTATTTTTCTACTGAAATGATATTTCTCTTTGATAAAAGTTAAATTTTTGTATTTTTAATATATATAAAGTAATATCCTTTTTAGGGATTCCTCTGATCCAATGGCCTATATCAATTTATCCACAAAATATTTATCGATTTCTATTAATATCGAATCTTTATATGCATGAAGACCATCATCGTAGAAACATCAGCTTCAAATTATGGGTCTCAAACACACTGTTACAAGAGTAGCATAAAAACGGTATGATTCCATGAATGGTTCCTTCTTGATTGGGCCTAAAACTTAAATAACACCACTAACCATCCATCCAATGATGACTACTAGTCCTGAAGTAAACATCACTGACCATCATATTCTAACATGTTAAGATCTTATCCACGTAATGAAAGAACCATTCCATCCAATTTATTAGTGAGGTAGATCATGAGGCCACCAACAACATCATCCATGAGACATGTGGTTCCTTATTCAGGGGTCCTCCCAGAAATCACCACTGTCAATGTAGCTGAACATTTAACCCTCAATGTGATTAGGTTGTCAGCTTCGGTAGTCCTATACAATTCCCATAGACATGGGAAACAAATATGAACCAATATGGATGCAAACTGACCAGCAGAGAGCATGTTCACCAATTTTCCCCCTCTGAAGAAGCCCACCATTCCAGTTTGGGGGAATGATGTGAGTGGGAATATAAACACATCATCCTTCACAAATCGTGAATGTAGACTAACCTAGTGGAATTAAAATATTCCCATCAACGAAACATGGAGTAATCTTACAAGAATGAACATACACCTATTTCTACCCTCCATAACTTCTTGTAGAATTGTTTGGCAGCACACTAAAAAGACATCCAAAAAATATTGGATGAAAATAGTGAGAATGTACACACAGATACAAATATTTACCATGCCTAAAAATTTCATCCTTAGGAATAAACCAGAGAATTCAGTCACAAATTGATGATGACAAGCATAGGTCAGACTCGAAACTCTGCATCAACACATGACTATTGTACATATCCACCAGATGGATTGGTTGGTCATGTGTAGGAATATACACCTACATCATCAAGGAAATGTATGTATATCCCCATTCTAGTCACTATTTTTACAAATAATATCCCAATAATTGTGATAGGGAAAACACAAATTCCATCCCACAATCTACATAATATTCAAGACATCATCACAGTGAGGAAAGTAGTTCCTGAGGGATAGAAATATAATAATGTCCACAAAAATTGGGTGGATCATCAGCATATCACCATAGATAAAAGCCACAACTCTATTATAATTTAGTAGGTTCATAGAGAAAAATCCCCCATATTATATAGAAAATTAGAGCAGGAACAAAAAATCACTCCAGTAAGAGGTAATTGGCATTTTCCAAATTCCACTCCAAGTTGGGCATAAACAGCCTCCCACAATAACCACATCTCCCAAAATGTGGTCCCAACCTCTTTAGAAAGGATCACAATAATATGCCTCAAAAGACAACAATTGTAAAATCATGATCCAATCTATGATCAGAATTCACATAATGTTGTAGTTCATGAATCCCTCGAGTTGCTTATCTTTAATTACTCAAGATCATACCCTCGTGTTCCTAAATTAATTAAGTAATATAAGTAATTCTGTTGGACCACATCAGATAATTAATTATAAATGATTTATTTTGAATGAAAATTCTGTGGATCTAGAGTGCTTATTTCTTTATAAGATCCACAGAAACACTCCATGTGGTCATAAGACCATTGAGGAATAGAACATTCCCCATTATATAACTAACCACAGTTCCCCATGTTGGAGTCCCCTAATAATTTACTATCTTCATTATTAATTCATATAATAAATAAAATTCCTAAATTTGCAATTCAATTATGAGAAATCTATCCTATCGAGAGGCAATTGAAAACATAAGGTTGATCATGTCTGACTCTTTTTCACTTGAAGGTGAAATCCTTTATCAAATACAAGAAATCCCATGGTAATGTCCATTCTCTAAACCTCCCTGGGCCTATTTTCCTTCCATCATTGTATAGGAAAATCCAACTAGTATAGTTTATTGTAAAAATACAACTCAGAAGCATCAACAATATTCATACTTGGTCGATAATCCTATACATAATGATGAAGAAGATCTTATTAACATGAGGGACCAAATATATAATGATTATGTAGCAGTCATAGTCTATCCATTGGCCACCACTGTGTACAATATTCCTGTGGTATCAGGGGAAGATTGCTTGTATTAAATCTACCACATTATATGGAAGGCAATTCATCATTAAAAATCAGTGGTATTAACATATGAAGAGTTTCAAACTCACATAAAATCTATAGAAGCATAGCAGTTCAAAATTGACATGAATTCTCTATAGGTTTTCCAATATCAAAATTTACTGAAATTGAAATGATCCCTTCAATTTGAATGCCTCGATGCATTAATGAGGTTGAAACGATTACTCACAGAAACCCCATCTAGTGTTAATATCAAATTATGGGGTGGTCATGGAAAATTTAATTTCACTACGATCCTTAAACTTCTAATCCCTACAATGATAGAAAATAGTAATTTCATTTTCCAATACCATATACAAAAAATATTTTTTTTTCACAATATAGGATATTACAAGCTAGGACAGGGCCCAAATAACTCTCCTCGTCATTGGGATACAAGATTGAATGTTGTTGATATATATTTATGTCAACCATCTCAGAATATAGAACATGCCTTCAACATAGATGATGTTAGTTTATATATTGTGTATATGTCAGAAATTTAAAAGTGGCCTCCAAAAACAAGATACATATGTGAGTTCCAAATAATGCACCTAGCTCATGTTTGAACAAAAATCAGTAAAATTTTTGGTGAATATCTGGTAATATCCACAATATTAGTTTTGGAACAACCCCAAAACATAGGTTGGTGTTCTTTAGCCCAACCATTAGGGGCATAAAGTCATGCCTTAAGGGCCATGATACATGAATAAGAATAGCCTCAACCTAATTTCCTTTTGTCTTTTTCACCTAAAAAATCCCCCCGTCATGTTGAATTAGTTTTCTCTCAATTGGGGTGTATTCCATAGAATAAATCCTCTTAGGCCATCATGTTCGGTGATCCAGTTCATTAACATAGAATATGTACAAATTAATTCGAGAGATAATCCATTCATTATACTATTCACCAAATAGATTGCGGGGAACCAACAAAAAAATGGGAGAATGTTTTTTGGAAGGCGTAGAATAATGAATTCTCACAACAATTCCAAAATATTGACTACAATGCCTGATGCATCTTTGTAAAGAATCGGTGCCATAGTTTACGACACTCAATAATATAAGGACAACTAAGAACAATCAAAAGTGGGTGTTCTATTTTAGAATCTAGTCTATAGTGAATCAAATGAAGGGGGTGTGTATGTGAATAACAGATGCATTCTATAACTCTATGAAATCCATTGAAAAATCATCTTTTTCCTAATAGAATTTAACCCAATTGGAATAATGGTATGTTTCAAAAAAAAATCAACTCCATACTAGGTAAGTTTAATCACATTATTAGATATAATATTTTACTAATTAGGGGAGGCTATGAATGAATTTATGAGACTATGTGTAGAGTTTCTCTAAGGAATCATTATTTACAAATATCATCTGCCTGAAGATCCAAAACTTGAAATTTCAGTTGGTGCACATCAATAATGATGTTTCAACACATCGAATGAAGAATATATGTAATTAAAACTATTGGGTACATAATTAGAGTGTGTTCAAGCCCATCCTTATTGTACTACACCTATTGGTTAACAATGAAATATATAAGTAGTGCGGCCACCATTGGTCATAACAGCCACTACACCGGTTCATCCTCCAACCATCATGTCATCTTAGGTCTATACACATATATATATAATCCTTTAATTCCTTTGAATATAATATATTAATTAATAACACTATTGGAATCAATGGAAGGAAGGTTTATTCATATGTAACCTAATAAAATACCCACCCCAAATGGGTTGATCCTACACCTCCACTCCCAAACATTTGGAATACTATGTTTCTAGTTTTCAATGTCTTAGAAGACTGAAAGTATCATTGGATACAATTTTCCTCTCAATATGATCCCATGATGGGTTCCACAAAATTATAGAATGTGGTGAAGATTAATTTTTTTGTGAAATCACTACAAGGGTCAACATTGTTTTGTCACTCAAGTTTATTGTCTCTATCAGTCACATGATGGGATGAACTACATCAGCATTTCCAATTCCAATTGTAATTCATCTCAATTATGTAGTAGAAAATAGTCTTTTATCTCCCAATCTAATAGAAATTCCCTAATGAATTGGTCACTTATTTCATCGCTCTATGGAATGGACATTTATATTCATTAAATCTACCAGTCCCTAAAGATGAAATTTATCTTCTTTATGTAAGAAATATACTAGAAGATTTAGAAACACCATTGAACCCTATAAAATATATAGGTGCCTTTTAGGATCTTGTCATAATGGATCAATGAGTTTAAAAAAACATCACAGATACCAATGAAAAGAACTGGGTGATTCCATCGACATAGGGAAAGGGAACAGAAAGAGAAGAGGCTACTACAATTACACATAAGTTGGCTTATTTACACTCTCATATTGAAATTACCACTTAATACCATGGGGATCCATATAATAATAGTTATAAAAATTACCCCCTCATCAAGATGACCCAATAGATAAGTGGTGGATGTAGATTTATGAGCATAAAAACATGAACTATTCCATTAGGAACGACTGAGTCCACTATTACATAATTTCAGCAATGGAAAACAACTAATTTCTGTCACCAAAAATAGTAATCATTACAAAGAATGTGGTTATTACCTTAAAAACTACTTACAATTCCATAAAATTCTGGGGCACCCCATTCATGATTGTTTTTTGAAAGGCCTCCTAAAAACGATAGAGAATGAGAAATTGAAATTGAAAAATTAAGCAATGGATGAAGCATGTTTTTTTCTAACTACCGCGATGATTGATGTGAATGTAATAATGTTAAAAAGTAGTAGTACATAGAATTCCAGTGAGTATATGGTAAAAAATTGATCTACTTAACTGATTATATTCTTTGAGAGTAGCTGAAAAATCTAATACTCTATAGAGATACTTCTTTTGTACCTCATCCAACATCATAAAAAACATAGTATTCTAAAGTTAAATCCATAGGAAATAGACAAGGATAAAGGATAAAGATAAAACCAATGAATATGAGCCCATTTAATTTCCAATGTTTTACATGACCATAGATGACATCATGTTGACCATCCTAAAAGAATGGGAACTACTCCACCAAAAAGTGCAAAATGAGAAGACCCATCATGAAAAATCTTCATTTAGAAAAGGTGTTTATATTTGATTATGTTAATTTCATTTACATAATGTATCCTATATCACAATATGATTATAATTATGAACTCATGATCCATATACATGATTATAGAATTTATGGGAAGAGGTCATCAAGGTCGATGATATAGGGGAAAGAATAATTTTCTAGTATCGACTACATCAACCATATCCCCCACTCGAACTGTCTAAGGAGAAAAAAATAATGGAAAATATCTTATGAGATACCAGTATGAAAAAATGAGTTCTTAAACCTTGCATAATTGGGAATGAAATGGTTTGATCATCATTGAATACTGATTAGTGTATATGACTCCTACTTCTCATAGGGCTGGCCAAACAAATCTGTCTATTCCACCAAATAATATAAACACTTCCAGCTCATATCCTAATGTAAAACCATTCTTCATCAGAGACATTGACTCAAAATATGTAATCAAATGTAAATTCCAATTTTTGGAAGTGTAATCCTCTAAATAATATATATGATGTCTTGAGATAGTTATCATTAGTTTTTGCTACGTTAATAGTCATGGGAGCTTAAAGTATATCAAAAAGGAAAAAAGACTAATTATAAATAATTCAATTTAGTCATCACTTTCACATACCAGGAAATGGATGTTTTCATACGAGGACATGTCATAATGCAATATATCATTGCCAGATTAGATGACATTGAAATCTCACAAGCATTCACTGAAAATGGATTAGGTGTCAATATCATTCCAATCAAGAAACATTTCCAAATGGGTCATATTGCATCCCATTTTTTCCCTCTAATATGATGTTTTGGGGTAATGAATAGAATGTAAATTATCCACTCAAAGAGATGATTAATAGAAATATATTTAGATATCATATGTCCAACATAGAATTGAAGGTTGTTTGGTATGATACAGCTTTCAATAATCTGCAGGGAATAAAAAAGCTACATCAACATGAAATCATTCCATTATCTTACTACCAATGATTCATGTATTGTGTGAGTGACCATAATTGGACATTATTTCATAACAAGACCTCGTTCGAATCCAATTATATGAAGTACATTGAAGCATGGTTATATCAAAATGGATGGAATCAATCTACGATGAACGATGTTACTCGAATAAATTCTCTAAATGGCTTGGAGATTATTCTAGGTATACCATTCACGTAGATAAGTGTATACTACGTGATTCCTATTAATAAAATTTATTGGTTTGGTCCAATTTCAAACACTAATTCAAAATATATTGAGATGTCAATTATGTCAGTAGATAATTATGGAATAAAAATAATTATCAAATCTCCATGTGACGGAGAAATCATGACTAAAAATGTTCTCACTCTGTCTTCTATGATCCAAATAATTTTGGTTATGTCTTCTAGGATGGAATAATTCTTCATATTGATAATTGAATCTTCTAGGACTCATTATCTGTCTCACATTTCCTTTTCAAGATGCCATGATGGATCCATTATAACATGTTATCCGAAATAATTGCCTCACAGTTTTGGTGTACAAATGGATGTTACCATATTCCATCTAGGGAACTTGTTTTATCATCTACACCCAAGAAGATGAAAAATTCATAGATAAATAGCGAGAAGAAAAAGAAGAAGATCATTGTGATTATGATTCTGTATTTGAGGATGTATAATCTATCACTATGGATGAAATCATGTAGATAAATAAAGATAAAATAGATGATTCACACAAACTCTGATTAGTGAATCCTTGACTCCCAATGAAGAGTATATCTATAACTCATTCATAAAGCAACATCAGTGTGTGTTTGAAAAGAAATATATAGATATATTAGTCCATAAACACATGGTAGAAACATATCACATGTATATTTCAATATATAATCACAGATATAAGATATTATCTAGGTGGAGGCACCTAACCCATTCCTCCAAAACTGAGGCTGAAGTGGAAAAAATCATCAATGATGATTTTATATGAGAGATACAATAACAAAAATGGATGGAAAAAACTATCCTTGTGATGATGTATAGTTGGGTTTTGGATTAGGGGTAAGCACCGCTTAAATCTACATGAAAAATAGAGGTTCAAAACCCATTGGGTGTAGGTACTATAGCAGCACTGTAGTGTATTGTAGCAGTGGCATACTGTAGCAACGACAGGAAATGTAGCAGCAGTAAGGCACTGTAGCAGCAGTAGAGTTCTGTAGTGGTGGTGGGTAATGTGTAGTACTGTAGTAGTGCATGTACTTTAGCAGTTCTATTTATAGAATGGGATTCGGGCCAAAAAATGGCTCTATGGCTATGTAATGGGCTAAATTCCCATTGGGCCTTCGGGCTATGTAATGCGTCTGCCTATACCCAGTCAAAAGAGGTCTTTTATTTTCTTTAATAATAAATGAGGCTTCGACCCCAAACTTAAAAAAAATTATCCTTTTGATGATGAAGAATGTGAAAATTATATTTTTTATCAATTTTATTGATCTCAACCCATATTGTTCCAAAGATGACTTCCTAGTCCCAATAAAAAAACTCTTGATTGATGCAACTACTAGATTTTAATCACTCTCCTTTATTAATGGCTATTCCAGGTAATAAACAATTCCTATATCCCTAGAAGATGAGGAATAAATATCGTTTGGTGCCCCTAATTGAGTATTCTAATATCAGTTAATGTCATTTTCACTGAATAATGTTAGTTCCATATGTCAATATTCAGTGCAACACATTTTGTATCCCTTATTTGGGATGTTTAATGAATAAAACATTGATAATGTTGTTTTCAAGACTAGACAATGTTCCTACAACTTCGAATACCTTGAATTCATATTCAAAATCATCAACAGTATAAACTGATGATGAACCCCTTTGTGTGTGTTTTTAATGTATCTATAGGAAAATTTATCATCATTATAGTATGCCATTATGGAATCAAAGTTCATCATGAGAAGAATAAAAATATATTTGGACTTTCACCTCCTCCATCCATGATAATGTTGATCCAACATCAATGATAGTTGGACTACATCATGTAATATATAAAAAATTTGTTAGGAAAGGGTTTACCCAACACCAAATAAACAAAGTAGTCAAATATTAGTAGTTGAATGACTGTAAATAAAAATTATCTGATCTCATGAAATATATCATGACCCTAATGTTGTTAATTCTACTTATAGATGTAAAACTACTCATTATATACATAACAGACCTAGAATGATCACTGAGTGCCTTTCTGCATAGATGAATTATGATGTAATTTAAGAAAAAATTTATTACATTAGTCAAACCATGCATGATGATGAAATTTGTTATTATTGTATCAAGATGGGTTGTATGGCATTAATCATTACAATTAAAAAGTGTAAGCAATATCTTCTACATCTTGAGGTCCACATGGTTTTTTGCAATAACCCAATAAAATCTATCATAAGTCATCCTATACTAATTGGATGTTAGGAATAGTAGGAAGTTATTCAACGGCATTTTAAAATATATTTTGTGCCTTAGAAATAAAGGAATGAATAACACATCGAAGATTTATTCAATGAAAATCCATCTACAGATGAGATGCCATTAATTATTGAATTATTTGATGAATATGTATTCTCTATTCAAATGAGCCCCCATATCATGCTCTCATTGAAGGCCCAGAATTATCACTTCAAATACGGATAAGCTACATGGATGTGAAAGGTGAATCAGAGTTCGTAATCAAGAAGATAAACAAATAATAAGATATTAGATAGAAGGATTTAATACCCATGTCTACATATGTATGAGCACTAATTGCATAATTTTCAAAAAATAAAACATTTTCATGTTTTAAAAGCTTCAAAAACGCCAAGGCCAATGAATTGGAAAAGGCAGAAATATCCCTTGTAGATCTAAATCAGGACGAAACTGTCATTATCATTGTCAATAATCTCATGGTCCAAAATATTTATTGAATGATCACAAAATAGATTAATGATATCGGTAACATTCCCAATCCATGTGGTCCCATAATGGGATGGATGATGCCAAACAAGGAAGACCTTTAAGATGCAATGCTCTCACTATAAATTGTTCGATGAAAAAAGATAAAAAGTTTAGGAACCTATTTTACCCTTTATGATAGAAAAAACAAACATAAATTCCCTTAGAATTTAGGATTTTATAGAGTCCATATTAGATCTGTTAATGAAGAAGATTATATAGGTAATATGGAAGAATTGCATCCATGATCCTATAGTTCCCACCAAATAATGTGTATGATTTCTGATCAAATCTAACAGCCTTGATACTTATTTCCTTCGATGAAAAATTATTACATAGAATTCACTATGATATTTAAATCATGTTAAGTTCATGCCAAATTCATTCACCAAAACAAAATGTTTATACATACAAATAAATACTCTTGGACATTTTCAATATGGTGAATGGATTTTTTAGACCATATCATCTAACTACAGATAAAAGGATAAGGTAAATACTTACAATTAATAATTTTATTCTCTAAATGGAATGAGGAAATACCCATCAATGAATTCTAATAAAAACTCATTTTTTCTTTATCAAAGCATACAATATCTTGAAATTTATTGTCCCTCAAACAATATTGAAAATAAAACTGAATCGAAGTTTTTTAGGCAGAGAAGATGTATCAATAGTAGAATATCAAATCTAACCACTCATCCCACTACCATAAAATATCGAACTGAAATATAGAGGCTATCAACATGAACCTGTAAAAATAAACTAGAAGATGGTGTATATGGATAATAATAATTGGATGATACACTCTTTAATTCCTTATGGGATTACTAGACTATGGAATGTACTACTACATGATTGACACTATATTCAATGGTATATGAAATAAAAGAAATACTTATCATTTAGGATCTGTTTCAAATTATCCAAGTATTAATCTTTGATCAATAATCCACAGATTAACATTAACAAAAATGATTGGTTGAATTTGGGTGACTGGATGAAATGATATTGAATACCTTTCACCACATGGATGTATATCAGAATTGGATACAATGGGATTTAACCTGAAATTATTCTTATATATGTTCTACTAATGGGAATTGCTATTGGTCATTATGACTCTAATGATACCAAAAAAGAATCCTTCAAATATTATACAAAAGTGGGAGGGACCTTAGTCTATACACAACATCTACTCTAAAAGAGACCATTCCTTGATTTTATTGTATGGTGATCCCATTATGACTCTAACCAATACAATATTCCTGAATAAGTACATCATATAATTTCATTGAATTTTTCTTAGCTGTAGGAATTTAAACTATATAGCACCATGAACATCCATGGTGCATGAAGTTAAACTTCATAGAATCACGATCCTTTTTGAATGGCGAAAAATTAAAAGATATTATTTCTTATTCAAATGAAAAAAATTAAAAAATCATTTTATTTACGAAATGATGTTAAACAACATGGAACTCACAAAATTCAATGTCTTATGTGAAATAATTCTCCATGGTCTGAACTCTATACCAGTAAAATATGATTTATATCATCCTGTATGATATTAAATTACGTATTATTTATGGTTATTTATTCTCAAACATAAATTTAAAATTGTTCCTTGTAAAACATTCCATTAAACAACACCTTCCTTCATTACCTTATGACATTAAACATCGCATGCTCTCAATAAATAATTGTGGATTTATCCTCACCTATATGTGATAAGTAGTGACACCCTGATCTACAATCTCAGGTCAAGCTAAAATAAAAAATTCCACACTCCATGTGTAAATTTTAGGAATACATGAGAAACCATATATAGAACTACGTATGGCTTGATTATTTCCCTTGAAATATACATAGTGATGCCTAGATCTCCAATCTCAGGTCGAACCACAACAAAAATGAAATGCCCAACATTTCATGTGTATGAATCAAATATATATGTGGAATTATTCCAAAATAATAGGCTTAATCCTCCTGAAATTTTGTGTATTGGGATGAACCATTTTTTGGGGAATGATTAAATAAACTCCCCCATATAACAACCAAATTCTAGTGGAGAACCATCATTAAGAACTACATGCGGCTTGATTCATTCTCCAACAAGATATATATTGACACATATGTCATATATAGAAGCCCAACAATAGTATTTTAATCCATTCACATCAATTCATCTTCATCAATACCACATAATGTTAACCTTCATGGGAATTGAATAACTACAAATGGATTTATTTCCATCCCAATGATATATGTTTCGAAGCCTTGACTCTATCACCTATCCTAGCCACAACATAATTAGAATTATTGTATCAAATTATGTGTTACATTTGTGTTATATAAGAAATTTTAACCACTCCATGTTTCTCACATCGATCATAGATCTTGTGGGCTTAGGAGTTTGGAACACGAGTTCATTCCAAAAAAGTGTCTCTAAATTCCTACTGGAGATGTCAATGGTCCGCCCTGTAGGAACTAAAAAAGTGCACTAGATATCATTGTCACATGATAATAAACTGGATGATCTTATTCATGAGATATGTGTGGCTTTATTCTCAAACCTATGAGATATGTAGTTACATCCGATATTTAAATCTTCCACCCAACTGCATCATGATAAAATTAATGCCTTTATTTTCCCATGTATGTGCTATATTAAAAAGGTGAGATTCAATAAGAGATTACATCCTTTATATGGGCCCGTATTGAACCCCCCAATAATACACCACTAACAAATTCAAAAAGGGTTGGTGTACATTTTTTTAGAACTATGTTTTGAATGATTCCTTCCACATTGAGATACATTGTGATCCCTACATCCTAAAGCCTTGTATAGCAGTGATATATCATTTTCATCATTAAATAACCCACATTTAAATTCCATTACGGTAAACTGCATAGTGCATCATGAACTATGTGTGGATTAATTCTCTACCATTGGAGACACGTATTGACATTCAAATATACAATCCAAGGTCTAGCCTTAAGACACCATAGAAAAGAAAACTATCTATTATGTATAATTATTATCTATATAAGGAGTTCCAATATGATTTCTCACTTTACAAATTATCCAATATCTATTATAAATATGTGTGGATTGATTCTTGATCCAACAATATACATAGTGATTCTGGCGCCCAATTCCTTAAATGAATCACATAATAAAATTACTGGTTATATTGAGACAACTAATTTCCTTACCATGTGATATTAAACTACATTGATGATGTCCTTTCGGCATGACTCTAAACTAAATAGTATAATGTTCTTGCTGGGTGATTTTATACTACACGTTACCCAAATAACAATGTATTGATTGATTATCATCCGACATAGATATATAAAGATGGCTACACTTTATATCATCGTCCCATCCATAGGATAAGAAGATACTCCCTCTCACCACAGAAAAACAAAATCTATACAGGAGAATTTATTTTGTATCACCTCATTAGGTCGTCCACTAGGGAAACAGAGATGTTTCAATTTTACTTGTGCTGTAGATATATTAAAGGGATTCTACACTAACAATTTATATATGTCCAGAATCTTCTTTTTTTTACAAAGACTTATATCCTTCATGTTATCCAATTAATATAAGATACATTCAGTTATTCATAATATTTCTTTACATCATGATGATAGAATGTCTGATACCTGATGTCTCGTTTTCAAGACTATTAAATATTCATCATATTGGACTTGAATAAGTCACCCACATAATAATAATTTTATCCAAATGATAATACTAATTGAATATGTAGTACATTATCTAGTTTTTAATTCCCTTAAACAACCAACAAACAATATTTTCATTTATTAGTAACATCACTCTAGGCTGAACCCAATTTATTCCTCATGAGAATTGATGTAAATATGTAAAAATCCATGATTTAGAAACCCACGACAATACTATATATTTGTTCCATTTTCACTCTCCCTATATATGAACAACCATTGACATGGTTTACAATTTCCTTCTAATTGTGTTTGATTCATATTGGGATTATCTTGATCTGTAATTCCAAACATATCTTTGATTCCCTTAGTGTGATTTTCCAAGTCAAATGACCGAAAACTACATGCAACATACTTCATATTCTTGGATAAAAACTACATAGAGTTCCAAATAACCCAATTATCGTGAACTCACAACATGAAATGTCCCTTACATATTCATAGAGTCTCATACAAAAACAAAAATATATTATTGGTGATATTAAAATCACCATTAAATTTCATCATCTTTTTGTAATATAATGTTTGAATTATTGGGATCTCCTTTACATACCGATTTAGTATACACCCCATTTGAACTTCTAAAAATCACTAAAACCAAGGATCTGTCATCCTAGGAATAACTATTCTTGAATATGGTGTGTGTGACCCATTTTTATTTCATAACACATCCCATAAAATGGGTTTTCAAGAAATTGTAACCTTATACTCAAGAGATACCTCTCCAAACATCATGTTCCCTTTTTACAATTCCATTTCTCGGATCCCGATACACCCACATTATAGTGTAAAACATTCACCTTCCATACGTGGAAATAGTATAACATTTATATAAAAATTATCCTGAATGGTGAAAAAATATAACATTCAATTGAAGATAAAATATCATAAATTAAGCACCATACTATCTATGATGGATGACATTAAACTAGATAGAACGATGTCCATGATACATGAAATTAATCTTGTATAGTGTGATGTCTATGGAATATGAAATTAAACAACGTAGAATAAATTATTTTTCATAAGACATTAAAAAACATGGTCAATGTCTTAGTCTCACACGATTAAATTGCATGATGACTTAATCCTTTTTTAGAAAGGCCTTCACCCATGAAATTTATTATAAAAAAATCTTACCCATCAAAACACACCATATTATTATAGGTGATGATTTTTATTCGAGGGTTGTGATGAAAAATATATTCCCCTCGTTTTCAGACACTATTCCCTTGAAGAACCACCAAATGTGGTCCTAAGACTTTGAAATCATATGATTTCAATTTTCAATTTGAAATAGAATATTATAATTTCTACGACCACCTTTACCTGGATATAAATAATGCTCCCAAGTTATCCTTACATAATTCTCCAACATAATGGGTACATCACCCTAAGGATGCCACTATTTGACTGTGTAATGCAATTCCCAGTTGGACTTTCTTAAAAAATATTTATTATATGTTTTAAACCAGTGGAAACATTATTCTCAAGAGAGTCCTCCTCTGTTATCGAATACAATGTTTTTTGGATTTGTATTCCTAAAAATCGTGTCTCATGATTTCGTAATGAGGTATCTGAATAATGTAAAATTATTCATGACTATAAATCCTTGTTTGGGTCATTATTTTTAACATTATAGTCAAATATGTTTGAACTAAAACACTAGAGTTAGTAGCATAATTTACACAACTTTAAACAACCCATAAAATATGAGACACAATGCTATCTTGTTGGAAAACCCATAAAGGTAACTCCAGATAAAATTTTATTTTCATCTCACTAGACCTTCAGTGAATATAATTTCATTAATATCATGTGATAAAATGTTAAAGGGAATGAAAGTTTTTAGGTCGGAAACCCAAAAAGGGATGTTTGAGAAAAAATCACGTGTCAATGGCTAATTCTTAACAATATTGTTCTTAGAAAACAAGGTATGGTGATAAAAAAAATATAATGTGTGAATATATTTCTATAAAACTCTAGAAACATTTAAAGTATTTTTTTTATATCAGATGTCTTAGGCCAAAAAAAATTAGATCATTTCCACATTCCAGAACTCTGATTACAACAAATTAATATACATTTTTTGAAAATTAATTTCAATGTTACATTGTGATCACATGATAGAAATAGAGATGATGACACAATAGATCAGAAGGAAAATTATTTTCATTTATATGTTAAAATACCATAGATGAACATCCAAATGTTGAACACTCTCTACCATTCAATGGAACATGTATTCAATATAATTCTTCTTCTGATCAATTTCCTTATGATCCTCATCTGACACATTCTAATGCTTAGTAATTCATCCACTTTAGTTTCCTTTTCATGAAGAAGGAATTACCTTGAAACTAAAAATGAATTTAACCCAGATATTTTTATTCTGATAGTGAAATGTTTCATTGTATGAGTTCCCCCTAAGTGTTATTTAATTCTTGATGAAGGTGAGACACTTAAATAGTCTTATCCTTTATATTTCCATTGAACACCGATAGATTTTTATTATTATTGGACTATATTTGTGATCATGAATCCCATCATTTCTCTAAATTTATATATAGATTATATTTTATGTGGTCCTACAAGGTTATATTCTATTGCTCCCTCTAGCGAATAATATCCTTCACCACAGTGTGGATCAGAGGGTAATCAATCCCACTATATCTGAACATGCCAAACAGAACAAAATATCATTAGATTCAAACATTAATATCCCCAAGGGGGTCTTAGAGATTAACATTAATATATCATATCAATATTTACTACATATGATGTGAATAGAATTGTCTAGCATCAGAGCTGATGTGGATATATTGTTTAAAGGAGAGACAAATTCTGAGATGTGTTGACTTAAAGAAGTGACTTTCAATTCTCCCTATGAATAGTTGTTGCCTCAACATCATGTGATTGTGGAGTTGGTATAGAAGATTCACCCATAGACCAATTTGCAGAATATTAGTTTCATAAATAATGATTTAGTTTCATTATTAGCCTCATAAGTACACCAATAATGGGTCACATTTGCAGAAATTGGAAACACTTATCCAATAATAGGTTATCATTTTGGGGAGAATCGTCTCTGCTATCCTAAATTTTGGTAGGATGAACTAGAAACTCTTGATGGTTATCACTTCATAATGTTCTATTTGGGATATTCCAAATGATTCCCAGAAAGAATAATAATATTAGTATTCCCTTGAGATGGATATCCCATAAATGTGGTACTAGGACGGATTCCAATGTATTTTCCATGCATTGTCAATACAAAATTCTCATTCTATAGAGATATGAATTCAAACCAGTTTTCATTATTGAATCATACTAAAAATATCAATTTGATGAAAAATTAAACACTCAAATCCATACAATTATCTATCCATATTCTCAAATCATTCCAAATAGTTGGAAGCTTTATATGATCTAGTATTTCATTTATGGTCAAGAAAAGGTTTTTTATTGATTATATTGAAACAAATAAACCAAAGGCAATTTCACCCATTGGAATATTTGGAATATTTATCTCATGAACGAGAATTCTTCCCTCCTATGATAGTTTGATACCCTGAACAACCACATAGGTGACAGCTGCATGTTCAACATCATTCATTGTATGTTTCTATAGTGCCTAAGATGAACCTAAAATATTAAAAATATTGATTTCATTCATTGATATATAGAAACTCATGAACCACATCTGAAATTACATGATCCTTCCTACATTATTAAAAATGTGGTAGGAGCAGTGATAACTGCATATGATCCATAATCAACCCACACTAAATCTTCAATTGAGGGAGTTATTTATGTTGTAGGGGTCTATGATTTTTCAGAAGCACTCTCCTTAATTCTCTGAGGGTCATTTGTAAGTCCCATGATAGAGGAAATTGGATGATTTACTATAATAGACTAAATTCTTTACAGTTGTTCTGGGATGAATAGAATGGAACTACGATAAATTTCTCTTTCTATGTTGTTGTTTTACCATGAATTTCACCCTTTAGCCTTGATTCTATTTCATATTATTCATAGGAGGGATAAAATGAACCTACATAAAAACATGTATTCAGATGAATTATCCCAACATATCCCCATACGTGTCCTATAATCCAAGTGTTACATCTTTATATTTGAGAGGATACATAGAAATCAGGAACATTGTACCACCAGTTCAATATAATGGAAATGGAACATTTGTTGATGTTAAATTTTAACAAATTAAATTAACATGTTATTTACCTTTAACAATAATTATTTAGATGAAATATTAAGGTAAATATGAAAACATTATTAGATTAAGAGAATATACATCTTCATGATCAATAAAGTCATGCAATTCCACAAAAATATTGATGATAAAACCCATTAGCAGTTCCATGTTTTATCATATCCCTCACTATCCTTGTGGATGAAACCCAATTATCAGTTTCATGTATGACACTACCTTAACCCTAGATTAGAATTTCCAATTCTGATGGATTATCATCATCTTCAGTACCATGAAGGGATTAAATATCTCTTATCACCAGAATATGAAACATCACTAAGATGGTCTACAAAATTTATATACGAGAAGACAGTTCATGAAACATTTGGTCCACCTCCCAACATATTTATTCTTAATACAATATTTCCTACTCTAAATATGATCCATCTTCCCTCTATTTTTTCAAATTCCTAACCCCTTCCATAAAAAATTAACTCCAAGAAAATAGAACCCAATTCTATTCATTTAAATGAATAATATACTTCCATGGTGCAGATAATGTTGGTGAATTTGGTTTATCCCCCTTGATTATTGGGGGGATTATATCTTACATATGGTCATTTCAGTGAGCTAATAACCCCATAATCTTCACAATACATCATTGAATAATAGTCTTTGAATGAGATGATGCACCATTCAATTGAGAAGGACCTCTCATAGACCACCTCTTTATGTCAACCCTAGGAACAACATTTTTCATCCCTCCATTAAGGTAAGATGAAATTTAATCATTGACTTACCAATATGTTAATCAAGTTGTCGCATCCACTTGAGGTAGGTTAATCATCGTATTCATCAACTCCATGGTTGTGAGTATCCACAGTTTTCAAGCTACTAGATGATCCTATTATAACATAATGTGCACTTGAGGTGATATGGTTATTGGATATATGAACATGAACTAAAATTAAAACTTGTAAAAATTATAACCTCGCATATAATCTATCCACCGATCTTGGTAAACAAAACCTCATTCCTGAAGGTTAGAATTTATGAAAAAAACTCAATATTATAATCCAATCGTCAATAAACCATCATGTGGGATGATTACCATAGGTAAAGAAGCTAAGAACATTAAATAAACTAATCCTAATATTAATTTCATGAGGTTTTGAGGATAGAGGTGAAATACAAGATATATCTTGGTCGTATTGTCTGAATGTGTTCCGGATGACATGGATCCCACTCTATATTGAATATTTAATGAAATGAGCTATGATCCATCCACACCAAATATGGAATGTTCTAGAAATTCTAAATGAAGAATTACATCCATGAACGTTACACAGGTTCCATTGTATTTTTTCCATAATAGGGGTGCACAACCCCAATAAATTTTTCTCCACCATCATTGCTGCTAAAACTAAAATTCCTGACCTTATTCCAAAATTATAAAAATGAAAATTCCAAAAATAGAAGCTATGAAAAATTGTGATATTGACCAGTAGACATGTTTCAGCTAGATTGTTCGGTCAGGTTTTTTATCCCCACATGTCAAATTCTTCATTTTCCAATTTCATCCAAATGGTACCTTGTACACTACTCTTCATCTCTGGGGGACATCTTTTCAGATTCTTTCTAGTGGGCCCTTCCTCCTCCATCCTCAAGAAAAATTTCATCCATTCCTTCGACCAAATATCACCATTTACATGAGGGTCTTTATTTTTAATATTTTGTTCTATTTTTTGTAAATCACAAGGAAATGTATCTATCCAATTTGTATCATTCCAAATTTCCTTCGGAGGTAGAAATTCATTAAACATATCACCATATATCAGATCACATAGATCATTTGAATTTCCAACAGACAGGTGTTAATATCTACATGCATCAGATGAAAATAATTCATCTATAGATTCCACCTGCTCAAAAACTCCTATATAAAGATATATTTCATATATACATACATCTTACCTACCCACATGACCTTGAATATTCTAGAATCTTATAGATCCATTTATAATTATATATATATTTGGTGCACCAAGTACTCCCAAATCCATGTACTCTTAAAACACCATCATGGGAAAAAGTACCAACCTTTCCCCTTGACTAGTTGTTGATCTATTTATGAATATCGATGGTTTGATGAATATAAATATGGCTTTAGATAAACTATGTGTGGCATAAGATATAATTCAGATGGTATATGATGTATAAAACAAATAGTGGGTTATATCACATTATGGATATATGTACTAGAACTGGAAATGATGGCAGTGAGGATGTTATTGTGGTCGTGAAACAAAGAGGATGAGAGGTAGATATTTAGAGCGAGTGTAAGGAAATCTCGTAGTTGTCCATGACTATAATTTTGAAGATAAGTTCTATTTTTAAAAATATGTTGGTACTTATTTCTAAACCCTAACAGATCACGCAGGGTGGTGTCTCAGAATTCATAATAGTCATCCTCTACAACATTCATGATCTCCCAAATATGTTTACTAACATATTCATAAGAATCTAAAATATTATTGGTGTCCATTGAACATATAATGAAAAATAATATTTGTTTCAATGTTGATTCATTTTGAATCAAATCATGATTGTATGTGATTTTTGTAAAGGCATGAGTTTATGCAATTGGATCACTCATGGGCATCACACAAAATCCCTACATAAGAGCATCATTCATGATTCAGGGGAATGTGACTCACCGAAAAATATTTGTCACACAACCATATACCTACTGTGTATTTTTGAATTAGATTATTAGTGAAAGAACATGAATAGTGGTTTTGTCTGGGAGACTAGAGCAATAAGACATGAAAAATCGCAGTAACAAGACTTATTCGCCGAAATGAAGACAATATTTATGGGAGAGGATGGAAAAATGTTCGTCTATTTTATGTGTTATAACTATGATTAAAAACTATTTAATAAGATGTAATTATTCATATATCATTTTCATCCCTTTTCGACAAAATTAGACCCTCTATATTCTATCATATTCAATCTTATGGGATGAATTTTCTGTCACAATTTTTTATCACATGGTTGAAATGGAAAAAAATAAAATACCATAATAGATGGTGAATTTTAGTAATCTCAGGCCCCAGAAGAGTTTTTCAACCAAGGTACCCCAATCATTGTCATTGCAATGTGTCCATGAAGGACATATTTACACATGACAATTAAATACAATATCTATGTGGGATGTCAACATGAAAAGCCACCTTCACCCAATTCCCCATATTTTCCTATAAGTAGGACCCTTAGAATTCTAATTTTTCTAAATTAATGTTCTCGAAGTAGGAATACAGCTTAGATCACCCTAGTATATCAATCAATCCATCTGAAACCTTATTTGATGTTTTCTATCAACTAAATATGAGGGAATTAATGGTGGATAGTTGAACATTAGTCCTCTAGGGGTTTAATTAAATCTAAACCTGCAGATGGGATTCACCTAACCCCAATTCAATTAATATTAGCATGAGGTTCCCTTCCTTTAATAGGGAATTATTGGAATTAACATCAGGAACACATGTGGTAAACATTGAAGGCTTAAGCATAGTCCCACTCAAGTTTAGTTTACCTAGTGGTCCATCACCATTTTTTCTCCTAATTCACCCAGGAATACTATCATGGAGAACCCATTGAATGAACCTATATGGTTCACACAAATATTTAGCCTACGTGAGACAGTCATGTTTCCTCACTCAATGAAAATCAGGGGAATGACTCTCTTTATATTTCTCCCTTTTATAAAAAGAACTATGTTGAACCATCCACATACAATTCATAATTTTTTTGTAAAAAAAATAAAAATCTCACATTGTCATTCTTCACATATGGATTTTTATTTATGTGATCTTTTTTTCCCACACATGTCCTATAAGCGGGTCATGATCCATGGGGAACCAATAAATTTGTATATAATCTATCATGAGGACCCTTAAAATATGAAAACATTCCAAGAGAACCCAGTATCAAATTATAGAAGTATGATTATGTCCATCCATTATCATATCTATAACCAAAAACCTATAAATCCTAGCATGTAGGGTAAGGATAACACATTCATTTCTATTAAACAAGGAATGATATTATTCTTCCACTACAGAACCAATTTCAAGGAATCCTTCATAGAGTAAGCACATTTATTTTCATATAGGATGATCAAATAATTCTCCTCTCTACCACAGCATCGTAAACCTCCATTCATTCCTTACCGTGGTGTAATTAATAATGTAATGTAATAATAAGGAAGCATTGTACCCTTATAATATTTTCATGTACCCCCAACCACTTCCTTGGTAGCCCCGACAACTTCCACTTGCAATGGTTGAAAATTATGTGAAATTTTTATTCGTATTCATCCAATTGTTTCTCACATATAGAAATAATCAAATCTAATTAGAGTTTAGTGATGACATCAACACCCGCTTTATCCCCATGAATGATTGAACATCATGAACAATAATTCTTTGCATAATCATGATATGTAGGTCACCTATAGGAGGACTGAGATCAATGGATATCCTCCATTGAAATAATCCCCAATCATAATCCCCTTTATCATATCACCCACCATAGGAGTAAACCCTTATTTATTCCACCCAAGTCACCATGAGTTAAGAATACAGATCATTGTCCCTTTATAATTGAATAATATTCATGAATAATCCTAAACATAATCATATCAAAGGGACATACACCCTTGTATGACATACCCCTGAGGGCCTACATAGGTCTTTGTCTTCATGAATGAACTATGTGGTATTCCATTCCCATTAAAATGGGATACGTAGGTAGTCTCTATGAGGTTTATACCCAACATCCCCAATCAACCATGTTATTTCCTAGGAAATGCTCATAACATACTCTAATTATACCTAAGAATCTATACCTCTCTCAAGTTCCATGGGATGCTTCATCATAAGTCATACATCAATATTTTTCAAGTAACCTGAGACCTATATTTATTTTCAATAAGACGCTATATGTTATGGTTTGTTCCTCATCCAATAAATTTAAATGGTATGATATGTACCATCATGTAACACTAAATAATGTTATTTCTAAATCATTTCAAAAGGATATATAGATTTTTCATCCATGGTCTTGATCCAATCATCAAAACAAATCTAGTCTAAGTGGATGAAATTAATCTCTAGTGTTACCTTAGACATATGGGAATACCATATTCTCTCGAGTTCCCCATTGAGTGGCCAGAAAACTGGCACCATCATGATAACAACCAATTAATATCTACGAAGTAAATAATTAGATAACTAAAATTGTGAAACTCATGTACATATAGATGTATTAATTGATCATGAACCTCATATACAAAAATAGGATTCTACGATCTGTACATGATAATAATTGATCGCAAATCTTATGTTGACCAATGTCTTTCATGGGAATTAATGATAGATTCATGAACATATCATTAATATATAAATGAGACTTGGAGTATAAATAATTCCACTAAAAAGGTGTGTTGAGACCAACCCCTCATCCTAATAAAAATTTTGGATTCATAATCATCATGGGCCAAAAATTTCAAAAAGTGGTTACATTATGAATGAAGGTTCGTTCCACTATAGAACCAATTGGTGTTTCTAGTTCCATGAACAAACCCATTGGAAACATTTCAGAAATGATAATTCCTAATGTGGGGAAAATTTCAGAGTGGAACACCACCTTATGATGTTCTCCATGTTCTATAGTATTTTTACCCACCATTATTAATGGATTAAAAATATAATATCGTGATACTTTGCATCTCATATATTGTATATCAAAACACGTAAGCATATGGAATTCTATTTGTAACTATAATATCCCACATGTTTTGACACACCATCATGGATTTATTTGGTACCATATTTGATAGGCATCATTTCAAAAAATAAATATTATATTTTTTATTTTCAATACATTTCCAATAAAGTAAAATATTAATACTAAATGTTGGAAAACCAATAAATATATATTTTTATATTGTCAGTAAAGTTAATATGGTCTGATTTACTATTCCCTTCATAGATAAATACCTATATCCTTCTGCTAACTAACCAAATTGCATTTGAACATTTTCTTATATGTTATCTACATATTTGGAAGAGGAAAATGCAATTCTAAATGAAAAATCACATATAAATGTGGATCTATTTCCTTCATAAAAAAACAAACAATCATATGGAATTATCAAAATAAATATTTTATTATAATTATTCATACATCAACCCATTAATTTATCTATTCCACTTTTAAAACACATTATAATTTTATTTTCAAAATTGTTGATGTTTGATTTTTTTTCAATCATTGTAATTAATTTTTTATATTTAATAGTATAATGTTTTCACAGGTGGTGGATTTTAGAATCATATCCCATGAAGGATGAGTGTCTTGGTCATAAATTTTGGCTAATGTAATTGGTGTTTCTACCAAATAAATAACTAAATAAATATATATTAGTGTATACATACGAACATAATATGTTTTTAAAAATTCAATTCTTCGTGTTAAGGACTAGTTCCAAAATACAAAGAATAGTTATCTACCGAAATTACATTTATCCTAAAGGAGTTCAGAAATCATGGATAACTATAGAGACCCAACCCAAAATACCCAAGATACAGTGTCTACAATCCATTACATTGGAATTATTACAAGGAATAAATCCCCAATTGAAGGATATGTTAGTAGTCTTGGTAAACCAAATACAAATATGAGTCTTTTATTACAAAATAATTCACTAATTTCAATTTTATTTTTTTATTCTTTGTAAATAAGTAACATCAATAATAAATCTAATCCATCTAGTAGATCCTTGAACATCTCTAATATTATGGTTCATGGATTCATGGGGATAGAAATATAATATGGGTTAGATCAAATGGACAGTAGGTACACATGTAGTATAAAACATAATGAATAAACGAGAGTAATAATTATGAACTAGTAAATAATAGAACTCAGAGGCCATATCAACATTAATTTAAGAAGTATGTTCAAAAATAATATGGAAAGGTAATGACTGGAATCAAATTCCATTCAAATGAATATATAATGAAAAAAATAGGGCATGGTAGAAAACCAAAACAAATAAAACATCATCACAGAATTGAAAATGAATTTTATCCAATGATATGTCAATGAAACATTTCCCGGATCAATAATAACTCAAACTAATATGATGGAAATTGATATATATTGGAAATAATGTAATAGGTACATGAAAACAAGTGTTTTTAAGAACCATCCTCCAAACTGTTTAAATCAATGACTAGAAACATGTTTAATTTGTGAATATTATTTCTCTCATGGGAACCTATCAATACAATAAGGAGATATATAACATTTGGAATCCACTCATAATTTTATGTCTAAAAAGTTCTTCATTTATATTAATTCTATTTAATTAACAAACAATGTTCCATTACAATGATATGTCTTCAAAAAATAATATGGATTTATAAATATTACCCGAAATATTAATAAAAATTAAAACTGAACACATTATGTAATGATGTATACAATATAGGAAATACTAATATGCATTCTAAATAAAACATAATATTAAGTGGAAATTCATTACTAATTGATTATTGGAGATTGAACCCTGCAAGGGTATTAACTAATGGGACAAGTATGTGAATATTAATACTATCATTGGTTAGAAGAATAATAAATTATCCAGTTGAATAATAAGGATGTTACCAATTAAACATACCACATGAATAGTCAAAAAAGTGTAATTTTTAGTGATGAATTTAAATATAATAAAATTATCTTTTATAAACATTCTTGAGGGAAAATCTTTTTTTTTTTTGAAAAGCCTTTTGAAAAAAAGTTCTTTGAAAAAAAATTTTAAAAACATTTTCATTATAAATTAAACATTTGAACATGAAATGCATCCTTAATAAGAATGAAGGTTGGTAAATCCATGTATTCCATACATGTTAATATGAGCATTCCTTTCCCATGGTAAAAATATTACAAAAATTCTTTGTTTTTGAAGAGACAAAAATATTCCTTCTAAGACATTGGTAAAAGAAAAAAAGGGTATAACTATCATTAAAAAATAATTTTAAAATAATTTTAGAAAACACTTTAATAACTTATGGTTTTTTAGTTGAAAATATGTACTTTGACTAATGATATAAATAATGTCTTGTTTTTTGAAAAGGATTCCCTAAATAATATTAACTACCAAATAGTGGGGAAATAGAACTAAATCTTGAAAATTGTCATGAATATCTAGACGAATGAAAGTTAAAGGTTTTATTAAACATTAGGAATCTTATTTTTATTAATGGAAATTGCATTAAATTATTAGTAATGTTCTTTTTGAGGGTAATAATATTTAAACATTCCAATGTATCTGATACAACTGTAAAACATTTAAAATCAAGAACCACATAAAGGAATTATTTCAAATGAATGTCTTCAATACCATGATTACAAACGAATTAAGCATATAATATATTAAAAGGGTATATATATACACCACATTAAAAAATAAGTGGTAAACATGACATATATATAGTATAACTAAAAATTGAGATGAAAATTCCTTTCCTTGAGTTTCCTTTCAAGTGAACTCCATTTAACATCCTTAAAAATAGGGTAACTATTTTTGGTATACACAAAACGAATTCATTCTAAGGATTTCATCCATAATGGAGGCTTCATGGTAAAGGGTATATATGTTGGGATGATATATGGGTAGAACATGGATTTTCCTATGTTTTTTTTTGAGGGTTAGGAATGGGGGTGGTGGTAGCCTTTTTTAAGTGAGGAAATAGAATTTATTGTTATTTTTTTAATCATGTTAGGTGTATCCACATTTTTACATAAAAAACAAACAAAAATACAATAAATTAAATTAATTAAGTTTCATTGATACTTTTTTATATAAAATTGGTGTTGGAAAATTAGATATATAATTTGGGTTCCTATGTTACTAGTATAGTCATTAATTAAGCATTATTTTAAATATATCATATTAATAAATATTAATTATAGTCAATAATTTTTTTGGGAAATAAATAAGGTTGGTCTTATTATAAATTATATATTATTTTTATTACATATATGGAAACCGTTTTTCCAAATTAATATACTCATTTTTTAGAAATTAAATCAAAATTCTCCCTACATGCGGAATGACATTGCAGGTTTCAAAATAATAATATTCCAACATTTTGTATGATTTTATAATCAATTTAAATAATAAATTGATTCAATAAGATGTTTTAATTGATAAAAATGTTTTATTATTTCAATATCAAACCAATTAGAAGTATAATTAACATTATTAATAATGTAGTCACAGAATAATTTTTAAACTAAAATTCAGAATATTTTAGTATTCATTAAAAATTGTATGTTTCAAAAAACATCCAAAAAATCACCATAATCTAATTTTTATATCATTATTCTGATGATAATGTTTATTTTGAAATAGTAATTCTATTAATGAATATAAATTTAATTTATAATTAGTTCACCCGTAAAATTTTATAATCATTCCTTTGGAAAATAGGGTTTTATGTGTAAAACATTGTTTTCCCTAATATTTTTAACTATCAACCTAATGCATTAATGTAAAAAATATTTTATATAATATATAAAATTTATATTTATGTAAAATTAATAATTAATTACAATTAATTTTTTTTACAAATCCAATAATCATTAAGAATCATAATTGTAATAATATTTTTTATCTAATGGGTTCTTATATTCATTTCTCATTAATTTGATACAAATTAATTAGTTTAATATTTATATAAACCATTTAATTTAATAAGTTATATAATACTATTATTAACCATGAACATAAATGAAATGTTATATCATATTTTAATAAAATTTTAATTATATATTATTATTCAGTGAAACTTGGTGTTCTGTGTAACGTACATCGTCATAGAATGTCTCTCTTCCATGTAACATAATTGTAATTGGTGTTGGAGGTATTGAAATATATGTAATCTAGTTTAAATTTTTAATATATTATAAAATATCTAGATAATATATTCCCTTATGTTTTTGGTGTCACGTGTCACATATGCTACCAAATAAAAGGTTGTTATTTTAGAGTTTTGGGGCGATACATTTTCCATACCTTAATTAAATATAATTCTAGAAATTTAAAATCAATATTGGTGGTAGATTTTTGTTTTCAAAATTAATATTTTAAATCTAATATTTTGATAAAAGTCTATAAACCCCATAGAAAAGAGGTAATTTTTAGTGAAATGATCACATGGACTAATGTATAACTAGATATCTAATTTGGATAACATTAGTGGATGGTAGATAAAAGTACTTAGAGGAAACACATTATCATTTTTAGGGACTGAATGAGGTCATCAATAACAAATTAGTCAATGATAACTATAATTTCATGGACCTCATATCCACAAATATTCAAGGATATATAAGACAACGATTCAAAAATAATTAGGGTACTAGGATAACTTTATTAGTTGAATATTATTTTACTAATTATGGGGAATTCATTTACATACTAATAGTATAAGGAAAATAATTATATAATAGGATTATATTTTATAAGATCAATCATTAAATTTGGTTATTCTTCAATCAAATTCAAATTCCATATTTTACTCTTAGAAATTAATTACAAATAATGACATTTTTAATGACAGATTCACAAATAGAAACCTTAAAATAATTTCAAGTCCTGTAAAGTAGTGAAACATCCTACTATTTTTTATTATCTAGAAAATAGGTCCAATATAGTTCATTGATGAATCTATAATCATAAATATTTATACAAAATGTTCATCACTAATATTTAGTCATTGAAGATTTTATTAAAAAAAATAAAAATTAACCATGATATTGCATAGGTCTGTGGTTGGAATGCAACCATTATTGTCCTTTGGTCATGGGTTCATGACTCATGGCCTCTCTGGATATGATTTCTTGTGACCCCAAATAAATGATTTCATTTTCTTAAACAATGTTAATTTAATTTCAAAAATAAATTTGACAGACATCTCTAAACTAAAGTTATTTACTAAATATCAATTTAATTAATTTTTAACACATTATCAATACATAAATACTAAATGAAATTATTTCCACATAGATCCTTCTGTAGTATAGTTTTTATGCATAATATCATTAATATGATTTGTAATTAGTGAATTATTATTTTAAATCTAAATATACTATGGTTTATCCTATTTTATTTATTATAAAAGTTCTTTCTCAGATGTCATAATGAAAATGTAAATTTTCCTAAGCAAATTCTCTATGAGTGTCAAACTAGGTGCACGGTAAGGCTCGTTGTCATATACCATGTTACCCTGAGTCAGTCCTAGGAAACCTTATCTGGGTTATTACCCCAAGGTACATCTCTTCCCGAGCCTTTTCCATTTGTAGTATCTAGATAGGTAATCCTTTCATGGGATACTGTCATATTCAATACATACCAAAATTAATGGATGTTCTTCTATAATAATATTCAAATTATAACATATGGTAATGTTATTAGAGTTATAAATTTATAAATATTATTCCCATGTTTTTTAATAATTTACTTCTAATTAAAACTACAGATCCCAGACCTTGGATAGCTATAGCCAATTTTAGCTATCAATTACAAGAATATAATTTCAAGGAATCAAGTGTTTAAGTAATGAGAATTTAGAAATCATGGTAAACCTGATACAAACTTGAGTGTTTTATAAAAAATACATTAATTACAAAATTTTAAATTTATCTTAATAAATAAATGTTAGTATAGCTATAGTACATCTAGTAAATCGCTACGTATATAACATAGTATAATTCATAGATTACTGAGAATATGAACATAATAATGGTGAGATCAAATTCATAGTAAGAGAAAAATATTGTAGAAGCAATATTGAATCTATGAGAATAATAATTATGACCTACTATATTACTAAACTGAAATTCCATATAAACAATAAACAAAGAAGGATGTCCAAAAACTATAAGTAAATGAGATGACTTGAAACACATTCCATTCAAATAACTAGATATAGAAATCTAAATATTTAATGGTAATAAAAAACATTCCATTTAATCAATGAAATGAAAAGAAAAAGTAATTATTTATATATAGAAACAAAATGTAATGAATGAATAATAACTATAAATATTTTGAAGGAAATACTAAATTATTGGAGGTCCTATATAGGGAATATGAAACCACTATTGTCAATATCCATCCTCCAGATAGTTTAATTCTATAGATAGATACCCATATAATTTTTCCAAATTATTTATCTCATGTTTATTTATAGATGAATCGATGGGACATATAAATTCTGGGCTCTACCCATACTTTTATTTAAAATTTATTCTACATATCGAGTAATTAGATTTAGTTAATAAACAATTTTCCTTAGAGAATACCAGTATTGAATAAAGAATACAGATTTATCAGTATCTCCAAAAAAATAAAACAATTTTCATAGTATACATAGTATTTTAAGAGATATTTCTTTTATGAAATATTTATATCCAGGGTAAATGAAATGGATTATTTAGAGGAAATTAAATGATCAACTATCATTGGGGACTAAGTATTTCAAGGGTACAAACAAATGAATTAGAGTAGCGAATGTGAATAATATCTATAGAAAAATATATCATAAATTATCAAGGAAAATAATAAGGATGGTATAAAAAAATATATCATTTGGAGTAAAAATAAATGCATGATGTCATTAGTTAATTGAAATACTGAAAAATAAAATTTCAAAAACTTTTTAATGAAAATATACATTTTGTTAAAGAACTGTTAGAAAAAAATTTCTTTGAAAATCAATTTTGAATACATTTTCCTGAAAAATAAATCTTTTGAAAAATATTTGGATTCTTCATAGGAATGATGGTGGGTAAATCCTTAAATTAACTAAAAGGAAAAAAATATTCCGTGTGCATGGTGAAAATGTTAAAAAAAATCATTATTTGAAAACTGATAAGAATATTCCCTTGAAAACATTGGTAAAATAAGAAAAGTATTTAAATGGAATAAAAAAATGAAATAATTTATGAATTTCTTATAATGAAACATGGGTTTTAGAATAATATAGTTTCTCTGACTAATGAGAGAAATAATGTCATGTTTTGTTAAAAAAATCCAAAATCCTTTTTAGCACTAAAGTTTAAATTTTTTTATTAATACATGAAAATGATCTTGAATAACCTTAGGATTGAAAATAATAGGATTTATTGAGAATTTTTCTATTATATACTTTTAATAGAAATAAAATTGAATTCTCATGAAAAATATTATCGAGGAATATAATCATTACACATTCCAAAGTGTCTTATAACACATTAAATCATTTTGAATCAAAATCCTTATGATGGAATGATATGAAAATAATGTTTTAATACGATGAAGATGAAGGAAATAATGATATTATTATTCAAATTAGACATTAGTCACTACAAAAAATATAATAATGTGGTGAATATTACATTTATCTCCAAAATTAAAATGTGAGATGAAAAAACCATAGCATGTGTTTTCCTTCAAGGTCACGTCCTTTAACTTCTTGAAAAATTTGTCACTCCATTCAGTTTAGAGAAAATGGATTCCTTGGAAATATTTATTCCAAAATGGAGGCTTAATTTTTAATTAGAGAGATGTTTTTATTCTATATGGGTAGATCTTGGCTGAATGTAATTTACTTTCTAGGTATGATGAATGGAGAGGAGTGGTTAAATTTTATAAGGGTGAAAAAGGTCCCACATCATATTTCTAAAAATATTTTCAGTATAAACACGTTTTTACATATAAATTTTCATAAAAAACAAAATAAAAACTCAATAATGGAATATTGATGGCTGACATCTTTCCATCCAATTGTTTTTGGGAAGTAGCATGGCCAATTGATCTCTTCAGTTAAATGTTTATTCCTTCATCACGCTTAATATTACAAATATCATTGAAAATAATAATAATTACATTCACTAATAGATTTTGTAAAAATAATTATCGTGAAATTAGAAATTATATAGTATTATAATTTAAAATATGGAATCAATTCCTCCAAATTCCAATCACACTAGTGGCTATAATTGATTTGAAATTTATTCTGCATGCAGGATGTTAATTCTAGGGTTTAATGTAAAATTTTCTAATTTTTTTCTTTTAATAACAAAATAAAAATTGAAAATTATATAATAATTTATATTCATCTTATAAAATATATAAAAAATATTATTTTATCCAATTTAATGTATAACTTGTCCTTATAAAAATTTGTATGAAAAATAAGTTTTAAACTAAAATTTAGTATTTTATAATATTCATTAAATAATAATATTTTTCGAAAAAAAATAACCCAAACTTAATTATTATTCTTTGAATTAAAATATAAATTTTATTTTTCTAGATTAAACCAATTAATGTTTCAAAATTAATATTTATAAATCATTCACTATTAAAATGGAGTAATATTTTCTTTATAAAAATACTTGGTTTTATATGTAAAATAGTGATTGTTCTTCTCTTATTCCAATAAAACAGAATAAATGAATATAAACATTATTTTATTAAATATATAAAATATATATTTTATTAAAATAATTATCATAGTTTAAATAATTATTTCTTTACATATATACACCATTGAATGCATAAATTAAATAATATTTATTTTTCTATTGAATTTGTTTTTATTTTCGTATCTCATTAATTGGTAACTAATGAATTAATTTTATATTTATATAAACCATAAATATTAATTTTTTAGTAAATACTATTAATAATTGTTTATTGAATGACTATGTTTTACCATTATATAATTATGTTATAATAATATATTATTGTTCGGCAATACTCCGTCTTGAGTGAAACAAAAGACATCAACGACGGTCAGTTTTTCGTGTAACATGCGCTAACTAGGTGTTTCAGGAATTTAAATATATAGAGGGAATTTTATATAGTCTAAATTATAATATGTATTCCAATGTTATATACCCTTACATACTTAGTGTCACATGTAATACACCATATAAAATATAATTTTGTTACATTATAATTTTGGGGTGTTACAGTAATGATAACTGCTTTTGTCTTCTTGTAGTGTTTTTTATATTAATGATCAGAATTTATTTCATTTTTTATGAGAAACAATAATATATATGAGGACCAATCAATTTTTTTTTTATTTTTGATACTATATTTAATGAATATATACCCTATCTTGATTGTTAGTGATAAAATGAGATTTAGTGGAATACCCTTGATTTCGAATTAATTTATTCTATCTCTTCATTATAGACGATCGAAAAAATAGAAATTTCTGGAATCATATTTTTGTGCCATCGTAAATAAAAAATGATCATCTTATGTGTAATTCCAAATGTTTTGTAATGATATTTACTCACAATCATACATGTGATACCAAAAAATATGAATATTTAATAAAAATAATTTATGTGTATGTGTGAATACAATGAAACATAAATTAAATATAATATATATTTCACACAGTGTTTTGATTTGTTTTTTCTTCAAATATCCATTATAATTCGGAATTCAACCTTCACATATGTGTGTTTCATACTAAGAGTATATTTCATAGAACTATGTGTAAGTTTCCTCTATATGGGAATATGTGACACCAGAAAATATTGGAGTTATATATCATCATATATGTATTATTCTATACATAGATATATTTAGAGGAACCATTTTGTTAAAAAAATCTTATAATGAAAAAATGACATGTTTTAATGATTATTATACTATAATTTAATGATAAAAATTTAAAAATTAAATATCAGACAATCATGAATGATGGAGTTATTTATCATCAAATTCATATTAAAAATTATGAAATAATATTCAGAAAATATGATGAGAAACTATTTAACGTAAAGTAAAGACCCACCAAAATGTGAGTTCAAATGTCTAAACAGTGTGTAATAGTCATTTGTAAACTCTACAACATTCATAATTTTATAAATGTTTTTTCTTGACAAATAATAATTTGTTTAAAATTCATTCTGTACTGAAGGATGGAAATCTCGTTTTTTCGACCAATCACATAATGTTCATTTCAAAATACATAAAGGTGAAATTTTAAAAAAAATTACACATCAATGTAGTCATAGTTTTCAAAATTATTGATTCAGAAGAAACATAAAATATTATGGTATTAAAGTTATGTGTTCCTGTAAAATATATAATGATGTTTATTTAAAATTAAATTCATAAAATTGATTTATGAAAAATCACTTGCATGGAATTACTAATGATAAAAATTAGTTTTTTTATTAATGTAAATTTTAATTGAAAAATACATATTTTATGATGATAATTTTCAAGGAAAAATGTTATTTATATTGATATATAAGTGATATAAATAATAAGAATTTTTTTAGTTTTAATATGTTAATGAAGTCACAAGATGAAGATTTTATACATTTCCTGAGTTTATTCCATGACAAAAATGGAGTTCAAAAACATAGAAGATATGATGTGTTGTATATTTATAATAAAACTAAAAATATTTAACTATGAGATTTTGTGGGGTTATTTTGATGAAGATGAATCTTATATATTCCATCATAAAAAAAATATTTTCCCTTATGATGTGGTACCCCAGAACCACACAATTGGATCCAGAGAATGAAAATCAAACTTTTATAGAAGTAACATGATAAAAATCATAATTTTTTAGATAATGAAACATTTATAACCTATGTTATTTTTATTTTTTAATGTTTTTTGAAATTTATAATAAATATTAAATCATTTATATACCACATTATTATATCAAAATGTAATTTTTTCATATATATATGAATTTGGAAATACATAATAATCATTAATCATCTATTAGAAATACTCTATATAGGATACTATTAAAGGACGATTGAGGTAGGATCTGATTGGATCACTAATTAGGGGAGGATTTGTTTCAGATATTGTTTTATCATTTAAGATTTACTCTTTTTTTGTATTAATAATTTTTAATAAGTTACAGTTTTCAAATTAACATGAATAATATCCCAATATATATTCATATATACATATAAAAGAATTATCAGGACACAATAAATATATATTTTTAATTCACCCAAGAAAATAGTTTTTTATGATTTTTATTGTTACAATAATTTATTTTTCTGCGATTACAACAACGTCTTAAAATTCAAAATAAACTATTTCTTCTCCACATGTATAGTCACCTAAAAAATATAAAACATCATAAAATATAATACAGTAAAAAGGAAAAATTACTAACACCTTCAAAAACAAAAACCCATTAATAATGGTATTCATTCGTGAACATATAGATCAATGTTTCTACATATTTAATCCTCACTCAATTTGATTGACATATTATGATTTGTGATGTTTGGTCTCTAAACATCAACAATATTTTTTATGATATTGGTCTTCTCACCGTATGACCATGATAAAGAGAGTATAATGGATTAATTATTCCACTTCCATATAATCTTCCTCCGGTGAATAAAAATATGTCCTTATTTTGTATCTTATCAATTAATCAATGGGAAAAATCCTCTATATTTCTCTTATTAGATGATTAAACTAATGATAGTAGAATATCTATTGATTTTAAACATAAAATAATCAGAATCAGTATTGGATTTGAGCATCTACCCATAACTCCTCATGAACATTCAGTAAATTTTTTTACTTGAATGATGAAAATATAACCACATGATCATTTTTTTGAATAAAATAATTCAATGATTTATTTTCCTTTTTTATTGCCACCAACCTATTCAAATATTACTAGAATCATGGAATAAATATTAATCCAATGATTATCAAATCATTAAATATATTATTTGAAATCATCATAATAAATTCTCATAATTTTTACATATCACCCATGACACAACCTTCAGAGTGACACTTCTATAAAACTATACCTTTTTTGAATCAACATGATAAACACTATTAAGTTTTTCGTTCACATTAAATGTATTTAATATTAACTTATATAATGAATCATTATAATATCGATTAATATTTTTTAATTCAATATATTACATATGTAAATATCTAAATTACCACAATCATTAATATATATTGGGATTGGTTGTTTTGGTCTTTAAAAATGAATTCAATGAAGGTAGTTATTATTTCAATAACCTAGACATCCATTTTTCTCTTTTTTGGTATAATAGTATCACATAGTTAATTTATAATTTCACATTGGGGGAAATTATTTATTCCATTTTCAATTTCATATGATGGGAAATATAACTACAACATATCATTTTCTATGGTAATGGTAGTCATATTCATTTCTCAAGAACATTCTTCAATGTATTCTCAATAAAAAACTCACTTCTCATAATTTAGAATAATAAAATCAAATAAAATATTCATAAAAATATATCTATTGGAATTGGTATTCAAAACAAATATCCTTCAAAAAAACCAATGACAACTAAAAATATCAACAAAAAAATATTTTAATTCACTTCAATTTTCATATTTTCCCTCTTCCTTCTCATATGACCCTTAAAAAAATTTAATATTTGATGGAGGGGGTATTATAATATATTATTATCACATCAATATATATATAACTATTCAATTTCATTACTATATATGTCAACAATATGTAATATTTTTTCATTATTTCATTTTCATTTTTTCAGTCCATTGCATTTTCCAATATTTTTATCCAATTAATTAAAAATTATAATAACATATCCATCAAGCTATAATGTCTCATCCTAAATTACCTTGACAGTTCAAAAACAATTCACCACTTATTTGGGAAATTTATTCAATTTTTTTAATATTACAATAAATATATTTATTTTAGGAATCATCATGAAAACAATTTGAAACCTAATTAATATATTCATAGCAAAAAGTATTAATTTAATTTATACAAACCATTTTACCATATTTTATTTTTCTATATCGCATTAAATTTAAATTTAGTTTTCTTCTTCATTTCCAATATTTTCATAATAAATTAATTTTTCCTTTGAAAAATATCTACATTTTTCAAGAGTTTGAGATAGTAAAATGATTTCCTATATTATATAATTCATATTTTAAATGAAACGATATACAGAAAAATATTATATATAGATTTAACATATGCTTATGATACCAAAAAGTAGAATATTTTGGTTTTAAAAGAATATGGAGGGGTTAAATAAGTTATAAATTTTAATAAGAAATAATAACTCAACAACATGATCATGTCATAGAACATTATCACATAATATTAGTTAATCAAATTTTATTATTTCCATGATATAATGGAAAATGAAAAAAACATGAAATTTAATACGTGTGACTACCCATACAAAAGACATTCCATGATTGTTAGTCCACAAAAAATGGATTGTACTTTGTAACAATATATTTATAATATATAAAATCGGTTCTGTTCTTAACACATCAAGATTCAAGAAAACATAAAACTCATTTACAAATATGATGTAATAATGACTTAAATATTATCAACACATAGTGATCTCATAACCTATAGATATTTATCCAACTCCAAAAATAGATGGATCAATTAATCTATACATTTAATTCATCCTCAGCATTTTCAATAGAAAATGATGATCCACTATTTTTTATGAATGTTCAATAGAATTCCAAAATTTTTTGGACATCACATCTTCTCACTTTTAATTATATTTTTTTTCGACAATATAGTTTCAAAATCAATGTTTTCTATATTTGGTGAAATGGAATCTATGATTATTATATCTCTAATAAAAAATTATATGGGTCCACTCATCCCTCGTTATCATGTATAATGATTCACATAAATTAAATTGGAGACACGTACAAAGTAGTGTTCTAATTACTATTATATTTAAGAGATATAAAATATCTGTTGGACTCCTCATGTGTTAATCATGTTTTAATGGTCACAAATCCTAGTACTATTAAATAATCTCAATCTTCATTACACATCTTGCTAATGCTCTTCAATCTCTATAATAACTACTCATCATGTTTTAATGATAACAAATCTTATGATGTTAATTACTATCTTTATTATTTACAAGTCACATGCATGATCATAAATCTCACGTATATTATCAAGAATTTATGTTTATGATTAAAGTTCTCTTACTATGTAATGGTTAAACATAATCAATATTCTGTATATTACTGTATAAGTCTAAATACAGATATTTGTCTAAGTATGGACTCACCATGACCAGACACTGTGAAGGACTCACCGTGACTAGACATATTAAAGGACCCACTGTGACCAGACACCGTGACGGTCTCACAGTGAACAGACACCGTGAAGGACTCACCGTGACCAGACACCGTGAAGGACTCACTATGAAGCTCACACTATGAAGCTCACACTGTGAAGGACTCAGTGTGACCCAGACACCGTGACCCAGACACTGTGATCCAGACACCGTGAGCTACACACGATGAAGCTCATACCCTGAAGCTCATACTGTGAAGCTGATATCGTGAACCACAAACCGTGAAGAAGATACTGTTTAGATAATCCATGTGACACTGTTTCTTAACATTTTGTTAATATTATTTAAATAATGCTAATGGTCATATTTGATGTTTTTAATGCAATTAATGTTATTTAATGATAGTTGTTGGAATGTCAGGAAACTGTATCTCGTACATATGAAAAGGGAATCATTCCTACTACCAGAACTCTTGGAATATAAGAATGATTGAAATACAGTACATGGAAAACAAGCACAAGAAGTGAAGTGAGAAAAGTGTGATGATACAATAGGAAGAACTTAAATACAGCCGAGAGCACTGTACTGAACAAGAAGAACAATCCTGAACTCGAATAATATTTCAAGTATTTCAAATAATTATCATGAATGCAATCCAACACCACTGAAGAACGCACGACGAATCAATAGATCATCTTCATTCCTATAGAAGACAAGCTAACAACGACACTCTATTTTTCAACAGAAAAACCACAGAAGGACTCAGAAGCATTACTGATGAATCCAACGAGTCCAGAGATGCATTTATAATCACTAGAGTTTTTCTAAACTCTTATCTATCTTCTCTACGTGATTTATTAATTAACTTTTGAGTAGTGTGGTGTACTCTGTATTTCTTATACACACGCTGTCTCCTGCAATGAACTGGAGGATATTAGAATCCTCACTCCAAGCCTTTTATCTCTTGTTTACCCACGACAAATATGGAAGAGGTCCTTCTGTGGCCTGGTCTATGTTTTGTGTCCCACAACGAATAGTTGTAGAGGTCCCTGCGTGGCCTTGATAGTTTTGTAAACTATTGTTAACCTCAATCAGGGTGTGGATCAAATTTATATACATTTGAGAGGACTAAGTCTCAGCTTGTGAATGAACCTCTTGTTATATCTGTTGTGCATCTATAATTTATGTTCAATGTATACTACATATATCATATTTATTCTGCTGCTATTACTTTGAAATCAAAAACTATTTTAAAGATAATTTGATAGTAAAATTATCATGTGTTTACACTTATTGTAAATAAGTATATTATTTTCAAAAGTTAGTTTAATATTGTGATTAAATTAACTGAGACCTAATCAGTCTTTGAGTAGCAACGTGAACATTTACAGTCTGTATAAATTCACTACAGTTTAACTTGTAATATAAATTGGGGGAATTTAAATATAAAATATTTTAATAGAAATTTTAATTGGAACTCAATTCACCCCACCTCATGAGTATCCACTCCGAACAACATTTGTTATCAGAGGATTTGGTTTATGATTAAAATATTTTTGAAATTCCTTGTTTTTTCAACTGTGATTTTAGTTGTATTTTAATGTTCTTAAAATTTCTATTATTTCTAAATTTTCATCTCTTTAAATTATTATTCTAAATTCTAGTTATGGATAATAGACTAGAGGGTGTTGCTACAAAAAGCCACCTTTCTTAAATGGTAAAAACTATGCTCAGTTGAAGCTAAAAATGAAAATTCATTCAGAAAGAATGGGTTTTGATATCTGGACTGCCATAGAATCAGAATATAAAATTCCCACAACTGTTATATGCACATGGGTGAACCTACAAAGACTGCTTACAATAATAATTGTAATGTTATGAATGCCATGTATTGTGCTCTAGGAGATTAAGAGTTTAATAGAATTTCTTCTTGCAATACTGCTTTTGATATTTGGGATACTTTGGGTCTTTCTCATGAAGGAACAACCAATGATAAAGAAATGAGATTAAATACTTATACTATTAAATATTATAATTTTAAAATGAAGACTGATGAACCTATTTCTGATATGTATCTCAGGTTTAATGAGATAGTCAATACAATGAATTCCCTTGCAAAGGTTGTTCTTGCAAAGGAATAAATTATGATAATCTTGAGATGTTTACCAGAACGATGGAGACGCACATCTGTTTCAATCAGAGAGTCATGTGACATTGTTGATCTAACTATCAATGAACTTATTGGTAAGCATATGATGTGTGAGGAATAATTCAAGGTGAATAAAGAGGATTATGATAAACCTAATAGAATATCTGTGTCTTTCAAGACTACTCTTTCAAAGAGTAAGGACAAAGATAATGCTCAAATACAAACAGACAGTACAACCAGTGAAAATTCAGACTCTGATAGTGATGCTAAAATGGATCAAATTGCCATAAGGTTTAAGAAATTTTATAGGAAGAAGAGGGTTTTCAGAAAATAAAATTACAAAGGAAAGTATGACAATAAGGGACACTGGAAAAAGGATTGGAAGAAATCTAACATATCTGACGATGTTGTCTACGATGAATGGAAAAGAAAATGACACATTAATGTAGACTACCCAAAGCTAAAATTCAAAATGAAATATGATTACAAGGATAATAAGTACAAAAAAAGCTATGAAGGATACCTGGAGTTCTTCTGAAGACAACACAAGTTACTCTGAAATGTCTGATTCTGAAAAGAATCATGCCAACATGTGTTTCTTGAAAAAACACAACTGAGGTAACCTTATATACTCCTGTTTTAAATTCTTATTATTCTGGAGAAGATGAAGAATCTGATTCTCATTCTGAAAACATGAATAGTGAGGAATTATTTTAATATTATAATATTCTGGAACAGACATGAAATTAACTTAAGGATAAATAAAAATCATTAAAGAAACAACATTCTCTCACTTCTATAGTTAAAAACGAACATACTATTGAAAAAGAGAAAAATGCTCAACTGTTAAAGGAGAATACTGAATTGAAAATGTCAAATGAGAAACTTAGGAAGGATTTAGAAAAGTTAAAAAATGGCCAAGATACTCTAACTCAAATGATAGGTAAGCAGATTGCACCTATATATACTACTGGTATAGGATATCAACCTGGACAAAAGAAAATTACTAAAACTAGATTTATTTCTAAATCTGGACAGAATGTAGATAGATCAAGTTCTGGAAGTCCATATTCTTCAACTAGATATATTCATAGTTATGGATATAATAATGTTTATCTTTCAAAATATGTTGATTCTACAAATTTTATGAGACCAATAAGGAAAATTTGGGTACCTAAAGTTTTATTAGCTAACCTGTCTGGACCAAAGAAGATCTGGGTACCAAAATCATTTCCAATCTAAATCTGATTTGTAGGAATCCTCTTGAAGAGTTCCCAAAATAAGGCATGGTATTTGGACAGTGGATGTTCAAGAAATATGTCTGGGGATTACTCATGCTTCTAGAGTTTAATAAAGGCTGATTGAGGTTTTGTGACATTTTGTGATAATTCTATTGGGAAAATCATCATCTTGGTCCAGATGGGTAACACTAACTCAGTTTTAATTTATAAAGTATTATTTGATGATGGAATTAAATATAATATGTTAAGTATTTCTCAATAATGTGATGATGGATTTAATGTGAATTTTGAAAATGATCCTTGAAATGTTTTTAATTCTAAAAATGTTTTAGTCTTTTCTGCTCTAAGAAATTTAAATGTTTATGAAGTTGATTAAAATTCCTTAACCAAGCAAAATGTTACATTTTTAAATGATTTCCATAAAGAGTCCAGGTTATGGCATAGAATATTAGGACTTTTCAATGGGCACTCTCTTAGAAAACGTACAAGGAATAACTTATTTAGAGACTTACCAAAACATGAGTTTCCAAATGACAAGGTTTGTAATCCCTGTCAAAAGGGAAGAAACATAATGCTTCATTTAAATGAATGAAAGAAGTTTCAACTTCTCAACCTCTTTAGTTGGTTAACATGGATTTGTTTGGACCATATAGAGTTTCTAGTTTAAATGGGATTCACTATGTTAATGTTCTAGTAGATGACTATTCTAGGTATACTTGGGTATATTTTCTATCTCACAAAAGTGAAGTTTGTTCTTACTTTGTTAAATACTCCAAATATGTAGAAAATCTTAGAGGACATAAGATTAAAACGCTATGAAGTGATCATGTCCGTGAGTTTGAGAATCATGATTTTGAATCCTATTACTCACACAATGGATATAGTCACAATTTCTCTGCTCTTAGGACACCTCAGCAAAATGTCTTAGTAGAAAGGAGGAATATAACCCTGCAAGAAATTGCAATAACTATGCATAATGAATATGACATGTCTATTTATTTTTGGGCTGATACTATCAGTACAACTTGATATATTATCAATAGAGTTTTGATCAGGCCTGTTCTTAAAAAGACCCCTTATGAGTTGTGGAACCATAGGAAACCTATGGTTAACTACTTTAGAGTTTTTGGTTGCAAAGTCTTTATTATGAATATCAAAGATAATCTTGAAAAGTTTGCATCCAAGAGTGATGAAGGACTTTTCCTAGGTTAATCTATTTCTAGTAAATCCTATAGAGTCGTTAATAAGAGAACTAAGTGTGTGGAAGAATATGTTCACATCAAGTTTGATAAAACTGATCCACATGAGCCTAAAACCTCTGTTGAAAATCTTAAAGAATATTTATCTATTCTAGACCTTAATGATAAAATCAATTAACCTGTTATAAAGACAACCAGTTCTGGACTTATTCCATAATCTTCTCCTAATGAACCCGAAACTAGAGAACCTGAAATTTCTATTACTACCTTTACTAGATCAACTAGAATTCTAAAGAATCATCTTTTAGATGATATTGTAGAAAATCTTGATAGAGGGTCACAGACTAGAGCTTCTCTTAGAAATAAGGTTGAACATCAAGCCTTCTTGTCACAGCTTGAACCTAAAAACATTGATTATGCTATTAATGATGAATTTTGGGTAATTGATATGCAAGAAGAAGTCAATTAGTTTGAAAGAAATAATGTTTGGAATCTTGTTGAAAGACCTATGGATACATTCACAATTGGCACAAAATGGGTGTTTAGAAATAAAGTAGATGAATCTAGAAACATAGTTTGAAATAAATCTATGCTAGTTGCATAAGGCTATAGTCAAGAAGAAGGTATTGACTATGAGGAGACTTCTTCTCTAGTAGCCAGATTAGAAGTTGTTAGGATTTTACGTGCGTATACTGCATATCTAAATTTCAAACTATATCAAATGGATGTCAAGGGTGCATTCTTTAATGGATATATTGCTGAGGATGTTTTTTTTGAACAACCACCTTGTTTTTCAAACCCTGATTTTCCAAATCATATTTTAAAATTATCAAAAGCTTTATATGGTTTAAATGTAACGCCCCGACCCCAGTTAGCCAGAGTCGATGCATTACTTCGTAACATTGGCATGATCACAAGAAAGATCAAATCTCTAAAGACCGATTGGTTTAGTAGCCTTGGAAACACTAGATATATTCATAAGTTTTACATTACATCATAAAATGAAAAACTACTACAACAACATAATGTTTCCACAGTCCACACTATAATAACCTCATAAAAATCCCTGCAGGTCATTCATAACTTACATCTTCACTTCCTGGGAAAAATAAAACATAAAAAAGGGGTGAGCTCAAATGCCCAGTAAGGATAAAAATATAGCGGAAACTTTCATCAATAAGAATAAACATTTAAGGCAATGTATAACTAAAACAAAAGCCTTTTAAACATGAACATTCAACATGGTATGGAATAAATAAAATGAAATAATGCCATTTACTTATTCACATGGATATTCTACTAATCGAATAATCACATGCAAAAATCAATAACCACTTGCATAATGTTGGAATGCATAATACTAAACTTTAATTACTTTTCAAGGCCTCGTCCCAAGACCTTGGGGCTAACTGTAACCGGAACCCAACCCGGAGTGCCTCTAATAACCGGACACCAACCCGGAGTGCCTCTAATAACCGTACACCAACCCGGAGTGCCTCTAATAACCGGACACCAACCCGGAGTGCCTCTAATAACCGGACACCAACCCGGAGGGCTTACTTTTACCAGTCCCTGACCTGGAGGGCTTACTTTTACCAGTCCCCAACCTGTAGGGCTTACTTTAACCAGTCCCCAACCTGGAGGGCTTACTTTAACCAGTCCCCAACCTGGAACATACTTGTCCAACACATTCATATGAAGTAAAGATTGAAATATAACATAAACATTCTTATTGGAACTAGCATACGAAATTTCAATACTTTCACCATAAACTATGAATGGTATAAAAATAGCACATCCACAGTCAAACATATCACAAAACCTTCAAAACAATATAGAAGTTTTGTATCATAATAAATCAACTTCAAATAATCTCAAAACCCATCAAAGGATGTTGACATAGATGAAATCAAAATTCTTTTTAAAGAAATATCTCCTTTTATTTTGAAATCATTTAAGATCCATATAAAATCAAACATTTTCTTTGAAAATAATCTTATAAGCTTTTAAGGGAAGCTTTGACGATTTTATAACAGAGGAAAACAACCGCACCCACCGTATAAGTTAAAAAAAACATTCTTATCTTAATTCTGTCGAAAAGGTTAAAAAGCACCTTGTTTGCAAAACGACGGAAAGATTCCCTTATAAACCTCTTATAAAAAGTCAAACAAGGGTATAAATGAATTTAACCCATATTCTTTTAAATATTAAAAATGTTTTGAAATACATTTTGAAGAAACATGGATGCGGATGATAACGAGATCCCAGTAGATTATTATGTATAAACAACCTCGGATAATGAAGAGATTGTGAAATAACCCTTACCAGTTTGGTAACTTATGAAACATACTACCCATGAAAGAGGTATCATACAATGAATATGTAAGTACACATAAATTAGAGTTTATTACACAAAGAATATAATTATGGGCAGTACATACACCACACAAAAGGTAATGGTGGCAATATGGCATGAATCTCACGGGAATAAGGAGTGAGATGGAAACCCCTTACCACGTTAATCAACTGAGTCGTATGGCCAAAAGTTAATAACCACCAAATTATTTACAGAATAACATGAATATGATAATATATATCAAATTCCAGTACACAATACACCACTTTCAATAATTTAGTGGCGAATAATGGAAATCTCACGGAATTGAATGTGAGATAAGAAAATCCCTTACCTTGTACTTTTCCTTGGTTGGGGTAGGTTAACCTCCTTTAATTTAGGTAACTCACTTTGGTTGGAACCAATGGACTTCTTGAAATGATTTCTGCCTAAGGGGAAGCTTCAAGGAGGAGGAGAGGGATGTGGGGAGCTTAGTTGGGCAGAGTTTGGACGATCCAAGTGGCTTGAGAGGTGTGAGGAATGAGTAGAAGTGGTCTCCTTTTATAAGGGAGAGGAGGGGCTCTTTAGGAAAGAGTGAAATTATTACTTTATAATATAATTATATTCGGTTTATAATGGTCCAAAAATCATTGAGGTCTAAGATAAGATGACTCATATTCTAAATAACATCAACCAATAAGAATTGGACAGGTTTTAGATAATATTTTAATCATTATAATATTATTTATTTCAATGATTTATTAATGAGGTAAACATTGCATCATCATTGTGTCATTAATAATTTAACTTATTTGATGTCTAAAAATTATAAATAAAATATCATCATGTAGGAAATCTTTTTAGCTTTCTAATGAATATTTATAATCGAAAATCCAACATGTATAACCCTATGTAAAAATTGTTTTGCTAAAAGATATATGCTTGTGTCATTTTTGTATTCATTTTATCTTAATTAAAATAAAGTGTCATTATCACTTACAAGTGGATCCATGGGGTTCCAAAATTGACACAAATATGCCCATGGTCGACCATGTATCAACCAATAGGGTTAAGACATGTTTTAGGGTAATTTAGTATTATTATAATATTATTTTTTAACCCTTATTTACCGGATTTACCATTAACCATGGTAAATAAAATATTTACCACAGTAATTATTCAAAATGTCTAAAAATAAAAGTTACCTATTTACACAATTTGAACATCCTGATTCCAAATATGGAATCCATTTTCCTATATTCAAAACACAGAAGTGGCAGAAATTAATTTAAAATTAATTCCCGCTGTCAAAACAAAAAGCGTGTTTTTAAGAGATAATAACTATCAAAAGATTGACACTTGTTTATGTTCGGTTTAATTGTAAAATTTTGTCTAATGAACAACATTATATTAAATTGTAAAAATATATTCTAAATATACTTTAAAACCACTCAAATTCATAATTTATCACTATTAATTATTTTGATTAAAAAAGTTGTTTTTAATTAAAATTTAGCAATTTTCACTATTCATCAAAATATGAAAGTTATCCGAAAAGTACCAAAATTTCACCTTAGGCTAAATTCGATATTACGAATCCAAAAATGAAGTCCATTTCAAAATATAAAATATATATTATTTCAAAATTTAGGTATTACAATTCATAACGGCCAGTTTGATTGGTTGTGGTGTGTGTTAAAACTCGAAGTTGCGTACAACACACGCTACTGTTTTATTCAAAGGAAAGAGTACCGTGGAAGCTTGGGAAGTTTCATTTTAAATTCTTTGATGTCTCCATTTAGTCAAAAAGTTTAAAATATTGTATTTAAAAATGTTTCACTATCAAAAGTTGATAAAAGTGCAATACTGAAAATGAATCTGTTCTTGCATTACGACTAAGAAACTCATTATATGGATTCTAAAATTATAAAGTTTAAAATTTAGTTAATACTATTCATGACCTCTTTTAATGGATTTTTTTTGGTAAGTCATGGTGCAATTGAACTAGGTGTTGCGTGTACTGCAATTTATTAAATTATTTTGAAGAAATAACGCACTATGAAATCTTGGGGTGTTACATTCTCCCCTCCTTCAATAAATTGCGTCCTCGCAATTTGAAATTGTTCTTCGAAAATAAAAGGTTGAAAGTAGAAAATATATTTGTGGGAAAACCCACATCGGAAATTGGGTTACTAAAATTTATCTTAATATGAGGAAAAGAGAAATCAAAGGGTCACCACCAAATTATGATCTCGATTAGGAGAACATTGGTGGAAATTGGAGACATATAATCGGAGGAAAAACGTAAATATTTATAGGTAGTGATTGAGGTCATCAATCAAAAACAAGTATAAAATTGAGGTCCTTAAATTCATCAATCTATGATGAATTGAAATACCATCGGTTCAACAAAACATAGGGTATTAGGATAACACATTTTTGACGTTTCAAAATATCCTAGTTGAAATCCCACATCGAAAAATGAATTAATGAGGCCTCTATTTAAAATAAAGAGTCGAAAGTATGAAGATTACCGAAAATAACCCATACTAGGGTTCCATGTAGGAAAATATGGATATGGAAGAAAAATCTAACCATCAATTATCTGATGGAGAGTGGTAGAGAACATGGCTATGAAAAGGCCAACAATCCCAAAGCCATAAATTAGTGATGATTTAAGGTACCATCTAGGACAACATTTTTGTTCTAAGTTAATTTTCTTAATGATGAGGAATTTATTTATGATATTGGCTAAGATCATAAGGAGATATACTTAATTTAAAATTAGAGTTTTAACCCTTAATAAATTTCAACCACAAACTCATCTTTCACTCTAAAAGATAATAGAATGTAAAAAAAATTCTATTTACACTATTCGTATAGGGTTCCAAAATAAACGAATTTATAATTCATCTACAAGATCTTTTAATAAAAACTACATTATTTAATCCAGGACATCTCGTGGGCCAGTGGTAGGTGATACACCCTTGTCGCCCTTCGGTTGCGGGTTCAAGTCTCGCAGCCTTGCCGGACGCAACGGGTTGCCGCCCGACCTCCGGGTTGTCCTTTTATGGCAATCCAAAATAATCCAAACTAGAACTATCCAAAATACTTCTGTCCAAACTCACAGTCCAACATTTATAAGGAAGGTAAGCATAATATAGATCCTTTTTACCCCGTAATAGCATATGAATACCTTCATCATGTATTTCCATATTCCTTATTGATTACATTCATGCTCCCTTATTCCATATAGAATGCTGGATATACTTCATTAATCCAAAAATGTTTTAAACCCCAACAATGATGGAATATACAAATCATTAATCAGTTTCAAGGTAGTCAAGAATATCCAATATAATTTATCCAAATCAATCATGTATTATTCTAAAATCACTACCTCAGTATCAGAACCATATTATGGTTTATCATTATCTCAACCATATATTTTCCAAAAATTTAACCTGCTATTGAGTCGCTTTTCTTTGTTCCACACAATTTCAAGTCCTTAATGAAATAGTACTGCAGTACAATCCTTATATACTCCATAATTATTATAACAAGTACATTGTTGATACAAAGCTCAATTGACATAATCAACATAAGAACTCTAATCATTCCTCTTCATCTGTGGTAGTATAATAACTTGATTATTATCCAATAGCATCATTTGCGTCATAGTCTGATGACTGGGACATAGGTTCGCGTAGTGTCCAAACTCCTTGCAAATGAAGAATTGTACATTTGAAACCATTTTCTTACCCTTTCAGTCACGTACTTTGTGCCCTTTTCCTCCACACTTATAACAAACTCCCATTCCTTTCAGGCAAGTTCCAGGGTGTTTCTTTCCACAGTTACCACATATGGGAAAATTCTTCTTTTCCCTCTTCCCTTTATCCATCTTTCTCTCTTCCATCCTTTTCTTCTCTTGCTTCCCTTCAAAGCCATAGGACTTAGTAAACTCTTTACTTATCTTATCAACACATGATGTTATTTCTTCATATGATGATAATACATGGGAGACTATTTCTCTTATAAATTCTAGCTTAAGACCATGAAAGATATGATCCTTCCTTCTCTTTGGATCATGTGCATTTCTGGAGTTCTCATTCCTTCTACTGGTTGCCATTTCTAAACAATGGCATAAACTAGATCAGTTTATGAATCAAAATACATAATCCCATACTTATAAAACACTTAACATAAATTGAACTATTTATTGATATAATCCATAATCATAAAAATGTTTTCTTTGAGAAGTATATACTCATAAACCCTTCATAATGATTTGTAAAGAAAATGAGAGTTATCCTAAGCATATCCCCCGGGAGTGTCGTAACCAAGAGTGCAGCAAGGCCCGTTGTCGTGCACCAGTTCCCGTTCGAGTCTAGCTCAAAGCGGTGTTTTCGGGTTTTACCCCTAGGTACATCTGTGCCAGAGCCACCTCTACCTGCTCGTATCCAGACAGGGATGTATTTCTCGGAAATCTCACAAAATCTCTACAATACCAAAATTCTAGGAAGTTCTTCTCCACTAATCCTCAAAGTTCATCTTAGGTCTACGTGCTCTAATCAGAGTTTATCTAAATCTAGCTTCCAAGGTTTGTACTAAACTTCCTCTGATACCAACTGTAACGCCCCGACCCCAGTTACCCAGAGTCGGTGCATTACTTCGTAACATTGTCATGATCACAAGAAAGATCAAATCTCGAAAGACCGATTGGTTTAGTAGCCTTGGAAACACTAGATATATTCATAAGTTTTACATTACATCATAAAATGAAAAATTACTACAACAACATAATGTTTCCACAGTCCACACTATAATCCCCTAATAAAAATCCATGCAGGTCATTCATAACTTACATCTTCACTTCCTGGGAAAAATAAAACATAAAAAAGGGGTGAGCTCAAATGCCCAGTAAGGATAACAATATAGCGGAAAATTTCATCAATAAGAATAAACATTTAAGGCAATGTATAACTAAAACAAAAGCCTTTTAAACATGAATTTCAACATGGTATGACATAAATAAAATGAAATAATTCCATTTACCTATTCACATGGATATTCTACTAATCAAATAATCACATGAAAAAATCAATAACCACTTGCATAATGTTGGAATGCATAATGCTAAACTTTAATTACTTTTCAAGGCCTCGTCCCAAGACCTTGGGGCTAACTGTTACCGGAACCCAACCCGGAGTGCCTCTAATAACCGGACACCAACCCGGAGTGCCTCTAATAACCGGACACCAACCCGGAGTGCCTCTAATAACAGGACACCAACCCGGAGTGCCTCTAATAACCGGACACCAACCCGGAGGGCTTACTTTTACCAGTCCCTGACCTGGAGGGCTTACTTTTACCAGTCCCCAACCTGGAGGGCTTACTTTAACTAGTCCCCAACCTGGAGGGCTTACTTTAACTAGTCCCCAACCTGGAACATACTTGTCCAACACATTCATACGAAGTAAAGATTGAAATATAACATAAACATTCTTATTGGAACTAGCATACGAAATGTCAATACTTTCACCATAAACTATGAATGGTATAAAAATAGAACATCCACAGTCAAACATATCACAAAACCTTCAAAACAATATAGAATTTTTGTATCATAATAAGTCAACTTCAAATAATCTCAAAACCCATCAAAGGATGTTGACATAGATGAAATCAAAATTCTTTTTAAAGAAATATCTCCTTTTATTTTGAAATCATTTAAGATCCATATAAAATCAAACATTTTCTTTGAAAATAATATTATAAGATTTTAAGGGAAGCTTTGACGATTTTATAACGGCGGAAAACAACCGCACCCGCCGTATAAGTTAAAAAAACATTCTTATCTTAATTCTGTCGAAAAGGTTAAAAAGCACCTTGTTTGGAAAATGACGGAAAGATTCCCTTATAAACCTCTTATAAAAAGTCAAACAAGGGTATAAATGACTTTAACCCATATTATTTTAAATATTAAAAATGTTTTGAAATACATTTTGAAGAAACATGGATGTGGATGATAACGAGATCCCAGTAGATTATTACGTATAAACAACCTCGGATAATGAAGAGATTGTGAAATAACCCTTACCAGTTTGGTAACTTATGAAACATACAACCCATGAAAGAGGTATCATACAATGAATATGTAAGTACACATAAATTAGAGTTTATTACACAAAGAATATAATTATGGGCAGTACATACACCACACAAAAGGTAATGGTGGCAATATGGCATGAATCTCACGGGAATAAGGAGTGAGATGAAAACCCCTTACCACGTTAATCAACTGAGTCGTATGGCCAAAAGTTAATAACCACCAAATTATTTACAGAATAACATGAATATGATAATATATATCAAATTCCAGTACACAATACACCACTTTCAATAATTTAGTGGCGAATAATCGAAATCTCACGGAATTGAATGTGAGATAAGAAAATCCCTTACCTTGTACTTTTCCTTGGTTGGGGTAGGTTAACCTCCTTTAATTTAGGTAACTCAGTTTGGTTGGAACCAAAGGACTTCTTGAAATGATTTCTGCCTAAGGGGAAGCTTCAAGGAAGAGGAGAGGGATGTGGGGAGCTTAGTTGGGCAGAGTTTGGACGAGCCAAGTGGCTTGATAGGTGTGAGGAATGAGTAGAAGTGGTCTCCTTTTATAAGGGAGAGGAGGGGCTCTTTAGGAAAGAGTGAAAGTATTACTTTATAATATAATTAAATTCGGTTTATAATGGTCCAAAAATCATTGAGGTCGAAGATAAGATGACTCATATTCTAAATAACATCAACCAATAAGAATTGGACAGGTTTTAGATAATATTTTAATCATTATAATATTATTTATTTCAATGATTTATTAATGAGGTAAACATTGCATCATTATTGTGTCATTAATAATTTAACTTATTTGATGTCTAAAAATTATAAATAAAATATCATCATGTAGGAAATCGTTTTATCTTTCTAATGAATATTTATAATCGAAAATCCAACATGTATAACCCTATGTAAAAATTGTTTTTCTAAAAGATATATGCTTGTGTCATTTTTGTATTCATTTTAACTTAATTAAAATAAAGTGTCATTATCACTTACAAGTGGATCCATGGGGTCCCAAAATTGACACAAAGATGCCCATGGTCGACCATGTATCAACCAATAGGGTTAAGACATGTTTTAGGGTAATTTAGAATTATTATTATATTATTTTTTAACCCTTATTTATCGGATTTACCCTTAACCATGGTAAATAAAATATTTACCGCAGTAATTATTCAAAATGTCTAAAAATAAAAGTTACCTATTTACACAATTTGAACATCCTGATTCCAAATATGGAATCCATTTTCCCAAATTCAAAACACAGAAGTGGCAGAAATTAATTTAAAATTAATTCCCGCTGTCAAAACAAAAAGCGTGTTTTTAAGAGATAATAACTATCAAAAGATTGACACTTGTTTATGTTCGGTTTAATTGTAAAATTTTGTCTAATGACCAACATTATATTAAATTGTAAAAGTATATTCTAAATATACTTTAAAACCACTCAAATTCATAATTTATCACTATTAATTATTTTGATTAAAAAAGTTGTTTTTAATTAAAATGTAGCAATTTTCACTATTCATCAAAATATGAAAGTTATCCGAAAAGTACCAAAATTTCACCTTAGGCTAAATTCGATATTACGAATCCAAAAATGAAGTCCATTTCAAAATATAAAATATATATTATTTCAAAATTTAGGTATTACTATTCATAACGGCCAGTTTTATTGGTTGTGGTGTGTGTTAAAACTCGAAGTTGCGTACAACACACGCTGTTGTTTTATTCAAAGGAAAGCGTACCGTGGAAGCTTGGGAAGTTTCATTTTAAATTTTTTTATGTCTCCATTTAGTCAAAAAGTTTAAAATATTGTATTTAAAAAGGTTTCACTATCAAAAGTTGATAAAAGTGAAATACTGAAAATGAATCTGTTCTTGCATTACGACTAAGAAACTCATAATATGGATTCTAAAAATATAAAGTTTAAATTTTAGTTAATACTATTCATGACCTCTTTTAATGGCTTTTTTTTGGTAAGTCATGGTGCAATTGAACTCGGTGTTGCGTGTAGTGCAAGTTATTAAATTATTTTGAAGAAATAACGCACTATGAAATCTTGGGGTGTTACATTAAAGAAAGCTCCAATAGCTTGGTATGATAGATTAAGTACTTTTAAAATTTCCAAAGGTTTTACAAAAGGAATAGCTGATCATAATCTGATTATAAAATTTATTTTCTAAAGATGTTATAGTTGTACAAATTTATGTATATGATATTATTTTTGGATCTTCAAAAACTAAATTATGTAGTAATTTTTCTAAAATGATGCAATATGAATTTGAAACGAGTTTAATGGGTGAACTTAAATTCTTTCATGGATTTCAAATCATTCAAGATGATGATGGAAATTTTTTAACTCAATGTAAATATACTAGAGATATTTTAAAACGTTTTGTATTGGATAACACAAAAAGTAGTGACACTCCCATGAGTACCACCTGTAAGATGGATCTTGATGAAAATGGTAAATTTGTTTATCAATCCACATATAAATGAATGATTGGAAGTCTACTCTAGATAACTTCTAGTCGTCCTGATATTATGTCTAGTGAGTGTATGTGTGCTCGTTTTCAAGAAAACCCTAAAGAGTCACATTTAAATGCTATAAATAGAATTTTTTAATACCTCAAGCATACTCACAATTTTGGACTGTTCTATCCCAAAGGACAATCATTTGATTTAGTTAGATATTCTGATACTGATTTTTCTGGATGTAAGTTAGATAGAAAAAGATCCTTTGGAACATGCCACTTTTTAGGCAATTTACTAGTATCATGGTGTAGTATGAAACAAAATTCAGTTGCATTATCTACTGCAGAATCTGAATACATAGATGCTGGCAGTTGTTGTGAAAAAATTTTGTGGATGAAACACACATTAATAGACTATGGATATCAATTCAGACATGTACCAATTGATTGTGACAACACAAGTGATATTAGCATTTATAATAATCATGTTTCTCATTATAGAACAAAACATATTGATGTAAGAAATCACTTTTTGAGGGATCATTATAATAAATGCTATATCACCTTGGAATTCAATGGTACTGAATATCAACTTGCTGATATATTCACTAAACCATTAAATTCTGAAATATTATACTACATCATACATGATATTGGTATGATTAATCATTAATGAATATCTTACTGATCTTAATGTTTAATACTTTACTGTACATTACTTTATGGTTTCATAATCACTATTTCTATGTTTCTATTTTATGTTCACGGTCTCACCATCAAGACATTATGCTCACGGTCTGTCAACTTGCTGTCTCACCATGACTATACAGAATGCTCACTATCTCACTGTGATGACTATCGACTGTCTCACCATGATGACTAATTTTCATCACACCGTAATGCCTACTCACAGTCTCACCATGAAGATTATTTATATTTTTATTTTAACCAGTATCGCCGTAATTTTTATTTCACCGCAATTTGTTTTCCTGAGTTTTTGTTTTTATAACGTTTGACATTCCCAAATGAAAAAACTTAAGGGTTTCATTCGATTCATTACCCGAACTCTCTCCTGATCCTTTTCTTCCCTCTCGTCCCAACCTTCAGTGAATTACAAGGATGAAGCATCCATACTCACCTTCTTCTAAGAAGCACTGCTCTAAGAAATATAAGAAAATACTGAGGATATCTCTCGAAGGACCTCTAAACCCAAACCTGGCAAGTCGTACAGTTGTACCTAATAAAGAGGTTTTCCCAGAGTGGTTGTTGTCTAAAAGATCTTTAGTTTTGAATGTTTTAAGAGAAAAAGGATGGATTTAATGGTTTACTGGATAGAATAGAGAAATTTTCCCGAGACTGGTATCTCAATTCTATCAGTATGTGAAGTTTTCTTTTCAGTTTGGAGAAAGATTTATGGTGACAAGCTGGATAAACGGTCAGAAGTTTTCTTTCTCTTAAAGGTTGTGGACTGGACGCCTAAGAATTCCACATGAAGGATTTTGTGATGATTACCAGAGAGACCCTCCTCCAACAACCGACATCTTTGACCTAGATAATGCTTTGATGATCCTAACTGGAAATGGCACCAATAAAAGGGCCACATCTGCTGAATTAGATGGGGAGACTAGACTTCTGTTCAAGTTTGTTCAGAATTTCATTAGCCCTAGAAAATGAGATTTTGTTGTGATGAAGTATCAGGATGTGTTCCTGATTCATCTATTGAAGAATGGACATAAAATCAACCATTGCAAGTATGTTATCAACCATATTTTTGAGCCGATCAAAGTCACTTCCAAATCCACCTCCTTGTTTTACTCAAGGATGATCTCATCTATGTTAGTTTCAAAAGGGATGGTTGGACCAAATGAAGAAAAATTAGAGGACCTTGATTACTGCCTATACATGCCTATCATCAGAAGGATGAAGATTAGCTGGAAACCCTAGAAGAAGTAGTGGGTTAAGGATAATGATCAAGTGTATAAAAAGTATAATCCTATTGACTATCTAAGAAGGCCTAAAATTCTATCTGATCCTGGTTTGGAACCAGATGAAGTGGCTGAGTATTCATAAGAAGAAGAAAAATAGGAAGTAACTATTGATGTATCTCCAAGAGAATAAGCTGGAAGACCTCAAATGGAAACAGTTCTGGTTAAAAAGGAAAGGGATGATGTCCATGCTGTTATCCCTGCTAAAACACCTCAAGAGGAGGAAGTTGGTGTTAGTTTGAGAGAAGAGGATGCTCCTGCTTCTAGTGCGAATGTAAATCCAAAAGCTTATCCTAATGCTGCAAGGAAAATGTTTTTTCCTGATTCAGAACAGCAAGCAACCATAGAGGAAAATCCTGTTGAAGAGGATCTTTCTGTTGAAAAAGAAGCAAGTCTGGAATCTCAACCAGTGGAACAGTGGGTTCCTGATATTATTCCCTATGTTGAAGAGAGGATGGAAATTTCCTTTCATCTAGAAAGGAAAGATTTTGCTGAAGATATTAGGGATGACCTTGTGGATCTTGTCCATGTTCTTGAACCTCAAGAATCTAGAAAGGAAGCACAAGTTGAGGGGAAGGAACCTCAAAACCTTGAGATTGTGGAATCTAGATACGCTTAAGCTACTCGACCATATGTCACATATTCATGTGCACACTCAGTATTAATTCCCAAGATTTTATGATGTGAATGAGTCAGAGAAAGTGATTGCAACTGGAATGGATCTTTCTTCTCTATTTCAACTGAATTCTTTAGCTCATCCAGAACCAGTACCAGAACCAGAGCCCGAACCTCAATCCGAATCAGAATCTGAGTCTGAAGATGACTCTGAATCATTACCAGAATCTGAACCTCTACCATTACATGCACCCTTACCTGAGCATCACTCCTTTGTGACCAAATATGATCTTAATATTTTTGGAGAAACTTTGTTAGCTGGAGTTGAGAAAATATTCCCCTCTCAACCTCATCCAGTGACTCAGTTAAGTCAAGAAGATGCATCAATTTTCATGGAAAATATTATCTTGAATATTCATACAAAGATGATTCTAGAAATTCTTGGAGTAAATGTTGAGAATAAGATTCTGAGTGATGATGTTGAAAATCTGAAAAGTATGGTATCTAGTTTGGATAATGAGTTATCTATGAGATCAGAACCTGCTCCTGTTTCTGCTCCTGCACTTGTTTCTGCTTCTCCAGAGCCATCTGATTCCCTCCTTGCTAGGGAGATTGTGTCTCAAGTTCATACTTACCTAATTTCTTTTGATGAGAAGATTGGAAAAATACACGCAAAGTTTCTGGAATCCATGAGAGAGCTTGTGTAAAATCGGAATAATATTACAGATGAATACACTGGATGCCTGCAAAAAGTTCTGAAACAGCTCAAAGTTCTAACCGAAACTGTCAAGGCTTCACCTGCTCCTGGTCAGATCTCCACATCATCATTGGATGATTCTATGCTGAGATCCACAATCAAGGAAGAACTTTAGAGTACCTTCAGTGGCTTGGATCTATCTTCTTTGTCATAAGTGGTTAAGAACAGTGTTATAGCATTGTACTTGGTTATAATTCATTCTAAGATAGCCAATGATTCTCAACAAGAGATCACCAAGTAAATTGATTTGTATCTCTCCCTGATTTTCTCTAAATGTGATATGACATATCACTTTAGATATCATGTGGAAAATTTGAGATTCCCTCAAGTGACTCAATCTTTTAAATCTCATGTTCTAAAACATACAGAGTTCACCAGATTGTGGGACCAATTTCTGGAGAATAAGGATGATTTTTAAAAGGAAATGCAATATAGTGGTGAAATAATTACTGATTTCATCAATCTTTTGAAGCTGTATCATCATGTGCAGAGAACTACTATAGTTGCTCCGGCTGCTGCACCCCTTAGTCCTGGTCTACCTACCTTAGCCTCAGCTTCCATGATAGTTAGCCAAGCTCTTTCTTTGATCCGTCCAGTCATTCTTGACCAACCACAGCCTAGATCATCTACTACTCCCACTATGGCTCCATCAGTTTTTGATGGTCTACCCTTAACCTCATTTTATACCACATCTACGACTTCTTCTACTTTAGCACCAGCTCCTGCTACTGATAAAGTCAAAGACAAGGTGGATCCATGAAGAGTCTGAGGACTGTTTTTCTTTTTGATGGGATGTCATTTCTTGTTTACTGTTTGTACATCTCCAGTATTTTCTTTTATGAACAAATTTTAATGCCAAATGCAGTGTTTCATTTAATTTTCCCTACTTTTTTATAATCCCAAAAGGGGGAGAAAACTCCACGTATAAAAGGTGGAGAACTCTCTACATGTATAAAAGGGGGATAAAAACTACTAGTTTCAGTTCTATAATGTTCTTTGCTATGCTAGGATCCTTAATATTACATGACTTTTATATTTTTTCCTATATCTGATTTGTGATCATCAAAAGGGGGAGATTGTTGGAATCCTAATGTGTTAATCATTTTTTAATGATCACAAATCCTATTAGTCTTAATTAATCTCAATCTTCATTACACATTTTGTTAATGCTCTTCAATCTCTATAATAACTACTCATCATGTTTTAATGATAACAAATCATATGATGTTAATTACTCTCTTTATTATTTACAAGTCTCATGCATGATCATAAATCTCACATATATTATCATGCCGTTATGTTTATGATTCAAGTTCTCTTACTCTATAATGGTTAAAATTAATCCATATTTTGCGTATTACTATCTATGTCCAAATATATATATATGTCTAAGTATGGACTCACTGTTACTAGACACCGTGAAGGACTCACCGTGACCAGACACCGTAAAGGACTCACCATGACCAGACACCATGAAGGACTCACCATGACCAGACACCGTAAAGGACTCACCCTGACCAGACACCGTGAAGTACTTGCCGTGAATCTCATACCGTGAAGGACTCGCCGTGACCCATACACCGCGACCTAGAAACCGTGAGCTACACATCGTGAAGCACATACCGTGAAGATAATATCATGATGCTCGTAACATGAACCACATACTGTGATGAAGACACCATTTATATAATCACTGTGACAAAATTTCTTAACTTTTTGTCAATATTATTTAAATATTTCTAATAGTAATATTTGATGTTTTTAATGCAATTAATGTTATAAATGATAGTTTTTGGCATGTCAGGAAACCGTATCTCGTACCTATGAAAAGTGAATCATTCCTACTACCAAAACTCATGGAATATAGGAAAGATTTAAATGATGTACACGGAAAACAAGCGCAAGTAGTGAAGTGAGAAAAGTGTGACGATACAACAAGAAGAACTTACATACACCCGAGAGTACTATACTAAACAAGCAGAACAATCCTGGAAAAGAAGGAGATTTCAAGTCATTCAAATAATTCTCATGAATGCAATCCAACATCACTGAAGAACACATGATGAATCAAGAGATCATCTTCATTCCTATAGGAGACGAGCTGAATACGACACTCTGTTTTTCAACAGAAAAACCAGAGAAGGACTCATAAGCATTCCTGCTGAATCCAACGATTCTAGAGCTGTATTGATAATCACTAGAGCTTTCTAAACACTTATCTATCTTCTCTACATGATATATTTATTAAATTTCGATCTGTGTGGTGTACTCTATATTTATTATACACACGCTATCTCCTACACTGAACTAGAGGATATCAAAATCCTCACTCCGAATCTCTTATCTCTTGTTTACCCACGACAACTGTGGAAGCGGTCCTTGTGTGGCCTGGTATTTGTTTTTTATCCCACGAAGAACATTTGTAGAGGTCCATGCGTGTCCTGGACAGTTTTATAAACTATTGATAACCCCGATCTAGGGTGTGGATCAAATTTATATAAATTTGATAGGACTAAGTCTCGGCTTGAGACTAAACCACTTGTTATATCTGTTGTGCATATATACTTTATGTTCAATGTATTCTACATATATCTTATTTATTCCGCTGGTATTACTTTAAAATAAAAAACTATTTTAATGCTATTTTTATAGTTAAATTATCAAGTGCTTACACTTTTTTAAAATAAATAGATTATTTTCAAAAGATACTTTAATACTGTGATTAAATTAACTGAGACCTAAACAATCATTGAGAAGCTAAGTGAAAATTTACAATCTGTATAAATTCACTACAATTTAACATGTTTTATAAATTGGGGCATTTTAAATAGAAAATATTTTAACAGAAATTTTAATGGTAACTCAATTCACCCCCTATTGAGTATCCACTCCGACCAACAAAATCGTTACTCCAAATGAATATCACCAATGATTTAAATTATAACCCCATTCAATAAAGATGATTATTTATTTTTCATCATGAAATATTGAAGAAATTAAATATCTATTTTGATCAATATAAACTCATTCAAATCATGATAAAATCATATTGCATATTTGAATCCAATAATTAGAGATTCATTCAGGACCCATTCTATCATTGCTAATAAAAATATTTTCATTTTGATGTTTTACATACTAATGTAACCATTACCATAGAATTATTAAAAGTATTATTTATGTTGGTCTCAACATGAAAAAAAATGATATTGTCCACACATATTTCACATTTTTTGAGGAATGATTTTATCACCACATGAAAATCGGAACGACTCTTCTTGCATTACCCTAGTTACATAGGGTGAAATATTAACCACCATACCAACTATTACATCAGGGGAATGGACATGGTGGCCTTTGAAAATATAATTCACATATTTAATGCTTGTTTCATGGAATTTAAACACAACATAACCCATGTTGAACTAATCCAAATTGCATAGGTGACTGGGAATATCACCGCTATGACCACCATGGCATGGAAAATTTACAAATTCTCATGTTGATAATTTTATTCTCAAGGAACATTGTATTATGGTTGTGGAATGAATATACCATGATCAAGTATATTATTATAGTATTCATAATAAAATTCAACCATATTTTATTTACATTAATTACAAAAAATCTAATAGTCCCAAAATAAACCACATTTTAAATTTCATAATAACCATGGGTATTGGAAACACAAGAATGTGGTGATATCAATCATATTGTTACGGAAAACATAAATTATAAAAATTAATGAATATAAATGTTAATAATATTGTATAATTTTGTAATAAATTTAAAAAAAATTTACTTACGTATCAATTCATATATAATAAAATAGATGTTATGGAAAAATAATTAAATAATTGAAACATATGAATTATAATGGTATGACGTCACATCAAATAATCACAAACCTTGTGATAGTAATATATCTATAAATATATGAAAATTTTGTTTCATAATATATATTTAGTCATTGAACTAAATAAAAACTAGAAACATATGATTTCAATATTTATATAATTAATTATTGGCACAATTGTGTGAAATAATTCAATCTTTCATTTTTTATAAATATAAGGAAATTTATTCTTCCAATGAAAATATGAGCATTCACACCCATCACTTGTATATTAATATAAATAGGTAAATTATAGTAAAATAAAGGGAACCATAAATAATCATCCATAAATATATATGATACAAAAAAATATCAAATCAGAATGAACCAATTGAATTAAAATAGTATTCTTATTCATTTCACACAAAAATCAATTAATAAAACATTGATAATTCAATGAAAATTTAATAAATGAATTCCCATAAAAAATAAATGGGTTTACAAAGATATTTAGTGAAATTACTAGTAAATAATATTCAATAATGAAAATATATATTATTTTATTTACAATATAAATAATAGTTTAATCATTTGTTAATATTTTCCATAATAAATCGATTTGTACAATTTATATGGGAATCATTGAATCAATGGAATATAATATAGTGAATATGCAACATGAAGTCATTATAATAATAAAACCTATTATACATTAGAGATTATTAGGAATTTAATAGGTAAATATGAAAATATTATCTTAAAATGATTAGTAATTTCACATTTTTTGTTAGAATATTTAATGAATCAACAGGTACATAAAGATATATTTTTGATGAGTAGTTTTATTTTACCTTGAGAATATAGATTTAATTAATAATGTTTTTTAAAAATAATTACAAATAAAACTAATATTATAATGAAAATTTTATAATTTACATTATAAAACCAAAACTCAAGGAAAGTAGATTATTGAATATATTAAATTTATTATATTACTAATATCCAAAATTAATATTTTATCATAATTTTAAAAGATGTTTTGTGAAAAAATTACATTTCTATTTTGAAAATTTATATTAAAACTGGTTGGATAGAAAAAATTTGAGATATATTGAAAAAAATAATTTTTATGAAGTCATTGATAATGATGTTTGAAAATAAATAAATGTATTTTAGAGTGAACAATTATCACAATATAATACGTAATATTTTTGAATAATGAAAAAATAATTCCAATATTTAGAAATTAATTTTTTAAAACTTCATAAAAAAGTTTAATATATTTTCATTTTGAAAATATATAATGTGAAAACAAAAAACATGATCAATAACCATAAGAGGTGATAATTATAGTGATATTAAAATAATGTTCATAAAAATTCCATAACTGGATTATATTATTTCAGAGAAAGCAAATTTGAAAATTGGTGTTGGGAAAGATGACTTATGTACTTAAAAACATTTCAAAAGAAAATACTAGAAAGATAAATTGATTGAGAATAAATTAGATACACTTCCATTAAAATTTATTTACTGATATAATAAAATGAATACTTATTATATGAATCACATAATATTGATAATTTACAAACTGAAAATCATGAATGAAGAAAAAATTATTTGGACCATGAATTTCATTCAGGATAAGTAATAATTGATATAATAATAATTTGATATTCAAAAGGTAAGAAAAATATATATAAAAATTGAAATTAAATGAAAAATATATTACAAAATTTTCATTTTTTATAATAAATCCATCATGGAATAATAGATTTCTATAAGAATGTTGATAACATAATTAATTATTTTTAATTAGAAGACACCATTAAATATTTTTAAATTTTTTAGTCAAAATCTCTTTGGGAAAAAGAAAATTTAATCCAATATTAAATGTAATGAAATATTTTAGTGTCATGAGACTATATTTAACGAGACGTAGATTCACAATTAAAATGAACAAATGGTGTATAATAATAAATATTTTTTAGGGGTTGACCATTGAGATACGAAACAGTTATACACTTCCTGATTCACTCTGTGTGCATGACTAATTTCTTCAATGTTGAAATTAATATTTTTAGATAAAATATATTGTACCATGACATTCATTATGTTTTTTAATATTATAAAATTATTATTATAAAATATTTATTATATTGTTTTCATTTGTTTCTATGAAAAATTAATTATAGTTAGTGAATTTTTATAATATTTTTGATAAAAAATGTTATTTCAGTAATATGTTTACTTCATAATAAAACACTTCTAGAACTATAAAAATTATTTATTTTATTAATAAATTATTATACCATTAGGATTTATGTTACCATATTAATGTATTTTAGATTATTATAACATCATTTCTGTAGTTATTTATACCAATCCAATCTAGAACATACTATAATTAATTGATGGATATGGTTATAAAAGAGGTTCTCTTAGATAAATATTATTATAAAATAAAGATACTGATATTAGTTATATGTTTTAGAGGTGGTGTATACAATGTTAAAACTTATGGAGAAGAAAAAACGACTTAATGAGAAAAAAACATAACATCATTGAGGTGGATATCTACACGTAAACATACTTAACATTAGTAATTCATGATAAATTGGAGTTGATAAAAAATATAATAATTAATAAATATTAATAATAGTTATTATATATATATCATATATTATATCATTTATATTACTAAAAAACTATGAGTGGTGGTTATGAAAAACAAAAGATTATTCATTATTGATGCAGTATTACACACAACACACAATAAATATTATTTTTTTCTTTGTGGGTGGGGATGAAAAAATTATCATTGATCAATAAATGTAATAAAATAATATTTTAAAATTAATATATATTTAAATTTTATTAATATATTTATATATTTCTATGAATAATATAATTCGTAAGAAAATATTATGGTGGAAGTACTTACGATGAGTGCCTATGTACTCTCATTTGAAATTAAAATTGAAAAATTTTACTTCATTTCTACACTCATGAGTATATCATGAATGATGTTTGAGAGTACTATAAAAATAAATGAATTGTAGATGTTTTCAAAGAAATCTTGTGATAAATTTCTAAAATTAATCGATGGACAGATCCCATCATTTATGGGAAGAGTAGCGTAATCATTGAGGAATTCTTTACATTTTCAATATTTTAAATGTATTATTATAGGTTAAATGGATAAATAATTGTCAAAAGTTGAATATTTGGCGTTCTTTGGTATATAAGAAGCTCAAAACTCTGTTTTGAATGATTTTTTTATTTTATTATTTCACATAAGTAAATAAATTTTATTTATTTTTTAATTTTATTTGGTAATAAATTTTGAACCATATAAAATGTTTCGGAAAATAAATATTTAAATTTATCATTTTACATGTTTTTAAAATGATTAATTATAAATAAAAAAACATTATATAAAATCCATTACCTATCAATGAAGAAAATTAATTTAAAAAAAACATATATAACAATTAATGATATCTTTTTTTGAAAATGTGTTTCTATAGGAAAAATATTTGTGTAATATTATATTTTTAATTTTCATAAAAAAATACTCATCGGTTAATCATAAAGAAAATATTTTAAAATTATCTTTAAATTGAATAAAAAGAGGAATTTTACTAAATTAATATTTTGTTAATTGAATTTTTCTAAATTAGTTTGGTATAAAATTAAAATTATAAATTTTATTAATATGGTTAAAATAGGTTTTTATATTTTTATATAACAAATTTAAAATGAATCACTCTTTTTATTTTATGAAAAAGGTTTATATAAAATTAAATGTATTTTTAATATATATATAAATTAATAAAATTAAAAAGATAAAAAACTATCTTTTTCACTAATCACATAAAAAAAATCATCTAACAACATTATAAAAAACTAAGAGTATGAAAATTATTATATTTTAAATTAAAATTTTTTTATCATTTTTTCTAATAAAATTATAAAAACAATATTTTTTCATTCTCATTGAATATGACATTGATAATGATAAATTTCATTAATTTTAATATTTAATTAGTACACAATGGGTGTATATGGTATTATTTCATTAAAATTTATATCTTTTTGGATTATATTATATTGGTTATTATATTTATATATTATATTTTATAATTTAATATTTTTTTTATTCAATTGAGAAATTATATTTAAAAATTGGCATTGGATGAAAACATTAGATCCCATTTTTTATTTATCAACTATATTAATTAATTTTAGTTAAATAAATACATCGTTTTTATAATGGATTTATTATTATTATAGTTTTATTACTAATGTCTAGAAATAAGTTTGTGGTTCATTTTAGTTTAAAGGATTATATATTTTAATTTATCCAACATAATAGAAATAGAAATGAATAATTGAAATGTTATTCCTTTGGTTATTAGATTATCCCCCTTAAATATATTTCATCATCATAATTTTTAATTATTTCATACTAATAAGTTTTGGTAAGGGAATTCATAAAATTTTCATTATTTAGTATATAACATTTAAAAAACACATAATTTGGTCACATAGGTAACCTAATGATACTTACCTTTACTAAAACAACTTTAAATACTCATACCGCCATATACTCAAATATGTTTATAAATAAATAATTATTTCTATAATATATATATATATATATCAATACTATCAAAATATCTATACAATTTATCCCTTGTAAGTTAATATATTCTTCAAAAAAATTAACAGTAATATTAGCCCACGAATGTGTTAACTTCTTGTTTATAAAGATACTTATTTTTTAATAAATACCATTATCTAAAAAATAATATAAATTTCCTAATAAATATTATAGAAAAAGTCATCGTTATGTTATCAATCAATCATATGACTAATAAATAATTTCATCACACTTTATTCCAAATAAATCAACCCTTTATTTCCTCAACATCCCAAATAAATTAAACCGAATATTTTTACATGCATCAATAATTATTTCACCAATTGAAATACCAATAATTTACCCATGTCTTGAAATTAATTATGATGTTTATTGAATCCGTTTAAATTTTTATTCTGAATCATTAATTCAATACTACAGGAAAATAATCCTTATATGATTCAAATAATCCTTATAAATTTTAAAATATACATGAGTATCCGTGATAAATTACACAAAGTATTAATAATTATTTAAAAGTATAAATATTAAAATTATATAATGATTCCCACCTCACTAACATAGGTACTAAAAGGAATATAAACTTTTCTATAATAACATGAATACACTAAATTTCTCACCCATTTAAGTATACTCCCTTAGTGGGTTTTTAGACATAGTTTCCTCAAGATGTTTACTATTTATAGATTCATTTTTTAAAATAATCATTAAGAAAATACAAGAATCCAATATTAATAATATTAATAAGTGTCAATGTTCATATGAAGTTGATAACTCTATCATAAGATTTATTCTCTAATGAAATATTTTTTTAAATAATGATACATCCTATTAAATCTTCATTAAAACATATTTTTTATCCTATACATAATGTCATTATCATACAAATAAATTTGAAATATTTTAATGAAATTTATTATAATATTAAAATATCTAAAATCCTTGAAATCTTGTATATCAATGTTTGAATTACCGTTTTTTGGTAAAATAATGAAAAATAAATAGATACCTTTGCTGAAAAATATCAATATTTTATACACGGGTAATCATTGTAATTCCATGTCATATTTTCTATGAATTTTTATTGAATTTTTTCCAATTGATTGTAATGAAATTTAAAATGTACTTTATATTACATTTTTGGATTTTCAAACCATGTGTGCAGGTAGGAATTATTATCATTTAGCTGGTAATGATTCAACTAACTCATGAAATTAACATTCAATAGTTTTTACCCCTTCTTACATTTTTTCTTGATCCTACATCCAATTGAAATATCCAAATAGTGATCTAATATCTATGAAACCAGCATTTACAAAATATTAAAAAAAAAAGTTTTTATTCAATACATAGACATAACCTTATGGATTAACATAATGACATCCCATCCAAATCCATAATCAACAAAATATATTAAATTTAACCAATATAAATGACTTTTTATACATGTGAAATTATATTTAATCATAACAAATCAATACATAATAACACTTTTAAATCTTAGTCTATCTTTAACCAAAGAAATTATATCCTCTAAAGTAACATAAACATTATTTTTATATGAAAAAAACGATTATTTAACTAGAACTCATATATATAGAGAAAAAAACAATACAAACACCCACTAGGACTTATACACAACCATATTTATAACTATTTTATTCATTTATAATGGCTGGAACTTTTTTGGTTAACAGTCTTAGTTGATTATAGAAAATATGAAGTAGGTGAACATACATTTTTTGTATAAAAATTAAAATTATCTCATTATAAAGGAAAACCATAAATAAAAAACTATACATATACATTACCCAAAAATCTTATACACAATATAATCATATCGAAAAATATAACAAATTTATTTAACACATAACATTATTAAATTTAATAATATTAAGGGGCTAGGATCACAAATCTATTAAGATAACTATTAATGATATATATCAGTGATCATAAGTTATAATATGATTTGGAAATTGTTATAATTACTGTATATAAATATATAATTATTATTAAATCATATTTCAATAGTCTTGAGTCATGGATAAAGGATCAAAACATTAAATGACATGAATGAAAATAATATGAAAACAAATTCCAATAATAACCATCATTGAAATAGTAAAAATGGTATAAGTATAACACTAAAATATCATAGTAGCATATTGACATGTTAGACATATAAATCAATGATAATAATAGTGAAAAATATTATTGTAAACCCTTATATAATAAAATAATTATATCCATTCATGGAATTGTTTCAAATGAAAATACTTCTCTGCCATTTTGAATAAACTCATTATGTCCATGAATCAATTATTTATGACATTGAAAATTATTCTAATACATTGAATGGTGATATGGTACCCCAAATGTCATCATATATATATTTTTATGGACCAAAATATATTTACTTATTATATCATAAAGAAAATATTGAATGAATACAGTCTTGATATGATTATTCATTTGTAATCACTTAATGAAAACATTCATAATTCCATCACGAATAATAAAATGTTATGAATAAGGATAATTGATGGAAATAAAATGTAATTTTGAACAATTAAATGTAAATACCCTTAAATATATATAATAGACAATATTTTATTTACAAAATTTATATATACGGTATACAATTATGTTAGTAGTTTCTCCCAATCAATTGATATATGTCTTTTAGGTGAGAACTCATTCAATAGAGTAAAAATAGTGTATTTTTAAGGGAATGGAATTTTATTATGAATTATGGTTATACACAGATGATTTTTAAATAATGTAATGTATGTGATGGTCCACTTCACATAATTTGATTTATAATTGAACATTTCTGAAGACATAATGAAATATTTAATTTATATAATAATATATCTTTTACAATTATTATTGAAATTTACATCGAAACAATGAATAAATCAACAATTTTATATGGAAGAACAGTTAATTATATCTAATATAGTAATAGAAATAAAATAACAACAAATTTAATATTACAAAATTATGGAAGGAATATTGTAAATATTGGTAAACAGATTCATTTCAATATTTATTAAATATAATGATATTTTTCTTATTATCGTAATTAAATTATATAAACTATGTCTCTAGTTTGTTTTAAATTATATTTTCTTAGAAAAAATTAGATGGGAGGATATTATGTTATAATATAACATAAATTTTAAATATTTTACCAATAATGATGTATTTAAAATGATATAAATTTTTTATAGATAATAAATGAAGATGATGATAGAAAATATTAATTTTAAAGGATATAAAAACTTTTTTTTTAGAAATGTATATATTAAAAACCAAAATCCAATAATGTGTAATACAATTTTTAATTATAATTAAATTAAGAGAAAAAAATTCCCCCAATGATTAAAATAGGGTATAAAAATGAATATGATATTTGAGGAATGAATAAAAAATTCCCTATATTGGTTATCACATTTGAAGGACATTGATTTGAAAATGGTGTTCAGAGACGAAACCCTATAGTTTGATTAACATTTAAATTAGTTACCATTAATTAGATAGATAATTATAGACGAAATTTAATAAAAAAATAATATATAATTAAATTTTAATTTCTATTAATATAATTATATAGGAAATATAAAAATAATTTTGTCCATAATAAGGTGTTCAACTCATGAAAATCGATTTGAGGCGAAGAAATCACATTCATGTAATATACTATTTTTTGGAGAAACATTTGAAAATTATTCCATATTGAATATTTTTATATCATCATATGAGAATTGGGGAAATAATATGATTTATTAACAAGGTAATATAAATAAAAACTTGAATTATAGATTATAAAAATATTTTTTATAACTTGGTGGAAGAAAATTTCAGTTCACACCAAGCCTTACAACAACAATATCATTTATTAAAACACACAGGAGTAAATCAAAATAAAATATAAAATTGAATTTCATGAAATATAATATAATCATGAATAAAAATATGAATGTGGTAGCGGGTTCAAAATTCCACATAAAAAGGGATTATAATAATATAGTTTTTCATATGGGTGGAAATTTGGAAATGAAACCCACAGATTCTTCCTAATTCATTATGAACATCCATGTAACATTGTGGAAAAAATTATTGTACTCATTCCTATGAAGAATATTCTAATATATTTATATATATTTCAATATAGAACAATTATTTTATTATTCAACTTGTATTATAGTTTTTTATAATGATTATGGAAAAATTTAATCATTTTAAACTTGTATTTAAATAATTTGAAATCCAAATTTTAATTTTAATGCTATGATAAGTACATAATATATCTAATAAATATGAAATAAGAACACAGTTTTTTAATTTAAATACTATATATATTTTTATTATCAGTCTAATATTCATACATGACTGAGAATTATAAAATCAATCATGTAAGCTCATCAAACAATCCATATATAAACTATTAATAATTAGATGATATGTATGGTTATGAAGATGGTTCTCATGGAATAATATAATTATAATGATTTTAAATGAATTTGTTTGTATTGAATATATTGACGATTTTTTTAAATGAAATAACTGATTGGGATAAAATACAAAGGGAAAATTTATTACACTATAGAGGTTGCAGTCCACACCTAATTACAGTTAACAGTAAATTTTCCTAGAGATTATGTAGGGATAATGGTAGATATAAAATTTATTTTTTCAAATTATATTTAAATTAAAAATAGATAATTTTATATCATTTCCATTATTACAACAAATCTTGATATATAGTTAAAAAATATAAGATTTTTCATTGTCGACAACATAGTTAATAGAACAATAAATATATGATATTTTATTTTTTAATAACGGTGGGAAAGAAAAAAATAATAGTTTTCAGCTTAATATTTGACATATTTTTATAATAATAATAATTATTTTATTTTATTTTTATTTTTTGATATATTTTTGATGTCGATGATTATGGTGAAATGATTATTATGGTGGTAATAATTACATTAAGATTTTGATATTACACTTAGAAGTATCATTCAAAAAGGTTGTAATAATATTACTAATGTAGACAAGAGGGTCTAAAAAGTGTGAGAACATATTATGAATAAAAATTATATTGCATTTAAAAATAGAATTTATAGTAAACTTATTACATGGTATGAATGATGTATCAATTTTTATAATTGAAATGAGATAATATTAAAAGAAACATTTACATTTTCAAAAATATATAGTTATTATTCAAGTATAAAATGATGAAATAAAAAAAATCAGAATGAAATATGTAGTTTTATTAATAAAAACCTAATCCATGAATTTTGAAACATATTTTTTGTTATGCACTAAGATATATCTTATTGCCAAATCAATTTTCATCCATTTTACTTTTACTGGGGTAAATAATGTTTATTCATATTAATTAATATTAGTAACCCAAATTAAAATTGAATAAATTTCTCAAATTTTATTTTATTATTTATATTTTTTTGGTAATTTAATCAATAACATAATTATTTGTGCTCATTTTTAATCTATAATTAAACACACATAATGCGCAAAATAGGTTTTGTAGCAATATATTGTTTTAATGTTTAAAATTTATATGAATGAAACTATTATCAAAATAAATAATTTCAATGAAATAATTGGTTTGTTATAAAAAAATAATTTTTATGTGGCAATAAAATAAATAAATAAAATTATTTTTATTAAACTATTTTTTACATACATGGATGACTATAGTGAATTTTTTTATAATTTAAAATATGTCCCCTGTTTTATATGGTTAATGATAGGTACATTAAATTTAATAAAATTTGTGGAAAATAGATAACATTATTTCATTGATCAATTAAAATGTTTTATTTATTAATATCTATTTATTATATTTTGAAAAATTAATATAAGTTATTATTTTGAAAAAATATATATTATACACTATTCATGAAGAAAAAATAATAATAAAATAAACCACATTATGATAATAATTCATTCCAAATACAATTTTTTAAAAAGTGTGTAATTATAATTATAAAAGTTATGTGTTTTTCCTCATAATGATAATGAAAAAAATAATAATAAATCACAATTATTTTAATTGCCTTTTTTAAAAACTATGTATCTTTAATATTATTTAATTCAATTTTTTAATTAATTATAAAATAGTTAATATATTTTATTATAATATATTATCATTTAAATTTGGTTAGTTTATTTTATATTTAAATTTTAACATTAATTTCAGATATGAAATATAATTCTATTGTGTTATTTGATATATAATTTGTGATATTATTAATTAAATAATTTCATAATATTTTTTAAAAAATTTATTGTTCATTTTAATTTTATAATATATTTTATATATTAGTTCATGAATAATATTATTTAGTTGATTTATTTATTTTCAAAATAGGTGTGGGGTCATTCCTTTCAATTTTTTATTCCAAACATATTTATCAAGGGAATTGTTGATCCAAATATATTTACTGTGAGAAATTTATTAAAAAAATATATTTTATATAAAAAATGATATCAAACATGTCGATTATTTAGAAGAAGATTTATATACTGAAATATTTAGTTGTTTCATGACCGGTTTATTTAATAACGGTATTATTTTATTCTTTTTTCAGTTTTGAAATAAATTGAATGAAATATTATTAGAACAAAAAATGTGTATACTTGGATCGTTGCTTATCGATGGTTGTGTGAATTTATAACCCGAAATCAATTTGAAGATATTAATTCTAATGAGATGTATTTAACACACTTAAATTAATCAATATATGTGTAATAGGTTCATAGAATAAATAAAAAATTAAGTATTGCCACTTCTTGAGAAGTGTTTTTAAATACAAGATATTTTGTGATTTGAAATATCATTAACTTCAATATTGATAATGAAGAAAAATAATTAGGATTATTTGATACATAGTTGGATTTGAATATCACATGGAATTGAAAGTGGATGAAAAAAATGAATTTAGTCACCATTCTGAGTCCAGTTTTTGTGAGCTGATTTGGATTGAAGAAGATATTATCAGAAGATACTAATATAATATTCAATATTTGATATTATTTTGGGACATTTAATATTGTAATTTCTTGATTGATCTATTTCATAAGTTCTAATGATTATTTACATTACATAAATATAAATAGGGGATGGAGATTCATTCAATACGACTCAATGGAATCAATTTATAGAAAATACATATACTGAGAAATTGTATATCAATTTTACTTATTCATTTTAATGATGATTAAGAACATTGAGATACATCTCTTTATTCATAGAAATCTAATTGTTAAGTACACATTTTGGGAAATTGATAAAGAAGTGTGAATCACATTATATAAGGAAAATAAGTTATCAAGATATGAATACAATGGGATACTTTTGGAGAAGAATAATGAGATTATTGGAATACAAATTAATATGAGAATAAATCATTTTATTCATCGTTTTAGTAAATTTTTCTATAGAAATCGCAAACCATTTAATTATAAATATGATTATATTATAGAAAACATAGTTGGGGTGAAGAAAAAATCATACTAAGGAGTAGTTATTTATATGAATATTTTTATGTACTTGTGTCATTGTACCTTTATTTATTTATTAATATGAGTTTATGTGTGGAAACAAAATTGGAGTGGTCTACAGTATTCAATTGAAAAATTAATAATTGAAAAAATTTATGGGTATACTAATTAATCCATCCAACTCAAAGGTTCACAAATTCATGTGACATTTATTCTTTCCTCTTTTTTACTAACCCTTGTTTCACTCACTTAAATGAATATTCTACATAGTTTTATATATATCGGGTTAACATTAAAAAATTGGAATTTTTTATCTGATATAGTATATAATAAAAGTATTTTTCTAATCAATTTTTTAAGTGTACTATTTAAAAGGATTTTACATTCCTTATACCATGATTTTGATTGAAATATTCATCAACTAATCCTGACTCATATATACCAAAATTTCCATTCATCGTTATATTTCTCTTGAACGTACCTATTTTCATGTACTATAGAAATAACTAAAATATAGAATATGATTTTTGGATAAAAGGTATATTATTCATATAAACCTACCAATATTTCTATTTTCCATTTATTGATTGATAGTAAGATATGTGTTCATTATTGTTATAGAATATTATATAACATTACTTTGTGAGTAAAAAATAATAATTTTTTCTTTACAATGTAGTTTTCTTAATATAAAAATTCCTCCAAATATGACTTATGGATTAACTCTTCATATTCCAACAAACTGTAATCTGAAACATTAAATCCATCAATGTGTTGCATAATTCCACTATATAAAAAGATACAATATTCCCTATTATAAAAATATTATTAATCACATATGTAATACATTTGTATCATAGTGATTGAATTATCCTAATTATTATTTTTTGATAGTTAATATATTCATATATTATTTATTGAAGTAAGATTTTCTCTAGAAGAATACATAATAAATGGTTTTCATACAAACACAATAATTTGTTCCATTATGGATTTCATTCATTTTATATATTTTTTATATCATTTTTATTATTGTTTTAATGTGGTTTTTGATATAATTGTACAATACTTGGAACATTTCTTGAATGGGATTATAGGTAGAAAAGAAATACTTATGAGACCCATAATAAAAATTATATTTACAAATATAATAAAATAGGTTTGTTTAATGGAATTTTTGTTTAATGGTAATTACACAGTACAATTAAATGATCAATTAATTCATTGTCAATAAATTTATGGACTAACCACCTTTATAAGATATTTTAAATTATAGAAAATATTTTCTAATGTTGTTTCACATATTTAAATCACATTATACAATTTCCTAAATAATTATTATTTACCTCAACAATATATTTTTAATTATTCTAATATATCATTTTGAATAAAATATTAATGATTTGAGGAAATATGAATTTTAATCTATCAATTATTAGTGATTATCAGACATTTTTTGTAAACATTTCAAAATGTGTAAGTGTTGTAGATCCAAATAGAACAAACACCATTATGCCAATATCATTATCAATTTTTTTGGGTTAAAAATATGTTAATTATCACTCCATAGGTTAGAAGTATTTTAATATTAAAATTTAAATTAATCACAATTGTTTTATATTTTGTCACCTATGGCTAAAGTATTTCTAAAATATATATTATTTATGATGTACTATAAGATTATTTTTTTAAATATAAAAAATTTATCTATAACTACACAATAATAATTTTTTTATGATGTACTGTAAGAGTAATTTTTTAACTATTGATTGTTTCTAAATATACCGTGGCTCTAAATTCATTATAGTATTTTAAAACATATTATTGAATTATTTTACAAAAAGATATAAGGATCAATATTCCCACGAATGTTTTAAAATTTGAGAGAAATATTTAAATTATTTAGGTGGAAATTTTCAATTATATTCATTCAATACCTCATCATGAATACATATAATCGTTGTCATAATGAAGATAAAATGATATTAACATATATGTTATTATATATATAATACCCCAAAATTTATGACTGATCCATATACTTTAACAACATGAGAACAAGATACATTAATATATATTGGACTTCATGTTTCACCATTATCTATATTGTATAATTCTCATATATCATTTATAACTTATTCTAATTTTTATGTTCTAATAAATTTGTTGTAATTAGGTATTATTCAAAAAACGTATGTTGTTTCCACCACTACAAAAACATAGATAATTGAATGATTAAATTAACATATGAAGAATACCATATAAGGCTCTCATATGCATTCCACGTCACACTCATTGTACCATTGATGTGGATGATCATGTATGGAATATATTTTCATTTTATAAACATTTAGAATATTTATAAGATAGTTTTTATAGTAGTTCAACGAGTCATACAAAAAATATTCATCCCATAGATCCACAGTCAAAGTGTATTTGTTTTATTAAATATTTTTCAAAGCTAGAACATTTTTAATAAATTTATAGAACTAATCCTGAATGGGGACATAGATTATAAATTATAGAACAATGTTTAATCAGGGATAAATATTTTTAACTATGCATGAAATAATTATTAAAAATGATTGTATATTGGATAGAGTGTTTTCCTAGGGAAATTAAATGAATGAAATGTGTTAATTGGATTAATTTTCATTTATTTGAGAAATACAAAAATAATATCTATATGAACCCCATTATTGTTAATCCCATAGGGTTATAAGTGTACAAACTAGGATCTTCATTTCCTAAATGGATTATTATTTTGTGTTTTTTTTTTTGAGGAAAATGAAAGTATTAGAAATTTTCTATGTACAGACTGTGCACTGAGGAGTATAGGCCATGTACCCACTTTCCACGTGTAGCCGGGTACCAAACATGTAACTGCCAAGTACATTTCCATGTAGTTGACCTAGTGGATTGCATAAAGTAGGTTTTTGTTGAGACTAGTACATGGAGTGTATATTAAATGAACATGCTGAGTAATTTTCCTTTTAATAGATCTATCAGAGAGGGGACATATCTCGTTTACTGGTCATTAGTATTCTATCATTGGAATGTCCAGGAGAGATGATCAATTTCAGAGCTACTAATTCTTCATCCAAGGTCTCATCCTAACTCTAGTTGGTGCATTGGAATCCAACCAGTGAGTTCTCCATTCTTCTTAATTATCTCTATCTGATTACTCATCAATTGTGTGTTATTCAATGATGAATGATTTTATCCTTTTTGTATATCTACACCTTTCTAGGCTGATTCAAGGGCCAATGTTCAATATTGTTCAACATACATCATCATGGATGTTGGTTTTTACTTTTCTTTTATTTTCATTGGATTATATGTGATTAAAGTGAGGAATATCCATGTCTTGGATATTGCATATTTTGGATTTTATCCCTATTTTCTACATGGTATAGTTTAATTGATTGAAAATGGGCTGTATGATTTGTGTATGATTCCTTGGTTACAAGACACCACATCGTTGAATTTACATAGATTGGATGTTTAGGATCGTTCGGCCTATGATCCCTATGTGGAATACCTTATATTACAATAATTGATTGGTTTTTGATATAGTTGATTTATTATATGAATTTCATGTGTTATTATTGTGAATGTTAGACATGTAGTAGTTATAAACTACATGTTATTCTTTGATATGATATGTGTGTTGATATTTCAATGGACAATGAGAGACTTAGATGAGAAAAAATTTGGGGTTTCCATGTTTATTTACTGAGGACCATGAGAGCCTTCGTGTATTTTTTCCCCATGGAGAAATTGTTGTGAGAGTTTCCCCATGTTCGTCTATGATTATTTATTCTACGTGGAACCATGGGTTATTAACTGTGATATATACCCATTAGCCAATTATTATAATTTTAACTTCATTTAACATAGGGTTGTTGACAATGAGAGCTACCATGAGGTAGTGTATAAATTATTTATGCCATGTGGACCTATGGGTATGGACATTGAGGTCTTCCTAGGTAATAATTTTCATTTGATTAGTTTTATGTTAATCCTAAGGGGTTAGACCATGTGAGCTTTACTAGAGGGTTGTCATTATTGATTGTTTGTTTGTTTGTGATGAGTCTGGCAAGCCAAATCACAATATTGGACTCAGTTTAACATGGTTTTTTAGATGGAATTATGAGATTTCTATTGTTACTGCTATACAAAGGGATATTGAACATAGGATAGATCAGGAGATTTATTAGTCAAGGGTGGTAATAATTAAAAAATTTAATCAAATATAATTAAAAATGGTAGGATTTTTAACTTTTGTGTTCTTTCTAGTTTAATGCTTCTTTTTTTCATATTTCCAGAAAAATATATTAACAGACTATTACGCACATTTTTTTGGTGTTTTCCTACAAGGATTCATCTCACACCCTATTTAGGATGTCATTTTCGACCCAAACAGATTATATGGTTGTATTTATAGAAAAAGGAATGTGCACTTCTTCATTAGGGACATGATTGTTGTTGGATTATGAGAGAATGTGACCAAGCTATGGTATGTGATGCGGTTTGAGTTTACTTTTTCGTTCTGTACTTTGGTTTATTATTTTACTTCCATCATTTTGAATTTTTTTCTTCTTTCCAATAGAAATGTTACAATCACCATTTATATATGCTCCAGTTGTTATATTACGACAGTCTCCCACTTTTTAAATTTTTTGTGTGGTATTATTTCTCCTGTTATTGTTTACATTTTTCTTTATGCAATGTATACTATACCAATGAGGGTATAACTTCCACAATATCACACCAATGACCCTAACTTCTAGTATGAAGACTTTTGAGTTTGTGGAAATGCACTTGAAGTCATGTGGCCAACCTTGTAGATGAATCCCTAGGGTGGCACCCTTAACATAGATGTAAAAAATTGGTATTAGAGGATTAATTCCTTTATTCATTCTCTAACATTTTGGAGCCTATATTGGATGATATTAATGAATAGTTAATTTGCTAATAATATTTTCCTCAGTGTAACTAACCCATGTAGTTGGATAATCCTTTTTCTATCTAATATTTCATTTTTTTCAAAATAATCAATTGATATAGTTGATTTGATTTCACCGTTTGGTGATACATATGTATTATGCAGTAATAATTGATATTATTGAGGTTCTATTTCTATTTCATTCCAATGAGATGAGGTTATTCCATCTCATTCATAATATAGGTACTTGATAGTTATCACATGACATGCATTCATATAATACAATTTAGGGTGCATTACAGATTACATGCAGTTGTGATAGATGACGTGCAATATATTAATGATATTATGATAGATACTATGATATAATACCTTTTATTTTGATAAGGTATTTTAATATGTAAATTTTCGTTTGAATAGAAGCCAAAAAATTTGTCCCGAATGTGTTATGGGACCTCTTGGCTCGAAATTTGGTGAATCATGTATGAACATTAACTGAAAATTTTCATGTAATGATTTGAATAAGGATGCCAAACCTTTTTTCGTGGGAATATGAGATCCACGGGTCAGAATTTTTTATTCCATGGAAACACATCTCAGGTTTTATGGGTTCTAGAGGAGTTTTAGAGGCATAAATTCCGAAAACCTGGACAACTCAACATGTGATGTTATGAAAACAAACCATGTGTTCTTCTATTGTGGAATAAACAACATTTATAAAGTAAAAATATCAGGTACCATTTGTACACATCATATAGTCTATTAACATGTGAAGATCTCTATGAGTATAGATACAAGGTAGATAAATGATTGGTAGAACTCATTGTGTTCTGGGAGTACACGCCATTCCATAATGATTTTGTATCCTTCCGTTTATCAAATGACATGATTAAATGAAACATATGTTGACCACGCCATGTCAAATTTATGAATTCCATGTAGATTTGACCATGTATCTAACCATGTGACCAACAACATGGGTAGTTATAACATTAGTAGTAAAATTAATGTCTAAGGTGAACTCACTTTGTAGTGTTACCAATGAGAGAATCATGTGGTATGAGTCATGTGGAAGTGAATAATTTAGATGTAAAATTGATTTACATGAAATGTCATAGAAGGAACATGATGTTTGTAAGGGATGTTACATGCCTAGGTTGACAAGGGTACATGAACATGTTAAAAGTGTAATGGAAAACACCATGTAGTGTTTCAACACACTATGTGACCATCTTTTGTGAAACCTGAATTCTTCATACCATGTTCCTTATATTTCACTTTTATGTTGCTATCCTAGATAATATTGAACTGAGGTTTGTGCCTGACCCTTCAGAGTTACTCCACTATGACGTCCTCTGGTAGTATTCTATATATGGATCAACGATCAGACACCATGAATTGTGGATCATGGACTACCAACAGATCATCCCATTTTTCCTGTTTTGGCACCAACTGTTTTACCAGAAATAGGTGCTGATGCAAATTTCATTGCTGACTTTAAAGGGATTATACAGACCTCCTAGGAAGTGAAAAATCCATCCGCTTTAATGGAAGAGTTCACATGGGTGTTACAACATAATCATACTCCCTCTTATTCAGATGATGGATGACCACATGCTATTGATTCGGCGTTGAGGCCATTTATTCTTTCATTGAGCATCTGGAGACACCTCCAGAGATGGGGGTGATGCTTGATACATATATGATATATTATTCATTCAATTGATGGTAGGATGTTGTCTCAATGAAATGAAATAATTTATATATGGATTGGGAAGACTTTTATATGACCTTCTATGATTACTTCTCTTCTGAGATGATGAGGGTCGATCGAGCCTGAGTGTTTAGGCATTTGGAATTGGGAACCCTTTATGTGATGGTTGAAACTTCTCATTTTATAGAGCCTCAACACTTTTCACTTGTTCTGGGAGGCGACGAGTAATATTTTTCAATGTTTTATGAGGATGGTTGCAAGTATGACTTCCGATCACAGGTGAATTCCTTATGTCTTATTTCATTGACATTTATAGTAAACCATGTGCTGATTACTTAGTGCTATCTGAGGGTGTTGGGAGCTGCGATCTAGGGCGGTTCAGCATCCTGGGCTGTTCCCCATCCATTATTTTTATTGTGGAATATGATGTTCCTCGTAAAATGAACTGGGTGTTAAACATCTCATTTATAATACATGCTTTAGGGTGATGGACATGGAGTTCATCATCCCTTGTTTAGGGTAACAAGCCTAGTTATCATTATCCATACATTTGGGTGTTGGTAATATCATTAATCTCTAATGATTTATGGTAATGGACATTTAATTCTTAATCCATATATTAGGTTTTAGCTATTTAACCATGAACTATTATTTTTATCTACAATTAGATTTCCAATTGATGATCTTGGAAAATCTCTATTTTTCACATGTGTAATATTTTGGACTGATGCTTTTAGTACTCACAGAACACTTAAAAGGATTTAGTACCTATGACAGATATTCCTAGGTGATAGTAAACAATATACCGATTCCACTAATATGGGTTTTTTGGGGATTCCATTGAATTGAATCTAGCATGTTTCATTGGATATATGATGATCATGAAATTCCTTGAGATACACAACTGTTGGAAGATGTTTGTAAAAAAATTGGAGTCTTGAACCTATGGATATAAGGTTTTTCTGTTTGAATTTAGTTTATTTTTTATGGTATCATGGTTGAGAATATAGTATGATAATTAACAGATCATATTAGAATATAGGTTTCCTATTTAGGGTGGAAAATTGGAATTTATTTCCCATCACATGCATATGATCCTCAACTAGACATCAGTCATAATAATAATTTTATCCATAAAAATTAATTTAAATTAGACATAGTTTAGGTACAAGGTTGTGTGATTTGGGAATATCTCTCATATATATTCTTCTGATTATGATGTTCAATCATGATGGGGTTATAGAGATTTGGTACGTGGAATATCATTCAGATGGTTGACAAAAATGATGTAAATATATGTTTGTTATTTTAGATTTTATATGTGATTGTCCTAAAGGGTAATCAATTTTGTATGTGTTTCATGAATCTTAATTCCTTTATAGTATATCATTTAAACAATATTCTAATATTGTATATTATTTTATATTTCTAAATAATCTAATTAATGAGATCTTTCTTAATTTATTTCTAGTTGTAAACACTACTATGGGGGTTTAGTCTCATCAAAAATCCTCCTTATACCGCATCATAATGTTATAATCATATATTATATGTAGATATTAACATGAGATATTTTGGAGACAAGTCTCAGGTAACTATTTGTGACATACAAGCATAGTCATTACAATGTGGTATCAGAGGAGCTAAATTCATGACAACATAATTTGTATATTTTATGATTTACGTATTTCAATGTGATAGGTTGTATGATGTATATTGTTATAGTGCATCACATCACAAAAATTATTCTTAAAAGTCATGGCTATCTAGGGTGGGATTTTTACACTAATTATAATGATATGGTTATATATTATATTTAGATTGGGTGAAACACATGTAGTTTTGGTGTTTTTGTTTATGAATGTTTTATAGATCATGGCTGTTTGGAAAGAGGCTATTGATATTGGATTCAGATTTTTTAATATAGAGTCATGATGAAAATCATGAATCATGGTAGACTTTTATGATCCACATGATATAATAAGTCTTTTGTGTGTCTTTTTAAATGATATAGGTTTAGTTGTTTAATGTGTGAACAATTGCACATATGGTATTTTCATATATATGTACTTGTGGAATTATACATAGATATTATGACTTATATATAGGTCTCCCTTTGATGGTAGGTTAAGACGTTATATTGGGAGACACTTGATGATGTGGATGATTGTGTGTAAACGATGCCCAAATTGTTTAGTAATCATTGAGGGTCATTATTGTATAGGTAAATGATTATTGAAACCTTTTCGGTAGATTTTGTTCTTGTTTTTTTTTGTATATACTGGCCCTCCCGGGAGAGGTCGGATAAGATGTTTCTCATGGAGTATATGTTCCATTGTTTTGGATTCTTAGTTTTATAGATGTTATTATTTGTATATGAGTCCCTGTAGATTGGGGTTTTCACTTGTTTATGTTAGGTGATACTGCCAAGACATCGTGTTGGACACCTATTGATTTGTAGAACTATGTGAGTTATCAAATAACTAGTCGGGAGAACCTATATGACTTTTTAGTGTGACAAATTATTCACGAGTGATTCCATTTTTCTTATCGAGACTTTCCCATAAGATGGTTTGATTTTAGAAAGGGGTCATATTTATAGTTATGAATAGGTTGATGATTAGGTCCTATTGAAAATGATTCATTAGGGTAATACTATAATTATGTTTTGGAACATTTATACCATTTATTTAGAAAAGAGTAAGTTTTGTAGATGTTTTTAATCATAGTGGTTGGTTTCTACTAGGGAATGTTCATTTTGGAGACTAGATCAGAAATTAGTTGGGTGAATAGGATGGATTTGGGTTTACGAGTTGGATATGTATCATAGAAGGTAGAAAATTTTATGTAGATATGTAATGTGTCATGATATTTCTTGTCTAATGACTCATTGTTGTTGAAATAGATTTTTAATTTGGATAATGGTAGGGATTCTTACTGTTAAGTGTCAATTGGATACTTGATACCTGATAACATGTAACATGATTTGTTTTTTTGGTTTCATTATTAGGTTATACTAACACATACATATATGTTTCCTAAATTTAATGGATGAATATAGAAGTGTGAAAATAGTTTTCCATGTTATGGATGCTTTTGTGAAGGGTGACCTAAGAACCTCAAGATAAATAAGTTATGTCTTAGTAAGTGGTGATATTTTGGGGGGTATTTGTCGATAACATATTATTTTACTCACATTTTATAGACAAATATTCCAAATTTTTTAGCATAATTCATTATGGGATCATTGCTTATATGTATTTTCCATTCTATTTACTTATCACTTTTTTATTGTGGTCCTCAACTGAGGTTGCACTCTAGGAGTGGTGTCTATTAAGGATTATAGTTAAATTCATTAATTGTACATTTATAATTCAGATCCATATGATGAGTTAGATGATGGTAATGACTATGGGTTCTATTCAAAAAATTTGAGAACACTTTATAGTTGTTTTTTCTCTATCAGGTGAGATCGAGAAAACTAAATATTGTTTCAGCGTACATTATGGTTTGAATCATTAAATAAATATTTGGATATTAGTTTTATAGTGAAAATAAAAATACATCTATAGTGGGAAGTATCAAATTAGTTGTTATGATTTTTTACTTTTGTGGGTAGGGTTTAGGATATAGTTGGGACCACATCAACAGGGTCAGTGGACTATAATGGATGTGTTTTGAAGGGAAATTCAAATAGGGAGAAAATTATTAGGATTCAAAGTAGATGTTGTTGGTTGAGTTCAATATTAAGGATGACCTTGAACATGATGATGATTTCATTATTGATGGATGTGGTTTCGAATCATATTGAATTTTATTATATTTTCTCTAGTGGTAACATAACATTGTGGTTTTGTGTTTCTTTTTTTTCAGAAGTGCTAATGAACATTGTTGTCTTAATAATGTAGAACTCGATGACATGAACATGCAAGGATGACTAGGGTTGGTCAAGATCTATTCTTGGAAAATGAAAATGTATTGTAGATGATTATTATTTTCATTATGAATAAATTTTAATAACATCTATTTCAATGAATTTGGATTTTGGGAAAAATTGTATTTTTTCTTACAAGTGTTCGTAATGGGTAAAATGGTCATTTTAACTTATAATATGTTCATAGATAGTTTTTATGACCCTTCCATTGATCATGGAACATAAATATTACCCTAGTAGTGATTTTTTTTCAAGAGTATGATTTGTTTTAATATTTGGGAAATTATATATATATAAATAATTAATCTATATATTATTCATGAATGTTTTTGATGGGAATGTCATTTGAATGTTGTTCCAGATTGATAATTTGGATCCGTATATTAGTCTGGAATGGTCGGTGGTTGTTTCATAGGTTTTTTATATACCATAGTTGGGTTATTAGAAAATATATAATGATTAACCATGATTTTAATTAATTGTATTATTATTTAATTAATTAAAATAGGTAATTACCCAATAGAATCCTACACACATCACAATGGGATGGTGGGTATCACCCATTAATGAACTATTTAATGAAATGTAAGTGGATAAAAATTCCACCAAATATCATTCATGGTAGTGATCATGATTGGATAGAAATGTAGTGGATTTCATATGTCTCTTTGGACACGATGCATGGGTTTATATGAAATAAAGAAGGTCGATGTTTTATTATTATGTAATGATACCAATTGAATTTTTTTATATTATAGGTCTACTTTTCGACTTTTATGGACAATATGTTTATTGATATGGTCATGATTAGAAAATATTAGGGTTTTGAGATGTTCATTGTAGATTTCCATTTGTAAATACCAACCTCACCTTTAGAATATTATTAATTTTAAATAAATAATTATTTTTAGAATATCCATTGAGTTTTGGGTTGGCCCAAGTATAAGTTTTTCAATTTTATTAATCAGTGGTTCATAGTTGGAACACAATTAGTAAAAAAATTTAATCCCCTGAGATTCATCAATTTTTTGAGAGATCCAAATTTCATGTTTGGTGCACGATTTTACAATCATTGTGGCCTGCTAGTACGACATGCCCCAAGGGATCATTGTTGGGTTATAGTGACCTGGGGAATAAAAAATTGATATTAAATTATTTAAATTTGTATTCATTGAATTATAAAAACACAAGAACATGAACCATATTAATATTTTTCATTTTGATACAAGTAACACATTCTTCTAATCTGGTCAATCACTTCAAATATATTTTTTAATGATCATCCCATACAACACTATACTTAAAACAATTATTCATTACACGGGGAAAGTAAAAATAATAAATGAAGATAGTAGAAGTTAATTACGGGTATCCATATGATATATCATTCAGCGATCAATTTAAATAATAAAATAAGAATAATTGTATTTGATAATGAACATTTCTTATAAGGATCATTCCCAATAGGTCATTGATGAGAAACATGAGGCTTCACATAAATATTTTAGGATCATAAGAAATGAGTCATATTATAATTAAGAATATGAAACATGAAATAATATCATTGAATAAGACATATTTTTTGTCATAACCCTCATTTAATAACATTTTGATCATGTATGTGTAGAAAATAGGTCACTCCTTTAGATATGGACATGAAATCAGGCCCTTATATAAACGAATGGACATGAATCTATGTCCAAACAAATAATTGTTAACATGTTGTAAGGATAATACATAAAATAATTATATTCAATTTCCACACCCATGCCTATAAAAATAGTGGATAAGGACACATATTTATCTGCTTGTGGATCCAGACAGACCCGATTTACCTATGGATCAGGACACACCAATTTCTAATTTTGGATCTGGATACATGTCTTTCCCATTCTGGATATGAACAATCCATTTTCACATTTGAATCAATCTCTTTGAACGGTTTCAACTTGTTATCCAATGTGATGTAAATAATTTCACAATTCATTGGAGGGAGATATATGACCCAACATTCACATAATTAAATCAATCATACATTTTTCATAATGTAATAAAAAATAATTATATCATAACCATTAAAATTTATGTTCTTCATAAAAATCATATCATAGGCAATGGAATAAAATTGGAATGACTAAAATATTATCATATCATAACCTTGGGAAAAAAATTTAGGTTTAAAATCAACTCCTCCTAGGACATCCAAAGAAAATAATAAGGTTTCCTAACAGTTTTATAATTGTATAACTTGTGTTAGGTAAATATGTTTCATAAACAACTTTTCATCTTATTAAAAACTAATAATAGAATGATTATGAATGGATTTCTACGATAATATCCCCATTAATTCATTAAATATAACAACATAAATAATATTGGATGGATAAATATTTTTAAATATCAGTTAAAGAATATGTTAAATAAAATTACCTTTTTTAATATATTTATTTTATGTCATAATGAATTTAAAATAATATTTTATTTGGAAACAACTTTAGAAACATATGAAGTAGTATTAAAAATCATTTACTAAATCTTATGTAGAAAATAAACATTCCAAATTGAAAAAAATAATTAAATAAAAATATATTTGGAAAACATTTTTTAATTTATCATCGAAAACATATATAATTTTTTTTAAATCATTCGAAACACTTCATGAACAAATTTTTAGTAAAACTTTTTTGTTTGAAACATAAATTTAAGGAAACATTTTTTAGAATATTATAAAAATATTTGAATAAAAAAATTAATCTTCAAATCAAAAAATTGAATCATAAATGAAATTATGGTCATGGTAGTGGATAAATCCATACTCGAAAAACATTACATTTTCAACATAACTAGTTTATAAAATATCTTCAAATGAAAAAAAAAATATTACATTCTTTAAACCATTTTTTAAATGGGAAAAAATTGGAAAATTCCTTTTAAGGAACATTCAATAAAATTATAACATATTTAGAAAACTTTTTTAAAAAAAATGGTTATGAATGAACATCGATTCCTGACTGAAGTGAGAGAAAATAAATATTTTCCTAAAAAAATTTCCTATAAAGATTTTTTTAAAAATAATTGAAAAATGGTACCATTAATTTAATATATAATTAATAACCAATGGATAAGAAACTTCATGAGATTAATTGAGATATGTATCATAATATTTCATTAATTAAAGAATAATCATAAATAATGCAACTAACCATTGATATTGAAGAAATAAACTCCTACCACATTGGTTACATGAAATAATAATAACCCTAAGAGGGTGAAATTAGATGAATATTAATATTCCATCAAAATAAGGATATTTATGATATTAAATATCATATAGGACAATTTACATGTCCAAAATGAATGTCTGTTCATAACAAAATATTTGTCTCCATAATCAAATATTGAGAAAAAATTAAATTTTTTATTTGAAAAATTTGGAATAGTAGACACCATGAAATATTTATTTAATATGGGTAGGTAAATAAAAATAAAAAAGGATATGAATCATATAATAAAATAATGTAAATTATATAAATAATCCAAAATAAATCATGAATGTGATAACCACTCTATAAATTAAACATTGATAGATTATTTATTACATAATTTTACACTTAATACAACTAAAAATACTAATTAGTATATTTTTATTGGGATTTAGGTACAATACATAACAAATTAAATCAGGAAATACATCAAATTTATTGAATGCATACATAAAATGTTCATAATGGTCGATGGATTTTTAGAAAAACAAGACATAAGCTAGGGGAATAAATAATAATTCTCTGAGATATAAATCCATGTGAGAGAATAATAATGGAATAAGGTAAATAAATTTTATAAAATATTAATATTGATGGAGTTAAATATATCATTAAAAATATGGTTTGATATTTCCTGATAATCATTACATGGAAAATGTGATAAAAAATTAAATCAATGTATCGTAAACATATGTCAATGATAAATTCCAATATATCGTTAGGTTAAATGTCTCATAAAGTAAATATTTTAACTTTATATCCTATCATGTCATCTCATGAGACTAAACATTAATGAATACACTATATCTCTATATAATTTCGGGTGTACCCATCACTTGTATTTCATTATCGTTCATAAGTGTTCCACATAGATCGTACAACATGGATTCATTAATCATCATATTTTATTCAATTATTATTGATTTTGGAGTTCATAAAAGAAAATTTCCTTGTCAATGAAGTATACGAGTATATATTTTAACACCCATGAAGTAATTGGGATAGGTATTCGACACAAAATTATTTAGGAATGGAAAATCATGTAGAAATTTTTATTGCATAATGAAGTAATTAAAAATTAATAAAAATGAAGTAATAAGAGGGAAATTTATATCTCAAAATTTTTATATAAAATTGGAGGTAAGGTGGTTATGGAATAACATATAATGTCTCGTTTAAATGATGTTATAGTAGATAAGGTCAGGAAGATACTTTAATAAAGAGGATAAATGAAAAGTTTCGTTACTTGAGTGTGTGAATAAAAATGTCTCGTATGAGATTATTGAGAGATTAATGGATTCCTGGGAGACCTCTAGAGATTAAGGGTTTGTAACACCTTTAGATTTTGAGAATTATTATTTTCTCAAATTAATTTATCTTTTCAATATTTTCCATTTCATATAATATTTGTAATATATAATTATATATATGTATAATAAAACACTAAGTAAAATATTCAATTCCTACAAAATACCAAATTTTCATGAGCTACAAGAAATATAAACATGGATTGCACAACAATAAACACTAACATGGCATCTGATGCATGAATCACTTAGTTGGTGTACGACACATGCAACACTCAGTTTATACAAAACATCTATTTTAATATCTTTAATTATTTATATTAGATAATTATTTCCTAGAAGTTAAACATATTAAAATGTGTAGTAATAACTAATTTTCAATTATTTTTTATAATGGGTTTATATTATTAATACATATTGATAATAAGAGATATGATTTTGAGTAAGCTCGTTATTCTATTTGAAAAAACATTTTGGTTAATAAACTGATTGTAATAATTAATATAATTCTAGAAAAGTTTAGAAATATAATCAAATAAAATAATTTTTTTTGTAATAATACCATTGAAATTATATTTGATTTAATTGTTTTGGTTTTTAATGAGAAATTTCAATTTTTGAGAAATAGTGACAAATACAGCTTTTTAGTTATAAACTGCCTTTTTTCTAACAAATTAAAAAATATAAAATATATTATAAAAATGTTTTAAAGAAGAACTAGATGAATATTACATCTACAAATAACATTAAATTCATTAGTATCAACATTACTTTTATGCTGAATAAAAAAATATTAAATTGTTTTTGAACTTTTTCCAACAACACAATCACATTATTTCATCCCATTTCTCGGATTATCACAAATATAAATTGGGAATTTTCTATTATTTAAATTTAAAAAATCTGAAATTTACCATTTTATTCCATCATATGTTAATATATTATTAGAATCATCATAATTTTGAAAATTATTATAATTAAATATTATTATAATTAATCATATCAGTTATCGACAAATTAAGCTAAATTGGGGACTAAAAGTTAAAAATAATGTGAAAAAATGACGTAGAAACGTATATAAAACCCATTTAATACATATAGATCTTATATAAACCTTAAATTTTTGATATATTTTGGTTTGTTAATTTTTTTATCTAATAAAATGTGAAAAAATAAGCAAATTGAATGTTAGACCTTTTCATTCCTTATAAAGGACACCATCTCTACCTATTCCTAAAACCTCTAAATCATATTACATTAGACCAAGAACTAGAAATATATCCTCTAAAAAATATTCCATTAAATTTTGAATCTTCCCATTGGGATGATACCCTCTCAAATAATCCATTGGGAACAAAGAAAATGGTGTTACCCGATTAAGAGTTAATGACTTCCCTCAAGATCCTTTCCATTGTATTGCTTCTCCACTACTCAACTCTCTTTATTAAAATATTTTGTGAAAAAAAGAGTATAAAAAATATACTATGATTTATTTATTAAATGGTTCTAAAATACACATACACACACCTTCATCTAATGGATGTTGATCATACTGTTTCTAAGTATGGAGAACTATTGCCTAACAAAAAGATGGTTGTTCATTTCTTCATTACGACCAATAATTGTGGAAATTATTAGGTAAAATATATTTATATATTTTTAAAATTATATGTATTATTTATTTGTATTTCTTAATTACTTTTACAACACACTTTATTTTACCATCTATTTGGTGTATATATGATAATGTTGTTTGATGAAGTATGGACCACCACCCCCTCAATGTAATTTGATTCATTCACACAAAAAATAGAATGTATTAAAGATGGTTTAAATTAAATTTTATGATATATATGATATATTAAATCTAGTTTTTTAATTTTATATATATACACACACATATATACATATGTTATTTACATACATTCTTTCATTATGACATCAAAAATTGAAAACAATGTTTTTTGTGTATATACGACTTATTGTATCCATGAACAGAGTATTCCATTACGATCATAATTATTATATACATTATTATAACATACATATAATGTATTTTACTAATATTTATATAATTTTCTACATTTTGGAATAATTATATATATACAAAGATTAACGATATAAACAATTAAGGCACATGTGATGAACAAAGAGAATATTACACAAAGTGAACCATTAACATAATATCATTAAAAATATGGTAATATAAAATTATAATCAAAACATATATTTTAATAGATATAATATTATTATTTTTTAATTTATATATGATAAAATTATATTTATTATATATAAATCTAGTATGAGTACAAAGAGAGTCAAGACACCAGGTAAGAGGATTCCATCTCAATTTTTATTTATATGAGATAGAATCTTTGTCCACCGCACATTCATTTTTTGGGGTTTATATAATTTCCATGATTGTATTATATAAATATTTTACTTAAATTTATGGTTATTTCAATTCCCATTTGATAATCCTTTGTTTATGGGTTTTATTTCTCAATACATTCCAAATTGAAAAAAATGATTTTGTCTAAATTTTCATTCTTTGAGACCCATGTTTTGAAATGCACCTAAACTCATATTAGGGGTGTGTAAAAATACATTTTACATCAAATATCATCAATATAATAAATTCATGATATTATATACTCCATTTAATTATCATTCCTTACATGTATAACATGATCCCAACATGCGGATTTAAAAGAGTTTATTTATATTATCTCATTGTATTTCCAGATTTTTTATGTTTATGATTCCTTTGATAAACTCTAATGAACTATATTTAAATATTATTTATTCATTTCTTTATCCTATATTATTTCATGATATACTCATGTATTAGTATATTTTATAATCTTTGGAACATAATATATTTGCTAATGTGTTCTTAGGAAAGCCCGACTTTACCCTGTCTTCAGTCGGAAATCTATGTTTTCCAAAATTTGTTTCCAATAATATTATTCCATTACCCTATAATATATAAAAGATATTTTTTACCATTATTTATTTTACTATTATTTATGGTTATATTATTGTCACTTTCCATACAAGACACTTTTCTATCTTTTTTACCGTGCAAAAAGAATATTCTTTTCACCATGTAAGACATGTATAGATATATCTATTGTCATTTCTATGAAGTTCCATTTAAAAAATATTTAAAAATATTATTCATTGTAATATGTTTTTTAAAAGTATTTTTAATGAAATATTTTTTTGAAAATGATTTAAATCTTTTTGTATATATTTTTATGTAATTTTTTTTAAAATGTTTTCATAGATTATTTAAATATTTTTCATATTTTTTTAAAAAATTGGTTTCCGAAACGTTTTTCTCATTGGAAGTAAAATTATTTACCAATTTGTTTGAAAATTTTATTTTCTGTTTTCACCCTTTTGTTAATGAAATGAATTTCATGTTTTTTCATTATTATTTTATGAATTATCAATGAAAATTACATTCAAAACATATTCATGATTTAATTATATGTTTTAAAATTATTCATAAATAATTTATTTTCAAAAATGGATCAAGATTTTTCAAAAAAAAATTATTCAAGTGTAATCAGGGAAAATGTTTTTTATAATTTTTCAAATATTATTTTAATTCAGTTCGTGGAAAATTTTTTCAAAATTTTTTCTTCTGTTATTTTTATTTTTTAAATGTATTTTCTAAGAAAATGATTTTCAAATGGTTTTATTTATTAAATAGCCTTTTCAAACAAGAAAATATTGTTTTCATATGAATTTTTATTGGATAATATTAAAAATTATTTTCTATCTAGGATGACATCTATTTATGTTACTTATTACTCTCTAATAAATTATATAGTTGTTCCATTCATATCCTTTATATTAATGAGTTATGATTAATTACATGGTCTTTATGAATTTTTTTTGTTTATAGTGGGTAATATGTTAATGATACTTGTTTATCCTTTATGGGTTATATGATTTCGAATCAAGCTTCTATTCGTGGGTTATGATTATGATAAAATGAGTATCAAACCTATATATTTCCATAGGTTATTTTATTTTTACATGTTTATGATAACAATTTCATTCCATGTGTTATGATATGTTTGATTTTGATCATGTAGCCAATGAATATATTATTTCTTTAGGTGACATGTGGGACATATATCTCCTTCAAAGGCATTAGGTAATGATTTATATCTCAATATACAGACATGTATGGAATGAGGTTCTAATCAACTCTTTAATAAAGGGATGGAATGAGGGTTTACTTGGTTCTGTAATACAAGTCTATAATGAGGGTTTACTATGTTTTGTAATATAGGGTTCTAATGAGGGTTTACTGGGTTTAGTAAAACAATGCTAGAATGGGGGTTCAACCAGGTCATTAATGGACTTTCTCTCCTTATATGGTCACAGATGTGATTCCTTGGATATTATGGATATCAGTACATGCCTATTTTTTGGCACAAATCAATGTCTTACTCTTATGTTATTATTTTAGGGTTTATGTCATTCACTTCCTTTTAATTCAAGCCTTATGAGCTGCAATGCTTTATTCCATTATTCACGTATATGAAATTTTATATGGAGGGTTTGATCATCAATTTCAAAATTCATGTTCTCACACACATATGCCTAGGGTTATTCTTACATGTATCTCTTGTTTACCATTACTGACTAAATGATTACCTCACTTTTTATGTTTCCATCCTCAGGTTTTCAAGATATGTATTGTGTTTGATGTGTCTAAGAAGGTATCTAGTCATGAAGACCGTTATGTGAGATAATTTATCTCACTTATGTATCATTTTTTTAGTTTCCATGTTTCCAATGTCACTATAGCAAACTACAATCATTTGAAGACTTTTTGTATAATTATAAGGTATTCCAAAAATTTTATGTAGTGAACATGTTTGAAATGTGACAGTTGCTACATTTGGTATCAGAGTTGGTGTATACCTATCATTTGGAAACTATGATGATAATACCTTTGTGAGATTCCTAAGTATATTTCTACGTATATGACTATGGATTTATCTAAGGATATGTATAAGTATGAGTTAACATTTAAGAAAACATCCAGGAATTTTGTTTAATGAAATAATTGGTGGTTTACATGAAATAAATACTTTTTTGGATTCTACAAGTGGATGTGTCTCTATCATAGATGTACCTTGAGGTAAAAACTCTGATTATAAGATTTGGGCTTGACTCAGGTTAATCTGGAACATGAAAATTTGTCCTAAAACCCTCATGGTTTGACACATTCGGGGGATAGGCTTTTTTAATTAACAAACTCTTCATGAACCACCTTGAATGATTTAGATATTAGGTAGCTATGAATAACCAAGGATAAACCCAAAGTATCATATAATATCGAACGTGTCATGATTTTGTCATCAAAAAAAGTAATTATTTTCTTGACTATGTGGTTTTATGCTTTGATAATCAATGCTTACCATATGAATCAGGTTTTAGTCAATGGAAGGAACTAGAAGGAAATGGATTAATGCTAGATGTGATGAAATATATTCTAATTAGTAGTGAAGTGGGATGATCTATGGAATTAATAACATCACAATCATATTCAATTTGTTTTAACGGAACATGATTAACAATTTTTACCTTAAATAACTCTCAAACTCACCAAGATAGATAGAGATGAAGTTCATTCGTAGTTCGTGTATTAGAGACCATAGAGGAAAAAATATTCAATTTCCTTTGTGTGTGGTACATGGAATGTATCACCTAAGTGAGGGTTTTAGAGGAACAAGAAAATGTTAATACATTGGAAAAGAAGATAAACAAGATAGTTACATCAAGGGAAAATTATGTGTTCAGTAAATGAAATGGATGTGAATTTTGGACTCCCATGGTCAATATCAAAGGTCATTATTTTTATGTGTGGAGTAAATTGTCATTATTAAACTCAATGTGCCAGGTGAAAGGATACTAATGTTAATAAATAATTTGCTGTGAGTAATGGTTACATTACTTATGATTAAGAGTCTACAGATAAAATATGATGTAAAAATGTATTTTGTAATTGGATGATGTAGCATTAAAAAGAGATTAAGGATGAATTTATCAATGTATTTATGTATTTGTATTTCAGAATAAATTTTTTTGTATTATTTATAGACTATACAGTTTATGATTTTATAAGGATTTAACATAACATGTTTAATATTCATGTTGGATTAGAAAGGTTATCTCATGTTTGTTAAAAATATTATTAAGGCATGGTGACCCTTAATATCTTATATAATATAGGATAATGTTGTATATATAACATTATGTGGGGTACGAATAAATAAATCAGACTGTATTGATTACTTTGTAACTAAGTAATGGCATATATATAGGTGGTTTATGCTACCTCATAGGATGTTTAAAACATTTTTTAATTTATAGAGTAAATCTAATATATAATGGAATGAGGAAGAATGCATGTTTTCCAAAATTATTTATGGTAATTCAAGTTTTTACAACGATTCAGGATAATATATGTTGAGGTTCTTAAAATTAATTGATTGTGAAATCATATATATACATTGTGTTGTACATGATAATCAATATTACTCTAATTTCATTATTCTCTTTCTATTGAATTAAATTTTTCAACTTTATGATGTGTTATAAGGATAACTTTCCATAAACTGTTTAAATTAAACTTATGAGGAATTTTTTGTGGATTGAGACTGTGTTGAAAAAATTGGTTAAAATGAAAATAATTCATTTAATTTATTTATGGGATTTCAATATTATATATTATATTGGTCCCATTTTAAAAAATCGCACATCATGTATATCATGTGGAATCCAATCTTTTCCTGAGAGGCCATGGGACAAGAACCCATGACTGATAGAAGATAAGGGTTTCACATCTACCACTGGCCTACACAAATTCTTGGTTAAAGAATATTTATTTGTAATGAATTAATATTTATTATCAAATATTAGTGCTTATTATTATAGATTAAAGAATTTTTTTCATGAAACTAATAGTTATAATTTTTTTTATTCTATGTGCATTAAGATCCATCAAACAAATATTTTAGTTCTTTAATAATCAATGTTAATTTCAAGACATTAGTTCCATGTGGATATGAATGTATTAGAAATTTTCAAAGCACACCACAATTATCAATTTTTTATATAAATTTTTAAATAATTATTCATCATTTGGTAAGGGATAAAAACAATTGTGTCCCTAGTACCTTAATATTCAATGAGCAGATGACCATATAAATCATCACTTTTCTATGACTTTGAGGACCTCAACATTTATTTTGATCATTCACTTATTTATGATATCTAGGGTAAATAACTCCCTAAAAATATTCATATTTTCCTTCAGTTTCTAATTTTCACACAAAACATATTATTAAATATGTGGAATCCCAGATATTTGTTACATTGGGTAACTGTTATGTATCCAAGTTTTCATTTTTAACGAAATTTTTAATATCATTTTTTAAGATGTGGGGTACAAATGAATTAATTATAAATTTATTAAAACATTGAAAACCCTTATGAATTTCAAGAGAGAAATTCATTTATAGGGGGTGGGAATGTAAGGCGTTGATATTTTGAAAATTATTTTTTAATAATTAATATAACATTTAATGATTTTTCATTTTACATGACACTAGACATATATATATATATATATATATATATATTAATTTATATTAAAACAGTATGTCAAACATTCATTTCTTATAAAAACCTAACATATCTTGCACTTCTTGGAATACCATCTTTTCTTGCACAATGATAAAGACCAACATGGCGTACGACTCATGAAACATTGAGTCGGTGTAAAAATAAGAAAAATTGGGTCCTATAAAACATCTAATTTTATTGTTTTAGTTATTTACATAAGATATTTATAACCTAAAGGTTAAACATTGTAATATTAATAATAATTCATACATTTAATATATTTTTTATAATTTATTTATAAAAAATAAACATGTTGATAATAAAAAATATGTTCTTTTGGTAATGTCCCTTTTATGATTAGAAACATTATTTTCTTAAATGAACTACTTCTAATAATTAATGAAATTTAAAAAAATTATTAATTTAATTTGATAAAATAATATAAATATTTAATTTCATAACTGTAAATTATCTTACGGGGGACTTTAGGTAATTTTATGAGAAATTTAGTTTTTCTATGAATAGTGAAAAATACTACTTTTTGGTTAAATACAACAATTTTTGTGGAATATTTTATTAATTATAAATGACAATATTAATATTTATTAAAGTAAAATTATATTATTATTACATCTACTAATAAAATTAAATCCCTTAGGATCAACATCACATTGAAACTAAATAAAAATCATAACAATCCTTCGAATGATTTCTTACATTAAAACACAATTATTTCATCTCATCTGTGGGATTAAAAGTGATAAAAAAAATTCCACTTTTTTATTGGAATATATAAAATATAACATATCCATTTTTTTCTATATAAATTTTATATTTTAAAAATATCATGTTATTTTTTGAGGAAAATTATTAGAAAAATTGATTAAAATTAATCAAAATAGTTAATGCCAAATTATTCTTATTAGGGATTAAACCATTAAATTATGGGCCCAAATGACCTAGAAAAATCATTAAAATAATAATTATTTTCATATTATGATATAAACATAAATTATTGGTTTTATTTTTAAGATGTTTTTTATATAAGATCATGTGGAAAACTAATATGTATCTACAAATTCTAGGTGATTCCTTTTTCTTCTCTGTAAAAGGACACCACATCTACCCATACCTCACACCACTCATGCATCATAAGATCCGAATATACCTAACCATATTTCCTCCACAAAATACTCCCTAATACCATGAATCCTTCCTTTAGGGTGAAACACACACAATGAATCATTTTGGCACAAAAAATTGGAGTTACTCAAATAAGAGGTAACGACTTTTCTCATGCTCTGATCCTTTATTTCCTTCTCCACACTATAAAAAATTTATTCAATTATTTTGTTAAAAAATAAGTATCATAAATATATTAGTAATTTTTTTATGCAATGTTTTTAATCTACACTTACACACACCTCCATCTACTAGATTTTGATCACACAGTTTCAATGTACAATGAAATACATCCAAACGAAACGATGATTGATCATTTCTCCGTTACCATAAAATAATTGTTTTCATTTTGATAAAAACTAAATTTATATATATAACATATTATAATTATTAGGTATTTATGATTTTTTATACCTTTTATAACACAAAACATTTACCTTCCATTTTGTGTTAATACGATACACTTGTTTGAGGAACTGTGGACTACCACCCCCTCAATGTTATTTGGTTTGTTCACACACAATCATAGAAATTATTAAAGATGGGTTTAATGAAATTATATGAAATATATTATGTATTAATTATACTTTAATATAAATAGACATAAATAAAAATATATACTTATTTAATTTACATTATTTCATTTAATAAGAAAATAAAAATAGAATTCAACATTCATTATTACGTACGGGTTACTATCTCCATGAACGGTGTATTTCATTACATACATGATTATGATTAATATTATTATAATATACATATTTTAGATATACATGGTATTTATATAATTTCACACATTATATAATCATGATAAATGTATAAGTATTAATGAAAAAACCAATTATGACACATGCGAAGAACAAAGAGAATATTGAATGAATTGAAACCATAACGTAGGAACCATAACAAGTGTTTAATATAAAATAATAATAATACCATATATAGTAATTTGTATAAGAATGTTATCTATAAATTATATATAATAAATTATATTTATTATATAGGAATCATGTATGCGTACAGAGAGAGTCAAGACACTATGTAAGGGTATTTCATACCACGTTGAATTTATGTGAGATACAAGTTATGTTCACCAATATTTAATTTTTTGTACTATATTTATTTTCTATAATTGTACTATATTAATGATGTAATTATATTTATAGTTATTCACATTCTCATTTTATTATTCTTATTTCATGGGGTTATATTTTGAAAAGTTACCAAATTGGTAAATATGTTTTTGGCCTCAATTTGCCTTATTGGAGACTCATGTTTTGGAATGCACATTATAATTTCATTCAACATGTATAAAATTATGTTTAAAATGAAAAATCATGAATCTAAATCTTCTAATGATATTATATGTGTCATTTAATTACCATTAACATTATAGATAGCAAGATCCCAAGATACCAACTATAAATGTTTATTGAGACAATCTCGTTACATATCAATTTAGTTTGTGTTTATGCTTTTATTGATAAAATATTTTGATCTATATATGAAGAATATTCATTAGTTTCATTAGCCTATGTTTTTCAATGATATATTCAAGTATTGTAACAATTTTATACTCTATGGGAAAAACGATATTTAAGAGAGTGTTTTTAGGAATTCCAGACTTTACACTATCTTCCGTCAAAAGTTTATGTTTTTCAAAAGAGTGTAAATGATTATATTCCATTACAATATGATATATAAACTAATTTTTTACCCATTTTACTAATATATTTAATTAAATATTCTTGTATCCCTATGAAAAATGAACATTTCTATCATTTTTACAAGGGAAAAGGAGTGTTCTCTTCACAATATATGACATGTACACATTATCATGCAATCCATATTTTGATGATCACATTGATTTTTTTAAAGTATAATATTTAGGAATTTTTTTAAAAAAATTAATTTTCACATTGTTTTTTTCAATATTTTTTGAAACTTAATTTAAAATATTTTATGGAAAATTGTTTTCAAGACATATTTAAATGATTTTAATGTTTTCTAAAAGAAAAGGTTTCCAAAACGTTTTTATTTTTCAAGGATATTGCGATTCAAAACATCTTTAAGATTTCTTTTTTGTTTTCAAAATATTCTCAATGAAATATTTTTCATCAAAATCGAAATATTATATTATATATTTTTAATGAAAATGATTTTTAAGACGTTTTAAAGATTTCTATATATGTTATCAGAGTTTTTTTCATATGAAATGGATTTAAAAAAAATAATAACTTCATTTAATTATTTAAAGTGTTTTTAAATAAATGGGTATAAAAAATTTTTATGCATATTGTAATTGTATTCAGGGAAACAATTTTTCAAACGGATTTCATGTATTCTATATCATTTTTCATGTTAGTTTATAGTAAAATGATTCTCATTTTGTTTTAAATATAAAAAATTATTCTTCAAAAAATACAGTATTTTTCCCCATGAAATGATTTTAGAGTATATTTCATAATTCTTTTTCATTTAAGATGAAATATATTGAAGTTACTCATGCCTTTCTATGAAATGATCCAATGGATCCATTTATATCCTCAATATGAATGATTTGTGATTATTTAAATCGTCTATATAAAACCAATTTCTCCTTCACGGGTATTATTCATATGATACCCATTACTCTTTCATGAGATATATAAATTTTAAAAACACTTATTTTCATTTGTTATGTTTATGATGAATTGATTTGGAAGCATGTATATTTCAACATGTTAGGATATGATTACATACTTATGACCCAGATTACATTTCATAGGTTATTATGTGCATATTTATTATATTGTGGAACATGTATATATTATTTCATTATGTGATAGGTGGGACCTATATCTCCCCAAAATTAATTTGGTATTGATTTAAATATCATGATATAGACAAAGATGGAAGGTGTGTTTAATCGGTTCAATAATATTGGGATGGAACGAGGGTTTATATGGATCAATAATATAGGGTTGGAATAAGTTTTTACCATATTTAGAAATATAGGGAAAAATCAGGGTTTACATGGTTCAGTAATATAGGGTAGTAATAGGGGATCACCCGGTTCAGAAACAAATTTCTTCACTATGATGGATTTGGTAGTGATAACATTTCTACTAGGGAAATGAAAATATGCCTACGGGTTTCAACAATTCAATGTCTAACTCCTATGTTATGCATTTAATTAGTTTTTACATTCCATCTTTCAGAATCAATTTTTATTAACTGAAAATATATATTCCATTATTCTTTTATATGATATTTTTTATTCAGGGTGTGATTATCTATTTTCATGATCATGTTATGATATTGTTGTTCTCATATTGATGCTTCATGTCTTCCTTGTTTAACCTTACTAATCATTCTATCTCCCACGTTTTTATGTTTCCATACCAAGGTCATAATGATATGTATTATTCTTGATGTGTCTAAGAACATTTCTTGTCACGAAAAACCTATTGGGAGAAAATGTAGCTCACTTATGTACTAGTGTTTATGTTTCTTTGTTTCCAAAATCACAGTACCAAATTTTTTTTTGTGTGTCTGTTTTTATAACGGTTTAGTATTCATCAAATGTTATGTAAATTATATTTTTTTAATTAGATGTCCTCTACAAGGTCATAGAATAAAAATTATGCACAAATATTTATTGAATATAAATGATATAATCAGTGGGTATATGTAGGAAAGAAAATAGATTTCTTTATTATTTATATTTTGGACTCTACAGAATAAAATAACCAAAAATAATATCCATCCAATGTTGATTCCCATTTTTTATAAAAAATGTGATTATTCATAATTATTTTATAAGGTAGAGGGCCAAAATTAATAATGAAATATTCATGATTATGTGGAGGTTATACATACTCGTAAAAATATGTTTTTAGAATCATTAAAAAATATGATATGTTTAGGAGGATTCATAAGGTATCAATAAAATATTTCAAATATACATAAAAAATTATTATTAAATGAAAAAAAATTGTTTGGACGTCATTGAAATTAATAGTATATATTACATCACATTTTGGTTATTATGACGTCATAATAAAGAAAGTATATTTATAAGGTGTTGTATTTAACATGAAAATAATATTATCTCTGATAATTATGAGAAAATCACCATTTGATAATTCCAATGATATGATAGAAAAAATAATATTATTTTTATATAAATAATAACAATTTTTTTATTTGTATTTTTCAATTTTAAATAAAATTACATAATAAATGATCTATTTTATGACAATAACAAATTTTATAACCTTATAAATGTTATATTTGACTTCCAAATAATATTATGATGAATTATATTTCATAAAAATTATTTAGTATTTTATTAAAATATTTTTTATTTCAAAAATTCATTATTTTATCAAAAAAATAAATAAATTGAATTTGAATGTTAGAGATAAATACCAAATGTGTATCATTATATCAAAATAAAAATCATTTAAAATTTAACAATAATAGGATAAAAATATATATTATTATATAAAACATAACAAACATACTCCTAATTATATTCCTTTGATACATATATCATTAATACACAATCAGACTAAATAATTTTAATATGGATGATAGGGAGACTTTCATGGACTGTTTCTGCGTACATGGTTTCAGCAGCGATCCTGTAGGTCATGGATATCCCCCATAAATGGTTTCAATAATGCATATATTATTGTAAATAACTTTTTCTATTGGTCAATAAAAAATCCCATTTATTCTATCTCCCTTGTAGAATCAAAAAATGGGCTTCATTCTATACGATCCTACTATTTGAGGCCATCAATTTCTTTTCCTCTCTTGGCTGGATTTGAGGAAACCGTATATTTATACTAATAATGTGATCATTATTACATGACTATATTATTAATTGTAATGTTACATAATGGTCATTTAACAGTGATAGGATTTAATATGACCAAATAATTACAACAATTTTCTATAACATTATTAAATAATAATTCCTATTAATTAAATCAAAATGAGAATTTTATTTTAAAAAATTATTTCATTACAATCTTCCCCATAAGAAATTTTACCCCAATATTTTTTTCCAAAACAAAAACAGATGAGGGGGCCTCTATTTATTCAATTCATTTAGTTTCCACGTTGCTTCTCCAAAAGCATGGTTTCTCAGAAACACATTAATAGACTGAGTTGTCTAATTTAGATCAATTTGTATCTATTATCTGTTATCTTCACTAGATTATCCTCATAAAAATGTTAATTAACCAATGGTAAGACCTCTAGATTGTGTACATGTGAGGGGTCTTGTATTTACTTTCCAAAGTTGTATAAATTTAATACACCCTATACATGTGATAATATTGGGGGGAGTTCAATTCTGTAGGATATAACTCCAAAGTGTTCATGGATCACAATGGGGGTCATGTATCATTGATTAAGCATTCCCTTATTCCCAAATATAATAATTTTCATACATTTTGATTTAAATGAATATCATGTATCGAACATAAAACTATATGTATTGATGATATTTGTTGCCATATAGATTTTTTAAAATCTGGAAATCCTTGATTTACTGCTAAATGGTATTTATCGTTTCCACCATTTCCATGACCATTTCAGGATCTAGTAGTTTTCATTCAACAAAATCCTCCAAAAAAATAGGGGCTCTACACCTCATCCCATTAAGGCCCTAATATGAGACAGTTTGATGATTTAGTGGAATATATTATTCTATGATATCTCAACTAGAGGAAGATGTTGGTAAATTTATCATTTTTAGTTCATTGGATATTCTCAAAATATTTCTTACAATGTCTGAATATTCTTCTCAGAATCTCTTTCATTTTTATGATGATATGTCATAATGTTGTTTCTATAATTTTTTATAGTATAATAGATACATTTATAGAACATGGAGGTGAATCATGTATATTGACAATATACAGTCATATGTGGTACTACATATAAACTAAACACTTCTATATATATTCGTCAATTTTTCTATTGTGATGTGTCCTCTCGAATTATGATAAATTGATCTTTATTATTAATATGATCCACAAAAAACAATTTATCATTGAATCCCATGGATGTATTGGTATGTTTTAGGAAAATGTGAAACATGATATTTTCCAATTTCTATATTGGTTTGGGTAATGATTTCATCACCCCTCATAAAACATCCATTCAGCCATCACTTGCTGACATGTCATGCATTTTTATGTATATTGTGAGATAAACTACATCATATGGTCCCACTGATATAGATCTTGGAGATCTCGATACCTATTGTTTCTCCATGAGTTATTGTAGGAATTCAGAATATGTGAATCATATAATAGTTTCTTCATTACCTCAAGATGTTATAGTATACAATGTTGTGACCCAAATCACAAAAATCCTTCTACATTAACATTGAACTCTATTTATTTCCATTTTTATATAGTTTCATAATTTTTTATAATTCCTACATCATTTCATAGGACATACATTAACTTTTCCTATATAGAGGGTTGATAAATAACTTTTAAAATATTGATGATGATATTTATTTTATGAATCCCTTGACAATCCATTACAAATCTACAAAGACATTGGTAAACTCAATTACCATCAATTATATAATTTTTGGGTCCCTTATGCATAGAGAGTCCACCATTTTTTTTGATTTTCCATGATGGATGTAAATTGACAAATCATAGTACTATATCATCTCTAACTATTTTCAATTTTTCTAAATCTAATATTTTTTAGTGAATATATATTGAATAATTTTTTGATCTATATATATTTCAAACACCTTTAAAATGAGAATGTGATAATATATTTTCCAATAAATGACCACTACTACAAACTATAGATAATTCTTTGGGTAGTTCTGTTCATTTAATTTATATTTTCCTTCCTTTTAGTGGATAGATTCTCCCAATTATTCTTCATATTTTTAGAGTATATTAAATCATCATCTAAAAATATAACCAAAAATATGATGGGTTAATCTATAATGATAATATTCATCAAGTCCAATACGGTTAAATGAGAATTAGTGTGGAAAAAAGACATTACTAGGGACTCATTGTTCCAAAATAATTGTACGAAAAGAGGTATCCATGATATCATCATTCATTACACAATCATTGTTATATCTCAATTGATGATCATCCTTGGAGAATTATTTTTCTAAACATAGCTAACTGAACAAATCATAAATCCATAAATGTAAACTCTTGTTTGTTATTGTGATATTGTTGAGCTAAAGAGAGTCAATGAAAAGGTTCATTGACCCATTAGTGTTTTTTAAATAGGGAATTAGTGCACCCCATGGTGAATAAAATGTATCCAGGAACCGTTTATCCTTATTATCCTATGTTTTTTTCCTCATCACATAATTTTTCAAAACAAACAAAAATATACATAGTATATGGTTATATAAACACCCCAGTTATAAGATTGATTTAAAATCAATCCTCTTGACAAGGAGGAATGGCATTGAATTCAATGAGAAACACAATAGAATTTTCCCTCAAAATATGAATGTATTCAAGGATGGTTCCTTCATTATTCATAATCATTATTTGATTATATTCTTTTTGTAATTCCATGATCCCAGTTACCCATATTTTGTGCATTATTACATAAATTGGCATGATACAAAGATTCATGCCCTGAAAGACCTCTCAGTTTAGTAGTATTGAATGTACTAGATACAATGATAAGTTTTACATTACATCATTAAATAAAAACATCAACAACATTTTTTTCCCATTTTAACACACTTATATCCTTAGACTATCCCTACTAGTCTACCATAAAATACTTCTTCACATCCTTGAAAAAATAAAACATTGAAAGTGGTGAGATCAAATGTTCAGTAAGGATAAAAATGTAGTGAAAACTATAATAAATAAGCATAAATAATTATGGAAATGTATAAGGCTCAAACAAAATCCTTTAAAAATTAAACATCAGCATAAAATGGGAAACATAAAATAAAATAATGCCATTACATATTCACATAGATATTGTACTACTCGAATAATCAAATGCAATATCAACAGCCACATTCTTAATGATGTAATGCATAATTCTAGACTTCATATCCACATATATAAGTCCAGGTTCCAAGGCAAAAAATAATATTTTTCCTAGACCTTGTGACAAGATAGTAGTTTGTCTCATTATACTTAATGATGCATTAAGGAGCTATATAAGGCTTCACCCATCAATTACTAAGTCCAAATCATTCCTCATATTAAAAGGATTAAGTATAACATAACCATTCGTATGATAAATAGAATACAAAATGTAAATACAATATCAATAAACCATGAAAGGTTAAAAAATAACTCATCCATAGTCAAACACATCACATATCCTTCAATACAATATATAAGTTTTTTATCATAATAATTCAATATCAAACAAGTTTAAAATTCATCAAAGGATGTTGAAATAGATGAAATGAAAAAACATTTATTGAAATATCTCTCTCTATTTTGAAATCATTTCAAAGTTATATAATTATAAATTAATGCATTAATTTTGAATATATTTCTATAAGAATGTATGGGAAGCTTTGAGGATGATATAATGGTGGAAAATAGCCACACCCGCTATATATGTAAAAAAGTACATTCTTACCTTAATTTTTTCAAAATGGATATAAAGTACCTTGTATGGAAACCGATGGAAATATTTCATTCAAAAAATATATGATCAAATAATGGAATAAATGATTTTAACCCATAGTATAGTAAATAGTAAAAATGTTTTTAAATACATTTTATGAAAATAAGGATTTGAATTTAACCATTACCTTGTACTTTTCCTTGGTTGAGGGTATCTTAACCTCAGGTATAATAGATAAATAATTGTTATTAAATTATTTAAGAAACATATAAGTAAATGTGATATCATATATTATCTTCTAATATTACATTGTTAATAATTTTTCTGTGTCATCTCGTTTCAGGTGTTAACTGATTCGTTTTCCTTTATATGTTTTGTTACGTAAGATGTGTATGTAATGAATACGATTTATTTAATTGATATCCAGAATTATATTAAGTACATAATGATTATTTTTAATCATAAAATTAAAATTATTTTTCAATGATTACGATGGAGAATGATTCTCATCACGTTCGTGGAGACGGTAATTTGTATGTACGTATGAGCGACAAGATCATTAAATTGTAGGGGATATCATCTATAATTGAATGTTATATTTTATATAAATAATATTTAACATGTTATATTTATTATTTTAATCAATTTAAAATCATAATTATACCCATAAAAAATGATGTGTTTAAATAACAAACTACACCACGACGTGGAGAAGGTATGTCGTCCGTATGAATGTATGGTAACTTTATAATTCATATGGTTGATATAATAATTAATATGTTCGTAACATTTTTATAATAAATTCAAAATATATAGACTATACTGGACTTAGTATTTTAAAATCTAAACAACAAATAAAGAGGATGTGGAAGAAGAAACGAACATGAATGTGGTGATGAAATATTTACCTCTTCTTCGGGTTCATATTTTTGATTTGGTCACAAGGGATCCATAGGATGGATTTATGAACAACCTATGGCATATAGGATAAAGATATAAAATTTGGGAGGATATTTGGTTAGGGTTTGGCCGAGTCAAAAGGCTTCGGAGGTGTGAAATTGAGAGAAGGGGAAGTTCCCTTTTATAAGAGAGGTGAGGAGCACTTTAGGAAAAGCTTGAAATATTATATTATAATAAAATCATTTTCCTTTTATAATGGATCCAAAACGATTGATATTTATTTTAAGGTGTTTATGTGTCAAAAACCATTCAACCAATATGTTTTAGATAGGTTTAGGTCACCATAATAACCTTATCGTTTATATTTAACTCTGAGTTAAATAGTTTGACATTTACCTTGTCTCTTTATATTTTAATATTATATGATTAATAAAATTAATATATAATTTAATAATATCCCCAATTAGTTCATTATTCATATACATTACTTTATCTATGTCCTTTGGCCGATACATAGACTTTTAAGAATATTATATTTTTTAATAATATAGTATTTGTTCAAAAAACTCATATATGTCAATTTTGACACTATTTATTATTTGACTATTGTGAAAATCATTACAGCAATATTAATTTGGAAAAAATTATTTAATCAACCCTGACATGCTATTTTAACCAATACAATTATTTTAATTAATAAAAATTCTCAAATTACATTAATTTGGATATTTATAATATCAATTATTTTAATGATTATTTAAAAAGTTAATTACTTCATCATCATTGTGTCATGCATAAATATAATTATATAATTTCTAAGATTATAAATAAAGTACTGATATCTTGGAAATATTTTCTTCATTCTAATAAATATTTACAGTCAAATCTATATTTTGTGAAACCTTATATCAAAAATGTTTTTGTTATTAAATGTTTAATTTAACTCTTTTAACTCTTCATTGAATAAAAAAATAATAAATGTCGTAATCTAATACATTTGGACCAAAGGGGATCATATTTTATTCATAAGGTTTGTTGGTCAAATTATATTTATCTAATAGACCTAGGAAATTTGTTAGGGTAATTATGATATTTGTTCTACCATTAATTACCCTATTTACTTTTAACCGCGGAAAATAAATGTCAAAATTTACTATTCACCAAAAAATATTTTCATCTCATTGAACCACATTTTAGATACTGATATTAGTCTTATCTCTTGAATTTTTGATATTCAACTCACATATGCGGTAAAATTGTGTTTTATCAAAATTCAAAAATGCTATAAGGAGTTGGGTAAGAGACGGTAAATAGATAAATAAAAATTTTATATATCTAATTTTAGTATAAAATGACTGCAATGAATTACATTGAACATATATAAGTATTATGTATCTACATTGACCTAAAATAAATTTAAATAAAATAAATAATTATTTAAATAAAAAATATTGTTTTAACCATTAACATAGTGCATTTCACTATTCATAAAAAATTTATCATTTGTAGAAAAATACCAAAAATTCACCCTAAGCTAACTTCAATATTCAGAATCCAAAAATGAAGTGAATTTTGAATAATAAAATTTATAAAACTTCAAAAAGTGGGTATTTCTATTCATAACGACTAGTTTAATTGGCCTCAGTGTGATAGAATCTCAAAATGCATACAATGCAAATAATTTCATTATTCAAATGGAAACATACTGTTGATGCTTGGGGTGTTACATTATCCCTTCATAAAAATAATATCTTCCTCTAAATTTGTTTAATATTAATCCATAAAAAGATTTGGGTGGTTCTTCAATATATGTTCCTCAGGTTCCCATGTTGCCTCTTCCATCTTATGGTTTCTCCATAGTACTTTCACTAGATGAGTCATCTAGTTTCCCATCACATGATCCCTAGTATCATGAAATTTAACAGGCTCATCACAATAACACAGATCAGGTTCTAGTTCAATTTCCCCGTAGGTGAGTACATGCTTTGGGTCAGGCATGTTTTTTCTCAGTAGTGATACATGGAATACATCTTGAACATTGGAGAGACTTGGAGGTATTACCAAAGGATACGCTAAAACTCCAAGTCGTTCTAGAATTTTTAAAGATTCGATATACCTAGGACTCAATTTACCTTTCTTACCGAAATTTATAACACCCAATCATGGAGATACCTTCAATAAAACATGGTCTCCAACTTGAAATTACAAATACTTCTTTCAATTATCTGCATAGCTCTTTTGCATAATTTGGGATGCTTTGATGTTGGTTTGGATAACCTTCACGTATTCCATTGTTTTATCAACATGTTCTGGGCCTATGGATTTTCTTTCCCCAACATCATCCCAATTATTTGGGGTACGACATCTCTTTCTATATAATTCTTCATATGGTGCCATCTAAATACTTGAATAGAAAGTATTGTTATAGAAAAATTCATCCAGAGCCAAATATTGATCACACATACCATTAAAGTCAAGTGAGTATGATCCGAACATGTTTTCTAAGGTTTGTATAATCCTTTCTGATTGTCCATCGTTTTGAGGGTGGTAGGAAGTGCCCAAACGGAGTTCAGTATCCATGGATTTCAGAAGACCTTTCCAGAATCTTGATGTAAAACTGGGATCACGATCAGAAAAATCGATAGGGGTACTCCATGAAGTCTTACAACATTATTAATATATAGTATTTTTATACATTCATGTGGTAAATCTTCTCTTATGGAATGAAAATATGATGACTTGTAAAGACGATCATCAATGACCCATACTGAATCATTCCTTCTAGGAGTATTTAGTAGCCCGCTAATAAATTCCATCATAGTATTATCCAATTTCCACTCAGGTTGGGAAGAGGTTTCATGACTCACCTATGATTTTTCCTTCCAGCAATCACTTGTTGATAAACTATACATCTTGATACAAAATCTACAATATCCCTCTTCCTGCTATCCCACCAAAAATTTTCCTTCAAATATCAATACAACACAGTGCTACCAGAGAGTATAGAGAAATTGGATCAATTAGCATCATCCAATAATTAAATTTTTAGATCTGGTATATCAGGAACACAAAATCTCTTCCCAAATATCAAAATCCCATCTTAATATATGAAGTCACTCAATCTTCCATCATTCACAACGTTAATCTTCTTGTAAAACTTCTCATCATCTGTCATAGAACACATTATCCATTCTAGTAATGATTTTTTGTAAACCATTTAAAAAAAATTTGATGTTTCACTTTCAATGATTACTCTCATATCCATCTTTACTAGCTCCATGTATATCATATCCTTTTCATCTCTTATCTGGTTCAAAACGCCAGGATCCTTTCAGCCAATCCATATTCCACCTTATTTTCCTTCCCCGGGTGGTAGTGTATAGTGAATCATAATCCTTTAGTAGTTCAATCCATCGCCTTTGCCACATATTGAGTTCTTTTTGTGAGAAAATATATTTCAAACTCCTTTGACCTGAATAAATCTCACATTTTTCACCATAGAGATAGTGTATCTGTATTTTCAGAGGAAAGAATACATCTTGTAACTCAAGATCATTAGTGGGATATTTTTCTTCATGAATTCATAGTAGACGTGATGTATTAGATATAACTCTAGCATTCTGCAAAAGTACATGACAGTGTCCTTTCATTGAAACATCACTATAAATAAAAAAACCCATTGTCCCCTGATGGTAGTGTCAAGATAGGAGCACTGACTAATCTTCTCATTAGTTCTTCAAAAAATTACTCAGACACTGTTTTGGATAAAACATTAACCCCTTTATGTGTGATCTTGGTTAATGGGATAGACAAGCATGAAAATTTCTGTACGAAACGTTGATAATAACCTACTAATGCAATAAAACGGTGTACCTCAGTTAAACTCGTCGGTGCTGGCCATTCATTGATTTCCTTGGTCCTTGAAGGATCAAAAGATATTCTATCCTTCGAGAAAATATGGCCAAGAAAAGAAATCTCTTGAAGAAAAAATTCACACTTTCAAAACATCACATATAATTAATTTCATCGTATAGTCATTAGAAAAATGCGCATGTGGTTTTCATGATCTTGATAGGATTTGGTGTATTCCAAGATATCATCAATAAATATAACTACAATGTAATCACGATATTCCTTAAAAACTCTTTTCAATTGGTCAATGAAGATTTATGGTGCATTAGTCAATCAAAAAGGCATTATTGTAAACCCATAATGCTCGACGTGGTTCGAAATGTTTTATCTGGAATTTCTTCCTTCTTTATACACAATTGATGATATCCATATCGAAGGTCAATCATTGAAAAATATTTTTCTCTATTAATCTGGTCGAAGAAATCATCAATGTGAGGTAGAGAATACTTTTTCTTTGTTGTTATTGAATTGATGTCATTATAGTCAATGCACAACCTCATAGATCTGTCTTTCTTCTTAACAAAAAGCATAGAGGGTCCCCATGGAGAAATAGTAGGGAGAATAAATACCTTATTTCTAAATTCCACTAGTTTTTCTTTAGTTCCACTAATTCCACAGTGGCCACTATATAAGGGGTCTTCAATATGGTCCTTGAACCATGAATTAGTTCAATGGAAAACTCAATTTCCCGTTCTGAAGGATGTTTAGTTAAATATTATGGAAACACATCTAAATATTCGTGGACAATACATATGTACTCTATTCAAACATTTTTTTCCTCACCCATAGGTATTTCATTCTCTTACTACCCATTAATTGAATTCAATGGAGCTACTGGGGGTGGATCTAGATAAGAATCAGGGGTGAAATTTCTTCTCGAAATATGAAGTACTCATTATCATCATTGAAAATTGTACGCTCGTTATTTTTAAAATATATTTTTACATCATGTTCCAAAATCAAATCCATACCGATGATTATATCAAATTCAATCAAGGGTATAACAATGAGATCAGCAGATAAAGAAAATCTATATGCCCTAATGGGAATTGGTTAACAAAACGTTGATACGATGATACATCCTTTAGGGGTTTTTACTGACATCTCCCTTGTTACGTCAAATTGAAATATCTAATTTCCTTATAAAACTAAGAAGATTTGAAAGAATATGATGATCAAAAATCAAATAAAGCATTTTCTAAACTTGAGTAAACCATTAAATTACATACCATTGCCTCTTTCGGGAATTCAAACTCTGTAGTAGTGATCGCATATGCTTGAACTTGCTTCATTGGAATTTTATAAGGTATGTTCCTTGGGAACTTAGGACAGTCATTTGCATAATTCCAATTTTCTCTACAATTGTATGATTAAACATTGACATCCTCTTTCATACCCTTTCAATCATGAGCTTGGTGGCCTTTTTCTCCAAACTTCTAACAAACTCTCATTCCCTTTCATGAAAGTGTGATCAGTAGATCTCTTTTTCTCTTTCTTTTCTTTAAAGTCGTATGACATAGAGAATTAATTTTCAGTACTGATAGCACATCAGAAAATATCTTAGTATGATGAGATGGATTTTGAGACTAATGCTCAACGGAAAAATGGTTTTAACCTGTCAATGAATCGATCAATATTACTCTTTGAGTTACGTATATAATCGGCCACATGCCTTGCTAACCTTGTAAAGTGAGCGTAATTATTTGCAACATTCTCGTCAATCTTTTTCCTCAGACTGAGAAGTTGTATTTCAATATCCACTCGATAGTCATGAGGAATGTTTTTTTCCATGAAAATATCATTAAAATACCTACATTCCATGTTTGATACTTCTTCATCTTACTTTTTGTTTTGGATTAATGACCAACATTGATCTGCATCTCTTTTGAGGTGATAAACTCTAAGGACAACTTTTTCCCTTTCGCTACTCCCCAAATCATGAAATATTTTCTATAAAGAATTTATCAATTGCTCAGCTAATAATAGATTTTTACTAACATTGAATGTTTGTGGTTGTTTCCTCATTAAGTGGTCTAAAATTTATCCTCCACATTTTGGATCACGACGATCCATACGGTTTAGGTTCTTATTCATAACCTATGTGAGTTTCCCTAGTATGGTGATAAGATGATCCTCCCCAGTTGCTTCACCCACTCCACTATAATTATCTTGAGTTTGAGGGAATTCCCTAAATGGATTACGTGCATTGATATGATTTCCATTCCATACAATGGGTTCCATTTCAAAATAATAGCATAAACTAGATTAGTTTATGAATCACAATACATAATTCCAAACTTGTAAAACACTTATCATAAATAAAACTATTTATGGATTTAATCCATAATGGTTTGTATATAAAATGGGAATTATCCTAAGCATATCCCCCAGATGTGTCGTAAACAAAAGTGCTGCAAGACCCGTTGTCATGCACAAGTTCCTATTCAAGTCTAGTTCAAAGTAGTGTTTTTAGGTTTTACCGCTAGGTACATCTATGCCACAACCACATGTACCAACTCGTATCCAGATAGGGATGTATTTCATTGAAAAATCAAAAAATCACTACAGTAATAAAATTCTAGGAAGTTCTTCTATACTAATCCTCAATGTCTATATTTGGTTAATGTTCTCTAATCAGAGTTTTTCTATATATACCATCCATGGTTTCTACTAAACCTCCTCTGATACCAAAAGTAAATCCCCAACCAAAAGTACCATGTGTTGGTGAATTATTTCATAACATTGGTATGATACAAATAATCATTTCCTGAAAGTCCTGTATGATTAGTATCGATGATTATACTAGATACATTCTTATGTTTTACATTAAATCATGAATGAAAAACATAAAAAACATTTTTTCCCGTTTTGAAAACAGTTAAATCATTTACCTATCCCTGCAGGTCAACCATAAAATACTTATTCACATTCTAGGAAAAGTAAAACATATAAAGGGGTGAGCTCAGATGCTCACTATGGATAAAAATATAGAGGAAACTTTCATAAATAAGTATTATCATTTACGGCAATGTATATGAATAAAACCAAATACTTTAAAAAATAAACATCTACATAATATAGAAATAATAAAATCAAATAATTTCATTTACATATTCACATGAATATTATACAAGTCAAGTAATCACATTCAATATCAATATCCACTTTCATAATGATGGAATTCATAATGAAAAACTTCATAACCATAGAGTCAAGGCATTGTGCCAAGACTACAAATAAGATTTTGTAAAGGCCCTGTTCCAAGACACTAGTTTGTCTCATGAGACCTACCGATACATTGAGGAGCTATAGTGGGATCCACCCATCATGTACTAAGTACAATTCATTCCTCATATGAAATCGTTAAAACATATCATAAACATTTGTATTAAATCTAGCAAATGAAATGTAAATACTTTATCCATAAACCATGAATAGTCTAAAAATAACACATTCATAGTCAAAGAGATCACATAACCATAAATATAATATGGATTTTGTGTATCATAATAAATCAACGTCAAACAAGCTTATAATTGATCAAATGATGTTGGCATAGATGAAATCAAAACATTTTTAGAGAAATATCTCTTTCTATTTTAAAATCATTTAATAGTCATATACTTATAAAAAAACATTTATTTTGAAATTTATTTATAAGATGGTATGGGATTCTTTGACTATGATATAAGGGTGGAAAATAGCCATACCAATCTTATATGTTAAAAAATAAATTCATTCCTTAATTTTGTCGAGAAGATCATAATGTACCTTGTTTGGAAAAAGGTGGAATGATTATTTCCGAAACATATATGGTCAAATAATGGTATAAATGAATTTAACCAATAGTATAGTAAAGAGTAAAAAAATATTGAATTAAAATTTTATGAAAACATAGATGTGGATGATAAAGAGGGCCTAGTATATAATTACGTAAAAACAACCTCAGATAATAAATATATTGTGAAATTATACCTTAACTTGTAATTTTCCTTTGTTGAGGGTATGTTAACCTTCGGTATAATAGTTAATTAATTTTTATTAAATTATTCAAGAATGATATTTTTAAATCTGGTATCATATATGATCTTATAATTTTACATACTTAATAATATTTTAGTATTATTGTTGTTTCAGGTGTTAACTGATTCATGATCCTTTATATGTTTTGATACGTAAGCCATTTTTTTTATGGGTAAGATGTATTCGATTCATATCCCGAATGATAGAAGGTTTTAAAAATTATTTTTAATCATCAAATGATAATTTTTTTTGAATGATTACGGTGTGGAATTAATCTCATTACATTCATGGAGACAGTAATATGTAAGTGCGTGTGAGCAACAATATCATTCAATTAAAGGTGAATCATATATAATTGAATGATTTATAATATATACATAACCAATAACATGTTATATTTTGTATTTACATAAATTATAAATCATTGTTATACCCATTAAAATAATGACATGTTTAAATACAAAACTACACCATGAATTCGAGCCGGTAAGCCGTACATACACACATATTGTGACTTTGTCATTAATATGATGGATATGATAATGAATATGGTTATAACATTTTTACAATAATATCAAAGTATATAGATGTTATTGGAGTTATTATTTTAGAGTGTAATCAACAAATAAAGAGTATGTGGAAGAATAAAAGAACTTGAAAGAGTAGATGTGATATTTACCTCTTCTTTGGGTTCATCTTTTTTATTTCATCAAAAGGGCTATGTGTGATGGCTTTATAACCAAATGAAGGACTATAGGATAAATAGAGTAATTTGGGTAGGTTATTTTTGCTGGGTTTGGAAGATCAAAAAGGCTTTGGATGTGTTCTGTTATGAGATGGGGAAGTGACCTTTTATAAGTGAGGTGAGGGTCACTTTAGGAAAATCTTAAAATATTTTATTATAATAAAATTATTTTCGGTTTATAATGGCTCCAAAATAATTTATTTAGAGGATAAGGTAGGAATGGGTTGAAAAAATCTCATCCAATTGGTTTTATATAGTTTTATGTCACCATATTAACCTTATTTTTTTATTTAACTCTTAGTTAAACAGTTTTTCATTTACCATGTCTCTTTGTATTTATTTTAAATGGTTAGTGAACATACAATAAACATCCAAGAGAACCCCAAGTGGTTAATTATTAATATATATAATCTTATCTAAGTTATTAGGCCGATCGTTTGATATTTTTTAATATTTTATCCATTAATAATATTTTGTTTTGTTTTAAAAACTCAATAATGTCAATTTTGACACTGTTTAGTATTTGATTTTTTTGAAAACCATACCTTCATGATTAATTATCAATTTTTTTTAAAATCCCTATCATGTTATATTAATCTATACTTTTTTTAATTCATAAAAAGTCTAAAATTACATTTATTGTGATATTTATAATATCAATTATTTTATTCTTTCTTAATTAGATAGTTACTGCCTCGTCATTGTGTCATAAAAAAATTCAATTATATATAGTCTAAAAGTTATAAATAAAATACAATTATATACGAAATATTATTATATTTCTATGGAATATTTATTGTCTAATTTATATTAGGTGTAACCCTATATTAAATTTTTTTAGTTATTAATCATTGAATTTAACTATTTTCACTCTTCTTTTAACAAAATAATAATAAATTTATTAATCTACTCAAAGTGGACCAAATAATATCATATTTTATTCCTAAGGTTTTTTGTCGAATTATACTTATCAAATAGAATTAGAACCTGTGTAAGGGTAATTTTGATAACATTTTTACCTTTAATTACCATATTACTTTTAACTGTGGTAATAAAAGTCATTAGTTAGAATTCACTAAAAATTATTTTCATCTCATTGAACCACATTTTACTTAATGATATTAACTGTGTCACTAAAGTTTTTAAAATTCAACAGATAGAAGTATAAAAATTATGTTTTATTCGTATTTTTAAATTCTCTTAGGAGCTGGGTAAAAGACGATAAAAAGTTAAATAAAAATTATATATATCAAAACATTTTATAAAATGACTCCAATGAATTAAATTTGACATATATTTTTATTATGAATCTACTCTGAACTAAAATAAATTTAAATAAAATTTATAATTATTTATATAAAAAATATGTTTTAATCAATAACACAATGTTTTTACTATTCATAAAAAATCAACGTTTTCAGAAAAATACCAAAAAATCATCCAAAGCTAATTTATATATTCCAAATAAAAAAAATTAAGTCCATTTTGAAATATAAAATTTATAATATTTAAAAATGTTGGTATTACTACTCATAATGTCTTATTTTATTGGTCGTGGTGTGTTAGAATCTCGAAGTTGCATACAATGCACAAAATTGCATTATTTAAAGTGAAATGTACCATGGAAACATGGGGTGTTACACATTCTCATAGGTTAATAATATCCATTAATGAGATGTTGGTGCTAAAGAAGCTTAGTCCTCCTCCTTTCGGTCGTACATAACAAAATTTTAATTCACAATACATAGAGTGATTTCTGTCTCATGAAATATTTTTTGGCTCTATATAGGGAAAGGAAATCCATACATATAATTTCATCAAATTATTAAAAAATTAGGCGTGACAAAGTTCTCTTGGATTCTCAGCCCAATAAATATTTACATGAAGTGTTATATAATGATTATTCAATAATTGTCCAATTTTCCATTTTCAACAATATCTTTCCTCTATATTCTGCATTGATGTTTGAATATTTATTCAAAACATTCATGATATGAATGAATTCATATAACATGAATCAAAATTTATGTTTACTATTAATTAATGAATAACGTTAATTCATTTCACCAATTCATTTTTATGATCCTCATTAATTGTTGTGATGGAATATTATATCCCTTATTACCTAGGAATTTTTTGGTTATCTCAAAAAACCAATGTCAAAGGAACTTTGTTATCAATGTTCCTTAGTTCATTACAGTTGAGGAAGAAAAAAATGCCGTGATGGTTAATGGGATAATTCCTTTCCATCATATAATTAGTGGGGTTTTCCTATTGTAATGCACTATCTACGTTCCCTTCCTCCCCGCACTAAAAAAATATCATCATCCGCCTTTTGAAATATCCAGTGGCTTATATTTTCACACTTGACAAGTAGGGTGTTGAAATTTGTTTCCCTATTATATTCATCCACCAGACCTATATATTATAACTCCACATTCTTCTTATTATCCCCGTGATACCCTTGAGATTCATTGATCTCAATTTCATCTTTAAGGAACATCCATAAATATTAATATACCTATCAAAGTCATGAAATATATGGATTTTAGTACACTTTTTTCGCACTAGTGAGGTAGTAAAACCTGACGTAATTGGTAATGAAAAATTTTGATGTGTATTATGCAATTATTGTGATTTTTTCTTCATATAGATTGATAGATTCACACTATTTCTTTATAGAGGTCAATTAACTCCATTTCTATTTTAATTTATGTATGGAGAGAAAAATATATATAAAAAACAATTTCTAGCATTTGTTCTACCCCATCATATAGATCTCATTTGTACGATTTGTATTTTTGATCAATGTCCACCACTAATTAGATACTCTCAAGATACAATAAATAGAATATACAAACTTTCATTTTTCATAATAATAAAGGATTGATAATATCATATAAATGGAGTAAGTATATTATTATTTGATTAAGGGAATAGATTATGCATTTAATGTTGGTGGCCTTTGTTTCATTAAATAGTAAATAGAAACTTGAACACTCTAAGTGGGATTTGGGCACTACTCCTGATCCAATATTCTGTTTAGAACCTATGTCTCCCTAGAGAGTATCATCATGATGTTTTCGATTATTATTCCCGTCATTTTTGGAAACTCATTGGTGTGGTCATCACATTTTCCTTAAAATTTATTATTTATTCGTATACTCCTTTTTTTGTCCATAGGATACAAAAAAAAGAATTCTAGGGATGAATATTTTGTTAACCTATTAGACACTTTATGATGGAATCAAATTAAAATAATGGGATAACTAATAAATTACATGTATTTTCATGACATATGAATTTCAAGGCTGTCACGACACATCCTCGAGGCTCGTGTGGTAACTACCCCAAGCCCTCCTTCCATAGGCCAGGGGCTGGCGACTAGCACCAAGATGTGAATTCCGGTAAAAAGGGAAGGCATTTCCTTTGTAAAGTAAACAAACACCACATAGCATGAAAGCATTAGAAGTAAACACTAAGTAAAAACTGGGTACAACAGTAAGTGTGGAAAATGTAAGTGGGCCAGAATAAAAACCCAAACTGAAAGTAAAGTACAACTCGAAAGGGAAAACAACAACTGAAAGTAAATCCACAAAATCGATCCGTCCACTGGAAGTCCAACCTGAAGGGTGAGTACAGATGGCCTCCACAGCTCCTAGGGTCAAGCTGTCCTCTCTGAGTACGTCCCGCCTAGTGGTCCACCTCTGGGTACTGTCCTGCTCTACAAGCCTCAACCACGATCAGCGATGTCCATCGTCTGCAACCAACAAAACGTAGTGCGGGCATAGCCTGTGCATGGATGAGTATAAGCTAATCAGTGGGGACCCCGAGACCCCTGAAGGTCTCCCAGAATCCATAAAGGATAATCCACAAAGGAATGATACAATCAAAAAGTAACATCCGAATCTACTTAGGTATATGCCCATACATATACCTAAGTCATCAATTCCAGTTCAGCTCCAACATCCAATCTCATGTACAACCCAGTCCACACATGAAAACAAAACGTAATCCACATAGGATAGCACAACACAATCCACATAGCAAAGGAAAACAGGATTCATATCACACATGTATACTTCTTCATATGACGGTAGAGATGATCAGATATTTCCACTAATTCATATATGTCGTCGGACCCACAAAGGATCGATAGGTACTAACCCCCGGAATGACCCACAAAGGATCTGACCCACATAGGATCTATAGTTAACTAACCCCCCACAATGACCCACAAAGTTTTTGACCAACACATGATCGATTGGTAACTAACCCCCAAAAAGACCCACACAGGATCGGACCCACACATGATCTGTAGGGGCTGGCCCCCACACGATCGCTGAGCACTGACCCACAAAGGATCGGACCCACACAGGATCTATAGCACTGATCCACGTAGGATCTCTGAGTGCTGTAGTCATCGCCGTCGAATCCGCTGAGGATCTCTATATAGTCGTCGTCGTCGAAGTTGCAGTCGCAGCCAGCTCTAGGGTTCCCGCACACAGCAAACTCGTTCGGGAGGGTCCACTCCACGAGCCGAGAGGCTGATACATCAACTGACACATAGCCCAGATTTTATGTATCAGAAAGATCCGTATCGTCAACAAGAACTCAACGTCACAGGCGACACGTCAATTGGACGCCCGGTCTGAGAGTTATTGGCTTTTTCGCCCCAGGGGCCCAGTTGGCTTTTAAGTTAAGACCAACCCAATCGTACTCCACTTGCACCCAAACCTCGAGTGGAGTAAGCCAAACGGTCCGTCTCACTTAGAGGAATCCAACAAAGTTGACCGCACATCGATCAGACGTCCGGAGCTAAAGTTATAAGTGTTTCCGCTCAGAGGGCACAATTGGTTTCGTGTACGAACCAACCCGGCCGAACCCAAGGTGCTTTGAAACCTTGAGTGAGATATACTGAAACGACCTTCTCGATCCAAGGATCACATCACAACTGACGGTGCATTGATCAGAGTCTTGTAGCTCATGTAATGGGAAACAGACCGAAAAAGGTTCGGTAATAAGGGGTCCGGGCCCAGTCCGACCCGACCAGATACCTCCAAGGTCGGCCCAAACTGGGTCCGGGTCCAGCCCGCTTGGGCGCAGCCCGACCTGGATAGCGCGGCCCATCCCATCCTAGGCGCGGCCTGGCCTGGGCGCGGCCCGGTCTGGCGGACCATCCAGGCAGCCGGCCTGGCGCGCGGCGCGCTGGGCACACTGGCCATGGGCTCGGCCGAACGGTCGAGCCGTTTCGAGAGCAGGGGGCGCTACCCCCGCATGCAGCAACTACGACCCCATTATGGGGCCGCTCCATCTAGCATGACCGGGGTTTTTTCACCCCCCAGTTCCTCCAGGTTCCAGCCGGCCTGCTCCGGCCTGCCGGCTTCTGCCGCCACAGGACTGGTAAGGCCGGTCCCCTTGCTCCGACACCGGTGGCCCGGTACCGGCCGCCGGTTCCCCTGCATCGCCGCGGCCTGGAACCGGCCGCGGCATTGGTTCGTCCGGCACGGTGCAACGGTGCCGCGTCCTTTGGTCAACTTCTACGGCGCGGCGCGACGGTGACACAGATTTGTTTCTTCCACCTACGCAGTGTGGCGGCGCCGCGCTTCTCCTCTCTACCTTTTTACAATTCCCGCGCGGTGCTTCGGCACCACGTTGCCTTGCTCGCCGTATCAAAAATCAACAACCAAAAAAGGGGAGGAGTGTAGGCCTTGTTCGTGCGGTCCGACCTCCTCCTGTTATCATGATAAGAGGCAGTTCAAGGAAGGGGAGATAACGACGGAAGAAGACACATTAGAGAAATGAATAAAACCCATACCTCAACGATGTCGTCGAACGAGCATTTGTCACGGAATTAACCGTTGCAGAGGAAGAGGGTCGCCGCGGAAGAAGAGGATCACCGTGGAAGAAGAGGATCATCGTTGGCATTAGGTGATCTCTGAGGAAGGCGTCTCTCGTCGACAGAGGTTGGCGTTCTTCGTTGGTGGTAGAGTGTTCTTCGCGTTCTTCGTCGAAGAATGAAGAATCAAATATTTTTCTCCAAAAGCATTATCACAACACAACCCAACCATAGCAAAATAATTCCAAAACTTATTTTATTATCAACCTAAACTTTTGAAATTCAGAATATAAGAACCGAACAATTAATTCAAAGAATTAATTGTAACGACTTAACTGCCCAATTTAATGGGGCGTTTCTTAACCAGAAAAACGTAAGGTTTGCCTTTCATTAAAATGGTGGTTGCGGGTGAGATACTTAGGAGGGAAGAAATGGTGGGGCTCATGCGGGCCGGAACTCACAAATATCCTACCATGTTTTTAGGATATTGTGGGTTCCACCTCATCCGCTTAACTTAGCTTAAGCGGCTTTAAGTGAAATAAAATAAAATTGCCGCACCCCTTTTTATTTTATTTCATAACTTACCCCCAAAAATTAAAAACCACACATGAGAAAATGAAACTTCAGGAAAGGAATTTCTACGAAAATACTGGCGCTGTGATTCCATCAGTGCCCTCAGAATTCGATTCCAAGCACCGGTTCAAATGTTAGAAAAACCGGCTCGTTCTTTCAATTAACGTACCCAAGCTAAACTTCGGAAAATGATTCCGGGCACACCGGGCCTCGGAATCAGGTGCCGTCAGAAACTGCGTTCTTGTAAAATTCCAATGAAAATTATGAAAAAAATTTCCTTGAATTTTACAGGCCTTTATATTACTCCCACCGCAGGGCTTTATATCCCCATAAAGATATATCAAAAATTAGGGAATCAAAAGTGGGTACTGAGCACGCATCTGAGCCTCCCACTCCCAAGTGCTCTCAGGGAGGTCCCCGTGTTGCCAACTAATGCGAACTAGAGGAATAGACCGTCCACATAGGACCCACTCCTGTATATCCTCAATCTCTACTGGAACCTCCGCAAAAGTCGCCCCATCATCAACGTCCAGCTCCCCATGGTCAATGATATGTGTCGGGTCGTGCACGTATCTCCTCAGCTGAGATACATGGAAGACGTCGTGCACCCGGTGCAACTGAGGTGGTAGAGTCAGTCAATAAGCCACCTCACAAATCCTGTTGAGGACCTGGAATGGTCTGATGAAGCATGGAGATAACTTACCACCTCGGCCAAATATCTGTAATCCACATCGAGGTAATACCCGCAAGAAGATGTGGTCGCCATCCTCGAACTCTTGTAGCCTCCGCCTCCTGTCAGCATAAGACTTTTACGGGCTCTAAACTATCCTCATCTTCTCTTGGATGACCTGGACCTTCTCTATCATGGTCGGGACCATCTCTGGTCCCACAAGTGCTGACTTCCTAGGGTCTGTCCAACACAAAGGAGATCTGCAAGTTCGGTCATACAACGCCTCGTATGGTGCCATCCCGATAGTGGAGTGGTAGCTGTTGTTGTACTCAAACTCCACCAAGGGTAGTTGGTCCTCCCAGCTGCGACCAAAGTCGAGGACACATGCACCGAGCATTTCCTCGACAGTCTGTATGGTCCTCTCCATCTGATCATCTGTCTGAGGATGAAAGGCGGTGCTCAGAGGTAGCTGCGTCCCGAATGCCTCCTGCAACCCCTTCCAATGTCGGGAAGTAAAGAGATCATCTCGATCGGAGATGATAGATGATGGCACACCGTGAAGATGTAAAATATCCTGAACATAGAGACCTCCCCAACTCTCCACTATGCCCTGCTCTCTGATGGGTAAGAAGTGTGCCGACTTGGTGAGTCAGTCGACAATCACACAAATGGAGTCGTGTCCTCTGGAAGTGCGTGGAAGTCCATTCATGAATTCCATAGATATGTCATCCCACTTCCAATATGGAACCTCTAAGGGTTGTACCAAGCCTACTGGTACCAAGGTACATCCTCTGAAAAGTACGTCGTGCTCTCCTCCTATGGAGAATCCATCAGGTGCCTGTCTTGAGGATATCAGTGCACGCCACGTCTCATAGTCAGCGACCCCACGCTGTGCCTCTCTGACCCAATGCATTAGTGGAGGAGTGAATGTGAGTGACTGAAGGAATGTTTCTCCATCTCTATCCACAAAGGATATCTTCAAAGCAGCTAGCTGCTCTGTCACCTCCTCATGTAGCTGAATGCCCATCCTCCTGCTGAGAGCATCAGCCACTACGTTCCCCTTCCCATGAGTATAGACTATCTCAAAGTCATAGTCCTAGAGGAAAACGACCCATATCCACTGTCTTAGGTTCAAGTCCTTCTAATAGAATATGTACATGAGAATCTGATGGTCAGAATAGACTGTAAAGCGATCACCCATCAGATAGTGTCACCATGTCTTCAGAGCGAAAACCACTGCTTCTAACTCCAGGTCATGGGTAGCGTAGTTCTGCTCCTGCGACCTCAACTAGCGTGATCCATAAGTGATCACGTCCCACTCATGCAGCAGGACATATCCAAGTCCGGTCCCTGATGCATCGCAATAGACTATGTACCCTACTCCCTCCTCCGGCAACCTCAAGATAGGTGCGCTGGTCAATCTCTGTCTTAGCTCCTGAAGCTGTACTGACATAAGTATGACCACAAAAAGGCTTTCCCCTTCTTTATAATAGATGAGAGTGGTGCCGCAACTCTGGATAAGTCTGGAACCAATCTCCAATAGTATCCAGATAGTCCCAAGAAACTCTGCACCTCTGTCACGCTCCTAGGTGGCTCCCAAGCTGGAACTTCCTCGATCTTCGTAGGATCCACAGCAACTCCCGCCTCAGAGATGGCGTGCCCCAAGAAGAGGACCTCACGTATCTAGAACTGAAACTTCGAGAGATTATCGTAAATCTGGTGCTCTCGGTGTGTGTCTAGTAAAAACAGAAAGTGGTAGGCGTGCTCCTCCGTAGTCATCGAGTAAATCAAAATGTCGTCGATGAAGACCACGACAAATCAATCGAGGTATGGCTGAATGATAATGTTCATGAGGCCCATGAACATTGCGGGAGCATTGGTTACGTTGATAGGAATAACCATGCACTCATAGTGGCCATACTGACATCTAAAGGTCATCTTCTGCACGTCCTCGTCCCGAACTCTGAGCTGATTATAGCCTAACCTGAGGTCTATCTTCGAGAACCACCGTGCTCCATTGAGCTAATAGAAGAGGTCTTAAATCCTCAGTAGCGGATACACTTTCCTCACTGTCACCTGGTTCAGGCGATGATAGTCGACACAAAGTCGCAAGATCCCATCTGCCTTCTTGGCGAACAATATCGGGGAAGCCCAGGGTGAAAGACTGGGTCAGATGAATCCCTTTCCCGGTAAGTCCTCCAACTGAACCCGTAGCTCTCGAAGCTCATCGAGGGCCATCTTATGCGCTGGAGTTGATATCGGGGATGTCTTGGGGTAAAGGTATATATAAAATTCTGCCTCTCTACGAGGAGGTTGTCCTGGAATGTCTTTGGGAAAAATGTCCGCATACTGATCCACCACTGCAGGAAAACCAGGACTCTGCAGGTCAATTGCTCCTAGGATGAGGCTAGCCAACTGATGATTGATGGGTTGTCCTCTCCTCTGTGAGCATCCATCCTGTGCTGCAAAGGCTCCATTCTCTCCGTTGAAGGTGAACCTACTCTCGTCGGTGCGTACACATCGCACATTGTGCCTAATACAGTCAATCTGATCATGGACTATAGATAACCAATCCGTGCCCACGATGAGGTCGTAAGGCCTCAACGCCGCTACAAGAAGATCCCAGCCGAATCTCTTGCCTCCTATAGTAAGCTCACACTGCCAGCACCAGTGCCTAATCATTGAGTATTCTCCCGTAGGAGTCTCTAGCCATAAGGATCGATCCAACGGCTCTGTCGAAATCTCCAAACTCCGAACAAGGGAAGTGTCTATGAAATAATGACTCTCTCCTGTGTCTATAAGAACTACAACAAGCGTGGAATATACACAGATAGTACATAGAATCATCTTGGGCGGGCCGTGGTCATCTGAATCCACATTCTGGAGTTGTGCCTGTCTATGCCCGCCATCTCCCTATGGTCGGGGTGGACCTCTTGGTGGTGGTGGTGGTAGAGCCTCGAAGCGTCGCCCACCACCTACTGCTCGGCCAGCTCCTCTACCTCGTATGCCTTCTCCCTGCAGACCACCACAGTCAACCCTCTGTCTCTACCTGGGTGGCCCCTCAACTGTCTGTTGTTCCTCGGCACGGCGGGTCGGGCCGTCACGAGCCATGTGGCCCTACCCGCCGCATGTGTAGCACTGCCTGCCTCTCGAAAGACTGGCTCTACGCTGTGTGCCCTGCACTGTTGAGCCAGTGTCCTGAGGTCGTCTACCTAAGGGTCTGGTCTACTTGGACACATGAGTCATCTGTCGACTGTCTGCTGCATAAGACTCTTCCACGTGCCGCCCCGCGGTAGGCCTCGCTGCTAAAGCAGGCTATGCAAGGAAGCTCTCGATCAAAAGGGCTCACTCTGGTACTCCAGCATGATTCGGAATGCATAGGGAGATCAGTGATGCCCTATTCTCATGTCTCAATCCCTTCTCAATGGTCCGGGCCTGGATGAATGGGTCCCGTACCATGTCTGTCGAGTAACGCAAGAGATCGGTAAATCTCGCTGAGTATTGGGAGACCATCAAGCTGCCCTACAGCAACTGTAAAATCTCCTAGATACGCACCACACAGAGGGTGGCAGGGACGAACTCCGAGAAGAAGAGGCTCTTAAAGTCAGTCTAGAGGATAGATGCTTCATCGTGCACATGGAGCATCAAGCTCCACCATCTTCCTGCTTCCGTGTGTAGTAGTCTCACTTCGAGGATCACCATGAGGTCTGCTGGTGTCCTCACTATCATGAAAACACGTACCACTGCCTCCAGCCCATCCTCGGTTGCCTGGGGCTCCGTCTCCCCGCGGAACATGGGAGGTCACTGGCGCTGAAACTCGTTCAGTGCACTATGGCGACGTGCATCGTCAGCGGCTAGGGCAGGTAGCATCGGTGGCTCGTCGTGTAGCGGTACTGCCGGTGCCTCTGCTGTCAAAGGGACCTAAACCGAGGCCTCGTAACTCGGCGGGCTATCGTCAAACACAACTCTCGGAACCTTAGCTGTCTACCGTCGTGGAGCCATCTTGAAAAGAGATAGGTGTGCCACGATCAGAATAGTATACCTGGTGAGCTGACACAAAGTAATCAAAAAAGAAAACATGAAACACACATGCAATCAATGTTTTCGAGCATTAAGTCGGAAATCAGAATTCAGGGTCCTCGTGTATGGATACGTCGGTTGTCGGACCAACACTGGACTCCCTAGACTGATAACCACAAACAATACTCTTAAAACTATATCTTCACATTGAAAAAATATCAGAGTCGTGTGTTCTGCGGTAGAACCGAACTCCTATGATACCAATTTGTCACGACCCGTCCTCAGGGCCCATGCCGTGACTACCCCATTCCCACCTTCCATAGGCCAGGGGCAGGCGACTATCACCAAGGCGTAAATTCTGGTTACAAAGGAATGAATTGCCTTTATTAAGTAAAAAAACACCACAGAGCAAGAAAGCAGTAGATGTAAACACTAGGTAAAAACTGGGTACAACAGTAAGTATGGAAAAAGTAAGTGGGCCAAAATACAAACCCAAACTGAAAGTAAAGTTCAACTCGAAAGGGAAAACAACAACTGAAAGTAATGCCACAACGTCAAGCAGTCCACTGGAAGTCTCACCTGAAGGGTGAGTACATATGGCCTCCACGGCTCCTAGGGTCCATTCGTCCACTCCGAGTACATCCCGCCCAGTGGTCCACCTCCAGGTACCATCCTACTCCGTAAGCCTCAACCACGATCAGCGATGTCTATCGTCTGCAACCAACACAATGTAGTGCGGGCATAACCCGTGAAGTGGTGAGTATTAGCTACTCAGTAGGGTCCTCGAGACCCTTGAAGGTCTCCCAGAATCTACAATGGATAATCCACAAAGGAATAATACAATCACAAAGTAACATCCGACTCTACATAGGTATATGACCATACATATACCTAAGTCATCAATTCCAGTTCGGCTCCAACATCCGATCTCAAGTATAACCCAGTCCACACAGGAAAACAAAACATAATCCACATAGTATATCACAACACAATCCACATAGGAATGAAAAACAGGATTCAGCTCACCTAGGTATACTTCTTCGTATGATTATAGAGAGGATCAAATATTGCCACTGATTCAACTATGTCGTCGGAACGACAAAGGATTGATAGGTACTAACCCCCGCAATGACCCACAAAAGATCTGACCCACACAGGATCGATAAGTAACTAACCCCCGCAATGACCCACAAAGGATCTGACCCACACATGATCTATAGGTCACTAACCCCCGCAAAGCCCCACACAGGATCAGATCCACACAGGATCTGTAGGCGCCGGCCCACACAGGACAGCTGAGCGCTGAGCCACATAGGATCGGACCCACACAGGTTCTGTAGAACTGATAAATATAGGATCGCTGAGTGCTGTAGTTGTCGTTGTTGAATCCACCGAGGATCTCTGTACAGTTTTCGTCGTCGAAGTCGTAGTTGCATCCATCTCTAGGGTTCCTGCACACAACAAGCTCGTTCGGGAGGGTCCGCTCCATGATCCAATAGGCTGATACATAAACTGACACATAGTCCAGAGTTGATGTATCCAAAAGTTCTCTATCGTCAATAGGAACTCAACATGACAGACGACGCGTCAATCGGACGCCCGGTCTGAGAGTTATTGACTTTTTCGTCTTAGCGTACCGGTTGGTTTTTAATTCAAAACCAACCCGACCATACTCCACCTGCACCCAAAACTCGAGCGGAGTAAGCCAAAAGGTCCGTCTTACTTTGAGGAATCCAACAAAGTCGACGACACGTCGATCAGACGTCCAGAGCTCATGTTATAAGTGTTTCCACTCCGAGGCCCCGGTTGGTATCGTGTACAAACCAACCCAGTGAACCCAAGGTTCTCCGAAACCTTGAGTGGGATATACCAAAACGACTTCCTCGATCCAAGGATCGCATCGCAACAGACGGTGCGCCGATCGGAGTCATATAGCTCATGTTATGGGAATCAGACCGAAAAAGGTTCTGTAATAAGGGGTTTGGGCCCGGTCCGACCCGGCCCGATACCCCTAGTGTCGGCCCGAACTGGGTCGACCCGAACCAGGTCCGGGTCCAGCCCGCCTGGGCGTGGCCCAGCCTAGGCGCAGCCTGGTCTGGCGGACCGGCCAAGCAGCCGGCCTGGCGCACGGTGTGCTGGGCGCATTGGCCAGGGGCTCGACCGAACGGCCGAGCCTTTTCGGGAGCGGGGGGAACTGCCCCCACATGCTGCAACCACGACCCCATTATGGGGTCATTCCGTCTGGTGTGGCCGGGGGTTTTCGAACCCCCGGATCCTCCATGGTCTGGCCAGCCCGCTCCGGTCGGCCGGCTTCTCCCTCCACGGGACCAGCAAGGCCGGTCCCCTTGCTCTGATGCCAGCAGCCCGGTACCGGCCGCTGGTTCCCCTGCATTGCAGCGGAACGAAACTAGCCGCGGCCTTGATTCGTCCTGCACGGCGCGACGATGCCACGTCCTTTGTTCATCTTCTACGGCATGGCTTGACGGTGCCGCAGATTTATTGCTTACAACAGCACGGTGCAGCGGCGCCGCGCTTCTCCGCTCTCCCTTTTTACAATTCTCGCGTGGTGCTTCTGCACCGTGTTGCCTTGCTCGCCGCATCAAAAATCAACAACCAAAACGTTGGAGGAGTTTCGTCCATGTTCGTGCGGTCTGACCACCTCCCGTTACCATGATAACATGTGGTTCATGGAAGGGAAGATAACAACGGAAGAAGACACAAAAGAGAAACGCATAAAACCCCTACCTCAACGATGTCGTCGAACGAGCCTTCGTCGCGGAATTAACCATAGAATAAGAAGGGGGTCGTCGTGGAAGAAGAGGATCACCGCAGAAAAAGTGGATCGCCATTGGAATTAGGTGATCTCCGAGGAAGGCATCTCTCACCGATAGAGGTTGGTGTTCTTCGTTGGCGGTAGAGTGTTCTTCGCATTCTTCGTCGAAGAACGAAGAATCCTCTCTTTTTCTCCCAAAGCTTTATCACAACACAACCCAACCATAATAAAATAGTTCCAACACTTATTTTATTATAAACCTAAAATTTTGAAATGAAAAAGATAAGAAACGAACAATTAATTCAATGATTTAATTGTAACGATTTAACTGCCCAATTTAATGGTGCGTTTCTTAATCAAAAAAAACGTAAGGTTTGACTTTCATTAAAAGGGTCGGTTGTGGGTGTGTTACATAGGAGGGAAGAAACGGTGGGGAACATGTGGGCCCCACCTCAGAAATATCCTACCAATTGGTTAGGATATTGTGGGTTCCACCTCATATGCTTAACTTAGCTTAAGCGGCTTTAAATGAAATAAAATAAAATTGTCGCACCCCTTTTTATTTTATTTCATAACATAACCCCAAAAATTAAAAAACACACCCAATAAAACGCAACTCTGTAAAAGGTGTTTCTAAGCAAATACCGGTGATGCAATTCCATCGGTGCCCTCAGAATTCGATTTCCAGCACCGGTTCAAAAGTTTGAAAAACTCGCTCGTTCGTTCACTGAACGTACCCGAGCTAAACATCGGAAAATGATTCCGGCCACACCGAGCCTCGGAATCAGGTTCCATCAGAAACTGTGTTCTTGTAAAATTTCAAATAAAATTAAGAAAAAAAATTATTTGAATTTTATGGGCCATTACAATGGCATTAGTCTATGTTATTCGTGATCTATAATATAATAGAATCTCTTAATGGATTTTTTTTATTCTATAACTATGGTCTAAAATTATCTTATGACTTTACTATAGAATATCCCCTATGAGTGTCAGTCCATATTTCTTGAATGACATGTTTTCTTGTACTACATTAAACAATGTTAGGACTGAAACACCCTTTTGGATCTATTAAACATGGGTGAATAGGCCCTCCAACCACATTCACATATGTAATCAATAAATGAATGTATTATTTGATAAAACAATTACTATATACATAAAAGAACATTGGTATGATTTATTACACTTGTTATTTTTCATAAGGGTTTCTCTAATGTTTTCTAATCATAATCCCAAAAATAATTAACATTCCCATCATAAGATTAATGAATACACTTCACATTATTTCACATTAATAATTAATTTATAATTTAACATTACACATAGTGCCACCTAAGAGATTGATATGTATAGTGTATTTTTGAATTTGGTATACGGAATAATATAGGAAATACATAATCTTTTTGGAAACATAGATAAAATGACTATAATATCACATGGCTTTTAAAACAACACATGAAAACCTCAGAACATAAAAAATAATGAGGTGATATATAAACCCGTATAAGGGAATAATCAGGGAAAAAGTTAAAAAAAAGATAAAAAAATTGGCATATCAATGGGGAATAAAGGGACTATGATCAATAAGGAACAATATAGATTACTAATAATAACATGGGAAATGTCGAAACAACATAAAACCATGAATAATAAACATATGTCAAAAATAATTTTCGATACATCAAAATTGATAATTTCCTATAAATGAATCTAGTTCACTCCTAATGTTATTATGGAATATAAAAAGAATAAAAATTAACCAATGCATTGGATAACTATTTAATTCCATGATCACCTGTAACATTCATATCATTCTCATTCATAAGTTTGCCACATAGATCATACAACATAGATTCATTCACAATCACATTTTAATACACGATTCATGTTTTTGGAATGAATAAATTTACGAAACTATTTTAATTACTATAGGGGTATAATGGTAAAGGACCTTCATATTAATTGGTCATTATATCACTACCAATATAAATTGACATGGAAAATTAGTGGATACATCAACATCATAACAACATCAATAAAAAATTCATAAAAATGGGTTGATGAGAGGGAAATGGTTCCATCATCATTTGGAAATCAAATGGGAAGTAATGGGGATATGAAATAGTATATCACATATTAAGGAATAGAATATTACGGTTACAAGATATCTAAAATATATTAATATCTATGATAAAGTAAAAGTTCTCTAACATTAGTGCATGACCCCAAATACTTGGGAGGGGATTCTTGGGAGCTAGAGTGAACATTCAGAGAAAAATGGAGAGTGGAGGAAATGGTTTGAATGTTCTAGAATGTGTCAAAGATTGATAAATGGGATCATGTGTGGGTTTATATTGGAAGGGTTTTGGATATATTTATATTTTGGTTTTGGTATCTACATAATACATTATGTAAAACTAAAAACAATCCAATGGTTTTTGCCCATGTTTTCAACAAAATTTGTGTGTATCTAATTTTATTATATGAAAAAGTTCATAATATGATAACCAAAAATCTTTCTAATGCAGATGTGATTCGTACTCTTAATGAATTAGTTTTAGAACTATGAAATTTATTATATGTTTCTGATGATTCATAATGACTTTATAAAATAAATAACATAAATCTAGAAACAAATAATTTTTATTGAAATATATATTTTTTAAATTTTATAATTTTCTCAGTGTTTATTATATAACTGTAGTGTCATTATTATGTCATAATAAAAAAAGTATATTATGAAAAACTCACAGTTGAATATTTTTGAATTATTTATTCAAAAAATAATTTCAATTTTGGTTAAATATTTTGTAAAATATGTCAATCTTTTATATTCATATAATCCCGACATTAATTATGAAATTGTGGGATTTTTATATGATAGAAATTTTTGAACAAATACCAATGAGTTTCCTTCCACATGAATTTCTTAAAGAAAAATCCTTCTTTTCCTTGATCATAAGATCATTATATTCTCATTCCATCATATTTTCTCTTACATCACATTGATGTGAAAATATTATGACTTAATTAACTATCTTGATTGTCTAAGATATTATATATGTTCATGATGTGAATGGTAGTGAGATTAGTTCCATTGATTATATTTTATTATTCCCCTAAATTAAATGGTCAATATTTCTCTTTTTAGTATGTACATAGTCTCTGGTATTCCAGGTTTACATTGTAATGTTGGTATCATATTTATAATAATGTTCTTATAATTTATATCCTATAACCATGAATTTTCTTTCCATCTCCACTCATTATTCAAAAAAAAAACATTTTTCCATGAGTAGTACACTAAAATCCTTCCATTCCAAATTTTATATTTCAAATACACCATTACTGTTCTAAATCAATGACAATTATTAATTCACTTTTGTTGAGAGATGATAATATATATTGAGAACATTATTCCCTTCACAACATCCCAATGTGAGAAATAACATCACTATGTAATATATCTATTTCTCACCTGAAAATGGATTTATTGTCCTACTTAATAATGGATGCTTCTAAGAAATGATGTTTATTAACATTATTAAACTTCTTGTAGGATAACAAGGATTATACATACATGAAATTAACTAACTCTTAATTTGAGTGACCTTCCCTAGTATAGTTATTATATTATAATTTCCAACTACATCTCCAGCTCCAACATCATAATCATTCCCAAGAGAGAAATCCCAACCATTAGTGTGTGCATTAACATGGCTCCAATTGAATCCGTTATTAAAAATTTATAAAAAATGGAATACCTTATATTAGACCCTAAATATATATATAATAATTAATTATCCTTGAACTAGAGAAATAAAAAATATAATTTAACAAAATTATGATAAGATCATCTCATATATATATATATATATGAATGTTTTCGTGGGGATAAAATTGTTCTCAAATCCATTATAATTGTTGATAATGAATATTTGGATAATCCAAAAAATACACATTCAGAGTGTCAAACCAGGTGCATATTAAGGACCTTTTTTTATGAATGAGGTAATCAACAGGTCAATCCCAATGTAATCTTTTTATAACTATTAACCCTTGGTACATATGTTCTAGAACCAAATCGACATTTACAATAAAGATAATTATATATTTATACAATATAATTCATGGTATAATCATTACCAAAATATTATAAGGTTATTCTATAATTCTCATAAATGTATATAAATTTGTATTATTCCATAATAATTTAGGTCCTAAATCTACCTCATAATGATTGTATGAAAAAACTTTTGATACCAAATGTTGTCACCACAACCCTAGTTTCTTGGAGACAATGTCCACAATTATAAATTAGGAAAATATACAAGGAATCACATAATTAAGGTCCATATAATTTATTAGTAATGAACAACTATATACATGGATTAATTCAGATTACATTTAATAATATAAAATACACTAACTATATTGTTTTAGAAATCCATTATTCCACATCATGTATTACTACATATCAATCATAAAACAAATCCTTGTATCCATGGGAAAATATTACATGTGAAAATTGTTGTATCAGATGATCCATAAGTGTTAGAATATATTATTAGCTATCAATAAAAAATTAATAACCAAAATGGGATTTACAATAATTGATACACATGACATTGAATCAATATTATGATCATGAATGGATGTAATAAGTGATGGTAAATTAATTCCATATAAATAACCCCATGATATTTGAAAAAAAACATGTATATTAAATTTATTATATTAATCACATAGATTATCAATAATTTAATTCATAATGATAGAATGTGTAATTAAAGAAATATAAAATAGGAATTATGGACCTTGAATAGATTATGACTTGGCCAAAACCAAATTTTGATTGTCTCATTATACCTATTGATGAATTGATTGGATATAGTATACCCCACCCTTTACATATTATATTTAATTCATTCCTCATATGAAAATTTTGATACATAATAAACAAAAACATTAATATTTAAAAACAAATATATGAACTTTAATCACAAACTGCAATTAATAAACATAATAAAAAATTTATAGAGTGTAAAATTTTGATTTGTAATAAAATTATTCATCCCCAAAAAATCAAATAATACAAAATATAGATAAACAATAAATATCATATTAGTAAAACAAATCCTCAAGGGATAATAATTAAAATATAGGGTTGATTTCACTTATTAATTGAATTTTCATAAAAATTTAATCAAAATCATTTTTGACAATAATAATCATTTCATTTAAAATATAACACTTTAATAAAAAAAATTCATTTAAAAAAACATTATATACGTTTCATTGAAATTACTTTTTTCAAACATGTTAAAAAATAAATATAACATTTATTGTTCATGATGGTGGAAATATTTAGTCATTCTATATATATTAACATAAATATTACACTAATATATCCAGTAAATGGAAAATAATTTTTTTAATGACAATAAAATTTCATTGAAAAAAATTTAAATTAGTTAATTTTCTAAAAAAATCATTAATATGTGATATTTAAAGAGTGATAATAAATTTTAATATATATCATTAACATAAGAGGTTGGATGATAAAGGATTTCATACCAAATAGATAAATAAAATTTTATTTTCTTATAATAATTTTTGTAATAATTTAAACTACCAAAGAGAATAATAATGGTTCTATTACATGAAAATTATCAAGAAAAACATATCAAAAAATATATATTTATTTTACAATAAAAATATCAATTAACTACCACATAGAATATGTAAACATAAAATAATCCATAATAATTAGGAGATTGTCAAATAACCCCTTACCATATTAGTAAAATGTGAATTGTAATAAAAAAATAAAAAAATAAATGATTGAATATCAGGAAGAAAAATATATTCATTATTTAAAATATAAACATGTTAGTTATGAACCACATCATTTAAATAAATAGTTATTATGGGAAATGTCTCATGGAAGTAAAAATGAGATGAGTTACACTTACCACATGTTCGATTTACAACATATGTTCTCATTACTCTTATAAAATGGTTTAAATAATTTTATTTATTTATAAAATAACCATATTTAATTTTATAATATCTTATATGATTATCTTATAACATTTTATCAAAAAAAATTAATAATATTTCTTTATTCTCATAGTTTCACGTATTAATTTCCTTGTTTTCTCATGCATGATTTTCATTAAAGTTGTTATCATCGTCCATAGGATATATAAATAAAATTATATCATATATATATATACAATAATGTTATATAGATGATTTATACTCATTAGAAATTGTTTATAATGAATTATTTATTATGTACATTTAAATTGAATCTCATTGATTCATGAAGACTGTAGGTCTTACGTACACACGAGCGAGAAAATATTCCCTTAACGATATAAAGGGTAATAATGTGGGTGATATATTAATTTTAGATAATCAATATACTATTTTATATATCATGTATATTCATTAATTTAACTATATTAAATTCTATGTATTGCATACTTGAAAAAATGAACCATAACTCTTCGTGAGGTGTTAGTCCTCTATACACATGAGTGAAATTATCGTATTTGAAACATAATGGAACATAAAAAGTTAAATGTTATATTAAAATTAAACTATTATAACAATTTAATAAATATTTTAATAATGTGGAATATAGATTGTTATATATATAATTTAATGATGGAAATGTAAAATTAGAAACATTTGTTCATGGGTTGGTATTCAAATGTTCACATGATGGACTATTTTGTGTACAATATGATATAATTGGATATGGATAAATATTGTTAATCAAATTAATAAAATATAATTATATATTATATTATTTTATATATATTATTTTCAATACTTAATTGTATGAGGAATAACATGAATGCAATATAATGATCATTGTTAAGATAATTACCCACTCTAAGTAAATCATACTTTTGATCTCTTCTTATTCATGCTAAGGTTGGTGTTTTTGAAGGTTGAAAAGATCTTTAATATGCATAATTATTTTTTGGAGGGAATTTTTTTTTAATTCTTGGATCCAAATTTATTGAGAGTTGTGAAGAAGTGTGTGGAGTGGGTTCATTTTTATACTTGCGGAAAAGAGACCTTCTATTAAATTACATGGAAATTTTCATTATGAATAAAAAATGATAAAGTAATTAAGATGAAATAATCTTCCAAATAGAATTAAGATATTTGTTTTTTAATGGATAATGTGTATATATGAAGCATCGTGATATTTTCAAATAGTAAAACAGTATTCGATGGAAATCAGGACACACAACATCAAGCTTAAACGATGCAATAACACCTCAAGGCAAGAGAATATATTTATTTCATAAAAAATTAAATTTATTATAGGGATTAAATTAAAGAAACTTGTATTTAATAACTAGTTTAATAAAACACTAATTTTATATTTTTTTATAAAACATAGATTTTGGATTCTTTTATACGCAACACTCTGTTTACCTTGTTTTACACGCAATGCTATGTTTTACTAGATAACAATATACTGTTATTTTTATTATTTATATTAATATTTATTCTCTATAAATTATAATGTGTGTATTGATAAGATTATATATATTAAAATATATATATCATACTAAATATTATTATTTATTTATTTATATGTAATAAAATAAGTGTCACTTAATAAAAAAATGTTTTCTTAATTTTTTTAAAGTCAGTTTAATAGACCATGGAATAAATAATTAGTAATTAATTATTAACCATATTACTAAATATAACTTATATTTTTTAATGTTTCATAAAAAATGTAATTTTTGTTTAATTTTTTCTATTTTTCTAAGATGTTTCATATTTTTATGAATAATGAAATAATACTAATTATTAAAAGAAAAATTAATTTTTTTATTAAATAATTTATAATGTAAATTATATTATCACATAAAAATCAATTAAAAATAGATAAATTTTATACTAATTAATAAAATTTAGGATATTTTAATCATTTCTTTTTTATTTTGGGTAAAACAACAATATAATATTTCGAAGATTTTAAATCTAAAAAACTACTTTCTCCTCGCATTTTTGATATTAATATCATATCATATTATAACAATTTTGTGAATGAACATTAAAAAAATAGACACCATATTAATAATAAATTTAATTTATATTATATTATTGGGTCATATTTATTTTTTTCCAATGTCATTACTGATTAAATTTAAAATTATTTAGAGAGACAATGGTAAAAATTTGATTACTATCTGGTTCATCCTTATTGATATATAGTGAAAATGTCTGAAATATTTTACAAAAATCATTTTATTGGTATTTTTAGACCTTATAACATATCATATCCATTTATTATGCATTATTTGTTCCATTTTTTATTGTAAAACGTGGGAACCCATTACTATTTTCAACAAATTACAATTGTACAACTCACATAACATATAAAAGACCAATATCTATCCTCTTCTCCTTAAAATATAGAAACAAAATTTTTCATACATTTCCTTTGCATATATATTTTAGTTACCACTACTATCATCATAAAATAATTTATTCAACACAATACCATCCAAGGAAGGCTATATTGAATACCCAATGAGGATACCTAAGAAGAGGGAATTATATTCAATGACCATATTTATTTTATTTCCTTATACACTTCATTAAATTATTCATAAAAATAAATATAAAATAACCTTGGTTAAATACATATTATTGGATTTTTCTAGATAATTTTAATTATCTAAAACCATCTAAACTTCAATAAAATGGGTTACAAAATCATTATTCATTTATACGGAGGACTGACACCTCAAAAAATGATGTTGTTTTTTTTAAACTACCACCTCTCAAGGATGTGTGTTATAATGGATCTAAATAATATATATGGTATATATATAACATAACAATAAATTATTATTCTTTATATAAAATATAACTTATCACAATATATTATATAAATGATACGATAACTTCACTTGTTTTTATAGAGGACTACTTTCTCTATGAATAATTTTATTCATCAATCACTGACACTTTACATGAATGCTAATAAAGAATAATAATAATTTTTTTTGTGATATAATTGTAGTAATTATTATATTCATGAAATATTCATCATTAAAAAAGTTAATATATAAATTTTATTTCACATAATGATAATCTTGTTTTTCATGTATGTTTGTACTACTCACTTAATGAAGAGATATGACATATTTTTCATCACAACAACCCATGTTTGATATAAATATATTTTTATTTATAGGTCTTATATAGTATGTGTGATATAATTATAAATATGGAAAAATTTTATATTACATAATTCTTTTCCATAATGATCGTTAAAAAAATGTAAACATTACTAATTCATATGTATAACATATCGTCTCTATGTCAACACATAATTCCTTTTTCATAAACGTCCTTCATTAGTGGTTTAAAAAGTAAAATTGATTTAAAATATGTTAATTATATCATGAATTGTTTTATGAAAGATGATAGTACTATATAATGTTTTATAGAAATGGCTTATTCATTTCGTAACATGAATGAATAAATAAGTCAACTAACACGTGAAACAACAAAAATAATGAAATAATATTAATGAACTGGTAATAAGATATTATAAAATAATTTTATGTGGTATTTTATATATTCATATGGGTTTTTGAAATGATAATAACATGTTTGAAACTATTATTTTTTGCTATGTGAGGTTCTACCAAAATGGACGCCTACAATAAAGCATTTATCTTTACTTCATTTCATTGTGGAATATTGTAATGTAATGAACTTAATTAATATTATATGGTGTATATAAATCCATGATTACACTTAATATCAAGAAAACAAAATTATTAATTTTAAATTATGTTTAAAATTGAATAATATCATCTTTATGAATTTTAAGAAATTATTATCAAGTGGTGCGACATTTATTTTATAAATTTCACCTCAATATGTTAAACAGATACATTGATCATTGTGAAATGATATGATTATGTGTATAATGAAGTTTGATAAAATTATTTTTAATTTTTAATTATTTTATGTGTATTTATAGTTGAAAAATATAATCGATTAATTGGTTCATTCTCACTTCAATATTATGACATTTTCTAGGGTTCACTTCATAATCTCATTTAAATTCAGATTGTTCATTCCTGAATTTTGTTGGAGGAAGTTATAATACAATTTTTTTTATAATCACATTATATTTTCATCTATATTGGTTATTTATTATACATTAATTTAATAATACCTTTTTTCCCTCATTGTTATGTTATTTTTTTTGAAAATATTTTAACATAAAATCGACTTGATTTCACTATATGATCATAAATTTGTTTTCTTATAAAACAATTTTTTCTATACTAAATTTCAAATATTATTATATATATTTTAAAATGATATATTTAAAGTATTTGGAAACCATTATAAATCTTTATAATTTTTTAATGGAATCTTATGTCATTTTCAAATGAATTTCTATTTATAATTTACTATCAAGTGAGAAGAATTATTTTTTTAATCATATACAACACAAATTAAATTTAAATCAATCAAGACAATTTAAATGTTGTAATTATTTTTCAAAATATTCAAATATTAATTTCAATTAAAAATATTTTAATAAATATTTTTTAATTATAGTTTTTAAAAGTGATTTTAAAATTAAATTATTTATAAGAAATCAAAATGAAAACTATATTTTTCTCAAGAATGTTTTAAAGTGGGTTTTATGGTATTTAAATTCATCAATAATAGAAATCCATTTTTTTAATCCAATAGGTATATGTTTTATTGATACCATCCATAATCATCCTTAGGATAGATTATGATCAATTTTACTACGTAATGTATTGACATTAACTTACATGATTCGTTTTTTGTAATCATTAACATTTCCAACAATTAATCACATTTCAATATACATTAAATATTAACATAAATTTCCTAGTTAATTATCATGGACATATTTATTTCATAAAATTTATTCCATTTGTATATATATTGTGTTATTTAGTTATTATTTTATTTAACAGTGAAATGTTGATAAAAATATATCCTCTAATCATTATATATACTTGATGATAAGGATGATTTTTTTTGAACATATCAAATTATTATATATATATGGAATAAATAAAAATATTATGCCATGTGTTGGGGACCAATTACTAAAATCCATACAATAGATAAGTAGTCTAATGTGACAAAATTAGTTGGACTGAAACTGAACATTTGTAACCAGTATTATTTCAAAATATCTTGTGAATGGTCTTGGCGATAGTATATTCTAATCTATATTGTGAATGATCTTAATGGTACATGTATCTGGTTCTTAGGAAACATGAAATTTGAAAATGAATAATTTAATTCGTTTGGAATTCTTTAATTATATTTCATCATATTTTTGATGTGATATTATTTATTGATATAATTCATTATTATGTTATTATATAAATAAATCATGTTATAATGTATTAACCTTTACATATTAATTCAAAGTTTTCTATCCAAGATATTTTGTTATTTAAATTCCATGTGTCTTTAGTTATTTTTCATTCAATATTTATTATAATAATTAATTCATGACGACTTCTATTGTATTTATCCCATAATAATAATTTGATCTCACCATTTTTAATATTAATTTCCTCATGATTAAATGAAAATTTCTATGAATGTTATATGGGGATAAATATTATGGAATAAATTCATTTTGGAAAAAAAATTTAAATTATTTGCATTCCAACATAATGTGAGGCTCATATATGATTCTAGTTTAATGAAACTATGAAACTATTCTATCCTCCTAGATGTTAAACCTTACATCGTATGACAATAAAATAAATCATGATCCATCTATATATTCCTATATTCCTGGACACTATATTTGGTATTAGAAGAATATTTGTAAACAATTTGTGAACCATATTTTGGAAAACAAAGGATAGGGATCAAAACCCTATGTTAGGCTTTGAATAAAAATATATAACAATAACCTAAAGATAATGGTATATATATAATTTGTGTTTTCTCTATGAAATAAATCATTGTTTAGATACTACTTGTTGATGTGTTTTTATAACATATGATTATAGGGGTAATAACATAGAAAATGATGCATCGAGAAAGAGTCGAGTGTTATCTGGTACATGAATATGGGACTTACTACTCAAATGGGTAGAAATCAAGGAGGATATTCTTAGTATAATTAATCTTTTTGATTCCAGAAATTATAAAATATATAAATATATAATTAAAATGAATTACTGAATTTAAATGTTATAACATGGAAGGTTTTATACTGAATTAAAAATGATTATTTATTTTTCATGAAGTATATTACCTATGTAATCTGGTTATAATAATTATGAAACATCTATGTATTATAGAAAATTTAAGAATAAAATATGAATACTATCATGGGATTATTATATTTGGATTGATCATATGTGCATAGTCTTGAAAACCTCTTTCTATGTCTTATGTGACTGGAATCTACTAAGAATAAGTAGATTTTGAGAAATTTTAGAAAAATATATGTTTTATCGATAAATTATTTTAATACCAATAAATTTTAAATTTAATGAGATATGATTATTATTATTTATTTACAATATGTTTAATAATATCATTATATAGATTTTAATAAGTGTGAAATTTTATTATAGTCTTTGAAAAGAATTTGTGTTGAAAAGGAGATTACCAAATATGGATACTGTGTGGATCAATTTTTAATCTTGATGGCTTGTTTCCTTGGATAATGGAAATATAAAATATTAGATTTTTGTAATATTTTAATATTATGGAATATTATTTTTAATTATTTCTTATATATATTTTTTACAATTGTTTCAAAAATAAAAATTAATAATACTAATACTAATTTTTTTTAACCAATAACATTTGACACTACTTTGATTTATGAGAGGATATAATTGTATTATATATATTATCATTCCTAGACCCCTTTGTGAATTGTTTAGATATATAACATATGATGAAGAGATAATACATTAATACATATTTAAAAAGGATACCATGGAAATTTATTTTTTTCGTCTCACCATGAATTTGTTGATTTTTTTCTATATATGTAATTGTTGTTTTCATATGAGATTTTATTAAATAAATATTTCTTGTACTAACTTAATTTTTTATTTTTTTCATTAGCTATATCCACATATGTTTCACTCAATATGAGAGTACTATAGCTTATGAATTACAGATCTAGAATACAATTATGAACTAGTTAGTCCACAAATTGTTTTTTCTTTTTCTAAAAAAGTCACTTTTTGGCAATGTGAGAACCTTACAATAAAAATGATAGACAATTTCAAAAAGAAAACACATAAAAAAACATTCACCACAAACCTAATTCCAAAAATCCACATTCAATACTAAAGTTCAATATAATAAATTGGAATCTCATGCAAAGCATGTCGCCCGAGAAACCCACCCTCGAGGAAGACGTAACTGCATCATCACTCAATGACCTAATCATCACAACACTATCAACACCATCACATCATTGTCTTTACCACCATCCTTATCCAAAGTCCACCTCAAACAAAAAACTCTGATCTACCCCCTCCATCAGTGTCGCTGATCAAACACCACAACAAAACATCACCACTTCATCATAAAATCACCACAACTTTCTCAAAAAAAACATCACGACTTCAAATAATCAACACAAATTTCTCAAAAAATCACCACAACAACACCATCAGGAGCATCTACTTCAATAGGGCATCACCACTACTCATCATCGCGCATTCATCTCAGATACCACCAAGAGATCTTCATGATTAGAAAACACAGAAAAACCAGAATCAAACAGATCAGGACACCTGAGTCAAAAAGTGATTCCAGCAAGATTCGAATCACCAACTACAAGAAGAAAAAAAACCCACCATCACAACTCAACCCAAACTTGGACTCCAAAATTAAATCATGAAAACAACAAACAACCAAGCTTCATTGATTTCAAAAGGGCCTTCAATTCTAATCGTCGCATAGCACGAACAAAAGCATACGAATCCAAAACTATTTCAAAAAAATGAAAAAATAAATCAACCAAACACCTGAAGAAGGTCCCATTGTGGTCAGATCCCATCGCTGCCTACCAGAACACTTAAAGGGACATGATGAACCACCTTGTGCACCCAACAGAGATTATATAACAGCCTTTAGAAGTTGGATCTCGGTCGTGGGTCACCATGAAACAAAATAAACCATGTCCAGGTACGAGTATTCGAGAGGGGAACCATCTAACAATGGGATGAATCGTCTGATCCAATGAAGAAAACTACAAAATAGGTCTTCCACCACATCTTTTTGAGAGCAAGGTGGAGCACCACACCATCCTGAGAAAAACGAGGTGGAGACGACGAGGGGGGAAACCTAGAGCGTAAGGCCCCTTACGGGCTCATCCCCCCAATCAATAGCTATCTAATTACACAGTAGTTATATATCTGATTGATGATTGTATTTTTATATATTTATCTGTGTGTGTGAATGTGTGAAATATATGATATTATAGATGTTGGGGTTTTTTTTCATTTCAATATATATAGAAGAAAATCATATAATTTAACTGATATTAATTATAATATCAGTAATTATGAACATTAAATGTTATTATGACAATTTCATTAAAATTTCCCATCTATTCTCTATCAAATATAATGGGAAAGAATTACTTGTTGCTATGATTGGATTACCTCCCCCATGAAAATAAATTATTATGTTCCCATAAACACCTTCAATGGTAATTTTATATGAGATATTTAAAGAAAACATAAGATATTAAAAAGAATAATTATTATTTATTAAATTATACTTTATATTTACCTTAATTTAATTTTTTTAGTTGAAAAATGGAAACATCAATTATGTATAAGTATGGATTATCATCCCCAGGTAGTAATGTATTTCATTTCTCATTACCTCTTTATAGAAATTGTTAAAAAATATATAAAATTAATATATATTATATTTATTTCTAGATTAATTTTTTTACATGACTTAATCTTGTTTAATGTCTAAGGACCATAACTACCAAGCTAAAATATACTTGAAAATGATGTTTCAAAATATCATAAATTATGATAGAAATGAATTTTTTTAATGAATGGGAGATATTTTATTATATGTTACCCATTAATAGTAATAGAGTTATTAATATGAAAAATTTTTATATTTATATAAAATGAAATATTATTATACATGTGGTAAGAGTGATTAGATTTCAAGAAAGACTTGGTTTATTTATCCCTAGTAATGTTTATTTTAATTTAAAAATATTATTTCATGATACTAAATGATTTCCCATAATTTAAATGTCAAAATGTGTTCATGAGAGTGAGATAATATTTTATTAGAAAATAACTTTTTTTATCTCTTTGGTAAGGAATATTTTTCTTCCACATTTTATCTCAAATATAATTGATAGAATAATTTTTTTCAATTAACTAATGATTATAAAATGTTATATATAACCATGTTACAATATCAATAAAAATTTTAAATTTACATTTTATTTCATTTTTTGAATGATGATATTTTCTTTTTTTAATGAATAATTGAAGTAAATTTGTATTTTAATATACATTATATGAATTGATGTATAATATTGTTTTTTTAATGATGTGGGATATGATCCAACATGGCCCTATTTTTATTTCTCATGCTATTTTATGAATATGTTGATGATGTTTGATGAGACACATTTTTTTCAAAGGTGAATTATTTATGTAATGATAAATGTTTTCCTGATATTATGGAATATATATAAATGGATTAATAATATGTGATTATTAGTTCCATTATATCATTCACATACAATATATAATTATTAATTATATATTAGATTAAATGGTACATAGAAGGTTATCCCAATACCTAAATATGGTACACCCGAGGTTATAATGAACACAGAAAATGGTGAATAAGTTGTTATACTAAACCTAAAATATGATCATTGGTTTTTATTACAATCCTATAATTTTACTATTTTTTATTGCTCATTGTTTTTATAATATTTTAGTGATTATTATTATTACATGCATTATTTCACTCATTTATGACATGATCTTACACTAATTCTATTATCTGATAAAAAAGTGTTATTTTATTACAAAATGATTTGTGTCCTATGAACATCCATGATTCATTTAAAAACTCAATATTGTATTAAGTTTCATGTGTGGATGTAAAAGTTTCACTTATTATTCTCATACATTTAGAATTTCCATATTCTTGTATATGATCATTCATTGATATCTCCCTTGTTTCAGTTACTGTGCAACAAAGTTCGCATATTTCTCATTTTCCCATTTCATGGAATTTAAATAAACACATTATGTCTGTAAATTAAATGTAGGTTTCTAGTGATAATGATCTATGTGGCAGAAGAGGTAAATTTTTATATAAATTTTGGTTATGTATGGAGGTTTTTATAGACACTCATCATTTATAATTATAGAAATGATTAAAATTTTATGTCAGGTGTTTTCATATAATATGATATAATATATATGGTAATGATGGTTGTTTCACTATATATAAAATATCTTATATAAAATTTTTTGTTTAAAGAGACTTGTACGGTGTTATTTTAGCTAAATATTATATATATTTCATAATTGATATTATCTGTTTTCACAATGATTTACCTTATCATTTTCTTTATATTATACATTAATGGGGATTAAGTTTCATGATTTAAAACCTTATATATATATATAATATGTTTTGGAATTAAAGGCGTGGTATCAGGTAATGTTATTCCCTACCCATTCTTTTTTGATACAACTCAATTATTATTATAAAGTAGTTTTTCTGTAATATCAGCACCTTAATATGCCCCCTTTCTCTAACAATGGATATATTATTTTCCATCTATCATCATTATTTCTAATTATGACTAATTATATTATTATCTAAATACTGACATATACATATACCCATTTTTCTATGAGGTTTGAAAATCACATTTCAAATAATTTGTATTAGAATATGTTAATGTTATTTAATTTCATCTTTAAATTTTGAGAAAATTATTGAAATATTGTTCACTTTTATTAAAATATGGAATAAATTATGAATTTTATTTACATTTATGTTGATCATAGGCATTCCTAAATTGTATAGGTTGCGATTTTGTTATGACTTTTTTAAAATAAAGAAAATTGTCAAAATTAATGATGAGTATTGACCACTCCCTTTGGTTAATGATGTATTGATAATTAGTATTATTCACAATGGAAATCCAAATATTTTATTATATAAGAGTTTATATAGGAAATAGTATGAAATATATTATTTAATGTTCTTGGAAATGAATTTAACAAAATCAGATGATGTGTGGTGCCAAAAATCAAATATCACATCTATGCATCGATGAGTCCAATGAGACAAAACATATTAGTGTATTTGTTTTATACATAAAAAATTCAATTATAATTACTATAACTCCACTATCTTTTAAAACAATTAACATTACATAACATTTAAAAAATACATAAACATTATACCCACAGACTCCCAAAGTATGTAGTTCATTTAGTGCCTTTGGAAACATAGAAACAAAAACACTAGTACATATGTGAAAATAATCATCTCCTATAATGTTTTTATTGAATAGAATTATCCTTATACTTATCAAATATAGTACATATCATCATAAAACTGTGTAATGGAAAAATAAATGGATTGATCACAAATTCCCTATGATGGTAAAAAAGAGAGACATCTATGCATAAAATATTATAAGGATATGAGAATGTTATCATGCAAATAGAAGATCATACCATACATAACAAAAATCATAAAATATATCATGACCTAATGAATTTATTTTCATAAGACAAGAATATTAGTTAAATAAAGAGCATAATCCATGAAAGAAACCCATAAGAATAAGACATAGAATTATTGAAAAAGCATAAAAAATAATTATTTCTATAGTAGCATGGGTGTCACTTCCAAGACCATCATCGTAGTATTTTTTCACTCTCCATTCCATTATAGTGGTCTTGGTTCTCTCACATGAACACCATACTAGAAATAGTTGATGTGACATACCATATTACTTTTAATGGTTCACTCCCATGGATATCATAGTATCCAAGGTTCACTACGAAGACCATCTTCGTTTAACTCAAGAGATATAATTAATTACTCAGTCATAGTGGAAGGAGATATAGGTCCCACTAATAATATAATTAAATCATTAATAAATGATCTACCTGATCAGAATTAAATATATCATTACCCATGAATTAAAATGGGTATCATCAACTAGTAAACATATCATAACATGTGGAATCAGAATGCTTTCATAATTCTTTCTCTAAAATCATATCGTATGGAAGAGAAACAGATTCTATAAACATATATCCCAAAAATGTCAAATGTATTTCAAATAATATGTGACATTAAGAATTACCCATTAATAGAAAAAATATTATTGAAACTGGTAGAACATTTCACATAATTTAGTTAGTGACATGAATGAATGTCAACATAGATGGAAAATAATTTTTTAAATAGCAATCAAAAATGTTTCTTGAGGAAAATATCCTATATTTTATAAAAAAGATTTATAATATATAAAACTAGTTGAAAATATTTTTCATATAAAATAACTTATAATCATATAAAGAAGGCATGAATTCATTTTTAAAACCATTATCCTTGAAAACATAAAAAATAATTATCAAGGCATTTTATGTAACACCCCGACCCCAGTTACCCAGAGTCGGTGCATTATTACATAACATTGGTATGATCACAAGAAAGATCAAATCTCGAAAGACCGATTGGTTTAGTAGTCTTGGAAACACTAGATATATTCATAAGTCTTACATTACATCATAAAATGAAAAAGTACTACAAAAACATATTGTCTCCATAATCCACACTCATATCCCCACATAATATCCCTGTAGGTCATTCATAATTTACTTCTTCACTTCCTAGGAAAAATAAAACATAGAAAAGGGGTGAGCTCAAATTCCCAGTAAGGATAACAATATAGTGAAAACTTTCATAAATAAGAATAAACATTTAAGGCAATGTATAAATAAAACAAAAGCCTTTTAAAATTGAACTTCAACATAGTATGGAAAAATTAAAATGAAATAATGCCATTTACTTATTCACATGGATATTCTACTAATCAAATAATCACATGCAAAATCAATAACCACTTTCATAATGATGGAATACATAATGCTAAACTTTAATTTCTTTTCAAGGCCTCGTCCCAAGACCTTGGGGCTAACTGTAACCGGAACCCAACCCGGAGTGCCTCTAATAACCGGACACCAACCCGGAGTGCCTCTAATAGCCGGACACCAACCCGGAGTGCCTCTAATAACCGGAGACCAAACCGGAGGGCTTACTTTTACCAGTCCCTAACCTGGAGGGCTTACTTTTACGCGTCCCCAACATGGAGGGATTACATTAACCAGTCCCAAACCTGAAACATACTTGTCCAACACATTCATATGAAGTAAAGGTTGAAATATAACATAAACATTCTTATTGGAACTAGCATACGAAATGTCAATACTTTACTCATAAACCATAAATGCTATATAAATGACACATCTACAGTCAAACATATCACAAAACTTCATTACAATATGGAAGTTTTAAATCATAATAAATCAACTTCAAATAATCTTAAAATCCATCAAAGGATGCTGACATAGATGAAAATGTTTTTTTTTTAATTATTGAGAGAAATATCCCTTTTTCATTAAAACATTTTAATGTTACACAATTTAGAATGTAAGGAATTTAAATACATTTTTGAATAAAAGTGTCCCATACCACTTTGAAACTTTTGAATGGAATTAACACTTTTAAAACATTCATTTTCATATAAATAAATCCTTACAAACCATTTTGAAAACGTGGACATAAATGAGGATGATTTAGAAGAATAAATATTTAAAACATTTAAAATGATGTTTCAGTAAATGTTCCCTTAGAAATAATTCCTTTGAAAACTCTTTTATGAAATATGGACATGGATAGTAAATATGTCCCTGTAGATACTTACTTAAAGACAACCTCAGATATTAAAGAGATTGTGAAGTTAACCCTTATCAATTTGGTAACTTATGAAACATACAACCCATGAAAGAGGTATCATACAATGAATATGTAAATACACATAAATTAGAGTATATTACACAATGAATATAATTATGGGCAGTACATACACCACACAAAAGGTGATGGTGGCAATATGGCATGAATCTCACGGGAATAAGGAGTGAGATGAAAACCCCTTACCACGTTAATCAACTGATTCCTATGGCCAAAATTTAATAACAACCAAATGATTTACAGAATAACATGAATATAAAGAGAATCATGATAATATATATCAAATGGAAGTACTGAATACACCACTTTCAATAATTTATTGGTGAAGAATGGAAATCTCACAGAATTGAATGTGAGATAAGAAAATCCCTTACCTTGTACTTTTACTTGGTTGGGGTTGGTTAACCTCCTATATAATATTGAAATAATTGTTATTAGATTATACAAGAATCATATATATAAATATCATATCATATATGATCTTTTAACTTTTCTTTGTTAATAATGTCTTAGTATTATCGTTGTTTCGGGTGTTAACTTACTCGTTTTCTTTTATATATATTATTACGTAATCCAGGTTTGTAATGGATAGGTTGTATATTATTCATATCCATAATGATATAAAGTCCTTAAACATCATTTTTAAATCAGCAAATGATAATTATACTTGAATGGATATGATGGAGAATGAATCTCATCGCGTTCGTGGAGACGGTACTCCGTACGTACGCACGAGCGACAATATCATTATTTTGATATTAAAATAATATATAAATGAATGGTATATCATATATACAGAATCACTAACATGTTATATTTATTATTTACATGAGTTACACATCATTATTATACCCATCCAAATAATAATATATTGAATAACAATTACACCACGACGTGGAGACAGTAAGCCGTACGTACGCACGTATAGTGACATGTTATTCAAAGGGTGGATAGAATACTGAATAAGGTTGTACCATATTTATAATAACAACACAGTATATGTGAGATACTGGAGTTATTATTTTAGAATGGTAAGAACAAAGGAAGAAGAAGTGGAAGAATAAAGGAACTTGAAAAGGGGTGGTGAAAACATTAACTCTTCTTCGGGTTCTTCCTTTTGATTTGATCAAAAGGGTTCCATAGGTTGGCTTTCTGATCAAACTAATGCCCCTAGGTTGTAGTGAGGGCAGTTGGGAGAGTATTTGGGCAGAGTTTTGCCGAACAAAAAGGCTTTTAAGGTGTGAAGAAATGAGAAGGAGGAGTGCCCTTTTATAAGAGGGGTGAGGGGCACCTTTGGAAAAGCTAGAAATATTAATTTATAATAAATTAATATTTGATTTCTAATGGCTCAAAAGTTTATAATTCAAAGTTTAATGTGGGGATAGGTCGAAAACCACTCAACCAATAGAATTTAGACAGGTTTGGGTACTTATATTAACCTTATCTTTAAGTATTAACTCTAAGTTATTTAGTTTCACTTTTACAATGTCTCTTTGTATTTTTATATAATATGATTAATAAACTTTCTATATAAATACAAACGACCCCCAAGTGGTCCATTAATGATGAACCTATCATGATATAAGTCTCTTGGATGAACCTTAGATTTTTAGGAATTTAATATCAATTAATAATATAATATTTGTTTTAAGAATTCTTTTATGTCAATTTTGACACTATTCAATAGATGATTTTTGTGAAACTCATAAAAGATTTATTACTTCGAAAAAATTCAATTAAATCAATCCTAATATATCATATTATCCTCGAAAATTAGTTTAATTCATTAAAAGTTTCATATTATATTTATTTGTGTATTTATAATGTCAATTATTTTAATTTTTCACTATTATAGTAATTAATGCATCATCATTGTGTCATAAATAATATAAATTATTTAATGTCTAAAAATTATAAATAAAGCATCATTATGTATGAAATCTTTATATCTTTCTAATGAATATTTATAATCTAAAATCCAACATATATAACCCTATGTAACAATTGTTTTGCTAAAAGATATATGCTTGTGTCATTTTTGTATTCATTTTAACTTAATTAAAATAAAGTGTCATTATCACTTACAAGTGGATCCATGGGGTCCCAAAATCGACCCAAGGATGCCTATGGTCGAACATGTATCAACCAATAAGGCTTGGACACGTTTTAGGGTAATTTAGTATTATTATAATATTATTTTTTAACTCTTATTTACCAGATTTACCCTTAACCATGGTAAATAAAATATTTACCGCAGTAATTATTCAAAATGTATAAAAATAAAAGTTACGTATTTATGCAATTTGAACATCCTGATTCCAAATATGGAATTAATTTTTCTAAATTCATAACACAGAAGTGGCAGAAATTAATTTAAAATTAATTCCCACTGTCAAAACAAAAAGCGTGTTTTTAAGAGATAATAACTATCAAAAGATTGACACTTGTTTATGTTCGGTTTAATTGTAAAATTATGTCCAATGACCAACATTATATTAAGTGGTAAAAATATATTCTAAATATACTTTAAAACCACTCAAATTCATAATTTATCACTATTAATTATTTTGATTAAAAAAGTTGTTTTTAATTAAAATTTTGTAATTTTCACTATTCATCAAAATATTAAAGTTATCCGAAAAGTACCAAAATTTTACCTTAGGCTAAATTCGATATTACGAATCCAAATATGAAATATATATAATTTCAAAAAGTAGGTATTACTAATCATAACAGCTAGTTTGATTGGTTATGGTGTGTTAGAACTCGGTGTTGCGTACAACACACGCTAGCGTACCATGGAAGCTTGGGATGTTTTATTTTAAATTTTTGATGTCCCCATTTAGTCAAAAAGTATAAAATATAGTATTTAAAAAGGTTTCACTATTAAAAGTTGATAAAAGTGCAAAACTGAAAATGAATTTGTTCTTGCATTATATCTAAGAAACTCATAATATGGATTCTAAAATTATAAGGATTATATAAACTTTAAAATTTATCTAATACTATTCATAACCTCTTTTGAATGGCTTGTTTGGTAAGTCATGGTGTGCATGAACATGGTGTTGCGTGTAGTGAATGTTATTGAATTATTTTGAAGAAATAACACACTATGAAATCTTGGGGTGTTACATTCTCCCCTCTTTCAATAAATTGCGTCCTCGCAATTTGAAATTGTTTTTCGAAAATAAAAGGTTGAAAATAGAAAATATCTTTGTGGGAAAACCCACATCGGAAATTAGTTTACTAAAATTTAGTCTTAATATGAGGAAAAGGGAAATGAAAGGGTCACCACCAAATTATGATCTCGATTAGAAGAACATTGGTGGCAATTAGAGACATATAATTGGAGGGAAAACGTAAATATTTATAGGTAGTGATTGAGGTCATCAATCACAAACAAGTATAAAATTGAGGTCCTTAAATTCATCAATCTATGATGATTTGAAATACCATCGGTTCAACAAAACATAGGGTATTAGGATAACACATTTTTGACGTTTCAAAATATCTTAGTTGAAATCCCACATCGAAAAATGAATTAATGAAGCTTCTATTTAAAATAAAGAGTCGAATGTATGAAGATTAATGAAAATAACACATACTAGGGTTCCATGTAGGAAAATATAGATATGGAAGAAAAATCTAACCATCAATTATCTGATGGAGAGTGGTAGAGAACATGGCTATGAAAAGGCCAACAATCCCAAAGCCATAAATTAGTGATGATTTAAGGTACCATCTAGGAAAACATTTTTGTTATAAGTTTCTTTTCTTAATATTGAGGAATTTATTTATGAGATTGGCTAAGATCATAAGGAGATATACTTACTTTATAATTTGAGTTTTATCCATTAATAAATTTCTACCACAAACTAATCTTTCACTCTAAAAGATAATAGAATGTAAAAAAATTCTATTTACACTATTTGTATAGGGTTCCAAAATAAACGAATTTATAATTCATCTACAAGATCTTTTAATAAAAACTACATTATTTAATCCAGGACATCTCGTGGGACAGTGGTAGGTGATACACCCTTGTCGCCCTTCGGTTGCGGGTTCAAGTCTCGCAGCCTTGCCGGACGCGACGGGTTGCCGCCCGACCTCCGGGTTGTCCTTTTATGGCATTCCAAAATAATCCAAACTAGAACTATCCAAAATACTTCTATCCAAACTCAGATTCCAACATTTATAAGGAAGGTAAACATAATATAGATCCTTTTTACCCCGTAATAGCATATGAATACCTTCATCATGTATTACCATATTCCTTATTGATTACATTCATGCTCCCTTATTCCATATAGAATGCTGGATATACTTCATTAATCCAAAAATGTTTTAAACCCCAACAATGATGGAATATAAAAATCATTAATCAGTTCCAAGGTAGTCTAGAATATCCAATATAATTTATCCAAAACAATCACATATTATTAAAAAATCACTACCTCAGTATCAGAACTATATTATGATTTATCATTCTCTCAACCATATATTTTCCAAAAATTTATCCTGCTATTGAGTCACTTTTCTTTGTTCCACACAATCTCAAGTCCTTAATGAAATAGTACTGCAGTACAATCCTTATATACTCCATAATTATTATAACAAGTACATTGTTGATACAACACTCAATTGACATAATCAACATAAGAACTCTAATCATTCCTCTTCATCTATGGTAGTATCATAACTTGATTATTATCCAATAACATCATCTGCGGCATAGTCTGATGACTGGGACATAGGTTCGCGTAGTGTCCAAACTCCTTGCAAATGAAGCATTGTACATTTAAAACCATTTTCTTAACCTTGCAGTCACGTACGTTGTGCCCTTTTCCTCCACACTTATAACAAACTCCCATTCCTTTCAGGCAAGATCCAGGGTGTTTCTTTCCACAGTTACCACATATGGGAAAATTCTTCTTTTCCCTCTTCCCTTTATCCATCTTTCTCTCTTCCATCCTTTTCTTCTCTTGCTTCCCTTCAAAGCCATAGGACTCAGTAAACTCTTTACTTATCTTATCAACACATGATATTATTTCTTCATATGATGATATTACATGGGAGACTATCTCTCTTATAAATTCTAGCTTAAGACCATGAAAGATATGATCCTTCCTTCTCTTTGGATCATGTGCATTTCTAGAGTTCTCATTCCTTCTACTGGGCGCCATTTCTAAACAATGGCATACACTAGATCAGTTTATGAATCAAAATACATAATCCCATAATTATAAAACACTTAACATAAATTGAATTGTTTATCGATATAATCCATAATCATAAAAATGTCTCCTTTGAGAATGTATATACTCATAAACCCTTCATAATGATTTGTAAAGAAAATGAGAGTTATCCTAAGCATATCCCCCGGGAGTGTCGTAACCAAGAGTGCAGCAAGGCCCGTTGTCGTGCACTAGTTCCCATTCGAGTCTAGCTCAAAGTGGTGTTTTCGGGTTTTACCCCTAGGTACATCTGTGCCAGAGCCGCCTCTACCTGCTCATATCCAGACAGGGATGTATTTCTCGGAAAACTCACAAAATATTTACAATACCTAAATTCTAGGAAGTTCTTCTATACTAATCCTCAATGTTCATCTTAGGTCTACGTGCTCTAATCAGAGTTTATCTAAATCTAGCTTCCAAGGTTTGTACTAAACTTCCTCTGATACAAACTGTAACGCCCCGACCCCAGTTACCCAGATTCGGTGCATTATTACATAACATTGTTATGATCACAAGAAAGATCAAATCTCGAAAGACCGATTGGTTTAGTAGTCTTGGAAACACTAGATATATTCATAAGTCTTACATTACATCATAAAATGAAAAAGTACTACAAAAACATATTGTCTCCATAATCCAAACTCATATACCCACATAATATCCCTGTAGGTCATTCATAATTTACTTCTTCACTTCCTGGGAAAAATAAAACATAGAAAAGGAGTGATCTCAAATTCCCAGTAAGGATAACAATATAGCGGAAACTTTCATAAATAAGAATAAACATTTAAGGCAATGTATAACTAAAAAAAAGCCTTTTAAACTTGAACTTCAACATAGTATGGCAAAAGTAAAATGAAATAATGCCATTTACATATTCACATGGATATTCTACTAATCGAATAATCACATGAAAAATCAATAACCACTTTTATAATGATGGAATGCATAATTTTAAACATTAATTTATTTTCAAGGCCTCATCCCAAGACCTTGGGGCTAACTGTAACCGGAACCCAACCCAGAGTGCCTCTAATAACCGGACACCAACCCGGAGTGCCTATAATAATCGGACACCAACCCGGAGTGCCTCTAATAACCGGAGACCAAACCGGAGGGCTTACTTTTACCAGTCCCTAACCTGGAGGGCTTACTTTTACCAGTCCCCAACCTGGAGGGCTTACTTTAACCAGTCCCCAACCTGGAACATACTTGTCCAACACATTCATATGAAGTAAAGGTTGAAATATAACATAAACATTCTTATTAGAACTAGCATACGAAATGTCAATACTTTACTCATAAACCATGAATTCTATATAAATGACACATCTACAGTCAAACATATCACAAAACATCATTACAATATGGAAGTTTTAAATCATAATAAATCAACTTCAAATAATATTAAAATCCATCAAAGGATGTCGACATAGATGAAAATGATTTTTTAAAAAATTATTGAGAGAAATATCCCTTTTTAATGAAAACATTTTAATGTTACACAATTTAGAAAGTAAGGCATTTAAATAAATTTTTGAATCAAAGTGTCCCATACCACTTTGAAACTTTTGAATAGAATTAACACTTTTAAAACATTCATTTTCATATAAATAAATCCTTAAAAACCATTTTGAAAACGTGGACATAAATGAAGATGATTTAGAAGAATAAATATTTAAAACATTTAAAATGATGTTTTAGTAAATGTTCCCTTAGAAATAATCCCTTTGAAAACTCTTTTATGAAATATGGACATGGATAGTAAATATGTCCCTGTAGATACTTACGTAAAGACAACCTCGGATATTAAAGAGATTGTGAAGTAAACCCTTATCAATTTGGTAACTTATGAAACATAAAACCCATGAAAGAGGTATCATACAATGAATATGTAAATACACATAAATTAGAGTGTATTACACAAAGAATATAATTATGGGCAGTATATACACCACACAAAAGGTGATGGTGGCAATATGGCATGAATCTCACAGGAATAAAAAGTGAGATGAAAACCCCTTACCATGTTAATCAACTGAGTCGTATTGCCAAAAGTTAATAACCACCAAATGATTTACAGTATAACATGAATATAAAGAGAATCATGATAATATATATCAAATGGAAGTACATAATACACCACTTTCAATAATTTAGTGGCAAACAATGGAAATCTCACGGAATTGAATGTGACATAAGAAAATCCCTTACCTTGTACTTTAACTTGGTTGGGGTAGGTTAACCTCCTGTATAATATAGAAATAATTGTTATTAAATTATTCAAGAATCATATATATTAATATCATATCATATATGATCTTTTAACTTTTCTTTGTTAATAATGTCTTAGTATTATCGTTGTTTCGGGTGTTAACTTACTCTTTTTATTTTATATGTTTTATTACATAAGCCAGGTTTTTAATGGATAGGTTGTATATTATTCATATCCAGAATGATATAAAGTCCTTAAAAATCATTTTTAAATCAGAAAATGATAATTATACTTGAATGGATATGATGGAGAATGAATCTCATCGCGTTCGTGGAGACGGTAGTCCGTACGTACGCACGAGCGACAATATCATTCTTTTGATATTAAAATAATATATAAATGAATGGTATATCATATATACAGAATCACTAACATGTTATATTTATTATTTACATGAGTTACACATCATTATTATACCCATCCAAATAATAATATATTGAATAACAATTACTCCACGACGTGGAGACGGTAAGCCGTACGTACGCACGTATGGTGACATGTTATTCAAAGGGTGGATAGAATACTGAATATGGTTGTACCGTATTTATAATAACATCACAGTATATGTGAGATACTGGAGTTATTATTTTAGAATTGTAAGAACAAAGGAAGAAGAAGTGGAAGAATAATGGAACTTGAAAAGGGGTGGTGAAAACATTACCTCTTCTTCGGGTTCTTCCTTTTGATTTGATCAATAGGGCTCCATAGGTTGGCTTTATGATCAAACTAAGGCCCCTAGGTTGTAGTGAGGGAAGTTGGGAGAGTATTTGGGCAGAGGTTTGCCAAACCAAAAGGCTTTTAAGGTGTGAAGAAATCAGAAGGAGGAGTGCCCTTTTATAAGAGGGGTGAGGGGCACCTTTAGAAAAGCTAGAAATATTAATTTATAATAAATTAATATTTGGTTTCTTATGTATCCAAAGTTTATTATTCAAAGGTTAATGTGTGGATAGGTCGAAAACCACTCAACCAATAGAATTTAGACAGGTTTGGGTACTTATATTAACCTTATCTTTAATTATTAACTCTAAGTTAATTAGTTTCACTTTTACAATGTCTCTTTGTATTTTTATATAATATGGTTAATAAACTTACTATATACATCCAAACGTCCCCCAAGTGGTCCATTAATGATGAACCTATCATGATATAAGTCTCTTGGCCGATCCTTAGATTTTTAGGAATTTAATATCAATTAATAATATAATATTTTTTTTAAGAAATCTTTTATGTCAATTTTGACACTACTAAATAGTTGATTTTTGTGAAACTCATAACAGATTTATTACTTCGAACAAAGTCAATTACATCAATACTAATATATCATATTATTATATAAAATTAGTTTAATTCATTAAAAGTTTCATATTATATTTATTTGGGTATTTATAATATCAATTATTTTAATTTGTCACTATTATAGTAATTACTGCATCATCATTGTGTCATAAATAAAATTAATTATTTAATGTCTAAAATTTATAAATAAAACATAATTATGTAGGAAATCTGTTTATCTTTCTAATTAATATTTATAATCTAAAATCCAACTTATATAACCCTATGTAACAATTGTTTTACTAAAAGATATATGCTTGTGTCATTTTTGTATTCATTTTAACATAATTAAAATAAAGTGTCATTATCACTTACAAGTGGATCCATGGGGTCCCATAATCGACCCAAAGATGCCTATGGTCGAAAATGTATCAACCAATAAGGCTAGGACACGTTTTATGGTAATTTAGTATTATTATAATATTATTTTTTAACCCTTATTTACCAGATATACCCTTAACCATGGTAAATAAAATATTTACCGCAGTAATTATTCAAAATGTCTAAAAATAAAAGTTACCTATTTACGAAATTTGAAAATCCTGATTCCAAATATGGAATTGATTTTTCTAAATTCATAACACAGAAGTGGCAGAAATTAATTTAAAATTAATTCCCGCTGTCAAAACAAAAAAGCGTGTTTTTAAGAGATAATAACTATCAAAAGATTGACACTTTTTTATGATCGGTTTAATTGTAAAATTATGTCCAATGACCAACATTATATTAAGTGGTAATAATATATTCTAAATATAATTTAAAACCAATAAAATTCATAATTTATCACTATTAATTATTTTGAATAAAAAAGTTGTTTTTAATTAAAATTTAGTAATTTTCACTATTCATCAAAATATTTAAGTTATCCGAAAAGTACCAAAATTTTACCTTAGGCTAAATTCGATATTACGAATCCAAAAATAAAGTTTATTTGGAATTATAAAATATATATAATTTCAAAAAGTAGGTATTACTAATCATAACAGCTAGTTTGATTGGTTATGGTGTGTTAGAACTCGGTGTTGCGTACAACACACGCTAGCGTACCGTGGAAGCTTGGGATGTTTTATTTTAAATTTTTGATGTCCCCATTTAGTCAAAAAGTTTAAAATATAGTACTTAAAAAGGTTTCACTATTAAAAGTTGATAAAAGTGCAAAACTGAAAATGAATTTGTTCTTGCATTATATCTAAGAAACTCATAATATGGATTCTAAAATTATAAGGATTATATAAACATTAAAATTTATCTAATACTATTCATAACCTCTTTTGAACGGCTTGTTTGGTAAGTCATGGTGTGCTTGAACTTGGTGTTGCGTGTAGTGAATGTTATTGAATTATTTTGAAGAAATAACACACTATGAAATCTTGGGGTGTTACATTTTAAAAATATTTTTATAAGAGAAAACATTGAAAACATTTATAAAGGTTTGCAAAACGTTTTCTCAATAATTTCACATGAAATATTAAAAAAGAATCTTGAAAAAATAATTAAAACCATTATTATTGAAACCAAATAATATAATCGTGAAATCATGTTTAAAAAACTTTCTTTGAAAACATTTAAAAGATACATGAAATCATTTTTAAATTTATTTTTCATGAAATAATATAATAGAATATTTAAAAAAATTTAAAAATAAAATTTAATAATTTCTATTTAAAAACATTTTCATAGACATTAAAATTTAAAAAATGAAAAGGGCGCTTCAATGAAATGTGTACTTTTAAATATGTATATATCGTTCGTGGTAAAAAAAACATTATTTTTTTATGATAAAAAAGGATAGAAATGTTCTTTTATCAGGTGGAAACAAGAGTATTCCATTTAAGATATTGATTAAAACTAAAGTGGGTGATATTTTATTTTTTATATTATAAGGTAATGTTATAATGATATAGATAATGTTTCAGAGAACTTACATTTTTTACCAAAGAGATGGTAAAATCGGGATTTCATAAAAATACTTTATCAATATTATATATACCATAGAGAATAAAATGGTACTGTTTCCATAATATATCTTGAATAACTAGAGGTGAAAAAATACATGAATTTCCTGATATATGGGTTATACTATTTCATCAAAGGATGCATAACCAAAAACAATCTCGATAAAAAATGATGAGATTCTCTTGGTAAACACGTATCAATTATCAACTATCAGTCATACTCTACATATAAGAAACATAATTACATGAAACATAATATATCATCAAATAAATTATAACCACAATAAAACATTTAAAATGTAATCATATACACATCCAGAGTATAGGATCACAACAAAATATAATTCTGAATGAATGAACATTGATACAAAACTATTTTAATGATTTAGTAAATTTTGGATAATAAAACCCCTGAATAATGTATCTTAAAATGTAAACGACAATAAAAATAAATTTATTTAAAATTTACACAGAATAAATATATGGTCAAGACGTACTCAACACCAAAGGAATATTGTTTAATGTAACACATAACTCGCAGAAATTAAAAGTGAGACGAAATCCCCTTACATTGTGTCTTGACTCTCACTGAACTCTTACAAGATTATAGTATAATAAATATATGTTTATTATACATATTTAACATTATCATATTCATTTATATAATACAACATATGGTTGTTTTATAACTTTATATTACCCTCTGGTTAACGATCCTTTGTTACAGATTCACTTAAGGGTAAATTCTCTTTGTTCTTCATATGTGTCATAATTTATTTAATACTTAGTCATTATACTTCTATAAAAATTACATTATGTAAATCATATACAAATATAAATTATTATAGTAAATTTTTATTAAAATAATCTATATATTATAGAAGTATTAAATGGAAAACACAATTCCTGGAGAGTGTAAGTCATACATATACATGAATGTTGATTCCATATTTATTGTCATATTAAAAGAATGTATGTAAATGACATATGTATATATAATTATGTATGTATATGAATCATTATTATAGTATAATTAAAATATCTTATATTCATATATGTTCATGATACTTATCCCTAATAAATTATATTTTATATGTGAACGAATCACTTCGCATTTAGGATAGGTAGTCCACACATCCTCAATTGAGTATATCGTAATAAAACTAAATGGAATGTAATGAGATGTGTTTTGTAAAATGAACACAGAAAATTAAAGACATACAATATACGATATCATACATACAAAAAAATGTTTCCACCATAATGTCAACCATTATTGGTGGTAAACGAAGAATGACCAATCAATGTTTCATGAGGCAATAATTCTCCATACAAAGAAATAGAATATACAATATCCATTAGATGAAGGTATGTGTAATTATAGGAAGAACATATAGAATAACAGAATCTTAGTTTATTTAGGATACTATTTTTTCAAAAACTAATTTTATATAGGGATTCGAGGGATGGAGAAGGAAATTAATGAAAAACTTATTGAGGGATAACATTACATCTGAATCAGGTAACTGTTTTTGGTTTATACCAAAATGCCTCCATGAGAAGATTTATAACCAATGTGTGGATTCAAGGTATAAAGGATTATTTTTGGGAGGCTACATCGGTACATATTGACTTACCATAAATGTTTTTAGAGGTGTGAGGAATGAGTATATGTTATGGCCTTTATAGTTATGGAGGAGTGACAGTTTTGTAAGTATTTGACGTGAGAATTCTACCCACATTTCTTAAGTGCAATGTGGATCCAAATATGAACCAAGGTTTATATAATTTATTATTGTGATAAATTTGGGAATTACAATGGGTTAAGGACAACTATAATGGTCTTTTTTGTCTTAAATTTAATGTTTGGTTCTTTATTATCATAATATTTCTCTTAAATGATGTAAATAATTTTAATTAATTTCATTAATATTTTTGGTCAATTTTTTTTTCAAATTATTAGAAATTAGAAATTATTATTATTCCAAATATTGAATACATATTCCAAATTTTTAATCATAAAATTGATTTAAATTAATTTAAAATTAATCCCGCTGTCGGGATGACACAAAATGTCATTAATGTAAAAATCATTAAAAATTTTCTATGTTTTTATATACAATTATCATGTGAATTTTTTCCAACAACTAAAAATAGATTAAATTTTGAAAATATTAACTAATTAAACTATTAATCCACGTAAAAACATAATTTATACTTAAAAATTAGATGAAAAAAAATAATGAATGAAAATCCAATATTTTTAGCTATTTAGTAAAAGATGAAACCTTATATAAAAATACAATCACATTATCCAAACCAAATTTTGAATTTTTTAATAAAATAATAATGTTTATTGTGACATATTATGTCTATAAAAACTCAAAAAATGTAATTAAATTCAGATCACCATTAGAGGGTGGTAAAACTAAATAATAAATATGATTTAATACAGAAAATTGTGGTTGCTCTAATATTATATCGAGAAAATAAATTGGATCAATAGAAAAAACAAATATTAATTATATCACATATATATTATAGTAATATTAATTACAAATTTTAATAAATTTAATTTAGTTGGATAAAATAAACTTGAATGTACAATAATATTTTCCATTATATTCAATCGGTGATTATAGAAATTAATTTCTAACCTATGAGTTTATATTATATTTTTGTAAAAAAAATATTTTCATAATTTATTTAACACTATTTAATATCTATCCAATTAATGGATAAGTTATATTACATTATATTACTATTTTTAAAAATATATTATAGTAATGTAAAATTCGATATTAGAGTCACACAGGCCGTCGAGGATGGTCAAATTTTCTTGTGATGTACACTATCCATGTTGATCCATGTAATTTATGATATGTTGGGATTGTGTGTATCATACAACAACTTTTTTCCATGTGAATTGAAATTTTGACATAGTGAAAATATATTTTATGTTTTTCGTGAAATGAAAAATATTAAAAGAATAAATTAGTTTGAAAAAAGTCACAAACATATCAGGGTGTCAAATTGTACACCCCATAAAATGAATTTTACCCTAGAAATATTTATAGGATATCAATGTTGTAATACATGATAGTTTCATTCATAAAAACCCAAATTTTAAAAATGGATTCCGAAACATACCATAAAAAGGGAAATTTGGAACCATAATAGTTAGCCAATGTAACATATAATTGGGGTTACACATATGAAAAAATATATTTGGAGTAAATATTATACATGGAGGAAAATAATAAATATTTATCAAGATTGATTGATATCATCATTCACAAAAATTTGAATGGTCTATAGATAGTAGATGGCCTCAAATTCATAAATATTCGATGATTCCAAAATCCATTGGTTAATCAAATTTTAACAGATTTGGACAACATTTTTTTGTAGCACATTATGAAAATTTACTAAATATTTATAAATTTCAACAAAAAAATTTCCTTGTAGGTTTTAATATGAATATTTTAAAATATATTTATTACCACAAGGAAGGAATATTTAGAAATTAGAATTGAAGAAAAAAGAACAAATATGCAATATTAACAGATCATAAAGATGATGAAAGAATGAAGAAGTCTAACAGTTTTTCTATTCAAAATCAACATGCTTAATCATAAAAAGTAACATTACTAGTTCATCATAAATATTTTTTCATTTAAAACTAATATATATTAACCAGTACATCATGTAGGCCAATGGTATTTGGGAAACCCTATCATCTTTCAGTCATGGAATCATGACCATCATCCTTGATAGACATGATTGATTCTCAACCAATATACAAGTTTTCCTTTTTTAAAAATAAAAATTATGGACATCATTGAAATATGGTTAATCACTAAATATCATTTGAACCCATATTTTTAATACAAATTCAATTAACAAAAACATTATACAATGTTTAAAATAAAATTTTCATGAACTTTTATCCTTATTACCATTATAAAAAATGAAAATACAAAACATTATAAAGAGTGCCAAAAAATCATATTAACATTGATTCACATGTATATCAAAATTATCTCATGGTTTTCACATTCCAAAAATGTGAATCCCCACATAATATATTATCTGTATTTAGCATAAATCAATTTATAAACAAGCTTGCTTTCTCATTCTAATGTTTATTGGAATTACATTTTAAATAAAAAAATGTTTTAAATGACATTAGTGATAGCAAAAACCATGTATTGTATATTCCTTTCTATGTTCCACAATAATAAATATTGTCCAATCATTATATTCATGTACCATTTATCATTACCCATACAACATTTCCTTATCATAATGAACATAATAAGTGTTTTCTTTTCCTTATCAAAAATTCATATTGTCATTAAATAACTTCACCAGTCCAGTATAAACATGTATATACTGAGCGATAAAAACATAAGTTGATAAATCCTTTTATATTTAATAATTAATAACTATTCATTCCAAATGCACAAATACTTATATTAATTTATCCATAATCCATTAACAATAGTATATATTTACTTTCACTTGTCATTTGTAGTCTCATCAACATCTACCATATTTACATTACTCGCACCACCTTGCTGATTCTCTTCAGGGACTTTCCTCTTGGTATACTGGGATTCCTAATAAATTTTTCATCCACAAATAAAACACATATCCATCGAAAATACCTTATGTAGATATAATTTCCCATCCATTTCATTAACCAAACTCATGATTTTTCCCTTGTAGTCACATGCCTTGTGTCCTTCCATTGCATAGTTAAAACACCTTTCGGTTCCACTTAGACTTTAACATTGGTGATTTTTTCTACATTCTTTACACAAATAAAACTGAATCATCTTTCTCCATGGTCTCCATTACTCAAATCTCTGCAAACTCCTTATTTATCTTCATTTTTGAGTCAGATAGTTAGTTAAGGTAAAAAAAATTATCATGTTTCATGAAAACTATTTACGAATGATCAAAACATATTTCACTGTAGTGATATTACCACCTATGTCGTAAACAAACAATATTCCATCATATTTAACAATAATTTAATTACATATGATTCCAACAATTGACTAAAACTATAAGAATATTTTGATAATTACTTATCATAGTAGAAATCAAAAAAATTATTATAGGATTTACAAATAGATTTTCTAATTCTTAAAAACATGAATAATATATGAAACCCTAGGTTTATTACAGGTTTTTATTAGCTAACATGTATATAAATCCCTCATGATGGTTCATGAAGGGTTTCAGAATTCCCAAAGCATATCTTCCAGGAGATTCAAACCAGGTGTGAAGCAAACCACATTTTCATGTACCAGATTACCCTAGGTCAAGCCTAAAACATCTTATCATATTTTTTACCCATAGATACATCTATGGCAGAGCCACATACAGTTGTGGTATACAGACATGGATGTATGTATTGGAAACCACTCACTTTTTTTGTCAACAAAATTCTTGGAAATTTTCATTAAAATTAACTCGTCCTTATAATTATCTTTACAGGAATTCCCAAAGACATATTGGTATTTATACCTAGGAATCTCACTAAATTTTTATTATCCTAACTTCCATAATTTTACTATACCTTTTCTCGAATTCCAACTATAATGACCCAAACTTTTCTAAAAATTAAATTTTAAATAATTGTTTTATAATACCTCAACATTGTACGAATATATACCAAAAGATAGTAGTGGGTATAATGGATTTTGAAACATGGAAACATAAACACTATAAAGTATGTGAAATATATCATTTTCTACTAGGTTCTTCTTGAATATATTCCTTCTTAGACATATCAGACATGGTTCATATTTTCCAAACCTGGGGATAAAGGAAACATTAAAGGGGTGATATCAAATTACCAATAATGGATAACAAGGGAGTCATATAAACATAAACACGATCATAATGTTATGAGAATGTGATCATGAAAATAGAAGGACATAGCATGAATATCAATAATCATAAAAAAGTTCATGGAATAAGGATTGGATGTTAATAATATACCAATAAAAATTTAAATACAGTTCATAAGTCAAGGAATAATAACATGGGAATAAAATATTGAATTGCAGAAAAATTATAATAATATAATGAATTTATAGTAGCCTATGCACCACTACCGAGAACATCTTAGTAGTATGGGTTCTGTCCCCACACCATCATAGTAGACTTGTTCACTCACATGGTCAACATAATAAAATCATTTCACCCCTCATATAATATTAGTATACATGGATCACTCCCATGGCCATTATAGTAGTTGTTGTTCACACGTAAGACTATCTGAGTTAACCTCATGTTAGATAAAAATTTACGTAATGAATTCGAATGAGATATAGGTCCCACATATCACATTATAAAAAAAATACATGATACAAAATATTACAAATAAACATATAATAACCCAAAAAATGAAAGGGGTGTTATAAACATGTAAACATATCATAATCCGTGGAAAGAGAGTGGTGTCATAATAATTTCATTAAAATCATAATCTGTAAAAGATAAACATATTCCTTAAACATATATCACATAACGTAGAAATGGATTTCATAATGACCATGTCATTAACCACAACCCATTCCTAGGAAGTATATGAATGAAAGAATTAGATCATTTCTTATAAATGCTTGGGTGACGTCTGTAAATATCATATTTGTTGGAATTTTTTTTATAATATCATTCAATAAAATGTATGTTGAAGAAAATATATTTTTCTGTTCGAAATAGTATTTTAAATACAAGATACAATTCAAAAATATTTATCTCATAAAATTCCTAGAAAACTTATTCTTAAGGCATGAAATAATTTTGAAAAAAAATTTCCATGAAAATATATATATTAAAATTAAAACAATATTAAAAAAATTCTTCAAAAAAACATAGAAAATTTATAAAAATATCATAATTATTTTAAATATCATTGTACACGAAAATTGAAGAAATATTATAGAAAACATTTTGAAATAAATTTTTATTAAAAAATAATAAAATAATATTGAAATCATTTTGAAAATATTTTATCTTGGACACATATAAACAAATCATGAAAAAAAATGAAAATTGTTTTTCATAAAAAATTAAAAAATATGATTAAAAACATTTTGAAAAAAAATTATCATGAATGTCAAATATAAGATAATTTAATTAATATCATTCATTCAAAAATGAAATGATATGTTCAGCGAAATGTTGGATGGTAAATCCATACATGTTTTACGAGGTCAAAATAACATTCCATTTACAAAGTAAAAAATGTAATAAAAGATCATTCACCAGAATACGGTAATAATAATCCATTGAAGAGATTTATAAAATAGAAATGAGAAGAATTTTCCTTTATATGATTATAAGGTAATGTTAAAATATTATTGGAAAATATTTTTATGAAAACTGATATATATAACCAAAATGGGTGCATTGTCTGACTTTCAAAACAAATTCATAATATATTTTTAACTAAATAATAGAAAATATTTCCAATACATGAATATATACTGAATAACCAATGTATAATAATATTCATTCATGTCATGTGATGTCATGTATGAACCCGATTCAACTCGGAATTGGTCACTTGAGCCCTCCCACGACTGGGCCTAAATGGAGTTCCTGATCCCTTTGAGATGGCAGCTAGTTCCATGAATCAAAATAAGTCATTTAGGAGTTATTTTTCCCATAAAATAAGGGAAAATAAATATATTTAATTATTTTTATGAATTGAGAAAAACAGGATATACTAGTAGAGTAAAATAAAACAAAGATGTCAAATAAAATATACCTACATGTGACATCCCAGGAAACCAACTATCATGGAATCGTACTTGAAAAAAGATCTATTTAAAACTAAAACCTGAAATTGAAAATATAAATTAGGCATGAGTGATGCTATGCTGAGTAGTAATCCCATAATAAAACATATCCATATAAACTTTCCGTTAATAAGATATCAAATCATGATAGTTTGAAAATAATACATAATGAAATAATGTTTTCCTTCCATTCAATTTAACACTTATGATTAGATTTTTATAGAAAGAAATTATATTCCAATATATTCTCAAACTACATTCAAAACATAAATTAACATTCCAAAATGAAATGGAAATAGATTATATTATAAAACAGATATTAAAGAGAGGATCCTATCTTGAACCAATAAAAATGGAAATTTTTTTCACTAAAAATAAGTCATAAATGAGCACCCTAGTCAATCCCTATAGTAAAATAGAAAAAATGACACCCTAGGTACCTCATACCTCAGTGAAATGTGGATTAAAAACTATGAAAACTAGCGTTCTTGTACACTCGACAATAGTAGGGGACCCCATATAGCCCTAGTGTTCCCCCATCATCCAAATTCATATAAATCTTGCTACTGTTGTTGTGTGAATCCTATTAGTTGAAACATGGACAAACCACTTTTTAATCATCTATTATACTCTTCCTAGTCCACCCATGTAGATACCTTGGTCATACCATGTTCTCTATTTAAATCGGTGGTGAGTTTTTGTAAAATAAGAAAACATGAATATATAATTATCTTTATAATAAACACACTCACCCTCTAATAATTGGTCTCCATCCTTGGGAATATTCCCCCTTTTCCTCCACACAGTTATACACAAGACTATTTTCTAGGGATATATAACAATTCACATTTTCAACACAAAAATCAATTTCTAAAACAATGGGGTGTGACTGAAGAAGGGTTTTTATATATGAAATCATATTCTTATTGTGGAAAAATGGATTAATTACTTACAAGGAGTAAAATTTCATCATATAACACATAATCACCCAACAATTTCATAGAAAAAAACCAAGGTATAAAATATTTTAAACAATCATAAAACCATGCTTTAATAAAATCATTTTAATGGATTCAAATCACCCTTTATTATATGTTTCATTCCAAAAACCATTTTGTAAATCACTTTGTAATTTAATTTGAAACTCAATCATGTCATTACATGATTATAATAAAACTGACTGAATGGCCACATGTATTTTGAAATACAATGTCCATGTTTAAAACAAAATGGAATTCAATTTTAAATAACCAAATCCATATATATATATATATATATATATATATATATATATATATTTCATATGCATTTTATATTAAAGCATGGGACATTATTTTAAATAAACATGAAAAAAATGGAAATTTCCATTAAATATTGAGGAAATATAATCATACCTTTGGGTGCAACCAAACCAAAAATTCGAACCATGGAACATTATAACATAGAGTTTAGACTCCCCCATTGATAATTTTAATAAAAAGATAAAAATGGATTATTATCTCCTATGAAAGCATATGCATGGCCCTGAGCATGTTTAAGGGGATCAAAAATGTAAAAACTCTTCCTAGTGTGACAACCCAGACACCCCAACATAGCATTTCCGTCAGGTCCTAGCCTTCCAGGTACCACCGCATACCCCGCAGACATGTGGTCCCTCACCATTGGCCCACCCACGTGCACGAACACGTCTTATGACTAATCAAAGTCCCCACTTTCCAATACATGTCATTATTGTGTGCTTTTTCCTCACTCACACATACACTAGGAAACATCCTAGAATGTCATCCATCTGGATCACTAATCCAGGCCAAGCATGCTTAATTGGGTATTTCTAATCCGGTCTGCTACCAAATAAGAAGGTGCACCATGTTAACGTGAGTAATATAAATTCTTCAATTTACCCTTTATCATTATGGGGTCTTACATTCACCACCATATTAGAGAACAACATCCTCATTGTGTTCCCTATATCTCAACCTAGGAACTGCAATGCACTTAAGTCTGGGAACCTTCCTCTGATACCAAATGTAACAACTGGGCCCCGATGACAACACATACACCCCACCATAATGTGGTTGTTAGGTCATTTCCCACTAAGTAAAACCAATTTCCCCAAAAATACATGGCCCCCATCCTAGGGCCACCCATGTTCCTAAATTGGTCATTTGACGAATGATTGTCCCAATATGGTAACATGTGTCCATTCTAGTGTGCTTTTTCCTCACTCACACACACTCTATTAAAATTCCTAGAAGGTAACCCATCCGGATCTGTATTCTTGGAAAAGTATGCTAAACTCTAAAGTTATAATCATGTAGGATCCCAAAAAGGAAGGTTCTCTTTTTTGACATGAGTAATATCAATTCTTCATTTAATCCTTTATCATTCTAGGCTGTTAGAGTTATATATATGGTTATATTTATATATTATTCTATACACACCTCTGTATTAATTTTCATATATATATATATATTGGAACACCTAGACTCATACATGAATATTCAATTCCATGTATGACTATATATATATCGTGGGAACCCCGATATATATATACACATAACTATGAACACACAAGCGTGTCGCCTTTGACCCGACACCACAAAACCAAAATAAGGGACCCAGTTAAACATATAATTTAATAAATCTATAAATATCTAAATAAGAAATTTCTTATATGGATAAAAATACATCACCCCAACACACACTAAAATAATTCCCTTTAAATGAATAATGCACACTAAAAACATTTGAAAAAACATTTCACACCACATTAATAAATCATAAAATCCATTTAGAAATTTTAAAACAATATAATATAATGAATTTAAAAGATTCAAATATAAAATCCCCATTGATATCCTCACATAAACCAATATCACTTCAAATAATGTTTCATAGGATTTACACAATACACAAAACACATTAAAAGTTCCCAAAAAATCTAATTTTCGAAAGTAAACCATTTTCAATTAAAAATCCAACATTAAAACTCATTCGCATATAATGTTCCTTTAAAAACTAACATCCCAACCTTATAATTACCATAAAAACACATTCATGAAGCATAACATCAAAATCACATAAAAATTTTCACCATTTCCTTTGAAAATACAATTTCATAACATATGCATGCCAAAAAACCTATACATATTTTTTGCAGAAAATAATTATATCATTGAACACATATAAATAACCATGAAAGAATATTACATATTCTTATAATGGTAAAATATGGATTCTCCTACCACATATGAATTAATTTCCAGAAAATGTTGTGAATCGAAAACCACACCTCTCTCGCACCACTAAGAATCTTAATTGAACACAAAAAAATACCAAATCCAAAATTATCAGAATCATCCCATAAATAGCAAGAATACACAAATTGTGTCTCTATAAGTTTGATGAAAAACTTAATAAAGGGTGAGACACTAGTGAAAGAGAATGTCAGTGATGTCGGGGTTGGAAAAGGAGGGGAGTGGGGTGCCATAAGTCGCGCTGGTATGGGTTTTATTAAAGAGTTTTCAAGATGGGAAATTATCCTAGTCCGGTTCATTCATAGGGGAGGTGTCGTTATTGAGGGTGAATCACTGGGAAGGCTTTCGATGAAGATATAAATCATCATAGGGGAGCCAAAAGGAAGATCACCCATAGGAGATGAAGGCACACTTATATAGTTAGGGTTGGGGGAGTTGAAAAAAAATTCCTCGAGGTGGGGAAATAGGTAAGAGAAAATGGGAAGAGAGATAATGATAAAGAAAGATAGAAAAGGGAAAAGGGTAAAATAAATAATATGGAACCAATTAAACCCCTAATCACAAATCAGTATATTTATTATATTAAAATTATTAATTTACTAATAATAATAATAGTAATCATCATCATAATCATAATTAAAATATTAATAGTATTATCAATATTAATGGTAATATTAATAATCATGAAGATAATAATAATTTTCATATTAATAATGTTAAACACATTATATTAATAGTTTTTTTATAGTTTTTATTAAAACAATTCAGCACATTTAGTTTGATTTTTCTTATTTTACAATATTCTAATTTTAATATTCATTTCATATTATCTATTTGTTATGAACAGCAGGCAGGCCACAAAGTGACCTCGATGATATTGAATGGTTTCAAAACCAATCATTATCTATGCATCTAATGATTCCATGTTCCAAAACACACTTCTTCCAATAAAACTAAAATTGTTAAACCATTCATCAACCTGAACCCCAATGTGACATTTTAGAGGAAAAAAATAGTAGTCCACCTTTGACAATATTCCTCAAAATAATGCATTCATCCTCCAGAAATGTATACCAATGTTGAATAAAAATAAATAATTGGTACACCTTCTCAGGTCATTGATATTCCCAATGATAAAAATGACGGTGGGGTAAGAATGCATCACACAAAGGAAATGGACTCTGAATGGAACTAATAAACCCAAAATGAAATCCCCAAAAAAAGTACCCACCTCCAAAAAATAAAAAACACCTCCAGTTGAATGATCAATGGGAAGTATCCTTTTATTGTACCCAAACTATCATCCAAATGAAATCACCACATACACTCTCGATAGGCTCAAGTAGTTTACCTAAAATGAACAAGGAATCCAAACTACTAACATGCAGTGACCCGAACAGAATCACCAACAATTGAAACAACCTATGTCTAGTAGAAACCAAGATACTTACATGGGGAGGTTAGAATGGGCTACCCACTGTAAGGAATCAGTAGAAAGTATTTCATTTCAGTGGAACTGTTAGCAAGACCCATCGTTGGTCTTCCCTCCATTAGAACTAAGCAGACTGATATACTGAAACAAACCATTATGAAAACCATACAAGAACCAAATCCCCACTACAATGGAATCAATTAAATACACTATAAACCACATTGAAAATATTACACATTAGACCACTCTTACAGGTCATCACTATTCATCAATGAGCATATATCCAAATCAAAACAGGAATGGTCTTACATGTTTGTTCCTATGTAGACCACCACATGGAGATTTACTCCCACAAGGGTAGAGGAATTATGGTTCATGCGAATGAGACGAACCCACATCCTTATAACCAAGGATGAACACCTCCAACTATATGACTCACATATTTGTTGAACAAGGTACTCATGTGTCTTTCCACCACATAAGACCATGTGAAATGATACTACCACATCGAAATCTTAATAGTCCCCATTTTCTTACACTAAATACATGAATTGAAATGAGTTCCCTTATAGTCTTTGCGGTTCCTGAAAATATGAAAAACATCACATTATAACCCATGGCTAGACCTCTATTGATTAAACCATCTACTGCCTCATAGTCTTTCATTAAAACCGTTGAAAAAAACAAATATTACTCGTTCGACAAACATTTAACTGTGATCTAGACAACTCAAATAGAAACACTACACTCCCACATCCACCTTCATCCACACAGAACATTAACCAAAATAGTGTGTATATATATATATACATACAACCCATCCAATTTACTCTAAACAAGAAAATAAAGGATAAATAACACACCGAAGGATGATTTACTCAAAATAGTGAAATCTATATTTTCTTAAAGGATAACACTGTTCATGTTCAAATGAAGCTTAAAAGGAGATAGTATAATTTTCATCCATGAATTATAGCAGCAGTGACTTAAAACAAGCCTCTAGCAACTAATAGTGACATAACAAGGTGTGGGACCTTGAACCAAGTCCCAAACAACATGAGATTCCCAAAAGTATCTATAACAGCCTCCTGTGGCCAAATTATCTACACTAGTGGCCTATCACGTTACTTTTTAAAAAATCAGTGAAATATCCAATGGTCCCTTTAAAATATCATCTAGCATAGAAATATCTGGACTACTTCCACCCTTCCACACTAAAATTTTCATTCACGAGGTATGAACTAGTCCATTGGTCACACTAGTGTAATACATCACCATCGATGACTCTGGAAACTCCCGAAATTATGATTTCATCCAAATCCTTCTGCATATTCTCCACCTATATAGGAGGATCCACTATACAACAAAAATGCGAGGTGGATTCATATTCTTTTTTTCATGATGAAAATTGTTATCAAACTGGTTAACTAGGGGATCCAGCCCTAGGGAATCAATCATGGATAGACTTCAAACATTCTATATCTCATTATAGGGGGATCCATTAGATAATAAAGAGACCCAAGGACCCAATAAAACTAGTCCATCACAAAAAAATCCCTAAGAGACAACAAAACACATGAGTTGAGCCACTATAAAGGCCTCCTGTAATACGCCCCAAAAGAGACTAAAACCCATTATTTTAAACGACATACCAATGAAACACAAAAAATCATTCAATAAATGGTTCTCCAATCTCAATACACCCCACGACAACAATACTAGACATGGAAAAGGAAATAAGATGATTAAAGTGTAAATCAATAATGGTGGGTGACTCAGACATATGGTTGGTGCACATATGTCGGTCACAACACTACCACAGAGTGTGTTTTTGGTAAACATCACCAGATCCACGTGGATTTCCATGTCATTAGAGCTCACTAAGTCCCATGACCAAACTCCAATTTCATTTCCCAAATAATGGAAAATTACAAGGAGTAAAAATATAATATGAATGTTGACCCTTAGATCAGTCAGAGTGAAAACAATGACATAGGGAAATCCTTTAGAAATAATAGGAGAAAACACATGAATAATATCATGATTAGAAAAGGCATGATCATTGGACTTATATATTCTTTCCAAACACCATCAACTCACAAGGTACCTACGTTCCAAAAACTCTTTTCACCCATGGTCCTATTTTTTCCAACAAATAAACCCATGGGGCCTACATTTATATGGAAGAATTTACCTAATGCCCAATTGTTTCTCTGGTCATCCTAGTGCTTTTTCCATGTCATTTGAAACATTCAATGTAGTTTATTAACACCTAAAGTAGAGGAATTGAAGGAGTATTATAGTAAATAGGTCCTTTTAGTTTTTAAAATCAATAACAATTGCACTCCTAAAACTCTGCACCTCCCTAAATTAGAAACAATATCTTGCCACCTATTCCTATCACATGAACTTGAGTGCCCCTCTTCGGGGAATACCTATGAATGGTCTTGAAGGATTGAGTCAGGTATTGAACAAGTATTAAAATCTAATTTTTTCAACACTTAAGTGAACATTTGGTCTCCCTGACCTATTTTTGCGCCCATACATGTGCGCCCATACATGTGCGACCATTCATGTGCACCAATCCTTGCGTGCCAGTATCGACTTTGGAGATCCTCCCTAATTCACCTATTGTTTTTAGTCAACACGCCATCATGCCTTCATAAAAGCCATTAATGGAATGGAATCATCTTAATTGGAACCATTGTCTAAATGGATTCTGTTGAGAATTTCAAAAAAACCTCACGACATATCAATCCATTGGAAAGGCACATCAGAATGACTCTTATTTGGGATTGTATATCCATAGTCATATAATTCCCACAATTGTTTCACAATGGGGTAAGGAATCATGGTGTGTATGTGGGTTTGCATACCAATAATCAAATAGAGCTTTCTCCTAGGAATCGTGTTGGGATCTTCTTGGATTGGAGGATTAGTGTTTGGGTTTTATCCTGTAATTTTTGTCTCCATGACCTGAAACCTCCAGTCACTCGTAGGTAAGGTATGGTTCACACATTATTTCCTATACAAGAAAAAAAAATCTCCATCCCCTACCGAATATCATTTTTTATGCTACCATCCTAGTGTAAGCCCGTCACATTTCAAGAATGAGGTTCTAGTCTCACTCCTCTCTACATCATTCACCTTCAAACCTTCCATTCATTGGAACCTTGCCCAATATCATGTGAATTGAGGGAATTATTGTCTCTTTGCCATCTTCTTAGGTCTACTTGACTTACTCTATTCATGTCATCATGGGTTCACCCTCTTCCTCTATTGGAGGTGGTAAAGTGTGTGTCGCTTTGTTAAATCTTTGAAATCCTCTTATTTATCACACTGATCATGACTCACATGGTATTAGAGATTTTCCATGATCACAAAATTTGTGCAATGAAATGTTCTAAGAGAAATATATTTCTTATTCAAGACATGATATGTAGGAAGCATGTTTCAAGGGAAAAGATCAAAAGGTTTCCCTTCCAAATGTGTTTACCCATTCATGTAACCTCCAATGGAAAACACTTATAAATAATTCCAAACACAATGAATGAAATATGATAATTGTGATTCACATAATAATAGGTATACATTGGAAGCCTTATCATGGATCAGGCATGTTGAACATTATATTCCTCTTCAGGAATCCCCATAATTTATGAATCCCTTTTAGGAATAAGCAACAAATTAGAAACCCCAAATTCTCAAGGCATCCTTTTTAGGAAGTAATCAAAAACTCAATTATCTCAAAGGACTATAATCTCATCTGATACGAATAAAACTATATGGGATTTTATTTACATCCACATGGGATGTGTAGGAAGCCTCCTCGAGGATCAAACCCAACACTTCAAATCAACCATCTTCTCTTTGGTCTATATTCACCACATGGTCTAATCTTATATGGAATCCCATATCCATTCCATGTTCATGTGGATAATTTGGAATAAGTCCCCCACCATACATTGATTAAGAACCATTCTATTAGATCTCTTTAACACATGACATTAAAATGTATGGATCGGTCCTTATCACATGACCCTAAATGGTATAATGTGTCCCATTAAGAAACATCGAACATCAAGGGTTCTGATTCCATTAACAATGTTACATAGGTAGCCCATTTTATGGGTAAAATAGATATATTAAAACAATCCTTTGACTCCTAGGAAAACAATAAAGTCTAGATTGACCGACTATATTTCTTAAAAACCAGAATCATCATAAGTATGATTAAAAGAATCTATAAATATTTTTTGAGAAGATACCATTGATGGGGAACCTCGAATACATACAAGTATCTACATTAATGATGAACCTCAAATACCAATGAATATCAACAAATGTTATGATGTTAATAAGGGAATTAAAATTAAAAGTGAAAATTATGTTATACATGGTGAATTAATAAGGATTCATGAAATTGTCTTAAATTTATAAAGGGAGTCCTATAGTAGACAATAATTCTCACGCAAAAGGGTTTGATGATTCTAACATCCCATCCTCTCAACCAATGAAGGTTCTTATTTATCGTATCATTATAACATAATGATCTTCTGCCTTTGGAAAGAATGTATGTTTTGTATAGAGAAATGTTTGATGTTTCTAGTTACATGAATAAGTCTAATGGAAACCGCCTTGAAGAAGGGATTATTATACTAGAACACATGTTCCAAGGAATTATTAAAAAAGAATTGAGATCTCGATGTGAATCCTTCACCTTGTTAATAATGTTACCCACCTACCATGCCCCGATCAATTGATAAAGGATGTCTAGACAAAAAAATCCATCAATCATGTGTCAATGTAAAATATGATTCATTAATTGATTTTATTATTGGTCTCAGTTTTTTCTCAGAACACCCTTCACTCCAAATTGGATTTCTTCAAGAAGAAACCTTTGAATTTCATGACCGCTGCTCCAAATGGATCATCATCCATAGAAAGGACATCATCACCCACTAAGAATATCTAATGTTGGGTCTACAGTGGGTTTGTATGTTATTACCGTCATCATGGTACTATGGAAAATTTGGAGGTTTCCCAACAGGCTATCTATGTTAATAAAAATCCTTGATCTTCAGTTCAATGATGATTGATGGTCAAGAGGTAGTTGGTTCCAACTAGTATCTTCTACCATTTCGTGTCCTTTTCCCGGAAATAAAACAACCAATGTATTATGTAATATAGGGAGTTGGATCAAGAGGTCACTCAGGGCCTCAATTCAAACAATTATGATTTCTTCCCAAGGACTCCCACCAACAATCGCTGCGAGAAGAAATTACACGGTAGTGATCCCCAAACATGATGGGGTTTTTCCTCTGAATGTTCGTCCCAGGTCTCTTAGACCCTAGGAATGATATAAAAACCACCGAGGAAAACATTTTGTTAACATTGATAATGTCATTACCTTCCCCCCTGGATAAGTCCATCAACCTAACTTCATGGAAAAGAATAAGAGGGAACATACACTTGTCCGTCCAAATTTCACATCCCAGTAGAATTTTCTGGACATGACCCCCAATCCCACATGGAGAATCTGGTGGAGTACCGTGAAAAGGAACATACACCTGTTTACAAATTATCAGCGATTCAGTAGGCTTGTCTAACTACATTTAAGTAGGCCTTCCAATAATATATAGTTGAAATGGGTAAACATGAACATACACATAATTACTCTCAACAATTCTTCCAGTAGTCTCATCCATGTGTATTGGAAGATGTTCTTCAACCATGTTTGACATAAAAATCTAGAGAGAACATACACTTGACAGAATTCATCAACCATCGAAGAGACTCATTTGGCAGCACCCAGAGAAGTCATTCATAATGCTTCGACGACAAATTTGTGGCAGACTAAACTCTATTCCCCATACATTCATACTAGATATACCCATTGACATGAAAAGGAGAGCATGTACATACACATAAACCTACTCCCAATATATAATGAATTTATATTCCAATTTTGCCCATTGATTTCACCTAACAAATCATAAAAATGATGAATGGGGAAACACAAATTCATTCCCATATCCTGGAAGCCTGCTAGAATATCATAACAAAGACTTTAGTAGTACTAGGGGAACATAAAAATAAATCTGTCCCCACACCTAGGATGAATCATCGGCCTGCCATACCAGAAGAGATACATTCCTATACTCTAGTCCAGGAGAATTATGGGGCATAATTATCCATATCATACAAATAAAATCATTGGTAACATGCACCCTTTCCAATTAGCGGTAATTGGTCCACTCTAATGGCCACTCTAAGGCAGGCTCATACACATGCCCATGATAACCACTTTTCCTATGAAGTCACCCAAATGATGTGTAAGAGTGTATCCAAGAAACATTATAGCCAAAAAAAGTTGTAAAATCAAGAGACACGCTACTATCCAACTCCTCTTAATGTTTTAGTCTATGAATGCCTAAGACGTTTATTTGATTCAACTCAAGATCCGACAATCCCATTAAAAAATTACAGGTTTAGTGGAAATAATTATGATGTTCTCCATCAGACACTTCATCATGGATTTTTGTTTCATGACAATTCTGTCAATCTGAAGAGAATATCTCTAGAAGAAATCCATAGAAACCCTCCATGTGTTTAGAAGACAAAAAAAAATGTGTATTTATCCCTTGATTTAATCCACCATGGTTGTCCTCCCTATGATGGAACTCACTTCCAATGTTATCTCTGTAGTGTTATTTCACATTGTAAATATATTACTTCAATTGACAATGTAGTAATGAGAAATACCTCTAATCTCAAGGAATGGGTCAACACAAGGCATGTCATGTCTGAAACCTTGTCATTAATGGGTGAAATACTTTATATTATACAAGACATATTAAGGGAACAATCATTCTCAGAACCCCCCATCGGTATTTTGTCATAACATAATGTGTATGAACAAATTATTGATTCCATTGTTTTATAAAAACAATTGATAAGTTTCCACATTGGCAAGAACAAGTGAAAAAACCTATAGTGAAATATGATGATGAAATGTTATAGATGAGAATGAAATTGGATAAAGTAGATGGGCCAGTCATGTTATGGCATTTGGAAAATTCTAAATACAACATTCTAGAATTGATGGGAGAATATTGAATTCATGATGTCCTCCCCAACTCATAGAAGACTATACATAATTTATAATCTAAATTATTACTATATGATGAATTTAAAACTCATGTAAAGGTAATAGATGGTGTGAAACATCAAATTGACATGACAAATATCTCAGTTTCCCAACATCCCAATTCTGAAAATCATTAAAGAATCATCAACGTGCATGAATCAATGATTCAAAGAGGCCACACTAGTTAATTTATGATAACTTGTTTCGTGTTCGTATCAGAGGATGGGGTTCATATGGAGAATTTCATTTTACTGCACACCAGAATCCATAAATCCTACCAAAAGTTGTCTCACAGAATGTTATTAGGCTATTCTAGATAAAATCCCCATATATTTTATTTAATCAGGTATATGATCAAGAAAAAGCCTCAACTATCTCACAACATATCCAGACCCAATGAAAAATATCATTTGAGATACTTTTACATCAAGCATCTGATAATCTTTAGCAGGCCTCCTCGTTATAGGATTACAGCTGTCAGATGGTGAAATTGTCTGAAATAGCACAACAATCATCTGAAATCAAGTGATTTTAGTGGTTTTCAGATAATTCACACAGTTAATGTCTGAACCAAAATATGAAAAATTATAAGATAAATTATGTTATTCTCAACTATAGAAGTTCAATATTCACTACAGACTGTAGGGTTGGGGGCTTGTTTAATTAATCCATTTAATTCAATTAAAAAATATTTGTTATTTTTATGAAGATGAATAGGAACAACCCCACCCTATAGGGATGGGGTCATTGTCACATAAACAATACCTTCCCCAATAGATGCCAATTTTCTCCTGATAAGGGATGAAGCCACAAATAGAGAGAAAAACTGAACTATTTATGGATTTCCTTCAGCTAACTATCGGTGTAACAATTATTGTGAATTCATCATATATGAGAGAAAAATATCATAGAAGATACAGAAGGAGATGATCTTAAAAATATACTGATAGAATTTAAAAAATTCATTACGCATCAATGAATTTAATTATGACAATTGGATAATATCTTTTAAAAATGTTTCTAGCTCAATAGAATTATAATATTATGTTTTTAACCATTATATAGTACCCACAAAAGAAAATGGAGGAGGATTGAATACCCTAAATCAGAGGCTTACCCATAATCTATGAGTGCATTCAAATAATAATCTCCCACCCCTTCTAAAGATATCTGTCAATGAGAAATGTAAAATTCGGATAAAATCTCACATTTCAACTAGAGAGGTTCAATCTCTTTCAGTTGATGATAATTTTCATAGTAAGAAGAGGAGATGAAAGAGCTAAAAATACTCAATAACAAGTAACATTGAAGAACTATTTATGATAGACATACTCCCCATGAAGATCCTCAAGATGAACATCCTATAAAAGATCCTCTTCAAAGAGTAATTGTGATAACTAAGGATTCAAATAATGAATTCACTCAATTCGGTACAGTTAGGTAAGGTTAAAAAAATCCTTATAGGCATGTTTCTGTGGGTAATCCAATACAAATACCATCACCACCACCAATGGTTTTGTCGTTTTATGAAGCAGTTCAAGTTCCAGCTATTGTACCTCTATAGGTCCCATCTCCTCTGGATATTCTTCAAATTCTTATGAACACAATTCAGTCTTCAAAAATGTTATTCGATGCTACAAAAGATTGGTTTGTTCCATTTCATCTGGAAAATATATCTTACCGTGAATGGATGGATCTGATCCCTCCCCCACCAAATTTTGTGAATATTATATTCCCAATCATTAATGTTTCAATTTATATGGAACAAAACATAACACATTTCATTTCTACTTTTGATCCCATTATGGGGACTCCTCAACATGAAGATGTAGTATTGCTTAGGTTCTTTATAATGACATTACAGTGACTAGGTTTTTTCTGGTAAACAAATTTTTAATCTCAATCAATTATTAAATTAGAAAATATCAGTCAAAAAATTCTTATTCAATATTTCTCAATGTTCCCAAAGACAATAGTTTTTTATCATAAAAATTGTATACAAATGTAAAATTAAAGAGTTCTAAATTTCATAGCTCGATGGAAAGGATTAACATATTCCTTAAATTGGGAAATCCCTCAGTAATAGTTTCTTCATATTTAGGAAAATATGCATGATGAGTTATGTACACAATGGATCCTTGTAAACTAAATAGGATGGTTTAGAGACCATACATCAATTTCCCAACAGGTGGAGGATTACACTGTAGAAAATAATGAAAACTCTCAAGTAATTCCATCTACTCCATGAAGTAGAACAATTAAAGAAGAGGTTTATATAGTTACAATTTTTCATGAACTTGTACCTACATTCACCTCAAAACCATCATCATATTGAAGGTCTCCGCATCTTGAGAGCCAGCAGAAATGAATGCCTATTAATTATGATAAAATAAATCAACTGTATATATATTTTTAGGAGTTAAAGAAAAAATTTATTCTATCTAGAATGATCAGTTTCCCAGTTTCTTCATCTCTACTCTGGAAAATAATTTGATTCCATTTCGAAGGCCAAAGAAACCGAAACGATAAGATGTTGATGATCTTATGAATTATTGTACCTTTCAACAAATGATTATGAATTCCCTTTAAGATTGTTTTTTCTTGAAATACATCCTACGAAAAAATTGTATACTCAAGACAAATGAAACTGAAATTTTTATCTTGCCACATATCATGTGTTACTGCTACCATTCCAAAGGAATAAGGTGAATATAAGGAAGTCAAATGTAATAGTGTGTAGAACTATAATGATTGGATGATTAGGAAAATGATAAACTCGGCCCATGACATTATATGAACACGATTAAAACAACTAATTTTTTCTTCTTCAATTACCACAATAGAAAACCCACCTTCAGCTAATGATAAATACTCGAATGGTTAATCATGAAAGAAAAAACATGATCAGAAGTAAAAAAGTGTAGTAATATGAAGATTACCTTGAGACAATTCTATTTATTTAAAATCATCATTAGGTGAAGAGTTGGTATTTGATTCCATCAATTCTATTTATTTAAAAGATCCCTATAATGATAGTAATTCTAGTTATAATGAGCTTGAGTCCCTTATATATAACTGGGGACCTATAGTATAAATCCATGTTCGATGATATAGGGGATGATATGTGAAATCTTGAAACAACTATATTAACTCTACCCCTACTCGAAACATATATGTGGCAGAAACTTTTGTGATTTCCCATAAAATAGCTCAACAAGTACAAGGTGATCATTCCATGCATGATATGTTCGATCCATGCATGATTATTTTGGAGGAACGATTAGTGGTTCCACCATCTATCTCTCAGTAGGTAGGTAGACCTAGTCGGTTTAATATTTAAAAGCCATTAGTATTTCCAACTTCTAAACTGACAAAAGGTACATCAACTTCTGGAGCGTCAGCATCCATAGAACCAAAAAAACTACATATCCATGTTGGGAAATGCAATTAAGTTGGAAAAAAGAATGTGTTTTTTAAATTGATGGCCCATGTACTAGCTATGTTTTCATTTATTAATGCCTTTAATTTATTAAAATATATAACAAATGAACATATTAAGCCATTTTAAAGCCTACAAGGGTATGATATCACTGGCACTATAGCTGAAGTTTACCATAGAGAGAATGATCTACCATAATTTCATGAAATTTTATATTTTTTGGATGAAAATGAAAATGATGTTGCAAATTGACATATTAGTCCCTTGTATCTATCTTGCAGTGTCAATGACATATATATCCGACTAGAATTATTAGATAATGTCTCATTAGTCAATGTCAATCTTGTAGTACACTTTTTCAATTCGTCCTAAATTAATCTGATTTATCTCTATCCACATTAATTTTTCAAGGTGATGATATGAACGAGTAAGATCCCCTGGGATGGATTACACATTGAACTTTGTTCATTGATATTGTGTCTAATTTAGATTTTATGGTTTTCCATTAGGACATAGACTTTAACAATTTTCTTGGTAGTCCCTGGTTACATCTACATGCTACCATACCTTTGTCATAACACTAATTCCTCAAATACGGTTTCAATGGTAAAATTGGAACATTTTATTGTGACAAATCTACGTTCGAATGTGTGAATCTCAATACATTGTGGCCTAATTTTGTCACACCAAGGGAACGAGGTTCGTGATAAAGGAGGTTACCAAAATCAATGCTCAAAATGGACTGAAAAAATATTTTATCAAACCACTTAAATAATTTGAGTATAGATTATGTGATTCCAATCAATGAAATTGAATGGATAAACCGAAATATAAGCACTCATCCAATGACATCTATAATGTAAATTGCATAAATCAAGCCTGAATGCATGGGATAAATTTATTATTCCCCAAAATTGGTGAAATATTAAATGCATATGTCATCATTTCCTCAAATGAACATTATCAAGTCTCTGCTTTATAAATCGGACTATAAGATGTAGTATCAATACTTGAGTAATACATGAATGTCGATTCCCAAGTCGTTATATTCACTTCAATGCTCCAGAATTTCCTTTCATGTAACACCCCGTGAATTTAAAAATGGAGTTATTATTGAATTAATGAAACCCTGAGTCTATATAAAATTCCACTTTGTCAAAACATCATCACATTATCCTATTTGTCCAAATTTAGGATTTGAATTTAGAAAATCGGGCAATCAAGGTTGCGGTCAGTAAGTTATTTTGAGTCTAATGAGGTAAACATAATTTTTGTTGAATAGTAACCCACCCTTATTAATTATAACATCCCATTATGATTAGTGATTTATCCAAATAAATAGAATCCTTTTTTATGATTGTAAATATATATTATTCAAGTGGATGTATGATATACCTTTGTTTTGTAATTAGTTAATAAATGTTTTAAAAATGTTTTTTACACTAAATTATAATTATAATTAAATATTAAATTATTCATATTTTGAAAATTATTTTTGAAAAATGGAATCATTATTGGATTCTTCATATCCAAAAAATGGCTAGTTTGAATTTTTGAGAATTTTCTAGAATACTCGGATTTTTGATAAATAGTGAAATATTGTAAAATATCGTTTATACAAATTATCTTTTAAATACAATATTTATAAAATAAAAATGGTTTTAATACCACATGGTTATAAATCACATGAATTTATTACTATTCATGGTCATGTAATCATCACTATTTCTGATCATTATGTAAATTAATAAACTAATGATTAGAAAATTATGAAAACAATCCTCTCCACCACAATAACATCCCCCCCCCCACTCACTCCCTCACCACTTAAATACTCTGAGACTTTATGCTACTCAAATTTATTCCCAAATACCCATCCTTAGTCACTCCCCACAACTAAAAATCTCTTGGTCTATCAGGAAGACCAAAATCCCATCCCTTAAGGTGGTTCACAAAGTTGTTATTTCACAAGGTAAAGAACCTTTCTTTTTCATTTAGTTTCATATCAGTTTATCTTCTTTTTTAGAATCTCCTTAACTCCTCTATCCTATTGACCATGATAGATCAAGTATCATCAATATAGTATTAGTATATAATTTTAATGGAATAAACATCATCAATTCCCTTACTCTCCTTATCACTTTTATTTCATAAATGAAATCAATGACCACGAGGTTACAATTTATAACCTTCATGTACAACATAGTTTCATTCTTCAATTTATCCATAATTACTGGTCATGAAACCAGTTTGATGGTTGAAAAAGGATATAATATATGTATTATAACTTATATGATATTCTTGAACCAGTATACATACATATTATTAAATCATATGACCAAACTAGTTCTTAATGATCAAAATACCACTAAAATAATGTATCTGAATTTCATAATTATTTCATCTAATTATTCATCATGTTTCTATGTAACCAATTGATATAAATTCCATTAATAGTTATGTATTTACATAAATAATATTTAATATCAATTATGGTGTTTTACATCCATTACACATGAAATCCATTACTTATGAACAAGTGAACCGATTATGAAAATAATGAAAATGATCACTCTATAACGACAAAATTAAATATAATAACATATCAATCAGGGAATAATTGAACTAAAAAGAATTATGATAAAATAAATAAATTTCATAAAGGTTCTTAAAATAGTTATTTATATGTCCAATATCATATTCCTAGACCATGCGTTCAAGAGTGGAACACATTCAGACAAAAGGTAATGGGTTTCTTCATCTCCCTTCTATTTTTATGGGATTTTATTTATTCACTACTAATACTTGTGTAGGGTTTATGTAAACTAACCATTGAAGTAACATATAATTAACATCATAATTTTCATATTTTTAAATTTATTATTTTAATTTTATTAATTTAGGGGAATACAAATCGATTGATTACAACATTTTATGGGATTTTCTACCCGTACCACTATTTTCATCCGGGTTACTTTTATTGTCTAATTACCTCCGTGTAATTATTGTATATTATTATGTACTCCCAATAAATATTATTATAGTGTTTTATATATTCTTACCATCCATAATCTATCCAAATATTCTAGTGATTTAAACATTTTAAAAGGAACTTTCAAAATTATTTCTTGAATACAAACTTGATTGAAGGGATCCTTTCGAATTCATTCCCGTTTTCAAGGGTATACCAAAATCTATTTTATGACCCAATTATTTTTATAAAAACACTCGTTTTATAATGAAAATTTATCTTGGATAATTTATGTATTTAGGATAACATAAATTCCATTCATATTTAAAATTTTCATTAATACATTTTTTAATATGATTTAAAATGATATACTTTAATGAATCATAAGAACCATTTTTACATGATTTCACATAAGTAGGACATAATTTGTGCCTAAAATATAATTTAAATGTTGTAAAATTTTATTATCTAATATAATAATGTATAAATTCTTGTTTCATGGAAAATATAAATGATTTTCCTATAGAACTCTTTTTTCAATACTAAAAATGTTTTCTCTCATCATCCATTAACTTTTTATGGGATATATGCCTTGTTCACCACATATTTCATTACTGTGGTGTATACAATTACATTTGGAATATTATATCATGATTCTCATTATTCTAATTTTATTCTAAGGGATTTTTATTGGAGTGTTTTGAGGTGGTATTTGATGCCTAGGAATGTTTAAGGATTACTTCTTCAATGATTTTTTAATGGTCTCATTTAAAAGTAACTTCATCAATATTAATGAAAATTGTTGAATATTTTACTTTATTAGGTGTATCTATTATTATATCCTCTACCATATATATTTGAATGGTTTATGATTAGTTTGACTATGGATGTTCTATATTAATTTCATTCCCCAATTTACACCAAATGGTAAGTGCTTATGCTTAATGTTCAGGGAATGATATTTACATTTAATATGTTAGTTTGAATCTTATTGTGTATATTGTTGATAATTATCCCCATTAATATGGGGAATGCATTGGACATATAATGTGTCGGGTGGGGCCATCCATATCCCATCAAAGCATTAGTATGTCTCATGAGACAATCAACGATCTTGACATAAGGCCTTTATAGAATGATTATTTATGGTCATGTAATTAGGCCGTAACGGAATGATGATAATGCCCTGCATTAATAATTACATCATTATGAAAATAGTATTGATGGTTTATGTTGTTATTTAACTAGTATAATACCAATGATTTTGTTTTTTACGATATTATTTACTCATTAATTAACCCTACAATAATGTGTTCATATTTTTATTAAATGAATAAGTTTTTAGTTACTCAATATAACTAATGTTTATATATATTCCACTGTATTTAATAACCATACTGAGTGTTCTATTACACCCATTTATTATGATTCATATTCTCAGGAAAAGAATAATTTTATTACGAATGGAATGCTAAAATAACTTAGGAGTTATGGATGTTTTCAAATGAATGTCTTTGTTCTATTTGTTTTCATGTTGTAATGTTGATATTATGTATTTATCTTGTTTCCAACCCTACTAAACTACTTGGTAATTTGGAATTCATATTCATTATTTATATTCCAATGTAATGTAATAACGCCTCAACTCTGGGTAACTGGGGTTTGGTCCTTACAGTTGGAATTGAAGTATGTTTGGTATCAACAATGGAAACTATATTAGAAAAATATAGATTATGGAACAAAGACCTCATGTAATATTTGAGAAAAAAGACAATAACATAATGTAATCATGGTAAAGAATATATTATGTGCCTATTTATAGAAAATATATCCTTTTATAGATAAAAATTGGTAGAGGTGGCTCTAGTGTATATGTACCTAGGAGTGAAATATCCAACAATGTGTTTCGGGCATGACCTGTGGTATCCTGGTACACGACAACGAGCCTTACTACACTCTTGGTATTGAAAATCCCAAGATATATTCTTAAGATAATTCAAATTTTCATTGAAAACAATTATGAAGTATTTGTACCCCAAAATAACCAAAGTATATATTTTTAGGATTTATGATATATAAATTTATGTTATGTGTTAATCAATGTTTATATATATAGAAATTTCATTATTTTATGAGCTAATATATTATATGTATTTTATTATAAATTGAACTATTATAGGGAATGATAACTCCACCATTTCATGTGATTTGATGAGTAAGAATGATCATATCTCTGATATTCTTAAAGGGGACGCTATGCTCGATGGCATACCCAACACGCAACAACAAGTTTTTTGAAATCTTACGTTGCACTCTAATAATAAAATAATATTATTTTAAATGGTAGTTAACATGTAGCTGTTGTATGGGTGGGAATGGATAGAAATAACTAATATATGATTATATATGTTTTTAAATGTTTTTACATTTATCCAATAAAAGCTAAAGGCTTAAAATACGGAAAGAATTCAATTTTAGGCGTATATGCCCTAGTTTTCACTAAAGGATTACTTATCACCTTTTAATGGAGAACTGTCATTAAATATAGTTTTGATCACTCTTATACATTATTTTGGACCAAATATAACTCTTATTAAGAATCGGGACATCAAATTTTACTTTGTGTAATTTTTTTGGTATTTTTCCGATAAAGTTCACTTTTTAATGAATGGTGTAAAATGTTGTGTTTTAATTCAAAACCTCTTTTTAATATAATTTATTTATATGATTAGATAATATTTTGAATTGGTTTTAAAGTGAAATTAGAAAATATTTTTACCATTAAATCCAATAGTAGTCATTGGAATTAATTTCACTTTGAAATCAGACTTAAACTAGTGTCATTCTTTTGATACTTATTGTTTTATAAAAACACGATATTTGCTCTGACAGCGGGAATTAACTATTAAATTAATTAATGTGACTAATATGTTTTGAATTTTGAAAAACGGACTTCATTTTTGAATTCGGAATATCAAATATAGCTTAGGGTGAAGTTTTGGTATTTTTCTGAAAAACTCCAATTTTTGATGAATAGTGAAACCACTAAGTGGTAATCAAGCAAACTGATTTTTCAGTTAAATGAAAGTTTACCACTAATAGGTATTGAATTTTGAAATTCCGACATACATGGATGTCATTAGTATGTAAAATGTGGTTCAATGGGATGAAAATAATTTTTTGGTGAATAGTAACTTTTTTTCATTAATCGCGATTAGAGGTAATTAGTGTAATTTAAGGTAAAAAAGATATTATAAGAATGTGAAAACACCATGACACTTGTCCTACACCTATTGGGTGAGTCATGGCCGACCAAGACAAGCCAAGGGCCAACTTGGGGACCCCATGGATCCACTTTAGTTGGAAAATGACAATAATATATTTTTATTTAATGTTAAAATTAAATTGACACAAACATGAGTTGTTTTACTAAAACAGTTTTTAAGTGGGTTTACACAAGTCCAAATTTTGATTATAAATATTAATTGGAAAGATAAAAAGATTTCCTACATCATAGTATTTTTTTATAATTTTTAGACTTTAAATAAATTAAATTATTTATTACATAATAATGATGCAGCGATGACATCATTATTTGACATTTTAAATAAAATGGAAAGATAATGTAAACTATATGAACTAAACATGTCCAAAACTTATTGGATGGTTGGATTTAGAACCCTTCTCACCATATCCACTAATTATATCAATGTGGGACCTTTTAAAACCGAAACACATTTTCAAATAAAGTAATATTTCATACTTTCCAAAAGTGCCCCTCCTCTCCTCTTATAAAAGGTCCCCACGTCTACCTCATTTCACACACAACTCATGTCTTTGGCTCAGCCAACCCCTGCCCATTTACTCTCTCCACATCCCTCTACTCATCCTAGAGGATTTCCTTTGGGCAGAATCCTTTCAAATTAAGCCTTTAGGCTCACATCAAAAGGAGTTACACTCTTAAAGGTAATTCATTCTCTCATGTTCATTTGATTTATTTTGCTTCTCCAACCCCATAAACTCTTTTTATTTACTTCTTTTGTAACAAAAACAGTATCTTAAATATACTAGTATGTTGTTATAAGATTTATTCGAGCTACACTCTCACACAACTACATCAAATTTTTAATGAACATATGGTTTCCGTGGATGGCGAAATTGTGCCTCCCAAAACGATGATTGTTCAATACTCATTTAACAACTTTAAAGGTGGCCATTATGATGTCACTATTTTTATATATGATATATAATATGTTTATTTTTTACTTATGCTTCTGTATTTTTCATTTGTGTCTTACCTTTATGGCTTCCATTATGGGTATACGTGATATCTTCATTTTAGGAAGTGCGGACTACCGCCCCCTCAAAGTGATGTGATTCGTTAATGCCATACGTGGGACGTATATAGGATGGATTTAATTTTATTATATATTATTTTATACTGGAATTATTATATATCTCTATATAATTATTATTTCTTTCCATTAAAGTATGATATAGAAATGAAAGTAGCGTTCATGCGTACGTACGGCTTACCGTCTCCATGAATGGTGCATTTCATTTCTTATCCCCATATGTAATGTACTATTAAAAGTTCATGTATATAATTGATATATATAATGAATGATATATCTAAATGATGAATATAATTCTGGAATTAAAATATACATACCTATCATTTAGTTTTAATTCCATTAATATGACAAAGAAATGAAAGTAGCGTTCATGTGTACGTACGGCTTACCGTCTCCATGAACGGTGCATTTCATTTCTTTCCTCTAAATGATTATGTGATTTTATAAATACATGTATATTCTGGATATATATTATATATATGATATCCAAATCATGAATTTCATTTTGTATATAAAGAACCTTTGACCACACGAACAACATTTAATTGTATGAAGTCCACATTCGACTTAAGAACCAAATATCGACAAAACAATCATTATTAACTTAATGATTACATAATGTTTATAACATGGAAATAAGTGTTATAAATGGAATAATAATCTTGAAAAGGTTCTTAATCAAGTAGAAATTAACTCAAGTTTATTATTCAGGACGTCAAATAACGATCGAGTCAAGTCGGACACGAGGTAAGGGATCCTACTCCTCTCTTTCTTTTTAAGTACACACTTTTATGTCATTCCTTTTAAAGCTCATCTTTCTTATTATTGGGATGATATTTTATATTACACTTACTGTAATTTTTATTTTCATGTGATGAGAAACCCTATTCTCTCTCATCAATCCATTTTGGGAGTTTTGAGTGGCGCCGTTAGGCTGCCGAACTTTCGTAAGAGATCTAACCTCTCTCTTTCTTTTTAAGTACACTCCTTTATGTCACTTCTTTTAAGATTTTCTTTGTAATGTTGGGGGATGTTCTTTTATATTCCTATTGCTGTAAATTTTATTGTAATGTGATGAGATACCCTATTTGTTCTCATCAATCCATATTCAGAAGTTTTATGTGGCGCCGTTAGGCTGACGAGTTTTCGTAAGGGATTTTTCATCTTACTTTTATTCCCGTGAGATTTATGCTACATTTGCCAAAAATTCCATTGAGTGGTGTATTTACTACCCATTATTCTACTCTTTGTGTAATATACATTCGTTTATGATTATTTACATCAATGATCTATTTTCCTTCTTTCATGGGGTGTATGTTTTGAAAGATACCCAAGTCGGTAAGGGAACCTTTCACCCTCCTCTTTTTTAAAAGACTTATTTTGTTGGGTATATTAATTTATATATTGTTATGTTGGGATATGTTCTCATATATCCTTATTGATGTAAATTTTATGTCCAAGTGATGAGATAAACTTTTTATCTCTCATCAACTCATTTTGATGTGATGTCGTTAGGCTATCAAGGGAACTTTTTAACCCAATTTCGATTTCTTTGGGTTCAACATGTAGTCATTGAATATGTCATCCATTTAATATGTGTGAATGACCGTTTATTGTTTTACACTTAATATCCACTTATATTGGGTGTATTTATATTTGTCACACATATTTTTGAGATTGATTTGTCCTTATTTTAAGGATACCTTCTTTATAAGGGATTTCATTAAATTTGACATTTCTATTGAGGGTTCATTGTTGTTATGCACCAATTCACTCTTATATAGTGTATATACTGTCCTTTGGAGAATTATATCATGAATCCATATATTCTCATGATATTATAAAGTTCTGACTAAATGTTATTTCTCAATTATTGTATTCAAGTGCCTCTAATTTTGGTAAAACCCCTTTAACCAAAATATCTTTTTAAATGTTTTAATTATTTGTTCTTATTAATATCTATGTTTTCAAAATGTTTTTAAGGATTTGTTTATATGGATATTAGTGGTTTAAAATTTTAAGCATCAAGGTGGTATGGGACACTTTGATTCAAAAATCTCTTTATTAAATGTTTTAAATGGTTTTGGAAATGGTTTCTTTTTGAATGGATTCATTATTTCAATATACTAAAATGTTATATTGTGATTGAAATGTGGAAATGTTATGTTTCCTTTATGCATGTTTTATGTGACACATTTATGTTATGGTTCTTGGGCATTGTTATGAAAACGGGTGGTTCCGTGATAAACTAAGGGTGGGTGAGCCCGATATAGCTCTCCAATGCATTGGGTAACGCGAAGGAGTGAAACGTTATGGTTTCTCCGAAGAGATTTAGGGAATATACTGTGATGGGTATTCCAAACGTAACCAAGAGGGTTACTCCCTACGTAAGAATGTTATGAATACCTCAAGTTACTTTAATGTCTTATGATTTCTATGATTTATTCATGGTTTGATGAGGTATGTTAAAGTTCCATTATTTTATGGGTAAAGTATGATTTCATTCTTATGTATATATGAACTCATGTTTCCTTTCCATATTTTTTATATACCTTACTGAGCGTTTTATGCTCATCCCAAGTTTTTGAAATGTTTTTCACTGGTCAAGGGAAGGGTACATGATGTTATGATAGTTTCAAGGATGTGTCAAGAAAGAATCCATGTTTTATTTTAAATATGTTTCCATTGATGGGAAGAATGAATACTATTTTTTATGTAACCACTTTGTTTAAATGTGGAATGTAATGCAAGTTTCATGATCTAATTCTATAAAACTCTAAACTTGAAAAATCCTCAATGTGTAATCTTGTAATAACTCAGGATTATGTAAGGTTTAAGGCTGGGGCCTTATATTTTTGACCCAACATCAAATGTGAAAGCCCTGAATGTTATAGTTGAAGAGGACATACATGTTGTGGAAGTGAACAAATTGGACTCATTCATAATCCTTCCCCCATAAATCTAGTTGTACCACACTGAAATAGTGAAGGACCTGTTTTACTCTATTCTTGGTTTGGTCTATAGATGTTATATACTGAAGAGAATTGGAATAAAAATGTTCTGGTGGTGTCTGAGGAAGAATCTCATCCTCCATTAGACTGGGGTTTAACCCTGCAACTTCCTGCCTCGGGGCAGTAAAAACCTTGCACTTGTTTGGGGGTCAAACCAAGAATAATACTCTTTTTTCCCTTCTCCTATATTTTTATTAATTTTTCTCATATTTTCTTTATTTCATGTCTTTTAGGTCAAGTGGTAGTAGCTATGATCTTAACTCAAGGCTTCCACTATAAAATAAAGTGATGTTGTATCTTTCCATCCCTTTATTTTTCTTTCATTATTATTATTTTGTTGATCTGAAATGAAGTGTAGTGATATCTAGGAGTGGGGGAGTGTCAACCTACATAGATGTTTTTTGTGCTATATTTTTATTTTTTTCATCTTTTTAGAATCATTGATCATTAATAGATATTCTTATCACTTTTCACAAACTAATTTATTTTTAGAGGGTTGAAATGATTTTTGAATAAATGGATTTTTAATGATTGTTGATGTGGAAACTTTTTCCGTGAATTTTAATTTCTAAAATTTTTATGAGTTCGACCAATTTTTTAAATCCATTTCCATTAAAAACTAACTCACTAAATTTTTCATGTCATGTGAGGTATTCTGAACCACTTGTAAATATTCTTTCTAATACCCACACTTTCGTGAGCGAAGAATGAATTTTGTGTGAGAACCAGAACTTGTGACTTTTTTCTTTCGATGCTTTGGATTTCATGGGATTTTTTTGATATGATTGAGGTAGTTTTATAGATATCCATATATTAACTTTAGACATACCTTTACATATATCCTTTGTTGGCCGTTAGAATCCATGAAAATGCTTATAGGTTTAAGCAACATTACAAGATGATTTTTCCTTACCTACCCGTACTCTTGGTATTTTTGCATGGATATTTCATGGTTGAGTGTGGGAGAAGGGCCTATAATCTGTGTTAATTGTTATGTGTTTCCTTTTTGGATTATTTGTGGTGTGTTACAAATTTTTTTCAGTAGATGATAATGATAAAATTTTTCAGGGGTAATCTATTCATTGTGCTTTATTTGTTTCATCGGTTTCTCCTTCAAAAAAAAGAAAAAAAATAGAAAAAATGGAAATGAGCATGAATTTATCATTGTAATTCCTTTTATGACACATGTAACTATCTAAATTCAAGGTCATGATGTCCATTCTAACATTGTATTCAATTATCTACTCAATATGCATTAAAAAAAATAAAAAAGAAAAAAAATTGTCTTTCTGAAGCATTACAAAAAAAATAAATAAAGGGGATAACATGGATGATATCATTATTTGGAAGAATTTTTTGGATCATGTCCCATGTCATAAAAAAGGGTTTGTTTTTTTATTTCACATTGTTAATGAGATTGAGTGAGGAGTTTTTGTGTTTTCACTTGAATATCTGTGCATTGTACTTAAGAGTCTAACCTCCTCTTTCTAGGTTTATTTTTTCAATAATTTTCCCGCCAACCTTAAGATTTATAATTCAACTGAAAAATTCCTCATGATTAATGTAATTTTCATGTTTGATTCTTTGGAGAGGTGATAATTGTCACAAACATATATTGATATGTGCACTTTCCATGTATGGGCATAACTCTAGATACAATTTCTCTTAAGTGAAGAGTGATCCAAAATTTCATGGTGAGGTAGGTTTTGATTGGGCCATGGATGGATTTCTATGGTTGAAGAAATTTAAATGTGTGGAATTAAAATGATTGGGAATTTTTTTTCATAGAGGAGACATGATATAATTTCATTTTGGAAGATCCCATTGATGTCTTCTCATTTTTTATTTTTGTGTGAATTTTTATTTGAATATATTAATATTCCCCGGGTGTGCAATGATTAAATTTCGGGGAGTGAAGAATCATGAATTTTCACATATTATATTCTATATTGAAATGTTCTAAATCCCAACATTGTGTTATTTTATGGGAAATTTCGACATTTTTTTGGTTTTATTGGAATTTTGAGCTCAAATGAAAAGATGGCTAAATTTTGGGATTAAACTATTTAGTTTGTATTATGTATTTTGGCCATAACAATTTATAAAATGAACCAAATTTTGGAAATTATTGTTTTTAGGTTCCATTGCATAATGGGACTCATTTCACCCTTCTGGAGTCCCATCTCAATCAATCATTAGAGGACCAAAATCATCTCACAATCTGTGCCTCGAAAAATGTGTCCAGATCTAGAATTTTATAAAGATGTTCTTGTATCTCGACGAAGACTGGTCCATTGGAGCTTAAATTATTCATAGAGATGATAAAGTAATTATGGAACATCATTCATTAATTATTCCACTTCTAAATCCCTTATTTTCATCGACATTATGTCATGGGATGTTGGAATTGTGGATGACAAAGAGTCACCTGGACAGATTAAGTGTGCCATAGAAAAACCCCCATAATGTATTCATACATGGACTAATCAACCTGATATTTTGTGGAGGCATGAGGCAGGAATATTGGAACAACTTTAAATAAATATAATATTTACCAGTTCTGGTATTTAATAAGTCTAACCTCTATGATCTTCTGGCAGATAGAATTTGAGCAAGATTTCTTCATCCATTTCACCTATAAATATGTGTCTCCTCTCCCTTTTACAAGGACAACCATTTCTAGGGGGAAAGGTTGCGTTTTGATTATGAAATTTTTATTTTTATTTATAATATATATTACTATAGTTTTCTTCTTCTTCTGTTCATTTCTTATTTTCCTTTATTTCTTTTATTTTATCTTTTTCTCCCACCATGCATTATTCTAACTCCATGTTTGGGGAGAGATAACCCTCACTGTTGTTCGAGGGGGAAGTGGTGGTATTTTAGTTTTATGTTCATTATTGATTTATCCTGATTTATTATAAGGATACAGTAGTGGTTATGTTATTGTGATGACTGGTCTCCCCACTTTCTCTACTATTTTCCTCTTCCTCCTCATTTTATAATTTTTTTCCCATCGATATCTAATTCATTGAAAGGGTGGAGTGTGGATTGGGTAATGATGTGGAAGTGTTTACTCCTACATGAAGAGGAATTAGTGTTGGGTAATTCATTTCAAATGATATTGCGTGGATTGACTGATCTTTATCTCCACATTGAATAATTCAATGATGGATATTTTGAATAATAATGATAAATACACAATGAAACCCCAAGAACAATGGTTTTCTTCAAATAACATATTTTTTGTTTTTTCTTCATTTTCATTGTATTTTGTATTTTTATATATTTATATATTTATATAATAATTATATTTTCCACATTTCAATTATTCCCCCCCATTTATATTACTGTCATATTTTATATTTGTTAGTATAAAATACTAACAATATGAAAATAGTTCGTGTTAGTGGCCTCCTTGTGATCGAACCTACGGTGTGCCACGCTGGTGAATCATTAGGTAAATTAGAATTTAATTGAATTGGGGTTCACGAAAAACCACTCTCATCAATTTGGCACCATTTCCAGGGAGTTCAAACTCTTATGCACAATATTCTTCATAAAACACAAAAAAATTAAAATTTTAAAAACTAGAATAAAAATAATTACATTGCATATTTTTTTTGGTCATGTATTATTTCAGTGATTTTTTGTATACATGGCCTAGTGATGAATTGTTTAGATAGGAAGATTTTTTTATTCTGTAGATGGACCATGATGTCGTGATGATTCCAAATTATTTTAAAATACTTGGACAAACAAGCAAGATGGTAGCATTACTGGTGGATAAAGTTAAAGAAGATAAATCTCTATGGCAGGAACGACAAAAAAAAGAAGCAAGATGAATAAGAAAAGGTAAATTTTGTTCCACCAACATTTGAAGTTGAAAAACACATGGAGGAATTGACGATTAAATTTGAAGATGAAATCGTCTCTCCTTGTCCACTACTTGAAGAGGTTCCTGAAGATGTCATGCTAGCTGATACAACTGTGGGAGGTCAACATGATTTGGATGAACATTGGTATGATTTTGTTGAAGAAAAAATGGTAAGTGATCCTACCATATTATTGAATGAGAAATCAGTACCTATATACATATCACTTTCTTTGGATTAAGTTGAAGAAGTCCATGATGAAAAATAATTCCCAGTGGTCTTGCCTGAATAGATCGCATTTCAAGGTGACCTGTAAGAAAGGGATGATTTTGGTATGGATTGTTCATGTTTTAACCATATCCAAGAGTAACTATTTTCTAACTTCCCCTATGAGTTTTTTTACCCAACATCACATATTCAATCCCTGGATATTAAAGTGGAAGAGGCCATAAAAGTTGTGGTAGTGAACAATGTGGGCTCATACATCCTCCTTCCCCCATCATTCTAGTTTTACCACATTGAAATGGTGAAGGATCAATTTTACTCTATTCATGGGTTTGACTGTGGATGTTGAATTATGAATAGCATTGGAAGAAATATGTTATGGTGATTTATAATCATGAATCATCATCCACCATCAGATTGGGGTTAAACAGCTTCAACTGCCTGCCTAGGGGCAGTAAAAACCTAGCACCCGCTTGGGGGTAAAAACAAGCATTATCCTCTTTCATTTCCCATCCAATTTATTTTTATTGATTTTTCTAATATTTTATTTATTTCATGTCTTATAGTTCAAGTGGTAGTAGCTAGGAGATTAACTCAAGGTTACCACTGTAAAATAAAGTCAGGTTGTATCTTCCCTTCCCTTTACTTTTCTTCCATTATTATTCTTTTATTAAGCTGCAATGAAGAGTAATGAAATCTAGGCATTGGGGAGTGTCAATATATATAAATGTTCTTTGTGATATGTTTTTATTTTATTTATCTTTTTAGAAACCCTGAGCTTTAATGAATATTCTAATCAGTTTTCACATAGTAATTTTTTTAGAGAGTTGAAATCATTTTTGAAGAAGTGGTCTTTAAATGATTGTTGGTGTGAAAACCTTTTCCATGAATTCTATTTCCCAAATTTTTTTTAGTTTGACCAATTTTTGAAATCCATATCCATGAAAAAATGGCTCAATATATTTTTCATGTCCTATGATGTTATTTGAACCACTATGAAATATTCTTTCTAATACCCACACCTTCTTGAGAGAAGCTTGGATTTTGTGTGAGAACCAGAACTTGTGAATTTTTTTTCAAAGCATTGGATTTTAGGGAATGTTTTTTATATGATTGAGGAATTTTTTTCGATAGCCATATTTTATCTTGAGACCTACATTTACATCTATATTTTGTTATCCCATATATTCCATGAAATTTCTTATAGGTTTAAGCCACATTACAGGCTGATTTTTCATTACCCACCTGCACTCTTGGTAGTTTTGCGTGGATATTTCCAGTTTGAGAGTGGGAGAAGGGAATTTCGTGTGTGTTCATTGGGATTTATTTTCTTTTTGGGTGATGTGAGGTGTGTGTAAATATTTTGTTCAGTGGATAATAAATATATAATTGTCCATGGGTAATCCATTCATTGTGCTTTAATTGTTTCGTCTGGTTATCCTTCAAAAAAAAGAAAAAATATAAAAAATGGAGATGAGCTTTAATTTATCATTTTACTTCTTTTTATGACACGTGTCACTATATAAATTCAACGGCATGATGGTCATTAGTTCAGTGTATTCAATTATAAAATCATTATCCATGAAAAAAATAATCAATAAAAAGAAAATAATGTTGTGACTTTCTGGAGCTTTACAAAAAAAAAATAAAAAAATAAAAAAAGGGGAGAACATGGATGAAATCATTCTTTTGAATCATTTTTTGGATAATGTTTCATGTCATAACAATAGTGTTGGTGTTGTGTTTCACAATATTAAGGGGATTTACTGAGTAATTTTTGTGTTTTCACTTGAATATTCATGCATTGTACTTATGAGTCTAACCACCTCTTTCTAGCCTTAATTTTTCAATAAATTTCCCAGCAACCATAAGACATATAATTAACCTAAAAATTTCCTCATGATAATATTAGTTTTCATTTTTCATGCTAGGGAGATATTAGATTTTTCACAAACCTATGGTGATTCATGCACATTCCAAGTACGAGCATAACTCCATATACAATTTCTCTTATGTGAAGAGTGACACAAAATTTAATGGTGAGGTTTGTTGTGATTTGGCCATGCTTGGATTTATAAGTTTGACAAAAATTTAAATATGAGGAATTAAAGTTATTAGTAATTTTTTTTCATAGAGGATACATGATGTAATATAATTTTGTAAGAGATCATTGATGTCTTCAAATTTTTGGTTTTTCTGTGAATTTTGATTTGAATATATGATTATTGCCCAGGAGTGAAATGATTGAGTTTGAGGAAGTGAATAAGATAGAATTTTAACATATTATATTATGTATTTCAATGTTCTAAATCCTACCGCTGTGTTATTTTATGGTCAATTGTCACATTTTTAGGTTTTAGTGGAATTTTTATCTCAAATGCAAAAAAGACATAACATAGAAATTAAACTATTTTATTTGTATAATTTATTTCGGCAATAAAATTTTATAAACTAAACCAAATTGTGAAATTTATTTATTGTAGGTTCCATTACGTCATGGTACTCATTTCATCCTTATAGAGTACCAACTCAATCAATCATTTGGAGGCCCAAAATCAGCTCAAAATCTGTGACATGAAAACTGTGTGCAGATCTGGAATGTTTTAAATATGAGCATGTATCTTGACGAATATTAGTCCATTAGAGCTCAACTGTTTCATGTAGATGAATAGGGAATTATGTAACATATTTCATTAATGATTCTATGTCTGAATCCACAGTTTTCATGGTCATTATGTCATGGGACTTTGGAATTGTGGAAGGCAAAGATTCGCCTGGAGAGATTAAATATAACGCAACAAAAACCGCCATAACTCCTCCATACTCGGACTAATCAACCTGCAATTTTCTGGAGGCATGAATATGGATGATTGGAACAACCATCAAGAAGGTACAATTTACTAATTATGGAATTCAATGTGTCTAATAGCTATGATCGTCTGGAGGAATGAATTTGAGCGAGATTTCATCATCCATTTCCACAATAAATATGTGTCTCTTCCCCCTTTTACAAGGATAGAAATTTCAAGGCGAAAAGTCTGAGTTGTGTTTTTGTAATTTTTCTTTCTATTTATAATATATATTAGTGTATAATTCTTATTATTTGGTTCATGTCATCTTTTCCTTTATTTATTTTATTTTTTTGTGTTTCTCCGATCGTGGTTCTTTCTAACTCAATGTTTGTGGAGAGCATACCCTTACTATTGTTCGAGGGGGGAAGTTGTGGTATTTTATTTTTATGTCATTTATTGATTTATCAACATTTACTCAAAGGATATAGTAGTGGTTAAGTGATTTTGGTGAGTGGTCGCCCCACTTTCTCTACTATTGTCTTCTTCCTTCTCGTTTTATAATTTTCCTTCACATCGATACATAATTCATTAAAACGATGGAGTATGGATTGGGTAATGATATTGATGATTTTACTCCTACATGAAGAGGTATCATTTTAGGGTAATACATTTCAAACAAGAGAGTTTGGAGTGACATGTCTTGATCTCCACAATGAATAATTCATTGATGGATATTTTGAATGACAATGATAATTCTACAATGAAACCCCAAGAACAATGGTTTTCTTCTACTAAATTATTTGCGTATTTTATTATTTTTCATTTATTTTGTATTTTTATATATTTATATATTTTTATTATATTTATATTTTCCACATTTCAATTATTCACACCCCATTTATATTAGTATCATATTTTATATTAGTTAGTTTATAATAGTGACAATATGAAAATAGTGCGTGTTAACAGCCTCTTTATGATTGACCCTTGGGCGTACCACTATGGGGAATTATTAGGTAAATATGAAATTATTTGAATTGTGGTTCATGAAAAACAACTCTTATAAATTTGGCGCCGTTTTCGGGGAGGTCAAATGCTTATGCACAATATTTTTCATAAAAACCAAAAAAATTAAAAATTTAAAAAAATTTAAAAAAGCATTTCATTGCATATTATTTTTTAGGTCGAGTATTATTTTAGTGATTTTTCATATGCCTGGACAAGTACTGAATTTTCTAGAAATGAAGAGTCTTTTATGCTACAGATGAACTAAGATTCCGTGATGATTCAAAATAATTTCAAAATCCTTGAACACGCAAGAAATATGGTATCATCGATAGTGACTGAAGTTGAAGAAGATAAAGCACTATGGATGGAAAGACAACAACAAAATAACCAAGATGAAGAAGAAAATGTAAATGTTGATTCACCTACATTGGATGTTTAAAACCCTAGGTAGGACTTCATGATTAAATTTGAAGATGTAATCATCTCTCCTTGCCCATTGCATGAGGATGTTCCATAAGATGTCAAGCTAGCTGATACAATAGTGGGAGGTCAACATGATTTGGATGAACATTGGTATTATTTTTTTGAAGAGAAAAAGTTAAGTGATCTTCCAATATTTTTCAAATAATAATCAGTAACTCTCTACAAATAACATTCTTTGGATGAAGATGAAGAAGTCCCAGCTGAACAAGAATACCATGTGGCCTTGCCTGAAGATATCATATTTCATGACGACCTACACGAAATGGAGTATTTATATAATGACTATTAATGTTTTAATCATATCTAAGAGGAACTATTTTCTAACTTCCATTATGAATTTTTTGACCTCGCACCACATCTGCAAGCCCTGGATGTTAAATATGAAGATTCCATACATGTTGTGGCAATGAAAAAAGTTGACTCATTCTTCCCTTTCCCCTATCATTCTAGTGGAAACATATTGAAATGGTGAAAGAGAAATTTTACTCAATTCATGGGTTTATTATGAATGTTTTAGGGTGAATAGAATTTTAAGAAAGATATTATGGTGGTTTCTGAGCAAGAAACCTCATCCACTATCATATTGGGGTTAAACTGCTTCAACTTCTTTCCTAGGGGTAGTAAAAATCTACCACCCATTTGGGGGGTCAAACCAAGCATTATCCTCTTTCGTTTTACATCCTATTTATTTTTATTTATTTTTCTCATATTTTAATTATTTAATGTCTTTTAAGTCAAGTGGCAGTATATAAGAGCTTAACTCTATGATACCACTGTAAAATAAAGTCAGGTTGTATCTTTCCTTCCATTTATTTTTCTTCCCTTATTATTCTTTTGTTGAGATGAAGAGAAGGGTAGTGAAATCATGGGGTGATGGAATGTCAACCCACATATATGTTTTTTATGCTATATTTTTATTTTTATCAACTTTTTAGAAACCTAGAGCTTTAATAATTGTTATTTTCACTATTCACACACTAATTTATTTTGAAAGAGTTTAAATTATTTTTTTAGAAATGTATTGTAATTTATTGTTAATGTGAAACCGTTTTCCTTGAATTTGATTTCCCGAAATATTTATGCATTTGACCTATTTTTTAAATCCACTATCATGTAACACTAAATCAATATATTTTTCATGTCCCTTGAGTTAGTCTAAACCAATTCAATATATTCTTTCTAATACCAACCCTTTTTTGAGGGAATTATGGATTATGTGTGAGAACCAGAACTTCTGATTTTTCCCTTTCGAAGCTTTGGATTTCTTGGAATGATTTTGATATGACTGAATAATTTTTTTGGCTATCCATATTTTATCTTGTGTCCTACCATTAAATATATCATTCTTTATCACTTAGATTCCATGAAATTACTTATAGGTTTAAGCCACAATACAAGCCGATGTTTCTTTACCATCCAGAACTATTGGTATTTTAGCATGGATATTTCATGTTTGACTATGGGAGATGGTCCTTTCATGTGTGTTCGTTGGGATGTGTTTCCTTCGTAGGTGATGTGAGGTGTCTATCAAAATTTTCTATAGTGGATGATAAAGATCAAATTGGTCATGGGTAATCCATTCATTGTGCTTTATTTGTTTCATCTGGTTCTCCTTAAAAAAAGAAAAAAACTGATAAAATGGATATGAACCTGAATTTTTCATTTAACATCCTTTTATGAAACATGTCCCTATAAAAATTGAAGTTCTTGATGGTCATTATTTCATTTTATTCAATTATCAACTCATTATCAATGAAAAAAATGAAAAAAAAAGTAAATAATTATTTACCTTTTTGGAGATTTACAAAAAAGGAAAAAATAAAAAAGGGTAGAACATGGATGATATCATTCATTGGAATAATTTTTTGGATCATTTCTCATGTCATACAAAAACTATTTGGTGTTGTGTTTCACATTGTTAAGGGTATTGAGTGAGTAATTATTATGTTTTCAATTGAATATTCATGTGTTGTACGTAAGAGTCTAACCTCCTTTTCTAGCCTAAAATTTTTCAATAATTTTCCCACCAACAAAATGAAATGGAATTCACATGAAAAATTCCACATGATTAATTTCATTTTCATGTTTCATTCTATCGAGAGATGAGGTTTGTCACATGTTTATGGTGATACATGCACTTTCCAAGTATGATCATAACCCCAGATACAATTTCTCTTAAGTGAAGAGTGACACAAAATTTTAAGGTGATGTAAGTTGTTATTGGGACATTGATGGATTTATATGGATGAAAAAATTTAAATGTGAGAAATTAAAATGATTGGAATTTTTTTTCATAGAGGGGACTTGAAGGAATTTCATTTTGGAAGAGATCATTGTTGTGTCCTCATTTTTTATTTTTGTGTGAATTTTGATTTGAATATATGATTATTTCCCAAGAGTGAAATGATTAAATGTGGGGTAGTGGAGAATATTGAATTTTCACATATTATATTTTGTATCTCAATGTTATAAATTCCACCACTGCGTTATATTATGGGCAAATGCCTCATTTTTATGTTTTAGTGGAATTTTGAGCTCATATAAAAAGATGGCTAAATTTTAGGATTAAACTGTTTTGTTTGTATTATGTATTTTGGCCATTACATTTTCTATACAGAACCAAATTTTGGAAAGTATTATTTATAGGTTCCATTACATCATGGGACTCATTTCATCATTCCGGAGTTCAATCTCAAACAATCATTTGTAGTCCCAAAATCAGCTTGCAATCTGTTCCTCGAAGATTATGTGCATATATAGAATGTTTTAAAGATGAGCAACTATCTCGATGAAGACGGGTCCATTAGAGCTTAAATGTTTCCTGGAGCTGAAAACAGAATTATGGAACATCTTTCATTAATGATTCCACAACTGAATCCACTGTTTTCATGGTCGTTATGGAATGGGAAGTTGGAATTGTGGAAGATCGTGATTCACCTAGATAGATTAAATGTTCTGTACCAAACCCACCATAACATCTTCATAAGTGGACCAATAAAACTGATATTTTGTGGAGGAAAGAGGATGGAATATTGGAACAACCTTAAAGAGGGGACTATTTACCAATTATTTCATTTAATGGGACTAACAACTTTGAACTTCTGGAGGAATGAGTTTGAGTGAGATTTATTCATCAATTTCCCCAATAAATATGTGTCCTATCCCTTTTACAACGATGTCCATTTCATGGGGGAAAGGTTTAGTTTTGTTTCTATAACTATTAATTATATTTATAATATATATTACTGTTTATTTCTTATTCTTAAGTTAATTTCTTCTTTTCCTTCATTTATTTTATTTTTTGTGTTCCTCCCACTATGCTTCTTTCTATTTAAATGTTTATGGAGAGCTAACCCACACTATTTATTGAGGGGGAAGTGGTGGTATTTGCGTTTTATGTGATTTATTGGTTTATCATGATTTATTCTAAGGATAGAGTAGTGGTTATGTGATTTTGATGAGTGGTCTCCCCACTCTCTCTAGTATTGTCTTCTTCCTCCTCGTTTTATAATTTTCCTTTGCATCGAAATCTAATTCATTCAAATAGTAGAGTGTGTATCAGGTAATGATGTTGAATAGTTTACACCAAAATGTATAGGTATTAGTGTAGAGTAATACATTTTACTAGAGAGGATGTGGAATGACAGGTCTTAATCTCCACATTGATTAAATCCTTGATAGATATTTTTAAATACAATGATAATTCCACAATGAAACCCCAAGAACAATGGTTTTCTTCATCTAATTTCTTTGTGTATTTTCTTCCTTTTAATTGTATTTGTATTTTTATATTTTTATATATTTATATTATATATATATTTTCTGCATTTCTATTATTCCCCCCCCCCCATTTATATTAGTATCATATTTTATATAAGTTATTTTATAATAGTGACAATATGAAAATACTGTGTGTTAACGACCTCCTTGTGATCGACCCTAGGTTGTGCCACAATAGAGAATTATTATGTAAATAATAATTTAATTTAATTATGGTTCGCGAAAAACCATTATCCTTAATTTGTCACTGATAGTGGGGAGGTCAAATAGTTACACACTATATTTTTCAAAAAAACAAAAAAAAATTAAAATTTTCAAAAACTAAAAAAATACATTCATTGCATATAATGTTTTAGGAAATAAATTATTTCAGTGATTTTTCATATGCATTTACTAGTGCTAAAATTTATAGAAATGGAGAGTATTTTATTATTTAGATGGACCAAGATGATGTGATGATTCAAAATAGTTTCATAATCCTTGAACACACAAGCAAGTTGGTAGCATCGGTGGCGGCTGAAGTTGAATAAGATAAAGATATATGGTTGGAACAAAAACAACAAAAGAACCAAGATGAAAAAGAAAAGTTAATGTTTTTTCCACTAACATTGGATTTTGAAAAACCAATGGAGGACATGTCAATTAAATTTTAAGATGCAATCATCTCTCATTGGTCATTGCTTGAAGTAGTTACTGAAGATGTCATGATACCTGATACAAATGTGGGAGGTCAACATGATTTGGATTAACATTGGTATTATTTTGTTAAAGATCAAAAGGTAACTGATAATCCCATATTTTTCAAAGATGAATTAGTACCACTCTACATATCACTTTCATTGGATGAAGAAGAAGAAGTCCCTACTAAAAATGAATACCTTGTCACCTTTCCTGAAGAGATCGTAGTTCAAGATGACATATATGAAAGAAATTATTTTTATTATGATTATTAATGTGTTAATCATATCCAAGTTTAACTATTTTATAACTTCCATTATGAAGTTTTTTTCACCTCACATCACATGTTCAAGACTTGGATGTTAATGTTTAAGAGGCCATACATGTTGTGGAAGTGATCAAAGTGGAGTCATTCTTCCCGTTCCCCCATCATTCTAGTTGTATCTCATTGAAATGGTGAAGGAGCTATTTTAATATATTAATGGGTTTCTATATGGATGTTGTAGTATGAATATAATTGGAAGAAAAGAGTTATGGTGGTTTCTGAGGAAGAAACCTCATCCACCATCAGATTGGGGTTAAACTGCTTCAACTGCCTTCCTAGGGGCAGTAGAAACCTAGCACCCGCTTGGGGGACAAACCAAGCCTTATCCTCTTTAGTTTCCATTACTCTTTATTTTTATTGATATTTCCCATATTTTCTTTATTTCATGTCTTTTAGGTCATCTTGTATGTACTAGTATCTAAACTCAAGGCTACCACTGTAAAATAAATTCAGGTTGTATCTTTCCTTCCCTTTATTAATCATCCCTTATTATTATTTTGTTGAGCTGCAATTAAGGGTATTTAAATATAGTCATGGGGGAGTGTCAACCAACATAGATATTTTTTGTGATATCTTTCTATTTTTTCATCTCTTAAGAAACCTAGAGCATCAATGAATGTTCTTATCATTTTTCACAAACTAATTAATTTTGAAATAGTTGAAATGATTTTTGAACAAATGGATTTTAAATGATTTTTGATGTGAAAACTTTTTCCATGAATTTTATTTCCTAAAATATTTATGAGTTTGACTAATTTTTGAAACACATTCTAATGAAACAACAACTCAATATATTTTTCATGCCTTGTGAGGTATTCTGAACCACTTCAAAATATTATTTCTAATACCCACACTTTATTGCGAGAATAATATATTTTGTGTGAGAACCAGATCTTCTGACTTTTCTCGTTCGATTAAATGTATTTCATGGAATGATTTATATATGAATGAGGAATTTTTTTGGATATAAATATTTTATCTTGATACGTACCTTTACATCTATCCTTTGTTATCCCTTAGAGGCCATGAAATGCATTATAGGTGTAAGTCGCATTACAAGATGATTTATCCTTACCTACCTGCACTCTTGGTATTTACACGTGGATACATCACGTTTGAGTGTGGGAGAAGGTCCTTTCGTGTGTGTTCTTTGGGATGTGTCTCCTTTGGGGGTGATTTGAGGTGTGTGTCAAAAAATTTTGCAGTGGATTATACTGATCAAATTGGTCATGGGTAATTCATTCTTCATGCTTTATTTTTTTCATCTCATTCTCCTTCAAAAAAAAGAAAAAATAAAAAAAATGGAGATGAACATTAATTTATCATTGTAGTTACATTTATGACACATGAACCTATCTAAATTCAAGGTCATTATGTTCATTCATTCATTTTATTCAATTATCAACTAATTATCTGTGAAAAAAAAATCAAAAGCAAAATGATAATAACCTTATGCCTTTCTAAAGATTTACAAAAAAAGAGAAAAATAAAAAAATGGGAGAACATGGATGATATAATTTTTTGTAATAATTTTTTGTATCATGTCCCATTTATTAAAAAAAGTTTTTGGTGTTGTGTTTCACATTATTAAGGGTATTGAGTGAGTAATTTTTGTGTTTTCAATTGAATATTCATGTATTTTACTTAAGAGTCTAACCTCCTCTTTCTAACCTTATTTTTTCAATATTTTCCCACCAACCCTCAGACATAGAATTAATCTGAATAATTCCCCATGATTAAAGTACTTTTCATGTTTCTTGCTAAGGAGAGATGTGGTTTGTCACAAGACTATTGTAATACTTCCATGTATGAGCATAACTCTGAATGCAATTTCTCTTATGTGAAGAGTGACACAAAAGTTCAAGGTGATGTATGTAGTTATTTGTCCATGGATGGAATTATAAGGCTAAAAAAATTTAAATGTGAGGAATTAAAATGATTGGGAATTGTTTTTTATAGAGGATACATGACGTAATTTCATTTTGGAAGAGATCATTGTTGTCTTCTCATTTTTGATTTTTGTGTGAATTTTGATTTGAATATATGAATATTGCCCAGAATTTCAATAATTAAGTGTGGGGGAGTGAATAAGATTAAATTTTCACATATTATTTTATGTATTTCATTGTTATAAATCCCAAAACAATGTTATTTTATGGAAAATTGTCACATTTTTTTGTTTTAGTGGAATTTTGATCTCAAATGAAAATATTGCTTAATTTTTGGATTAAACTATTTTATTTGTATTATGTTTTTTGGCCATAACATTTTCTAAAATGAAACAAATTTTGAATTTTTATTGTAGTTTCCATTACATATGGATACTCATTTCATCCTACTAGAGTCCCAACTCAATCAATCATTTGGAGGCCCAAAACCAGTTCACAATCTGTGCGTCGAAAACTACGTGTAGATCTAGAATTTTTTAAAGATGAGCTAGTATATCGATGAATATTGGTCCATTAAATCTGAAATGTTTCATTGAGATGCAAAAAACTAATTAAGGGATATCTTTCATTAATTTTTACATGTTTGAATCTGATGTTTTCATGGTCATTATTACATGTGAATTTGGAATTGTGGAAGACGAAGAGTCACCTGAACAGATTAAATATGCTGCACCAAAACCACCATAACTCCTTCATACGAGGACCAATCAACCTGAAGGTTTATATAGGAACGTGGATAAAATATTTGAACAGCCTCCGTCAAGGGAACATTAACCAATTATGGCATTTAATTGGTCTAACATCTATGAAATGCTGGAGGAATGAATTTGAGAGAGATTTCTTCATCCATTTCCCAAATAAATATGTGTCACCTCCCCCTTTTACAAGGATATCCATTTCAAAGGGGAAAGGTTGAGTTTTTTTTCTGTAATTGTTCTTTATATTTATAATATATATTATTGTATATTTCTTATTCTTCTGTTCACTTCTTCTTTTCCTTCATTTCTTTTATTTTTTTGTTTCTCCCACAGTGCTTCTTTCTAACATAATGTTTGTTGAGAGATAACCCTCACTATTGATTGAGGGGGGAAGTGGTGGTATTTTAGTTTTATGTGATTTATTGATTTATCATGATTTATTTTAAGGATATAGTTATGGTCAAGTGATTGTGGTGAGCGGTCACCCCACTCTATCTACTATTGTCTTCTTCCTCGTCGTTTTATAATTTTCCTTCCCATCGATATCTAATTCATTCCAAAGATGGAGTGTGGGATGGGAAATGATGTTGAAGAGTTTAATCCAACATGCAGAGGTATTGGTGTATGGAAATACATTTCAAACGAGAGTGTGTGGTGTGACAGGTATAGATTTTTACATTGAATAATTCATTGACGGATATTTTGAATAACAATGATAATTCCACAATGAAACCCCAAGAAAAATGGTTTTCTTCTACTAAATTATTTGTGTATTTTATTACTTTTCATTGTATTTTTTATATTTATATATTTATATATTTATATTTAATTTATATTTTCTTCATTTCAATTATTCCCCCCATTTATATTTGTATCATATTTTATATTAGTTAGTTTATAATAGTGACAATATGAAAGTGGTGCGTGATAGCGGCTTCCTTGTGATCGACCCCAGGGTGTGCCAATATGGTGAATTTTTAAGTCAATTATAAGTTAATTGAATATTTGTTTGTGAAAAACAACTCTCATCAATTGGGATCCACTACGGGGGAGGTCAAATGCTTACACACACTATTTTTCATAGAAACCAAAAAAAAATTCAAAAACAAAAATAAAGGATTTCATTGGATATAATTTTATAGCTCATGGATTATTTCAGGGATTTTTCATATGCAAGAACTAGTGCTAAATTGTCTATAAAGGAAGTGTTTTTATGCTGCAGATGGACCAAGATGCATTGATGATTCAAACTAATTTCAAAATCCTAGAACACACAAGCAATATGGTAGCATCGGTGGTGGCGGAAGTTTAAGAAGATAAAGCTCTATGGTAAGAATAAAAATAACAAAATAACCAAGATATATAAGATAAGGTAAATATTATTTCTCCTACATTTGATGTTGAAAAACCCAAGCAGGACTTGAGGATTAAATTTGAATATGAAATAATCCCTCCTTGGCCATTTCTTGAAGAGGTTCCAGAAGATGACATGCTAGCTGATACAACTGTGGGAGGTAAACATGATTTGGATGAAAATTGGTATTATTTTGTTAAACAAAAAAATATAAGTTATCCTCCAATATTTTTCAAAGTTGAATCATTACCTCTCTACATATCACTCTCTTTGGAGGATGAAGAAGAAGTCCCTACTGAAAAAGAATTCCCAGTGGCGTTTCCTGAAGAGATCGTATTTCAAGATGACCTCCACTAAAGGGATGATTTTTATATTGATTGTTAATTTTTTAATCATATCCAAGTGGAACTATTTTCTAACTTCCATTAGGAATTTTTTTTAACCTAAATCACATGTTCAATACCTAGATGTTAAAGTTGAATATCACATACATGTTGTGGCAGTGAACAAAGTGGACTCATTATTCCTTTTCCCCCATCATTCCAGTTGTACCACATTGAAATGGTGAAGGATATATTTTAATCTATTCATGGATTTAACTATGGATATTTTAGGCTGAATAGCATTGGATGAAATATTATCTAGTGATTTCTTAGTAAGAAACATCATCCACCATCAGATTGGGTTTAAACTACATCAACTACCTACCTAAGGGTAGTAAAAACCTAGAAGCCTCTTGGGGGGTCAAACCAAGCTTTATCCTCTTTCATTTCCCTTCCTATTTATTTGTAATAATTTTTCTCAAATTTTCATTTTTTCATGTCCTTTAGGTAACGTGGTAGTAGCTAAGAGCTTAACTCAATGCTACCACTGTAAAATAAAATCAGGTTGTATCTTTCCTTCACTTTATTTTTCATCCCTTATTATTCATTTGTTGAAATGAAATGAAGGGTAATGAAATATAGGCTTGGGGGTAGTATAAACCTATATAGATGTTTTTTGTGAAATATTTTTTTCATCTTTTTAGATGTCTAGATCTTTAATGAATGTTAGAATCACTTTTCACACACTAATTTATTTTGAAAGAGTTGAAATGATTTTTGAAGATATTGATTTTAAATGATTGTTAATGTGAAAACTTTTTCCTTGAATTTGATTTCCCAAAATTTTTATTAGTTTGACCAATTTTAAAAATACATTCCCATGAAACAATAACTAAATATATTTTTCATGTTCTGTTAGGTATTCAGAACCACTTCAATATATTCTTTCTAATACCCACACTTTCGTGCGAGAAGCTTGGATTTTGTTTGAGAACCTGAACTTCTGAATATTCTCTTTTGAAGCTTTGGACTTCATGGAATGTTTTTGATATGATTGAGGAATTTTTTTTGGAGAGACTTATTTTATATTGAGGCCTACATTTACATCTATCCTTTTTTATCCCTTAAATACAATGAAATGAATTATAGTATTAAGCCACATTACAAGACGATTTATCCTTACCTACCCGCACTCTTGGTATTTGTTGCATGGATATTTCATGATTGATTGTGGGAGAAGGGCCTTTCGTGTGTGTTCTTTGGGATGTGTTTCCTTTGAGGGTGATGTGAGGTGTGTGTCGAAATTTTGTTCAGTGGATGATAATGATCAAATTGGTAATGGGTATTCCATTCATTGTTCTTTATTTGATTCATCTGGTGCTCCTTCAAAAAATAGGAAAATATAGAAAAAATGGAGATGAACTTGAATTTATCATTGTACTTCCATTTATGAAACATGTAACTTTATAAACTCAATGGAATTATTATCATTCATTCATTGTATTAAATTATCAACTCATTCTCCATGAAAAAAACAAAAATATAATAAAATAAAGTTATTCCTTTCTAGAACTTTACAAAAAAAGGAAAAATTAAAAAAAGGTTTCAAATGGATGATATAATTTTTTGGGATAATTTTTTGGATCATGTCCCATGTCATAAAAAAAGGGTTTGGTGTTTTGTTTAACATTGTTAATGGGATTTCGTGAGGAATATTTGGGTTTTTAGGTTAATATTCATGTATTTTACTTAAGACTTTAATATTCTCTTTCTAGCCTTAATTTTTCAATAATTTTCCCTCAAACCCTAAGAAATAGAACTAAACTGTAAATTTACTCATGATTAAAGTCATTTTCAAGTTTCATTCTGTGGAGAGATGGGATTTTTCACAATCCTATGGTGATACATGCACTTTCCATGTATGAGAATAACTCCAGATACAATTTCTATTAAGTGAAGAGTGACACAAAATTTCAAGGTGATGTATGTTGTTATTGGCCAATGGATGGATTTATAAGGATGAAAAAATTTAAATGTGATGAATTAAAATGATTGGGAATTGTTTTTTATAGATTATATATGATGGAATTTCATTTTGGAAGATATCATTATGGTCTTCTATTTTTTTTGTGATAATTTTGATTTGAATATATGATTATTGCCCGAGAGTGCAATGATTATGTGTAGGGGAGTGAAAAAGAATGAATTTTCACATATTATATTCTCTATTTCAATTTTCTAAATCCCACCACTGTTTTATTTAATAAGAAATTGTCACAGTTTTTTGTTTTAGTTGAATTTTGAGCTCAAATGAAAAAATTGCTTAATTTTGGGATTAAACTCTTTTATTTGTATTATGTATTTTGGCCATAAACATTTCAAAACTGATCCAAATTGTGAATTTTTTTTTAGGTTCCATTAAATCATGGTAATCATTTAATCCTTTTGTATTTCTATCTCAATAAATCTTTTGGAGGCCCAAAATCAGCTCACAATCTGTGCCTCAAAAACTATGTGCAGATCTGGAATTGCTTAATTATGAGCAAGTATCTCGATGAATACTAGTACATTAGAGCTGAAATGGTTCATTGAGATGAAAAAGGAATTGGGTAACATCGTTCAATAATTATTACATGTCTTAATGTGATGTTTTCATTGTCATTATGGCATGGGAAGATGGAATTGTGGAAGATGAAGAGTCACCTAGACAGATTAAATGTGTCGCACCAAAACCACCATAACGCCTTCATAAGAGGACCAATCAACCTGATATTTTCTGTAGGAATTTGGATGGAATATTGGAACAACCTAAAAGAATGTAACATTAATAAATTATGTAATTTATTGGGTCTATCAGTTATGAACGTCTGGAGGAATGAATTTGAGCTAGATTTATTCATCCATTTCCCCAAAAAAATATGTGTCTCCTTCCCCTTTTATAAGTATATCCATTTCAAGGAGGAAAGGATGAGTTTTTTTGTAATTTTTCTTTATATTAATAATATATATTTGTGTATATTTCTTATTCTTATGTTCATAACTTCTTTTCCTTCATTTCATTTATTTTTTGTGTTTCTCCCATTGTGTTTCTTTCTAACTTTATGTTTGTGGAGAGAAAACCCTCACTATTGTTCGAGGGGGGAAGTGGTGGTATTTGAGTTTTATGTGATTTTTTGATTTATCATGATTTTTTCTAGGGATACAGTAGTTTTTAAGTGATTGTGGTGAGTAGTCACCCCACTTTCTCTATTATTGTCTTCTTCCTCCTCGTTTTATAATTTTTCTTTCCCATCTATATCTAATTCATTCAAACGGTGGAATGTGGGTTGGGTAATGATGTTGAAGATTTTACTCTAACATGAAAAGGTATCAGTGTAGGGTAATACATTTCAAACGAGAGGGTGTGGATTGACAGGTCTTGATCTCTACATTGAATAATTCATTGATGGATATATTGAATAGCAATGATAATTCCACAATGAAACCCCAACAACAATGATTCTATTCTACCTACATATTTGTGTCTTTTATTAATTTTCATTGTATTTTTTATTTTTAAATATTTATGTATTTTTATTATATTTATTTTTTCCACATTTCAATTATTCCCCCCAATTTATATTAGTTTGTTTATAATAGTGAAAATATGAAAATTGTGCGTGTTAGGGACCTCCTTGTGATTGACCCTAGGGAGTTCCACTATGGTGCATTATTAGGTAAATAAAAATTTAATTGAATTGTGGTTCGTGAAAAACCACTCTCATCAATTTTGCATTGTTCCCAGCGAGATCAAACTCTTACGCACAATATTTTTCAAAAAAACCACAAAAAATTAAATATTTGAAAAACTAAAAAAAATTCATTGCATATAATTTTTTATGTCATGGATAATTTTAGATATTTTTCATATGAATTACCTAGTTATAAACTATATATAAAGTAAGAGATTTTTGTACTTTAGATGGACCACGATGTTGTGATGATTCAAAATATTATCATAATCCTTGAACACGCAAGGAAGATAGTAGCATCGGTGGCAGCTAAAGTGGATAATGATAAAGTTATTTGGTTGGAACGAAAACAAAATGATCCAAGATGAAGAAGAAAAGTTAAATGTTGTTCCACCTAGATTATAAGTTTAAAATCCTAAGGAAGACTTGATAATTAAATTTTAAGATGCAATCCTCTCTCTATGGGCATTTCTTGAAGAGGTTCATGAAGATGTCATGCTAGCTGATACAACTGTTGGAGGTCAACATGATTTTCATGAACATTTGAATAATTCTGTTGAAGAAAAAAAGATAAGTTATCCTCAAATATTTTTCAATGAATAATCAGTACCTCACTACTTATCACTTTCTTTGGATGAAGATGAAGAAAACCCTGCTGAAAAAGAATACCCAGTGGCCTTGCCTGAAGAGATCATATTTCATGTAGACGTACACTAAAAGTATCATTTTTATAGTTATTGTTAATGTTTTAATCATATCTAAGTGGGAATAATTTCAAAAATCAATTGGGAATTTTTTTGATCTAGCATCTCATGTGCAAGTCCTAGATGTTAAAGTTAAAGAGTCCATAGAATTTGTGGCAGTGAACAAAGTGGACTCATTTTTCCTTTTTCCCCTATCATTCCAGTTGTACCACATTAAAATGGTGAAGGAGATATTTTACTCTATTCATGGGGTTTTCTATGGATGTTTTAGTATGATTAGAATATGATGAAATATGTTCTGGTGATTTATGAGGAAGAAACCTCATCCACCATCAGATTGTGTTTAAACCGCTTCAACTGCCTGCGTGGGGGTAGTAAAAACCTAGAAGCTGCTTGGTGGTCAAATCAAGCATTATCTTCTTTAATTTCCCTTAACCTTTATTTTTATTTATTTTTCGCATATTTTATTTATTTCATGGCTTTTAGGTTAATTGGTAGTATCTAGGATCTTATATTATTGCTACCACTATAAAATATATTCAGGTTGTATCTTTCCTTCTAATTATTTTTCTTCCCTTATTATTCTTTTGTTGAGATGCAAATAAGGGTAATGAAATCTAGGCATGGGGGAGTGTCAACCAACATATATGTTTTTTGTACTATATTTTTATTTTTTTCATTTTTTTAGAAACCTAGAGATTTAATGAATATTATGATCACTTTTCACACACATATTAATTTGGAAGAGTTGAAATGATTTTTTAAGAATTGGATTTTAAATTATTCTTGATGTGAAATCATTTTCCTTGAATTTTATTTCCCAAAATATTTATAAGTCTGACCAATTTTTAAAATACAATCCCATGAAACACTGAATCAATATAATTTTAATGTCCTGGGAGGTATTCTGAACAACTTTAAAACATTCTTTCTAATACTCACACATTTTTGAGAGAAGGCTAGATTTTGTGTTTGAACCAGATCTTCTGACTTATATCTTTCGAAGCATTGGAATTAATGGAATGTTTTTGATATGATTGAGAAATTTTTTTGTCTAGATATATTTTATCTTGAGACCTAACTTTAAATATGTCATCCATTATACATTAGATTCCTTGACATTCCTTATAGGTTTAATCCACATCACAAGCCGATTTTTCCTTACCTACCCGCACTCTTGGTATTTTTGAGTAGACAATTCAAGTTTGAGTTTGGGAGAAGGTCCTTTTGTGTGTGTTATTTGGGATGTGCATCCTTTATGGCTGATGTGAGGTGTGTGTCAACATTTAGTTCAGTGGATGATAATGATCAAATTGTTCATGGATAATCCATTCATTATGCTTTATTTGTTTCATCTGGTTCTCCTTCAAAACAAAAGAAAAAAAAAAGAAAAAATGGAGATGAACTTGAATTTATCATTGTACAACCTTTTATGAAACATGTCCCTATCTGAATTCAAGGTCATGATGGTCATTATTAAATTTTATTCAATAATCAACACATTCTCCATGAAAATAAATAAAAAAACAGAATATGATGTTGTGCCTTTTAGAAGCTTGGGAAAAAAAGAAAAAAATAAATAAAGGGTAGAACGTGGATGATATCATTCTTTGGAATCATTTTTTGCATCAAGTATCGTGTCATAAAAAAGGGTTTGGTGTTTTGTTTCACATTTTTAAGGGGATTTAGTGAGGAATTTTTGTTTTTTCACTTGAATATTCATGTATTGTACTTAAGAGTCTAACCTCCTCTTTCTAGCCTTAATTTTTCAATAATTTTCCCACCAACCCTAAGACATAGAATTCACCTAAATATGTCCTCATGATTAAATTAATTTTCTTGTTTCATGTTGTGGAACTATGAGATTTGTCACTATACTCTGGGGATACATGCACTTTCCATGTATGAGCATAACTCCAGATACAATATCTCTTAAATGAAGAGTGACAGAAAATGTCAAGGTGAGGTATGTTGTTATTAAGACATAGTTGGATTTATAAGGATGGAAAAATTAAAATGTGTATGATTAAAATGATTGGGAAATGTTTTTATAGAGGATACATGATGGAATTTCATTTTTGAAGATATCATTGTTGTCTTCTCATTTTTTATTTTTCTGTAAATTTTTAGTTGAATATATGATTATTTCCTGGGAGTCGAATGATTATGTGTGGGGGAGTGAAGAAGATTTAATTTTCACATATTATATCATATATTTCAATTTTCTAAATCCCACCACTATGTTATTTTATGGGCAATTTTTACATTTTTATGTTTTTGTGGCGTTTTGAGCTCAAATGAAAAAATTGCTTAATTTTGGGATTAAACTATTTTATTTGTATTATGTATGTTGGCAATAAAATTTTATAAAAAAATACAAATTAGGAAATATATTTATTTTTAGGTTCCATTACATTAGGTTACTCATTTCATCCTACAGGAGTCCCAGCTCAATCAGTCATTTAGAGGCCCAACATCAACTCACAATCTATGCCTCGAAAACTATGTGCAAATCTGGAATTTTTTAAAGAAGACCTAGTATCTTGATGAATAACGGTCTATTAGAGCTTAAATGTTTCATTGAGATGAAAAAGTAATTTAGTAACATCTTTACTTAATGTTCCATGTTTTAATCCTCTGCTTTCATGGTCATTATGGCATGGGATGTTGGAATTGTGCAAGTAGAAGAGTCACATAGACAAATTAAATGTGACGCACCAAAACCGCCATAACGCCTTCATAGGTGGACCAATCTACCTGAAAATTTGTGTAGGCACATGGATTGAAAATTGGAACATACTTAAAGAATATAATATTTACTAACTATGGAATTTAATGGGTCTAACAGCTATGAGCATCTGGAGGAATGAATTTGAGTGATATTTCATCACCCATTTCCCCAATAAATATGGGTCTCATCCCCAATTAATAAGGATAGAAATTTAAAGGGGGAAAGGTTGAGTTTTATTTTCTATTATTTTAGTTTATTTTTAAAATATATATTAGTGTAGATTTTTTATTCTTCTGTTCATTTCTACATTTCCTTCATTTCTTTTATTTTTTGTGTTTCTCCCATTGTGTTTCTTTATAAATTAATTTCTGTGGAGAGCTAACCCTCACTATTGTTCGAGGGGAAGTCGTGGTACTTGAGTTTTATGTGCTTTTTTGATTTATCATGATTTTTTATAAGGATATAGTAGTGGTTATGTGATAGTGGTGAGTGGTCTCCCCACTTTTCTATTATTGTATTCTTCCTCCTCGTTTTATAATTTTCCTTCCCATCGATATCAAATTCATTAAAACAGTAATGTGTGGCTTGGGTAATGATGTTGAAGTGTTTACACCTACATGAAATGGAATCAGTGTAGGTTAAAATTTTCAAATGATAGGGTGTGGAGTGACAGGTCTTGATATCCACATTGAATAATTCATTGATGGATATTTTGAATAAGAATGATAATTCCACAATGAAACCCCAAGAACAACGGTTTAATTATACTAACATATTTGTGTCTTTTCATCCTTTTAATTGTATATTTTATATTTATATATTTATATATTTATATAGTATTTATATTTTCCGCATTTCAATTATTCCCCCCCCTATTTCTATTAGTATCATATTTTATATTAGTTATTTTATAATAGTGACAATACGAAAATAGTGTGTGTTAGTGACCTCCTTGTGATCAACCCTAGGATGTTCCACTATGGTGAATTATTAGGTAAATAATAATTTAATTGAATTATGGTTCTTTAGATCCAACTCTCATCAATTTGTAGTCATATATGGGGAGGCCAAATGCTTACGCAAACTATTTTTCATAAAAACCAAAATAAATTAAATTTTAAAAAAAAATGAATTTCAGTGCATATAATTTTTTTAGGACATGGATTATTTCCGTGATTTTTCATATACATAAACTAGTTATAAATTTTCTAGAAAGTAATAGACTGATTTTTTTCATTTGGACCAATATATTTTGATGATTCAAAATAATTTCAAAATCATTGAACATGCAAGAAAGACGGTAGCATCGGTGGCGGCTGAAGTTGAAGAAGATAAAGCTCTTTGGTTGGAGTGAAAAAACAAAACAACCAAGATGGAGAAGAAAAGTTAAATGTTGTTCCACATACATTAGAAGTTGAAAGCCCTAGGGAGGACATGATGATTAAATTTGATGATGCAACCATCTCTCTTTGGTCATTGCTTGAAGAGGTTCCAGAAGATGTCATTCTAGCTGATACAACTGTGGGAGGTCAACATGATTTGTAGGAGCATTTTAATATTTTTTTAATAAGAAAAGGTTAGTTATCCACCCATTTTTTCAATGAATAATCAGTACCTATCTACATATCCCTTTTTTTCATGAAGATGAAGAAGTCCCTGCGGAAAAAGAGTACCCATTGGCCTTGCCTCAAGAGATCATATTTCATATAGGCGTACACGAAAGGGAAGATTTTTATATTGATTATTAATTTTTTAATCATATCTATGTGGAAATACTTTATAAATTACATTATAAATTTATTGACCAATAATCTCATGTGAAAGCCCTAGATGATAAATTTGAAGAGGGCATACATGTTGTGGTAGTGAACAAAGTGGACTCATTCATCCGTTTCCACTATCATTCCTGTTGTACCACACTGAAATGGTGATGGAGATATTTTACCCTATTCATTGGTTTATCTATGTATTTTGTAGTATGAATTGAATAGGAAGAAATATGTTCTGGTGGTTTCTGAGGAAGAAACCACATCCACCATCAGATTGGGGTTAAACCTCTTCAACTGCCTGCCTAGGGGTAATAAAAACCTTGAACCTGCTTGGGTGTCAAACCAAGAATTATAGTATTTCGTTTGAATTCCCCTTTTTTTATTTATTTTTTCATATTTTCAATAATTCATGTCTTTTACATCATTTATTAGTACTTATAAGCTTAACTCAAGGCTACCACTATAAAATAAATTCAGGTTGTATCTTTCCCTCCCTTTATTTTTATTCTCGTATTATTATTTTTTTGCGCTGTAATGAAGGGTAAAGAAATCTAGGTGTGGGTGGAGTGTCAACAAACATAGATGCTTTTTGTGCTATCTTTTTTTTCATTTTTTAGAATCCTATAGCTTTAATGACTATTCTGATCACTTTTCACACACTAATTTGTTTTGAATGACTTGAAATGATTTTTTATGAAATGGATTTTAATTGATTGTTGATGTGAAAACTTTTCCCTTGAATTTGGATTCCCAAAATTTTTATTGGTTTGACCTATTTTGTAAATCCATTCCAATGAAACAATGTCACAACATAATATTCATGTAATGTGAGGTATTCTGAACCACTTCAAAATATTCCTTCTAATACTCACACTTTCTTGAGAGAATCATGAATTTTGTGTGAGAACCAGAAATTCTGACTTTTCTCTTTCAATGCATTGGATTTCACAGATTTTTTTTCTATTATTTAGGAATTTGTTTTTCAATCCATATTTTATCTTGAGACCTACCTTTACATCTATCCTTCTTGATATCTTAGATTCCATGAAATGCCTTATAGGTTTAAGCCACATTACAAGCCTATTTTTCCTTACCGTCCCGCACTATTGGTATTTTTACATGAAAATTTCATGTTTGAGTGTGGGAGAAGGGAATTTTGTGTGTTTTCATTGGGATGTGTTTCCTTTTTTGGTGATGTGATGTGTGTGTCAAATTTTTTCACAGTGGATGTTAAAGATAAAATTGGTCATGATTAGTCCATTCATTGTGCTTTATTTGTTTCATCTGATTCTCCTTAAAAAAGAAAAAATGGAGATGAACATAAATTTATCATTGTACTTACTTTTATGACACATTTCCCTATCTAAAGTCAGTGTAATTATCGTAATTATTTCATTTTATTCCATTATCAACTCATTCTCCATGAAAAAAAATCAAAAAAAAAATAAAATAAAGTTGTTCCTTTCTGATGCTTAAAAAAAGAAAAAAATTAAAAAAGTGGGGAACTTGGATTATATCATTCTTTGGCATAATTTTTTGGATCATTTTCCAAGTCATAAAAAAGGTTCTGGTGCTATGATTCATATTTTTAAGGGTATTGAGTGAGAAATATTTTTTTTTAACTTGAATATTCATGTATTGTACTTAAGAGTCTAACCTCCTATTTCTAGCCTGAAATTTTCAATAATTTTCCCACCAAACCTAAGAAATATAATTCACCTAAAACATTCTACATGATTAAATGAATTTTCATTTATTTTATGGGGAGAGATTATATTTTTTTCCAAGCCTATGGTTATATATGACCTTTCCAAGTATGAGAATAACTCCATATACAATTCCTCTTAATTGAAGAGTGACGGAAAATTTCAAGGTTATGTATGTTGTTATTTGGCCATGGATGGATTTATAAGGGTGAAAAAATTTAAATGTGAGTAATTAATATGATTGTGAATTATTTTTCATAGAGTAGGCATGATGGAATTTCATTTTGGAAAAGAACATTGTTGTTTTCTAATTTCTTATTTTTGTTTGAATCTTGATTTGAATATATTATTACTGCACGGGAGTGCACTGACTTATTGAGGGGGAGTAAAGAAGATTGAATTTTAACATATTAGTTCCTTTATTACAATGTTATAAATCCCACCACTATTTTATTTTATGAGAAATTGTCACATTTTTATTTTTAGTGCAATTATGAGCTCAAATGAAAATATGGCTTAATTTTGGGATTGAACTGTTTTATTTGTATAATGTGATTTGGCCATCGAATTTTTTAACACAACCAAATTTTGAAATTTATATTTTTAGGTTCCACTACATCATGGGACTCATTTAATTATTCTAGCGTTCCAACTCAATAAATCATTTGGAGGCACATAATTGGCTCACAATCTGTGCCTCGAAAACTAAGTGCAGATCTGTAATTTTTTAAAGATGATCTACTATCTCAACGAATACCTATCCATTGGAGCTAAAATTCTTCATGGATATGATAATGGAATTAAGGATCATCTTTATTTATTTATACAATGTCTTAATCCACTGTTTTCATGGACATTATGTCATGGGAAGATGGAATTGTTTAAAATGAAGTGTCACCTAAACATATTAAATGTGCCGCACCAAAACAGCCATAACTCCTTCATACATGGACCCATTATCCTGAAATCTTATGGAGGCACGTGGAAGGAATATTGGAAGAACGTTCAAGAATGGACCATTTACCAATTCCATAATTTAATGGGTATAACAGCTATGAAAGTCTGGAAGTACGAATTTGAGAGAGTTATCTTCATCCATTTCTCCAATAAATATGTGTCTCCTCTCCATTTTACAAGGATAGAACTTTATAGGGGGAAAGGATGAGTTTTGTTTATGTAATTGTTCCTAATATTTATAATATAAAGTAGTTTAGATTTATTCCACTTCTTATGTTCATTTCTTCTTTTCCTTCATTTCATTTATTTTATGTGTTTCTCACACTATGATTCTTTCTAAGTCCATGTTTATGTAGAGCTAACCCTCACTTTTTTTAGAGGGGGAAGTGGTGGTATTTGATTTTTATGTTCTTTATTGATTTATCTTGATTTATTATAATGATAAATAAGTGATTATAATTGTGGTGACTAGTCTCTCCACAATCTCTATTATTTTCTTCTTCCTCCTCGTTTTATAATTTTCCTTCCAATCAATATCTAATTCATTCAAATGGTGGAGTGTGAATTGGGTAATGATGTGGAAGAATTTAATCATACATGTAGAGGTATCATTGTAGGGTAATAAATTTCAAAGGATAGGTTGTGGAGTTACATTTCTTAATCTCCACATTGAATAATTCATTTATGGATAATTTGAATAACAATGATAATCCCACAATGAAACCCCAAGAACAATGGTTTTCTTCTACTAACATCATTGTGTATTTTCTTCATTTTATTTGTATATTGTATTTTTATATATTTATATATTTCTATTATATTTCTATTTTCCTAATTTCAATTATTCCCCCCATTTATGTTAGTATCATATTTTATATTAGTTAGTTTATAATAGAGACAATATGAAAATAGTTCGTGTTAGCGGCCTCCTTTTGATCGAACCTAGGATGTGCCACTATGGTGACTTATTAGGTAAATAAGAATTTAATTGAATTTCGGTTTGCGAAAAACCACTCTCATCAATTTGGATCCGTTTCTAGGGAGTTCAAATGCATACGCACATTATTTTTCATAAAAACCCAAAAAATTAAAAATTATAAAAACTAAAAAAAATAATTTCATTGCATAGCATTTTTTTAGTTCACGAATTATTTCAGGGATTTTTCATATTTATGGCCTATTGATGAATTGTCTACAATGGAAGAGTATTTTATTATGTAGACAGACCAAGATGTCGTGATGATTCAAAATAAATTCAAAATCCATGAACAACCAATCAACATGTTTGCATCGCCGGTGGCTAAAGTTGATGAAATTTATGATCTATGGATGGAATGACAACATCAAAAGAACCAAGATGATGAAGAAAAGGTAAATTTTGTTCCACCTACATTTAATGTTGAAAACCCCAAGGATGAGTTGATGATTTAATTTGAAGATGCAATCGCCTCCCCATGGCCATTGTTTGAAGAGGTTCATGAATATGTCATACATGCTGATACAACTGTGGGAGGTCAACATGATTTGGATAAAGATTTTTATTATTTCATTGAATAAAAAAAGGTATGTGATACTACCATATTTTTAAAATAATATTCAGTACCTCTTTACATATCACTTTCTTTGAATGATGATAAAGAAGTCCCTGCTGAAAAAGAATTCCCAGTGCCCTTGCCTTAAGAGATCGTATTTCACGTAGACCTATACGAAAGGGATGATTTTTATATTGATTATCCATGTTTTAATCATATCCAAGTGGAAATATTTTCTAACTTCCCTTATGATTTTTTTCACCCAGCATCACATGTTCAAGCCTGGATGTTAAAGATGAAGAGGCCATACAAGTTGTGGTAATGAACAAAGTGGACTCATTCTTCCTCCTTCCCCATCATTCCTGTTGTACCACTTTGAAATGGTGAATGAGATATTTTACTCTATTAATGAGTATATATATATGATTGTTTTAGGATTAATAGGATTGTATGAAAGAAGTTCAGGTGGTTTCTGAGCCAGAAACCTCATCCCCCATCAGATTGGGGTTAAACTGCTTCAACTGCCTGCATAGGGGTAGTAAAAACCTAGCACCCGCTTGGGGGGGGTCAAACCTCTACCTATGCCTAGGAGGTCCCTCTACCGCCTTCTTCTCATCTACAGGGTGGGTCGGGTAGTCTCGAGCCATGTGACCCTACACGCCGCATGCATTTTACTGTCTTCCTTTCGTATGTCCAGATCTGTCTCGTGGGTCCCGCAAAACCCAGCATGGGTCGTGCAGTAATCCACTTGTGGTTATAGTCCTCTTGGACCCTTGTTTCATCTATCTACTTACAGATTTAGAAGACTCTGGTGCATTTCGACTAGCGGTGGGTCACTCTGATGGATACTGCAATTCAAGAAAATTCTCCATTAGGAGGGCTCACTCCAACACCCCCGTCTACGTCGGGATGTTGTGGGTGATCATCGAAGCCCTGATCTTATGCCTGAGTCCCTGCTAAAAGGTCCAGGCCATGATGAATTGGTCAAGTAACATATCCTTGGAGTATCATGAGAGCTCGATGAACCTCACTGAGTACTGAGCTACTGTCATTCTACACTACTAAAGATGAAGTAACTCCTGAATCCGAACCACACGAAGGGTGGCTGGTACAGACTCTGCCCAGAATAGGCTCTCAAAGTCTGTCCAGAGTAGTGATGCCTCATCATGATCCAAGAGCATAAGTCTCAACCATCAGTCTGCTGCTGCCAACAGGATAATCATGGCTAGGATCACCATGAGGTCGGCTGGTGTCCCTACCAATATGAAAACTCTCACAACAGCCTCCATCAAATACTAATCTGCCTGTGGGTCCCTCACTCCCCAGAACCTAGGCGATCTCAAGTACTGGAACTCATGCAACGCACTCAGATTGTGTGCACTCTCTGGTGATGGAGCTAGTGGTATTAGTGGCCCAGTGTGTAGTGGTACCATTGGTACCTCCGCTGTGATGGGGCCCTACACCAAAGCCTCGTCTCTCAGTGGGATACCATCTCCTAAGAAACTCTGAACCCATGCTGGCTTCCTTCGTGGGTCCATGAAAATAATAATTAGGAGGACCACGGTGAAAACAATATACTTAGAGAGATCAAACAAATTAATCACAAACAAAACATTTCATAGGAAACACACATACAATTAGTTTTTTCCTGCACTAATTCGAAAATTAGAAGTCAGAGTCATAGTGTATGGATATGTCGGCCGCCGCACCAACACCATTTTCCCTAAATTGAGAACAACACACAAAATTGTTAACAATATTTTTGTTAAAAGAATCAGAGTCTATGTTCAATGGTAGAACCGACTCGTCTGATACCAATTTGTCATGACATGTCCTCGCGACCCGTGTCGTGACTACCCCAAGCCCGTCTCCATGGGCCAGGGGCTGTCAACTAGCACCAAAGGCATAAATCCCTAATCTGGGATGGCATTGCCTATATAAATGTAAACATACACAACAGAGTATGCCAGAGGAAGTTAAAACAATGAAAAACTGAATATAATAGAGTGTGCTGGAAAGTAAATGGGCCAGTATAAAAACAAAATAGAACAAAAAGTAAAAGTAAAAAAGGAAAAATTTCTAAAATTAAAGTGCATATCCTAGATCTTCTTTGGGATACCCAACCAGAAGGGTATGTACAGATGGAAACCTCATCACTCATGTCTGTCAGTCTCCTCTATGTGCTGACTTGTCACTAGGTCCACCTCTGTGTACCGTCCAATCGTGGCGCTCATGACCTCCGTCAGCGCTGTCATTTGTCTGCATCCAACAAAATGAGGAGCGAACATAGCTCGTGCAGGTGTTAGTATAACGATAATCAGAAGGGACATCGAGACCCGCAATGTCTCACTATATCCACTAAGGATAAACAAAAGCATAAAGATACAATCACAAACTAACAAACAACCCTACATAGGTTTATGCCCATTCATATACCTATGTTACCAATCTCAGTCTGCCTCCAACTCTCGAGCCTAAGAACAAAAAATTCCATATAATAAGTAAAGTCAAACAATACAATGAAAAAGGTCGAAAGATATTAATCAGCTCACAGAAGTATACAAATCATGAAGAGGGGCAGTGATGATTAGATTTAGCCTCTGAATCATCTCCTCTGTTGAACCGACGTAGGATCTTGGAACAATATCAGTGATGTCAAACCCACATAGGATCCATGCACAGAATTCGTCTCTATCGAACCCACATTGGATTCCAGTAAAGTAGTCATCGCTGTTGAACCCACGTAGGAACCTGGTATAGAAGTCATCATAGTCGAACCCAAGTTGGATTTCGTTATGGTAGTTATCGCTGTCGAAACCAAATAGGATCATGGTAAAGAAGTACTAACTGTCGAAACCACATAGGATTCCGGTGCAGTTGTTATCACTGTCAAACCCACATAGGATCCTGTTACAGAAGTCGTCACTGTCGAACCCATATAGGATTCTAGTAAAGTATTTATTGCTGTCGAACCCACATAGGATCTTGGAACAAAAGTATTCACTGTCTAACCCACATAGTATTCCGGTACAATAGTTATCCCTGTCAAACCCTTGTAGGATTCTGTCATCTCAGTCGCATCCAGCCCTAGGGTTCCCGCACACAACATGCTCGATTCCGGGTGGGTCCACTCCTCAAGCCAAGTGCCGATATATCAACTATCATGAAGTACTGAGTTTATGTATCCAGTAGTTCTATATCATCATTAGGGACCCTCCATTATAGATGATCCATCAATCAGATGCATGGTCTGAGAGTTATTGACATTTCTCTTCCAGGGGCCCGGTTGGGTTTTAGGCTCAAACCAATCTGGTTGTTCTCCAACTGCATCAAAACCTCAAGTGGAGTATGCCAAAAGTATTGTTCGTCTCTACGCCTTCCTTCGCCGTAGACGGATCGTCGATCAGATACCTATAGCCCATATTACAAAGAAAATTGATTTCGCGTAAAATAGTCCGGACAGGGGTCCGACCCGGTCCGCGGGTCCGACCCAATCTGCGGGTCCAACCGGATCCGCAGTTCCCACCCGACCCGATGGGGTGGCCCGACCTGGTGGAAGCCCAACCTGGTGGCCGGGAGGCACCCTGCGGGTTGGCCGTGGGGCGCCCGGACGGCAGGCCAAAGGGAACCCGACCTTGTGGGCTGTCTGGTGCTCTGCCCGACTGGGCGGCTCGGCCGGCCAGTTGGCCACACAAAGGGAGGGGGCACCCCCCCCCCCCCCCCCTTATGGTCCGTACTGGCCGTCGCAAGGCACTGACCTTTGGTAACCACAGGACCCGTGGGTTCCAGCCTTGTAGAGCGCCGCCATCGGCCGGCTCACCCGGCCGCCCCCCTTCATCTACCTCGGCCCATTGGTTGTGATCCTCTCTAGCTCCAGGGCGGTTGTCCCGACTCGGCAATCTCCGTACCTCTACAGTGATGCGACAGCGTCGTGGTTCTTCTACCCTCCCCGTGGCATGACGCTGCCACACCTCTCTTCTGTCAAGACCCACCTGGTCGCGGTTCTTCTCCGGGGCAGTGCGATGGCACCGCTCCCCTTCGGCGACACGGTGGCCCTTGTGCCGCCGGTTTCTCTCGCTCCTGGCTCGTTTCCAGCAGCTGATGCTCCACCACGTTCCTCTCTTCCACTGGCGTCGTAGCGTCACCACCCTCGATAACCAAACAAGAACAAACGGAGGGTCGTCGGGCCTTGTTTTTTTGGACCTCGCCCCCCCCCCCCCCCCCCCGAGTTAGGTGATAACAAATGGCTAACATCGAACCACAATAAACAATGAGGAACAAAGATTTAATTAAATCAAATGAAACCCTACCTTGTATTCGGTGACCGCCTGATAGAGTCACAGAAAGGTGGCATCATTCCATTAATGTCAGGAGGAGATGACATCATCGGCGACGACATTCATCATGGGTGGTGTCATCCCTTTCTTCCCCCGATTGGAGAGGGATAAGACGACATAATCGTTCTTCGTTGGAATATGTTACTCTTTAAGAACTCCAAGCTCTCTCCAAATATTATTCAAACACAAAAATAATAAAGGATGGTTTAATTATATCTTTGGAACAACACCACAAAGTTGTACTTAAGTAAATGTGGCGACTCATTTAAGTAATGCTAAGGAATGTTTAAAATTCAAAATATTAAAGGAGTTGAAATGTTCCAATTAATTAAGAGAGTTTTCATATTAATAAAGGTGAGTTAATGGGGGGTTTAAGCTTGTGGGGGCCCACCTATTAACATCCTCTCAAAGGAGGTTATGTGATAGTGGTCCCCACCTCCAACTTCCCTTTTTAGAAATTAAACCCAACATATTTAAGAAAAAATATTCCACACATATTTTTTTATTAAATATAGAAATCCTCCAAAAAATTATCTTCCACTCCTGATAAAACACAACTGGTGTGATGGTCTTTTTAAGGGAATATGGGCGCTGTGAGTTCATAGGTGTCCTCGGATTTTAGTTCCGAGAACCGGATCAAAAGATATAAAAACTCACATGTATGTTTACTGGACATACCCGAAAAAAATCATCAGAAATTTCTTTTGGGCACACTGGGCCTCAGAATCCGTTTCCGTCAGAAACCACGGACTAGTAAAATTTCAAAAAATAAAAGAAAAAAACCTCCTTGTAATTTCTGGGTCTTTAGACTGTCTTTTATTCCTTTTCATTGTATTTTTTATTTTTATATATTTATATTATATTTATATTTTCCGAATTTCAATTATTCCCCCACCCCATTTATATTAGTATCATATTTTATATAAGTTATTTTATTACAGTGGAAATATGAAAATAGTTCTTTTTAGCGGGCTCCTTATGATCGACCCTAGGGTGTTCCATTATGGGGAATTATTAGGTAAATGAGAATTTAATTGTATTTTGGTTCGCGACAAACCACTCTTATCAATTTGACGCCATTGCCGAGGAGGTCAAACTCTTACTCACAATATTTTTCATAAAAATCAGCAAAAACATAAAAATTTCATTAAAAAAAAGAATTCCATTGGATATCATTTTTTTCACTCATGGATAATTTCAGTTATTTATCTTATTCATGGACTATTGCTGAATTTTCTAGTAAGGAAGAGTCTTTTATGATACAGATGGAACAAGGTGCCTTAATGATTCCAAATAATTTCAAAAACCTTGAACAAGAAATAAAGATGGTAGCATCGCTGATTGCTGATGTTGAAGAAGTTAAAGCTTTATAGTTGGAACGAAAACATCAAAAGAACCAAGATGAAGAAGAAAAAGTAAATGTTGTTATTATTATATTTGAAGTTGAAAAACCCATGGAGGACATGATGATTAAATTTGAATATGTAATCATCTCTCCTTGGCCATTGCTTGAAGAGGTTCCTTTAGATGTCATGCTAGCTGATAAAACTATGGGAGGTCAAAATGATTTGGATGAACTATGGTATGGTTTTGTTGATAAACATAAGGTATGTGATACTCCCATATTTTTTAAAGAATAATCAGTACCTCTCTACATATCACTTTCTTTTGACGAAGATGAATAATTCCAAGTGGCCTTGCCTGAAGAGATAGTATTTCAGGCTAACCTACATGAAAGGGGGTATTTTTATATTGATTGAGAATGTTTTAATCATATCCTAGTGGAAATATTTTCTAACTTCCCTTATGAATTTTTTGACCCAACATCATATTTGATATCCCTGGTTGTTAATGTTGAACAGGCCATACAAGCTGTGGTAGTGAACAAAGTGGACTCATTGTTACTCCTTCCCCCTTCATTCCAGTTGTACCACATTGAAATGGAGAAGGATCTATTTTACTCTATTCGTGGGTTTCTATGTGGATGTTTTTAGCTAAATAGCATAGGAAGAAATAAGTTATTTTGGTTTATAATCAAGAAACTACTTCCTCCATTAGATTGGGGTTAAACCTCCACAATATCCGACCAAGGGGAAATTAAAAGCTAGCACCCGCTTGGGGGGTCAAACCAAGCATTATCCTCTTTCGTTTCATATAATTGTTCTTTTTATTTATTATTCTCATATATTATTTATTTCAATTTTTTTAGGTCAAGTCATAGTATATGGGTTCTTAACTCAAGGATGCCACTATAAAATAATGGAAGGTGGTATCTTTCCTTCCCTTTATTTTTCTTCCCTTGTTATTCTTTTGTTGAGCTGCAAAGAAGGGTATTGAAATTTAGGTGTGGGGGGATTGTCAACCTACATAGATTTGTTTTGTGCTATATTTTTATTTTTTTTCATGTCTTTAGAAACCTTGAGATTTAGTGAATGTTTTGATCATTTTTCACTCACTAATTTATTTAGAGAGAGTTGAAATGATTTTTTATGAAATGGATTTTAATGACTGTTGATGTGAAAATATTTTTCCATGAATTTTATTTTCCCACAATTTGATGAGTTTGACCAATTTTTGAAATCCTTTCCCATTAAAAAGTGAATCAATATATTTTTCTTGTCATGTGAGGTATTCTGAACCACTTTTAAATATTCTTTCTAATACCCACAATTTCTTGACAGAATCATGGATTTTGTGTGACAACCAGAACATGTGACTTTTATCATTAGAATCTTTGGATTTCATGGAATGTTTTTGATATGATTGAGTAATTTGTTTGGATAGCCATATTTTATCTTGAAACCTACATTTACATCTATCCTTCATTACCCCTTAGATTCCATGAAATGCCTTATAGGTTTAAGCCACATTACAGGATGATTTTTCCTTACCTACCCACACTCTTGGTATTTTTTAGTGGATATTTCATGTTTGATTATGGGAGAAGGGCCATTAATGTGTGTTGTTTTGGATTTGGTACCTTTTTGGGTGATTGAGGTGTGTGTCAACATTTGGTTTTGTGGTTGATAAATATTGAATTTGGCATGAGTAATCCATTAATTGTGCTTTATTTGTTTCATTTGGTTCTCCTTAAAAAAAAAAAATTGGGATGATCTTGAATTTATAATTGTACTTCCTTTTATGACACATGTCCCTATCTAACTTTAAGAGCATGATAGTCATTCTATAATTTCTTAAAATTATAAGCTCATTCTCCGTTAAGAAAACTAAGAAAAAGAAAATAAAGAAGTGCCTTTCTCGAGCTTTAAAAAAAAGAAAAAAAGGGTTAGAAGTTGGATGATATAATTATTTGGAATCAATTTTTGCATTATGTCCCTTGTCATACAAAAAGCTTTTACTGTTTTTTTTTCACATTGTTATGTGGATTGAGTGAGTAATTTTTTCTTTTTCACTTTAATATTCATGCATCGTACTTAAGATTCTAACTACCTCTTTCTAGCCTTAATTTTTCAATAATTTTCCCACCAATACTATGACACAGAATTCACCTGAAAATGTCTTCACGAGTAAAGTCAGTATCATGTTTCATAATATGGAGAGATGATATTTTTCACTAGCCTATGGTGATACATGGACTTTCCATGTATGATCATAACTCCAGATACAATTTCCCTTAAGTGAAGAGTGACAAAAAAATTTCAAGGTGAGGTAGGCTGTGATTGGGCCATGGATGGATTTATGTGGTTGAACCAATTTAAATGTGAGGAATTAAAATTATTGGGAATTGTTTTTCTTAGAAGATACATGATGTAATTTCATTTTGGAAGATATCATTGATGTCTTCTCATTTTTTATTTTTGTGTGTATTTTGATTTGAATATATGATGATTTCCTGGGAGTGAAATGATTATGTATGGGGGTGTGAAGATGATTTAATTATCAGATATTATATTATGTATTTCTATGTTATAAATCCCAAAACTATTTTATTTTAGGGAAAATTGTCACAGTTTTAGGATTTAGTGGAATTTTGAGCTCAAATGGAAATATGGCTTAATTTTTGAATTAAAATATTTTATTTTTAATATGTATTTTGACCATAAAATTTTCTAAACAGAACCAAATTGTAATATTGGTTATTTTAGGTTCTATTACATCTTGGGAATCATTTCAACTTTCTGGAGTCCCAGCTCAATCAATAATTTGGAGGCCCACAAACAGATAATAATGTGTGCCATGAAAACTGTGTGCAGATCTAGAATGTTTTAAATATGTTCTTGTATCTCGACGAAGGGTGGTCCATTAGAGCTGAAATATTTCATGGAGATGAACACTGAATTAAGGAAAATATTTCATCAATGAGGCCACGTATGAATCCGTTGTTGACATGGTCATTAGGCCATGGTATGTTGGAATTGTGGAAGACGAAGAGTCACCTGGACATATTAAATGTGTCGCCCCAAAACTGACATAACTCCTTCATACGTGGACCAATCAACCTGAATTTTTGTGGAGGAACAAGCCAGGAATTTTGGAACAACATTAATGAAAGGACTACTTACAAATTATGGATGTTAATGGGTCTAAAAACTTTGAACTTCTAGAGGAAAACATTTGAGCGAGATTTCATCAACCATTTACCCTATAAATATGTCTATCCTCTCCCTTTTACAAGGAAAGGCATTTCAAGGGGGGGAAGGTTGATTTTGTTTCTGTAATTTATATTTATAGTTATAATATATATTATTGTTTCTCTATTTTTCTTCTTTCCATTTCTTATTTTCCTTCATTTACTTTATTTTATGTGTTTCTCCCACCATGCATCTATCTAACTCCACATTTATGGAGATCTAACCCTCACTATTGTTCGAGTGCGGAAGTTGTGGTATATGATTTTTATGTTCAATAATTATTTATCATGATTTATTCTAAGGATAAAGTAGTGGTTAAATGATTGTGGTGAGAGGTCTACCCACTTTATCTATTATTGTCATCATCCTCCTTGTGTTATAATTTCCTTCTCATCGATATCTAATTCATTCAAACGGAGGAGTGTGGATTGGGAAATCATGTGGAAGTGTTTATACCTAAATGAAGAGGTATCGGTGTAGGTTAATATAAGTAAAACAATAGGGTTTGGAGTGACAAGTCTTGATCTCCACATTGAATAATACATTGATGGATATTTTGAATAATAATGATAATTCCACAATGAAACCCCACGAACAATGGTTTTATTCTACTAAAATATTTGTGTCTTTTAATCCTTTTATTTGTATTTTGTATTTATATATATTTATATATTTATATTATATTTATATTTTCCACATTTCAATTATAAACCCATTTATATTAGTATCATATTTTATATTAAAAGATTATAAATAGTGATAATATAATGATTTTGTGTGTTAGCGACCTCCTTTTGATCGACCCTATGGTGTGACACTATGGTGAATTATTAGGTAAATAATAATTTAATTTAATTGGGTTTCGTGGAAAACCACTCTCATAAGGGACACTATGGAATGTTTAAGGATTATTTACTGAAGGATAATTCAATGGTGTCATTTAAAAGTACCATCATCTATGTCTAAGTCCCTTGTAGAATATTTTACACAATTTAATAGTATCTCTAATGATATCATATAACATATTTCTTTGATTGTTTTATGATTAATTTGACTGTGGATGTTATATCATGAAACCATTCACAAATTTATTCATAATGGTTAGTGTTTATGATTAATATTCACGAAATGTTATTTACATTTCATATGTTTTTATCAATAAGAGTATTTATGCTTTTTATGTTTATCCCCATTCATATGAGTAATTCATAGGACTTAGTATGTTTCACGGGGGTGCTATATCCCCTCAGTGAATAAGTATGTCTCATGAGACATAAAACGATATTGAAAAAAGGACTTGACCAAATGATTATTTGTGGTCTTGTCATGAGACCATGATTGTATGGTGATAATGTAACACATTATGAATTTCCTCATTATGAAAATTGAATTGATATTTCCTGTGGTTATTCAAATAGTATAATACCTTTGATTATGTTTTATTATGGAATTATTTACTTAGTTATTTTTCCTTCCATAATGTGTTCATGTTTGTGACAAATGAATATGATTTTCGTTATTGAACATACCTAATGTTTATATATCTTCCACTTTATTTATTACCCATACTGTGGGTTTGATCTCACCCCTTTATTTTGTTTCATTTTCCCAGGACATAAATAATTTTATTATGAATGACATGAAGAAATCACCTAGTATTTATTGATGTTGTCAAATGAATTTATATGTTGCATTTATTTTCATGCTATAATGTGTAAATTATGTATTTATCTTGTTTCCAACACAACAAAACTACAAAGTCATTCAGGATTCATTTTAATTTTTTATATTCCTATGTAATTTAAGAAGGCACCAACTCTTGGAAAGTAGGGTTGGGTGCTTACACATAATCATTAATAGGGTCAGAATTGGTGACCAATTCTTCAAGATTTTCAAATATTTACTTCTCCCCTAGCTCTGAATGTTTTGATTCACCTACTCTGCATGTAGAAGGTATAGAAGCGACATGTAATAAAAATGATCTCAGATATTCCCATCCCGCATTTGAGGAAGGTCTCTTTACCACTATGGATGAGCTCAAATAAATAAATCTGGCTACATAAGAATATCCATGCCCCACTCTAATTATTGTGTCCATGACATCTAAATAGAAAGATGTGTATACTTCATTTCTAAAGAAACATCGAGATATATTTTCTTATAAATATACAGAAATTCTTGGTCTTAATCCCGATGTATCCACTCATCATTTGGGTTTTCTTGTAGAACATCAAGGATTTATATAGGCTGCAAGAAAAACACACCCAACTCATGCATCTAAACTTTAAGCTGACGATGATAATATTATCAAGGTTATCATATTTAGGGAGGTTCAATATCCAAAATGGATGGACAACATTTTTTCATTAAAAAGGTAGAATAGGAAAATATATTTTTCTTTTATTTTAGATATCTTAACAGGAATTTCCCTGAAAATGAATTTCCATTTTTGAACATAGAGATTTTAACTGATGAAAGTGAAGGATATGAAGCTCTTTCCTTCATGGATGGATACTATAGTTAAAATAAATTATCCATGTACCTAGAGGATTACGTGTATAAAACCTTCAAAGCCACTCAAAGTGTGTTTTTCTATCGGTTAATACCCTTTGACTTAAATATTGAAGGTGCAACGTATCAACTTTCCATGCATCCAATCTTCAAACACATATTAGCAAAATTTATTGAATTTTATGTGGATGATATGGTGGTTAAATAAATACAATGTCCCAATCACATGTCTGATCAGGAGACCATATTCACTAAACTTAGAAAATTTAAATTGAAGGCGAACAACTTGAAATGTGGTTTTTCGGTAACCTCCGAAAAACTCCATGACTTTGTTTTATGCCTTCATGGAATCAAATTTGATCCTATGAAAACCAATGACATCCATGGTATTTCACCTACATGAATTTTGATATAACTAATAGGACTTCACAGAAACTTTTCCTATATTCGACACTTTATCGTGAATTTGGAAGAAATGTTTTTCCCGTATCTAGATTAATGAAGAATGGAGTCACCTATCAATAGAATGAATACTGACAAGAGGCATTTGATACCCTCAAAGAATATCTCTATATTCCACATGTTTAAATTCCTCATGTTGAATGGAGACCAGTATTTTCTATGGGATAGCTTTTGAGTGGTTACTAGGTACCATATTTTCACAAAATGATGATGGTGGGAATGAAAGTATCATTTAGTATCTTAGTCGAACTATTTATGACATATAGACTCCAAATAAAAGTATAGGGAATTAGTTATTGGTATTAATTAATTCAATTTAAAAATTGAGGCACTACATACAACATCCAGAGGTCCAATTGGTGTCTCACAGTATCCACCTCAAATTTTTCCTCCATTGTCCTAAGCATATATGGCTTTAGGTATGGGGGGAGAGTTATTTTGTAGTACTTATTTATCCACTTTTTACCTTAGAAAGAAATAAAAGTACATGATTTAGAGGATTTCCATTCTGATCATCTATATATAGAAGATATACCACTGAATACAATACTTCCTAATGATGTTCTCCTCTCTATTCAAGATAATTTCTAAACATGGGAAATGTACATTGATGGTGCCCCCATATGTCCAACAAGAAAGATAATGAAAAACCATAAAATAAATAATTTTGGGTTAGGAATTGTAATTATAACCCATGAAAAGGACATGTCTCAATATTAAATATAGTTTTTAGAAGGCTGTACCAACAATGAAGCAGAATATCAAGCTCTCATCATAGGCCTAGAATTAGAACTTCAAGTACAAGTGAATCACTAGAAATTAAAAAGGTGATTCAAGGTTGTAATAAAAAAACTCAATGGGGATAAATTTAAAATAAATGAAGTGTTAATCCATTTGTGTCATTATGTTAGAGTGATAATGGATGAGTTTCCCTCAGAGTCGACATTGTCATACATCCCATGGTCACAAAACCCCCATGTTGATGCACTGGATAATGCAGCTACATCCAAAGAAGATCCAAATTGGGATTATATAATCATCAGTATTTACCATCAACGTGGGGTTAGAGTTTTAGTTCAAACTATAATGGAATAAATTAATGAAATTAGCCCTATTTGTGATCCATATGTTTATACCACAAGATGTATGACCGCCAAAATGGAATGCATTCATAATGTAGTACTTCCAGCAAATATAGTTGAAAAAGAACAGATCTGGAGAGGATTGAACAATTTTACTCTTTGATATAGTCTAGTTAAATAGAATATCCTCTTAAAACAAGGGTTTTATTGTATCATGTTCAGGTGTATTGATGGAAAAGATACTACATATGACAGGAAAGACTTATATTTAGGAGCTTTTGGAGCTCACCAGTCTTTGCATTGGCTTTCTAATTAAATAAAAATTCTTGGGTACTTATATAAATCAATGATGAATTATTTCACATATTTTAGTAAATAAAATTCATCATTATGAAGTGCACTGCATCTTCATTCATCAACCCTAAGAGTTTCTACATACAACTAAATACTCCTATCCAACTTATATATGTGGAATGAATGTTGTAGGAACATATCCTCTAGCTACAACTAAGTTTTTCATGTATATTTTTACTACTACTGACTTCTTATAAAAATATGCTGAGACAATACCTCTCAAATAAATAAGATCCATATTCATTTTTAGTTATGTCGAAACTGACATCATCACCAGATTTGGTGTCCCTCAATCTATATTAATGGAAAATGGCTCCAATTTCTGTTCTATTGTGGTAATGATGTTATATTAGGGATCAATATCAAATACAACCATTCATCTCACTATAATGCAGTGGCCGATGGACATATAAAGCCATCTATAAGAACTTATAAAATATACATGATAATATGGTGGATAATGATAATAAATCATGGCCAGAAAAACATTATCATTCTTTATGGGCTTACCGGAAAACTACCATTACTGCCACTAATGTAACCCTATATTCATTAGTGTATGGAACATAAACTATTTTGAAAATTGAAATTCAATTTCCTTTACATGGAGTTTTAATTTGTGATTACTTTTCTGCATATGAGAAGTCTCAGCAACGATTTGATATGATAGAATGATTAGAAGAAAAAATATTCCCAGCATTATAAAATTTAGAATTCAATCAGAACATAATAGATTGAGAATTTAAAAAAAATGGTCTCCTTTCTTCATTTCTTCAAGGATAATTGGTATTGGTCCTCCTAAATCCAATCATACTAGAAAATAATCCTCCAAAGCATGAGCCAAAGTTGGAAGGACCTTATTCCCAACATAATGTATACTCAAATGATGTTTATGCCATAATCTCATTGGATGGAGAGATTTTCACTTCTCCCATCAATCCGAGATCATTAAAGTAATACTTTTTTTTAACTGAACACAATGCCCATGCTACATGACTCTAAACTACACAACACATGGTCCTAATCACACAAAGTTAATCTTCATAACCACCATAAGAATTCTTACTGCATGACGATAAAATGTGTAGCATCATTTTCTATGTTTCTTGACATTAAACTACATGAAATCATTTATCCTTGTTACATGACATTAAACTATATGGTTAACATATTTTATATTTAATGTTAAGCGCTTTCATATACCTCCATCATTAAATTAATTACTACCCTCTTGTGGAACATGGCTTCCATTCCTCCCATATGTTTGAGTAAGATCTTCATAGGGAGATCAATTCAAGAACTATGTGTGGATTTATTATCCTTCATATGAGATACGTAGAGATTCCTAGATCTCCAATCATGGTACCAACCACAATCAACCATAATTTTTATTTTCCTTTTCCTCCCTCATTGTATGAAGCATATTTATACGAAGTTCCCTTTTGAGATACATGACCTTATTTTCATTACATCTTGTAACATAATTTTAAATCACTCTTCTATAATGTTTTTAAAGCCCCGATATCCCACATCAATCTCTATTTGTGTGATATATGATTGTTCAAGAACTATTTCTGGATTGATTATCATCTATATGAGATATGTAGGGATGATTATATATCTAATCATGGGCCTACCCACGATAAAAAACATCATTCATTCCTTATGTAAGAGTTAAACTTGTATATGGAATGTTTAAAGAACTGTTAATGGATTGAATCTCATCCATATGAGATACATAGCGACACCTGGGATAAATACCTTGGTCCATCATCAATATTGCATTTTTATATTGAAATAACTTCATGTCATCAATACATTACTCTAAACATCACAGCATATTATTGATACAATGGAAACCCATAAAGTATCCATTTTGTATATGATTCAGATCATTGTAAAGGACACCAAAATCATGGACATATATTGATACAAATACTTCTCAAGGGAATTGAGAATTACCCCTTTCCATATTTCACAATCTTAATCTTGAATATTTTCATATCATTATAATATTTTTATGATATTTTGTATACATTCTCTAATATCTGAGATATCTTTTGCTTGACTATGTATTATTTTCCCTTAGCTGGACTTGCATTAGTTTCCTACATAATAGGCATATTAGTGAACAGATTCCACTATATTTCTATGTAGCATATTCCATAGATGGCCATGAATAACCCAACCCCCATAACATGTTTTTTCAAATAATGGTAATTTCATTATCCGTTAAAGTTACCATTGTCCATTTCAATCATTGATAATAATATATAAGAATTCGTATTTAAATGTAGTTATTCATGTATATTTGTCCCATTACCTTTTTACAAATCTGAAATTCTCTAATTCCATGGTTTAGAACTTTCCCAGTGTATGTGTTCAATGAAAGATGAAATAACCTTGAATTTATTGACCACATATCATACATTTTTTCCATTTCTAGTCCTATTTGTATGACCTAAAACTAAAAACACCATACTCCTAACATTTGGGTTAGACCTTCATCGAAATCATATTCCTCTAATTATTTGAAAATCATGATTGGAAGTACTCTCTATATATTTAGGTACCTTTCTTCATAAACAAAACTCCGTGCTTTGGTAAATATGAATCTCCATAAACATTCTTTGTATTTTTTCAATAGAATTTCAAAATTCTGAGCGAACGTTTGTATAAATATAAAATATGTTCCCTTAGGTGGCCTTGAATATGGTGGCTACAAAACAGGCATGACATTCAAAATAATTCCTATTTGGATTTGTAGAATATTCCCCAGTTGGCCCTACAAAATACAACCCCAGTAACAAGTTTGAAAAATAATGTTAAATTCGTTCATGGAAAATACTTCCTCTAATTCCATTATCCTGTTTTCTCTGATATCATTCATAGAATTCAAAAATAGCTAAATTTTAGTATACATTTCTTTTATTCCATAAATGAATATAATTGTATGTTTCCAAAAAATTTATCAAGAATTTGGGAGAGTTCCATACCTTTTGTTAAAGATAAAGACCATAAATTAAATCCACATAATATCCTCAATGAATAAATTAAAACTTCATAATATAATGTCCTAACAACCTGACATTAAACTGCACAGTACAATTTCATCACTGAATGACTTAAAATTGAAAAGTTCAATGTCTTCGCTACATGACATTAAATTGAAGAACATGATATAAACAATTCATATTTCTGAAAAATTTTAACCTTTCCCCATACACCAAATTTTTGTAGAACTTGTATTACTATTCATGAAATATGTTTTCATAGATAACCCTTTATTCATAAAATCTATTTCATTGAAAAAACAACCCAATATTGTCTTGAGTCACTGAAATCTTATTTTCCCTTCTCTATAAATAGTAAAATGGTATGTTCCTAAAAACACCTTTTCCTGACTATATAGTGTGTTCCCATAGGTGGACTTGCATAAAATGTTCCTACATAACAGGCATGTTGGTCAAAAGATTCAACTATTTTTTCTATGCAGCTTATTCCCCAGTTGGCCATGCATAATACAACCACAATTACAGGTCTGTTAATAAAGTTAACTTTTCTATTGAAAGAGACATCCTTTATGTATATACATGTTTTCTTTTTTTCCATAAAAATCATGACTCAAGATTCCCCTTTAAAATATTTAAATATTATTTTGAAATTCATAGCCACTAAGTCTTTTTTGGGGTCTAAATTCAAAATTAATTTTCAAAGTTGTTCAACATTAAAAACTATCTCTTTATAGAACAACATGCTTGTCTTTAAAGAACAAAAAAAGTGATGTGGTACTCACCAGATTGGGAACCCGAAACGTTCAATGTGGATAAAATTTGAGTAACAACTAACTAAAAATACATTTTGTAAGGTTTAGGTAATATTGGTAAGTGAAAACATTCCATGATACATGGTTTGGGTGGTTTTATATATAAAAATAGTAAAAATACAACTACTCTTTCTAGGCCTTTTGACATAGTTATAAAAAGGTTTGTATGAATGAAAATAGAGATGATTAATTAAATTTGTTTATACAAATGTGAAAAAAAATCACAAAGGATCATAAAAAAATTGGAGTATTTCTTGTTTTATAAATCACAAAAGGGATTATACATAACTTCTAATTTGGTTAATAACATCTTGAGGCCCATAAGCTGTCTATTTAAGTTCATTTATCTAAAAATATTCATTATCATTAGCATGGAGAAGAGATTATTTATCATCTACAGTGTCTTTTTCACCATCCTCCTGAACATACCCTATTGAATTAAGAAGCTGGTTAATCTCCCCTATAATAAATCAAATTCATGTCGAAGATGCACATGTGGAACAATATTTTCATTAATCCTATTCTTCAGTTCTTTCATCATTGTAGAGTGATTGTATTCATAACGGGACACCACTGTCTGGAATTCATCAGTGTTGATCAACAATTTATTTTTTATAATGTCTTTCTAAAGATTCTACTATTGCTCCCCCTTTTGGATAATCACTTTCACTGCCGAATGAATTTTACGGTATTCCAAACAGCCAAATCCCAGCATGATAAACAGAGGTGAAAGTCATGTAATTATTTCTGGTTGTTCCTCAAGGGATATTTCAGATATTACAAAACATATATTTTCCCATGACCTATGATGTTCAATGAAAGGGTCCTTTTTTAGTTCTGTGTTTGATTCCAAACCCCTGTCATAAAGAGGGTCATATTCTATAATTAATGATTTTAAAGAAGTTTAATTTCCATCTCTATCCTTGATAGTAGTTGGTTCACCTTCAAATATTTTTTTGAGATGATATAGAGGACTCACCTCGAGATCTATCTATTGATGTTGATAGCCTTATATAGTGAATTAAATTGTGGTTATGGGTAGTCATAATTGTAAAAAATGAGTACAATCACAATATCATAATATCTTACCTGATAATAGGTTAGATGCTTGAGAATATTCATCCCCAACATTTTTAGTTTCAACAGTTTTAAGGCCTCTAGGAGGACAATACGCTATTTTATTTTCTTAGGATCATCAGAATGAGTCTCATAAAGATCTTATGTCCTAAGATTCACCAGATCCAATGTCTTAAAAGTGGTATAATTGATATTAATGTCAATACTTCCTTCAGGAATCGTCATGGAAGTGGTTTCATTTGATGGAAATACATATTTCAATCAATCATGATTTAAAATTTAATCATAGGAAGATTAATATGACGAAATCTGTAAACTCACGTACACTTTATTCTATACAAGGATCTTCAAAATATACTGAATCATTTGGTATATTAAAATTTTCTAGTCCTTCTTCAAAATAGATGAAAAGGTTCATTATTATATCTAATGATATCCCAAATTCATGTTTAGTCTCACACATGGGAGAAATCAGTGTGTTTTCTTGGTAACCATTCTGTGAAAACCCATGACCTAGAACAAAATCTTTAGCAATAGTTTTAGTGTAATTGTATGTTTTCATATGATGTTTTGGTGCATGTGGTGAACCTAAATTATCATAATATGGAAGAATGGTTTTGGAACATTTGATATCATATAAAAAACAATTGATTAACCAGATGAATCATCTCTTCTGATAGCAGGAATAAGTGAATTCATGGGAATGGACATTGGTTCTTTTGGCCTCGATACCTCTTCTGAAACCACCGATTAGATGGAATTTGTGCATGATCAGTAGGACCCACCATAATTAATCTAAGTTCATAATTATTTTCTCTTAGAGAAGAAAATGAAAAAAAAAATCCAAAAAAAATTAATATCTTTTTCAAGAATAAAGATAAATTCATGAAATTTGGATGGCATACCACTGCTGAGTAAGATTTTTTCAAAGATATTCTTTATAATTTTTTTTGTTTATTTGCCTTCTTAGGATGACTTGAATCATCATCTCCAAAAACATGTATTGGACACTACAATTCCCTTTCTACGTCATCCCCCATTACTGGTTAGACTAGAGATATTTATCTCGATTTTTTGGGTGATCCAGCAGCTCCACGAGCTATTCCACCAAGGTTATATCATGGAAATGGATCTTTAGACGATCTTACTATTGGAAACTACATGTTAAGATGATTTTTATTTCGAGTAACAATGATTAGATTAAATTCATATTACAATGAAATAGTGAACGTGAAAAAGAAAACATACAACTTCAGGATCAAAATAATTATTCATTTCTTCTTCTAATGAATGATCAATCCATTTAGTGTTACCGCAATCTATCATTTCCTTCACCTGCTTAATGGTGGGAAGTGATTTTTTGGTTGTGTATATGATCACTTCTATCTCTCAGATGTAATTTCATACTTTATCAGGATTGTTATTAAATATAATATCAGATGAAGCAAGTAGATCACGTATTCTTGGAATATACAGAACATCCCATATATCTATCCATGTGGTTTCAGAATCACAATATAAAATTTCCTTGTTTTAATAGCCATTGGTTGTATATATTCAGAGTACTTTCAAGAGGGTTGTGAAGAAGATCATTTAGTCTTGGAATTATGTTTCATCTCAATTCTCACAGTTATAGATGTGGGATGATATAATTGAACTCTTTGCTCTTCAAAATAATGGAGAATAGATCTTCCCAGTAGATCCTCATTAGGGATCGATGGGTTATATCACTTAACTATGATAGTTGGGTTATTTCATGCATGAGGTCTCTATGGTGAATTTAGATCATCGTCACCTTCACCATCTAACACTAGTTAGTTGTCCCATGAGGACTAATGGTTACCTTTCTAATGAAGGGGTTCTTTACTATTACCTATCTTCTTTAAAAATCATGGGAAAACATGGTTTAATATTACCTCAGGGTTATATAAGACCCATTTTAAGCATACCAGATTGTCATCCTGCTTATTGAATCAATGGTAAGAAAATTAAATATTTACCCAGTCTTCTCCGTTGATTTCAGTAACCATAGGGGTCATGCATTCATCTGATGGTTCCCTAAATTGAATTGCATAGGGGGGATAGGTTAATTTTTTTCAAAAATTTTATTTGATTCACAAATTGTTTAAGAGAATAGGTCTTATATATGATTTCAGTTTAATTTTAGTGGGCCAATACACCATCTCTACAGGATAACATGTATGCCCCAATCTCTAAAAATGTCATCCCATCAACAATAAATCACCCCTAGGTGAATTACCATAATAAAATATATGAAATTTCTTATTCATACGCTACCTGCCCTTGATATCATAAGCATTCAGAGACAAAGGTGACATTCTATAGAATTCCTGAAAAAATGGTCAGAAAGATCATCTAAATACATGTTCCACACATTTCATAACATAACTTCTGAAATGTGTTGAGACTCACACCCATAACCACTAGAATGGTCCAACTATTCTAAAATAATACTTCCCTCCATATATATGTAATAAGCATCAATTAATATTTCCCAAAACAAGTGTGTCCAACCCTACAATCGTTGTATCTTCTAGATTAATCGTGATAACTAAATTTCATGGCCTCATGCCTCCTTTGGAATTTTAGGCTATTAATACACACACGCTGATCCATATGGGTAGAAAACCTTCCAGATCTGTCTTTGCACGAATTATGGAATTGATATCATATCCTGACTTGTCAATCTATCTTTAACTATTGTGGGTCAAAATGTTTCAGGTGTACCTCTCTTATCTGCATTTATACAGCAAGTCATATGAGTGTTGGTGGAACCTATTTCCTTTTTATTTACTACGAATATTTCCATCTATTCATCAAGAAGAATAACCATTCTCATGGGGGAATTTGTGGTGGTTTCATTGTTGAGTTTATAAAAAATTGTAAACAACTCATGAACCAATGCTGATGTCTTCTCAGAGTTATTACTTATCACCTAGGGGCGAATAAATTTAACGTATACATCTACTAGGATTGTATCTCCATAAATCATGTATAAAACCCACATACTAAGGAAAAAAATTCCATGTTTTAAGTATAATGAGTTAGTTTCTAGACTCTATCATCATAGTAATTTTAGCACAAAATATTCATTCTTATACATAGAAGTTTTCCCAATCCATTCAACCTAATAAATACCAACACCTTTTAAGTCATCTGTTATTTCTGCACTCGTCTTTCACACCCAATATTTCCACATTCGTACAGCTTTTAAACCCCCACCTATGTGTGAAACCCAACTTTTCATCCAGCCATTGGATTGATCAGATTGAGAATCTCGAATGATGGATGAATAATAGTGTGGTAGTAGCTCAGGTATGTGTGATTTTAAATCTAGAGCATACAGGTTGGGATGCATGATATGAGCCTTATTTGATGTCACTGTATTATCATATGATCCCCAACATAAAAATTAGTAGAAAAGTGTTTTGAATATTCTTGAAACTAGGAATGTGGTATACAATTATTTGGGTCTGAAATATTATCATCTTGCAATTGACCATAATTATGAAAAGGAAAATAAATGTTAATAGGAAAATTGATGTAATATTTCCTTACATATTTTCTCATGTCTTGGAGTGTGGTATCACAGATGTCAATGTAGTGATGACCGAAAACAATTATAATGTCATCAATTCTTTTATTGTCCAATTAATCACTAGTTTTAATTCATTTTGGAGAAACAGAACATGAAAAAGAGATAATAACCCATATTTAATATAAGTTAATTTTTTTGATGTTTTGAAAAAGAATTGGGAAAAATCAATAAAGGCATTAAGGTACACAAGTCTGATTCTTGGTGATAATTTATAAAACTTTCATCCAAGTATAGCACCCAATATCTAGTGAAAAAAACAAACAAACAATAGAAGAACGACTAAACAGAGGCATCTGAGTGAAAAGAACATGCCCATCGACAACACAACTTCTTGAATTTGTATTAATTTTTTTGAATGTGAAGATGATATATATATAAGTGATGGAAGTCAGCTTGCTTGCTAGACTCATGAATACTCCCACTAGCATGCCCCATCATCCTTTCACATGAAAAATTGCATGCCATATTCCTCACTCCGTTCTTATTCACTACTTTACCTCAGTATAGGATTCTATTTTCATTCCTGGTATAATTCTAATGGGGGATTTTTTTGATACTCGGTTATATCATAGAATATAAAAATTGATAAAAGGAAATATTTTAGAAAATGAGGAGAAAAGACATGATGAAAATTAAGATTTGAAAATGATTGTACATTGGATCACCTTAGTCTAGCTAAAAACCATCGGTGTTCGTGATACTTGCGCGCCCAAATCTATTTTTTCCCTGGGTCCTATTTTTTCCTAAAAATTGACCCTTGGGGCCTTCATTTGTACAGAAAACTTTCACTGAAGCCTAATTACTCTTCGGGTCAACCTAGTATTTCACCCAAGTCTTCTGAAACATTCAAGGTGGTTCATTAACACCTAAAGAGAAGTAATTGAAGAATGGTCATTGGAAATAAATCCATTTAGTGTTTGAATTCCATAACACATGTGCACCTAAAGTGAACGACCTACCAATACTTAAACACTAGTGCACCACCAATTCCTCTAATCAGATCATGATCTCCCCACTTCTTGGAATACCTAAGAGTAATCTTGAATTCCAGAGTCAAGTATCTCCCAAGTATTAATATTCATGTTGTTTATCCCACAAGTGTATATCAGGTCACCATAGCCTACATGAACACCCATACTTGAGTTCTAGTACCTACTTGGTCACCCCTCTGTGAATCACCTACTCTCTTTAGTCTATAACCCTTTAATCACTCTTCAAAGCCATTCTTGGAAATGATTCTTCTTCATTCTCTCCATTTTATAAACATAATTATATTGAGATTTTCCCCAAAACCTAATGACATATCAAACCATTGAGAATGGTACATCATAGTGTATAATATTTGGTTTTGTATATCCATATTTTGAGGATTACCACATTTGATACATAATGGTGTTTCGATTCATAGAGTGTTTGGGTTTTTTCCTCCCTTTTCATCTACATGGTCGAGAACCTCAGGTCACTTGTAGGGAAGCTACAGCTCATACATTCTATTCCTTGAAACAATAAAAAATCTCCATCCCCTACCAGGATCCATTTCAGGGAATCCATCCTGGTGTAAGCGCCTAACCATTCATGTAGGAGGTTGAAATCTCTCTTCTCTATATATTCTTCACTATCTCTCCATCCTTGCATTGGACCCATGCCAATGTTATGTGGACAGAGGGATGTCTTTTCACCATTCCATATTCTTGTGTCAACTCATTTTTATCCTCACTCACCGTCGTAGGTGGGACCTCTTCCACTAGAAGAGGAGGAAAGGGTGTGTGCCTTTGTTGAATCTTTTACATCCTTTTGTTTCTCACACTGAGCATGACTCATGTGGTCTCAGAGATATTTCATGATCACAAATTTCCACAAGGAATTTTAAATATGAGAAATATGAATCCTTTTAAAAATAGGATACGGAGGAAGTCTTCTTAAAGGCCTAATATGAAATGGATTCCCATTGAAAAGTGTTTACCTAATCATATCACCTCTAATGGGAATTTTTTATTTATAAGTCCCAACACAATGAATAAACTATGAGAACTCTGATTCGCATCATAATTGTGTTATATATGAAGCCTTCTTTGGGATGGAGCACATTGGAAATTCTATTCCTCTTCAGGAATCCATCCTTAATTCCCTTAATCTGGGCATCCTCCGTACGAATAAGCCCAAAATTAAACCCCAAAATATTCAAGGAATTTTTTTAAGATGTAATACAAAATTCAATTCTCTCCAATAAAATATAATCTCTTATGAGTCCCATCAAACTATGTGGGCTTTTATTTTCATCTCCATGGGATACACTAGTAGCCTTTTTGAGGTTCAAACACAACACATGAAATCCACACTATTCTCCTCAGGCCATATTCCCAACATGGACTATCAATAATTGAAAACCCATAGCCTTTATAATTTCTTTGTGTTGCATCGTCAAATGCGACACACCAAAAATTGACTAAGAACAGTTTATTATGATTTCCATACAAAAAGAAATTAAACTAAAAGGATAGGTCCTTATGACATGACCATAAATGGTATGATGTGTTCTATTAAGAGGCAAAAAAATACGATGGTTATGATTACTTTCATGAGGATACATAGGTTTCCCAGTTTATGTGTATGATCTGAATATCAAAACAACCCTTCATCTCCCAGGACAACAATAAATTCCTGATTTCCCCACTTAGTGGCTTAAAACCAGTATCATTATAAATATGATTTAATGAATCATTTAATAGTATATGAGAGGATACCATCGAAGTATCACCTCAAATACATGCAGATATCTCCATTAGTGAAGATCCCAGAATACATACGCATGATTATATATTTCGTACATGTTAATAAGTGATTGAAAATTTCAAGGGAAAATTATTTTATACATTTTAAATTAATAAGGATTCATACAACTATATTAAATTTATAAAGAGGGACTTAAATTATACAATAATTCCCCCAGAATGGTGTGATAAGTCTCACCTCCCATACTTTCAAAAAATTTATGATCTCAAATATCATAAAGGTTAAACATAGAAAACGCTGGCCTTTGGATAGAAGGTCGCATTTGGATAATAAATTGTTTCATCGTTCGGGTTTCATGAATAAATCCATTTGAAACCACCTTGAAGCAGTGATTTGTAAACTACAACACACATTTTATGTAACTACTAAATAAAAAACCCAATATCCCCTAATGAATTGGGTCCTATCATGAGGTTTGATGGCTAGTAACCAGAAAAATTTATAGGACATATTGTCCCAACATTTATAGTTCTACTCCACAATTAATCCTCCATAAGGATCATGACCCAACCTTTCTCTGATACAATATTTTTATTAACCAACCCGGGTCAACTCTGAACTGATCCCCGTGTAATACATCGACAAGTACTAATGTGTGTTGTCAATCCCAATTGGATGGATACTAGTTTTAGGAATCAAATTATGACAGTTGGGAATGATTTGGACCATAAACAAAAAGGAAAAATAAATAATTAATTAAATTTAAACTCTGACAAACAGGTAATAATAGTAGTGGAAAATAAAAAATATATATCTGAAAAAGAAAACCTCCAATTGTCTGTATGGGTCGCCACCAAAAACATAAGAATTATCGATGTAAGGGATATAAAAAATTGAACCGGAAACTGAATATATAAAGTATGCATGATAACCATGATGCTCAGTAAAAATTCCAGAATATAACCACGCCATATTCCCTAACCAATAATAAGAAATAAAATAATGAGAGTTTGAAAATAAGACAAAATAAAATAATTATTTTCCTTATTTGAAAATTCAAATAAACAGATTACATTTTTAGGGAATGAATATTTATTACAATATCTTTTCAATATTGTTTCAAAACATCCATTAGGATTCCAAAACATAATGTAAAATGTTAAAATTAAAAACATTGAATTTATAAAGACGGAGATAGGCTTGAAGAAAAAAAAATGTAAATCATTTCCCAAAAATAGGGCCTTATGTGAGAACCACAGTCAATCCGTATAGGTGACTAGAACAAATGGGAACCTATGAACCACATATCATATTGAACATTGGTATAGAACCCATAAAAACCATCATTATATTACCCAATCCACTAGTATGGGACAACCTCGTAACGCTGGTGGTCTCCCATAATCACACACAATCATATAGTTATAATTTTAGTGTCAATCCTTTTAGAAAAAAACTAGGAAACCCCACCTTTGTATAGTCTAGCATACTATTCTTAGTCCACCACATAGATATCCTGAGCTACCAATTAGATCAATTTCAAGTGGTGGTGTGTTTTATTAAAACTAACATTCATTAACATATCAATAAATTTATTCAAAAACATAGTCACCCTCTCACCACTGATCTCCCTCCTAGTGCACATCCCCATTTTTCTGCCAAAAAATAACGCAAAAATCCTATTTACTATGAACATATCAAAATTAACACATTCAACACAAAACAATTTCCAAAATAGTTGGGAATTAATAAGGAGGGATTTTTCATTTTAAGAAACCATTATTAAAGTTCCAATCATTATAAATTACTTACCCAAAGTACTTTTCATTTTTGAACTCATAATCACCCAACACTTTCTTGTTTCCAAAACCATTTGAACGGTTAACTAAACAAAAAAGGTAATACATGTTTAAAAAAACATAAAACCACAATTACATAAAATAAATAATTTTATAGAGGTCAAATCACTCATTAATATCAGGTTCATTACTAAACCAATTTTGGTTATCACTTTTTAATTTCATTGCACAATATATAATGTCATTAGAAAATTATAATAAAATCCACCAAAGTCCACACATCTTTGGAAATACCCATTTCACATTCAAAACATATATGAACAGAATTTTAAAGAACCAAATATATATATATATATATTTCTTATTCATTAGATATGAAAACAAGGGACATAAATTGAAAATAAAACCAAGAAAAAATAGAAATTATTATTACAGATCATGGTGGGGGAACCTATATGAAGATTGAACCAAACCGAACAATCATCCCCTGGTGATTTTTATCTAAGAGATTATGGTCCCCACTAAGAATATGCATCTTCACATACATAAAAGGACACCTATCCCCTACGAACTATATTTTATTTCGATGAATTTATGCATGAGTATCCTTACATACATGATTATATTAAAATATTAGTATCAAATCACCTACGTATGCATTTTCCAATATAAATATGGTCACACCTAGCCTTATAAATTTATATTAACAACCATGTATGACTATAAAATTAATAGGGAAACAAATATATATATATATATATATATATATATACATACCTATGTACATGTAGGTGAGTCGCCATAGACCCGATGACTCGAAACCACAATAATGGGACCACACTCTGCACATATATTTTAATAAATCAATCAAACACATAATTAAAAAAATTAGGATGCATCAAAAAAATTACCCCAAAAACACAATTAAACTATTATCTCTAAATGAAAAATAAGAAAAAAAATCATTTAAAAATACATTTCACAACACTTACATAAATCTTAAATACCATTCATATATATTATAAGAAAAGACCACAATAAATTTAATTAATTCAAATGTAACCCCTCCTAAAATCATCACATAATCAAATTAAACGTTAATTTCCTCTTTCCATAATTTACACAATTCACAAAACCCATTAAAATTTCTTGAAAAAATCCAATTAGGTAATGTATTAAAATCATACTGATGGGAGAGGCCCTAGAGAAGGAGGATTCCGACAAGGTCCTGGATTCCAGAGGAGGGGAGTAAGGCCCTAAAAATTAAACCATAAAGGGTTTCATGACATTGTTTTACTAGAAGGGAGACTATCATGGGAGGCACCGACATTAAGGGTCACCCGTTGGGGAGGCCTTAGTAGGTGAGATCCTGAGCCAGAGTAGCTCTGATAGTGAAAATTTTCCATGGGAGAGAAGGGAGCATCAATATGGTTAGGTGGAGTTCTAAAATGATGCTAAGAGCAGGTTATGGGTTAGAGATAATGAGAGGGGAGAGAAGTATAAAGTAAGGTAAACAAATAAAAAGAGAAAAGATTGAATATGGAACAAAAAACCGTAAAAATGATAATAAGAATAATATTGATATTATTAATTTAAAAATAAAAATAATAAAAATAATAATACAAATTAAAATATTAAGAGTTCTGATAATATTAGTTATATTTTCATATAATAATGATAATAGTAATAATAATTATTATTATAATTCTAAAAATATTAATAATAATTTTTTCATTATTGTTAATGAAAAAAATTCATTAAATTTCATTGTACTTTTCATATTAACCTTATCATTATATTAGTATGAAATTTTTTTTACATATGTCTTGCCACATGGTGACTAGGGTGAAGCCACATGGTTGGGATACTGAGTTTTGTCTCTGCATCTGATGTCATCATGCCTCCCAACATGCATCTTTCAATAGAACTAAAAAAATGTAAATTGTTCTTCAACCTGAAATCCTAATGCAAAATTTCAAGGCCAGAAAATAAAAAAATAAAAAAAAACTATTTCATAATTACATGTGTGACATGGAAGGTGGATTATAAGATCTCATATAAGGAATCATAAACATAATCAATCTATAAAAAATGATGAGATTATCTCTGTAAACTCTTATAACATTGTATCATGGTGTCATACTCAATATTTAATAATGAAAATTAAATTAATCATAATATATCATGAAAAAGTATATTCATTATACAAAATTTAAAATGGATGTATATACACATCATGAGTTTTTGTTAAAAAAAACATGACTCCCATTGAAGGAAAATTGAGAAAAACAGTTTTACATATTTGGTATCTTTTTTGAAATTAAATCTAATGAAATAAGGATCATAAAATGGAAATCCAAATACATATAAATATAATTATAAGATACTTATAATACAATTACGGGTAGTACATACAACAAACCAAAGTAAAATGTAGTTAAAATGACATGTATCTCACCAAAATTAAAAGTAAGATTAAATCCCCTTAACTTGGGTGTTGACTTTCTCCATAATCCTAAAATATTCCTGTATAATAAATATATGTTTCTTATATAACTTATTTAGAAGAATATTATAATACCTTATACCATATTTTGTTTTACTATGACTTTATATCACATGCTTATGAAGTATCCTTTGATTATTTTTCACTTTAGGTAAAAAAAACTTTTGTCTTTGCATTTGTCTTAATTTTTTATATCTTTTGTCCTTATACCTATATCATGATTTAAAATTGTAAACCATGATATAATTATCATTTATATATTTTTTATTTTTATTATAATAATCTATATAATATATTATTAGGTTATGGAATACACCGTTCATAGAGATGGTGCATTGTACGTACACAGGATGGTTGTTTTCATATTCATTTTATTATTGAATAAATTTATGTAAATGGATTATATCTATATATATTATATAATTAATATATAATATATACCATTTTATTTAAAAATAATCATATTTAATACATTCTATTTGGTGTGTGATCGAATTACATCTCTTTGAGTGGAGGTAGTCCAAACATCCTCAAACAATATTATCATATTACCACTGAATGAGAGTTAAATATATTTTTGTTTAAAAATGAATAATTAAGCTTAATGACACTACTAAAAAAATTCATTACATATCAAAATAGATTATCTATTATAATGGCCACCATGATTTGTGGTAAATGAAAAATGAATAGTCATCATTTCATTTAAGAAGTAATTCACTAGACAAAGAAACAATATATTCGATATCCATTAGATGGATGTGGGTGTAACTGTAGGTATAACACATAGCATAAAAAATAATATTTAATTGGGAATACTGGTTTTGATATATTTTAATGTAATAATTAAATTGGAGTGGGGGATAAGTAAAATAACAGAACGGAGATTGAGAGAAGAAGTTACCTCTTAATCAGGTTACTCTTTTTTGTTTAAGCCAAAAGGATTTTTTCCATGCTCTCGACCAAAGGGATTCTTCATGGAAAAAGAATGGATGGATGGGATGCAACATGGAATGATATTGGGTGAACATAAAATTTTTGATATATGAGATTAATGGGTAGAGTTTTTTGTTCATTTATAGTTAATGAGATGTGTCACTATTTTAAATATTTTAAGAGAAAATTCCTCAAATGTTTTTAATATTTCAAGTCCATTCAATAATAGTCCTTGGTCGATAAAATTGATTATAGTGTCAAAATATAGACATAATATGGGTCTTGAAAAATTATCTAGGACATTTTGGGTATTAAATTTAAGGTTTAGTAGTTGATTAACATAATTTTTCTCTTAATCAATGTAATTAAATCTATGGACATTCAATAATATTTTTTTTCATTAAATGTTGATAATATTATAAATTATATATTATTATGATTCCAATTTTGTAATTAATTTTTCCAAATTATAATCACATATATGGAAGAAATAAATTAAAAATTAATCATTTTGTCGGAAAGACATTTAGAATTTTTAAATAAAAATTGATAAAAATATTGTTGTGTTTTTTAAATTAAATATTTATTTGAAAATGGATCCATAGACCTACACTAGATTAATTTGTTAAAAATTTATCTAAATAATATATTAAAACATTTCAAAATATTATTTTTCCATATAAATAAATAAAATGGAAAAAGTGTTTTGAAATAAAATATATTATTCTTAACGATTCATTAAATAATGAAAACTTTTATAAAAACACAAAACAATTATCATATGCTAATTTTTATAATTGTATTAAATATAAAAAAATTATATTGACATATTAAATCAATATATTTTTACAAATTTGGATTAAAAATGCATTCCCCAATAAATGGTTATAAAACTTCTTTTATAAAAAAATTAGTTTTTAAGCACAATAGTGTGTTTGTTATAATATTATTTTTATTGAATCTTTCGAAATAATATAAAAAATATTTTATTTATTATGTATCATATGTAATCCTATAATATAATTTACCAATTTTAATTAATTTAAATTACTTGGATCAAATATCTTTGTGACTGTAATAATATTTCCCTTTTATTCAATTAGTTTTCAAATTAATTAATGGGAAACCTATGAATTCAACTAATATTTGTGTAAACCAAATATGTTATTAATTTAGTATATACAATATCAAATAAAAAATATTAATTTCTATGTTATGGTCCCTTATAATAATATTTTCAAAAATATATTATAATTAGGTAAAACTTTGTGTTGCATATTACACAAGCCATTGAGGAATTTCAATCTTTCATGTAATGTGCACTATCATTGTTGAGAGGTTTAATTTATGTAGCATTCAGATTGAATGTAAAATACTCGAAGAATTCTCTATAAGAAAGGTTTATTTGAATTAGTTAAATGTGAATTTTTGTGTTGTATTAAATGAATAATATCGAAAAATTAAATTAATAAAGAAAAAAAATTCACCAAAATACACAGGTCTAACATTCGTTTGAATTATCCCAAAGAATAGAAAAAATCATTGCTCCAGTCCTAGGTGTGTTGATTAAGCTGACTAAAATTTTGCATTCCATCTGAACAAGATCATAATTTTATTTATCCAAAACATTATTTATTATTAAAAATATAGAATTATAATAATTTATGATTTTTATTTATTTTTTATTTTTCACATATTAATTAAAAAATACTTATTCCATGTTTATTCCATAGACACCACATTTTTATAGTTTCCTTTATTGATTTTATAAGATCACCCAATCTTATCCCTCAATTGACATAAGATATATAGAAATGCATTAGACATGATATTATTGATATGATATATTGCATAGTGTATATTTTTGGAAATATTTAAGAATTATTATGGAATAATTAGTTTCTTATATATATGATTAATTTCTAATGTACAAATTGACATGATATTTATTAGTTATGATTTTGAAATGATTATACAACACTCCTAATTTTTTTTTGGGATTATATTTATCTAATGTTTTTTTTAATTTAGATAATTATGGGATAGTTATAATCATAAAATATATTTTTAATTAATGATAATATGTAAATTATATTCATATGGCTTAGTATCGGGGAGTTTCAGACTCCGACATGAAAACAAATTCCAATATTGTAATTATGGATTTGATTACTTGAGTTTATGGAGATTACATAGTTATATTTGTTGTAGTTTTTATAACAAAATTAAATAATATTAAAAAATTGAAGAACCTTAAAAGAAAAAAGGAAAATATTTAAGACCTCTAGGAATGATAAAATATATGAAAAATTATCCGATTATAAATTTTGGCCATAATATATATATCCTTAATTGATCCTATTAACATACAAAATTGTATTTGTGTGGATCCTTCATAGAGATTAATCTATGAAAAATTTACTACTTCCAAAAGAGTAATAATGATATATATATTTTATGGAATGTTTAAATACTATTTATTTTTTGTGAGAATTATGTTAGGATTTTATAATTAGATATCAAAAATTCTATACAAGTTAGTAGTGGTTTTTAGATATTTTAATTTTATGAATGATTCAAGATTTTTTATATCTTATTGAATAGTACACCTATAATCATTGTACCAGGAAGTAAATAATGACCATTGTTACAAAAGGACTCAATAATAAATTATTTATGATTTTTTCTTATGATAAATAATAAATTAATATCATTATAAATGCATAAAAAGATTGTTATTTATTGAAAGAACCTAGTATATGATTTTGAAATTGTATTGACAATAATTTTATAAATTACAATGAGTTATTATTACACTGGGGAGTTTTTTGAAATCAAAACAATTAAAAAATGAATAAATCTTATATTAATATTGATTTAAATAAACGTCCCTAAACAAAATTGTTATATTAAATTGTGGACTTGGTTTTCCCAGGAAATCAGCATCCTATAAAATTAAACCATCTATATAATACTCATGGAAGGAAAATATTATGTTATCATATCAATTAATGTTAATAAAAGATAATCGGTCTTCTTTTATTTATAATGGATGATCAATGAATTCAAAATATAGGAGATGAAATGGTAATTTTACTGAACTATTTCTCAAACATATATCAATAAAATCATTAATGGGTATTTTATGAATATATTGAACAATATAATAATATATAGAAAATTTACTGTATAGCATTTAGAATATTTGAGTTACGATATTTTTAACTAAAATATGTTACCATCCTGTAATTAACTAATGAAGGGACATTTTAAAGATGATAAGAGCTTATCATTCGTTTTTATGGAAGTTTCATATGGATCTATTGTGTTCACTGTGAGAAAATATTTATTAAATAGTTGAAGAGTCATATTTTGGAGTATATATTCATATTATTTTTTATTTTTTATATTAAAGATGAATATTTATTGTCTATATGGAAAATGAAACCATTTCCCATTCCAAATTAGAAATTTTATAACATATGTATGATTTTTATCATTTTTTCCATGTTATCAATTGGAAAAAATTAAGCTTGGATATTTTAGTATATTTAAAATGATGGTGCACATCAAAAAAAATATGATATTATTTATCATTAAATAGATTTATTAATATATACATATTTTATTCATTAAGAATATTTTGATTGAAAAATTCAATGTTTTTTTCTAATCGAGATCCATTGATTTCATATATTTTCATGTTATCTTTTAAAATTTTATTAGATTCCTAATTGAAAAGTTTTTCACCTATCATTATAAAAAGTATGGTCAGTATAAAGACACAAAAGTTTTTTGAGGATATTCTAATATATTTATCAATGGATTTTAGTGATACATGGTATTAACATATTTATATATTGAACTTATTTTTTTAATATATTATACTTAGTAATTGGAATGGGACCATATGAAGATCTATATTTGATAGAATATAGAACTCCAAATTGTTGTGATAAATTTGGAAAGAGAATGATTTTGGGTGAATACCTTATTATGGAAATGAAATTTCTTTTTTAAACTACTCATATCCATATAGATATGGTTCAATGAATATATAAGGGTTATAATGATAGTAATTAGTGAGATTTAGAGTTTAAAAATTTGGGATAAGGTATTCCATTTAATATGACTAGGGTATAATGTTATTTGATATTGAAAATGTTAAAGATGATTGGTAAATAATTTTGTCCCATATAGAATTATTATTAATTGATAATTTTATCATATCAATAAATCATCAATTTAACCACTAAAAGTATATGAAACATTCTATATATCACTTATTCGGTAATAAAATAATGATCTAACTTATTTAAAATATTCAGAGGTGGTAAAATTGGGGAATGATTTTTCTTATGAGTAATACCCAATATTTATATTAGATCATATTGATAATGAAATATGAAATAATAAGGCTCACCTTGACCATTATTAATAGAGAGATAAAAAGAATGTGGATGAAATATTGAAAAATAGTTATGTTATGAGACATTATTATTAAATTAATGTTGCATTTAATTAATTTGAAGATGATGAAAATTTATTTTTAATAAAGGATAATGTTACATTGCATATTTATAGTCTTTAATTAAAAATAATTACTTCTACATGTTTGATATATTAAAATATATTTAATTGAAAACCAAAATAAAAATATATTATATTAATATATATCAACATTAATGTTCCACTATATAATGTTACATGATAAAATATGACAAATACTGAGTCATTTTGAACATCATGTCATTATAATTATATGGTTTTTGGAAAATATTTTAATTTGATAGTATATTTTTTAATGAGGATAATTAATGATGTTTTTTAAATAAAGGTTGAAGCATAGTAAAATGAAATTTATAATTTAACCAATATTATATTTTAACTTCTATTTTAGGTATATATATATTTAATCACATTGTAAAAACTATTCAAGTGGGAATATCAATGGAAATAATTATTAGATATAAAACTAATGGTAAAGAAATATAAAATATTGAGAAATTAGTAACATTGATTGTGGTTTCCCATTACTAATTAGATTTTACTCGATTATAAAATACACACATATATATTGTAATTTTACATAGTCTTTATTTTGTCTCATAATAAATTTTAATAAATAATGAACAGGTTTAGATTCATTTTAGATTAGATAAAAACTATTATTTTTTTACATATTCATCATAGCCCACAACCAGACATCACACTTGATACCATTATTAAAACATAATAAATAATAATCCTCTTTATAACCAGTAGTGAGATGTTGTTTTAAATTGGAGATCATAGATTTTTAGTATTTTTAAATATGAGAGAAAATAATTTATGATAACTTGTGTTCATAATATAAAAATATTGATATGATGACATAATAATGGTTTATAGACATAATATTAGAGAATTATAGCCAATAAAATATTTAATCACGAATCCTTGTATAAGGATTTTGGAGGAAATTTTGATCTAACATGTGTGAAATTTGTAACATGTTCCAATAAATGTGAGAAATAGAAACATAAATTATGAATATTAATGTAGAATATAATAAACCATATCAAATTATTCCTTTTGCTGATGTATTCTTCAAAACCATAACTAGATAATGTATAGTGTCTCATCATGAAGTTCTCTTCAATCCCTAACATGACAACTCATGTGATATAATTGATAACTATTGCATTGGAGGGGAACATAATTATAGGACCACCCATCATATAAATGAATGTGTATTTTTGGATATCGGGTTCCCTAAACAATATCATCAATCTCATGAATTATTCAATATATTTATTATCAGAGTAATTTTATATTTATCTATGACCTGTAAAATAATTAAAATTTATAAAGATACAAGATATTAAAATATGAAAAAATTGTTTATTTTAATATATTATAATAAATCTAGGAAATAAATTTGATTAATTGAAAAAATAGGATTTTATGAAATAAAGGAAGTGGGGGTGAATATTATAAGTATAAATTAAACATAGTGGAACATATGATTCATTAACCAAAATTTTAATATTTGAAAATAAATTTTATAAGAAAACATAAAAACATCATTGATAAAAAGAAGAAAAATCCTTTTTTATTCCTTAGTAATTTTTTAGAATGAAAAAATTTAGAAAAAAATGAAGTATATTTTACATTGGAAAACTATGAAAACATTCAAAAGTAGAATCATTTTGAAATTTTTTTTATGAATTTTGGGAGAACAAATAAATTTGGAAGGTATCATAGAAAAATATTTTATTGACATTTTTATAAAGAGAAAAAATATTCTTATAAAACAACAATTGCAAAAAATATAAAATAAGACTCCATTTGTTATGTAAGTCAATAAAATTTATTAATAACTTATGATATCATATAATATGAGATAATTAAATCCAAGAATTAAATTAATTAATATAGGAAGTGAGAATTTTGAATCTTATCTAAAGAGTTGAGATACGTTAGCTCCACATAAAATCCAAATTCTGAGAGAATTATAAAAAATATATTGGTAAATGGTATGAATACATATGAACAAAATTATATATTTAATAGTTGAATCTAAATTAGTTTTAGTAAAACTAACATATAATTTAGGAAGATTAAATTTCAAACGTAGGAAATATTTCTTACAAGATTTTGTTTGATAATGAAACCGAAACCATTAATCCTTACTCTTGTGAAAGTATTTTAACCTCATAAAAAATAAATATCATAATATTAAATTTTAGAAAAAAATTCATACCTATATTATTTTTTATTCTTAATTTTTTTAATTTATTACATATATATTAGTAATTTATTTTTTATTTTCAACAATGGATGTTACATGTTTTAATTATATCATTCAAATTTGATAATAGTTATTTAAATCCTCATCCAATTATACCATGTTCTTTATTCCCATAATATTAAAGGTAGTGAAATAATTTGAATTATATTTTTTATCCCTTGTACATTTGATTGAATGTATGGGTATGGTTTGTTTTAATTAAATCCAGGGTGATCATTTTTTGTACATTACTCAGATTTCTGAGTCACATAATCTATTTAATAAAATATTTTATCATAATTAATAAAAAATATTTTGGATGTATAATATTAATTATTATGTTGCATTAACAATACTAATTCTATAATAATTATTCATCATGAAAATTATTATATTGGTTTAGAAACATTCTAATAAGTTGGTGAACCATCCCAAATAAGATCATGTTACACTAATCAATTTTTGATAGATTATACTTATATAATATGAGTATCATTTTTAAATAACCATAAATTTTTAAATGTATCATAGATATAGTTGAGAATAATATTTTAATTAGTTTAAATTAGAGGGAAATTAATGAATTTAGTTAATAATTTCAATACATGAGGATTGTAATCTTTAGTGAAATGGGTTCCTTTGGAATGAATGAATTTAGGATTTCATCATGGAACCAAAAAAGACAAAACATATATTATCAAATTAGTAGAGGGGTAATGTTATTATGTTTAATATAAAATTTAATGGTTTGTGATGTTTGGAATGTTAACATGCAAGATCCATTACTAGTTAATTTTTTAGTAGCATTTATGTAAATATTCATTTATATTTATTTATTTTTTTATGAATTAATATTGATAGTAATTTGAATATAATAGAGACGGGCTATAGTTTTTACTGGGAAAAACATCATAAAATCATTTATATGACGTGTTTTTAATATTAATTTCTCTACTACTTTGTTTAAACCACATTTACATCATATTTCCTTTACCATCGACCTCAATTTTCTCATAGGTACCAATTTTTTATATAAAAAATGAAATTTACAAGATTTCCTAATTTCTATATGATTTTTATGAATATACACTCCATTTATTCTATTCCAATTCTTAAATATATGAAATTCAATTTCTAGAAAAAAAAATAATATAAAAATAAAAGCATTTATAAAAAAATAACAGTGTAAAATAATAGTTTCATAATAATATTTCAAAAAAATAGTTTTTAAATTAAATTTATGATATTTTAATTATATTGAAACATTATGTTATATTTTAAATTTAAATGCAATAAATTTAATTTATTTATATAAAAAATACACAACAGATAGAAATTGTACATTGAAAAATATTATTTGTTCACATTAAATATTTTTGATAGACAAATATTAAATGTAATTATCCATCGTATAAATTTTTTTTATCAATATATTTATATGAATTACATTTTTTAATTTTTCAAAATAGTAATGAAAATTAATAATAATAGAGATAATTTGTTACATATAATAATATATTTATGTCAATTATATTCTTATGAAACCATTGAAATATTGTTTTATTATTTTATATTATATAAAATTTATATATGATGTAATCAATTGATATATATAAAACGGTAATATTTATAATAATTATATATTTTATGTATGTAAATATAATGATTAAATTTATTTTCTATATGTAGCCTTGTCTACTTTATTTTTATCATTAATTCAGGTAATTCAAATCCAAATACACATCATGTTATAAATATAATTCATTTTATCATTATCAGATATTTAATTAAAGGTATGTTTTTTATGATAGGGATAGAGATCGAGGATATCATATACATGGTATTTTAATTTAATTTTGGGTTTATTCCTCCTATAACTTTCTTAACGATAATTCACGTTGTATTCTCATTATTTATTATTATATATCTTCAATTTTAATATTATTTCAAAATAAAATATATCATTGTTTAATTTATATTTATTTTTAAGTGAAGTATGTCACTATATACAATATTTATTTAGGAAAATAATATATATTATAATCACTATGTTTAATAATATACCCCCAAAAATTTATTTTTCCATCTAAATTTCATTACCAAATTTGAAAAATGAGGTTAATTATTCCTTATTAAATATATTTTTTTCCTAAACTTCATCATAATAGATAATATTTATAAAAGGTAAATTAATTATTGGATCTTCTTGTTTAATAACAATATATATATATATATATGTTATTGTATATTTCTTATAGATGTTCGTTATAAGTGTGATTATTTTATAATTATATCAAATATATATTGAAAACTTGTGAAGGGTCAGTTATGAACTTCCTTGATATTGATGCAAGGAGATCTTCATTCACATGAGGGTGATTATGTGTGTGTACAGGCTGATAATAAGCAATCCAAAAATGATTACTGAATTTGAAATATCCAATGTATCCTTGTCTCAATATTCTCTTATTACAATGTCCAATAAACCTAATCCATATTGATATTTGAAGGAAGAATTTGTATCTATCTTCAAAAATCATTTCTTCTTATCTATTATTATAATATCCCTTTATTTATCTTTATGCATTTTTAATATAAATAAAATTATTTTTAATCAACAGTGTAATTTCAGAAGTAATATTTTACCTTTCTAGTATAGCCTCTCCAACTTCAACCCATCATTTATAGTAACATCCCATGATTTTTAAATGAAACAATATGTTTTTAAACAAAATACTAAATACTATGTATACATTATAAGGTAACAATTAAAAATAATTTAATCCACTTATTGTTTTGAATATCGAAAAATGGATATACACGGTTGCAATCAATATGTTTTTTGGAGTTTGGTAGTACAATCATAATTTTAGTTTAAATGTAACATACAATTATGAATATTAATGAACCCATATGAATAGAAAGACGAACCTTCTAAATAGTAATGGAATATTATAAATAGTAACACAATCCGATTGAATATTATTGTATAATTATGAATAGTAACATGAACTTTATGAATAGTCGTGTATCATTATAAATATTAAATAGACTAATGAAATTATATATAAAATTTATCCATATTATAAGTGTAAAAATTATATAATCATTCCATTATATATGTAAATAGTTTTTACAAAAAATAACTGATTACGTGTGGGTACTTTTGTATGTCAAATATATTGAATTAAAAATTCATGATTAATTTAATAATTTAAATTAATCTTTACTTTCAGTAAATTTATTCATAAATATGAATTTTTATGACCTACGATTATAAGTTAATTTTAATATACCATAATGATTTTTTCAAATTGTTAGAAAAGTACTTTTACTTTTTAAAATATATTTTCCATATACATTATTATATTATTTAAAAATTAAATTATTCAGGTTTAAAACATTATTTTCAAGAAGGGATATAATTTTTGGATTCGATGTGTCGAAAAACTGGTTAGGGTGAATTTTTCGTAATTTTTTGAAATACATTAATTTTTCAGGAATAGTAAATTGATGTAATTACTGTTTAAAAACATGATGAGATTAATACACTAATACATACATCATGGATGATGTAAGAAATCTTTTGTCAGATCTGAAAAGATATTTTAAATATTTTTTTCTTGGAATCATAACAATTTCTTATCTTTTGGAATAATAAAAAAATAATTATTAAAATGAGGGAAAATTTCGCCTATCCTACACTATAAATACCACTCTTTTCCCACCACTTCCTTGCAATCCTATCAATCAATTATCCTTGTTTAATTTCTGCCAATATCATTCATAAGGCTCTTCCATAAGTCTAATACCAACTTCTATTATCAAAAGGCCAAAATCAAAGTCCTTAAGGAGGATCTCAGATAGAAGAGATCAAGCGGTAAGAAACCTCTTCCTTTTTTTCTTTTCAATACCTATTCATTTCGTATACTCTCTTAATATACCCATATCAAAGAGGAACTAATGATAATGTATCTTAAATATTATGTATTTATTCATGTTTATGGAATATTCCCTATTACACATATTCTCAACTCTCACTTATTATAGAAATTAGAACAATATATCTGATGTGTCTATTTACCGACTTCTTGGCCGGTGGGATTCCAACTTATTTTACATCCTTAAATACTTGTAATGAAACCATTATTATGGTTGAAATAGTTTATAATTTATGTATTATATCATATGTATGGTTCTATTTTTATCTTGTATACATCTTATTAATTTTTAAAACAAAATATGATGGTTATTATCTAACAATTTCCAAAATGATCAAACCAAATATCATTAATGTTTTAAAAAATAAATTATCTTTATATCACCATTAGAAAGATAAATGAAAAAATTTAAGGATATTAAAACATGTAAATACATTTTCATCCCACTTATGGATTTTATCTTACAATTGATATGAATATCGATCATGATCCATTCACGGAAACCATGCGAACAATGCACACCAAAACAATGGAATTGAAAAAATATTAATAATGAATGGGTGGAATGATGTAATAAATTACAATTAAATGTATTATAATCATTATTATGTTTACATAAAATATTAATAATGATATTTTTAAATTTTTACAGGATGTTTAAACAAGTATAAAGTAAGTCGAACCTGAAGTATGTGAATTATTAACCACATTTCAATTAGTTGGGTTTAACTTTGCCTTCAATAATTAGGTGGGATTGAGATTATTTGTGTGTTGGAATTTTTTTATATTATACATTATTTTGATTATTTAAAATGTATACACATCTCCATTCCATTCTATAAATTCTCACTAAAATTATATTTTAAGGTACTTTCCACTTAAAATCCTTTCAAAAAGCTATTTAATGAAATTCATGATGAATGTTTTAATATATATATATATATATAGAATGTGTGATTTCTCAAGATTTCATGATGTTTTACTAGAGTGTTATGTTCCTTGTACATAGTTACGTTGGGTTGATCCCATTATATCTCAAGATATGATGGTTTGAGCCCATTATAGCATAAGCTATGTTGGGTTGAGCCCAATATAGCTCATGATATGTTTTGTCGAGCCCATTACAACTCAAGATGTGAATGGTGAGCCCTATTATAGGTATCTGATGCATTATGTACTCCACTGATGGAAGTATAACAAATTTTTATTCCTTGTGTAAGGGTGATTATAAGAGTGATATGGTAAATAAGTCCCAAGGTGACTACATGATGTTTCAAACAAGATTAGGAGTTTTCATAAAAAAAGGAGATTTAAAGGGTATTTATGTCTCCACTAGACTAAAAGTGTAGTTATGGTCCTACTGTATATATATCCAATTAGATATAATATAATTATTTTTGTAAACTCATTTTAAATATATGTAAGTTATTGTCTAATTCTCCAGAACCTAGACCTGAAAAACATCCCATTTTTGCAATTTAAAATTTAGTTTTTTAGTTAATTATTATAAAAATAAATACAGAGCATGTTTTATTACAGAATCTAGAAGAGTGGAATCTGTACATTATAGTTTGTATTAGAGGAACTATCTTGACATTTTTAGTGATTAGATGTTTACAAATTTTTGGAAATATTTATGTGACTGTGTTTACTTTTAAACATAATGTTAATTAAGTACATATAAGAAAATTGTTTTTTTATAATTATCAATATGAATATTTAGATATTAATGTTCAGTGAACATATTTCAATGTAACAATTCATTTAAGGTTGGAATAATGTAAAATCCCCTTATTTTAAAAGGGAACATAATGTGCATAAATGAACTACTAAATACTATGTGACCTTTATAGACTAATTATTAAACATGTTTTTTCAACATCTGTGTTTGTAATTTCAAAAAATGGACATACACAGTTGAAATAAGTATATTTTTTGGAGTCTGATAGAACAGTTTTTTTCTGAATATTAATGTACCCATATGTATAGTATCATACCCTTATTAATAGTAATGTACCCTTCTCAATAGTAACTTTACAATAATGAATGGTAATGTAACCTTATGATCATTAACAAAATCCTTATGAATATTATTATACAATATGAATAATAAATAGACTAATGAAATTGTAAATAAAATTAATCAATCTTATATGTGTCATCATTATATAATCATTTCATAAAATATGTAAATAATTATTTTAATAATTATTGATTAAGAGTGGGTATTTTTGTAATTAAAATATTTTTCATCACAAATTTATTATTAATTTAATAATTTAATTGAATCGTTATTTTCATAGAATTTATTCATAAGTATGTATTTTTATTACTTATGAATATAATATATTTTTAAGACACCTCAAGTAATTTTTACCAGTGTAAGAAATGTAGATTTAAATTTAAAATTATATTTTCATGTAAATATTGTTTTTATTAAACAATTAAATTACTCATGAAAATAATATTATATTCAAAAAAATTGATTTCAATTTATTATTCTAATCGTTGATAAATGTTTGGGGGGATTTATTGATAATTTTATGAAATTTATAATTTTTTTGTGAATAGTAAAATATGGTAATTACGGTATAAATACATTGTTGGACAAGTACACTATTCCAAGAATCATTGTTGATGTAAGGAACCATTATTTCAAACACATGTGAAATTATTACTATTAGTTGTCTTAGAATCCTAAATATTGGTTGTCTTGGGGTAAAATAATAAAATAATTATTAAAATAAGGGAAAACTTCACCTATCATCCACTATAATTACCACCCATTTACCATACGCCCTCTCACACCTCTCAAGCCTTGAGAATAGTCTATGTTATACCCAATATACATCACAAGTATCGTCCCCATGTCCAAGACCCGATGGTCCCACCAAAAGGCCAAAATCAAAGGCCTTAATGAGGATTTCAAGAAGAAGGAAGAGATCAATATGTAAGAGTCCTTTTCATTTTTTCTTTTGTTTTCTATTAATTTTTTCTATTCTTATACTCTCTTATCTTCCCCATATCGAAGAGGAATGAATGATTTAATATCTTACATATTCCGGAAGTCGTCAATTTTTTGAATGATTCACCATTATACTCCTCATATCCTACTTAAATTAGAAATTATTACATCACCCGTGATGTGTCGATTTACCGACACCTTGGACAATGTGATTTCATTTTCATTTACTTCCTTCAAAACTGGTCATAAAACCATTATTATGGATAAAATATATTAAAATATATGAATTACTTATTATTTAAGGAAATATATTCTTTTTGTACACTTGTTATTAATTATTAAAACAAAATATTTTTGTTATTATCAAACAATCTCCAAAATGATAAAAAGAAATATAATTAATTTTTTTTACTAATTAGTCATCCTCATATTATAATTAAAAATGATATATGGAAAAAATAAGAATATGTAAACATATAAATACAATTTCATTCCAAATCTGGATTATTTCTTAAAATCAACTAAACTATCAATCATATACTGATCATGGAAACCATGAAAATAACGCATCAAAAAACAATGAAATTATGAAAATATTATTAAATAATCCATTTAATGATGTTATAAAATGACAATGAAAGGTGTTATAAACATAAATATGTTTATATAAAATATTAATAACACTATTTTGACTTTCATATAGAGTTTTAAACATTTTTTATGTAATATGATCTCGGGGTGAGGGATTACTTAACAAAATTTATTTTCTTCAGGTTAACCTTCTCCATAATTTATTTTGTGTTATCGTGGTTATTTGTGTTATTATTATTTTTATATTATGTTTTTATGTTTATATATATTGTATAAACATATCTATTCCATTATAATAATTATAACTCAAATTATATTTCTATCAGACTTTCCTTTTCAAACAAATTTAAAAATCTATTTAATGGAATTTAAAAAAATTTATATATATGGAATGATTGATTTCACATTATTTGATGATTATTTAATACAATGATATGTTACATGTACATTTTTATGTTTGGTGAGCCCATTATATCTCCAGATATATTGGTTTGATCCCATTATGGCTCATGATATGATGGTTTGAGCTCATTATATCTCAAGATATATTATGTTGATCCCATTATAGCTTAGAATATGATGGGTGAGCCCCATTAAATCTATCAAATGCATGGCTAACTCCTAATATGGATGTGGAAAAAATGTTTATTCTATTAGTAAGGGTGACTATATGTGTGACAAGATAAGTATGCCCCTAAGAAACTATATGATGTTACAATGAAAGATTATGAGCTATTATTAAAAGGGGATTTAATAGGTTCTTATGTTTCCACTAGACTAAAATTTTATCATTATTTATGTACCGTAATGAGATTTTTTTTATCATTAAAAGTTATAAAAATGTTTTTCATTGGATTAAATATATTTTCAAAGGAAATATAAGGTGTAACTATTAACGAATCCAATTAGATACATTGTGATTATTTCTGTAAACTTTGATTCAATATATGAATGTTTTTTCTTATTTCCCAAGAACACAGAAAAGAAAAAGTCATATTTTCTACAATGTACTGTTTATTTTTTAGAAAATTATTAAAATAATAAATATCATGTTTTAGTACTGAATTAGGATGTAGAGGTTGAAATTTTTTATTTATAAATACAGAAAATAACATATGTAGATGCTTATATGATTCTATTTAAATTCTATAATAGCAGGTATTTTTATATGTTATTTATACTAAATTATGGTCATGATATAAACATATTTCTATTTTCATTTAATATTTTGTCTCTAATGACCCGGACCTCTTAGGCCCATTCCTTTGTTGAATTATGGATTTTGAGGTGTTCTTGGATGTTAGGGTGTCTTTTTCCCAACAATTTGACCATTTTTTCAGATCTATGAATAGTGTAACGCCCCGACCCCAGTTACCTAGAGTCGGTGCATTATTACATAACATTGGCATGATCACAAGAAAGATCAAATCTCGAAAGACCGATTGGTTTAGTAGCCTTGGAAACACTAGATATATTCATAAGTTTTACATTACATCATAAAATGAAAAACTACTACAACAACATAATGTCTCCACAGTCCACACTATTTTCCCCTCATAATATCCCTTCAGGTCATTCATAACATACTTCTTCACATCCTGGGGAAAATAAAACATAGAAAAGGTGTGAGCTCAAATGCCCAGTAAGGATAACAATATAGCGGAACATTAAAAATAAGCATAAACATTTAAGGCAATGCATTACTAAAACAAATGTCTTTTAAACTTGAACTTCAACACAGTATGGCAAAAGTAAAATGAAATAATGCCATTTACTTATTCACATGGATATTCTACTAATCGAATAATCACATGCAAAATCAACAACTACTTTCATAATGATGGAATGCATAATGCTAAACTTTAATTTCTTTTCAAGGCCTCGTCCCAAGACCTTGGGGCTAACTGTAACCGGAACCCAACCCGGAGTGCCTCTAATAACCGAACACCAACCCGGAGTGCCTCTAATAACCGGACACCAACCCGGAGTGCCTCTAATAACCGGAGACCAAACCGGAGGGATTACTTTTACCAGTCCCTAACCTGGAGGGCTTACTTTTACCAGTCCCCAACCTGGAGGGCTTACTTCAACTAGTCCCCAACCTGGAACATACTTGTCCAACACATTCATATGAAGTAAAGGTTGAAATATAACATAAACATTCTTATTGGAACTAGCATACGAAATGTTAATACTTTACTCATAAACCATGAATGACACATCTACAGTGAAACATATCACAAAAATTCATTACAATATGGATGGTTTATATCATAATAAATCAACTTCAAATAATCTTAAAATTCCTCAATGGATGTTGACATAGATGAAAATGTTTTTTTAAAAATTATTGAGAGAAATATCCCTTTTTCATGAAAAAATTTTAATGTTACACAATTTAGAAAGTAATGAATTTAAATACATTTTTGAATCAAAGTGTCCCATACCACTTTGAAACTTTTGAATGGAATTAACACTTTTAAAACAATCATTTTCATATAAATAAATCCTTACAAACCATTTTGAAAACATGGACATAAATGAGGATGATTTAGAAGAATAAATATTTAAAACATTTAAAATGATGTTTTAGTAAAAGATCCCTTTGAAATAATCCCTTTGAATACTCTTTTATGAAATATGGACATGGATAATAAATTTTTCCCTGTAGATACTTACGTAAAGACAACCTCAGATATTAAAGAGATTGTGAAGTAAACCCTTAGCAATTTGGTAACTTATGAAACATACAACCCATGAAAGAGGTATCATACAATTAAAATGTAAATACACATAAGGTAAAGTGTATTACACAAAGAATACAATTATGGGCAGTACATACACCACACAAAAGTTAATGGTGGCAATATGGCATTAATCTCACAGGAATAAGGAGTGAGATGAAAACCCCTTACCACGTTAATCAACTGAGTCGTATGGACAAAAGTTAATAACCACCAAATTATTTACAGAATAACATGAATATAAAGATAATCATGATAATATATATCAAATTCCAGTACACAATACACCACTTACAATAATTTAGTGGCGAATAATGGAAATCTCACGGAAATGAATGTGAGATAAGAAAATCCCTTACAACATTAATCAACTGAGTCATATGCCCAAAAGTTAATAACCACCAAATGATTTATAGAATAACATGAATATAAATAGAATCATGATAATATATATGAAATGGCAGTACACAATACACCACTTTCAATAATTTAGTGGCGAACAATGGAAATCTCACGGAATTGAAAGTGAGATAAGAAAATCCATTACCTTGTACTTTTACTTGGTTGGGGTAGGTTAACCTCCTGTATAATATTGAAATAATTTTTATTAAATTATACAAGAATCATATATATTAATATCATATCATATATGATCTTTTAACTTTGCTTTGTTAATAATGTTTTAGTATTATCGTTGTTTCGGGTGTTAACTTACTCGTTTTCTTTTATATGTTTTATTACGTAAGCCATGTTTGTAATGGATAGGTTGTATATTATTCATATCCAGAATGATATCATGTCCTTAAAAATCATTTTTAAATCAGCAAATGATAATTATACTTGAATGGATATGATGGAGAATGAATCTCATCGCGTTCGTGGAGACGGTAGTCCGTACGTACGCACGAGCGACAATATCATTCTTTTGATATAAAAATAATATATAAATGAATGCTATATCATATATACAGAATCACTAACATGTTATATTTATTATTTACATGAGTTACACATCATTATTATACCCATCCAAATAATAATATATTGAATAACAATTACACCACGACGTGGAGACGGTAAGCCGTACGTACGCACGTATGGTGACATGTTATTCAAAGGGTGGATAGAATACTGAATATGGTTGTACCATATTTATAATAAAATCACAGTATATATATGATACTGGAGTTATTATTTTAGAATGGTAACAACAAAGTAAGAAGAAGGGGAAGAAGAAGGAACTTGGAAAAAGAGTGGTGAAATCATTACCTCTTCTTCGGTTCCTTCCTTTTGATTTGATCAAAAGGGCTCCTTAGGTTGGCTTTCTGATCAAAATAATGCCTCTAAGTTGTAGTGAGGGAAGTTGGGAGAGTATTTTGGCAGAGTTTGGGCGAACCATAAGGCTTTGAAGGTGTGATAAAATGAGAAGGAGGAGTGCCCTTTTATAAGAGGGGTGAGGGGTACCCTTGGAAAAGCTAGAAATATTAATTTATAATAAATTCTTATTCGGTTTATAATGGATCCAAATTTGATTATTTAAATTTTAAGGTAGGGATGGGTCGAATACAACTCAAAAAATAGAATTTAGACAAGTTTGGGTACTTATATTAACCTTATCTTTAAGTATTAACTCTAAGTTAATTAGTTTCACTTTTACAATGTCTCTTTGTATTTTTATATAATATGGTTAATAAACATACTATATACATCCAAGCGACCCCAAAGTGGTCCATTAATGATGAAAATATCATGATATAAGTCTCTTGGCCGAACCTTAGATTTTTAGGAATTTAATATCAATTAATAATATAATATTTGTTTTAAGAACTCTTTTATGTCAATTTTGACAGTATTCAATAGTTGATTTTTGTTAAACTCATAACAGATTGATTACTTCGAAAAAGGTCAATTAAATCAATCCTAATATATCATATTATCATATAAAATTAGTTTAATTCATTAAACGTTTAATATTATATTTATTTGGGTATTTATAAAATCAATTATTTTAATGTTTCACTATTATAGTAATTACTACATCATCATTGTGTCATAAATAAAATAACATATTTAATGTCTAAAAATTATAAATAAAATATAAATATGTAGGAAATCCTTTTATCTTTCTAATGAATATTTATAATCTAAAATACAACATATATATCCCTATGTAACAATTGTTTTTCTAAAAGATATATGCTTGTGTCATTTTTGTATTCATTTTAACTTAATTAAAATAAAGTGTCATTATCACTTACAAGTGGATCTATGGGGTCCCAAAATCGACCCAAAGATACCCATGGTCGAACATTTATCAACCAATAAGGCTAGGACACGTTTTAGGATAATTTAATATTATTATAATATTATTTTTTAACCCTTATTTACCGGATTTACCATTAACCATGGTAAATAAAATTTTTACTGCAGTAATTATTCAAATTGTATAAAAATAAAAGATACATATTTACACAATTTTAACATCATGATTCCAAATATGGAACCCATTTTTCTAAATTCAAAACACAGAAGTGGCAGAAATTAATTTAAAATTAATTCCCGCTGTCAAAACAAAAAGCGTGTTTTTAAGAGATAATAACTATCAAAAGATTGACACCTGTTTATGTTCGGTTTAATTGTAAAATTATGTCAATTGACCAAAATTATATTAAATGGTAAAAATATATTCTAAATATACTTTAAAACCACTTAAATTCATAATTTATCACTATTAATTATTTTGAATAAAAAAGTTGTTTTTAATTAAAATTTAGTAATTTTCACTATTCATCAAAATAAGAAAGTTATCCGAAATGCACCAAAATTTCACCTTAGGCTAAATTCGATATTCGGAATCCAAAAATGAAGTCCATTTTAAAATATAAAATATATATAATTTCAAAAAGTAGGTATTACTATTCATAACGGCTAGTTTGATTGGTTGTGGTGTGTTAGAACTCGAAGTTGCGTACAACACACGCTACTATATTATTCAAAGGAAAGCGTACCGTGGAAGCTTGGGATGTTTCATTTTAAATTTTTTTGATGTCCCCATTTAGTCAAAAAGTTTAAAATATTGTATTTAAAAAGGTTTCACTATTAAAAGTTGATAAAAGTGCAATACTGAAAATGAATCTGTTCTTGTATTATGTCTAAGAAACTCACAATATGGATTCTAAAATTATAAAGATTATATAAAGTTTAAAATTTAGTTAATACTATTCATAACCTCTTTTGAACGGCTTGTTTGGTAAGTCATGGTGTGCTTGAACTCGGTGTTGCGTGTAGTGCAAGTTATTGTATTATTTTAAAGAAATAACACACTATGAAATCTTGGGGTGTTACATTCTCCCCTCCTTCAATAAATTGCGTTCTCGCAATTTGAAATTGTTCTTCGAAAATAAAAGGTAAAAAATATCTTTGTGGGAAAACCCACATCGAAAATTGGGTTACTAAAATTTAGTCTTAATATGAGGAAATGAGAAATGAAAGGGTCACCACCAAATTATGATCTCGATTAGGAGAACATTGGTGGCGATTAGAGACATATAATTGGAGGAAAAACGTAAATATTTATAGGTAGTGATTGAGGTCATAAATCACAAACAAGTATAAAATTGGGGTCCTTAAACTCATCATTCTATGATGATTTGAAATACCATCGGTTCAACAAAACATAGGGTATTAGGATAACACATTTTTGACGTTTCAAAATATCTTAGTTGAAATCCCACATTGAAAAATGAATTAATGAGGCCTCTATTTAAAATAAAGAGTGGAAAGTATGAAGAATACCGAAAATAACACATACTAGGGTTCCATGTAGGAAAATATGGATATGGAAGAGAAATCTAACCATCAATTATCTGATGGAGAGTGGTAGAGAACATGGCTATGAAAAGGCCAACAATCCCAAAGCCATAAATTAGTGATGATTTAAGGTACCATCTAGGAAAAAAATTTTGTTCTATGTTCCTTTTCTTAATGTTGAGGAATTTATTTATGAGATTGGATAAGATCATAAGGAGATATACTTACTTTATAATTAGAGTTTTGTCCATTAATAAATTTCTACCACAAACTCATCTTTCACTCGTAAAAAAAATTCTATTTATACTATTCGTACAGGGTTCCAAAATAAATGAATTTATAATTCATCTACAAGATCCTTTAAAAAAAACTACATTATTTAATCCATGACATCTCTTGGGCTAGTGGTAGGTGATACACCCTTGTCGCCCTTCGGTTGCGGGTTCAAGTCTCGCAGCCTTGCCGGACGCGACGGGTTGCCGCCCGACCTCCGGGTTGTCCTTTTATGGAAATCCAAAATTAATCTCAAACTAGAATTTATCCAAAATATTTCTGACCAAACTCACAGTCCAATATTTATAAGGAAGTTAAACATAATGTAGATCCTTTTTACCACGTAATAGCATATGAATACCTTCATCATGTATTCTTTTAATACACTGAAACATCCTGAATTACCATATTCCTTATTGATTACATTCATGCTCCCTTATTCCAAATAGAATGCTGGATATACCTCATCAATCCAAAAATGTTTTAAACCCCAAAAATAATGGAATATACAGATCATTAATCAGTTCCAAGGTAGTCAAGAATATCCAATATAATTTATCCAAAACAATCATGTATTATTCCAAAATCACTAACTCGGTATCAGAACTATATTATGGTTTATCATTCTCTCAACCATATATTTTCCAAAAATTTATCCTGCTGTTGAGTCACCTTTCTTTGATCCACACAATCTCAAGTCCTTAATGAAATAGTACTACAGTAAAATCCTTATATACTCCATAATTATTATAACAATTACATTGTTGATACAACACACAATTGACACAATCAACATAAGAACTCTAATCATTCCTCTTCATATGTGGTAGTATCATAACTTGATTATTATCCAATAACATCATTTGCGGCATATTCTGATGACTGGGACATAGGTTCGCATAGTGTCCAAACTCCTTGCAAATGAAGCATTGTACATTTGAAACCATTTTCTTACCCTTGCAGTCACGTACTTTGTGCCCTTTTCCTCCACACTTATAACAAACTCACATTCCTTTCAGGCAAGTTCCAGGGTGTTTCTTTCCACAGTTACCACATATAGGAAAATTCTTCTTTTTCATCTTCCCTTTATCCATCTATCTATCTTCCACCCTTTTCTTCTCTTGCTTCCCTTCAAAGCCATAGGACTCAGTAAACTCTTTACTTATCTTATCAACACATGATATTATTTCTTCATATGATGATAATACATGTGAGACTATTTCTCTTGTAAATTCTGGATTAAGACCATAAAATATATGATCCTTCTTTCTCTTTGTATCATGTGCATTGCTAGAGTTCTCATTCCTTCTACTAGGCGCCATTTCTAAACATTGGCATACACTAGATTAGTTTATGAATAACAATATCTAATCCCAAACATTTAAAACACATAACATAAATTAAATAGTTTATGGATATAATCCATAATCATAAAAATGTCTCCTTTGAGGATGTTTATACTCATAAATCCTTCATAATGATTTGTAAATAAAATGACAGTTATCCTAAGCATATCCCCCGGGAGTGTCGTAACCAAGAGTGTAGCAAGGCCCGTTGCCGTGCACCAGTTCCCGTTCGAGTCTAGCTCAAAGCAGTGTTTTCGGGTTTTACCCCTAGGTACATCTATGCCAGAGCCGCCTCTACCTGCTCGTACCCAGACAGGGATGTATTGCTCAGAAAACTCACAAAATCTTTACAATACCAAAATTCTAGGAAGTTCTTCTATACTAATCCTCAAAGTTCATCTTAGGTCTACGTGCTCAATCAGAGTTTATCTAAATCTAGCTTCCAAGGTTTGTAGTAAACTTCCTCTGATACCAACTGTAACTCCCTGACCCCAGTTACCTAGAGTCGGTGCATTATTACATAACATTGGCATTATCACAAGAAAGATCAAATCTCGAAAGACCGATTGGTTTAGTAGCCTTGGAATCACTAGATATATTTATAAGTTTTACATTACATCATAAAATGAAAAACTACTACAACAACATAATGTCTCCACAGTCCATACTATTTTCCCCTCATAATATCCCTGCAGGTCATTCATAACATACTTCTTCACATCCTGGGGAAAATAAAACATAGAAAAGGGGTGAGCTCAAATGCCCATTAAGGATAACAATATAGCGGAACATTCAAAATAAGCATAAACATTTAAGGCAATGCATTACTAAAACAAAAGCCTTTTAAACTTGAACTTCAACATAGTATGGCAAAAGTAAAATGAAATAATGCCATTTACTTATTCACATGGATATTCTACTAATCGAATAATCACATGAAAAATCAATAACTACTTTCATAATGATGGAATGCATAATGCTAAACTTTAATTTCTTTTCAAGGCCTCGTGCCAAGACCTTGGGGCTAACTGTAACCAGAACCCAACCCGGAGTGCCTCTAGTAACCGGACACCAACCTGGAGTGCCTCTAATAACCGGACACCAACCCGGAGTGCCTCTAATAACCGGAGACCAAACCGGAGGGCTTACTTTTACCAGTCCCTAACCTGGAGGGCTTACTTTTACCAGTCCCCAACCTGTAGGGCTTACTTCAACTAATCCCCAACCTGGAACATACTTGTCCAACACATTCATATGAAGTAAAGGATGAAATATAACATAAACATTCTTATTGGAACTAGCATACGAAATGTCAATACTTTACTCATAAACCATGAATGACACATCTACAGTCAAACATATCACAAAAATCATTACAATATGGAAGTTTTATATCATAATAAATCAACTGCAAATAATCTTAAAATTCCTCAAAGGATGTTGACATAGATGAAAATGTTTTTTAAAAAATTATTGAGAGAAAAATCCCTTTTTCATGAAAATTTTTTAATGTTACACAATTTAGAAAGTAAGGCATTTAAATACATTTTTGAATCAAAGTGTCCCATACCACTTTGAGAATTTTGAATGGAATTAACACATCTAAAACATTCATTTTCATATAAATAAATCCTTACAAACCATTTTGAAAACATGGACATAAATGAGGATGATTTAGAAGAATAAATATTTAAAAACTTTAAAATGATGTTTTAGTAAAAGTTACCTTTGAAATAATCCCTTTGAAAACTCTTTTATGAAATATTGACATGTATAGTAAATATGTCCCTGTAGATACTTACCTAAAGACAACCTCAGATATTAAAGAGATTGTGAAGTAAACCCTTATCAATTTGGTAACTTATGAAACATACAACCCATGAAAGAGGTATCATACAATTAAAATGTAAATACACATAAGGTAAATCTTATTACACAAAGAATACAATTATGGGCAGTACATACACCACACAAAAGATAATGGTGGCAATATGGCATGAATCTCACAGGAATAAGGAGTGAGATGAAAACCCCTTACCACGTTAATCAACCGAGTCGTATGGAAAAAAGTTAATATACACCAAATTATTTACAGAATAACATGAATATAAAGATAATCATGATAATATATATCAAATTCCAGTACACAATACACCACATTCAATAATTTAGTGGCGAATAATGGAAATCTCACGGAATTGAATGTGAGATAAGAAAATCCCTTACAAAGTTAATCAACTGAGTCATATGGCCAAAAGATAATAACCACCAAATTATTTATAGAATAACATGAATATAAATAGAATCATGATAATATATATCAAATTGTAGTACACAATACACCACTTTCAATAATTTAGTGGCGAACAATGGAAATCTCACGGAATTGAAAGTGAGATAAGAAAATCCCTTACCTTGTACTTTTACTTGGTTGGGGTAGGTTAAACTCCTGTATAATATTTAAATAAATGTTATTAAAATATACAAGAATCATATATATTAATATCATATCATATATGATCTTTTAACTTTGCTTTGTTAATAATGTCTTAGTATTATCGTTGTTTCGGGTGTTAACTTACTCGTTTTCTTTTATATGTTTTATTACGTAAGCCATGTTTGTAATGGATAGGTTGTATATTATTCATATCCAGAATGATATCAAGTCTTTAAACATCATTTTTAAATCAGAAAATGATAATTATATTTGAATGGATATGATGGAGAATTAATCTCATCGCGTTCGTGGAGACGGTAGTCCGTACGTACGCACGAGCGACAATATCATTATTTTGATATAAAAATAATATATAAATGAATGGTATATCATATATACAGAATCACTAACATGTTATATTTATTATTTACATGAGTTACACATCATTATTATACCCATCCAAATAATAATATATTGAATAACAATTACACCACGACGTGGAGACGGTAAGCCGTACTTACGCACATATGGTGACATGTTATTCAAAGGGTGGATAGAATACTGAATATGGTTGTACCATATTTATAATAACATCACAGTATATATATGATACTGGAGTTATTATTTTAGAATGGTAACAACAATGTAAGAAGAAGGGGAAGAAGAAGGAACTTGGAAAAAGAGTGGTGAAATCATTACCTCTTCTTCGGTTCCTTCCTTTTGATTTGATCAAAAGGGCTCCTTAGGTTGGCTTTCTGATCAAAATAAGGCCTCTAAGTTGTAGTGAGGGAAGTTGGGAGAGTATTTGGGCAGAGTTTGGCCGAACCATAAGGCATTGAATGTGTGACAAAATGAGAAGGAGAAGTGCCCTTTTATAAGAGGGGTGAGGGGCACCCTTGGAAAAGCTAGAAATATTAATTTATAAAAAATTCTAATTCGGTTTCTAATGGATCCAAATTTTATTATTTAAATGTTAAGGTGGGGAGGTGTCGAATACAACTCATCCAATATAATTTAGACAGGTTTGGGTACTTATATTAACCTTATCTTTAAGAATTAACTCTAAGTTAATTAGTTTCACTTTTACAATGTCTCTTTGTATTTTTATATAATATGGTTAATAAACTTACTATATACATCCAAGAGACCCCCAAGTGGTCCATTAATGATGAAACTATCATGATATAAGTCTCTTGTCCGATCCTTAGATTTTTAGGAATTTAATATCAATTAATAATATAATATTTGTTTTAAGAACTCTTTTATGTCAATTTTGACATTATTCAATAGTTGATTTTTGTGAAACTCATAACAGATTGATTACTTCGAACAAAGTCAATTAAATAAATCATAATATATCATATTATCCTATAAAATTAGTTTAATTAATTAAAAGTTTCATATTATATTTATTTGGGTATTTATAATATCAATTATTTTAATTTTTCACTATTAGAGTAATTACTGCATCTTCATTGTGTCATAAATAAAATAACTTATTTAATGTCTAAAAATTATAAATAAATTATAATTATGTAGGAAATCGTTTTATCTTTCTAATTAAAATTTATAATATAAAATCCAACATATATAACACTATGTAACAATTGTTTTACTAAAAGATATATGCTTGTGTCATTTTTGTATTCATTTTAACTTAATTAAAATAAAGTGTCACTATCACTTACAAGTGGATCCATGGGATCCCAAAATCGACCCAAAGATGCCCATGGTCGAACATGTATCAACCAATAAGGCTAGGACACGTTTTAGGGTAATTTAGTATTATTATAATATTATTTTTTAACCCTTATTTACCGGATTTACCCTTAACCATGGTAAATAAAATTTTTACCGCAGTAATTATTCAAATTGTCAAAAAATAAAAGTTACCTATTTACACAATTTGAAAATCCTGATTCCAAAAATGGAATCCATTTTTCTAAATTCAAAACACAGAAGTGGGAGAAATTAATTTAAAATTAATTTCCGTTGTCAAAACAAAAAGCGTGTTTTTAAGAGATAATAACCATCAAAAGATTGACACCTGTTTATGTTCGGTTTAATTGTAAAATTATGTCCAATGACCAAAATTATATTAAATGGTAAAACTATATTCTAAATATACTTTAAAACCACTTAAATTCATAATTTATAACTATTAATTATTTTGATTAAAAAAGTTGTTTTTAATTAAAATTTAGTAATTTTCACTATTCATCAAAATATGAAAGTTATCCGAAATGTACCAAAATTTCACCTTCGACTAAATTAGATATTCCAAATACAAAAATGAATTCCATTCTAAAATATAAAATATATATAATTTCAAAAAGTAGGTATTACTATTCATAACGGCTAGATTGATTGGTTGTGGTGTGTTAGAACTCGAAGTTGCGTACAACACACGCTGCTATATTATTCAAAGGAAAGCGTACCGTGGAAGCTTGGGATGTTTCATTTTAAATTTTTTTGATGTCCCCATTTAGTCAAAAAGTTTAAAATATTGTATTTAAAAAGGTTTCACTATTAAAAGTTGATAAAAGTGAAATACTGAAAATGAATCTGTTCTTGTATTATGTCTAAGAAACTCACAATATGGATTCTAAAATTATAAAGATTATGTAAAGTTTAAAATTTAGTTAATACTATTCATAACCTCTTTTGAACGGCTTTTTTGGTAAGTCATGGTGTGCTTGAACTCAGTGTTGCGTGTAGTGCAAGTTATTGTATTATTTTAAAGAAATAACACACTATGAAATCTTGGGGTGTCACAAATAGTGTTTCCTAAATAGTAACCTTCTAATTGTACCTTTTAATGGTATCCATGAAAAGAATTTCCATAATGGTAAACTTCTAATGGTTACCTTTTAACGGTAGTCTTGAACAGTGTGTCCAGAGCAATAACCTTCTATCGGTAACCTTCTAATAGTGACCATGAATAGTGTCTCCAGAATGGTAACCTTCTATCGGTAACCATAAACCTTGTTTCCAGAATAGTAACCTTCTAACAGTGACCTTCTAATGGTAGAATTGATTAGTATTTCTAGAATGGTGTGTTATATCGGTGACCTATATCGGTAACCTCTAACGATTGGTGTACAGTAACATTATGTGTACAATGTTTCCATAATGGTATGTGTACAGGGTTTCCAAAATGGTGAGGTCTATCAGTATACTCTAACGGTGTGGTCTATCGGTAACCTCGAATGGTGAGGTCTATGGAAACCTTTAATGGTGAGGTATATCGGTAAGCTCTAACGGTGAGGTCTATCGTTAACCTCTAATGGTGAGGTATAACGGGGACCTTCTCTATCCTTTTCCAAATTTTGAGTATGTGAACAGTGTTTCCAGCTTCCTAATGTTTCTCCCCTTTGACGTTTCCTTTGACGTAAAATACATTTTAAGCCTTGTTTTAAGGACTCATAAGGTCGATTAAAAGTCCATAAATCCTATATTAATTATTCTTAAGGCCCTGGATATTTTAACTTGGTCAAACAACGTGGGTCAATACGATTTGATTTTAATTGGGAATTAAGCGTATCTTAAACCGTCGCCCCATTAACTCTACAAAAAGGACATCATATCATCATCCCTAGTTCTTCGTCACTGTTCTCGGCTATAAAACGCTATAAACTTTCAATCCTTCTCGTATTAGTTTCCCAATCAAAATTTACTCCCTTGATTGGTTCAAACATGTTTTGATGCAACCAAGTTGTATCAATCTATCATTGATATAAGGTTTGTTTATCGTTATTCATTTGGGTATCATCTTCTCATGTTTCCCCTTTCCATTTTACAGCATGTAATATTCATGCTTCCAAAGTGGTTTTCTTGGGGTTTGGATGGTGATGTCGTACTGTGGCACCCACGGGTGGATACAGTTGTTGCGAGAGGAGGATCGTGACCCATTGTGTGGATAAAGAACGAGAGGAACTGTTAGAGGTAGGGGATTCGTTTCTTCTCTTTTATTTTACATGGAAAAGCATTATTAGCATGTTTAATCCCACAGGATGACAATGGAATTAAAATAATAAATATTTTAACTAGACAAATAAATTGATATAGATCTTATGTTATTGCCTTATGTTTTTCTAGATAGTTTGATATCTATGCTTGATTTTATTAACTATTCATTCTTGATGGAAAACAGAAAATAACATAAATTTGGATTAATTTATAATTGATGTCGAATGATAAAGAGGCATGTAAACGAAAATGGTTCTTATTTAAATTTTATGTTAATAAAATTGGTGTAATAATCATGTTTTTTATTGTGATATCTTATTGATTAGGTTTCCCGAATTTTAGAACCTACGAGTAACAAATCTGTTAATTCAATATGGATTAACGAACTGATGGTTTGATAATTCCTTAAGGGGTTATGAGTTACACTCTTGTTTATTAAAGGGACAAGAACCCAATTAATGTGGTGTTTTTTTCTTACTGCTTGTATTGTGATGTGAAACTAGATGGAAGTTATGATATGTGGGTCCATGTAGGCTTTTGGTTGTGGCAAAAGATGATGCCTAGAGTGGTGAGATGCATCCGTTTATGCATGTGGGTGTCGGGGATGACAACAGGGATGATGGAATGGGATGAATGTGATTTTTTGATGCTTGGTCATTTTGATCAGTTTTTTATCTGCTGTAATTTTCCCCACATATCAAGGAAATTTGTCTTAATTATAATTCTCCCGAAAAGGGCTATGACACACGGGGTATGCCACGTGCATTCCATGTTTAGATTCTCAAGGAAGGCTGCGTATATGCTATTTCTATAAGTGACAATGAATCTACGGGTAGTACATATACTCACCGTGTGGATCTTACATGTGTTAAGTAGCATAGACTATTTTTCTAGAATGCATGGGAATGTGGGAAAGTAATTAATTAATGAATAATTGAATAAATGGTTTTAACCAATGAGGATAGAGATGCTAGAACATAATGATGAGGATTTACATTTTGAAGGAACAATTGAATTTGGGTGTGATACTAATTAAATTTATGGTGGAATTTTTCTTGGTTAATTAATGTTTAAATAATTAATTAACGTACAATGGAACTAATAAAAAGGGAATTATGTAATCTTATAAATCTATTTAAATGTTTGTGTGCTTATAAGATACCTAGTCTTAGAAGTAACAGCCCGAAGTCTGAGAGGCATTAGCTGCTGTTGTGTTTAAGAATATGTAATTCACATAGTGTGGTTGGGAGATATAATATATTCTGTACTTTTTGGGTTTCTATATGCAACTCCACCATGTCAGTAATGGAAACTAACACATCGGTGATTCTGATCCCTAGGGGTGTTTTCCCCAACATTCTGGTGGGAGGATGGATGGATGACTACCCCCTTTGGCTGAACTCTCTTCTCTTGGTAGTTACTGGTGCTGGTAGGCACATTGGTTAGTTTTCCCCATATATGAGTGTAGAGGGTTGTAATGTCTTGTTGTTATTCATATACATATATTCTGGATATATTTTTCAATTAACTACTATATGTTCAACGTGTATAGGATGTGATGGCTTGAGGATCCTTACTCGGTGTATGGGCAGTAATGGATTGAGGTATAATACCTGATGTATGATACAATTTATGTGAGTTGTGGTGGCTCCCAGAAACTACCTGGATACTTTGGTGTGTGGTTGTGGTGATTTTGTTGCACGAGGAGCATATTGTGGTGCTTCTTCCAGGTCTCTGCAGGCAATCCTTTTTGAAGATAGATGCTCAGGACGTACGACATTGGGGAAAAGTGTCAAATCAGTGGGGAAGTAGTAGTGGGGTACCTTTGATATTCTTTACTATATGATATATTCTTGTATGCGTTACTTGGTGAGAGAAGCAGTGGTGATGTTGGGAATATAGTATACCTGTTTAGGTGAGGTGTTAGTTTCACTTCTTATTCATTTTGATTTAGCATGATTTATATACTTTTGCAGAGAGGATTTGGGGAGGATCCTACTGAGTATACTGTTATACTAACCCTATGTATATATAAACTGTTTTTCATGTCACTTGGAGCTGGTTAGATATCAATCTAGTTTCTACTAGCTTGGGGATGCAGGAGTAGTTTGGGATGGCGGTTTCTACTGTTTTTGCTTTCATTTGGGTACATGTAGTTTTTCCCTTTCATTTGTAGTACTTTTCCATGGCATATCATATGTGTACTTGGGTTTTTTTATATTCCAGTTCGGAGTTGGAGTTTAATGGTGTCTATCTTATCTCTCTCTTCTGCATGTGTTCTCTTATAGGGTAATGCCTCCCATTTGTGTGTTTAATATACCCTCGGTGCTAGTCGCCAACCTGGGGCCTACTAGGGGCGGGAATCGAGGGGTCATTATCTTCATTTTCACATTACCTGTATAGGAGGGGTACACTTTGTGGGGAGGGGGTCATGAAAGAGTTGTATTAGAGGTCTGGTTGAGGGATAGGATGGAGTTTGGAGTTAGGAATATGTGAGATTGCATGGGTAGGTAGGGAAACTTTCTCATTCATGTTTAGCAAGTGAGGTAAACAGTAGAGACAGGCTTATACCTAGGCGTTTAGGTCCCCCTATGATCTGATTTACGAACCTTTATTTTACCAATGGATACTAAAAAAGGTGATACTAGTTGCTGGGAAGAGTTCAATGAAAGGAGCATGCATCATTCTTCATTGTGCATGTGTTTGAATGGGTAGACCTTGGGATAGGTTAACCAAAAATGAATAAAAGAAATCAATTAATTAATTAATCTTGAGTCTTCCATATTCCAAGTTTAGTAGCTCTAAAGGTTTGTTATTTTATAGGTATGGCTCCAGGTCGACGTTCTCGTCAGGTTTCTGCAGAAAATGTCCAGCAGGCTGTTCCAACAGATCGTCGTAGGGTAGAGGTTGACGACTACGACACATGGCGGAAGACACAATGAGATTTTCAGTGCCATATTCTGTAGAAGGATGATGGATTGGTTTTAGATGCAGTCACGGAATATTGGTTAGAGGATCTTGAGATCAGCTTTAGTTCGATTGGTGCTCATAAGGAGCACATGGTGTCCTTGTTTGTGACGATGCTGCGTGGAGCAGAAAGGATGTAATAGTTCTTATTCCTCAAGGATCATGAGGATTCAATGATCCCATGGGAGGAGTTCTGAGGCAGGTTTAGAGTCGAGTTTCTTTCCTCGACTGTGAAGACATCCATTCGCCAGGAGCTTCTTACCCTTTGATAGGGGAAATCTAGTGTTCGAGAGTTTGGAATCAATTTTAGTAACCTTTTACGATATCCTTCGGATCTCTTACAAGATAAGGAGGCCAGGGCGAGGCATTTAGAGGATGATTTGCATCTAGAGTTACATCTTTAGGTACCCCCTTTAATGATAATGACATATCTTGAGGTGTTGGAGAGGGAAAAGGTTGTTGAGAGGGATTTTTCCAGGACTAGATCATTACGAGAGGGGAGTTGTCATGATTCCTCATGAAGTAGAGCTGTGGTCCGAGGTTCCCCGTTTTCAGGGAAGAAGACTTTCCATTCATCCGAGGTTATGCCCCAACCCTTCACATCTTGTTTCTCTTAATGAAAAAACTCTCAGTCCTATGCCAAGGGATCATGTGGTTTTTTTTCTTGGAGTGGTTGTGGTCATCCGCAGCAGGAGTGCCTGACCTTTTAGAGAATTCATTGTGCACCCGGTGCTACTCTCTTGGTTCCTCCTTTGAGAATGTTCCATCCGAGGTCGTAGCAGCAAGTTGAAACTACTTTATATTAGCAGAGGGTAGATGGGGAAGGTATAGGACAACCCCATGATTCTCTCCGTCCTCATAGAGTTCAGCGCCGCCATGGTGGTAGTCGTCATCAGGGTGAGAGAGGCTGTGGATGAGGTCGTAGTCAGCTTCATGCTCTAGCGTTGCTAGCACCAGACGAGCCAAATGTCATTTGTGGTACCCTTTCCTTGTTTTCTACCTTTTTGTATGCCTTGTTTGATTCATGAGAGACACACTAATTAATATCACCTACCATTGTCCTAGATTTTGGACATGAGGTAAAGAGGCGTCCAGTGCCCTTGGAATTGACTACGCCAGTTGGAGGTCGAGCTGACTTGTTTGAAGTATGTGGAGACTCTGAGCTAGTGTTGGAGAAACACTAATCTTGGGGAGATTTCATATGTTTACGAATACAACCATATGATATCATCCACGACATGGATTGGTTTTATATCGTAGAGGCTAACATGGATTTCATCAAGAATAATGTCATTTTCATTGGTGCGGATGGATAGTAATTCGTGTTTTTTGGTGAGAGAGATCCTTGGATGGGTCATAGGTGCATTCCATCCTTATCATCCTTGATGGTTGAGATGATGTTGTGTTCATCAGAGGTTCAAAAGTTGGCAATTCCTAGGGTCATAGTGGAGTACCCATATGTCTTTTCAGAAGAGGTAGTAACATTACCCCCTCGATGATAGATCGAGTTTGGGATCGATCTACAACCAGAATCTTCTCCTATCTCTATATATCCATATAGTATGTCCCCTTCTATGTTACAAGAACTATGTATACAACTTGATGGCCTGTTATAGTGTGGTTGTTTTTGGACAAGTGTGTCACCTTGGGGAGCACCAGTTTTTTCGTGAAGAATGCATATGACAGTTTGCAGTTGTGTATCAATTATCGTCGCTTAAAAAAAGTGAAAATAAATAATTTATATCCTATTCCTCTGATTAATGATTTATTCGATCAAATGAAGGGTGCAAGTTGGTTCTCAAATATCTACTAATGATCAGGATATCATCACATGCATGTAAAGGATGATGGTATCCCGAAAACTACTTTCTGTTATCGTAATGGTCAAAATGAGTTTGTTTTATTTCCGTTCATAATGATGAATTCTCTAGATGTGGTCATGGGATTGATGAATTCTATGATCTGTGAGTTCCTGGAAAAGTTTGTGGTGGTTTTCATCGATGAAATCCATGTGTACTCCACATCTGAAGAGGAGCATGCAGTGCATCTACATGATGTTTTGGGAGTTCTTCGTAAACAACTGTTGTTTGGGAAGAAGTCATAGTGTAGGTTTTGGGTTTGATAAGTCCGTTTCTTGGGGCATGTTGTGTCCCAAAAGGGGGTAGATGTGAATTCATCGAAGATAGAAGCATTTGTGTCTTGGGTATCCCCCAAGATTTTTTCAGAGGTACAATGTTTCCTTGGTCTCGTGGGATACTATAGGAGGTTCGTAGCCAATTTCTCACGAGTTGAGAATCCGCTGATAGCTTTGACTAAGAAGGATCAAGAATTCATATGGACTTATTAGTGTCAGGAAGCATTCGAGTATCTAAAGGATAAGTTAGTAAGTCCTCCAATCGTTTGTCTTCTAGATGAGAGATATCAGTTTGATGTTTTCTGTGATGCATCCCATCTGGGGTTAGACTGTGTTCTCATGCAGTAGAGGCCAGTTGTTTCTTATGGATCTCGCCAGTTACATCCTCATGAATGCAACTATTCCACTCAATATATTGAGTTGTCGGTCATTGTGTTTTCTATGAATTTGTGGAGACATTACCTCATGGGTGAGAACATTGTGGTTTTCACTGATCATAAGAGTTTGAGGTATGTTTTCTCCCATGGTGACTTGAACCTGCACCCATGTCGGTGGATGGAGTTCTTGTAGGAATACGACTTCGAAATATCGTATACACCTAGAAAATGGAAGGTTGTAGCTGATGAACTGAGACGAAAGTCACACATTGATGTTGTGCGTGAATCTGGTGATTCCTGGAGAGTAATGGAAGATATTTTAGCACTAAATCATGATATGGGAGAAGTTTGGGGAAGAATTTGTCTTTTTCAGATGATGGTACAATGATCCCTGATGAAGAATGTGGAAGAGTCCCAGATGGGATATATTTAGGTGGAGGTCTGGAGCTACCGAGTTGTTTGTGGCGAGGCCCCCGGTGGTTGGACTGAGGATAAACAACACGTTGTGTTGAATCATGGAAGGATTTTTGTTCCCTGGACGATGTGTGAGATGGTTATCAGAGAGTTCCGTAGTTTTCATATAGTAGTACATACTTGAGTGAAAAATATGCACCGATCCATGAGGAGTTAGTTTTTGTGGTCTGGGCTAAAGCGAGTTGTTGCAGAGTTTGGGTTTCGATGTTTAGTTTACAAGAAGGTTATGGCTGAACACCGTGTTCCTGGTGGTCTTCTCCAACCATTGGATATTACTCAGTGTAAGTGGGAGGAAATATCATTGGACTTTTTTACTGGTTTACCTCGAGCTCCAGGAGGACATGATGCTATTTGGGTGTTAGTGGAATGTATAAAAAAATCCTCCCACTTCATAGTTATCAGAGAGTCCATCTCAGTGAATGTTTTGTCGAGGCAGTATCTAGAAGAGGCGGTGAGACTTCATAGAGTTTGTAGGACAATAATTTCTAATTGAGATCCTCATTTTACCTCCAGGGTGACTAGAGGTCTATAACATGCTTTTGGTTCTCAACTATTCCTTAGCACTACTTTTCATCCTCAAACGGTTGGTCAGACAGAGCAAACTATCCCGAATCTTGAATACATGTTACGCTCATGTGTTCTTGATTTTGGAGGTTCATGGATGAGGCACTTACCCTTGTTGGAATTCGTTTACAATAATAGTTTTCACTCCACCATCTGTATGGGGCCGTTTGAATCCTTTTATGATCGGCCTTACCGTTCTTCATTGTGCTGGATTGGGGTAGGAGAGTCAGCAAATATCGGACCGGAACTAGTTCTGAATACCACAGAGAAGGTCCATGTTATTTTTGAGAGGATGAAGATAGCACATGATTGACACAAATCATATGTTGATCAAAGCAGGAGACCATTGGATTTTAATGTTGGGGATCATGTGTTTCTAAAGGTGACTCCCCGTCGTGGGCTGTAAATGTTTGGTCGTGGATGTATGCTTTATCCCAAGTTTGTTGGGCCTTTCGAGGTGTTAGCTTGTGTTAGAGCTGTGGTGTATCGAGTAGCACTTCCACCACAGATGAGATGGATACATGATGTTTTCCATATATCATAGCTCTATCGTTATCTTCGTGATGACTCTCACATCATCAATTTCAGGAGATATCGATTTTGATGATGATGAAACCTTTGATGAATGACCTATGGAGATTCAAGACCATAATGAGATGTTGTTGCGTGGATGTTCTATTCCGTAGGATTGTGTCTTGTGGAGACATTGTGGTGTCGAGGAGAGTACGTGGGAGCGGGATCCCCATATGTGTGTCCAATACCTAGAGCTATTTTAAGTTGATGTTTTGAGTTTTCTTTGATACTATATTTTATGTACCTTTGTTCTTATGTTATACATAAATTTTTTGGATATGGATTTTTTGTTCTCTTGCTCTCAGATGTCGTGGTTTTGTTTTATCTTTTGAACATCTCAGGATGGTTTTTCCCTAAGAGGTATCTTACGGGGTGGTTGTTCGAACACATCGTTTCCTCTGTGTTGGTTTTGAATTATCGAGGTTGAGAATGATTTCATAGGTATCTAATGTAATGTATCGGACCTCTCCAGCCCATTACTTTGTTGAGTTATGGTTTTTGAGGTGTTCTAGGAGGCTAGGGTATCTTTTTCCAAACATGTTGCCAATATTTTTAGTTCTGTGAATAGAGTTCTCAAATTGGTATCCTTCTAACGGTAACCTTCTAATGGTGACCATGAACAGTGTTCCCAGAAGTATAACCTTCTAATGGTGACCTTCTAACAGTATTCTTGAATGGTGTTTCCAGAACGGTAACCTTCTATCGGTAACCTTCTAACGGCGACCATGAAAAGTGTTTCTAGAATGGTAACCTTCTATCGGTGACCTTCTAAAAATGATGATGAACAGTGTTTCTAGAATGGTAACCTTCTAATGGTGACCGTCTAACAGTAGACTTGAATAGTGTTTCCAGAATTTGGAGGTCTATCAGTAACCACTATCATTAACCTTTAATGGTAGGTGTACAATAACGGTAGGTGTACAATGTTTCCAGAATAGTAGGTGTACAGTGATTCCAGAACGGTGAGGTATATCGGTAACCTCTAACAGTTAGGTCTATTGGTAACCTCTAATGGTTAGGTCTATGGTAACCTCTAATGGTGATGTCTATCTCTAACCTCTAATGGTGAGATCTATCATTAACTTCTAATGGTGAGGTATAACGGTGATCTTTTCTTTCCTTTTCCAAATTTTGAGTATGTGAATAGTGTTTCCAGCTTCCTACAATTCCACCCATTTGACGTTTCCTTTGATGTAAAATACATTTAAAGCCTTATTTTAAGGAATCATAAGTCCTATTAAAAGTCCATTAATCCTATATTAATTATTCTTAAGGACCGAGATGTTTTTACTTGGTCAAACCATGTTGGTTAATGTGATACGATTTTAATGGGGAATTAAGCTTATCTTAAAACGTCACCTAATTAAATCTACAAAAGTGACAAGATATCATCCTCTCTTTTTCATCCACTTTGTTCTTGGCCATGAGACTCTAGAACATTTCAATCCTTCCCGTAGGATTTTCCCAATCAAACTTTACTCCATAGATTAGTTTCGTCCTGTTTTAATGCAACCATGTTGTATCGATGAATCTTTGATATATGGTTTGTTTTATCATTGTTCTGTTGCAGATCATCTTTTCATGTTTCTACATTTAATGTTATAGCATGTAATCTTTATTCTTCTAATGGGGTTTTCTTGGGGTTTGGTTGGTGTTGTTGTATCGTTGCAACCTCTGGTGGATGTGACCTAAATCGTCATTGAATCCTGTCAAACTTTAATATTTATATTCCTACTAACTAAAGTATATGTGGCAAGTAGGGTCGAACCCATAGGGAAGGTAAATTTTTCCACTATTAAACTAAAAACTTGGAAAACTCCACTGTTGTTAGCAGTGGAGTGATTTTTCTAATTTTCACTTTTTATATTTTTATATCATTTAAATTTTCTATGATTTTATGTACTGTTAAGTAAAACTACACACCTATTGTAAAATTGTTTGACTAATAGTAAAACCGAGTACAACTGGAGACAAGTTGCAAGAAATGAGATAAATGCTGGTAAAAGACAATAGTAAAGAACGCTCGGGGTTCATCCTAGTCTACTGGTTTGAATTTATTGTCCTTATCGTTTAAAGTACTGCATCGTACCACCGAAATAAAAGGCAACTTACTTCCCTCTCCATGAGTTAAATCGTGGAAATTATACAACATAGAGTTTTCCGCTCCAAGAAGTACAACTTCAGAAGAATTAATTAAAAAGAACAACAATACAAACTCGCCGTAAGTACTGAAGATTCATTATGATTTGTTTACTAAAAAGATAACTCGATAACCAATCTCTCCGAATGATTATACAGTTTTGAAAATGCAGTGATTTTGGTCCCCAACAAGAATATAAAATTAGAACTGATCTCGCCAATCAATTCTAATCACATTAAAATGAAAAGTGAAAAGGATGAAAAAGATACAAGTAGAGATAAAAGAAACCCCGAACTAGAAGACAAATCTAACAATAACATTCATTATCACTATAGAAAAGAAGCACATTTCAAAAGAACAGATTAAAATAATTTAAAAAAGGGGAAAAGAACTCCCCAAAAATGCTATGCTCCTCTGCTCCATCGACTTCAGGACTGCAACACTCCGGATGAGAGGGAAGCTGTCAAATCATCAATTCGTCACAGGTTGTTCGAAAATCCCCCACTCCAAAGACCGTTGTTTGTTTAGCATAAGTACCCTGCTGTCATACATTGCATGTCACTTCCCCATCGTCCACCGACTTCAAGAGTTCTTCACCCACACACTGCACACGTGCGCTTAACCCGTGACAGGCACGTCGCATGAGTTTTTCCCTAGTAACTAACTCCAGATGTGTTAGTTGGATGAACCTAGACAGGTTTAAGCCCCTTGAATTAACCTACCATGTAAAATAGAATAAATAAATGAGATCATAAAGGAATAAAATTATTTAATTTTTAAGTTAAGAGTTATTTTTAGAATGTTAACAAAAATTGATTGAATATTTTTTCTATACATTATAAAACTATTCACATAATAATACTAAGTTGATAAAAAAATATTAATTTAATTAGGTTTATAGTTATCATTACTAAGTTATTAATTTAATAAATTTTTTTAAACTATGTTATTAAAAATTAAGAACATTAATAAATAAGTAATTAAGATATTAATTTAGATTGAATTAATAATTTAATTATTACTATAAAAGAAATTAAATTATTATATTAATTAATTAATAAGTAAATTTTATTTTAGTAATTAAAATAATTACTTAAGTTATAAATATAATTAAATTAAAAATTATTTTTTATAATTATTTATAATTATTATTAATTATATTGTACAATTAATAGTAAATTAATTTATTATAAACATTTATTATTAATTAAGTTTTGTATAATTTAATTTTTAATTAATCTATTTTATTAATATAAAAATTGTTTAAAAATTATAAAATTTAAAAATTTATTTTATATTAATTTGATTTAGTTAAAATTACATTAATTTTAACTTGACACTATTTTTTGTCATCTTCTTTTAAATTTACTTTGTTATAATTTTATTATTATACTTTTAATTTAGTTAAAGTTAATATTTTTTTATCTTCCTCCTCCCCCCAATTCAGCACACAGGGTAGGGGGAGGGTTATCTTTGGTGCCGCAAAATAGCGACGGCGCCCTCGGTGCAGCGCGACATCCTGGCTTCAGCAACGTCGCGACATCAGGAATCCGCGGCGGACAAGCTTTCCTCAGCTCCAGCACAGTCTCTTCAGAAAAAGCGGTGGCAGGGGGTCTTCAGCCTTCAGTAGGTGCATCGACGCCTTCCACTCCCACCAGAGGCAGACAACATCAGCACGACGGACCCTCTATGGCGTATCACCAGCTCGCCCAGGTTTGCAGCAACGAAATGCGCAAGTCTCCCACAGCGGCTGCCCCAACTCGTCTTCACCTCTTTGGTTAGAAGTGGGAAAAAAACTTCGCAGACCTCCTTGCAGTGGCTCTGGTGCAGCGCGGAAAATCTCGGACTTCACGGTTCTAGAACGCCTCCAACAGGTGCGGCGTGACACCTCTAAAGCAGCACAACACAACTCAACCCGCAGCTCCGGCGCAACGTTTCACAGTTTGCTTCGTGCGCTGCTCTTGATGGGCGGACCTGGATCAGTCTAAGCTCACCACACACTGGTTCATACTTTCTCGTGGAAAGTGGCGGTGGCGGGACATATCCGCGAGTGGTGAAAGTGAAGAGCAGGGGAAGAAAACCTATAGGTGAGGTGAAGGAGCGGTGAATCTAATGGTGAGGATGAGAGAAAACATGGACTAAAAGTGAGAAAATTAAATTACGGTGAGGTATAGAATAAAAACGGGTAATGGTGAGGGTGAGGCGGAGGTAGTCTAGCGGTGAGGATGACAGTAATGGTTAGGTAAAGCTCACCGATAAAATAAAAATTAAGGGCTCACTGTTACACCAAAAGGTCACCGTTAGAGAATAAAAAATAAAGAGGCTACTGATAAAACAAAAATGAAGGTTACCGGTAGAAATAAATGGAAGTCACCGTTAGATTAAAAGAAGAGGATTCTGGTACAAAAATGGTCACTTTTATACAGCGATGTGACAGTGCGGATGTCACTGTTAGTTATAATCTACCTCACTGGTAGACTAAAACAAAATAAAAATGAATTATTAACCAATCTTCATACATAAAATAATATAATTTATGTTTAAAAACTATAAAATAATTAATTAATTAACTAATTGCACAATAAAAACTAAGGGAGAACCATTTATTTTAATTTTAAAATACAAATTATTTACTTAAACGACGAGCATGAAGACTAATCACATAAAATAATAAAATTAACCTATTCTAATGTAACTTAATTAGAAGAGTACTTAATAAAATAAATTCTAAGTAAATTAATTAGAATTATGTTGATTAAATAGTTGTTTAAAGTAAAATTTAACTTAATGAGAAGCTAAGAATAATTATAATAAACCAAACTAAAAAAACGTACCATTACAAAATTTTAATATAAGGATCACCGCTACTGATAAATTTAAAAGATCATCAGTAATTTGAATTATAGTTACCATTATACTTAGATAAGGGCTACCGATAGGAAATATTGTTGGTGACAATGGTTACCAATTCATGCAGGGTCACCGATAGACCGCAGAACTAAACGCAACGGTGGGAAATGTAACCGTTAGTGTAAAATGGATAACGGTGACAAAGGTCACTGTTACATTATAGCGGTAACCTGACTAACGGTAACGAAAAAATAAAATTTAAAATTAAACTATTTAACAAGTAAATAAATTAATAATAATAACAAATTAACATTAAATGAACAGATTATAAGTAATTATTATAATTGATAATTAGCTAAATAAAATAAATAAAGAAAAAAGTTATTATTTTAAAGACTAAAATTACACAATTAATTATAAAAAATGTATAATTAACAAATTTAATTATAAAAATACAAAAGTGAATTTATTTATTCAAAATTATTAAATTAATTAAATAAATTGTATAAAAATTAATAAAATGATGTGGAAAACGGAGTAAAAATAAGGCTACATCAAATTGCCCTACACGTAAACATTGTTTTTTGTCAAACAATGTCATGTTTTATTATCATTGAAAACTAGAAGAATGTTTATAATTCAAATAAAAAAGTAACATGTTCAGAACATAAAATAGATGACTACAAAAACATGTCAAAAGGCTTTGAAATTAAATGTCTCATAAGAATCTTGCCTTATGCAAATACTCACTGGTAATTAAGAACACAAAGACCTTCCGTCAAAGAATATGTCACGCCTCCTATGTGGTACAACTTAGTGACTCATTTTAATCCACACTCAATTTCTAATTCCAAGAGTGACATGAGGTAAAACATCAATGGAATTAAGACTATAACAAAGGAACTTTGTACTTTGAATTTTTCACCTAGGTTCCAAATTTTTTTTTATCTTTTTTGCAAATCACCTCAATGACACAACCTAAATGAATCCCATATAAACCATTTAATCCCTTCTTCGTCTGGAGTTCATCATTTCCCTCACCTTAATGAGATCATTTTTGACCCTAGACACTTTATTTATTTTTCCCAAGCCATGTATCATTGTGCTAAGCAAAGTGCAATGCACTTATTAAAAGTGTACAAAAGGCGTTTAGTTAACAGAAATGCACCCAGCATCTAAGGTCTCAGAGACTCACCGTGGGATCCCAGTTTCCCAAATTACTCCAGTTTCAATGGATTAATATAAATCATTTACACTGGCTCATTAAAGCAATTACTTTTAATAATTTAAATTAAAATAATGAGTCCCCTAGAATCAGAATCAAACTTCCAGTTCCAAGGGTTATTACCATAACTCCATAAAAAGGATACCCATATCACTATCAGAAGTAGTTCTTAAACCAAATTTCCATCAAATGACTAAGCAAGAACACTCATCAATCATCCAAAGTCATTAATTTCAAGTTCAAAGCAGAACTCAAATTCTATCAAGGACTTATCCTCAGGAAAGACCCAAAAGAGTACAATGTAAAGCCTAAAATTATGAATGAATTTTGAAAAAATTTAACCATTTTTTTCGTGAAATTTGAACGTTGCAGTGGGAATTGATAGGCTTACATTAAAGCACAATTTATCATAGTCAAGAATTGACCCTCTCACCCACACTTAAAACCCAAATTTGTCCCCAAAGTTTACTTAAAAATATGATGACGAACAATTTAGAAATTAAGGTTCAAAATAGATTTTCAATTATGTAGATAGATGACATGAATAAAGGGTCTCAATGATGTTCAAAAAGATTTTTTTTGCAACAATGAATAAATAACCAGCAGGTTCAAATCCAAGTATTTGCATAAACATTTATGTGAAGTAATAAAAAAAATTCAATGTAGTTCAAACAATTTCATGTAACTCTTGTGGGTGAACAAGGACAAGGGTGTAGCAAATTAAAAGATTGGGTTCAAATGGGTTTTAAATAAAGAAGAATGATGCATGCTACACACCCATCATCCAAATCCATTCCAATGAAACTAAATTTACACTCTACATGCACCCACATACACTTAAATTCAAACAGTGGAAAGATTTTATCAATGAGCTACAGATTCTAAAAATGAGGTACATGCAGATTTTTTCTCCCTCTAATACAGTGACATGCAGCAGAATTTTTTTTAAAACAAATATAATATATTTAATCACACAGAAGTAGAAAATAAATGCAGATATTGAAAAATTCCCTGAAATGCAGTGTCTTCATTAAACCTCTATCATGGGAATTCCACTCTTTAAATGACAGCATCAGCATTCCTAGAAACACAAAGTATATAAACCGGGAACAAGTATCTAGCAAAAACAGCGCATATATAAACCTGAAAAGAAACACTTTATTCAAAGTAAATAAGAACAGAACAAAAGTAAACACAATTAAAGACCATGGGTTTCCTCCCATGCAGCGCTAAGTTTATAGTCCCTAGCCAGAATTCATTCAAGAAAAATTTTCCAGAACAGTGAAGGCAGCCAAGCCCTTTGGCTGCCCCTCAAAATAATGTTTCAATCTTTTCCCATTGACCAACATGCGTTTATTTTCGTCACCAACAATTTAAACAGCTCCATTCTTTATCACTCTCACAATAGAAAATGGTCCAGACCACTTGGACTTCAGCTTTATAGGTAAGAGTTTAAGTATAGAGTTAATGAGAAGGACCATCTGTCGTGGTTTGAACTCTTTGTTTGGAATGATAGAATCATGAAAAATCTTAGTACTCTCTTTATAAATTCTTGAATTACAATAATTATCTCTTCTAATCTCATCATGTTCACTTATCTCAAGTAATATCCTCTCACCAGCACTCTTAAAGTCAATGTTCAGAGCCTTAACTGGCCAATATGACTTATGTTGCAATTCCACAGGTAAATGACCGCATTTCCCAAACAAAATCATGTAAGGAGACATTCTTATTGGGGTCTTCAAAGCAGTTCTATATGCCCATGAAGCTTCATCCAGTTTAAGAGACCAGTCTTTCCAAGAATTTGACACAGATTTCTCAAGAATTTGTTTTATTTCCCTATTTGAAATTTCCACCTATCCACTGGACTGTGGATGATATGGAGTACCAGTTTTGTGAGCACAACCCTATTTTTGCATTAAATAATTAATCTTTTAATTCTTAAAATGTGTTCCATTATCAGTAACAAAAGCCTTTGGGACTCCAAATCTTGTAAAGATATTTTTTTTGACAAATTTTATCACACTATTTCCTTGATTGTTGTGTAGAGCTACTGCTTCAACCCACTTAGATACATAATCCACAACAACAAGAATATACTTATTCCCATGAGATGATGTAAATGGACCCATGTAATCTAACCCCCAAACATCATATATATCTACCTCAAAAATTTCCTTTTGGGGTAACTCCTGTTTCCTACCCACATTACCCAGCCTCTGACACCTGTCACACTCGACCACAAAACTCCTAGCATCCATAAAGAGGGTAGGCCAATAAAAACCAGATTGTAGGTCTTTTTGAGGGGTTAGCTCACCCCATGGTGACCTCCCCAAGGTGAAGATTGAAAACGTTCAAGAATAGACCTCATCTCTTACTCAGGAGTACATATCCTAAGAATACCATCAGCACACTTCCAAAACAGAAATGGATCATCCCATAGATAATATTTAAGCTCAGAAATGAATTTCTTTCTTTGATTGTTAGATAGATTTTTGGGAATGACACCTAATACAAGGAATTTGGAAAAGTCTGCAAACCAAGAAGATTTCCTGACTGTGACAGTGAGTACTTTTTCATCAGGAAAGGATGAATTGATCTCCCTAGGATTTTCATAATTAGATTGGGTAATAGGATGCCTAGATAAGTGATCAGCAACTATGTTTTCAGCTCCCTGCTTATCCCTAATCTCTACGTTAAACACTTGTATCAATAAGATCCATCTAATCAGCCTGGGTTTAGTTTCTTTTTTAGACAACAAGTATTTCAAAGAAGAATGATCAGTGAAAATGATGACTTTTGAGCCTAACAAGTACTGTCTAAACATTTCCAGAGAGATAACAACAACTAACAACTCATTTTCAGTGGTTGTATAATTATTTTGGGCATAATCTAGAAGTCTACTAGAATAGTATACCACATGAAACCTATTATATATCATTTGTCTAAGGACATCACCTACAACCATGTCACTAGAATCACACATAAGTTCAAAAGGTAATTTTCAATCAGGTGCTGTAATGATAGGTGATGTAGTGAGTTTCTACTTAAGCAGATTAAATGATTTCAAACAGTTTTCATCAAAGTTAAATGGTGCATCCTTTACCAGAAAAGAACTCAAGGGAATAGTTATTTTAGAAAAATCCTTTATGAATCTCCGGTACAAACCGGCATGCCATTGAAAACTTCAAACACCTTTTACAATAACAATAGGTGGCCGTTTTTTAATAACTTCTATTTTAGCTGTATTAACTTCCAAACCTCTCTTAGATAATTTATGACCAAGAATGATAACCTCTATAACCATGAATTGAAATTTCTCTCAATTAAGCACAAGGTTGGTTTCAATGCACCTCTCCAAAACTAGCTCAATATTTCTTAAACAAGTATCAAAATTACTCCCACTATAGAAAAGTAATCCATGAAAACGTCAATGATTATCTCAATCTTATCAGAAAATATTGCCATTATACATCTTTGAAAGGTGGATGGAGCTCCACACAACCCAAACGGAATCCGCTGGTAAGCAAATGTTCCAAAGGGTCATGTGAAAGTGGTATTCTCCAGATCCTCTGGAGCAACAGGTATTTGGTTGTATCCAGAATACCCATCCAAAAAATAGAAAAATTCCTTTCCAGCTAGTGTCTCAAGCATTTTATCAAGGAAGGGCATAGGGAAATGTTCCTTCCTAGTGGCTACATTAAGCTTCTAATAATCAATACAGACTCTCCATTTTATGGATTTCCTAACTTAGACTTATTCATTCTTTTCATTTTTAACTACAGTGAAACCTCCCTTCTTAGGGACAACCTGGATAGGGCTAACCCAAGCACTATCAATGATAGGATATATCATTCCAGTGTCCAAAAAATTGATTACTTCCTCTCTCACAACTTTTTTCATATTAGGATTTAATCTTCATTTACATTCTACCCTAGGCTTCTGATCAAGTTCTATAGGAATCTTGTGCATACAGAATGAAGGACTAATTCCTTTTATGTCAACTATGGTCCAGCCTATGGAAGATTTAAACTTTTTCAACACATACAACAAATTTTCTTCTTGGTTTTCATTATGTTTAGCAGATATTATTGTAGGAAATGTACAGGTCTCACCTAAAAATGAGTATTGAAGTTGGACAGGGATGGGCTTCATCTCAAGATCAGGTTGTTTTACACTTAAAGAAAGACTATTAGGCATGGGAGGCCCAAGGTCATCAACATATTTCTTGTAAGGAGTATTAAAAGATGAATGATTCTCAATTTCATGCTCAGATTCAAGGATAACAGTCCTACTGTCCAAGGTGGGCAGTATACAGTGCAAACTTTCCATATCAGATTTCATCAGGTTTATCAAATAAGAATCATCAAGTTGTCATAAAAGTTCTACCTCTGTATCATCAAAGTGCTCCGCAAGGTCAGTGTTAACAGAAATACCCTCAATTTCACTCAGAAAACTTCTAAGATCAGAAACAGGGGACTCTCCTACTGCAGAAATTGGACAGTTGTTCAGTTCTGGATGATTTTCCAGTTTGGTTGTCATAGCAGAATTTTCATCTTCTAGAACAGATTCACAAAGATTTTCAGCTTTACTAATGTTTTCTTCAGCAAAGGATTGTTCATTATATTTTTAAATGACTTCAAGTTGATTTTTATAAGAACATTCAGCTTCAAGAGACTCACTTTTTGAACAGTTTTCAGAGTAAGTTGGTTCCTTAATATTTTTAAAAACATTGAAATCTTCTTCTTGTTCAACAATTTTGAATATCAGCTGACCCTTTGACACATCAATAACAGTTCCACATATGGCCAAGAAGGGCCTACCCAAGATGATAGGTACCTCTTGATCACACTCCATATCAAGAACAAGAAAATCAGTAGGAATGAATAACTTCCCAACTCCAACTAGTAAGTCAACTACTCTACCCGCAGGATGAGTGAATGATTTATCAGCTAACTGTAGTATGACTGTTGTGGGTTGAAGGTCACCTAGCCTCAACTGCTGAAACAATGATTATGGGAGAAAGTTAATGCTAGCACCTAGATAACACAAACAATAAATCTGACTTGAATTACCTAGAGTACAGGGAATGACAAAGCTACGTGGGTCTTTCAATTTTTTTGTGATTTTCTTCTGAATCACAGCATTGCACTCCTCAGTGAGGTTATAGGTAGCAAATTCATAAAGGGTCTTTTTGTTTGAAATAATTTTCTTTAAATATTTTAGGTAATATTGGATTTGAATTAAGGCTTGGATAAATGGTATTTTCACTTGATTCTTAGAAAGTAGACCAATGAACTGAAGAAGTTTAGCCCTGGTGTTACTTTAAGGTTTTAGCTTTTCAGGGAAAGGGATGGGTGGGAAAAAAAATTTCAGAACAGTAGGTATGTCCCTCGCCTCTTCCACAACATTTTCTTTTCCTTTATTATTTTGATTTTAGAACAACTTTCAGCTTGAGATTCAGGTGACAGTTTCAGATTTTCATTATTTTCAACATCTTTCTATGAATTTCCAGATTGTGAAAAAGGAAGATTTTTAGTTCCAGATTCAAATAGTTTCTCATTTTGGGGATTTTTTAGAGTTTTTTCAGAAACATTTTGAGTATTCCGCCGACTCCTAGTTACAACAGCCATGATATTCTCCCTAGGATTAAGTTCAGTAGTACTAGGAAACCTACCTTTATCCCTAAAAGTCAAATCTCTAGCTAATTGTCCTAGCTGTGTTTCCATGTTCTGCATTCTCACATTATTTTTCATTTTTTCTGACTCATATTGATTTTTATGATTGGTTAGATGATTCAAGATTAGATGAATATTAGAAGACATGTGACTGTCATTGTTTCCTTATGTATTTGATGACTCACCCCTTTGTTGATTATGAATGTTCGGTCTTGGTTGGTTTTGATAATTAGGGGCAGTTGTTTGGTTAATGACTCCTTGATCTTTCCATGACAAATTAGGATGGTTCCTATAGCCTTGATTGTAATTATTAGAAAATGGATCTTCATTTTGAGGCATCCTAGGACCATAATTAACAAAGTTTGATTTTTCAGTTTTGTTGGGAAGTTAAATCAGTATTGGGAAAAAAAAATTCAGAGTGAACATATATACCACATTGAGTACATTGTTGTCTAAGTGACTGATGCTGGTTCTAGTTTTAAACATGATTTATAGTTTTTTTTAATTCTGGTTCATTAATATTTGAAGTTAGTTAGTGATTTCAGCCAGTTGAGCTTGAGTTTCATTCATTGAACCAGTATTTGAATTGAAATTTCTATTAACTCTTTTTCTTCTTGAATTTTTATGTTAAAAATTAAGGGCTAGATTATTGAAAATTTGTCTCAACTCCTCATCAGTCTTATCATTGTAATTACCCCAGCAGCATGATCCACATAGTTCTGACAAGAGGAGGAAATCCCTTCATAGAAGGTGTCCATGAGGAGATGTGATGGGATTTTATGATGAGGACACTGCCAAAGAAGATCCCTAAATCTATCACATGCTTCATGAAAATCTTCTCAATCCTCTTGATAAAAAAATAGTGATTTTAGTTCGATGTTCTCCTCTTAATCATTGGGGATAAAATTTCATAATAAAAGAGATGTAAACTTGATCCCAATTTTAAAAAATGTTCTAATATAACCTCAAAAACCAGTTCCTAGCATTTCCTTTAAGGAAAAAAGGAAAGACTCTCATCCTTAGTTCATTTTCAGTGAGTCCTAAAAGTGGAAGTTGCTGCATAGTGTTGTAGAAATCTCTAATGAAGGCTAATGAGTCCTCATTAGAGAGCCCATTGAAAGTAGGCAGCAGTGTAATGTGTGATTGTTTTAGATCATAGTTTCGAGCTCTATGACTTAATCAAAGTGATGTTGGGTTACATGATACTTGAGGGAGTTGGAACTCCCTCATCCCCGACCATTCATTTTCATCTAACAGTTCTGGTTGGTTATGGAAATTATTATGCTCAGGAACTCTATTATCTATGTTTTCCATTTCAGTTTTGTTTTTCATTCATAGAGTAGATACATGTTTTTCTAATTCAAGGTTTAAGGGCTCTAATCTAACAGAAGAGTGTCTTGTGCTCATATACACAACAATTGACAAATTCATCAGTAACAATTCTGGTTGACAAGACTAATTTTTTTTTTTACAGTTTAAAAATTTTCCAAATATTTTTAAAAGACTTTTATATATGTGTTTTTTTATTTATTTTTTATAAATGGCTCATGACTTCCCTAGTAGCGGCACCAAAATATTGACCTAAACTATCATTGAATATGGTAAATGGTTAATATTTATATTCCTACTAACTACAGTATATGTGGAAAGCAGGGTAGAACCCACAGGGAAGGTAAATTTGGACACTACTAAACTAAAAATGTGGAAAACTCCACTATTGTCAGCAGTGGAGTGATTTTTATAATTTTCACTTTTTATATTATTATATCGTTCAAATTTTTTATAATTTTATGCACTGTTACGTGAAACTACACACCTATTGTGAAATTGTTGGACTAATACTAAAATAGAGTACAATTGGAGACAAGGTGCGACAAAGCTGATAAATGCTAGTAAAAGACAACAGTAAAGAATGGTCGAGGTTAATCCTAGTCTACCGGTTTGAATTGATTATCCTTATCATGTAAAGTACTGCTTCATACCACTAAAATAAAAGGCGACTTACTTCCCTCGCCAGGAGTTGAATCGTGGATATTATACAACTTAGAGTTCACCGCTCCAAGAAGAACTACTTCAGAATAATGAATTTAAAAGTAGAACAATACAAACTCGCCGTAAGTACTGAAGTTTCATTAAGATTTGTTTAATAAAAAGATAACTCCATAACAAAACTCTCCGAATGATTATAGAGTTTTGAAAATGCAGTGATTGTGGTCCGCAGCAAGAATATATAATTAGAACTGATCTCTCCGATCAATTCTAATCACATTAAAATGATAAGTGAAAACTATGGAAAAGATACCAGTAGAGATAGAACGAACCCCGAAATAGAAGACTATCTAACAATACTTTTCATTATTACTATAGAAAAGAAGCACATTTCAAAAGAACAAAGTAAAAGAATTAAAACAAAAGGGGAAAATCACTCCCCAAAAATGATATGCTCCTCTTCTCCTTCAACTCCAGGACTGCAACGCTCCGGAAGAGAGAGAAGCTCTCAAATCATCAATTTGTCACAGGTTGATCGAAATCCCCCTCTCCAAAGACCGATGTTTTATCTTCTTAAGTACCATGCTGTCATACATTGCATGTCACTGCCCCATCGTCCACCGACATCAAGAGTTCTTCACCCAAGCACTACACACATGCGCTTAACCCGCGACAGGCATGTCACGTGAGTTTTTCCCTCATAACTAACTCCGGATGATTTATTTGGATGAACCTGGACGTGTTTAAGTCCCTTGAATGAACTTGACATGTAAAATAGAATAAATAAATGAGATTGCAAAGGAATAAAATTATATAATTTTTAAGATAAGAGTTATTTTTACAAAGTTAACAGAAATTGATTGAAAATTATTTTTATACATAATAAAATTATTCACTTAATAATACTAAGTTGAAAAAAAAATATTAATTTAATTAGGTTTATAGTTATCATTACTATGTTATTAATATAATCCATTTTTTTAAACTATGTTATTAGGAAATAAGAATATAAATAAATAAGTAATTAAGAAAATAATTTATATTTAATAAATAATTTAATTATTACTTTTACAGAAATTAAATTATTAGATTAATTAAATAATTATTTTATTTTATTTTAGTAATTAAAAATATTACTTATGTTATAAATAAAATTAAATTAAAAAGTATGTTTTATAATTATTTATAATTATTATTAATTATATTATAAAATTAATAGTAAATTAATTTATTATAAACATTTATTATTAATTAAGTTTTGTATAATGTAATTTATAATTAATCTATTTTATTAATAATATAATTGTTTAAAAATTATAACTTTTAAAAATTATTTTATATTTATTTGATTTAGTTAAAGTTACATTAATTTTAACTTTACACTATTTTTTGTCTTCTTATTTTAACTTTACATTATTATACTTTAATTATTATACTTTTAATTTAGTTAAAGTTAAGTGTTTTTTTCTTTTATCTTCCTCCTCCCCCCAATTCGGCACACAGGGTAGGGGGAAGGTTTTCATTGGTGCCAAAATACAGGGACGAGGCCCTCGGTGCAGCGCAACATCCTAGCTTCAGCAACAACATGACATCCGCAACCCACGGCGGACAAGCATTCCCCAGCTTCAGTGCTGTCTTCTCCTCAAAGCGGTGGCATGGGGTCTTCAGCCTTCAGCAGGTGCAGCGACGCTGTCAACTCCTACCAGAGGCGGGCGACATCAGCACGACAGACCCTCCAGGGCGTCTCTCCCGGTCTCCCAGGTTTGCAACAATGCCATGTGCAAGTCTCCCACAACAGCTGGCCCAACTCGGCTTCTCCTCTTTGATTCATAGTGGCACAAAAAATTCACAGACCTTCGTACAGTGGCTCTTGTGCAGTTCAGCGAATCGCGGTCTTCACAGTTCTGGCACGCCTCCAACAGGTGCGACGGGACTCCTCCAAAGCAGCACAACGCCAGTCAACCTGCAGCTCCGGCGCAACGTTGAACAGTTCGCTTCATGCGCTGCTCTTGATGGGTGGACCAGGCTCATTCTAAGCTCACCATGCACTGGTTCAGACATTCTCATGGCATGTGGCGGTGGAGGGACTTATCCGCGAGTGGTGAAAGTGATGATTAGGGGAAGAAAACTTATCGGTGAGGTGAAGAAGTTGTGACTCTAACGGTGAGGATGAGAGAAAACAGGGACTAAAAGTGAGAAAATTAAATAACAGTGAGGTATAGAATAAAAATGGGTAACGATGAGGGTGGGGCGAAGGTAGTCTATCAGTGAGGATGAGAGTAATTGTGAGGTAAAGCTCACCGATTAAATAAAAATAAAGGGCTCACTCTTACACCAAATGGTCACTGTTAGAGAATAAAAATTAAAGAGGCTACCGATACAACACAATTGAAGGTTACCAGTAGAAATAAATGGATGTCACCATTATCTTAAAAGACGAGGTTACTGGTACCAAAATGGTCCCTGTTATACATCGATGTGACAATGCGGAGGTCACCGTTAGTTATAATCTACCTCACCGGAAGACTAAAACCAAATAAAAACGAATTATTAACCAATATGAATGCATAAAATAATATAATTAATGTTTAATAACTAATAAATAATTAATTAATTAACTAATTGCACACAAATAATTATGGGCAAACCATTTAATTTAATTTAATTTAAAAAGACAAATTATTTACTTAAACGATGAGCAGGAAGACTAAACACAGAAAATAATAAAATTAACCTATTCTAATGTAACATAATTAGAAGATTACATAATAAAATAATGTCTAAGTTAGATAATTAGAATTATGATGAAAAAATAATTGTTTAAAATAAAATTTAACTTAATAAAAATCTAAGAAGAATTATAATAAACCAAACTAAAAAAACTAACCGTTGCAAAATTGTAATATAAGGATCACTGCTACTGATAAATTTAAAAGCTCACCGGTAATTTAAATTAAAGTTACCATTATACTTAGATAAGGGCTACCTATAGGAATGTGTGATGGTGAAAATGGTCACCGATATATGCAGGGTCACCGATAGACAGAAAAACTAAACGAAATGGTGACAAAGGTCACCGATATCGTAAAATGGATAACGGTGACAAAGTTCACTATTACATTATAGCAGTAACATGACTAACGGTAACAAAAAAATAAAATTAAAAATAAGCTATTAAACAAATAAATAAATTAATAATACTAACAAATTAATATTAAATGGACAGATTATAGGTAATTATTATAATTGATAATTTGTTAAATAAAATATAGAAAGAAAAAATTTATTATTTTAATGACTTAAATTACAAAATTAATTATAAAAAATGTATAATTAACAAATTAAATTATAAAAATACAAAAGTGCATTTATTTATTTAAAAGTGTTAAATTAATTAAATAAATTGTGTTAACATTAATAAAAAATATGTGGAAAACTGAGTAAAAATAAGGCCACATCAGGATGCATTTGTCGTGAGAGGAGGATTTTTTACCCGTTGGGTGGATAAAGAATGTGTGGAACTGTTTGAGGTATGGAATTTGTTGCCTCTATTTTCTTATACATGAAGCTATATTGTTGGAATGTGTAATCCCATCTGATGACAACGAAATTAACATAATAAATATTTAAACCGGATAAATAATTTGATATTGATCATATGTTATTGCCTCATGTTTTTCTAGATAGTGTGATATCTATGAATGATTTTATTAGTTATTCATTCTTGATGGAAATCAAAAAAGAACATAAATTAGTATTAAGTGATAATTGTTTGTTAAAGATAAAGGTCAAGTAAACGAATATGGTTCTTGTTATAATTTTATTTTAATTGAATTGGTGCAGTAAGAATGTATATTTTATTTTCATAGCATACTGATTAGGTTTCCCAAATTCTAGAACCTAAGAGTAACAAATATGTTAATTAAATATGGATTAATTAACTAATTGTTTGAATATTACTTAAGGGGTTATGACTTACCCTCTTGTTTGTTAAAGGGATAAGAGCCCAATTAATGTGGTGTTTTTTTCCTTCTTATTGTGTTATGATGTGATCCTAGATGGCTGTTATGATATGTGGGGGCAAGAAGGCTTTTGTTTGTGGTATCCGATGATGCCTAGAGTGGCAAGATGCATTGGTTTTTTCCTGTGGGTGTCTGTGAGGACACCGGCGATGATGGAATGGGATTGATGTGATTGTTGAATGGTTGGTGATTTTTATTGTTTGTTTATCTACTTTACTTTTCCCCACTACTCAAGGCAGCTGTTCTTACGTATCCTTTATCCAGAAGATGCGAAGACATGCGCAGTACTCCATGTGGTTTTCGTGTTTATCTTCTCAAAGAAGGATGGGAATATTTTATTTTTATAAGCGGAAAAGACTCGATGTGTTGTACATCCACTTACCGTATTGAGCCCCCTGGTGTTTAGTAGCATAGAATGTTTTTATAGAATTCCTGGGAATGTGGGAATGTAATTATTAAATTAATAATTGAATAAATGGTGTTAACCTATGGGGATGGAGATGATAGAACATAATGATGAGGTTGTAATTTTTGAAGGAACAATTGAATTTGGGTGTGATACTAATGATATTTAATGTGTAATTGTTCATGGTTAATTAATTTATAACGAATTAACTAACGTATAGTGTAGCTGATAAAAATGGAATGAATTAATCTAATAAATCTCTTTAACCGATTGTGTGCTTATAGGATACCTAGTATTATAAGTAGAATCCCAGAGTCTGGGAGGCGTTAGCTACAGTTGTCTCTAAGAATAGGTATTTCCCCTAGTATTGTTGTGATATATAATATATTATTTACTTTTTGGGTTTCTATATGCTAATCCACCATGTCCAGTAATGGCAACTAATACCTCGGGGATTCTGAGCCTTGGGCGTTCTTTTCCCCAATATTCCGGTGGTAGGATGGGTGGCTGACTACCCCCTTTGGCCCCACTCTCTTCACTTGGTAGATGTTGTTGCTGGTAGGAACATTGGGTAGTTTTCCCCAAATAAGTTTGTAGAAGGATGTAATGTCTTGTGGTTATTCAAACACATATATTCTGGATAAAGTTTTCTATGTACTAATATAGGTGTAATGTGTATAGTCTGTGATGGATTGAGGATCCTTACTCAGTGTATGTGTTGTAATGTCTTGAGGTATAATACCTGACGTATGATACATGTTTTGCGAGCTATGATGGCTCCAGGAAAATACCTAGTTACTTTGGTATGTGGATGTGGAGGTTTTTTTTCATGAGGTGCATATTGTGGTGCTTCTCCCATGTTTCTGCGGGAAAGCCTTTTTGAGGGAGATGCACAGGACGTGCGTTGTTGGGGAAAATAGGAAAACCAGTAGGGAAGTAGTAGTAGGGTACCCTTGATATTCTTTACTATATGATATATTCTTGTATGTGTTACATGGTAAGAGTAGCCATGGTGAGGTTGGGAACTTAGTATACCTGTTTAGGTGACGAGTTAGTTTCACTTGTTGTTCACTGTGATTTATCATGCTTTCTAGACTTTTTCACGTGAGTTTTTGGGGAGGATCCTACTGAGTATACTGTTATACACACCCTATGTATATATAAACTATTTTCAGGTCACATGGAGCTGGTTGGAGATCAAGCTGGTTTCTACGAGCTTGGGGTTGCAGGAGCTGTTCGGGCTAGTGGTTGATGTTGTTTTTTACATTATTTTGGGTACTTGGAATTTTTCCCTTTCAGTTATAGTACATTTTCATGGATTATGATATGTGTAATTAACTGGACCTCTACGGTCCATTCCCTTGTGAAAATGTTGTGTTAGAAGTGTCACGGGGGATCAAGGTGGCTTGGAGGTGCGTCTGGGTGGCCTTTATAAAGAAAACTAGAAGTCCTGTAGCTTTCGAACGGCTGGCACACGGTTTGTTAAACTGTACGGCCAAGCCATGCGTAGTTGGCCTTGATGGCAGTAGAGACCACACAGGAGATGGACGGTTTGTCTAATCGTGCCGCCAAACCGTGTGAGCTGATTTGTTAAGGCAGTAGTGACTGCAAGGTTAGCGCATGATTTGTCCAACCATATGAATAGGTTGTGCATGAACATAAAGTTAGATCCTAAATTTTAGGATCTTGACGGTTTGGCCATTATATTACTCATTTAAGCCCGTAATCGTCTATATCTCAGGATTACCTTTCCTTGGAGGTAGAAGAACCTATCCCAAGAATTTTGGAGGCGATCTAGAGGCTTATCTTCACGAATCAAAGCCGGTTTCATGAGGTATGTCGTAGTTCTTCCTAGTTCTTGTTTGGTTTCATAGATATACTTAGATATACTCTTAATATCCTCTCGTCTTCATATATCAATTCCTGTTATGGGTAGATCTAGGTATGCAGATGTCGGTTATGATGAGCTTTGGTCTTAGTTGTGACAGGAGAGGATATCTAAGGATGATTCGTGGAGAATTGACCTGGTTGCCTAAGTGTTCCTTGACTGTTCAGGTAGGGGATTTGTGGATTCTCTATTTTTTATGTCTAATCGTAGATTTATCAGGTTTTGGCCTTCTTATCACAATGAAATTGACCTAATTAAATACTTCAATTGGATTAAAATAATTCGGTTGATCGCATGTGTTTCTTTGTACCGTGATAATGGTTTTCCTCTTGATTTCCTTGATAGTGTGATATCAATTTCTTTCTTGTTATCATGTTGTTCTTGAGGAATTGATAACGAAAATAAAGACGAAATTAATTGATAATTAATTGGATAATGATAAAGAGGTATGTGAACAAATCCAGTTGTTCTTGGTTGTGCTTGTTGATTAAGTTGTCATAGTAAGCATGTTTAATCATTGTGATAGCCATGATAACTGTTTGGTTTGGTTTCCCGTAGTATGAACCTACCAATAGTGAACTGGTTAACTCAAGAGGGATTAAAGAACTTGATGTTGATAAATGATAATTCCAGATAGGGTTCTGAGTTACCCTCTTGCTTGTAAGGCCGAATGCCTTGTGGTTTGGATCCATGACTGATCATTATGTATGATGGTTGGATGCCTTGTTAAAGGGACAATTTCCCATTTGATGTAATGTGTTGTTATCTTGCTACTTGTGTTGTGATGTGACCCTGGGAGGGTGTTTTGATGTGTGGAGGCAGAGAGGCCTTATGGTTGTGGCAGCGAACGACGCCTAGAGTGGAAAGATGCATCGATTAATGCATGTGGGTGTCGGGGAGGACACCAGGGATGATGGTATGGGATGGATGTGTTGGATAGATGTTTGGCAGTTTGATTGGTTGTTATCTGCTTTACATTCCCCACTGTTCAAGGCAGATGGTTAGGCTTACCCTTCTTCTGAAGGGGGAGAAGATGCATGTGGTATGCCACATGCTTTTAGTGTTTATCCTCTCATGGGAGAATGGGCCTACACACCTTCTATAGGATACAATGACTCGACGAGTATTATATGTACTCACCGTGTTGAGCCCCCTTGTGTTTATTAGATTTGGATTCTTTTCTAGAATGCCTGGGAATATGGTAAAATAATTCTGAAATGAAAGTTTGATTAAATGAGGATAATCCACGGGGATGGAGATACTGGAATTTAATGGTGGTGTTGTAACTATAAAGGAACAATAAATATTGAATGTGATGCCCATAATGTTTAATTGTGGTTTTTGTTCATGGTTAATTAACATGAAATAAATTAATTAAGGTAAAGTTGTATTGATTAAAAAGGAAATGATGTAACCTAATGATGTTCTTTAACCGGTTGTGTGCTTATTGGATGCCTATTCTTAGAAATAGTAGCCTGAAGTCCGAGAGACGTTAGCTGCAGTTGAGGCTAAGACTAGGTTATGCCCATAGTGTGGTTGTGAGTTATATATTCGGTAATTTTTGTGTTTCTATATGCTACTCCACCCTATCGGTATGGGAAAATGACACCCTGGGGATTCTGAGCCTTGGGGGTCGTGTTTTCCCCAACATTCCTATGGGAGGATGAATGGCTGACTACCCCCTTTGACCCCACTCTCTTCTCTTAGTAGATACTAGTGTAGTGTGAACAACGGATATTTTTTCCCATATATGTATGTAGAGTGCTGTAACGGCTTGTGGTTATTTCCACACATATATTCTTGATATAGTATCCTATGGACTACGTTATGTGTAACGTGTATAGGCTGTGATGTCTTGATGATCTTTATGTGTTGTATGGGCTGTAATGGATTGAGGTAAAATACCTAACGTATGATACACGTTATACGGGTTGTGGTGGCTCCTAGAACCTACCTGATGAATTTTGGTTGTGAGTATGGTCTGGAGCTTAGCCCAGGTGTCTGCGGGCAAGACTTTTTGGTGCACGTGGTGCAGATTGTGGAGCCTAGCCCTAGTTTATATGATATATTCTTATATTCATTACTTGGTGAGAGTATCCATGGTGAGGTTTGGAACATAGTATACCTGGTTAGGTGACGAGTTTGTTTCACTTGTTGTTCACTATGATTTAGCATGCTTTCCTTACTTTTACACGAGAGGCTTCAAGGATGATCCTACTGAGTATACTATTATACTCACCCTGCGAGTATATATAAACTATTTTTTCATGTAACTTGGAGCAGGTTGGAGCCCAGGCTAGTTTCTACTAGCCTGTGGTTGCAGAAGCTGTTCGGGCTTGCGGTCGCTGCTGTTTTACTTTATCTTGGTACATGTAGTTTTTCCCTTTCAGTTGTTCTAACTTTATCATGAAATTTCATACACGTACTTGGGTTTCTTTTATAATTTCAATTGGATTTAGTTGGTGTATATATTATCTCTCTCTTCTGCATGTGTTCTCATAGAGGGTAATGCCTCCCATTTTTGTGTTACTATACCGTTGGTGCTAGTCTCCAACCTGAGGCCTACTGGAGGCGGGACTCAGGGGTTATTATATCTCTTCTCACATTTCCGGCCTAGGAGGGGTACACTTTTTAGGGATGGGGTCGTGACAGTGTGGTATTAGAGGTAGGTTGATGGATAGGATGGAGATTGGAGTTAGGCATAGGTGAGGTTGCATGGGTTAGTAGGGAAATGGTGTCATTCATGTTTAGCAAGTGCAATAATGACTGCAGACCTGTAAAGACATATGAGTTTATGGCCCCCTATGATGTTTTGCACGAACCTTTTTGTTTAGAATGGCTACTAAACAAGGTGATACTGGTTGTAGGGTAGAGACCTAGGAAAGGATCATGCATCATTTTCTTTTTTCTTGTGTTTGAATGGGTAGACCATGTGATATTTTAACCTAAAACGAATGAAAGAAAACAATTAATTAAATTAATGTGGAGTCTTCCATAATCTAGGCTTAAGAGATCTAATGGGTAGTTCTTTTGCAGGTATGGCACTAGGTTGACGTCCTTGTCAGGTTTGCGTCGAAAGTGTCCAGCAGGTTGTCCTAGTATATCACCGCAGGGTGGAGGTTGACAACGACAACACTTGGAGGAAGACACAGCAAGAATTTCAGCGCCATAGTCTGTAGAAGTATGATGGATTCGTTTCAAATACAATCATGGAAGACTAGTGGGAGGAGGTCGAGATCGGTTTTAGTTCGATTCATACTCAGAAGAAGCACTGGGTTTCCGTGGTTGTGACAATGCTGCGTGGAGCAGCGGGGCAGTGGTGGTCTTGTTCCTCAGGGATCATTAGTAGTCGGCGATCTCATGGGAGGAGTTCTGAGACAAGTTTAGAGTTGAGATCCTTTTTACGAATATAAAGGCATCCAGTTGTTAGGAGCTTCTTACCCTTCAGTAGGGGAACTACAATGTTCGAGAGTTTGGAATCCATTTGAGGAACCTTCTATGATTTTCTTCGGACCTGTTACCGGATGAGGTGGCCAGAGCGAGGCATTTTGAAGAGGCTTTGCGTCCAAGGATCCAGCGCCAGGTCACCCCATTTATGCTGAAGACATATCATGAGGTGCTGGAGAGGGAGGAGGTTGTTTAGAAGATTTTGGCTAGTACTGGATCGTCATGAGAGGGGAATCGTCACGATTCCTCACGGAGTAGAGTTGTGGTCTCGGGATCCTGGTTTTCAGGGTAGAAGAGTTTCCGTTCAGCAGGGGGGAGGTCGCAGCCCTTCCCATCTCATTTCTCTAGAGGCAGCAACACTCAGGCCTTTTCCAATATATCAGGTGCTTGTTTTTCTTGTGGTGGTCATGAGCATCAGTAGCGGGAGTTCCTGACCATTCAGAGCAGTCATCGTTTCACGGGCGCTCCACTCCAGGTTCCTCCTTTGAGGCAGTTCTAGCCGATGCAGCAGCAGCATCTGTTTTCACCAGCTTTTGATCACTAGAGGGTAGATGGGGCAGGCAGAGGACAACCCCATGATGCTCCCTGTCCTCAGATAGCAGAGCGTAACTGTGGTGGTGGTCGTCATCAGGGTCAGAGAGGCCATGGAGGAGGCCGTTGTCAACATCATGCTCAAGAGTTTCCAGCTCTAGACGAGCCAGATGTCGCTCGAGGTACCCTTTTATTATTTTCTACCTTGGTGTATGCCTTATTTGATTCAGGAGAGACACACTCCTTTATATCACCTACCCTTGTCCTTGATTTGGGACTTGAGGTAGAGAGGCTTACAGTGCCCTTGGTGTAGACTACGCCAGTTGGAGGTTGAGCTGACTAGATTGAAGTATGTAGAGACTGTGAGCAGGTGTTGGGGAAACACCACTCTTGGAGAGATTTCCTATGTTTATGAATACATCCATATGATATCATCATCAGCATGGATTGGTTGTATTTGGTGCATTCTATTGTGGATTTTTTCAAGAAGAAGGTCATTTTCCTTGGTGTCGATGGAGAGTAGGTGGTGTTTTTTGGTTTGCGAGATCCTCAGATAAGTCATAGGAGCATTCCATCCTTATCTTCCATGATAACTGAGTTGATGCTAGGTTCTTCAGAGGTTCAGAAGTTGGCGTTTCGTAGGGTCTTGAAGGAGTACCCTGATGTATTTCCAAAAGAGGTTGTGGCATTACCCCCTCGGCGAGAGATCGAGTTTGGGATTGATCTTCGTCTAGGAGAATCTCTTATCTCTATGTCTCAATATAGGATGGCCCCTTCTGAGTTGTGAGAGATACGTATACAACATGATGGGTTGTTGCAGTGTGGTTTTGTTTAGACATGTCTATCACCATGGGGTGATCCTGTCTTGTTCATGAAGAAGGTCGACAACGGTTTGCAGTTGTGTGTCGATTATCGTCAATTTAAAAAAGTGACAATAAATGAACTCTATCCTCTTCCGTGGAATGATGACTTATTCGATCAACTGAAGGGTGAAAGTTAGTTCTCAAATATCTACATGCGTTCAAGATATCATCAGAAGAATTTCTGTCTTGGGTAACCCCCAAGATAGTTTTAGAGGTGCGAAGATTCCTTGGACTCGTAGGATACAACAAGAGGTTCGTCGCCAATTTTTCACGGGTTGCGGCCCCTCTAACAGATTTTTCAAGGAAAGGCCAGGCCTTCGTATGGACTGATCAGTTTCAGGCATCCTTCAAGTATCTAAAGGTGAAGTTAGTAAGTGCTCCAGTCCTTTGTCTTCTAGCTGAGGGAGTCTAGTTTGATATCTTCTGCGATGCTTCACATCTAGGGTTAGGCTTTGTGATGATGCAGCGGAGGTCGGTTTTTTCTTATGGGTATCAGTTGTTGCTTCCCCATGAATGCAACAATGCCACCCACGATCATGAGTTGGCAGTCGTGGCGTTTTCTCTGAAGTTGTGGGGATATTACCTCATTGGTGAGCGCTTTTTGGTCTTCACCCACCATAAGAGTTTGAGGTATGTTTTCTCCCAGAGTGACTTGATCTAGTGGTAGCATTGGTGGATAGATTTCATGAAAGAATACGACTTCGAAATATCATATACACCTGTAAAGGGGAATGTTGTAGATGATGCGCTGAGCCGAAAGTCACGTAGTGATGCTGTGCGTGAATCCGGTGATTCCAGGAGAGTAATGGAGGAACTGTCATCTTTGCATATTGATATGGGAGAAGTCAGAGGTAGAGGTTTTGTTTTTCAGATGATGGTGCAGTCATCCATGATGAAGAAGGTGGAAGAGTCCCAGTTGAAGGATCTTGAGGTGGAGCTCATGAGAGACTGCGTTTTTTGTGGTGAGGCCCCTGATGGTTGGTCTGAGGATGAACAACATAGAGTGTTGTATCATGTATGTCTTGTTGTTCCCTTTGGGATATGTGAGACAGTTCTCAGAGTGTTTCATAGTTCACCACTATCAGTACATCCTAGCATGAAAAAGATGTACCGAGCATTGAGGAGTCAGTTTTGGTGTCCTAGGATGAAGTGCACGGTTGCAGAGTTTTTGTCTCGATGTTTAGTCATCCATAAGGTGAAGGCCGAACATCGTGTTCCTGGTGGTCTTCTCCAACCGTTAGAGATTCCTCAATGGAAGTGGTAGGATATATCAATGGACTTTGTTACTGGTTTACCTCGAGCTCTGGGAGGACACGATGCTATTTTGATGGTAGAGGACTGTTATACAAAATCAGCCCACATCATAGAGATGAAGGAGTCGATCTCAGTAGAAGTTTTGTTGAGGTAGTATCTGGAGGAGGTAGTCAGACTTCATGGAGTCCCAAGGACGATAATTTTTGATTGATACCCTCATTTTACCTTCAGGGTGTGGAAAGGTCTCCAACATGCTTTCGGTTCTCAGTTATGTCTTAGAACATCTTTTCATCCTCAAACGGATGGTCGGACGTAGTGACCCATTCAGACTCTTGAAGACTTGTTACGCTATTGTGTTCTTGATTTTGGAGGCTCATGGGAGAGGCAATTAACCTTGGTGGAGTTCTATTACAATAACCGTTTTCACTCCAACATCGTTATGGCACCGTATGAATCCATGTATGGCCGACCATTTCGTTCTCCGTTGTGTTGGACTAGGGTTAAATAGATAGCAATTCTCGGACTGGAACTATTGCAGAATACAACATAGATGGTTCACGTGATTCATGAGAGGTTGTAGACAACATAAGATCGTCAGAAATCATATGCCGATCAAAGAATGAGACCCTTAGAGTTTAATGTTGGGGATCATGTGTTCCTGAAGGTGACTCCCCGTCATGGGAAGTGAAGGTTTGGTTGTGGAAGTAAGCATTCTCTTGGGTTATTTGGGCCTATCAAGGTGTTAGCCAATTTTGGAGCTGTGGTGTATTGAGTAGAGATTCCACCTCATATAAGTCAAATACATGATGTTTTCCATGTAACAAAACTACTCCATTATCTTCATGAAGACTCTCACATCATTGATTGGGGAGATATCGATGTTGATGATGATTCCACCTTTGAGGAGCGACCTATGGAGATCCAAGACCGCAAGGATAAGGTGTTGCGCGGGCATTCCATCTCCTTAGATCGTGTCTTGTGGCAATACGATGGCATGGAGGAGAGTACATGTGGACATGAGTCACAGATACGTACTCAGTACCCAGATTAGTTTATTGTTTAGCGCTTTTCGTGTCTCAATGTAACTGTTGTGGTTAAGAAACCTTCACGTTTAGGAGATGTCTCCCTTTGTTGTTTTTGTGGCATTATCTCTTTTGAGAGGTATCTTTGTGGGTGGATGTTCGGACCCTATTTCGTTTTCTATTTAGGTGGGTTTTAGATTCTCGAGGACGAGAATGTTTTGAGAGGTATCTGATGTAATGGACCTGACCACTCTGGTCCAATCCCTTGTGAAAATGTGGTGTTAATGGTGTCCCAGGGGATCGAGGTGGCTTGGAGGTGAATTTGAGTGGCCTTAATGAAAACATGAATTTCTGTAGCTTTCTCATGGTTGGCACAGGGATTGTTAAACCGTGTGGACAAGCCGTGCGTAGCTGGCCTTGATGGCAGTAGAGACCACACGGTAGGTGCACGGTTTGTCTAAAACATGCCTCCAAACTGTGCGAGATGAGGGGCTAAGGTAGTGGTGACTGCACGGTTAGCACACGTTTTGTCTAACCGTGCGACTAGGTCGTGCATGCACTTAATTTTAGATCCTAAATGTAAGGATATTGACCATTTAGACTTTATATTGCTCATTTATTCACCTAATCGTCCATAACACAGTATTAGATTTCCTTGGAGGTGGAAGAACCTCTCCCAAGCATTTTGGAGGCAATCCGGAGGCTTCTCATCACGAATCGAAGTCAGTTTCTTGAGGTATGTGGTCGTTTATCCTCATTCTTGTTTGGTTTCATAGATCTACTTAGATATACTCCTCCTATCCTCTCTTCTTCTATGATCTATTCCCGTTATGGGTAGACCTAGGTATGTGGATGTTGGTTATGATGAGCTTTGGACTTGGTTGTGATAGGAGAGGAGATCTAAGGAGGATTCGTGTAGAGACGACCCAGTTGCATGAGTGTTCCTTTAACATTGAGGAAGGGGATTTTTGGCTTCACTATTTGTTTATGTGCAATCATATATTTATCATGTTTTGGACTTTGGATCACAATGAAATTGACCTAATTAAATACTTGAACCGGATTAAAAGAATATGTTTGATCACATGTTTTTCTTTGTACCGTGATAAAATTTTGCCTCTTGATTTGCTAAGTAGTGTGTTATCTATACCATTATTGTTAGCATGTTGTTCTTGATAAATTGATAAATAATGTAAATCCATAATTAATAGATAATTAATTGGATATAGATAATGAGGCATGTGAAAAAATATGGCTGTTGTTGTTGGTGCTTGTTGATTAAGTTGGAATTGTAAGCATGTTTAATCATTGTGATAGCTATGAGAGATTTTTGGTTAGGTTTCCCATAGTTGGAACCATACAATAGTGAACAGGTTAACTCAAGAGGGGTTAATGAACTTGTTGTTGATAAAAAATAATTCCTGATAGGTTTCTGAGTTACCCTCTTTCTTGTAAGGCCGAATGCCTTGTGGTTTGGAGAAATGAGTGCTCATTATGTATGAAGGCTAGATGAGTTGTTAAAGGGCCATGATCCCATTTGATGTAATGTTTTCTTCCATCATCTTGTGTTGTGATGTGACCCAGGGAGGTTGTTGTGATGTGTGGAGGAAGAGAGGACTTATGGTTGTGGTAGCGGATGACACCTAGAGTGGAAAGATGCTTCAGTTTAGGCATGTGGGTGTTGTGGAGGACACCGGAGATGATGGTATGTGATGGATGTGATGGCTCGATGTTTGGAGGTTTGATTGGTTGTTATTTGGTTTACTTTCCCCACTACTCAAGGCAGGTGGTTTTCCATACCCTTCTTCCAAAAGGGGTGTAGACGCGCGAGGTATTCCATGTGATTTCCGTTTTAGGCTCTTGAGGGAGAATGTGCATACTCACTAGATATAGGTGGAAAATACTCAACATGCAGTATATCTACTCACCGTGTTGACCCCCCTTGTGTTTACAATCGTAGGATGCTTTTCACGAATGCCATATAATATGGGAAAGTAATTCTGAAATGAATTTTTGATTAAATGATGTTAATCCACAGGGATAGAGATGCTGTAATTTAATGGCGGTGAAGTAACTTTAAAGGAACAGTAAATCTTGAATGTTATTACAAGAAAGTTTAATTTTGGTTTTTGTTCATGGTTAATTAATGTGCAAATAATTAATTAACGTAAAGTGGAATTGATGAAAAGGGAATGAAGTAATCTAATTAAGTTATTTAACTAGTTTTGTGCTTATAGGATGCCTAGTCTTAGAAATATCATCCCGGAGTTTGAGAGACGTTAGCTATAGTTGAGACTAAGACTAGGTTCTGCCCATAGTGTGGTTCTGAGTGATATATTTTGTAATTTTTGTTTTTATATACGCTACTCCACCCTATCGGTAAGGGCAACTGACACCCTAGGGATTCTGAGCCCTGGGGGGTGTTTTCCCCAAATATCTGATGGGAGGATGAATGGCTGACTACCCCATTTGACCCTTATATCTTCTCTTGGTAGATACTAGTGTTGTGGGAACAACGGTTAGTTTACCCCATATATGTGTGTAGAGGGCTATAATGGCTTGTGGTTATTTCCACAAATATATTCTGGATATAGTATCCTATGGATACTATAGGCGTAACGTGTATAGGCTGTGATGTCTTGAGGATCATTACGCAGTGTATGGGCTGTAATGGCTTGAGGTACAATAACCGATGTATGATACATGTTATGTGGGCTGTGGTGTCTCCCGGAACCTAACTGGTTACTTTTGGTTGTGAGGATGGTGTGGAGCTTAGCCCAGGTGTCTGAAGGCAAGACTTTGTGATGCAGGTGGTGTAGATTGTGGAGCTTAACTCTAGTTTATATGGGTGTGATTTTAGAGAGTGATGCACAGGAAGTATGTATTTGGGGAAAAGTGGAAAACTAGTGGGGAAGTAGTACCAGGGTACCCTTGATATTCTTTACTATATGATATATTCTTTTATCTGTTACATGGTGAGAATTACCATGGTGAGGTTGCGACCATAGTGTACCTGTTTAGGTCACTATTTAGTTTCAGTTTTGATTACTGTGATTTAGCATGCTTCCCTTACATTTGCATGAGAGGCTTCAGGGATGATCCTACTGAGTATACTGTTATAATCACCCTAAGTATATATATATACTTTTTTTTTCAGGTTACTTGGAGCAGGTTGGAGATCGGGCTGGTTACTACTAGCCTGTGGTTGCAGAAGCTGTTCGGGGTTGTGGTCGTTGCTGTTTTACATTCATTAGGGTACCTGTAGTTTTCCCCTTTCAGTTGTTGTATCTTTTTCATGGAATTTCATATATGTACTTGGGTTTCTTTTATAATTTCAGTTGGAGTTGGTTGGTGTCTATGTTATCTCTCTCTTCTGCATGTGTTCTCTTAGAGGGTAATGCCTCCCATTTGTGTGTTACTATACCCTCAGTGCTAGTCTCCAACCTGGGGCCTACTGGATATAAGGCCCTAGCGTTAAACCTTACATAATCATGAGTTATTACAAGATTACACATTGAGGATATTTTTAGGTTTAGAGTTTTAGATTATTAGATCATAAAACTTTCATTACATTCCACATTTAAACAAAGTGGTTACATAAAAGATAGTATTCATTGGTCCCATCAATGGAAACATATTTACAATAAAACATGGATTCTTTATTGACACTTCCTTGACACTATCATCACATCATGTACCTTTCCCTTGACTTGTGGAAATCATTTCAAAAACATGGGATGAGCATAAAAAGATCAGTAAGGGTTATAAAAATATGGAAAGAAAACATGAGTTTATATATACATAAGAATGAAATCATACATTACCCATAAAACATAGTCACTTTAACATACCTCATCAAATCATGAATAAATCTTAGAAATCATAAGACATAAAGGTAACATGAGGAAATCATAACATTCTTACGTAGGGAGTAACCCTCCTGGTTACGTTTGGAATACCCATCACAGTAAATTCCCTAAATCTCTTCGGAGATACCTTAACGTTTAACTCTTTCGTGTTACCCAATGCATTGGAAATCTATATCGGGCTCACCTGCCCTTAGTTTATCATCGAACCACCCATCTTCATAACAGTGCCCAAGAACCATAACATAATCGTACCACATAATACCTGCATAAAGGGAACATAAAATTTCCATATTTCAATCACAATATATCAATACAACACATTGATATAAAAAAATTTATGAAAACCATTTTCAATACAAAAATAAAGGAAAAGAAAAAAATGGTATTTATTTTTCATTTTAAAAAAATTATGGCTTGTAGAGGAAGCCGAAACTCAAATAATGGTCACGGTGGTGGAGAAGTCGTTGTCGCCGCATACGTAAGACAAAAAAACATTCCCTTTGGTCGTGTATTAAAACGATTCGTATAAAAAAGATTCCTTTTGGATAAACGTAAAATTAAAAGGGGTTTATACACCATATAAAATATGTTTGTGTTTAAAGAAAAATATGCCTCAGTGAATGGAGATTGAGACGAAGTCTCATACCTAGTATCTGACTTGACTTGATCGTTCTTTAATCTCCTGAATAATAAACTTGAGTTAATTTCTATTTGCATAAGAACCTTTTTCAAGTTCATTATTCCTTTTATATCATTTATTACCATGTCATGAACACTATGTTATTATATTAGTTTATAACGGTCATTTTAACGATCATTGGTACTTGAGTCAAAATAGAACTTCTTATATTTACAAGTTGTTCACGTAGTCAAATATCCATTATCTCAATAATGATATTCATGATGTAGATGCCATATATATCATATATATCCAGTATATAAATGCATTTATAATATTACATAATCATTTAGTGGTAAGAAATGAAATGAACTGTTCATGGAGACGGTAAGCCATACGTACGCATGAACGCTACTTTCATTTCTACATCATATTAATGGAATTAAAACTAAATGAGAGATATGTATATTTTAATTCCAGGATTATATTCATCATTTACATGTAACATAAATCACATATATCTATTATATATATGTACTTATAATAGTACATTACATTTGTGGATAAGAAATGAAATGCACCGTTCATGGAGACGGTAAGCCAGACGTACGCATGAACGCTACTTCCATTTCTATATAATACTTTAATGGAATTAAAAAATAATGATACATAATAGTTTTATAATTCCAGTATGGTATCATATATTATATCATTAAATCTATCTTTATACTTACCACATTTGGTATTAACGAATCAAATCACTTTGAGAGGGCAATAGTCCGAACTTCCTAAAATAATGATATCGCGTATACCCATAATGGAATCCATAAAGGTATGCCATAAATGAAAAATAATGAAGCATAAGGAAAACATAAATATATTATATATCATATATAAATATATAGACATCTTAATGGACACCTTTTAAGGTGTTAGAAGAATATTTAACAACCATCGTTTCGTGAGGCAGAAATTCGCCTTCCATAGAAACAGTACGTTCTTTAACCATTAGATGTAGTTGAGTGTAAGTGTAGCTCGAATTATTCTTATAACAACATCCTATTATATTTATGATACTGGAGTTGTTACAAAAGAAATTAATAAAAAGAGTTTAGGGGGTTGGAGAAGCAAAATGAAACATAAGAACACAAGAGAAGACACTACCTTTAAATCAGGTAACTCTTTTTGATTTGAGATCAAAGGCTTACTTGGGAAGACTTCTTCCCAAATTGAGGCTTCTAGGAGTAAGGGAGGGATGTGGAGAGAAAAAATTAGCATGGGTTTGCCGATCCAAATTCTTGAGAGGTGTGAGTAAGGAGGTAGTGGTGGGGAACTTTTATAAGAGGAGAGGATGGGCACTCTTGAAATGTTACAAAATGATACGTTATATTCAAATGAGATTCAGATTTTGAATGTCCCACGGTGATTTATATCAAGGATAATTTTATAAGGGTTATAAATATACTCATAAAATAGGTATTTGACATGTTTTGGACTTAGATGTAACATTATATCTTAATTTTATTTAAATCATTAAATAATGAGGTAATCGCTGCATCATCATGATGTCATAAATAATTTAATTTAATTAATGTCTAAAAATTATGAAAAAACTACTATGATGTAGGAAGTCTTTCGAGATTTCTAATTAATATTTATAGTACAAAATATCATTTATGTAGACAAAATTAAAAATGTTATACTCAGGTGATACATTCATTGTTATATTTAACATTCATTTACAATAAAAAGATAAAAAGTCACTTTCACACAAAATTGATTCCATGGGGTCCCCAAGTTTTGAAAAAGTTATCCTATGGTCGGCCATGAGACAACCAGTAGCATTAGGACACATGTTGGTGTCATTTTGTATTATTATGATATTATTTTATTATCCTTAACTTCCCGATTACTCATTAATCAAGATAATTAAGGATAATTACCGTCGTTACTATTCATAATGCCCAAAAAACAAAAGAGTATTGATTAAATAATTTGGACCTTATGATTCAAAATATGTAATCAATTTTACCAAATTTCGAACAAAGAAATTGCAATAATTTATTTAAAAATAATTTTCGTTGTCAAAACAAATAACGGGTTTTTTTGAAACAATATCTATGAAAAGTTTGTCATTATTTTATGCCCAATTCCAAAGTGAAATTAATACTAACGACAACCATTGGATTAAATGGTAAAAATATATTCAGATTACAGTTTAAGACCAATTAATAAGATAATTTAACCATATAATTAAATTAGATGAAAAAGCAGTTTTGATGTAAAATGCAGTATTTTTCACTATTCATTAAAAAATGAACATTGTCAGAAAAATACAAAAATTTATCCAATGTAAATTTAAATGTCCCAATCATAAATAATTTGTTTATTTTGACAAATAGAGATTATAAAATTATCAAAAGTTTGATTTAAAAATGGTTTTCCATCAAAAGGAAGTAAAACAATCAATTAAAAATATTAGTGTATTCGATGCTTAAGATTGGATTTAATCTCATTTTAAGCCTCTAAAACACTATCTAATTCATAAATAGACATAGATAAAAATATCTATTATTCATTACATACTTGGGATGTTACATCCTTCCCCCCTTTAGAAAATTGTGTCCCCGCAATTAATTTACTTATCGAATAAGTGGGGGTATTTATCCCTCATTGCATTTTCAGATTCCCATGTTGACTCTTCAATCATGTGGTTTTTCCACAAAACCTCTACTTGATGAATCACCTTATTCTGCAACACTTGATCCATGTGATAAAGAATTTGAACCGGTTGTTCCTTATAAGATAGATTCTCTTCCAACTGAACTACCTCTAGACTCAAAACATGAGATGGATCTGGTATATACATTATCAACATCGAAACATGAAAAACATTGTGTACCTGAGATAAACTCAGAGGTAAATCCACTCGGTGTGCAACGGATCCAACTCTCTCCAGAATATCATATGTTCCAATGAACCTTGGACACAGCTTTCCTTTCTTTCCAAATCACAGCACAATTTTCTATGGTGATACTTTGAGAAAAACATGATCACCTACCTCAAAAGAGAGATCCTTCCTCCTGTTGTCTGCATAACTCTTCTGCCAGCTTTGAGCTGTTCTCACTTGTTTCTATATCATCTGAACTTTTTCTTCCAACTCTTCTACCACTTCTAGTCCCATCAACTTCTTTTCACCCACTTCATCCTAGATAGCTGGAGTTCGACACCGCTTCCCATATAATGCCTCAAACGGTGTCATAATTATACTGGAATGAAAAATTTTATTATAAGAACACTCAACCAAATAAAGATGTTAGTCCCAACTTCCATGATAATCCATAAAAAAGAAAGTATAATATCTTCTAATGTCTAAATTTTTAGTTCTTACTGCCCAATTGATTGGGGATGAAAAGTTTTACTAAAATTTAATTCAGTACCCAATGAATTTTGAAGGCATTTACAGAAGTTAGAAGTAAATATGGGATCACGATAAGATACAATGGAGAGGGGAACTCCATGAAACCGGACTATATCTTTATGATACAACCGAGCAAGTGGATCTAGAGACAAAGAATCTCGAATAAGAAGGAAGTGAGCAGATTTAGTCAAGTGATCAACAATAACCCAGATTGCATTATTACCTCGAGATGTCCTCAGTAATCCCACAACAAAGTCCATGGATACAATTTCCAATTTCCACTCTGGCACCGGTAAAGTCTGAAGCATCCCTTTCGTTAACTGTCGCTCTGCTTTAACTTGCTGAAAAGTCAAACACTTTACAGTTAAATCAGAAATATCTCTTTTCATTCCATCCCACCAGTAATACTCCTGCATATCTCTATACATCTTAGTACTTCCAGGATGAACTGAAAACGGGGAACTATGAGCCTCACATAACAACTCATTCTTTAACTTTGAATCACACCGCAAACACAATATCTTCCAAAATCTCAAAACAAAATCATTATCAATATTGATATCGGGAAACATACCCTTCTGAACCAGCTCTACCTTTTTCTGCAACTCACTATCTTGCTTCTGTGCTTGCTTAATTCTGTTTGATATAGAATATTTCACTGATACCTGAAACAAAACAGAAGGAAATCCTACACCAACAACTTCTATGGAAAATTTCATCAAATCCTTAACTAGAGGATCACGTTTGAAACACAACATTGTTAATGAAGCATTACTTTTGTGACTCAAAGAATCAACCACTTTATTTTCTTTTCCCGGATAGTAATGAATTGTACAATCATAATACTTGATTAATTCTAGCCATCTCCTCTATCTCATGTTCAATTATTTCAGAGTGAATATATACTTTAAACTTTTGTGATCGGTATATATTTCACACTTTACTCCATTCAAATGATGCCTCCAATTTTTTAAAGCGAAAACAACAGCAGCTAATTCCAAATCATGCGTAGGGTAATTTACCTCATGAGTTTTCAGTTGTCGTGAAGCATAAGAAATTACCTAATCCTTCTACATTAAGATGCAACCAAGTCCTTTCAATGAAGCATCACTGTAAATAACAAACTCCCCATTCCTAGAAGGTACTACCATAACTGGAGCATTCACCAATCTTCTTTTCAATTCCTAAAAACAATCATCACATTATTTTTTCAAGATAAACTTAACACCCTTCTGAGTTAGCTTTGTCATTGGAATAGATAACCATGAAAATTATTCAACAAACATTCGGTAGTAACCTTCCAAACAAAGAAAACTATGCATCTCGGTTACATTTTTGGGTCTTTTCCATTCTTAAAAATCTTTTGTTTTGTCAGGATCAACAGTTATGCCATCTTTAGAAACAATATGACCAAGGAAAGAAATTTGTTGGAACTAAAACTCACACTTTCTGATTTTCCTTACAGTTTCATTATTTTTAAGGTTTTAAAGATAACACTTAAATGACTTTCATGCTCCTCTTTAATTTTAGAAAACATCAAAATATTATCAATAACATAAACACCATTTTTCAACCGATTCAACTGATCCATTACTGTAGTAAACTGGTCAATTCTGATTCTGACCATCTCAGTATACTGATTTGGATGGTCATTTCCCCCAGTATGCCTTCCCAAAAATGATTCTCTATTTCCTAGACGAATAACCATTCTTAACACTGAAATACCATAGGTGAAGCAATATGGTAATCTCCAAATTCTATATCATTTCAATTTGACAATAAAAAAATTTGGATAATCATTTTATAGAATTATAACTCCTAATGTTATCTAAACTGACCTCTGATACCAAGTATAAGGCCCCAGCCTTAAACCTTACATAATCTAGAGTTATTACAAGATTACACATTGAGAATCTTTTCAGTTTTAGAGTTTTAGATAATTATATCATAAAACATTCATTACATTCCACATTTAAACAATGTGGTTACATGAAAGATAGTATTCATTTTTCCCATCAATGGAAACATATTTAAAAAACACATGGATTCTTTCTTTACACATCCTTGACACTATCATCACATCATGTACCTTTCCCTTGACCTGTAAAAATCATTTCAAAAACATGGGTTGAGCATAAAAAACTCAGTAAGGGTTATAAAAATATGGAAAGGAATCATGAGTTCATATATACATAAGAATGAAATCAAAATTTACCCATAAAACATAGGCACTTTAACATAACTCATCAAATAATGAATAAATCATATAAATCAGAAGACATAAAGGTAAATTAAGGCATTAGTAACATTCTTATGTAATGAGTAACCCTTCGGGTTACGTTTAGAATACCCATCACAGTATATTGCCTAAATCTCTTCGGATAAACCATAACGTTTAACTCCTCCGCGTTACCCAATGCATTGGAGGGCTATATCGGGCTCACCCACCCTTATTTTATCATGAAACCACCCATCTTCATAACAATTCCCAATAACCATAACATAATCGTACCACATAATACATGGACAAAGGAAACATAACATTTCCACATTTCAATTACAAGATATCAATACAACACATTGATATAAAAAAACATTATGAAAACCATTTTCAATACCAAAATAAAAGAAAATTAAAACATGGTATTTATTTTTAATTTTAAAAAATTTATGGCTTGTAGAGGAAGCTGAAACTCAAATAATGGTCACGGCGGCAGAGAAGTCGTTGTCGCCGCATACATACGACAAAAAAAACATTCCCTTTTGTCGTTTAGTAAAATGCTTCATATAAAAAAGATTCCTTTTGGATAAATGTAAAAGTAAAACGGGTTTATACACCGTATAAAAGAAGATTGGGTATAAATAAAAATATGCCTCAATGATAGAATATCGAGACGATGTCCCATACTGCGTATCCGACTTGACTTGATCGTTCTTTAATCTCATGAATAATAAACATGAGTTAATTTATACTTTCTTAATAACCTTTTTCATGTTCATTATTCCTTTTATATCATTTATTACCATTTCATGAACACTATGTTATTATTTATGTTTATAACGGTCATTTTAACGATCATTGGTAATTGAGTCAAAAATTAACTTTTATATTTACAAGTTCTTCACGTAGTCAAATATCCATTATCTCAAGAATGATATTCATGATGTAGATTCCATATATATCATATATATCTAGTATATACATGCATTTATAATATTACATAATCATTTATAGGTAAGAAATGAAATTCACTATTCATGGAGACGGTAAGTTGTACGTATGTATGAATGCTACTTTCATTTCTATGTTATATTAATGGAGTTAAAACTAAATAAGGGATATGTATATTTTAATTCCAGAATTATATTCATCATTTAGATGTAACATAAATAATATATATCCATTATATATATGTAGTTATAATAGTACATTACATTTGGGGATATGAAATGAAATTCACCGTTCATGGAGACGGTAATCATTACGTACTCATGAATGATACTTTCATTTCCATCTCATACTTTAATGGAATTAAAACATAATTAAACATAATATTATTATAATTACATTATAGTATCATATATAATATCATTAAATATAACCTTTATATGTACCACATATGGTATTAACAAATCAAATCACTTTGAGGGTGTGGTAGTCCGCACTTCCTAAAATAAAGATATCACGTATACCCATAATGGAAGCCATTAAGATATTCCATAAATGAAAAATACGGAAGCTTAAGGAAAAAATAAATATATCATATATCATATATAAATATAGTGACATCTTAAAGGCCACCATTGAAGGTTTTAGAAGATTATTGAACAATTATCATTTCGTGAGGCAGAAATTCCTCATCCACAGAAACAGTATGTTCATTAACCATTAGATGTAGGTGTGTGTACGTGTAGCTCGAATGCTTCTTATAACAACAACCTAGTATATTGACGATTTATTAGCTGTTACAAAAGAAATGAATAAAAAGAGTTTAGGGGGTTGGAGAAGCAAACTAAAACATAAGAACACAAGAGAAGACACTACCTTTAAATCGGGTAACTCTTTTTGATTTGAGCTCAAAGGATTACTTGGGAAAACTTCTGCCCAAAGTAAGGATTCTTAGAGTAATAGAAAGATGTGGAGAGACAAAATTATCAGGGGTTGGCTGAGCTAAATGCGTGAGCGGTTTGGTTAAGGAGGTAGAGGTGGGGGCCTTTTATAAGAGGAGAGGAGGGGCACACATGGAAAGTTACAAAATGTTACTTTATTTTCAAATGAGATTCGGATTTTAAAGGTCCCACATTGATGTATTTCTAGGATAAGGTGATAAGGGTTCAAAATATACTAATCCAATAGAACTTTGACACGTTTTGGTCTTAGAGTTTACATTATATTTTTATTTTATTTAAATCATTAAATAATGATCTAATCGTTGCATCATCATGATGTCATAAATAATTTAATTTATTTAATGTCTAAAAATTATGAAAAAAATACTATGATGTAGGAAATATCTTTAGATTTAAAATTAATATTTATAGTAAAAAATATCATTTATGTCGACAAAATTAAAAAAGTTTTACTCAGGTGGTACATTCTTTGTTATATTTAACATTCATTAACAATAAAAAGATAAAAAGTCACTTTCACACAAAAGTGATTGCATGAGGTCCCAAAGTTTTGCACAAGGCATCCCATGGTCAGCCATGAGACAACAAGTAGCATTAGGACACATGTTGATGTCATTTTCTATTATTAGGATGTTATTTTATTATCTTTACTACCTGATTACTCATTAATCAAGATAATTAAAGATAATTACTATTATTACTATTCATAATGTCCAAAAACAAGAGTCTTGATTACATAATTGGGACCTTATGATTCCAAATATGTAATCCATTTTACCAAATTCTAAACACTGAAATTGCAATAATTTATTTAAAAATAATTCCGGTTATCAAAACCAATAGAATGTTTTTTTGAAACTATATCTAAGAAAAGTTTTGCATTAGCTTATACCCAGTTCCAAAGTGAAATTAATCCTAATGAAGAACATTGGATTAACTTGTGAAAATATATTCAGATGACACTTTAATACCAATTAAAAAGATAATCGAACCATATAATAAAAGTTGATGAAAAAGTTGTTTTGATGTAAAATGCAGTATTTTTCACTATTCATTAAAAAATGAACAATGTCAGAAAAATACCAAAAAATTATCCAATGTAAATATCAATGTCCCAATCATAATGAATATGTTTATTTGGACAAATATAGATTATAAAATTGTCAAAATATTGATTTAAAAATGGTTTTCCATCAAAAGGCAGTAAAACAATCTTTTAAAAATATTAGTGTATTCCATGCTTATGATTGGCTTAATTCTCATTTTAAGCCTCTAAAACACTATATAATTCATAAATAGACATAGATAATAATATATATTATTCATTAATTAATTGGGATGTTACACTGGAGGTAGGACTTGGGGGTCATTATCTCCCTTCTCACATTGCCGTCCCAGGAGGGGTACACTTTGTGAGGAGGGGTCGTGACAATATGTGTTCTCGGGTTTATTTTATATTCCAGTTCTGAGTTGTAGTTTATTGGTGTCAATCTTATCTGTCCTGTCCACATGTGTTATCTTAGAGGTTAATTCCTCCCATTTGTGTGTTTACTATACCCTTGGTACTAGTCTCCTTCTTGGGGCCTTCTGAAGGCGGGACACGGGGGGTCATTATCTCCCTTCTCACATTGCTGGCCTAGGAGGGGTACACTTTGTGGGGAGGGGGTCACGACAGTGTCCCTTTTAGTGTTTAATAGTTTATTTTTGTTTAACTGTGAGTATGAAGATGATATAAAGTGTATATACTCATATTTGTTTCTAATTATTATTTAATACTTCTACAAAACAAAAATATAAACATCATTCGTCATTTATATAAATGTTTTAATGATACATCATGAAATATGACCCCTTCTTTTTTGGGTATGATTTAATATTTATTGATTGTTAAATATTAACTAATTGATATTATTTATAATGATTTAGAATGGTGAACTCGTACAACCAAAGTGAAATTAACTACTTTAGAAGTCTTAAGGCGACCTATAAAAAAACAAAATTGTGATGATTTCCCATTTTCACAAATGTTTAGTTCATGATTCCATCCTCATATTTGACTTATATTTTTATAACATAACCTTCTAGAATTATAACCATTAACAAACATACTTTGGAAAATCCCTCATCATGTTGTCCCACCTGAATTGACTCTCATGATATATATATATATATATATATATCCTCAATAGAAAACTAATGATGATCTATATGAATCATTATAGTTCCCATTCATCAATTATTGTTTTTATGTAAAATATAAACATTTCATGAACACTAGAATAAAATTACCATCTTATTTAAACTCTGTAACATTCCAAAAACATCATATCTAGCAAAATATCCAAAATAAAATCCACATTGATATTTATATTAATAGATTATAGTGATTTTATTTATTTAATTTAAGATTTCTCTCATTTTCTTATGATTTCATGGTTCATAAATTGAACATACAAATGAATTTGGTCACATTAGACCCTCGTTTGGGATAAATTATCATGATCATTCAACATATGAGAATCATTCATCTTGATTTCAATCCCATGGTGGTAACATAATTATCACTCAATATCCTTTATGGAAACAATCGATCTTCTTTAACCATTATTTGACTCATTTTATTTTATTATTTACATCTATATTCTAGGATAGGTATTTATGTAATAATATTCACCTTATCGATAACACCTCTATATTGTTAATAAAAATATTATTTTTTAGAGCCGCATATGATATTATTCACGTTAATCTTTAATGTACATGTGGTATAATTCACTATAATGTTATTCTACAAATATAAACATCCCAATATATATTTTGATGAATTATTTTATAATAACAACTCGTATAATCCTTTATTTCTTGTGAGTATTATGATAGTGAAAAAATAGTAATTAAATTTCATGAAATTTTACTCTAATTTATCTTTGTTGAGGAAAATGACTCATTTTTTAGAAAAAATAGTTATAAGATATGAAAAACATAATATGTTTTATAAAAATAAACAATAATATCCATACAATCAATTCTAACACTTTAAATAAATTACAATGTGTTATCTATGAAATTAACTAATTTTATTGTTCTTTGATAGATCCATTCATATAACCCCATTAGTTATTAATTGACCAATGAATTCTCATTTTTACATTCATATGTAACACAATCTATGATTAGAACATAATTAATCCTTTACAATGGTGTAAGAAAATATCCACAAATGACTATCACCCTCTTAATAAATGATTGAATGTGAAAAACATCTTGAATGTCTACTTTAATTAGATCAATGTATTCTTTAAAGACACTATTCATCATATCCATTAATACATTCAATGTAATTTGTTACTTCAAATGTAATAATAATTAATTCATAATTCCCATAAAATGTAATAATAGTTTCCATTTATATCTACCCATTATTGACGATTAATTTAAAATACCATGATCAACGGATGATAAATGAGATGTATCACGACTATCATATATTATCAAGCTTGGTATTAATGTATTATAGGGGAAAAATATTTTGATTGTTATTTGGGAATGTAAATGATAATAAAAAAGATAACAATTGATCCATAATTCTTTTATAAATGACAATTTTATAAGGAAATGTTAAAGCACCTTATCATATTAGAACCATATCCAAAAACCCAGATTACTGACCTTCAATTTCTGGAATTAATTAATGGAAATTCTATAAAAAATCCTTAATTAATAATAAAACTTGTTTTGTATTTTATTGAAAAAAATCATGCGTATATTATTCAATAACATTAAATTATTCTTGAAATAAATCAAACTATACCCAAAAAGTTGAAAATTCATCGAAACCATGGTTTTCCATCAACATTTGAGAAAAATAATCCTCATTATTATTTATTAAGATGAATATATTTGTATTAACATACAATTATTGAAAATCATTATATATTTATTTACATGTTTTTATAGGATGAATCAGGATGTAAAATGTGTCTTCATTATCATGATAATTATTAAGGGATCAATGTATATAGTAGAAATATATGATAAAAATTTATGTAAATTTAATTACAGAGTGAAAATATATTTTTCATGAATCACATTCTGTATTTATTCTTTTACAGATTATTTGAATAATTATGATATAGTCAATTATTCATTGGATGATTTCCTGAATTATTGTACATGTATATATTGGAGTTGTAATATGACACATTCTTAAATAATATTAGATAAAAAAGTCGGTATATCCACAAATATATAATATATTTTATGATATAATGTTTGTGTAAAGTGTACCTTTATCAATTAAATTATAATATAATATTTTATTAGTTTTAATTTCATATTTTTCCCATTTTCTCATTGAATGGGAGTCTATTGAAATCAATTATAATCATTAAAAATTTTATTTGTACATTTGTGGGTATAATTGTTATACTACATACAATTGATGTGTTGAAGTGTGGTTGGTGCATTAGTTATGACATTTATATACTCAATTTTATTTTAAAATCTCTTTCATTATACTAAAACATAATATTTATGGATAATAATTGAAAACATGAATCATTCTCATATTCCATTGTTATATTCCGTTAGGTGTGTCTCCCCACATTTTCAACACATTAGAAATTAAATATTTTTTTCTCAAGGGTCATAATCACATGAAAATTATATAATCTTATTGTTTTATGTTTTTAAGAGTTAATAATATTTTATGTTTTGAATCATCACTAGAGGTATCCAAGTATGCATTACCATATTATTTTGAAATCCATATTCCATACAATTTCATCATTCAATATAATAATCAATAAATTTTACTTTATAGCCATTTTTAACTCAACTCCTCATTGTTCCAACATCATATAGAAGAAAAAAATAATGTCAGTATGATGAAATATAATTAGTCTTTGTAGTCATAATGTAACACCCAGATATATAATTATATATTTCATAGTTAATAAATCTAATTTCATGTATTTAATTTTTTACTTGAAAATCCATGTTTAAAAAACCCATGAAATACTATTAAAATATTAATTTATACTCGTTTAAAATTTTGGTATAAAAAACTGTATAGAGGTTATGATAAATATGAATAATTATTTTATTTTACTTAATATTTTATATTATTAATTATCAAATTATTATCTCATTTTGACTAAATCCATTTTATTATTCATCACTATATCTTAATAAAACAAATGTTGATGATAATTTTTTGCATGGGTATTGTAAATAATATAGTAAAATATTTGAAATTTCTTTTTATAAAACATATATCATTTTTAAATCAATAATTTTACTATTGTATAATGATTAATTGTTTTTTCTTTTTAGATAATAATTATTTTTCAGTGACTTGATTGAAATACTAAATTTTTTTAACTTTCATATCTTTTTATAATAAAATTATTTTAAAATTAAAATTAATTTTTTATATATTAATATATAATTCATTGGATTTAATGTAAAAAACTAATTCCTTTAGGGTAATAAAATTACATAATTTTGATATGCGACAATTCTTTGTACCAAAAAAAAGTTTCTCAAAAAAACTGTTTTTGTAACATTTTATTGATTTATTTTATAAATAATTAATAAATAAATGAAATTGAAGTTTTTTAAATTTAATTCTTATTTTTAATCATGTTTTTATAGTTCGGATAATGTTTTTTTTTATTTTTATGCAATATGATTAATATTCATGCTAATAAATTACATCTTAATTAACAGATTACTGGGAAATTAACTTAAATTAAATAAGGATAATGCTAAAAAATTTATCAAAATGAAATGTGTTATATCATTTGATGATAAGAAATCTACATTTGGCCAAATAAATTTTAATACAATCCATTTTTTTCAATTTTTATGGGTGATATAATTTATATTATTTTAAAACATGAAAAATACAAAATGTCAATCATTTTCAATTAATCTTTTATTATATGTTCACATAAGAAATTTTTTTTCAAAGAATATTATAATTTATTTCTCTCCTATAATTTTTTTAGGATTTCAATTTATTTATTTTTTTCATTATAAAATAATTAAAATAATGTCTTTTACAAAAATAACAATGTTGTTTTACAATCTATATGAAAATAATTGTAATAATTATAGAAAAATTTAAACCAATTACATGGGTAATATTTGTGGTGTTAATATCATTTAAAAGTGAATAATCATCTAATATTTATGGTATAATATTTTATATTATAATTATATCATTATGATGATGTATTTAATGTCAACTTAATTTCATAGTGACCAAAATAATATTAATGATATTCTGTGATAAATAAAAATTTATTAAAATATGAAATATAAAAAAAATATTTTTAGGGGAAAATTTGGTTAATATATGGTCTAAAATTTCTTCAATTAAATATTTTTGTGAAAAATGATAACTTATGGTTAAAATAATACACCTTTACGGCTGAAAAGGTTGTTCATGTGGTTAAGGAATGAAATTATTTATAAAGGCGATGAACCAGAATACAAGGAATTAAATTAACTAAATAACTATCGAGAACACAGTTTTTTATTGGTTAAGTAAATTAACAAAATCCACCTAAAATATGAGTCATTTAAGATACAATTTTTAAATATTGTGTCTTCCTATTTATTATAAGTATTGAAACCTTTATATTGTGTCAATCGACTCAAATTTAAATGGACACTCCTTCTCTCTTCAATTTAGACCATATTAATTAAACAAGATCAACAAAAACCTACCCATTTATACTCTCAAATTATATATAACAAATTATTATGATATTTACTATATAAAATTCTATTCAATGTTACTTTAAGTAGGGTAGAAAATAATTCTACTGAAGAAGTGGTAATGGTCATTATTGGATCATTAAAGATTATTTTTTTGAGATACTCTAAATATAATTTATCTATCAATACATAATATATTTAGTATAATAAATTCACTAATATTTTATTCTAATTATTTTGGAACAATTTTCTTCCACTTATCTAAACTATATAACGAGAAAACGTATCATCTGTGTTTGTATGTGAAACCATCTCCATGTAGTATCGTAATTCATTATTCATCAATATTTTATATGGATGTTTATAAAGATGTTTCAATTGAGTATATATTATTTTTATGAAATAATTAATTATCTTAAAATAATATATATTATTTACCTTTTCACATTCAAATATATTCGGAAATGATAACTTCACTCATATGTACGTGTGGCCTAGAACCTTTATGAGGTGATTTGATTCATTTATTTATTCTTATTCATATGAATAGAAATAATTATTTATTTATTTAATATATAATATATATACAATGTAATAATAAATTTTTAATTTTTAATTTTTAATTAATATTTAATTTTTTCAATGTTTCGAAATGTGAAAAAGTTATTCATGTTCTTGAAGGACCTACTATATCTAAAAAAATTACAATTAGTTTTTTCATATATATATCTTTTAATATAATATATATATAATATATATGTCAATTTTATTATTATTAAAAATACTGAGATTATGGATCAATATATAATATAAAATTACGAGAAATACAGATCCATTATTCTAATAAAAATTGATGTAGTTAACACTCAAAATATCAATAGTAATAAAATATTTTAAACTAATTAATTGATTTATGATATTATATATATGAATATTTTTTTTAATATATGTTTAATAAATATAAATTTAATATATAGGAGGTCAAAAGTATGTACGATGAATAACAAAATTTTGACAAGGGATTTCATCTAAATGTCAACTACATTGAGGCCTACATGGTATTGTGAACGTAGTTATATTTCTGTGTTATATATAAATCACATTCTCTGTATTTAATATGAATATATATATATATATATATCTATGATATTTAATTTTTAAATTCAGGTTTATCATTTTAAGTAGTAAACATATTAATATTACCAAAGTGCTGAAAATTCTATGTAATAATATTATTTCATAGGTATTTTTTAATCTTAAATGAAGGAATATAATAATATATCATTCATAAAATTCATATATTTTATTATATTATAATTATATAAGATGATTTTGTTGATTTATAGAACTTTTATTCACTCTCAAAATTTAATTTAATAATTTAATAATTAAATTAATAACCTCTGTTTTTTATTGGATATATATTTCATCATTAATTATTAAAATTTATTTTTCTAAAGTTCTATTTATTAGATGACATTTTATTTAAGGTGATTGTATTTTTGTCATTAATTTTTAATTTTTTTAATGAATTTCTCTGATTTTTATAAAATATTCATTTTTTCATTTGATTAATACATTCAAAATAATTGTTTATTTTTTAAGTTATATGTTGTTAAAAAAATTATTCTCCTGCATAATGACCTTATTTTATTTTATTTTCTTCTAAAATATTGCATTTATTTAACAAATAAATACATTTTATATAACCTTATTATAATTCTATTCTTTTGTTATCATTCATTCACTATCTTACCTGAATATATTTCAAAACAATTTTTTGATTAATTTAATTCCATTTCTTATCGATTATTAATTTGGGACTCAATAACAGTATTTTAAATAAATCTCTTTAATAAGTTATTATATTTTTCTAAAATTTATTCCTCTAAGATATACATATTAACCATATCATGGACATAAATATTTCTTATATATTATTCCATTTTAATATATTGGTTTAAACTATAATTTTTTTATTCTCTAGGGAAATATAAATATTATTTTGCTTCTGTTCAATATAGATTTTTTTATAAGAGATATTAATTATGATTTAAAATTGACATTAAATAAATAAATAATTAATTAAAAAGGAAATTATGGCTGGGACCATTTATAAATATCCCCTTCATGCATCAATAAATCTCATGAGACTTACTAGACTTCCAAAATTATTAAAATAGTTTTTGGTGTATACCCACCATTCAATTAAAAATCAAGGAATAAGGCCTTGATGGTTAGGACATCATATTATATGACATCATGATAACCAAAATTACTAATTTATTTTTATGATAACTCATTTACCAAAATCCATGTGTCTTATACATTCATATTTCACATAGATGAATTTTCATCACAATTTATTTGTTAAATTGCATTTATTTTCAATTATTTACATATACATTGATTATGCCCTGTCTACTAATGATATACTCTATTTACTATTAACCTTATTGAACATAATATCTCAACCATTGTTATAATTTATTTCAAAAGTATATAAAGGATTTTTGTAGAATAATTTCAGTGATGAGATAATGACTCTTATGTTATATTTTTTAATTTATAATGTAATATGGGAATAATTAATATATTTGGTTCATCAAGACAACTATAATGATATATTATTTGTAATGTGATCACTTGTATCATACTATAGTGTAAATAATTATTCACACTATAAATTTAATAAGATATGGGGTTGTTTTACATAAGAATAAAATTCAATCATAAGTTGATTTAATGTATGAAAAAATAATTTTTTATTATAAAATTTTAGGTTCATCAAACCTAAAATTTAGTTCATAATTATTTTTTACTTTTTATAATCTAATTAATCATAAACCAGTACCATGAAATAAATGAATCCCACTCTGATATAAAATTAGGTGACTTGACAAAAACAAACAAATGTATAAAGATTTATATATTAAATTTTTTTAAATGAATACTAATTAATTACCAAATTTAATCACACCCAAGAACATGTATCATTATTGTTGTAGGATTTCAAATACATTACCAAATTATTTCATACAATCATCAATAGATAAAAAATGTCACTTATAGACATGATACCCATTTAGATATATCATAATTACTAATTTTACTTATTACTAGGGAATTATATTTAAAATAATTATTAAAATCATTTATAATAATTTGTAGACATAAATGAAATAAATTGAATACACCTATTTATCATAAGAAAAACATTGGTGTTTGAAAAATAAATTGTGTTTTATAAATATAATATAATATAGTCAAACCTAATAAAATATTGAATAATGATTTATTTAATAAGATTTTATTAATAAGTATATAAATTAGATATATGAATGTGGGAATATGAATCAATAATAATGATCAATTAAAAAATAAAATATTAATAAGAATATGTTATATTCATATGAATAAAAATAATTTCTTTTCTAGTGTATCCCAATAGATACCATCATCTAATAAAATATATATTTGGATAGTTTATTAATTTTTTCCAAAATAACTAAAATCTCACACACAAAATATAATGAATTTTACAGTATATTAGGGAGCTGTATAAATCATGGAACAAATGTCTTATAGAGGAATATTAATTTATGGATTTAGTTTTACTCCCCATATTAAATCATATCACGAGAGAAAACATTCCTTAACGAATTGGAGTGATTTGAAATTCACATCCCACCAATCACATAATAAATATTATTATACATGTATTTAAAATGAATTTGAAAAAATTCTTAATTAAAGATGAAAATGTTTTACCATATAGTAATGAAACAATATTAATAAATATTAGAGAATAAATTATTATGATCCATTAAGAGAAAAATGGTGGATGATATAATAAGATAATATCCCAATTGATACATAATAAATATTAATTAATGATGATATATAAGATACATTTTTATAATATCCATATAATGTTTATATAAAAAAAATTAAGAAATAGACATTTATTTATATAAAATATTATTATTAAACTGGGTTTTAACAATAATTGAGAGTAGAAATTACTTTGGAAACCAAGTAAATGTCAATATATTCCATATTTGGAAAAATATTCAACATTCGGGAAATTGTGTTCATGCCGGAAGAAATAAAAAAGATGATTCTTTCTCAATTTTGTAACGAAATTATTATTTGTGCTGACCAACCATTTTAAAAATGTTTAATGAATAAGTAATCCATATTTCAATTTATATATTTTCTAATAGATCAAAATAAATGATAAAATAATAGATAATGGAAGTTATAAAAAATATATATAGTATCATCATAGAGGAGAAACATGATAGACCATAATCAATAAATAATATTTGTTCATATATAATATTATTTTCAATTAAAATAAAAATAATTGAATATTACATGGCAATAATAAATATAATACAATGAATTAAATAAGGATATGTAAATATATGGTTTTCATATAGATGAACATATAATTTCCCCACAAGGATGTTCAAATAATAACAATATTAATTTCAAATTTTTTTTGTTAAAAACCCTTACATTAACTCAAAGAATCCCTGAAAGAACCTCAATATCTCATATAATAATAATGAAAGTACTGAAGACTTATTTTAGAAAAATATTTATATATATTAATATTTATAAACAACAATTTTTATAACTCAATAAAAATATATTAGTTATATTGTTTTTATTTTAATCATAAGATGTAAATAATTTCAATTTCATTACTACATGTTTTATAATGGAGGTGATCATGACCGTTATTTGATTCCATGTAAAATATTAGTAATTTAATCATTAACGGTTATTATTTAAGATATTTTTTTATTTCCAATTTATTATTAATTTAACATATGGATGTGTTTTTTGAGAATTGAATCCCTAATTAATATTTTGTGGTTATTTCACCCATAAATTGATATTCATTAAATTTAACATTAAATTATTATATATATTTCCTAAATGAGATTTTTTAAATATTAAAAACTTTAATATAATTTAATGACATTATTAATTTCCCTATACTTATTCATAGTGAAAATGATGAAATGGGTGTAGCATTATTCATGTATGTGGTTGAACCAACACATGTAAGAGTGTGCTACAAAACCTAATTTGTAACAATGATGATTATTGAATTATTATAATAAATTTAATTTTAACTAATTAAATTTTATAATATTAATTATTACTATTGTATATTATATATTAATATAAAAATATGTGGAATAACATAGATAATTATATGATGAATTCACAATATCGTCACATAGGTTCACCTAGAATGTGGGATATTGGAAGCCTTTTTTAACTAGAAGATATAATAAATATTACAATAATTTGGGAGTGGTAGAAGAAAATATAATGAACAGAAAAAAAGTTATTATTTTCAATGGTTATTTTTTTCTTTTCCTCTGTTAATTTTGAGAGACATTTTGGAAAATATTCATTACTTAATGTCTATGGATGCCATTTTGGAATAAAATATGGTCAAAATTGAATTGTATTGAATATTATATATGTTATATTAATTAAATACACATTCCAAAAATTATGACATATGTTTTTAATAAATGTTATTATTTTACCTCTTTTATTAACCTACCATTATCTTTTTTCCATTAGTGTGTTTAATCACTTTTTATGTCTGTATTTTCTTTTCTAATAAACATGAAATTGGACTATAATTATATTATAATAATTAAAATAAATAATTTAGTCTATATTTATTTAAATTTTATAGCCATACTTGGTAAATTTATATTTTAATGATATCATTAAATATAGAAATTAAATAAAATTTTAAAATCAAATAACTATTTAAAAATTTTGTGTTAATAATAAATTTTCAAATAAATTAATAATTAAACATATGTTAATAAATTGTATATAAATTTAAATAATAAATTATATATTACATATTCATTTGATTTAATTAATATATTAAGAATAAATTAAACTTAATTTCATTGATAATTGTTCATAGAAATAACATTACTGAAAATAAATAATTCTATGAATATCTTCATAAATTATTAATTAATATTATAATGTTAATATTATTAAACTATGTTTTTATTAAAATATTTTTTTTATAAATTCAATAAATCATTATTATCTCCAAGAAATTTTTGGATAATGGACAATGATTCATCAAAATAAAAATTAAATAAATAAAACGTAATATTGGTACAAGGAGAGATTAAAGATGCATATAAATATACCTACTTAAGTATTATAAATGATGATGGTTATATGAATCCATAATAGTAATCCAATAGAATTAATTTCAATCATCAATTCTATTCATTGATAAGGAATTCACCACTATGTTTGCATCTTTTTTAATGTGATTAACCACAAATTCTATTATCATAAAGTAGACCATACAGTGAATTAAATTTTTAAAGAAATACCGTGTTAATAAATAAGAACTATTAATGAGATGGATTTACCTTAAATATGAGTCACTCTTATAAAATAATTTATCTCATCCAAAATCCATAGAATAATTGACATCATTGGTGAATTCTTTAATATCATATTATATGGAACAGATTGATCCAATTTATTTTTGAATGAAATAATTAATGAATCACAAACTACAATTAAAAATAAAACAACATAATAATTGTTTTTTAAAAAATGTGCTATACATTCCATTATAACAATAATCCATTATTTTATAATGTAATAAATAATATAAATATTTTTGATGGGTTTCTATGAAACAACATTGAAACCCAATAATTTAGTAGTTATGATATCCTATATTGCAATGATATTACATCCAGCTTAAATTGTGAAAGTATTATGCATAGATCATATAATACATTCTATGATGATAATGGATCCAAGATTAATACCCTCAATACATGTACCATTTCTAGTAATCCAAATTTGATGTAGGAACCAATGATATTTGAATAGTTCTTTTTACAATTAATTGACAACGTGTTAGATATATTTGGACTAATAAGGGATTATCTATTTCATTTATATTTTTAGGTGTATTATAATATATGATCACCAGGATTCTGAATTTTATTATCTAAATTTTATTCAAGGAACAAATAATATATGATTACTCTATTGTTCATATTTGATGATTAGAAAAATGAGACTTTCAATGAGAAATTTGAAGCTTAAGAACATTCAAGCATTTTATCAGAAAAGTAATCTAAATGAGTTGTTTATACATTGTTTTAATATAAGGGAACAATTATATCATCACCTACATTTTTATGTATCATGTATCACAACACAAATACAAATAATGAATATTTTGGAAGAGGATAATTATTCTAGATTGATACTAGAATGTGATTTCCAATTCATTATTTTAGAATTATCCAATATCAATAATGGACAGAATTGGACATTGGGATTTATCCTATTCAAAATGATTGATAATTACATAGATGGATAGGTGTTTCCTATTAAAAATTGCTTTCAGTATTTTTTGACGCTCTTACTAAGAATAAATGAGGTACATAATTTATGATTGAATGTTATAGAGTGAATCCAATGAATATTCATAATAAATTACTCAATATAATCTATGATATAAAGGAAAAAAAGATGTGTATTAACAATATTAACTTATATAATTTGAAAATAATTTTCATCCAGTGACACTCGATTGATTCATTCCTAGAATTAATAAAATACACAATGTAACTGGCCAGAAAATATTTATAAACATGTGTAATATTTTTAGTGTGATATCTGACAATGTTAATTGGAGTAAAAAAATTATGTAAATTTGTGATTACATTTATCCATTTTTTGTATCCAAGAAACCTGTTTATTGCAACATTGTATTAAAATAAATAGACATTACATCAATTTTTATGAATATTCTTAAAATTAGAAAAGTACATTCCCAAACACCATAAATTATTAGTGTCTTTGTAAACATGAAGAATTATATTTTAACAAGGTGAAAGATTATAAATTCATCTAGTAAATATATTCTCCTATATTACTTGGACCTAAAAAATTCATTCGTAACCAGGTAAAAGAAATCAAAAAGGGATGGACTCAAATTCTGAGTAAGGTTTAATAATTGAAATGTGCCAGCATAACATGAACTTATGTATGTGAGAACATGAGAATAACATTTAGAGATGATAAAAATAATATCACATATCATTATCATGAGACAGAGAATAAATTTTTGCAGTTCATAAAACATGAATCCTATGGAAATCAAGAGAAGAATCCATGGAAATGAGACAAATGAATAAGACTGGTAATTTTGGAATACCCATCCATGTATAACACCATGAAAATATTTTCATTGAAATAGGTTCAAAAATTATGTTAAGGATATGTAATAGATCCCTCTCATAGACATATGGGTATTTAACTAGGTCCACACATAATATTTTGAACATTAAATTAGGTTCATGCATTACATTGGGAAGATGTAATCAGATTCAAATGTAAACTTATGTACAAGAAAACTATTTCATACATAACATTTTGAACATGTAATTGGGTTCATGAATAACTTAAGGAACACATAATAATGCTCAATCATAAAATTGTGAACATATAATCCGGATAATGCATAAACTAATGGACATGAAACTATGTCCATAGTTAATATTTTTAACATGTAATCAATTTTACGCATAAAATTTATATTCACAAATCAGCCATCGTATCCCAATGAATTGGTGGGAGATTTAGGTCCCACTAATATCAATAAAAGTTTTGTCACATATGTGCCACAAGATAACAGAATCTTTTATAATATCATGACCCAAAAAATTGATTTGTTTTATAAACATCCCATCACAACCCATGAAATGAACTGGGTATCATTAACATTTTATCACAACATAACCTATGGATGATAGATACATTTCATAATCATTTCATCTGATAATAACATGTGAAAAGAATACTGTTTCAAAATCATATAAAACATCAGAGGTAATCATGTTTAAATAATATTATGACATCAAAGAGAAAACTAGTTAGAGAAATAATATGAATGGATCCTTTAGATCATTTCCTGGAAATTCATGATTATCATCAAGATATGTCATCGTATATAGAAAAGAATTTCTAAATATATTTTGAAAAAAAATTGCAAAAATATCCATTTCATTATGAATAGTATTTTTAAAACATAAAACCTTTTAAAAACATTTTCCATTATAATTTATAAATTAATCCTTGAAAATTTATTGATAAGGATTTCGTTTGAAAAGATCATGAAAACAAATAATGAATCCATTAAAAAAATTTATCAAAATTTTTCATGAAAACATTACCCAATAATTTTAAAAGAATTTGGAATCAAATTTAACATAAGAACTTATAACCTAGTCAAAAAAACATTTTGAAAACTATTTATTTCTAAATAACATTGAAAACTAATTATAAAATCTTGAAAATGTTATCATACCATTTTTACTTGAAAAATTATGATTGAATCTTGAATTGGATTTAGAAATTTTCTTTCCAGAATCATACTAAATAAGATTCAAAAACATTAAAAAATTATTTTAAAAAACAATTAATGTTAATAAATTATAATTGAAAATGTTTTGAAATCCATTTTAGAAAAAATTGTTTGTAATGACCACAAATGTTCAATAAAATAGAGTGTAATGTTATGAATTGTTATATATAATTTCATAAAAATGGTATGTAACAAAGAGAGGGAAGACATTACAAATAGATTAATAGATTTTGAATAGCTATAGGTGAAAAGAAAATGAATTTTCTTGATAGAGGGATAAAATTATTTCTTCAATGGAATCATAAACAAACACAATCTTGAAATGATATGGGATCGTTTCAAAAAAATCTTATAACATGGTAACATGATATTATAATCTCCATATATGAAAATAAAATTAAACGAATAATAATGAAGTATGAAAACTAAGATATTCATGATATATCATGTAATGTTTATGTATATACACCTCCCAATAAATTTAGCTTCATATCAAAACATGAGTCTCAAAGAATGAAAATTGAGAAAAAAAATTTCTAAATATTTGGTTACATTTAAAAACTAAATCACACAAAATAAAAATAATATAATTTATATTTAATTACTAGTAAATTTCGAATTTTTAAAATTTGATACATCCAAGTGCAGAATACACAAAATATATATGGAATAATGGTGAATAAAGGTTTTATAACACGAAAATAAAAAATTGTGATTAAATCTTCTTACCTTGTGTCTCAAATAATGTCGAACTAATAAAAAACACCTCTATAACAAATGTATTTTTATAATTCATCTATAAATGATAATATTAATATTCTAATTCCTTATATGTTCTAATTATGAGTTTATATTACCCTATAATTATTAATTCTATGTAATGTTCTTACATCAATTAAAATATGCATTGTTCATTGCATGTGTCATAATTTCATATAACATTGGTCATTATAAATATATCGTGATTTATATAAATATTATTTTTAATTAGTATTTATTAATTATAATAATATATGGAATATATACATATGAAATTGAATACACCATTCTGGGAGATGGTAATCAAAATGAACACATGAATGTTGCTTCGGTTGTTTATCATATTTAAAGAATTATGGTAAATAAAATATTTTTATTATGTATATATATATATATAATTATTCTAGTAGAATTATTATATACCATATGTCACATATTTTAACTAAACTGATCTTTAATAGATCCCATGTATTGTGTGAACAATAACATTCATTTGAGGGGTGGTAGTCCACACTTCGTCAAAAGAATCTATCATACATGAACCAAATGAAACATATAAAGATATTTGATGTAAAAAGATTATATATGATTATATTAATAGAAAATATAACATTAAACAAATATAAGTTTATTTCCCACAATAATTTCTACAATGAGAAGCAGTTGGGGAAATAGAATAATCATTATTTTTTTATGGGGTAGTTCACCGTACACATAATAATATAGTCATTAAAAATTAGAATGTAGTGTGTGTATGTGTAGGAATAAAAATAAGAATACAAATAAAATATTATATTGTATTTTATAGTTTTTTAGAAAACGTAGACTTAATATTGTTGACAAATGTATAGTGAAAATAAAATAATGCAACTCGAGAGAAGGTGTTACCACTTAATCATGTAACTCCTTTTGGTTTGAATCCAATGTCTTCCCTATATTAACTTCTTCCCACATGGATGCTTTTTTGTGGAAGGAAAGATTTAGGGATGTTTACTTCATAGATATTGGATGATCCTTACTACTTTTATGGATTTTATGAAGAGGGATATGTAGTGTTCTATTATTGGGAAGGGAAAGGACATACGTGGAATTTTTGAAAACTAGATAGTTGTATGCATGTTTTTACCTAAAAAAGTCATACCAAGCCAACCAAAATCACTAAATTGAGTTATACATCTGACTAATGGACATAAATTTGAATTTGGATAACATTATATTTCTTTTTTGTTCTTAATTTTATGGTTTAGTACTCGGTTAACCCAATATTTACCTTTATCATTTCTATTAATTGTAGTCATATTCATTAATAGTTTTGTTCAGAACTAAATATTACATTATTATAAATTATATATGATGATGAATGAAAATAATGAATCAATTTTTCAATTCCATAATAAAATATGTGGATGAAAATAATTTCAAAATAATCAAGCTGTTAGATGAAACATTGGTTTTTTAATGTTAGAAGGTCTAAATGGTTTCTAAGTATTTATACTCAATTTAATAATGAATCTGATTTAAATTACCTATGTTTGAATAATATATAATTTTTCTTCTTATTAATATTACCACCAAAATTAAAATATACTTTATACATATAAATTAATTATATGAAATCAAAAAATTTAATTAAAATTCAATATTTATAACTACTATTTATAAAACGAAACAATGCAACAAAATATCACAGATTTATCTTAACCAAATTTATATTTTTATCTTTCAAATATAATTTTTTTTAAAATATCAAAAATATAAAAGATCAAAATATTGGATTTAAAATTTAGTATTTATTAAAATCAGGTAAAAAGATCAAATGTATTGGATGATTATAAAAACTATTTATACTAAAAGGTGACATATAAATTTAATTACTATCATCCACTATTATAATTTATTTTAATTTTATTAATGAAAATGTTATTTTCTCATTAAAATAGGCTTTAAAATAATCTGTCACTTTTTAATTATTTGGTTTGAAAAAATATTTCAAATTACTAGAAAATGAATAAATTAAAATATATATATTAATATGGTTGTTAATCATCTAGTATTTAATATATTTTTTATGATATATCCTACTATATAATAAAACTGTAATAATGAATTATTGTCTGGAAACACTCAGTCTCATGGGTTACATAACCCATCAAATAAAATTATTCTCCCCTATAATGTAATCAATCTTCAATGTTTCATGTTGAGAAACCTAAAATATATGTTTTTTGGGAATATTAACATGATTTTTCATGTAATGGAATCCATAAATAGCGAATTATTATGAAATTAACTATTTTTTTCATAAAATGAAAAATACAATAGAGATTATATTTATTAGGGAAAAAATAAATAACAAAATCTCATGGTGTTATATTCTATACCCATTAAAATGAATTTCTCCCTCAAATTTAATCTAGATTATAGAATGTTTAAAACATGGATGTTTCATTTATTGATACCCACAATGTAAAAATAAATACTAACAATTCACTAAAAAAGGGAATGTTAGAACCATAATGTTTAACGAAAGAACCATACAACTATGTTTTTACATAGGATAACATATATATGGAGTAAAGATTAAATATGGAAAATAAATATAAAAATCATGTCATAGAGAACTTTGATAGATATCATAGTCATGGGAAATTTAATATCCTTAAATATATGATGATTTAATTGAAATATTTATTCATCGGAATGAATGGAATGAGGTTAACTATTCTAATTTCATGATTCATTCCATATACTTGAAATATTCTCATGATAATATTTAATTTCATGTTTTTTCAATGCATATGCAGAATATCACAGTTTTTTTCATGGATAGATTTACTCTTCATCTCATAACCTATAAAATGAATGTATTTTTTCATTCATGGAGTATAAACAGATCCTAAGATCCATGACAATTCATCTCACATATCCTATATTATTATCAACACTAATATGTTATCACATAGGCACATGTACTTATGTTGTGAGATGATACATTAATAATAAACACTACATTTTAAGATTGACTAGAATATACCAAAAAAAATTAACATTATAATCCTTCCAAAAAATAATCCACTATTTCTTCTTTATATATGATCATATCTTATAACAAAATCAATATTATTCAATAATTTGGTTCATCCTTGCTCATATAGAATTATAATCATGATTTTATTACTCTGAAATCTATATAAAGAGATATAATAACATTAAACATCTTTATTGGACGAACAATATAATTAGAATAGGTTATATTCATACAAAATAAAATACTATCTTCTAAAAAAATGGAGAAAATGATAAATATTCACCTAATTTTCATTATTCACTTTATTCATTGTTATTTAAAATGATATACCCATTTCCTTATCCTATATATGTTTTTGTGTATGATCATCTATATTACCCCTTGTATTAGGGACCGTGATTCTCATAATTTCTAAACATAATGAACATGAATCACTAATGTGTGGTTGGTTAATTATATTGACTTTTCTATCTACTAAATTCATGTAATTTACATTTAACAACATTTCTACATTCTTTTTCTCGGCGAGCATGATGACCCCACCTAAAAAACGTTCTTTATTTCTTTCAATAACTCTCTTGTGTGGTCTTTCTTAATGTTTTGATATCCACGAGGTTGATTTTTTTTCCTCTCTATGGTTTTTATAGTCACTATTAGAATTCATCATCCTCTTCTTGTTAATACCAGGATATTGGTACATAACTCCAACTACTATTTAGAATTTTATTTCTCAATTTAGAATTTGTTCATAAATTCGAAATTTTCATATGTGAAACACTCTTCTTTGAAATTTTTTTATTCCCAAAAATAACCTATTTTCATTACATTCATGTTTGATGATAATGAAATAAGGTACTTATAATGTATTATGAAAATTTTCTCATATTTTCTAATAAAATCATCATCCTTTTTCATCAACTCAATGAACTCAGTTTACATATCCTTACAATAAACACAATGAAAGTATATACTTAATAATATTTTGTTGAACTCACCCAAATCCATAAATTCAATTTCATTTTTAATCGTCATATTCTTGATTATAGTCGACTACTATTCAACTTCAACATCAAAATGAAAAACAAATAGATTGAATTTCTCATGATAAAAAATATATCAAAGATTAAAATAATGGGAAATGAATAAATAATATAAATTGATTACACATGAATCATAAGAATGTAAATATAATGATCCATGGTAGCATAAGATATGAATATGATATGTAATTTTTGAATACACATCGATGTATAACATAGTGAACATATATAAGTAGTTTTCGGATCATAAATTAATTAAAGGACATAAATTTAGGCCCTCTCATATACTTATAGATATGAAACCATATCCACACATAATGTTGTGAACATTCAATTAGGTTCACACATAAAAGTTTGAACATTTTATTAATGTAATGCATAATGTTATGGACATGAATCTAGGACCATGCATAACCTTAAGAACATGTTAAAATGTTTAATCATTACATTATGAATATATAGTAATGATCACTAATAATACTGTTCATATGTAATTAGGTTCACAGATAAACACATAGACATTAAACCAAGTACTTTAAAAACATTATGAACATATATTTTTGTTCATTCATAATATTTATACTCACGATCAATCCATCATAACTCGATGCATTCGAGGGTGACATAAGTCCCACCCATATCAAAATAAAATCAATAAATCATGTTCCACAATATAAATAAAACATTCATCATATAAATACCCCTTAAAATATAGGGATTTTTTAAATAATCAATCGTTACCTATGAAAGGAAATGAGTATCGTTAATATTTAATCACATCCTAACCTATGGGACATAGATTAATTGAAACATCATCTAATCAATGCTTAACAAATGGAATGAAGTGGGTTTCAAAAGAATATAACTCATGGAATAAAAAAAGGTTTTATATACTTCATGTCATCAAAGTATAAACAATTCATAGAAGGAATATGATATGTACATTTATATCATTTCAAGGAAATGTATGAGTAACATCAACATATGTCATCTAAGATGGAAAATACATTTAAAATATCTTTTGAAAAAATTTATTTAGGGAAATATTTTTTTAACATTCATAAAATATATTTCCATTTTAAAATTATTTTAATGATATGTTTTCAATAAAATTTTTAAAACAATTGAAGTCCTATTGAATTAAAAACTATTTGAATAGTTATAATTACATCATTGAAATATTTTGAAAATAATTTTCCATGGAAACATTACAAAATAATCGTAAAACCATTTTTAAAATATTTTCATTATATTTTTTAAAATAACCTTGAAATACTTTTTAAAAAATTTTATTTGAAAATTAAATTGAAAACTAATAATGAAATCTTGAAAACGTTTTTTATACTATTTCACTTTAAAAAATATGAACGACACTTGAAAATTATTTTCAAAAAATTCTTTGAAAATTAGATTTTAATTTTCAATAATTTTAATTTTATTATTTCAAAAAACTTTTAAAGGTTATAAAAAATTATTAAAATGATTTTGGAACCCATCATAGAAATCATATTTGTGAAACCAAACATTTTTCTGACCAAATTGTGGGAGAAGTCAAGAATTCATAAAAACACTTTAATACTAATATTAAGTACAAAATAGTGGTAAAATGGTACAGATACAAGATTTTATTATTATTAACCCCAGGAGAATAAAATATAGTAGTTTTCATGGGATATTAATCATAATATGTTATCAAATAAATAATAAATAGAATCACCGGTGAAAAGAAATGACATTGTTTCAATAAACAATTTTAACTTGGTAATGTGGGATCATACTCTACATGTATAAAAAAGAAACTAAATAAACCATAAAATATCACTATAAGAATTATATTAAGGATATATTATTTTAAATGGTTATATATACCCCTTGAAAATAATTATGGTGCTTAACTAAACATGAGCCTCAAAGGAGGAAAATTGAGCCAAAATTATTTTAACGATATGGTAGCTTTTCAAACAAAAACCCTATAAAATAAATTTTAAATAATTGATATTTAAATAACCATATATGGTATTATAATAATAATTTAATACATCTGTGGTCAGTATGAAAACTAAAAAAAAGTACATGGTGGTGAATGGAACAAGTATCTCATGGAAATAATAAGTTTGATTAAATCCCATTACATTCTGTATTCACTATATTCGTACTCATAAAAACCTCATATATAATAAAAATATTTTTAATATAAATATATCATATAATAATATTTTAATATCTAATACAATATATGAAATTATTAGGTCTTTATATTACCATATACATAAAAATTCTATGTTACCTTTTTTCTTCAGTTAATACCTGCTTTGTTCTTTCATGTTTCTTCTTTTGTTATATTTTTGTCCATATAAATGTGTCATGATTTACATAAAGTAAACCATGATAAGAATATAAATTATATTCATATAATCTCAATTATAATATGATATGTAATATATAATTATGAAATAGAAGCCATTGTTAATGGGGATGGTAAGCCATACATACGCCTTAATGTTGTTTCCATTTTCTATTTTCATATTGAATAAAATAAGCTAAATTAAATATGTTTATATATATATATGATTATGAAAATTAAATTATTATATAATATATATCCTAAAATTTCACTATAACCTTCCTTAATACATTCCATTAACAGTGTGAACGAATCACATCGCTTTGAGAGGTGGTATAACAAACACTCCCTAAGGAAATTATCGTACATACATCAAACGGAAAGTACACAGATTGGTGATTCAAAATAATTAAATAAGAATAATTAATTAATAAATATAATATATATCACATATGAAAGTATTTCCCATCAATACTTCCACAATGAAAGAAGATACAGAAAAATGAACAATCATCATTTTGTGTGGCGATAATTTTTCATACACATAAAAGGTATATTAATTACCCATTCAATGATGGTGTGTGAATGTTTAGGTAAAACCATAATCATAAAATAATTATTTTATATTAAATATAATAGATATTTATATTTTAATGGAATAAATTTAGTGGAGGTGTGGGAAAAGAAAATAAATCAAAGGAGCTAAAGAGATGTACTAACATCTTAATCGGGTAACTATTTTTTTATTGTGCCAAAAGGATTGAATAGATAGTTTTCTTCCCATGTGTATTACTATATGAGTAAAGGAATTATTTATTAAACATTATTTTATAGATCATGGAAGATCCAAAATGGTTTTATGGTTGGAATAATATGGATAGGTGGTGGCATTTTTCAAAATAAATATTGCTGTCAAAATATTTGTACCTAAAAACCCATAAAAATGAAGATAAATAATGGATGGTTAGTGGCCAAATCATGTTCATAAAATTTGTTTTGATCAATTTTATAGAACGTTTTCTGTTATATTCATGGTTTATTATTTTGTTATTATATTTTTCTAATTAATCTTAGTTATTAATTTAAATAACTTTCAATAATATTTTTTTGTAAAAAATGAAAATTATAAAAAAAAATTATTATTATGATTAGATATATGGAATATAGTTTTCTATATGATAATCATATAAGGGGTATCATTTAATTTAGAAATAATCATGCGGACTGGATGACCCTGCGTGGTTTTAATGTAAAAACATCCTAGAGTTTACTATCTTTTTATACAAAAATTCAATTTGAAATTTATTACAATGACATAAATTGGAGTAAAAATTTAATTATTATATAATTATACTTTGGAACCTGTTTTAAATATTAGTTATCCTTATAAATTAATTATATGAAAAATAAGTTTTGAATTAAAATTGAGTTTTTGTAGCTTTTCATTAATTAATAAACCCAAACAATAAATACCAAAAAATTATCCTAATATAATTTATAATTTTTTATATATTTTGGTTTTTATTTTGAAATATTATATATATGAATTTTATACAAATTTATTTAAATTTGGGTTTTCTTTTAAATTGTATTAAAACCACCTTTATAAAAATACATGATTTTAAGAATAAAATTGGATTGTTCTAATATTATATCTATCAAATATATTCGATGATTATAAAATATTTTTTTATATATATTAAATATAAATTTAATTAATATCATTCAGAAAATTTTTATAATTTTATGAATTAATCAAAATTCACTTTTTTCAATAAGAAAACCTTTTATAAAATATCGCCCTTTATATTAATTTGGTTTCTATATTTTTTTCTAATTAGTCGGTAACCAATAAAATAAAATATATATTTTCATATGATAGTCAATATAATAATATAATATTTAATTTATATATTATAGTAAATTAAACAATAATAATTTATTATTTAATTGTTTTTTAAACCATTGTCTTGTGTGTAACATAAGAAATCGAGGAAAGCTAGTCTTTCATGTATTGTTAGATAACTCCATTGTTCCTTGTAAAGAATGATAAAATTTATTTTTCATATAGTTAACAATTAAATTTTTATATAATGAATGTTATTTATAGTTCATTAATATAAAATAAAATATTTATAATGTTGTGTGAAATCAAAAATATAAAAAATGTAAAATTTGTTGTGTAAAAAAATCTACAAATCCTATTGTGTTATTACAATGTTCTTCATTTTTTATTCCAAATTGTTGAGTATGTAAATTAACTATTTTTAAAATCACATTTAATATAAAAACAATGATGTGTGTATTTTGTTCCAAATGTAGATTCTACCCAATTTAGATAGGGTCTTCCCTATACAATTTTGAAACATTAATGTCTTCTATTCGTAATTAAATCCATTAAGATATGTCTAATTTTTATATAGAATATAGTTATTTATAATATAGTTAATGTAATATTCCATTGAGTATCATTAGTTTATTTCAATGTGTATCATTTATTTTCTTTATAATACCAATTTTAAAAAATATCCATCAATTTACTCCAAGAGTATACCTATATAGAAAAAAATATATAGTGGTTGATTGTTATCATGTTGGTATTTAGTGATTATTTATAATCATATCAATAAAAATTAAATATAATTCGAATAAAGGATATATGTGGTAACTATATGGAAAACATTAACCATAATTGTGTTAAAATACCTTATCAACGTAGATTTGAGATGTTATTTACTAATATAATACTCAACTAGGCCAATGATGAGGGAAAAAATGTAATCACATTTCCATAAAACACTTAAGTTACTAAAATGTCATTTTTTGATCCATTAATGAAGGCATAAACATATAGATCTTGAGAAATATGTGAATATAGAAAATATTATTGTTATTGAATCAATATTTCGTGCATATCATATCGGGTTGTGATATAAATAAAGGAACCAAATACTTGGTATTGCACACTATGAGAGAAATATTATATTTTATGGTATAATATAATGTATACAAACACCCAAAGATGTTGAACATTAATAGTAATTTAATTTCCTTTTAGGAATGTAACTATAATGATTGTGTGAGAAAATCACAATTGGAACATCCCCTTTTCATTTAGAAATAATTTTACCAATAATATTCGGGAATACATTTTTATTATTTATAATATGCTTTTACCTTACCTCAGTAAAATTCTCAAGTATTGGGAGAATAATAAAATATTTATCATTTAGACTAGGTGGAATATTAAACCAATAGAATAAAACCTTGATTTATTTTGTAATTATATGTTATAAAATGTACTAATTAAAAAAATTATTATTAGTACCATGAATCCATTATTTAATAAAAACAATAATTGGTATTAATAAATAATTCATCTCAGAATTCATGGGGTTGTTATAATAATTTCATTATTTAAATTAATCATTAATAATGTTATAATATCCCAAATGGAGGATCCTGGAAGCTATTTCTCTCCTTATTAAAGAGAATATTAATGTATGTTACTAAGATATAGTTAATGCCATAATAAATATTTATGATATTAATATTGATAGTAATGTTTGAAATTTTCATTTAACATTCCACTATCATGACCTAAGATGTATTATTATTTCTTTTATTTTACCTTATTTATGCTATTAGAATCTATGTGTATCCTTCATAATATAACAACACAAATTAAAAAGTGTATCCAATGGATGAAAAAATTATCTAAAAATCATATTTAGTGTCTTACCAAGAGTTTATAGTATAATTATCCTATAATTCACTCATATCCACAGTATAATAACAATTGAATTTACTAAATTGGATATTTTATAACATCATATATCCATTTTAATCATTTAGAGCGTTTTTGAGAACCATTTTTAGGAATAACCATTCCTAAATTAGACTATAAGAAATAATATCTATAAAATTTATAATGAATACCTAATATTTCATAAATATCAATATATATGTGGATTTTATTACATTCCCTGATAATTAGAGAATGTTATTGGCAAGGAAATAGTGAATTATGGGGTTATATTTACATTCGAGATGAAGGATATAATCCCCATCAATGATGGAAATAAAATATCTATCTATTTAACTCGAATAGTTTCCCTTGATTATGTTCCTAAACTATGAATAGTTTGTACCAGTAAATACTTCATTGATGGGAATAATATATTTACAATTTAATTAAATAATATAAATGATATAATAATTAAATTAATTCCAATATTTTCAAACACATTTGAAACATAATTAATGGCCCATGTGATGATTAGTTTTTCAAAGACATGGGTAGAAATTTTGTTTAGTTGCCACCATATAAATATATAAGTATGAAAATATTTAGTAGAATAAATGATTTACATTATATAATATGACATTAAAATTATATCAAAATGGTGATGCACTTAATATAAATTTTACAAATAAATACTTGAACATATTTCCTATTACGATCCAATAAGGTTTCCCCTAAATAAGTCGTGGTATTGTGATCCAAAAAACATATCTAATCATTCCCAAATATAAGATCCTAAATTATTAAATAATTATTGTATTTTCTATAAGTCCATTATGAAAGATTTGTATCTTAATATTGAATGTCTGAGGGAAAATTATGTGTCATCTGTTTTTAGAGAATAGAAATTCAGTAAAAGGTACATCATTTCAATAATATTATACCCCTTGTTTGTAGAGTATTATTTTAATATAAAATAGATGAAGGCTTCATTACATTTGAGAAACCCTTTCCCTATTTCTATGATGGATGAAATTAACCACAAGACTATCAGTTTTTCCTATAATAAGAAATTTCAAAGAAACATAAATTATAATCCTGTTTGAAGGATTACATTCCACATCATAATTTTCCTAAAATTTACAACTACGAGTAAAAAAATTCAAGAGGTCTCTATTGCAATATCGGAGATCACATATGATATCATTTTAATATCCTAATTTAAGGGATATGTAAAGAATGATTCTTTAACATCAATTTCATGTGGAATTCATCACAAACCATTAGAAATAGAAATTTTGTATGGGTCGAACTATTCAACTATCAAATTGTATGTATATAGATATGTATATCATACATAATAACTATAGGATCTATGTTAGGAGTATCATTTTCGAGAATTTTTTCATCCCTATTGAAAATTAAAAAAGTTTTAAATGTTTTCTGAATAACTACATGAGATTCCCTAATTGAATCGTAAAAAATGAGACCCAATTGATATATTATTAGGGTGTCAGTCAAAAACAAAATCTGGTAATGTGGATACATTATTCTAGGATAAGGTTGTATAACAATAAATCATAGAAGTGTTGGTATTAATGAGTATGGTCTTGATGAAACAAGAGTAGTTGTGATAATAATAGAGTTGTTATATAATAGTACCCACAACCATTAATATAGGATGAGTGATAATTTATGAATTTTCAAAGACATCATGTTTTATGGGATCCTTCTCATTTTTTTCAAAATTAGGATTCCCTGATAAATGAATATCCATAGAGGGAAATGGATAATGTATTTATATATAAGGTTCATAGGATACATTTTTCATTGTACTATATTAGATATTGGGGGGCCATCGATTTTATCATTTCCCATTAAATTTTATTATGACCTGAGGAAACAATTTTGCAACTAATATTTCATGTTTTAAAAAAATTTCTCATCGATATTCATATGATACATTTCAAATGAAATGGAATTAGTTTCATAAATAGGTATATCCTTCATATTGAATTTCTTATGTGTTTTTTTCTCGGTTTTAGTAAGGTCCAACTATTATAATGTATTTGTCATTATATCCACCTCAACCAAGACCTCGACATAGGTCCCATGTCATGAATTTTTTGTTTCTATATCATTTTGGATTTGTATTGAATGTGACATGAAAATATGAATATAATTTGATGATTCCAACAAAACCAATTTTTATTTTGTATGTTGATCAAGACATGAGAATGTTTTCCGTCACATTAATGGGATTGGAGTTATTATTAAAGTAATGAGTACTCTGGTGGAATTCTCTTAGGTAAATTTATCCAAAGATACATGTTTTCCATATCCATTCATCTAATATAAATATGATGTAATCGTATACCATACCCACTACTATTATCTACTAATTAGAAAATCCACATATCTAAGTAATGTGATTGGATATGTAATTGAATTTATAAATAATATCCTTTTTAATATAATAAACCTCATAATAATAAATTACCTAAAATTACTAATAAATTATGTGATGGATACCTAGTTACATAAATCATGGGATACACATCCCTTCTTGATGACATATCCAGGAGAATAAATTTTTTGAGATGAAATAAGGATTGAGTTATGACTGGTTTGATGAGATAAAAAATATATTCTTTTATTGAACATAAAAATAAGCAATTGAATAATCGTGAGGTTCGATATATTGGATCCATTGTGTTAGATGAGTTACTTATTAAGAAAACATAAAATTTATCACATATCCAATTTTATTTTTTCCATTGAATATACAATGAGAAAATATATATATTTGTTATAGGTCACACTAATATATATATATATATATATATATGTATTACACACATCCTATGAATCAACCATATATTCAATTATAGTACATTCACCACGTCTATTATATTTTGAATTATGTTTCTTTTTTTAATGGTGTAATTAGAGGTACGATCATTTTAAAAATATTGGAATTTATTATAATATAGTGTTTATTTGATATAAAAATGTGTTTTAATACATTTTTAATTATAATAATGAAAATTCAATTATCATTATCATTATTAATTATTGTTTATCATTCATTGTAATACTTTTTCCATGTAAAATATATAGTACTTTGTTTATTTCAATGATGTGTGTGTTAAAATTTTTCAGATACAATATTAATCCAAGGAGAAAGTTATAATGTAAAATAATGTGTAGTTTCACACGAATATTATGAACAAAATAGAAAATCAATGAGAGATGATTTATATGAGACTATTATAAGATCATGTAAATCACATTGAGATCTATGGTTAATAAAGTACCAAATGATAATACCACCATTTTATATCAAATAAATATGGCTTATTGATATGGATAATTTAACCATTTAATTTTTGTAATGATAACTTATATTATATCCTCATTATGATTATTAATGATTTATTTATGATGAAATTTCAATATATTGAACTATTTTTTTGTACATGGAATTAAATATAGATATTGTAAATATAAGAGACTTACATAGTGAAAAAATAGATTTATATATGAATTCTTATAAAAAAACATACATATTATGGGAATTGAATTGTTATTTTTTTGGTAGATAACTAGAAGAAGGTCCAGTTTCATGTTTACAGAGTTTTCATAGTGACACATTTTTCAAATCATGATTGAAGATATTATATTTGATAAGTTTGATAGTCATATCCAACTCCTTATGTGATCCATGAAATTATTCATCATCCATGGTGTCGATCAATGATTGAATAAAAGGGAAAAAATTCTTATGTCTGTCAGAGTATGGATATGTATAAGATAAAAAATATAATTAAATGGTTTATTTTTGAGTGTCAAAGATCATATTAAATGGTTTATGGATTCTCATCTAATCCTCCTATTCATCATCTAATGTAACCCATAATTTTTTGGCTGTATATTGTTTTTGGGAGATGAACCTCACCCCGTGTAAACAATATGACTACAAAATTTTTTTACGTAATAATCGTTATGAACGCTTCATAACATTATTCTGTAATATGTATAAGGTTATATCAAGGTCTTTGTAAAGGTAATATTGATGCAAGAAATTTTGGGTTGTTGGTTGAGGTGCGTAAGGATATTTGGAATATTCATTGGCGAAAGGGAATTTAAATTTTCATATAAGATGTTTTTTTAAAATATTTATTAAATCCCTTTTAGATATGCTAATATTTTAACCGAATGTAATGTAGTAAAATTTTACAAGTATTATAATTCACATTTATGAGAAGATTCATGTTCTAAAAGTGGAAATATATATTTTTTTCTTGATTGGGTCATTCATGGAATTATAGGTTTGATTCTAAATATGTATGATGAGGATCCAGTGATGGTTTCTTCAATTCCATTCATACCTCTCCTATAAATTGGTGTCGAATATTTTCACCAAGCATAGAGAATTTGTAAGGATAATTTCTTTAATCATTCTATCATTTTGCCTCTCTCATTCATAATCTATTAGATAATCCTCTTATTCACTGTCTTTTTTTAATATTTTTATCTAACATTATTGTATGTTTGTTAATTATTTAGTTTTCTTATGAATTTTTAAATAAATTGTTTCTTCACGCATTATAATTCAAATATTATTTATTCATATAATATGGTGTTCTCTAGGGAAATGTATGAACACATTTACTAAAGGTCTAGATCAATAATAGAAAGAAGGTTCTAATTATAAATCATTAATATCATTAATGGTAATATATTTTGGTTAGGAATTAAATTTGGTATATATTATAAATCATATAATCTTCAATAAATCATGACAAGCATATTCAATGGATATGTAATCTATATTTATTTATTAAATTATGTTATGATCGTTAACGGGTGTTCATTTTAAACATAGAAGAGTAGATCATGAAATATCATGTATAACAAACATCTTAGAACTAATGTATTTTTCATTAAATAACCTAAATGATACCAATTTTTTCATTAGATGTTATTATTAATTAAATATCTCAATTTCAATAAATAATATTATTCATGATTGAGAAAAATGGAATTTACATTTCAGAAATTCCTTAAAATACATCCCTAGACGCTTTATTAATTGAATGGTATTTTATTACTACAATTTAGCTTTAAATATGTTGATCTAATAATAAATAAACATTTCAATATATGATATAATTGACATCAAAGGACTACATTTTCATCCTAGTCATGTTATAATTTCAAACATCAATTTTCTATCATTTTAAAAAATGTTTAGGATCAATGAATTAAAATTTATAAATTCGATTACCAATGGGAATGTTGTGATTAAAAACATGGGATCATGTTTTTAGTGGTTTTATGAAGACATGGTTGCATTAGAAGTTAATATATTCAATTTCATTACTCATTAATATCACTTTCCTCTTTAGTTTTCATTATAATTATTTTTACATGAACTTCTATTTTCTTATAAGAACAAGATCCCTAATGTATGAAAAATAATATATGAAAATTAAAATATTTTGGGCACTTTATAAACATTTATAGAAAATATTGGAATATATCATGAAGGGTTTACAAGACATAAATTACCCATGGATGTTAATCCCATGTAACATCTTCATTTTTATATATATGTAAAATTTCCTTTAAATAATGAAGAGTTTGATACCATTCATCCCAAATACAAAAAATGGGATGATACAGTATTAAATTAAATAAAAAACAATTAAAATATCATTATTATAAAATAATAAAATATATATACGATACATAAAATATTAAAATTCATTAAATTATAAGAACATTTTCAAATAATAAATGAAACATTGCACTATTAAAAAGATAATTATTAAGTAAATTATGTTTGTCATTTTTATGTCAAATTGTAATATAAATATATTATCATTAGTACAAGTATTACTTATAAATAAATACATTATTTAATTTTGTATATAATAATTGTCTATGTATGTTTTAATCATAATATAAAATTATATCATCTTAGTCGAAATAGATGATTGTTATGAATATTGTAATTTTCAATATTTTATCAATATATAATAAGGTTTATTATGTTTATAATGAAATTAAGTGATACAATATTAAATTAAATAATAAAATAACTAAAATTAAACTATAATTTTTACTTATAATCCTTGTACAACATTTTTTGAACTATATAAAATGTTTACATTTTAAAATGGAATCGTTTTCCAATTTTTTCAATAATTATTTAAAAAATAATAATTTAAGGGTTTATTTTAATGTCACATTATCCTAATTTAGATTGTATTAAGTCAAATTATATAATAAAAATAACATATATTTTTTAACTTAAAATAAATGTAAATTAATATAATATATTAAATATACATAAAAATTATAAATTAAATTTTAATTTTTGTTAAGATCATTTATTTTAATATTAAATATACAAAAACATTATAAAGTAATTTTTTATAATTAATATAATATATATGATTTTATTTATAAAATTTTGTGGTATGAATAATATAAATTAATTTCATTTTAATTAGTTATCATCTTTGGAAAACAGTTTACTGATGTAAAAGTACACTTGGATAAAACTAAAACTGAATGTATAATCCCATAAATCAACCATGGGTATCTCCAAAGGAGTAAACCAGAGAACTTATAATATTTACCAGTCCCTCACTCTATATTATCAAAATATTTGATTATTTTACTTTAATGTAATTTAATAGTAGGTTAGTACATTATGAATCGTTAAAGAAAAGTCATTTCTTCACTTGTATAAAGGATATTCTGCTCTCATTCATTTGAAAAAAAAATTCACTAAATTACATGGTGAAACTCTTCCAGTATTATTATATGATAACCCTGTCACATAAACCTTACCCTCTTCTCAAATATAATTATATTGTTTCATATATTTATTATCCCAATTCAAATGAAAATCAATTTTCCCAGTGTTATTATTACTCTTTTATTATAATTTTTATTAATTTTAAACATACTATTCCACCATAACATTTTAAATAACAATTATTCAACATGTAAAATATAATGGGTTTTAATTATGTTAATTGTAGAAAAAATATTCAGTAATTACATAATATCTGATATGAAAAATATCTATATCGAATATGCATAAGGGTGTACTACTGCCTTCTTGACAACATGATGTTAATTTTATATAACCTTATGTTAGGGATCATATCATCGATGAGTTTTATAAATAATAAGTTTTTTTAAATTTTTTAAATTCATAAATTATAAAAAAAATTATTTTCAATCATTTGAACAATTCTTTTATGAATTATATTATTAATCGTGCATATGTGCAGACTATTTTCTATATAAAAGAAATATCATATTTAACGTAACCAACATTCATGGATTGAAAAAATATATAATTAATAAATAGATGTTATTATTATAATATTATTTTATTTTTATAGTGATTATTTATCATATCCCTACACCAAATTTTTTTATTCGGGAATGGGATCATCAATATTATATATGGAAAGACTACCCCCTCAAGGAATATCAAATTGGATTTTTTTAGCACAACCCATCAATTCTTGCTCCAATAAATAATTTTTTCGATATATTTGATATACATTACATAATAACCTTATTAGAATTTATATTTATCATTATGTAATAACACTTTCATATTAAATCGATAATATAATAATTTTTTTCATTTGGTTGGTCTACCTCCTACATAATAGACACTGTAATATTTATATAGTGAATGATAACAGAATTTTATAGAATGTTAATAAATGGTATTATGAATTTATTAATTTTAATATATATTTATCAAGTTATATTATTATTTTTACACGTATTAATAATATATCACTATCATTTAATGAAAATATTTGAATAATGTTTGTCTCTAGATTCATCATCAAGAGTTGTAATTATAAATCTAATTGGGAGAAATTGGAAATTTTCAAGTAATAATTGTATATATATTAAATATCCAAAGGTAATATCAGATAATAAAAGTGGTATCAATGATTACAGTTCTACAATAAAATTATAGAGCTTATGAAAGAAAAATAAATGTGATTACATCATATTATAAAAATTATATATAATAATTATATATGAATTATATAAATGTATTATAGAAAGGAATATGGATTTTAAATAATTGATTTAATGAGTTATTATTTTTTTATTGTTTGGTGGATTGTGATCGAACATTAAAGGAATTAAGGTAGGTTATTTTTGTCTAAAAACTCCTTTACTAAGATTGTTGAAATAATATTAAATAATTTTAAATAATATGGTCTATATGATACATAGTTTTTAGTTCATAATTTTGTTTTTATATATGGTATAAAATTTTCTTTATAGATCATTCTATAAAATCATTTTACTATTTATAGGTTTTTTAGACCACGTTTTTTATAATTATTTCATTGGGTCCCCTCGAGGAGTTATTTGGGTGGAAAGTTCTTTTTTAAAATTTCTTTTTAGTTCATGTTTGGAACAAGGTTAGGAATCATTTTTTGTGAAAACATGTAGCCTCATCAAAGAAACCATGCATATAGAAAAATTTATTGAAGGAAAATGTTAAAAACAATTATACAAATCCTATCTATTTCTTTGCTAAATACTATGTGAGTGTTAGAAAAAATATTAGGTGTTTGTAGCTCTCAAGGTCCATTTTGGGTCCTCTAAAACCTTTAAATTGATGATCAAAAATTAGAGAACATATTAATATTACTCTTAGGTAAGTGATCATATTATGTTCCTCCTCCACAATATATTCTAATAGGCTCCTTATGGTTTGTTAGATATTCTTTTTATTGAGAGATGTAAACTCTTATGTTATAGATATTAAATTTAATATTTATTATTTTATCTATCCTTATTTAATAGAATTTTTTTGAGGGTTTTGTGATAAATGATATAAATTTTAAAGGTAGCTGGTTTCATTGAGATTTTCTAAGATTAAATCATTTTATTTTATTAATTTATTATAAATTCAAATCAATTAAATTAGGAAAACACAGTTTTTAGTAATGTATTATAAACAAATTTGGTGTAAATTTTATGGAAAACCCTGAATTCTAATGGAATTAGAATTTTGTATGATATTTTATATTTATGGAATTGTGAATAATATATTTGGTATTGATTTGGGAAAGTATTATTTCAGATTAATGGAAATAAATGATTCCATAATAGTTTTTCTGTGTTCTCATCAAAATATATGGATTGAACAAAAACTTATGTTTTGGTTTCTAATTAAAAATTGGATGTGTGAAACTGAAAATGGAGAAATTTCATTTTAAATAGTTTTAAAATAAATTTCTCATTGTATATTGATTGTTTAAAATTAATAAATATTCATAGTTGGTGAATTTTTTGGGACGAACACATTAATATAGTAATTCCCTATCAATCAATTGATACATTATAACACTAAAAAATTATTTCGTTAGATCCAATCCTATGTGTGATGTTGGTGTCTTCAATTCGGAATATTTTGGGGTGATGTGTGCCCATATATTTTGGTGATCACTTATATATGTGTGTGAAGATACCAAAACATGGAACTATTGTAAATCGTGGCGGATAAATATGATTCTTAATTTATTATTTATATTTTTATTTATATTACATGGTTTGTAAAAACTAATTTACACATTCTTGTAGATTTATATAAATAGTTTTATATAAAAGTGTTACTTAATACCTTTCTTTATAATGATTCAATCATTTGAAATGTAAAGAATTTTTTTCATTAAATATGAACATGTATTTCAATTAATATTTTATATGAAACTAAAAGTATAATTCAGTTTATTTATTATTGGAATATTATATGGAACACTTGATTAGAACCTAATTGTATTTTATCTCACACACTACCTTTACCTGTAGGTTATTATTAATTTTGTTCTACCTGTTTTTTAGAAAGGGTTATGAACCACTATTAGGTTGTTGTTGTTGATCACCTGATGTTGGAGTTCAATGTCTGGTGGGACTTGGGTTGTTTTTCATGCTTTCCTTAGAGATGCATTTGATTTTTCTATTTTGGGTTTGGATACATTTTGAAATCTTTTGTAGTTTACACTATGAATTTTTTATAATGCTAACATTTAACTTGTTATTAAATAGTTTTCATTCAAAAAATAGTTCCATCTTTATATTCTATGGATATTGGTAGTAGTCACCAACCCATGGAGATCGGGAAAACCCTTTAGGTTATATATATTTTTTGGGTCAATTATCTGTGTACTGCTGTATCCATGTTGTTTCATGAAAATTTTGTTTTAATAGTGCTTGTACGGAATCATTGCATGATGCTATTATATTGTTTGAGATATTTTTTGGGTGTAAAATGTCGTTTTGAGTGAGTTCTTATCAACCACAATTTTAAATGAAACATAGACAACCATTTTTAGTCTCATATAGTCTTATTAATGATTAATTATAATATTTTCTACAGTATTTTTTGTGGTAGTTTAAATCTCAATACTTTTTATCAATCCGATGTGATTAGTTTACATATTTAACTTGGTTGAGTGTTAGTCCGAGTCATCCTCTCTTGTATTCTTTATTGTTTTAAATTTTTTGTATCATAATGAATCAATTATTATTTGTGTATAGTATATACTATTATGATGATGAAAAAAAATGAGAAAAATCCTTTCATAGACCATAATCTGGTTGAGGTTTTTTTCCATGTTGTTGAAACTCATAGACAGCAACCTCACCGGTTCTCATTCAAGATCCAGTTATTGAACCGAAAAAGAATGAATTCAATATTTTTTCATTGAAATTCTATCACAAATAGTCACTTGTGTCTTGAGGATAAAATTATCATCATGATTATTTAAGATTAGTCATGTACACTTGTGATTTTATTTCATTTAATGGAAAAACCTAGTTATATCATGCTTAATGTAAAATATTCATAATGGAGGGGCCTATAGGATTATGGTGGGAAATTATGTTGATGGAAATCAATCAGATGGTGATAGATTAAAAATTATTTATTGTTCTTTTCACCAAAACGTTCTATCATGTGCATAGGTTATTTAGTTAGGATATAGTGTTTTATCAAACATAAGAACAATGATATGACCATAAAATTATATGTAATTTACATTATAGAGATTGTGAAATTTTGAAATTTTATATAATTAAAAGACATCATGAAGAAGTATTATTTATTAATGGGGATTCAATATGATATTCATTATCTGTTTTTATTTAAATCTTGTTCTCCCATTTTCATATATTTTAGACAGTCAATACTAAGAACCAAAGATTGTCATGATTGCTTCTGTGACATTCAGTGCCATCATGGATGTTTGATGAAATCTCAATGGACATTTTATTTGGTTTTCCAGGTTCCAAGAGAATAAAGAATGTAATATGTCTTTTAATTGATTTACATACTAAATCAAATTACATTATACACATTTTTGATAAATTAAATTATGAGGAACTATGAAATCTCAATGTGAATGAGATTTTTAATTTGAACATTGTTCCATATTCTATAGTCTATAATAGATATCACCATTTATCAGGTTTCATCATTACTGAACATTGGGAGGAATTTGGATCTCTGGTACTTTTGAGTATGGAATACCAACTATAGTAATATGTCCTGATTGAGAGAGCTATATATATTCTTTATTATATTCTTCGTTAAAGTGTTCTTGACTTTTCTAAAGCATGGGACGACATGTTGGTATAGTTGATTTAACTTATAACATTATTTATTTGTGTATGACCAGAATTGTTTTTTCTAAGGCATTTCATGGTCATCCATGCAAACCACCATTTCATTAGACAGATACCAGTAAAGGTTTTTTTGGTTTCACCAAACATGGTACAAAATATAAAAACAATGATTTAGTTGATCCATCTGATAAAGTTTTTATAATAGAGTAGGTATAAATATTAGTATGATCATCATCGTAGACCATTGGAATTTTCCATTAATGATCATTTTTTATGGAATGTATCACCTCATTTTTGAATTTGAAGACTTGAGTGGAAGGGGAACATTATCCTCATTTTGTTTAACCTTTTGAGGTTTTTAATAAGGTGGATTATGTTACATACCATTTATCATATCATCCATTGTTGGTTTCTATGTATAAAATGTTCTACTTATTATAGATTTGGATCTAAATTTCTGATCGATATCATATTCTATGTTTTAGTGGTCTTTATTTTTTGTGTGATTTATCTATTACAAAGAATCAAGTCAATACTATTGATTCTAAAAATAATAAACGTCATCAGAGGATGATAAATTTGGTTAGATTTCCTTGATAACACTGTTATGATAGACATGATACATGGGATAGAGGGGAAATTATGAGATAGTATTAGCCTCAAACTTTTAACATGGATACATCTAAACATGATTTCTAGGGAAAAAATTTAATTATGGTGTAGAGTTTATTGCACCATTTTACAATGTTCAGTTAGTCGTGGAACCAATTTTTTTATCATTCATCAGTTGGATCTCATTTAGTGGTGTTACAAGAAAAAAAATTCACATTTTTTTTTGTGCATGTTTGATGAATGTTATGAAAACCATGGACCCCATATAAGGGGTGCTCAGTTAAGGAACACTATTTTTTGAAACAATTTATCCCCCTATAGAAAAATATGCACGATGAATTTTTAAATTTAAAAATATTATCTGAAATTCCAAAACCCACATTTATTCCACCACTCAAACCTAACATGGGATTAGACCTCCTCCATGTTATCTGAGACACTCAAGAAACTACTATTGCTCTTAAAAAACAATTCTATGATGGATATAATCTTGTTAAAATTTTATAAATCCTATTTAGTGAGATATATTCTTCTGTTCTTTATCACTCGTAAATATCATCAAACCTTTTTAGAGGTTTCTAGATCATCTTATTGTTGACATATCTAAACACCATTATTTTTGAAATTTAATCGATGTTATAATTTTTGAAATCTACTTTTAACGATATTCTTTCGAAATTCTGGTTATAAAAAATGTGATATGTGACCATTGAGTTAATGGTATGTGGTTCCATTGATATTTTCCATGTTATATATAGTTCATATTCTTGATTTAGATAACTATGATTTCTATTAAAAATGGAATTTTTATTTGGAATCAGAATTTGATTTTATTTTTCATGACTTTTGGGGATACCAACCATGTCAAATTGAATTGGAATTTGCGATGTCATTTTAAATTGACATAATCATGATATTTATTTGGGAAATTGGAATTTGAGATAAATAAATTATGATGTCTTGATACTAATACATGTATTATTTTATCATGAAAAGGAATAAATTTATTATAAACCGAATTATTTGGGTTTTAAATTGGAATTTTCATAATTAATAGTCAATGATGTAATTATATTTTAAATAGTTTTATTATTTTTTTTATATTTTTTATTAATTATTTTTGGACAAGAAGTACTACTTCGATAGTGAGTTATTTGAGATAAACATGATATTCTAGTACAAACCTATCAATTGATTGATTCTTTAGAACAACAAAAATCGGTATATTGATCTTATCCACAGTGGGATTATGATGTGTCATATTCATCTAGTATCATAGGGATGCATCTATACATATTTTTTTGATCACCTAAATGAGATTGTGAGGATCCAAGAACGTGGAACTATCATACCTCTTGGTATATGATCGTTTTTCTCATTTTTTATTAGTTTGATATATATTCCATTGATTTTAAAATTTCAAAGAAAATTCTTCTTTATTTATCAAAGTAATAAATAAAAAAATTACCTTATAAATTTACACTAAAATGATTCATAAAAATGAATTGAAGATAATGCTTTGTTTTAATTACGTACATATACTTCTACCAAATAATATTTGAAATTTAAAGAATGAATTATTTTATTTTTTATTGGAATCATATATGGATTACATGGTGTTACCATAATAGTTAATTATTTCACACTCCAGCTCTGCCTTCGGTTATTTTTTTATTTTCCTCTACCAGGATTGGGAAAGTTAAACATACCACTATGTTTTTGTTGTTGTTGATCAATTTGATATTGGAATGAAATCTCTTTTTATAAAATTCCTTTTTACCATGATTTATATCTACTAATTTCGGGATGTACTATTACAGTTTTGATTTTAGTTTGACTTAACTAACAGTCTCCATTGGTTGATTTCCATTGATCATAATAATCATTATCTATTTCATCAATTATTTATGTAAAAATAATTTTTCCTTCGTTTTGTTGTATATTGTAATGTGATAGTTTTTATCCCATGTGGATATAGGATTCCTTTAGCCTATGTCAGTTCTATCTATGTTATTAATTTTACATCGTATCAGGATTGTTTCGATAAAAACTTTTATAACTGTTGTATGTTAATAATATTTCTTTGACTTCAGTATGAATTTTGAGATCTTATTGGGACATATGAGGTAGGTGAGAGTAATTTCAGGGAAAACTGTCATCACAATGATCCTTATGTCAAAATAGGATTCTTGGGAACATGTAATAGGAAATATTTATAAAATTTCCATGATTTAGATTTAGGTATATGAAATAAAAATCTTGTTTTATTTTTGATGGGATTAATTTCACTGTATCTGTTCACTAATTGTTAATATGAGTAATATTATGGAGTCTTTTGAGTTGTTTTATGATGGTGTGTTGCATCATTACTCTTATAAGAAGTGTGAATAGGATGTTAGAGGATTCTACTAATGCACAATAGTGATCAAATCAATTTTTGGGAAAAAAATAAGTTCGAGGTTATTTTGTATGACTTCCAGGATCTGGGAGATCACCAGGACATATTCCCTTTTATGAAAAACATGTGGAACCACAATGGGATGAATTCAGGATTCATGGACATGAAATAATTTATCAAAATAAACTATCCTTCCACATCTCAAATTACCCTCAAGAGGATGAAAAATGGTTTAGGATAGTTGATATTTTATGTTAGTTCTTGGAAACACCTTACTCAATTAAAGACAATTGTTTCACCCTCAAGAGGGAGGTAACATGAATAATATAGTGGGACATGATGTTGAAGGAAAAACATATTGACAGCATAGATTGGAAATATGTTAGTTTCCTTTTCACCAAAATGTTCTATCTAGATACTATGGTGTTGGATTTTTTGAAAGGGGTTTTCATACTCAAGCATTCTAAAAAGTAAAAGACAATTAATGTAAATTTTGGTGTAATGTTTTTTTAGTTTTCACATGAGATTAAATCAAAAGAGACTGTGTAAACCTAATAGATCAAAAATGGTACATCAATATAATATTCAATATTAGTTTCTAATTCCACTATTCTTTCTCATTGGTATACATGGTTGTTGTTCAAGGCCATGAACCAAAGAAAATTTGGTTTTCATCAACAAATTATAATTCCAACATGAAATTTGTTTGATATTTCAATGGATTTTTTATTGGGATTCAACGTACTCATAGAAAGAAAAATATGATATGGTTTGTGATTGATTAGATGGATAAATAATGTCACCGTATACCCCTTAATGATAATACCAAGGTTGAGTTGTTGGAAAATGTCAATGTGAAATAGAATTTTCCTTTTCAGGGATTTTAATCTTCAACAATATCTAATAGAGATCCAAATTTCCCATATCTCTCTTGGAAAGTCCATGACATGGAACTGGGAAATTATTTAAATTTGATTATGGCATATGATACGTTGTCATATGAGAAAAAATAGAATGTGCTACACATATTGTTGAGTATATTCTTTATTCCTTTGTTCATGACTTTGGTGGATCTTGGGTTAACCATGTAGGGATGGTTGAGTTTGCATATAAAAATAGTTACCATTGAATGATCATAATGGTTCCTTTTGAGTATTATTTGTATGGATTTTTAAATCTCCATTGTGTTAGATGGATATCAATTAAGGTACCTTGCATTGGCCAATGTTTTTATGAGAGACGAAAAACAATGATTTTATCTATTCTTCAATGAACAATGATGATATAAATTCATTACTAATATTATGATGTTTTTCCCCATAGGTTATTGTAACTATCAGTCAATAACCATGTGTTCTTGAAATAAGAACCATGTTTGGCTCATCAATGGATTGGGAGTAAAAGGAAACTTCCTCCCCTATTTTTGGGACCATTTTCTATTTTTGAGAAGGTTGTGAATGTGGAAAACCATTTATAACTTCCACTACAATTGGCATTGATACCTAATGTCATCCATGAATCAAAATAATGGAAGTATTTTTATAATTCTTCTCATGATCTATGAATGAGGCATCGTGATATTGATCATGATTAATCCTGGACTGAGAAACTAGCTAGGATTGTATATACTTTAACCATAGTACTTCATGGAAGGACGATTACATTGGTTATAGTGCTATGGATACATCACTCTTATACTAATGTGACCTAGGATAGAGGAAAATAGATGAGTTATAAGTGTCCTTACAGTTTTGAAATGGAGACTTCTAGATTGGATTGTTTTGGGAAATAATTTTTTTATGGCGGGGAGGTTGTGAAATCATATTACATTGTTCAGATACTCCTCGAAATTCTTTTTTATCATGCATTAGTTGTGTCTTGTTTGGGTATTATTCTTGTATTTTTTTAAAATTTATGTGTATTTCATGGTTGATGCATGGTATGACAAACTATATTCCCACCTAGGTGAAATTGTTCAACCCATAGAATGGTTGCTTGTTTTGGGTACATAGTTTGGTAAATCATGTGACCCTCTCTATGAAATGGTTCTTTAAGACTCTTTTAATTATAAAAAATATTAATAAAATTTATAAACGCACGCTTCATCCCCTGATCGATCATAAATCAATTTTGGAAATCTTCCATGGTATTTCGATCTCTTAGTTATATTTTTTTTCTCTACTCACCCCTATCGAAGGACTATTGAATCACGAAGACTTTAATATGTTTCCTTTATAGATATATATCTTATCCCATTAATTATGTCCTAATATATTATTTTATCTATATTAAGGTCTTATACATCTTATTGTGGCTGATATATATAAAAAAACCTGCGTCATATCATTAATCTGTGATTAGTTATTGAATCTTCTTCATCGATATTATTTGTTGGAAATCATCATTGTAGATTTTGTGAAATGTGATCCTTGTTTTAATAGTAAATGGTTTTGTTGTTATTTTCTATGTTATTATCTATTGATTTTATTGACATAAAATAAATTTAATTCAATTAAATTATGAAAAACTAATTAGTTGTGGATTGGGACTTGAATTGTTTTTCCATGAAATTTTGTGAAAACCCTCACCACCCTTGGAAATGGAATTTGGAGTGTTATTTCAAATTTAGCGAATCGAGAAATTTATTTTTGAACTAGATTTGATAAATATTTATTATAGTTAGATAGATTAAATATTTTTTATAAAAAAATGATGTTTGATATTATCTTGATAAAAAGGAAGGAATTGATTAAAAACACACTTTTTTAAATGGAAATTCCTATTATGAAATTTATATGGTGTAATATTATTTTAATGAGTGTTAAAATTCTAATCCATATTTTAATAATAGATTGAGCACATGTTATCTGAGTTAGTTAGTTCATTATTTTTCACACAAACATTATGATGGTAATTCCTTGAAAATATATTAATGCAACACAACAATAACATTAACATAATGAAACATATCTTATCCCTTATTGTATTTTTATGAGAACTCTTCGGATTAAGATAGAGGGATGTCCATAAAAGCATCATAATGATCGCATATATGAATGTGTGAGGATCATGTTATTGGGAACTATCATACCTCCTCATAGATAACCATGTTTCTCATTTGTGATTATTTTAATATATATTTCGTTATTTGTAAAAACAAACTACAAATGCCATTGTATTTATATGAACTATCTTATATAATATTTTTTTATATTTATTTAAATTTTTTCCATCAGTAGAAATGAAAGGATTGTTTTGTTGTAAATATGAAATTCTAAATCAATGGAATTTTTAAATTAAAAAAATTATTATTATTATTTATTATTCCATTCTTGCAAATAACACGTTTTGAGACACAAATATGATTTTACCACACACCCAACCCTTATATATACGAATATCTAGATTTCATCATTTGAGGTTCTAGCATGGGGAATGCAGTACTAGGAGGTTTTTGTTGTTGAATGTTTGATCCTAGAGTGTGATTTTCATTGGTAATTAGGTTTTTTACCATATTGTTTCAGAATTGTTTTGTTTTATAATATGGGTCTGGTACTAGTTTGACATCTAGTGGAGACTCCTACGGGATTTCCTTTTTAGAATACTACCTTGTATCTTTTTCTTCCCCTATTTATTTGGAAAAAAGTGCTCCCTCAATACCCTGTATTATTTGAGGTTAAACTCTCCACCCTATGGGTTTTAATAATGGCATTTAATCTATTTCACTAATGGATTGTATATCAAGATACCACGGAATACGATCCAATTCGTGACATATTCTATTTAAATGTTTTTTATTTACATTATAATAATTTCCCCATTTTTTGTCAACTCAAAATATTTTTCCAATATTTCATGAAATATATTCATTATTAGGATCATCCAAACAACTTTTCATGACCAATATCTTTTGAAATGGAAGATTTTCATTTTTTGGAGAAATATACTTCTTTAAAATTAATATCATCACTTTTTCTTCCAAAAGTAAAGTCATGATGATTATAAAAATAACTAAAAGACATTCCAAAATATATTTCAATCCCTTATCAATGTTTTACCCATTTACTGTAATTTCTATAATTGTTAATGTGGAATTCATAATTCATATAACCTCATTTAAATGAATTTTTTGTCATCATTTTTATTAGATGTGTAACATTAAATGGTTATAATTTAAATTTAATGTTTTTAACATGTTTTGTTTTAAAAACTATTTTCTTCTAATATAATGTGTTATAATGTTCTAATATGACTTCTTTTAATATAAAATTTTAAAGATGATTCTAAAAATCCATAAAATGATATAAATAAATTTTTAGAAGGAAATATATTATATATATCAATATGGTTCCTTTTTTTAAAATTAATATCTTGTAAACATTTCTAATGACCATATCATTCCACTGTGTTTTCCATTTTAAAGGAGACATCCTAAAATAAATTTTAAATTATGAAGAAATTAAATTCCTGTTCTCATGATCTTGTACAATCATCACTCTTAAGTGTTTTTGGGAGTGAAAATAAAATTAATATTGTCAATGAATTAATTCATATTTATCTTATTGTGTTATTCATCTAGGTTATTTTGTTAATTAGGGATATTGTTATAATGAAATCATCCACCATCATTTTATGGATGAATTATGAAATTCTACGTTAGATCTCTTAGATGATTGAGCAATTGTTTGATCTTGAAAAATCATCAAAATGTATGGAATTCATTTAAATCCAATGACTTTTTCCATGGAACCCATTATTTTCCATTTCATGATTTAAGGGTGTTCACATACAAGATTGATATGTATTTTGATTGATTTTTTATAAATTATATATATATTTCATATATGGTGTAAGTATGATATGTGTAATAATATTTGTTGAAAGGTATATATCATGAAAAATTCTTAATTTAATTTGATACGATTTTTTTGGGGTTATAATGTCATTATTTTAAATAAACTGTATATTGGTTCCATAGGGGAAAACACAAAAAATATTTAAAAAACATTTCATCTCATTGGGTTTTTTATATATTGATAGAAAAAATGTTTCACAGATATTTCTGAATTTAATAATGTGACTATAGAGACCAAAATTATATAACCCTACAATGCATTCGAAATATTTTCCATATCATGATATTGTATGGATAATAATAAAGTATTATAGGGAAATATTGTTTGTTTTCTATCATCCTATCGAACTATGATATAAGAATTATAATGGGACCCTTTAACTATGATTTCATGTTTATATCGATGTAACATTCCAATCATTTATTTAAATAAAGTTATTATTATTATTTAATCCATGATAAAGAATATAATTCCACTAATCCATGCCACAATACATACGATTCATAGTATTTATGATATCTTGTTATTCCTCCAATATTTTATTTTTTCTCTCAAAATTAGGTTTTACACTTATTATAACATCAATAAACATATTTTATTACCGATTTCTTTTTATTCTATTTACAAATTTTATAAAATAATGTATTTTCATTTATATTCTTATAATAGTATATTTTTGTAGAATATATCGATGACGTAGACCACTTAATATGTATTTATTATTGTCATATAGAGTTAAAAAAAATTTCATTGGATGATAAAGGAATCAATGTTTTTAGTTAGTATTTTTTAGAAATTTTCTAAAACTATAATATAAAAGGTACATGAATTGTTAAATTTTGAAATATATTATAATCAAATATGTGCAGAAAATCCAATGTTATATGTTATGTGTTTTTTATGCCACATTTGGGAGAATTCATCCTTTTGGAACTATAGATTGTATCATATGAGTATTTATATACCATTAATGGTTTGGAAATTATATTATAATAGAAAAAATATGATTTAGAAATCAGAACACCAGATGATGAGATTAAATAATATTATAATTAATGGATGAGGTAAACATTATGATCGTATGGTTTAAAATATCATTTTTTGGGGAATATCATAATAGAACATCAGGGAAACCCTTTGGATTTATAGCCAACCAATAAAGTCATTGGAACAAAATTTTGGACTTCAGAAGCCAAATGGGTGTGACTAAGACATTTATAACATTTAATTTAAAATAATAGCTAATATAATGTAAACATTCCTCTTGTTATTGATTTTTTTAATATGGGGTGATATAAGTGATCTATTAGACATTGATATATTCATTAGAAATATAATATTATTACCTAAATGATGGTATTTAATATATATTTTCTATACATTAAATAAATAAATTTAATTTTACATAATTATGACTTGAAAAAAGATTTATTAAAGGAGGAATCAAATAAACAATAGAAATAATTTTAAAATAAATATAATATGAATTAATGGATTCAATAAAATAATTTCACAGTAGACTATGTCATTTTATAATTACATTAAATGTTATTTTATTCAATTTATATTTTTTTTTGATTTTATTTAAATGGAATGAAATGAATCATGTCATAATTGACACAATTTATATTTTATAAAAATAATATTTTATTAAATTTTATAAAAATAATTATAATATTTAAAAATAAAAAACGGATAATGATAAGGTCCAAAATTTTATTAAGTATCCATTTATTGTAAATTTACCCTAGATAAGTAAAATAATTATTGACTCTTAATATTTAAAATATTGGGACAATAATTAAACATAAAAGAGAATAATTATATGTACACCAAACAGATCGTGTTTAAACTAATATCATTACATAATTAAATATTATTGGATTAGAGGATTTCTAACTATCCTATCATTATATTTTAAATATATAATTTTTCGACAATTTTGATTTAATGATTAATTTCGATTAATTGAATACTTTTAATAATTCCAAAGGTACGCCTCCCCTCTCCTATAAAAAGGAACAAATTCCCCTCTATTAACAACACATCTAACACCCTTTGTATTGGTCAATCTCTAATGAAAACCCCCCTAAAATCTCTACTAAACCCCCCCCCCCCTAAAATCTCTACCCATAATATTTAATCCTTATTTTAGGCAGAACACCCTATTTAGAGGTGATAAGTTGTTCTTCAAAGATGATCAACTAAAGAAGATGTATCATTTTCTTTATGTATTTCCATATTATTTATTAGCCCACATCTATAAACTAACCTCAAACCATTAAAAATAATAAATATAGTATCCTCAATATACTTATTAGTTACTATGTTAATATCATCAGATAAATCCATATCGACATCTATTAAATGTGATTTGAATTAATTGTTCAAGAGTATATGTGATCTATCACATCCATAAACTGATCTAATTTTTTTTCCATTAACATCTCTCATGTCATGTTATAATAATGGAATTAGTATAAATATGTTATATTCATAACATATTATTTAATATATGAAAATATTATATCAATTTTCTTCTTACTTCCGTGCACATTAAAATTATAACGTTGTTCGTGGGTATAATTGAACTATCACATCCAAGACGTTATGTGACTCATTATTATTCATTATATTACATTATATTTAAATCAATATATTAATATTATGATTACTAAACTATTTATTATATGATAATTATGGAATCATAAAATTATAATTACCTTATTTCCAAAATGAACAACTAAAAATGAATACATTACTAATACGTAAGTATGTCTTATTGTCCCAATTAATAAAACATTGTTCATTTTTATTTACCATAACTCATGGGTTGATTGAATGGAATAATTTATGTACAATGATTATAATTGATTCATGAATAAAATTTTGGATATGATGGTGTTATGAAAACATGGACTAGTGACGTCAACCCATGTTCATTTTTGAATCAAGTACCAAATCTCGACAAATTTTTGGTATAATCATAAATAATTTTTTATGTTTTTAAAAATTGTAATAAGTAGTATAAGAGAAATAATAAAATTGAGAATGTTTCTAATGAAATTATAATATTAAATAATTTTATTATTCAGGAACAATAAGGAACACACGTGATGAATAAAATATAAATTATTGGATGTGGTATCAATCTCCTTTCATTGAAACATTTCTTGATGATATGCAACATTATTATTCAATAAAATGTATACAAAGACAATTTTACATTTCATATCAACATCTTATCTATATTCCAAATATTTATTGTTTTTTATGATGTCCTAAATTTATGTGGATTATAATTTAAATATTTAATGTTGACTGGTACACATTGATTCAAAAATATATTTTCTAAATTATTAAATTGGATTTTGAAAATGGGTTGAATTTTTAAATTGATTAAAATGTTATCTTCTTAATGGAAATGAAATTTTATTGGTGACATGTTTAAAATTACTATCTTTTAATATTTATCATTATATTCTGGTACTTTCCTATTTGACTAGTGCTTATATGATAAACCAAATATGGGTAGTTTTAACATAATCTAAAGACGGAATGTTCTATGATAAAACCTTGATAGTTGGTTACGTTATATCTTCCAAGGCATTTGCTATGGAAGTCAGTCATTTGGCTATTCTATTTAGTGAAATGTGTGGAACACAACCATATATATATTACATTTATATATGATTCTATGCCAAATAACTGTATATGTTATATATTAATTTCTATGGGATTAAGGTAATATTTTTTTTATAAAAATGATAATAAATGATATTATATTCGGTGAATTATATTTACTACATCATAATAGTGAAAATTATTACGTTATGATAATTTATGCATTGTATAAATATTTTCATAAGAATATCAGTTTTACTTCATTGTGTATCCCTTACTATGTTTTTTATGATCATCAAATGTTTTCAAATTTTCTCACGTGAATTAAATAGTAATAGAGTAAATCATGAAATCATTGTAAAGTTATTAATTTTATACATGAAATGAAACCATTTTTTTGTTTCATGAAAAAATGGCTACTGAATAGAAGTGTCTACTCTTTAATATTTATGATGTTATATATGAGCTGTTTCGAAATTCTCTAAAACTATAATCCTGAAAATAACATCAATGTAAAAGGCAGAAAATTCTTGACATAAATGAAGAATATTTATTGAGTATAGTTGGGTCATTTTAATTTAATTTATCTTCACGAAGACTCTTATAAGGGGAACATGATTTTACCTAACCTAGTGCCTTCTCTCACGAGACTTTGTGTTTACTACTAAATTGGAACATGGTTTTACAACATTTGTATTAGGACTAAGAGTATTCTTTGTTACGGATAATATTAATTGTTTTTCTAGGAACATCGATTTGGAAAACATTATTTAAATGTTTACTTCCCCACATCCTTCATAAATTTTCCAATTTCACAAAAATATTCCCCATGGATATAATGATGAAATATATCCCGAAATAAATTCTTAATTTAAAATATTAATGTTTATTATAGATAATTAGAATTTTATTGGATCATATAATCTCTATACCATATAATATTTTATCATCAGGATATAATCCCAAGAATATCTAAGATATTTTGGTAATGATATTGAGCTATTTAGTATGCATATCAACTACTAATTCATATATTTTCTCCTAAACATGTCCATATTTCCCAAAGGCATGAAAAATTTACATGGTCCTTCCTAGATGAAAATTCATAATGTGACCTGAAACACGTATCACATTCTCAAAAAATGAAACAATGATCTCAGGATCAACATAATCCACATAGATTAAATAATATTGTAAATTAGTGAAATTTCTAAAACCATGACATTAGAAAAAGATCATTCATAGAAATGTACATATGAGTTAGAGACAATTCGAATTCCACCGACCAGAATTTCTACTAGAATAAAATGTTCCAAACAACCTAGATACTAGCTTTACCTATCTATGAATCCAGTAATGACATAGTCTTGGTGAAATTTTAATGAAATCATGATCACCCACTATAATCATCAGGGGTCATTGATGTCTGTCAGTAGACGAATTTTTGAATCTCTGATCCATATTCATATATTTTTAAATCAATTGAACCAGCTCTAATGTCTATTTTATCATACATGATCCCAACTGATCAGACTCACCTACCTCCAACCAACATATTGTTGATTTAAGTGAGATACCATTAAGAGCCTAATATTTTGAAATATGTATAGTTTCATGAAAACTAACATTATAGGAAAAAATTGAGCACTCTGTCAGTCGATGAAGTCCTACCATAGTCAATAACACATTACTATATCATATCCTATAAAAAATGTGTAGTATGATCTAACCTCCCATATTTATATTGGTTTAATCCACACCCAATTATACATATGTACCAAGTGAATTTTACATGTCCTTCTAGAAGTCAGAAGTGAATGGATTTTTGTAGTATAAACCATATTTTGTGAAAGTTTATTCAGAATATTACTCTCCAAAATGTAATACAATCAAAAATTTTACACTAATAAATTATCAAATATTGGAATGAGATTAACAAGAATTTTAAATTGTACACAGTCACTAAAATAACATCATTCTTCCTCGGTGTCAGTGGAAGAGCCACCACAATGTACAAGGTAACATCATCACACTTCCATTCCAGAATTGGATATGACTATAGTAAACAATCAGGTTATTGATTATGATCCTTCACCTATTTATTGTTCTAGCATCATATAAAAAACAATGATATATAATTTTTCATTCCTGACCAGCTATATTTTCAATGTATTTCACAATATTTTTTTTTCACACATTGATGCCCCACCCACATCGAGGAAAAAAATCATGCATCAGTTACACTATCATAATCATTGGAAATACAACCAAGTTCTCAATATTGATAATATAAACCTCATATATAGTCAAATGAAAATGTTTCTCCCCTCCATCCCGAATTTCTCTAATTTTCATGAATTGTAGAACGTAATAATGACTCTCCCTTGTGTAGAATACATTGAAATAAATTTGAGAGTCATATACATAGGTTCTCTTGATCTAAAACATGAATATCATCTAGTAATATCATCATTTTACACTCACCACTAGACTCCTAAACTACATGTATCTCAGTTTTCATTCATAAGTAATTAAGAACAATATTTCCATTCTCATGCGTATATTCTATTTCCAAGTTGAATGAATTCATACACAAAACCCATCTCTACTAAAGGATATACATGAATCCTTATGAAAGGTTATACATTATTGACTTTTGATAAATATACATAGTAATATTCTCTCCAAATAGATAAGGTCTCCACCACATCAAAATAGAATACACTAAAGCTATTTCGAGGTCATTTTAATGGATGTTCAATTCTTGTGGGATACACAACCTAGAAAGACAAACCATAACATGATATCCCAACATCAAAACTACTCCATTATAAATAATAAAGTAATTATATAACACTATATAATCTTTACTTGGATCTTATAGGTTCATTATTAGGGCAGACAAAAACCACAAATTTATCTCATGGATACAATTCTCACATGCTCCAAAGCATTAAAACATTAATACCTTCTTGTTCAAGACCGAAATAGATGAATCCAATCATAAAATTTCAAAGATTAACCGATTATAATATATTGATAACACTATAATGTACTGATATCAAAATTAATATTGGCCTTCTTCCGTGAAAAAACTATGCAATCATTCTCGAGGTCCATAGAAATGCCTTCATCTAAGATGAGGTGACTAAAAAAGCATACCTGATTGACCAAAAAAATGAATCATATATAGAATTACATATATTGGATTCCATATAAGTGTAATTATGATGATTTCAATACATTGGGAATGATCGTCAGGAGTCATGGATTACATGAATATATCTTCCACAAACTCTACCACAAACTGATCCAGGTAGGGGTGGAAGAGTCCACTCATTATGACCATAAACACTACCAGGGAATTCATTTAGTGAAAATGACATCCTGATGAACTTATAGTTATCTTACCTACTTATAAAATTATTCTACTTTATTTCTTAAGATAGAACTTTAATCTAATGACCCCCAATCTCAAATCGATCTTGGAGAAAAAAACAAGATATAGTCGGCTGGTCACAAAAGTTATTGATACACTAAAGAGGATATCAATTCATCATTTTTAGGGAGACTATCTTCTTATAAAAAAACACTTTCTCTTATCCACTACGGGTGGAAATAAATCACCCCTTACACTACCATCATCTAGTATCAAACTAGAAATATATGGGTAATCACCACCAGTTGTTGATGAACTTTACCTACAAGTCCTAAACTTTTTTCCCACACACCTATGAGAATATAATTATTAACCCCATGTGAAAAAAATTACTCTCCTTTGGTAGCCATAAATTTGGGATTGGTATTCCAATAACTATCCCATACACATAATTTATTCAAATCCTAACATGTCAATGATGTAAATATCCCAAATAAAATTATACTCAGAAACCTCAATAGAGCACCCCTTTCAAAAAGAGTAGTATAACAACCATATTCTCAAAGGTGTATCAATATTCATGACATCTCTCATGAACTCAACCACCAGGATCAATCCATTCAAAATATACATCGATATAAAAGTGTAACTGGATGTAGTATCAAATAATGAGTTTTGAGCATATAAGATTCAAGAATAGAACCTATAACTGTTGATGGTCCATCCATGTTATCCTCTTGTGTATTTTCAGATGAATGAAAATATAATTCCCCTTTTCCCATAGATAGATTCTGAATCACTTAATCTCCACTAATCTATTGATACACATTCTATTTCATGTATGTAACTTGTCTGCTACCTCTATCGTCATGACCAGTATATATACAATAGCCAAAATGGTATGGTATAGAATATCCTCTTACCATACTCTGGTTCTTCCTAGATATTCCATCACTGTAATTTTTTTTGTTATTAGTTAAAAAATTTATATTTACAATCAATCCACAATCGTGAAACTCTATATGTGTGTTGGGAAAAAATCCCTCAAGGTATCATTGAAGAAATTTTGAGGTGATTGTGTTTGTTGACAAAGTGGACATCTGAGTGGTGATTGTTGACAAAGAAAAAAAATGAAATAAAATTTTGTTGAAAAATGGGATTTCATGGTAGACTGTCTAGTTTAAGAGCTGTGGTCAATGATCCATATTTTATTCAATAACATTGACAAAGGAATGGAGGATCTGGAGGCGGTATAAAAAGAGTAGATACAAGGTAGCACCATTTTCCTGTCTTTGCCAAATTTTTTGGCCTGAAAATCGAGTAATTGAGAAAAGTGGATTTGGAAAAGATACTTCTGCATGGTGTGCTTTCATGAGAGGAAACATGCGCACCTTGCGTTTTTAAAGATCAGAACATGGACAAATGGAAAAGGGATAAGGGTAGTGCAAGTGTTGGGTTGGTCACACAAGTAACCTGCGCGCCGTGAATTGACTTGTGCGCCAGTAACTAGGAGGATTGGAAACTTGCGCGCAATATGTGTTTCAAGACTAGAAATTTTAAATATGGAAAAGGAAAGAGGGTTGCGCAAGTTTTGAAGTGGGTCACACATGTGACTTGCAATGGAAGAGACCTGCACGCCGAGACTTGCGCACCGAGAGTAGACTTGTCTGCCGTCGCGCAGGGTGCTCAAAATGCCTATAAATACTAGACCACCCATCCTCATTTCCTATGGAGTTCAACACTTTGAAAAATCATAGATTCTATCGCACAGGAGTGTTGTCCACGCAAGTGGTGGTGTGGCATACATGTTGGACATGCACGCTAGATTTGAAGAAGGGTTATTGTTGTTTTTTGCGTTCCAATATTGGTTTGGGCGTAAAGGCAAGTGTGTCGCACACATTTGGAGTTGAAGAAGGTTGTGTCATGCAAGTGTCTAAGGTGGACTTGCACGCCCGTTGTGATTTGTGTGCCGATACTTGAGCACTGGTTTTGACTTGCGTTCCATGTAAGGTTGATTCACGGTAGTCGTTCTGGGATGCGTGAAAGATGAAGGATTTCCTGATACCTTCAGTGAAAAGTGAGATTCATCTACGGGTGAAATATGGAAATCAACAGAGAATCCACATACAACAAGGGATGTATTAATTAGAGATAATAAAGATACCTACATATATCTAAACCATGAGTGGATCTTTTTCAGAGCAGTGAGAAATGTAATAGGAAGAAGGTGATTCTCTCCACCGGTAGTGAGCTAGAGAGAGGGAAACTAGGAGTTACCCTTAGGAGAGTAGTGAGCTGAGCCTAAATTTTCTATAGGTAGTGAGCCTGGGAGTAGAAGTGATCTATCCCGAACTTTGTAAACAGCATTGTGCTTTTAGTGAATTTGGTACGACCAACAACTTTTCGGCATATTCTCCTTCGACGTAGCCTAGTGAGGGTTAACCATGTATAAATTGATGTGTCATGTGTAGGATTTACTTTCCGTTTATATAGTGAAAAGTGAAAGAGAGAGAAGAGTGTTTTTCATAAACAACTACACAAGAAAATAACGGTTTCTAATTTTCAATTAATCATTCCTTGATTCACCCTCCCCTCTCAGGGTATTCAGCATTCTGGACCAAACAATTTGGTTGGGATAACTCTCTATGAATGTTACCCTGCCTACAAAACTAGTTCAAATTACTTGAGATAGATACTAATTTACTAATAATTATTCAGGGACACATTTCTATAGACTATTTTTTTCAAAATAATCATAATGATGCTCATAGATCAAAAATTTCATACATATTTCCCATCTATAAAAAACCACATTTTCTCCACAGGAATCCTCCTCCAGGTTCCCCTTAGATAAGAGAGCCTGATTTATCGATTTTGAAAAAATGTTTATCTTGAAGATATTAACTTGAGACATAATTTAACATTTAATACCATCCTAAAACCACATTTAAAATATATCCTCATCCAATTTAAATTCAAGAACAATGTTTTCCAAATCCATAAAGTCTCTAGAAAATTCCCTCATAGACATGGTCCCCGGATTCATCCTCATTAACTCATCGTTTGTCTTTTTCCTTAGCGTGGTAGGGTAATAGTGCCCCCATGAAATCATATTGTTTTTCAATCCCCCCATATTCTATTCCTATTCATCAAGATTCTAATTTTCCTACAAACACATCCCAAAACCACAAAACATGTAATACTTCAAATTTATTCTCTTCTAAGTAAAAGTATCCAAGTGTTCATGTATAATATTGATGTAATTAATCTAGACCAAAGGATCATCAAGATCCCCCTAAATGACAACCATTAGAGGGTTCTGTAACAGAAACTCAGATATTTTGTAAGAAATACTCTTCACAACCAAAAACATGTCTCTTTCCATAAACTTTTTTAATGGGGGAAATGATATTATAGAACTTTGTTATGAACTCCTCACACAATGTTGTTGGTATCTTTGGATCAATACTGAGTGAATCATTTCAAGCTATAACCTATTGTTGTTATCTCTTTAAGAACAATACAAGATGACTATCTCTTAAATTCTAGACACACATCATGGGTAACATTACAAAACATTAAAATGTTTAAAAATAGTGTTTCACATGGTCCATAATAATTCTCAACCCCAAACCGTAACACATGGTCAAAACTACTGAGTTATCACTACACTTAACCAAACTACATCTAGGTCACAGTTAAAATGGGTAAACACACTCTAATTATTCACGATTCTCATTAGAAATCACTATTCAACTTTTTCATCATTTTAGAATTTTATCATTTCCATATTAAGAAACCTTTTATGTACAACAACACATGAAAGGGAAGACACATTCATTAAAAAAACTTAACAAAAAACCCTCTTTTACAAGTGTTAATAAAATTATTCATGTTACATTAATAATCATTATTTCTTATAATGATCCATTATTACTCTAAACTTTTTCCATACTAGGTCACAAGTAAAATATTCAAAATACAATGAAAAAATAATCACATTACTATGATTGTGCATTGATCAAGGTGAAAAAGCATTTATATTTTAAACCTTTGTAGATGGGTTTTCCCATATAAAAGGGTTAGATAGTCCCCAGAATGAGCTCATTCCCAAGTAATGGCTCTTCATTGTCTCATGTAATCATTTACCAAATAGAAATTGAAATGACATGATAACAAAACCACCAATTATACAACTTTGTAACATACTGATCCATAATCCACAAAAAAGTGACACGAGCTTGTCATCTATGTTAAGTCAAACAAGCCTTCCCGTACACTAGAGGCAGTTGACTAGATCTGATGGTCTAATACAGATACTGGGGTTAGATTATACCAACACTATCAATTTATCACAACAAAATAATTAAATAAGAAATAACCAAATGATATAATCAGTTTCAATATAATCATGTATGACAAGTTGACTCAAACAAGAACACAATATCCACATCAAAATATTGTATATGTCTGGTAAAATAAATTATATGTGTTAAACTAAAAACTAAAAACTAACTTACTGTAATCACATGTGGGTCCCAACACCATGTAAGGTGTCCTCCATGAACTGTCCCACAATATCCATATCACATAGTTAGCTTTCCCTCATCCTATCATAAAAACATAGAGTCTATTAATAAACTGATAAAGCAGCCCAGGAAGGGTTTGGGAACAACTCAGTAGGCCACCCCTAATAATATGTACTAAAATTTCAAAAAAATAACAGCGTATACATTTTTTAAATAAAATAATATTGGAAATAATGTAAACAATTTACATAATAAATTATTCATTATTTGACCACATAAATATTCATGTTCCCGAGGACAGAAAACCATCAATACCAACTAAGGACCATTCGAAACTATAAACTATCCCCATGAGGTATCACATATAAAAATATCAATTTAATCACTCATCATTTCAATTTATTTTATATTATATCCAATTGAAACTATAATCCAATTATATAATTTTTTACTTATAATTCCTTATAAAGTACATCTTGGGTATTTAAATCCCATGTTTGTGTCCCACAACACATTTATTACTATCGGTTTTTGAGGAATTATATCAAATACCTCACGCATATATAAATTAATCACATATGGGATTTCGAAGCTTCAGTACTTGTCACACACATAGATATATATCACAAAAGGAATTGTATCACAATATCACATAAATCCAAATAATCATAAACACCGAGGTATGAATAATTAAATATTTTCTAAAAATTATTATCATGTGGAACCAAATCAAGTATCAATTCAATTTTGGTTAATCACTTTTATCACATGGATTATTTTAATGATTTCAACCATAAAAAATTGATAAATAATTTATCATGTAACCTAGTAAACCAATTAGGTGACGCCACAAATCTCATAACCTTTATTATAATTTAATTTAAAATAACTTATACTGAATAATAATATAATCACATTATCCCATGGATTTTTAAATAAAAATAAGAAAATTATTTAAATGAACATTTTATTAATCCAATAATACCAATTTCAATTTTACCAATTAAACTCAAATCATTATTATATGGAAATTAAGGTCAATCAATTAAATCATTATTCTAATTTCCCAATCATGTAAGTTAAAATTTCAAAATTATATACATGTGATTAAATAAATATTATGGGATATTAAATTTAGACCACCTTCATCAAGATCATTGATGGATTCTCACCAATGAACAACTAAAATGAAGCATAATGATCCAGACCATGATGAAGATGTATATCTTGATCTGAATCAAAAATATAATATCTATAGAAGAGTTATATTTTAAACCATGGTCTAAAAACATCATTAATGTTTGAAAATAATACTTTTAAAATACATAACGTTTGGTGGGAGAGATATAAAATCACATGGGATGAGAATCTCTTACCGGGAGAGGTGAAAATAGACAATCATGACATTAGATCATCATGAATATAGTTTCGAAGGCCATTAGATCAGTCTGGGGACTATATGAAATGATAGAAATCATTTAGAGTGGAGTTTGAAAAATATGTGATAATTATAGTGGGTCCTTGATTTGTCAATATAATTATTAAATGATTTAATTTCAACACTAATTATTTTCTTTAGGGGGAATTATTTGACATAACCAAGTACCTACCTTGTGTCTCCTCTCAAGGGTCTTTACAGTTACTACTAAAAGAGTGCATGATTTAAAAAACCACCAACCACCATTAGAACCCTATCTATTTGTGTTTTCATGGTCTATAATGGTGCATGGTTTGTGAAAAATGTTTTTCAACCATTCACATCCCCACTCCCTTCCAAAAATAACCATTTCCACCATAAAAATCCATATCATATAACTGAAACAAGATATACTATAAAAAATATATTACATGTAATAGGTTCAAGACCACTTCATAAAAGGATATGATATTACATATGCTGTAGAGATTCTTGATGAATAACCATCCAATTGAATATAACATGTTCAAGAGATATGTGTTGACCTCCATTTAAAATGTCACGATGGGGGTGTGAGGGAAAATTAAAATTAATTTGAATTAAAAATATCATTATAGTGAATTATAATTAAATTTTAAATAGATGAATTGAAATAATTTTCTATTTCAAAAGATAACATACATAATACATCAATGAATATTTTCTTTGAATAAATGAGGCATTGATGAATTATCCAATTCATGATTGAATATTCAATTTCCCATATAATTAATTAAATTAATTAATATTGAATTTATTGAATGGAATGGTGAAAATAATTTTTAGTAATATTATATTACATCCACAATGATATATAACAATTCATCATTCAATGAAATTTGAAATTTTTATTTAATATATATTTATAAGCCTATTTTTTATGTCTTTTAAGGGCGAGGAATAAGGACCCTTATATAAGATAATGAAAAAAATACAAAGAGAGGGAATAAGAAAAAAACATTCAAAAAGACAAGTCAAAAAATGATACGAAAAATCAAGCGGTATGTGATAGGGGGCTCATGCTGTGGTGCAAGGAAGTCCCCCCCCTTCCAGGAGGCTGTCTCCCTCTTCTCTAGGTTCTCACAAGCACTCATGGTCCTCCTCCATCATCCAGGAGTCTAACAACAAAAACATCCATTATTTATTTATCTTCAAATGCATGGTGGTATTATTTTCCAAATTCCTTGCTAATTCCAATTGAAAGAAGAGAGAATGTATTGTTCATGCATACCATGGTATGAATTTTTCTCTTAGCATATTGTGAGGTATCACAAGACATAATAGATCCCACAGATTAATTTATTGACCCCTTATCTATAGAATATTCAGATCCCCAACTGAATGATGGTTGTAGAATACTCGTATTAGGAGTTTGAAACCCCTTTATATCATGTTAGGTATCAATTGGATGCTTACCAGATACCGTCAAAGAACTATTAATAGAGTCATCATTTTTTCTAGGGAAAACCTTATCATAAGAATCAATTATCTTACCATTAGTAGCTGAATGATGAGGTTCAATACCCTGCACATGATCTGGAACTGAGGACAACCATTGTTTTGTAATAGAGGGATGTTACCAAAGTTGGATCAATGCATGATTGTAGCGGTCTTGAGATCCCATTGATGAATCCTCTTCGAACAAATCCTTGTTTTGTTTAGTAGTACCCATACAAGCTTGTAACTTACTGGAGGAATGTTTCGTAGGTTGATCATTAATAATCTCATCCTCAAGGTATCTTTTTCCAGGTCTAGGGATTCATTTTATAGATTTCCCTTGTTCAGAGGTATCCCTTTTTCATTTCAATTTCAATGAAATAACAGACCTACTTGTATCCTTACCCTTTAATCCCCATGTGGATCTTTATTTTTGATTCATCCACATTTTTCAATCATCATCAGCTTTAATAGACAATTATTTCGCACCCTGACTATCATATAATCCATTATCGTTCTCTTCATCCTCTGAACTAGAATGAGAAGCTTCATTCCAAGACATGGAGAGGTGTGATTCACATAAAAGTTCAGCCCATGAAATGTAATTACACTGAGAAAACCAACATTAAGAGGAGTCAAGGATGATACCTATGACAACTCAGAACACCCATCAGGCCTAATGGGAACTGAAATCCAAACCCTAATAAGAAAATTTTGGGGATCCTATAATCATTAAAAATAATTAATAACATCAATCTATAGAATAACTTTTTCAGTTGACTGTTTTTAATCGTTCCTTACGGATCTATAATCAGTGTAGTCGGATCAGTTTCTGTAGTACTCTTTCTTCTCCAATGGCTACACTCATTCCCCTTTAAGAGTGAATATGAACAGGTTGTATAACTTCTAATGATAGAAATAAGATGACTTATAATATAACAAATTGTTTAGAAAGGAGGTGTTCGTTCATATTCTCTTCTCAAACTGACCTCATCTTTTGGGGTTGCGAGAATTACATGGTCAATTAGAACAACAAGTAGATTAACTTCTACTATAACTCTTGAAAAGTGACGAAAGGTTTCCCTTACTGTTTCACTATACGTATGGATTGGGATACGAATAGCTGAGGCTATGTCATAAAGAATTTATAGGTTCCATATTTCCAATACTAGTCCGCATACTTTGACCCAGACCAATGAACATGTCTCCTTAAACTCATTGAGGTAAAAATGTATAGTCAAGTCATGAATTATAAGAACACCCTATTTTTTATTAATCAACCCAACACCCCATGAAATTCCTTTTAACATAGAAGATGCGAAGAGGATGTGGAAGAATCCACAACCTAAGGACACACATTTGAAGTAAGACGAACCCCAAATCATAGCTAATATAGATACCAGAAGGGAGACCCTACAAGGCTTCATACCCATAGACAATTATTTACATGCAATAAAATAAAACATATAAAGCTCAATTCTCTCATGAATAGCTTCATCATAGGCTGAGACATGTGCACTTGAACCTTTTATAAAGATCGTTTTTCCAATCTGGTGCTTGAGGAATGAAAATGAAGGACCCGATGAACCTGTGAGAAGAGAAAAAAACTACAAGGAATCAAAATCATGGACCATGGAAATCAGATCATGTATTTCAATGCGATGATTGGGAACATATGAGTTCAGGTTGAGGATATTGGGATGTTCGCAGCTGCTGCGATCTCCAAGAGTCGGTGTAGGTTTCCTCTCCAGCTCCTCCATCACTTTAATTTTCATTAGTCTATATTAATGTAATAATTTCTGTAATATAATTGATATTCTATATAATATTATGACTATTTATCTTTTTTCTATTTTTGGACATGATACAACTCATAATAGGAAAATAAATAAAAAAATAGAATATGAGGTCAAAAAGTCATTTCTCTCCATGGCATGAAGTGGTGATGCATTGAAACTATAAAAAACATTATTTTCTAGTATTTGAAAAAATTACACGATGTGAAATATTATGATGAAGTGAAGACATTAAATATGGGAATGTTTTTAAATAATGTGATTAATTACAAGCAGTGAAACTAATTGAGATTTATTGATTGTGAAATAGAGTTGTGAATATTTGAGATCCCCAAATATTATATGGTTTTAATCACTTACATGATTTGAATGTGTCTGGAAGAAAAAATGTAAATTTTTCAACTAAATGGTTAGAGGAGACCCATATTATGACCAAATGGAGGTCACGTTTATATATATAATGACACCAATGAATATTTTACAATCCCATTAGGGGTATATAAATTAGGAGATGATATACTATGTCCTGGGGATTTGCGATGAAAAAATCATGTAGTGAGAAGTTATAATATGCATGGTCATCCCCAACTCATAATCTTAGATTTATTATATACATTATAATTTCCATTATAACTTCATATTAAAATCCAATTATAAATATCATTTGGGAGACCAATATTTTTCTATAGTTGTGAACCAGACATGAGATTTTTCCATTATATCCCTTTAATATTATTTATCCTCTGGGTTATTGAAATAAATTATTTGACAATACCATTATATTATTTTCAACATGACCATTTATATTTGAATATGAATGTATTGATTTAATTTATTATTGGATTTCCCTAAATTATTAATGAATTTTTTATAAAATTTTGTGTACCAAGGTTTAAAAATTATATATAAAAAAATGATTCATTGGAACACAAAATTATTGGAAAAGGGAAATTTGTAGGCTACTATCTCATGAAGGGGATAGAATGGCCATTAAATTATCCTAATCTAGACCGTGACACCATATAGAGAATAAATAATTTAATTTTTTAAATATAATTACTCTTAAACAATGAATCGATTTAACATGAAAATGTACCCAATATAACTTTTATAAAAACAAAACTACTTAAATTCATTCAACTTCATTCTAATAATAATATTTGAAACCAAAACCTACTCATCCTCCACATTATTAAAATCAAATTAAACCAATTTTAATTAAAATATTATTATTTAAATTCTATTGTATCTATGGGATTGACCTTAACATGTTGTATACTAAGTTTAATTTATAAATTTGGAGTATTAAAAAATTTAATTTTTTTTTATTTTGTATATAAATTTATGTAAATAAAGAAATCATTGAGATCATAAAATTTATTCAATAAAAAAGTTAAAAATTATAAAAGTAAATATGTTATATTCTTTTCTACTAATCATTTTGTTAAATATTTGATAATAATGATAAGTAAAATTTAATTAACCAGCCTATAAACATTGAATGTCAAATATTTAATATAATTATAAATTAAATGGCTTGGATATAATCGATTCATGATTAGTTAGTTTTAGAATAATCCACAATTACATAAATATGAAATTATTTAAAAAATAAAATTCCCTTCAAAAACAATTGATCGATCATTGAAACAAAATATCAATACAGACTCATTTTTGTTAATGACATCTTTATATTTTATTAAATTTGTGATTAATCATTGATTATTTGTTTAACAACAATAAAATAGACTCATAATCTCCACATAGGGCTACCAATATATTATGCATATAACACAATAGGTGTCCCCATAAAGAGATTATAAATAGAAAACAATGTTATGAAATTAAATTAATAAAAATAAATGAATCACATAGATTAATTAGATTATTTCATATTTTATCAACCTTTGACTGAAAACCATGAAATGATTTGATCATAAAAAATATTATGCCTCAAATATGGTAAATCTAACATTTTTTACTCAACTATAGTATCAATTTTTCTATCAGAGCCCCTATTTAAATGACATGGAATAAAAACCATTGAGTAAAACCTATATATATATATATATTTATTATTATTTTTACTCCACAATGAGGTTTATATAGTGCTAGATAACTGTTCCATTCCACAAATATAAATTAAGGGATATTAGAAAAAATTTAAAGAGCTCAAACTAAAAAACAAGGTTGTTACATTCTAAACAACATTAAATATTATCCTATGAAATAAAAACTAACTAAAAATGGTGAGGGTAAAATGATCTCATATAATCATAATAACCTTACATTCACAACTTTAAATTTACATGCTTTCATAATAAATACAACAATGGTATTATCTGATCTCCATAGGTTATACTATAGAAGGTCATTCATCTTCAATGTTTAACGTTATAAAATTAATATAATGTTTCTTAACATCCATGTACCAAATATCCTAGGAATCATTGATGAAATTATATAATTAGCTTAGATACTATGGTAAATTTAGAAAGTACCCAATAATTACATCCTTATAGAAATTATAGAATTGACAAATGTACTGTGGAGATAGCTTGTTCCCTTGTATCAATATTTATAAGTTGTTTATTGATGAATATTTAAGAAGAAATGATTTTCATAATAAAAATATATGGTCTATTAAAAAACATAAATATATTACCTATAATAGGTAATTTATGTCTTAATCCATTTTAGATTGGTTTCTAGATTGAGTATTATTACTTGAACCACGTTGTTCCTTATAACTGTTGTATCTCTAAAATGGAACCTTCAAGATGCCCACATATATGGTCTTCTGCTATGGGAATAAAATGATGAAATTTAAATAGGGTATAAATATATATTTTAGTATGAAAACTCAAATAGTTTAAAATGAAACACCCATGTTTGGATGAAATATTAAACAAAATACCTTAGAATATTCAATAATTAATTAATGGGTTTTCTAGTTTGTACATTCTTATATGGGAGAAAAATCACGTTCATATAAAAATTGGACCAAAAATCCTCCCGAAATCCCTAAAAAACATGGATGAAAATCAAGAATTAATGTTAGAGACTATTTTTTAGGGTAATCAATGGTTTGACAGTAACATCCCAAGTAAATGAAGAATAATATATTTTTCTACTTATTAATATTTTTGAATTAAATATTAATTATACTTTAAAAGGGTTGCAATGTTCGATAGCGTACCCGATACGCAACAACGAGTTTCTTTGAAATCTTACGTTGCACACTAATAATATAATATTATTATTTTAAGTGGTAGTTAAATACTAGCCGTTTTAGGGGCAGGAATGAACAAAACTAACTAAAATATTATTATACATGTTTTTTATATGTATTTACTTTTATACAATAAAAGTAAGAAGCTTAAAAAGTGAATGAATCTAACATTAATCATAATTTTCATTAAAAGGCGGATTTAACGTCTTTTAATGGAGAACCCTCATTAAATATTGTTTTGGTCATATATATATGTTCTAATTGACCAAATATAATCCTTCTGTAGAATGGGGACATCAAATTTACTTTGGGTAATTTTTTTGGTATTTTTCTGATAATGTTTATTTTTTAATGAATAGTGAAATATATTGTATTTTAATTCAAAAGTACCTTTTAATCTAATTTATTTATAAGGTTAGATTATCCTTTTAATTTATTTAAAATATTAATTTGAATATATTTTACCATTTAAACCAATTTTGGTCATTGTAATTAATTTCACTTTGAAATTGGTCATAAACAAGTATCAATCTTTTGATAGTTATTGTTTCTTAAAAACACACTATTTGTTTTAACAATGGGAATTAATTTTTAAATTATTTAATTCCACTTTAATGTTTTCAATTTGGAAAAATAGACATCAATTTTGAATTCGGAATATTAAATAATGCTTAGGCTGAATTTTTGGTATTTTTTTGAGAAACTTCAATTTTTGATGAATAGTGACACCACTTAGTGGTAGTTAAAAACTGACTTTTTCATTTAAATGAAAATTTACCACTTTTGTGAATTGAATTTCAAAAAAATGACATACATGGTTGTTATGAAGAAGTAAAATGTGGTTCATTATGATTTAAATAATATTTGTTGAATAGTAACTTTTGACTTTTATTTACCGTGGTTAAAGGTAAATAGGGCAATTCATGGTTAAAAGAATATTATAATAACTCATAATTAACATTACACTTGTACTAACCTTATTTTTTGAGTCATTAACGACCATGGGAATATATGGGTCTATTTGGGACCCCTTTGATCCACGTGTAAGTGATAATGACAATTTAGATTAATTAATTTAAAGTAAAGGCCAAAATGAAATAAACAAAAAAATATTTAGTAATTAATTTTTATATGGTGTTATATAAGACCTATTTTAGAGAATAAATATTATTTCGAAATATAAAAAGATTTCCTATATCATGGTATTTTTTTATAATTTTTATAAATATATAAATTAAATTATTTATGAAACAATAATGATTCAGTATTAACCTCATTAATAAATGATTTAAATAAATAAGATTTTAATGATACAAATATTATCCAAAACATGACCAATTATTCTTGGATGATTCTATTTCTTCCATGAATCATCTTATCTTTTACTATAATTATTTTTGGACCATTAAAATCTGAATATAATTATATTATAATATAATATTTTCACACATTCTTAAAGAGCCCCTCCTCCACCTTATAAAAGGAGACCACTTCTAACCAATTACTCACACCCATAAGACATTTTGATCATCAAAAATATTCCCAATTAGGCTCCCTACATCCCTCTCATCCTCCTAAAAGCCTTACCTTAAGTAGAAGGAACTTCAAGAAGTCCTTTGGTTCAATCCAAAGAGAGTAACCAAAATTAAAGGTAACAGTTTCTCTTAAAATTTTTTTACTTCTCCAACCCCTAAACTATTTTTATATCATTTCTATTATATCCAAACCAGTATCCTAAATATTCTTGGTTGTTTTTAGGAGAAGTATTTTAACTACACTTACTCACACCTCCATCTAATGGATGGTGAACATAATGTTTTTGTGGATGGAAAACTAATGCCTCACGAAACGATGATTGTTCAAATATCTCTATCCTCTTCTCATGGTGGCCATTATGATGTAACTGTATTTATATGTGATATATATTATGTTTATGATTTCTTTATGCTTCGGTACATCCAATTTATATCATCCCTTTATAGTTTCCATAGTGGGAAAATACGATAATCTCATTTGAGGAAGTGAGGACTACCACCCCTAAAACCGATTTGATTCGTTTATACCTTATGTGGGATGTATAAAGAATGGAGTTAATGATATTATATATTATATTATACTGGAATTTAAATATACCAAAGTATCATTAAGTTTTATTTCCATTAAAATAAGAAATAGAAATGAAAGGAGCGTTAATGCGTACGTACGGATTACCGTCTCCATGAACGGTGTATTTCATTTCTTACCTCTTAATGTTATGTAATATTATAAAAACATGTATATAATGGATATATATGATATATATTATATCCAAATCATGAATATCATTCTGGATATAATGAACCATTGACCACATTGACAACTTGTAAATAAAGGTGTTTATTTTTACTCCTGTACCTAATATTGAGAAAATAGATGTTATTAACTAAAATGATTATATAATGTTTATAACATTGTAATTATTACTATAAAATGTTTAATAAACATTAAAAACGTTCTTAAGAAAGTAGAAATTTACATTAAATTATTATTCAGGATATCATAGAACAACCGTGTCATGTCGGATGTGAGGTAAGTGACTTCGTCTCAATCTCCTTTTAATGGGACATTTTTTGTTTTATACACTACTTTATTTTATACGGTGTATAAACCCCTTTTACATTTCATTTTATTCAAAGGGAATATTTTTGTATGAAGCGTTTTACTAAATGACAAAATGGAATGTTTTTTTAACGTAAGCGGTGACAACGACCTTTCCACCGCCGCGAGTTTTATTTGATCTTTGGCTTCCTTAACAAACAATAATGTTTTTAAAAGGAAAAATAAATACTAAATACTATATTTATTTATTTTGGTATTGAAAATTATTTGGAGAATGGATTTATTTTTTCAATATCTTGAAATTATATTTTGTAATTGCAATGTGGAAATATTATCTTTATTTTATGCTTATATTATGTGTTATGATCATGGTATAGTTATTGGGCATTATTTGAGTATACTGGTGGTTCTGTGATAATCCTAGGGCGGGTGAGCCCAAGATAGCTATCCAAAGCATTAGGTAACATGACAGAACTAAAAATGAATGTTTCTCCTAATAGATTTAAGGAATATACTGTGATGGGTATTCCAAAGTAACTCCTTATATAGCTTTGATCGCTACAATGTAAGTATGATATGAATGCTACAAGTTACCTTTATTATTAATGATTTCTATGTGTCTTTCATAAATCTTATGATTTCATGAGGTAAGTAAATGATTTCATGTTTTTATGGATTTTTGAACAAATGTTTTCATTCTTTGTTTTATAACCCTTACTGAGCTTTTTATGCTCATCCCACATTTTGAAATGATTTCACTGGACTTAAAGATGAATATGGTCAAGGATGGGATCAAGGAAAGTTCATGATTCCTAACACATGGAACTAGACATGACACTTTTTTTCAAGAGATTTTATTTTATGAAAAAAATGGAAACTGTGTAGATATTTCTCCCTCGTAATCTTTTGAGATTTAATAGTTATGTCTTAATTCTCTAAATCATTAAACCTGAAAACATCCTCAATGAGAATTTTTCATTTTATTCAATATTATGTAATGTATAAGGACTTGTCCTTATTGTTGGTATCAGTGGTCAGTTTAGATAACTTTAGGTGTTAGGGTATTGATAAAGTAATATCCATAAAGTAATTTATGTTAATATTGACATCATATAGCATTTCAAGAGTACCATGTTTCTTCGCCTAAGATATTTCAATGATCAGAATGGTTTTCCGTAGAGGAAACAAGGAAGCTATGTTGGGACAACATCAGGAGGAATACAACCTTCCAAATTAGCAACCTGAGATGGTCATAATTGGAAATTAACTGTTTGTTGTAGTGATGGAACAGTTGACTCAGGCTATAAATGGTGGTGGTATCCATGTATGAGATCATCTAGATCAACCACAACAAAACATATCAGTAGTAGAGCATTTCATGAGGCAACATCCCCCATCATATAGAGGATCATTTGACCATGTGCTATCTAAAGGGTGGATTACCGCACAGGAAATGATTTTTGATGTCATGGGTTGTTCATAACATCAAAAGGTTTGTCTCACTGTTTACCATTTTGAAGGTGAAACTGATCAGTGGTGGTTGATGGTGAAAAATATTAGGGATAGTGAGGAGATTTATTCTCTTTATTGGGATGAATTCAAAGGTATGTTTCTTGAGAAATATATTCCTAAGGTGGTCTGTCTTAGGATGGATAATAAATTCTTGGAATTGAGGTAGGAGGATGACCTAGTGGCTTCTTATGAAAGAAAATTCACTCGACTGGAAAGGTATCCTCTAAATTTCATTCGAGATATTGATAGTAAATTCAACCATTTTTACTCAGTATTAAAGCCAAATTACCTAAGGTATTTAGCTTATCGTGAGTTCAAAATTTATGAAAAACTTGTTCGTTGTGAGGAGAAGGTGGAAATGGAGTTTTCGGATGATCTGGTATTCTTTGACAAAAAATAGAATAAGAGGTCGATGTGGCATGCCAAAGGGTAGAAAGTTTCAAAAAAGTCAAATGGTAAGAAACAGATGTTTAGAGTTTGTGAAAATTGTGGTAAAAATAATGTTGAGGAATATCTTTTGAATTATGGAAAGTCCTACCGTTGTCGTAAAATAGGACATAAGGCTCGTAATTTCACTGAAAAAGATCATGGTAATGGTAAAAAAAAATCTGATTTACAATCAGTAAAATGTTTTAAGTGCAATGAAATGGGTCATTATGAATATGTGTGTCCAAAAAAGAACTCAACCGAAGAAAAGCAGCCAGACTACAACCAGAAAGAGGTGGATAAATCTTTTGCAACTACTTCAGTAGATGTTGGGCCAACAAATGAAGTTGTATCAGGTACACTGTTTGTTTGCTCATATTATGACAATGTGTTGTTTGATTTAGGTTCTACACACTCTTTCATTTCTGAGAAGTTTTATAGTAAATTGGAATTTAAATCTCAAGATATGAATACAGAACATATAGTAAAATCCCATGGAAGAAATTTTGAGACAAAAATAAAACATAAGAACCTTCCTATCTTTGTATGCTGAAATAATCTACCTGCAAACCTTATTTTTTTGACTCTAGTAGAGTTTCATATTTTTTTGGGCATGGATTGTCTTTCTGTTTATCAAGATAAGATTGATTTCAGAGATAATGAGGTTTCCTTTCAGAATAATTTTCAGTTTGTATTCAAAAATGTACCCTTGTTGTTGATAACATATTAGGAAGCTGAGAAACTAGTAAAATATGGAAATGAATGTAACCTTGCACATATTGTTGAAAACAAAGGAACTGTTCAGATTAATGATGTGTCTGTTGTAAATGAGTACCTTGAGGTTTTTCCTGATGACTTCCATGGTATTATAACTGATCGGGAAGTTGAATTTACTGTAGAGTTAGTTCCTGATGCTAATCCAATTTCAAAACCCCCTTATAGAATGGCTCAAATTGAACTTTTAGAGTAAAAATAGAAATTGCAGGAGTTATTAGATAAAGGTTTCATTCGACCTAGCATGACACCATGGGGTGATCCTGTCTTGTTTGTTAAAAAGAAAGTTGGTTCAATGAGACTTCTCATTGATTATATAGCATTGAATAACATCACTATTAGGAATATGAATCCTTTACCTCATATCGATGATTTTTTTGATCAGCTCGAGGGAGATCAGTATTTTTCAAAGATTGACTTGAGTTCGGGGTACCATCAGTTGAATGTAAAGGAATCAGATGATCTAAAGACCACGTTTTGTACTAGATATGTCCATTATGAATTTGTAGATATGACTTTTTGGTTAAATAATGAAACTTTTTTATTCATGTATCTTATGAATAGAATTTTTTGTGAGTTCTTGGATAAGTTTGTGGTTGTGTTCTTTGATGATATTTTTTTTATTCCAAAAGTAAAGAGGGGCATGAAAGTCATTTAAGGGTTGTCTTGAAAATCATAAAAGAAAATAAACCATATGGGAAATTCAGTAAGTATGAGTTTTGGTTATAACAAATTTATTTCAATGGTCACACTGTTTCAAAAAATGGAATAACTATTGATCCTACTAAAATAAAGGTTGTTGAACAATGTACAAGACCCACAAATATAACCGAGATTCGTAGTTTTCTTGGTTTGGAAGGTTATTACCTGAGGTTTGTTGAACATTTTTCACGGTAATCTAGTTAATGACTTAGTTAATTCGAAAAGTTGTTAAGTTCATCTGGAAAAAATAATGTGATGATTGTTTTTAGAATTGAATAATATATTTGTGAATGCTCTAGTTTTGGAACTGCCTTCCAGAAACGGTGAGTCTGTTATCTACAGTGATGCTTCGTTGAAAGGAATTGGATGTGTCCTAATGCAAAATTATCATGTAATTGCTTATTCTTCACGTCAATTGAAACCAAATGAGTTAAATTACCCTACAGATGATTCGGAATTAGCTGTGGTTGTTTTTTCTTTAAAAATATGGAGGCATCATTTGTATGGAGTGAAGTGTGAAATATGTATTGATCACAAGATTTTCAAGTATATATCCACTCATAAATAATTGAACATGAGACAGAGGAGATGGTTGGATTAATCAGGGATTATGATTTCATGATCCATTACCATTTGGGAAAATTAAATAAACCGGATAATGCTTTGACTCGAAAAAGTAATGTATCATTAGCCATGATACATTGGGAACGAGATCCTTTGGTTTTTGATTTGATGAAATTTGGTATAAAAGTTATTATTGTAGGAAATTATTCTGTTTTGTTTCAGGTGACAGTGAAATCATCTCTATCAGACAAAATTAAGCAAGCGTAGAAAGAAGACAGTTATTTGCATAAAAAGGTAGACTTGGTTTAGAAGGGTATGTTTCCTGAATTTAACAATGATAATGATTGTGTTTTGAGATCTGTAAAGAGATTATGTGTACCTTGTGATTCACAGTTGAAGAATGAGTTTTTATTTGAAGCTCATAGTTCTACGTTTTCAGTTCATCCTGGTAGTACTAAGAATTATATAGATATTCAGAAGTATTACTGGTGGGATGGAATGAAAAGAGATATTGATGATTTAACTTTGAAGTGTTTGACTTGTCAGCAGGTTAAAGTAGAGCGGATTTTACCAAAAGGGATGCTTCATCCTCTACCGGTACCAAATTGGAAATGGGAAAATATATCCATTTACTTTGTTATGGGGTTACCAAAGACATCTTGAGGTAATAATGCAATCGGGGTTATAGTTGACCAATTGACTAAATCTGCTGATTTTATTCTTATTAGAGATACATTGTCTCTAGATCAACATTCTCGTTTGTATGCTAAAGAGATAAAAATGTTGCATGGAGTTACCCACTCCATTGTATCTAATCGTGATCCTAGGTTTACTTCTAAATTTTGGAAAGGCCTTCAGAAGTCATTGGGTTCTGAATTAAATTATAGTACATCTTTTCATCCTCCATAAGATGGGCATTCAACATGAACAATACCGACCTTGAAAGATATGCTACGTTCTTGTTCACTAGATTATTAGGGAAGTTGGGACCAACATATTTCTTTATTTGAATTTTCTTATAATAATAGTTCTCATTCCAGTATACAGATGGCTCCATTTGATGAATATTATATGAAAAGCATTGTCGAACACCAGCTTTTTGGTATGAAGTAGGTCAAAGGAAGCTTATGGGAACAGAATTGGTAGAAGAGATGGCAGAGAAAGTTCAGTTGATTCAGAAGCACATGAGAAGAGCTTAGAGCAGATAGAATAGTTTTTCCGATAATCGGAGGAAGGATCATTCCATTGAGGTAGGCGATCATGTGTTTCTCAAAGTTTCTCCATGGGAATGTGTGATGTGATTTGGTAAGAAGGGAAAGTTGAGTTGGAGGTTCATTGGACCTTAAACAATTCTGCAGAAAGTGGGATCAGTTTCATATAGAGTGGATTTACCTCCATGTTTATACTAGGTACACAATGTTTTTCATGTTTCAATGTGGATAATGTATATGTCAGATCACATTAATCTTTTGATCCCAGAGGTAGTTCAGTTGGAAGAGAATATCTCTTATGAAGAACAACGAGTTCAGATTATTGACCATAGAGAACATGTGTTTCGGGAGAAGGTAATTTACAAGGTAAAGGTTTTATGGAAAAACCATATGGTTTAAGAGGAAACATGGGAATCTGGAAATTCTATGAGTTATAAATATCCTCACTTATTTTGACTAGTGAATAAAAATTGCGAGGATGCGATTTTCAAAAGGAGGGAAGGATGTGACATCCTATGTAAATGGAGAATAATATATTTTTATACTTATTAATATTTTTTAATTAAATATTAATTTTACTTTAAAAGGGTTTCTTTTTTCGAAAGCGTACCCGATACACAACAACGGGTTTCTTTGGAATGTTACATTGCACACTAATAATATAATATTATTATTTTAAATAGTAGTTAACTCCTTGCAGTTGTAGTGGTGGGAATGAAAGAAACTAACTAAAATATGATTATACATATTTGATAGATGCATTTACTTTTATCCAATAACAGTTAGAGGCTTAAAATGTTAATGAATTTAATTTTAAGCATAATTTACACTAAAAGGAAGATTTACCGCCTTTTATTTGAAAACCCTCAGTAAATCAAGTTTTGGTCATCTTTATATGTTCTAATTGACCAAATAAAATACTTCTTTAGAATGGGGACATCAAATTTTACATTGGGTATTTTTTTTCATTTTTCTAATAAAGTTCATTTTTAATGAATAGTGAAAAATATTATATTTTAATACAAAAGTACCTTTTAATTTAATTTATTTATATAGTTAGATTATATTTTTAATTGGTTTTAAAGAGTATTTAGAATACGTTTTTACCATTTAATTCAATTTTGGTCATTGGAATAAATTTCACCTTGCAATTGGACATAAACAAGTATCAATCTTTTGATAGTTATTGTTTCTTAAAAACATGCTATTTGTTTTAACAATGAGAATTAATATTTAAATTAATTAATTAAATTTCTATTTTTTGAATTTGAAAAAATAGACATCAGTTTTGAATTTTGAATAACAGATAATGCTTAGGCTGATTTTTTTTATTTTTCTGAAAAACATCAATTTTTGATGAATAGTGACACCACTTAGTGGTAGTTAAAAACTGACTTTTTCATTTAAATGAAAATTTACCACATCTGTGAATTGAATTTAAAAAATCTGACATAAATGGTTGTTATCAAGAAGTAAAATGTGGTCCATTAGGATGAAAATAATTTTTGATGAATAGTAACTTTTTACTTTTATTTAACGTGGTTAAAGTTAAACTGGGAAATTCAAGGTTAAAAGAATATTATAATAATTCAAAATTTCTTAACACTTGTCCTAAACTTATTTTTTGAGTTATTAAAGTCCAAGGTCATATTTGGGTCTATTTTGGAACCCCTTTTATCCACTTGGAAGTGATAATGACAGTTTAAATTAATTAATTTAATGTAAAGGCCAAAATGACATAATCAAAAAAAATTAGTAATTAATTTTTATATGGTGTTATATAAGTCCAATTTTAGACTATAAATATTCATTGCAAATATAAAATTATTTCCTATATAATGGTATGTTTTTATAATTTTAGACATCAAATAAATTAAATTATTTAAGACACAATAATGAAAGAGTGTTTACCTCATTAATAAATAATTTAAATAAATAAGATTATAATGATTAAAATATTATCCAAAAAATATCCAATTCTTATTGGATGATTTAATTTCTACCATGAATCATCTTATCTTTGACTATAATGATTTTTGGACCATTAGAAACTAAATATCATTATATTATAAAATAATATTTTCACACTTTCCTAAAGAGCCCCTCCTCCCCCTTTTAAAAAGAGACCACATCTATCCAATTACTCAGACATATAAAGCCATTTGGATCGTCCAAACTATACCAAATTAGGCTCCCCACATCCCTATCCCCCTATTAAAATCCTTACTTTAGGTAGAAGGCACATCAATAAGTCTTTTAGTTCAAACCAAAGAGAGTTACCCAAATTAAAGGTAACTGTTTCACATAAATTGTTTTCTTTTATTTTACATCTCCATCCCCTAAACTCTTTTTATTTAATTTCTATTGTAACAACACCAGTATCCTCAATAAATTATGTTGTTATTATGATAATTATTAGAACTACACTTATACACACCTCTATCTAATGGATGAAGAACATAATGTTTTTGTGGATGGAAATCTAATACCTCACGAAACGATGATTGTTCAAATATATCCAACCACCTCTCATAGTGGCCATTATAAGGGAACTGTATTTATATATGATATATATTATGTTCATGATTTCCTTATGCTTCTGTTCTTCTCATTTATAAAAAGAATTTATGGTTTCCATAATGGGTAATTACGATAATCACATTTGAGGAAGTGCGGACTACCGCCCCCTCAAAGTGATTTGATTCGTTAATGCCTTATATGGGATGTATAAAGGATAGAGTTAATGATATTATATATGATATTATACTATAATTAAAATATAACTATGTATCATTATGTTTTATTTCCATTAAAATTAGAAATATAAATGAAAGTAGTGTTCATGCGTACGTACCGCTTACCGTCTCCATGAACGGTGCATTTCATTTCTTACCACTACATGTTATGTACTATTATAAAAAAATTTATATAATGTATATATATTATATATATTATATCCAAATCATGAATATCATTATGGATATAATGAACCTTTGACAACATGGACAACATGTAAATATAAGGTGTTTATTTTTACTCAAGTGCCAAATATTGACAAAATAGATGTTATTAATTAAATGATTACATAATGTTTATAACATGGTAATGATTGTTATAAAAGGAATAATAAACTTGAAAAAGGTTATTAAGCAAGTAGAAATTAACTTTAGTCTATTATTGAGGATATTAAAGAATTATCAAGTCAAATCGGACGCGAGGTAAGGGACTTCGTCTCAATATCCTTTCATTGAGGCATTTTTTGTTTTATACATGACATTATTTTATAAGGGTTATAATTCCCTTTGACTTTTCATTTTATTCAAAGCGAATCTTTTTATACGAAGTGTTTCACTAGACGATAGAAAGGAATGTTGTTTTAACGTAAGAGGTGACAACGACCTTTCCGCCGCCGCGAGTATTATTTGATCTTTGGATTACTTAACTAGCCGTAATGTTTTTTAATGGAAAAATAAATACCATATTGTCTTTTTATGTATATTGGTATTGAAAAGGATTTTGAGAATTGATTTATTATTTCAAAATATTGATATGATATTTTTTCATTGTAATGTGGAAATATTATCATTCTATTATGGTTATATTATGTGTTATGATCATGTTATGGTTCTTAGGAATTATTTACGTATATGGGTGGTTCCGTGATAAACCTCGGGCGGGTGAGCCTGAGATATCACTCTAATGCATTAGGTTACATGATGATGGTAAACACGATTGTTTCTCTGAAGAGATTTAGGGAATATACTGTGATGGGTATTCCAAAGTAACTTCTTATGTAGCTGTGATAACAACAATGTAAGTATGATATGAATTACAGAAATTTCCTTTATGATTAATGATTTCTATGTGACTTTAAAAAATCTTAAGATTTCATGAGGTAAGAAAATGATTTCATGTTTTTTATGTATTTATGAACAAATGATTTCATTCTTTTTTTTATAACCCTTACTAAGATTTTTATGCTCATCCCATGTTTTGAAATTTTTTCACAAGACATAAAGGTGAATAGGGTCAAAGATGGGATCTGGGAAAAGTCATGATGTCTAAAACATGGAACTAGACATGATAATTTTTTTCAAAAGATTTTATTTTATGAAAAAAATTGGGAACTGTGTAGATATGTCTACCTTGTAATCTTTTGAGATGTAATAGTTATGTCCTAATTATCTAAAACTCTAAACCTGAAAATATCCTCAATGTGAATTATTAATTTAATTCGGTATTATGAAATGTTTAAGTTCGGGTCCTTATAGTTGGTATCAGAGGTCGGTTTAGATAACTTTAGGTGTTAGGTAATTGTTAAAGTAATATCCATAAAGTAATTTATGTTAATATTGACATCATATAGCATTTCCATATTACCATGTATCTTCGCCTAAGATATTTCTATGTTCATAATGTTTTTCCGCAGTTGAAATAGGGAAGCTATATAGGGATGACATCAAGAAGAAGACAACCTTCATAATCAGCAACCTAAGATGGTCGGAATTGGAACTGAACAATTTTATGCAGCGATGACATAGTTGACTCAGGCTATAAATGGTTGTGGTATCCATGTACACGATTAGCCAAATCAACCACACAGGAACGTGTCAGTAATGGATCATTTTATGAGGCAACATCCCCCATCATTAGGAAGATCATCTGACCCTGAGCTATCTGATGGGTGGATTAAAGCACTGGAAAGATTTTCGATGTCATGAGTTGTTCAAAACTTCAAAAGTTTAGTCTCGATATTTACTGTTTTGAAGGTGAATCTGATCAGTGTTGGTTGATGGTGAAAAATATCAAGGATAATGAGGATATTTATGCTCTTGATTAGGATGAATTCAAAGGTATGTTTCTTGAGAAATATTTTCCTATGGTGGTTTGTCGTAGGATGGAAAAACAATTCCTGGAATTGAGGAAGGAGGATGACTGCCTGGAAGCTTATGAAGAAAAATTTACTCGACTTGAAAGGTATGCTCCAAATTTCATTCGAGATCTTTATATTAAAATCAACCGTTCTTACTCAGGATTAAAGCCAAATAATCGAATGTATTTAACTTCTCATGAGTTCAAAGGTTATAAAAAACATGTTCGTTGTGCGGAGAAGGTGGAAATGGAGTTTTCTGATGATCAGGTATTCTTTGCAAAATAACAAAATAAGAAGTTGAGGTGGCAAGAGAAAGGGAATTACTATTCAAAAATGTATGATGGTATGGAACTTAAGTTTACAGTTTGTGAAAATTGTGGTAAAAATCATGGTGGAGAATGTATTTTGAATTCTGGTAAGTGCTACTAATGTGGTAAAATCGGACATAAGGCTCGTAATTGTACTGAAAAATATAATGGTAATGGTAAGAAAAAATCTGATTTACAGTCAGTAAAATGTTTTATGTACAATGTAATGGGTCATTATACAAATGCGTGTCCAACAACGAACTCAACTGAAGGAAAGCAGCCAGACTACAAGCAGAAAGGGGTGGAAATTTTTTTTGCAATGACTTCAACAGATGTTGGGTCATCAAATGAAGTTGTATCAGGTAAACTATTTGTTTGTTCACATTATTCCAATTTGTTTTTTGATACAGGTTCTACACACTCTTTCATTTCTATGATTTTTTATATTAAATTGGGAAATCCATCCCAATATATGAATACAAAACTTACACTAAAATCACCTGGAGGAAATTTTGAGAAAAAAAAGAAAACATAATAACATTCATGTCCTTGTTTGTAGAATGAATCTACTTGAAAAAATTATTATTTTCCCTATAGTAGTGTTTTATATTATATTGGGCATGGATTTGCTTTCTGTTTATCAAGCTAAGATTGATTACGGAGATAAAGAGGTTTCTTTTCAGAAAACTTTTCAGTTTGTATACAAAAATGACCCATTGTTGTTGATAACATATCAGGAAGCTGATAAAATAGTAAAATATGGAAATGAATTTTACCATGAACATATGGTTGAAAACAAAGGAACTGTTCAGATAAATGATGTACCAGTGTTAAACGAGTACATTGATTTTTTCCTGATGAGTTGCCTAGTATTATACCTGATCGGGAAGTTGAATTTACTGTTGTCTTAGTTCATTATGATAAGACAATTTCAAAACCCCCTTATCTAATGGCTCAAATTGAACGTTTAATGTTAAAGAAGCAATTGAAGGAGTTATTTGATAAAGGTTCCATTCGACCTAGCACATCACCATGGGGTGCTCCTATCTTGTTTGTTAAAAAGGATGTTTTTTCAATGAGACTTTTCATTGATTATAGAGCATTGAATAACATCACTATTAAGAATAAGTATCCTTTGCCTCATATCGATGATTTGTCTGATCATCTCCTGGGAGATCAGAATTTTCGAAGATTGACATGAGGTCGGGGTACAATCAGTTGAAAGTAATGGAAGCATATGTTCCAAAGACTGTGTTTCGTACTAGATATGGCCATTATGAATTTTTAGTTATGCCTTTTGGGTTAACCAATTCACCTGCTGTATTCATTGATCTTATGAATAGAATTTTCCATGAGTTCTTGGATACGTTTGTGGTTGTGTTCATTGACGATATTTTTGTTTATTCAAAAAGTAAAGAGGAACATGAACATTATTTAAGGGCTGTCTTGAAAACCTTAAAAGAAAAGAAACATTATGGGAAATTCAGCAAGTGTGTGTTTTGGTTACAACAAATTTCTTTCCTTGGTCACATTTTTATAAAAAATGGCATAGATGTTGATCCTTCTAAAACAAAGGTTGTTTAAAATTGGCCAAGAACCACAAATAAAACTGAGATTAATATTTTTCGTGGTTTGGTAGTTTATTATCAATGATTTTTTGGAATTTTTTCATGGTTTTCTAGGCCAATGACTAAGTTAATTCTAAAAGGTGTTATGTTCATCTGGACAAAAGAATGTGATGATTGCTTTCAGGAATTGAAAAGAAGATTGGTGAGTGCTCCCGTTTTGGCACTACCTTACAGAAATGGTGAGTTTTTTATCTATAGTGGTGCTTCATTGATAGTACTTGGTTGTGTCCTAATGCAAAATGATCAGGTAATTTTGTATGCTTCACGTCAGTTGAAACCACATGAACTAAATTACCCTACACATGATTTGGACATAGCTGAAGTGGTTTTTTCTTTAAAAATTTGGAGGCATCGTTTGTATGGAGTGAAGTGTGAAATATATACTAATGAAAAAAGTTAAAAGTATATATTCAATCATAAAGAATTGAACATGAGACAGAGGATATAGTTGGAATTAATCAAGGATTATGATTTGTTGATCCATTACCATCCAGTAAAATAAAATAAAGTGGCTGATGCTTTGAGTCGAAAATGTAATGTCTTTTTATCCATGATACATTTGGAACTAGATTCTTTGGTTTTTGATTTAATTAAATTTGGCATTGATTTTATTGTTGCAGTAAATTCATCTGTTTTGTTTCAGGTGTCATTGAAATCATCTATATCAGACAAAATTAAGCAAGAACAGAAAGAAGACAGTGAGTTGCAGAAAAATGTAGAGTTGGTTTTGAAGGGTAAGTTTCCTAAATTTAACATTGATAATGATTGTGTTTTGAGATTTGGGAAGATATTATGTGTACCTTGTGATTCACAGTTGAAGTATGAGTTGTTATGTGAATCTCATAGTTCACCATTTTTAGTTCATCCTGGTAGTACTAAGATGTACAGAGATCTTCGGGAGTATTACTGGTGGTAAGGAATGAAAAGAGATATTGCTGATTTTACATTGAAGTGTTTAACTTGTCAGCAGGTTAATGTAGAGAGGACGTTAATTAAAGGGATGATTCAGCCTCTACCAGTTCCAGAGTGGAAGTGGGAAAATATATCCATGGTTTTAGTTTTGGGATTACAAAAGACATCTCGAGGTAATAATGCAATCTGAGTTATAGTTTACTGATTGACTAAATCTTCTCATTTACTTCATATTAGAGATACATTGTCTCTAGATGAACTTTCTCAGTTTTATGTTAATGAGATAGTCAGGTTTCATTGAGTTCCCTTCTCCATTGTCTCTGGTTGTGATCCCAGGTTTACTTATAACTTTTGGAAAGGCCTTCAGAAGTCATTGGGTACTGAATTAAATTTTATTATATCTTTTCATCCTCAATATGATGGGGAGTCAGAACAAACAATACAGACCTTGGAGGATATTCTATGTGATTGTTCAATATATTATCAGGGAAGTTGGGACAAACATCTTTCTTTGGATGAATTTTCATATATAATAGTTTTCATTCTAGTATACACATGGCTCCAGTTGAGGAATCAAATGGAAAGCATTGTCGAACTCTATATTTTTTTGACGAAGTAGGTGAAAGAAAGCCGATGGGACAAGAATTGGTAAGAGATAGTAGAGAATGTTCAGTTGATTTAGAAGCACATGAGAACAACACTTAGTAGACTAAAAAGTCATGACAATAATCAGAGGAAGGGTCATCCCTTTGATATAGGTGATCAGGTCTTTCTCAAGGTTTCTCCATTGAAAAGTTTGATGCATTTTGGTAAGAACGGAATGTTGAGTCCGAGGTCCATTGGACCTTATGAAATTCTAGAGAAAGTGGGATCAGTTGCGTATTGAGTGGATTTACCTCCTAGGTTATCCCAAGTACACAATATTTTTCAAGATTCGATGTTTAGAAAGTATATGTCAGATCCAACACATGATTTGGGCCCAGAGGTAGATCAGTTGAAAATGAATCTCTCTTATGAAGAACAACTAGTTCAGATTCTTCACTGTAGGGAGAAAGTGTTACAGAATAAGGTAATTCACCAGGTAACGGTTTTGTGGAAAATCCATATGGTTAAAGTGGCAACGTGGGAATCTAAAAATGCTATGAGTTATAAATACCCCCACTTATTTTGATAAATGAATAAAAATTGTGACGACGCAATTTCCAAACGGGGGGAACAATGTAACATCCCTTGTAAATGAAGAATAAGATAGTTTTGTAATTATTAATATTTTTTAATTAAATATTAATTTTAATTTAAAAGGGTTTCTATGTTCGATAGCATACCCGATACACAACAACGTGTTTTTTTTGAAATCTTACGTTGCACACTAATAATATAATATTATTATTTTAAATGGTAGTTAACTGATAGCTTTAGTAGTGGGGGGACTGAACAAAACTAACTACAATCTGATTATACAAGTATTTTAGATGTATTTGCTTTTATCCAATAAAAGTTAGAGGCTTAAATTGTGAATGGATCTAATTTTAAGAATAATTTACATTAAAAGGCTGATTTCCAGCCTTTTAATGGAGAACCCTCATTAAAATAGGTTTTGGTCATATTTATATGATCTAATTCACAATATATAAACCTTTTTCTAGAATAGGGAAATCAAATTTAACTTTGGGTAATTTTTTTGGGTATTTTTCTGATAAAGTTCATTTTTTGATGAATAGTGAAAAATATTGTATTTTAATTCAAAAGTGCATTTTAGTATAATTTATTTTTTTGGTTAGATTATATTTTTAATTGGTTTTAAAGTTTAATTAGGATATATTTTTACCATTTAATCCAATGTTGGTCATTGTAATTAATTTCACTTTGAAATTGGACATAAACAATTATCGATCTTTTGATAGTAATTGTTTCTTTAAAACACGCTATTTGCTTTAACAACATTAATTAATTTTTAAATTAATTAATTATGATTCTATTTTTTTAATTTTTCATAATAGAAATAAATTTTCAATTCAGAATATCAAATAATTATTGGTTTCAATTTTAGGTATTTTTTTGAAAAACCTCAACTTTTGATGAATAGTGACACCTCTTAACGGTCTTTAAAAAATTGAATTTTTCATTTAAATTATATTTTAACACTTATGTAAATTTAATTTAACAAATATTAAATACATGGTTTTTATCATGAAGTAAAATGCGGTTAATTAAGAAGAAGAAAAGTTTGGTAAATAATAACTTTTGACTTTTATTTACCGCAATTAAAGGTAAATATGGTAATTCAAGGTTAAAAGAATATTATAATAATTCAAAATAACCTTAAAACATGTCCTAACCATATTTTTTGAGTCATTAATGAACATGGACATCTTGGGGTCTATTTTGGGACCCTTTTATCCACTTGGATGTGGTAATGAAAATTTATATTAATTAATTTAAAGTAAAGGCCAAAATGACCTAAACCAAAAAATAATTAGTTATATATTTTTATATGGTGTTATAATAGTCTTATTTTTTATTATAAATATTATTTGGAAATATATAAATATTTACTATATCATGGAATATTTTTATAATTTTTAAACTTCAAATTAATTATATTATTTATGACACAATAATGATGCAATATTTACCTCATTAATAAATGTTTTAAATAAATAAGATTATATGGATTAAAATATTATCCAAAACATGTTCAATTATGATTGGATGATTTTATTTCGACCATAAATCATCTTATAATAGACTAGAATTATTTTTGGACAACTGGAAAACTAATATCATTATATTATAAAATAATATTTTCACACTTTCCTAAAGAGCCCCTCCTCCCCCATATAAAAGAAGCCCACTTCTAACCAATTCGTCACACCTATCAAGCCATTTGGATCGTCCAAACTCTTCCAAAATAGGCTCCCTACATCCCTTTACTCCCCATAAAATCCTTACCTTAGGAAGACAACACTTCAATAAGTCCATTGGTTCAAACCAAAGAGAGTTACCCAAATTAAAGGTAACAAATTCTCTTAAATTGTTTTCTTTTATTTTACTTCTCCAACCCCTAAACTCTTTTTATTTCATTTATATTGTAACAACACCAGTATCCTCAATATACTAGGATGCTTTTATGAGATGTATTCGAAATACACTTACACACACCTCCATCTAATGGATGAAGAACATAATGTTTTTTTGGATTGAAAACTAACGCCTCACGAAACGATGATTGTTCAAATATCTCCAACCACCTCTCATGGTGGCCATTATGATGGAAATTTATTTATATATGATATATATTATGTTTATGATTTCATTATGCTTCCTTAATTCCCATTTATATCATTCTTTTATGGTTTCCATAGTGCGTAAATATGATAATCTTATTTGAAGAAATGCAGACAACCGCCCCTTCAAAGTGAATTGATTATTTAATGCCTTGTGTGGGATTTATAAATGATGGATTTAACGATATTATATATGATATTTTACTTGAATTAAAATATACCTATGTATCATTATGTTTTATTTCAATTAAAACAATAAATATAAATGAAAGTAGTGTGCATGCGTACGTACGGCTTATCGTCTCAATGAATAGTGCATTTCATTTCTTACCTCTAAATGATATGTAATATTATAAATACATGTATATACTGGATATATATTATATATATTATATAAAAATATTGAATGTCATTATGGATATAATGAACCCTTGACCACATGGAGAACTTGTTTGATAACCCTGCTTTTATTACAAACTCAAACATGATTTATTAAATAAATCTTCACATGATACAAAAAATAAGATCGAGTGGTTTAGTGAATTTGAGGATTAGGATCATTAAATAAAAACTTGAATCATTAAATACAACATATACATTTAAAACATCCTTTACATGACCACTACATTCCCCCAGACATAGTATTGCATGGCATAACCTGAGGACATGCATAAGAAACGGGTGAGCTACAAAGCCCAGTAAGGGAATACACATGGAATAACACGAGGAGTACAATACATGTTAGAAAATAGGCATACCAATAGATCATATGAAAAACATGAACATAAAGGCATGATAAATCATGATAATCATATCATGAAAATGTGGCAACAACACTTAACATGGAATTAGCATGAGCCAAGGCTCGTTGTACATGGAGCATGATTAAATGTTCATTGCACATAAAGCATGAGTAAACCCTTGTTGCAATATAATTAGAATGATTCAACACTCATATCTCATGACGTATCATGTTACTATAATTTACCCAATGCATTGGAGCGCTATAAGGGTGCACCCTTTTTAAACATTTCATTTCATGCATAACTGTGCCACATGGATAATAAAACATGGATTCATAAAATATAATAATTTATTCTACGATAAAGTAATGTGGAATTCATACATGAAACTTTATAATCATAATTAAATGTGAGAAAGTTGAATTCTCTTGATGGAGAAATGGGCATGGTATTCACTACACAATGACATTGGCTTAGAAAATCAGTGTGATTTCGGCAGCGTAACATCGTGACATAAGAATTCCTAAAAATGGTTGATGAAAGAGAAAGAGGATTCTCATCATATTTAAATGTAATAAACAGTAAGTAAGTAGTATAGATACATGTCCCAACAATTTTAATGGAATTTAGATTCATGATACAAAAGTATTGCTTGAATGTAAAAGAGGAGAGAGAAGTTCCTTTCGGAATTTCGACATAGTAACGGGTGCACATGGAAGGAATTTAATGAGAGAGAATGGGTCTCACATCATTCAAACATAAAGAGGGAAGTATGAGGGAGGTGAGAAACCATAACCCAACATTCATAATTGAAATTAAAAGGGAAAAACAACTTAAAGAAAATTGGAAAAAAATGAGAAAGGAAGAAAAAACCCATACTTCGAAGTGTGCTTACAAAGGCTAGAAAGAGGCTTCTGAGAGGCTTACTGGGAGCTTGGGGAACCTTGGGAGGATTATAGAGAGAGTAGGGTATGGGTTGGACGAACTCCAAAGGCATTGAGTGAGGAGGATGAGGGAGCTTGTGTGGGTTTATATAGGAAAGGTGATGGAATTCTTTATTATTTAGGTTTGGGACCCCTTATATTAAATTAATCCAAACCACAAACCATCCCATGGATTTTTCCCATGTTTTTTGGAAATGGGAAGTGGAAAATAGTATTTTTAAAGGCCAAAGTACTAATTTATTAAAATATTACGGTTTCTTATGTGGGGGTGAGTCACACTCCCATGAAAATTAATTTAAAAATACAAGGTGTTTAATAAGTCATGAGGGAACTATTAATGCATTGAAAAGTAAGTAAAACAGACCCAAAATCACATTATTTTAATGGTAAAACGTATATTGGCCGAAAATAAAGATTATATTATTTTTTTACATCACTATTGGGTCATTATGATGTCATAAAACACATTATATATTTAAACGACATTTATTTTTTACTCAAAAAATTGACTATCTCAGAAAATTATGAAAAATTAACCGTTGGATAATTTTGACATCATGATTCCAAAAATAACATTTATTTTATCTAAATAATTTTCTAAATATTTTAATTTTCACTTTTAAAATAAAAACCTACATTTATCGAAATTTCACGGGTTTTGACAAAAATGGACTTCAAACCTTAAAAAAAATTATAATTGAATTCATAAAATTATATGATCATTTATATATAATAAAATTAATCTAATAATAATAATAATAATAATTTTTTAAAATAGTATTTAATTCAAAAATCCCTTAATTTAAAAAAATATATTTCTTAATTAAATAATAAATAAAAACACCATTTGTAATTTAAAAACTATTTACAATGTATCAATAATGACAAGAAATTATATTCATTATTATATAAATAAAAATCATTGTACATGAACATAGTACTATCGATTAGTTACATAACCCCTTAAAACAGTCCCATAAGACCTAAGGGTAAGTTGTTTGATGGTGACAGACTCTTGTGGTGGCTCAGATAACATCGCTCGAGTGGTAATTTCTATCAACTTCCACATTTCCCATAGATGGTCCCGTTGAAGCTTGACATGATGAAGCTCAGCTTGGAATTGGTCAAGAGCGAAGCCCAAGGATGCCACCGCTTTTCCGAGATCCTACAAATGGAATTTGTATAGAGCAATTCTACTGGACGAGGCCATCACTTCTTTTGTCTGAATAAATTTGGATTTGTTAAGGCCCTATATTTATGCTAATCATGTGATCCCTATTCAATGGCTATGATAGCAATAGTCAAAATTCAATACATAAAATCAATGAATTTGAAATTTTATATAAACATAATGAGACATTTAATTAGATCAAGATGGATTTCCATTAATGAATATTTGGGTCATTATAATATTCCTCCCTTAAGAAATTTCTCCCTCGAAATTTTCATTTTCCGACACTAAAACAGATGTGGGTAACTCAGCTTCATCACTTCCTCCGATTCCCAGGTCTCTTCTTCAAACTTGTGTTTTCTCCACAACACCTTGACGAGGGGCATTGTATAATTTCATATAACTTTTTCCCTACAATCTATGATCTTCACCAGGTGCTCCTCATAAGAATTTTAATCTTCCAATTGTACGACCTCAGAAGAGACTACCTGTGAAGGGTCTGGTATGAACATCCTTAAGAGGGATACATGAAATACATCATTTACTTTGGCCATAGTAGGTGGAAGTGCTAGTCGATATGCCACAACCCCGACACGATCAAGAATCATGAAGGGGATGATGTACCTTAGACTTAACTTCCCTTTCTTTCAAAACCTCGTGACCATCTTCCATGGAGATATGCGTATAAAAAAACATGTCTCTAACATTAAACTCAAGGTCTCATCGATGATTATCTTCATAAATCTTCTGTCGACTCTAGGCTGCCTTGATATGCTACTAAATGGTTTTCACCTTCTCCACCATTTCCTCGACCATTACTGGTCCATGCAGCTTATGTTCACCGACCACATCCCAAAATATCGGTGTTATGAACCTTTTCACATATAAGGCTTCGTTTGGTGCATTTTGGATGCTCGAGTGGAAACTGTTATTATAAAATAACTCGACCGGAGGATGATGTTGATCCCATCCTCCTTTAAAGTCCATTGAGAATGATCTCAACATATCCTCAAGTGTTTTGATAGTCCGCTCATATTGGCCATCCGTTAGAGGATGATAGGTCATACTGAAGTTCAGTTCAGTATTCAGAGCATGTTGAAGACTCTTCCAAAACGTAGAGGTGAATCGTGGATCTCGGTCATACACAACAGATAGTGGTACTCCATGAAATCTTACCACTTCCCTGATATATATATCTGGCCAGTTGATCCAATGAGAAATCCTCCTGAATAGCAATAATCTGTGCAGTATTTGTAAGACGATCCACAACAACCCAGATTGCATTGTTGGCTTTGGATGTCCTCGGAATTCGGGTGACAAAGTCCATGGTGATTTTCTCCCATTTCTATTCTGTTATGGGCAATAGTTGCCCCATCCCCTTATCCTTCTACATCTCTGCCTTCACATGATGGCACACCAGACACTTTGATGTATATTTAGCTATCTCCTTCCTTATATTATACCACCAAAAGTTTTCTCGGAGATCTCGATAAATCATTGTGCTCCCTGTGTGAATAGACAAATTTGAACAAGGTGCATCATCCAAAAGTTCCTTCTTCAACTCCAGACTTGATGGAACACATAGTATTTTCCCAAACAGCACGATTCCTTCTTTATTAACATTAAACTTGGAGGATTTCCCTTTTTCGATAGCTTCCACTTTTTCATGAATTCCCACATCATCCTTTTGTGCATCCTTTATCCTTTCCAAAAGAGACAGTTGAGAAATCATTTGTGAAAGGATTAATGATGTTCCCTTCTCTATGATTACCATGTCCATATTCACCAAGTCTAAGAAGATTGGATCCTTCTCAATTCTCATCATTGATAGAATTGTTGGATCCTTTCTACTTAGGGCGTCTGCCACCTTGTTCGCTTTCCCAGCGTGGTAATGGATTGAAAAGTCAGAAACCTTGATGAGCTCTATCCATATTCTCTAGCGCATATTAAGCTCTTTCTGTGTGAATATATATTTATGACTCTTGTGGTCATTATATATGTCACATTTCTCTCCATAGAGATAATGATGCCAAATTTTTTAAGGCAAAGATGAACGCTGCCAACTACAGATAATGCGTTGGATAGTTTCGATCACGGATTTTCAACTGCCTTGGAGAATATGATATCACTTTATCATTCTACATCAGCACATATCCTAATCCTATCTTAGAAGCATCACTGAAGACCACAAAAAGTTCCCCACTTGTGGGTAAAGTGGGAACAGGCGCAGTGATAAGCCTCCTTTTCAACTCCTTGATGCTTTCTTCGCATTCATCACTCCAAGAAAACATTAATCCCTTTCTATTTAGCTTGGTAAGTGGTTTGGACAGTCGTGATAAATTTTTCACAAATCATCGATAATATCTAGCTAACCCCAAGAAGCTAGGAATATCTGTTACCGATGTTGGCCTTGGCCATCCATCAATTGCATCTGTTATGGAGGGATCCAGTGATATCCCATTTCTTGTGATGATATGGCCCATGAATGAGACTTCCTTCACCTAGAACTCACACTTTATGTACTTTTCATAGAGCTTCTCCCTGAAAAATTCTCCAGTACAGTTCTTAAATGCTCCTCATGATCCTCCTTTGGTTTGGAGTATATTTGAATATCATCTATAAATACTACCATAAATTTTTCTAGGTAATCATTATATACTATATTAATTAATTCCATGAATATTTCTGGAGCATTAGTGAGTCAGAAAGGCATTACTATGAATTCATAGTTCCAATATTCTGTGTGAAAAGAAGTCTTGGGGATATCTTCCTTCGTCACCCAAACTTTAGAATATCCCGACCGCAAGTCCACCTTGGAGAATTATTGTGCTCGACACAGCTGATCGAACAAGTCATCCATTTGTGGGAGATGATACTTATTCTTTATCATGATTTTGTTAAGTTCACGATAATCAATGCAAATCCGCATTGACCCATCCTTCTTCTTGACAAATAGGACAGGTGATGCACTTGGGCGTATAAACCCTTTATCCAGATTCTCCTATAGTTGTTTCTTCATCTTATCAATATCTACAACAACAATTCTATATGGAGTCTTGGATATTGGTAAAGCTCCGTGTATAAGTTCAATTGACAATTCAACATCTCTTATAGGAGGAAGACCAGGAAGTTCCTCGGGAAATACTTCAGTGATTTCCATCACAATAGGCATTTTTTTCAAGGATGGTTTCTTCCTTAGACTCAATCATCTGAGCCTGATACGCGTGCTCATAATGCATTAATATCCACTCTTGAGATGATGGAGCTAGAGGTGATTCAACTTCCTCCTTACACTTGTAATGAATAGGGGGTCGATTCTGCATATGGAGTGTGACTTCCCTCTCTCGACAATTTATGTTGGCTCTATATAAGGAAATACAATCCATGCCACAAATTGCATCAAATTCCACTAGAGGGATAATGAAAAGGATCGCCAAGTAATTCCTTCACCAAATTATAATAGGGGAGTACATATATTCAAGGGATGCAATGATTGCACCATTTTCCTTACTCACTGACATCATCACTTCAATGATTTGTGGTGGTGCTGGGATTGTTCTACTAAACTTTTCAGATATAAAAGATTCCATAGAACCTAAATCAAAAAGTACGTTCTCTATTAATGAATGAATAACTAGCGTTCCTGTAACCACTTTGTTGTCGGAGTTCACTTCGACAGAAGTGATGGAAAAACCTCTTCCTTGCTGCCATGGAGGTTGTTGGTTGTCTCCAAAAACCCAAGGATTAGGGCACTTATTTGCTAAATGTCCCGGTTCTTTGCTTTTGTAGCATTGAACCATGCGTTGAGGTACGAATGGAGCATTCCTCTCCTCTGTCGCAGCCGTAGGTCATTCTTGCCGATAGTTAACATCTAGGTGTCCTTCTCTTCCACACCAGAAGCATTTCCTCATCCCCTTAAAGAAATCTCCAAGGTGCTTCTTTCCACACTTTTGGCATGTGGGTTGTTGTATCTTCGTAGAATGGTTGGATTTATCCATCGGGCCTCCAGCATTGAATTCTACCATATGCTTATTATCCCCATGATACCCCTGTGATTCTTCGATCTCCATTTTGACCTTGATGGCAAATCAGACACATTCCTCATAGCTGTCGAAGTCACGGATCACGAATTCTTTCCGCAGGCTAGGGTTCAGCCCACCAAAGAAGCGGTCATCCTTTCATTCAGGGGTAACGACAAATCCGGATGCATATAATGCAAGCCTTGTGAAGTTTTCCTCATACGCTCCAACATATTCTTCATCTTTTTTCTTGAGTTAAAGTATGTCCGTATCCATCTTATGCTGGTGGGTGCGCGGAAAATATTTATCGAATAACATCTTCCAGAAATCCTTCAATTCCAACGCCTCAATCACCTCCTTAGGCTTTGTATTTTTGATCAACATCCACCATTGATCAGCTTCACCCTCCATACGATAAGCCACCATTAGAACCTTATCTTTTTGATAACATTAATGAATATAAAAGATCTTTTCAATGGAGTTGATCCATTGTTCAGTGATCGTTGGATCAGATGATCCACTAAATGTAGGAGGCCTTTGTCTCATGAACCTCTCAATAGTGACTTGTTCTTTCTTAGGGGGGTTTGTAAATTCATCTTGACCAATGTTTCTATTCAATTCCTGTGTTATCTTAGAGAGAATCATGATTAAGTTTGCTATTCTCTCTCCCATTAGATTTGGCATCTCATTAGTATAGTAATCACACTGTTCTTCACACCGGTTATTATCCCGAGTCCTCCTATTATCGGCCATTGGTTGGAATAAAAGGAATGTTAGGGGGTAAAACATAAAGGGTAATCCAAAGAAAATTGTTGATGACTTATAAATAAACTTTTATCTCTTTACTCATGAGTCTATAGGCTTTAATCTAGTCTTTTCATGATCTACAGTAAAAGATAAATTCTTAGGGAAATTTTTTAATTACCTTAATAAGGGTTCATAATAAGATTCTGAATTTATCAAAACTTAACCCCTGGATGTGTCGTAACCAATAGTGCATCAAAGACCGTTGTGATGCACCAGTTCCTGTTCAAGTCTAGCTCAAAGCAGTGTTTTCAGGTTTTACCCCTAGGATACATCTGTGCCAGAGCCGCCTCTACCTACTCAAATCCATACATGGATGTATTTGATTGATAAACCACTTACTCAGTACTTACCAAAACATAGGGATGTTTGTATTATAATTAGTCTTGTATTTAAGGCTTTATTAAGGTTTTCTAATCCTACTCCCAAAAATAACTAAACATATCCTCTGATACCAACTATGACAACCCTTCTTTTATTACAAACTAAAACATGATTTATTACATAAAACGTCACTTGATTCCACAAAGATGATCGCGATTTTTAGTGTATTTGGGGCTTAGGATCATTAAATAAAAACTTGCAACATGATATACAACATCATTATTGAAAACATCCTCTACATGACCACTGCATTCCCTCGTACATAGCATTGCATGGGATAACTTGACTACATGCATAAGAAAAGTGTGAGATATAAAGCCAAGTAAGGGAATACACGTGGAATAACATTAAAAGTACAATACATGTTAGAAAATAGGCATATAAATAGAGAGTAATAAAAACATGAACATAAAGGCATGATAAAGCATGATAATCATTACATGGAAATGTGGAAATAACACTTATCATATAATTAGCATGAGCCAAGGCTCCTTGTACATGGAGCATGAGTAAATCATCATTGCACATAAATCATGAGTAAACCCTCATTCAACATTAATTATCATGATTCAACACTCATTTCACATGACGTATCATGATACTATACTTTACCCAATGCATTGTCGCTCAATAAGTGTGCACCCTTCTTAAATATTTCATTTCATGCATATGTGTTCCACCTAGATCATAAAACATGGATTAATAAAACATAATACTTTATTCCATGATAAAGGAATGAGGAATTAATACATAAAAATTTATAATAAAAAAGTAAATGTGCATAAAGTTGAATACCGTTGATGGAGAAAATGGGCATGGTATTCACTACACAATGACATTGGCTTAGAAAATCCGTGCGATTTCGGCAGCGTAACGACATGACATAAGAATTAATAAAAATGGTTGATGAGAGATAAAGGAGTTTATCATCATATTCAAATGTAATGGACAGTAAGGAGGTTTTATAGATAAATGCCCCAACAATTGTAATTGAATTTTGATTCATGATACAAAAGTATTTCTTGAATGTAAAAGAGGAGAGAGAATTTCGTTTCGGTATTTCGGCATAGTAATGGGTGTACATGGGAGGAATTTAATGAGAGAGAAAGGTTCTCACATCATTTAAACATAAAAAGTTCAGTATTATGGAGGTTTGAAACCATACCCCAACATTCATAATTGAAATTAAAAGGGAAAAACATCTTAAAAACAATTGGAAAAAAATGAGAAAGGAAGAAAAAACTCTTACTTGGAAGTGTGCTTCCAAAGGATATAGAGAGTATTGTGAGAGGATTCATGGGAGCTTGGGGCACCTATGGAGGATTCTAGAGAGATTAGGGTAGAGGTTGGATGAACACCAAAGGCTTTGAGTGAGGAGGAAGTGGGAGCATGGGTGGGTTTATATAGGAAATGTGAGGGAATTCATTATTATATAGGTTTGGGACACCTTATATTAAATTATTCCAAACCACAAACCATCCCATGGTTTTGGAAAATGGAAGAGGAAAAAAATATTTTATAAGGCAAAATTCCAAAATTCATAAAATATTAGGGTTGCTTATTTGGGGGTGAGTCACACTCCCATGGAAGTTAAGTTAAAAAGTCATGGTGTTTAATAAGTCTTGAGGGGTCCATTAATGATTTTAAAATTAATCCAAACAAACCCAAAATCACATTATTTTAATGGTAAGACATATATTGGACGAACATAAATATTATAGTACTTTATTACATCACTATTGGGTCATTATGACGTCATAAAACACATTATATATTTAAACGGTATATAATTTTTACTAAAAAATTTGACTCTTAGAAAATTATGAAAAATTCACCATTGGATAATTTTGATGTCCTGATTCCAAAAATAACATTTATTTTATCTAAATAATTTTCTAAATATGTCAATTTTCACTTTTAAAATAAAAACCGACATTTATCGAAAATTTACGGGTTTTGACAAAAATGACTTTCAAACCTTAATAAAATTTATAATTACATTCATAAAATTATATGATCATTTATATATATTAAAATTAATCTAATAATAATAATAATAATAATATTTTATTAAAATGTTATTTAATTCAAAAATCCCTTTAATTTAATAAAATATATTTCTTAATTAAATAATAACTAAAAACATCATTTTTACTTTTAAAACTATTTAAAACGTATCAATAATGACAAGAAATTATATTCATTATTATTTACAAAAACAATAATTTACATGAACATAGTAATATAGATTAGTTACATAACCCCTTAAAACAGCCGCATAATACCTGAGGGTAATGTGTGCGATGCTGACAGACTCTTGGAGTGGCTTGGATAACATTGCTCGAGTAGTAATTTCTATCAACTTACACATTTCCCATAGACAGTCTCGTTCGAGCTTGACATAATGAGGCTCAGTTTGGGCTTGGTCATGAGAGAAGCCCATGGACTCGACCTCTTTTCGGAGATCCGAAAAATGGGATTTGTATGGTACAATTCTACTAGATGAGGCCATCGTTTCTTTTGTCTGAGTAAATTTGGATTTGTAAAGGCCCTATATTTATACTAATCATCTGATCACTGTTTAACGGCTATGATAGCAACGGTAAAAATTCTTATCATAAAACCAATGAAGATGATATTTTATATAAAAATAAAGATATATTTAATTAGATCAAGAGGTATTTCCATTAATGAAACTTCGGGTCGTTACAACTTGTAAATATAAGGTGTTTATTTTTACTCAAGTACCAAATATAGACAAAATAGATGTTATTAACTTAAATGATTACATAATGTTTATAACATGGTAATGATTGATATAAAAGGAATAATAAACTTAAAAAGGGTTCTTAAGAAAGTATAAATTATCTTTAGTTTATTATTCAGGATATTAATAAATGATCGACTAAAGTCGGACGTGAGGTAAGGGACTTTGTCTCAATCTTCTTTCATTGAGGCATTTTTAGTTTTATACACGACTTTATTTTATACGGTGTATAAACCCCTTTGAATTTTCATTTTATTAAAAGGGAATCTTTTTATATGAAGCATTTTACTAAATTACAAAATGGATTGTTTTTTTAACATATATGGTGATAAAGACATTTCCACAGCCACGAGTATTATTTAATATTTGGATTCCTTAACAAGAAGAAATGATTTTTAAAGGAAAAATAAATACTATATACTCTTTTTCTGTATTTTGGTATTGAAAATGTTTTATAAAATGGATTTATTACTTCAATATCTTGAAATGATATTTTGTAATTGCAATGTTGAAATATTATCTTTCCTTTATGCTTATATTATGTGTTATGATCATGTTATGTTTCTTGGTAACTATTTACGTATACAGGGGCTTCCGTGAGAAACCTATGGCTGGTGAGCCTGAGATATCTCTCTAATGCATTGGGTAATGTGACAGAGGTAAATGTGAATGTTTCTACTAAGAGATTTAGGGAATATACTGTGATGGGTATTGCAATGTAACTCCCTATGTAGTTGTGATTGCTACAATGTAAGTATTATATTAATGCCATATGTTATCTTTATGATTAATGATTTCTATATGTCTTTCATAAATCTTATGATTTCATGAGGTATGTAAATGATTTATTGTCTATTATGTATTTATGAAAAAAAATATTCATTATTCATTTTATAACCCTTACTTATCATTTTATTCTCATCCCATGTTTTGAAATGTTTTCACAGGACTTAAAGGTGAATAGGGTCAAGGATGGGATCAAGGTAAAGTCATTTTATCTCAAACATGGAACTAGGCATGACTCTTTTTTCAAAGAGTTTTTATTATATGAAAAAATGGAAACTGTGAAGATATGTCTACCTTGTAATCTTTTGAGATGTAATAGTTATGTACTAACTCTCTAAAACTCTAAACCTGAAAAGATCCTCAATTTCAATTATTCATTTAATTTAATATTATGAAATGTTTATGGTCGGGTCTTTATAGTGACACTCTATGCAGTAGAAACAATATCAATAGGATTTCCACTAAACTCTAAAACATTATGGAGAGAATGTGAGTGAACTTAAAACCTGGATGATAGTCTCCCATATTCTTCCATATCCTCTAATAGACGATGAAAATTATATCACAATATCAATATATATGGTATCACAATTCAATTTTTAAACGACATGGGTTTTCGTCAGACATGCAAGAATAAAATCATTACCCTTTACCTTTTAATAATTACGGAAACTGGATATGAAATCCATAAAGCATCAATTTGTAAACGGCCACAATAAAAGACATCCATTGTCATGGTACAAATTTACCACACTATTATACATCAATATAGGATACTTATGGAAAACTCATATCACATCCTCTATATTTATGATTATATCTCTTACCCACCAAAAAATAAAATAATAATCTCCCCACCCTTAAAAATCACTTTAGGGTATCCCTTGTAGATATATTCTCATTCATGACATCGAAATATCCTACCTTACACTATGATTCTCTAACATGATAGAAAATATTTATTGTTAGAACTATTTATTAAAGGTTCAGTTTTTAATCCCATACGTATAAGGATAATAGTAATAAGTCCAACATCTCTAATACCCACATCCGAAAATAGAGGTACGAAATCACTTCAAGAGAATCATCAACCATGTTTTCCTTTAAAGGAATATAGAGTATATCAATGTCATTATACTATTTGAACATGATTGTTCACCTATATTTATTTTGATGATTAATATGGGTAATGGTATATATTATAATAATATGGTGTTGATAAAGGTATTGTCTTTATGCCATCATGTAGAACACTATATATCCATTCTTTAGGTCAGTGCTTGATTAGTTATCTTCATGGGGACTCTATTTCAAAGAACCATAGGTTATAACCACTTACCTCAACATCAACACTCATTGGTACCTTCCTCTAAAAGTATCAAATTATTTCCATATTAATCTCAATCCTCTATCATTCCCAATATGATATAACATGTAAATTTTTTCTACAACTTATCAATGGAATTAAAAAAATATTAATCCATATATATAGTTATCTTATTCGGGTTATCAATGAATATTAAATTTCAATCGAATAGAATAGAGAGATTAATATATGTAAATAGAGAGGTAATACATCCAACCATTTTATTCATAACATGTATTTTGGTCACTCCCAACATAAGAATACCTTGTACATAATTATGTTTAATATTACTGCATCATAAAATATGATGTTTCCTTGAATATATACATATATATACTAGAGTTGATACTTCATGAGTTTTCTTGATAATGAATGAACACAAACAAAAACCATGACCATTATTGTATTCTCAACATGCTCAACCTATGAAGCTGAGTAAAGAAGAATGGCCATGATAATTACTACCAATATCGGGCCTAAATCGATGCATAATTTAATTCATGAGTCTTATAAAACAATAAATTAATTCCTCATGATAAATGGAATTAGTATTTTATCATTATGATTGTTGTAACATCATAATGTTAAATTTATTATATCGTGACATGTACTTATTTTAGATGATATTCTTTCCTTCATTATATATTTGAAAACAACCTCACCACATTCATTTGATGAAATAACTTATTTACATATATCATTGTGTATTTATTATTAATGGCCATCAGATTTAGGTGATGATTACAAATACATATCCATACAATCCTATCCAAAATCATGTTGAATAATGTCATATCAACTTAGGGGGACACACTGGTTATGAAAAATAATTTCATTTCATGTTCCACTAATTGTTCCCTCATCACATGAAGGTCAATGGTAACTGACATGATACTGAAAAATAATATGTCAATTTTTAAATAATAAATTGATGCTTTGACCCCAACCATATAAAAAAATGTTTATACAATAAGAATCATAATATTATAGAGGCTTACTAAGAGCCTATTATATAATTAAGTCTAGGTACTCTAATACTAATATGGGGAACCAAATATCCCCTATTTATAAAACACTAAAAGTCATGATACCAACTGATTAGAGATGGATTATAATATCCTACCAATGTTACCAAACTGATATGCCCAAATTTATATCAAGATGGTGAGGAAAAATATTGACATTTCATCCAAAATAAATCACAACCTCAATGTTAACGAATATATTTGTACATGGATGTTAGGAACTAGTCAATTCCATGAATTGAATAATAATTTCTCATCAAAACTCAAAAAGATCTAATATGTTTTTTATCTAAAAAAATACATGTTACATTTGAAACAAAATATTGTTATCATGAAATCCAGTAATGTAAGATTCACCATCAATATGGTTATTGAAATAAGTCATGTCAGTATCTGTTGGTATCATATAATTGATAATTCCAGGAAGGAATTACAAGAATTAGGGATAATTAAAACTATTTTTCTAGTAGAGACAACATATATCATGACTCAGATCAGAGGTAGTTCATCAGTGTCATAATCCTATACATCCTACAATTCACCTCATCGCTGACTGATATCCATGTAATAATTAGAGGGACCTCTTATAGGTGGTGGTTATGGCATTAAATTGATGAAAAACATGACCATAAATCTTATCCAAATCCACTACCATAATGGTCACCACTACACATAATTATATGCACAAAACGTCTTTTGTATTGATTGACCAACAAGAATATAAATATCTAATAATAAATAATGGTTTGAAAAATCCTAAACTATATGACCACACCCATAATTAAAATATCATCAATTCTCCCTCAATTTTTTAGAATATCTCTATATGAACTTTTCTATAGAACCAATTTTTTGATACATAATATGTTGATTTGTCAAGTATCCCAACTCAAAATCACATGGCCATGCAACAACTAATGATTGATTTTCTCCCATGTGACCACCTTCAGAACCAAAATTCTTCTATTTCCTCTCTATCTTCCGGGAAACCTATTTCACCTTGAATTATTTTAGATGTAATGTAAAAATTTCATCCACATTTCTATGTGTAGATCATAGCAAAATTTCCCACGTAATACGTTTTCACCAAAAAACCAATCATGGGAGCACCTCATGAGTTATGTAAACCATGATATATACTAATAAACAAACATATTAAATAATAGATGAAAATTAATCACAAGAATAATATTAATCTAGAGAACCACCATCTATTTTTAGGATTTTTTATGAGAAATAAAACCCAGAAATTATAATGTACCCTATCATCAGCTATATTTAGTTCTGGTGCCCATTGGACCCTATGAGTTCTATATATATGGAACTCATAAAGAAAACAAAGCCTCTGAAAAGAATTTAGCATAGCTATAAATATTATTTGTGGTCAATCATGATTTATCACAAGTACATACAATTTTATGGGACGATCTACATAAAACCAAATGATTTGATGAATTTGTTTACACACACTATATTGAACACTTCATGAATTTGACAATTAAAAATGTTATTATTTTCAATATTTAAATCATCATGATCCTATTATGGGTTAATGGTTGGAAATATATAAGTATATATCATGGAAATTACCTGATATACCATGTTCACAAAAACTATTCATGGTTGCTAAATAAAGAAAGGCATGAAAACAAAAAAAGTGTTTTTATATGAGGGGTGTACCATTTTTTCACAATATCTAGTGTCTTGGTATACGAAGACAATATATTTATTATAATAATCAAATTTAATAGATATTTCATCCACCCCACAATCAATGCAGTCCCGTTTCCCAGGGATAAAATCAATATTATTGAACACTATTTTCTATATCCCAAACCAATCCACATATAAAATTACATTGTCTCATACTTACTAATCTATTTCTATTATGAAAATAATTTAAATTGCATTCATTGATACTGTCTATAAAATACTATATATAAGAATCCTTAATTTAAATGTTAAAATAATTTCTGAATCACTTATATACAAGTGATATATTCATGATTAATTATATTGATAAATAATAAAAAAACATAAACTAATAAATATCATGATATTTGTTTAAGTTATATTATTATTCTTTTATACATTAATATACATAAGTCATGGATAGTCTTCAACATCTCCCAATATTTATTTCACAAATGTTGCAATTAAAAACATTTTATGGGTACTAATATTCACCACATCAAGGTAAATAGAAATATAAATTTAAATGAGATAAAATATATATGGGGAACACATAACCGTGGAAATATGGGATAATTAAGGAAAAAATATTATTATAGGAACTTGTAAAAATCTATAATATACATTAAAATGAAATAATTATCGATCGATAACTATAATAAAAAATATGAAAATTAATAAAACTGATATCTTATAGAATTATTGAAATTTTTTAGACATCAATAATATAATTTTATGTACTTTTGAAATGAAAAAATACTTTTTGTTGAGTACACAATCATGAAATCATACCTTCAATGAATTATTAAATGACACTTTCCTCATAAAGGGAGACACATAAACAAAAACATAAATTTTTTTGTCTCATTATACATGTTGATGCATCGGGGATCTATATAATGATGGTTCCCAATAGTAAATCTTTTCTTCCATTACACTATATAAAAATGATAAAATTAAAAAAAAAATACATAATAAATATTGAAAATAATAATCATTATTGAAATAATAACTTATTTAATAATGATACTTCTTCAAATATTATTATATGGGATATCATGATATTATCTCATTATGAAGAATAATGTGTATGTTCGAACATGGAAAAAATAATACTTATTTGAATAATATTATATTGTATAATATTATTTTTCATCATGTTAAAGATTAATATACATTTTTAGAAAAAATAATCTAACTTGAGTTAAGTAAAATTTTATTTTCACAATATATTCACAAATCATTTCATGGAAATGTCCATACGATTACCACACAATCATTATATATCAATAGATAAAAAGTGGATTGTTTAAAAAAATATAAATATTATAGAAATATTTTCAATGAATTTATGGTTTATGAATATAGGTCCCTTAAATTTAATTATAGAATAAAAAAACATAAAATAAATGTTTTTAATATACTAATCTTTTATAAAATATTGTTGAATAACAATCACAACTCAATGATATAAATTTTAGTAACAAAACATATCCTCACTATTAGAGAAATGACAGAGTCATTATCTATTTGAAAACATGGAAATGACATGGAGAGTAAATACAATGATATATATTGAGTGTGATGAAAATAAATATTGTAGTGGATTCACCATAAATTATAATCATTTGGAAGAAATTATATTATTTCTCATGGAATGATAATTGATTCTAAAGAAACCCTGATGACTATAGGAGAAATCAATGTGTAACCCCATAAAATACAGAAAATTTAATTAAACATCTGTTATTTTATTTAAATGATAATTACATAAATAATATCTCCAATATGTAGTATACACACCACATAAATTACTTTAGGTACATAAATATAATACTTTTTTAAATAAAGGAAAATTGAGACAAAAATACATAAAAATTATGATGTATTCCTCAAACATAATTCAACCTCAATCATCATAAATATTTCAATATTAATCACATATTTAATAAAAACAAAGTTATATATCATAATTTTTATTCTTAAAATATAGTCATTCCATATATTAATTATTTATATTTTCGATTTCAGTGTTTATAGTTATGATTGTTTGTTCCTTATACATATCATGAGTGTATGTGTTCATAATTAATCCAAATTTCATCACTTATACAATATTATATTTTTGATAATAGATTATTTATAATTATTTAGTGTTTATTTTATCCTCCATTGTATATTTTAATATTCATCATTGATATTGAAATAAAAAACAACCACATATTAGTGATTACTGATTATCGAGGTCTGTTTTGTAAAATAATGAATTAAATATTTGAATATCCTAACTAGAACAAAAATAATATTTATTTAAAAATATATATCATACTAAACTAGTAATTATTTTAACATAATCATTCATGATTTAATCATGTATAATTTAGCAATTATGTGGTTGCAAATCCCCCAAAATGAACACGCCATAATTAATTGATTTATTATGAGGTGCTTTTATTTGAATGTCATTATAACAATCCCAATATTATTTTATTTTCTTCTTATAAGTATGAAATATCAAAATTATTTGGTTTTTATTTTATAAATAAAGGAATATAAAACAATAAATAATAAGAATAAAAAATTTTCTAATTATAATACATATATTAAATTAATAAAATCTATATTAATATTTGTTTTTTGTATCATACATATGTTTGATAATTTTATAAAATAACAAAAAAAAGAAAATAAAAAATATTTATCCTTTATTAACATACTCTTATCTATCCTTTTATTCAATTTTTTTAAATGAAATGTGTTTCATAATGTTGGTTGTAGTATGAAAAAAGTACGAACAATTATATTTATATTAATGGATGTGGTATTTAAAAAATGATGATAGACTATTTATATAGTAAAATTAATTTATATATATTAAAATAATATCAATTTAATTTATTAATTTTAATATATATTAATGAGTATAATTAAGAAAAAAAATTGTGTTCTTGATAATACTCTTGTCGTGGACTAGGATTTTACCTGAATGTCGTAATGATTATGATGGATTATTATATTAATGAGTTATTAAGAATCAATCATACCATAATTGGTAAATTATGAGAGTAAAATAGATTTTTTTAAATAGTTAATTATCATATTAGTTTATTATTGAAGTGGTAAAGACATTGTCATTTAATATGTCAATGAAAGTGCCCTTTTGGTGGTATACCGAGCATTTTCTGTAAACAGTGGTTTCTATTCAAGTATCAAAATATAAAAAAATACAAACAATAGTATAGTAAAATGATATTTTTCCAAAAGTCACCAAATCCTCATTTTAAGAAGACACCTATGAGTTATTTCATTTTTTAGATGTACCTGTTTCATTTTTCTATAGCATTCTTTTCAATTTGTAATTAAATTATACGCATGTTAATTATTTTTAATGAAAATTATTATGATTGACCATTTTTTCTAATTTGATTCATTTAATTAATAATTTAAAATAATATTTAAAAAGTGTATGAATGAAATAAAATTTATTTTCCAAAAAAATTACACTTAATCCTGGAGAAGGGATTTTTAGAAGAATAGGTTTTGTTAACATTAAATTCATTAAAAAGAAAAAAATTTCAAGGTTATTTAATTTAATAAAAGTAATTTTTTTTATAAATAAAATTATATTTTATGATGCTATCAAGAAATAAAAATATCAATTCTTCATTGGAAATATGTGATTTTAATAAGAATACCAAAAACATTTCTATATTTAACTAACCTTTAAATTAGTAACATTATTTTTTTATATTATTTCTATAAATACATAGAATATTATAAAATTAAAAACACTAATATTGAAATTCATATTAGATTTCAAAAACTGGATTATAGAATTTTAGTTCACTCTTATTCAATTGGAAATTCATTGAAATTAATTTTTGTTGCAAAAAAATCAATTTTATTTTAAACAAAAAATTTACGAACATGGTCTAATTGAAAACAATTTCAATTTTTATATGATGAATTTTAAAATAAATTATTATTTATAAATATAAATATCTAAATTTAGAAAATATATTAATTGTATAAAATTATAAAATAAAATGAATGACAATTTTTTTAATATGTTATTTTCAAATAAAGAATATTATTGTTATAATTTCTTTTCAATTATCAACGGAATTTATACTAACAATTGATTAAGATTTAACTTAATCTATTAATAATCATAATTTTTATTGAATAGGAATTTGTATATCATAAAATTAAATCATGTTGATAAAATATATTTTCACAACAATAAATTATCTTATTAGTCATTTTTTGTAAACTACTTAAATTTAATTCAAATTAAATGTATGCTTTATTTTATCTGTAAATATGATTTATAATGTTGTTTTTTACTATTCATTATAATAATTTCAATGTATTTTTTAAGAGATATAATAAAATTTATATTTTATGTAAATATATATCATTTTTGTTTTTGTAATGTGTTTTCTGCGCAGAAGGATATTGATATAATTTAATTTTATAAAACTAATATTAAAATAGATCTTTTTCTTGAAAGGATATCATCCTAAATAAATTACATCAACATAATTAGATTATAATATTAGTGTAATATTTATATGGAACTCAATATTTAACATGTGCTCCAAGAGGATCATCATTTTATTTATGATGTTGAATTATATTTCTCAATATGATTAATTAATATATATTATTTATAAATTGAGTTTACCTATTGCTAATTTCACATATATTTATACATAAGGATAAACATAAATATATATAATTAATATCATATCACATAAGATGAAAATACCTTATATGATAACTATACCACTATGTGTTTTTGTAACTCAATATCTTTTAGTTGATGAATAATAATTTGACGTGGTAGAAATTAAAATCTAGAGTAAAAATATTATATTTGATCAATTAGTCATATAAATATTGTAGTGTCCTTTTATTTAGAGTATACTTTGGTTAATTCCAATCTTTTCTCTTATATTATGTCATTTAGTCACATAAAGACCACCTCTCTTGAAATAGGTTGAATAAATTTTCTTGTCTTCTCATATTTCCATACACATATGAATATAATGACCATTGACTCCAAAATTACAGTATTTAACCATATAATTAGTTTAAATTTACCCTTGTTTCATCAAATTGTTTTGATATATATGAAAATGAATATTTTTTCTGTCAATATTTTCTTTAGTTGATCATTTCTGATATTTTGTCATTCAATTCATTGATGTATTTGCGAATCCAAAATAATTCACACAGTTAGTCATACTTTTTATAGTTGTTTTGTTATTTTCACATGTATCCTCAGCCAAACTCCCATTCAATTGTCCTATTCATTTAAGAAGTATCTATATGGTAACTAAGAAATAATGTTTCTTCTAGTCCCTACTTCATCTAAATAAAAGTTGACATGATTAATGATATGTAATACCAAATTATCATAAATAACCACTAAAAAAGGTAAAAAAAAATGTATCACATTTTGAGACTATCAATTTAACATAAAATAACGAAAAACCAAATTCTATTAGATTCAGTTCATCCTATATCACTACGATTTTAACATATATAATAAATTCTCAACCACTATTACAATGTCTTTTATCTCTCATACATATAAATCAATTACAATAAATAGAGATTACAATTTGCAAGGAACATTCTCTAAAAATTTCTAAACTCAATAATAATGAAAATATTTATCTAAAAAAATAATTTATCATTCATCAAACAACATTAGTAAATACAACAACATATAGCGAAGTATTATACACTCATATCATATACCATCAATGAAATTAAATTCCCAAAACTAATTTTAATCTATAATAGAATAAAACAAATTGGGAATACATATTCCTCCAAAAATTAAATATATAATTGACCATAAAATTTTACTAACTGTTATTTTATATAGTAGTAACTATATATCATAGTCCTAGAAATGAGATGAAGTTATCTATCAAAAACATGAATCGAATATAAATCCCATGCTTTCCATTTATGATATGTAATAATGTTTCAAAAATAAACCACCCATTATTTTTTAATTAGTATCTGTATATTAAACCAATATATTATCCATTCATTAATTATTTCATGTAAAATATTTATACAAAAAGTAATACATTTTCATAAGATCAATTTTCACATTATTTGATTTTATTTAATAAATTTCCATTCGATGAACATAAAACTAATGAAAAACCATGCATTGAAATTTCATATAATCATCAATTACATTAAAAAATGTCCAATGAATCTTATTTGTTCCAAATAATTATTTCCATTTTCCTTTTTAATTAGGTTTTTTGACCTAATAAATTCACATAACTATGAAATAAATATTAGTGGTTCAATTTGAGAATATGATTACAATAATCATATCACACCAGAGTGTATCACAATGTACATATTTGTATTTCCACTAATTTTTCATCAATGAAACGATTTATTTAGGGCTCAAAGAAACCATTTTATGGTACATTAAACATCATCCATATGCACCCCAATAACATAAATTTGTGAGTATAAATATTGGGATATAATTATATGATAAAAAATGAAACTATCTATTTACCAAAAAATCTTGATGTCATCAAATATATATACTCCGTCATAGATTTTTCATTGATTCATTCTTATACTCAATACAAAATAAATCTTTCATCATTTTATTAATATTTAATCATATAATTTTGTAAAGGGTAATCTATTACTAATAATTTATTACAATTCATGACGTGGAATCCCTTAAATTATCCTCAACTAATATTAGAATCTCAATTGTCTTATAAAAAAAATGTTGACATAAATCAGGAAACCTTGAACCTATACACATTAATCTAGTTCTTATAAGCACATAAATTACTATCCCTTTTCTATCAATAATTTTATAATATTTGATGTAAAAAAATATAATGTTAAATGAAATAAATAATTAATCTATTTTATTTGGGGGATCATTTTGGGATTAGTAATATAATGAATTGGGGAAATATTAAATAATAAATAACATGTTATTTATATAAAATATAAAACTCTTCAATTATATAAGAAACTATACTCTTCAGGATTTTTCATTATCAACTAAATAAAATTATTTTATAAGTTTTATAATTCTGAACATTTATATAGAACTAGATTTCATTATATACATGGGTAATATAAAAATATGGATTGATAAGATAATTAAATATGTAAAATAATCATTCAACTGAAGTAATCATGTCATAAAAAATATGTTATTAACCGATATAATTCTTTTATATTATCAACATCAAATATAAAACATGATATATCAATGAAAGGAAAGGATTTTTTTAATAATAATAATCCCATTCAGATTGAGTGAAAATTATGGAACATCAAGAACCTAATACCAAGGAAATGTTATAAGAAAATATAATATTATTCTCCACCACCATTATTTAATATTTATACCAAAGCCTTCTATAAAGACACAATGATATATTATGTGTAAATTCATGAACCAAAATCATTCATGTTTAGTATCCATAGATTTATCCATTCATTGAGGATATTTATAATGTTAGTTCCTACCTATTATTTTTTTAATTTTATTAATATTAGAAAAACATATAATTAATAATAAATACATAATAAACATATCAAAAAATAAATATTTAACATATAAAATAACAAAATCATATCCCATAATTAGAATAATTTTTACGGAATAATAATTCAAATAATAATCTATATTAGAATAAAAATATAGTGTAAATTAATTGTTTTATCCATTTTTATAATAAATCATGAGTTCTATATGAACATAATTCAATATGATTTATTTTCAATGTGATTTCCATGAAATATAAAACAAAATATATATTAATAATTTAATACTATAATGAAACTCTCATGATCAATCCATATAATAAAATTGGATGTTTTTAAAATTAAATATCCTAAAGATTGAGCTATATATTTAATTTTATTCATGTGACCAAAAGAAATATAACATAAAATAATGATATTATTACACATAATATATCAAAATTATAGACTGTTTGAATCATATATAAATTTTTTTCAATGAATGACCATAACTCAAAAAATGAAAGGAATGTTACAAAAAACCCCTCACTATAGGGGATTAATCTAAATAAATAGAAACATGAATAAAAATAAAAAATTCATCTAATGAATCCCATGTAATTAAAGTAGTGTGACCTATTAAATCTAGTATAATTAAATAAACCACAAAATTAATCATGGTGGAAAAAACATTATCACAAAAAAAAACTATAAATTGATTGAAAATAAAATATTATTGAATTATAAACAACTGAATAAAAATTAAAAGGGGTTATTGTCATTGAAATTAAAATATCAAGATAAAAATTTAATTAATGATATTATATCTTAAATTGTTAGTATATAAATAACATAAATGAAAATAGATGCATAAATATAATACCTGTCTCAATTAAGTTTAATTGTGATGAAAACCCATAAATATTTTTCATACATCCAAAAACATTCTATAACATCCTTTATAATGAAAATTTATGTCTTAATAAAAAAAATTATAAAATTATTAACATCCTTTTTCATTCACAGTCATTAATATTAGTGCATCCTAACCCTATTTCTTCTTATTTTTAACATGGGTGTATATAGTTTTTATGAATTGTAATGGTTTAAAAAAATAGGAATTTTTGCGCATTATGTAATCTTTTTTCATCACTTATAGATCATTAATCATACTCTTATGGATGATTTATAATTATTTAAAAGGTTTAAAATTAATTTAACATGTATTTTAACTAATATCCTTAATTATGTACTCAGTAACATGTAAATTTTTTAGATTCATGACGACAAAAGTGTGTTTTTTAATTAATTATTTATGTATGTAAATAAAATCATGAACAAAAAAACACCACTAAAATATTTATATAAAATTATACTAGTAATTATAGTCTCATATTTATTCATATTGTTATTTTATATTTTTGGTTTATCATTGTTGATAAGACATACTAAAAATGAACAGGAATTTATGTTATGGAATATTAAATCTCTATTTTTTGTAATATTATTATAATATAAATATATTAATCTTATAAAAAATATTCATACCCAGTTTTCCACCATATCATCAACAAAGAAAAAATATCATATATATAATTTTCATGAACTATTTACCAAGGATTTATGAATAGGAGAACTCTATGATATGATCATATAAAGATATACATTATATTGTACAATCATAATTTCAATTATATCCTATAATTACCCTCTATTTAAATAAATTAAAATTATATAATTTCTTTAGAAAAAATACATTTCACAAACATATACCCCAATATTATATTTTACATGTTCCTTAAAAAACATGAAAAAATAAAAACTAGTACCAAAGTGAGATAAAACATCTCCATTCATGATCCTCATTACTATCACTATCCATAGTAATATAATACATAATAAAAATATTAGTAAACATGGGAAGGTAAACCTAATAATTATAGTGATTAAATGATCAGGAAGGGTAAACTAATAAAATAAGTAAGTATAAACCTAAAAATAAATGTCTGATATTATGATCGGTAAATTAAAGATAAATCCACATATAAAAAAGATCATAATCATGGACCATGGAATAAATATTGGTAGTTTATAAGACGTTAATCCTAAGGGAATGAAGAGTAAAATCAATGAAATCATATATTTGGGATGAGGCATGGAATTATGGAATACTCATGTGAATATAAAATTCTTTCCATACTAGTCAAGAAATCACTCCAATTGACATATTGGTATCAAGGGTAAACTCTCCAAACCATATTGGTAGTCATTTATCACTCCCATTAATATATTAGTAGTCAAGGTTCCTTCATAATACCATGTTATTGGAAATTATAACCCATGATAATAAAATAGCTTTCATAAATATATAAAACATGGGTGACGAATGGGTTTTATATATAAATAACCCATTAAATAGAAATAAGAACCATAAAAAACATTATATGAAGACATAAACCATTTATAAAAATAAAATGAATAGAACCTTTGAATCATTTCCATAGAAAGGAATGAGTAGCACCAAAATATGTCATTATAGAGGGAAAATAAATTGTTAATATAATTTCAATACATTTACTTTGTAAAATATCCTGTATTAATTTTTTTAAAATTATAAAAACATTTTGAAAATAGTTATATTTGAAAATATCATTGAAATAATATATATAATGTAATAAAATATATTTTCATCAGAAACATATAAAGTTAGCATAAAAACCATAAAAAAATTCTAATATAATTTTTTCTTTTAATATTATCTTAAAATAACATTTTATAATTATATAAACATGGTTTTTGGAATAAAATAAATTTTTTATGGAAAAGAGAAATGAGTTCAAATTTTATGTATACTTTTTCTTCATAATAATATGTAAAAAATAGTGTTGAAGGCGAAAAATACGTAATGGTATCGTTAATAACAAAATAATAGTAAAATTAAGAAATTTTTATGTGATATGGATTATAAAATTTTATCAAATGGAAAAATAATAAAAAATAATTGTAATGAACAATGGGATTTTTTCAATGAACTCTTATGACTTGGTAACATCGAATTATACTTCATATGTAAAAAATAAATATTATGAAGCAAAAAATATAATAAAAATAATATTATTCATCATATAACATGTTATATGTAAACATATACAAATTTAAAAATAATAATGGTACATAAAATACATGTTTCTCAAAATACTCAAATTGTGACAATATTACTTAACTATTTGGGTAACAATTTTAATATAATATTCTTGAAATAAAATTTATAAAATGGATTTTTTAAATAAAATTAAAATTAATCATGATACTAATATAAAATATTCATGGTAAGTATATACATGACATAAAATAAATTTCCAGTGAATATGTCATAAATCTAATGAAAATAAAAGATAGATGGGAAAACACATATCTTATGTCACAACTCTAATCATACTCATACTGAATTAATGTATAAAAATAGAAGAATATCATACCTATATTATAGGATAAATTTATTCTATATAAAAATGTATTTTGTTTCATAATAAAATTATATAACCATTTATTAACTACTCCATGTTATCATTATGTTTCTGGTAATATATGATTTGTTTTTTTGTACATGTAATGGCTTGTTATTCTAGATCATTTTACAAAAACCAGGATTGAATTTTTAAAAAAAATGTTAAACATGATATAAATAAAATATATATTCAGAATATATTTTAATTTTAATAATGAATATAATATTTAACTATGAAATGGAATAAAACGTTCATGGAGATGGAAGGTTATATGTATGCATAAATTTTATTTCTATTTTATTATTATATTGATAAATATGTAAGTAAAATATTTATATATATAATATTATTATAGTAAATATATATATATAATATAAGTTCACTAAAACCATATTTAATACGTTCCATGTAATGTGTGATCAAATCACATACAAAAAGACTCTATTTTCAATAATCATAATTACCATCCAAAAGAGGAGGCAACAGAAAACTGAAAATCATCACTCTGTGAGGTAGAAGTTTGTCATACATGAAGACTATATGTTCGATACCCATTAAATTAAGTGTTTTTATGTGTTTAAAAAACCCGTATAGTAAAAAAAATATTTAAATTTTTTAAACATAGGTAATTATATAATATTTTAATAAGTATATTTGTGGTTTTAGAGAAAGAAAATAAGATAAAGAAACATCGGGAAGGATGTTACCTTCTCTTTGGGTAACGTCTCTATGATAGCACCAATGAGATTCCTTGGATGGATTTATTCTGAAAGGAATGATTATTATAAGAATTTTTGTATGTTGATAGGATATTTAGGTATTTTTACCAGTTAAATGGCTTTATAAGTGTGAAACATTGGGAGTGACTAGTGCCTTTCAATATTAGAGGAGTGGAATTCTTATAATTATTATAAAATGGAATTCCACCCACATTTTCCATTGAAAGTTTCCTCCAACAATGTAAAATATCCTTGAAAATAAATGATAGGGTATAAATATGTTAATAACAGGTCTTATGGACATGTTTATATGTCATTTTGGCCTCAATGTTTAAGGGTTTTCCTTTTTTATGGTAATTTATATCTTAATTGATGTACTTAATTGTACTCATTTTCACTATTATTTTTGTTCAAAATCTATTTTGACGTTATTATGAAATATAAATTACTGTAATTATAGAATTTTAATCCATTTTTTATAATTATTATATTGTAATTGATGAAAATTTAATTAAAATGAATCTCATATACATGTGTGATTACAGGTTTTTAATGAAAATTATTTTACACATTTTTTATGTTTTATATAAAATAGAAATTTGAAATTAGATCAAATAAGATAATTTGTTATAGTATATATAATTAATATGAATAAACATTAAACAATTTAAATTATAATTTGTAAATATAAATAAATTAGAAATGAATGATATTTTGAAATAAAATTCACATTTTGTAATATACATCTTATAAATAAAAATTTCAACCATAAAAAAATTACCTATTATCTATATTTGGTATTATGAATTAAATATATGTGTCTATTTTATAAAATTATATTTATAAAATAATAAAAAAATAAATTTTATTATTATCCATAGAAGTTCATAAAAAGAGGTTCATTTATTAAAATAATATTTTCAAACATATAAATACATTACTAAACATTGAATGTCTTATTATAATTACAATTTATTTATATAAAGTATTATATATCATATTCAAAAATTAGTTATTAATATTAATATTAAATATATTAATAGTTATGTTATAAAAATCCTTTTTATTTAATTAATATAATATAATTATGTTTCATAGAATATCAGTGGTGCGTGTGGCGAAAGACAAGTTGGTTTTTTTTAGATCATGCTTACAATTGTATAGTGTATAATGATATATTTAATTATTGTTGCATGAAATGTAATACATCAATGATAATTATGTAATTATAAAAAATCCTCATAAAAACACAGGATGATACATTCTACTCCCACTTAAATTGAATTTCTCTCTCGAAGTGCATATCCTCAAATTCCAATGTAGAATTAAATAAATGGTCATTTTTACCAAAAAAAATTGACATGGGGAGTGGTTTTTTTCATGTACCTATCTCTTTATAATCAAGAATTTTCAAAAGGTTGTTTCTCTAAAAAGGCCCTTCTCTAGTGGTATGATGATTATGTTTATTAAATTTGGAGCGTCATGTATGTACATTCTCATGAGAGTTAAATGGAAATTAGATTAAACATGAGAATTATTCGGAGGATCTCTCAAGTTATTTGTTATGTCTTGGATATGATTAATTATATCAAAGGGACCCATATAACTAGTTATTAGGTTCCAGTTCTCCCAAAATATCATTACATACTTCTAGGGAGATATTTATAAAAAACCTTATCGCCAACTTCATATTCTATTTGACACTGAAAGGTATCAACATATATTTTTTCTCGTCTTTGATTAACCATGATATTCTTGTCAATGGATCATATATATCTTACATTTATTTATTAATATAATTTTACAGTATCATTAATTCATAAGGTACATCCCAGTACATTGGTGCTCAAAATTTTATCCCATAGAGTGAATCATAAGGTTCCATTTAAATGATTGAGTGAAAGCCATTATATTATGAAAACTCGACTATATTAATGTGTTGATACCAACCACATTTCAAATGCAATGAACTATATCTCAAAATGTTCTATATGGTTTAAATTGTTATTTCAGAATGACCATCCTTCTGAAAGATGATAAGAAATTCTAAAACTCATTTTTGTATGAACAATTAGTATAAATCTTCATCAGACCTTTAAGGTAAACCTTGGCTACCAATAGGATACAATAGAATGTGGTAAATAATTCAACATTTACACTTTCTTAATTTATATCATCTCAATATAATCCATAGAGAAGTCTTCATTGATAGAATTGATGTGTGTAGGCATATTAAGGTGATCGAATACGACCCAAATATCATTAAACCCTTTTGATTCTCTGGAGAGTTTGGTGAAATAATACATCATGGTGTTTTCCCATTTCCATTCTGGTATGGGTACTGGATTAAAACATCCCATTTCACAATTTCCATTAATCTTGAACATTATAGAATACTGAGAATTGATCCGGAAACAAAACTATATCCTAATTTATTTCACCGAAATGGAAGAATTATTACATATTTATATACATCATTATACTTATAGGATTAATAAATAATGAAATAAAAATGAGAATCAAGAAAAATCCCCTTAATCAAATTGGTTATTGATGGAACGCATAGATAGTTCAAAAACTGTATCATTTCATATTGATCAATGTTAAACTTTGGTACATTTAAAACCTTCTATTCTATCTCTACATATTCACTTTGTTCATCTTTTATATTTACTTATATATATGGTTAAACATTCAATTGAGAATGATAATATTTTTACCCTTCCTTCAATAATTTAGTGATACATCCTCTGGAAAAAAATTATTGGATCTTTTTCAATCTACATCAGGGATAATATATAAATCTTCTTTCGACTCAAAGCATCTATCCATTGGTGCACATTCATGAGGTCGTAATATATCCTGAAATTGTAATCCCTTATCATACTTATCCACCTTCTATAGAACAATTTTAATTCTGTCTTTGTCAATATATATTTCATCCTTCAAGTACAGTTATATTAATCAAAATATTCTCCATAATGAAAATTACACCATATATTTAATGAAAATAAATTACTATAAAAAATCAAAATCATGAGTTGGGTAATGATAATTGGGAATCATTAAATATTTTGAGTCATATGATGTATCCATGTTATTAAAAATAAGGACACAACTGTATTAATCACTATAGATTACTAACCTTCTAAACTAAAGTGTTGTGTAGGCATAACTATGCTAAATAACCTTCTCTTCTTTTCATTTATATTTTAATCGCATTCATTTGTCCAGATGAACATGGAACGCTTCCTTGTTCATGTAGTTAGAGGATTGGATATTCATGAGAAATTATCCATAAAACATTTATAATATCCATATAACCATTGAAAACTACAGATATCATCCACCATGGTTGGTCTAGGCCAAGATTCAATAGCCTCTATCTTTGATGGATCTACTAAAATAGACCCTCTTTTGATTTTATGACCTAAAAATGATTCTTTTGGAGCCAAAAATCACAATGTTAATTATGAAAAAAATTACCTTTCTATACGGTCTAAATTACAATTATGAATTTGTCTCCATGATATTATTTTCTCATTTAATAGATATCAATATCATCTATAAACACAACCAACAATTGATCAAGGTAATTTATAAAGTCAATATTAATCAAATAAATAGAAATATAAGGTGACTTTATAATACCCAAATGATTCATTATATACACATAGTGCAAATCACTTGTACAATATTCAATATTTGGTATGTAATGTTTCTTAACCCTCAATTGATAATATCCATAATACTTATCAATCATGGAAAAATACTGACATAGTAACACAAGATTAGACAATTCAATAATAAATAGAAGAGATACTTGGTCATGATTGTGATATTTTTTGAACACCAAATAATATATCATGATTCACATTAATCCTTCAATATTTAAAAAATGGATAGGGGCACCCCTAGGTGACACAATTCTTTGAACGAATCTATTTTCGTGGTTCTCTAAGAGCCTATTCTTAAATTCCTACAACTCAAATGAGACTATCCTACATGGAGTAATTAATATTTATTTGGAACCAGTTATCATCTATATTGGTAACTTAATTAAAAATATAGTTTTATGTCGAGGACACACTTCTATAAATAAATCCATGATGTCTCAAAAAATAGGCATATCATCGATGCTGATATCTAACCCAACCAATTGAGATAAAAATCAATTTTGAAACAGAATTAAGACAAATACATAAGATATAATCCCCATTGGAAGATCATTCAGGGCATAAAATTGTTATAATATCATCATATGGTTTAAAAAATCAAAGGTAACATTATTTTCGTAATAATAGATGTTTGATTTATAAATATAATGACTATCCATTTTTATGATGACATAAAATACAACCAATTGATGATTACTAATATTTGTAAGAAGCATAATCTAACAAATCATTAATTGAAGTGGAATCCTAAATGTGAGATGAATTCATCATACCAATAGGGTTTTTTGTTAGGGTAATCTTATTAACCTTATAATATTTTTTAGATTTGAATTAATTTGTATATCAAAATTCAACTAATAAATTAGTGGTCCTAAAGTTGATGGTAAGTGCACCGTTCACAATGTATTTTTTACCCCTCATAAAAAACATTGAAATAATTGTATATCTAATTTCTTATCAGTTTTATATGATTAAATAACCAATAATCATCACTATCCCTTGTTTTTGAGAACTGGTTAGCATAATTACCATTATTTATACACTTATTGGACTAAAGAGGAGGATGTGCACTCTGTAAAATGTTCGTTCTATTCAATGTTATCAATGAAATCTGACCAAGAATTCAGAAATCAAATTCCCAATGACCATAAATTCCACACATAAAACATGAATTAGACCCATTCGGAAAAATTAATGAATTATTCTATCCACACATATAGAATAAAATAAATATAATCGTATTCTCTTTATGGTTTTCATATATTAAATTGGAATCCATATTGTTGTTTTAAAAAAACATGAGATTTATAAATTACCCCAAACATCATTTCAACCTTGATTTGATAATTCATAATATCATTATAGCTACTAAATTATCTTATGTCAAATTACCTTTCTAGTAATGTATTTAAGTAAGTGAATAGCCTTTAAACCTTACTTTTGAGTTGGGATATAATACAAAATGTGTACCTCACAAGTATTGTGAAAATTACCTTATTGGTACCAACTAATTCATATTCCCTTTTATTCAACTTATGGAACTCATTTTGTATAGTTTTATAGAGAATCATTGTAAAATTACTTATTGAAAAAAATGTAATTAAAATCATTTGATTTCAAGGATTCAAAATTTTCTTGGTTCCATCAATTCATTATTAAAGTCCACCATAATTTAAATTTTCCTTCTAACTGATAAATAACTATAATGATTTTATCATGTTATGAACACTAGAGAATTGAAATTATTAAATTGGTGGTACTGATCCATTGTTCAAAAACAAGTGGATCTAAAGAATAGCTAAAATAAGGACGATCTTCCCCCATGAACGTCTAGATAAACTTTTCCTCCCACTTTTTATCATTCTGATGTATAAGATGATTCATTGACTGAGAAATTTTATTGAGCATAGAAATGGGTATTTTAATTCCATATCCAATTAATTTTAGATGTTCGGAATAAAATTCTTTTCATTTTTTTCATACTCATTATGGATGTTGTTTTTTTGAGTTTCATCCATTTATGAAAAAAAGAATAGAGTAAAAAAATAATAATATTGAGAAATAATATAATATAAAAAATTCATATATTTGATTTCTAAATTAGGGTCCCCTCATTAATTTGTGACTCTATAGGTTTTTCATTGGTTAACCATATCTATAATCTATTTATGTCCATAATTATTGGTTTTTAATGGATTTTCAACATTCAATGAAAATCCCCTTGAAGATTCAAAGCAAGTTTTCATCCAGTAACATTTTTATATAATAATTATCAATCGAGTCTTTCAAAATATAATGTTTTTGGGGTTCCCAAATGTACATCTATTCTAGATCAATGTCCACTTTATGCATCTAGACAGAAATGAATATCTAGGAAACCACTCATTATATCCTTTTACAAAAATTATGGACATTTTCCAATACATTTTCTCAGCATTATAATTATTATTAGTAATTTTCATACGGTTATAACAATGGAATTACCATCATAGTTTCAAAATGGCAACTAAATATTTTTTAGAATCCTGGTATAAATGCACACAATTTAGATATATTATCATACATCAATTTTTAGGAATACATTATAAATTACACAAATAGATTCATAAAGACCGTATTCCACTAGTTCCTTTAGAATCATAGAAACATAAACAATAGAACATTAGTAAGATACATTATCTCCCAATAGTTTCTCAATGAATATCACTCTTCATAAAAAAACATACATAAAACATAATATCATAACGCAGGTAAATAAAACCTATATAAGGGAGAGCATACATTATCAGTATGGGAAAAATAGTATTTGTATGAATAAACATGAGAATAATGGTATGACAATGTGATAATGACATTATAATATGATATACTTCACTAAAATATCAAAAAAAAATGAATCATCACATAAATATTTGAATTCCATAAGACATGAATCCTATGGTAACCAAGATAATAATCCATGAATTCATAACATAAGAATAATTCATGGAATTAGTGAAGACACATAAGTATATAATATTATTTCTATAGTATTCCATGCATAACTACAAGAGCCAAAATTAATTGTATGGGTTATCTCGTTATACCATATTTTTAGAAATGTAATACTACCATGTCCATCTGAATAGTCATTGTTAACCCCAATGACCATATTAGAAGACAAAGTCATTTACTAAATTGAATTCACTCCCTATCCCAATCATGTCTATCTCATGATGGAACATTTTTCACCCAATGAATTAGAAAGAGGTATATGTCCCACCCTTAACTTAATTAAATAATAAATATGTGTTCCACAATATCATAGAGAATAATATCACAATCCATGAAATAAAATGGTAATCATAATCATGTGATAATATCACACCCTATGAAAATGTGATAGGTATCATAATCATGTGATAATATCACACCCTATGAAAATGTGATAGGTATCATAATCATTTCATCAAACCATTACCCATTAAAATAATTTTGTTTAATAAGATTATATATAATAAAAGTAGAATTGATTTCCTAAAATTCTATACCATGAATGAAAAATGTATATCATAAACATATATCGTATGAAACATAAATTCCATTCAAAAACTTCATTCTATCAAAACAAAATCCTTTTGATGAATAATATGAATGGAACCTATAGATAATATCCCCAAAAATGCATGAGTAACAAGAAAATATGTAATATAATGTGGAAAAAAATTGGGGAAATATTTTAATGAAATTTTCATTAGGGACATAAAATTTAATCATTGAAAAAAACTTTTACAAATTAACCTCCATTTTAAATCCTTTTCCATTGAAATTAGTATTGAAATCATATAAATGAATCATTGGAATAAGTTTGAAAAACCATAATATCTGAAAAAATATAATGGAATTTTATAAATAGTGAATAATTTATTTAAATCTGTTTTCCTTGAAATTCATCTTAAAATAAAAATTTAAGGAATATTTTTAAGACATAATTTTTTGAATATAATGGATTTCTAACCAAAAAGATAAATGAGGTAAAATTATAAAAGAAATATTTTCATAATTTTCATATGTAAAAAAGATATTTAAAATGTTACTAAACATTAATAATTCATTAATAACCATATGAGAATAAATTATGTTATATTTATTGAGTGATGGATCATAATTTATCGTCAATGTTATCATAATCATTAATAATACTGATAAACAATGAGATTATTGCAATAAACACTTACCACTTCTTAAAATAGATTCCTAAGACCCAATTAAGAAAAAAAAATTAAATGAAGAAATAATCTACAGGTAAATTAAAAATATTCGTTATATTACATGTAATATGAAAATATATAAATCTCAAAAAAATATAGGTTCACAACAAAACATGTGTCTCAATAAAGATAAATCTAAACAAAAATTCTTAACTAATTTGAATAGATTTGAAACATCAACCCCATTAAAGAGGGGACATAAAATGATTATGAAAATAATAATATTATTAATTATATTTTCCATACTACATTATCATGGGTATTTAATAAAACACACTAAATATATGATTGTTTAATAAGGCATAAAGATTACAAAAATAAAAGTGCGACATTAGAAACATTACATTATTTTTGGAGTATCATCAATCTCATACAAGCATCATATATATTAAATATAAGTTTATTATATATAAATAAAAGAAAAATATTAGTATATATTATAACATATATATTTTTTTATGGAATTGTATTACCTCTTTACTGACAAATCCATTTTAATATTATGATTCATGTAATATCTTTAATGTTTTTCATATATATAATGACTTGTTATTCTTGATCATCTTACAAAGTTCCTTATTTAATTATTTAAATAATTTAAAACAAGACATAAATATAATATATAATAAGTACATATGTATTTAAAATAATATTTAAAATATTTAAATATGTTATGGAATACATTGTTCAAGGAGATGGTAGGCTATACAAACTCAAGAAAGTTTCTCTGTTATATTTTCATACTGAAATATAGATAACATATGACATATATGTATATATATATAATCATTATAGTAGTATTTTTATTTCATATATATTATATAATTTCACTAAACCCACCATTAATACCTTACATTTATTGTTTGAACGAATCACATCGCTTTGAGTAGGCGGTAGTCCACACTACCACAAACGATGTTATCGTATTTACTATGAATGAACAACATGAATGTATGGTTTATATAATAATTATACAAGTATACATACTTAATAAATTTAATATATAAAATTTAAAAGTATATTTTATATGATATTTCCCATCCATTAGAGGAGTTATAGAAAAAACGAACAAACATATTTTTTTTGGTTGTAGTTCACTTGACACAAAAATAATAATTTCATCACACCTTAGATGGATATGTGTGTAATTTTATGTAGAAACCATTGAATTAAAATTATTATAATATATATGTTATTGATGATATTATATAATTGACAAAATGATTATTTTATTGGTGAATAATAAAACTATAACAATAGAACTTGAGGAATGATATGACCTCTTTTTTGGGTTACTCCTCTTCATTTTCTCCATAGGTATTTCAGGGTAGGTTTTATTCCAAAAACGGATCCATATAGGATTTATTTAGGGATTTTAATAGGATATATAGTAATATTATAATTTACACAATGGGATTTATATTTTTGAATAATTGGGAAGGTGTGTTCGTTTTTATAGTGGAAAAAGATTGTAATTTTTCTTAAATTGGAATTTCACCACGTTTTTCACCTGAAAAGTACCTCCAATAATGGTCCAAATCTAATACAAATAGGTATTGTTTCATAATTTATCCTTAAAAATTATTTTCTATATGTTTAACAAGAATTTAGGCCCTTATGATTATGTTTTTTTCCATTGTTATGTTAGTTTTCCTCTCAATCTCTATAATTAATTTTAATCTATTTTTCTAATATTTATATTAAATAAAAAAAATTACCTTATAATAAATAATATATTCTTATTCTTCTCAATATTTAATCCAATTTCCATAATTATAATTTCATAAGTGAATGGAATTAATTTTTTATTAAGCCGACATACTTGTCAGGAGAGTGGGTTTTTAAGAATACTCATTAAATGATTTGGATGTTTATATATAAAATTTCAATTTGAAATTGGTTATGATGGACAATATATGATTACAATATATACTATTAATCTAATTAAAATTCAAAACCAACTAAAAATATAATCTAATAATAAAAATCAATTAGATGTAAAATCATTTTTTAATTAAATTTTTTATATGCTACTATTCGCCCAGAAATGTATTTTTCATGACACTCAAAAAAACATACCCAAATATATTTATAATATTTTGAACTAAAAATTCTGTAACATTTATCATATTATATTTCTAAAAGTGACTAAAATTAATTTTATTGTTGATCAATGAAGAACATAAATTTTTTTCCCTGTAGGACAATAGAAATTTGAAACTTATAATGAGCATTTTAAACATTTTATGTATTATTATCTATATGATTTATTTATTTAAATAAATTATAAATAAAATTTATAAATTATTTATTATTATTAATATTACTATGATTAATATTGTAACACCCCAGGTAAATAAAGAATATGACATTTTCATATTTATCCATATTTGTGTATAAAGTATTAATATGACTTTAAAGGGGACGCCATGCTCGATGGCGTACCCAACACGCAACAACGAGTTTCTTGGGAATCGTATGTTGCACTCTAATAATAAAATAATATTATTTTAAATGGTATTTAACATGTAGCCGTTGTATTGGCGAGAATGGATAGAAATAACTAAAATATGATTATATTTGTTTTTAGATTTATCCAATAAAAGATAAAGGCTAAAAATACGGAAAGAATTCAATTTTAGGCGTATATGTCCTAGTTTTCACTAAAGGGTCACTTATCACCTTTTGATGGAGAACCGTCATTAAATATAGTTTTGTTCACTCTTATAAATTCTATTGGACCAAATAAAACTCTTCTTAAGAATCGGGAAATCTAAATTTACTTTGTGTAAATTTTTGGTATCTTTCTGATAATGTTCATTTTTATAATGAATAATGTAAAATGTTGTATTTTAATTCAAAACCACATTTTAACCTAATTTATTTGTATGATTAGATTATATTTTTAATTGTTTTTAAAGTGAAATTATAATATATTTTTACCATTAAATCCAATAGTGGTCATTGAAATTAATTTCACTTTGAAATCAGACTTAAACTTGTGTCAATCTTTTGATACATATTGTTTCATAAAAACACGATATTTTCTCTGACAGCGGGAATTAATTATTAAATTAATTAATGTGACTTATATGATTTGAATTTTTTAAAATAGACTTCATTTTTTAATTCGGAATATCAAATATAGCTTAGGGTGAATTTTTGGGATTTTTCTAAAAAACTTCAATTTTTGATAAATAGTGAAACCACTAAGTGGTACTTATAAAAACTGATTTTTCCGCTTAAATTAAATTTTTCCATCTTTGTGTTTTGAATTTCGAAAATCCAACATACATGGTTGTCATTAAGAATTAAAATTTGGTTCAATGGGATAAAAATAATTTTTTGGTGAATAATAACTTATTAAGTTTTTAATCGCGATTAGAGGTAATTAGTGTAGTTTATGGTAAGAATAATGTTTTAATAAAATGAAATGAACATGACACATATCCTACCCTCATTTTTTGGGTCATGGACGACCAATAAAAGACATGGGTCAACTTGGGGACCCCATGGAGACACTTTGGTTGGGAAATGACATAAATAACTTTTTATTTAATGTAAAAGTAAAAATGACACAAAAATCATATGTTTTACGAAAACAATTTTTACATGGGTTTATAAAGATAAGATTTTTGAGTATAAATATTCATTGGAAATATAAAATGATTTCATACATCATAGTAGTTTTTTTATAATTTTTAGACTTTAAATAAATTAAATTATTAATTACATCATGATGATGCAGCGATGACCTCATTATTGAACAATTTAAATAAAATGTAAAGATAATGTAATATCTAAAACCTACACATGTCCAAAACCTATTGGATGGGTAGAATTTGAACCCTTATCACATTATACTATAATTATATCAATGTGGGACCATTTAAATCCGAAACTCATTTTCAAATAAAGTAATATTTCTTTACATTCGAAGAGTGCCCCTCCTCTCCTCTTATAAAAGGCCCCCACCTCTACCTCATTACCCACACTCCCAAAGCCTTTGGCTCGGCAAAACCCTGACCATTTACTCTCTCCCCATCCCTCTCTACATCCTAGAAGATTTCATTTGGGCATAACCCTTTCAAAGGAAGCCTTTAGGCTCAAATCAAAAGTAGTTACACTTTTAAAGGTAATTCATTCTCTCATGTTCATTTGTTTTATTTTGCTTCTCCAACCCCCTAAACTCTTTTTATTTACTTCTTTTGTAACAACACAAGTATCTTCAGTATACTAGGATGTTGTTATATGATTTATTCGAGCTTAACTCTCACACAACTACATAAAATGGTAAATGAACATATGGTTTCCGTGGATGGCGAAATTCTACCTCCCGAAACGATGATTGTTCAATACTCATTTAACACCTTCAAAGGTGGCCATTATGATGTCACTATTTTTATATATGATATATAATATGTTTATTATTTCCTTAAGCTTTTGTATTTTTCATTTATGGAATACCACTATTGTTTCCATTATGGGTAAACACGATATCTTCATTTTAGGAAGTGCGGACTACCGCCCCCTCAAAGTGATTTGATTCGTTAAATACCACATGTGGGATGTATAAAGGATGGAACTATGATATTATATATGATATTATACTGGAATTATAATATACCTTTATATAATTTTGATTCCATTCTATAAAATACGAAATAGAAATGAAAGTATCATTCATGCGTACGTACGGCTTACCGTCTCTATGAACAGTGCATTTCATTTCTTATCCCTAAATGTAATGTACTATTATAGGTTCATGTATATAATGGATATATATGATGAATAATAAATCTAAATTATGAATATAATTATGTAATTAAAATATACATACATCTCATTTATTTTTAATTCCATTAATATGACAAAGAAATGAATGTAGTGTTCATGCGTACGTACGGTTTACCGTCTCCATGAACGGTGCATTTCATTTCTTACCTCTAAATGATTATGTAATATTCTAAATACATGTATATGCAGGATATATATGATATATATGCTATCAAAATCAGGAATTTCATTCTGGATATAAAGAACCTTTGACCACATGAACAACATGTAATTTTAAGAAGTCCACTTTTGACTTAAGAACCAAATATCGACAAAACAAAAATTAATAACTTAATGATTACATAATGTTTATAACATTGAAATAAGTTATATAAAAAGAATAATAAGCTTGAAAAATGTTCTTAATCAAGTATAAATTAACTCAAATTTTTTATTCAGGAGATTAAAGAACGATCAAGTCAAGTCGGACCCGAGGTAAGGGATCATACTCCTCTCTTTCTTTTTAAGTACACTCTTTTATGTCATTCCTTCTAAGCTCATATTGCTTGTTATTGGGATGTTATTTTATATTAATCTTACTGTAATTTTTATGTTCATATGATGAGAGACCCTATTGTCTCTCATCAATCCATTTTGGATGTTTTGAGTGGCGCCGTTAGGCTGCCGAGTTTTCGTAAGAGATCTAACCTCTCTCTTTCTCTTAAAGTACTCTCCTTTATGTCACTTTTTTAAGCTACTCTTTGTTATGAAGGGGAATGTTATTTTATATTCCTATATCTATAAACATTATGTTAATATGATGAAGCACCCTATTTGATCTCATCAATCCATTTTTTGGAAGTTTTATGTGGTGTCGTTAAGCTGCCGAGTTTTCGTAAGGGATTTTTCATCTCACTTTTATTCCTGTGAGATTTATGCTACATTTTCCAAAATTTATTTTGAGTGGTGTATGTACTTCCCATTATATTACTCATTGTGTAATATACTTTCTTTTATGAGTATTTACATCAATGTTTTATTGTCCTTCTTTCACGAGGTATATGTTTCGAAAGATACCCATGTCGGTAAGGGAACCTTTCACCCTCCTCTTTTTAAAAGACTTATTTTGTTGGGTCTTTTAATTTACATATTGTTATATTGGGATATGTTCTAATATATCCTTATTTATGAAAATTTAATTTCCATGTGATGAGATACCCTTTTCTTTTATCTCTCATCAACTCATTTTGATGTGACGCCGTTAGGCTCTCAAGGGAACCTGTTAACCCAATTTCTATTTCTTTGGGTTCAGCATGTAGTTATTGAATATGTCATCCTTTGAATATGTGTGAATGACCTTTTATTGTTTTACACTTAATATCCACTTATATTGGTTGTATTAATATTTTTCACCCATAATTTTGAGATTGATTTATCCTTAATTTAAGGATACCTTCTTTATAAGGGATTTCATCACATTTTTCATCTCTATTGAGACTTCATTGTTGTTATGCACCAATTAACTATTATATGGTGTATATACTGTCCTTTGGAATATTATATCATGATTCCATTTATTCTCATGATATTATAAAGTTCTAATTAAATTTTATTCCTCAATTATTGTATTCAAGTGTCTATAATTTTGGTAAAAACCCTTTAACCAAAATATCGCTTTAAATGTTTTAATGATTTGTTCTTATTAATATCCATATTTTCAAAATGGTTTTATGGATTTATTTATATGGATATTAATGGTTTAAAATTTTAAAATCTTCAAGTTGGTATGGGACACTTTGATTCAAAAATCTCTTTATTAAATGTTTTAAATGGTTTTGAAAATGTTTTTTTAATGGATTCATTATTTCAATATCCTGAAATGTTATATTGTGATTGAAATGTGGAAATGTTATATTTTCTTTATGCATGTTTTATGTGATACATTTATGTTATGGTTCTTGGGAATTATTATGAAAACGGGTTGTTTCATGATAAACTAAGGGCGTGTGAGCCCGATATAGCTCTCCAATGCATTGGGTAACGCGAAGGAGTGAAACGTTAAGGTTTCTCCCAAGAGATTTAGGGAATATACTGTGATGGGTATTCCAAATGTAACCAATAGGGTTACTCCCTACGTAATAATGTTATGAATTCCACAATTTCCCTTTATGTCTTATGTTTTCTATGATTTATTTATGGTTTGATGAAGTATGTTAATGTGCCAATGTTTTATGGTTAAAGAATGATTTCATTCTTATGTAGATATGAACTCATGTTTCCTTTCCATATTTTTTATAACCCTTACTGAGCTTTTTATGCTCATCCCATGTTTTTGAAATGTTTTTCACAGGTTAAGGGAAAGGTACAAGATGTGATGATAGTGTCAAGGATGTGTCAAGAAAGAATCCATGTTTTATTTTCAATAGGTTTCCGTTGATGGAAAGAAAGAATACTGTCTTTTATGTAACCACTTTGCTTAAATGTGGAATGTAATGCATGTTTTAATGATCTAATTCTCTAAAATTCTAAACTTGAAAAGATCCTCAATGTGTAATATTGTAATAACTCAAGACTAAGTAAGGTTTAAGGTTGAGGCCTTATAGTTGGTATCAGAGGTCGGTTTAGATAACTTTAGAGGTTAGGGTATTATTTAAGCATAAGTGACATTACCATAATGGTTAGGATTTCATAAAGAGTCCTAGTTTTAGATAATGTGAATGAGTAAGTATATCTTAGTGTTTATCTTACTCATTAGTAAATGATGGTTTTGTTGATATGCTCACAATGACATTTCTGTTTTTAGTGAATGGATGGATCTAGCAGGCACCAAAGAGACAATAGGTTTGAAGGAAACTGTGGTGGTTATATGATTAAGATACTAGATAAAATGGGGGATTCAATGAGGAAACTCGTGGTTGTTCTAAACCAAATATCAAGAAGTCATGATCAACCACTTGAACCTTGGTATGATCTTTAATGCATCATGTACGAGATGACCCATCCATGTGGATGTTCAGGTAATAATTATAAAGGTAACCATTAGAGTTTATATGATCCATACTTTTGAGGTAATTATGGGTTATTATATGATATGTTGGAAAATGAAAGGCATGAGATAAACTTGAGGTTAAAATATGTTATGATCATTTTTGATGATTTTATCTCTTTTTGGGGAATTATTTAAGAATTATATAGTTTTGGAAAAAGGACAACATGCAGACCGTGTGACAACCCGTCGCGTCGGACAAAGCTGCGGGAATCGATCCCACAACCAAAGTGCGACTGGTATTTGTCGCCTAACACTGGAATACGTGAAGTCCCTGGTTTGTTTGACCGATTCTTTTTAGTTAGATGATTTTATGAATTAAGAGTAAGTTGATTTTGGGTTATTTATGAAAATGATTAACCTATCATGGAGGATATGTGATTAGGTTAATTACTTTTCAATACGAGACTTTAAGAGCAATTGATATTGTTTGGAGATAAATGTTACGATTTAACTTGGAAGACTATGTGACTAAATATGTAAAATATTTGGGTTTCAATCTTAGATTGGATTACTTCGAATAATTTTATGGACAAATTGTTTATCGGATGGTCCTCTTTGAACTTTGGGTTTTGTTGGAAAAATTTTGGAGATTAAGTATAGCTTTTCTTTTTAAAGGGTTATCCTTTTCTAGATTATCTGACCTTGTACTAACCTTTTTGGTTTTGGTTTTGGTTAAAGACTAAAGACATGGGATGTATATAGTTATCTTTTGTGGATTAGGTGATTCTCTAGAAGTAGATTATAGTACTCTTAATGTGAACAATTCTCCCTAAATACTCGTCTTTTGGAAAAAATATGAGTTTGATTAAGGAATCTAGTAAATTTTGGAAATCAACATGATAAGTGATTATGTTTCCCTATGAATAAATTACTCAATAAAAATTAACATAAATCAAAAATGTTGTCTATTAACTTTTCCTACTGGGGAATCTAATACCATTTAACCCATCACAAGTTTGTGATTTTCTTGTGGTTAACTTTCTCCTAAACATGTTATCTATCACTCTCCATCAGAACATGACCCCATGTTTTCTCCTCCATGTCCATATTTTTCTACATGGAATCTTAGTATGGGTTAACTCGGGTGACCTTTGTACTTATCTTTCTTTATTTTAAAGTGATTGTTTTACCAACTCTTGTTCCGATGTGGGACATTCAATGATGTTTCTAAGCTCAATTTTAAAAATTGCGAGGATGCAATTCCCAAAAGGGGGGAAGGATGTAACACCCCAGGTAGATAATGAATATGAAATTTTAATATTTATCCATATTTGTGAATAATGTATTAATATGACTTTAAAGGGGACGCTATGCTCGATGGCATACCCAACACGCAACAACGAGTTTCTTGGGAATCGTACGTTGCACTCTAATAATAAAATAATATTATTTTAAATGGTAGTTAACATGTTTCCGTTGTATTGGCGGGAATGGATAGAAATAACTAATATATGATTATATATGTTTTTACATTTATCCAATAAAATATAAAGTCTAAAAATACGGAAAAAATTCAATTTTAGGCGTATGTGACCTGGTTTTCACTAAAGGGTCACTTATCGCCTTTTGATAGCGAGTCGTCATTAAATATAGTTTTGTTCACTCTTATACATTCTATTGGACCAAATAAAACACTTCTTAAGAATCAGGACATCTAAATTTACTTTGTGTAAATTTTTGGTATCTTTCTGATAAAGTTCATTTTTTTAATGAATAGTGTAAAATGTTGTATTTTAATTCAAAACCTCTTTTTAATATAATTTATTTATATTATTAGATTATATTTTGAAATGTTTTTAAAGTGAAATTAGAATATATTTTTACCATTAAATCCAATAGTGGTCGTTGTAATTAATTTCACTTTGAAATCAGACTTAAACTGGTGTCAATCATTTGATACATATTGTTTCATAAAAACATGCTATTTGCTCTGACAGCGGGAATTAATTATTAAATTAATTAATGTGACATATATGATTTGAATTTTGTAAAATAGACATCATTTTTGAATTCGGAATATCAAATATAGATTAGGGTGAATTTTTGGGATTTTTCTAAAAAACATCAATTTTTTTATGAATAGTGAAACCACTAAGTGGTACTTATAAAATCTGATTTTTCCACTTAAATGAAATGTTGCCATATTTGTGTTTTGAATTTCAAAAATCCGACATACATGGTTGTCATTAAGAAGTAAAATCTGGTTCAATGGGATAAAAATAAATTTTTGGTGAATAGTAACTTATTAAGTTTTTAATCGTGATTAGAGGTAATTAGTGTAGTTTATGTTAAGAATAATGTTTTAATAAAATGAAATTAACTTGACACTTATCATACCTTCATTTTTAGTGTCATGGATGACCAAGACAAGACATGGGTCAACTTGGGGACCCCATGGAGACACTTTGGATGGGAAATGACATAAATAACTTTTTATTTAATGTAAAAGTAAAAATGACACAAAAATCATATGTTTTACGAAAAAAATTTTTACATGGGTTTATAAAGATCAGATATTTGATTATAAATAGTCATTCTAAAGATAAAAAGATTTCCAACATCATAGTTTTTTTTTATGATTTTTAGACTTTAAATAAATTAAATTATTTATGACATCATGATGATGCAGCGATGACCTCATTATTAAACAATTTAAAAAAAATGGAAAGATAATGTAATATCTAAAACCTACACATTTCCAAAACCTATTGGATGGGTCGATTTCGAACCCTTATCACCTTATCCTATAATTATATCAATGTCGGACCATTTAAATCCGAAACTCATTTTAAAATAAAGTAATATTTCTTTACTTTCCAAGAGTGCCCCTCCTCTCCTCTTATAAAAGGCCCCCACCTCTACCTCATTACCCACACTCCCAAAGCCTTTGGCTCGTCCAAACCCTGACCATTTACTCTATACACATCCCTCTCCTCATCCTAGAGGATTCCCTTTGGGCATAATCCTTTCAAAGGAAGCCTTTAGTCTCAAATAAAAAAGGAGTTACACTTTTAAAGGTAATTCATTGTCTCATGTTCAGTTGTTTTATTTTGCTTCTCCAACCCCCTAAACTCTTTTTATTTACGTATTTTGTAACAACACCAGTATATTAAATATACTAGGATGTTTTTATAAGATTTATTCGAGCTAAACTCTCACAAAACTACATCAAATGGTTAAAGAACATACGGTTTCCGTGGATGGTGAAATTCTACCTCCCGAAAAGATGATTGTTCAATACTCATTTAACACCTTCAAAGGTGGCCATTATGATGTAACTATTTTTATATATGATATATAATATGTTTATTCTTTCCTTAAGCTTCTGTATTTTTCATTTATGGCATACCACTATTGTTTCCATTATGGGTAAACACGATATCTTCTTTTTAGGAAGTGCGGACTACCGCCCCCTCAAAGTGATTTGATTCGTTAAATACCACATGTGGGATGTATAAAGGATGGAACTATGATATTATATATTATATTATACTGGAATTATAATATACCTTTATATCATTATGATTCCATTCTATAAAATACGAAATAGAAATGAAAGTAGTGTTCATGCGTACGTACGGCTTTCCGTCTCCATGAACGGTGCATTTCATTTCTTATCCCTAAATGTAATTTACTATTATAGGTACATGTATATAATGGATATATATGATGAATGATGAATCTAAATGATTAATATAATTCTGTAATTAAAATATTCATACCTCTCATTTAGTTTTAATTCCATTAATATGACAAAGAAATGAAAGTTGCGTTCATGAGTACGTACGGCTTACCGTCTCCATGAACGGTGCATTTCATTTCTTACCTCTAAATGATTATGTAATATTATAAATACATGTATATGATGGATATATATGATATATATTCTATCCAAATCAGTAATTTCATTCTGGATATAAAGAACCTTTGACCACACGAACAACATGTAATTGTAAGAAGTCCACTTTCGACTTAAAAACCAAATATCGACAAAACAAACATTATTAACTTAATGATTACATAATGTTTATAACATGTAAATAACTGATATAAAAAGAATAATAATCATGAAAAATCTTCTTAATCAAGTATAAATTAACTCAAGTTTATTATTCAGGAGATTAATGAACTATCGAGTTAAGTCGGACCCGAGGTAACGGATCATACTCCTCTATTTCTTTTTAAGTACACTCTTTTATGTCATTCCTTCTAAGCTCATATTTCTTGTTATTGGGATGTTATTTTATATCACTATTACTGTAATTTTTATGTTCATATGATGAGAGACCCTATTCTCTCTCATCAATCCATTTTGGATTTTTTGAGTGGCGTTGTTAGGCTGCCGAATTTTCGTAAGAGATCTAACCTATCTCTTTCTCTTTAAATACTCTCTTTTATGTCCTTCTTTTAAGATACTCTTTGTTATGATAGGGGATGTTCTTTTATATTCCTATTTCTATAAAAATTATGTTAATATGATGAAGCACCCTATTTGATCTCATCAATCCATTTTTTGGATGTTTTAAGTGGCGCCGTTAGGCTGCCGAGTTTTCGTAAGGGATTTTTCATCTCACTTTTATTCATGTGAGATTTATGCTACATTTGCCAAAATTTCTTTTGAGTGGTGTATGTACTGCCCATTATATTACTCATTGTGTAATATACATTCTTTTATGAGTATTTACATCAATGTTGTATTGTCCTTCTTTCACGAGGTATATGTTTCGAAAGATACCCATCTCGGTAAGGGAACCTTTCACCCTCCTCTTTTTAAAAGACTTATTTTGTTGGGTCTTTTAATTTACATATTGTTATGTTGGGATATGTTATCATATATCCTTATTGATGTAAATTTTATTTCCAAGTGATGAGATACCCTTTTATTTTATCTTTCATCAACTCATTTTGATGTGACGTCGTTAGGCTGTCAAGGGAACCTCTTAACCCAATTTCTATTTCTTTGGGTTCTACATGTAGTTATTGAATATGTCATCCTTTTAATATTTGTGAATGACCTTTTGTTGTTTTACACTTAATATCCACTTATATTGGGTGTATTAATATTTTTCACCCATAATTTTGAGATTGATTTATCCTTAATTTAAGGATACCTTCTTTATAAGGGATTTCATCACATTTTTCATCTCTATTGAGACTTCATTGTTGTTATGCACCAATTAACTATTATATGGTGTATATACTGTCCTTTGGAATATTATATCATGAATCCATTTATTCTCATGATATTATAAAGTTCTTATTAAATGTTATTCCTCAATTATTGTATTCAAGTGTCTCTAATTTTGGTAAAAACCCTTTAACCAAAATATCTCTTTAAATGTTTTAATGATTTTTTCTTATTAATATACATATTTTCAAAATGGTTTTAAGGATTTATTTATATGGATATTAATGGTTTAAAATGATAAAATATTCAAGGTGGTATGGGACACTTTTATTCAAAAATCTCTTTATTAAATGTTTTAAATGGTTTTGAAAATGTTTTTTAATGGATTCATTATTTCAATATCCTTAAATGTTATATTGTGATTGAAATGTGGAAATGTTATATTTCCTTTATGCATGTTTTATGTGATACATTTATGTTATGGTTCTTGGGCATTATTATGAAAATTGGTGGTTCTGTGATAAACTAAGGGCGGGTGAGCCCGATATAGCTCTCCAATGCATTGGGTAACGCGAAGGAGTGAAACGTTAAGGTTTCTCCGAAGAGATTTAAGGAATATACTGTGATGGGTATTCCAAACGTAACCAAGAGGGTTCCTCCCTACGTAAGAATATTATGAATGCATCAAGTTGCCTTTATGTCTTATGTTTTCTATGATTTATTCATGGTTTGATGAGGTATGTTAATGTGCCTATGTTTTATGGTTAAAGTATGATTTCATTCTTATGTAGAGATAAACTCATGTTTCCTTTCCATATTTTTTATAACCCTTACTGAGCTTTTTATGCTCATCCCACGTTTTTGAAAAGTTTTTCACAGGTCAAGGGAAAGGTACAATATGTGATGATAGTGTCAAGGATGTGTCAAGAAAGAATCCATGTTTTATTTTCAATAGGTTTCCATTGATGGGAAGAATGAATATTGTCATTTATGTGACCACTTTGCTTAAATGTGGAATGTAATGCAAGTTTCATGATCTAATTATCTAATACTATAAACATGAAAAGATACTCAATGTGTAATCTTGTAATAACTCAAGATTAAGTATGGTTTAAGGTCGGGGCCTTATAGTTGGTATCAGAGGTCGGTTTAGATAACATTAGAGGTTAGGGTATTCTTTAAGCATAAGTGACATTACCATAATGGTTAGGATTTCATAAAGAGTCCTAGTTTTATATAAAGTGAATGAGTAAGTATATCTTAGTGTTTATCTTACTCATTAGTAAATGATGGTTTTGTTTATATACTCACACTGACATTTCTGTTTTTAGTGAATGGATGGATCTAGCAGGCACCAAAGAGACAACAGGTTTGAAGGAAACTGTGGTGGTTCTATGATTAAGATACTAGATAAAATGGGGGATTCAATAAGGAAACTCATGGTTGTTCTAAACCAACTATCAAGGAGTCATGATCAACCACTTGAACCTTGGTATGATCTTTAATGCATCATGTACGAGATGACCAATCCATGTGGATGTTCAGGTAATAATTATAAAGGTAACAATTAGAGTTTATATGATCCTTACTTTTGAGGTAATTATGGGTTATTATATGATATGCTGGAAAATGAAAGGCATGAGATAAAATTGAGGTTAAAATATGTTTTGATCATTTTTGATGATTTTATCTTTTTTTGGGGAATTATTTAAGAATTATATAGTTTTGGAAAAAGGACAACACGCAGACCGTGTGACAACCCGTTGCCTCGGACAAAGCTATGGGAATCGAACCCACAACCAAAGTGTGACTGGTATTTATCGCCTACCACTGGACTACGTGAAGTCCCTGGTTAGTTTGACCGATTTTTTTTAGTTAGATGATTTTACGAATTAAGAGTAAGTTGATTTTGGGTTATTTATGAAAATGATTAACCTATCATGGAGGATATGTGATTAGGTTAATTACTGTTCAATACGAAACTTTAGGAGCAACTGATATTGTTTGGAGATAAATGTTACGATTTACCTTGGAAGACTATGTGACTAAATCCATAAAATATATGGGTTTCAATCATAGATTGGTTTACTTCGAAGAATTCTATGGACAAATTGTTTATCGGATGGTCCTCTTTGAACTTTGGGTTTTGTTGGACAAATTTTGGAGATTAAGCATAGATTTTATTTTTAAAGGGTTATCCTTTTCTAGATTATCTGACCTTGTACTAACCTTTTTGGATTTGGTTTTGGATAAAGCCTAAAGACATGGGATGTATATAGTTATCATTTGTGGATTAGGTGATTCTCTAGAAGAAGATTATTGTACTCTTAATGTGAACAATTCTCCCTAAATACTCGTCTTTTGGAAAAAAATATGAGTTTGATTAAGGAATCTAGTAAAATTTGGAAGTCACCATGATAAGTGATTATGTTTCCCTATGAATAAATTACTCAATAAAAAATAACATAAATCAAAAATTTTGTCTATTAACCTTTCCTACTGGGGAATCAAATACCGTTTAACCCATCACAAGTTTGTGATTTTCTTGTGGTTAACTTTCTCCTAAACATGTTTTCTATCACTATCCATCAGAACATGACCCTATGTTTTCTCCTCCATGTCCATATTTTTCTAAATGGAATCCTTGTATGGGTTAACTCGGGTGACCTTGGTACTTATCTTTCTTTATATTAAAGTGATTGTTTTACCGACTCTTGTTCCGATGTGGGGCTTTCAAGAATGTATCCAAGCTCAATTTTAAAAATTGCGAGGATGCAATTCCCAAATGGGGGCAAGGATGTAACACCCCATGTAAATAAATAATATGACATTTTCATATTTATCCATATTTTTGAATAAATTATTAATATGACTTTAAAGGGAACGCTATGCTCGATGGCGTACCCAACACGCAACAACAAGTTTCTTGGGAATCTTACGTTGCACTCTAATAATAAAATAATATTATTTTAAATGGTAGTTAACATGTAGCCGTTGTATTGGCGGGAATGGATAGAAATAACTAAAATATGAATATATATGTTTTTACATTTATCCAATCAAAGATAAAGGCTAAAAATATGGAAAGAATTAAATTTTAGGCGTATATGACCTGGTTTTCACTAAAGGGTCACTTATCGCCTTTTGATGGAGAACCTTCGTTAAATATAGTTTTTTTCACTATTATACATTCTATTGGAACAAATAAAACTCTTCTTAAGAATTGGGACATCTAAATTTACTTTGTGTAAATTTTTGGTATCTTTCTGATAAAGTTCATTTTTTTATGAATAGTGTAAAATGTTTTCTTTTAATTCGAAACCTATTTTTAATCAAATTTATTTATATGATTAGATTATATTTTGAATTGTTTTTAAAGTAAAATTAGAATATATTTTTACCATTAAATCCAATATTGGTCTTTCGAATTAATTTCACTTTGAAATCAGACTTAAACTGGCGTCAATCTTTTGATACATATTGTTTCATAAAAACACGCTATTTGCTCTGACAGCGGGAATTAATTATTAAATTAATTAATGTGACTTATATGATTTGAATTTTTTAAAATATACTTCATTTTTTAATTCGGAATATCAAATATAGTTTAGGGTGAATTTTTGGGATTTTTCAGAAAAACTTCAATTTTTGATGAATAGTGAAACCACTAAGTGGTACTTATAAAAACTGATTTTTCCGCTTAAATGAAATTTTGCCATCTTTTTGTTTTAAATTTCAAAAATCCGACATACATGGTTGTCTTTAAGAAGTAAAATGTGGTTCAATGGGATAAAAATAATTTTTTGGTGAATTGTAACTTATTAAGTTTTTAATCGCGATTAGATGTAATTAGTGTAGTTTATGGTAAGAATAATGTTTTAATAAAATGAAATGAACTTGACACATATCCTACCCTAGTATTTTGTGTCATGGACGACCAATAAAAGCCATGGGTCAACTTGGGGACCCCATGGAGCCACTTTGGATGGGAAATGACATAAATAACTTTTTATTTAATGTAAAAGTAGAAATGACACAAACATCATATGTTTTACGAAATTTTTTTTTATGGGGTAATAAAGATCATATTTTTGATTATAAATATTAATTGGAAAGATAAAAAGATTTTCTACATCATAGTATTTTTTTATAATTTTAAGACTTTAAATAAATTAAATTATTTATGACATCATGATGATGCAGCGATGATCTCATTATTAAACAATTTAAATAAAATGGAATGATAATGTAATATCTAAAACCTACACATGTCCAAAACCTATTGTATGGGTAGATTTAGAACCCTTATCACCTTATCCTCGAATTAAATCAATGTGGGACCATTTAAATCCGAATCTCATTTTCAAATAAATTAATATTTCTTTACATTCCAAGAGTGCCCCTCCTCTCCTCTTATAAAAGGCCCCCAACTCTACCTCATTACCCACACTCCCAAAGCCTTTGGGTCGGCCAACCCCTGACCATTTACTCTCTCCAAATCCCTCTCCTCATCCTAGAGGATTCCCTTTGGGCATAATCCTTTCAAAGGAAGCCTTTAGGCTCAAATCAAAATGAGTTACACTTTTAAAGGTAATTCATTCTCTCATGTTCATTTGTTTTATTTTGCTTCTCCAACCCCCTAAACTATTTTTATTTACTTCTTTTGTAACAACACCAGTATATTCAATATACTACGATGTTGTTATAATATTTATTCAATCTACACTCTCACACAACTACATCAAATGGTTAAAGAACATACGGTTTCCGTGGATGGTGATATTCTGCCTCCCGAAACGATGATTGTTCATTACTCATTTAACACCTTCAATGTTGGCCATTATTATGTCACTATTTTTATATATGATATATAATATGTTTATTCTTTCCTTATGCTTCTGTATTTTTCATTTATGGCATACCACTATTGTTTCCATTATGGGTAAACACGATATCTTCATTTTAGGAAGTGCGGACTACCGCCCCCTCAAAGTGATTTGATTCGTTAAATACCACATGTGGGATGTATAAAGGATGGAACTATGATATTATATATGATATTATACAAGAATTATAATATACCTTTATATAATTATGATTCCATTCTATAAAATACGAAATAGAAATGAATTTAGCGTTCATGCGTACGTACGGATTACCGTCTCCATGACCGGTGCATTTCATTTCTTATGCCTAAATGTAATGTACTGTTATAAGTACATGTATATAATCGATATATATGATGAATGATAAATCTAAATTATTAATATAATTCTGTAATTAAAATATACATACCTCTCATTTAGTTTTAATTCCATTAATATGACAAAGAAATGAAAGTAACATTCATGCGTACGTACGGCTTACCGTCTCCATGAACGATGCATTTCATTTCTTACCTCTAAATGATTATGTAATATTATAAATACATGTATATGCTGGATATATATGATATATATGCTATCCAAATCAGGAATATCATTATGGATATATAGAACCTTTGACCACACAAACAACATTAAATTGTAAGAAGTCCACTTTCGACTTAAGAACCAAATATCGACAAAACAAACATTATTAACATAATGATTAAATAATGTTTATAAAATGTAAATAAGTGATATAAAAGGAATAATAATCTTGAAAAAGGTTCTTAATCAAGTAGAAATTAACTCAAGTTTATTATTGAAGAGATTAAAGAACGATCGAGTCAAGTCGGACCCGAGGTAAGGGATCATACTCCTCTCTTTCTTTTTAAGTACACTTTTTTATGTCATTCCCTCTAAGCTTATATTTCATGTTATTGGGATGTTATTTTATATTAATATAACTGTAATTTTTATGTTCATATGATGAGATACCCTATTCTCTCTCATCAATCCATTTTGGAAGTTTTGAGTGGCGCCGTTAGGCTGCCGAATTTTCGTAAGAGATCTAACCTCTCTCTTTCTCTTTATGTACTCTCCTTTATGTCACTTATTTTAAGATACTCTTTGTTATGATGGGGGATGTTCGTTTATATTCCTATTTCTATAAACATTATGTCAATATGATGAAGCACCCTATTTGATCTCATCAATCCATTTTTTGGAAGTTTTATGTGGCGCCGTTAGGCTGCCGAATATTCGTAAGTAATTTTTCATCTCACTTTTATTCCTGTGAGATTTATTCTACATTTTCCACAATTTCCTTTGAGTGGTGTATTTAATGCCCACTATTTTACTCATTGTGTAATATACTTTCTTTTATGAGTATTTACATCAATGTTGTATTGTCCTTCTTTCATGAGGTATATGTTTCAAAAGATACCCATGTCGGTAAGAGAACCTTTCACCCTCCTCTTTTTAAAAGACTTAATTTGTTGGGTCTTTTAATTTACATATTGTTATGTTGGGATATGTTCTCATATATCCTTATTGATGTAAATTTTATGTCCAAGTGATGAGATACCCTTTTCTTTTATCTCTCATCAACTCATTTTGATGTGACGCTGTTAGGCTGTCAAGGGAACCTCTTAACCCAATTTCTATTTCTTTGGGTTCAACATGTAGTTATTGAATATGTCATCCTTTGAATATGTGTGAATTACCTTTTATTGTTTTACACTTAATATCCACTTATATTGGGTGTATTTATATTTGTCACACATAATTTTGAGATTTATTTATCCTTAATTTAAGGATACCTTCTTTATAAGGGATTTCATCACATTTTTCATCTCTATTGAGACTTCATTGTTGTTATGCACCAATTCACTCTTATATGGTGTATATACTGTCCTTTGGAATATTATAGCATGAATCAATTTTTTCTCATGATATTATAAAGTTCTGATTAAATGTTATTCCTCAATTATTTTATTCAAGTGTCTCTAATTTTGGTAAAAACCCTTTAATCAAAATATCACATTAAATGTTTTAATGATTTGTTCTTATTAATATCCATATTTTCAAAATGGTTTTAAGGATTTATTTATATGGATATTAATGGTTTAAAATGTTAAAATATTCAAGGTGGTATGGGACACTTTGATTCAAAAATCTCATTATTAAATGTTTTAAATGGTTTTGAAAATGTTTTTTTAATGGATTCATTATTTCAATATCCTGAAATGTTATATTGTGATTGAAATGTGGAAAATTTATATTTCCTTTATGCATGTTTTATTTGATACATTTATGGTATGGTTCTTGGGCATCATTATGAAAACGGGTGGTTTCGTGATAAACTAAGGGCGGGTGAGCCCGATATAGCTCTCCAATGCATTGGGTAACGTGAAGGAGTGAAACGTTAAGGTTTCTCCGAAGAGATTTTGGGAATATACTATGATGGGTATTCCAAACGTAACCAAGAGGGTTACTCCATACGTAAGAATGTTATGAATGCCTCATGTTTCCTTTATGTCTTATGTTTTCTATGATTTATTCATGGTTTGATGAGGTATGTTAATGTGCCTATGTTTTATGGGTAAAATATGATTTCATTCTTATGTAGATATGAACTCATGTTTCCTTTCCTTATTTTTTATAACCTTTACTGAGCTTTTTATGCTCATCCCACATTTTTGAAATGTTTTTCACAGGTCAAGGGAAAGGTACAATATGTGATGATAGTTTCAAGAATGTGTCAAAAAAGAATCCATGTTTTATTTTCAATAGGTTTCCGTTGATGGGAAGAATGAATACTGTCTTTTATGTAACCACTTTGCTTAAATGTGGAATGTAATGCAAGTTTCATGATCTAATTCTCTAAAACTCTAAACCTGAAAATATCCTCAATGTGTAATCTTGTAATTACTCAAGATTAAGTAAGGTTTATGGATGGGGACTTATAAATAGTTGTTTTATAACTACCCCAGTTAAATAATTAATATAATAAAATATTAGTTCCTAGAAATGTGGTGTTGGATATAACACAATCCACATTGGTGTTTCATGTATTGCAATATGAACATGGCAAAGTATATCAAGAATGGTTTACATTATTTATAATTCAAAACAATAATATAAATAAAAATTATTTATTATATTTTTTTTAAATCATGATCTATTACATAGCCAAACAATTTATCATCAATTTATTATAATAAAAAATTTCAATAGAAATGCCTAATAATTAACTAAAATGATGGTATATGAACCATCCTTCAGTCCTATGGTTGAAAAAGTTACTATAATATTGGATCCTTGTTCTATTTTATCTCTATCTATAAGTGACATTCTTATTACATTGATAGATCATCCCAACAATATATATAATTATTAAATATCAAACACTATATAATAAAAAAATACAGTTTTTGTATCCCATTCCAACAAAGGAGAAATAACACTCCCCTAGAGGCTCGTAGACCAAATTGGTGAGATACCAACTCTACCAATGTTGGATAAGGGGAGATCAACATCCTTCCAATGTATTCAATTTTTTGAGGAATTAAATTACATGCCCTAGGGGTATACCACATGTATCTCCACATTAACCACATAGAGAAGTTTGGTTGTCCTGTATATAGTTTATCAATATTAAAAAAGGTGTATAGAAGTTCCTCATGAAATTTCATCCCCATCTGTAATTGGTCTCTACCCCATCTATGTATGTCTTATCTCATCCAGGGAATAATGTGGGTAACCCACTACATATGGTCAGTGCAGTTACACGGTACCCAGGGTGTCTAATAACAATATACTTCATCCCAGTTGGGTTCAATTCACACAACATATGACTCAATCAAATTAACATGTAATAATTATCTTCTATGGATATACATTAATCCACATCAGTGAGAAGCACTACATGTTTTCCAAATAATTATACATCATGTAGTCATGGATTTTGTGAAAATCAACTTCACATTATTTGTCTCATGATATTCCAATGCCCAATAAAATTTTAACGAGGAAATAGTTTAGACACTACAAATAAATTTTTTTAACGATCAGAAATGAATTAATAGATGGTAGATTCCAATATATAAACATTGATATATCAAATCAATATCCCCCACAACGTTCATAACACAACTATTACATTTTTTATTCCTTCTCAAAATTTACTTCATTGTCTTCAATCATCCATTCTACCATATTACATTACAATAAAACTATAACATTAATCCATGGAACCCCTGATCTGTATTGGAATGAAATGGGTTAAAAGAAAATTGACGAATGATATACCATTTAGTCACGTTCATTGAATGTGCATAGAATGGTAGTTGAAGACCAAATAAAATTTAACGTTATTAATTAACTATGGAAATGTGGATTATGGGAACAATAAAATTATTGAAATCAAACATTTAATGGACGAATTCATTAGATATAACCATCCCAATAATGTAAAATATTATATTAATAACACCAAGTATAATCATAAAATAATGGTCTTAATTATTTTAAATTATTATAATCTTGTTGTGGGTTAATCCATAATTTCTTTTATATTTGAAGTAGGAAAATAAAAAATAATACAACCTCAAGAATAAATTTACTGTTGATGAAGATTGTTTCTCATTTATTAATCACTAAAGAAGTGAATAAATTCAAATATATTATTTATTAATCCATTATTCTTATGGAGTAACTAAATATCTCTCCCATTACTATCCAACTATGAATCCCTATATTCTATTCATTTATCCATAGTGTTGTTTTGAATAAAGGATTTTAATGTGATCACTATGTAACAACATTATAATTAATTTAAAAAATTATATTACTTTAAAAAATAAATTTATTCATATTATTATTTTTCCAATATATTTGATCGATGTGAGGGTTTATGTAAATAATATGATGAATTAATATGGAAAGATTCTATATTATATAGTTAAAGGTATTCTCTATTTCACTATCTGATCCCCCAATCAGAAGAAATGTTTTGATGCACGTGTGAGAATAATATGTATTTAAAAAACATATAATATTCCACATTATAGTTAAATGGGACCCTAATTATTATTCCATTACCGGAAAATAAATTCTAAGGTAATCACAAAAAGTTTCATAAGGCGCAAAACCATCAATAGTAGTAGTTACTGACCCCTGTGAATAATTTGAAATTTGATGCAACTCATTTTTCTAAAAAACAAATACCTTAATTTAAAGTAAATTTATCTAATGTAAAAATTATAATTATTAAAATTATAAAATATATAATTCGAATAATATATGTAATAATATTGGAGAGAGAATTTATATTTTAATATTTAATTTTTTAATATAAAATTAGTTAACTTATTTTCCAAATCATATCACATATCCTCTCCCCCAATATGAATAATAGAATTATATAATTAATTTAATTGAATAAGAAACATATCAATTATAGTAGAATAAAATTATAATTTTTAATTGATTAATTAATTTTTTTATTCATTTAATATATTGAAATTGATATTTTTTGTTTTTTTGATATCGAATGATTCAAATTCTCTAGAATGATTTCCATATAATGGTAATTTTGGACGTTCAGTTTGAAATGGATTCTTAATATCTATATGATTAAAACAATATTTTTCATATTTTTTCTACGATCAAAGAAGATACATATATCATGAAATAGTAACAATTTTTTTAGTCATATGTTAAAATGTACATTTTTACTGTTTAAAATAATATTTTCTATTTATAGTTCTTATTATCACTGTGATAGAATAATTTATATTATGATACAATAATTATAAAATTTATGTACCTAAATTTATATTTTAAATCATTAAATATTTTTTTAAATATTCATCAATGATATAATTTTATGGAAACATTATTGTTCACTTATGTAGTGAAAAACAAACATTTTGCGCGATTTTTCTCAAAAGAGTTTTGAAATGGGAAACATTAACGTATTTGACGTATAAAAACATTAATTTTTCATAAAAACTAATGTAGGATTATTTTTTATGATTATATACATTTTTTCAAAGTGTGTCATGTTATTATGAATTATTAGATATTATTTGTAAAACCAATATTTTGTCATAGTAGCACCTTCTAAAAAAGAATTTTTTGGGTGGAATTAGATGGTATCCAACTATTAATGTATCAAATTTATCACAATATAAAATTAATCAAATAACTATAAAAATATAATATAATGTTTAAAATATTTTTTATGAAAATAATCATCAATAATGAAGGAGTTACATTTCCCATTAAAACAAAACCATCAGATTGAGTGTAAATTTTTAAAGATAAAACATTTCTCTATGATAGAGCCTTATAAATGATTAAATTTATAGTTAAATATAGATTTATTTAGAATATGGATATAAGAATACTCATATAATTGTTTTTGAAGTGTGTGATGTTTCCCCACTTATGGGAAAAATACATTAGTGTTTTAAAAGAAATTATACATTTAAGGTTTAATATTTTGATTTTAATTATATAATGACTCACAAAATAACTATATATGATATGATTGAATATTTACCACTCAAATTTATGAATGATTTGTTACCAATTAATTTTTATCCTTATTTAAATAAATTTTAGAATTAATAAAATTAAAAATAAATTTCATAGTTATTCCAAATATTTTACATTAATAATATATATATATATATAATTGAAATTTGAATAAATTTTTTTTATTTATTTCATATCGAGGATTTCTATACCCAAAAATACCAGAAAAACAATGTTTTCAAAATAATGTAAAATCAGATAACTTTTTTGAAAACAATTGAATTTATGTTCGATACTTTTATAAGCATTATAATTGCGTTGCATAATCATTTTGAATAATTTTTCCTTTTTTAAAATATATAAATAAATTAATAAAAATTATAAATTATTATATATAATTATTTTTTCTTCATCATGTTGTAATTGTTTATTTTTATTCTCATACTTATTTAGAAAATATATTATGTATTTTATTTCAACTTCTCAAACTATGCTCATATATTGGGAAAAAGTTTTGATAATTATCTTGTTATATAAATAAAAAAATTTAAAAAAACCCAAATAATTTTTTAGTAATCATTTTTATTTTCTATTATATTTAAATTACTTATACATTCTTAGATTCTATCATAAAAAAATATATTTTTTCTTTTCCAATCCAATAAACATAATACTTTAACAATTATAAATGTTTTGAAATTTATTAATATATAAATATTATGTTAATTAAATTGATTATTATTTATTTGATAATATAATTATATCATATATTAAGAAACGTTCCATAAGTTTCATTAATTTTTAATTCAAATTTATATCATTATGATATCTTAAATGATACGGTATTAATAAATATATTATTTTATTTATATTCACCAAAATATCAAAATTACCATCAAAATTACAAAATCGAAGATGAAGATAAATTAGACATGAAATTTCCTAAAATGATACCCATTTATCAAAATTAAATATCATTACATTGTAAATTGAACTATTAAAAAAAACAATATTTTTATTTGGGTAAAATACATAATAAGAATAAAAAATTGAAATGAAATTCATATTCTTATATAATATATATATATATATATATATTAATAAATAAAAAAATTATATGACTAAATTTCTGAAAAACGTAAATCTATAAAATTTACAAAAATTATAATTTTAATACATAGATGATGTTTGATAGAAAGCACAGTTCATTTCATCATCTAAACATATTATTTTTTAAAAATGGATATTGTATCTAATTATTTATATTATATCAATTTATTCAGGACATAAAAATATATAATTTTAAATTTTAAATTTATAAATTCATATTCATTAATATTTTCAATCACTTTCATTAAAAATACATTGGTTGCCTCAAATATCATGTGTGAAACATAGAAAAGGGACCACTATTTCAATACTATGAATCTTATTGAATGATTTAAGTCACTGGATGTGACATGGGGATAACGTAGGAAGCCTGTGAGTTAGGAATGACTAGGAAAGGTTCAAACATATCCATGATGTTTCTAGGTTGTTACATAGATATAACACATTCCTAATGAAGCAGGTAGGACGATTCATGAATAATGTCACACTTCGCATTAGAGATATGTCCATGGGACCCATTTTCTTTTTTATGGGCTATGTAATGTGTCTCCCTAAACCAAGATATAATTCTGTCTTTCACTTCATGAGAAAAAACTATCTTCTATCGTCAAAAAAAGTGGATGAAATGAGTCATACATGATCCAAGACTTCTAAAATATTTTTTATAACTAGATGGGGAACCCACAACCTTATCCCCCAATATTATTAAACATATCACCTCACTATTTTAATAATTTAAATCACATTACATAACTTTATGGGTTAAGACCTGTTTTCCCAGGTACATGATCTGTGAAAAAAATGAAATAAATGACAATAATTATGAGGTAGAGACATCCTATTCACCTCATCTAGTGTTCCATTATATTATTATAAATATAAATTACATAAATGATAAAGAACAAAAATCCAGTAACAAAAAATGAATAAAAATAGGACATAAATAAATAAAAGTTATTCAAAAGATGAAATGAGAGGAAACAATATAGAGATATTTGGAAAGGAGATCTAAAAATATTTTTACGAATCAGAGTGTGTGAATAAATATTATTTTTATGAAATTTTATTGAAATCCTCATGAGAATATAATTTCATAATCTTTTCATGTATGGAATAAAAATCCCATGAAATTATTATAGAGAAATAATTAATGATAGAGAAATAATTTCAAATAGATAACGAATGAAAATTTTGAAAAAATGATTTTAAAAGTTGATAGTTAAAATGAAATAAATACACAAAAATAAGAGTGTATTATAATGAAAACATTACCAAGAAAAATATATGATAGAAAAGAATACTTAACTTGAAGAGAGAAATGAAAACAAATTGGATTAATATATATATATACCAATAAGATCATTTATGATCGGATTTATGTTAACATATTTGAGATATATATATATATATATATTAATTAAATTAATATTAATATATTCAAAATATATGTAAGGAATATATTTTAAAATGTACATGTAATGGAAGAGTCAATATCAATAAAACACATATTATCAATTCATTATTTTGATCATAAATTTTGTATATAAAAATTTATTTATAAAAAAAGAAGTATGTATCATATTCATTTAGTGATAAGATATATGTGTCTTTCAAAAAAATGGAGTTTAGAATAGGTGGTGTAAATGATAATATTTTTGATAAAGTCATTTAAAAAGAGAAAACCATAATTATTGTGTATGTTGGAAAAATTTGTTTTCTAATTTAGAAGATCAACTCTACTAAAGGGAATGAATTTCTAAAACATTGACAAATTTTTATATAACTTATTGGAGAACTATCAAACTATATTGTGTTTAATGTACATCTAAATAATTTATTTTGATTATCTAATATGCAATTTATGTATGTAAAATAAATAATATGTATTTGGTAATTAATGATACAAGATTATTTTAACTCCCATGGTTCTTTGAAAAAAATAAAAACCATGATATAAAAAAATTAAGTGGAGCCTACATTTTTTAGAATAATTATTGTATTAATAATTTATCTATTCACAATTTTGTATATATATATAAAACTATATACATTTATATTCGTACCTATGTTTTATAATGTAAGAACATTTAACATATTTAAATATGATAAATAGATTGATTTAAGGAACAATAAATTTTGAATATAATTTCATATTTGGATAAGGTTATATTTTCATGTTGTACTCTGATGTATAATAAAAAAGATATATCAATGGAAAATCAAAATGATTTAGATCCTTTATTTTCAAAATAACTAATTTTGGATTGTTATGAAAAAAAGTAGTATATTATATAATTGAAAAAAACAATGGTTCAGTAAATATTAGTCACTAATTGTAGTATAAAATTCATAAAAGATACGATTTGGTTTAAATATATTCTAGGAGTTGTTCACCAAAAAATCTTGATTCAATGAGGAAATAAATTCTCTACAATATAATTAAATATAATTACATAGTATTCCCATTAAAAATCAAATAATAATATTTTTAATTTATAATGTATAATGTTAATAAGAATATTTTTAATTTGAGTGTTTGGTATAGAATAAAATATAGTATTTATATAAACTAAGATACAAAATTCACATGATTCGAAGGGTACTTAGATAAAAATCATTGTTTATCTATACTCCGTTATCTAAACAGGTAAGTAAAATCCCTTCAATCTAATTAATATATGTTTTTATATGGATATTATGTGTTTTTAATGTTTTTTATTGTTTATTAATATGAATAAAAATGGTTACAAATATATGTGTTCATATTAAATATATTTTTGATAACCAGTGTGTTATGAAAAATATATTTGTAAAAATAATTCATATAAAAAATGGAGATATGGATTAAAAATTAGATATAATTATAGGGAATATAATTTTCTCTTATTATATAAATATATCATTACCCTTATTAGTAATAAATAATTTGTAAATATCAATCTTATAATATATTTATAAATATCTAATTTATTCCATGAATGTTTTTTAATATATGGAATTATTACAATTATGTGAAAACTAATGGAACATGATTTCATGGCCCAGTGTGCCCAGATTAATTTCTACACATTTTAAGGTACCTTCATTAATTATTGAGTAGCGCATTATAACTATAGAACCAGTGCTCAGATTAAAAATATGAGGGCATAGTTGAATCCATAGGGCAGTGATTCACTTAAGAGAGTCTTTACTTTGACTGATGTAGGACTGCATAAAATGATACATTTTGTGACTTTTAAAATGAAATAAAATAAAATAATTTTATTATTTTGTTTATATATTATCCTACATCAGATAAGTGAAGGTCGGACCAGAAATGTGCTAGGACATTAAATGGAATGATCCATAATTCCTTGTAACAATGTCGTTGGAGAATTGGGATGCATCCTAATTAATGGCCCTTCTTTAATTCAACGAACGTTGCACACCCTCCGCCTATCCTATTTATATCGATCTTGGGGTGATATAAAGACCCATACTATACATACATTGTTATTACTTAAAAATTTATGTACACTTATTACAACATATAACAACACCATGAATGGACCATATAGGTATAATGTCTTTTGATACTGGGAAACATAAACTACTTGTTCATAAAGCGTCTACACTGTCTGCCATTTATTTCATCATATCTATATTCCCTCTTGGCATATCTTACTTAATAACCCTCTTCCTGACCTGGGGTAAAAACATACAAAAGGGTGAGCTAAAATTCTCAGTAAGGGGAAACAAAAGAAATATCAATCACATCATATTCATAAGAACATTACATTTTGGAAATCTTACCCTGAAAAAAAGATCATAATTTCATAACATGGGATAAATCATGGCAGTGAAATGTAATCACAATAATCATAACATAAAACATGAAACTTTTTGGCATACACACATAATCATATAGAATCATTTCTTATTAGTCAAGACTAATATCCAAGACTATCTTAGTGGACAATGTCCATTTCTGAACCGAGTTCATTCCTTGTTTCAGTCCTATTTAACTGAACTAGATTAACCTGTCGTTCCAGCCATGTCTATCTCATGAGATATAAAATCATTACCCAATGCATTTGAGGGAGATATAGGTCCCATCCATCTCATAATGATACCATTATTTTGTGTGCCACAAAATCATAAACCATACATCATATCATAACCCATGTAATAAAAATGGGATCTTTAAACATCGTGACATCATAAGACAATTCATATAAGATAAAGGAATTCATAAAAATAATTCCATCACAACATTATCAAATCAATGTAATAATAGGGATATAAACAGAATCCTTTATTATCTTAGATGGAAAATAATTTTGATAAAACACATGAACTCCATTCTTGAGGAAAATATCCTTTCTACTTCAAAAACACCTTTCCTTTCGTAACATGTCATACAATTCTAAACTAAAATAAGTTGATTAAAAATAAACTTTAAAACTTGTAAAGGAACATTCTTGTAAATAATGTATTAATAATCCATTCATTCCGTATAAGTTAATAAAAATTCTTCTCGTACTCATGTCGGAAAAGTCAAAAAGTAACTCGTACGAAAAATGACAAAAGATTCCTTTCATATCTTTTACTAAAACCTCACCGTAAAGTAAAATTGGATTTAAAAAATTGTAGGTGGATGGAAATAATATTACATATTGAGGGACATGGACATGGATGATAAAATACACCCCAATAAATTCCAAAGTACAAAATAATCTCAGATAAAAATGAGATTGTGATATTTCCCTTACCTTAGGTCCTATTTGCTTCGTATGTGTCTGAACCTCCTATATAATGATTTAAATAATGTCATTGACTTATTACAGAATCATAATAATTGTTATGATATCATATATGGTCATATTCTTAGCTTATTATTAGTAATATTTCATTGCTACTTGTAATTCAGGTGTTTATTACTTTTTGTTCTTATGCGTGTTCTGTTGAATAAATTGTTATTCTTCTTTTTAGGTTATAGATACCTCATTTCCAGAATGGTATTAGTGTAATATATATCATATTTATTCACTCAATTCATTTATGTAATCATTATGCAATGAAAATCATGTAGAACGAGTCGCGTCACATCGTGGAGACGGTATTCAGTACGTACGCACGAGCGATGATATCATTCCCATGATCGTGGAATTGTATTGGAGTGTATGTATACTATTTAAGAATCAATATCACCTTTCAATAATCATATATATTCACTATTTATACCATTATACCCATCCAAGTAAGGTGGTGGTGGAAAATAGATTACACCACGGCGTGGAGACGGTATTACGTACGTACACACGCGCGATGATTTCATTTTCCGTAGGTTGGATAGAAGGTTCAATGGAGTTATTTCATACTTATAATAACATATATGTATATGAGTGATACTGATGTTATTAATTCATAATAAAACAACTAAATAAGAAGAAGTGGAAGAAGAAATAAAGTTGAAAGAATCGGTAACAGACATTACCTCTTCATTGAAGCGCTTCTTTGAGTCCTCCTTTTAGGGCACTAAAATTGGTGTTTGAAGAAGACCAAGACCTCAAGGATGTTTCTAGGGAAGTTTAGAGAATTAATTGGAAGGTTTTGTCCGAGCATGAAGGCTCAAAGTGGTGTGAGGAAGAGAGGGAGGAGGTGCCCTTTTACAAGGGAGGTGAGGGGATCCTTTGGAAAATCTAAAAATATTATTTTATTATAAATCCATATTCGGTTTTAAATAGCTCCAAATTGATTTATTTCGACGATAAGGCAGGGATGGGTCGAAATAATCTCATCCAATAGGATTTGGACAAGTTTAGTTTACTATTTTAACCTTATCGTTTAGATTTATCTTTAAGTAAGGTAATTTTACTTTTATCGTGTCTTTTTGTTTTCTTACACTATAAAGGTAATAAACTTATGATAACAAGACAAACGAACCCCCAAGTTGTTTATTATTAATATATATAACCTTATCTAAGTCATTTGGAAGATATGTATATTTTTAGGAATAAAATAACAATTAATAATATAATATTTATTTTAAAAACTATTTTATGTCAATTTTGACACTATTTAGTAATTGATTTTTTTGAAAATCCTAAAAGATATATTAGTTCTAAAAAAGTTAATTAAATCTATAATAACATGTCATATTAACCTAGAAAATTAGTTCAATTCATAAAAAGTCTGAAATTACATTTATTTGGGTATTTATAACATAACTTATGTCAATATTTTTTTAATAAGATAGTAACAGCATCATCTTTATGTCATAAATAAATTAAATTATTTAATCACTAAAAATTACAAATAAAATACCATTATGTAGGAAATATATTTAGATTTCTAATTTATATTTATAGTATATTTTATCTCATGTATATCCCTATATTAAAAATTATTTACTTATTAAACGTTGATTTTAACTATTTTAACCCTTCTTTAAATAAACTAATAATAAATGTCCTAATATACTCCATGTGGTCCTAAATGGTCATATTTTATTCCTAAGGTTGTTTTTGGTCAAATTAAACTTATCTAAAAGAATTAGGACACGTTTTAGGGTAATAATAATATCATTTTTACCCTTAATTACCCTATTTACTTTTAACCGAGGGAAAAAAAGTAAAAAGCTACTATTCACAAAATATTATTCTCATCTCATTGAACCAAATTTTACTTAATAACATCAACTGTGTCTGTTGGAGTTTTGAAATTCCACTCACATAAGTGGTAAAATTATTTTTTATGTAAATTTGTAAATTCTCCTAGGAGGTGGGTAAAATACAGTGAAAAGTTCAACAAAAATTTTATATATCTAAAATTATTATAAAACTACTACAATTAATTACATTGAACTTATATAGGTATTATGTATCAATTATTTCCTAAAATAAATTTAAATAAAATAAATAATTATTCAAATAGATAGTCATTTTTTAAATAGTAACCCAGTGTTTTACTATTCATCAGAAATTGAATGATTCAAGAAAAATACCAAAATTTCACCCTAGGCTAATTTCGATATTCTGAATCCAAAAATGAAGTCCATTTTGAATTATAAAATTTACCAAATTTCAAAAAGTGGGTATTACTATTCATAACAGCTAGTTTTAATAATATTTTAATAGCATATCGTTGTTTAGTGAAACTCGGTATTGCGTACGACGCAACTATCGAGGAAGGTCGTGATTGGTTGTAAAGAAAGCCATGATTGTGTTTTGTGTAGTGAAATATTCCTTTGATGATTTATACAACATAAAAAAATATTTCTCAAAAAATTCATGGATGTTACATTCCACCCCCCTTAAAATGAATTTCGCCCTCAAAATTCATCACATGTAACAAACAGATGTGGATACCTCTCCCTCATCATATCCTCAAGATCCCTTGTAGCTTCTTCTAATTTGTTGTTCCTCCATAAAACTTTAACCAAGTGAGTGGTCTTGTTCCGTAGGAATTTTTCACTACAATCGAGAATCTCTATCAGCTGTTCTTCATAAGAATGATCTTGTTCCAGCGGTACAAATTATGAGCTGAGTAAATGTGAAGGATTAGGTATGTACTTTCTCAGGAGAGATACATGGAACACATCGTGAACTTGAGAGAGATTTGGTGGTAGCGCCAATCGGTACACTACCATCCCAACACGATCCAGAATTTCAAAAGGACTGATATATCTACGGCTCCTCTTTCCCTTCTTTCCAAATATCATGACCCTCTTCCAGGGAGATATTCTTAAGAACACCTTATCACCCATTTCAAACTATATGTATTTTTTTCGGTTGTCAGCATAACCTTTTTATCGACTCTGAGCTGCTCTTATGTTTTGTTGAATAGATCATACCTTTTCTTCCATCTCATCATCAAGATCAGGTCCTAATAGCTTTCTTTCCCCAACGTCATCCCAGCAAGTTGGAGTCCTGTATTTCATTCCAAAGAGAGCTTCATAAAAAGCCATCTGAATACTAAAGTGAATGATATTATTATATAAAAATTCCACCAAAGGTAGGTGTTGATCCCAACCACCTTTGAAATCCATAGAGCAAGCTCTCAACATATCTTCTAGAGTTTTAATCGTCCTCTCAGACTGACCATCTGTCTGCAAATGATAAGCAGTGCTGAAACTCAACTCTGTATCAAGAGTATGCTGAAGACATCGGAAGAACAATGAGGTAAACATCAGATACCAATCTGATATAATAGAAAGTGTTACTCCATGTAATCTTACCACTTGCTTTACATATATCCTGGCACGATGATCCAGAGAGAAATCCTCTCTAATAGCAATGAAGTGTGCAGAATTTGTAAGACGATCAACTATGAACCAGATAGAATTATTGTCTTTGGATGTTTTAGGAAGTCCTGTGACAATGTCCATAGTGATGTTTTCCAATTTCCATTCGGGTATGGATATTGGTTGAAACATCCCCTTATACCTCTATCTCTCTGCTTTAACTAGCTGGAAAACCAAGAATCGAGAGATATATTCAGTAATATCTCTTTTCATGCCATCCCACTAGAAGTACTCTTTCAGGTCCCTATACATCTTTGTTTTTTCAGGATGAATAGATAATGAAGAACTATGAGCCTCATCCAGGAGCTCCTTCTTTAATTCGGGGATGGGAGGAACACAATCCTGATTCCTGAACTTTATTATCCCATCACAGTCGAAGTTGAATTCAGGAACATTACTCACCTTCTTTTGTAACTCTGCATCTTCTTTCTGTGCCTTTTTAATCGTCACATGTATAGATGGTTGACCATTCAATTGATAAAGATACTAATTTTCCCCTTTCATTATAATTCCAAGATCCATCCTTTGTAAATCCCTCAATATTGGATTTTTTTGATCCTCATCATGGATAAACTAGCATGGTCTTGTCGACTTAATGCATCTGCCTCCCTGTTTTCTTTCCCTAGGTGGTAATGAATTGAGCAGTCGTAATCCTTAATCAGCTCCAACCATCTTCTTTGTCACATATTCACCTCCTTTTGTGTGAAAATATACTTTAAACTTTTATGATCAGTATAAATATCACACCTTTCTCTATAAAGATAATGCCTTAAAATCATTAATGAAAATATGACTGAAGCTAACTCCAAATCATGAGTTGTGTAATTTTTCTCATGTATTTTAAACTATCGTGAGGAATAAGCTATCCCCATATCATTTTTCATAAGAACACACCACAATCCCTTCTTGGATGCATCACTATAGATCACAAACCGTTCTCCACTACAAGGAAGTGTGAGTACAGGTGCACTGGATAACCTTCTTTTCAACTCCTTGAAATTCTCTTCACATTCCTCCGTCGACACAAACTTAACACCTTTTCGAGTCCACCTGATGAGTGTATTAGATAATCATGAAAAAACATTCAGAAAACATCGGTAATATCGATCCAAACCAAGAAAACATCAGATCTTAGTTACTTTTGATAGTCTCAAACATCATTCGATAACCTCTGTTTTTGTTGGATCCACAGATATCCCCACTTTTGAGATTACATGACCCAAAAATGAATCTTTTTGAATCCAAAATTCACACTTGGTAAATTTGGAATAAAGCTTCTCCTTTCTTAGGGTCTTAAATATAATTCTCAAGTGATCATCATGATCATCATTTCTCTTTGAATATACAAGAATATCGTCTATAAAGACTACCACAAACTGGTAACGATAGTCTCTAAAGACTCTATTCTTCATATCCATAAAGATATCAGGGGCATTAGTAACACCAAATGTCATCGCTATAAATTCATAATGTCCATACCTTGTACGGAAAGCAGTATTTGGTATATCCTCCCTTTTGACCCTTAAGTGATGATACCCTGAACGATGATCAATCTTGGAAAAGTATTTAGCTCCGCGTAGTTGGTCAAATAAGTCAAAAATGCATGGGATAAGATATTTGTTTTTGATAGTGATCTTTTTATGTTCTCGATATTCAATGTAGAGTCTCATTGATCCATCTTTCTTCTTAACAACCAAAATAGATACTCCCCAAGGTGACGCACTAGGGCGTATGAACCCCTTATCATGATTCTCTTTGAGATTCTTCTTCAATTCCTGCAACTCAAGTGGGGATATTCTATAAGTTGTCTTTGAAATAGGAAAAGCACCCGATATGAGTTCTATTGAAAACTCAACTTCACGATTTGGTGGAGGACCCGACAATTCCTCTTGAAAGACATCATCAAACTCTCGTACAATTGGCATATTCATAATCATGAGTTTCTCACCAACCATTTGAGATAAATAACCTTCATTTAGTGGAATCAAGAACCATATGATGGAAGAAATTTCCACTATAAGGTTATGTTCATTCATTCATCGATAGACGATCAAAGATTGATCTGGAATATGAAATATGACTTCTCTTCATTGGAAGTTGATATGAGCTCCATATAGAGAATTCCAATCCATGCCAAGAATGACATCAAATTCCACTATAGGAAGTATCACAAGATTTGTAGGAAGCACTTTCCCACAAACTTCAATAGGAGAATAATTATAAACTTTTGATGCGACTGTTGTGCCATTATGGGTTGTCACAGCTAACTCAACATCTAATTGTTGAGGTAATATGGTGATACCCTTAGAAAAATATTCAGAAATAATGGAGTGGGTGGATCCAGAGTCAAATAAAACATTTTCTACTTTAGAGTGGATGGTAAGTGTAATTTTTACCACATCGTTATCATACACTAAATCACTGATAGAAATTGCATGTGACTTTCTTTTGTCTTTAGACTTAAGAGTTTGTTGACGTAGACCATCATCATCAACCCTTGGATTTGGGTATTGATTGGCATAATTGCCCATATCCTTTCACTTGAATCATTGAAGTTTAGGAGGTGGACTCTATGTATCCTTTTCATTGTTCACATCACTATAAATCTTCTTCCCATCATTGCAGCATTCAAATGCCTGATGAACTTCCTTTCCACATTTGAAACATTTACTTTTCCCTTTAATACAACTCCCTCCATGTTTCATTCCACACATTGAGCATAAAGGAAAAATCATCTTCTTTTCAGTGTGCTCTTTAGATTTTCCATTGAATTCCATTTTCCTCTTCTTATCAAACCCATATGACTGATTGGTTACTCCAATCTACATCTCAAAATTGAGAGCACATAGAATGATTTCCTTGTAGCTATTGAAGTTTCATATGGCTAACTCCCTTAGAAGACTTGGTTTTAAGCCACTAAAGAATCGATCGATCTTACTCTCAGGTTGGATAATAATACTAGAATCATACCATGAAAGTCTTTTAAAATTTGCTTCGTAGGTACCAACAGATTATCATCCTTTTTCATTAGTTCATGAAACTCATTCTCTATCTTTTTTCGGAGGATACGAGGGATGTACTTATTTTAAAATAGGTTCTTGAACTCGTCCAATTCCATGGACTATATTTCATCTCTTGGCATCATATTCTTGATAAGATTCCACCATTGATCAGCATCACCTCACAAATGATACACTACTAAGATGACTTTATCATGTTCAGAACATTGAAGAACTAAAAATATCTTTTCAGTAGTACTAATCCACTGTTCAGCAACTAATGGATCTGTATACCCGCTGAATGAAGGTGGAAGTTGTCTCATGAAGGATTCAATAGAATTTTTCTCCTTCCATTGCTCGTTTGGAAGTCCTACATGATTCATAGCCTGAGAAAGTTGTGTGATCATGGTTACAATATTTTCCATTCCATCTGCTATAAAGTTTGGTTGCTCAGGGGGAAAATAATTGCATTGCCCATCGCATTCTGCATTAACATGGTTCCTTCGGGTTCCAACCATTGACTAAAAACAAGAATAATAGTGTGATCAACACTAATTATAATATGAAAACCGTATAATCAAGAATAAAACATCAAACTTAAGGTCTTATCATAGGTTATTCATGGCCATTTCTAAAACACTAATATTTTGTTTTATGCTTAGACTTATCCTTAGGGTTCTTACTAAGGATTTCACATCCTAGTTTCCAAAGGTCGACTATTCCTTTCCTCTGATACCAACTATAACGACCCATACTTTACATACATTGTTAGTACATAAAAATAAAAGTACACTTATTACAACATATAACAAATCCATGAAAGAACCGTATAGGTATAGTGTCTTTAGAAACTGGGAAACATAAACAACTGGTTCATAAAGCGTCTACACTGTCTCTCATTTATTTCATCATATCTATAGTCCCTTTTGGCATATCTTACTTAATAACCTTTTTCCCAACCAGAGGAATGAAAACATACAAAAGGGTGAGCTCAAATTCTCAGTATGGGTAAACAAAAGAAATATCAATCATATCATATTCATAAGAACATAACATTTTGGAAATCTTACCCTGCAAAAGAGATCATAAATTCATAACATGGGATAAATCATGGCAGTGAAATGTAATCACAATAATCATAACATAAAACATGAATCTTTTTGGCATACACACATAATCATATATAATCATATCATATTATTCAAGACTCATTTCCAAGACTATCTTTGTGGAAAAAGTCCATTTCTGAACCGAGTTCATTCTTCGTTTCAGTATTATTTCACTGAACTGGTTTGACCTGTCGTTCCAGCCATGTCTATTTCATGAGATATAAAATCTTTACCCAATGAATTGGAGGAAGATATATGTCCCACCCATTTCATAATGATACCATTCTTATGTGTGCCATAAAATCATAAAACATACATAATAGCATAACCCGTGTATTAAAAATGAGATTTTAAACATTGTCACATCATAGAACAATTCATTTAAGATAAAGGAATTAAAAAAAATAATTCCATCACAAAATAATCAAAAAAATGTAATAATAGGGATAGAAACAGAATCTGTTATTATCTTAAATGGAAAATAATTTTGATAAAACACTTGAACTCCATTCTTGAGGAAAATATCCTTTCAATTTCAAAAACACTTTTCCTTTCTTAACATGTCATATAATTATATACTAAAAGAAGTTGATTAAAAATAAACTTGAAAACTTTTAAAGGAAGATTCTTGGTAATAATGTTTTAAAAATCCATTCATGTCATATAATTTAAAAAAACATTCTTCTCATACGTATGTTGGAAAAGTCAAAAAGTACCTCGTACGAAAAATGACAAAAGATTCCTTTCATATATTTTACTAAAAACACACCGAAGGGTAAAATTGGATTTAAAAAATTTTAGTTGGATGGAAATAATATTACATATTGAGGAAACATGGATGTGGATGATAAAATATACCCTATTAAATTCCAATGTATAAACAATCTCTGATAAAAATGAGATTGTGATATTTCCCTTACCTTAGGTCTGATTCTCTTTGTATGTGTCCAAAACTCCTGTATAATGATTTAAATAATGTCATTGACTTATTCCAGGATCATACTCATTGTTATGATATCATATATGGTCATATTGATTGCTTATTATTAGTAATATTTCATTGCTACTTGTTATTCCAGTTTTATTACTTTTTGTTCTTATTCGTGTTTTGTGGAATAAATTCTTATTATTATTTTTAGGTTATAGAAACCTCATTTCCAGAATGGTATTTGTGTAATATATATCATATTTATTCACTAAATTCATTTATGTAATCATTATGAAATGAAAATCATGTAGAACGAGAAACATCACATCGTGGAGACGGTATTCCGTACGTACGCACGAGCGATGATATCATTCCCATGATCGTGGAATTATATTGGAGTGTATGTATACTATTTATGAATCAATAGCATTTTACAATAATCAAATATATTCATTATTTACACCATTATACCCATCCATGTAAGGTGGTGGTGGAAAATAGATTACACCACGGCGTGGAGACGGTATTCCGTACATACGCACGCACGGTGATTTCATTTTCCGTAGGATGGATAGATGGTGAAATATGGTTGTTTCAAACTTATAATAACATATCAATATATGAGAGATACTGAAGTTATTAATTCATAATGAAACAACTAAATAAGAATAATTGGAAGAAGAAATAATGTTGAAAGAATCAGAAACGGACATTACCTCTTCTTTGAAGCGCTTCTTTGAGTCCTACTTTTAGGGAACTAAAATTAGACATTGAAGAATACCAGGACCTCTAGGGTGTTTATAGGGAATTTTAAAGGAGAACTTGGCAGGGGTTGGCCGTGCTTGAAGGCTCAATGTGGTCTGACGATGAGAGGGAGGAGGTTCCCTTTTACAAGGGAGGAGAGGGGCTCCTTTGGAATAACTAAAAATATTATTTTATTATAAAGCCATATTCAGTTTTAATTAGATCCAAATTGAGTTATTTTGAAGCTAAGGTGGGTATGGGTTAAAATACTCTCATCCAATAGAATTTGGTCAAGTTTAGTTTACTATTGTAACCTTATCATTTTGATTTAACTTTAAGTTAAATAATTTCACTTTTACCGTTTCTTTTTGTGTTCTTAAACTATAAGATTAATAAACGTACAATAACAAGCCAAATGAACCCCAAGTTGTTTTTAATTAATATATATAACATTATATAAGTCATTTGGACAAGCCTTTTATTTTTAGTTATAAAATAACAATTAATTATTTAATATTTGTTTTAAAAACTATTTTATGTCAATTTTGACACTATTTAGTAATTGATTTTTGTGAAAATAATAACATAAATATTAGTTCGAAAAATGTTAATTAAATCAATAATAACAAGTCATATTAACCTATAAAATTAGTGTAATTCATAAAAAGTCTCAAATTACATATATTTGGGTATTTATAACATCAATTATTTCAATATTTCATTAATAAGATAATTAATGCATCATCTTTGTGTCATAATAAAATTATCTTTTTTAGTGTCTAAAAATTACATATAAAATAAAATTATGTAGGAAATCTTTTAAATTTATAATTAATATTTTTAGTCGAATTTATCTCATGTATTACCCTATATTAAAAATTATATACTTATTAACCTTTTATTTTAACTATTTTAACCCTTATTTAAATAAATTAATAATAAATGTCCTAATCTAATCCATGTCGGCCTAAATGGTCATATTTTATTCCTAAGGTTTTTTTGGTCGAATTACACTTATCCAATAGAATTAGGACATGTGTTAGGTTAATAATAATATCATTTTTAACCTTAATTACCCCATTTACTTTTAACCGTGGTAAAAAAAGAAAAAAATTACTAATCACCAAAAATTATTTTCATCTCATTGAACAACATTTAACTTATTGACATCAACTATGTCTCTCGGAGTTTTGAAATTCCACTCACAGAAGCATTAAAATTAATTATTATATAAATTTTAAAATTATCCTAGGTGGTGGTTAAAAGACAGTGAAAAGATTAATAAAATTTTTATATATCTAAAATTATTATAAAATTACTCCAATAAATTATATTAACTTATATAAGTATTATATATCAATTTTGACCTAAAATAAATTTAAATAAAATAAATAATTGTTTAAATAAAAAGTCGGTTTTTAAATAGTAACCTAGTGTTTACTCTATTCATAAAAAATTGAATGTTTCTAGAAAAATACCAAAATTTCACCCTAGGATAATTTCGACATTCCGAATCCAAAAATGTAGTCCATTTTGAAAAATAAAATTTACCAAATTTCAAAAAGTGGGTATTACTATTCATAACAGATAGTTTTAATAATATTTTAATAGCTTATCATTGTTTAATGAAACTCGATATTGCATACGATGAAAGCTATCGAGGAAGGTGGTGATTGCATTTAAAACAAGCCATGATAGTGTTGTGTGTAGTAAAAGATTGCTTTGATGATTTAGATGACATAATAACAAAAAATTTCTCATAAAAGTCTCGTGTGTCACAGTAGAGGGGTCGACAGAGTTTTCCCAGGAAATGAATTTCTGATGGAATACCCAGTTGCGAAGCCCATGGAGGCTAGAGCCTATTATAGAAGGAGGTGACTAGCGACACCAAAACCTCGAACCGGTGATCGATGAACAAGGGACATCGTTGTAACCTAGTTTCATGGGACGAGAAACAATTACACACTCCCTCAACTACAGACGTTTCTCCCTCGTTCATGAGGTAAAGGTTTGATTCTTGTCAAATTCAATGGATTTTGAACCCTTTATATGCCCTTATGATGTAGGACCCTAGAACACCCTGAGATGGGAGGGGTGAATCAGGGTGGCAACTTTTTCTTCTTTTAGTTGTAGATCTTGTTCCCACGTTGGTAGGAACTACTTAAACCTGTATGATGCATATGATCAGCAATTAAACATTCACATGCAGAGAGATGAGACAACTATTTTTACTTGGTTCACCACTAAGCGCTACGTCCAAGGAGCATACGCCGACAAGTTGTCGGTCATACCTGAATCCACTATGCTTCACTTGCTATAGATTACAATTTTTCTGGTACAATCACTATGTCCCAGGCTCACTGCCTTTACAAAGGTTCAGGGATAGCTCACTACTTCTCTCGGGTCACTCTCTTTGACTCCCCCTGGCTCACTGCCATTGGTGAAGTCCCAATTAGTTTATAGACGTGAATGTATCTTCATTCAATGTGCATTGATGTTCTTCATCTCCTGTCCTGCATGAGACTTTTCTTGCATCAGAGTTTAGAGTTGATGCTCTTTACAGTTCAATCTTTCTTCTTTAGTGCTATGACTGATTGCACTAGATTTCCTTGTCTTCGTTTTCCTGAATCACAATCACTTATGTGATTGCTCAATAAATGATGTTCAGCTTACACGACATTCGTCAGAATCAATTCACCATGTATGCATGAGATCATGCATGTATCATTTAGATTTCTTCTTCAATAACACATTGCACCAAAAGTATCAGGCAATCCTTATCTCTTATGCAGCTCCAGAAAGGTGGGCGTGCTTAAACAATATTTGGATCTCCTTTTCATGCCCGGCACGCAAGTCTCCATCTGGCGTGCATGTCTTAGGCACGCAAGTATAACCTGGCGCGCAAGTGTCTCCAAAACACCTGCGCGACTCTTCTTTCATGAACTTCAAACCTGCACGACTCACTTCCTTCCTTTCCCAAATCACCTGGGGCGCTCAACCATCAGTCGGCACGCAAACTATACTTGCACGACCCAACTACCACTTTCGCGGTTCAACCACCTGCACGACGAGAGATCGAACAATCTCAAAGTCTTGAGCTTCGTGAGAAATGAGAAGGGGTGGTCCAGTATTTATAGGCAAACTGGACCCCCTGCGCGGCAGTGCGCAAGTCCCTCGACGGCGCGCAAGTCTTCTCTCCAGAACCTCTGTCGCGTAACTCACATGCGCAACCCAACAAACACATGCGCGACCTTCTTTACATAGCCAAAATTTGATGTTCTGATCCTCAAAAACATATGGCACACAAGTTTCATATCCTCCAATAGTATGGCGCGCAAGTCCCTTTTCCAAAATCACTCTTCTTCATTTGTTGGTTTTGAGGCCCTGAAATTTGGCAAACATTGGAAAACGGTGACACCTTGTATTTGCTATTTTTGTACCGCCTCCAGATCATCCATTCCTCTGTCGATGTTCTTGAATCAAACATAGATCGTTGACCACAACTCTGGAACTCGACATGTCACCATGGAATCTCTTTTGTCAACAAATTTGTATGTCGTTTGTTTGCTGTGTTGACAAGCACGATCGCCTCAACAACACTTCTTCTTGGTGATCTGTATCCTTCAGCAAATCTTTTGTTTTTATCACAAACTCCACTATTGTGATATTTATTCATTGATGGAACAACATTACTACCATCATCTTCTATGGCAATGTGATGTGCATGGACATTTCTTAAGTCAACTCATTGGCACATTGCGTCCTTCATCAACCGTCATGATCAACTTCATGCAAACCTTGTTATTCAATCCATCAAGATGTCTCTAGCATGGTTCTCACACAATCATGACTAATTGCATGGTTTTCATCAAAACCCATTGTTCTCATGCAATAATGAGGAATTTCATGGTCTTCATCAAAGCCCATGGTTCTTATGCAATAAGGAGGAATTGCATGGTCTTCATCCAAAAACACCATCCTACTTTAATCATCCTTGGATGGATTACTCCTCACAATATTCATTGTTATAAACAATGTATCACCTTTGACACATGTTCATTGAACTTACGATCAGCACAAAAATCGTCTGAATCACTACCCATCTACTTCATCGGAGTACTTCATGATCTCCTTAATTGTGTGCTTCCATTCCTCCATTGTATTGGAGTACTTCTTGATCTCTTTCATTTTGATATTCCATTGACAACTATTGACAAAAAATACAAACGTATACACAAAGTGGTTCCAACATATGACTAAGAGCTATCGCGAAGGTTGTATTCCTAATGAACTCCGTATAAACACTCTTCTAACTTCGCTACACCTTTCGTTCTCAATGGAAGACTGCTGGTGAGGCGGTACCAACGACCGGTTCCGAAAGGGACCAAGGTGGTGGTTAGAACCAACCGGCCGCGAGGGAGGAGACGACTCCCCCCACCCCCCGCACCATTGGAGGAACCGATCGTGGCTTGTTAGCCACATCGGTCGAAGGAGGCGACCGTCACACAGGCTGGCTACGGAAGGAGGAGGCAACATGAGTAGCACACCACCGGAGATCTAGGGCAGTGGCTTGTCAACCATGGCAGATCAAAGGAAAGGCAGTCGGCACACCGGTCAGTCACGATGGAAGACCGGAACCACTCTAGTGGGTCCCACATACCACATTACGGGGCCACGTGGTGCTGCCAGTACGAAGTAGTGGAACAGAAACTGGTCAGTTTGGGAGGTCGGGGGTCTCTCCCTCTGAGCAAGCTCAGGAAGCCCCCAGCTTGCAGGGCCACTGCGCAAATTGAATGGCTTAGTTTATTCTGAAATTAGGGGTGCCACTCCCTCGTGCCACCAAGTGCGATCCCCCAGTGTCCCATGCTCCTCAGTAAGCTAAGCTTCCTGCCCTATGGTCAGTGCGCCCAATGGGTCGTCCCTTTTTAGGGGCTTGGCCGCGTGACCATTGGGCCACACCTCCTTGCAGTTTGGGCCGCCTTCCATGAGGGTCGTACCCCCTCATGGGTCAAGCCCAACAACGGCCCAGCGGGCCGAGCGTGCCTCGGCCAGCTAGGTCGGTTTTGACCTTGATCGCGCCGGGTCGACATGAACTAGGTCGTGATAACTGGGTTGGATAGGACGCGGGTCTAATCAGACCCAGAAACACTGAAGGGGCCATATCTAAAGAACTAGACATCTTTTTGACAATCAATCTACGATGATGGAGTTCTTGGAGTGATGTGGACATTTTATATACTCCACTTGAGTTTTGGAGATAGTTGGAATATTGCCAAGTTGGATTGAACCTGAATTCCACTGGGCCCCCTAAACTAAAATACCTATAAAATACAGACCGGGTGTCTGATTGATTCCATGTCTATTTCATAGGAACACATATGACATGGCATCCTTTTCGGTTAGCGTTTATTGGAGCATAATGGTGGTTGAGGACCAACCGATATCTCGAGGTGCAGATTCTATGGAACATGAGAACACCGAGTGTGAGGAATCATGTTGTAGGATATAACGTTTATAAAGAACATTGATCCTATGTGGTTCAGTTCTCAGTTATTCTGTGTAGGTTATCACATTCCAATTCAGTGTGGGTCAGATCCTATGTGTGTTAGCGCTTACTGATCCTGTGTGGGTCAGTGCAAACCGATCTTGTGTGGGTTAGATCCTATGTGGGTCAACAGTGGTTATTTACCTAACGATCCTATGTGGGAAATTAGAAGTGTTACTGAACAAAATAAGATGACATAGAATTATGAATAATCATCTATACTTTGATACATAAGTTATACCTGATTATTATATGAGTCTCTTACATTTCTAGTATTATCTTTGTGGTATTTCTCGAGTGGCACTTCTATATTCGTGGTGTCAACATTGTGGTACATCTACCATTTTGGAGTTACATGTATGGTACTTATATCTACTTGGTGTTACTTATTTGGTAAATTTTTCTTTGTGGTGTTACATGTGTGGTACTTCTATCTTCGCGTTGTTACCGATGTGGTACTTCTATCTTCGTGGATTTACCTGTTTTTGTACTAATACATTTGTGGTGTTACATGTATGGTACTTCTATCACCTTGGTGTCACTTGTGTGGCACTTCTATCTTCGTGGTGTCACCTGTGTGATACTTCTATTTTCGTGGAGTTATCTCTATGGTACATCTACATTCGACGCCTTTCATGGGTGGTACATCTACCTCTGTGGTGTTACCTATGTGGTACGTCAATCATCGTGGATTTACCTATATGGTACTTCTATATTTGTTGTTTAACCTATATGGTACTTGAATCTTGGTTTTGTTACCTGAGTGGTACTTTTATCTCTATGGTGTAACCTGTGTGGTGCTTCTATCTTCGTGGTGTTACCTGTGTGGTACTTCAATCATCGTGGTGATTCCATTGTGGTACTTCTAACTACGTGGTGTTAACTGTGTGGTACAATGGTGTTTTTGGTGTTACATGTGTGGTACTTATATCTTTATGGTGGTAGATGTGTGGTATTTCAAACTTCGTGGTGCTACCTATGTTGTACATAAATCTTCATGGGGTTACTTGTGTGGTACTTCAATCATCGTGGTGTTACCTATGTGATACTTCTATCATCATGGTGTTTCCGGTGTGATACTTCTAACTTCATGGTGATAAATGTCTTGTACATCTACCATCATGGTGTTACCATTGTGGTATTCCTTCCTCGTGTATGATATTAGTATATCATGAAATCATAGGTAAATTTATGGGAATATATCTAAGTGGATTTGTTGTATATTACTTATTTCTATGAGTTTTTGTACATTCATTGTGGTTTTTTCTCTTTTGGAACTCTAGGAGTGCTATGGGGTCTCGGGGTCCATACAGAGTATCTTAATACTCACCCCTGGATGGGCTACAACTGCACCATGTTGTCTTTTTTGTAGATGACAGAAAACATTGATCGAGGATGAGGGATTCGGGACTGGGTTGTGCCTGGAGGTGGACCTTTTGGCATGACGTGACGTAGAGACATCATTTCTTTAGTTGTAGATACCCTTTATGTAGGATCATCAGTGGATGATACATGAGTAGTTTTGTACATTTTAATTGTATGTATACTTTTCAGTTATACTTGAACATTTTCAGTTGGGCTTGTATTTCGGCCCCATTACATTCAACACACTTTTACTACAATATTTTACTTTGTGGTTGCTTCATGTTGTGTTCTTGAACTGTGTGGCTGTATTGGTTAAAAAGGAAATGTCTTCCCATATTAGGGATATGTGTTTTGAGTTCCAGTTGCTAGCCCCTGGCCTATGGAAGGTGTGCATGGGATTTTCATGGCACAGGTTTCGAGGGGTGGGTTGTGACAAATTGGTATCAGAGGAGTCGGTCCTACCGTAGAACTGGAACTGTGATCTTTTTTATGTGGAAATAGAGTTCAGTGCTATGAGTGTGGTTTTCAGTTTGTGAAATCTTGTGTGGGTGTGGCAGTAGACATATCATTTCACCATGACCCTGAATTCTGATTTCCTACTTAGTGCATGAAAAAACTGAGTGCGCATGTTATTGTAATGTATTTACTTTTTATTTAATTGAGATAGTTCAGGTGGTATAACAAATTTACCGTGGATCATCTATTTCTTTTAGGATACCGTCACATAGACATCCATCAATGATTCATGAGAGATTATAGGATGGGGGCCCACCGAGCGATGAGGCCTCTGTGCAGGGACCTCTTACGGTGTTAGCACCTTTGGGTGGTGTACTAGATATATCATTGCCTATTAGTCAGCAGTTATAACCGACGTTACCAGTAAAGGACACATATAGGATTATTTCCATAAACGTGTATCGATAGCAGATACCCCTTATGATCTAAGGAGATCTAAACACACAGGCATCTGGTGACTAGGTTGAGGAGGTGGTCGAGTTTCCATCTAGCTGGGGCACCATTCTATCAGTTGGAGGTCCTAGTAGTGAGCTATCTACATAGCTCAGAAGGACAATGACAATATTTATGTTACACTAATCTTGTGAAGAGGTGACTTTTTTAGGGACAAGATTGATAACCTTCCTCAAATAAATGGGTGTCCTTCAATAAATAGTTAAGGGATGAGTGCTCCCTATATCTTCTACAACATTGGAATGATGTCATGTTGGTAGCTAAGTATTAATAGAATTGTACCAACATCCCTGGTACTCGATGAGTATATTACGATCAGTGCTTTAGGGCTCAGACCTCCATTTGAGTTTTGTTTAGGAACAACAGAGCCAACACTATTAAATTATGCATTTTTACTAATCTTATAGTGCAATAAAGTCCCGTTGTGGTTGAATGTTCTCTTGAAGAGTAGATACAACCCGTGAATGATATAAGTGAGAAAGCTAGAAAATGACGATAGTCTTAGAGGCTTGGGAGTGTAAAATGTTTCGGGAAGAGGAAGTGATAAGGGCCGATGAATCTGTAGGGTATGAGATGTTTAAGTCAAGCTAGGATAGTAGCATGAGGTGGTATATATTTTGAAATGTTATAACCACCACCCCGATGTGGTCCCCACCAGGTTTCGGGAGATCGACGATTGGGGAAAGGAGTAGATGCATGTGGTCAAGGAGTGTAACCCAAGGGCTCCATGAATGATTAGAGGTATTGTCAATCTCTACTACTAGATGCAGTATTGATATAAATAGGTACTAAGAATTCATTCTTTGCATGAATATTGTTCAATATCTATAGTTTCATGTTTAAATTTTGGCTTGACCCATTAGTATGGAGAATACTTTGAGAGAAGACTGGAAAATCACACTTATGTCGATGGGGTGATCCAGCCCTTGAGGTGAGAGTTTTGGTTGGAACACCATGGGGGTAGTGTCGAGGCATTATGATGTTAGTTTGGCTATATAATGGACATCTATAGTTCATACTCATACTTGATGTTTTAGGAAAAAAGTTTTTGGTTTATCTACACCGTTGGAATGGGTTTTTCCTTGTTCGGAAAAAATGAAAACCCAAGAAGAACGAGTTAAACTCATGCATTTGAGGGTGCAACCGAATACTGTTATGTCAGCCATCCATACCCTCATGGTAGCATGAGTTTTGAGTTTTGATTCCCCAATAGTAGTGGATGTGTGTGGGGAAATCTTTTCAACATATGTTTCTAAAATTACCTCCCAGAAGGGAGAGAAACTTCTGATTTGGCTATGTACTACCAGAGATTTGTACCTGACATATCCAGGGAAGCAGCAACCTTGTTAGGTTTGGAGAAGAAGGGGGGAGGCATTCATGTGGTTGGATAAGGGTCAGTCAATATTACAATAGCATAGATAGTGACGATGGTGATAGTTCTTCCAGGACTATGACGTTGCGATAGTCTATACTCCTTGGAAGGTGAATGTTGTGGCAGATTCACTTAGCATGAAGCTTGGTCTACAACTGCGGAGTGAGGCATCAGAAAAGTTAATAATGTTGATGATATCATCCATGAATATAGAGGGAGTATATTAACTCTAGTCTATGATTTTCATACCCCAATTCATCAGCGAATTTGGGAGGCATAGCTTGTGGACGTTGACTCGAGGCCCGATGTGCTCGGATATTCTTAGGACGGTCCACTAAAGGAAATTTTAAAGGTGCGGAGGACATTATCCTCTTCATAATATCCACCATGGTACTAGTAATGCTTCATAAGGGGATATTGTGGGAGACAATTCCGTCATACGGGTCTCACCTCTTTGAGGTTTACGAAGATTTGGCTGAGGAGGAATTTTACCATCGAGGCTTATCGAACCATTTATGATACTTCGGAGGATTTGCGAGGTAGTATACAACTTGGAATCTAGACCGCAGTTCGAGAGGGTGTACTACATCTTCCATGTATCCAAGATGAGAAGATATATGCATGAAACATCTTACATCATCAACCATAGAAAGCTGGGCATTGATTGCAGGGAAATGATTACAGAGGATCCAGTTGAGATTGAGGATCCATTTTACTAGGTCTTTAGTGGTCGTCGATACCTCTGGTGCGAGTTCACTAGAAGAACGAGAACCTCCAATAGAGATCATGGTACGAGGAGACTATGATTCATTCTCAATATCCCCATTTTTTTCCATATTCTATGTTGTGGCTTTCGGGGATGAAATTTCCTAAGGTGGGGAGAATGTAAAGCCCTAGATTTTACCACGTGATTTTATTTAATATATGGAATTATTACGAGTTAGAAAAAATTTACGGGTGTGATTTTAAGGCTCAGTTGTCCGGTTATTAATTTCTAAAAATATTTTTTGAGGTATTTTTAGTAAACATGTGAGTGGAGTTTTCTAAAAATTGAACTGTTGCTCAGATTAAAAATCTATGTTAATTGTTGAATCTCTAGCACTGATATTATCTTAAGGGTTACATTACATTGACCGCAGTTTGTTATGAGAAAATGTTATGTTTTGTGAATTTTTATATGAAATGACAAAAAAAAATTATTATATTTTTTCAATCATATCCACTAATGGACAAGAGAAGGTGGTTCCAGTGATGTTTCAAGCCATTAAATGGCTTGAACCTTCATTACATGTAATAATATTATTGGAGAATTTGGAAGCATTCAAATTAATGTGCCTCCAATAATTCAACGAACATTGCTCACCCTCCACCTCCCCTATTTATATGGATCTTGGGGATAGTTGTGGGAACACTTTCGCCAAGCAACGATGTGCTGAAATATTATTGAGATGCCACACCCTTAGAGGATAGAGCCTGTTCCAGTAGGAGGGGATGAGCGACATAGAAACCCCGAACCCAAGATCGACGACCGAGCAATGTTGATGGAGGCTAGTAGCTGGGGATGATAATCATCAACCCATTCCCTCAACCGCGTATGTTTATCCATCATTCATGAGGTAGGGGTTTTATTCTTTTTTAATTCAATGAATATTGTACCCTATATCCCCCATTATTATTACGGGCTAACGCCGAGGGTTTGGGCCTAAGGAACCCGGCCCGAACCCTGTGCTACCATAGGTAAAAAAGTTGGTGATTATTTCAAATCTAGTAAATGTGATATATTTGATAGGATTATTATTATAATGGAGTTTTTCTGTAATGGAAATATTTTTTATGGATATGTATATATATCGTTAAAAATATAAAGGATCATGATATGAGAGGTTGTTGGTAATATAAATTTTTGGAAGGAGGAATTGTGAGGACCGTATGTTGATTTTTAGTCCCACTATTTTTACAAGAAGATAAATCTAATCATTGATGATTATACCATAATTGTGCTTTCATAATAGCAACTCATGATATATAGGAAGAATTTTGACTAATCAACATAATAATCTAGTGTGATTGTTTATTACATGTACTATATCATGGTCTGAATGATGATTCAATGTGGGGGATTATATTTCATTATAAATATAAATAATTACTAAAAATAATAATTAATTTATATTAAAAAACTTTCCTCAAAAGATACCCATATTTGAATAGTTTAAAAATAAAATTAACACAAAAAACAATAAGAAATTAATAAATGAGTTCAGAAATAATATACAAATGAATCCCCACACCTCATATTCTAATGATTATTTTGTGTTCCTTTTAAATGGATTATTTAGTAGTTATTGAATGTAACCAATATATTCTTTAATTTATAATAGAATAAGGTAACCCATTTAAAATTCTACTACACATGAGTTTTTGTGGGTTTTCCATGAAAACTAATCACATGGGTAGCCTTTCATTGGGGATTACCAAATATCCAAATCACATTAATTTATAGATAGTAAGTCCACTTACCCCTCACATGAATTTCTACTTATAATACATGGAGTTGAAAAAATGAGAGTCATTATAAGTAAAATCATGTTGAAGTAAACTCAAAATAATCCTTTAATAGTTAAAAAAATAATGTTTGGGAGGAAGATAGATACGATAACAAGAGAGATTGAGAATGAAGTAATGTAGCACAACATGACTATAATGTGATTTTTCTAATTTTTGGATCCATTAAACATCATATGGGTGTCTATTAATATAATCCAATAGATCTATGAATATTTTGGAGAATTAGACCTTTTTAATGATCTTTTAGAAGTTGAATTAAGGTCCAGGGGTCCCTTAATGAACATTATGTTGTTTGGCCTATCTTGGTGACATCAAACAACCAAATCGTTCCACAATCCAACTGATAACTTCTTTACTATATCTCTCCAAGACGATGCCACTATAACGTCTAGTAGAGGATATTAAAAAATTAATGAACTCTCTTCTGGTGTCATCTTCTATTCCTGTAATATTGAAGAAAAATTTCCCAAATTAATAAATCTTTTTTCATGAAACTAAAATTTAAAAAACACAACATCAAAATTGTTATAATTATATCAAACAAAAAGAGTGTTATGTATAATTGTATACCCTTTTTTATGAATATAAATCAATAATTTTTATTAATAATATAACCAGGATGCATTCATCATGAATACAATATAAAATAATTTCAATATTTCATAGTTGAATTGAAAATGAATTATATAATCATTTTTCAATTGTTTAAGAAAATAAAATAATTGTTTCTTGAAATTACTTCCCTATTTGAAAATATTAATCACATTATCCCTAAAATCTAAACAACTTATCATTTAATTTCATTACAATGATCATATCTCCTTTTTTTGATAACAATAATAAATATTATTATAAAACACATTTTGATAAATAACAATTTTGAATCTCTTGAACGTAATAAATATATTTTTATTAAAATATAATATTATAAAAAATCCATTAATTTTATCAACCTCTTATCTCCATTAGATATATATTGTTTATGGACAAGGGTTAGATAATTAATAGTATTGAATTCAAGATAATAAATACATATTTGATAATGAAATTATCTTTTTAATTATATAAATATCATAATTAATGTTGTTTTTTAGATAATGAAAGAATATTATATATATAAATAATATATATATTTCCATTTAATAATATTTTTAAATTTAAATTGAAATTATAATTTTTTTAAAAATATCAAAATTAAAAAAAATTACACACCATATATTATTTTTTTTCAAGATATAGCTCCAAAAGGATATAATATAATTTTTAAAATAGAAACTCTCCAATAAAAATGTTCATTTTATATTGGGTATCCCTCCCCAAAAAAGTACATTTTTTCTGGTATAAGGGGCCAAAAAGTAGCTAAATATATATATTTAAATAACTAATATTGAAAAATTTACCAATGTATGTGAAATAATTTAATCAATAACTCATTTAAATAATGTATAAAATTTATCGATGACCTCGAGAAGAATTATATTTATCATTACTGATTAATATTAATGGTAATGAATAAAATTGAAAATGTTTATGTTGAAAAATTGGAATGTTCATGTTATTTCTAATGTCAATTTAATGAATTGAAGTTGATCTATTATTACCACACCCTTTATAAAATCAAAATTTTCAACTACAAAGGATTTAATAAAGTTAAAAAATAATTGATAATTGATGCATATAAAATAAATAATAATATCTACATTGTTGAATTTTCATGTAAAAAATATTGCCTAATTTTAATTTTTTAGTGTGGGAAATAGGAATTCTATAAATAGTTATTGCACTCAAAATTTCACACATAACTACAACATGGTCATAATCTAATCCATTATATATAATATTATGTTTCATCCAAATCATATTCGAGGAATAATTCAAAATTCACAATTATTTTTTTCTAACATATAAATTTAAAAAATTATTTTCTTCTCAATGGAAGATGACATAACGATCTTATTTTTCAAGACCCACATTTAATTTTATCAAGTTGTAACCCAATAAAACCAATAGAAGGAAAATTATTATTTTTAAAATATGTTTATATTTTATAAATTATGAAATTATATTTTTTAAAATTTTAATATATAAAAATACATACAGTGAATTTAAATGGGATTCTGTTTGATTTGAGTGAAATTAGAAAATGCCTACACTAAACATGTTGTCTGGTCATGTCACTATATGATAAATATGTACCCCTATAAAACATCTATAATTTTAAATTTTCATCAATTAACTGTAGTTATACAAATTACGCAATCATGAAATATTATTTGGAGTAATAATATATTTAACATTATCCTTTCCAATAATATTTAAAATATCATTATTTTATTTTCACTTAATGAGAAAATGCTTATAAAAAAATTAAGAATTTTTTTAAAAAAATAATGTTGTAATATTTTCATAAAAATTTATAAAACATGTATATTAAATAAATATAAATTTTAATTTAATAATTATTAGTTTTTAATCAATAAATATCATCAGAATCCTATATATTAACTATAAATATATATTTTGAAATATATTCTAAAAATAACATTGAATCAGCTTTACCATTCTAAAATAATTTTCTATCGAAATTTAATTAACCACTCATTCCAAGCCAAAAGGGAATGTTTAAATAAATAATGTTATTGTTATATCATAAATATATTATTTGAATATTATTAATCCTTATAATATAGTTGGTTTTACATGAAAATATTTTCGGCGAGAAAACCATATAAAATGCACATTAGAAATATATTTGATCTATCAGAAAATATAAATTAGTGGAAAATTAAAAAAATATTATAATATATTCTCTTGGATATAAAAGTATAATAGTACCTATATAATCTATTCTCAATTATTGATTACAGAATTAAGCTAAAAATCAGGCCTTATTATGGCCATTATTACCCTGCTTGTCCAATTGTTTCTTAATGAAATATTTGGAATCCATAATGGTATGGTCATTATGCATTTTTATATGATTCTAATAATTTATCTACATTTATTAATATAATTCATATTTCGTAGAAGACCTCAATATTAAATATTAATGAATTCATGAATATGTTGTGCCTCTTGTAATGACACAGAATCTCTATATTCTATACTATTTAAAATAATTCTCCTACAAATAATACTAGATAATAAATCACTAACAAAATTATCAATTGGATGATCTCAATATTTAAGCCATTAAATATTTAAATTATATTATTACTAATATAATTATATTTTTCTTTTAAATTTCTATTTATTAGGTTAAATTATATAGTCCCCCCTCAATATATAATCTTTGAGGATTATGTTTCATAATATTCACAAGAAATTATATATGAATTGGCTCTTCAATGGTATTTTTTAATTTTATGAAAATACCATTAATATTTAAATAAGTTAGAATACAAAAGTAATATCCCTTCATCATATATTGGGGTCTAAATTACCCATATTTTCATTGGAGTATTAAATTAAAAACTTACAAACAAACCCTTGAAAATTACCTACATTAGTTATTTTATCATTCTATATCTCATAAGGGTTATTTTAAATAATTTTTTATTAACCTCAATTATTAGTTGTATAGTTATTCTTTATTGAAAATGTTAATGAAAATAATATTGATCTTGAATTAAATAAAATGAGTTCAGGATATTTCAAAAAATATTCGATACTACCACTCACTATCCCTATTTTGTTTTGTTATTCAACACGTGGAAAACCTAATGGACTTAATCCTGTTAAACACAAATATCATCAAGATATCTAATTTTGAACACTCTCCCATTATCACAGAACATGAAAATGATCATAATCACATTCCTTTTTTGACTACCAGGGTCTATTTGATGAAGCGTTTACAGGACACTCATTTACATTCGAATATTTTGGCCGAAGAAAACATTTTATAATAATTGAAAATTATGAATTATATTTATATAATTCCTATAATAATTATTATGGATGGAATAGAAAAATGGGTTTGTATGTTCATTGGGCAATGTGGGTGACACTAACATCATGTACAAAAAGGATTACATCTTCTGATTAGATATATATTGTTTTTCAAACAAAATATCATTTCAAAAATAACATTTCATTAAATCTTATAATAAATGTTTTTGTTTCTTTATTATAAGTGAGTGTATGAAACCATAACATGGGATTTAATTTCATTGGCATGATGCGGTATCTTTTCATGAAAATTTTTATATTTTAAAATAATTGGGATTTTAAATAAAAAACATTGGAATATTGAAATATTGAAGTGGAAAATAAAATAACTCTGTGAAAATAATATAAATTTTAGATCACATTATAAAATTATTATTTATAACCTCAATCACAAAAATGACTAATAATATTAAAATTATTTTATGACCATTAAAAATATTAAACATATTTAATAATACAGGGGTTTGAAAAGCCAGTTGAACCTATAAAGATAATATTACTCCTTGCATTTTTATATTTAATAAAATTTTAATATCTATCACCTCATGGAATATGGACTTAATATATTCACATTAAATATTCAAAATTATAATTCATTCCATGTAACTCGTAGTTCCATGTAAATTACAATTCTGATATTTCTTCTATATAATAATTAAGTGACTATGGATTTTGGTACAAAAATTCTATTTCTTAAAATAATAATAATGTTATATTTTGATAAAAAAATTATATTTCAATGAAGTTTTATAATGTTCATTTTATAGGAGATTAATGGATTTGGTTTTCCATAAAGATAATTTTTTCAATTGTATCCATATATCATGTACTCATAATGGATACAATATTTGGAAAATATTGGTGTTTTTCGTAGAAATTGCTAATATTTTGAGTGAAATGGGTACGTGAGTGGTTGTCACATGATTTGTAAAAACTATGAACCCATACGAGCAAACCATTCAACCCTATAAAGTGACTATTTTCACAATTGGTGAAAGGATTGTTAAAATATGTTCCCCAATAGGAAAAACTATGACCCCCTCCTAGAATTTGAACATAGTTATGAAAATGGTTAGAATAAACTGTGCACCTTGAGCAGAAAACCATGCATAAAAGGCTTTACTATGAAAAAATTATTAAAATATTTCTTGAACCCAATTATAATTCCTCAATATATGCTATCCAAGACTATAACAAATTTATCTACACAACAGAGTGGCCCAATGGGTTTCTAATTTAATTTGACCTATCTACTTGGTGATTTAAAGTCTAGTATCTACATATTCCCCACTTCGGGTATGTGATGACTTCGTAATTGATTTATAATCTATATCTTGTACTTAACCCATTGGTTTTTGGGATAATATTACATATTTTGGTTGAATATATATTTAGGTATGTTTTTCTAGATTTTCATTCATGGGATCTATATTTTTTTACATGATGTAGGTATTAATATCTAGATCTCCTTATACACTGTTATTCCCTAAAAATGATGGATTCCCTTAGGGAGATAAATAATCAAAAATTGAAGAAGGTGGTATAAAATTCAAATCCCCTAGTATTTATTCCAATTATGTTTATGTAATTTTAAAATTTCTATTTGATTTTTATAAGTTGAATTTTTTATTAAATAAGTTTATATGGTAAATTAAATAATTAAGGGAGATGTGAAATTGGGGATAATTATGATTATAAATTTGAGATATTTAATTAATGGATTAATTATGAATTATTGTACTTTTGAAAACGATTTTTAAATATCCAATTAATTATAAGATATTGAGTTATGTAACATAAGTTAATTAATTATCGAATAATTTTGAAATATTGAGATTGTGAATTGAATGATTAATTGATAAGTTAATTATTGGATAATGAGATTTTGGGATACAATATGTAATTATTTAAGTAATTATGGATTATTCATTAACTAAATCCTGCAAATATTAATTTCATTTATGTGAATAAATAATTGGGTAATTATTTATGGGGAATTATGTGATTAATTTTTTATTGAATTAGTTATTGATTTGATATGACTAATTATTTAATGAATTGATATTGTGTTCATGAATGGTAACATGGGAATTTAAGAATAAATTATGGAATGAGAAGATGGTCATTAAATTGTGTGATGTATGAATGGTATTGGGTCATTCATGTATGAATTAAAGAATGTGACCATTATAAATCAATTTTGTAATGTATGAATGAGGAAACTATATTTCATGTTTTAATTAAATAATGTAAACATGGTTATAAATTTTTTTAAATTAATAATTTTAAAAATGGAATTCTTACATATAATATCCTTTGTAAATTTTCATACTCTAACATGGACCAAAGTGCGTATTGAGATACATGTGTCCCTTGGAACAAGAAGTTTATATGGTCAAATAATGAAAAAGTGATATTACCATTTATTTATGAATTGTGATTTATTATTTACATAACATCTTACATTATTATATTTTTCAGTATTGTTTTATAAATTGATAGGGGGGTGTACTAAGTTATAATGACACACTACTCAGGATGCCAAATTGGTACCCAAATATATTTAATGGTTATTGGATAATATAATGGAAAACTCTCTCATTGAAGGAGATGCATGGTTATAACTTGGATCAGAGAACCAAAAATAGTTTAGGGATTAATTTAGAGTTATGAATGTATTTATTTTTTAGTTTTTATTTTGAGAAATGGAATTAAAAATAGCATGGAATATCAATTGTTCTATTTTGATATTGTTTTTCTAGATTTTTATTATGATACACTGGAATACATATGGAATTTGTTGTACATTTGGATGTTATTTAACTATTTTTGGAAGATTTTTACTCTAAAAATAGACTATAATATCACCATTAATTATAATTGACCCTTTCTATTAGTGGGTATCATCTTATGTATGGGGATTTGTTCTTGAGGTCTTCAAATTAATTATATTTAGGAACTGGTGTATGAAACTTATGCTAGGATGTAACCCATAGGATAAAATATTATGAAAAATAGTGAGGATGGTTCGAAGACAAAATTTATTCTATAGATGTTTCCTTGACTGATGTTTTGGATGCCAGAGTGAATTGGTACAGCAATAGATGATGATTTTGGTTGAAGAATTTGTTTAAGTCACAATGGTATAAAAGTTAATGAAAATGTGAATTGAAATGAGGTTGAAAGATCCAAAAGGAATTAAGCATTGGTTGTTTATTGCATAGACCCATTCATATGTCTTCGGTATGTGTTTATAAAATTTATGAGGCGTGTGTTTTTATATATTTTTAGGTTTCCAAATCCTGATCATTAGTGGTTATTATTTTCATATTTTGGTTCTTCTTCCTAGTATAACAATTATTCAAACAACAATTATTTTTAATTGTTATTTTAACTGTTTAATTTTTTTTTCAATTATTTTTATTGGTGTCAACTCATTTAATTTCATCAAAAATGTTTTATTCCATGATTCAGACATATAAAAATAAGAATATATAATTTCGTTGAATTTTTACAATTAGTTGAATCGATTCATTTACCATGGATGAATTTGTATATATGTTTTTCCATGACTCATTCATTACAGATATTTTCATTCTTTTTGTATATAGAATAAATAATATACAGAGACATATTTTATTTAATTTAATAAAATTATTTATGTATGGTTAGGTGTTAAATTTAAACAGTTTAGATGTGACTCTAATTTATTGTTCAATTTTCTAAAATGTTTATTTTCGTAACATTTATAGTCATATATCACTCAACGTCACATATTTTATTTATTTTTAGACTATAAATATACATGAGTTTATAGACCAATAATGTAGTGGTGTAAAGTGGTATATATCCATTATTTATATTGTTCTGTTCTATGTGTCCCTCTTTGTGACATATTATAGACAATAAAAGATTGAAAAATAAAAGAAATCATTTGACTTGGTTTTTCTACTATTTTATTTGATCAACACACAATATATCCCTTTTCAATCCATAATTTCCAGAACAAATCTTTCAAACGGTTTCGAGGATTTCATTCTCTCTATTATTATAATGATTTTTTAAAAATTAAATGTTAAGGGGAATAACTATTAATTTTTTCGTAAAATGTTATTATAGTAAGACAATTGTATCTTTTCAATAATATATGAATTTTATGTTTCAAATGTATATGTAAGGAAGAAATTAGTATAATTTCCAAATTTATATTTCATAAATGCACTATTATTTATTTTCATTACATTCATATAAAAGTTCAAATTATTCAATTTGTAATAAATTCTAATTATGGGTAAAATATTATTTTATCTATTAGTATTATTTTCATAAAAAATTATACATTATATAAGAGTGATATGTTAATGAATATTTTATAAGTTATCATTTAATTTATATTGACACTATGAATAGTTTCAATTCAAATAAAATTCCCTTCCGTTATGAATATAAAAAACTATATAAATTGAATATAACATTAGATTTTTATTTTATATATGATTCGTTTTTAAATTCTATCTTGGATTTTTTCTATACTAATGGGAATGTATATGTTTAATGAATTTTTTTTTAAAATTATTATTGATGTAAAATGTTTTTCTACTTGAAGGTAAATCATGTTAATTTTATAATGGAGTTTAATGGGATCCTAATTAAAAATGCGGGTCAATAGTAAAAAAATGGTTAAAATTATATTAAACATATTCATATCATACAATAATTTGAGGTATGTGGAGTGACATGTAACATCACTGGGAATTTTTCCCATAAGTGATAATAATTGGCGGCCATATGATTTTATAAGATATTTCAAGTAACATATAAAAAATAAATGAATTAATTTCAAAATAATTTTTAGAGGTCGCATAAATGAAATAAGACTGATGACCTTGTCTACAGGTTCGACATATGTGAAAAGAATTTGTTATTTTTTTAGTTTTTGTAGTAGTATAATTAATTTAATATTTGTGTCTATTTATCTATAACAATAATAGAAAATATAATGTAATTTATAATGTATTGTGTTTTTTCAGTTATCTTATAATAACAATACACTATAAATTTTTACCACGAAATCTTGATGTGTGGTTTATGGTCTTTAATGTTTTTATGAGAGAAAAAATCATGAAAACATTATAAATAAATCATTTTCATTTGATGGAATCACAATTTATGTTATAGAATATTATTTTAATAATCTATAAAATTATGTTCCCCTAGAAGTTCTATTTATTTAATTTTGATGTTAGAGATTGAGATTTATCTTATGTGCAATGGTCAAATTGTGAAGTCGTAATTAATTTATGAGGGGGAGGGGGTAACAATATTAAAATGTTATAGGATTAATAATTTCTTATTAATGTTAATTATATAATAATAAACATTTTTTTTATATTTTCTATTAAATTAAATAAATAGAATTCATTAAAAAAATATTTACTAATAAAGATAGTATATTAAATTATATATGTGTGTGTTCTCATTTTATTAATTATAAATTTATAAAAAATATAATATCCAAATATTATGATATATTTTTTTATATAAATAATTTTTTTCATGAAATAAGATTTTAATTTAAATTAATATTCAAAATTATAAACTAATACAATTTTTATAAATATGAAATTATTTTGTTTAAAATTTTATTTTAAAATAAATATTTTTATTTGAATATTTATAAACAAAACTATCACTTGAATAAATAATTATATATATATATATATGTTATTTGATTGGTAATAAAAGAATTTAAAAATGAAATATATTTTATTATAACATTATGACTATAATATGTATTTTTTAATAAGATATTGTTTTTTCAAAGATATGAAAATAATCAAAATATAACTATTTAAAAATAGAATATAAATTTACGCTAAAATAGTTTTTATAAATAAATTTAATTAATAATTATAATATTTTCATAAAATCATAATTATGAATATGATAAAATTTATATTTTTTAATAAATGTTTAAAAACAAAAAATAAACATAAAAATAAGTATCACAATTTTAATTATATAAATTTTCAAATTTTTGAAGGTTATAAATATATATACATCATATTAAAAAATCGTATGATTTAATTCATAAATATTTTTTATAAAAATAAGAATATTATGTAAAATAAATTGAAATTAATTTTCTTATCGATTATTTGTAGTTAAGTGGATTTTAAAAATTTTAATAATATCATTGACAAATATTAGAGGGTTAAAATTCAAAGGAGGTATTGATTTTAGAAAGATATTTCTTTAAATTAATAGAAAATAATGTCATCTACATTGTTTTTGGGAGACTTAGTGTGGATGGGTTGAAAACCTATTAACCAATACAGATAAGTCCTTGAGCGGAGTTTTGGTTTCTAGAGAGGAGGGGTTAAACCACATAAGGATTCTTAAATGAGTAAAGGGTTTTATCCACTATTGTAGTTCTTGTTATGAAAAATTAATTACAAAAGAGAATAAAAAATAGAAAGAAATTATGCTTCAGATTTATATGATGGAAACTCATTCCCCATCCTCACGTAATAAATTTTAAATCATTTAGATAGCTGCGATTATTATTATTTTGATGTTTTTTAGTATAGATATGTTTTGGTTATTAATTTAATATTTTTAATCTTAATACACCAACTGTATTATAGAAATTACGATTTGATATGATGGTTTTGAATGTTTGAATAAATTTTTAACGATATCATTCAAAATTAAAATATTTAATTTATTCTATATAGTTTTATTTCATCCATAACAATGTATATTTGTGACACATTTATTTTTATCTATAATTATAATATGTTCATTTTCATTGAATTAAATTTATACAAATTTTTCCCTGATTCATTCATTATAAAATGTTTAATCATTTTTGATGTGGAATGGAAGGGAAATGAAGAAGGATTTAATTTATTGAAATCCTATTGTATTTAATTCAAATTATGTTTTAAAATTAAAAAGTTCATTTGAGAGTCTTATTAGTGCATCATCTTTTAATTTAAACTTCTTTACAAAAAATATTATCCAATATCATTTTATGACAATTTTTTTTATTTTAAGAGTATAAATATTGTTGAGAATATATTATATAGAGGTATCATTTAAAAGGGAGTCAGAGCCAATAATTACTTTGTTTGGTACTATGTGTTCATCTTTGATATGTTTGATAGACAGTGTGAGATAGAGAGGGAAATGAAATATTCTTCGCCGATTAATATCTTGTTTGATGTGTTCAATGTCTAGAGGACCCCTTCTTCATCCTCTATGTCCATCCAATCACTAAAAGAGGGCTTCCATGGTCATGGATAGAACTAAAATTAGACTAACATCGATTGATATTATATTATGGAGAATAATAATGTCTATTTTTATTTTATATTTTATAAAATAATATTATATTAAGAAATTTGTAACTTTTTAAAACAAATATTATTTATATGTTTTTAATTTTTTAAAAATATGATATTATTATGCTTTGTTAAATAATATATTTTAAATTAAATATTCATATCTTCATTATAGTAAATTCATAGATCAAATTACTCAATTTAGAATATTTTTTTAAAAAATTAATATTTTTTTGTATAAGTATTATATTTATAGAAAAGGATCATATTTTATTGAAGAAAAGAACAGTAAATAAAATTTTATAAAATATAATTTGATGTGAATATAAATTTTTAATATTTCCCATGCATATATAATGGAAAAGAGTTATGAATATCTGTAAGATTCCATCCATTGAATGACATATTTTTTTAATTTATTTATTTTACATTTTAAATTCTTCCACTATTTATTAATATCAATGTTTTATCTATGTTTTATGAACACTTCTTTGGAATAATTATTAAGGTTATTAAATAACATTATTAATGAAAATATTTCAATTATTTTATATAAATTCTGTTAATCAATTGTGATTCAAAATCATATATCTTCAAGAATAAAAAAAATCTAAAAATAAAATTTGGCGGATGCAGATAGAACAAAAAAACAAGGAATATAGTGTGAACTCACAACCTAAAAAAGACATCATCTGATCATTTATACTACTAAATGGACACATTTTTTAATATGATCTACCCAATATAATTTTAATCCATAAAACTATTAAAATGAAATTCTTTATACGGATAAATCTGACTTTCATTTAAATAGTATTATTTTAATTAATTTTCAAAAATAATTAGTAATTTTTAAAGTGTAATATAAATATATCTTATATTTATATTCGATATAAATATATTATAGTTTTATAATAGTATGTATAAAACTGTTTTTAAGTAGTTTTAATTCCCCTTCATCATTAATTTTATACTGATGACTTATTTTAAAAAAATCATAGTTCATTTAGGAGTTCTCCAATGGATATCTTCATATAATGAGTTTGTGCATGTTAAAAGAATTGAATAATTTTTTTAGTTTTTTTAAAATATGATAAATCATTTTAATTTTTATAATTATCTAGAACCTAAACTGGATGTGATTATGGAATTCATAATGTATGGTGTTTTTTAATCAGTTTTGTTTTATGAAAATATACACATTCTATTGTTATAACTGAATCATGAATCATGGGATCTATTCTTTATAAACATTAACCACTCTCTGATTTCTCCAAGCTAAGGAAATATTATAATGTTGGGAAGCCCATGAATTATTATGGTGGTATTATTTGATGTTAGATTCATATTCATTCAATTTTATCATGCATTTCATAAATTTTTTAGAACATCATTTTTTATTTTGAGAATAGTCATTTTAACATACAATGTGAATGTCTCCTGTAAAATATTAATAAATCATCTATTCATAGCTCTAAATTATTAACGTTGGATCATTATATAATATTCAATGTTTCCAAAAAATTATAAATATACATAAAAGAAATGAAATATTTATTTTTATCATTAAATATAAAACATAATTTGAGAGATTTGTTTTACAGATTTATCACTGAAATAGACTCATTTTATGAAACCTACAATGTATGACACAAATGATATCATATATAGTTATTTTAAGAAAGAAAAGGTCTAAATAGTTACTAATTATTTTTTGATGGTGTAAAGAATTTTATATTTTTATTATAATTAATTAGAGAATTAATTTGGTTATTGACATTTTTTTCTAGTCAATTTTTTTAAAACATCAGTTTACATATATTTTCATGGATTTATGTGTGAAATAAAATTTCATAAAGTAGTTTTTTTTATAAAAATGAATATTTTATCAAATTACATGTATAATTCTATGGAATATATGTGTGAATTTTTTAGGGAATCATGAGAATGATGTATTGTTTTAATTATTATTCATGGTATTTATTAAAAAAAATTATATTTTGGTTAATTTGTGGAGAACACACAAATAATATGTTATTGTAATGTAAGGAACTATATTGGATAATTGATCTATATTGATTAAATTTGATATCAATTATTGAGTATTAAACGAGAGACAATGAATCACATGGAGGCCCGATGTAGAATCAAATTTATACATATAATGACCAAAAAATAAAATTATATTTGCATGAATTTTTTTATGAAAATATGTTTCATAATATATTATATTATGATGTTACAAAATAATTGTTTATAAATAGATGCTTTTATTTTTTATTCAAAAATATGATTTGAAAATTTACACAATGAGATTTTTGGGGGAGAAAAGAATCATTTGGAAGAGAATCCTGACACTCTAATGTTTTGATATTGAAAATGTAATATTATAAACAAATTGTGAATAAAAATGGTAAGATATTAAATTCTTTATCTAAATTATTATGGATACATGATTGCTTCACGTCTTTAGAGATCCATCATGTAAATTATATAATAGAAAATAGAGGTACCAGATTATTAATGGACCGTGATTGGTTTCAATCTCAATGAAGAATGACTATATTCCCCTCTATTCAGACCGTAATAAAATACACCTGACTTCCCCCGAGCCATTGAAATAATATTAATTAAAAGTAAAAATAATTATAAAATTTTATTATAAGATTATTTATTTTATAATTTGTTTCAAGTATGATTGTAACATTTATTGAAATATATATGTCGACATATTATTGTACATAATTTGGGAATTTTTATTTCAATTGAGGTTATTATTATATTTTTTACAATACTATTCTTTTAAGGATGTGTTTTTTTAATTAGATTGTTGTGTATAAAAATATTCAGATTTGGGAAAAGTTTAATTTAATTTCAATTTTAAATATTATTATTTTTATATTTATAAATAAAATAAAATAGTTTATTATACTACTATCATAAACATACACAACTAGAACCCCTCATATTCTTGCATTATAGTTGCGGGTGATAGTTAATTCATACCTCCAATAGGTCCTGAGTTTTCCAACATCACTGAGATTATATGAAATTTATATTTGAGGAATTACTATCTTATATCCAAGAAATAAATAACTATTATACCAATAGAAAACATAGTATTGGTAAATAAAGATCTTCTAATATCCCATATTGTAGTAATATTCTATTGTAAGTAAAATATGGGAAATAAATAAAAATAATTTCTTTTGTTGTGACTCTATATCCATAACAAGGAACCATGATATTACTAAAATAGTTAATCAGAAAAATCACAATAGAAAATCTTTTTTACATATATATAAATGAAAAAAATGTAACATCAGTAATATAGTAAATAAGATCTCTCGAGAGAATTTAGAATAATAGTAGTAATTCTCATGTGAACAAAAAAATAAACAGGAACATATTAGATCAAATACTACAAACCTAATAAAGCATCACTCACATTCTATTTCATCATATTTATTGAATGTAATAGAAATAAATATTTGAAAACGGGCACCCAAAACCATAACCCCAATAATGTTCAAACATCATTCACTAATGTTAACCATTTTTTTATCCACCCTCTAACACTTGATGTTGGTATGGTTGTAACCATACTCATTTGAAAAAAATATGTGGATAAGTATTTTAAAATAAATTTAGTCCAAACAATAAAAAAAAACCCTTTCACAATATGAAACCACATTATTTTTATTATCCCATATCAACATCTATGAATCCCATATCAAATATAGTAATACTTCATCAACTTAATGGAGTTCAAACTCCTTTTATATCATTTCAATGTATGGACCCCACTATAAGTACTCATTCTATCTATGTAGCCAATATATTGTATCACATGTGATATGAACAGGATGGAAGGGGTCTTTCTATCCATATATCCTCGTCAACATTGATGTTTGAAAAAAAAATCTAAAAATAAACCATATGAGCATCCATATTGTTATTTTAATTTTATAGGGTTAAAAAAAATTATAAAAATATATATATATAAATACCACACATAATACTTTTATAGAGAGTCCACAAAATTATCATACCATCATATAAAAAACCATCACATTAGTTTTATCACCCCACATATCCACCACCACTAACATAGAATAAAAAAACCAACCAACATTCTATCAAAACATGATACAATTATGAATAAACAATTTCCTATATAATAAATAAATTTTTCATTTTTTAATTGTTATAGATATTGAATGTATAGAATATATTAAATTCCATATTCAATGGAAAATAATATTGTGTCAATATCACCATTAATTTAGCGAACATAACAATATATTTCATCATTACATGTTGGTACATTTTTTCACTCTTGAGAAACTCCATCAAAATCCAAAATAAACAATAATTCCATTATTCCAAAACTAACTTCGCATATCCTCTTACCATTTATCCCAATTGAACCACAAACCCATCAGGAGATTCAAACCATTCTAATGAATACATACCCCTTACTAAAAATCATCATCCAATACTCCACTGATATCCAACTCATATCAATAAACACAACCTCAATGAAACAAATAGGTCATACAATATAATATTACTTCACCACCTTGAAAAAACCCCACAATGGCCCTCACATGACCATAGAGTTACAACCATATTAAATTCCTTATTGGGGAAACATACAAAAAAATACAACGTATATATAAATTTTAAAATGATAACTACAAAACACTTTTTCATTACAATGTGACAACCAATTATTATAAATATCCCCACACAACCAATTAAATTGAAATATTTACATTATAAACCATTAACAAGATCATATTGCATCCATGAATACATAGATTCATGATATACGTCTTATCAAAAATTTCTCTTTTGTGGGAAAAAAATAAAATTATTATATCATATTTAAAATATCTCATTATTTTGTAAACACATGTTGTTCCCCATATTCCCATAATTATCTTGAGGTATAGATCATTAGGTATATTTTTGTAGTCCATAATATTCATCAAAACAAAACAAAATCATTAATATCACATTGAAGACATTGAAAAGTTTGGCTACATAAAAACCCTATCTCAACAAGATAATCACAATTTAAAATTAATATCATGGAATGGATGTGATGATGATACTAATAAAAATACCTATTGGAATCGTTGATCATATAATACCACAAAAATTCTAAATCCAAATCCAATACCTAAAATTACAAAATTTTATCTCTCAAAAGAATTAATCTTTCTCATATTATGAATGGTATAAAATAATGATGGATGGATGGGGAAGTACCCACAGATATCATCTGTAAGATATCTAGAAGAAAATGTAAAATTTCTTTTAATATGGGAAGAATGGTATCCTAAAATATCCTTAGAGTAAACCAAGAATTTTTGGAAGAATATGTGAATGAAAAATAATTTGGTAATCCTAAAAATATATTCAATATAAATGATATATAACATCTCATTTCTAGGGTGATTTTTATGGTGCAATGAATATTTATTTTCAAAAGCCAAGACCCAAGATGAGTGAACACATAATAATCTATTTAGTTAATAAAATAAATGGAAATTACACTAATATTCAAACATAAATACAATAATACTTGTATAAAATAATATAATAATTGATACTCCCTGGATATACTATACATAATGAAAAACACCTTATAACACATCATGAATTGCAGAACACAATAACATGCCAGTCAACCTATCTAGCAAAATCAGAAACTATAATCTCCTAGAAAATTCAATGAGGAACACAACACAATATTTCAAAACCAAATATTTCATTAAGATCCAAATAATTTGACATTTATATAAATTAATGATCACACTGCAAGGTTCCTAGAGATAGAATATCCACCAAAATCTGACCACAATGGTGATTCACTAAAACTTGAAACACAATGCCATATTAAGACATTCCAATATCTAACATGTTAGAACACTCATACAAGAATCAATACTTAATTCTAGGTGATGGTTTTAGATAAATAATCACATAACCCATCATGCATATATCAAGAATTTATGCCACCCACAATATGTGTTGTATCATGGAATGATAGATTTTATCGTTAAATTAGATAACTATCAATCAATTATACCCCCACGAATGAAAAACAAATCAAAACGGACAAACCAATGAAAAAACTATACAGGAACCCCCAATGAGATACCCATAAAATAAAATGATTTAGTCAACCATGAACAATAAAAAAATAATCCATAAATATTCCAACTAACAAACATGTTACAACATCATAAAAGAATCAATAAACATCTGTGGATGATTGCATCTACTACTAAACCTGCACCACAAAAAATGTATGGAATCAGTCATAATCACGATGAGTCCAACTATGAAATATATAAGTATTATACACTAATAAACATACTATTTTGTATCATCCTCTTATACCATTATCTATTCATGAACCATATGAATCATTTCTGTTGTCCTTTCCACCTATTTTATACAATGTCTTACGTACTCTACAACCTTAGTCAATCGTAGAGGAGAAAAAATATACTATAAAATAAATGTAATGGAACAATTCCAAAATTGGAGTTTATTATATTTTAATAACTATTAATTTCTATTGGAACTTATATTATTTGTGATCCAAAAATATTTGGAAAAAATTCTCAAAATGTTTCCTTGAACATGTCAATGGTAAACACTTCTGAATCATATATCCCATGATAGAAAGAAGTGTTATAGAAAAAATGGATCAAAAAGTATGATGTAATCAGAAATTCACATAAATGGTAAAATTATGATCAAAATAATAAATGAAATTCCTCATTACCTCCACTTGTAGGACAACTATATCTACCTTCACCTGGTTAATACCTCAATAGAACATTAATACCTAATCACTATGAAGTTAAATAACATCATCAACTCGTCCATGATCATAAAAATATATCCACATCCTCCAATGTATTATTATATTCTAATTATGAAATATATCAATATATTCTCTCATTTTTATTCAGGAAATTTTACTGGATATAAAACAAATCCCAAAACCAAAATCTCTACATTCACTTTCTATTAGAATATTGATAATGATATACTTATTCTTAAAACTAAATCATCTTAGTACACCAAATCATTCACGTATGGCAATAATAGTTCTTATAATTGTAGTATATAATAAAACCACTATATTATAGATATCCTTGAGAACCTCCCCAACCATTTAAAATAGTTGAAAACATTTTCCTTGAAACATAATACCATGAAATCCATCAACCTACCATATCGCAAATGAATCAAAACGAATAATATAATTTTTTATCTCATATAAATAAAGGTTTTTCTACTAAGAATCCTCATCCTATAATATGAATAGGAATCCACTATAATCCTAAAATGGGTAAACCCATCAATTTTATTCTCTTTAAAAACATTCATTAGTGAATATCCTCCATCTATTTGAAAAATTATCATGACTCTAGAATAGAATATCCACATTAATTTCTACATAAAAAATTAGTAATTATATTCCCCTTCCTATATATTTATAGAAAAAACAATCACTACTCACATATGATCATGCGTGGAATATTTATTATTCATGGAACACAGCTAAATGTCCATAAATGAAATAACTACTATTTATTAAAATATGATATAAAAAATCATATGGGAATCATCACAAAACCCCATAATCATCAATCCATACTTCTGACTCAAAATGATGTGGAAGTCGATTGATCTCTTTTTAATATAGTCAAACGATAGATAGATGTGATTGGACCATCTACTATCAATATTCTTCCTATTAAATAATTAATATGGGGTTTGGACCCATGATAAATCATTAATTATCATATGATAATAAATTGTGAAATTAAGGAAATGTAATGAACTCTAAAATTTTCATTTCTACATAAAATGAAGAAACATCCTCAATATTTGATAAATCAATCCCAACTCACTATTTATATAATAAATTAATATATATTCACTTAAAACATAATAAAAATTAACAAGGACATTTTATATTAATTTTAAAAATGTTGATTGACTTGTAAAATAATAAAAAGGTGTTTTCACATCTATTACTATCTCTTAAAAAAATTTAGTATACCCTAAATAAAAAATAATGTTAAATAAATCATGTATTTCACAGAACAGATAGATTAAGAGTCCTACTAATATTAAATAGATTTCTAGTGTTTTAAATTGATGAATATTATGTGAATATTTCTATTAAAATAACGAATAAATTCACAGGGATACATTCCACCTACCCAATTATCATCCAATTATCATAACATAGATAAATATTTAAGAGATTACTAGCTCTATTAAATACGTTTGATAAATCATATAAACATGGATGTTATTATCTTGTCATTAATATAATCAGATTAAATAATATCCATTACATAAATAAACACTTACAACTATATTCCATATTAATTAAATACACATAATCACCCCATGATAACACATTAGTCCCAATAAAAACGTTCTTCACTTGATAATATATCTCATACATCAACTCTATAATTCCAGAATATATCATCTAATAATGATACATAATGATATGAGACAGACTAGTGTGAATCTATATTCAAATATTTATATCAACTTAAGGTGGTTAATAAAAAACATCACTAGGAAGGCATTATAGGGATATTATATGACTATAGAAAACTCCACCTCATATATATGCACTAAATAATAAAAATTATTCATACTATGTAAGGTATTACTCATAACATCTAAATCCCATTTCATGATTCTCATCACCACTAAACTCCAAAAATTGATCCTCCCCATCATTTAACACATTTTTTACCATTAATTAATAAATATTCACTAACACATATATCATCAATTTCATGTTGAGAACATCATCATATGATTATACAAGAAGCAAAATAAAATCAAGGAATGTTTGATTTCTCCTATAGTTAAATAAAAACCCCAACATAATTCAACCGAAATCACAAAATATTTTTATACCATATTAATTGATATTGGAATCACAGTCCTCTCCCCCTTATATATGGTCTCATGTACTATATGGGATATTATTAAGGAGTCTGTAACTTTGGAATAAATTAAAATATAATCCATGGAAGAATATATATAGAAGATACATTGGACAATATCCATTCTCTTTTGAGTAAAAATATATAGTGATGTTGTTTCCTTGGAATTCTCAACATCTTACCTAGAAAAAACTACATCAAAAGTTGTGCATATGGATTTTTTTCAGATACAGGGACCTCATTGGATTGTATCTTACTTCCACTAACAATAATAATTAAAAATAAATTATACAAATACTACTAGAGTAAACAATTATAGAAACAATGAGATTAATTGGTGATATGTTATATCAACACATCCTACAGACTAACCACACTGAACAATTAGATATTGATATGATAGTTCCCGTGAACTCCATTAGTAAATCACAACTGTAAAGAACATCTTGTGGGTAAACTAAAGTTGTTTCACAGGAGAAATTATAAAAATAAATCTTATTTGGATGATTGGTATATGATTGATACCTCAAATATCATAACATCAATAAATCACCACTGATATACCTTTCATTTAGGGTCCTTGATGGGTCTCACAAGACATACATTACACTTGATATGAATGTATTCTCTCAATAACATCTACAATTATTTTTTACCTACAAATATATTTCAATCTTTTATGAGGTGACGATATAGAGAGATTTAGGACACTTCCCCTCATCAAAAAATAGAGATAAAAATCCTCATTTGATAATAGATGATGGATATAAAAAATATAGTCCATATATATGATGTTATCTACCATATATTTGAGCATTACTACTATATAGTGAGATCTATAAACATATATTTATCCCCCATAACTGATGAATGAAACCTATCATTAAAATTCCATAAAAATCAACTAAATTGATATATGTTCCCTTGTATAGAAAATATGCAGTATTAACCACTTCCAAAATGTTCCCTATATATAAGTAAAAGTAAAACATGATACTAAACCCTATAATGAATAATAATAATTTTGAACCTAACCTCCTCTAACCAAGGTATTATCACCATTTTAGTTATTCTCACCTCTTACATTACTATCCCATGAAATTGAAACACACAAAATTTCTTCCTCAATATCATATCTTCCATATCCAGTTCCAGAATCCTATAGAAAACCAATTCACATAGATTTAACACACAATATATAGACATGAAAAAAATATGAAATTTTGAAATATCAACCCAAATAACCATACTACTATGATATATAAGATGGATTTAATTTCATGAAATTAATTTAATTAAATTCATATAATTCCACCCCCAAACAAACCAACTAAAGAATAGGGAAAAAATAGCATGATTTATGTACAAAAATTATGTATCTACCCTACATGAATCAAAATATAAATTTTATATTCCATAAATTCTAGTACATTGAATCAAATATAGTGGGACTCAAAAATCCCACAAATTTTCTAGTTTCAAAGAATTATGTTATGAAACATGTTTATCTAGTACTATTTCTGTAAAAACCATTACAATATCGTCCATTTCATGGCACCCATATCCTTTAAAAAAATTATATATATTATTTTATAACAATCTATCATGAAATTACCCCACCTATAAACCATCATGGGACTATAGTGATGATTGAAATTACCCCTACAATACACCTCAAATTAGCTTATATTTGGAGAGATGAATTTTTTTATAATATATTTAAATATATTAATAAGCTAAATTACTCACTATATCCCATGAATGAACAATTTCATGATCGACCAACCATTTAATATAAATAAACCAAGATAAAAGAAACCACAATTCATTAATATGTTGTAAAAATAAAATTCCCAGAATAAAATATGAGTAAATTATTGGGCATCAACGCCACATATAAAGAGCCTTAGGTCCACTCTCAAATGTTTGTAGTGAAAAAAATTGTTTGAATGTTGGTATTGATACAATGATAGATGAACATATATTTATGTTATAACACTTCATTGATATATACATTATAATGAAAAAAACATTTCTGAATCCTATGAATGGAAGGTTTAATTTCATTTGGGACCAATTAAATAGACAATATATATTTAAATTCATCTGATCTATAAAATATAATATTACAATAAAATTTCCCCTTTTATACTTCTCATAAGTTATACTCATTATTATAACACGTGGAATGGAACCATAAGAACAGTGCGTGCTGAAACACTCAGTAAATGAATAATTAACAAATATATTTTTAAGGATTATACCAAACGAATATGAGAACATGTAAAAATATAATAAATAATATATTAAAATTAATATTTGATAATACGAGTTTTCTATATGTAATTATTTAATAACATGTTTTCTTAAATTTACAATGAAATACCATGAAATCATATTATGGAATTATGAGTTTATAAAAAATAGATATGATGTTTGATCATATGAATGTGAAATAATTATTTATACAAAAATAATAATTAACTATTGGTCAAACACATTCATAATAAATCATCACATAATGTCTCAAGTAATAAAATTCCAGTACTTGTTACATGATGTCTCAGTAATTACCTAATTTAATCCATTATCAATCAGTAATAAGAACACATTGAAAATTATTGACTTCGGTATCATAACATTTAGTTCATTATATACACATGTATAAAAACTCATTGCCTATTAATAAAAAATATTACATTGAAAAATAATAGTCCATAATTGATCTTTTAAATGAATAGGTGGTTGGGTGATTAAAAAATTTATTTTTAATGTATTATAAATAATATAATTTTGGTATACCATCATTGAAAACCAACATTAAAAAATATAAAAAAAATATTTTTTGAAAAGTGGATATGGGAATTATGAATTTAATGTGAGATTACACATAATTATATCTCCAATTATAATATGAAATATTAATAAAATGGAATAAAATAAACAAGGAATAGAAACTATCATTAAAAAGGATAAGAATATTATAAACTACATTATACATTTTATGATGGTAAAAACATTGAGGAGTTAAAATTGAATAAAAGTTATCTATTTAAATTCATAGAATAGAAATGTACCTTTAAATAAAATAATAGACTCTATGTAACAAATCTTGATTGAAACAAGATCAAGATGTTTCCTGATAACTAAACTTATAGAGATGAGTTAACAAAAATCCCTTCAAAAATTACTATTATTAGAATCCAAAAATCTAATTATAGACTATATATGGCTATTAACAACCCTTTAGGCTCATGTACATGAAAAAATAAAATATTTATTTAGTAATAATAATATATAAAATATATGATTGATTATAATATTAAACATGTGCATCAAATATGAAATGGAGACAATGAAACCCTAAGCTAAAATCGTGAAATCCATAAATTTACCTTAATTCCATGTATAAAATATATTGGTGACAATAAAATGTTTCAAAATCATATAAATATTAATAATATTCTATGATATATTTTTTAAATTATCATCTATATGTATATTTGTTAGTAATTAAATATTCTCAATAGGGAATTTGTTTATTATTGTTTATTTTTTTCTAGTTTCATAATAGGGGGATTTTATTAATTATAATCCAAAATTTCATCATTAAAAAAACATAAAACATAATATAATTGATTATTTATTGTATTATATTATTTAATAATGTAATTATATTAGTCATTATATGAGATCAATGATGGTGAAATTACTAGTGAGAACATTTTTAGATTGTACTGAATATACATTAGTGTCTTAATAAATGAGTTTCTGTAAATGTGACCATTATAGAAAAAGAAAATATTTTTTACATATTTATATAATATATTAACATTATTCAAACGTTCAATTTTATTTTGAATTTTCATAAATTATTTTTTATGTATGTTGTTACACCTACCCAAATATGCTCATACCATAATAATTTGATATGTACATATATAAATGTTGCTTATTTTTTAATAATACGATTAATATAGAAGAATAATATTTTTTTACATATTTTTGTGGCTTAAAATAATATTTTAATGTAGTTTCAGAATTAATAATTAAACTAGATGAAAAATGAGATACACTAAATTAGGTAGGTGGATTTCCAGACATGCTAAAATCAAATATTTTCATCCCAATAAATATTAAAAATGGATGTTAATTGTTATTAAAATTACTAATTATTAATCAATATATGGAATATAATTATTTAATTAAATATACTATGGACAATAATATATATGAATGTGTGATAAAAAATATAACATTATTAAGAATATTAGTGCTCACCTTTTGGAAATGTGGTTTCCCATATTGGACTTCATGGAAATAGTGGGCATTTTAAAAATTCATTTAACTAGAATATAAATTAATAGAAGGGCGATTATTAGTTATTGAAAAAGGTAGATGTCGAAAAGTAATCTGAAATTATTTACATTTCATAAAGGGGTGTTCAAAAGTCTTGTTTGTAAGTTGTCCTAATTGGTTTTAAAAAATACATAAACTTAATAAGAATAATAGACTTACATTATATTTCTGTAATAGTCCAATATGAAAAATAATTAATTTATATATACGTTTAGACCTTCCAAAAATAAACCATCAAATTATAATTTTTTTAATCACGTTAGGTCTTTTACACAATTGAATAACACATTCGATCTTTTAGGTGTTTACCTATATAATAATATTTTAACTATGTAATGCGTATTTATACCCCAAAATGAAATCATAATTATTAAAATATTTTCACATATTGTTTTAAATATGAAATATAATTTTAAAAATTATAATAATATATGTAATAAATATTAATTGTAATATTTACACATGTATCTATTAAAAACCCATTTTTGAAAAATGATTATTTCTATAAATATAATTCAAATAAAAGATAAAATAATAATAGAATTTTATTTTAATTATATTATTTTTATTATTTTAAAATTATTTATTATTAAATAGATTTAAAATAAACACTAAACTGAATTTTACAATTAAAATATTTTATTAAAAAATTATTTATTTTTATGTCATAATTATATCCATTTATTTCCATAAGCAGTATGATTATTTTTTTAAAATAAAATATTTAAATCATCAATAAAATAGATTATTATATAAAAATATTATGAAATTAATCTTATTAATGTTTTTGCATGTTTAATTTAAAAATTAAAACTATTTGGAATAATTTTTCTTTTAATATTTAAACTATTTTTTCGGAAAAAAATAATATATCAAAATTTAATTTCTTGAAAATTAATTTTTAAATCATTAATTCTTCTTATTAATATTTCATAAAATGTCTAGAAATAAAAAATGGTAATATATTAGGTAATATATTTTAATATTATATATTTTAAAAACATTATTTTCAGTATTATTAACATCATATATTATGATAAAATTAACAGCACATCCATTTAAAATAAATTATTTCATAATGAATAATTTTACACATTAAATTATATTAATTTTTATCCTATACATATAAAAATTTTTAGTTGTAAAAAATATCACTTTTATTTTTTGGTCTTGTTATTCATGAATGTATCATAATAGTTTTACCTAATATCTCATTGATCATTTTAGTTTTTTATTTTGTATGAAACATGCTATTGATAAAATTATTATTTAAATGAAAAAATTCAAAAATCCACATGTTTTTAATGCCCCACCATAAAACGTTAATGATCAAAATATAAATCTTCATTTACTATAGAGTATAGATATGAGATCAATAAGAAACACATTATATATCATTTAATTATATATCGAAATCATTATCACTTGCATGATTGGGAAATTATTTTTCCTATATACACTTTTTTGGGATATATAATTCACAACATTATTTACATCCTAGTTTTCAACCAAATACTAAAACAAAAAAGGGCATGTAAATGTCCAATATAATTTGCGAAATTAAAATCATAATATTTCTTCTAAAATGGAATCCTTGTTAAAAAATAGGGTACAATTAGTTCAACTATATAACCCATGTTTCATCTAATAATTCTCCTACCTTACTCTTGGTATTCAATTCCCATTTTTAGAATATTATCCATAATATAATTCTTGCAAAAAAATTGGTATATTTAATTTGATCATATAGGTTTATAATGATAATTTAATTAACCCAGTAATATCCCCTACTAGCTAGGTGAGCAGTTTTAGTCCCACTCAATAAAGATAAGTTTGAAGATAATTTGAATGATGCAATAAAAATATATGTTGATTACACCAAGTTGAATGTAGTTCAGATCCACATCCTCATTTGAGTAAATGTAAAAAAATTTCATTTCTATGAGAACAAAAAAATTTACACTTCACCAAAATTACATTTTTTTATCCCAAATAAATCCATATCCCATAGCCTTATCTATAGGCTTTTCACTAATGTAATATTATCTTTATCACCCAAAAAACTACACAAATAATCAATATTAGTGAAACCCACCACAATTCCAATTAGGTGTCCCTATACATGAAATCATTTCCCCAATTATAGAAATAATTTCATTACTAAATGGATTGGATAAAGATTGGGATGATCTTATATTAGTTATAGATAATTAAAATAAGATAATAATTAAAATATAAAAATATTCTCAAAATACGATGAACTGAAGGATTATTTTTTTTGAGGAACAATGACATAGGATAATTATTTAAAAAAATAGTCTTTTTCATTTCATAACAAAAAAATATTTGAATCATTTCTCAACATTTTGAATATTATACTCATCATCATAAGCTCTAGAGGGGATATATCAAAAAAAAGTAAGCACAAATTCTAATTCATAGAAAACCATATAAATGTTTAATTAGGGGTTTGAGTGAAATCAAAAGAAGAATCAAGAGTAGGAAATAAATATATTATTAAAATTAATTTTATATAATAATTTCTTTTCATAAGACATAATAAAATGTTTTTTGAATTAAAAAAAATACCAGTAGGAAAAAAAAATTTCTGTAATGATATAATTAAACATTGATATAGTGAGTGATCAATGATAAGATACATAAGGATGTGAAAAGGTATAATAAATAACTATCTAACAACAATAATAAATAGAAATAATTTCATTGTGTTTTAGTTATTAGAAACATTAAACACATTATATGGTGTCTTATGAAATAATTCCAGGATCTAATTATGTGTCTCAGACCATATGTCATGTAAAAATAGTTACCCAACAATCATGATAGGAAGTCTCTTATTAAATCAAGTATCATAACTTATAGCCCAATATTAACTATTTTCTCAAAACGCATGGTCCATTATTTATTCAACTATAATATATCTGAGTCGAATTTATAATCAAGTATCATAACTAATTTTTTGTTTTACATCACGAGACATAATACCATATCTAATGAATTGGAAGGTAACATTGTACCTCAACCAAAAAGATGTTACATATTCATTCCACTTGGAATAAATTACTCCTCAAATCATGAAGAACACGTTGAAATAAAATAGGTTTCATATAATTTTTGAATGGAAACACAAAAAAGTATCTTTAAGAACATAAATGGTTGATACATACTATTCAGTCCCCATAATTGTGTATTTCATACCATAATTTAACGGACTATAAAAGGAAAATAATTTTTATTTTATTAAATTCATTATTGATAAATATAAAATTTAAGATAAATTACAAAATATTTTTTAGAAAATACAATTATTATTAATATAAATGTTTAATTTATGATCACAATGAAATTCATTTTTTATAAGGTGAAGTGAATATTTTTAAATAATTTAGTGTAAAAAAAAATTTCCATAGTAAAACATTGGATGATAATGAAATATAAAAAATTGTCATATGAAAATATAATTAAAACTCGTAGTTTTAGAATCTCGGACACTAGAAACCTAGAAAAAGTTATTAAAACATTGTATTTGAATAATTAAATACACTAATCATTGAAGGATTATTAAATTTAGTTATCATGGGATATAAGAACTGATATTTTTTCATTATTATGATTAATATTAGACAAAAAATCTTGATAAATTTATGTTCATCCTTGAATATCATCCAATTTGTTTCATCAGATATAGTGGAAATGAAAAAATAATAATTCATCTATTTAAATAACCAATTATGGTTTAGGGGAATTTTAATTCTAAAATGATAAAATAATATATAATAAATATATAGGAAATTTAATAATTAATATATGTTCAAATTACAAAAGGTATAATTTCTGTATAAGAATAATGTGGATATATGATATTAAGTTATCAATAAAGAAAAAAGATAAATCATTATATAAATGATAATTAAATGAATGTCTTAAACAATAAATAATAAACCTCACTTTAAGGACTTTATCAATGTCAAATCCAATTAATTCATAAGGAAAAAACTAATTTCCCAACTATTGTGGCTACATGATTTGATTCAGTAAAAATATTTATATAGAAAGGGGAAAAAATTATTTGACCCCTCATTTCACATTAATGTCACATGAATTCAATTTATATTCAATGATAAATATAATTAATTATTAAAATTTCCATTAATTGTTTTTTATATTAATTGAATCATGAATACAAAATTTTTAATAGTGAATGAGTTAACTTTTGATAAAAAATAATAAAAATAATACCATATAATAAAATCATATATGATTGAAAAAATAGAAAATCGGTGGAAATGATTCAATATAAATAATGGAAACCTAACATATTGACATAGAGAATAAAATAATTTCTAATGAATTGATGGAGGGTTATACGGATTTTGATCATGTTAATTTTATTTACATACAAACCAAAATTCATTAAATTGTATAATAATAATCATAAAATTAGAAAAATTATTTTTATAGAATATATAATAAATTAATGAAATAAAATAATATATATATATATATAAACATAATAATTCCATTAATATCACTTTTTTAATGAAATATTTTATAAATATGTTATAAATTATTTTTATTCCTATAAACAATCAGCACCCTTAAATTTTAATAAACTATTTGTCTAAAATATACAAAATATTGTGAAATTATTTTAATTTGAAATAAGCATTGAATCATGAATATTAATTTTCAATGGAAATTATATTCCTAATGTTTTGAAATTTTATTAATTTGGGAAATTTTAAAATACAGATTCCATTTACATTTTTGGTAAATAGTCAGAAAATACATCATTTGTTAAACAATAAGAATATTATATTAAAAATATTTTAATGATTCTATAATATATATAAAAATTACCTCATATAAACATTTTATTTTAGAGATTGATATAACATTTAAAATTTAAATGAACTTTTGTTATGGAAGATAAAAATGGAAGATTGACATTTAAAGATGATATTTTTTACAGATATTCTGATACATTAATCTCACATGATGATTCTTGATCCAATAAGATAGGAATTAATAAATTAAATAAGAATTGTTTTTTTGGAGATTTTAAAATATAATGTTTAATATATTTTGATTACAACATTTTCCCAAAGGAAATATTAAAATATAAATAATTTCATGGAACAAGATTGTAATAAAAATCTTAAACATCAATCCAAAAAAACATTGTATGAATTATTATCTTCCGTTATAATAGTTTTATATTTATTACAAACCTATAACATAAATATAAAAATATTTTTCAATCCATTTATGATTCATGTATAACATATTATGGTATACTTGTTATTAGATCGTGATTAAAATTATATTTTTGTTAATTTTATTTTGTTTTCCAATCATGTCTCACTTAAAATATTATTTTTATAGACCTAGGTAATAGATTATTTATCTCTATATTATTTATAATTTTATTCTTATAATATTGTTTTAATATTATAAAATTTTATTGAACGACAAATATTGTTTTGATGAATAATGATTGAAATTTATTTATTAACACAGTAGTACGTGTGTATGAAAAAATATTATTTTAAATTTTAAATTATTATAAAATATAATGGTAAAAAATAATTTACCTTTATATATAGTTATTATATAAAATATATTTCATTTAATTTATAGATATATTATTATTTCTATCCCATAAAAGAATAAATTAAAAAAATAGTGCTTCATAGACTTGGAATTCTACTTGTATTCAAGAGAAAGATTATCATGTTACAAATGATTGGAAATTAATTTGAAAGATAATATTTTATCTTTAAAAAGTTATAATAATATCCTATATATCATATTTAATTATTAAATTCTTAATAATAACAAACTGTTAAGGGTGGTGATGAAAATTGATAGTCATATATACTTTGAGACAATGTACCACACTAAAGAATGAGTGATGTATAAATTTAACATTTTATAGAATGGAGTAAATAATGGCTTATACACCAATATAATAACATTCATTTATATTGAATATATATATTTTTCATTTGATTATGGAAAAGATATCATTTTAGTAGGTAGAGGAAGATTTAAATTGAATTAACTATGAAAAAAGTTATGTCTCTTCTTTAGAAATCCTCATTTAGCATGAACATTATTCCATCAAAGAATGTTATTAGGCGAATTAAATAGTTTATATTAATGGTATATTTAACCTAGTAACAATTTTTTGAATATATTTTCAATATTAAATGGCTCATTATGTGTGATGATGAGAGGAGAGGTTGTTCCATTTTATAATTGATGATGGTAGACAATATGTAAACTCATTAAATATAAATATATAACATATGTGTAATGAATTTTGGTTATCCAAAAACATCCATTTAATTTAATATTAGGAGTAAAATTTAAAAATATCAAAAAATATTTTATAGATAAATTTTTTTAATCATTTTGACATTATATTTCAATTTTACCCCATCATTAACTAGGTGTATTACCCTAACCAGTGTAATATGTTTTTAAAATTTTTAGACTCCTAAATGTATTTTGAAATAGACCATCATTACCATGACTTATTATTTCAAGAAATGATACAATATTTCTCATATTATTCAATCATTATAGGATTTTTATAATTATTAAAATTAATCCTAAAATACCATTTAATTTATTTTTCACCAATATTCAAATAACATGGAATTAAAATAATCAATATAATAAATCAATTTTAATGTAAACTCTTTAAATATCATTTATAAATTATTATTATCCATTAGTTTTTTCAGTCACCATAAATTATCCAGAATAAATAACATTTTATTCTTTCGAATTTATTTAATTTATTATTTATTATATCCACAAGCATGGTGTCGGTGTTGCATAAATAGACATTGAAATTATACTATCTACATAAATAAAATAATTAATATCATAATTATAAATATTTATAAATATAAATTTTATCATATATTTCCATTCATTGGGAATTTTTATCAATACTTATATAATAATTGAGATAATGTTACAATACATAATTAATTTTTACATAATATAATACAATAATTTTATCAAAAAATGTGGAAATTATAAGTGATATTTTCAAATAAAGATATATTATTTTAAGATTAATATTTTTTATTGAAAGGAATTACTTTGTTTGAATGATTTCTATATCGTAAACGATAGTTATAACATAAATTTAAATTTTTTCACAATTTTATGGTTATAAAAATGAACCATTATTACAATTTAATAAAATGAAAATTAAAATGTACCAATCTAATTTTTTGAACTCAATATTCATATAATGGAATCCATTTTTGAAAAATAATTTCCTATATTCTTTAGAAATTAATTTATATATAACCATTCATAACACAATAAAAACCTTTTCTATATAAATGAGTTCTATTTTGTGATATAAATGTATATGAATTCCAATATAATTATGATTTATATTTAATTAATAAGATAATTTAATATAAAATATATATTATGATACATTAACATAAAATTCAAAATGTAATTAGACTATTAAATGACATTATTTATTTAAAATAAATGTATGTTCTGTAAAAATGATAATGTTTCCCTATTTACTAAAAAATATTTATTTTTTAAAATATCATGAAAACCCATCAAAATAATATTATTAATAGATGATTACTAAAATGAGTTCCACGTTTTCAAATATATTTTATAATATTTAAATAATAAATATATAATATACTTATAAAAATTACATAAAAACACATAATGGAAGAAAATGAATTTTCTTGAATAAATTTATTATAATTTAAATACATTAAAAAAATAAAATTAATTGAATATTGTTTAATTAAATTATATATATAAAAGCGTCAAATTACATTAGAATAATTTTTTAATGTTGATTAATTTGATCAATTAAAATACACATAATTTCACACACAAAAATAGTTTAAACAATATATATATTACCTATCAAAATGATATATTCATTTTTAATATTTTTTTTTACAATATATATTTTAATAGTAATTTTGTTAAATAATATCCATATCTTTGAATTCATACATATTTATATTATGCCATTAGAAACCAATCACTAGGTTATAATTTTAAAATGTAAATATTATAATTTCATTGATTAATTATTCTTTGATGATGTGTATTATACACTTTAATAATTATTTATATTTTACACTATAAATTATAATATAATGTTATTATATTACTTTTATAAAATATTATTCAATAATATATAATAAAAACCTCATAATTGTTTCCAAAATATGAAATTAATGTATTATGAAAACTATAAATTTAAAAAAATATATAAATAGTAGATAATTCAAATGAAATTGTATCTATGAGAAAATAAATATAATTTTTAATGGATTGAAAAAAAAATTAATTTTTATTTTATTTTTTAAAAAAAATATTATAAAAGTAGTAAAATAATAATTCCTTTTGATATAATTAGAGGGAAATTTTGATAGTCGTAAAAGGTAACAAATTTTGTGTAAAAAATAAATTCTTGATTATATTTGGGAGCATGAAAATATTTAATAGTAGGAAATAAATCATTATAGAGGATGGTAATATTTCTCAAAAATGATATAAATTATATTGGAAATATATTCATTGAGTATGGAGATTTGAATTTAACAATTTATTTTACCCAGAAATAAATAAATTGTACAATAAAATGAATTTATTTATGTAATGTACCTAGTATTAGAAGAAATAAATCCAAGAAGAAGCATTGGTTCTCAATAAAGGGAGTTGAGTTTATAAAAACACGTACAACATCTATATCACTTGAATTATAGTATAATTAATGGTGTAATAAGATGTTACATTTAAAATCCCATAAATTTCATGAATATGTAAATGGAAATTAATTGAGAGGTAATATCTACATTGAAAATAAACGACGTTATATAATATCAAACTAGTCACAAAAATTTTACAATTAGATAATGAAACTCGTACCTTATATCCTAACATAATCTAAAGTACTAGAATATCATATGTAACCAAAATATTTATTTTTGTTACTAATTTAATAAAAATATTAATATATAGAAACATTTATAATTTTTATTTATAATTTTTTTCTACATCAATATTAGTTAGATATTATATATTTTCAAAATTATTTTTGATTAATATTTATTGTTTTGAACTAAAAAAATAATAGAAATATTTTTATTAAATAATATCACAAATTTAAACTGAAGTAAATAATAAAATGTAGAATAATTTGAGAAAATGTTTTTACAATAATTATATAATTTCAATCTAGGGGAATTTTGGATGTGATCCTTAAAGGTAAAATTAAAAATCCAATGTTTCGAGTTTGTTTAAATAATAGAGATTGTTATCTAATTTAATGACTTTAAGGTTAATTTATCCATTATATAAAAAGAATAAAATCCATATTTTAATCTTCATGTCATAATTGTTTAATAATTATTTTATCATTTACATCAATGAAATATATTATTGCATTGTTCATATTTATATTGATAACAACCAAACTATGGACATACCATAATTAATTGATATGTATTGATATAAAATTTTCTTATTTCTTATACTACTATAATCAAATAAAAATATATATGTTCTCAAAATATATTTAATGTTATATAATAATATTAAATATATTATAAGGGTTAATACGGAAAATAAAATAAAAAAGAATATAATTTGTTGATATTGTAGTACCAAGCTACATGAAACTATAATTTTTTTTCATAATAAAAAATATTAATTATGGTGAATATTTATTCCCATGTCATAAATACATTCATCATTTTTTGAATAATTATAATTTTATAAATGATTAAGAAAATTATAATTAGCAATGTATGATAAAAATTAAAATAAATTAGGTAAAATAATTACTCATCTCGAAAACAATGGATATCGCTTATAGGACTATATGAAAATAGATTACATAGGAATAAATCTTCAAACGAAATGTTATAATAAGTGAATGACTATTATAGGTTAGGTAATAATGGAATATTTTTAATAGGATACTAAAATACGAGTGTTTTCTTAAATGGTTCGTGAGAGGCAAGTTTTATTAGTAGTGAAAATGTAATTTTTTAAAATAATTAAACATATTATAAATAGGCCACTTCTTTCAAACATGAATAATATTAAAAAATATATCAAATTTTATTTTAGATACATTTTAATCAACAAAAAAATCAATAAATTAATTAATTTTCTATAATAATTTTTTCCTTTTCAAACGTTGATGAACCAAGTTCATCATTTTTTTATGTTAATGTTGTGGCATGTAATTTCCTGTGTAATTTATTTTTTGTATCCAAATAATAAATATGATCTATTATATATTTTTTACCTATTGAATCAAAATATTATAAGTGTCTTATTAAATAAAATTAATATTATCAATAAATATTATTTTTATCATTAAACATCCAGTGCTTAAAACAATATTAAAAAAAAAGTATATTTATAAGAATAAATTTTTTTAGGATAAAAATATAAGTGTTAATAATTATTAAGATATAAATTGGTAAATAATAAAAAAATAACTTTCAATTCAGAAAAAAATAGAAATTTTAAAAAATATTATATAATTAAATTAAAATAATAGTTTATACTTTTATTAGTAATTATTATTCTTTTTATAAACATTTTACACATTGGTTTTCAATATTTATTAATATGTTCAAAAATATATTTTTTTAATCCTCATATAAATTTTTATTCTTAAAATTTTTATATGAATTTTTATGTTATGCTGATAGATAAATTTATAATTACTATAAATTTATTAAAAACAATATTTTCATTATACAAATTATGACCTTAAATTTCAGAAAAACCAAATAAATAATTTGATTAATTCGAAATTATAAATTCCATAAAAAATTTCATTTTAAAAAAGAAATAACAATTTTATCAAAAAGATTTTGAATAAAGATTAAAAAATTTATGCAATCACTCTTTTGTGGGAAAAATAACTTTTTAATAATTAATTATTCATAGTATTATTTTTTTCTACTCCAGAAATTTTGATAGAAAACATGACTTTATATATTTAAACATAATATTTTATCAAAATATTCTTATAAAATACATTGATTAAATATATTAGGGTAAAATTCATTACAAATTATTGAAAAAAAATTAGTGATAGAAAAATTTCTAGTATAGAATCATATTAATTTTTCTCACTAAATGTATCATTTTTTAGTTCGAATATATCATTATTTTAAATAATGTTTTTTAAATTTCTTTTAATTTATTAATAATATTCATATAATATTCCTATGAATGTTTCTGTTTGGTGTTTCATATGGAACATGAAATTTATGAAATTACAATTTAAATAAAAAACCATTAAAAAAACTCTTCGGTTTAAAACATATAAACACATCTTCTAATATAGTACATCCCATCATAGTCAATAAATGGATCAAGTTTTCCTAAAACATATGATATATATATGGGTGATAATAACATTTATACATAGTAGAAGCATTCAAAATACTTATTAATAAATTGTTTAATAATCATAGATATTCTCTTATAAAAACAAAATCATCATGAATCTATTAGATTAATAACCCCATCCTAAAAATACTCAGTCACAAAATTTATCATCCAGAAGAAATTACATGATAACATGTATACATGAAAACATATTTTTTACAGAAAAATAAATTTTAATCTTGTAATCTGACCCTCTATTATCTACCATTTAACGACCATTCCTTTCATGATATAATTTTAATTGGGATGCAACCATTCCCCACCAAACCACTCATATGGTCATGAAACTACTTTTATCTACAAATAGATCCATGATAAAACCATAATCAATCTAAAATTTAGATCCCACATCATCCTCATCATCTCATGTCTCACATATATAATATTGTAAGGTATCATGAATATTACAGATGTCATCTTAATTATGTCCTCCTACATTTCACCACCCCTACTATATCTCCTCTCGCCATCCATTTATCCAATCCATTTTATAACATAGTATAGAGATTGCATGGATGAGGGGATTCTCATCAATCTATAAAAAACAAGGATTTTTGAAAAACACAAATGAATCCTAAAATATTTTGGCATCATTATGGTTTTCTAATAGAGGGGTTCTGTGTAAATTTGAAAAAAAATTATATATATTAATATGTCACCCAAAAGATCAACCAATATGGTTCAGACCAATAAAACATCATTATAGTCTACAATTGAATGAATACTGAAATATCCTCAAACCACCACTAATGAGACACCACAAATGTACCAAATTTTATATTTGATTGTACTACAGTTACTATACATATATTCACATATAATCATTCATCTTCACTGTTTCAATATTTTATTATTAATAATAAAATTATTGTCTATTAAGACATTCAATTTCATAATAACTGTCAGACTCATTTTTATTATAACCACATTTATTTTATGTTGTTCTTATTCAATTTTTTCAATTCTTATTATTAAATTTTAGAACTATAGAGTAGTAACATGGAACCAAAAAAAATAACCAAAAATTATATCATCCTAGGAAAGAATCAATAATACCTCATTAAAACTATAGTATGGATAGAGAAATACTATATAGTGAGACATCCCATACTTTAAATCCTACACATGTGATATTTTAAAAATAATAATGAATCTTCATTACATTACACATTCATTCTAAAATGGACCCACCACCCCAGACATTCCATCCATTGATGCACTAATTCTGAAAAAATTCCACATAGTGAATCCTTGATGTGATACACATGCAAAAAAATGTACTCATTCCACACAAAACATTGTAACGAAAAGATACCTTTTATTTCCTCCAAAATAAAAATCCCGATAATGACTCCTACAGGAAATCCAAATTAGATCCAGAAATGGTTAGAAAGAAGAAATAAATTGCATCAAACTAATATTAACCTTTATTAGTTACAAATTCTACTGAAACATTGATTTTATTTTAATAAATATAGAATTTAATTAATACAGTTTGACACCAAACTATTATATATTAGATCAAATATTAGAAAGGAAGTAAAAATCTCATGAAAAATATCATTGTAATAAGTAAACACAACAATTTTACCCATTTCACCAAAAACAAATTCGGTCATGTTAGTTATATTATTTATGTTAATTTATTCTCCTCAACAAAAGAAGATAATCATATCAATCCCTCATTTTAATAAAATATGTCAGTTACCAAATCATCTAACTCAATTTGAGATTTGTAATTTGATATATAGGATAAGGAATGAAATTGATAAAGACTAAACTAGATGTACATATGAGAATCAATGTTCCTAAAATAAAATAATAATTAATAATAAAAAACATAGTCACTAAATGCACTAATTTGATACATCAATATTGGTGGTAATTCACTTGTGAATAACTAGAAGAAACATTGATGGATAATGAAGAGAATCATCATGGATATCCTATACTCGAACCTCCATATAAAAATATCAAATACCATTTTGTCCTTTATAAAGGTCTCTTAAAATTACCATGGACTCTCCAAAGAGTTTAGAAGAAGATAATTGAATGAAGGAAATTTTTAGGGCCTCGAAATATGTACTTACGATGGAAACCATAATATCACATTGAAATGGTGAGGAAAATTGGGATTTGGATAAGGTTATATCAAAATCCATGGGACTGGATAAATTCTATAACTAAATCAATTTATATCAATTAATACTCTTAGTATAGATCCATTATTTATTCTCAGATAATAACAATTTTGGATATTAGCACAGAAAAATGGGTTGAATAATTCCTCCAAATACATAATATCTTCTATCACCATTATTTTATAGAATAATGATTTCATGAAAATTAATTTATATATATATATATATATTGGATCAATTATGCCTTCTTATTGCACATGGATGATTTATGAGTGTTATTTTATATTATAATTTATCAATTCATGTTTTTTAAACTGGATTTCTACAATTTATTATATCCGAAAGTATGGTCAATATATTAGTTCATTAAAATGTGTGTTATGAAATTTATATTGGACTTGGTGGTAATAAAATAATAAAATAATTTTTTTTCGATTCATGGTTTATTTTTAAAATATAAATTCATTAATTTACGTTGTATTTTTGTATGATTCAAAGGTGGTTTATTATTTTTTAAAAATGACTTAGTTTCTCAATTCAAATGAACAATATTGGTTTTAAAAAAATATATCAATAAATATTTCAATGTAAAAAAATATTTTCATTAAATAATCATATGAAATATATAATGAATTTTCATTCTATTCTATGAATCAGGATTTCATTATAACACGATCTTATTATTCATTAAAATTATATATATATATATACATCATGATTTTTTTCTGTATTATATATTATAAAGAAACAATGAATATATCATTTTATGTTGTTTTTGAAATCAATGATCTTGTGGAAATAGTTGAAAAACATAGTATTCAGGGAGATTTTCATACACTACATTCATAGAAAACATTAATGGAAATTAAATGTTAATGGGGAGGGTTATATGAAAATTTTGATCATTGGAATATGGATTTTTCCATCCCAGTGTGGATATCAATTAGATTTACCATTTCATGATGGTGTTCTATATTTCATTACCTACAAGATTTATTGGAACAATTGTATTTAGAAATGAAATTTTTTATGTATATATAGATGGAAATGTTATGCATATGGACTTTATGTCTCTAATCCATTATTTTATAAGGGATAATCTTGTTATCATACATATGTTTTTTCATTATAAAAATTAAATTAAATTATGATTTCATTATGTGAAATGAAAAAAATATTTTATCCATTCATTGTTAAATAAAATTTTATGTGCTCATGGGTAATTTTTAAAAAAAATATTAAAACACTATGTCACATGGCATCATAAAATATTAAAATATTTTATTTTAAATAATTTATTTTTTACATCAATTAATTTATTCTTAATAAATGAGAACGAATATAATATTTTCCATATACTACATGAGGTCACTACTTATATATATACTCAACATGGTGTGTACATTCTTTTCTAACTTCTAATCTATCATGAAGGTGATGATAGATAAATCAATTTTTATATTGATCTTACAACAATATAGTTGATATAGCATTATATAGGGTGGAATATAATATCGTTCACATCCTTTATGGATTTTATATCATGACATTTTAATTTACAATTCATTCAGTTCTATATTTTAAACCATGAATTAATGATGATTATGATTTAAAAAAAATATAATACACTATATATACACCATTAGAAAATATTAGGGATAATTTCATTTGAATGTTTTTCATTAACACCATTAATTTTTTTAATCAAATACCACTATACATAAGAACACATTGAAACACATTCTAATGGTATTGAAATTTTTGGATATCATTTTTAATTATGTCATTTTGCTTTAGGTTTCATTCCTATGTTTCATGAATTGTTAGTAATAAATGATATTTGTAAACATTCAAGATGTTGGGTCATAGATATTTCTATACAGGACCATCATATCATGGGATGTAATCCATTAATAAAAATAATGAGTAAAATGGTGTAAAAATATGATTTCATGTGATTTCAATGGTTGAGTAGAGTTCATCATCAATTTAATCAGTCATCCCCAATTTTCCACTATTTTATTTTGGTGTCTAAATATTTTTTGTTTAGGGTTTTCTATTTTTTTCATAAATTATTAAATTTCCCAAAATTATTTGATAAATATCTTACCCTTTTTTACCCACAAAAAGTTATTGAATTTTTATGTAATTAAATGAAAAAAAATATATATATATATTATTTCAATGGTCAATATTATTTAATACATTTAATCTTTTTTTATGATTTATTACATTATTAGTTTATCCTGATGTGTATGTACTTAATGGTAAACTTATAATTTTAATTATGTGTATTGGTTTTCCAAATTTTTAAATATTTACAATCTCACAGTATTGTAATTGATTGTAATATAAAGAAAGTGTATTAATAATATATAATGAGGATATTATTTTTTTTAAATGTAAATAATGAGTTTAAATAATATTAATTTTCAAAAATATTGGAAGAATAATAATTATTCACAAATTCTAACAAATGATTTATAATTAATCCAATTTTCCATTTAATTTATAAATGAAAATAATATCGTATAATAATTTTAAAATTAAATAAAATAATTGTATTTGAAATTATATATGAAAAAATTACATTGAAAAATTTTGTGTTTTGAGTTCTTATTTTTTCTTTTTTAACATATAAAATATTCATTGAATTTTGTGCCATAAATTAATGATTTTATTCTATTTCATATATCAATTTAATGGTGTGGTGTTAAATCTATCAAGGTTCCTAAGTATGTTTTTAAGTAATTTTATTTTTTAATCATGGTAATTTTATTTTTTTATAATGATAAATAATTTTATATATAAAACATCAAAATTAATGTCAACTAAAAAAGATACAGATAAATTCCTAACTATATTTTTTATATTGATAAATAATTAGAATTTGGTTTATTATTAATTGTTATGATTAGTTGTTATGAATGTTTTCTTATTAGTAATGGTGTTGTTTATATCTAATTTCCTCTCAAAAAAATAAATAAACTTATTATGTAAATGAAATTCCAATAAATGTTCTATGAGGTAAAAATGTTGGTTCCTTATAGCGAACCAGGAATAATGTTATTAAAATGTATGGTGAGGTATAGAGTAAATGGGTTGAAAATTAATGGATCATTCTGGATACCATTAAATTCTTGTTGGTCGACAAATTCCCTTGGACTATTTTCCCAAACCTCCTTCTATGGATTGAAAAGGATATTCCATTCTATAATAAAAATGATGAGCGACTAATATGTTTGGATTTCTACAACTAGTAGCTTATCAACCAACATGGAAGATGATTCATGGAAATTAATTCCCATGATATATAATATATACATTCTGAGGAAACTTTTCATTTACCTTTCATTCAATATAATAGAGTTATATATTGTGAAAATATAAAAATAATAATAACTATTGATAACTTATAGTGTAAAAAAATTCCACAACCATTTATGATACCCATAATAAATAAAATATTTGTCCTAAAATTGATATTAGCAGTATTGGCTATCCAACAAACCCATCATCCCTTTATCCCAATGTTTTCTCTATCCCTTAAATGATTAACTTGTGAGTGTGAATTTTTAAGTTATATATAGATATCTACTAATATGATAAGGATATTGGGGAATGAGATGATGGATCAATAATTAATCAATTTTTTTTGTTGGGAGTAGTTATTATCGAGGTGTCTCGCCTGTTTATTTGAAAAATAATTGGTCCACCAAATGGAGTCATAAACTATTCTATGATATCATCATTCAACCATTGATCTCAATGTCCCATGAAACCAAAACTAGATTTAATCATACATACAATCTTCATAGATATCCAATCAAATTAAATAATATATCAAGTTATAGTATAATATTATCAAAATTTAAATATAGTATTTCCCTTCTATGTTTTTATGAGTGAATAACTGTGTATTATATTATAGTGTAAACCAAATTTCTAATACATTATTTCATTAACTAAATACAGTAAATAAATTCCAAAATTAAATCCACTATAATTTAAAATATTTTTATGGGTAAATAAATAGAAAAAGGTGAAATAACAAGAATAGGAAAATATGGATGACATATATCTAATTGGAATATATCTATTGTGAACAATATTATAAAAAGGAAACAAAAAATCTCTAATGTATAATTCTGTTTTTAAAATGATGAATATTGAACATTCACATAAATGGATGTAATATATCAATGATTTATTAATATGAAATATAATTCTATTATAATATTTTTTAATTTTGATTCAACATAATTATGATTGTTGGTTATTATGATCGTTTATAATGTGGTTGTTACAATGTGACTTTTAAAATTAATTTGAATGATGTTTTATTAAGAGAAATAATTAATTCATAATTTTTAAATTATGATGTCACTCATTATGATCCGTACAAATAAATCTCATTTATTAGTTCTTGATTGGGGAGGGGGTATATTATTGGGTTATTTATTTGACAAATCAAAAACATTTATTCAATAGTAGTTGGTTGTGAATATATTTCTAGGGTGATTTTCATTATAAAATAGTTCATTAGTAGATTGACATTTTTTCATTTACCCCATTAATGTACCGTCATAACACACCATAGTATAATTGAATATTAATATGAAAAATAGAATTTATGAATCATTTCATTAGTATTGGAAATTAGTAAATTTATTTTCAGAAATAATATATTGGTTTTTTTAATTCTATAATCATGATTATGGTTTTTTTTAAAAATAAATATGAATATAATATAAATTAGATGAATAGATTGTTTTATATAATTAAAAAAATAATGGTATTTTGTTTTAAACAAATTAGTTAAAAAAATAAACTTTTATTATAAATATTATAATTGTAAATTAAAATTAACATCACAAAACTTTCTCATAAAACACAATTTATTTAAATATATAAAATATTATAATTTTATAATTTATTAGGTAATCATTTTATGGTCTAGAAAGTTTATTATGTGAAAAAAAAATATTTTTTGATATATATAATTTTTTTAAGATTTCAAGTAATAATATTTAGAAAAATAATTATAATAAAATAACTAATATTTTTTAAACTATACATAGAAATTTACCAATGTTTAATTTTTCCTATTTTTTGAGATTATATCTTTTTTCTTTATAAATATTGTATGGAATGAATATAATCTCATTATTCTGACATCATAAAGTCGTAACAGTTACGTAATAAAATCTAAAAATATTTTTCCTAATGAAAAAATATTTTTTCCCAGTAATATAATGTATTTTAAAGAAATAATATTTTTTTATAATCATATAAGTTTCATTCAAAAAACTATATTATATTTAAATAATTTAAAAAACAATTAATTATAATCATTTCACACATCAACTAAATGATTTATATTTTATGATGACCGATTATAAATAAAATATTACAATCATAAAAACAAAATCTCTGAGGAAATTACTATAGATAAAAAAAATTATACAAAAAATGAGTTCTTATTTTTTGTTAATTATCTGTCAAAATACATTGTTGAAAAATTATTAAAAATTCTATATACTTTTTCAATAAAAACCCCTATGTTATCCTATTCCACTTTAATATCAATAATTTTCCATGATCTATTTCTTATATTTACTATTATTATCCCTCCTAAATATTTTTAATAGATATATAGAGCTCATTCCATTCTTTATGAAGAATCCAATAATGGATGCATAATATATCCATCCTATTTTCAATACATGAAATCATTTTTAAATGATATATTATTTAGAAGTGGATATTTTTTTTCACAATGTTATTTTGGCCCCTTACTATACAGTGGATTACATATTAATGATATACTAACCTAAAATCACATTAATTCATTTCATGATATTTTATTACTTACAGAATTATACTAATTTTATCCTATGTTTTTTCATGATGAAACATTATGTTGTAAATACCCAACCATATTTTCATTAAATGGAATTCATCTATATATAACTATGATTCACTTATTTGGTTATTCCATGAATGATACCCAAATTCCATTATAATATAATTGGAATTATGAAATGGATTATTATGATATGCAATTGATGTGGTACACATAATTATCTGACTGTAAGTGGTTTACTGTAAGATCACTCAAATGAAATGCGTAATGTTTTGTCCTTAGGAGATTCTAGTTATACTTCATGGTTGGTTATCTATTGACCAAAAATTTTAAGATATCATTTCCATTATCCTCAAGTGATACTTATGATTTAATTTTAGATACATTCCAAATTGCTTTCATACAATTATTTTATTATGATGTTTTCTCTTACTATACATTTATATGTTAATTTTTATCGTGTTTTCATCCTTATGATATCATGAAATGCAGATTGATTCATATATATTATTTATCGTCATGATACTATTTCATTATTACATTACATGACCTTATATCCCACCTCATCCTTTTTTATTTCCCCAATTCAGCGTATGAATTACTAATAGCTAAAAGCTAACAATGATAAGATATTGTATTAAAAAATAAACATATTTTTTTGTATTTTGTGATTATTTTTAATGTTCATATTTTAATAAATACATGACCACAATATTTTATAGGATTTTATTACAAGGAATATTATTTGAAAAATCATGAAATAATTTTTTATAAATATTGAATATTATATTTGGTATTAGTGAAAAGTTTTTTTATATTTTTGGGATTAGGATTGAAAAAATATATATATAACTATAATGATATATATTTATTTAATAATATCTCTTGTTTTTTAATATATATTATTAGTCACTTACTTTAAATTTCATCCCTATCAGGATATTTGAAAGTGGATTGGATGATGGTATATATTCTCCTAAAAATAATAACCCACAATGGGGTTGGTTGAGTATTTACCAATATTCACATGATGCGTGATGAGGGAGCTGAGTATTTCACAAACAGATAGACAATCAGAAGATATATGGTTTGAATGATTCATATACACATTACATAAAGTTATGATTTTATTTTATACATTGATTTGTTAGAAAATGTGATTCTAAATAGTCTAGGAATATCAAATATTGAGACTAAAAAGATTTATAATATTTGGTATTTATACTATTTCATATTTAGTTGTTAAGACACCGTCCCCAAAAAAATCATATTGATGGGAAATAGATCATGAATCATAGGTCCATCCTCTAGTAGGCCCCATTTTTTTGACTAGTTCCATAGAAATAAAAAAACGTGTATTTGAGGCATTAACCTCAAGGAGAAACATATAAAATATAGTGATATGTAGGATAAAAATATTAACACATGTTTGTAAAAATATATTACTAAATCCTAACTAAAAACATGAAATATTATATATTAGTTTAATAACTATATGGTAAATGAATGTTATAAAAAGGTAGAGGTGGAAGTGGCCACAAATCCAAAATTCATCCTGAAAACCGCAAGATGCAAATATCACGCCCATAATCCAATATTATCTGCATTACTTAAAAGAATTTATGTATGTATGTTCTGATCATAATACTATACCTTCTTTGATATTACTAGGATCCTCTTATGAAAATGAAAAATAGATGATGTTAAAACCATGTTAACAATATTGAAACTAAATCATTACCTAAACAGGTATACTATGTTCCCAACATCACCATTTCTTACTCTCACCAAGTATCTATTTATAGAGAACATATAATATAATAATGAAACATCATTCACACTCTGCTACTATTTTCTCACATATTATCTTCTCTTCGTCATTTAATCAATTCCATATACATATCTCTCTCTAATAAAAAAATTCTCTAAAACACATGGGAATCCATTACAACATGAACATTGTGTATCCCAATATTACATAACCTCGTACACATATCCATATATTATTACCTATGTATTTATAGTATCTATCATAGCATGTATGATATATATCAAATATCAGGTATTGTACATTAATCCATTGCATCTCATACACTTAGTATGAACATCATGCCATCAAAAAATATACATTGAATACGTATAATAATACTTTTGGAACTATATCTACAAAAACATGTGTGTAAAATATCTAAAATCACTAACAACCATCTATAGAATTATTTATGAAAAGTAACTATAGTGAATAGACACATGTGTAACTACAGATAGAAGAGAGTAGTGAAAGATGGGGAACTCATCCATCTATCATCCCACAAGGATGTTGGGGAAAACTCCATCCTAGATTCAACTGGTTATTGATTTACTTTACCTACATGGGTGTGGATGATATGAAATCGAAAAATATATATTTCACAACATACCTCATTCCCATAATATAGGTAAAACCTTGTCTAGGAATAAATTATAGATAGGGTCGGTCAGACTCCTATCTATCACTACCAAGACCAGATATCCAATTAGAAAACAACAATTTAAAAGTGATAAATTTGATACATATTTTTTTAAAATATTCCGTTTGTTAACTAATACATTAAACATTAATTAAAAAATAACATTATTCTACATTATAATAATAATCATATTTATTTCCATTCCATCCATGAGTAATAAAAAATATATACTTGGTTTATCAAGAATAACATATTTTAAAATTTTCATTCCATCGACAAAAACCCTATCAGTTAAGAAATAATTATTCCATACTCTCAATATTCCATAAACATGTTAGTCTAGGTAAATCTTCTTAATAATCCACCATGATGAATCCTAATACCAAGCACATCCAGAAGCCCCAAGATGTGGGAAATGGAATGAATATAAAACCATAATCCCACCCATTTTCTATTATACAGCTTCTCAAATTAGCATCCAAATTACTAGAAACAAATCAATATGTAATACCAGTTCAACCCATTCCACTGGAATTTTTTCCATCCCCAAAACCAACATGAATATCCTCATAAATATCTCCACCACAAGCATTAAATAATTCCACTTCATCGGGGCCTCCACACCCACATCCCATTATACATCAAAGGCTCATCCATCATAGTTTCATATCACATCCAAGACACCCTACCCTAGATCACCTCTTCCATACTAGGATCAACCATAATAAGCTAATAGGAAAAATATCATTTCCTAAAAACATAATAAGTTATAAGGGAAAAAAATAAACATAACTTCTAAATAAATATATATCATAAATTAACGTACATAGACGTAACACATATATGAGCCCTCAAAGAAAAAAACAAGGAATTCATCAGTCAAAAGAATATGGGAATCCTGTCCCATTTAAATTTTCCTTATCAGAAAACATGTTCATTTTCAATCATCAGTAACCAAATTATTATTTATAGGTTCCCAATAATGGAATCATATGGTGTCAATCAATAGAAATATAACATGTTATGGAAAATTTAATTTAACCATTATTCCCGATGTGAAACCATTTTAATATATCATACAAATTAAATTATTATCAAAAAACATACATAGAAGTTATTTACAGAAATTATGAATTCCATTAATAACATTTCTTTAAAAATTCATACTCAAATAAATATAATTATCATCAAGTTACAACAACCACTATATTAATAAAATGAATCTTATTCAATTATAGAATAAAATTTATTATCAATTAATTATGTATTTTTGTTATTTATAAATTTCAACATGAAAATCCATGAATCATAACACAAAAACATATAATAGAATTGATATCACAATATATGTCAAATCACGAGGCAATCCACAATTATAATATAATGAAACGTCATCATCATCATGAAATAACAAATATGTTATTTAATATAGTTAAAATAGTTATTAGGTAAATTAAACATCAATAAAAAGGTGTAAATGATGTACAATTTATTATTTCAACTAAATAAATTGAATATAAACAGTTCCCCTACATCAATGATTCGATGATATTCTCTCTAGAAAAAAACCAATATTGAGGATACCAGTCCCCACATCATCTTAAATATACATCCATACAACAATAGTGAGACCAAACCTAACCATAAAACATCCATAAAACCACATTTGAAACCCTGGAGATCATTCACAAGGGGTGGAAAGAAGAACATGTGGAAAATAAGGATGAATTATAAGTAATAGAAACAAAAGAACATAGAAATTACCTTGGATATCCATTTATTGAAGAAGGATTCGGATGAATCAATCCATGTCAAAGTAATATCATAAATCATAATAAAATGGTCTCCATATCTAATGGAGTTGATTTTGTCATTTTTATTTTATAAAAATACTGATAACATCAACTTGTATTCCATAGGGGATGTACATGACATATAAGGAGTAAACATCATATAAATGTTAGTATTCAGAAATCTAAAAATTATTTAATATCCTAGAGTAACTTAGCATTGAATTAATAAATGGGATTGATCAAAATCCAATCCAATATTGACAAGCCATGATCTAAACATAAAAAACATGAAAATATATCACATGTCATGTATTATTAAGGCATAAATCTTTTAGCATATGGACCCCAACAGTCTCACCCCTTGCCTCTTTTGAGAACCATATAATTTAGAAACATGAAAAATGGGTATACTACATGGATATAGGCCATTACATTAGATTCCAATAAACAAATTCTCATCCACAAGAATTTGGTACCACCCTGTAGATAATGTAAATGGTAAATCTGAATAGCCACCCTTTGAGATTAACCTAATATATTTCAATATATATTGAGATAAACATCCCAACTCAGAGTAAACTATTGAAATACTGTTGTAAATAAAAAATCATCTCATAAAAACAATACATAGGGAGATACCTATCAAATGAGAGAACATCAAAATCATTAAAAAAACAAAGCCGTCTAATATTCTAGAATACCATCATAAAAAAACTGATGAGATTAGCTGGAAAATAGAGGAATATGGGTTCAAAGTGTGCATTTATGACTCACATTCCCATGTACTCTCCTAAAAAGTAACAAAACTCAATAATACATGAATTGAGGGAATAAATTGATCATTAAAAAACAGTTAATGATTTTAAGGGTTCAATACTAGACACTCCATGGAAATAACATATTCATCAACATGGATATACAAAAAACTGATGATGTGAGTATTTTCATGAAGATACAAATAGGGCCATGAAATGTGAAAAAATGGTGCATCTAGAACTTAAACATGGGTTTTTCTGTCAAATATATGCCTTCTCCAACATGATCTGACACCTCTAGAGGAACAATATAATATGGAGAGATTAATCCCAAGTCACAAAATTCACTTTCATTGATGAGGAGTCACTCTCAATAATATGTGATCACCACTATCAAACATCATAGGTATCATTATATTATCAGCAATGGTTTTTAGATGTTCTTATGCATATTTAATCCTATTTATAAGTACATGATGCATATTTAATGAAATTTTTTGATGTTTTTCCCAATAATTGTTGCTCATATGACCCTAGTCTAGCACAATACATAATTGAAAGGGAGCTCATTCAAAACATGAAAGGGAACTATCCCAATGGTTCAATGAAAACTATTATTTTAAGAAAACGTAAACAAGGACACTTACATCATCGACAAACATCCAAAATATACTAAACTAGAGTGAAATGTTTTTTATTGAGAATTTTATAGTCCACTATGTGTGACCATTCATCTATGGATAAAATTTATTAGTAAGAAAATGTGAGATATAATATTTTTATGTATTCATGTCCACACAGTTGAGTTAAAATTAGGTCATCGGTCATATATGATCATGCTTAAGGAAATGTGGAGTCAAAAATCATCCTCTAAATACTTCCTTAACAAAAATACCAAAGAACATGACTCCCATATCGATAGATATTGGGATGATTTCATCAAACGATCCACTATCTCCAATATAGAAACATAGCATCCATGATCTCTGGGTAAATTAGTAACAAAGTTTAATGATATATCATCTCACATCCATGGGTTAGCATATAAAATCATGAGGAAACCATCATGAACATTGTGTATGGAAAAAACTTTATAGTAGACAAAAAATCGAGAAATAATCTTTATAAGTGCATGCTTCTGCCAATCCCACCGAAACTAACCTCTCAAAGCTCAATACATATTGGTCACCCTAGAATGTACACGTAATGGTGAAATATATAACACCCAAAAAATCATATCTTGCATCAATAAAGGAACAAAAATACTTTATTCGGACAAAATATAAGGTTTTGTATCCTTAGACAAACCATCAAAGGTATCATTATGAAAATCAGTGTCCTGAGACCTCCTTCTCTTTATCCCCCAACGAGGACTCCCCCCCCCCGCGACATAAAATACTACAACATATTAATATTGATAATAAATCATCTTCCTATATCCTCCCTCATAAATAGATTCATATTTTTGTGTTTGTTCTTTACCCTCCAAGAATCTACTGACTCATACATGGAATCACTATGTGATTTCCAGTTTTGCGCATCAACAATAAAATTTCCATATCATGTATTATATGAAAAAAATATTTATATTATAGGAATTTATTCTACCAATGTTGATGAATGTTCTAGTCATGTTGGGATAAGACATACCTTAGGATCTCAATATTAATATTAGCAACATAACATTTTCAAATGATGTAATTCTACCATAATCTCAATGAAAACACCAATACCTCTCACTCATGATCATATTAGTATGAAAAACTATCAAGGTATAAAAATACATGATCTATAAGAAACGACTGGTCACTAATTTATCAAAATGCATCCCAAACCACAATATGAAGCATCACAAAAAACCACACAGTAAAATCCCCCTTCTATAAAATCATTAAATGTAGTATTTTACATATTCTCCATTAGTTATAAAAAAGAATATTGAAAATGTTTATTCCACAATAACTCATATTAATCATTGAAAAAGGCTGACACAAATTAGATACTATCCTCATAAAATTTTCATAAAGACCATGGTAACTGCAAAATTATTTCATTATCTTAGGGGTGTCACATGAAACAATATCACCTATATTATAAAGATCTACAAGTAATTCATGTTGTGACTAGTAATAAACTATTTAATGGAATTCATAGGCCCATAACTCAACCATTGTCACGATCCCCTCCCACCAAAGATGCCCCTCCTGAGCTGGCAATGGTGAACGGGAGATAATGACCCCCGAGCCCCGCCTCCAGTAGGCCCCGGGTTGGCGACTAGCACCAAGGGTATGAGTTTTCACAAATATGGGAGGCATTACCCTTTTTATTATTTTGGATCGGGAAATAGGACATGTCAACCACCAAAAAGGGAAAAGAACAAGTGTATATAAATAAACCCAAACCAAGCCCACGTGCATGTTTAAACAATTTTTATAACAAGGTACAAGTACAGGGATGCTCAAAAGTACAATGCCAAAGAAAATAAGAGAACAACAACTGCAACAACTCCAACTGCCCGACTAGTAGGGTCCCGCACGGCCCTGGTAGTCCTCCTGGAAACCTGAAAGTAAACGTAGGGTGAGCATTCAAGTATACTCAGTAGGGAAACCTAAAGCTCTCATGCACAAGTGGGGAGACACCCTAAGGTCCCGTGAGAAAACAGAAGAACCAGAAACTAACAAGGAAAAACTATCCACCCAGCCTCACTAGTCACACTCACCAAGTAACACAAACAAGTTTAGTATATATATAGAACAAAAGTATTGGGTACCCCACACCATTTACCACTTAATTAGATGCTTCTCTTCCTAACGGCAAACATCCTGACGCTACCACACTCTTCCCGCCCGCACACACCTGGGCCAAACCATGCATCCCTCCCGCACACACCTGGGCCTCACAACCACGCATCTCGTCTGCACACACCTGGGCCTCACAACCACGTATCTCACCCACACACACCTGGGCCACAACCACTAACCCGCCCGCAGACACCTGGGCCTCATCCCGAAGGTTCTTGGGAACAGTAAGCCTGCCCGAAGAGTCTTGGGCTAAAGGTCGCCTCAAGCCATCACAGCCTCCGAGACCTACCCGAAGAGTCTTGGGTGTAAGGTCACCTCAAGCCATCATAGCCTATGGAAGAAAGAGCAGGAAGGAGCTATTAACTAAGGGGGAACACCCTCTCCCATAAAATGGGAGTGTTCGGCACTAGGTGCTTGACATGGGTGTGGTGCGACAAAACACAAAGATAAAATTATATATATACATATACCAAACACACTGCCCAACCTATGGCTTCTAAAAAAAGAGAAACTGATCATGTGCCTCGGCACTGCTACCATGAAGCATGCATCCACAACCAAACAATCATCCCCCAACCCCATTTAGGTTTTCATGTTTAATGTAATGGTTTAACAAATTATTATTACTGGGAAACTAACATCCAGACAAAACCTTTCACAAACATATCCCTGCCATCCACAGCCAAGGTTAGGTAAAACTAAAGCAACCACATGCCATTTCATTTACAAGAGATTATCACAACCATACAACATTCCATCATTCATTTATTTCAAAGTTCCACACATAAAACCCTTTCCACACACAAAACATTTCCTCATTTGAAAACACCTTTTACTTCAAAACACTTTTCATAATCAAAACACTTTTCATAAATAAAGGCATTTTCCACAAAACAACCAAACCACCAACATGTTCATTATTCCAACTTTGTTCAACCGGGGTGATCACACAAGGTTTTCATTCTCATTTAATCATCCAGTCTTTACGTGCTTATCCATTTTCCATGATTTAACAAAACCAACCACAAACAATTCAGATATCAATTGCGCACGCAAAGGCCACCAACGACCTTGATTTTCAGTAGGCAAAGGCCTTTCAATCCAAAATCACAATCAGAAGATAAAGAAACTGGAAGGCAATAGAAACAGCACAAAACCCCAAACCCTTCTTTATCCGGTTATTATCATTATTTAAAGTTCAACTGCATCCCATGGAACAAAAGAAAAATATCCCACCCCGCATGTTGCACCAAAAAGAGAGACGAAGGTAAACCCCTACCTCAAAAGGTCCCGATCACGTCACATCCGACGACGTCCTTCGGTGACCTCCGCCTTCGCCAAAACCGAAAAAGCCTCCTAGGATGGTAGCTGGAGAAGGAAGTCCAGAAGGAATGGTGACAAGGCCAGGCTTAGAAGCTTCGTCTCATCACTACGATCCTTTGGCCGCTGACGGATCATAATTCGGAGCTCGGACAAAGAAGTTAGAGGAGGAATACTTCTCGATCGTCCAAGAGCGTCGTCGTGCGAAGAAGAAGCGATTCGTCTGGAAATAATCCACGCCCCTTTCTTATATAGCCAACGAATAGGTAAAATAGTATGCAGCGTGTATTGATGAATACACGGTGTGACTGTACACCCGTTACGTGTTTTGACTGGTCAACACACGACACGTCACGTGGTTTCCACGCATTCTAAAAAAACGTTAATTTTATTAATATGTGTGTTTCGTTGACCCGAGACATAACTCATAAAAAGGTATCCATCACTGGTCTTAAAATGACCGTCTTAATTACAGTATTACACTGCCAATGACGGATCGTCAATCCGACACCGTATGAAGAAGTTATAGACTTTTTAAGTTTTGGTCACCCAAAATAATAATATTATTATTATATTTATTAAATAAAAAAGAGGATATATGTCTCTCTCCAATCAAAATTTTCAATTCACTCACGCCCAACACATTCACTTCCCATGTGCCTCACATGGGATTTTGATTATTTTGTTTATTTATTTATTTTCATTTATTATCTCATTTAATCTTTTTTATCTTATTCTTTTTTTTCTTTCTCTCTCCAATCTCCTTTCTTCTCAAAATTTCATCACGCACCAAACAAAAGGGGCGCCTCATTATTTTTCATTTATTATTATTTATTAAACTATTAATAGAATAATATATCAAATGTATAATTATAAAAAGGGGAAAGTGGAATTAACACATCCCCTCCCCATGCATTTCATTAGCATTCATTTTATTTCTTTTCATTTATCATTATTATAATATATTAATTATTATATAAATTATGTAATGATACATGGGGACATGTGCCTCATCCTTATGCCCATAACATATCATTTATTATAGAAATTTTATTAAACATTATATAAAACATATAATTAATATCACCACAATATAGGGGTGGAAAGATACTTTTACGGTAACGCAATCACGCTGCAAGATTTGTGTGCCCCCATTTAATTCCAATTAATTTAAAAAGGTTTACTTTATTAAATTAAAACCATTTAATTTAATTATCCCGATATATATACATATACATATATATATACATATTTACATCATCGTTATTATTTAACATATTTTTACGATATCACCGGTATTAAAAATTATCATTATAACGCACATCGTGTTGACCAAATCGATTTCGACAAAGGAAGGGACCGAAGGGGTCCGGGCCATTACATCAGATACCTCTCAAAACATTATCGTCCTCGAGAATTAAAAACTGACCCAGAAGAAGGAAAGGATATGAAGAACCACTCCACAAGATACCTCTCAGGGCTCTCGTCATGACAAGGAACCAACCAACAAATCTATGAGTTAGGAATTCCCTCTCCTATGTCAAGATACTATCCGCTTTAGGCGGCACTGACTCGCCTACACGGGTTTAATCGTATCCTCATTAATGCGTCTTGATTAAGGATCAGGTTTTTCCTTTCCCATATATTAGGGCTTTTTTTCCAACTTACACTGCACCCAACAACGCACAACCCACACACTGCCCGGAAACATGGCTTGAGGAATTCCTTCTTCCATGTTGAGATATTATCCGCTTTAGGCGGCACTGACTCGCCTGCACGGGTTAAATCGCATCCACATTAACGTGTCTTGATTAGGGATTAGGTCTTCCCCTCCCCACATGATAGGGCACCTCACGTAAATTTAAGGAAAAGTGGGAAACAACATAGCATTATAGACTCACGAAAAACAAGGTCCAGGCCCAAAGCATGGGCGAGAATGAGTTTCAACACTTGAGTGTGATTCTCCTGGATTTAAAAAAAAAACATAAACGAGAGCATTTATATAAAACATGAAACATCTCTCTCGATCTTTCGCCTTGCTGGGGTTGCCACTTCTGTTGCGTGAAATTGTCCGCGTCCCACTCCTCTGCATTTCTGTTAACGTTCAAGTGCCATAGATGTATGGTAAACAAGGATCGCCTAAGCCCAAGTAGTAAGGAAAAACTCAAAGTTTTAATTATCATTTTATTTCAATTTCTTTCCCATAACACCCAAATCAAGTAAAACACAAACATGATGATGCATGTACCTTCCCTAGGGTCTCTACCCTATAATCAATATAGTCTCACATGGTCGTTCGGTAGGCTCAGAGTCCTTGCATCGGATCACGGGGGGCCCTAAAATCCCGTGTCCTAGCCGGTCTTCCCTGGCCTATGTCACACACCAAGATTAACGAACACTGTTTCCCTACCATCCCATGCAATCCTCACTGTGCCTAACTCCAGACTCCATCCTATCTCTCAACCATCAGTCTCTGGTACCATTCTGTCACGACCCCCTCCCCACAAAGATGCCCCTCCTGAGCTGGAAATGGTGAAAGGGAGATAATGACCCCCGAGTCCCGCCTCCAGTAGGCCCCGGGTTGGCGACTAGCACCAAGGGTATGAGTTTTCACAAATATGGGAGGCATTACCCTTTTTATTATTTTGGATCGGGAAATAGGACAAGTCAACCACCAAAAATGGAAAAGAACAAGTGTATATAAATAAACCCAAACCAAGCCCACATGCATGTTTAAACAATTTTTATAACAAGGTACAAGTACAAGGATGCTCAAAAGTACAATGCCAAAGAAAACAAGAGAACAACAACTGCAACAACTCCAACTGCCCGACTAGTATGGTCCCGCACGGCCCTTGTAGTCCTCCTGGAAACCTGAAAGTAAATGTAGGGTGAGCATACAAGTATACTCAGTAGGGAAACCTAAAGCTCTCGTGCACAAGTGGGGATACACCCTAAGGTCCCGTGAGAAAACAGAAGAACCAGAAACTAACAAGGAAAAACTATCCACCCAGACTCACTGGTCACACTCACCAAGTAACACAAACAAGTTTAGTATATATATAGAACAAAAGTATTGGGTACCCCGCACCATTTCCCACTTAATTAGATGCTGCTCTTCCTAACGGCAATCATCCTGACGCTACCACACTCTTCCCGCCCGCACACACCTGGGCCAAACCATGCATCCCTCCCGCACACACCTGGGCCTCACAACCACACATCTCGCCCGCACACACCTGGGCCTCAAAACCATGTATCTCGCCCGCACACACCTGGGCCACAACCACTAAGCCGCCCGCAGACACCTGGGCCTCATTCCGAAGGTTCTTGGAAACGGTAAGCATGCCCGAAGAGTCGTGGGCTAAAGGTCGCCTGAAGCCATCACAACCTCCGAGACCTACCCGAAGAGTCTTGGGTGTAAGGCCACCTCAAGCCATCATAGCCTATGGAAGAAGGAGCAGGAAGGAGCTACTAACTAAGGGGGAACACCCTCTCCCATAAAATGGGAGTGTTCGGCACTAGGTTCTTGACATGGGTGTGGTGCGACAAAACACAAAGATACAATTATATATATACATATACCAAACACATAGCCCAACCTATGGCTTCTAAAAAAAGAGAAACTGAGCATGTGCCTCGACACTGCTACCACGAAGCATGCATCAACATCCAAACAATCATCCCCCAACCCCATTTAGGTTTTCATGTTTCATGCAATGGTTTAACAAATTATTATTACTGGGCAACTAACATCCAGAAAAAACCTTTCACAAACATATCCCTGCCATCCACAACCATGGTTAGGTAAAACGCAAGCAACCACATGGCATTTCATTTACAAGAGATTATCACAACCATACAACATTCCATCATTCATTAATTTCAAAGTTCCACACATAAAACCCTTTCCACACACAAAACATTTCCGTATTTGAAAACACCTTTTACTTCAAAACACTTTTCATAATCAAAACACTTTTCATAAATAAAGGCATTTTCCACAAAACAACCAAACCACCAACATGTTCATTATTCCAACTTTGTTCAACCGGGTTGATCACACAAGGTTTTCATTCTCATTTAATCATCCAGTCTTTACGTGATTATCCATTTTCCATGTTTTAACAAAACCAACCACAAACAATTCAGATATCAGTTGCGCACGCAAAGGCCACCAACGGCCTTGATTTTCAGTAGGCAAAGGCCTTTCAATCTAAAATAACAATCAGAAGATAAAGAAACTGGAAGGCAATAGAAATAGCACAAAACCCAAAATCCTTCTTTATCTGGTTATTATCTACATTTAAAGTTCAACTGCATCCCATGGAACAAAAGAAAAATATCCCACCCCGCATATTGCACCAAAAAGTGAGAAGAAGGTAAACCCCTACCTCAAAAGGTCCCGATCACGTCGCATCCGACGACGTCCTTCGGTGTCCTCCACCTTCGCCAAACCCGAAAAACGCCTCCTAGAATGGAAGCTGGATAAGGAAGTCTGGAATGAATGGTGACAAGTCTAGGCTTTGAAGCTTCGTCTCGTCGCTACGATCCTGTGGCCCCTGACGGATCGTAATTCGGAGCTCTGACAAAGAAGTTAGAGGAGGAATACTTCTCGATCGTCCAAGAGAGTCGTCGTGCGAAGAAGAAGAGATTCGTCTGGAAATAATCCGCGCCCCTTTCTTATATTGCCAACGAATAGGTAAAACAGTATGCAGCGTGTATTGATGAATACACGGTTTGATTGTACACCTGTTATGTGTTTTGACTGGTCAACACACGACACGTCACGCAGTTTCCACGCATTCTAAAAAAACGTTAATTTTATTAATATGTGTGTTTCATTGAGCCGAGACATAACTCATAAAAAGGTATCCATCACTGGTCTTAAAATGACCGTCTTAATTATAGGATTACACTACCGCTGACGGATCGTCAATCCGATACCGTATGAAGAAGTTATAGACTTTTTAAGTTTTGATCACCAAAAATAATAATATTATTATTATATTTATTAAAGAAAAAAGAGGATATATGTCTCTCTCCAATCAAAATTTTCAATTCACTCACGCCCAACACATTCACTTCCCATGCGACTCACATGGGATTTTGATTATTTTGTTTATTTATTTATTTTCATTTATTATCTCATTTAATATTTTTTATCTTATTCTTTTTTTTCTTTCTCTCTCCAATCTACATTCTTCTAAAAATTTCATCACGCACCAAACAAAAGTGGCGCCACATTATTTTTCATTTATTATTATTTATTAAACAATTAATAGAAAAATATATGAAATTTATAATTATAAAAAGGGGAAAGTGGAATTAACGCATCCCCTCCCCATGCATTTCATTAGCATTCATTTTATCTCTTTTCATTTATCATTATTATAATATATTAATTATTATATAAATTATGTAAAGATACATGGGCCATGTGCCTCATCCTTATGCCCATAACATATCATTTATCATAGCAATTTTATTAAACATTATATAAAACATATAATTTATATCACCACAATATAGGGGTGGAAAGATACTTTTACGGTAACGCAATTACGCTGCATGATTTGTGTGACCCCATTTAATTCCAATTAATATAAAAAGGTTTACTTTATTAAATTAAAACCATTTAATTTAATTATCCCGATATATATACATATACATATATATATACATATTTACATCATCGTTATTATTTAACATATTTTTACGTTATCACCGGTATTAACAATTATCATTATAACGCACATCGTGTTGACCAAATCGATTTCGACAAAGGAAGGGACCGAAGGGGTCCGGGCCATTACATCAGATACCTCTCAAAACATTCTCGTCCTCGATAATTAAAAACTGACCCAGAAGAAGGAAAGGATCTGAAGAACCACTCCACAAGATACCTCCCAGGGCTCTCATCATGACAAGGAACCAACCAACAACTCTATGAGTTAGGAATTCCCTCTCCTATGTCAAGATGCTATCCGCTTTAGGCGGCACTGACTCGACTGCACGGGTTTAATCGCATCCTCATTAATGCGTCTTGATTAAGTTTCAGGGTTTCCCTTTCCCATATATTAGGGTTTTTTTCCAACTTACACTGCACCCAACAACGCACAACCCACACACTGCTCGGACACATGGCTTGAGGAATTCATTCGCCCATGTTGAGATATTATCCGCTTTAGGCGGCACTGACTCGCCTGCACGGGTTAAATCGCATCCACATTAATGCATCTCGATTAGGGATTAGGTCTTCCCCTCCCCAAATTATAGGGCTTTTCACGTACATTTAAAGAAAAGCAGGAAACTACATAGCATTATAGACTCATGAAAAACAAGGTCCAGGCCCAAAGCATGGGCGAGAATGAGTTTCAACAATTGAGTGTGATCCTCCTGGATTTAAACAAAACATAAACGAGAGAATTTAAGTAAAACATGAAACATCTCTCTCGATCTTTCGCCTTCCTGGGGTTGCCACTTCTGTTGCGTGAAATTGTCCGCGTCCCACTCCTCTGCATTTCTGTTAACGTTCATGTGACATAGATGTACGGTAAACAAGGATCGCCTAAGCCCAAGTATTAAGGAAAAACTCAATGTTTTAATTATCATTTTATTTCAATTTCTTTCCCAGAACACCCAAATCAAGTAAAACACAAACATGATGATGCATGTACCTTCCCTAGGGTCTCTACCCTGCAATCAATATAGTCTCACTTGGTCATTCGGTAGGCTCAGAGTCCTTGCATCGAATCACGGGGGGGGCCTAAAATCTCGTGTCCTAGCTGGTCTTCCCTGGCCTATGTCACACACCAAGATTATCGAACACTGTTTCCCTACCATCCCATGCAATCCTCACTGTGCCTAACTCCAGACTCCATTCTATCTCTCAACTATCAGCCTCTGATACCATTCTTTCACGACCCCCTCCAACCAAAGATGCCTCTCCTGAGATGACAATGGTGAAAGGGAGATAATGACCCCCGAGTCCCGCCTCCAGTAGACCCCGGGTTGGCGACTAGCACCAAGGGTATGAGTTTTCACAAATATTGGAGGCATTACCCTTTTTATTATTTTGGATCGGGAAATAGGACAAGTCAACCACCAAAAAGGGAAAAGAACAAGGGTATATAAATAAACCCAAACCAAGCCCACATGCATGTTTAAACAATTTTTATAACAAGGTACAAGTACAAGGATGCTCAAAAGTACAATGCCAAAGAAAACAAGAGAACAACAACTGCAACAACTCCAACTGCCCGACTAGTAGGGTCCCGTACGGCCCTGGTAGTCCTCCTGGAAACCTTAAAGTAAACGTTGGGTGAGCATACAAGTATACTCAGTAGGGAAACCTAAAGCTCTCGTGCACAAGTTGGAGACACCCTAAGGTCCTGTGAGAAAATAAAAGAACCATAAACTAACAAGGAAAAACTATCCACCCAGCCTCACTGGTCACACTCACCAAGTAACACAAACAAGTTTAGTATATATATAGAACAAAAGTATTGGGTACCCCGCACCATTTCCCACTTAATTAGATGATGCTCTTCCTAACGGCAAACTTCCTGGCTCTACCACACTCTTCCGGCCCGCACACACCTGGGCCAAACCACGCATCCCGCCCGCACACACCTGGGCCTCACAACCACGCATCTCGCCCGCACACACCTGGGCCTCACAACCACGTATCTCGCCCGCACACACCTGGGACACAACCACTAACCCGCCCGCAGACACCTGGTCCTCATCCCGAAGGTTCTTGGGAAAGGTAAGCCTGCCCGAAGAGTCTTGGGCTAAAGGTCTCCTCAAGCCATCACAGCCTCCGAGACCTACCCGAAGAGTCTTGGGTGTAAGGTCACCTCAAGCCATCATAGCCTATGGAAGAAGGAGCGGGATGGAGCTAGTAACTAAGGGGGAACACCCTCTCCCATAAAATGGGAGTGTTCGACACTAGGTTCTTGACATGGGTGTGGTGCGACAAAACACAAAGATATAATTATATATATACATATACCAAACACACATTCCATACTATGGCTTCTAAAAAAAGAGAAACTGAGCATGTGCCTCGGCACTGCTACCACGAAGCATGCATCAACAACCAAACAATCATCCCCCAACCCCATTTAGGTTTTCATGTTTCATGCAATGGTTTAACAAATTAATATTACTGGGCAAATAACATCCAGACAAAACATTTCACAAACATATCCCTGCCATCCACAACCAAGGTTAGGTAAAACTCAAGAAACCACATGCCATTTCATTTAAAAGAGATTATCACAACCATACAACATTCCATCATTCATTTATTTCAAATTTCCACACATAAAACCCTTTCCACACACAAAACATTTCCGCATTTGAAAACACCTTTTAATTCAAAACACTTTTCATAATCAAAACACTTTTCATAAATAAAGGCATTTTCCACAAAACAACCAAACCACCAACATGTTCATTATTCCAACTTTGTTCAACCGGGGTGATCACAAAAGGTTTTCATTCTCATTTAATCATCCAGTCTTTACGTGCTTATCCATTTTCCATGTTTTAACAAAACCAACCACAAACAATTCAGATATAAATTGCGCACGCAAAGGCCACCAACAGCCTTGATTTTCAGTAGACAAAGGCCTTTCAATCCAGAATCACAATTTGAAGATAAAGAAACTGGAAGGCAATTGAAACAACACAAAACCCCAAACCCTTCTTTATCCAGTTATTATCTTTATTTAATGTTAAACTGCATCCCATGGAACAAAAGAAAAATATCCCACCCCACATGTTTCACCAAAAAGAGAGACGAAGGTAAACCCATACCTCAAAAGGTCCCGATCACGTCACATCCCACGACGTCCTTCGGTGTCCTCCGCCTTCGCCAAACCCGACAAATGCATCCTAGGATGGAAGCTGGAGAAGGAAGGCCGGAAGGAATGGTGACAAGTCCAGGCTTAGAAGCTTCGTCTCGTTGCTACGAACCTGGTGCCGCTGACAGATCGTAATTCGGAGCTCAGACAAAGAATTTAGAGGAGGAATACTTCTCGATCGTCCAAGAGGGTCGTCGTGCGAAGAAGAAGCGATCCGTCTGGAAATAATCCGCGCCCCTTTATTATATAGCCAACGAATAGGTAAAACAGTATTCAGCATGTATTTATGAATACACGATGTGACTGTACACCCGTTACGTGTTTTGACTGGTCAACACACGACACGTCACGCGGTTTCCACGCGTTCTAAACAAAACGTTAATTTTATTAATATGTGTGTTTCGTTGACCCTAGAAATAACTCATAAAAAGGTATCCATCACTGGTCTTAAAATGACCGTCTTAATTACAGGATTACACTTCCACTGACAGATCGTCAATCTGATACCGTATGAAGAAGTTATAGACTTTTTATGTTTTGATCACCCAAAATAATAATAATATTATTATATTTGTTAAAAAAAGAGGATATATGTCTCTCTCCAATCAAAATTTTCAATTCACTCACGCCCAACACATTCACTTCCCATGCGCCTCACATGGGATTTTGATTATTTTGTTTATTTATTTATTTTCATTTATTATCTCATTTAATCTTTTTTATCTTAATCTTTTTTTTCTTTCTCTCTCCAATCTCCTTTCTTCTCAAAATTTCATCACGCACCAAACAAAAGTGGCGCCTCATTATTTTTCATTTATTATTATTTATTAAACTATTAATAGAATAATATATAAAATGTATAATTATAAAAAGGGGAAAGTGGAATTAACGCATCCCCTCCCCATGCATTTCATTAGCATTCATTTTATTTCTTTTCATTTATCATTATTATAATATATTAATTATTATATAAATTATTTAAAGATACATGGGGCCATGTGCCTCATCCTTATGCCCATAACATATCATTTATTATAGAAATTTTATTAAACATTATATAAAACATATAATTAATATCACCATAAAATAGGGGTGGAAAGATACTTTTACGGTAACGCAATCACGCTGCAAGATTTGTGTTCCCCCATTTAATTCCAATTAATTTAAAAAGGTTTACTTTATTAAATTAAAACCATTTAATTTAATTATCCCGATATATATATACATATACATATATATATATATACATATTTACGTCATCATTATTATTTAACATATTTTTACGTTATCACTGGTATTAATAATTATCATTATAACGCACATCGTGTTGACCAAATCGATTTCGACAAAGGAAGGGACCGAAAGGGTCCGGGCCATTACAACCATTGATAACTTCCCATTCAGGTGATATGGATGAAGAACTCCCTTATTAGAACATAGATTATCTTCATGATCCACCTCATCTGTTGAGTATAATAAAATTTTATTGTTGAAATCAACCATTAATAAATAGAATAACTCCTTAAAATTTCATTCATCAAACCCATGATCATAAATAAAGAATTTGTTACCTCAAAATAAATCATATGAAACACATATTTACCATGATAAAAATAGAAAGTAGTCCTTTAAATATCCACATCATTCTAGAGTATATGATTATATATTGACTGAAAATCAATATTCCTAAAATAATTTATTCTATTTGGATGACAAAAATTAATCATAAATCCACAAATGTGGTTATAATTTATCCCTTTTCTCTTTGTAAATTTAACAATATTTACAAAAATATAGAATATTTCATCATCAATGTTTAAGAAAAAACAGGTTCACATCAGAGTGACACACATGGGAAAATAAAAACAATCTACAATAGATCATATACATATACAAATATCTCTCACATAAATTATGGAAACATACACTAAATGACATAGGGATAATAGAAATTCCTCAATGTAGATCAATAGAACTCAATTTACATTCAAGGGGGTAATGTTGAAACCTCCATTGTAATAAAATCAGGGTAATAAACAAAAAGCTTAGAAAAAAGTGACTATTGATCATATAATAATATCATAATATTCTAGACCATAAATGATTGAAATGGTGAAATATTATTCTGACCCTAATGTGGCCAACTCTTTCCAACAAACACTACTAGATCTCTACCTACATCCTAAAAGATAACCTACCTTAGGGAGAAATCAATTATAGCCTGAAATGAATTCCAAAAATCAATGATAAGGATGGTTTTATATCTATTTAAATCTAAACATTTGAAATTTCAACAAGTGTTGGCTTTTCCTTGAACATTCTCATAGTGTTCCCATACATCATACATGTTAGCATAAATCCCAACTAAAAAAGTCAACACCTTGGGAACTAGAAACCTATATACATAAAATCCTAATGAATGGATGTGGGATGGTGAAATAGAGGAGTGAATTTATCCAAAATCAAGAAAATAATTTACCCATATAGAAAAAAAGTAAAGTTTATATAAAATCATGTATATCTCACATAACACTAAAAATGATACTGAATTAGGGTAATGAGAAACTATTCCCTAGGCTCCCAACCCCTAATATGAACCATCTCCATGGAAACACACTACAATATGAAGAAGAATATTTTTATATGTCTTTAATGTACTTTTCTATATATACCCTATGTTGATCCCGGACATAGTTATCCATCACATGACTTACCAAGAACCACCTCAAGGGAGAAACATAATAAGAAATGCATGGGACACATGTAATTTTCAAGGTTTTTATAGGAATCATCATGACATTTTCTGAATGAGTTAGTTATATGTTTTAATGAAATGTGTCACTAAAATATTTATTCCCACATTGATCAAATGAATTTATTTTCCCTCCCTCATAATTATTATTTTCCTAAAATAATTTATTACAGCTTTCCATAGTAATTTTCAATGAAAATAATTTTCTCTATATTATAGATTTTTTGGATAATAATGATATCAAATATAAATTTATCTATTTTCAATTAAATGTTCAAATTAATATTTAATTTTATTTTTAATATTAATCAATATAATTTGGGGATTATTGTTCATCACTGGGGATATGTAATTCTGATAAGAATCATTTTATTTCTCTATATGTATTATGATGATCTATATTTAAGAAATATTTTATGGAACCCATGTCATTATTATGAGTTAATTACATATTAATGAAATCATTATTAAGCCCATATCTTTATGAAACTCTATGAAATTGTGATATAATGATATTTCATTGATACTAGTTTCATTTAAAAGGGTTATGTAATAATGAAATTATGATGGATTTATGGTTTTCTCCACCCATATCTATGGATTAAATTATATTATATTTGGTATTAAAATTATATAGTTATCTAATAAATTGGGTAATGATTGATATCTAATGAGATAATATTGTCTGGAATTGAGAATGACTCTAGTTTAGTAAGGTTATCATCCACTAATGATAATCCTTAATTTGAACTCTAACAAAGGAAATGGTGGAATGGGGAGTTAAAATACACTATTATACATACTATATTATAATTTTCCTTGAAGTGATTGTTGGATATTTAACAAATTTCTTTTTAATTTTTTTTCAAGAAACTTATTTATATTCTAGTAATATGATCTTATATGTGGTTATTGATTATTTATCATTCTTTACATCGATGACTTATGTATTTTTTAGTGTAATGTATTGTACCATTATTCAATAGAATTAACATTATCTTATTGGGTATAAAATTAATATTTTACTATTTTGATATCATATAATTATGTTAATTTTATTCTCATTTATGATCACTGATTGATATCTTATATGTTTAACCTTACTAAGAACATGACCTCACTCTTTTATTTGTTTCCATTCATTGAGGATATGACTAATGGTATTGATTATGGTATATATAAAATGTGTATTCTTTGAGTTAAATATTGTGGGACTTTTTAAAGATCATTCATGAAATATGATGAGTGTATATCTTTATACTATGTACATGTGACCATCATAGTTCGTGGTTGTGTTTTATTATGATATATATTTAATTTTTTAAGGGAATTGAATATTTAAGAACAAAATTATAGGTTCAAATTAGTCCATATATCTACAGTCATGATCCACTTGGATGATAGCCATATGTCCTGGATTAGTACACTATCCATGCCGACCATTATTTTAAGAATTACCAAGATATTTTTTTTCACAGACTTATTATATCATAAAAAATTTCTTATTGACGGAGTACATGTAAATATTATTTTATTTCATGACCTATTACCATAGTGTGATGGGAAGATTATAACATGTAACCCAACTATAATATTAATTCATGAACAATGTCATGAATAAGGTCTACACCTGAGGTCCTACCGACTATGGCTCAAGAAAACTAGATATTATCCAATTTTTTGATATTCAATAGTTATAGAACCATTATGATCAATATATGTTTCGTTTTCATAGTCCATGATACCCTAAAAAAATATTTTTACAGTATTATTATTTTTATGTTTTTTATTCATCATTCTTGTTTAAAATTAAAAACTAATTTTTTTTAATAAAACACATCATTTCTGGTTCAATGTTAAGTGATCTTTTATATAGAATATGAAAATATTGAAATAATTATATAATGTATATGTATCAATCATTTGACAATAGTAATATTATAATTCATCTTTTATTCATCAAAAAATTATTTTATATCTAAAGTTATTTTGGATTATTGATGCCTAGATTGATATTTCACTACCTATTAATCATGTTGTCTTATTGATCTCTATGAGCTATCATATTTAATAATGTAATGACCATGACAATGAAAAATATGATAATACTATAGGGATATAATTTTAGTAAAAAGTAGTTTAAAAGGCATCTAAAATTTAGTTTAAAAAATTTCTAATCATTTCCCCTTACATAAAAATATAAATTGGATTGTGAAATGTGAAATGATTTTATGGAATTTATGAATTTTGATTGAAATATTTTTTTCATGTAGTATAATTTATTTTAGATCATTATAAAATTTCTATATAATTATTATATTTCAACATGATTATTATATATATTATATATTATAATTTCTATGAAATTAGAGTATTAATTTTAATTAAGAGGTTTATATTAATAGAATATTAAGAATTGATAATTGATCCAAACTATAGAGTGATGGATTATAGTGTTTCATTATCGGGGTACTAACCACATATTCCATGGTGCATCAATGCATATAACCATATTATATAATTGATTTGTATTTACTAATTTTTAAAATTACTAATTTTAATAAATTATAAAATAAAGATTCATATAGTGATTCTATATAGTGGTGAGTTACTACATGGTGTTCCTTGATATGTGAATTAACATAGATTTATATTTTGAACTAATTTATTTCTCCTAAATAATTAAAAGTATGAGATATAAAATAAAATTATAATTTTTTTTTTCATAATTTTAATTAGTATACAAATTAACTCCAATGGGGTTTTATGAGATCATAACACTTTTTGTTAGGGATAAGTTCATTTTTTTTAATTTTGTTTATTTTCATTATAATAAAAATAAGTGAATTAAATTTAATAAATTTAATAGTTTTTTAAAAATTATTATTTATGAGTTGTCTTGAAGACCATGTATAGTGATCGTACAATATGAGTATTTAGGATGTGTCTTTTTCATAGTCAGTGATAGTTACAGAGACAATTTAAAGGTCTATTTTTTGAGTATTTATCTCTCAAGACCATTTGAAATTATTGTTCAAAATATTAAAAATTATTAATGATACATTACAATAGGATAATTAAATTAAAAATTTGTTTCACTTTATTTAATATTTTTTATAAATATATATGTGTCAAAACTATTTTCTATATATATTTCTAAATTGATAGTGTTGATTATTTTAAAATTATTTATATTAATTGGAAACTTATTATTACATAAAATTATAAAAAAATTTAAAATGGTGAGTATTGTAATGTATAGATAGTGGTTGTGTTTTTATTTTCATGTTTGTATACTATTTATCTTTATATTAAATTAAAAATTTTAATAAAAAGGAAGATGTACTTTTTAGAATAAATCCATTAAAAATTATGATTATAGTTGGAAGAGAGATAGAGAGCCCTCTCATATTCCTTTTTATTTTAAAAAAATATATGTATTAAAATCTCATCATATACAATGATTTGGTTATTATTCTCTAATTTATCACTTAATGTTCTCTATTTTTTCACATTGACAACTCTTATCACATATAGGATTGAAATATTGTTATTTTATTAAAGATTCATTGAAAATTCAAGAAATAAATGGGAATTTTGGATATAATGGGATAAATTACATTCAGGTAAATAGAATAAATTATTATTTTTATAAATTTAAAAAACAAATGATTTTCAAATTCTAGCTTCGTGTGGTTATTATATCCTCATAATTTGGTAGATATATTTAAATTGTATTATTTTCAATTATCTTAATTAAATGAAATAATTTTATGTATTATAAATGAATGATGTTATTTCATTCCTACAATTGGATGAAAATATTTACTGGAAAATTAATCCTATAGTATATGATAAACGAGAGTTATAGAGACTGAAAATTCCACATGCACAGACCAAAGCTACACAAAAAGAGTCTTAAATAGGCCCAACTTATGTGGAATGACATTAGAATCCAGTATTTGAATGATATATTTTTATGGGAATCTATAAGGATAGAACTCATCATATTATGTCCCTCTCACATGTTCTTGTGGTTTTCATATAAATTGTAAACTCGGGCACCACATTTGAATCTACATGAAGATGAAGAGATCACTATATTCTATTATCACCAATGTCTTACACACAATCCCTCTAAATCATCAGGTATTTTACATATAACACAAAAAATATGGTTCAATTAAAAAATTTAATTGTGGTTGTTCAAGGTAACGAATAATAAAAAAATTGAGACAAAACATCACCCATAAATAACATTATTTGGATGACAGGACCATCTATAGCTAAAAACATGAGCACAAAAAATATAATGACACTTGAGGAGACCCTTAGAGTCCAAAAATCATTCACCATGTGTTATTTACCAATATTTCTATCACCCAAAATTCATCATTACATCTACTATGTCCACCAAAAAACACCAATATTTGACAAAGGTTCACCCAACACAAGATTCCACCATTTCTTCTAGGTACACCATGCAAGAAGCACCCCTTGATCATCCTAGGAAAACCTATATGATCCACCTTCAGTTAAACCAAGAATCACAAGTGGGATCCAACATTTGATGCATCTTCAAAATCACCAAATGGTAAGAAACATCTTTTCCTTTATCATTAATACAAGGTAGACTAAAAAAGCACCTCCTGAAAATGATCTACCTATGCATGATAACATCACATGGAACACCATTATTTATTTTTGATTATACATTTCAATGGTTATGGATGTTTTTTATTTATCCATTATAATACATGGGATCTTAAATGTGTTCATAATTATTGTTTCCATTGGTAAAAAGAATTACAATCATAAATAAAAATTAGATGACCTAATTGAATGAAGATAGGATATGAGATATGATCTTCAAAGACTTTTGTGACTTCCAAACTAGTCTTCCCATACTCAGTCATTGTCTTGTTGAATACAAGGAACAAATACCACCTTAGTTTATACCTCATGTACTAATCCCTTATTTTCTTGTTGTTATTTCCCCCACATTCTATATCATTAACTACTTCCACCAACGGATGATGTCAATTGTTTGTATTATCACATCCTCTCAACTATATTATTTATCAAACATTTCATGAATAATATAATATTATAAGATTGTGATTATAATATAATCATCTGAATAAAATACCCCCAATATGGGCCTCATATTCAAGAATAATCACCAACCATACTTAGTAAAATGGGCCTTATATGAGGTGTAAGACCCTATCCATCCAAAATATATTTGAATTGATTTATGTTTTCACATAATATGTAGGAATCATAACTACTGTATAAATCCAATATGTATAACCCTTCATCATTATTATTTTGGTACATTCCTTATATCATCATTCACTATCAATGAATTTCATACTCCTTGGTCAATCTTATTTTATCCTTATCGGACCATATTCCTAATGTAGGCCACCTTGATATAGGTCTATATTCCACGAATTATCGAACAAAAAAAATATGAATAATTGCCACATTAAACCATGGTAAGGAACCTGTAACCTAAACATCATTGGCAGATAAATGTAAATTGCACGGTTTAGTCCTCATCACATGAACCTAAACGGTATGATGAGTCCCATTATGTGGCACATAAATATGTGGGTTATAATTCCATTTAAAGGGATACATCAGAATCCCATCATGTGGTCACAATACTAATATCAAAATAACACTTGTGTTTCTTTAGGATGATAACATCTAGATCACCAAGCTATGTGGATTAAAAATATTATCATGATAACAAATGACATAAGAATAATTGTTTTTTATAATTCAGGTAAAATCATTGGATAACCTCAAATATATATACATTTTCCCAAATGAGAAGGATGCTACATTAATTAACATGATGGTAACACAACCCAATAGTAAAAATTTGTTATTAAAAAGGGTTAACGTATCAATATTTTTGATTTATTACAATATTATATAATTTTTCTTAACTCTATAAAACTCTTCCATTATAGTAAATAATTATCCCAAAATGGTACGCTGAGACCATATTTCCATTCCATCAACAAATGTGATTGACAAAGTATTTTTGGATTCTTCTACCAATAATGTTTTTAGTAATGTTCGCAGAACATCATGATTAAGGGAAACGTCATGTGTTTCATATTCCATGAATATAAACCACTATAAATGTATAGAGAAGACAAATAAATTGGAAATTGTGTTTCTAAAATTATGGGTAATTCAACCACAACCAAAAAACTATATTGAAAACCAACTACACCTACTTAACTAACAAAATTTTTGAACTTGATATTAACTATTCAACCAAATGATTATGTCACCCATATTTTAGGACCCTTTTGTTCAATAAAAAAGGAATGAAAGATAAATTTAGTTGTTAAAAAATCAGTTATGAAAATTTTTGTAAATTACTAAGCAGAATGTATGAGTTTTTTGGTTTTATTTTCAATGTATAATCAGTAACACTCATAGAAAATCTTTTCGATACAACTGGCATACATCCAACAAGACATAACTCATACAATCACTACAACTCAAGTCAGGTCCCCACAAAATTAGATGATCTTGTAACGAACATTAATCTTCTGGAAAAGTAGTAAAATAAATTTATCATGTGGTAATACAGAATTGTATCTCTCTTACATTGGAGGATATATTTGAATCCATGAAATAAATGCAGTCGCACAATCCAACCACCAGATAATAGTTTTTGGAAAGAAATCAAGTTAAACCAGTGTCCATTTAAAAAAATTTAGTATATACACTCCTAAATTTAGCAATAGTAAAATCCCTTATCATATGGATGAGGATCAAGAGGTCACATATGAACTAATCCTATAAACATATGGGTCATTCAAGGGTTATCCTTCCTATAGTAACTGATGTGAACACTGCATGACATAATGTTCTTATCATGGTGAGGAAACAACCACACATGTTCAATGTTAGATCATTCAGATCTCGAAACGTAGGATAGTGCATTGAAGGTGTAAATAAAACAACCAATGATATTCTGACATCCCTTTCACCAAAAAATATTCCATTTAAAAAAACATTTATGAAACATATGTGAATGTTTTAATTTGTCTTTTGTACCCCTCAAACCTTCCTAGATACATTGGGATAATCAAGATGAACCCATAAATAAATACAGTTGTATCTAAATAAAATTTTAAAATAACATCACAGGAATATCAAACCTTCCCACATGATTTGGACGCACTCGTGGAATCCAATTGAATGTTTCATGTAGAAAGCTAGGGGAATACCCATATCTTTTCTCCAAAACATGATGAATGATGATAAATATATATATGAAATGGACGCGCAGTGTTGTCATACATCACTGATCCGACATCTAAATGGTAATATATCCCTATTTCATTATCTAAATTCTATATAAGAATATTTAATTTTTTGAATGTGTATAAAGAGATTGGTACCCACATCCTAGAAACCATGCAGTATATAACAACAAAAACATCTGTTGAAGAAGGGAATACACACAACCTCCCATTTCAATTAGGGATACCCATCATCATATTGGTAGTGTCAATCCAGAGTGGAAACATTTCCAAAAACACGTATAACAGGTCCATTGCCAAATGCACATGAGAAAAAGAAATTAAGATATAATCCATATACCCATTCCAACTGGAGGCCATCGGTCCATCCTAATGTTCAGTTCCTATTAGGTATATATCTCATCCACAGTACTATAAATATATCATAAATTACATTTGAATTACATGATCATCCCAAAAGTCCCTTGTATACAAATTTGTATATACACAATAGGCGTGAATAATTTCACTATAGGGACAAGCCAAAAAAATTTCTCCCTACAGGTGAATGGAAACTATAGTTCCAGTCCACAATCCGGCTCCCCCATCCTTGTATTCTTGAATCCCTATGATATTTATCTATGGACACTTAATATCCTCTTCATATTTTAATAAACTATATTTCTAATAAATTCTGTTATTAATGTCATCCTCACAAATTTTATTCCAGTAGTTGTAGACATAATCCCAAGAAATATTTCTATAATGTATTCTTCATGTCCACAATCTGATCAATCACGTGATCACATCATATGATGAGCATCGATGAAAACCTCCACGTGGAAAAAATATATAATTAAAGGAATTCCATAAACTTTATATTGTACTCACTGATGATCCATCACAGGGTATACAATACCTGGATTCCTATTGTAGTCGTTTGTAAATATGTGATGGAATTATTCCTCTTGATTGAACTCACATTGATGGTTATTCTCAAAGTAATACTTTTTTACATCAAGAATTGACACCCTTTAAAAATAATCTATGATGAATACTTACTATCATGAGGCTCATGGTAAAGTGAGTCTAATCATGACTATTACCCCATAAATTAAATGTGATATATTTTACCAACTAGTAGGAATCCACTAATGACAATCATTCTCCATCACACACTTGGATTAATATTATATAGATATAAATGAGGAAATATGAATCATCTCTACTTTTTAAATTATTGATACATGAATACATCCACTATAGTTATATTATGTTGAGTTACCTCTTCAAAAATATGATGTATTCATATTTCTCATTAGGAGATAGCTATATAGAGACAATATAAGAGTTATGTTCTATCCTTTATCCACTCCACGATAAAAAATTGTAGATTCATTGTCGTATGCTTATTTGAAAGATAACTACCTAAATTATTGGAATAATAATCATCAAATAAAAACAATGTTATTTCGATAAAATAAAAATCAAAGTGACATCCATATAATGGAATTGACATGTCATCAAATCAACATGGAGGCCATTCTAACTGCATGAAAATCAATATTGGTAAACGAACAATACTATCTACTGTGTGAATTTGTGAATTTGTTAGATGAATTTCTTCATCTGATCACTAATACCCAATGAATGGTTATGTTTATAAGAAGGAGTGATCATGGTGCATAGTATTTCACCACACTCCCTCATCGATAACACCCACATAAACTGACATCATGAATCATTATTTTAAATCACCATCCATAAAACATTACATTATATTGAGTTATGTTAGGTATTTACCTTCTTCAAAATTAATGATCTTTTGACGATAAAAGATGTATAGAATTAGTAAACACTTCATATTTAATGACTCAAATATTATAATGTAAAATCCTATAATAAATAATCATTTTTCTCATAAAAACTATTAATATAAGACATTATTTGTTTTCTTGTTTAGTCATTATTATTTTTCCATTGATCCAGATTTTTATATATTCTCGCATAAATTCCATGAAAATTGTTCAAAATATGGGTTGATCAAAAAAATTTCTGTAAGGGATACACCTAGAGGAAAACTTTTATTTATGTGAAAACATTAAAATCCATAAATACATTATCATAAACTAAAACATTTCACCCTTTAGAAGTATTATATTCTTTCCATTTAATGTAAGTTAATTGAATATCATTTTTAATAAAAACATTACCATGAAACAAATATAATAAAAAGATAACAAGTGATGATTACATTGTAAATAATTATACATACATGAAATAACCATGTGGTCGACTTCAATACATGTCACTCTTATAAAATAGAATTATCCTATCATTCACATCTATTCAGAATGAATTGGATGTAATAACATAACTAATCATCGTTGGATTAAATATGAACCACTTATAAATTTCTTCACATATCCAATCATTTAATTTATATGTATGATTATGTAATCAAATCACATAGAAGATTGCAAATTTTAGCATTACACTCTAAAAAATTTATTATCAATCATATGAAATCATTTCAATGTATTGAAATAATCTCTCCATAATCAAAAAAATTTAAATAAAATAATAGTAATATAAGGTAAAAGGGGGTTTCAAATGATTTTATAAAACAAAAAGGCATGTATAATAATACCAATAGAAAATACATTAATTGATGTCATAGAATTTTTTGCCACTATAAAACTTAAAAAAGAGCATTCATTTTATCATTTATAAAGAAAATAAAGTGGTCGATATAGAAGATAAACATTATAATTATATTTTAATGATATATAATTCATTAATATCATATATAAAAATTTATTCCATCATCATAACCAGTCTTGGGAGTTGGTAATGGTAAACCAGTTATATCAGTTCTTGGATGTCATACCTCTCATGAATGCATGAATGATAAATTATTTTCCCATTTGAAGAAAGTGGATAGGGTTTTCGTTGATGATATTAATATATTAAAAAATTATTATATTTGGTATAATAGATTTAAAATAACATTAATTATGATGAAAATTTTAATGAAGTGGAAGTAAAAAAATAATTAATAAATACATAATTAAAAATGATACCATTATTTCTGGTGATTTTCTTTTATTATCTACTTAATACATATAAAGAGTCTATTATCTCTATAATATAGCCTCTTATATTTTGGGGGGGATTCAAAAAAGGGATTTAAAAATATATATTATGATAAAAAAATTTTATGTGTGAATAAATGATAAAAAATATTACCCTTTTATAAGAGATAGAATGGGAACTCATTAAATTTTCAAAAGTATTAAATTAGTATAAATTAATTTCCAATTAAAATTTGATAAAAAATTTATTAATTTAAAAGGAAGTATGATAATTTTTTGAAATTTATTCATTAGAATAATATATATGTTTTTTTACTATCTTGGAAATGATTATCTTTATTTAACCTTATTTTCCTTATTATCTATTACTCTGTTATTATTTAATTTCCATTTCTAGGGAAAATGTAATTACGATATCCTAGAAAACCACCCATAAATGAGTAATTTTAGGAATTATTGAAATTAAATGGACGAATATTATATGTTAATGAATTTTACATTTTATTATGAAATATTTTATATGTTAAAATACCATTAGTGTAAATATCCACAATATTCATTTCCTGACTTATTAAAAATATAATAAAACGTGTCATATTCAAACAAAATCTTTAATGATATGAATAAATAATAAAATAATACCAGAAAATTAATTTATGAACATAATTATATAATATTTTATTTGTTTCATTATTTTTAATGTATTTTATTATATATATCATTTAAATAAATAATTACAAAAGTGCCATTGTAAAATCTAATAATTTGATTATTAATTTCCAAAAACATAAAATAAAATACCCTGACAATTATAGTTTGTTTAGATTTATAATTATTATTCATAGTAGAATTTATCTTATTTATTATCACATATCACAAAAAATCATCTATTTTTAAAACAAAGGAATGTTAAAAATTACATTTCCTTGAATAAAATACTATAAAATAATTAAATTTCTTTATATCGCATAAATAGCTCTGAAAATACACCATTGGATGATTTTGGTCAAGAATAACTCATCATATAAAATTACAAAATGTTTTTAGATTAATTTATAATATTTTATAATATTATTTTAACACTTATTTACCTTATTTACTATTAACCCTAGTAAAAAAATAATGACAAAATATAAGATTCTTATATTCAAAAAATAATATAGAACTATTTATTAAATTTTTATTGTACAATTCCAAACATGTTGTCCATTCATAAAAAATCAAAAAACTGAAGTGTCTAAAATTAATTTAAATTTAATTCCATTGATGGATTGAGAAAACATATTTTTAATTTTAAAACGTACAAATGTTCACATGTTATTTTTATAAAATTTCAATGTGAAATTGATTTCAATGAGGTACATTGGAATAATTTCTAAAAACAATGTTTAATAAATCATTAATCCCAATTAAAAACAAAATTTATCTATGAAGAGTAATTGGTGGAAAGATATGTTTTGACTAATAAATTGTATTATATACTACTCATAAAAATATGAATTTTCTCCGAAATATTAAAAAAACATTCCACATAGCAAATTTTTAAAATCTTCACTCAAAAATGATGCATAATTTTTCACATTAAATAATAAAATGTATATTAATTATATATAAAATGGGTTCACTATCAAATGTCTTTAAAACTATGTTTTACCATTATAAGGCCTTTTGATTCATAAGATTTTATTTATTCTTATTATATTTATATAGATTTTATTTGGTGAATATATGAGTAAATTATTAATCATATGTAATAATAATATAGTTATTTTTATTCATTCATTCTAATATAATTAAATTGTGATAACTTCCAAATTATATAATAATATTAACAACATACAATTTTTCGATATAACAAATTATTTAATGACATTTATGGTTTTGGATAAACACATCGTTAGGTGAAAGGATTGCTACAGGCCATGGGGTCCCCATTAAGGTAAAACTGTTATTGATTTCAGAAATATTAATGCATATGAAAAATATATTATTCTATAATTACTATAGTTGTATCATTCTCCCCTCTTTCAAATTTCTTCATCGCAATATTATTCACTTATTATGTAATTGTTGGTATTATCACCTCATACAATTTTTAGATCCCAAGTTACATATTAATCTATATGGTTCTCCAAAAAAACTTAAACTAGCGATTCACATTATTCTCCAACACTTCCTCTTTATGGTCATGAAACTAAACATGCTTTTCATCATGAGAAATATTGTCTTTCAACTGGTCTACATTGTGATCAAAATATGAGATAGATCTAGCATAGAGATTGTTAATATCAAAAAAAGATAACAATTGTCTATGTGGGATAATGAAGAAGGTAAATACACTCGATAGTCAACTGATCCAACATTATTTTGGATTTCATATTGTCTACTGAACGTTGAACATAGTTTCTTCATATTGAAAAAATAGAAAACAATTATTAATGGATAAACATTGAGATATATATGACCACCTTTCTTGAATAAAATATCCTTCCTCTAGTTAGCTACATGATTTCTATTTATTCTAAATGTTTTCCTCATGTGTATCATAATAAACTGTATATTCTCTACCATCTCATAAATTATCTCTTGTCCCATCAACTTCATTTCCCCGAGATCATCCCAAAAGAATGTGTACAACACCTTATACTATATATTGCCTCAACAACTTCTATATTAAAACTGGAATGAAAAATATTATTCGGAAAAAAATTACCAATAATTGATTATGATCCCAAATTCCATGGAAATTAATTTTATAAGAATCTATGATGTCCTATAAGGTTTTATTTTTCTATATTTCTTATCTTGTTGATAATGAAATGAGTTACTAAAATTTTTTTAGTACATAAAAATTATTTATTTCCTTTCCAAAATATACATTCAAATATGAGATCATTATTACATAAAATTCAGGGAGGATCTCCATGTAACATGACTTTTTGTTTATGAAACAATTGTGAAATTTCATACATAGACAAAGTGTCTCAAAAAAGAAGAAAATTAGATGATTTTGTTAGTCGGTCAATAGTAACCAATATCACATTTTTACCTCATGATGTTGTTGGTAATCCTACTACAAATTTTATGGACATATTTGTCCATTTCTACTATGGAATTGGTAATGTTTGAGGGTCCCCTTCTATGACTATAGTTTGGATTTAACATGATTATAACTCCAAAACTTCATGGAAATGTCCATAATATCTCTTTTTTATTCCACTCTACATATAATACACCCAATGTTCACTTTAAATCAATATACATGTAGGATGAACTAAAAAAGAACAATTATATTAAAAAAACCATCATTTCTTTGATTGTGAGTCACAAGTAACACATAATATCATACCAAGTCACAAAAAAATATTATTTATAAATGTTAATTTCAGAATACAATACCATTAACAGAATTATAATTTTTTTACAACTCACAGTCTACCTTTTTCATGATAAATGTTATCTAACAAAAACTATTTCAATAAAAATAGAAACAAAGATATTTTACTAGCACTAACAACTACTATCACAAAATTAAAAAAATTATTAACCAAAAACTCATACTCAAAATGAAACATTGTTAATGTATCATTTCATTTTCAACAAAAACCATAGACCACATTATTTTCTTTTCCTGGATGGTATTGAAATGTAAAATCATAATAATTTAAAAGGTAAAGTTATCTCCTCTTTCACATTCTCAATTATTTATTAGTGAATATATTATTTAATCATTTGTGATTATTGTATATTTTTTATATTACTTCATAAATGTGATTCCTCCAAATATTTTATGAGAAAACTATAGCATATAATTCCAAATCATGTATATGGCAATTTATCTCCTGTGGTTTCAACTTAAATGAAGCATACAAAATTTTATCATCATCTTGAATTTAGACATAAACAAATCTGATCAATGAATCATACTTATAGATTAAATATTCAACATTTTTGGAAGGTATTTCCAAAATTGGATCATTTATTAGTTTTTTCTTTACTTTCTGAAAACAGTCATCACATTCTCTGAAATAGATTTACATAACATTATTTTGTGTTTACATATTTATTGGGATTGACAACTGAGCACAATTATCAAGAAACCATAAGTAATAACCCACTAATAATTGAAAAATATGAATATGTAAGATATGTTTAGGTCTGATTCAATTATAAAAAAACATTTTTTATATGGTTCATGTGTTATACGTTTTTATGAAACAATATATCCAGTAAATGAAATTTTTTCAAACAATAATTCACTCTTACTATACATTTAATTTAATTTCATTTCTTTTATGTTTTGAAAAAACAATCCATAAATGTGTTTCATGATACTAATAACCTTTATAATACACTAAAATATTATCAATAATCAAAATCATTAACTAATAAAAACACTAATGAAATACTACACTCAAAAGTTTCAGAAATACATTATGTGAATTAGATAACCCATGTAGAATATCACCAAACAGAGAATGTTCATATCTTATTTGAAATGTTATCTTTGAAACGACATCCTCATTCACCTTCAACTCATGGCACGTAGACCTTATATCAATATTTGAAATATAATAAGATCCCTATTCTTGATAAAAAATTCATAAATATGAGGAAATTAATCTTTTTTCACACATGTGATGTTTTTAGGTCTATATACTCAACACAAACTCTCATAGAACAAATATCTGTTTCACAAATAAAGCAGTTACACCCTATGGTGAAGTGTTAGGTTGAATGATTAATTTATCATGAAATTATTTCAATTGGGTTTTCAATTCTACAAGGCCTAATTAATCAATTCAACAATTTTTATTACAAATAAACTTATCATAAAGAACTGTATGAATATTAAATTACACATCTGTATATGGAAAAAGTGTTAGATAATTCATCAAAAAATAATCGGTAAATTTATTCAATATTGGGATGTAAATTATCATAACTATTTATTTATTTTTAACAATAATATCTAGAAACGATTCTTAATATCTTTAATAAATCTCCAAAATTTGTTCTATGTTATAAAAAGTATGAAATTGTTCAGTAAACATTATTTTCGTACAACCTATTTTATCTGGTTTAACAGGAATTAAATCCATACATAAAATGATATGAAACTCAAATACAAGATGTTTAACAAGAATTATGAAAATTTCATCCCACTAATGACTATATAATGATTTATATAAATCATATATTATTTAATATTTCCACCCATAGTATTCACCAATAGATTTATGTCACATTCTTGAAGAGTTATTGATTATTTACATAAAAATATCTCATAAATGAATGAATTCTAAGAAACAAAATTAAAATATAGTACTAGAATAATCTGAATACACCAATACCATACCTACAATCCCTTCATCTTATTGAATAGAATAAACCATAGTTATAGAAAAATGTTTTTCACACCCTTTTTCTTTAAATCTTGCAATTTTACACCCTTGTTCGTCAATTTTGGATAGATATTTCCAAAATTAGATTACTCATTGAAAATAAATAATCTTACCACTAGATTTTCATTAGTTTCCAAATCATCTTCCTCTAAGTCACTTGAAATATAAAAAATCTTACCACATTTGAATCACATCCCAGACACCAAAATACCATAACCATTATATTTTTTTATCACAAATCTTAAATGATGTATATTTAGTTGTCTTACCAAGAAAATTATTTTATAATTGATTTTCCATTTCCTTTCAACTAGAACTCTTATTTTTATTTTTCTCATCAGATTCATTTTCATCATATTACATCATTTCTACCTTATCATTACAAAAAACACTCTTCACATATAATTTGAAATAATTTGAAATCAATTACCTTTGATATAGTATCTTCAAAACTATGTAAAATTAATTTATCACACTATCAACATCCAAGATAAAATTTCGGACGAACCCATCAAAATATGGTAAATTTTCATCATTTTATCCACTGAGGTTTCCTCCACTTTTCAAAATTACACTAATTTATTTTCAATAATATGTCAAATAGTCTTAAGAATATATTTCTGAGGGAATATATTCTTAAATTAAATATATTCTATGTGATAAATATCTTTACATCCTTATATATTTCTCCCCAATGAACAATAATGACCATGTTTTCCTTCAAAATGAAAAATTGAAAGTGTTCACATTTTGTTCTCTAAATAGAAAAAGATGTAATATATATTTTATATGGAATTATTCAATCCAACAGGTATCACAATGTCAAATGATCTTCTAAATGATTGGGTTGGTGTCTCATAAAATCCTTAATTACCATCATGTTCATCTATAAAAGATTAGTTTTATCTCTTTCATGGAAACAACCACCACATATATCCTAAGTAATATAAACCAAAACTACGAAAAACTACTTAATTCCAATTCACACTATCTCAAGAGATTTATTCAAAATAATTGTTTCCACTCGGTCCATTCCCTCTACTTCATCCCATATTCCTCTAAAAACACTCTGAACATAACATGATTAGACAAAGAAACAAAATATTCTTTAAATATATTATAATTTTTTTTTCATAAGTTAAAATATTTCGATAGTATGTAATTAATATTATCTTAAGATGTAATGTTTTTAAAACTGACCATTGGTACCGAATATAAGGCCATAGCCTAAAAATAGTACATAATGTTGAGAGAATTCAAGAATTTAATTGTTTCACAATTAGTAAATATTTAGGATTATAGTTATTAAGATTGTTGTGAAAAATTATAAATAAAAAATCAAATATAAAAAATTAAAAACTTCTACTATATATCAATTTTTCTCAAAAAAATAATTAAAATAAAATGTAGTTTTTTCATTTTCCATCAACATCTTTTTTCATTAATATCATACTTGCCTATATACTACATTAAATAAAATAAAAACAATGTAAAATGAATGGAACACATTAATATAACATTAAGGGATAGATAATGAATGAAAACTATTCATTTTGTGAAAATATAAAAACCCCTGAAATGTTTTTCATAATGTTAAAAATTTTACCCTTAAGAAGTAGTATATAATTTCTATTAAAGATAAGATCATTTCATACAATTTATGTAATAGAAATATTACCAAAAATCCCATAACAATGTATGATAACACATAATGTTAACATAGTTCATAATTTTGCATAAATGGAAAAACAATGAAGTAGACTTCCATACATGTCACTCTTATAAAATGAAATAACTATATAGTAAACTAACATACCCAATGCATTGAAGGTTATAACATAACAACAAATCCTTTTTATGACATAACCACCAATACAATTTTTATCACATAAATACCAATCATATATCCAAATAACATTAAATAATCCTATCAATGAAAAGATATCAATTTTCAATATTTCACTCTAAAAATATCATTCGCAATCACAATAAATCATTTAAATATATTGATATAATAAATCCAATTTCAAAAGAATTTTCAAAAATATTATATCCTGAAAAGAAAAAATTGAAATTTTTTTCCTTTAAGAAAACATGATTTCTTGTATAGAAATCCAAATAAAAAAACATGTCATGATTGCAAATAAGTCATTATCATCATATAAATTCCAAAAAATAAATTTTCATTTTCATTTGTAAAATATGTTAAATTATTCAAATATAAAATATTAAAATATTTCTTGATTAAATTATTTAATTAATATTATAATTTGAAGGTACTATTTATAATCCTCAGAAAAGTAGGGTTTTTATAATATAAATATATAAATCAATGAGCGGATATTGAGACAATGTGCCTTAACACGAGTGTGATTCATCATGTATGGACTTTATCATCATAAATAATAAACATAGGGTAATTAATTAAATTCACGAGAACAATGTTTATAATTATTATTACTTTTTGTATAACTATATACTATTTTATACAAAATATATAATTTTTTTCACGTTAGATGTTTTGATGACATTCAATACATGAGTCTAAAATATCAATTGTGTGATGTCTACAATAAAAAGTAGTCATTTATAAATCATATATAAATTAATATTAAGGATATAAATATAAATATTATACATTTATATACTTTCAAATCCATCAATTATGTATTGATTTTAAAAATAATCTATTTTATAATCATAGATACGTTATTTAAATTTAGTCTTGAGTGATGTATCCATTTTTCGATAGATATGGTGGAAAAATGAATGTATTATTTTATATTTACATAATTGTTATAATTTAAATAATAACATATTAATAATTTAAAAATAATTAAATATTTTATTCATGTGATTTGGTGATTAAAAATTAATCAAATCACTTCATGGAGGTGATTTTTCACAAATACGCACGAACGATGTTATACTTTTTATATGAATGTAATGCAAAATTAAACAGATATATTATTCTTTAATAATGATAAATATTTAAAAAATAACCTAAATATATATTAATTCTTTCATCATAACAAGTCTTGATATATAAATAATGGAAAACAAATTATATCAGTTTGTGGAGGTGATCGACTACACATATACATGAATGATTAATTCTTTCCAATTTTGATAGATGATTAGATGGATCTAGGAAATGATATTAACATAATAAAATTTCATTACATTGGTCATACCCGAGTTAAAAAATCTTCTTGGGATGAATAATATTTTATGTAAGTGGTAGAAGAAAAAAAATTAAAATACTTAATGAAAATTTATACATCTTCTTCAAGTGAATTTATTTTATTATCACTATAAAAACAATAATTTTGGTTTTATGACTAATATATATCCGTTGAAATATGGGTATAGATTCAAGGAAATTATATATGTAGAATCATTCTGAAATTTTTTTGGTTTATCTAGGAAAAAATGATAATAATTATTCTTTTTTATAAGAGAGTGGATGTGAACTCCTATAATTTATCCATGTTTAAAATTCATTTATTTTAATTTTCCATTAAATGTGTATCTAATTAAAGTTATTTTGAATTTTGGACAAGGATGTGTCTAAATAAATTCATCCAACTAAAATTAAACAAGTATTTATAAAATTTTAAATCCTTATTTTTTTTATACCATATTTGGTCCTTTTAATTGTTATTGTGTCATAATATAATTTACATTTTAAGGATTAATAGAATTACAACAACATGAAAAAAACAATAATTGAGTTATTTTTTAAATTTTAGGAAAAATAATAATTATTTAGATAAATCATGGATTTTTAGAAATGTTATATCATATAATAAAATAATTTATATTTCGAAACACCATTATTGTCAATAGAAATATTATGCGTTTGTGAATTTCTTAAAATATCATAAAAAATGATATATTATCAAACATTCAGTTTAAATATCATAAATGTGAAAAATTCCTCTATAAAATACATGTATGAAAATAATTATATAAAATATATTTATTTGAAAATACTCATTATCATTTATTTTATATTTCGTTGAACTAAAAAATTAATGCATCATTATTGTGAAAGAGTTTCGTTTATATACATGTTTGAAAAAAATATCGAATAAAATATCAGGATGAATATTAATATTTTAGATATCAAATTACTATTTATAATTTAATTTTTCATCTATGTAACATTATATAAAAAATATTCACTATTTTAAAAAACGTATGACAAAAATGACTTTTATTGGAATAAAAGTCTATATTTGTCTTATAGTCATCCAATTTGATTGAAGATCTAAAAAAATAATCACATGAATGAATTTTTTCTAAAATAAATCAAAAACTTTAATTTGAACATGTGATAGGGTAATTTCATGAATTTTTATATTATTAAATTTACTATTAATTACCATATTTAACCTTAATTATTGTAATAAAAATAATTACTACATGTACTATTCATTTTTTCCAAAAATACCAGGCACATATATATTAAATCTATACCATTATATTCACAATATAGAATCCATTTTTAAAAATTAAATACCCATCAATGTAAAATTTAATTTAAAATTAATTCGGTTGATGGATCGCGAAAATGGATTTTTAATGTGAAAACATTCAAAAGTTCATAATGTTTTTTTATCCAATTTTATATTGATATTGATTAAAATGACAAGAACATGATTAAATGAAAAAATATTGATCTTTTTATAAATTTAACCCAATTAAAAAAATATACTTAAATAAATTTGAAAAATTATTTTTGAACAAATAATATTGATTATTCACTATTCATAAAAATATGAACGTTCCCAAAATAATAGAAAAATTACCCAAAGTAAATTTTTATATTTCTCTTCAAAAAAATGTTTTATTGTTCATATAAATTTTATAAAAGTTTAAAAATATATTTTACAATTTTTAGACATAAAATTTTTGTTAAACTATCATTTAAACACAGAATATAATTTTCTGCGAAACAATGTAATTATTATTATTTTAAACATATAATATTTATTTGATGACTCTAAAAACATTTAAATAAAATGTGTTATCATAATAAGATTTGTTACATTCATTCAACCCAATAACATTTATAGTCGATAACAACCACATAAAATAATAATATTAATAATGAATTATTTTTTGGGTGTGACTATGTCATGAGTGGAACATAAGATTTCAAATTAACTCGTTCATGTTGTTTAGGTATTCCATAGGACATAACATCCATTTTATGGTAAAATTAATATATAATTCAAAAATAATATATTATATGAAAAAGAAATATTAAATAATTTTCGTTAATGTTATAGTTATCTCCTTTGGCCATCATTAAGAAAGAGTATCTACTCACAATAGACTAAATTCAAAAAAAATACCCTTACTGACTGTCCATGTATTAAAGAAAGAATATACTAAACCATCAAAATACAAAATCATTATTATTAAGATAATATTGAGCGAGCCTCAAGCATGAGGGAAGAGAATCTACATAACACAAAAATATATATTAAAGTAGACTGATCATGTGTATATATAGAAATTCACCATGCCCGTGTTGGAAAAATCATCAATTAAATATAATGATTAACTAAAAACAATTATATAGGAAAAATGTGGTGAAAGTCCGTCCTACAATGCTTGTGTAAAATTTAACACAACATTCTATCATGATAAACCTACCATGAAAAGAAGTTAAAACTGAACAATAGAGACCCTATAATATAGGGTTGGGGAAAAGTTTACATCAAAACCGTACTCAATAGAAGAAATGTTTTCCCCTTAAGGGGAGTCACAAGAAAAAAAGTCCCCAGATTCCATCCTTTCACATTACCATTATTCATCACTAGGAACATATATGATAATATTATATGGATATTCCCTTCACATCACCCCTCTTAAAATGACACCAATATGAAAAATAAAGTAGAGGAAGAGGCCCCATTGAATAAAAAATAAAATAAATACCACACGGTTTTGGAAAATCATTGAAATAATATTTTGATCAGCATATATTTTACTGATAAAATTTTCTCTTGTAACATCAGGATGCTGAATTTCCACATTCAACACTTTATGAATCAGTGACACCACCCTAAAAACAATAAATTAAATTAGTAATATATATATGAATAAGATCTTGTGGTTTCTATATGTAATATGGTATTAAGAAAAATTATTGTAGCAATAGTATGTTACTATAATAATAGACTTTCTAGAAACATTTTAATTCCTTAAAGTGCTCTACTTCGTCCTTTTTAACATGAATTTTATACAGAAAAGGGAAAATGTGAATCTTTATCTCACCAACTGCATACATAAGATGATCTCCTCAAACAAGTGGAAGTATATTGTAATTTAGACAAAGATATTAAAGAGTTTTAAAAATCAATACAGAAATACTCTAATGTAACATCCATAGTTGATATTTATTATAGAATGTGGCCAGCATCATGTCCAAATCTAGTGCACATCAACAAAATGAATTCATTATATATACTAGAATTGAGTCAAATCATCAAATAAATGTATGGTACCAACAAAAAATATATTTGGAAGTAAAAAAATTATGTTATATGGAGTTCAATGCATTAGGTACATAACCAGAGATATATCTTAAGCACCCTCATAGGCCATCTAATTCAGCTTACCCACTATAAGTATAATTATTAACACCATATATAGCCAATCCGAAATTCCCCCTTTTTAATCCTACCTTTTAGTCTATTTCTCAATTGCTCATTGACACTAGTAAAATATAGGAATATGGATTAGATGTTGCTGAATGATATTTTTCACTTGTATAAATAGAGAATATCCATTCCCTAATAGGGTGTATGAAACCCTTTCTCTTCTAACAATTGGGAATCATGTGTTAGAAAAATAAAAGGTAAAGATGATTAAAAATAGCATTAGGTTTACTTATAGTCATAATGTGTCTCCATGATGGGGACCCTTGATTTATAAAATGAAAATTTTCACACATTATTCATGTAGATATTAGGGGGACCATCACTAAACTAGTATTCTAGTGTACTAACAACATTAATAAAGTGTTGGGAGTATCTTCTCTAAAAATTCCTTTATCAATTTAGATATACATGAAAAAATAAAACATCCATGATATCTAAAAATATTCAAAATATAAAAATTATATATATTTTTACTTCATCACTATATATATAGTATTTTTTATTCTTTGAAATTGAATATTCCACAATAATATTTTTTGGGTGAGTATATTGATAATAAACATGATGAAGTATGAACATCGATAATCCCAAAAAATTAACTAGATGATTTTAATGATCTAATCATAATTGAAAACCGTATAGATGACTATACATATTGTACCATGGATAACTCCCAAACTATATTAGACTATCAAGGTTAAATGATGGGTATAGTGGAAGAAACAATTATTATATTAACATTTTCATGTACATAAGCTAAAACATCAAAGCCAAAACCATCTCTTGTTGAACCCCCTTCTGAGTAGTGGTTCCAGCACCACAATTATAGTTAGGAGGAGACAAAAGAACTAAACTATTCCCTATTTGAGAACATCATGAATCATGGTTATTATTTTTGATATATATGTATTATAAAATAACATTCTAAAATTATAACACCATAAATGACCTGAGATATATATCCTTGACGATGAAATGTATTACTAGTCATATAATTTAACATTGGGGAACCCGATCTAGAACAATTTCAGTTTCAATTATGTCCAAAAAAAGAAGGTTGGTTCTTAGAATGTGAAACTGGTAGAGCCATTATAATAGGTAGCAGGTGTTTCCACATTCACATTGAATGAATAAGATAAATTGAAGTTTGTTACTAGCAATACTGAATAGAGGTTTAGTTGTTAGATGAATCTAAAACAATCAACCATATTCATTCAATCGTAGAAGAATAGATTAAAATTCCAATTGATCCCCCAATCACTTCTAATATATCACAAAAAAACCATTAGTGAAATAGGCCACCAAAATAATGTATTCAAGTTAATTAACATGAAATATAGATGAAAAAACATGTAAGATGATTAAACTGCACCATGTCCAAATCATTTATTAACATTATCCGACATTATTCCTTCCTCCATGAAATTTTGGGCAGCTCCCTTCTAAAATGTATCAAAATAACCATTCTACCTAACTAAATTTTAATCTAGTGATGAATTAATTTTTTATGGGATTGACATCATTCACATAATGAATGTATTATGAATTGATGATATGGCTTAATGAATATAATTACCAATGCTCTTATGGGAAACTACATAAAGAGGAAAGTTAATCCAATAAGGAATGGGGAAATTTATTCATCGTAGGAACCAATATCCCAACACATCCCCGAACTAATATTTATATTGTTGAGGATCTTGGAAGAGAATATCAACAAGCATAAAAATAACCCCACAAATACAAACTTCTTTTAAGCACAAATATTCATGATGATAACCTAAATGGGGTTTAGAATTATAATAATCCCATATTGGTAGGATGGTAAAAATGTTCTAATATAGAAGTGTGAATGCATATAACATTTATAAAACAAGTAATGACTTTTAAGACCATCATGTCTATCCCTGCATTTTAAACCTTCTAGAAGATTCCCAGATGAAAACATAGGCCTTTGAATAAAAAAATTCATCATTAAGAATGTGTACATGGTTCCAATAAAATTTTAAATTTTAAATTATCTTATCATGTAATAGGATCAGTGAAATGAACTTGTATAGACTCTAGTGATCCCTAATGAGTTTGAAGATAATATTTCTATGGTCGAGATATAGTATAGTTTGGATTTACCAACATAATGTCATACAGATATATCATTAATTTATATCGACAATGTATTTTTCATACATGGAGACTTTATAACATTGTTTATGTCATTAAAATTAGATGAAATTTATATTCATCTATGTTTCATTGGAAATATATCAGGGTGTAGCCTCATTCTAGTTAAAACACTCCATTGGTTAGATGTCATTAAAGATTTATTTATTCATTCTCTAATGATTATATATGAGTTTGAAAAATTGTCCCAAATAACCCTATTTTAACCAAGAATATAGCTCAATCTGGTAACATATATTACCATTATCAATTATTGGTTTCATGAAAAATACAACTTTTAACATCTTACATGGAACACTTTTTCACCATGCCTCAATCCTGTCGTCATATAACCAATATATTTTGAACTACATCAATGGGAAATGTGGAACACTATATTGAGATGAATATTAATTTTAATACTATAAGGGACCGTCAATTGATGAATGATTTTATCATAGAGAAGGAAAAAACCCAATAAATGATGACATTTCTTGGGAATCCACACTGAATAGTCTCAAAATGACATCAAAAATCCCTTTTAGAGACCTAGGTGTTGAATATGTGATTCTAATCAGTCTGGGTGAAGGTATATGTTTATTTGATAATATGTTCTCTAATGAAATTTTGTTATTATACACATCAAGGGAATCAAAATTATTTGAATATTTTTTACCCATATGTTTAGATACATCAACTAAAAAACCAAAAAACACCCCTAGAACATCACCAGGTCTACAAATCATTTCAAAAATAAGATGATGTCATTATATCACCATGGAATGATGAACCTAAAAATATTAACCTCTTACCTATTCTAAATAGTTATCCTTTTAATTAAATATATCCAGGAATGGAATCATAGGAAGAGTATGAGGGAAAATAATGTTGAAGAACATGATGAAAACAACCATAGAGTTATCTATCAAGCATTGAAGGAATGAGATTACACTAATATCGATTAGAATTGGTAGATAAATCTTGGGAGAAAAGAGGATCCATTTCAATTGTTTATTATATTATATATCCCCCCAGATGAGATGGAAATTTAATAATCTTTCTAAAGAAACAACTAGGTGTGTTTTTTAGGAAATTATAAAAATTTATGACCCCAATATGAATGTGGCTACCCGTCATTTAAGTTTTGGATATTATAAATATTGTACTATAAAGGTGGATAGAAGGAAACATATAACTCATTCATCTATGGTTGAATATATATTCAATAAGATAATAAAAGACAACTTCATTCAGGATGTTCAATGCCTTAATGGTATCAACATCAGTTTTTCAACAATGACAAATAATGGGCATAGTAGGGTTTTCATTTATTTAAGATATCTCAAACAGATCTATCCAAATATTGACTTCCAAATTATAATTATATGTCAAATATTTTATGCAATGGATATATATCAATCACTGTAATTTTTTTATAGCTATAAATGATATAACCTAATATGAATTCACATGGAAACATATGAAATTCCGACCTTTAGAGACCCATATGGGTATTCTTTTAGAGGGTGATGCCCTTTGGAATAAAAAATTATGAATATACATATCGACATATCATAATTCTCATTTTCAAAAAACATGTGGGAAAATCAATAAATTAGTATGTTAATGGTTTTGTGGTAAAATCACATAATCATTTTAATCATCTTGCTGATTTAAAAATAATTTATGAAAACCAAAACAAAAGTACATGAAAAAAAACACAAAAAATGAATTTTTGGTTTTACCTTAGGAAATTTTATAAAAAAATATCATATTCCTTCATGTAATTGAATATTACCTTGAGAAAAATATGGAAATACAACATATGATACCCCCTCAAAATAGAAAATATTAGATATGACTATAGGGACACCTTTCGAACATTTTATGAAAAATAGTAAACATCTTATACAAGTTTTTAAATATAATAAGGATGATTGAAAAATGGATCATATTTCTGTGGGTTTATGGTTACTAAAAAAAGTTTACTAACTCAAGAAATACCTCTTATAATAATTAGTGTTGATGACTATAGCTTATGGACGGTAATTCAGCATATTGGGTACTTCATTGGAATGGTCACCCGGGGACCTTCACACAATGATAAATGATGATGGATGTGAAAATATGATTAATTATCTCAACTAGGTCATTTGTATAATTGATAAATATAATTAAAATATCATGATGAACTATTCAGAACTATCTTTTACTGTCTGGAAATTAGTGAAGTGTCTGTAGAACCATGAGGTACATTCGATCTCTCTAAATTGCCCTTTGATTTATACAATAAATCCTCCCATGTTGACTGGACATCTCATGTGATGTGATTTCATTCGAAAATATTTAACATCATGTTTAGACTACTGACTGATATAAAATGGTATGTCTTAGAATATTTCATAGTGGAACATCACTCTATGGAACATGTTTTGTTGTATACTAAACTATAATATTGTATAATACTCTTGTTTAAGGAAATACCACAATTTGGGATATATAAGTTGACAATGAATTCATAATCCCAACTATAAATTTGTTGTAAGACCCCATACTCAATTAGATAATGTTTTTAATAATACTCATTTATTTGGGAAATGCATTCATAACATAATCCTTCCTTTTAGAATAAGGATACACTAACAATTAGGATGAATATCATGCCCTAACAAAAATAATTGAATTGGTTTTTCATGTAATAGAAACATAACCAATAATTAAATGAGACTCCAATATATTGATTATGAAATTAAATCTATATTATTTTACTAACAAAATATTTTTGATCCCCCAAATTTATTAAGTTGAAGGGTTGATGGAAGAATTTACCTCTGTAAAAAAACTAACTATCATCGCCCAAAAAAATCCTTAGGAATATATAGTTTCAAATGATTCTACATCATTGTAATATCAATATATATATATGAAATAGTAATCAATTTTTTACATCACAAAATATTATCATCAGTTATTCACAGAAGCATTGAAGATATCAACACTGTGGATTTTCCCCCTGAACTATATAATTCTGTGAAGGGTTTGATGATTCCCATCTATAAAAATCCTAAAATTTAGACCATTCCATTATAAAAATATGGAAAAATATATACGATGAAGGGTAAAAAATTTAATTGTTTTTTATTCCTTTGTAATAAATATGTTTTATATAAGTGATGCTTCGAGAGTGTTTTCATCAATTTCATTGAGCGATAAGAGATCTAAACCAACTTGAAGGAATATTATACTAGAAATGATTGTTTTCACCATTTTGAACCAATCATTCTCACCAAATTACATGAAATGGATATTCCTATCCTTCAATGATGTAGGATTTCCCAAAATTTATAAAAAATGTTTCATTCCTGTCATTTGGAATAAAAATTCATACTTAAATCCTTAGAGTTTCTCCACACATATAAAAACTCTTTTACATTCTCTATATGGGGAATAAATATTGTCATGTCGTACCCTCCATTAATGTCCACATTGATCAAATAAATATTTACATCTACTAAAATCCTCTAAAACTGTAATGATTTTATACCTTGTAAAGAATTAGTCACCAATATTATCATCAATATAATGAATTAAAACATCTCCACTAGATTTGGTGCCCCTCACATAATAACAAAAGAAATTAGAACCATCATTTGTTCTCCCTTATTTAAAATGTTTTAAGAGGACATAAACATGAAATCCAACTCTTCTTCAAAGTACCATGAAGTAGACTACTGATATATAAATTCATTAAACAAAAAAATATAAGGACACGACCTTAAACATTACATAATATTGAATTAAATGAATAATTCACATTGATTATCTTTTCATGTATATAGTTTTAGAGAATTAGGCTATAAATATTACATATCAAAAAAATACAAAGTAGACACTTCCACCCAGTATCTATTTTTTTACAAAACATGGACTCCTAAAAAAGTGTCATATCTAGTTCCATGTTTAAGAAAACATGAATTTTCCTTGATCCCATCGTTGAACCTATTCCATATTATGTCCAGTGAAAAACATTTCATAAACATGGGATGAGCAGAAAAAGCTTAGTAATTCATACACAAAGAAGTAAAACTGTTAGTTTTTCAAAACAAACATGTAAACCATGAATAATTTATCATCTGTAACACATTTAACCTTTATGAAGTAGTAAATACTCTTCACCAAATAAAAGATCATTACATACCCTTTTGTAACCAAAATATTACCAAAAAACCCATATAAAGAACACATAACCGATAAAGGTAACTTGGGACATAAACATATTTAAAAGGAATAACTATACAGTGGACTTCCACACATATCACTAAATGGAATAGCCATACGGCCGACATCCATACCCAATGCATAGGAGGTTATAAAGTAACCACCCATCCTAGTATTCACTACACCCACCATAATTTGGTTTATCAAGTAACCAACCATCAAATGTCCAAGTACCAATATAAAATCATATCATATACAAGAAATATAAAGGAAAAGAAACATTTCCAAATTTCAATCAAACTGTATCACTTAAATATATTTACATAAAAAATCAATTTTCAAAACCATTTTCAATACCAAAAAAACGTAAAAGAGTATAAGGTATTTATTTTATTTTAAAAAACATTATGGCTTGTTAATGATGCCAAAGATCAAATAATATTCACGGCAGTGGAAAAGGTCGTTGTCACCACGTACGTTAAAGGAAAAATTATTTTTTGTCTTTAATTAAAATTCATCATAGAAAAGGATTCCCTTTTAATGAAATGAAAATTCAATGGTTTTTATACATCATATAAAAGAAAGTCTTGTATTAGAAAAAAATATGCCTCCATGAAAGAGGATTGAGATGAAATCCCTTACCTCGTGTCTGACATGACTCGATCATTCATTAATATCCTAAATAATAATATAATGTTAATTTATACTTTCTTAAGAATCTTTTTCAAATTTATTATTCCTTTTATATCACTTATTACCATGTTATAAACATTATGTAATCATTTAATTTAATAATGTTCGTGTTGTCGATATTTGGAACTTGAGTAAAAAATGGTCAACTTATATTTACACGTTGTCCATGTGGTCAAAGGTTCATTATATCCAGAATTAAATTCATGATTTAGATATCATATATATCATATATATCCAATATAAACATGTAATAATAATATTACTTAACATTTAGAGGTAGGAAATGAAATACATTGTTCATGGAGACGGTAAGCCGTACGTACGCATGAACACAACTTTCATTTCTATTTCTTATTTTAATGGAAATAAAACATAATTATACGTAGTTATATTATAATTCCAGTATAATATCATATATAATATCATTAAAAATATAGTTTATACATTCCACGGAAGGCATTAATGAGTCATACTACATTAAGGGGGCGGTAGTTCGCACTTCCTCAAAATAGATTATTATACATACACACAATGGAAACCATAATGGCGTGATATAAATGGAAATTATAGAAGCATAAATAAAAAATTAAAATAATATATATCATATATAAATACAGTTACATTATAAAGGAAACCATGATAGGGGGTAAGATGTAATTGAACAATCATCGTTTCGTGATGCCTTAGTTTACCATCCACAGAATCATTATGTTCTTCCTCCATTAGATGGAGGTGTGTGTAAGTGTAGTTTGAATCATTATCATAACAACATCCTAGTATATTTAGGATACTATTGTTGTTAAAAAATAAAAAAAATAAAAATATTTTAGGGGATGGAGAAGTAAAATAAAAGAAACAATTTAAGAGAAACTGTTGCCTTTAATTTGGGTCACTCCCTTTGGATTGAACCAAAGGACTTCTTGAAGTGCCTTTTTCCAAAGATAAGTCTTATAATAGGAGGATAGGGATGTAGGGAGCCTAATTGGTTAGATTTTGGATGATCCAAAAGGATTTAGAGGTGTGAGGAATTGGTTAGAAGTGGTCTTTTTTTATAAGGGGGAGGAGGGGCTCTTTAGGATAGTGTGAAACTATTATTTTATTATATAATGATATTCAATTTCAATGGTCCAAATATCATTATATTAAATGATAATATGAGTCATGGTCCAAATAAACTCATCCAATCTTAATTTAACACGTTTTGGATAATATTTTAATCATTATGATCATATTTATTTAAATCATTTATTAATGAGGAAATATTGCATCATTATTGTGGCATAAATAATATAATTTATTTGATGTCTAAAAATTATAAAACAAATACAATGATATAGGAAATATTTTTATATTTCAAAATAATATTTATAGTTGAAAATATGACTTATATAACACCACATAAAAATTAATTACTAAAATATTTTTGTTACTGTCATTTTGACCTTTACTTTAAATTAATTAATCTAATTTGTAATTATCACTTCCAAGTGGATCAATGGGGTCCCAAAATAGAACCAAATTTGACCATGGTCATTAATTACTAAACAAATAAGTTTATAACAAGTGTTAATGTAATTTTGAATTTTTATAATATTCTTTTACCCTTAAATTACTTTATTTACCTTTAACAGCAGTAAATAAAAGTCAAAAGTTACTATTCACAAAAAAATTATTTTTATCTTAATGAACAACATTTTACATCTTAATAACAACCATGTTTGTTGGATTTTACAAATTAAATCCACATAAATGGTAAAATTTAATTTAAAACAAAAAATTAGTTTTTTAACTTCCACTATGTGGTGTCACTATTCATCCAAAATTGATGTTTTTCAGAAAAAAAAAACAATTCAGCCTAAGCATTATTTTATATTAGGAATTCAAAATTTATGTCTATTTTGAAAATTTAAAAACATTGAAGTTACATTAATTAATTTAAAAATTAAATCATTTTGTTAAAACAAATGGTATGTTTTTAAGAAACAATAACTCTCAAAAAATTGATACTTGTTTAGGCCCAATTTCAAAGTGAAATTACTTCCAATGAAGAACATTGGATCAAATGGTAAAAATATATTTTAATTATAGTTTAAATCTAATTAAAAAGATAATCTAACCATATAAATAAATTATATTAAAATGAACTTTTGAAATAAAATACAATATTTTTCACTATTCATTAAAAATGAAATTTATCAGAAAAATACCAAAAAAATTACCGAAAGAAAAATTTGATGTCACCATTCTAAAGAAGGATAATATTTGGTCAATTAGAACATATAAAGATTACCAAAACTTGATTTTATTAGGGTTCTCCATTAATAGGCACTAATTCGGCCTTTCAATGTAAATTATTTTTAAAATTAGATTCATTCACATTTTAAGCCTCAATATTTTATTGGATAAAAGTAAATACATCTAACAAATATGTATATTCATATTGTAGTTAGTTTCATTCATTCCCGCCAATTACGACGGCTAGGATTTGGCTACCAATTTAAAAAATAATATTATATTATTACTCTCCAACGTAAGATTCCAAAGAAACTCGTTGTTGCGTATCAGGTACGCTATCGAACATAACAACCCCATTAATGTAAAATTAATATTTTATTCAAAAATATCAATTAATATAAAAATACCCAATTCTTCATTTTCCTGGGATGTTACATCCTTCTACCTTTTTTAAATTGAATCCCCAAAATTTTATTCACTTATCCAAATAAGTGGGTGTATTTATCCCTCGTGGAATTTTCAGATTCACATGTGGCATATTCAACCATATGGGTTTTCCACAATACATTTACCTGGTGAATTGCCCTATTCCGTAACACTTGCTCTCATTGGTCTAGAATTTTGACTGGTTGTTCTTCATAAGATAGATTCTCTTCCAACTGAACTACCTCTGTGCTCAAAACATGAGATGGATTTGGCATATAATTTCTCAACATCGAAACATGAGAAACATTGTGTAGCTGGGATAAACTTGGAGGTAAAGCTACTCTATATGCAACTGATCCAACTTTCTCTAGGATTTCATAGGGTCCAATTAACCTCGGACTCAGCTTTCCCTTCTCACCATAATTCATCACACTTTTCCATGGAGAAACTTTGATAAATACATGATCACCTACCTCAAAAGAAAGATCCTTCTTCTAGTTATCTGCATAAATTTTCTTTCTACTCTGAGCTATTTTCATTTTCTTCTGAATCAACTATACATTCTATGCCATCTCTTCTACCAATTCTGGTCCCATAATCTTCATTTCCCCTACTTCATCCCAAAAATCCAGTGTTCGACAACTCTTTCCATATAATTCCTCAAATGGATCCATCTTTATACTGGAATGAAAACTGTTATTATAAAAAAAAACTCAACCAAATATAGATATTGGTCCTAACATACCTGATAATCAATCGAGCAAGCATGTAACATATCCTCCGATGTCTAAATTGTTCATTTTGATTTCCCAACTGATTGCGGGTGAAAAGATCTACTAATATTTAATTTAGTACACAATGACTTATGAAGGACTTTCCAAAAGTTATAAGTAAACCATGGATCATGATCATATAAAATAAAGAGGGGAACATTGTGCAACCTGACTATCTATTTAACATACAACCATGCACGTTGATCTAGAGACAATGTATCTCTAATAGGATGGAAATGAGCATATTTAGTCAATCAATAAATTATAACCCAGATTAAATTATTATCTAGAGATGTCTTTGGTAATCTCACAATGAATCCTATAGATATATTTTCCCATTTCCTTTCTGGAAACGGTAAAGGTTGAAACATTCCTTTCGGTAATTGTTGCTCTGCTTTAAACTGATGACAAGTCAAACACTTCACAGTAAAATTAGAAATATCTCTTTTCATTACAACCCACCAGTAATAATCCAAAAAATCCATGTACATCATAGTACTACAAGGATGACCTGAAAATAGAGAACTATGAGCTTCACATAACAAGTCATTCATCAACTTTGAATCAAATGGTTCACATAATATCTTCCCAAATCCCAAAACACAATAATTTTCATTGTTAAATTCAGGAAAATTCTCCATCTGAACCAACTCTACCTTTTTCTATAACTCTCTGTCTTCTTTCTACGCTTTCTTAATTCTGTCTGATAGAGATGATTTCACTGACACCTAAAACAAAACAGAATAATTTTCTGCGACAACAACTTCTATGCCAATGTTCATCAAATCAAAAACCAAAGGATCTCGTTCTAGACGTAGAATGGCTATTGAGACATTACTTTTTTGACTCAAAGCATCGACAACTTTTTTTCCCAGATGGTAATAGATCATGCAATCATAATCCTTTATTAATTAAAACAATTTCATCTGTCTCATGTTCAATTATTTTTTAGTGAATATATACTTAAATTTTTTTTGATCAGTATATATTTCAGACTTCGCTCCATTCAAATGATGCCTCCAAATTTTTAAAGAAAAAACAAATGCAGCTAATTTCAAATCATGTGTAGGGTAATTTAACTCATGTGGTTTCAAATGAAGTGATGCATAAGCAATTACGTAATCATTTTGAATTAGGAAACAACCAAATACATTCATTGAAGCATCACTATAGATAACAAACTCACCATTTATGGAAAGAAGTGCCAAAACAGGAGAATTCACCAATCTTCTTTTCAATTCCTAAAAACAATCATCACATTCTTTTGTCTAGATAAACATAACACCTTTTCAAGTTAACTTAGTCATTGGACTAGATAACCATGAAAACGATTCAACCAAACTTCAGTAATAACCTTCAAAACAAAAAAACTATGAATCTCATATATATTTGTTAGTCTTGGCCATTGTTCAACAACTTTTGTTTTAGCAGGATCAACAATTATGTAATTTTTGTAAACAATGATACCAATTAAAGAATTTTTTTTTAATCAAAACTCACACTTTCTAAATGTCCCATAATGTTTCTTTTCATTTTAGGTTTTCACGACAACCCTTAAATGACATTCATTTTCCTCTTTACTTTTGGAATATTCCAAATTATGATCAATGAACACAACCAAAAACATATCCAATAACTCTTTGAAAATTCTATTCATAAGATCCATGAATACAGCACGTGCATTGGTTAACCCAAAAGGCATAACTAAAAATTCATAATGGCCATATATAGTAAGAAACAATGTCTTTAGAAAGTATTCTTCCTTTAATTTCAAATGATGTTACCCCGACTTCATGTCAATCTTTGAAAAATATTGAGTTCCCTGGAGCTGATCAAACAAATCATCGATGTGAGGTAATAGATAATAATCTTAACAGTGATGTTTTTCAATGCTATATAATCAATTCAAAGTCCTATTGAACCATATTTCTTTTTAACAAACAAGATAGGAGCACCCCATGGCGAGGGGCTAGGTCAAATGAAACCTTCATCTAATAAATTTTATAATTTATTCTTTAACTCTAAAAGTTCAATTTCAGCTATTCGATAAGGGGGTTTTGAAATTGTCTTAGCATCAGGAACTAAGTCAATAATAAATTCAACTTCCGGATCAGGTATAATACCCAGAAACTCATTATTAAACACATCAAGGTACTCATTTATTACTGGTACATCATTAATTTGAATAGTTCCTTTTTTTTCAAAAATATGTGCAAGGTAACATTCATTTCCATATTTTACTAGTTTATAAGATTCCTGATATGTTATCAACTGCAGGGGTTCATTTTTGTATACAAAATGAAAATTATTCTAAAATGAAACCTCTTTAGATCTGCCATAAATCTTATCATGATAAACAGAAATCCAATCCATGCACAAAATAATATCAAACTCTACTAGAGGAAAAACAATGAGGTTTGCAGGTAGATTATTTCCACGCAAAAAGACATGGATGTTATTATGTTCTATTTGTGTCCCAAAATTTTCTCCAGGTGTTTTTACCGTATGTTTCATATTCATATCTTAAGATGGGATTCCCAATTTAGTAGAAATATTCTCATAAATGAAAGAGTGTATAGACCCTAAATCAAACAACAAATTTCCATAATCTGAACAATCAAACAGTGTACCTGATACAACTTCATTTGATGGCCCAATATCTACTGAAGTGGTTGCAAAGGATTTCGCCCCCCTTTTATCTTGTAGACTAGCTTATTTCCTTTAATTGAGTTCTTTGTTGGACACTCATTTGCATAATGACCCATTTCATTGCACTGAAAACATTTTACTGACTATAAATCAGATTTTGTCTTACAATTACCCTGATCTTTTTCAGTGCAATTACGAGCCTTATGTGCCATTTTAACACATCGGTAGCACTTACCAGAATTCAAAAGACATTCCCCAGCATGCTTTTTACCGTAATTTTGACAAAATGTAAACTAATGTTTCATACCATCAGAATTTTTTGAAGAGTTATTTCCTTTCACCTGCCTCTGAACCTCTTATTCTATTGTTTTTCAATGAACAGCTGATCATCCGCAAAATCCATTTCCGCCATCTCCGCACATCGAACATGTTTTTTATAACTTCTGAACCCATGAGAGGCTAACTCTATTCGATATCATGCCTTCAATCCTGAGTAAATTCGATTTATCTTACTATCAATATCTAAAATGAAATTTTGTACACACTTTTCTAGTCGAGTTAACATTCCATCATATGCATCCACTAGGTCCTCCTCCTGCCTTAATTCCAAGAATTGTTTTTCCATCCTAAGAATAACCACCTTAGGTAAATATTTTTCAGGAAACATACCTTTAAATTCATCCCAATTGACAACATTAATATCCTCACTATCCCTGATATTTTTCTCCATCGACCAACACATATCAGCTTTACCTTCAAAAAGGTAAACAAAAAGACTAACCTTTTGACGTTCTGAATAACTCATGACATTGAAAATTTTTTCAAGTGCATTAATCCACCCTTCAGCTAGCTCACGGTCAGATGATCCTATGAATGATGGTGGATATTGACTCATGAAATGATCCACTACTGACATGTTCCCCTGTGGTTGATCTGGCTGATCTTGTACATGGATAACCCAACCATTTATATCCTGAGTCAACTATTCCATCACTGCAATAAAATGTTTAGTTCCAATTCAAACCATCTCAGGTTGCTGATTTGGAAGGTTTTCCTCCTCCACTACAGAAAACCATTCTGAACAAAGAATAATCATAGGCAAAGCAACATGGTAATCTATAAATGATATATGATTTCCAATATTAACATAAATTACGTTATGGATATTAATTTAACAATATCCTAACTCCTAAATTTATCTAAACCGTCCTCTAATACCAAATATACAGAATCATCCATAAACATTACATAATATTGAATTAAATGAATAATTCAAATTTATGATCTTTTTAGGTTTAGTGTTTTAGAGAATTAGGCCATGACTATTACATTTCAAAAAAAATACAAAGTAGACACTTCCACCAAGTATCGATTTTTTTACAAAACATGTACTCTTGTAAAAAAGAGTCATGTCTAGTTCCATGTTTAAGAAAACATGACTTTTCTTTGATCCCATACTTAACCCTATTCCACATTCTGTCCTGTGAAAAACATTTAAAAAATTTGGGATGACCATAAAAATCGTAGTAAGGGATACACAACGAAGTAAAACTGTTAGTTTTTTAGAACACCAAGTAAACCATGAATACTTTATCATAAGTAATACTTTTCACCTTTTTGAAGTGGGAAAAACTATTCAATGAATAAAAGATCATTACTTAACCTTTTGTAACCAAAATATTACCATAAATCCCACATAAAGAACACATAAAATAGAAATTTAACTTGGGATATAAATATACATAAAGGGAATAACCATACGGTCGACGTCCACACATATCACTAAATGGAATATCCATATGGCGGACGTCCATACCCAATGCATTGAACATTATAACATAACCCCCCATCCAGGAATTCATGGAACCACCCTTCATTTGGTTTATCACGTAACCACCAGTCAAATGTCCAAGTACCAATATAAAATCATATCATATACAACAAATATAAAGGAAAGGAAACATTTCCACATTTCAATCACAATATATCACATAAATATATTGACATAAAAAATCTATTTTCAAAACAATTTTCAATACAAAAAATACATAAAATAGATAAGGTATTTTTTAATTTTAAAAAACGTTACGTCTTTTTGAGGAGGCCAGAGTTAAAATAACACTCGTGGTGGCAGAAAAGTTCATTGTCACTGCGTACGTTAAAAGAAACATTCGTTTTTACCATTTAGTAAAATGCTTCGTACAAAATTATTCCCTTTGTATGAAATAAAAATTAAATGGTTTTTAAACAGCATATAAATGTAAGTCTTATATTAGAAAAAAATATGTCTCAATGAAACTAGATTGAGACGATGTCCCTTACATCGTGTCCGACTTGACTAGATTGTTATTTAATATCCTGAATAATAAAATAAAGTTAATTTCTACTTGCTTAAGTACCTTTTTAAAGTTTATTATTCCTTTTATATCACTTGTTACTATTTTATAAACATTATGTAACCATTTATGTTAATAATGTTATTTTTGTCGATATTTGGTACTTGAGTAGAAAATGAACAACTTATATTTACAAGATGTCCATGTGGTAAAAGGTTCATTATATCCAGAATCATATTCATTATTTAGATATCATATATATCATATATATCTATAATATACATGTATTTATTATATTACATAACATTTAGAGGTAATAAATGAAGTTCACCGTTCATGTAGACGGTAAGCCGTATGTATGCATGAACACTACTTTCATTTTTATTTCTTATTTTAGTGGAAATAAAACTTATTGATACATATGTATAATATAATTCCAGTATAATATCATATATAATATCATTTACACAATACTTTATACATCCCACATATGGAATTAACGAGTCACATCACTTTAAGGGGGTGGTAGTCTATACTTCCTCAAATGAGATTATCGTATTTACCCACTATGGAAACCATAAAGTTGTTATATACATGGAAATTACAGAATCATAAAGAAAACATAAACATAATATATATCATATATAAATACATTTCAATCATAATGGCTACCATGAGAGGCGTTAAGATGTAATTAAACAATCATCGTTTCATGAGGCCTTAGTTTCCCATCCACGGAAACATTATGTTCATCATCCATTCGATGGAGGTCTGTGTAAGTGTATTTTGAATCCTTCTCATAACAACATCCTACTATATTTTGGATACTTGTGTTATTACAAATGTAAATAAATAAAAATATTTTAGGGGTAGTAGAAGTAAAATAAAATAAAACAATTTAAGAGAAACCGATACATTTAATTTGGGTAACTCTTTTTGGTTTGAACCAAAGGACTTCGTGAAGGGCCTTCTGCCTAAGTTAAGTCCTTTAATAGGAGGATAGGGATGTGGGGAGACTAATTGGAAATATATTGGATGAGCCAAATGTCTTGAGAGGTGTGAGGAATTGGTTAGAAGTGGTCCCCTTTTATAATGGGGAGGAGGGGCTCTTAAAGAAAGTGTGAAACTATTATTTTATTATATAATGATATTCGGTTTCTAATAGGCCAAAAATCATTATATTAGAATATAAGAAGAGTCCTGGTCGAAATAAAATCATTAAATCATAATTTCACATGTTTTGGTAATATTTTAATCTTTATAATCTTATTTATTTAAATCATTTTTAATGAGGTAAATACCGCATCATTATTGTGGCTTTAATAATTTAATTTATTTTATGTATAAAATTAAAAAAATACCATGATATAGGAAATATTTTTATATTTCCAAATAATATTTATCATCAAAAATATGTCTTTTATAACACCATATAAAAATTATTTACTAAAAGTTTTTTGTTAATGTCAATTTGGCCTTTACATAAAATTATTTAATCTGAATTGTCATTATCAAATCCAAGTGGATCAAAGGGGTCCCAAAATAGACCCAAAGATTCCCATGGTCTTTAATGACTCAACAAATAAGGTTAGGACAAGTGTTAAGGTAATTTTGAATTATTATCATATTTTTTTAACCTTGAATTACATTATTTGCCTTTAACCGCGGTAAATAAAAGTCAAAAGTTATTATTCACCAAAATATTATTTTCATCTTAATGAACCACATTTTACTTTTAGATGACAACCATGTGTGTAAAAGTTTTTAAATTCAATTCACAGAAGTTGTAAAATTTCATTTATATGAAAAATTCAGTTTTTTAACTACCACTAAGTGGTGGCACTACTCATACAAAATTGAAGTTTTTCTGAAAAAATACCAAAAATTCAGCCTAAGAATTATTTGATATTTTTAATTCAAAATGGAAGTCTATTTGGAAAAATTAAAAAATATAGAATTTGAATTAATTAATTTAAAATTTCATTATCGTTGTTATAACAAATAGCGTGTTTTTTATAAAACAATAACTATCAAAAGATTGATATTTGTTTATGTACAATTCGAAATTGTAATTACTTCCAATTACCAACATTGGATCAAATGGTAAAAATATATTTTAATTTCACTTTAAACCCAATTAAAAATATAATATAAACATAGAAAAAATATTAATATAATGTACTTATGAATTAAAATAAAATATTTTTCACGATTCATTAAAAAATGAACTTTATCAGAAAAATACAAAGAAAATTACCCAAAATAAATTTTGATGTCCCCATTCTAAATAAGTATTATAGTTGGTCAATTATTACATATAAAGATGACCAAAACATGATTTAATGAGGGTTCTCCATTAAAAGGTGGTAAATCGGCCTTTTAATGTAAATTATGCTTAAAATTATATTCTTTCACATTTTAAGCCACTATCTTTTATTGGATAAAAGTATATACATCTAACAAATATATATAATCATATTGTATTTAGTTTCATTCATTCAATCCAATTACAATGTCTAGGAATTAACTACCTTTTAAAATAATAATATTATATTATTAGTGTGCAAAATAAGATTCCAAAGAAATTCGTTGTTGCGTACCAGGTACGCTATCGAACATAGGAACCCATTTAAAATAATATTAATATTTAATTCAAAAATATTAATGAATATAAAAATATCTTATTATTCATTTACCTTGTATTTTAAAACAAATATCTATCATACTCCATACAATTATGGATAATGGAATAACATCTCAGACTATCAAAGTTAGGTACTTCTTATCAGCCTAAATCACAACATCACACACTACAATTAATGAAACCCCATATTGACTGGTTTATGAAAAAGAGGTAGACATATCCATCTTGATCCAATTTATATCACCCAAAATAACTTCTTTTGAAAAAAAACCCAAATTATGGTCCATCACAGAAGTGGGTGATGAGTTAGATATTTTTGATGAGAAATGTATCTATACCTTGGATAACCCATATGTTCACCAGAACCTAATTCCAAAATCATTCAACATTTTAGTTCATCTAAAATCCCTTCTTCATGGATAAATGGTTTTATCTATTATAGCACTAATGATACTAGGGATAAAACATAAACATTTGAAAAAAAATGGTAAGGATTGTATATTATAAATAATGTATATCCCAATGCATCGTAATCATTAATCATGATAGATGAGAAATTCACTACACCACCTAAAATTGAAAATATTTTCAATACAATCTTAATATTATATATGTTCCAATATATATGAACCACAACAACATGACACCATGGTCCTATTTTTAATACAAAAAAAACACAAGACACCATTGTCCTATATGTATAAATCTAAACTACAAAACTCTAATTCCTAGTCAAAATACATTACACTATATGAAAATGTCAATGCTTAATGACATAAAAATAAAATTTTCCCATCCATATTTAGTGTCCTAATACTATACAACACATTGATCTACACAAGGTTTGACCAAAATACCTAGTCTTGGTCTGTTATTGTTCCATCATCATACCATCTTATTAAATACCTATTCCATTATTATAATATTATTATATTATTTAATATCAACTAGACCCTATTTCCATGTCTCGGTCATGAAATATGATAAATTCACAATCTTTATAATAAAAATTAAATCTATATAGTTAAATGCATCACATGTCGTTTAATTTTCATTAATGTTTTATGTGAAATTACATCACTTTGAACATGATCTATATCTATACATGATTCTTTTGAAGAATTATGGTGGTCTTGATTCTATCATGGATGAGATACATAATTATTCTTAGGGCCTCTATTTATATCTTACCCTAAAATACATTCCTTTAGTAAAAAATATTGAATATTCATTGGTACCTAAGAACTCTCTTACAATTGTTTTTATCACTTGTAGGCTATCAAGGACACCAATGAACCCTAATTGTAGTAAAATATTTAACAACATAAATAATAATTATCCAAATGGATCAATTAATTAGAAAATATATTATAATAAACCAATGGTTATAGCCATATTCCATATAATTACATGAATCTCGTCTTCCATATTGAACGCCGAAATACTACAGAGATAGGTCCATATCGAATTACCCACAAATTCATGATCAATAGTCTTATTCAAAAATAATTAATCTGTATGAAAACCTTTTTCAAAAATGATATTAATGTTTATTATTCTATTCTATACAAATATCATTATACATTGGGCATCCTATAGTTGATGATTCTTGTTAGAGGCACAAGACACCTCTCATGAGATAAATTTATGAACAACTAAAAAATATATGTGGGGACTCACACCCTCATTTTCAAATTTGGAAGTCATGATACTTAACTCAATTAGATAACCTGCATGTTTTATGTCACCAACATTATATGTTTGAATGTTCCAAAAACAATTTACTTATTTAATCTCATTCGTGTAAGATACCTAGACATGATAAGATCATATATACCATCCAAGACACTGCATGGAAAAAAATACCCTTACCAATCTATTAGCATCCTATTGTGTTGAAATAAATAATTTTTGTAACCAATTTCTCACAATGGGCATCAATCATCTGGTATTATGAATTTTATTAAGGTATTATCCAAATAATTGAATCGTATCTATTCACATAATTTTTGGACGGGTGTTGGAAAAATGATGTTAATGTCTTTTCTGCATATAAATTAAAAAATGGGTGATATTTAATGCATGATGTAAAAATTGTTATTACCATGGCCCATGATAGAGAGAACCAATAGCATGGGTGTTATCATGGAACAGGTACATCCAACTATTATTCATGGATTTATTCATATTAATACGTTATATATAGTGATTATTGGGTATGATAATCATGGGCCCAACTTCCAATGCCCCATTCTTGCTCATGCATAATCCTGTCAAAAAACATAAATAACACAGTTTAAAATATTGATCTCTCTACGATTTACCATTCTATCATGGATAAAATAGTTTAACACTGAATGAGTCCATTTTTAAACATCCATGATTCGAATCCATATTTGGTTATCATGAGATACCTTGAATAATTAATTCTCAATTAGATCCATGGTCATCCCTCAAGAGAAGACTTCATTTAACATTTTACACCATGAGAACATAAAAAATCATTTTGTATATGGTCTATGACCATCCACTAAAAACTAATCCGAAATATTTTAGCATGATATAAAAACCATGAGACAATAGTTCAAATACATCTCTATTCACACCCATAGAATTTAAAATAGTTATTCCCCTATATTACCTTGAAACTGATGTTTCTAGTCATAGTACCATATAATTAATGAAAATAGGGTTCTATTTAAAATATCCTAACCGGAATGAAGGACACCTTTATCATAAGGAATTAAAATGAATCAAAACATCTTTACCTTATAAAACTATTCATGTTTCATGTCCATGTATCATGATATAGAAGTGTGTAACATTATTTATCTCACACGAGAGGTTACTAATCATTATTTATATATCCTAACACACCAATAATATATATATATATATATTATAACTAATATTTGTTTTATTCATTATTTAATGAGATATGTATAAGTAATCGAGTCGTTTAACCTTATTCTAACAACATCAATGAAATAAAAGAGGGTCATGTGTTCCTTTTCTCTTACAGATGACCCTTGTTTATGATATTGGTATTAATATGGGATAACATTTTAAAGGACACCTCATGGAAACAATAGTGTCCCCATATCTATATGTGATCCAGATCTATGTTGGGAACATCACAAAGCATAAACAATGTTAGTCCTAATTCTTCCTTTGAGCTCATAAAAATCCCCCTATACACATCATACACATTATCTAGGGGTAAATTAGATACTCTAATTTTGGAATTTTACAATCTGTGATGGAATCACTTTACTCATATTTATATATTTTTTACTATGCATAATATGACATAAAATGGTTCTTCTTAATATGTTCCGTACAATATCCCGTCAACCAGAGGATCCTTCATCCATAGTAGAAACTACTTTTATTTCTTACATGGATCCACATTTTAATGGATATATATACTATAGGATTAATATAATCAATAAGGTTCCCTTATTATTTCTTTTATTAGTAGTTTTAGTTTTTCTTTATATTTTCTACTTAATGGGAATGATGTCATGTAACAGAACAAGATTTTTGTGAATTATGTTTTACAAAAAAATAAATATTTAGAATTTTCTGAAGAAAATAAAATTGATTGTTCTATATATTAAATAACTATGTCAAATGTTATTTTTCTAGAAATAAAAAGTTGTTCTTTAGTTACATGCAAATCCTACTAGTCATGCATTACAAACAACAATGTGTTTCTTATTAGAAAATCATTATTATTATAATTGATTAAATGAGGTAATTATAAACTAGGCACTAATCATGATAATATGAAAAATAAGATCTAATTTTTAATTTATATTTGTAAAGGATTCATAAAAATAAAGAATATTTTTAAAGAAAATATAATTTTTGTTATAGTTATAATATATTAAAAAATATTATTTTCTTAATAGTTCTACTATTCATGTCCTTCAATAAAAATTAACTAAGATAATTTTAAAAACAATTAAGAAATTAACTTGGTAAAATAGACATAAATTATCAAATTCATAATATAGTAATTATATTATGGTGAATTTATGGGATTTTTTGAGATGGATAATTTTTTTGAAGAAGAACGAAAATATTTTATATTAATTACGAATAGATTTTTATATCATTATTATTTATATAGTTAATTATATTTAAAATATGTTTTAATGTAATATTAGATTAATTAAACTTATATAAATCAAATATATGTAACATTAATAATATATTGTTGAAATTATATATAAAACAGTAATGATCTTTTCAACATTCTCACATTCAAATCCTGCATTCTCTCCAAATGAGGGAGATTTTCATTAAATATAATATTGAAACATCAGCGAATTCAAAATTTAAAAATAGATAAACACACTTATAATCATAATTATATTTATCATCTAGTAATATAAACCTATATTTGGACCAAATATTTTGGAGAATGTTATTAATATTAGTTTCAACATTTCATATCATATAAAGATTAAAAAGGGACGAATCCATATTGATAATGGATAAAATAAACAATAGACATATACAACACACATTTAATCTCTAAATTTTGGACAATTACCAATCATTATGGATTATTAATGTAGTTTTTTAGGTAAAAAGTGGGTACACCAAACGAGAATTATAAAAAATCCATGAGTGTCCCCTCACTTCCCTATAAAGGCCACCAACTCTAACACTTCTTCAAACAACTCAAAAAAAGTATTTTAAAAAATATCAATCCAATTAAATTACCAAAATCAATACATTCTTCCTACAAACCTCCATTTGGTCATAAATCCAACCATGAAACCCCTTTTTCGCAAACCAATAGGTGTTACTCGAAGACGATATATCATCATTCCTCAAGAATGAATCCATTATTTTATTTAACTAGAAAATAAACTGTTCATAATAAATTATAATATAATAAAAACAGTATATGAAATATAATTATATTTTTTTTCATAATGGATATACCAAAACTTACACAAAATTAAATCTATTTGGTAATAAACCTATTGTTTTAGTGTATGGTGAACTTCCACATCATGAAATGATGTTTTTAGTATTAAATCTACCACCTCTAATGGATGGTAATCGTGATGAGAAGTATATTACAATATGATATTTTTGATATTTTTATCCTTCACTATGTCAAAACCCAAACCTCCAAGTCTTGAGCCGTAACTACCCCAAGCATGCCTCCATAGGCTAGGGGCTGGAGACAAGCACTGAAGGAATAACAATCTCCGGGAGGCCTTTTCCTAAGTACCTATACACATTCACATGCATCCCACTCAATGAATATGTGAATAGTAAAAAAGAAATGAAGTAAAACAAAAAAAACCCAACCACATTCATGCATCAACTTCTAAAAATAGAACAAGGAACGTGCTGAAAAGTGGACTGGCATGTAGACTGAAAAGTAAAGGGAAAAACATGCACTCACGTAGAAAGGTGCCACAACCCGGTAATAGGTAAATGAAAGTAAATAGCTGGTGAGTCTCACACCTGAATGTCCTACTACGACCACCAAATGCATCCCAAACTCATGTGTCCTCTACACTCCTCCGTAGTCTCGATCGACCAGTCTGTCATCTGCAAGGGAACACCATGTTCGGCCAAAGCTCAAGTAAGGCTGAGTATAAAGATACCCAGTAGGATTCCCCAAATGCTTGAGGGAAAAACAAAGGAGGTACTAAAATGGTGAACATTAGACAGAACCATGAACAATATAAGAGTACAATAGAGAGAGTCTAGCTCAAACCAATAAAAGAAAGTAGGTATACTCATCCCAACGAAGAGAAGCTAGACAGAGAAATCATGTGGCATACCCTGCATGACATCGCCCCTCTTTGAAGGAGAGTAACTAAAACCATGAAGTTTGGACAAAAGTAGGGTGTATGTATATATATATTCACAACAAGAAACCTGAACAAGTGGGTAAGGGGATATCTATCTCCAAGACCGGCCAAGGAAAAGTCACCAACCTTTCTAAGGATATCAATCACTAATTCCCATCAGTCCCGCACATCAAAGATGTCTCATCACTAAACCATAAAACCAAGGTTCCTGATCCGGTAATCTTGGAGAGAAGTCACTGACTAGCCACATAAAAAGGGATGAGTCTGAAAGATGTTTTTGGGTATCCCACAACCCATCCCCACTGGATGGTAAACTCTAAGAGGTCCTTGGGTAACCCACTGCCATGCCCCGCTGTAGTGTAAACTCTAAGAGGTCATCAGGTAACCCACTTCCCAGCCCCACTAGAGGGTTAACCCTAAAGTCAATGGGTAACCCTCTTCCTAGCCCCACTGTAGGGTAAACCCTAAGGTCAACAGGTAACCCACTGCCCAGCCCCTCTAGAGGGTAAACCCTATGGTCCACGAGTGACCCACTGTCCAGCCCCACTAGAGGGTAAACCCTAAGTTCAATGGGTCACCCACTTCCCAGCCCCGATGGAGGGTAAACCATGATATGCTGGTGGGTATCCCACTACCCAACCCTGTTGTATGGTAATCATTGAACTAGTCAGATAACTCCGCATAGGTTGAACCATCTCTGGGTGTCACTAACATCGCTAACATTTGTTGGTTCAGAGTGCATCAAAGGAACCTCCGAAAAACTCCCTTTCATGTTTCCAAATTTAATGAGATCTCTAAAGAGGCTCTTCATGAACAAACAGATTAAACTGTTGTAATCCTTGCGAAAAAACACGCAAGATATACTACATACTCTCTGGAAAAGGACCCTGGATTAAAAAGTTATTCAACTATGCTTTGTGACCATATGATGTCTCATGGGGCCCACACCTAGGACCAAAAAAATTTCGGGTGAAATGTTCTATCACAATGCGATCAGAAAAACAGGCCAAATCGATAATTTATTCACCCTGAATGGACGTCTGAAAAAAAAGTCGCAGTATGATGCACATAGCTTAAAAGGAGGTCCATGGGGCCCATTAATCAACTAAAATTAAAACAACTGAAACCACCATAGATGACATGGTCTTGACGATAGGGTCACAATGCCACTGACAGCGCCAAAAAATGACTCTGTATGCCTTCGCACCATCCGAAAGAAGAATCCCAATGAGGCACTAAACAATACTTAACAGACATGTCGCTCCACCGAGAACCTCTCCCAAGAATTAAAAATACACAAGAAGATCTCAAAAACTACGAATCGTTCCAAGGATCATGATACCACATACAAAATGCAAAATAGAATCCCAGAGTGAATGTTACGGGTGTCAGAAGACAAGGGGCTAACCCATTAGGGATAGAATGGTGCGCGTTGGCTGGACCGGCTAGCAATGCCATCCTGTAGCCCTTCCGTGCTGCCGAGCCACTTCCTTGTGGTCCACCCGCGCTGAGCGGCCCTCATGGCTGGTCGCTGTCCCATGTGATGACCTGCCTTTGGCGGGTCTTGGTCTCCCACTCGGGCTCGAGCGTCGCGACACCGGTTGCGCCCCGCACAGATGACCTCTACCCGCCACGCCGATCCGCCGTGGACACCCTCTGCGCCGCTGCCTCAGATCCCACCGCGCTACCACCTAGGATTCACCAGATTGCAGATCTATGCCGTCTGAAACCCCTGGAATTTCCAGAAAACATGTAATTTGGCAGGAAAACATCCCAGGGCCACCCGGGCACCCTTAGACATGGATTTTCAATCCAAGAATAGTGTTACAATGCTCAAATCAAATCCTAAGAATCTATGGGCTTCACTAGATAGGATAACAAAATTTAGATTCTACAAATTTCATTTTATGAGGTTGTGGAAACTAATAATGAAAAAAACACAAGCCTACCTCACAGGGCGTAGCCCTTTCCTTCGTCGATGATCTGATGGAGCCACCATGACTTGTATAGGTGGGGAGAGGGTTTTGATGCTTGTTGAGAGGGATTACACTAGGTATAGGCAAGCGGGAAGAAGGAGGAGTGGTGGGTTTTTAAGTCGGAGAGAAACTAATTGAAAATTTAAATACTTTTAAACTCCCACAAGTATGCCCATACCCAAACTCTCAAAGGGGTCAAGGATAATCTGCTCCTAGGGTAAAAACCACGTTCTGAGAAAAACATTGGTCTTGAAATTTTAATCCGAGCCTCTAATAAGAAGTTATAAATTAAACTCTAGAGGCATCTAAATTACGAAAACACCCCTAGTGGAAACGGCGCGCTCCGGAATCAACGGTGCCCTCAGTTTTCCCATCCGAGTAATCATTTAAGAGTTATTATGTTAATTTTGTGTGTCCAGTGAGAACACTCATAAAATTTTGTTCTGGCCACACCGAGGCTCGGAATCACACGTCGTCTGAATGCCCTGCTCAAGAATAAAATCATGAAAATTTTAAAGTCTTACAACCTCAAAACACAAATTCATACAATCTATTTATTATATAAATCTAATATTTATTCATTCTATTTTTTAGAAATAAGATAATATATTATGGTGAAGTATGGACTACCACTCCCTCAAAGCAATGTGTTTTATTCACAGATTACATAGAATGAATTTAGGATGGGTTTAGTAAAATGTGATTATATATATGAATGGATAATGGTACATTAGTTATATAATATCATAAATTTCCCTTAAATTTATTGATACTTTTTAAATTATATGGAATTATTTTTAGAAAAGACATTCCGATGACACTTTATTTTGAGGCCTTGTAATACTGAAATAGAATTCTGAACATTTTTTAGTTCTTTTAAAATAACATTAGAGACGGCTTTTTCTATCATTTTAACTAGTTTTCAGATAAAATTTTCACGGTATAGTTAAAATTGGAACAATGGAATTTTCCTAGAATGGACATAACTATGAATACAACGGCTCGATGTAAAAAACATATTTTTCAGAATTTTTAATGGAAAACTATAAATTAAATATAAATATGTTTTTTTTATTTTATTGGATTTTCCAAACATTTCACCTCAAAGGTTTTACAACAAATAGATGATGAATATGTTTTATCATTAAATAAAAAACCATAACTACTTCGTAAAAAAATGGAACTAAAATGCTGATTCACATTTCATCCTTTAATGGCCAAGCAGAGAACATAGGATTGTTGGCACAATCCTAGATCTGCTATGAAGCGATGGAGGTTGACGACAACACCCCTGAATAGATCACCACTAGCAATGATCGACCAAAGAACATAAAATGATGATTTTGGAATGACAAATGCACCCAATCCATTCACCACCAATGAAACAATAATCAATGTCGACAGATCATTTCAATGATGAACATCAATGAGATATGGGTTTTCTTATATTATCTTCCATTTTTAATTATTCTAAATGATGAATGTGGATCAACCCATGGACAGGATGATCTCAGATCAATATTTCTTACATTAGTGATCTTTTCTTAGGGTTTTATGCCAGGATTATATAATTTATTATAATAAAACATCATACAATTATCCCATGTTTCTAATCATCAGACATAGAGGGTGTGATCTGACCTTAAGAAATTACAATAATCCCCACCATGTGCATTTTGTTCATTATTCATGGCCGTATCATTGAAATGGTTGAAATGAGGATTCGAGACCATCACAAGGAAGATGTAATCCCGTGAAGGCCATATGTGTATGCGACATGATCAACAGAGAACCAGAGTGAACCCGGTGGTCCGAAAAACAAATTTCTAGCGCACTGGAAGTGGCCACCGGTGTTTGGAAGTGTGACAAAATGGTAAGTACGAAAAAGCATTGCGGCTGGCTCAGGCCACGTTAGTGCGGAAGTAGTCACTGACCTCCATGTTAGTGGCTGGTAGTGGGAGGAAACAGCCACTCAGATGTGTTGAAGGCACTGCTTAGGACTCACAGTAATAAACTCCTAATCATTGTTTTTTCCTTGATGTCTATTCTGGTTATATCCAAATCCATATTCCCCTATTGAACAATAAATGACAACATTTACTTGTACATTCAGCACATTTTCATACAAAATAATTTCATTTGGTCTATGTAATGCTCCTGGTACTTTCAAATATGTATGTTAAGTATTTCTTCTGAGTACCTTCGGATTTTTATGGATGTATTATGGATGATTTAAAGGTATTTGGTTCTTCTTCTGATGATTGTTTGGAACACCTAGGTTATTTCCTCCGACACGGCATTGAAAAAGGTCATGGTTTAAATTATGAGAAATTCAATTTTATGGTTGAGTGAGGGGTTGTTCTCAGGAATGTAATTTCAAATAATGGAAATCAAGTTGATAAATCTAAAATTGAATTAATTTAAAACATTCCATATCCCAAATTTGTTCATGAGGTGTGATCATTCATTGGACAATCTGGTTTTTAGCGTTGATTCAGTAAAGAAATTATTAAGGGTGCACTTCCATTATCCTGATTATTTCAAAAAGATTCTGATTTTCTATTTACTAAATTTTTTTGGGATTCATTCAATTCACTAAGAATGATTATCACATCACCTCCCACCATCCAACCAAAAATGGGATATATCCCCTTCGAGCTTATGTGTGATGCCTATAATTTTATATTTGGGGTTGTTTTATCACAAAGGGTTGAAAGGGCTCCTCGTGTCATTGTGTATGCTTCCCATACCCTCGACCCTTCCCACAAAAACTACACAACCAATAAAAAAACTTCTTTCTATAATGTTATCCTTGTAAAACTTTTGTTCATATTTTCTTGGGTCAAAAGTGATTGTGTTTTCTAACCATCTTGCCCTTCGATTCATCTTAATGAAACCTAATGCTAAGTGCCATCTCATACGGTGGATGTTCTACCACCAATTCCTTGACCATGAGATTAGATATAAGAAGGGAGTATAAAATATTGCACCTGACCACATTAGTTGGATTTCTCCACTATTGGACCATAATTTTGACTCACCCCTCCCCATTGGAGAATTTTTCCCTCCTGAGAACCTTTTTGATATTGTGGACCATACCCCCTGGTATGTAGATATTCTGAATTTTCAACAAACAACTAAGGTACCCACTGATTTATTCACATCACAATACAAGAGATTTAAGACTGATTATCAGTGCATAATTTGGAACGAACCATATTTTTGGAGAATTCTCGGTGACCATGTAGTTCGTCGGTGTATCCCATACCATGACATCACCACTGTTTTGACCTTCCACCACACTTCATCTTGTAGGTTCCTCTATGGATATCATCATATAGATCTAAATGTCTTTCACTCCGGATTTTATTGGAAAACATTGTATAGGTATGCACATAGAATTTTCATTTCATGTATATTTTGTGAATTCACATAGAATATATCCATGATGAATGAAATTCCCCAATAAACCATGTTGTTCGGTGAAATTTTGGATGCATGGGGCATTGAAATCATGGGGGATTTTCCAAATTCATTTTGCATTTTATACATATTATTGGATGTTGACTATGTATCAAATTGGGTGGAATAAAAGGCCACCGGGACCGATGACTCTCATGTGGATGTTGATTTTGTTAGGTCTTAGATTTTGAGTAGGTTTGGTTTACTAGGTTTCATTATTAGTGATCAGGGTTCACATATTGGTAATCGAAACATGAAAATTTTTCATTGTATGTATGGGTTTGATCATAATGTAACTACTTCATATCACCCCGAAACTAACGGACAAGTAGAAATCTTAAATCGGGAAGCTAGTTGAATCATGGAAAAAATGGTACAACCCAATAAGAATGATTGGACTTTCCACTTGGATGATGCACTTTAGGAATAACGTACAGCTTTTAAAATACCAATAGGAATTTATCCATATATAATTGGGTTTTTAACGGCTTGTCACATCTTTGTAGAGGTATAAGATCATTAATATTGGGCTATTAAACAATGTAATGTGTTTTTTCAGATGTAGGAGATCATAGGAAGCTGCAAATTTAAGAGTTGGATGAAAGTAGATGTGATGCATATGAGAACTCCCATATCTATAAAGTTAAGAAAAAGGCTATCCATGAATGAATTATTCGTCATCTAAAGTTCCATATTATTTTCAAGGTCATAATGTACATTTCCATTCTAATTCTCTAACCAGTTATACTTCGTTCTCGATGGCTCGATCATTATACTATTACTAATTTTTTCACTTTTGATGAAATAATGATTTTGATTGTGTGGATTGGACGAAGTATTACCATAAATGGGAAGTGAATTAAACACTTATATGAGGATTTTATAAAGATTATGGTACAATAAATCAACCTTTTAGACACAACATAACTGCAAAACACACCAGCTTGTCTCCTTCATTCTCACACTCTAAATTATTTCATCGAGAACACTACAGATTGTAGGTGTGGGGGTGGATACACTCCATGGTTCTTTAGGATTTTTATTGTCTTTATTATTTCTTCACTTTTTAAACGTCTTTATAGTGTTTTCATTTTCCCCCTAAAAAATTTAATTGTTCAATTATTTGGTGACTATAAGGGTGAGAAAGTAAAAATACCATAAAGAATGCAAAAAAATAATACTTGTGTGAATTTATCATCTGGGAGTGATTTTTAATGAATTGTTTTCTTTCAATGATATAAATGGTTGTATCTATGTTACAAAATTGAGCTGGTTGATGCTTCTTGTGTGAGTAGTTTTTGGAAAAAAACTAGGTCATTAATATCTCTGCACATTGTTGAACCAAACCACAAAGTGTAAATATTTCATACTAACAAGATTATAAATATAAGTTAGGTTAATATTTTTCTTCTTAAAATGATATTTACATACATTTGTTCCTTAATACTATCTGTTTCAATACTATACTGTATTGACCAATGTGTTTTTACCTGATATCTAACTGTTGAACGCCCTAAAAAAACAATTCTAGATTTTGTCATAGGAAGGTCAAAAAACACTCCTCGCCACCCTTTTGTCTTGTTATAACTATTATAATTATTATCGTGAGGAGATCAATCAAGGTTTGAGAGATGAGTGTGATATTTGTTCCAAATGAAACTTTTGAAAAAAAACAAAATTAATTAATGAGGGTAGTGGTGAAATGTGCAACATATGAGGATATCTAGCTCAGGAGCCTAGGGTTTGACTTCGGAGATTGTCTAAGTGAGTGGGTCTAGAAATATGATTGCAAATGATTTAGGGCATGTTCGGTGGAAAAAATCTTTTATGTTAAATAATGTTAAAATAACCTATATTTTTTGGATATAAAGTGGAAAGAATAACATGAAATTGTTTTCGCACACACACATGTAAAGTTACTGGCATGTTTTAAATTTTAATACCATTCTCTATTTGGTATCTTGAATCTCATGGAATTTCATTGTGATATGATATATGAGAAATCTTTTTCCATATTCACCATGATGAACTATTTGGTTTGGTTTGTCCGTCGATCACTTTACTCTAATGAATTTAAATATACTGAAATGATATTTCTTCATGATGATGGGAATATATAACAATATCAATTTTTTGGATATGTATATTTTCCCTAGAGTTCAAATTTTTACGTGTGGGGGTGTGATCACAAAATGTTTCACTAAATCCACTGTTAAATTTCTATTTTAAACTGGTTTTGAAAAAAATATTCAAAAAATAATTATAAACTACACAATATGTTTGAGTCAATAAATTAATGTTTATAACTATTTATTATTTCAATTTTACTTGTTTCTATTTTCTACATTGTAGGAGGATATTTGGAGATCCCGTGATGGAATTGAAAAAAAATGGGACAATCTATGAAAAAAACAAGCATGCATGTGGACAATTTTTTTTACTGTGGATAATACGTACATCCCATTGGGATAAAAATGGGTTGATGAGTGAAAAAATAATTTTTTCAAAATTTCACTTGAATATCATAAGGACCAATTCATTCATTGGGAGGCACAAAATATTCTAACAATGTGAAGAAATATTGTGTGGGCTAGATTGGAACACCCTTCTGTATGTGTGAAATAACACATGTCTCGGATATCCAATTTGGATACATCCACCACCCATGGATTTCTACATAGTAGGTTCACCTCCCCAAAAAATTTCGAGAGTACTGAATGCATTTGGTAATTCAACCATCCTGATAAATATGGATTAAAAATGTTGTCCTGAATAGTGACCTGGTCCCTTTTGCAATAGACTAATTTTGTAGAATGTGTGATGTTTTTGTCTATAAAATCACTCCTACCCCTCATTATCTCATGTTTCAAGACCAGGTGTGATGGTTAGTCGATTCAGAGAGCTATCTTCACCCATTTTATTTCCCTTCTCCCACATGTACTTCTAAACCTCTTAATGATCAATTTGGGCAGCGTCCTTTGTTGTAATCCTGAGATCCACACAAGTATTCTTTATAAGGTAATTAATTTATAGGTTTGTTTTCAATTTTTCTTCATTCCTACCATATAAATTTACTTTTATTCTGGTATGATAAAATACAAATCAAATGAATAAGAATCCACATGCTTCAATGCAAAACCAAGAACTTGTGATGATTTGAGTGTGGTTTCATCTTTTCCCACCGCTCCCTTTCATGAGTGTGTAAATATATTGTGTCGTTTGATAAAATATAGGTGATTTAAGCTATGAATATTCATGTTAATGTCTTCTAGAATGTTTTTATCAATGACAAAAATCTTGTCAACTCATCACGTTGTTTATTGGGTACCTAGATTGTGTTCTATTTTAACATCGATCCATTTTGTTGATTTTGAGCGGTTTCCGATAATCAATATCTTTTATTGACCAAATAATAGGTGGTAACCTAGTAAAAAATCACATACCCATACTAGTTTAAGACTGTATAAAATAAAGGAATAAATAATCACACCCTTTCCCTTAAGAGCAATGACGGATTGTGCCTTAATTGACAATTACCTAGGTAGATTGTGATTTATCCAACTGGTTGTCTTAAGTAGTACTATACTTTGTATTTCAATTCTTTAATCATCATACCCATGTATTATAAAACACAATTTTCCTTTTTGTACTTTCATAATCAAAACTACATTTTAGGATTAATGATCTGAGTCTCTGTCGAGAGACGATCTAATTTTTCTACTATAATGTAGAAATTCAAGTTAAAAATAAACATCTAATTTGACGCACTTGACAACATGATCACCAGGAAATATCCATCCTGCCCATAGTATGAAGGGATGTGCCAAAACTAGGTTAGTTAATTGTACCCGAGTCCTATCGAGGGACCCTACGCCAGGTAGGGTAGGGTTGGCCCAATCGGATGTGACCGAACCAGACCATCCCCTTTTCCGATAAATGCCAACACCATTCAAATCGAGCATCTGATTAACGGTACATTGGACGAATTGGAAACCTCAAAACAAAGAGGATATTTTTTTAATACTCGAGGTATTATTTCCTTGGTTTTAAAATATGAAGAATATATTGAGGTGTCGTTCTCCCAAAATCATGCTCACTATGTGGGGAAACCATGCGGTTGGCTGGGAGTCGAAGAATGCTGAAAAGTGACCATGTGCGGATCACCTACAATGGCCTAGTGGGATGCCGTTATATGTGACCTGGTAAGACCATGGTGGGTAGAAACTCTATGTGACCCTAGAGACCCATGATACTCAATGGGGAGTTGTACCTCAGTATGGACACGGTGGGAAGAGTCACTATGTGACCCGATAGTCCCAAGGTGGGGAGTTTCTCTATCTGATCCATCTTACATGTGATACTCATTAGGGATGAGTACAACAGTTTCCCCATGATTGTTGGAAGTGTTGAGTCAATAAGGTTTTTCCTTATGAATTTTCCATTCCTTCCTATTTTGGAAATCACAAACACCTTATACTTAAGAAAATATTATTTTTAACCCCATAAGGAAAACTTACTTCTTTAAGTAAATTTACCATAACCAATATTTTCTTATACCAAGCAATATTTTTTTCTTAAATTCAAAAACCAGATTCATAATAAAATTTCTAGACCCATATAATGAAGATTTTTGGAGATTTTTGTTTTTAGGATCCGAATTCTAGATGTAATCTATAATGGAGTTTTAATCAGAATTCGTGACTCTGAACTATTAAGAAGTTCAACTACGAACTCTCAAGAAGTTCGACTCCGAACTCTCAAGAAGTTCGACTCCGAACTCTTAAGCAATTAGACTCAAAACTAAATAAGTGATTTGACTCCGAACTCTCAAGAAGTTCGACTCCAAAATATTATGTAGTTTGACTCCAAACTCCATAAGTGGTTCGACTCTGAACTCTTCAAGTTCAGAATATGATCTCTGGTGAAACCAAACATCAAATTTCTATAAAACAGAATCCGAACATTTATTAACATTGACTCTGAATTTTATTTTGGTTAGACTCTGGTCTCTTAGTTTTCTTTAACTCTTACATATTTATAAGAATTAACTTACTTATGTTTCATTTCAAAATGATGTCATGCTATCTGTTATACATGGTTTTTTATAAAAAGATGTCATCTTTTCTGTTTCTAATTAACTGTTTTCTGAGTTACACATGTACACATCCCTCCTAGTTTCAAGGAAAATATGACCGGTGGAGGAGGGAGTCGACCGTTGGAAATTTTCCTATAAATAGAAGCTCATTTGAAAGAGCTCGATATACAATGAAGTTGGATTGATCTATAGACCACATGCTGCTAAGGTGATTTCTAGAGAGAGAAAGATTTTCATGCCTTGTGCATACTGAACTGCTCATTCAGCTTTTTCTTCTTGCGGCTCCGAATTTTGGTGACTACATTCGAGGACTTCTAGGGATAGGAAGGCAGTGGTGCTGACTACCTTGAAGATCGAGGGCTTACTTGCTGAGGAAGACAGAGGTTCCAACTACCTTGAAGTTGAGGGCTTGCGGATATTGCAAGATAGGGACTCCGATATTCGTATCGAGGGCTTATCCTGGTGTGGGTAACACATACTTTTTTGAATGTGTAAATCAAGGGACCTATATCCAAGGTTGTTGGATACCATTATCTTTGGGTTAAAAGACTTATATCTTGTTACTTGTTGTGTTACTACTTGTTTGTTTCCGCTGCATATTGTATTGCAAGGAAAGTATAACTTTTTTATACTTCCTTACTTTTACTTTGATAAATTTAGATTCTATATGCTTTAACATAGAATCAAATATTTTGATATTTAGTTAAGTTTCAATTTCCAGATTCATATTTCGGGAATCTACAGTCGGAATCTCTTTCAAGTTTTAAGCATGTAAATAGAACTTGATGTTTATAACTTTATTACTTATTCCAATTTTTCATTTGGTATTAGAGATGTTGTGAATTTCCTTAGTTTAACATTGTTAAACATAGATCTTTCCTTTCATTATGGAAATTTTTGAATTATACAATTCACCCCCACCTTGTGTATTGAGCATCTACATCATTATTTCGATCCTACAATTGGTATCAGAGTAGGTCTCTGAAATACATATACTCACAAATAATTTTTTCTTTCTCATTTTCATTATTCATCATACTTGCATATAATGTTCTTTGTCATTCCAAACATTGTCATTCCTAAATTTGTCATTCTGAACTTTGTCATTCCGAACTTTGTCATTCTGAACATTGTCATTCTGAAAATTGTCATTCCGAACATTGTCATTCTGAACATTTTCATTCTAAACATTTTAATTCCGAACTTTGTCATTCCTAACTTTTTCTACTAACTACTTTGGTTTCCCAAGTTGTTTTGGTATGACAGGAATCAATGTTGGTTCTATTGATAATATAAATCGTACAAGACCACCGATTTTTGATGGCAATGACTACGAATACTGGAGAGATCGAATGAAGACTTTTATTATCAATACTGGAGTGTAAAACTTTGTTATGCTTACTGGTGATTATAAAATTCTTGATAAGGAAATTATAACTTTCACTAACCAGGAAAACAAAGAGTATCATCTCAATTATAAGGTACGCAACACCTTACATTGTTCAATGACTCGAAATATATATATCCAAATATCTTCTTGTGAGGCAGCTAATTTTATCTGGAAGAAGTTAGAGGTAACACACTTTGAAAATTCTAAAGTGATTGAGACTAGGAGAGCTATGATTATAGTTGAATACCATGGATTGAATTTTCTCTTATGGTGAACCAATTTGTAAAGTTCAGCAGAGATTTATGACTGTAGTCCAGAGCTTACAAACTATGGGAGAGAAAGGTTTAGATGATGAAGCTCTTGTGGATATGATAATTGATATTATTCCCAATGAGTGGGAATCCAAAAGAACTACTATAGATGAGAATATGAAGGACACTCAAATTTATCTTGATGATCTATTTGGAACTCTTATTCAACATGAAACAAGAATTAAGAGAGATGCTGACAACATCAAAAAGTAGAATGGAAATGGTACTATTGCTTTTACAACAACATCAAATCAGATGAAAGCTAAGGCTCTTGAGAGAGTGGCCATATCCAAGTATAATAATGTTATTATCCAATCAAATTCTAGTGAAATTGAGGTTTCTGAAAATGAGATAGCAAATCTTTCTCGAAGGATGAACAAGATAGCCGGACAATGAAATTTCCAATCCAACTATAAGAAAAAAGGAAAGGAAAGATAGTAAATATGGAGAAGTCACTTGTTATTAATGCAATAGAGCTAGACATATTAGACCAGAATGTCCGCTATCCAAAAAGAAAGAAAGGAAAGAAAGACATTCAGACATGAATAGAATGAAGTATTATAAATCCAAAGCTAAAAAGGTTCTGAAAGCTAGTGATACCTAGAGTGCCAGTGGTGGTGACTCTTCAGATGAATCTTCTGATTATGAATCTTCAGGACAGAAGAATCATGGTCTTATATCCAGAATACCTATTGAAAATCATTGATTTATGGCTATGGTATGAAATGCTGAATCATTGACCAATGTATCTTTAAATTATAATAAGTACTATAACTCATCTGATGAAGAGTCTTCTTCTGATGAAGATAATACTTTTCCTACCTATGAATAAGTTTCTAGGTTTTATTAAATTATTGAGATTGAGAACTCTAAACTCAATAATAATCTTGATAAGGAAAATTCTTGGAATTTTATTCTTACAAAAGAAATATCAGATCTTTCTAAAGATCTTGATAGGAAAAATGCTGATTTTGAAAATATTTGAAAAAATCTTGAGGATGTATGTTCTGAGAAGAACAAACATTCTGATGATTTAGAAAAAGTAATTTCTAAGAAAAATATCTTCGAGACTACCTCTACTTCTAAATCTGATGATTTTGAAGATAAAAACATGGTTAAAAACTGAAGTCTGGTATTTTTTTCCTTAAAGAAGTTTTTATCAAACTTGAACCATGTTAAAGAAAATTTTGATAAAATGTATTCCTAAATACAACCTTTAAGAAGTAAATCTGGATGTGGTTATACCTATGCAAAACCTATTTTCTGTAACAATTATTTTGTTCCTCAATGTGCCCCATTTTGTACCAAGTTTCAATGTGGTGGTCACTGGGAAAAGAATTGTTCCTTAAATAAAACCCAATATATAGGATTTCTCAAAGCATATTTCTCTAAGAAGATGTGGGTTCCTAAAATTTTGTTGTCTGGAAATCTCGGATCCAAACAAGATTGGATTCTGATGGTCTAATTCCCTTCTTGATTTCACGAAAATAAAGAGAGTACCAACAGAAACACATGGTACATGGATAGTGGAAGTTTCCGGAACATGACTGGTAACAAAATCTATTTTGAAAAGATTATCAAAACAATAGGAGGAAAGGTAACTTTCGGAATAATTCTAAGGGAGAAATTGTTGGTATTGGTAATATTGTTCCTCTAGGTAATACTCTGATTTCAAATTTTTTTTGTTAAGGGTATTAAGCACAACCTTATTAGCATAATCCAGTTATGTGATGAAGGTTACCTTGTGAATTTTAGGAATGATAAATTCTTAGTACGCAATTCTAAGGAAGTGTTTATTCTCTCAGCCAATAGGCAAGATAATTTTTACACCATAAATGTAGAAGGATTTAGGAGCAATGATTTACCTTGTCTAAGTGCAATGGAAGATCATTCCGGGTTATGGCATAGAAGAATAGGTCACTGTAACCTTAGGAACTTATGTAAACACTCTAAGAAAAAACTAGTTAAGGATCTACCGGATATTAGATTTGATTCTTCTAAAGTTTGTGATCCTTTTCAATATGGAAAGCAACTTAAATCTAGTTTTAAATAAATTATTTAAGTCTCATCAACTGATTCATTACAATTAGTGCACATGGATCTTTTTATTCCAACACAAACTGGAAGTATTGGAGGCCAATACTATGTGTTTATTCTAGTTGATGATTACACTAGATTTACTTGGGTTTATTTTCTAGCAATGAAGTCTGAAACGTTTTCTTATTTAAAAAGTTTTAGAGCACAAGTTAAAAATGAGGAAAACCTTCAATTTAAAACTATTCATAGTGATCATGGAGGAGAATTTCAAATTTCTTATTTTGAAACTTTTTGTAGTAGAAAAGGTATTACTCACAACTTTTCAGCACCTAGAACTCCTCAACAGAATGGTGTAGTTGAAAGAAAAAATATAATTCTTCAAGAAATAACTAGAACCATGTTGAGTGAATATTCTATAGCTAGACATTTCTGGGCTGAAGCTGTTAGTACTGCTTTCTATACTATAAATCGAGTTTTGATTAGACATTTTCTTAATAAAACTCGTTATGAGTTATGGAATGGTAGAAAACCAAGACTTTCCTACTTCAAAGATTTGGTTGCAAAGTGTTAATTCTGAATACTAAATATAATTTACATAAATTCGCACCAATTTCTGATGAAGGTATTTTCTTAGGCTACTCCACAACTTCTAAGGCTTATAGAGTTTTCAATAAAAATACTTGTACTGTTACAGAAACAGTACATGTAAAATTTGATGAGTCATATCCTTTTGTTTTTAAACCATCCCAATCCTCATCCTCGGATGTGTTTTCAAAAACTGAATATCAACCGTTGATTGAAGAACCTTATGATAAGGAAAATTTTCAAGAAGATACTTATGAAACATTTACCCCAGAAGACATTCTACCCTATGTTGATGAACATGCTTTTAAAAACCCAAATCAGGTGTTTCTTAAGAATCATCCCAGTGATAGTATCATTGGTGATGTAAATCAACCTGTAAGGACTATATGTTCCTTAATAAATGAAATAGAACCTCTAGAATTTCATTCATAGTTAGAACCAAAAATCACTAATGAAGCTTAAGGTGATGATGATTGGATCAAAGCTTTAAAAGATGAACTAAATGAATTTGAAAGGAACAGAGTCTAGATCTTGGTTGAAATACCTAAGGAAACATCTGTCAATGGAGTAAAGTGGGTTTTCAGAAGAAAAAAAATTGTGATGAAAATGGATTCATAGTAAAAAATAAAGCTAGACTTGTTTCTAAAGGGTATAATCATCAAGAGGGAATATACTATGATGAAACCTATGCTCTAGTAGCTAGACTTGAATCTATCTGTATCCTACTTGCTTTTGCAGAATTCTTTAATTTTAAACATTTTCCAATGGATTTGAAATGTGCTTTTCTTAACGGTTATGTTAAAGATGATTTTTTCCTTGAAAAACCTCCTGGCTTTGAAGACACAAAACATCTTGATCATGTTTTTAGACTCACCAATGCTCTGTATGGTCTTAAACAAGCCCCATGAGCATGGTATGATAGATTCACTAGATTTTTGCTTCAAAATAACTACGTTAAGGGAAATGCAGATCCAACCATTTTTATAAATAAAGATAAGAAAAATGTTTTTATTGTTCAAATTTATATTGATGACATCATATTTTCTTCAACTCAGCAATCTTTAACCGACTCTTTTGCAAGTCTAATGAAATCTGAGTTTGAAATGAGTATGATGGGTGAGTTAAATTTTTTCCTTGTTTTTCAAATTTCTCAAAAACAAGAAGGGACCTACATATATCAACATAAGTATATTAAAGATCATCTCAAAAAGTATGGGTATGACAACACTAAGAGTATATGTACTCCCATTGGTTCTTCAAATTCATTAGATCTTGATGAAGTTGGGAAACCAGTAGATCAAACATCTTTTAGTGTTATGATAGGAAGTTTACTTTACATTATAGCTAGTCGACGAGACTTAATGTTCTCAGTATGATTATGTGTAAGATATCAATCCAATCCAAAGGAATCTCACATAAATGCAGTAAAAACAATTTTTTAACCTTATGTGAACCAAGGATCTAGGATTATTTTATACTTCTGGAAACAAATTTGTTCTAAAAAGATTTTCTGATGCTGACTTTATTGGATATATAATGGATAGAAAAAGTACATCTGGAACATGTCATTTCTTTCGAGATTCACTAGATTCTTGGTCCTGCAAGAAGCAACATTATGTATCACTTTCCACTGCTGAAGCCGAATATGTACCAGCTAAAATTTGTTGTACTCAAGTGTTGTGGATGCAACACACACTCACAGACTATGGCTTGAGTTTTACTAAAACTCAAATTTTTTGTGATAACACAAGTTCCATTTCCCCAAATAAGAACCCTACACATCACTCTCATGAAAAACACATAGATATTAGGCATCACTTTCTTAAGGATCACACACTAAAAGAAGATATCATTCTTCAATTTATCGAAATGCAAGATCAACTTGCTGATATTTTCACAAAATCATTTCCCTCCGATTGATTTGAATATATTAAACAAAAGTTATGAATGGTAACAGTATGTTAATCATTTTTCATTAGATTCTTGTTGAACAATTCTCCTAACAGTAATAAACTCCTTTTCATAGGGGGAGTACATTTTATTGTTAGTGTAACTAAAATTTTTCGGAGTTAGTTTTCGTAACGATGTTTTCGTACTGGAATTTTCATAATGATGTTTTTTTTTCAAAGAAGAATATTACCAATTATGAATAATATTTCCTGTTAATCTATAAGTTATAATTTTCTTACTTATAGTTTTGTAATCAAATTTTTCTTACTGGTATTATAATTGATTTAAAAGTTTGGTTTCTAGTTTTTACACAAATCCGATTGTTTTCTTTAGAAAAACTCAAATGATCGGAGTCACATTTTTCCTTACAGGATTGATCTCAATCGTCAGATAAGATCAGATATTTTTCAACCATTAGATGGATTTTGGAAGACCAACGATCAAATTATTTGCCTATATAAAGGGGACCCCGAGACTCGTCCCATAACGGTTTTTTCAAGCATTTGTGTCTTGAAGCTATGCTGCTCCTCTTATGGCCAGTTCTGAACCATGTGAAGCTGATCTGAATCTTACAGTCTACTTCACTCTGAATGTCTGTTGAAGAAACTTCTCAAGATATGTCAACTTTGAAACCAATTTCAAGGTGTTTATTTTATAGGGAATTATTAGTTCATCCTGATTTTTATAAGCTTTATTCTGTTATCTCAATGAATATTAGACTGAATGGATGGGAAGATTTCTGCATTGAAAAGTCAGACAGATAGGATCCGGTTTATACTAATTTGTTGATAGAGTTTTACGAGTTTGTTTCCTTCCAGATGGATGATGGCAGAGAGAAGTTTCCCTTCAAGTCTTATGGAAAGAATTATAAACATTCTTACACTAAGACAGCGAGCCTGGTTGGTTTAGCATATGAAGGAGAAGCTGAATTCTGCTCTCACAAACTTCCGAATATGAAAGGAAGTTTCAATAAGGATAAGGCACTAAAGTGTCTAAGGCTTAAGGATGATTCAAAAACTAAGATTGCTCGGCTCACTTCAAACAATAGAATAATTCAACTATGGGTGCATGGTTTTCTGGTTCTGAGAAGAGGAGATAAAGACAATATAAATAAGTGGGATATCTATGTCTTAGATTTTTTCGTAAATCTAAGAAATATAAATATGATAAGGCATGTCTTGGTTACGATCAAGAATATAAAAGAAGGAAATTTGAGAGCTCATATTATCATGTTTTCTGCCTTATTATCTAAGATGATAGATCAATGCTTAGAATAATTCAAAGTTGCCTACAAATCAAAGATCCGGAATTGTAACCTTATACTAGTTAGTGATGATACACTTAAGAGGATGAAGATGGTATTTTCCAGTGAATCCGGATAATTTTACCACTTATCTATGGAGAAGTTTGAAGCAGCTGAAAAAGAAACACAATCTCAAGAACCATCAAAAAAGAAAAGAAAGAAGAGAAAGTCTAAGGAAGCGGTTGCTGATGAAGAAGTTCCATAGCCTAAGGAAACACATTATGATCCCCCAAGCTGAAGAAGCAGAAAACTTATACGAATGATGTAGCAGCAAAGTGGAGGAAAGAAAATGAAATGAGGAAGGAAGGGGATCCTCAATTCATACTGGACCCTGATGAGGCTAAAGCCTTAAAGGAAAAAGCTGCTGAGGAGATAGAGAGACAAGAAAAGGAAACGAAAATGAGGAAGAACATGTCTGAAGATGAACTAGTGCGATCTTTTCTTAAAGATACAGAGTCGGCTTCCGAAAGGCTTCCAGTTCCGGGAACATTCGGTGTTGAAACTTCATTACAAGAAAAGAACTATGTCACTCCGGAAACGGAAAAATGTAAAGAAATAGTTGTAGAAGTTGAGAAGAAAGTTGCTGAAGCAGCAGAGGAATAACATGAAGAAGTTGATGAAGTTGAAGAAGTTGAAGAAACATATGAAGAAGAGGAGATTGAAGATATGGATACTTTGATCAAGGAAGTACAAAATTATAAAGATAAGGCGGAATTCGAAAAAATAGTTACCTCAGGTAAGGGATATGAGGAAGCCAGCAAGCAACATGAAGAAGAAGAAGAAGAAGATAATGCGATGTATGCTGAAGAAGAATCTTATGAGAGAAATTTTCTTGAGGAACGTCAAGAAAGAAAGAAACCAGATGAAGATCTGATTCTTCATGTTTCTGAATCTGAGGAAGTATCTGTTAATGTACAACCCATTATGAAATCTGATAAAGGGATGAAAAATCTAATGGAGACACCCATTAAAGATGTCGTCAGAAGGAAATAGGTTGGTGGTACCTCTAGAAGAAAGCTAGTGTCAGTTGAAGAATAGGAATCTCAAAAAGAAGTTTCTGATTCAGAATTATCGTCTCACGGACATGATTTTGTGGTTCAGTCTCTGAGAAAGGTGGTGGAAACAATTCATATTTTTCCAACAATAGATTCTAGATTCCAGATGCTGCAACAAACAATGAATAAGAAATCAGATTCTTCGTCCATGGTCATGGAAAAGTTTGTGAAGTTGGAATCTGAACAAAAAAGTTTTCTGATCAATTATGATGTGCATACAAAGTACTACAGTAAGTTAACCAATTGGTCTAAGAGAGTTGATGAAGATTTAATTCATTTTTTGAATTTTCTGGCTGATGTTTAAAATGATTTTGATATTTGGAATAAAATAGTTACTGAGATTTCGGAGAAGTTGATCCTGGAGAAAAATTTACGAAATCAACAGATCAGGGATCTGAATATGACACTTAACTCTATATCTCCAAATTGGAAAACTGAAAGCGATTTCCGGATGGAGCTTCATAAGAAGATGGAAAAGCACGATGAGTTGTTGAAGTTGCAGAAAGAATCCTTGGAGGCTCAGGCATGGGATTTAAAATCTCTTGAAGAAAAGGTAAAAGTCATAGAGAGGCAATGAGAGGAAGATCAAATAGACCTGAAGAAACTCAAAGCCTTGTTAAAGCAGCTCATTCCGAAGGAAAAGGAAGACAAATAAACCCACTCCGATATTTTCTTGTAGTTGTCTTTCCTTGTAAATTTGTGTTACCTCAACTCTAATGAAATGGTTATCTGGTTGGTTTGTATATTGTTATATACTAAAGTTTCAGGTACCATACATTGTTTTCCATTCCCTTCAATTCTTTTTGAAAATCACAAAGGGGGAGAAGGAAATAAAATTACTCCTAAGGAAGAGAAAATGAAAAACTATTATGAGAAATATTCTTAAAGAAAGGGTGTGTTTCCCATTACGATGTTTTTCATTCCTACATTAATAAAAACTCCACTCTAGAAACCCAGAATACAATCCTTAGAGTTTCAATGCCTAAGAGGGAGTTAGTTGTATTCACTTCAATCCATGAACAAAGGGAGATATGGTTTTCAAAGTATAATGAAATTGTTCAAAATACTTATATACTTTTTCAAAAGGATTTTTGTGCATTACAAAAAGGGGGATATTGTTGAGTCAATAAGTTTTTCCTTATGACTTTTCCATTACCTCCTATATTAAAAATCACAAACACCTTATACTTAAGAAAATATTATTTTTAACCCCATAAGTAAAATTTACTTCTTTAAGGAAATTTACCATAACCTATATTTTCTTATACAAAGATATATTTTTTTCAAAAATTCAAAAACCGGATTCATAACCAAATTTTCGGATCCATATAATGAAGAGATTTGGTGCTTTCTATTTTTAGGATCCGAATTCTGGATGTAATCTGCAATGGAGTTTTAATCCGAATTCTTGACTCCGAACTATTAAGAAGTTCGACTCAGAACTCTTAAACAGTTCGACTCTGAACTGTCTAGAAGTGTGAATCTGAACTCTTAAGAAGTTAGACTCCGAACACTTTAAGTGGTTCGACTCCGAACTCTCAAGACTATCGACTCCGAACTCTTAAGCAGTTCGACTCCGAACTCCTTAAGTGGTTCGACTCCGAACTCTGCAAGTTCAGAATCCGATCTCTGGTGAAACCAGACATCAAATTTCTATAAAACATAATTCGAACTTTTCTTAACATTGAATCTAAATTTTATTTTGGTTAGACTCCGATCTCATTGTTTTATTTAACTCCGAAATATTGATAAGCTATATCTTACACATGTTTCATTTCAAAACTATGTTGTGCTTTCTGTTATATAAGGTTTTTTATTAATCGATGTCATATTTTCTATTTCTAATTAACCTTTGGCTGAGTTACACGTGTACAGGTCCATACGAGTTTCATGGAAAATATGACTATTGGAGGAGGGATCTGACCGTTGGAAATTTTCCTATAAATAGGAGCTCATTTGAAAGAGCTCGATATACAATGAAGTTGGATCGATCTAGAGACCACACACTACTAAGGTGGTTTCTAGAGAGAGAAATCTTTTCATGCCTTGTGCGTATTGAACTGCTCGTTCAGCTTTTTCTTCGTGCAACTCCAAATGTTGGTGACTACATTCGAGGACTTCCGGGGATATGAAGACAGAGGTGCCGACTACCTTGAAGATCGAGGGATTCCTTGCTGATGAAGACAGAAGTTCCAACTACCTTGATGTTGAGGGCTTGCGTGGAAATCAAGACTGAGATTCTGATATTTGTATCGAGGGCTTACCCTGGTGTGGGTAAGATATAATTTCTTGAAATTATACATCAAGGGACCTTTATCCATGTTTTTTGGATACCCTTTCTTTGGGTTAAAAGACTTATATATTGTTACTTGTAGTGTTACTACGTGTTTGTTTCCCCAGCATATTGTATTGTAAAGAATGTATAACTTCATTATACTTCCTTACTTGTACTTTGATAAATTTAGATTCTATACTCTTTAAGGCAGAATCTCATATTGTGATATTTAGTTAAGTTTCAATTTATGGATTCATATTTCAGGAATCTAATTTCAGAATCACTTTCCAGTTTTAAGCAAGTAAATAGAACGTGATGTTTATAACATCATTCCTTATTATGATTTTTCATTTGGTATTATAGATGTTTTTAATTTTCTTAGTTTAACTTTGTTAAACATAGCTCTTTCATTTGTTTAAGAAAATTTTTAATGTATACAATTCACCCCCCTCTTGTATATTGAGAATCTACATCCTTATTTTGATCCTACAAGAAGTGTCTCTATGTGACCCAACATGCCCACTGTACTAATATAGGAGGTGTTTTATAGTATCCTGAGGTGTTTGATGATACTACTGATGGTCACGCATTCGTTACTATAGATTACTCTTAATGTGAGATATATTGCTTTTTGGTTTTCTTTGTGGATTTCATTCTTGTATTTTCCTATTGGTTTTTTATACCTATGTAGTATTTTTTTACTAACCCCTATATAGGAATCACCAACTATTGTTGTTTATGGTGCATATGAATGATTAATTGTATGAGGACTTGTGGGGCTTAGGACCAGGTTTTGCACAATGAGATTAGGTAGGTAGGACATGCTTATATGTATTTCAGTTGCTACTCCATACCAACCCATTAGGTGGGATTTTTAGTGGACGACATTCCAAATATCATTTACTTTCTCATTATATAGTTTTCTTTTGTTAGGTTTGTATTCTAGCCCATTTAAATTTAGTTTTTCCTTTTCACTTTGAGGTTGTTTAGTAACATGCTTTTTCTCCTTTTCATATTTCTTGAGATGTGGTTGTATGTGTTTGTGTACAGGTACATAGAAAAATGTCTTGAATATGTATTTTTTATCCTTCAAAACTAGTCTCTACCCCATGGCATTTGGGAGGTGGGATTGGTTGAGTCACAACAAATTCCCTGGGGGATGGGTCAAGATAAAGCTGTATCATATGTGGTCGATTCTACCACAATGAATGAGAGTCTGTTGTTTATATTTTTGAAAACCATGTTAAATTTTTTGAGTTCACATTAATATTTAAGGAGTAACATGTTTTTTTTGTTGGTGATGTATCTATACAATGGGACCTTGAATTCTTCTTTTTAGATCTGCACAATAAAAAATCAGTTGGATGAATCATATACGAATTGAGTGTTTCATCATCTTTTTATAGGATTAGATTAATCTATCTAGGTATAATCTATTGGACTTGTACATCATGAATTGTTTCAGGATTCCTCTATGTAGACATCCAGCTATGATATTGATGTGTGACTGTGAGGAAATCCCACCGTGTGACGAGGAATCAGTTCAGGGACCCGTCCTAGAGATGGCCCCACCTAGTGGTGCTCCAGCATTACCACAACCAGTCGAATAGTTATTACAACCATCCATACTGGTAGAATATGTATGTAGGCTGATTTCCTTGGATGAGTTACAAAGACAAATACCTCTTTGGTTAATGGTAGATATAGACCCTTAGTCCACTACGGACTTGCTATAGGCTGTGACGTGGGTATTCTACATTTTAAGGATGCCACTCACCTAGATTCAAATCATAACCACGTTCCATCTATAAGATCAATACAATGATGGTGGATTTGGATGATTCAGACTTATGATTTGGTGACACTCTCCTAGGATGATTTTGACCAGCATTTCTGGGAGGACTTCTTCCCTGTGACCATGAACTCTGTGCGCATACAATATCAACTAAACCAGTAAGAGGGTATCATGTCAGTTAATGAGTACTCTGTTAGGTTTAAAAACCTCTCCGACTACTATAGGGTCATGGTTCTGGATTATTTCTCTAGGTATCAGAACATCGAGAAGGGTCTCCTATGGGAGATCATTTTGTCGATAATTTATCTCAGCATCCCCACTAATGCTGGAGTGCTAGAGTGATCCCTTCTTGTTTAGAGCATCCTCACAGAGATGGTACCAATAGTGGGTGAAACCACTAGGAAATAGGGGTAGATTATTCATTTGTGATCAACAGGAAGATGAAGAGGGTACTGAAGTGGGTCTGATCATTCGGAGGATGACCCCAGGTCATAGGGTCAGTATTGAGAGGCTCCAAAAGTTGACTGATTCATCAGGGATCCATGGAATTCTTCACGTGTGTTGGTCAGGGATGCATGAATCTTGACTAACCGACCCACCACACAGATGATCAACAAATGATCAAAGGACCGTCGAGGCCGAGTTAATGGATTGAGCAAGAAGGTCCATAGGGAGGTACACATGGCATATTAGAAGACTGAGTGGGAGGAGGAAGACGACTGTTCGAGGTGCTACTACCACCAACCCCAGGTGGTCCACTACCGGCTCAAAAAGCCAGCAGATATGGGGGACCTCAGCTTCAGGCAATGGCGATCTATGACCACGGTGCTCTATAGATTATTAGAGGTATAACCTACTTATTCCACACATTAGAACCAATATTTATAGACAGATGTTCTAGTCACTCATTCCATTCCAGGGACCTCATAATAAACTCGGAGATTCTGGGGGATCCATTTGCTCTTTTTTTCTTAATATAGACATTTACTGCTGGGAATTCAAGGATTAAAAACTAGTTCCGGAAGTGTGAGCTTACTATATGAGGTGGGAGCTTTAGTTGGGATCTACTAGTAGAGACTTTGAGGCCATACTACATCATCTGGGGTATATAATGGTTATCTACGCTACATGATCAGATAGACTATATTAGGTTCAAAGTGTGGTGTGTCTATGAGGAATGGCCCATTGTTTCCTTTACTGATGGGAAGGGAACATTTTCAGCACTTGATAGACTTTATCGAAGTAGGGTGAAAGTTATCACTCACCAAAGGGTAGCTTCACCCTAATTGTGGTGAATGAGAGAATTCCAATATATCCTATAGTTGTGGATGAGTTTGAGGGCGTCTTCAGATAGGATGTTCTAGGTTTACCTCCTCATCAAGAAGTATACTTCTTCATCTATTTGTACCACAAGAAGACAAAAATATCCACACCATAATTTCGTATTGTTCCCATGGAGCATCATGAATTGTGATAAATGATTGGGAACTTGTACGAAAAGTGCATTGTGAGGTTCAATGATTCACCCTGGGCAGCCCGAGTGTTGTTTTCCATGAAAGATGACAGGAGACTGAGGCTATGAATGTACTTTTCATGCCTGAACAAGGTTAAAGTGGGAAACAAGTATCTAATTTCGAGTATTGATGTCCTCTTAGATCACCTGAAGAGAAAAATAATAGTTTTTTAAGATATACATTAGATCAATCTATCATCCGATTCATGTAAGGGATGTGGACATACTCTAGTTATCCTTTAAATGTTTGTAAGGACACTATGATTTTTATGTGATTCATTTTGGCATTTCTAATGCACCATAAATGTTTATGGGACTTGTGAACACAATCCTATAAGGTTACCTTGATCATTTCATGGAGTTCATAATTTATGACATCTTTGTGTACACGACATCAAAAGAAGGTCACATTACACATTGGATGATAGATTAACTCTCTCTGAGTCATCATCGTCATTAGTAGTTTCCCAATATAACTTTAAGTTCCTATGTTTGAATAGAATATGGTAATTCTCTCAAAGAATTTTATTTACTATGGAGATCCCGTTGCATTAACTATTAGACACATTATAGCCACACCCTAATCACCATGACCCATCATCACAACAACATCCTTAGCCATAGATTTTCGATGTCGACCCTGATTCCTTATCTTGTTTTTTTTCATGCCCCCCTAAACTATTACCTCTACACATCTAACTAGAATAACCCTTAAAAAGACACCCCATCATCCATTTCAGGGTGAGGGGTGGACAAGAGAAATTCATCATTGATTCCATTGGATGGAGATTCAAGGATATCATCAACTGAACATCCATGCAGATGAATCTGATCATAGGTAGTATCATCCGAGAGAGAGAGAGAATACCATATATTATCTCTATAAAGAATAATTTAATATAACATAATTTGACGGTCAATAGATTCATGAATGGATACATCACCAAGAGGATGATCACCCATTGAGTCTTTAAATAGATTAACATCCACATCTAATGGTCAATTCGAAGACTAAAAATATTTGTCAACAATATATCCTATAACATCCAATGTTTTGTGTGGGGGGGGGGGTAATAGATTCAATGAATATTTCTATATGATAAGGTGTACTCTTACATATGGATGTATCCAACATACCATTTCATTTAAGAGGATAAATATCCCCATCAAATAATTGGGATTCCTTGGAAATGTCACTCCTTATTTTATTCATCACATTTTCATCTCGACCCAAGACCAAATCCCATATAGAACTACTTTTGGGAACATCATTTCTCTTCTAATCAACAATCATTTCATTCAAATCATGAGAGTGGCGGTACCATTAAAATCCCATGGCAATGTGATCCCATCTCATACAGACATCCTTATGACCACTTTCCAAAACGTTTCCCTAATGTGGACAATTTATTTACATGTGTTGGAAAATGTGGAAAATTTCCCATATATAATCATATGATTAATGTTATAACCATATGATTAAATCAATATAGAATAAATCATTGTATAAGTTAAAATAATCACAACCAAAAAATGCCCAAATAAACCATATCACCCTTCTTTTTTAGTTTGATCGAATAGAATTGGAGTCCCAATAGATCAAGTGTTGTCAAAGAGTATTAGAGTATTGCATTAAACCAAGATATATTCATAAATTCAATGAAAAACATAGGTCCCAATTCCATAAGGTGAATGTGGATTAAAGCATGGATACCATTTCATCAAATAGACCATACCCATCATTACGAAACCTGGAACAATCCCCCATGCTATACGATTCAAATTATTTGATTTGAATATCGTATATATGTAAACCCTCCCAAAAAGGGATATATTTCCAATCATGAACTCTAAATCAATAGAGATCCATTGAACAAGGACATTGGTCTTACTGGTATGTTTTATCGATATCAACACTAGCCTCCCAATGAGAGATGATTCACAAGTATTAAACATAGCAGGAAAAATATCTTTCGTCATGTTGATGAGGGTCTAGTTACCCAATTTAAAGATCCTTTGAGATGTCTCATCATTACCATATCAAAAACAAGTGTTTATCTGAGATCAAAATGTGATAGAACATACCCAGCTCTCCTAGAATTCCAATCAAAATGAAACAATATCTCATACCCTTCTAATATTTCTTTATGAGAGTCAAACCTAGATAGGAAATGGAGAGCTTTATCCATTAAAAAACAAAATTTAGAACAAAAACTCTAATTCAGGTAGGTTTTGTTGTGGTAGGATCAACTACTTCGATGGGATTGGGCCAGAAGGAAGCAGTATCTGGTGACATAGCCATGTGACATGCCGTAGGGATCTGAAGAACACATACTGAAACCGACCCCACCCTCTTTCTATCATAGACCCTTTTCAATTCCAAAATCTACAACTAGAATTAGATCCCTCACCAGAAAACCCTTCTAAAGCCTTTATCCAAGCCTCTGTGAGCTTGCAAACTCATCGCTGTTGAATGCTTCAAATGTGTCACCGTATATGCTTTCCCACAAAACCCATAGATCACGGAATCGCCTATAAAATAACCATAGAGAGTGATCGTTACATCCACCTCACATATTCATTATATATTTAAATTTAATAAATTAAAAAAATTAAAAAATTATGTATAATAAATACAATAAATATATAATTATAAATAAAATAAATATAAATAAATATAAATAAATATAAATTTAATAAATTTAAATATATTAATTTTTAAAATATTTATATAATAAGAAAAATAAATATTACTATAATAATTTTTAATATAATAATTATTTATATTAAAAATATAATAAAAAGTATATAAATAAAACATATATATATAATTTATATTTATTATATTTATTAAATTAAAAATTTATAGTAAATATAATAAATATATAATTATAATATTTAATGAGGTTTTTTAATGTTAATAAATATTGTATATATTAATATAATAAATATAATGAATAAGGATTATTCATTATTAATAAAATCTATATAAATATAATACATATATGGTTTATATAAATAAACCTTATTATGTTTATTTTATTTATTTATATTTAAAAATTATATTTATTTAATTTCTTATTATTATATTTATATATATTATATTTAGGATATTTAGGATATTTATATTTACTTATAAATATAAATAATTATTTATATAATTATAAATTTAAATAAATTAATTCTATGAATATAAAATTTATATACAAGTTTATATAATGTATATTTTTTATATTAATATAAGGCTTATTTATTTTATTATTAATAAAATTTACAAAAAAATTAAATATAATGTTTATATAAATAAAATAATTTAATAAAAGTTTTATTTATACTTACAAATATATATTTTAAATTTATTTTTTATATGTAATTAAATAAATATAAATAAACATAACATGTAAAATTTAATATGGTTTATTTATGTAAATAAATATATATACACTATAAATTTATAATATTTTTATATATACGATTTAATTAATTAATTAAGGTTTATGTTTAACAATATACATATTTTTTAAAGTATTGATTTATAAATATGTAGTTTTAAATGTATTTGTAAAAATAATTATACGAAATATTGCATTTTTACTAAAAATAAATATTTATATATATATGGTAATTCATTATAATATTTTTTTATAATAATAAATATTTATATATATATATTCATATGTGGGGAAGTCGAATTTCAATTTTTTTTTGGGTGGGGGGTGCTCAACGCCAATTACAATGGCATTTTATAACATCCCCAAAACCGAAAATGCCAGTTGGTGTAGAGTTTTGGAATCCCATATCCCTAATTAAATATACCCTACAGCCTTTAAATTAAATAAAAAATTAAAAAATCCCCAACCACAAATGTTTCAAAAAATCGATATAGGGATCATGCATAACTATTTCCTACAATCTCCATTAATTTTGTATTAAATTTTATATCTCTAGATTCAATAAATTATTATAAATAATTATATATTCAAATTATAAAAGTCATTTCAATAATGGTTTACATACTAGATATTTGATATAAGTATAAGGATAAAAATATAAAAAATTATATCTCATGTGAAAAACTAAGCGAAAATTACCTAAAGTGAAACCTTAACATGGAATTGTCTATACAACGGTAATATATTTAGAGAATAAACCCATATGTGGAATTTAATATAACATTCTGGTTCATTAAAAAGTTTAAAATAAATATACATTTAATTCACAGAAGATATTTACATGGGAAATGAGGGTGAAGGGATAATGTAATTGATTTTCATCACACATTCTATTTTCATGAGATTCTATCATTTTTCAACATTAAATTATTTATTATGGTATTTATAATTCCCATGAATGTATTTTATTAATAATATAATAATAAATTTATGTTTATATACCTATCAATTTATGATATTCCATTCATGTGGTTTCTATTTCAAATGTAACCTAATCAATAGAATAATTTTGTTTCATTTTAACATCTTTTAGTAACATGCCATGTAATGCACCTATATTTTTCAATGTGGTGTATATATTAACTCTTACATATTATTTGATCAATATACCTATTTTAATGTTATTCTATGCTTCCTTTAATGTTACTATTTCTATTATGTTTTGCATCAATGTTTCTAACTTTGTATCAGTTTTTATATACAATGTCACCGATCATTGGGATTGATTACAATCATGCTCTCATTGATGAAATTTTATTATATATATATATACATATCATGACATCTAATGAGTTTTATCCTTCTATTCTCATCCATGTTATATCCGATTAATGGTACAAGTTTTCACTCATATTTACATAATGTGATCATGAATTGCTTTTAGAAAGTATGAATTTACCACACATTTAATTTGGAAATCAATGTTAATTCAAAACCATGTTTTCTAAAAGAGTTTAAAAATGATATTATATTGTCCTACTATGATCATTAAAATACATTTCTACCCTTTTTAATATATATATATATTATAAATTAATATTTTTTTACTTTCAATTCGAGGAATGTTTCAAAAAAAATATTATGCAAAAATAATGTTTTCCATATGAGGATTTACCCATTGTCTTGACTTTCATTCCCCAGAATAATATTTTAAAAGATTAAACTATTTTATTATAATAATTGTTTTCCTAGTACTCTATAAATTTATTGGTTTTAATGTTTTTTAATGAAAAATGTTTTTTTCAACCAAATGTTTTTGTTTAAAATGAATTGTAAATGATTTTAGATACCTCCAATATAAGATTTCAAAAGGTTCTCAAAGAAATGGAATTCAATTATTTAGAATCATATTTTAAATGTTTTCAATTTTTTTATAGTAAATGATTTTCAAAATATGCTCAATATTTTTTATAAGTTCTCATGGAAATATGTTTTCAAATTTATTACATGATTTCACACTATGTTTTTATGTAAATATATATATATATATATAAGGGTTTCAATATAATATATGTTTTAAATATCATTATTCAAATAATAGAAGAGTTTTTTCTTCACGATAATTATTTAAAAGTAATTTCAAAATTATTTTCCCACTATACTAACATACTTTGAAGAAACTCATTTCCTACTTATAGATTATCCTACGTTTCCATTCATATTATTTTTAAATGGTTTATGTTTTGATGGAATTACTATAATGACACCACTTATTATCCATGTGTTATGTGATTTGGAAACATATCGATTTTTCATAGGGTATAATTTTATGATGGTTTAATGAGACACATTTCATTTCTTGGTTAATGATATCATGTTCATAAAAAATACCTTTTTTTCATCTCTCATGATATGATAAATGTAGTTTTATATTGTTTTAGATGTATATAAGATTTTATTTTTTAATGTTTGGGACCTAAATATACATCCAATTATTTGCAAAATAATAAATGCTTTATGAACTCATGTGTGTACATGTGAAGACATCCAAAGCTTAAAACATGGGGGATGTTGACGCCCAAAATAATAGGGAACACAATATGGATTCCAAAGTCCAAAATTAGAGGGTAATGTGGGGGGAATCCCCTGAACTAAATATCATGTTAGACTATAGGGAAAACAAATCATTAAATAAGAAGGTACACATGAGGTCATCTTATGGCCTAAAACAAGAGGGCACAGGAGCGGGCATCCATAACCTAAAACAAGAGGACAAATGGGGGATAATCCCTACAATAATGTAGGAAAACATGTTATTATCACATGTATAACTTGTTATAAAGGTCATTGTAGGTATATTTTCATAGGATTTTCTACGTTTATGTGTGTTCAATTAGTTGCATGCCTTATTCCATTAGGAATCACGACCTTGTATCCCCTATGATTCATGACTTATGAACTATAAATATTTATTCAGTAATGTATGTGTATGATCATTTATATATAGGGTATGATATTATAATGTTATGATTACATTATCATGCCCTTATTTTAATTTTATTTATTATATATCTCCCCTATTACCCTCACAGATCATATGATATCACACCGTTTTAGGTTTCATTCCCGCGGTTATGAAGAAATATTTTATCTATTATATATCATAGAAGTGTGATAGTATTAGAGAACACAGTGAGAGATAATGTAGCTCACTCAAGTCCGAGTGTGTATGATTCCATGTTTTCATTGGAACTAAACTAATACTATATTTTTGAATATGTTTTTATATTATTTTATGAATTTCATAAAAGTGATGTAATGTCTATTCACATTAAGACTAGGTCATTATATGAAGTCTCCCAAATGTATGACCGTCATAAAATATTGCACTAGGTAATGGGAAGGAATTTTCATTAACAATGGAAAATAATAAGTAGAATTTGTATGGATAAAATCAAATAATTTAATAATACACACCCACTAGTGGGTCATCTTATTGATTAAAAGAATCCCTTTTTTCGACTACCAATTTCTGAGAAAGGAAATCCAGATTTTATGTACGTCATTCATGTTTATTTTACCCCATGGCATAAAGCTCTTGTGATTTCCCCAAATAATGGTTAGGGAATAGAACCTCCCTAACCTGAGAAGGGATATAAATCATGTAACCTAGTTTCATAATGAAAATTATAAATATATTAAAAAAAATTAGAAAAAAATATGGATGATTAAATCATCATATATAAACTTTTTTAGTGGGGAAATTAAGAGACTCATATGTCTAAGGTTATATTGAATTCATTGAACTCGTCTAAGATTTAATGGATATTAATATGATATATAATATCACAAATATTCATAATATGATATCTCATTTCATATTACCCTACTCATGAATTATCTATTCCCATGAAGAATCATCGAAAATTAGGATAAGGACATAGTTGGACACCCTATAATGGTGACATAATATTCTTATCAATTTATATTAATAAAATGATTAGATTAAAACTACTCACCATAGGGTCATAGAATAATTTCCATGGGCTTGAAATATTGTGAAAAAGGATAGTCAGTCACTATGACATGATTACCTTTAATTCATTATTGATATTACCCATATCTTCATCTCATACTATAGTGAAAAAATAGTTATCATCCAGTCTTCTAACGCATCCCTCATCGGAGGTGAAAACATGTCAGCAAGTATTCGTACCCCATTTTATTGTCTTATTAATGTCCTAATGTATCATCATTATACCCCTTGTGGAAGGAATTATAATAATTTCCTTTAAATATAAGTTACTTTGGGATAAAAACAACGAGAGATTAATAATAATTATTTATATTATGATGTTTAACTATAAAAAATACTATGAGACAAAATCTTAAACATATTTTATTTCACCACATGAGATAATGTGGGGCCAATGTTGGTCTTCACCAAAAGTGATGATGATGGTGGAAAATGTCCACTTACTTATCTATTCCATTAATACATGACAATGAGATAAGTCGTTATGCTTAGTGATAGACCGATCAAACTTGAATTGGGTTCCCATTGAATTATATATCAGGGAGGCTGGAGCTGGTGATCCCTCCATCTACATGTCAAATTTAAACATTAATATATGTTACTATGTCTACTGAACTGAATATGGATTAAAAGAAATGGGATGTGAATTTTACATCACCCGCATTGAATAAGTCATCCCATTAATCACTAGATATGTTATACACTCTCTTAGTACCACCTCAATCTAGAATACCAGTTACACTCTTTTGGTTTGATATTTGATAATCAATCACATATATTTAAATATCCAACATCCAAACATACATTCCCACCTATGAAAAAATTTAGGGTAAATATCATAGGGTTCTTGAATATCCTCATGCAATGGGATATGTATAGTATCTTTAAATAATACCCATATATATCTAATTACAATGGTTATACCATTCTTAATTCGAAAATTTAGAGTATACAAATAATGTTATTTTTTTGTGTCTTGTTTTTTGTAAGATAAGATATATTTGTAAGTTAATATTCCTTTGATCCACTATACATTGGATCAATTCTAGTTGAAAATATCTCACGTATCTTCACGTTGAAGAAACCTATACCACCTTTGAATGAAATAAGAGGTAATTTAAAATATATCATTCCTTATAGTCCATAGAAGATAATATTTATAAGATTTTTAAACTATGGAATTATCACCCCTTTGTTCAACCATCATACGATGATTTCCATGAACAATAGTCGGCATGTCCTTAAATCTATAGACAAGTAATTTAAATTTAACATGTGTTTGAAAAAAGTATTGGTATTAGAGTACACCGAGTTTAACTTGATAGATACACTATGAGGATGTAGCTTAATCAATGCTTGGTATACCTCAAAATCCATTAGGATTGATTATTTTAGTACCCTCATTTGGTGTTTTCCACATGAAAATACTTTGTGGGGATTAATTTAGGTTGGTGAAGAAACTTAAACTGGAATGAAAATTAATACTGAGCATTTGATTCACATATAAAATAACATTCATTTTGTGTTTCTAGTATTCTATATTGGTAAAAAGTCATGTATGACGATAGGTCATCATCAAAATATTCATTTTCAATGATATTTCTTATATGAGGATCACAAAAAGGGAACACAGTGAACACTCTATGTATTGTTACGTTCATTATAGCTTCACTATTTTTAGACACATGTGTTGGAGACCAGAAGTGTTCTTAATTAATTGAGAAAAAATTCATTCAAGGTCTCCAAAACCACGAATAATGATATAAGAAATTACATGTTCCACAATCTACCAAAAAACACAACATGTGGCTCAATAATATTATATATGGCCTTCCCTGGGTAAATATTTAATAAACATATTATTTTTTCAAAATATGTATAGTTAACCCTTTTTTATTTCATTATTCATATTCGTTTTCTGTGAAAAATATCCCCGACCACACAGTGCAATTAAATTCATATAGTAGATGTAGTTATGAGACAATAAAAATTTATTGGATGATATAAATATGTGTATTCATAGGTCAATGAAGATGATTTTTTACACCCACCAATCATATTTTCCCCACTCCATATGTAGGCGATAACCTAACATGGAATGATATTATTTTCTATTGAATTAATCCTATATGGAGAACATAACCTGTAAAATATCATTTTCCACTATGAAGGAATTATTAAATGTGTTTTAATTTTTTATATCCCCTTGAAAATGGGTCATTTCTCAGCATCTTTTGGGATAAAATTATTAGATCAGTAGTTGAATTGTGATTCCTTTAAATGTCATCATATGGTTCATTTAATGGAATAAAATCATCCACCATTTCACCTACCACGATATTTTTTATATCACATAAAATAATATCAAATACACATTATGTCTAATAGAATGTTTTGTTATGTGCGATACATAGACTCTAGAGATCAGTGATGATTTTTTTATTCTCATACTTATATGTGTTTTCAACCAAGAAAACTTCATAAATCCTGACTGACTACTTCTCAGTTCAAATTTCTATAAATTTTTGGCACACCCAATATTCCCATATAAATTTATGTTTTACTCCCCTTAGGAAACAGAAGTCCCAATCTTTCATCTAGAATTTTCACTAATCCATCTTCGAATCACATATGACCAACTAATATCAATGATATTTAGACTCCTCGGTGTAAGGATTATGGTGTCTATTATTTTTTTGAATCATGATACATGTAGAGGGTATTATTCCCAAAATTACAAACACGCCACTATAAAATAATTTGGAAGTAGGATAATTTTTGTACTCTATAACCTAGGAATCTAGTAAATAAAATTTGGGATTCAAGATAAACGATTCATTGGAAAGTATATGGTCTAACTTCTATTGGCGATTTCCTAGTGGATTCTCAAATTGAAAATTATTCAAAAAAATCCATTCCTATAAATGTTTATTTTCACCAATCAATGTGATCTAGAAAAATTTAATCATGATGTTCCTTAACATGTTTTATGGGTACTGTATCATTTTTATTTATGTTTCAATGGATAATATGTAATGAGACCTAAAATAATTTAACTAAAAAAATAGATTTTTCATTATAGGTAATTTCAAATTGATTTAGAAAAGGGGGATGAGTTGATGTATTCCACTCACCAAAGCAACCACCCATAGGCTACCTAACCATTTGAACATGAAGAAATGACTCTCCCATGTGACCCAATGCATGTCACGTGAAAGATGGTTTAGTGTAATTATATCCTAACATCATTTATACATCGAGTTTATAGATAAGAAGTGAAAATGAGAATCATAAAAAAGTAACATGTAATGAGAAAGTGAAAAATAAATGTGAGTGGACAAATTTTTAGTTAGTCGACTCGAATTATTGATGTGAATATTCTGATGTGGGTAACCTATATGAAACATATTTGAGATCCAGCTTAGTGATAGAATTATGTGGCCCATAACATCACTCTTCATTTTTTAAATAAAAATTACTTTTTTTAGTAATATATTACATGAATTTATATAAAAAATGGAAATATTTTTTTAGGATTCATCACCAACCGAATTCTACTCAACTTTATGATCATATCCACTTATTTTGATCATACACAATCTTTAGGGGGTCACTTTTTGACACTCCATTCATACATGGATCTGAAAATATTTATTGGAAATTTTCTAAATAAATATAAAAAGATAACATATTATGAGATCATGACTAATTCCAAATGCTAAGACACCGCATACGTACCAAGAGGCTCATTTTGCCCCAAACTGTATTGACCAACATGAGAATCTAGAAAATATGAGACAAATCTATATCAGAGTCACATTCTATAGAAGTGAGTGGATTTTCTCCAATTATTTTGTCCTTTGGTTTTCCATATAAATATTTTTGATGAGCTATTCATTTTACATTACTAACAGACAATGAGACATCTTGAAGCTATACTCACCAATCAAAGAAACCCATGTCCTCCAAATCCTATATGGGTCCCTATTCATATAAAATAAGTGTAAATTAGCACCATCAATTCGATTTTGGGCCCTACATGTCTAGAATTCTAGAAACAAGTAGATGAATCCCCTAGTCAAAATTGATATTAGGATGATCCTTTAAATAGCTTGATGCCTTATTCCATGTGAGCGAAAGAATCCTTATAAAACACATAGAGAATATAGTGAGGCCTCGTGAATGTTTTGTTTCCAATATTTTACATCACCCCAAATTCCTCAACAGATGACCCAAGTCCACCATGTGAGACTAAAATCTATTCCTCCTTATTCAACAATGTACAAAATTGTAATAATTCCTAAAGCCCACCTTGTGTAAGGAACTTTTGGCTTATCCAGCCCCAAAATGTGTTATCCACCTTCAACGGACCATCTATATATGTTTCATTAGTGCATATTTAACTATAGTATTTGTTCTCTACTATGGTTTATGGTCTTATTGATTGTACCTCATTTATCCTATATAATATTTATGATTCTTAGAGTAATCCCAATTATAGAATAATTGTGTATAGAGTACCCCAAAACTCATGGATAATAAATTGTCCTTATGTTCTGAAAATAGTAGTTGATATGGGAACATCTATGCCGAATAACATTTTGGACTACCCTTCCATGATTCCATCCTCGTCTTCTAGTAAACGATGAGAAAATTTATCCTTTGGTGGTCCCTCTTCGATTTATCCATTTTTATTTAAATAAAGGATTATCACAACTTCTACATCCTCATCGGCATCCACTTGTGGATGAATTTAATTTTTTTGTTTTAGTATATCTTTTAATTTATCTTATTTCTGACTAGGATCTTGTCTCAAATTAGATTTGAGGATAAAGATGACCAAGGAAAGATAAAAAATAACCTATCACCAACATGTGAATCTAATTTGATATAATACCAATCCAGAATCACTGAAATGGTCCTCCAACAATGAGTAAAACATAAAAACATCCAATCTAAATTGGATTCGATTCACATTTTCATGTGATACATAGGAATCCTTTTTAATGTCGAAGCCATGAACTCATAATGCATCCTCATCATTATCTAGATACATCCCATGACTGTTCATTTCCTTAAATAATATGGACATATTTCTTTTTGTTTCCCTTTAATTCTTCCTTATAAACCAAAATTATATATATTGGTCACCTTGATATCTGTCTAGATTCTATGCCAGATCAGCCAGTAATGATGATTTGTCAAAATTTCCACACTATCTCATTTGTAATCTTTTTTCACTAAGCCATCATAGTTTCATGATGCTAAATTTTTTTTCTAGTCCACACCATAATAGATTTAATGTTTTTATGTGTTTCATTATGTTGAATAGAACTATATGGGGTTAATATTCCATTCACAAGGATACTTAAAAATCCCATCTCATGGTAATAAACCCAACATCAAACAACTCTTTTATTATTAGATAATGATAAATTGTTGTGTTTTCAATGTGATGACATAATGTATTCCATGATAATAAATTACCTGAGAATGTTAAATCTATATAGAAAGGGTACAATCCATAGAGAAACTTTGATAAAAAATATTTCACCCATGATGAATAAAATCAGAAACATACAAATGATTCTAGTGTATATAAATTATATATATTGATTACCAATATAAGGGTATCATAGACTATATTTTGGATTTAACAATAGATTCATGAATTGGTATTAAATATATAGTAAATATTTATACTATGAAATAATTCCCCACAAATTTTTTTTCTTGTCTTGAACTCCAATCAACTAAACCAATGTGACAACAAAATTATTTTTTTAGACATTTCAAATTATCACCATCCACTAGAAAGAAGGATTATGGAATATCTTGAATAAAGGAACCAATAGGAAATTTTTCTTCCAAAAATGAAACAAATTTGAACTGATTCATGATGTTTGTCAAAATTATAATTTTTCATTTGATATGAATGGTATTTCCACAACCACAATCAAATGTCATTCAAACCTGAATAAGTTTTCCAAAATAAAAAAGATAGAATAATGAAGTTATCTTTGAATTATTTTAATAGTTCTTCTCTAAGAAAATTATTTTTTTGGCTCTATATTTCACATTATTCTCATGAAATTTTAAATTAATTTTTTTTATAAAATCATATAATACATATTCAAATCATAATGCAATTTATAAATTTATTTATAATTTTTTTTTTCGAAATAATATTTCCATTTCTTTGAATATTATGATAAAATTTATCAATATTGATTAAAATAATTTTTCCCAATAGATTACTCTCTTAATTCACACATAAACATTTTTTTGTAAATTTTTAATTATATGTTTCATTAATTTTAATATAACTTTCTTCAGAAAATATTTTCAATTAATTTATTATGGTTTTAGATGATGATTTATTAAATTGATATTCATTTGTAATGTGGAATTTTATTTCATTAAGTTATTGAAACCACAGATAACCCCTTCTTAATGGATTTATCATTGTAATGTAACTCATAATATATAATTTTATTTTTTAATTAATTTATATTTTCATTGTGTGAGATAAGACTCTTTATTTTGGGATTATTCAGGGGTAATTGCATAATAGATCATTTTTTGAATGACATTGGCAAATATGATAGTTCTTTAGATATGTTGTCGACTAGATTATTATTCTATTTTCTCTCCCTTTTTTTATCATTGATTTCCCTTAGTATCAGTTATTTTTTAGTCCCTTATAAGTCTAAATCCAGGTAATTCACTTCCATAAATGGATGTGTATATTCATATTTCAACATTATATTGATATATTCATCATGAATGACTATATTAGGAATCCTAAGAATAGTTTAATTAGATATAAATACATGATGATTATTTATTCATTCCATTATAAATGGATAATTTAGTTATTACACTATTATATATCCATATCTATTAATTTTATCAGTAAATAATAATTACAAGATTATGTATTAACATTTTAAAGAATTTTTTTAAATATAAATCCCTTAATATATTCCTAAAAAATAGAAAAAAATATATTTTTACATTATATATCAAAAAATGAGAAATGAAATTTAAATGAATGGGAATAAAGAGAATATAGGTCATTTTCTCATCATTTTTCACTAACAACATATGTTAAATACATTTTTGTTATGTTGTTTTATCAATATTGAATAGTTGTGAATGTGCGTGTAGCAATGTTGATTTCCCAGATTGGTAGACCATACTCGGAGTGACAGAGTGATGGAGGAAGTGGAATAAAATGGGGTTTTTATGTCACATTGTGTCAGTCGTGTCTCTTATTATAATTATATTGAGCCTATTATCATTATTTTTGACATGTAGGGTTTATATCTATATTTTTCTATGCATGTTATATATTTTTTGGATTACTGTTGTGTAATTTATAATTTAAATAATTTATTTATACTTATTATTCATTTTTTGAGACATAGTAAATCAGTTACATAATTAATATTATACACTTTCAAATGTTGTTGTCCTGTGAAAATCTTAATTTCTTTCATCGTGTCATTGAAAGTAGTGGCATTCAATGATGGGGAAGTATTATGGATTATTTGTTACCTTTTTCATAATTTATCTTATATATTTTTTGATATTAAATTATTAGACACAAATTCAATAAATTCATTTATCATAATATTAATTATAACAATATATATCACATTCACTTAAATCATTGAAAGAGAGAATTATTACATACTATAAATGATCATTTTTTAATATTTCATATTAAATTAAAAAAATGTAAATTATATTACTAAACTCAAATTCATAAAATTAAAATTATAAAATATTAAAAATAAAACAATACATGGAATATTATTTTTATTTTTGAATAGGGGAATTTATAAACAAAATGAAAAATAAATAATATATTCCAAACCACCTCTGTTTATTTTTTCTCTTCCTTTATGTAATAACTAGAAACAATTTTGAGAAACTAAATATAAACATCAAATTAAATTTCCATATTGTGTTGGGATAATTATTGGAATATAAAAAATACATAATAGTTTTCTTTATTATAGATTAATTTTTGTAGTTCATTCTTACATGTGATGAAAAATTGATTATGAATTTCTCTCATTCTTGATTCTTTATTCATATATTAACTATAAAATTATTTCATTATTTGGAATATTGTTTTAATGTTATGTGATGAAATAAGGTTTTGATTATTATGATTCTTATCATGTCAAATGAAATGACTATTATTAAACTATTGAATTATAGTTTGCATGTTATGGCCTATGTTATATCATACATTGAAAATAGGTGAAAGAAAAATAAATTTAATGAATTAATTTACTAAACTCACTAATGTAAATTTTATAATTTTTTATATTGTCAAACAATAATTTAAATCTTATTAATTACATCATATGTATTTATGATAGATGGTAATTTATTTTAAAAATAAATAGGTTTGATATTTTTTTAAATTACATAAATATATTTTTGATATTAACTAATAATGTGATTTTTAATTTAAATCTATACTGTGTAAGAGTACTCGAAAATAATTTCAACAGAAATGTTATATATCACACACACATTCTAATAGAGAACCTAATATAGGTGTCTATATATAGAGTGAAATGATTCACATTTGTTAATTACATTTGGAAGGATAATCAAATGATCATTTTTTATTTATTATATTTTTATATAATGAGGATTTTCAATCCTAAATTATAATTCCCCCTTTAATATTTGAATGCATTATCATGGTCTACTATATAAAAATAAAAAATGTCTAAAGGATCTAGTTTGGGCTGATTTATCTTAATAGATATGTCCGAAAGGACTCAGTTGATTAAAATGCTTTTTTTTCATGGATTGTCGAAACAAAAAATTTTATATTTAACAATATAAATATTAGTAGATTTATATGTTTTTAACAATTTTATTGAAAATTTTCCAACTAAAATTGGATATATATTCAAATGAAAATGGTATTTCATTGCTGAATATTTTATTCTATTTAATTTTTTTTTAATTAGATAATTTTTTTGTTAAATATATTTTCTTCCATAATTAGGTCTTATTCATTTGGACTTTCATTTCTCAAAATAAAAAATATGATCATGTAAATTCACACAATCTGAACTATAAGGATATAAATATTGATCCAAATAATTTATTTACTAATAAAAATGTCCAAATTATCATTTGAAAGGATATGGTATTCTGGGTAAAATTTATATATCTTTCATAAATACATTAGAAACTAGTTCTAAATAGATACAAAATATTATAGAGAGTATATTATATAGAGATACACTGGATGATACATTATTCTGACCATTAATTTGGATAAAATTCATAGAGATGAATGTTTAATTGTTTGATAGATAGGAACAATCATTATATAGTTGATATTTAAAAAAAATATTAATGTTTTTCAAGAAAAAATATAAATTATTAGTTTTCATTAATTAATTTGTAACTGTATAGTTAAAAACTATTCATTAATATTTTTTTAAATTAATTATATAAAATTTAAAATATGATATTTTATTGAACTATTACAATAATCATTATTTTAAAAAGTTTTATTAGAAATATTAACCTTTATTTTTGAAATCCATTTTTATTATTATTTAATCATTTAAAACTAATTTTGGTTTATCACTCTTACAGTATACCCATCCATGGATATTGATTTCATAAGTAGGGATTTACTATCCATTTTTGTAGAAATGTTTTTGAACATTTTATATCATGTAATTTCATCTCTAAACATCATTGTAATCTTAATACATGTATATTGAGAAACGAAAACCATATTGGGTTTTTATGATGTAGTTCATTGAAAAAATATATTATATCCATTTTGATTTGTTTTCTTTAAGAATTGTAAGATGTATATATGTAAAATATTCTATATTTTTACTTCATAAATTGGGTGATGATTGATTTTATAATTTATGTTAGATAAATAAACTAAGATATTTATATTTTACATAATTGTTTTTGTAAAATAACTTGTCAAAAAATTAATGTTCTTCCTCAAATGTTTGGTTTGACACCATATACCATATGATATAATATAGTGTGTGCAGGATACATTTTTGTTCTTCGAATGAACTATCTAAATAAATTTAATTACACCTAGATTGGATTTAGTTATGTTTTCATCCCCTATCATCCATTATGAAATGGGGTTTATGGATCAACCCATTGTAGGATTGCTAAAATTAGTGGGCAAAGAGCTTTTTTGATATCATTTGAGGCCGGAATCGTGGGTGAGAGATTAGAATGAGTTGGTGATTGAAAATTCATTGGACACAACTAATCCTAAATGAAATAATAAGTCTCTCAATATGGATCACAATGGGAATTAAAATGAGAGTGAAATTACATTATTCAATCCATTATTATATCTCAAATTTCCATCAAAAATTCCAAGATGAAGAACAATAGAAAATAATAAATTGGTGTTAGTTCTATAGTTATTATGAAATTATGTTTCCTATTTCATTTTTTAAATAAATTAATGATACCTTTTCACTATAGTTCTGAAATATGATATCACTAAATTTTTTAAAAAAAATTAATAATAAATCATGAGACTTATCTTACTGTAATGGGTTGTGAAAGAATTATTGTATTCAAAATATATTATGTAAATATATGTTACAGATAAATAATTTGAATATTAAATCTCTTCTACTCTAATATAAATTGTTGTATTATTTAAAAAATAAATGTCCGAGGAAAAAATTAATTTGATGGGGGTAATATTAAGGCCTATGAATCACTATATACCATCCTTATAAAAATATTTTTTAATAGTGTGATTAACGTTAAAAACCAAACTTAATTGAAAAATAACTATCATGTTTTTTTAATAATAGATATAATGGTCGATACATAGCTGCTAAATTAGGTGATATAAGATGAAGTAACCATATAAAAAATTAATAATGTAAGAATAAATGAAATGCTTGTATATGTGTCTCCCTTATGATACAAATATATATTAACTCCAAAGGAATGTAAATTTTCAAGGGGTTTCCCTTTACCAATACCAATTCCAAGATGAGAAAACTTGGTTTCAACAAAACCATATATGGGAGAAGTTTATGTCAATGAATATATTTTTAAGGTCCATGCCATTTAAATCATAAATTGAAATTATATATGTTTCCAACCGAAGGATTTGGTCTTATATATAGATCAAGAGGGGGTTATATAAGTATAAAATAGTATTATATAAAAATGTAAAAATTTATTTATTTTGATAAATCATAAATTTATATATTATTTCAAAATATATTATTTTTATGTTTACAATATAAAAAAAATTATTTTTCAAAAAATAGTTTTTTATTTCAAGAGACTAGGTTATATTTATTTAACAATAGCACGATATTGTAACACTAAAAATATTTGAATTAGTGAAAAAAAAAACTAATTTTCTCTATAAAATTAAATTTTCTATGTAATTTATTATTTTGATTGAAAATAATATTTTTAAATACCAGTTTTTTTATTTGAAAACATTTAAAATGGATTTGAATTCATCATATTATTTTTTTTAATATTTAATTTTTATATTTTTTGCAAATAATAATTTCTCTGATGAATAGTACCAATACTGATTTTCATAACGTAGTCACTTATGAAATTCAATTATTATATAAATACCATGAATGTTTTTGAAACATTTTTATTTAAAATCATATTTTACGAAGTATAATAAATTAATTTATAATACAATAATGAATTTATAAAATGATATTGAAATTTTTTAAAATTTATACACAATTTTTGAAAAACACTTTTTTGACATTTCGTTTACTTATTTAAAACATGATCAAATTTTTATTTTAATTATTTTATTTTTAAATATATATTATATTTACTAAAATAATTATTTATAATTAAATTCAATCTAAAGAACGGATAATTCTACCATTATCACTGATATGTTTTCATAAAAATTAGAATTTATAAAATAGAATTTTAATTATTTTACGGAATTAGGTTAAAAATTATTTCCATAATGATAGGATTTTAATATCATAAATTGCAATTCATATTTAGAATAATTTTGTTCATGTTATGTAATATGTCTCATATTATTATTTTTATTTGCAATGAAATTACAAAGGTTATTATTAGTCACATCATTAACAATAATATATATATATAATTCTGAAAAAATAATTGTAAATAGTTACACACGTGTTTAAAAGGTGTTTTGATACACGTTGGAGAGCATTTTTAGACTAAAAAATACACTAAAATCCTATTTTTTATTGTTTTGATCAATTGAATCTTGAGTAGTGTCATGGAAATTTTTTAAAATGATGATTGTTCCCAAATGATTCCATATTCTCCCCTTATACTGGGGTTCCATATACACCCATCAATGAAATACATAGGGTTATAATTTAACCTCAAAAATATTCCACTATACTAAATTTATATTTTTCTCCCAAAAAAATATGACCTCGGTCAATTATTTTTATCCTAGGACCTCTAATTTTAATGTAACATCAATGTAATGATTATGTCTCCAATGTATGAATTACCTCCATTTCAAGTTTATCTTCAGAATATTACTTATAAAACTATTTTACCACTATAATAATGTGATGACATTTCTGTCACAATAATACATATATTTAATTGTATTATTGGTTAATTACTTATTAATTCAATTCCATCCAGAGAGAAACATAATTGAATGTTATGTGTGTGCACACATATTACCACCTCCACAAAGATTATTTCTAATTTATATTGTATTTTTTCATTATCTATCTATAATTAATATAATATAGTTTTACAGAGTAAAAAATTAATTAATAACATTATAATTTCATTAAAATTATTTTATTTCATAGAAACACCTCATTATAGATACTCACCAATTGACATAAATCGTGTTCATGTTTGTATTGATTTGACCACCTATGAGAAAACTGATATAAATTATGATCATGAATTAATATGAAAAAATATATTACAAAATTATTATAGTTTATCATAAAAATAATTATCAATTTATTTTCATTTAAATATCATATATGGTATATAATGTTTCATTAATAAATCATCATCGATGAAAAAAATTATCGAAACAACTCGTTATCAATTCAGCATTCAGATTAGATAAAAAAATGTCAAATGGAATGAAACAATATATTTATAATTAATTATATTATATATATATATATATAAATAATAAGTTATAATTCATAAATGAACTCGGATTCAGGATAGTCATAATAATTTAATGACTAGTAAATATGTACAAAACATTTAAAATTATTTACCAGTGATGGTCATTATATGCTGTAAAAAATTAATTTTCTCATGACAAGGAATTATATTAATTAATATAAAAGGATAATTTTAATTATTAAGGATATGAAATAAGATATTTATTTTGTAATTTTTGTATATGAATTATTATTGTTATCAAATAAGATTGGTGTGTAGGTAAGGGTTTCATCTAAAAATTTCCCTCTTAAAGAAACAATAAAATATACACCTACTTTCTTTTAAACAATATATATAATACTTATTGGTTATTAATATATTGTGTAATATTTATCATTATATTTAACCTTATATTTCATGTGATTTCCCATTAAATGGGTTTTATTAGTATAATTCGTAAACTATAAGAGTTTTTCATCTCAACTATGCCTCAATGGGAATTTTTTGTTATGCTCCAATTTGACATTAGTTTTCATTATATAGCAAACCAGGATCTATTATAACATATTAATTGATTGAATTAATTTTTTTATTATGAATGTTTATATTCAATTTAATATTTTTAAAAAAATTACTAAATTGTTAATGGGTTTTCCTTACACAAATTTCTTCTAGGGGATATAATCACTCTTTTTTGTTTATTATTGTTTGAAATGGATATATTCTATTCAATTTTAATGTTATCATGTATTTCCACTATATGTTTTTGGGGAAAATTCTTTTTCACCCCTAATTAAAATTCATCAATGAGTCTAATGTATGAATATAATGAATTTTATATAAGAAATTCTCATTTAATCTATGGAATTTTTTCTTGTTCATATTTTTTTACCCAATTTTCACTATTGTCAACGAAATAATAATTTATTATACCCCATGACTATTTTAGTTCCCTTATTTCATTTAAAAATAATGTATTCATCATATATTAATTATTTTTGTTTCAAACAATTTTATTTCAAATTGATGAAAATTTATTTTAATCCATTCAAAATAGAACATTAATCTTATACAAATAATTTTATTTATATATACTTTATTTTTTATTTAAATGAAAAAATATTACAGATTTATTTAAATGTAAGTATGTTTCAATATATTTTTATATCCCTTTTTGGAAAACATTATTTCAATTTTAATGATTCGAATATTCTTGATTCTATTAAAATTAAATTATATAAATGTATTTTTACACACCCCATTGATAATAATTATATATTTAAGGTATGTTTTATTTATAACTAATTAATTTCTTTTATTTAATTTATTTTATTTCCAATCTCAATTTTTTTTATTTCAATTTTACATTTATGTTATAAAAGGGTTTTGGTAAAAATGTTGTTATTTTAAAATCTATTTTCACTATATGGTTTATATTTCATGAATTGTTATCTTCATCACCCTATACTTGATATTTTGATAAGATCCCTTCGGTAAAATGTTTTTCTATATCCTATGATTTCATATGATAATGTAATCTGATATGTCGAATAAATCCATTCTATTTCCCTGGGTTATTTAAGATGTGATGATGATTAGTTTTATGAATCACTACAATATATGGATGAAGATGTTTGGGGTCCAATGTCACCCACTAAATTATTGGTATGATTACATCTCATTTGATATTTAGTAATGGAAATGATGACTTTGATCACATAGAAATGAATATGATGAGGTCAGTTACTTTGTTAGGGACATAATTAGTTTATTAACCAAATCAAAGGAATACTATGTTTTCTAAAATTGGTTTTACTATTGATATGGTTGTTTATCCTTTACATGTTTTACAAAATTTTATGTTAAATTTCCTTGAATTAATTTAATTTCCATGATTTTTTTTCATGATCGATTTTTAATATATTCTAAATATTTATTCATGATCCCATGGTATAGGAAAATTTATATCTACCATTTTAATATTAAAATATTTTATTCTTACTGGATGAACTAATTTTGATATTATGTTATTGTAACATGTTTTATTATTATCATGGAAATCATATTGATCATTTTTAATTACATTCATGTCTCCTGCGTGCTTTCCCTTTATATTGTGTTATGATTTCAATAACTATTAATTTGATATAACTTTTTTTTTGTTTTTACAATATAGATATTATGAAGATGATTATGTAATGTCATGAATATAGAAAACGGTGTAAAGGATATTGATTTTGGTGAAATATTAATAACTGTTATAAAATAAGATGTTTAGACATATAATGTCTATATACTAAAAATGTCTATATATATATTTGGTGAAAATTTTTAATGATGTATTATGTTATATCATGGTATAAATATAATATTTTATCCATGTTTATCATGGGTTTATATAATTAAATATTATGATAAAATATCTACCACCAGAAGGAATAATTTTTATGAAGAATTATGATTAAAATTTCATCAATGTACTGAGGAAAGGATTTAGGGATGGGAGGGAAGGGAGAAAAACTCATGAATATCAAAGAGAAATGATGAATCAATCCAACATGATTGAGGGAAGGAGTAAAACTACAAATACATAATCTATTCTTTAATACTTGAACTTCAAAGAACATGGAAATTATGTGAGATTGTTCTATAATTTATAGGTCTTAGATGGTAATAAATGTCATTAATAAACAGATATAATGGTAAAATGGATATTTTACTCTATCACTATAGATAAATAGGATTATAATAATGGGGTTTTAAGAGGTACATATCTGAATCACTCGTTACGAGAAAATATTTATTTTAATATATTTCAATTAATTTCTATTTATCATATACATTTTCTAAAAAATTTGAATCAAAAACCAAATACATTTAATTATGGATATCAATAAAATTTATACTATAGTGATGAAATGAACCTATATCTTATAATATTATCCAATTATAGTGTATGGTAATATTTTTCTATAGACACTCATAGTCCATCTATAAGAGAAGTTTCACACAAGATTTTACATGGATTGGAAATCAATATATTGATCTCTCATGAACTGAAGAGAAAATGGAAATATCATTCTATATTCAAAACAATCTCAATATCCATCAAAAAACAAAAAAAAATATCATGAATATCATTGGAAGACCCCCAATTGTGTGGATGTTGATACCTAGTCAAAAAGAATACATTTTATAATTGGGTGAGTTAAAAAGAAACAACCAACCATGAAAAAAATCAAATTAGGAGAGACTATACAGATTTACATATAGAAGAGTTAAATGGTTTCCCACCAAATACTAAGGTATATTTCCCAATATTTTATATACATTAAGCCACTCCAACCTCCAAATTATATTATGGGATATCCTTGATCGAACAGAATGTGTTAAATAATTAGCTATAATATCCTTAATACAATGGGTTTATATAACCTCATATAATGCCTTGGGGAGAAACAATGTTCTGTTTTGAAAAAATTGGTTGATCAATGTCTTTTTTTAACGATTAGTTGATTTTCAAATAGATCACTGAAAAGAATAAGTATCCCCTTCCATGGATGGATTACATGTTCAATCAAGATAAGAGATATCATTAATTTTCAATGTTGGGTCTTTATTTTCCATATCATCATCAAAAGTTGAATATGATAGTATTCATATGACATAATACCATACATGATATTGAACATATTTTTTATAGAGATTTATTTTTGTCATAGTAATTATATTAAAATATTCATTGATTTGATACATATTTTCATAAAAAAGATCACTAAAAGGTTTTACGTAATATTTAATTGTGATATTATCAATTACTACATGTGTTATGGGGAACATGATCACCATATAGATGTTGTGGAAGAGATAGAACTAAATGGTAAAGTGTATTATTTTTTCATTAATTGTAACATTTATATGAAAATAGTTAATTTTTTGGGCATGCGAACACAATTGTGTGAATTTATTTGGACCCTTCAAAAACCACAAAATTGAGTAATAGCCTAAAAACTCACATGTTATAGATATATATAATTTTAATAGATTATATGGGTTATAAAAATGATTTTTCATAAATTTCTCCACATTTTATATTCCACTGTATATGATAATATATAAATCGCTAATTTATGTCTTGATAAAAAATCTGAGTACTACTTAAATGAGTTGATGAAAAGGCCAATAATTACAGTCACACTCTTATTTACCTAACGTAAAGAATGTTTTATGATATGTATTGAATCCTTAATGAAATTATTATGATGTTCAGTTATAAAAAAATATAATGTGATAGACTATTCTTTAAAATATTTTATCATTTTTCAGTAGATCCACACACAAAATGAATAGGAGATACCATATGTGATCATCATAATCATAATTTGGTATAATAACCTATATGAATAGATGTTTCAAAAAATATATATATATCAAAATAGAATAAATTATATGTTAACATATAATAATATCAACATGTATTTGGGAATGTTTTTAGATATAAACAACCAATATGATTTCTATATTCACTTCCATCCAGGAATGGTCAAATAGATATATACTGATCTTTTACTAAAATAATGTTATAGTTAATCAATGATACAAAATGAGAAATAACCTATTTTAATGGATATAAAATGCATGGATAATGAAATAATATTGTAAGGGAATACATCCTAACATTCCAAAATTATTTCCAAAACAACATTCATAAAAAAGATTGAAGAAGCATAAATAGATGATTTGAATCTTCAAAATAAGGTCAAGTCACTAATGTAAGTCAAGCATTAATAATTATATATCGGTGAATATGGTTTCATATGTATTGGAATTAGAGTGTGTATTCCATCATCAAATGAGAAAAATATAAATCTATTAGATAATGTTCATAACTCATCTATGTCAGTATATCCTTGAGTTAACATGATATATTGGGATCGTTGAGAGAAATTATGGTAGGAAAATATGAAGATGATGATTGTTGAGTGTACCAAAAATTGATTAGTATGTTATATGGTTAAATAATTTAAATTTATGTATTAAGGGAGGATAAAACCATTCGTTATAACCACATTGAAAAGGGAGAACATGAACATGGGAATTGACAGTAGTTTTCCAAATTCATCAAACAGAAGAAATTAGATATTTGTGGAAGTGAATATATTCACTAATAATACCACCATAATTACAATTTGGAATGATTTATATCAATATCTATAATTTTAGATATATTAATATGATGTGATGAGGAATACTAGAGAGTCACATTAAATTTTATCTGATCGTGATACAAGGTGCACCTCTATGTTCTGGTGAATAATTCAATTTCCTCTAAATAATGTATTGAATTAAAATATAGCATATCATGTGAAAATCACTTCCAAACATAATATTCAATTTAAATACTAACGGTTTTTTTTATATCCAACATAACTTAGTTAACATGACTACTGTATCAATAACCCATATTGGTTGAATTATCATATAACTATTAATTAGATAGTAGGGTCCATGTCAATCCACATGATGAGCTAGATCAGAAGTGATACAGAACTACTATATGATGTTATGATGTTGGTGAATAAAAGAAATGTGGACCTAATATTTTGAGATAAATAATATGTATGGTTCATTTCATCCAAAAACATATATAATATAATCAAATTTGATATATCTTTTAAGAAATCAATTAGTGAAGGTATTAGAAGTTTGTTGTTTGGGATGATGTTTTCTTTTGAATATCAGCATGAAATAGATTCATTCAGTTTGTGATTAAATGAAATAATACCATTGGGTATATTGTTCCCCATTAAATACATGATCACATAGTTGAAATGTATTATCATCTATCAAATCCACTAAACATGTATCATGTTCAGGATGTGATCCACATATCACCCATAAGGAATTACATTTTTGATCTCTCATAGGAACTGAATATATAACTGGTATAATTATAGCATGAAAATCCATATAAAGATAATCCTGTAAATAATATAGACTATATAATTATGTTTCTCTGTAGTAATATCACCAACCTTATCAATGTTTTGTAATAGAATCTTAAATATGAAGATGAGACAGGACAACAAAATAGAAAAATGAAAATAGATATACACCCATCTACTCTCAAATGAGAATATTTATTCAATATTCAGGGATCATATTTAATAAGTGGTTCTTAATTTAAATACCAAAAAATTATATATATTATTTTCTTCATGAATAATTTTTTTTATTACCTATTATAATACTCATAAATAAAATTAGCACCAAACAACAATTTATTTCATTAATAGATAATTTTACATTAGTAAAAAAATAAAACCATGAAAAAATATATTTTAATGGGATAAAATATCGAAAATTGATAAAATAAAATGTGAATATTTGGAACTTTTTTATTTTTTAGAATTACTTCTCCCTAAAACAACATAATGAAAAAGAATAATATATTTTTGGAAAATAATCCACATTTTAGAAATGGAAAATAAAAATAATTAGTTGCGTTGAGTCGAATAATGAATGAATAATTGAATAGGTATTTATACGAGAAAATATGATAATTTGAATAGTATAGTTACCATTGAAACAACAATAATACAATTAGGAATCGTAATATGAGATTTTAAAATAGTACACTAACCATTGCAATATAAAATTGTCCTCCAAATTATAAAAACTAATATAAATAAAATATATAATGAGAAATGTAATAAAAATAAATAACTTAATTTTTCTAAATAATATACAATGATAAAAAACCCTAAATTTTAAGAACTTTGTTAATAAACATTATTTTAATTTATTTTTAAGATATCTAAATTCTTTAATTTTAAAATAAAAAATAAATTGGTTTGTATTTATTATTGATAAAATTAATTACATTTTTAGAATAATAATTCAAAATATTATAGGTGTAATTTTATTATATGTTTTTAAATACTATATTTTATATGTGAAAAAAAATTCATAACCAATATATAGCAATGAATGCTATTTAGAAATGGATTTTAAATATTAATTTATGAAAAATAATTGAATTACAAAAACACAAGATTGTGCACTATAATAGAATTATTAATTTGTATACATGGTATAAAGTATTATAATATAGAGAATGATATTCCATGTTTCCCACAATGTTCTTCCCATTTATTAATAATTCATAAAACCATTCTTCATAACCCATGGAAAGGAATCAAATGAAATGCATAGAACATATTATCAGTAAGGGTGCATAATAGATATTTGTATGTATGTAATAGACATTATCATAACAACCAAGGTAAATAGAGAATATAAAATTTTCATATTTATTAATATTTGTTAATTAAATAATAATTTTTCTTTAATATGTATTCTATGTTCTAGGGCGTACACGATACGCCACAACGAGTTTCTTTGAAATCATACGTTGCACACAACATTGAGTTATACTGTAAAAAATAATATATTATTATTATATTAATTGGTAGTTAACGCCTAACTGTTCTAATGGGGTGAATGAAAATAATAACTATAACATTATTATATGTGTTTTTTATATTTTTCTATTTTTGTATATTAAATTTTAGAGGCATAAAATAAGAAAAAACTGATTTTAAGCATAAATACTATAATATTCATTAAAAGGTCAATTTTTCACCTTTTTATGATGAACCACTTTTAAATCTAGTTTTTTCACATTTATATGTTCTTTTTGAAAAATTAATATTCTTATTGTATTATCTGGAAATAAAAATTTAGTTTGGATGAAATATTGGTATTTTTCTGATAATGTTTATATTTTAATAAATAGTGAAAATACTATATATTAATTCTAAATTGCCTTTCAATGTAATATATTTATGTGGATAGATTATCATTTAAATTTTTTTTATAGTTTAATTATATTTTTACCATTAAATAATATTCTGGTCATTGGAAGTAATTTCACAATCATATTGGACATAAACTAGTGTCAATCATTTTACCGTTATTATTTGTTATAAACACGCTTTTTTGCTTTGACAGTGGGAATTAATTTTAAATTAATTTCTGCCAATTTTATGTTTTGAATAATAAAAATGGATTATATATTATGAATTAGGAGGTCCAAATTTTGTAAATATGTATCCTTAATTTTTATACATTTTGAATATTTACTTCAGTAAATATTTTATTTACCCTGGTTGAAGGGTAAATCTTGTAAATAAGGATAAACAATAATATTATAATAATATAAAATTATTCTAACATCAATCCAAATCCAATTTAATTATAAATTGACTATCATGGTCATCCTTGGGTCGATTTTGGGACCCCATGGAGCCACATGGGAGTGAAAATAACACTTTATATTAATTAATTTCAAGTAAAGACAAAAATGTCATTAACACATATCTTTTAGTAAATATATTATTACATATTGTTATATAAGTTAAATATTAGTCTATAAATATTAATTTTAAATCTAAAATTATTTAATACATCAAGGTATTTTTTTAATATTTTTATACATTAAATAATTAAAATTATTTATTGTGAAATAATGATACATTGTTACATCATTAATGAATGATTTAAATAAATAAGATTATAAAGATTAAAAAATTTTCAAAACAAGTCCAATTCTTATAGAATGATATTATTTTGAATAATAGACATTTAATATTCAACTTTAATGAGTATTAGACCTTTATAAACTGAGAATAATTATATAATATAGTAATATTTTCAACCATTGTTAAGGAGCCAATCCTCCAACTTATAAAAAGCCCACATCACTAACCCATTACTCACACCTATCATGCCCAATGGAACTCTGAAGCTTTGTGCATATAAGATCTCATGATCATCTTACTCCACATAGAAGACTTACCTTAGGCATAAGTCACTTCATGAAAATCCTTTTGTTTCAAACCAAAGTGAGTTACCTGATTTAAAGGTAATGCATTCTCTTATTTTATTTTCTTTTATTTTACTTTTCCAACAACATATACTCTTTTTAATTATTTATTTTATAAAAAAACTTATATCCTCAATATTATATGTTGTTTTTATGATAATTTTTCAAAATACCATTATACACACATCCATCTAACAGGTAAAGAACATAATACTTCTATGGACATCGAACTACTATCTCACGAAAATGTTACTATTAAATCGTATCCTACCACCTAATATGTAGTGAATTAAAATGGAACTATATTAATATGTGATATATATAATATTTATATTGTTTCTATACTCCCTACATTTCCATTTATCGAATACTTTTATGGATTCCATAGTGGGTAAATATGATAATTTCATTTGAGGAAGTGCGGACTAAAGCCCCCTCAAAGTTATATGACTAGTTAATACCAAACATTCAACATATAAAATATGGAATTAATGAAATTATATATTATATTATACTGGATAATACTATACCTATGTATCATTATGTATTCATTCCATTAAATGAGAAATACAAATTAAAGTATTATTCACGCGTATGTATGACTTATCATCTCCATGAATGGTGAATTTCATTTCTTCTCTCCAAATGATATTTAAAATTATAAATAGAAATATATTCTGGATATATATTATATATATGATATAATAATCATGAATTTACATATTTATATAATGGACTACTGATGACATGGACAACTTGTAATTATAAGGATTTTATTTTTGACTCAAGTACCAAATATCAACAAAGTGACCATAATTAACTTAAATTACTACATAATGTTTATAATATGGTAAAAAGTTATAAAAAATGAATAATAGAATTTTAAAATGGTCTTATGAATATGTAAATTAATTTTAGTTTATTATTCAAGAGATTACGGAATGAACTGTTCAAGTCAAACATGAGGTAAGGGACTTCGTCTCAATCTCCTTTCATTGAGGCATATTTTGTTTTATACATGGAATTATTTTATAAGGTGTATAAACACAATTGAATTTTCATTTCATTCAAATGGAATCATATTCTATGAAGCATTTTACTAAATGAAAAAATGAATGTTTCTTTTCAACGTAAGCGGTGAATGTGACCTTTCCGCCGCTGCGTCTATTATTTGATATTTGTCTTCTTTAACAAGCTGTAACATTTTTAAAATGAAAATAAATACCATATACTCATTTATAAATTATGGTATTGAAAATGGTTTTGATAATGGATTTGTTTTTCAATATATTTATATGAAATACTGTGATAGAAATGGGGAATTTTTATCTATAATATATGTTTGTTTTCTGTGTTAACAATATGTTATGGTTATTGGGAATTGATGTTGCATATGGGTGGTTACATGATGAACCTAGGTCGGGTGATCCTATGATAGCTATCCAATTCATTGGGTAACATGCCAGAGGTAAACATGAATATTTCTCGTAAGATATTTAGGGAATATACTATGATGGGTATTCAAAATGAAACTCCCTATGTGGATGTGAAAGCTAAAACATTATTATGTTATGGATTACAGAAGTTACCTTTCTGATTTTTGATGACTATGTTATATTCATAATTCTAATGATTTCATGTGGTATGTTGAATATGTTATGTTATGTATGTATTGATGAAATAATGTTTTCTCTATTTTTTTATAACACCTATTGATATATTTTTCACATCCAATGTTTTGAATTTTTTTCACATGACATGAAGATGAATAGTTCATAGGATGGGATATTGGAAATGTCAAGCTTTCCAATAAATGGAACTAGACATGACTCTTTCTTAAAGAGTATTTATTTTATTAAAAAATTGAAAGTGGGTAGAAGTGTCTACTTTGTAATTTTTTAGATATAATGTAATAGTTATGGCTTAATTATCTTAAACTCTAATCTTGAAAAGATCCTCAATGTGAATTATCCATTTAATTCCACATTATGTGTTGTATTAAAGTTGGTTCCTAATTTTTGGTGTCATGGGTTGGTTTAGAAAACTTTTGGATTAAGGATATTTTTAAATTAATACCCATAAATTAATTATGTAATTATTTAAATGATATGTCATTTATATATTACCATATTTCATTGCCTAATATATTTATGTGTTTAGAATGATATTCTGCATTGTAAACAAGGAAACTATGATAGGAATACATAGGGGGAAGAAAACCTTCCAATTCAGCATCCTGAGATGGTCGGAATCAAAACTAAACAGTTTGATGTAGTGATGGAATGTTTTAATTAGGCTCTAAATGGTTGTGGTATCCATGCACAATATCAGCCAGATCAACCATAGAGGAACAAGTCACTAGTGGAGCACTTCATGAGGCAACATCCCCCAGCATTTAGAGGACAATCTGACCCTATAATAGTTTAAAGGTGGATTAAATAAGTGGATAATATTTTTGATGTCATGGGGTGTTTATAACATTAGATGTTCAGAATTGTTGTTTACCGTTTTGAAGGTGATGACAATCAGTGGTGGTCGATGATGAAAAATAATAGAGATAGTGAGGAGATTGATGCTCATGATTGGGATGAGTTTAAAGATACGATTCTTGAGAAATATTTTCCTATGGTGGTTCTTCATTGGATGGAAAAAACTAAGAGAATTGATGAAGGAGGATGACTCAGCGGCTACATTTGAAGAAAATTTCACTCAACTAACAATGGATAGTCCAAATTTCATAACAGATCTTGACACTAAAATCAATCGTTTTTACTCAAGATTAAAGCCAAATTATTGAAGGCCTTTATCTTCTTGTGAGTTTAAAAGTTATGGAAACTTGTTCGATATGATGATAAGGTATAAATGGAGTTTATTGATGATGAAATCATCTTTTACAAATATGAGAATAAGATGTCGAGTTGGAATATGAAATGGAAGAACTATTAAAAAATGTATGATGGTAAGAAACATAATATTACATTTTGTGAAAGCTGTGGTAAAATATGATGTGGAATGATTTTTTAATTCTGGTAAGTGCTACCAATGTGGTAAAATGGGACATAAGGCCCGTAGGTGCACTGTAAATGAATAGGGTAATGGTAAGATAAAATCTGGTTTGCAATCAGTAAAATGTTTTAAGTGTAATTAAATGGGTCATTATGCTAATGAGTAACCAATTAAAAACACAACTAAGTTAAATCATCCAAACTATAAGAAAAATTTGTTGGTGAAATCCTTTGCAACTAATTTAGCAGATATTGGGCAATCAAAAGATGTAGTATCAGGTACACTGTTTGACTATACATATTTTTCCAATGTGTTGTTTTATTCATGTTCTACACACTCATTTAAATCTGAGAAATTTTTTAGAAAATTGGGAATTCTATCTCATGATATGAATCCTTAACATATTGATAAAACACATGGGGTAAATGATGGGGCCAAAAGAAATTATATGAACCTTCATTTCCTTTTGTGCAGAAATAATCTACCTACAAACCATGTGGATTTTCCTCTAATGGAGTTTGATGTTATTTTGGGTATGCATTGGATTTCCAATTTTAATGATATGCTTGACTACAAAGCTAAAGTGGTTTATTTTCAGAAATATTTTCAGTTTGTGTACAAGAGTGAATCCTTACTTTTGATATCATTTGGGAAAGCAGTGTTGATATTCAGATTTTGGGAATGAAGTTGCTAAAAATAAGTTGATGGGACCATAATTGGTATAAGATATTGTAGAAAATGTTCAGTTTATTTATATGCACAGGAGAATATCATAGAGTAAGAAGTATCATTATGTGTATAACCGTTGGAAGGATCCATCTTTCGAGGTTGGTGATCACGTCATTCTCTAGGTTTATCTATGGAATATTGCGATGTGTTTTTGTAAGAAAGGAAAGTTGAGTCTGAGGTTCATTGGACCAAATGAAATTTTTGAAATGTTGGATGAGTTTCTTATACTGGGGGTTTGCCTCCATGTTTATCCCAGTTACATAATTTTTCATTTTTAAATGATGGGAAAATATATGCTAGATCCATCTCATTTTTTGAGCCTATAGGTAGTTCAGTTGGAAGATAATCTATTTTATGAGAAAAACTTGGTCCAGATTCTCGACCAAAGGGAGAAAGTGTTGAAAAATTAATTAATTTATTAGTTAATGGTTTGGTGGATAAACAATATGGTTTAAAAAGCAATGTGGGAATCTGTAAATGCATTGAGATATTAACAGAACCACTTATTTGATAACTGAATAAAAATTTCGAGGATGCAATTCCAAAAATGGTGGAAGGATGTAAAATCCTAGGTAAATAAAGAATATAAAAATTTCATATTTATTAATATTTTGGAATTAAATATTGATTTTACTTTAAAGGGGATCCTATGTGTGATGGTGCACCTGATACACAACTACATTTTTCTCTGAAATCTTACGTTGTAGACAACATTGTGTTATACTGAAAAATAATAATATTATATAATTATTTGAAATTATATTTAACACAATTACATTGTAATATAAATAATGAATAGAACAAACTACAATAAGATTAAACATGTTTGTTAAATGTTTTTACATTTATCCAATATATTGTAGTGGCTTAAAATAAGAAAGAATCCGATTTTAATTAGAAATACTCTAATATTCATTATGATGTCGATTTAACACCTTTTGATATGAACCATATTTAAATCATGTTTTTGTCAATTTTATATTTTTTATTTAAAATAGTAATATTATTATTTTATGATCAAGACATAAAAATTTTCTTTTGAAAAAATTATGGTATTTTTCTAATAATTGTCATTTTTAATGAATAGTAAAAAATAACGTAATTTAATTATAAGATGAATTTTAATATAATTTATTAATAAGTTTACCAATTTTCATCGGTTTTTAAGTTTAATTATATTATGTTTTTACCAATTAATCCAATTTTGTTCATTGTAAGTAATTTTAATTTGAAATGGGGAATAAGAAAATGTCAATCTTTTTGTACTTATTGTTTCTCAACAACATGCTTTTTGTTTTGAATGTGTATTTTAATTTTAAAATAATTTCTTCCACATCTATATTTTTAATTTAAAAAAATAGAATCCATATTTGTAATAAAGAAGACCACATTATGTAAAAAATATAACTTTTATTTTTAATCATTATGAATCATTACATCAGTAAATATTTTGTTTGCCATAGTTAAATGGTGAATCTTTTAAATAAGGGTAAAAATAATATTATAATACTATTAAATTACAATAACATATGTCATAACCATATTGGATGATACAAGTCCTACCATGGGAATCCATGGTTCTATTTTGGGACACCATGGATCCATATGAGAGTGATAAAGACATTTAATATTAATTAATTTCAAGTATAGACAAAAATTACATAAACATATATCTTTTATTAAATAAATTATTACATTAGGATATATATCTAATGAAATTAGACATTATGCATACTTATGACTTAATGTATCCATGAATGGTGAATTTTTTTTTCTTATCACCAAATGTTTTATAATATTATAAATACATAAATATACTGGATGTATATGATATATTTGATATCTAAATCGTGAATATAATTCTATAGATAATGGAATTTTGACCACATGGACAACATTTAATTATTAGGACTTGATTTTTGACTCGGGTACCAATTATTGACAAAATCCCCATTATTAACAGAAATGATTACATAATGTTTATATCATGGAAATAAGTGATAAAATAGAATAATATTATTGAAATAGATTTTTATGAAAATAAAAATAAAACATAGTTTATTATTTAGGATATTAAAGATCGAAATAGTCATGTCAGAAATGAGGTAAAGGACATCATCTCAATCTCCATTCATTAAGGCATATTTTGTTTCACACATGACATTTTTTCTACTGTGTATAAACAACATTGAATTTTCAATACATTTAAATGTAATATTTTTCTATGAAGTGTTGTGCAAAATGACAAAAAAATGAGTGTTTATTATTAACATAAGTGGTGACAACATCCTTTCCACAACTGCAAGTATTATTTGAACATTGGATTCCGTAACAAGCTGTAATGTTATTGAAAGGTAAATAAATACCATATTCACTTTTATGTATTTTGGTATTGAAAATGGTTTTCATAATGGATTTTTTATTTCAATATATATAAATTATTTATTGTCATTGAAATATATAAATGTAATATTTTCTATATGTTTGTTTTGTGTGTTATGAATGTGTTATGGTTTTTGGGCATTGTTTACGCTTATGGATGGTTCCTTGATAATCCTAGGGTAGGTGACTCTGAGATATCTCTCCAAGGAATTGGGTAACGTGATAGATGTAATTGTGAATAGTTCTCCTATGAGATTTAGGGAATATACAGTGATGGGTATTCCAAATTTAACTCCCTACGTAGATGTGAATGATACAACATAAGTATGGTATGGATGCCAAAAGTTACCTTTTTGATTTCTGATTTCTACATGATATTCATAAATGTTTTCATTTTATGTCGATGTAAATGAGTTTATGTTATGTATGTTTGGATGAAATAAAGTTTTCTCTCAATGTTTTATAACCCTTACTGTGATTTTTATGCTTATCCCATGTTTTGAAATGTTTTTCACAAGACTTAAAGATGAATAGGGTCAAGGATGGGATCAATGAAAAGTTATGCTATCTAAAACATGTAACTATACATGACTCTTTTTTTCAAGAGGTTTTATTTTATTAAAAAATTAATATTGAGTCAAAGTACTTACATTGTAATTTAGGAGATGTAATGTATTATTTATGGACAAATTCTCTAAGACTCTAATCCTAAAAAGATCCTCAAGGTGAATTATCCATTTAATTTATTATTATGTAATGTATTAAGGATAGGTCTTTATAATAATGGTGTGACACTAATGAAAAAAAATCATTTACGGTCATACCATACAAAACCAACATCAAAATAATGAGTCATTAAATAATTTTTTGTATCTTATAAGACACGATTTATAAGAAAATCGAATATTTTGGGTCATGAGATAATAACATAGGCATAACTCATGGAATGTTTTGAATACATATAATCTTATAACATTATAAACAATTATAAATTGAAATAAGATCCATTATAATGTCAATGAAATAATATAATCTCCACATTAGACATATGGACATGAATCCAGGTCCACAGATAGAATTATGATCCAGAAATATATATTCGAACATAATATTGGTAAAATCTAACTAGGTTCACACATAACATTTTAAACATGAAATCCAGATAAAACATTACCTTAGAGACATAAAAGACAGGTCTATAATCTAAATCCTTATAGTCATTCTTCAATCCATATAACATAAAATTAGATATCATATATTACTATATTATGTTCAGTTGTTCTGTCAATGACTTAGTGCACAAGGATCACTCGCCATTCCTACCATTTTTATGTCATGAGATAAATAAATATCTACCCAATTAATTGGAGGGAGATATCAGTCCCACCAATATCGTTATAATCCATATATAGTGGTCCAATAAGTTGAAAAATATTTATCTTATCATATCCAATTAAATTAAATGGGTATCATTTAATTTTCATCAAATCATAACCTATGGATAAGATATAGGTTTCATAATCGTTTTATCATAGAATACCCCCTGGAAAAAAGTTTTCCTTATATGATTTATGTCATGGGATAAGCTATTAATTACAAATGGGTTTCATAGACATATATTCATGAAATAACCTGAATATAAATAATAAAAATGGTATCCTTGGTTTATATACCTAAAAAATAGTTAATTATATTTTAGGATTTCATCTTATATGGAGACAGATTTTTAATGATCATGTAGATAATTTCATAGGGGGAATAAGATTTATCTGAAAATAAATTATTAAAACATAGAAATGTTTCTAAATGAGTTAATTTGAAAACAACATTTAAATAATAAAAATGACGATTTAAAAAATAATTTAAAGTCTTATTAAAAAAATTATTTACAACATAATGTTATTATAAAATAAATTTTAAAAAATTCAATAAAAGATCATTAATAAAACCTATTATTTTGAAAATATTTTTCTAATATATAATTTATGATTAATGAATTTCATTGTATTGAAAATTCATGATTCATTTCATGATGTATACATAAATACAAGGAGTCCTTTCACATCATCGGTTGGATACAAAAGATCCCTGATCAGAAAAAAACCAGATTATTACATTTAAAATATGTTTTTAAAGTATAAAATTGGATTAAAATGTATTTTAGATATCATTGAAAAATATTATAACAGTTTCGATTTTTTTTAGAAAAAATTCTATCGAAGGTAAACATTTGACTGACCGAAGATATAAATATATTTGGATTTTTATAAAAACAATTTCTTAATTATCATAAGTTACAAAGAGTGGGAAATTGTTATTATTATTTACTAATATAATATATAACCATTGGACCGTATAGATTATATAATTTAGTTATATATATATATATCATAATATTTATTCATTGGAATCATAATCAAAAATAATTTGAAAAAAATGATAAATTTGTAAAATAAAATCTATACTGCTTTAGTAGCCCTGAATTGTAATCCCCGTGAATGAATAACATAGAATGTTGCACAAAATTTTTATGGCTATTGAAAAATTCATGATATTACATGTCATTGGTAATGTATATATACCTCACAAAATAATATAGGTGTATATCATACCATTTGTCTCAATGAAGAGAAATTGAGAAAATAATCTAGTACCAATTTGTTAATTTTTGAACTACAAACCCCATGAAAGCGAGATCATTAAATGGGTATGTAAATAAAAATTTATTTTTTATTAATGATCATAATATTAATTCGTGGTATGTATTTAAAATTCATATATGGAATATGTGGTTAATACATCATGAGCGAAAAAAAACTAAAAATGATTGATTGAAATAAAAACTACTATAGAAACATTTGAATTGTAATCCATACAAATGAAAAAAAACCAGAACTTTTAAATATCAGAAAATAAGGTATATTAAAAGTACATAATTATATTCATACGTACGAATAATTTCACCTTCCATTTTATCAAAATAATTAATCAATGAAAATTAAATGATATATAAATATATTACCATTACAGTATAATATATATTCCATATATATATATAATATTTTTATTAAAACCCATCTTCAATACAATCTATGTCATGTTTGATAGAATAAAATTACTTCCCAAGGTGGTAGCCTTCCGTACATAGGAATCATGATGTTATTTTCCAAAAAATGGAATTCAAGAAGAAATGTGTTTAATAATAAATAAAAAAGATGAAATAGATCATATATATCATATATATCATTTATAAATTGTATAGACATCAATATATTCTTCATTAATAGGAATTAATGGGAAAACTATCAAATTTTTTTAACAAGGTGGTAGTATGTTGTACACATGAACAATGATTTCAAAACCCATTTGATGAGAGTATGTGTGGTTTTATGTAGTAAGATTAACATAAAGACATATAATTTTATATAATGTACATATTTTATTATATAATCATGGAATAATAAATTAAATGGTTTGAGAAAGAAATAAAACAAATAGTTTGATTGATGATAATTAACTCTTATACTGGTATCTTCCTTTTTTACCAATGATCATAGATTTTTTGTTTTCTACAAAATTATTTCTAGAATTATAATCTGTATTTTTATAACTAATTTTCCTTGATTTTCTAAACTAATTTGTTTTTTTTGTGAATTTGTCGGTGGAGTGTGTCCTCTTCTAAAAGTGAGTTGAGTCTCACATTATTAAATATTTGATATGAGAAAATCAAACCCTCTATTTTTTCACATAATGTTTCTTCAATAATAATACAATATCGATATTATAACATATAATGAAAAAAATACCCCAAAATTTGTTTTTTAACAATTTCATGTAATGTTTCAGTTAATACTAATTACTACTGCCATGGTAAATTAGATTTTCTCTTAATATCCATGATAAAATGTAACTATTTTCAAAAAAAATTATTAAAAAAATTATTTAAATATTATAAATTATTTATAATTATTATTCCAATTATATAATTCGTTTTTCTAAATTCTATATTCAAATGTGGTGAAAATTAATTTAATTTTAATCTCACAATAGTGATGAGAAATTATGTTTTGAAAATGAAATATTCAAAATATTACAATGTTTTAATATTAAATTTAATTATTAGTAGTGTTAATTAAACTAATTTTGATTAATATATTTATAATTGAACAACATTGTTTGTAATACCAATTGAATATATAATTTATCATTTTTCATTACTTTAATGTATATAGAGTTTTCAATTATAATATTGTATGTTTTACAATTCACCATAACATGAAACATCTCAAAAAATTAAAATCATTTCACAATGAGATAATTTTGAAATTGATTTTTCAAAAATGAATTTTATTTTACCAAATTGATATTCTATAATTGTAAATAGATATATAAAAATGTGCTCTTTAAAATGGTGTAGAAACTACTTTTTAGAAAAGTATTATTTGAAGCATAAAATTATACTCTTACTTATCTCTTATCTAGAAACCATATAACAATAAATTTATTTATTTTTTAATTTATAACAAATATATATTTAAAAAATGAATTATTTAAAATCATTTTTTGGAATTATAGATATAAAACTTACTTTTTCACGTAATTTTTCAGCGAAATGTTTTCTTTTTAAATTTAATAATAAGTTTATTTTCATTTATAATTATTTTTTCAGAAAATAATTCATTATATAAACATATTTATAAATTATTTTAATAATTTGGATGCTATTATTAATATTTTTCATTCCAAAAACATTGGGAAATCCATCATGTTAAATTTTTATATTTTAATTACAATTTATTATTAATAAACATTGTATGTTGCATGTTATGAATTCTATGTGCAATGTTTAATGTAAAAAAAGCCAAAAAAATCTTTAATGTAATTTTATCGTAACTCATAGTTACCTTTAATTAAATAAATAATATTTTTTATGTGTTACCCAAAATAAGAAAATATTAAATTCATTTCGAAAACATATTTTACAATGTATTAGGACTTAAATATTAAACCCATTAATATGGATTTATACCTTGAAATTAATCTAAATCACCAATGGATTTAAATTTGAAAGTCACTTTCATAGAAAAAATGTCATATAAATTAATAATAACACATCCATTAAAAAGAGAATGTGGGAAACAAAACTGTTACATAAATTAACACATAACTAGGTTTCTATATAGGTGAAGATTTGCGAGAAGTTAATATTGGTAAATAAATCTTAAATAATTATAGAGATTGAAATAGATCACCGATCACGTGAAATTTTGTGATGTAGAGAATATTATCATCAACCAAACTATAAATATGTGGTAATTTATGGGACAAATTGATTTATAATAAATCAAGGTATAATGATAGAATATTTTGAAAATAAACCATTACAAAAGTAAAAAAATTTTATAAATAAGACATAAATACCTGATTTCATTCCATTTCATAAGATCAATCTCATCCATTGGTTATTCCTTGATAATTTTCACTTTATATGATACACCATGAAATAAAGGAATATTTTTCTGTTTGAAGAAATGTTTGATTATATGATCCATATATAGTTTGATATTTCCTTCCATATATCTTTAATTATCAAAAATCAAACTTCACCCTAGGTTATCCAGTATACACAAATTTTTACACTTAGAACTAATAAATCAAAATCTTAAACCATATTTTGGGATCATCATAAACCATTTTCTAAATGGTGTTACTTTTGAACATTTAAAATAACAGTATCCAAAACATAAGAAATAAATTCATTACATTTATCATGTTCATCATAACATTGATCCCATTTTTATCATAATTTATCTCTTGAGTGTCACATACCAAAAATGTGAAAAACCTCATAATGTATTCACATGAATTTTTTTATTAATCTGAATTACCCTAAAACTATATTGAAAAAATAAATGAATAATTATTCCTTACCTAAAGCACTGTTTTTTGATATATTCATAAAATAAAATGTATATTTAAACTTCATCGATGGATGCGTAACTATATTTAAAAAAATATTTAATTACATAAATGGTAATTATTAATATCCAATTCACTTTATCAAAATCATTCATCTATTTGTCCCATCATTAGTAAGCATACATAGGGATCATATGACATGTTATCATTCACATAACACTATTTTTTAACCGAATATAATAATTCCAATAAATAATATTTATAGTCCATCGATATCATTCAATTAATCATTAAAAATAATTATGGAAAATAAAATATGGATCTATAATCGTGAACCAACTAAAGTATTATCTTCTACCACAACTTCCCCAAGATATCATTCACGGGTTATGGGATACTGAAAAATTAAAAAGGACTGACTAAAATTTGGAGGCATTTTCCTAAATACTTATACACTCTCACATATCAAATTAATGAATAATTTTAAATAAATAATACAAGAAGATACAATACAATTTTAAAAACTATACTATTGAAACCTCAATACATTATAAGAGTATAATTGTGTAAACAAAAATTTAATGGGGTAAAATACTATCCCAAAAAGAAATATATACAAATATAAAAAAAAGTGAAAGTAAAATATGGAGAGATACTATAACCAAATATATAATATGAGACCCCCATACATGGTACTATATATCAGTTCTCACTAATCACAAATTATTTATCTAACTAAATGTCCATCATCTTAAGTAGACATAACACGAGTGGGAAAATCTCATACAAGGGTGAATGTATAGAAATCTGTTAGGATTCCCCGGAATTTGAAGGGGGTAAATAATATATACAAAACTAATATAGTGATTATAGATATTAAATAGGATGTAGAAAATCCCAAGATATATAAATAGTATCCTTTTTCAGTAAAAGGGGTCTCAACAAGGTCAATATATAAACTACACATTGGGTTATTTCCAGCCGTTGAAGAAGAGTAAACTCAACAAAACATGAGAATATAAACATATAGATCACGTGGAATAACCTGCATGTATTTTCATATAATGTATAGAGAGTAACCAAAACCAATGTTAAGGATATATGTGTATATACATGTTCCCAATATCTCAGAGATCATACTAGATGTAACCATCCAATTCAATCCAAACCTCCTTAATAAGAATCACCATCGAGTAGAAAAATATATAGTTATAGGACACAAGAAAAGGAATAACTGGAGGGTTCCACACTAGAAGTAATTGAGGACCCAAGCCTAGTGAAACTGGAAATTTTCACCTGGGAGACTGTAGATGACCAATTCCCTATGCCGAAAAGAGGGTTCACCTATAGAAGTATGTAGAGGACCTATGCCCAACCTCACTAGATGGTTCCACTCATGTAATCAAGGACACACGATCATCCAAGATGAAGGGATACCATAGGGATTCAATAAGGGACACAGGGACATACCAATTGGAAGGTCCCACTATTGAAGTCATCAAGGACGCATGGACATCCTAGCTGAAGGGTTCTACTCAACATATTTGTAAGGGACCCATGCCTTGTTCCAAAAAAAGATTTCCACTCTATTCATCTAGTGCCCATGCCTAACCGAGAAAGTGGGTTCTAATCAAATGTTGTTAAAGGAACCATTCAATATTTGAAAGGAGGGTTCCAATCTGAAGGTATGTAGAGGATAGATTCCATGTTCCAATTTTAGGGTTCCAATATACTGCTTTAAGACTCATTCCCAGTATAGCTAGATTATTCCACACAGAATTCGGTAGAGGAATATTTCCTTTCCCAATATTGGGGTTCCAATTTGGTGGTAGTAGACCCATTCCCTACCTTTTTGGAGTGTTCTTCTCAAAATGTTTTTAGGGACCCATGCCATTCCTAGTTGGATGGTTTCACTCAGGTATTATTTTGTGATCCTTCATTATCACTTCCATCATCGAGTTTCGGCTAACCATGAATCATTCCAAGAACATTACAAATCATATACTAATATCTAAAACATATAGATCCATCATGTTCTTTGTATCAACGCTCTCAATTTAGGGTACATATGGTAAAATTTAAAATCCCAAATGAATTACATATGGAATCTTGAAGGTCACTAAAAAATAGACATGTGGTACACAGTGTTTTTGGGGGACAATAAGGTGTGTGGCCTCGCTCTTTCACCAAAACGTGTCCATGGAGGTATGTTGATCACATTCCATGTAGAGGTACCAAGCATGTGGGGATGTACATATTAATTTGATTCCACTCGTAGCCCTACCTATGAAATATGGAAAAAAAATTTATCTAATGTGTTTCTATGTACCTCACATCGTGTCCATTTTCATTAATACATGGCATGCCTCTTCAGGTGGGGAGCCACACATGTGCTCTAGTTGATTCTGCATACATGGTAATTTGGACTGTGCCTTGCTGATTTCCTCTTCACAAGGCTTATGCACATAGGGAAGGTGGTACACTGCATGGATAGAATATGCATGGGATAAAATCCTTATAAAATCCCAAAACCCTAGCAGCCACAACTAAGGGGGTACATTCCATGTGTTCAAATAATTACACATCATGTAGTCTCATTTTTCATAGTTCTCCAAATACACTCACCTCATGCTAAAAATTTCCTTATACCTTTAGATATGCCTTCGATTCGGCCTAAAATTTGGTTATCTATATTCCAATTGTCATTTCCTACCATCTGATGTCTAGAAATATGATTCTGTCATTAGTGGTGTTTTTAAATTCCCAATACCTCTAATCAATAAAACATTGATGGTAAGATCTTTGATCCTCCACATGAACATCCAAAACTTTAAAAATCCCTAATTTTTACAAAATTCACTAATACATCCTTTACATGTTATTTCATCATGATTCTAGGGAATCGACCAGCCATGTTACCACCAATAAAAGTCAAGGTGGGACCATGTGGTCAAACTAATGAAGAAAGAAACAAAATTTAGAGAGAAAGGCACAATAACATAAAGTTAAAAATCATAATACAAGATCTAATTTACAAAGAAAATGATCATGGATAGTCATATTATTAAACAAGAATAGCCAAATTAATCGGTACATAGGGACAAATTAAGGATTCCCAATTTCTATAGATTACTAGAGAGGATTGATCTGTTGAATAAATTTAATAAAATTGTTTATAAACCAAAAAATAATCAGTAATACCTTGATATAGAATTTTTCATCATTGAATATGATAATTTCATATAATATATGTAGGTAATTTCCTTCATTTCACTCTAATATACTCTCATCTAGCATTTCTTCATCATCTCAGGGGATTCTCCAACAGAAGGATTGAAAGAAGCTCATGAATCATCCCAAGGTTTATACAGCTAACCCTATAGGATTATCGAGGGAATTGTAATTATAAGAATATTTTCCATCAAATTAATTAATGGAATTATTTAATTTATCCACTATAAATACCACATATGGGTGAGCTATCTGTGCTCGTTACCCGGAATTATTTTATGATCCTCATTGGGTAAGGAAATCATTCTAAACCCAATAGTTTCCATAGATTTCTTATATTCCCTCACATTTATGAGTTATTCTATTTTCATTATGAAATGAAACCATGTAATATAAAATATTTTTAATATTTTTAATAAATTAATTCCATGAACATAGGGTTTTGTATTCACACAATGTCGTTTTTCCAAGATTTGATCATATAAATACAAATATTTCAAATTATTACATGGAAAAAACTATTATCTATAAATTACACACTCAATCATTATTTTTATCCCAAAGAAGAAATAATAAACACAAAACTCAATATTCTAATCCCACATATAGATATTCCTCTCCAATATACATTCATGCACATTGGATAGACAATCCTTGTAGTTTCTTCTCATATTGATCCTTTACCGCTTCCAGGTTCCCCAAAAAGGTGGCTCTCTCTTGAATATTAATATATCCCTAGTTGATGAAATTCATTGACTCATGAATTTATCTCATCATAAGTTACACATTGAAAATGTCATGCACCATTTCCAGTTGTGGGTCTAGAGAAATGTTTTAATCATTTTGTACAACATTCAACATGAACTACAACATCTCGATAAACCTCATGGATTGCTTCCCTCCCTTGAATAAAATATTGAATACTAATCAAAGGGAGGCACTCAAGTAAACATGGTATCCCTACTCTAACTCCAATTTTCGATGATGGAAATTTAAATTATATTTCTTACACTGATTTCCCTTCCCTATCCATTCACAAATGACATGGTCCTTAGTTTTCACTTACACCGTCCCTAAGACAAGAAGAAATGTTATTCCAAGCATTTACTAGAAAATGTGTCAATTGAAATGTCTCATGTACGTTAACTCAAAATTCAACATTCCAATTTTACAGTATTAGAAATTTTTTAATGATAATTCTATAAAATGAAATTAATCCTCTCTACTCGGACCAAAGACTTACACTCATGCCCTTGGAATATCCTCCCACACATGGATAGTGCACTCATTATGCCAATATTTCTATTATCAAAAGGTGTACAAATCCTTATATGTGTCTTGAATGCATCATGTATTCCTCTTCAAAACAATGATGTAAACTACACATTGTGAATGGTGAAAATAATCCAAGGAACCCAATCATGGTGAAAGATGTCTTCTATTGAAAACTACCCAAACACTCCACCTACCACTATTACATGATTTAATGTAAGTGTGAACACATTAAGAGTCCATATTATATCACTTATAAGGTATCACATATGTTCAATATTCCTCGATTCCTAGTAAAAAATTCCACATATATTATATCCCGTATTCACTCTGGGATCATAATGGGATATAAAAATCTCAGTAGAACATGGTGCTCATCGTTAATCTACTGACAAGTGATGCATATATATGAGAACAAAGTTATACTCTATATCATTTAGTATAATGCATTTTTAATGTTTTATATCACTAGAATATATATCAAAGGGAGACATGTGGAACTCATACAACACCACCTTGTGCATTTTGATAGGAACCACCATGCATTCCTATAAAAAAAATGTCATGATTACCTCCATAATAATTTTCATTAGGTGAGTAACCCATGGATATCAAGTCATGTAATACCTTACAGTTGATTTATTAGAGATGGGTATCAGTCAACCTCATGGGAAATGGATTAGTCAACATAGTCGACTAAAAAACAACACCGTCATTCTCCACCATGGTCGGCTATAAGGAGTCAAATTGGTTAGAATCCTCTTCCACTATAAGATACAAATACATCCTACAAAGGGAATCTAAAACCACATATCCCATTCCATGTGTTTTGAATATCGGAAAGAAAAATTCTTATAGGAACTACAGTTAGTTTTGTTGTCTTAGGTTCATGTATCTCTACGTGAAGTCCTACCTGAGAATCTTATGGTCTTAGTAAATCAAAAAGAACTCACCCAGTAGGTAGTTCCTCAACATCCTCAAGAAAATATTATTATTTTTTATATGTATTCCTTGAGTCACATAATTATACATGGGGTATCAACTTCATCATCACGTATATGATAACTTTATGTCATAGTATCGACACACATAATATACCAAATCACGAGGAATCAAAATACACTAGGTACTCCATGACCTCATCCAACATTCTCAATATTTGGGAACTCATCATACTCAACCTAAACTCCTTCAAGACCCTCTTAAAACACTATATCAAACTAAATTGATTCCCTTTCCATGTTAGAAAAGTCAGTGTTTCTAAAATTATTTATAATTCTTCCACAAAACCCTTATAGTAACCCACAAAGATTATATATCTCCATAGTTCTGACTACCACTTGGATGAATCTCCTGAACTAAAAAACTCAACCATTTATGGTTCCATTGAAAAACCATGATTAGAAATAAAATTACACAATATGTGATCCTTGTGAATCCATATGTGGAACATCGAGGTTTTTCCCTAATGTTTCATATACTTAAAAAAACAATGATCCATCCACATGTGGTCTATCCAATCCCCCTACAATGAAGAGTATATAATTTTTTTCATCGACGGAGATAAAAAAACATGTCCATGTATGGCTCAAATACCTAGTATATCAATTCCATAAACATGAAAAGGGAATTCATCATACCAAAGTACGTCACAATGAACTCATAGTTTCCATTGCTGCTTTAGAATTCCACCATTTGAATACCAGCTTAGAGAACCCTAAACTAGTGCTTTCTTGATTATAGATCAATCATTATGTCCCATTTCAGAAATCGTAATTGGATAAAGTGGACATATATCATCATCATTGTTTACTTTTTCTTTATATTATCCTAGTTTAGAGTATAATAATTCATCAAATACACAAGATCATGTCCCCCATATTCACAAACAAAACTTGTGTTTCCACGGCGAAGGCACAACAACTTATGAAGCCCATCTCTAAAATGTCATGAATCTAACAACATATCTCTCAATGATTTTCTTTGTCCATATTAAATTCCACAAAAGATATCAGGGTTGTCCGATTATGTAAGGAGATGTAAAAATACATCTTTTTCTTTAATGTTATTCAAGGAAATACACTGGGAATGTAATTCGTACATTCATCCATAAAAAATGAATCAATATTATTAAAGTTTATGTCTCACCAAATAATATAAAAATACATATATGTGGTGTGAATCATGTACTTAATAATAAGACCCACTTTTCCTATCATGAAATCCCTCTTACTCATAAATGTGCACCTCATCCCATTTGATCCTTTGAATCTCAAAAAAAAATTGTAAAATAAATCTGGGAGTCGACCATGGGTAATTAATACATGACCAGTACGATTTTTATACTACAATTGTGAAGATAAAAAATTCCAATGTAAACTGTTATCCACCAAGAGATATATCACATTTTAAAAGATAAAAGATACGGAAGAATTGTTTCAAGTATGAACCTCAAGACAAAGCTATTGGGTTTTCACCTCAACCAAAGGATATAGATATCCATAAAAGACTATATCCATCAAGGAATTACCAGAACCAATGTATATTACTACTATATAAATATTATAATAAAGACAGATCATAAATCTAATAATCTCATCCACCGAAGTGTTATATGCCTCCAAATCTTGTAGTTGTCTATGGCCATTGCCACTAGCTCACTCAGACTAAGGTGTGCTTCCAAGTGATATTTTTTGGATATAACAGAATATCCCAAAAAAATATATCCACTACTATTATGATATTAAACACTCTATAAGGACAACCCTACCCTCTACTAGGATATCAATATTTATGGTGTTACCTCTGCCATAGTGGTCTATTAGTTACCATCATGTTCTTTGCTGCAAGATAGGGTTGGTAGTCTCACACAATGAGACATCAACCATAAAATGAATAGAATAGAACCTCTCTGATATTCCATGTTCCATTTGAGTTCTATGTAAAAAATCACTAAATATGTGTGTCTTATTGAGAAAGGATCTCACATGCCTAGATCTCATCAGCTGGTGCCATCTACATGGAGTTGATGACATTGACATCTGACATCCAATTCAAACACCATCTTCATGGGATACCAATGATGGGAATCTATCTTTCACCAATGGCTGCTTCAATACCAGGGTTGAGGATTGGATGCACAAGGCAACTATGTTGTCCTATAACTCAATATAGTGTCATTGTTGTAAATTATTTTCTTGGAAGTAGAAATCCAAGATCATGTAATGGGAGTTCCACGTATGACCTGTAATCCTCTATATGTACATATCCATCATCATCCGTCATTGTGAAATGTTCAATATCTTTTGAATATATATTGATAACCAATAGGCGTAGAAGTACTCCTCGTGGAATTGCTTTTTGAACTCGGTGCATGAGAGTGTAGTCACATCCTGAATTTATGTAACAAGACTCCACTAGTTCCAATATGAACTGTAGAAAACTATAGATTCTAGAGAGACTACATGTTCTATCAGAATCATATAATATTAAATATATGGATCACTATCTCTAGATAATCCTCAGCTTCTTGAGGATATTGGTTTCAATCGAACATCAGTGGCCTCTCTACCTTGAACAGACCTACTGTACTAAGCTTACATGCATCCAAAACATTCAATTTTGGGATGATATACTAATAAACAGGTGGTGGTTATTCTACCTTACCACATGGGGGAAGAATCACACAAGATGGACACTGAACAAAGGCCTCATGGATATTTTGAGTGTAATCCCAATCAGACATTGGGTTCCAATTTGGCTGTTGTCATTTTGGAACCATGAAATATTATTCAATTCATACCACAGTCCGAGGAGAATATATGTATACAAGGAGAGATAAATCATTACATAAAATCATATATTGAATTATATGTGATTCAAATTCCATTCATCACTACCATTAATGTATCATTTTTTTGAGTCTTTGTGTAGTTTGTCATGGTTTTTGTGAAGTTATACATCAGTCGCCCATTCCATTGTTGGAATACTTATCTGGATAGCCAAAGTGGAGACATATTGATTATTTTTCTAGAATCCCAATAAAATCAATCTAGGGGACTGCTCCTCCCATATTACAATGGTTGAAAAAACCACGGATACCAATATGCCTCAACATAGGCCATGTTTTGGATTGAGCCACAACTAACACATGACTGCCTCAATAGTCTACGGGGTGGAAACTTGTGACAGAGGCCTAAATAATAGAGGGTTCCTTTTCATAAGTACCTTTATCCACATATAAATCCAAATTTATTGTTATGTAAATAGGAATAAAATAAAATTATCCAAATCACTATGAAAATAAAGTTCTTCTAAAATATATAGATGATACAAGATTATGGTTGTGTAATATAAAAAATAATGGGGAAAAATAAATTCCCAAACAAAATGATTTTATGGGATAACATCCTAGAATTTTATATGGTGAGGGATCCCAACTCTAATACTCCAATTAATGACCACTATATGCGATCTATTAACATTTTAAACCTATGATCCAAAAAATTCACAACTAACATGTATTTCCAATTCATAAGACACTACACATGTTGGAAAAACCCCACATGGTTGAGTATATAGACCCCAATTAGGACTACCCAAATGATGAAGATGGATATATAGGAGAGACAATAGAAATATAAATACAATAGATAGTAAATATGATACATATCATCCCAATAAAATTGAAATTTAACCACATGCAAGAATATGGGGCTCAATAATATGAGTTGATGAACAACATGTCATGACATGGCCACCAATGGAAAAACTGTAAACACATCCAACCTTGAGATGATAATCACATATAGCTCATAGAATACCCTTCACATCTCATCATCCCAAGGAAAGAGAGTGAAAATATCCAGTGATATGAATATGGATGTACATATATATTCTCCACCAATATAATAACATTCAAGAGATAAACGGGATCTCCATGTCTTAGATAATCCAATGAAAAGCAGTCTGAAAGAGTTCTAAAATTTCATCAATGATGCCCAGAATCTCACATGCCTTCCCAGAAGAAACATTCTATATCATGAAAATCCTCATCAACATTCCATATTTTCATGGGAATATTATATATAGGAATAATACCCATGTCCTGGTATAATAGGAGGATTCCAATCTTTCATATAGGACCTAGGCCTAGTTATGATTTATGGTTCCACTCAAGAAGTCATCAAGGACCCAAGCCCATATTAGTTAGAGGGTTCCACTCTGATGTATATAGAGGACCCATACAGTGTTCTAATAAGAGGGTTTCACTCTTGATGAGTATTGTGTCCCCAAACCCATCCTTGATGGAGGTTCAACTTTAATCGTCATGGAACCATTCCCTGCCAGGATTTAGGGTTCCACTTAGGAGTCGTTAGAGGACCTAGGGCCAATCTGGCTAGATTGTTCCACTCTAGATGATTTCGCGGACCCATGCCCAAACTACGTGGAGGTTTCCCCACGTGAAAACTTTATAGGACCAATGACCTATTCCAATATTAGAGTTACTATTTTATCATTGAGGACAGATGACATTTCCAACTAGAGGGTTTCACTCAGATTTTGATAGAGAACTCATGCCTTGCCCAACATAAGGACTCCACTCCAGATTTCGGTAGTGGACCCATTACATATTACAATTGGAGGTCACCTATTTCTTCATTGAGAAACCATGCCTACCCTTGTTGTGGGTTCCACACAAAAGTCAATGTAGAGCCAATTACATACGTAGTAAGAGGGTTCAACTATAGTGGTAGGGGACACATGCCCATCCCAATTGGAAAATTCCACTGAAACATTTTTGGTGGACCCTTGCATATCATAGCATGAGGGTTCTACTCTGGACACCATTGTTTATCTTACATGATCACTGCTACAATTATTCATCTCCTAAAAAGTAACAATTCAAAAAAAATCACATCATATTGATAAATGCTATCCGGATGGGTTCTTCATATTAATCACAGAAAAATAATGAAAGGATACTAACATGAAAAAATCTAAGTCCAGGAACTGGAGATACAGATGAGTTCCATTTACCTAAAAAGGATCAAAGGGTTTTATCGAGTGTGAGTGTAACCACACAACATGTGGATCTTATCCTTCACCTTGTTTAGTCCTTATAGGTACATCGTTCACCTAATATTTATGTGTACATTTCATTTAGGGAATATACATGTTGTTCCCATACCACATGGGGTCCCACCTATGTTCTATGGACACGTCTTTGAATCCATGTCGTGTCTATGTACAACAACCCTACTTTTTATTACACACATAAACCTGATTTATAACATAAAATCGTCACTTGATAAAACATAGAAGAACAAGATGTCAAATGTCTTTGGGGATTAGGAACATTACATGACATCATAGAACATAAAACACAAATCATATTTATTGAAAACAACCTTTACATGTAAACTATATTCCCTCGTACTTAGCATTGCATGGGATAACCTGAGGACTTGCATAAGAAAAGGGTGAGATATAAATCCCGGTAAGGAAATCAACATGGAATGAAATGAGGAATACAATACAGGTTAGAAAACAGGTGAATGAATGGATCACAAGAGAAATAAGAACATAAAGGCATGATAATAAATGATAATCAGAACATGGAAATATGGAAACAACAATAAACATAGAATGGCAAGAGACAAGGTACATTACACATGGAGCTTTTGTAAACCCTCATTGTACATGAATCACAAGTAAACCCTAGTTTCACATTAATTATAATAAGTGAACACCCATATCATATGATGTATCATGGAAGTATTCTTTACCCAATGCATTGGAGAACTATCAGGTCCCACCCTCTTAAACATTTCCTTTCAAGTATAAGTGTGGCACATGGATCATATAACATGGAATCAATCAACATTATAAGTTATTCAATGATTATGTAATGTATAATAAATACATGAAAGTACCATTCATTAGGTATATTTTCATAAAGGTGATTACCCTTGATTGAGACATGGTTATGTTATTCACTACACAATGATCATGGATAGGAAAACATGGTGCAATTTTGGCTGCATAACGACGTGACATAAGGATTCATGAAAATAATTAATGAGATATAAAAGGGTGTATTGTCATATGTACATGGAATGGAGAGTTCGGGGGTCAAGTGGACACATGTACCATCAAAAGATATGGAATTTAAATTCATTATAAAAAATAATTATTTGGATGTAAAAGTGGAGAGACAAATACCTCACAGAATTTCGACATTGTAAAATGTGTACATGGGAGGCTCTAATGATAGATAAAGGTGCCTACCATCATCCAAAAATAAGGAGTAAAGAATCGGGAGGTGAGAAATCAGACCACAACATTTTTAATTGAAAAAAATGGAAAAAATGATTAAAATTAGGCAAAATGAGAAAGGAATAAATCCATTAAATGGAAGTGTGATGCCAAATGCATGAGAGAGGATTCTTGGTAACTTGGGTCACCATGGGAGGATTCAAGAGAGAAGAGTGTAGGGGTTGGTCGAACTCCAAAGGCTTTGAGTGAAGAGGAAGTCAGAGCATGCATGGGTTTATATAGGAAAGGAGAGGAAATTCTTTATTATTCAGGTTTGGGACACCTCACATTAAACGAACCAATACCACAATCCAACCCATTGTTTTTGCCCAGGGTTTTTTCCAAAGATAATTGGATAACAATATTTATAAGGAAAATTTCAAAACTTCTAAAAATAGTATGGTTTCTTATGTGTTGGGCAGTCACACTCTCATGGAATAAAATTTATGAAGTCAAAATATTTTATAATTATTGGAGGGAACACAAAATCATTGTAAAATAATCAAAAAAAATCTAAAATCACATTAATATAGTTATAGAACATATATTGGCCGAAAATAATATTTATAATATTTTATTAACTCACTATTTGGTCATTATGGTGTCATAAAGTCATTATATATTTAAACAATATTTAATTTTTACCCAAAAATTAGACTTTCTATGGAAATTATGAATAATTCAACGTTGGATATTTATTACATCCAGATTCCCAAAATTATATTCATTTTATCTAAATAATTTTATAAATATTTGAATATTTACTTTTAAAATAAAAACTGACATTTACTGAAAAATAATGTTTTTTGAAAAAAATAGTTTTCAACACCTAATAAAAATTAGAATTGTATTCCAAAAATTATATGATCAATTATAATTAATAAAAATTAATATAATAATAAAAAAAAATTTAAAATATTATTTAATTCAATAATCCATTAATTCATCAAAATATATGTCTTAGATAAATATAAACCAAAAATACAATTTCAACATTAAATAATATTTACATTAGAACAATAAAAAAATGGAAGAACATTCCTTATACAAATATAATGTACATAGTCATAGTGCTAGGGTATTGTTACGTAACCCATTATAACCCACACATAATACTGAAGGGTATGTTGTGCGATGGTGACATACTCTTGGGGTGTCTCGGATAACATCGCTCTGGTGGTAATCTCTATTAACATCCATTTCTCCCGTAGTCGGTTCCACTCATGCTTAAGGTGTTCATGATCAGCCTGGGCTTGGTCAAGATCAATGCCCAATGATGCCACCTCATTTTTTAGCTCTAAAAATTGGGATTCGTATGTGGTAAGTCTACTTGATGAGTCCATCACTTCATTTTTCTGAGTAAATTGAATTTTGTAAATCCCTATATTTATACTAATCATGTGATCACTGTTTAATGGCTATATTAGAAATGGTCACAAATCATCACAGTATTTTAAAATCTAGAAACATAAAACCAATGAATTTCACATTATATATAACCATTATAAGACATTTAATCAGATGAAGAGAAATTTTCATTAATGATTTTTTGGGTCGTTACAATTTTTCCCCCTTACAAAATTTCTCCCTCGAAATTTCATTTTCCCACAATAAAACAGATGTGGGTGACTTTGCATCATCACTTCATATAATTCCCATGTCTCTTATTCAATCTTATGGCTTCACCACAACACCTTGACAAATAAAATTTTCTTATTTCGTAGACCGTTTTCTCTATAATATAAGATCTTCACTTGTTTCTCCTCATATGAAAGATCATCTTCTAACTGTACTACATCAAATGAGAGTACATGTGAAGGGGATGGTATGTACTTTATTAAGAGGGATACATGAAAGACATCAGGTACTTCGCCAGGGTAGGTGGAAGTTCTATTCAATATGCCACAGCCCCAACATGGTCATGAATCTCAAAGGTGAAAATGTACCTAGGACATAACTTACCTTTCTATCCAACCCACATGACGTTATTACATAGAGATATGCATAGAAATACCATTACTCAAACAGTAATCTCAAGGTATCATCGACGGTTATCTACATAACACTTTTTTCTTCTCTGTGATGCCTTGATATGCAGCTGAATACTTTTCACCTTCTCAAACATTTCTTCGACCATTTTAGGTCCTAGCAGCTTACTCTCGCCGACATCATCCCATCATGCCCATGTTATGTACCTCTACCCTAGAGGGATTCATAAGGTGCCATTCAGATGCTTGAGTGGAAACTATTATTGTAAGAGAATTAAACTAGTGTATAATGTTGGTCAAACCCTCCATTGATGACCATAGAACACGGTCTCAACATGTCCTCAAGTGTTTGGATAGTCTGCTCGGATTGGCCATCAATTTGAGGATGATATGTCATAATAATGTTCAGCTCAGTATCTAGAGAATGTTGAAGAATATTTGAAAACACAGAGGTGAATCATGGATCTCGAGGGAATACAATAAATAGTTGTACTCCATGCAGCCTTACCACTTCACTGATATAAATATGTGCAAACTAATCCAATGAGAAATCCTCCAAAATTGTAATGAAGTGTAGATACATTGTAAGATGATCCAGAACAACCCAGATTGCATTATTTACTTTGGATGTCTTCGGATGTCTAGTGACAAAGCCCATGGTGATGTTCTCCCATTTCCATACTTGAATGATCAATGTTTGCATCATCCCCTTAGACTTCTGCCACTCTGCCTTCACTTGATGAAAAACCATGAACATTGATGTATTCTAAGTGATCTCCTTCTTCATATTATCCCACCAATAATGTTGTCGGAGATCTCAATACATATTTGTGTTTCTTGGGTGAATATGCAAATTTGAACTATGCGCATCATCTTAACGTTCCTTATTCAGCTTCAGACATTATGGAACACATAATATTTTCTCAAATATCTCAATTCCTTATTAATATTGAACTCGGATGATATCCCTTTTTTGATAGCATACACTTTCTTCTGAATTTTCACATCATCCTATTGAGCATCCTTTACCCATTCCAAAAGTGAAGGTTGAGTAATCATTTGTGAAAGGATTAATGATGTTACATTGTTTAAGATTCACATGTCCATCTTTGTCAAATCTACGAATATTAGGTCCTTCTAAATTATCATCAATGATAGAATTTCTGGTTCCTTTATACTTAGAGCATCTTCCACATTGTTCACTTTCCCAGGGTAGTAATGGATTGAGCAGTCATAGTCTTAAATCAGCTCTAACAATTTTCATTTGTACATGTTAAACTCTTTTGTTGTGAAAATGTATTTGAGGCTTTTGTGGTCTGTATATATTTCACACTTCTACACAAAGAGATAATTCCACAAATTTTTTGAATCGAAGATCACTGTATCCAACTCCAATTCATGTGGGGGATTATTCGACTCATGAAATTTCAATTCACATGAAGCATAGGCAATGACTATGTTATTTTACATCAACACACCCTAGACCCTTCTTCAAAGCATCACTGAATACCTCATAAATTTCTTCACTTGTGGGTAAATTGAGCACGAATGTAGTGATAAGACTCCTTTTAAACTCCTTAAAGTTTTCTTCGCATTAATCACTCCATGAAAAATTTCCTCCTTTCCAAGTTAGCTTTATAAGAGGGTTGGACAATCGTGAGAAATTTCTCACAAATATTTGATAATATCAAGCTAACACCAAGAAGCTACAGATATCCTTTACTGATGTTGGACTCGGCCATCCAACAATTTCATCTGTTTTGGAGGGATCCACAGATTTCCCATTGCTCGTGATGATATGTCCCATGAATGAGACATCCTTCAACTAGAACTCACACTTTCTATACATTTCGTAGAGATTCTCCTTCATCAAAGTATCTAGTACAATTCTTAGATGCTCCTCATGATCCTATCAGGTTTTATAGTATATCAGAATATAATATATAAAAATTACCATTAAATTTTTAAGGTAATCCTTAATGACTATATTCATCACGTCAATGAAGATTGAAGGAAATTAGTGATCCGAAAGGAATTACTATGAATTCATAGTGCCCATATATTGCATGAAAAGAAGTGTTGGCGACATATTTATTCTTCACCCTTACCTGAAAAAATCTCAACCAAAAATCCACCTTAAAAAAGTATTGTGCTCCCCGTAACTGATCGAACAAGTCATCAATTCATGGTAGAGGATACTTGTTCATTATCATGATTTTGTTAATCTCACGATAATCGATGAATTGGCACATTGACCCATCCATTTTCTTGACGAAGAGGTTTGGTGCACCCCATGGTGAATCACATGGGCGTATAAACCCTTTATTAAGATTATCATGTAGTTGTTTCTTCAGCTCCTCAAGGTCCACACCATCCATACTATGTGGAGTCGTTGATATTGGAAACACCGCAGGTATAAGATCAATTGAGAAATCAAAATCCCGTCTTGGAGGAAGAACAAGAAATTCATCGAGAAACTTTTCAAAAAATTCCCTCAAAATATACATGTCATCAAGGATGGTTTCACTATTAGACCGAATCATCTGATCCATATACGCATTCTCATCGGGTAGTAATATCTACGCTATAGATGACAGAGCTATAGAATATTCATCTTCATCATTTCACTTGTATTGAATCAGGGGTTGATTCTCCACAGGGAGAGTGATTTTCATCTCACGTCAATTGATTTTGGCTCTATATAAGTTAAGCCAATCCATGTCAAGAATTGCACCAAATTCCACCAGAGGGAGTTTGACCAGATTCTCCACAGGGAGAGTGATTTCCCTCTCACATAATACTAAGCTTATGAATTTACTAAAACATATCACTTAGCTATGTCGTAACCAAGAGTGCAGAAACGCTGAGGGTCGTGCACCTGTTCCAATTCGAGTCTAGCTCAAAGAAATGTTTTTGGGTTTACCCATTGGATACACCTGTGCCAAAGCCGCCTCTACCTGCTCGTATCCAGACATGGATGTATTTTCTTGATAAACAACATACTCAATACTCACCAATACATAGGTATTTTTTTATTGTAATTATTCTTTTCTCTATGACTTCTCTAGGGTGTTTTGATCCTAATCCCAAAAAATAAATAATCTTATCTTTTGATACAAACTATAACAACCCTACTTTTTATTAAACACCAGTACGGGGAAAATCACTATTTGCGACTGGTTATTTGTGACGGGATTTCTTCTCGTCGCAAATAACCCGTCCAGGAATCTATTTGCGGCGGGCATATTTGCCCGTCACAAGTAATTAGTTATTTGCGACGGGATTTCGTCTCCCGTCGCAAATAGTTTGGCGTGGCTTGTGTGCCAAACCGCGCAAATATTTTTTTCGACGGGGCGATGTCTCCCATTGAAAAAATTTTGGCGCGGCTTGCGCGCCAAACCGCGCAGGGGTAGTTGCGACAGGTCCCGTTGCAAATACCCGGAGGCGGTTAATAACATTTTGCGACGATATGTTGTCTCATCGCAAAAAGAATGACAGCAGGTACTATTTGTGATGGGACCCATCACAAATAACCTTTTTACTGCCAGCTATAATTAATGCTGGTGATGGTATTTGCGACGGGCATCGTCACAAATAGTACCAGTTGCAATGAGAAACTCGTCACTAATAACCCCGTCGAAACTAATCTAACCTATATATACCCCCATCCGTTTTCCCAAATCATTCAGATATTGCTCTCTCTCTTTCTCTTCATTTTACAGTTTAAAAGAAAAATTTTCTTTAGTAGGAATATTTTATATGAGAGTAATCGGGGGGTGTCAATATCATCAGAATAACAATGTTTAAGGTATTTGTATTTTATTCTTTTATATTTTTTTATGTTAAATTTAATTGTTGTTTATTAGTGGTAATTTAATTAGATTTCAATTGATTTTTTTTATATTTATTTTTACTATGAAATTGATATTGTTAGTTATAATTATAAATAATTATTCAAAATTATTATAAATTAGATATATTTACATATAAATAGGTATAAATTGATATAATTAGCTATAAATAGATTTAATTAGCAATAAATAGATATTATTAGATATAAATAGATATAATTATCAATAAGTAGATATAATTAGAAATAAATAGATATAATCAGGATTAAATAGATATAATTATTAAAAAATAGATATAAATAAATATAATTAGTAATAATTAAATTTAATTAGTAATAATTAAATATAATTATTATAATTAAATATAATTAGTAATAATTAATTATAATTAGTAATAATTAAATATAATTAGCAATAATTAAATATAATTAAATATAATTAAATATAATTTGTAATAATTAGATATAATTTTAAATAATTATATATAATTAGTAATAATTACATAAAATTAGTAATAAATAGAAATAAATAGTAAATAATAGTAAAAATAGTAAAAAATATTATTAAATAGTAAAAAATAGTAAAAAATAGTAAAAAATAGTAAAAAATAGTAATATTTAGTACTAAATAGTAATAAATAGATATAATAGTTATAATTAGTAATAATTAGATGTAATTATTAATAATTAGATGTAATTAGTAATTATTAGATGTAATTAGTAATAATTAGATTTATATTAGTAATAATTAGATGTAATTAGTTATAATTAGATGTAATTAGTAATAATTTGATGTAATTATTAATAATTAGATGTAATTAGTAATAATTAGATGTAATTTGTAATAATTATATGTAATTAGTAATAATTAGATGTAATTAATAATAATTAGATGTAATTAGTAATAATTACATGTAATTTGTAATAATTAGATGTAATTTGTAATAATTAGATGTAAATAGCTATAATTAGTACTAATTAGATATAATTATTAATAAAAAGATATAATTAGTATTAAATGGATATAATTAGCCATAATTAGATATAATTATTAATAAATAGATATAATTAGTAATAAATAGATATAATTAGTAATAATTAGATATAATTAGTAATAATTAAAAATAAATAGATATAATTAGTAATAAATAGCAATAATTAGTAATAAATAGTAATAAATAGTAATAAATAGTAAGAATTAGTAATAAATAGTAATAAACAGTCATAAATAGCTATAAGTAGTAATAAATAGTAATAAATAGTAATAAATAGTAAAAAATAGTAAAAAATAGTAATTAATAATAATAATTTGTAATAAAAACTAATAATTAGTAATAATTAGAAATAATTAGTAATAATTAGTAATAATTAGTAACAATTAGTAATAATTAGTAATAATTAGTAATAATTAAAAATAATTAAAAATAATTAGTAATAATTCGTAATAATTAGTAATAGTTAGTAATAATTAGTAATAATAAGTAATTATTAGTAATTATCAATAATTATTAGTAATAATTAGTAATAATTAGTTATAATTAGTAATAATTATTAATAATTAGTAATAATTTGTAATAAATAGTAATAATTAGATATAATTAGTAATAATTAGTAATAATTAGTAATAATTAGTATGATTTGGTAAGAATTAGTAAGATTTATATTAATTAGTAAGAATTAGTAACAATTAGTTACAATTAGTAACAATTATTAATAATTAGTAACAATTAGTATCAATTGATAACAATTAGTAACAATTAGTAACAATTAGTAACAATTCATAATAATTAGTAACACTTATTAACAATTAGTAACAATTAGGACTAATTAGGAAAAATTAGAAACAATTAGAAACTATAAGAAATAATTAGCAACAATTAGCAACAATTAGCAAAAATTAGTAACAGTTAGCAACAATTAGCAACAACTAGAAAAAATAAGACACAATTAGCAATAATTATAAACAATTAGCATCAATCATCAACAATTAGAAATAATTTGCAACAATTAGCAACAATTAGAAACAATTAGCAATAATTCGAAAAAATTAGCATCAATTAGAAACAATTAGCAACAATTAGCAGGAATTAGCAAGAATTAGCAAGAATTAGAAAGAATTAATAAGAATTAGCTTGAATTAGCAACAACTACCAAGAATTAGAAAGAATTAGAAAGAATTAGCAATAGTTAGATATAATTTGATACAATTAGATATAATTACCAAAAATTAGATTTAATTATAAACAATTAGATATAATTAGAAACAATTAGTAATAAATATTAACAATTAGCAATAATTCCCAAAAATTAGAAATAAGTAGCAACAATTAGCAAAAAATAGCAACAACTAGCAATAACTAGAAACAACTAGCATTAACAAGCAATAACTAGCAATAACCAACAACAACTAGAAAAAAAATTATATTATAAATACATATGAATAAACAATATTAATTTTATTACAATAATAAAAAAATTTATAAAATATGAAAATTATCAATATTAGCAACAAGTTCTGCACTATTCGTAACATGTTCAAAACTCAAAGGGTCTCCAATTGTAAAGTCATTCTCAATAAAAATTTTGTGTCAGCCATGTCCAATGTAAAATATATAATTGTTCTTTCAGGGTTGGTCACCTCGCAAGTAGTGTTGCAATAGGAAAAACCATGGCTTGCCCCTCTTATCTATAAGAATTATCTCACATGAACCTTTACATAGACCATTATTCCTTGATAATGTAAGAGAAAGATAATGATATCCCCTAAAAATTTTATGGAGGAATGATCTATGTAATGTCTCATGTGAGATGATTCTTAGAGACGAGAACGTCATAACTTTGGTCGTCCTATTGCAACACTACATTCAAGGTGATCAACCATGCAAGTACAATTATAGAGTTTACATTGGACATGACTGACACCAACTTTTTATTACGCATGACTTGACAATTGACAACCTTTTAAGATTTGAACATTTTAAGAATAGAGAAAAGTATGTTTTGAATATATATAATTTTAATATTTTATAAATATATTATTATTTTAATAATATTTAAATTTTTTTTGTAAATATAGATAATATAATTTTTTTATTACAAATAATTAGTAAATGTAATCTGCTTGGATATTGAAGGGAAAATTTGTAATCATCTACACAATGATGATTACCATATATCCATTAATTATTCAAGAAGATATCATTTTTCTAATTATTTCTAAGTATTTCTAAATTAGTAATAAATAGTAATGAAAAGTAATAATCTCTAATAATTTGTAATAATCTGTAATAAATTTTAATAATTAGTAATAATTTGTATAAATTAGTAAAAATTAGTAAAAATTAGTAAAAATTATTAATAATATTAAATAATTAGAAATAATTATGAATAATTAGAAATAATTAGAAATAATAATTAAGTGTGAGAAATATGCAATTAAATGAGCTATCAGACAAAAGAGTAGACGTCAATCCACTAAAAATTGTGTCTCTATTAATTAATGGTAATTATTATGTAGTTGTAATTATTTATCATCTATTTTTAGATAGTGTTTTTATTATTTCAAATTATTAAAAAACAGTGATGATTTTATATTTTATGTAGAAAAATATCGAACACAGAAGTCGACATCAGTCATTATTAGATGATCAATCTTGGATAAATCAGTGCAGAAATCCAAATGGTTCTGGTTTAAATCCTGTATAAATTGAGGGTGTTGATGATTTCATAGATTTTACATCAACAAAACCAAAATAGGTTTCATAAGGCACAATTATGTGTCCTTCTAAAAAATGTTCTTTGAGAACGTTTGTCAAATTTGACAAGGTTGGGGGACATATCTTGTGGTTTGGTTTTAAAAAAGATTATTTTCTTTGGTATCAACATGGTGAACGCTGTTCTAGAGAAGATCCTAATAACATGATTCTGGATCCATCACGGTTTCAAAATTTAGTACATGTTGTTGGAGGTCCATCTGTGCAACAAAATGAAACTCACGATGATATTCTTTTAACTCCTGAGTTGGAACCATCTAAATTTTATGAGTTTTTGAGGACTGGTGAGGATGAATTATATCCTGGTTTCAAGATAAGAAAATTAGAAGATGTTGAAAAATTTAAAGATATTAAATCAGATAATGAAATGGCAAAAAACTGTTTTGATCAGATATTTTCATTGGTTAAAACACTTTTACATGAAGGAAATGTGATGCTTGTAAATTAATATGAGTTAAAAAGGATGATTCGTAATCCAGGCCTTGGTTATCAAGAGATTCATGCATGTACAAATGATTTCATCTTATATTCTTGAGAAAATTAGTTATTTGAGAGTTGTCCCACATGAGGACAATTTAGGTATAAAGATGCTCAACCAGGGAAGTCTATATCAATTCTAGTAGAACAGTTGAGATATTTACACCTTACACCCAGTTTGGAGCATTTATTTTTGACTCAGAACACAATGGAAATGAAGTCGTGGCACAAAACCATGATTTCAACTGATAAAATCTTGAATCATCCATCTGATGGTGATTCATGGAAACATTTTTTCCGTCTGCATTAATCTTATTCTATAGAAGCCTGAAACATGCGATTGGGTCTTTCTACTAATGGTTTATGTGTGTTTGGTTCTTAAGGTAGCCAATATTCAGGTTGGCCTATCTTTATAACTCCGTACAATTTTCCTCCACGGATGGTGATGAAGGTCCCTTATATATTATTGACTCTATTAAACCCAGGACATCTGAAAAAGAATATTTATGATTATTTGAAACCATTGATTGATGAGTTAAATGCATTTTAGGGTGATGGTGTTAATAAATATGATGTTGAAGTGAAACAAAATTTCATATTAAAAGTTTCATTGATGTAGATGATTAATGAATTTCTCGCATATGGCATGTTATCTGGTTGGAGTACACATGGAAAGAAATCATGTCCTTACTGTATGAAAGAAAACAAAGACTTTATGCTATTCAAAGGAAAAAACCCATTCTATTTTGACTGTCACCATAGATTTCTTCCAACCGATCATCCTTTCTGGAGGAATAAATCTCATTTCAGAAAAGGTACAATTGAATGGCATGAACCTCTAAATATGATCTTAGGTACAGAGTTAAAATCAGTTGTATTTTCATTACCCCATAACATTTGGATCAACAGTAAACCAATAGAAAATTCATGGCTTTGGGAAAGAACATAATTGGATAAAATGGATCATTTTTTGGGATCTTACGTATTGGTCTGATTTTTTGGTCTGTCACATGTTGGATGTTATGCATATTGAAGAGATCTATTTTGATAATTTATTTCATACAGTTTTGGGAACACCAGGTAGGACCAAATATATAGTAAAGGTACGATTAGATATTGCCCATATTTGCAAGAGACCGGAACTTGAACTATATCAAAATTTGAAATCATAGAGGTTAATGAATCAAAAAGTAGCTTATACACTATCCAAATAGAGTCTCTTATTATTTTGACAGTGGATTTCATATTTGAGACTTCCATATGGCCATACATCCAATTTGGGCAGATGTGTAAAGAATGGTTATATTACATGATTAAAAAGTTGGGGTTTTCATTTTATAATTGAAAGACTTATACCAATTGGATTCAGAGGTTTGTTGAATTATATGATTTGAAATTTGATAACAGACATATCAAATGTTTTTGAGACATTTTTCTAGCGATAACAGACTATGAAGTGCTAAGAAAACTTGAAGATGGTGTTGCTGTAATTATATGTAAACTAGAAAAAACTTTCTACTGGCATTCATTGACTCAATGGAACATCTAATATTAAATTTTCCACATGAAGCTAAATTTGGTTGTCCAGTACAGTTTTGATTCATGTACCCATTCGACTGATGCATCCATAAATTAAAGAAAAAAATACATAACAAAGCATCAATTGAAGGCTCAAATGTTGAAGCTTATTTGTAAGAGGAAATTTATTTTTTCGGCTCTCATTATTTTGAATCTCAATATTCCTCAAAAAAATCACAAGGGGAAAAATCAGGGGAATGTTAATGAGGAAATGGACAATCAAATAACAATTTTTAATCACAGAAATCTTGGTTTTGGTGGAGTTAATGAACGATGGCTTTCAGATGATGACCATCACAAAGATCATACATACGTTCCGTTCAACATCGAAGAAGTGACATCATTTGTCTTGTTAGTGATTCTATCATTTATTCTATAATTTATGTTAAAGTATTTAATCTTATTTTATTTGTCGGTTATATTATAATCATATCGAGAAATAACTTCCACAAATTATAGCAGCGGCTCTTGAAGAATGCAGATTTTTTTTCTCAATGGTCTCAAAAACTGGTGAAATAAATTATTGATAGTTTAATATAAATTCCATTTATTATTTATTATATTGATAATTGTTTTAGAAGTATTAAAGTGTCTCAATATGATGATAAAACTGATATGAAAATGTGTATATTGAGTAACCCGCTATACAAAATGGTTAAATCTTATAATGAATATGTGTTGAATGGTTTTCGATTTCATAAAAATGCACACGGGGAATAAAAAAACAATGAACTGAGGAATTCTCTTGAGAGTATCAAATCACAAAGAAACAGAAGTTGAATTTTATGGAATTTTGGATGAAATTTTTGAGCTGTGTTTTCTAGGACAAAATTACATAACAATGTTTAAATGTCGGTGGTTGTATACTGAGAAAGGCTTGCGTGTTCATCTGACTCATGGAATTGCCGATATTTAATATAGAATTATTCTTGCAGTAAATGAACCATTTTTACTGGCGCAAGAGGCACAAAAAAATTAGTATGCAATGTACTATGCTACATAACGATACTTTAGTGATTGGCGGAGCATAATAAAAATGAAATCTCGGGAAATTTAGTTAACTCAAAATGAATGTGGTTCCGCTGAAGTAGAAGGAATTGAAATTTTTCAAGAGACTCCTCAAAATCCATCTGATTCACAAAGAGACGTGAATATTGATGATGAAACCCCACAATTATGGATCGATGGTGATGAAGATGTAAATGATGTTACAACTGAATTTGAAATGACTTGATATGAGGAAACTAAAACTCATATGGATATTGATGTTTCTGGGGAGGAAGAAGAAGATAGTGACATTGATAGCTATGGAGAAGAGGATAAATATGAACATTGGCATAGTTAAATAAATATTATAATCATAAATAAGATATATCTATATATAATAGTTATTTTCAACTGTCTTCTAACACCAATAATTTTGTGTTTCAGATGGACCCTGAGTTATTTCTCGAGTTGCTGGAGGCCTACATAACGTTGGATGAGGGGGATTTTGGATCATCAGACCCTCAGCCTACTGGTGGCTCAGGGGATATGTGGAGGGGGCACAATCTTGCATGATAGATGATTCCTGACCCTATCCCCAAGCGACGTCCACATCTTGGTATTCATCCATTCACACGGAGGTATGGTAACCATTATATTTTAGTTTTATTTCAGTAAGTTATTTATATATATACTAATTGTTTGATTAATTATTCATTTTTCATAGTTTCGCGCATGTATCTATTGGACCGGGGAGCGCTATCTTGCAAAACTAGTTTTCTCAACCATGGATCACATGGGAACAGATCCCCATTGAAGTGAAACACAACATGTACCATCATTAGATGGTTTTTAAATAAATAATATTTATTTTGAAATTTATTTAATTAACAACATGATATTATAAATTATTTGTAGGTTTTATGGTATCCTATTGATGATAGCATGTGCAACTCTATCCACATAGCATGGCAGGTTTCTATGCGTGAAAATTTCCGTCAGTTTTTTGCACAATTTTAGAAGGAAAACTATTAATAAAGCACGGGTGACAGAATATGATTAGCCATGTAGAGCACACTGACTATAGTACATTTCTTCTCACATTTGGGATGGATTATGTTTGAACCGGTTGGGTGGTGGATTTCAGAGGAGATATTTAGTGGTACGAAAGAATCGTGGGAGATACGAGGTAACACAATGAGCTTGTAGTAGTACATTCAGTTCACATAGAGAGCATCTAGAAAGTATATTTTTTAAATATTTTATATAACTTTAAATATAAATAGTTTATGTTATATTTCTTGAGGTAGTCGAGCATCCCGATATTACGATGTTCGATGATTATCAGAGTATGTATAGTGATTCATCCCCTGGAGATATTACAGGTGATCTCCATCATCAAGTTATGTTTAGTATTATTTTTTTTGTTTGACAATTAAATGAATATAATATTTTTACAATTTTAATTTTAAATAGGAATAGATGGAGTCATATGAGGCTGCGACCTCTCAGATGCAGACTGATGGTCAGGACGAGACGACTGAGCAGACCAGTGCTCACCATTTCGATGAGGCAGTATGGATGCAAGAGACTTAGTATGTCTTTGAGAAGGGCATAACAGTTGGCATCGACACTCATTTGACTCATTGTACTTATTATGGTACTGTTGCGATGTCAGCGTCTAGATCGAGAGGAGCTTGTGGAGATGAATCATCATCTAGATCACAGTATCAATAGTAGTTGCGAGCTTAGGATGAGCATATAGAGACATTATAGAAGCTGCAAGAAGAGATGTGTTGGTGGCACCAACAGCATGAGCAACAATACGAGTAGATGATGTGTCGATGGCAGTATCAACATCACAAGCAGATGGAGTACATGTGCCATCTGGCTCGTTGTTTTGGGATAGAGTTTCCTCCACCAGCCCCTTCATCTCCTCCACCTCCTCCAGAAGATGACCCCCAGTGATTTTTTATGTTACAAACATTTGAATTTAACATTTTAATATTAATTATTTACATTTTCTGCCTTTTATATCGGTGAAAATATTACATAATGTAATTTTTAATATTTTTTATTTATTTATTTTTTAATATTTTTTGTGAGTATTGAGAATTTTAATATTTTTTAGTTTTTAGTGTAATTTTGTAATATTTAGAATTTTAATATTTTTTTATTGTTTTAATAATAGTAATATTATTTTTTCATTAATTGTAATTTTATTTAAATTTTTTTAAATCAATTTATTATTTACGACGAGACCCATCACAAATAGTCTAACTAAATATTTTTAAAAACATATTTTGGACAGAACTACATGCCCATCGCAAATAATGTATTGTGACGTGCCTATTGCAGAAAGTTATATATATATATATATATATATTTCTATAGGACAAGAGACCGTCGCAAATTGTTTTTGTGATGGGCCCGTCACGAAAACGTTTATGTATATATAATACATATAATCGGAAGATTATTTGCTACAGAGACTTTTCCCGTCACAAATAAGAATTTTTTGCGACGGGCCTTTCCCAAATAATTGTATTTGCGATAGCATTTTCTGCAACGATCTATTTTTGACGGGGCCCTATCGCTAAAGCCTATTTGCAACAGTATCCCGTTGCGAATAGGCCATCGCAATTACCAGGAAATCCCATAGTGCACTTAAACATGATTTATTTCATTAAATTGTCACTTGATACAACATAAAAGATTGATAGTTATACTGTATTTGGGGACAAGGAACATTACATTACATCGTAAAACATAAAACACAGAACACCTTTATTAAAAACTACATTTACATGACCGCTACATTCCCTTGTACATATCATTTTGTGTGATAAACATAGGACTCGCATAAGAAAAAGGTGAAAAATGAAGCCCAATAAAAAAATAAACATTGAATAACATGGGGAATATAATACATGTTAGAAAATAGTAAAATCAATGGATCCCAAGAGAAATATGATCATAAAAGCATGATAATGCATGATAATCATGACATGGAAATGTGGCCACCACACTTAACATGGAATTAGCATGAGCGAAGGATCATTTCACATGGAGCATGAGTAAACCCTCAATTTTTATGAAAAATGAGTAATCCCTTATTTCACAGGAATTAGCACGAGTCAACACCCAATTCACAAGACTAATCATGATACTATACATTTCCCAATGCATTGGAGAGCTATTTGATCACACCCTCTTAAACATTTCATGTCATGTATCAGTGTGACACATGGATAATATAACATGGAATAAATCAAAATCATAAGTTATTAAATGATTAATTAATGTGGAATAAATAAATTTAAGAAATATTAAATATGTATATGTTCCTAAAGGTTAATAACCTTGATAGAGACATGGGCAAGGTATTCACTACACAATGGTCTTGGCATGGAAAAAAGCAGTGCAATTTCGACGACATAATGACGTTACATAAGGATTCATGAAAATAGTTAATGAGATAAAAAATGGTGTCTCATAATATGTAAATGAAATGGAATATAATGGGTTCATATGGATACATTTACCAATAAAATTAATGGAATTTAAATGCATAATACAAAATAATTACTTTAATGTAAAAGAGAAGTGGGAAATCCCTCACAGAATTTCAGCATGGTAACGGGTGTACATGGGAAAATTTAATGTGAGAGAAATGGGTATCCCATTATCCATACATAAGAATTAATGTATTGGGTAGGTGTGAAATCAAACCACAACATTAGTAATTAAAACAAAAGGGAATAACAACTTGAAGAAAATTATAAAAAAACTAGAATGAATGATATCCCTTACTTGGATTTGTGATCCAAATGGCTTGGGAGAGACTTGAAAGAGGCGTATTGGGAGCTTGGGGAGCCTTATGATGATTTTAGATAGAAGATTTATGGGTTTGGTCTAACCACAAAGGCTTTGAGTTAATATAAAGTGGGAGCATGGGTGGGATTATATAGGAAAGGATCGGGATTTCTTTATTATTTAGGTTTGGGACACCTCGCATAAATCTAATCAATACCATAAACCATTCCATGGTTTTTTCCCCAAGTTTTTGTCGAAGTGTAGTGGAAATAAATATTTTATAAGTACAATAGCCGATATTCATAAAATAGTATGGTTGCTTATATAAGGCCCCAGCTTTAAACCTTACTTAATATTGAATTAAATGAGTAATTCACAGTGAGGATCTTTTCAGGTTTAGTGTTTTAGAGAATTATGACATAATTGTTACATCTCAAAAGATTACAAAGTAGTCGCTTCTACTAAATTTCCATAAAATAAAAACTCTTTAAAAGAAACATGTATAGTTCCATGTTTTAGGTATCATGACTTTCCCTTGATCCCATCCTTGACCCTATTCCATACTATTTCCTGTGAAAAACATTTCAAAAACATGGGATGAGCATAAGAAGCTCAGTAAGGGATACACAAAGAATGAAAACTGTTAGATTTTCAAAACAACAAGTAAACCATGAATACTTTATCAATGTAATACTTTTCACCTTCATGAAGTTTTAATAACTTTTCACTGAAAAAAAGTATCATTACTTACCTTTTTGTAACCAAAGGATTACCATAAAACCCATATAAAGAACACATAACATATATAAAGGTAACTTGGGACAAAAACATACTTAAGTGGAATAACCATACGGTCGACTTCCACACATATCACTTAATGGAATAGCCATACTGCCAATTTCCATACATACTTAATGGAATAGCCATAAGGCCGACTTCCATACCCAATGCATTGGAGGTTATAACGTAACCACCCGTCCTGGAATTCACGGCACCACCCGTCATATGGTTTATAACGTAACCACCAGTTAAAATGTCCAAGTACCAATATAAAAACATAAAACCAATATAAAGGAATGATAACATTTCCACATCATAATATATCATAATAGAATCCTTTATCAAAACCATTTTCAAAACCATTTACAACATTTAATAAAGATATTTTTGAATCAAAGTGTCCCATACAACCTTGAAGATTAAAATTTTAAACCATTAATATCCATATAAATAAATCCTTAAAACCATTTTTAAAACATGGATATTAATAATAACAATTAATGAAAACATTTAAAATGACATTTTGGTTAAAGGGGTTTTACCAAAATTAGAGACACTTGAACACAATAATTGATGAATAACATTTCTTCAGAACTTTCTAATATCATGAGAATAAATGGATTCATAATATAATACTCCAAAGGACAGTATATACACCATATAGAAGTGAATTTGTGCATAAAAACAATGAACCCTCATTAGAAATGTCAAATGTGATGAAATCCATAATAAAGAAGGCATCCTTAAATTAAGGACAAATCAATCTCAAAAATATGTGTGACAAATACAAATACACCTAATATAAGTGGATATTAAGTGTAAAACAATAAAAGTTCATTCACACATATTCAATGGATGACATATTCAATGACTACATGTTGAACCCAAAGAAATCGAAATTGGGTTAAGAAGTTCCCTTGACAGCCTAACAGTGTCACCTCAAAATGAGTTGATTAGAGATAAAAAGTGTATCTCATCACTTGGACATAAACGTTACATCACTAAGGATATATGAGAACATATCCCAACATAACAATATGTAAATTAAAAGACCCAACAAAAGAAGTCTTTTAAAAAAGAGGAGGGTGAAAGGTTCCCTTACCGACTTGGGTATCTTTCAAAACATACACCCCATGAAAGAAGGAAAATAGATAATTGATGTATATACTCATAAACGAAATTATATTACACAAAGAGTAGAATAATGGGCAGTAAATACACCACTCAATGGAATTTGTGGCAAATGTAGCATAAATCTCACGGGAATAAAAGTGAGATGAAAAATCCCTCACGAAAACTCGGCAGCCTAACAGCGCCACATAAAACATCCGAATATGGATTGATGAGATCAAATAGGGTATCTCATCACATTACAATATAATGTACAGAAAGAGGAATATAAAATAACATCCCCCAACATTACAAATAGAATCTTAAAAGAAGTTACATAAAGGAGAGTACTTAAAAAGAAGGAGAGAAGTTAGATCTCTTACGAAAGTTCGGCAGCCTAACGACGCCAATCAATACTACCAAAATGGATTGATGAGAGAGAATAGGGTATCTCATCACATGAACATAAAAATTACAGTAGGATTAATATAAAATATCATCTCAATAACAAGAAAGATGAGCTTTAAAAGGAATGACATAAAATTGTGTACTTAAAAAGAAAGAGAGGAGTAAGATCCCTTACCTCGGGTCCGACTTGACTCGATCATTATTTAATATCCTGAAGAATAAAATTGAGTTAATTTATACTTCCTTAAGAACCTTTTTAAAGTTAATTATTCCTTTTATATCACTTATTACCATGTTATAAACATTATTTTACCATTCAAGTTAATCATGTTTGTTTTGTCGATATTTGGTTCTTAAGTCGAAAGTGGACTTCTTACAATTACATGTTGTTTGTGTGGTCAAATGTTCTTCATATCCAAAAATGACATTCCTGATTTGGATATCATATATATCATATATATCCAGCATATACATGTATTTATAAAATCACATAATCATTTAGAGGAAAGAAATGAAATGCACCGTTCATGGAGACGGTAAGCCGTACGTACGCATGAACGCTACATTCATTTCTATGTTGTATTAAAGGAATTAAAACTATATGAGTGGTATGTATATTTTAATTCCAGAATTATATTAATCATTTAGATGTATCATATATAATATATATCCATTATATATATGTACTTATAATAGTACATTACATTTGTGGATAAGAAATGAAATGCACCGTTCATGGAGACGGTAAGTCGTACGTACACATGAACGCTACTTTCATTTCTATCTCATACTTTAATGGAAGGAAATAATAATGATATATAGGTAAATAATAATTCCAGTATAACATCATATATAATAACATTAAATCCATCCTTTATACGTCCCACGTATGGCATTAACGAATCACATAACTTTGAGGGGGCGGTAGTCCGCACTTCCTAAAATGAAGATATCACATATACCCATAATGGAAGCCATAAAGGTAAGAAACAAATGAAAAATAAATAATTATAAGTAAAACATAAACATATTATGTATCCTATATAAAAATATTGACATCATAATGGCCACCTTTGAAGGTGTTAAATGAGTATTGAACAATCATCGTTTCGGGAGGCACAATTTCGCCATCGACGAAAACCGTATGTTCTTTAACCATTTGATGTAGTTGTGTGGGAGTGTATCTAGAATAAATCTTATAACAACATACTAGTATATTTAAGATACTGGTGTTGTTACAAAAGAAATAAATAAAAAGAGTTTAGGGGGTTGGAGAAGCAAAATAAAACAAATGAACATGAGAGAATGAATTACCTTTAAAAGTGTAACTCCTTTTGATTTGACCCTAAAGGATTCCTTTGAAAGGATTATGCCCAAAGGGAATCCTCTAGGATGAGGAGAGGGATGTGGAGAGAGTAAATGGGCAGGTTTTGGCCGAGCCAAAGGCTTGAGGAGTGTGTGAAATGAGGTAGAGTTGGGGGCCTTTTATAAGAGGAGAGGATGGGAACTTTTGGAAAGTAAAGAAATATTACTTTATTTGAAAATGTGTTTCGGTTTTAAAAGGTCCCACATTGATATAATTCGTTGATAAGGTGATAACGGTTCGAAATCCATCCATCCAATATGTTTTGGACATGTGTAGTTCATAGATTTTACATGATCTTTCCATTTTATTTAAATCGTCAAATAATGATGTCATCGTTGCATCATTATTATGTCATAAATAATTTAATTTATTTAATGTCTAAAAATCATAAAACAAATACTATGATGTAGGAAATATTTTTATATTTCCAATTACTATTTATAATAAAAAATATGACTTGTATAACCCCACTTAAAATTGTTTTAGTAAAACATATCATGTTTGTGTAATTTTTACTTTTACATTAAATAAAAAGTTATTAATGTCATTTCCCAACCAAAGTGTCTCCATGGGGTCCCCAAGTTGTCTCATGGATTGTCTTGGTCGTCCATGACTAACCCAATAGGTTTAGGACAAGTTTCATGGTGTTTTCACATTCTTATAATATCATTTTTACCTTAAATTACACTAATTACCTCTAATCGCGATTAAGAACTTAATAAGTTACTATTCACCAAAAAAAATTTATAATCTCATTGAACCACATTTTACTTCTTAATGACAACCATGTATGTAGGATTTTTGAAATTCAAAACACAATGATGGCAGAATTTCATTTAAACAGAAAATCAGTCTTTATAAGTACCACTTAGTGGTTTCACTATTCATAAAAAATTGAAGTTTTTCAGAAAATTACCAAAAATTCACCCTAAGATATATTTGATATTACGAATTCAAAAATGAAGTCTATTTTACAAAATTCAAAACATATAATAAACATTAATTAATTTAATAATTAATTCCCGTTGTCAGAGCAAATAGCGTATTTTTATGAAACAATAAGTATCAAAAGATTGACACTAGTTTAAGTCCGATTTCAAAGTGAAATTAATTCCAACGACCACTATTGTATTTAATGGTAAAAATATTTTCTAATTTCACTTTAAAACCAATTCAAATTATAATATAATCATATAAATAAATTAGATTAAAAAGTGGTTTTGAATTAAAATACAACATTTTACAGTATTCATAAAAAAATGACCTTTATCGGAAAGATACCAAAAATTTACACAAAGTAAATTTTGATGTCACGATTCTTAAGAAGAGCTTTATTTGGTCCAATAGAATGTATAAGAGTGAAAAAAACTATATTTAATGATGGTTCACCATCAAAAGGCGATAAGTGAACCTTTAGTGAAAACTAGGGCATATATGCCTAAAATTGAATTCTTTACATATTTTAAGCCTCTATCCTTTATTGGATAAATGTAAAAACATTTAAAAACATATATAATCATATTTTAGTTATTTCTATCCATTCCCGCCATTACAACGGCTACATGTTAACTACCATTTAAAATAATATTATTTTATTATTAGAGTGCAACGTAAGATTCCCAAGAAACTCGTTGTTGCGTGTTGGGTACGCCATCGAGCATAGCGTCACCTTTAAAGTAATTTAAATATTTTATTCACAAATATGGATAAATATGAAATGTCATATTCTTTATTTACCTGGGGTGTTACATCCTTCCCCCCTTTTGGGAATTGCGTCCTCGCAATTTTAAAATTGCGCTTGGAAACATCCTTGGAAGTCCCACATCGGAACAAAAGTCGGTAAAACAAACACTTTAAAATAAAGAGAGATAAGTACAAAGGTCACCCGAGTTAACCCATACTAGGATTCCATATATGAAAATATGGACATGGAGGAAAAAACAAAGGGTCGTGTTCTGATGGAGAGTGATAGAAAACATGTTTAGGAGAAAGTTAACCACGAGAAAATCACAAACTTGTGATGGGTTAAACGATATTTGATTCCCTAGTAGGAAAAGTTAATAGACAACATTTTTGTTTTAAGTTACTTTTTTTTGAGGAATTTATTCATAAGGAAATATAATCACTTATCACATTGTCTTTCAACTTTTATTAGATTCCTTACACAAACTCATATTTTCTCCAAAAGACGAGTATTTAGGAAGACTTGATCACATTAAGAGTACTATAATCAACTTCTAGAGAATCACCTAATCCACAAAATAGAACTATATACTTCCCATTTCTTTAGTCTTTAACCAAAACCAAAACCAAAAGGTTAGTACAAGATCAAATAATCCAGAAAAGGATAACCCTTTATAAAATGAAAATCTATTCTTAACCTCCAAAATTTGTCCAACAAAACCCAAAGTTCTACGAGGACCATTGTATAATCAATTTGTCCATAAAATTATTCAAATTATACCAAACTAAGATTGAAACCCAAATATTTGAAGGATTTAGTCACATAGTCTTCCAAGTTAAATCGTAACATTTATCTCCAAACAACATCAGTTGCTCTTAAAGTCTCGTATTAAAAAGTAATTAACCTAATCACATATTCTCCATGATAGGTTATTCATTTTCATAAATAACCCAAAATCAACTTACTCGTAATTCATAAAATCATATAACTAGAATGAATCAGTCAAACTAACCAGGGACTTCACATAGTCCAGTGGTAGGTGATAAATACCAGTCGCACATTGGTTGTGGGTTTGATTCCCGCAGCTTTGTCTGACGCGACGGGATGTCACACGGTCTACGTGTTGTCCTTTTTCCAAAACTATATAATTCTTAAAACATTCCCCAAAATGAGATAAAATCTTCAAGAATAATCATAACATATTTTAACCTCAAGTTTATCTCATTCCTTTCATTTTCCATCATATCATAGAGTAACCCATAATTACCTAAAAATTAAGTATCATATAAACCCTAATGGTTACCTTAATAATTATTACCTGAATTTCCACATCGGTTTGGCCATCTCATACATGATGCATTAGAGAACTCACTAAGGTTGAAGTGGTTGATCATGAATCCTTGATATTTTGTTTAGAACAACCACGAGTTTCCTCATTGAATCCTCCATTTTATCTAGTATCTTAATTAGAGAACCACCATAGTTTCCTTCAAACCTGTTGTCTCTTTGGTGCCTGCTAGATCAATCCATTCACTAAAAATAGAAATGTCAGTGTGAGTATATCAACAAAACCATCATGTACAAATGATGAAGGTAAACACTAAGATACACTTACTCATTCTCTTTATCTAAAACTAGGACTCTTTCTGAAATCCTAACCATTATGGTAATGTCACTTGTTCTTAGAGAATACCCTAACCTCTAAAGTTAACTAAACTTACCTTTGATACCAACTATAAGGCCCCAGCCTTAAACCTTACTTAATATTGAATTAAATGAGTAATTAACATTGAGGATATTTTCAGGTTTAGAGTTTTAGAGAATTAGGACATAACTATTACATCTCTGAAGATTACAAAGTAGTCGCTTCTACAAAATTTCCATAAAATAAAAACTCTTTAAAAGAAACATGTATAGTTCCATGTTTTATGTAGCATGACTTTCCCTTGATCCCATCCTTGACCCTATTCCACGCTATGTCCTGTGAAAAACATTGGAAAAACTTGGGATGAGCATAAGAAGCTCAGTAAAGGATACACAAAGAATGAAAACTATTAGATTTTCAAAACAACAAGTAAACCATGAATACTTTATCAATGTAATAATTTTCACCTTCATGAAGTAATAAAAACTTCTCACTGAAAAAAAAAGTATCATTACTTACCTTTTTGTAACCAAAGGGTTACCATAAAACCCATATAAAGAACACATAACATATATAAAGGTAACTTGGGACATAAACATACTTAAGTGGAATAACCATACGGTCTACTTCCACACATATCACTTAATGGAATATCCATACGTCCAATTTCCATACATACTTAATGGAATAGCCATACGGCCGACTTCCATACCCAATGCATTGGAGGTTATAACGTAACCACCCATCCTGGTATTCACGACACCACCCGTCATATGGTTTATAACGTAACCACCCGTTAAAATGTCCAAGTACCAATATAAAAACATAAAACCAATATAATGGAATGATAACATTTCCACATCACAATATATCATAATAGAATCCTTTATCAAAACCATATTCAAAACCATTTAAAACATTTAATAAAGAGATTTTTGAATCAAAGTGTCCCATACCACCTTGAAGCATAAAATTTTAAACCACTAATATCCATATAAATAAATCCTTAAAACCATTTTGAAAACATGGATATTAATAATAACAATTAATGAAAACATTTAAAATGACATTTTGGTTAAAGGGGTTTTACCAAAATTAGAGACACTTGAATACAATTATTGATGAATAACATTTATTCAGAACTTTCTAATATCATGAGAATAAATGGATGCATGATATAATACTCCAAAGGACATTATATACACCATATAAGAGTGAATTTGTGCATAACAACAATGAACACTCATTCGAAATGTCAAATGTGATGAAATCACGTATAAAGAAGGTATCCTTAAATTAAGGACAAATCAATCTCAGAAATATGTGTGAAAAATACAAATACACCTAATATAAGTGGATATTATGTGTAAAACAATAAAAGGTCATTCACACATATTCAATGGATGACATATTCAATGACTACATGTTGAACCCAAAGAAATCGAAATTGGGTTAAGAAGTTCCCTTGACAGCCTAACAGCGTCACCTCAAAATGAGTTAATTAGAGATAAAATGTGTATCTCATCACTTGGACATAAAATTTACATCACTAAGGATATATGAGAACATATCCCAACATAAAAATATTTAAATTAAAAGACCCAACAAAATAAGTCTTTTAAAAAAGAGGAGGGTGAAAGGTTCCCTTACCGACTTGGGTATCTTTCAAAACATACACCCCATGAAAGAAGGACAATAGATCATTGATGTAAATACTCATAAACGAAAGTATATTACACAAATAGTAGAATAATTGGCAGTACATACACCACTCAATGGAATTTTTGGCAAATGTAGCATAAATCTCACGGGAATAAAAGTGAGATGAAAAATCCCTCACGAAAACTCGGCAGCCTAACGACGCCACATAAAACATCCGAATATGGATTGATGAGATCAAATAGGGTATCTCATCACATTACAATATAATTTACAGAAAGAGTAATATAAAAGAACATCCCCCAACATTACAAATAGAATCTTAAAAGAAGTGACATAAAGGAGAGTACTTAAAAAGAAAGAGAGAAGTTAGATCTCTTACGAAAGTTCGGCAGCCTAACGGCGCCAATCAAAACGTCCAAAATAGATTGATGAGAGAGAATAGGGTATCTCATCTCATGATCATAAAAATTACAGTAGGATTAATATAAAAGATCAACCCAATAACAAGAAAGATGAGCTTTAAAAGGAATGACATAAAAGAGTGTACTTAAAAAGAAAGAGAGGAGTAAGATCCCTTACCTCGGGTCCGACTTGACTCGATCGTTCTTTAATCTCCTGAATAATAAAATTGAGTTAATTTATACTTCCTTAATAACATTTTTAAAGTTCATTATTCCTTTTATATCACTTATTACCATGTTATAAACATTATTTAATCATTTAAGTTAATCATGTTTGTTTTGTCGATATTTGGTTCTTAAGTCGAAAGTGGATTTCTTACAATTACATGTTGTTTGTGTGGTCAAAGGTTATTAATATCCAAAAATTAAATTCCTGATTTGGATATCCTATATATAATATATATCCAGCATATACATGTATTTATAAAATCACATAATCATTTAGAGGAATGAAATGAAATGCACCGTTCATGGAGACGGTAAGCCGTACGTACGCATGAACGCTACTTTCATTTCTATGTCGTATTAATGGAATTAAAACTATATGAGAGGTATGTATATTTTAATTCCAGAATTATATTAATCATTTAGATGTATCATACATCATATATATACATTATATATATGTACTTATAATAGTACATTACATTTGGGGATAAGAAATGAAATGCAACGTTCATGGAGACGGTATGCCGTACGTACACATGAACGCTACTTTCATTTCTATATCATACTTTAATGGAAATAAATAATAATGATATATAGGTAAATAATAATTCCAGTATAACATCATATATAATAACATTAAATCCATCCTTTATACGTCCCACGTATGGCATTAACGAATCACATCACTTTAGGGGGCGGTGGTCCGCACTTCCTAAAATGAAGATATCGCGTATACCCATAATGGAAGCCATAAAGGTAAGACACAAATGAAAAATAAAGAAGCATAAGTAAAACATAAACATATTATATATCATATATAAAAATAGTGACATCATAATGGCCACCTTTGAAGGTGTTAAATGAGTATTGAACAATCATCGGTTCGGGAGGCACAATTTCGCCATCCACGGAAACCGTATGTTCTTTAACCATTTGATGTTGTTTTGTGAGAGTGTAGCTCGAATAAATATTATAACAAAATCCTAGTATATTGAAGATACTGGTGTTGTTACAAAAGAAATAAATAAAAAGATTTTAGGGGGTTGGAGAAGCAAAATAAAACAAATGAACATGAGAGAATGAATTACCTTTAAAAGTGTAACTCCTTTTGATTTGAGCATAACGTCTTCCTTTGAAAGGATTATTCCCAAAGGGAATCCTCTAGGATGAGGAGAGGGATGTGTAGAGAGTAAATGGGCAGGGTTTTGTGGAGCCAATGGCTTGAGGAGTGTGTGAAATGAGGTAGAGGTGGGGGCCTTTTATAAGAGGAGAGGAGGGGCACTTTTGGAAAGTAAAGAAATATTACTTTATTTGAAAATGTGTTTCGGTTTTAAAAGGTCCCACATTGATATCATTCGTGGATAAGGTGATAAGGGTTCGAACTCCACCCATAAAATAAGTTTTGGACATGTGTAGTTCATAGATTTTACATGATATTTCCATTTTATTTAAATCGTCAAATAATGATGTCATCGCTGCATCATTATTATGTCATAAATAATTTAATTTATATAATGTCTAAAAATAATAAAACAAATACTATGATGTAGTAAATCTTTTTATATTTCCAATTACTATTTATAATCAAAAATATGACTTGTATAACCCCACTTAAAAATTGTTTTAGTAAAACATATCATGTTCGTGTCATTTTTACTTTTACATTAAATAAAAATTTATTTATGTCATTTCACAACCAAAGAGTCTCCATGTGGTCCCCAAGTTGGCCCATGGCTTGTCTTGGTCGGCCATGACTCACCCAATAGGTGTAGGATAAGTGTCATGGTGTTTTCACATTCTTATAATATCATTTTTACCTTAAATTACACTAATTACCTCTAATCGCGATTAAGAACTTAATAAGTTACTATTCACCAAAAAATTATTATAATCTCTTTGAACCAAATTTTACTTCTTAATGAAAACCATGTATGTCGGATTTTTGAAATTCAAAACACAATGATGGCAAAATTTCATTTAAACGGAAAATCAGTCTTTATAAGTATCACTTAGTGGTTTCACTATTCATCAAAAAATGAAGTTTTTCAGAAAATTACCAAAAATTCACCCTAAGCTATATTTGATATTCAGAATTCAAAAATGAAGTCTATTTTACAAAATTAAAAACATATAAGTCACATTAATTAATTTAATAATTAATTCCCGTTGTCAGAGCAAATAGCGTATTTTTATGAAACAATAAGTATCAAAAGATTGACACTAGTTTAAGTCTGATTTCAAAGTAAAATTAATTCCAACGACCAATATTGGATTTAATGGTAAAAATATTTTCTAATTTAACTTTAAAACCAATTCAAAAGATAATCTAATCATATAAATAAATTAGATTAAAAATAGGTTTTGAATTAAAATACAACATTTTACACTATTCATAAAAAATGAATTTTATCGGAAAGATACCAAAAATTTACACAAAGTAAATTTTGATGTCCTGATTCTTAAGAAGAGCTTTATTTGGTCCAATAGAATGTATAAGAGTGAACAAAACTATATTTAATGACGGTTCTCCATAAAAAGGCGATAAGTGAACCTTTAGTGAAAACTAGGGCATATATGCCTAAAATTGAATTCTTTCCGTATTTTAATCCTCTATCCTTTATTGGATAAATGTAAAAACATTTAAAAACATATATAAACATATTTTAGTTATTTATATCCATTCCCGCCATTACAACGGCTAAATGTTAACTACCATTTAAAATAATATTATTTTATTATTAGAGTGCAACGTAAGATTCCCAAGAAACGCGTTGTTGCGTGTTGGGTACGCCATCGAGCATAGAATCCCCTTTAAAATAATTTAAATATTTTATTCAAAAATATGGATAAATATGAAATTTCATATTCTTTATTTACCTGGGGTGTTACAGCTTATGTGGAGCTGAGTCACACTCTCAAGGAAAACAAATTAAAATAAACAAAAGTTTTATAAGTTCTGGAGGGTCCGGAAATGCTTTGTAAAAAGCTCAAACAAATCTAAAATCACATTATTTTTAATTATAAAACATATATTAGCCAAAAATAAAGTTTAGAGTATTTTATTTCCCCAGTATTGGGTCATTATGATGACATGAAACAAATTATATATTTAAACGATATTTAATTTTTACCCAAAAATTCGAATGTCTCGTAAAATTATGAAAAATTCACCTTTGGAAAATTTAGATGTCTTCATTACAAAAATAATATTCATTTTATCTAAAAAATTATAAATATATTAATATTTACTTTTAAAATAAGAACTCAAATTTATAGAAAATTCATGGGTTTTGACGAAAACAGTTTTCAAACCTTAATAAAAATTAAGATTGCATTAATAAAATTAAACGATCATTAATATTTAATAAAAATAAATTTGATAATAAAAATAATATTTTATTATAATGTTCTGTAATTAAAAAATCATATTAATTCATCAAAATATATTTCATTGTTGAATATAAATTTAAAATACAATTTATGATTTACAAAAAAATTTCCAAGTAACAATAATAAAATGATTGCACATTATTTATACAAAAATAATGTACATAGTCATAGTTCTAGGGTCATGTAAAATAACCCCTTATAACACCTTCATAAGAATGAATGTTAAGGTGTGTGACAATTTCAAACTCTTGGGTTGGCTCGGATAACATCGCTCAGGTGGTAATTTCTATTAACATCCACTTCTCCCGTAGTCGGTTCTGCTCAAGCTTAATGTGTTCAAGCTCGGCTCGGGCTTTGTCAAGAGCGAAGCCCAATGGTTCCACCTCCTTTCCAAACTCCGACAAATGAGCTTCATATGGGGAAAGTCTATTTGCTGAGGCCATTGTTTCCTTTTTCTGAGTAAATTGGATTTATTAAAGACCTATATTTAAACTAATCATGTGATTACTGTTTGAAGGGTATATTAGCAATAGTCACATTTAATAATGCTCTATTAAAATCCATAAACCTAAAACCAATGAATTACACATTTTATATAAACATAATAAGACATTTAGTTTTATCAAGAGGAATTTTAATTAATGAATGTCTTGGTCGTTACACTATGTACCTTACCCTATGCTTGTATACTATAATATATGGTTTTACACCTAACAGAAGGTGCTCTCCAGGTTCTATAGTCATTCCCATGTACTCAGACATAGGTTGTTGGAATTCATTTGTGCTCTATCACATATCTCATCCTCACAAAGAAAGGGGTAGATGGAGTGTAGGGAGTCTACATGCCATTCCACGCCTACAAAATTCCAAAATCCTTTCCAATGTTGGAAAGGGGCTTCATGTCATTAGTTCGTTATATAACACGAGATGTAAAAACATTTTTCACATATCTCTACAAACACACACCATGCATCATAATTTGTATTTATTATTCATATTTGTTATCGATTAACCCTTAAATTACTATATCGATCTACCTCATATAATTTTCAGCAGCCCAATTGCTAGAAATATGATTCCTTCGACCATGAGGTTTTACCATATGCATTGAACACCTTAGATATTCATCCAATTATTATTGTATAATTGATATTTTAAGTGAAAATATATGGAATTCAATAACCCTATATATATCCTTTAATCACAATCCACCCCAACACGTGATTTTTCCTTGGTTTATAGGTTTCAATCCATCATGGTACCACCCAGAAAGTTAGAACCATGACCTTGGGTTCCAACTAGTGAAGATTATAATGTAGTTGAAGGATAATGGAACTATAAATGATATTTCACCATGGTAAGCCTTTTGTTGTTTTAATGATCAATAATCGGGATATTATGGTTAAAAAAATTGAATAACAATTTAAATTGGGATATAAGAATATGGCATTGATTCCCAATTGGATTTGATCAATATAGGGGATTGATCTAGTCAATCAATTCAAGAAAAAAGTGTGTAAAACAAAAAATGTTGTGTCACACCTAGATATTGGATCATCCTTTATTGAAGATCATACATTCCAATTATTGAAATAATTTTTTGTGTTCTATGTGCTCTGTTCATCTATGATTCATTGTTTCATCGTCGTCTAAGGTGATTTTCCAACATAAGGAGGGGAATAATATATGGAATAATCCAAGGGTTTGTGAGGCTATCCTTCTAGGATTATCTTTGGTAGATTTATTATTGGTATTTAGTTAGTTCTAATAAATTAATTAATTTGGTTAATTTCTAATTTATCCATGGAATATGACACCAATGGATGAAGTATATGAATGAAATGTACCATTATATTTTAAGTGGAGCCTAGGGTAAAAAAACACATTTTTTAATCAAATTTCATATCTATTTTCATATATGAGATTTTGATTAGGATAGATAATATTTTCGAAAAGATATATATCCATATAATATATGATATATTTTATATTTTTAAAATTTTACATCTGGTCACATCTGGCATGATAATCTCAAGCCTTCTACGTACCTTTCTTTAGAAATATATATGTTGAAATATTTAAATTCCAGAAAAGGTTGAAATATAGTTTTTACATATATACATAAATATTTCATGATCAATATAAAATACTAAATGAATTAAAATATAGAAATATTTTATTCAACCCACTTCCCTCGAAACCAATTCGCTATAATTAATCTACTTATTTTAGGACACTTCTTCCTTTTAATAAGTAATTTTCAATCTCATTATCCTCAAAAATATAAACATTTCATATATATCCTTGATGATTTCCTTCCAAATTATTTCACCAATAACACTAATTTTAATAATTTTCATACTTTCCACATTTTAATCACTCTTCTATTGATAATTCATTAGAGGGACTAATATTCTGTTCCATTTCGTTAAAATAACTCTTCGTTTTTTCCTATGAATTTACATAATTTGGGTCCATATTTTCACCATTCAAAAAATATCCTTGTGTCATTAAGAATTTTTTTTGGCTGATTCATTCCATCTTCTAGACATATAAGAATCTGAACATTCTTTCCTATAAGGATACCATCCCATGAACTCTCAAATAACACTTTCCATATATTATTCGGTGAGTTGGAGAATTTTTTATGTAAAATTTTCAATTATTTCCTCATGAAAACTGATTGGGAATAATCCAAACATCCTTAACTCCAATAATCATCCCATTTTATTTTACATTAGAAAAATTTCTACATGTTAAATAGTAAACAATTTTATTCTGGTTCCCACTGTTAAATTAAAAAAAATTCATTGTGTGAGTGACACATATCACTGTGAAAAACCACATAATCATGAAAAATCGCTTATTGTATTTATAAATAATATAAAATTATTTTACATAAATTTGAAATTAGGAATAAACTAAGTCATAATTTATCAATATCTATTTAAATCCGTTATCATTTTTTATAGTGATTTTGTGAAATTCCAATGCATATCTCATGGGAATGTAAATCTTGGTGTGTAAGAAGGAACATTGGTGTCCACTAGTTCTAGATCGATTATGTCCCAACACAGTGTTTTTAGGGTTGTTACTGATAGGTACATCTATTATAGATCAATAAAAACATGTAGTATCTATATTGGGATGTATTTCTAGGAAACCACTATGTTTATCCTTTACCATAATTCTAAGTCTTCTTTATATATATAGACTCTTTTGTTGAAATATCATTAGTGACATCAATATAAATATCATTGGAAATTTCCCCATGAATGATATTAATGTCTTATTATACCTTTTTAAAAAGGATAACTAATCATTTCCTTTTATACCGACTATAGATAACCTTGATTCACATATATGGATATTTCATCATTTTAGATGAATATTATTTACATTTCAAAAACACGTGCCTAATGACTATATTAGTTTAGTTACAATATAAAAATGAAATAAAATCACATAATATAGTGATATATATTAAATATTTCTTACAAATAAATTCCCATTTAGTTATCTTACTTAAAACATTTCTTTATAACATGTGAAAATGAATTATTGAAAAGGATATGATCAGATGCTCATTAAGGTTAAACGAAAGAGATATTTGATAACAACACGAACATATGGTTATGATAACATCATAAATACATTTAAAAAACATTACCTACTTAACAAATATCATAATACTAAGACATAAGATTATTGTTTTTTAGTTTATATGTCTTGTTTCATAGATAAATAAAATAACATAATTAATGAGAGCATAAAAATGGTATAAGGCATGTAATGTGTTGAATAAATGACCCCTTATAAGATATTGAACATGTATAAATATATAATGGGCCACTAATTTCATTTCAAATAGAAAATTATGACCCTATATATACATCTAGATCTCAAAATATGTCCACACATTACATCAGAGACATGGATCATAGTTCTATGAAAAACATAGGGAACATGTTATATTGTTCCCAAATTACTTTTTTAACATTTATTTACGTTCATAAAAAAATTATGGACATGAAATTAAAGTACATGCATAACATAAATGTATTCATGGTTTACCCCCATGACCATCAGAATAGATAAATTCATGTACTTTTAGAGGTCAATCCCCATACCATCTATGTCATAGTGTACAATGTTCACTACCCATTCTATGCATATCTATACCATGATATATATAAATCGTTACCCAATTAATTTGGGGGGGGGGATATAGGTTCCAAACAATTCATAATTAAAACTATATTTTTATATGTCATAATATCATAGAAATTCATCATATCATACTCCATGAAATAAAATTATTATCATAGAAATTTCAATATATCTTATCCATTATAAAAGGATAATTTTTCATAATAATTTTACCTTATAATTTCAACTAAAATAATTTGGTTTAAAATTATTTTTATCGTGGTATAACCCAAACAAGAGAAATTGTTTTCATAAACTGTTTTTCCTGAAAAACCAATATGAAATTAATTTTAATAGTATCACAAATTCATTTCCCCATAAAAGAATAAATTATATCATAATATGTCATATTATATTGTGAAGGGTTTTCATATATCACATAGAGCATTTATTAATAAAAATAACAATCCTATTAAAATAAATTTCCAATAAATAAGAAAATTTTACTATACATTTATTTTAAAAATCCATTAAAACTTATAATGGAACATACAAAAAATTAAAAATGTTTTTTAATATATATAATTTAAAAAAACAATATCATTTAATAATAATTTAAGAAAAAAATATTTCGAAATTATTTATGAAATCCATATACTTTTAAAATATTCATAAAATTGTATAACAAAAGCATAAACTAATTTAGTGGTCTTGATTGAGTTGTTTCCATACAATATGTATAGATAAAAAAAAGATTCCTTTCACATTTCCGTTAGAGTTCAATGACCCATAATCAGAAAAGGACAAGATTATTCCTATAATAATCATTTCATAAATATGTAAAATGTGTGTACTAATATAATTTTAAAATTATAAGATCATTTTAGAACAATTTTAAACTCCACTTTATATAACATTTTTTTTAATAAAATATATTTCTCACTAAAGAGATAAATAATGTAAAATAATAATAAAAAAGTTATATTAATTATCATTTTTTCAAAAGAATTTGAAAATTTTTATATTACTTTAACATATCATAAATAAATAGGATATGATAAAATTCATCAGATATCTATCATAATAGTTAATTATTGTATTTTTATTCAAAAACAACCCTGATAAATGTGGAGATTCTAACAGAGAATCATTTCACCTTTGTTAACATAATAACATAATCCATAAAAAGGAATAAAATAGAATAGAATTTTTAATATAACGAGTATATAAAAAACCAACATATGACATATGAAATTGGATTTATATAGTCCTCATGAAAAAATATAGGTGTGTGTCATAACATTTTTATCAATGATGGAAAATTGAGACAAAAATCCTCTAACGATTTGGTAAAATTTAAACTATAATCTATATAAAAGAGATATCATAAAATGTATTTTTAAATTAAAAACATGTTATGGAGAATATTAATAAAATAAATTCATGGAATTTATTTACACCACTTAGAAGAATGATGTTGTGTCTATACCATGTGTCATGAAAAATTTATAATTTATATAGAAATAAATTACTCAATAAGTAAATTTTCAATATTTATCACCGTGAGTGAATAAAAATGGGAAAATTAAATATCATAAATTTTTTTATATTATGAGTATTTCATTTAATAGGTAATTATATACATCCAATGAAAATAAAGGAGTGTCAATATGACATAATTCTCCTAGAAATAAATGTGAGACTAAAAATCTCATTACCATAATTCATGATCCTCTCCATACACATTCAAGCCTCCAATATAATATATATAATATTTTTATTCTTATATAAAATAATAATATTCATATATATCATATAGTATATTATTTTATTATGACCATTTATAACGTTATTATTAAAAATTCTATGTAATAGTTTGGTTTTGTGTAACACCCACATTGTTTTTCATAAATGAATTGATATGGTATATTTTTCTTCCATTAATCTAATCATGATTTACATATATATTGAATTATAAACATGATATGAATATCATATACATTAATTATGTTTTTATTTATTCTAATCCATCTAATTATGTGATAGGAAAAGAAATACATGGTTCCTGGAGATGGTAGGATGTATGCATGCATGAACGGTGTTACAATTTTCCCATCATATTTAATTAATGAAATGTAAATGATAATATCTATATATAATCAAAATATTGTAATATTTATGTTATATAAGTCACATGTTTCTTTTAAAACACATCCTTAAATCATTCCATGTAAATATTGAATGAATCACATCACTTAGTGAGGGCATAGTTCGTCTTACACATGAACGACCATAATCATATTCCCCAAAAATGGATATCATTAGGGAATGTGATAAATAATAATTAATGAATCTTAATGATGTAATTAATGTCATATTTAAAATATGTTAAACCCTGGGATTGTTTAAATTAATGTTTTTTCAACTAACATTACCTTTTTCCTATTTTTCACTTTATAGTAAAGATAAATTATTATATATTAAAGCACTATATTTTCCATGTATTATATGAAACACAAAGTTAATAGTGATATAAATTAAACATAATATTTATCTTTGTATTGATGGATCATAGAGGTAAGATTGTGATATTCCCAACAATGGATTTCTTTGATGGCTTGTGTAACACATAAGACAAAAGATTACATAATAACAATATATTATTATAATATGATTATTTATTATTATATGATATAATATAGATGTTAAATTAAATATTATTAATATTGTGAGCTAATTAATGAAATTATATGGTTTCAAAATATAATATAAATTCATGATTTAACAATTATTTAATAATAAATTAGAAAAATGATATCATATAAAAGTAAATGTTATTATTTATATGGTAACAAATATTTTTTACCCAAAATAATTAAAATAAATATAAATAGCGATTGGTATTAATGTAATAGATATGGTATATATTCAATAAAATATTTTTGATATTCATTCAATAGATTTGATAGACTTAATATAAGGATTATCCCAATTTTATGTTTAGAAACATAAGATTTTATTTCCAATATTAAATAAATAATATTTTCTGTTAATAAAATATTGGTAATTGAGATAAAATTCACATTGAAATTGGAAATAGAATCTTAGAAAACATTGTAATGTTTTTAATTCGAAATCCCAAATTTTTCACCCGATTAAGAGTTCAATTTTTCGTAATTTATACATATTTGTTATTATAATATGAAAAAATAGATTCCATATTTAGAATACTCAGAATTTATAATTTATACTATGATAAAATATGTTTTTTTATAAAAATATTACTAGTGAATGTGATTGAAATTAATAACATTGATTAAGGATAAATTAGTCGTAATAAGAGAATAAATATTAAATTAATGCAAAAAAAGATCTATAATAATTTAATAATCCATTTTATAGAAATATATATACTCTGAACCACCTTTTATCAACAATGGATCATTATTCGATCCACACGAGACAAGAAAAACATGGGTGTAATTCTCTCTTAAAATATTTACAGGACTGCCACTCTTCCATCCCTATAAAGCCCTCCACATCTCCCTCTTCAACACACATATAAAAACATATTTGTTATGAAAATATATTCCAAATACACTTCCCAAAATATATAAAATTCACCTTGAATTATCCCATTGGGCATAATATCTTATATGGATTCTTTTATCTACAAACCAAAATGAGTTACTCTAATAAGATATAACACCTACTCTCAAGATATTTTCATTTAGTTAACTTCTCCACCTCTCCACTCTATTTATTACACGATTGTATAAAAACTCCAAAATATTCAATATAATACTAAATTTTTTATGGTAAGGGTTCAACCAAAACTTACACAACTCCATTAATGGTTAATGTACATACTATATAGGTGTACATCAAACTACCACCTCAATAAATGATGTTTGTTAGTTTTTAATTTACCACTTCTCATAGTAAACATAATGATGGAAATAATGTTTTTATATGTTATATATCATTTTAATTATGAAATTATTATATATTCCTTTTAAAAATAATATTGTTCATTACTTTCTAATAAATGTAAATACTATAATTTTGGTTGAGAAAGTGTAGAAAATTTCCCACTCAACGTGATGTGATTAGTTCAAATGCTAAATGGATTATATTAAGAATGGGTTTAGTGAAAATAAATGAAATATATAAATTTAGAATTATAAATTAATTATATTATATACATAAAATTATATAAGTAATTTTATTTCTTTCTATCAATACACATAAAAAATTGAAAAAGCATTCATGGGTATGGATGATTTATTATGTAGATAAACGTTGTATTCCATTACATACATCTATATTATATATATTATTATGAAAAAGGTATAATAAATATAATGATATTTTTAAAATTTTTAAAATTATAAAAAATTATATAAGTATAAGGATGAAGTGTATAACAAATTAAGACACATGTGAAGAACCATGTGATTATTACTTAAAGTGGAACCTTTACATATGATTGTTAGAATCAGGGTAACATTAGGTCATGATAGAATAATATATGGTATTAAATATAATAATTTTGTTATTTTAAGGATGTATAATAAATATATATTTATTATAAATATGTTTTGAATGTGTATGACGTGAGTCAATATACAAGGTATGTTAATTTTATCTCACTTTTTATTTCAGTGATATGAAGGAATTATTCAGTAACCGTGTATTTTATATAGTGTGTATACTAAACATGGATGTTTTATATGATTCATATAAATAAATTTAATTATATTTAAATGTATATTTGATAATATTTTTTCTATGAGCATTATATTTCATTAGTTACCCAATTGTTAAAAATGATTTTTCATCAATTCTATTTCATTGAGACACATTCCATGTTAGGAAGCTATTTTTTCTGAGGTGTATATAAAACCATTGAAATGTTATATCTTGATTATAATTAATTAAATGAAATTTCATCCTTCATTTAATTTAATTTTCATTTATAGTGATTATGGTTCAATTTACCATGTGGTATGAGTTTATTAAACCATTCTCATAACCTAATGAGAAATTTTATATATGTGCTTCCATTGATGAAATTTTAGGACCCATATCTTAAAAAAATTCATGAAATTTGTTATCCTCATTAAATTAATGAAATATTAATGTATTGTTAACATTATTCCACTGTTTTGTATATAATATATGTATGAATTTTATTTTAATAATGACTGAATGTACCTCTCCCTTCAGTCATAAATTTTTGTTCATGTTTTCAAGAAAACGATTCAATGAATATTCAAAAATTATACTATAATATTTGAAAGAATTTATTTATCATATTTCATTTAAAAATGTTCTCAAATGAATCTAATTTTCCCTTTACAAATTTTGATTTTTCATATAAAATTTACCATTGAATATGAATGTTATTTCTTAAAAATACAACAAGTATGGTATTAACTACCATCAATTATATGAAGCATTATTTTCATATATAAAATGATAATTTTTAGAGATGTATTTTTGAATTTATTTCCAAAGATGTGAATTTTCAAAAAATTCAATCTTATTTTATATATTTGAAAATTGAATTATTTTATATTATTTTCAATCATTGTTTATAATTATTCAATGTATGTAAAATGACATGATTTTTAAAACATTTTTCAAGTATCTTTCGTGAGTTTTTATGATAAATCGGTTTCTAAATAATTTCATGATTTTTTATAAGATTTTTTATTAATTTAAATAATTTTAATATTCTTTAAAGATTATATTATATTTTTTTGATAGAAAACAGTTTTCCAAAAGGTTTTCAATCCATCGATAATGGTTTCAAATTTAATTTCAATGAAAATGTATTTTAAAAGGTTTTATTCTTTAAATAGTCTTTCTCAAAGATAAAAATATATTGTCCTCAAAGAAATTTTATCAAAATATACTTCCATTATATTTATCTTATAGGATGAATCTTTTGATGTTCATCAATGCCATAAACTAAAGGATCCAATGGTTTCATTAAAATTATTTCATGAAGTGTTTTTATTTTTATAGAATAATTCGTATGACTCCAATTTCACTTCCCGAGGTGATATGAATTTGAATCCTGCTTCTCATAACATGTTATTGTTTGATGAAATGTGATTGGTAAACATATAATTTTCTATAGGGTAGGATTTTAATATATGTTAATGATACCAATTTCATTTAATGGGTTAGGATTTAATGTTTATAAAAAAATATCTATTCGTGGGTCATGAAATGATGAATGTTTTTTGGCAGAAGCATGTAAAATTTAATTATATGACTAGTGAGACACTTATCTCTCTCTAATTAAAAGGTTAATGATAAAACATTTATGATATCAAAGCATAAATTGGAGGTATTCCTAACCCCATGCCTTAAGAGAATATAGGGTACATATCAATCTTGAAACACATGGCTACACAGCAAGAAATCTCATGCTTGAAACAACAGGGTATGAGGGAGTATCTCCCATGCCCAGAACAAGGGGGTACAATATAGGATATATGGTTCCCAATAAATTAGGATACATAAGAGGTCATCCCAAAGCTGATGTGGGTACGTGGTTGATTAACCCAATCCTAACATGTTATAAATTCATTGGTAGTATTCCATGAGATAGGGTTATTATATTCTAATACATTTTCCAAAATTCCATGTTTAATGTTATATTATAATTTCTTTGTTTATGCTATCTATTTCATTATGATTCATTTATTATGGACTTCCAATATTTATATTCATCTCTAACAGAATAGGTATGATTTGAAAATGTTTTTAACAAGTTCCATACCATTTTATTCTCGTTATTATTATAAATTTCCATTATTTTTCCATACTAAGTATCCAAGCTCACCTCCTTCTAATGTTCCTTTTCCTAGGTTATGATGAATAGTTTTAGTTAGAATTAATAAAGGTGGATATAAATTAAACAATTATGGTCCTCATTAATGTATTTTTTGAATGTGTATAATATTGATATAAAATGATGCAATATCCATGTTTTTTAATATGGGTTCACTATATTTGGTATCAAATATATTCATTACTCAATCAGTAGAAAATATGATGATAAATATTTAATTATATCCCTTAGTATATTAATAAGAATATTTTTAAGGGATATGTCTAAGGATAATTGTATGTATAAGTTAATATTTTTAAAATTACCAATAATTTTGATCATGGATAGAGTAAATGGTCTCACACCAATACATACACGTCTAGATACTACATCTAGATGTGGATATAAAGTAGATTTACATATGTGTAACTACGACTAAAATTATTCTTCGGACTAACTTGTGGTAATATAGTGAATGTCAATAGGGATTGTTGTACAACAAGTTTGACACTCCCATGGGACATGCTTTGTGAATTCATAAACTCCTCACAAACCATCATGATTGATTTAAATAGATGATTCTTATGAATCAATTTGGACAATGATATGATATATTTTTAATAGAACATATAATAATTTAGAGGAAAATTACGTGATTTTCATGATTATGTTTTTCCTTTAACAGATAATTGGTTATTACTATAATTTTTTAGTTTTAGAAAATGTTTGTAACCCAAATGAACCACGTTAATGGGGATTTCAATGAAAAATGAAGTGAATTTCCTGCTGAGAATCTAATTTCTATGGGAGCTAGAATGAAATGTATCACTGATATTATCACCCAAATTTCTCGTGTTGTGAACAATTCTAGAATCCCAATTGGGTACATGGTGCAACAAAATTATAATTACTCCTTCACGAGGAAACATCTTCTTTCTTTCATCCTATCTCCTAAACCAATTATTGCTGAAAAAAGTACAGTACCACTAAAATGTTATTTTCCATTATCTAATGTTCTGAACCTAATAATGTCATTCTAGCTATTTTCAGTCAGAAGTGGAATCATATATATGGTGAATACTAATTTAAAATATGAGGATTCAAGAAGAAATTGAATCAATAGATTTGGACGAGTTTGAAAACATTTTTTAAAAAATTAAATTCCTAAAATTATTCATATATAGATGGAAAAGGAATTCGTAGAGCCGAAAAATAAATATTATGAAAATTATCATGTATAAAAATAAAATTTACCTGGATCACAAGGTACTCTTTGGCCATTCTCATTCAACATGAATGAAAAACGGAAGGACTATTTGTTTTTCTAAAACATATTCTTCATATGGCCTTGGATATAAGAGACGTTATAAGATATGAAGAAGTAGATGTAGTTTCTATAAAGGAGGACATAGAGGTTGTATTTATGAATCTATCTCATCACTTTGATATGAAATGTAAGATTGAGTTAAAAAAAATCTTAGAACCATGGATAAATGAAAATAAGACCTCTGTAGATCAGAAATTATGTAATGAAACATTGATGGAATTATCTTAAGGGGAATAATAAATGTCATATCATTGTATGGTATGGTAATCGAGAAACTAAATTTCAGATTTTTGAGAGGAAGTTATAGAATGTATAAAATAATGATATATACATATATAATTCACCATCGACAAAACATTATTCCAATTATTTGAGTTAGGAAATTATGCTAACATGTTCCCCAATCCATGAACCAATGTAGATGATATGCCAAAAAACCTATAAATTCAATGGACAAAGGAAAAAATTATAGAACTATAATGGATATGGTGAACCACTTTTATTAATAATTAGTTATCCTTCCCACCATTGTTTGAAATTATTTGATTTATTTTATATTAATAATATCTATGAATGTCTTATATCTCATCATTTGCTTATATTTCACGTGAATATCTTTCCCATACATGGATTATGGATATATTAAATAACATTTGATATTATATAATTACAATTATGGAGTGAATCATCTAATAAATTGGTTTTTGGATTAATATAAGATATTATTAATATAGGGTGGATTATTTTATGGAAGGGTTAAAACGATAACAATTTATGGAATGTTTATGTTAAACTTCAGATTAATTATGTTTGAATAATGTGTTATAATAACATATGATTATTTCTGAATATTTTTTAACCTATTGAAGCTATATTCATTTTAGGATAACATATGGGATGGAAAATCATGGGTCCCACGATCTCTTAGTACATCAGGAATGAAAAAGTCATCATCCTTTTAGAGAAACTGGTGTAGTGGATAAACAAAATTCCATGCACAGATATTGTCCTAAAAACTGAATTTATAAGTTTTCATTAACATTTTATAGATTTAGGGAAATGTATTGTCATGGAAAAGGTTTTATCCTAGTACTTTTGTTTCTGATGAATCAAATGGTCCCGTAGGTAATTATAGATTTATGGATTTCTGATTGTAAACCTTCTATTGAAAATATTATCAATCACTCTCTATAAGAATTTGATGGTGATGTTACTCTTCCTTGGCCATGTTTTAACTCCAAACATATGTTATCCTATGTGGAATCCCAGTTATATATTATATTGGGTAATCATTATGGTTCCATATTTTCCTTGTTATGGGATTTTTTCTTATCGATTTTTATGATGTTGGTTTCTATGAATGAGACAATCAAGCATTGATCCTTTGATATCTCATATAAATTAAAGGACTACATTCATTTTAAGAGGTGTATAATGTAAAACCCTAATATTTTTTAATTATTATTTTATTCTTAATTAATTTATTGGTTTGATATTTTAAATTTCACATTAATGATATATTGTTTTATATTAAAGAATATTATTTGGATTGTGTTATACCCAACACCATATTAATTTTGAAGTACATGAAACATAAATAATATCTTTGTCTAAAAAGAATAACATGGGTAGATTTATTTATAGGAAATAATGACTTTCCACGATGGTATGTGTAACACGCAACACCTAAGAATATCGAATAATAATATATTATTAGAATAATAATATATAACATATGTTCTAAATTAGTGGTTATGAATATTATAAAATAAATAATGAAAAATATTGTTTACATAATATATTTTGAATTCATTGGTTAAAAATTAATTAAAAATTAATATGATGTCCGATGGAATCTACAATAAAATATTTCGATTTTTATGTTCAAATATTTTCGTGACCCAATAAATTAAATTTAAAGGAAAAATTTAATTATATTAATGTAATATATATGTTTTATATTCAATATAATATTTTACATATTCTTTGAATATTTTATATATATATAAGATAGGATAATACCAAATTGTATTCTTAAAACATATATATTAAAAAATATAGTTTTATCTCCTTTTAATGGATAACTGATATTGAAAAATATTTTCTGATATTTTCTGTAAATAATATATCAAAATAAATTTCATGTTTTAATGGGAGTAATAATAAATATATATGTATAATTTTTTTGTATTTTTCTCTAAGGATTCATTTTTTATGGAATAGATAAAAATACAAAATTTTATTGAGAAACTACTTTTTAATATAATTTGTTTATAAGGATAAATTATATTTAAATTATATTTAAATTTTTAATTAGATAATATTTTTATCAATCAATAAAATTTAGGCCATTGAGATCAATTTCACATTGAAATTTGATTTAAAAACATAGCAATGTTTTGAATGATTATACATTGAATCCTGACATTTTTTACATGACTATGGGATTTATTTTTAATTAATTTATTCCAATCATTTTATTAAAATTTGTAAAAAATTAATACATATTTTGAAAAATAATAATTTATAATGTCTAATAAGTTCAACATTGTTTTTCTCCATAGGTAATACAGAATGTGACTACAATTATCAACAATACTTAAGGTTTATTTAAGCTTAATAAAGAACAAAACCATAACATTAAATCCAAAAAAGTCCACTAATATTGTACAAAAGTGGTTTTATAGAGAAATTTTGACCATATCCTACCAATTCTATACATTGGATAATTATTGGATCTGTGTGAAACATGAAAAACATGGGTGGAATTTTCACTTCAAATAATTAAAAGAGTGCCACTCATATTTCCCTATAAAAGGCCACCACCTCCACCTTTTATTCTCACCTCTTAAAAATATATGTTGATCCAATATATTTAAAAAAGACTTGAAAACAACTATCCATATTCCAGTATTCAACCATTTTGATAAAATGTCTTCTAAGGAATCCTTTTGAAAAAACCGAAAAGGTGTTACCCAATTAAGAGGTAACACCTTCTCTCATGCTAATTTATTTTATTTTCCTTCTACACCACATACACTATATTTATTAAATTTTTTATGAAAAATAAATACAAATAAATATAATATAATATTTCTATTATAATATTTCAACCTACACTTATACACACATCCATATAATAGGCAATGAATATAATGTTTACATGTATAGCGATCTAACACCACACAAAATGATGATAGTTAATTTTTCCATTACATTATCTGATGGTGCATTTAATTATGGAAATGATGATTATATATTTAACATATTATATTAATTATGTATATTATATTATTTATTTCCTTCAAAAAACATATCTTTTATATTTAATAATAAGTGTCATATGATAATTTATTTTTAGGAAATGTGGACTACCGCCCCCATCAAATTGATGTGATTCGGTCAAACAATACATGGGATGGTTTATGGATGGGTTAAGGGATCTTATATGAGATATATAACATTATAGTTAATCTATAATGACACTATACCCATATATACACTTAGTTCATTTTCATTCTTTCTTTCAACACAATAAAATAATGGAAACAATGTTCATGAGTATGTACATCTTAAGATCACCAAAAAAGGTGTTTTTAATTTCATAATTATATATTATATATATTATTATATAAAAACGGATCAAATATAAAATTTATTTATATCATGATTTACATTTTGGAATCATTATATAAATACATGGACCAAATATGTAAAAAATAAAGACACATTTGAAGAACAAAGAAAATATTACACGAAGTGAATACTTATCATAAGATAGTAAAAAAAATGGTAATATAAGGTCATAGTAAACCCATAAATGTTATTATATATATAAGATTATGGTTATGTAAAATATTAATGATAAATTTACATTTATGATACATGTGGTTTGAACAACTATGTTGAGAGTCCTGATACAAGGTAATTGAACATCTTCTCACTTTTTTATTTATTATAGATACATTAATTACTCACCTCCATTTCCATTAATGTGGTGTGTATAATAACCATTTAAATATTCAATTATTATTATAATTAAATTTATTTGTAATTAAAAATTAATTTTATTATATTTATTTTTTATGGACAATGATTCAACATTTACCAATTCTGTGAAAATGATTTTGTCTCAATTTATCTTCTTTGATACAAATGTCAAGTTATAAACCTATATTTTTTCACAAGGTGTATACAATTCCATTTAATGATATATCATTAATATTTATACTATAATTATACTAAAATTTTAATGTAATTTCATTTTCTTACATAGGGATTATGGTTCAATGATAAAAATAGGTATGTTTATATTGAAACAATATCATCGCTAATTGAGACTGTTATGTTTATGATTATGCAGATGAAATATTATGATCAAATTCTTGAGTAAATTACTTACATTTCTAATATTATGTATAATAATTATATATATATATATGTATTGGTACCATTATTAGTCACATTGGTATATAAGATAGTTATGAATTTTTTTTAGGAGTGTCAGAATTTTGTTCTCTCTTCAGTCAGAAATTTGGGTTCATGTTTTCTAGAAGGGATTCCATTTATATTCTATTTTTATCCTATATTATTTAAATTAATTTAATATCCTTGTTTATTTTATAATTTTTTTAAAAATAATTTTCTTGTGATTTTTCAAATATCGAATTTCTATATCATTTTGACCATGAAAAAGGAATCTTCTTTTTACCTTGTACAAAATATATAGATGTTTCCATGATCATTTGTATAATGAATAATTTTCATGTTTAAAATATTAATTTATAAGTAAGTGTGTATAATATTATTTTCTATGAAGGGGGATTTAATACGTTTTCAATATTCTTTTATATGTTTTCACAAAAAATTGGTTTGTAGATGTTTTCAAGATTTATTTATAATTTCTCATTTTATTTTCAAAGATAATTATTTAAATAAATTCTATGATTATTTGATTACTTTTATGTGAAAATATTTTAATAAAATAAATCATTCGTTATAATGTTTTCGTGTTTTTTCAATTAAAATGGATTTTAAAGTTTTCGAAATTATATTTTATAATTTTTCATTGAAAATGTTCTCAAAATATTTTCAATATTATTTAAAAAAAATTCATGAAAAATGTTTTCGAAATTATTGTAATCTTTATTACAATTTTTTAATATATTGTCTAATAAATTTGATTACAAAAGGTATTATTATTTGGAAATTATTTTTAGAAGATGAATGGTTATCATCCTCAATAAATGTTTCCAGAATATCATTCTAATTTATTTCCCATATAACATGATTTTTTTTGATTTTGAAAAATCCATTATAAGAAATGATACAATGGTTCCATTCATATTATTTCCTAAATGGTTTATGTTTTGAAGTAATAATTATTAGGTGATATTTTTAACTTCTATGGGTTATTTCCATTCAATATATACTTCTCTTCAAGGATCTATATTTGAATGAATGTTAATGGAACTTATATCATTTATATAGGATATGATCTAATGAGACTTTAATGATACCCATTTTACTACACGAATTATGATTTTATGATAATGAAACTCATCTCTTTTCATGGGTTATGATATGATGACTTGTTTTTGGAACAATAATGTATGATTTAATTATGTGTCAAGTGGGACCTATATTCCTCCAATTAATGGGGTTAGGGTAAATGATTTATGTGATGAAGCAGAACATAAATTGGAATTTTGAACTCTAAACCAATGCAAATACGTGTTGACTTATCAATCCCGAAATAAGAGGATACACAAAGAAGACATAAAAATACAGAAAACATATGGTATATGGGAGGAAATCCTAAAAATAAAACAATATGGAATATGGGAGGACATCTCATTCCTAATATAAGAGGGAATATTTGATTGAATACCATTCCCAAAGCTGTTACATGGTTGAATAAACTAGGCATAACATGTTAGAATGTCCATGGTAGGCCTCCTTTATATAGGGTTATTAAATTCGTATGTCTTTTCCATTATTCAATGTTTTATTCCAATAATTTTATTTGATGGGCTATGTTCTCTATTTCCTTGTCATTCATCTCTTTTGGAATTAATTTTTTTTCGATATCTAATATGAATGGTATTATCTTAAAACATTATTCACATGTTCTACACACGTTTGTTCATGTTATTCTTACACATTTACATTATTTACCCAAATTAAGAATCTAATCACACCCTGGTCTTATGTATCACTTACCAATGTTATGATGTATTTTTTTATTTAAATGCAATAAATGTGGTGGTCTTTATGATATATTTTTATGATAATTCAATACGATAAATAATTTTGTTTTTATTTTTCAAAATACACAAAACTATTTTGGTTCTTGGGCATCAATTTTTGTACTATACTGAATATTCATATAAAATTTCATAATATCTATATATTTTAATTATAGGTAATTATAATATAAATATATATATATATATATTATTTACATAATTAATCTCAACATAGAGCGGTGGAAATGTAAAAATGCATTTATTCGGTTTAAAAGGAGGTAGTCTTTCATACAAACGAATGAATATATAAAATCACATTTAATGAATGTAGTTTTCATTGTAGGACTAATCTGTCAGATAAAAACATATCATTTTATTTATTGTACAATGTTTATTAAATTATAATGAAATAATATTAAATTAATGGCTTTGAGGATATAAAAAACAAAAACATTTGATGATGACCATTAAATTTTCTTCAAGGATATACATTTATTTACTGAAGGTCTTCCTTAGATTGATTTATGAAAAATTAAGTCTTCTATAATTGGTATATGGAAATTTAGATTATATTTAGATTTATTTTTCCTAAAACAATTATTTTTCAATGTGTGAAGTTATATGTATAGTGGGTGGCTCTAATATAGGATATGAGTTTCTCTGTTGACATTTTTGGATAATAGTTAATTTCAACCATGTTTTTTCCATGTAAATTGGATATAATAATTGACCAAAAATGATATTAAAATAACCAAATATGAAATATTTATAGATTTGTTTGGATATGTTCATAGTTTAACTTTCCCTTATGTTTAGAGGTTAGTCCCTTGGTAAACACTTTTTTCTCGTAATCAACATGATTAATTTTTACTACATTATCAATTCATTTTGGTCAATATTTATGATAGAATTATTTAAAATTTTAAATTATTATAATTCATGACATGGAATCCATTTTTTCAAATTATTTATAATAGAAGTGGAAAAAATTAATTCAAAATTAATCCCGTTGAAATGTTGTGAAATAAAACTATTAATTGGAAAATTTTCAAAAAATTATAATGTTTTCATATATAAATTCAAATTAAAAAATAGTTCAATGACCTTAAATTGATTAATATAGGAAAATGGGATTATTTTGAATAGAAAAAAAATTAAGTATAGAGTTTTTCGGTATAAATTATTCAAATGAAAAGGCATTTTTCATTTAAAATTTATTATTTCCATAATTAATCAAAGAATAAGACATCACATAAAATTACCAAGAATTTGAAGAACGATAATATTTTTATTATTCATTAAAAATTTTAATTTAATTTTTTTTAATTTTATAGAATTGGGAAACTTTATATCTAGAATAACTTTTCAATGAAAATTAAAGAATAAATTATTTTAGAAAAAATATATTTTTTAAGAATAAAATAGGATTTATTCATATCTTATATATAGAAATATATATACTGAACAGTAAATATATTAATGAATATATAATTTTTACAATTTATTAAAATTATTTACAAAAGTATTTATTTAATTTATTTAGATAAAAACACTTTTGCACATATAATCGTGTTTAGTAAAAAAATAATTTTATTTTAAAATGTATTTTGTTTTCTTTTATTATTAATACTCACCAATTAAATCTTTATATAAACATGTGTAAACCATATTTTAATAATTCAATAAATTTTATTGAAACCATTTATTACAATGTTTGTGCGAGATCTATCATATTAAATAGTAATAGTTTTATTACATTTAATTGTTCATTTTCAATATTCATTTACATTAAATAAAAATAAAAATGGTTTTATGTTAGACGCTAGATAAAATCAATATTTCGTGTAACAAAATATAAATATAATATTACTTTTAATTCAATCAAAATTTTGTTTTTCATGTAACCCTAAATATTAAATTTATTATATTAACATGAAAAAATAAATTTCACAAATTCTCTAGATATTACTGTATACCCACTATAAATTTAATTTATCCCTCAAAATCCATCTTCATAATCTATGGGTTATCATTATAATGTTCCTTTTATCGAACCCACATAGTAATAATGAATAATAAAACTTCCATTAATAATGGAAAGTGGGAAACATGACAGTTAACCATCGTACTCCATAACTGTTTTTCCACATATGAAAAAATATGTGGGAATAGATGAATTTGAAATGGAAAAAATATGTAAATTATTACTGAGGTTGAAAAAGATCGATTATCAATAGAAAGTGGGAGATGTAGATAAAGATGAAAACTACAAAACCATAATCATTGAAGATTTTATGGACCATTTAATTTATTTGATATGAAGGAAGAAAGATAATATTTTTGTTCAAATATAATTTACCTAAGGTTGAATAATTTGTATATATTATATACATAATCTATTTCAATCAATTTCGTATAGAAAATCTCACCATCCGGTAGTTACTTGATAACTATTCACATCATCTCCTACTCTAAGAAAAAAAATATTTTTTTGTTTGAAGCACTAACAAATCATAACATCAAGATAAAAAATGATAAGTCCATCAGTTAATCATTAGTTATCATTAAAACAAGCAATTTAGAATATATTTTTCAGAAAGTATAAATCCTTATATTTTTAAATAATACATTAATTGTTATAACCACAGCCAATTTTAAACTTACAACATTTCATTAATGGTTTTCATTTAGAATGATTCAAAATATTAAAAAGAAAAACACAAAGAATAATGTCACTAAAATTATTAAAATAATCATTAAATTGATCCTATATATATCCTAAAGTACCAATTAATATTCAGATACCAATCATGTGAATACCTTAATCATGTATTATCTTGAAATATAATAATATCCTAATGTACCATAAATATATATTTAATTCCTATAATATTCCTCATTATGTACATAAAAAAGATTATTTTATGTATTTTATATATCAAAAAAATGTTGTAAGCCTTACAAATATTTTCTTAAACCCCTTTTTCAACAAATCCTAAACCAGTTCAATGGTAATCAGTACTATTCAATCCAAATTATCCACCATGTGTTTCCATGAATATTACCTTTTCATTAAATAATTTTTCATATCCAATACAATCATTATACATACCCTTTAAAATCATTAATTAGAATCATATAATGAACAATACATATATATTTCATTATTTATATAACATAATAATTGAATTCTAATACCCAAATAATCCATTCATCTCAATTACATCTCAACAAATTAACTAATATTCATCATCTAATTTATTTGAAATTAATTCGTTTCATATGTCATGTGTCATATCTGCATCATCATTAATTTAACCATTACTCATAACACCTTTCCGATTTTCTTCAAAAACTTTCACAAAGAACAATTATTTTAATAATAGGTATACCATCATTATATAAATGAATACGTAAAATTATAATAAATTATGTTTAATAATATGACCATCCATTATGTTAATCAAACTCTTCATTTTTTCATTACAGTTTATTGATTTCTATCATTTCCCCAAGGAAAAACCTCTTCCAGTTAAATTAAGATAGTCCCATGGGTGATTTGTTCCAAATTCTAAACATAAATTAAACTAAATAATTATTCTTATATTGTAATCATCACTTGATATCTCAATGAACTTATTAATTCTATTATTTGGTGATTCTGATAGTTTGTTGAGGTATATAATGGTAATCATGTTCTAATTAAATTGATTAAGTTTAATAACATCCTCATTCACCGCATTCATCATCCCATTTTACTACTTATCATAAAATGTTCATTCACATTCAATATTATCTAATTTCCATCCAACTCCATCCATTTACATAAACTATAAAGCATAGTCTGTGAAGAAATTGTCAAAGTGGAAACACATATAATAATTATCAATAGGTTATAATATTTGTAAATCAGGAAACATTATTTTAAGTCTATGAAAATATTGGCTTAATATATTCCATCCATGATCAGTGTCTATTCAAATTTTTCTTTATGATTCAAAATTAGTTTGTGAATTTCTATATAAAATTCCTCAAGTGTCTCAAAAAATGTCTGTATAAGTTATCTTTGTAATTCACTTGTTCCTGATCTTCTCTATATCAAAATGTTGTTTTTAGTGTTGTTACCTCTAGGTACCACTATAGCAGAGACACATTCAGTTTTATTATCTATACTAGGGTGAAGTTATATGAATCCACTCAATCAATCCTTTCCCAATATTCAAAAACATTTTCCAATACATTGACTCATCATTATATGTGTACCATGATACATCCAGATAAATATCCTTAGCTATTTATCTAATGATCACATTAAAATCTCCTCATTGTAGTTTCTAATGGTTAACTAAAAATTTAATTTCATTCTATTTTTAGTGGCATATGCTTCTCATATAGGGATATAAAATTTTATATATTAATAATATTTAAATTACACAAACACATTTGCATGGAATTTAATAGTTATGTTAAATTATTTAAATGGATCACAATCATCTAATCTCACAAAATATCATCAATGTTTCCCAAATACATCTTTCCATTTTGTACTCCTACAAAACCCCTTTTACAAAACTAGGGGAAATGACACATAATAAATTGTGAGATATTATTCTCAGTAAGGGTAAATAAAAGGTATATGTATATATAACATTAACGTAAGGTTATGATAAAATGTGAAAAACAAAATTTAAAACCTAGTATGTCAATGATCATAATCAGGCATCATGTAATACATATCTAAATTACAAATGGCATGATTCATTTAGAAACCAATGAATAAGAGTCTTGAGAGCATAGCATTCACATAAGTCATATAAATATTTCCAAACACATCATCTTATAACATTTTGAACTATATAAATAGAAACAACTTCCATAATCATGTTAAGGATATTAAATAGGACTTCGCATTATTCTATGGACATCTAACCAAGTCCACATATTACAATATGGAGATAAAAGAGAGGTCCATACATAACAGTGGAAAAGTTTTAATAAGGTTTATCCATAACATTTTTATCATATAATCAGATCCATGTACCACATTATGGTATTTAAAGAATGGCCCATGCATAAAATCATAGTAGCCATGCTTCACACTCGAGACCATCATTATAAGAAATGACCTTCACTATAAAGAGTTCAATCCTCATTCCATCAATGTATTAATGTTACAGGTTCAGTCATTTTTCTATCAACATTTATCTCATTAGATACATAAATAATTACCCAATGCAATTTTTGAGGGATATTGGTCCCATCCATTTCAGAAAGAAACCCACATTTATGTGTCCCACAAGATCATAAAAAATTATCATATCACAAATCATTCTATAAAATGGGTATCAAAAACATTTCATCTTGTCAAAACATGTGGAAATGATATATGATTGATAATCATTTTAGCGTTGAATAAACCATGATGATTTGGTGTTTTCAAAATAGTTTTCCCAGGGTATATCCTATGGATGATAAATGGGAATAATAAACATATTTTCTAGAAAAAATATTTAGATAATTAATAATAATGGTATCCTTGAATCACATCTTTATAAAACATTAAATTATATCAATGGTTGTCAACATAGATAGAGAATGATTTTGAAATATCACATGGTTAATTTATTAATAGAAATAAAATTTATTTTAAAATAACTGCTAAAATCATAACAATTTTATGAACTCATTTTATTTGATAAAAATACCATTAAATAAAATAAATTAATCATTAATATCCTTTAAAAAACCATTCCAACAAAAAATATTTATAATTTAATTTCTAAGAAAATAAATTTAAAATAAAATTTATTGAAAAGAAATTTAAAAAGTTATTTCCATATAAAAATTTATTTAAAACATATAATGTAATATTGAATGAATATAGTGGTAATTTTGGAGGATTATCATGTAAATGACGTATATGTAATTTTAATGACTCCAATCACGTTCTCGATAGAAGTTAAAAGACCACTGATTTGGAAATTAAATGAATATGACATTTGAAATGATTTCTATCAAATGTAAAACATTAGAAAATAGTATTTTTGAAAAATATGATAATATTAAAAAACTGTTTGTGTAATTTTTAGAAAACATGATTTTAAAAGAAAACATATACTTGACCGAAATGTGAAATAAAGATTTATTTTAACACAAACATTTTAATATTTATCATCATTACTAAAGAGTTGAAAATTTGGAATATTATCTAAAATTATCATCAATAAATAGAGGAATATAAAATTATGTAAAATTGATGAGAAATATAATATAATATTTTATCATTGGAATCATAATTTGAAAAAATCCTAATAAATTATATGATTGTTACATAAAATCATCAGTACATTGGTATCCATGAATAATAACCCAAATAATGTAATGATATACAATGTTACATTAATATAATTATTATCGATAAATTTATGTTATTAAAATTTAATGATGTTGTATATAATCCATATGATTGAATATAGGGTTATATCCTATCATATGTCTCAAGAAAGTAAATTGAGACCCAAATCATAAACCGATTTTCTATTTTTTGAACTGTATGTCACATTAAATAGATACCCTGAAATGGAAATGTAAATAACATGAGATTTTATAATAATAATCATCAAATACATTCATCATAATTTAATAAACAACATAGAATATTTTGGTTGTGAATATTGCGTGTGAGTAACAAAAGTAAAATGTGAGATGGAAATCCCTTAGTATTTAACTAACTCTTCAATCATTTTCCTTGTGAGATAATAACATAAATGGATGTTTATTTTTTCATGAAATTATATATTTTAATTGTATATCTTGGAATAGGGCATTATATAAACATCAAAAAATAATTTTTTGGTGAATATGACATAAGACTCTAAGAAATACAACTGAGATTATAAATACCAATACCTAATATTTTGAATCTCAACAATATCATTAAAAAATCATGTTTAATAAATATTTATTTTTTATAAATATATTAAATAATTATATGTCATTATATAATGTCATCTATAATATTAATAAGATCTTTTATTTCCCCTTTATTAAAAATTCCTTGTGAATGATATGTTTCGGGAAAAACAAGTTTTGTCCTTAATGATTTGATTTTTTATGTATTTTATTATATTAATTTAATAATGATTTATTAATATTCAAAATTATTATCAAGATATTGTTATTATATATATATATATATATATTTATTTATTTATGAAAATTATAGAGACGATAGGAATTACATACATAGGAACGTGGTTTCTATTTCATATTCATATTTAATGAATTAAAATTAAGAGATATTTATTTAATTTATCAGTTAATTAAACAATTTATTATATATATATATATATCAAATATTTATATTAATAACAATCTTTAACACTACATTTGTAAATACTAAACATACAAATTCCCTTCATGAGGTTATAGTGTGTGATACACAGGTTCAATGTCATAATATTCCCACAGAATGAAAAAATGAAGGTATGTTTTATATAATAATTATATAACAATATGGACATAAATATATCACATATATCATAGAAAAATTATATGTTCGTGTTTCATTCCATGTCTTATTGTTGTACCCATTAGTGGAAATTTTCCATCGATGACATGGGCTGTATAACAATTCTATATTACGAAGAAGGTGCCACAATTGAGTTTCCCCGATGTGTAATTGCATGGGGATATATTATTGTGTAATCAATCAAAGTCATGTATGCAATACATTGATAGTCTCCAATGAGGTTATTAACAGTGATAGAAAAACCCAAAGACCATTTTATTAATGATTATGAACCTCCATTCCAAATGGAGGCTCTCGTTTGATGATGAATTGGAAAACGAAACTTGAGGAATCACATTGGTCAAATGGATGGAAACTAGAGATAATCATAACATTTTGGGGGATTGTTTCCAATCCTAGGACACTATTATAGATTTAAAAAATGTTTTTATGTTAGTGAATAATTTTTTTTCACATTTATAGGTCCAAATATTACCCATAGGTTGCAAGATAAATCATAAATACACATGGGTTTGAATAATATGTATATATCCATGTTTTCTCATAAATTATGATATTTGTTTGTATCAATGGTTCATCATCAATGAAACCATTTTGTGTATGGATTTGGTACTCCTTCCTTCATTACTAAGAAAAATTAGGCTTAAACCACATCATGAGTCTCTATGGAGTTTATCACCATCAAGGAGGGATGGGAATTATTCTAATGTCAAGGTTGAACCCATACTGTGGGCTTACACTATATCCAAATGAATGGAACCATAATCGATGTATTTGATTTCCATATAACCTGACACATCACCTTTTATGGTTGTGGGATTAGGACCGATCTATGCAGTTTAACACTATGTATCAAAGACATCTAGGTAGAAGGTTTATAGAAAATATTTGATTTGGACTTAAGAGGAGGAGTCCAAAGGTACCAAGAAGAAATTTCATCTATTGGATGAAGACTACCAATCCTGGGATATGGCCAAAAGAGATTTTGGTTTATTTGGGATGATGGGTTTGGACAACGTGAATATTTTTTACATATCTTAGTTTGGTGGGAATCAAGGAACTTATAGTTCAAAAAGATGGGGCATACACATGGAATCTACCCGTAAAGGATTCTTGAAGTGGGTATTACATCTGTAGATACGTCCATTTTTAGACAGAGTTGGGAATTGTCATGAAAAGTAATCCTTGATAAATCGGGGGGTCATGATTGGAGTTGACTATTAAGAATGATACCCTTTGATCTTGGGCCTGAGACAGAAAACATACATATACAGTTTCTGGTGGGAATCTGAATTCCTATAGGTCATTTTTTACGGATTACACTAAGGAGGATCCCCATTCATGTGTTTATAAATTATCTTTTCATGGATCTCATGGAATAGATATCGGTACATATGAAGTCTTACCACAAATCATAGTAATTTTTGGAATCAAAGTTATCAATGATCAATATTATTTTTTTTCTGAACAATGCGATCGTTGTTAATGTCTATTACCACCTAAGTAATGCTCCGTTTGGGAAAAACGGAATTGAAATTGATCATAAAAACTGTGTGATTTCACTTCTCCATGGATGAAATATAAGGAGAATGATGGAAGAATACGTCAGGACAATAGAACCACCTCTTACAATAATAGGGGTTTTACTCAAAAAGGGATTTCCTAGTATTAGTTCAAAGAAAGGGGAGATTCATTGTTCCACATCAAATGAAATCATAAATGTGATATCCATTATTTATCACTAGATCTCATGGATGGGGAAATCACATGATTTCCTTTAATAACAATAATGGATTTGTTTATATCAGTATCCCATGGTCAGACCATGAGTTATGATGGGAATGTAATCTTTTAGAGATTATGAGGGTCCACACCATTATTGGGATCTCCCACGTGACACTGCATACCAAGGGTATCTAAAAATAAAGGGGCATGTTGGTGCACCCAATGGTTCTATAATATGGGTATGGAAGGTGAATTGGCCTAATTTTGTTAGAATAACTATAGAATGGGCTATGGGAAATGCGATTGAAATAGAAGAAAATGGATGGATCAGTGATGTAATTCCAAAGGACACCCCACCTTGCATACAATTTTATCATTCCAATGGGGTTTCCCCTGCACAACATTGTGCAATGTGGGTGCAGGAATTATCCGCACAACATAACGGTATAAAACATTTGATGCGGTCTCTATAACGTTTCACTACATAAAACCTTTTTATTCCATCGTTTCACTTTTCAATATGAGGTTCTTTTCTAGCCCATTATCATCAAAATTTCTAGGATGGAGTTCTGGCCACATTCTATGGTGGTATACGAGATGATGTCTCATCAGTAGTTCAGTTCACTATGTCGTACAGGGTTCCTCCCACATAGTGTTTCTATACACGAGGTGCCGATTTGAAGAATGGAAATTAGTCTTGCACTTCTTGTGAAGTTAATTAGTGAAGGAAATTAGGTTTTAACTATGTAAAATCTTATTATATTTTATTCCTTTATGGTAGGTTATGGGATCTATCTATTGGAATATTTTAAATATTCTTTCTTTTGTTGATATCTTCTTCTTTCATGTCATGGAAAATCAAAAATTTCTCTCTAAGAGTCATTGTTTTATAATTAATCCCTTCAGCTTTCCCCCTCTGGGTATATTTATAGAAGAACACAAGAACGAGGTTATTGAGCCACACAAAACCTTTAAAATAAGCCCAAGGAAGAACAAAATGTCTTAGTGAGGACTCAGTCCACAGTGGACCATTATGGCTACAATTCATGGAAGTAGAAATCACAACCTTAGTTTATTGAATGACATCATTCATGTGATTCCACTCACTATCCCTCTCCCACGAACCATTTGAGGCCCTAAAAATTGTATAAGCAGTGTGTTTATACTCCTCTATTTCATGAAAAAACATCATTCTTTTAGGACTTGTGCCGTTATTTATGCCCCGTGAACCATTTCATTAACAGCACTGATCGCCATGCAAAGTGGTAGTCCATGAATGATAATTTCACATTATTGTACAACCTTTTCCTTTATAGATATTTATATTTTAATAATATTTATTCAAGTATTGAATTGGTTTATTTATCTTCCTTTTACGAATCTATAGGACTATTTTATTACCCATTACCAAATTAATGGGATTATTTGACTTCCGTTTACCAAATTTCATAGATCCGTAAGTAACCCCACATCGGAATTGGCTCTGATTAGGATGAAGAGGATGATATTATGATGTATAAATAGGTCCCGAAAAATACCAGTTTATAATATAATAGTGTATCGATAATTAGATATCACACCTATATAAAAGGTCCCCAACTCATTTCCCTTTTTCATTTTTCTTCAATGACTTCACCGCTCTCTCTGATCTCTCTCTCGCTCACTTCCACGTACCTCAAACCCTTCACATTCTCTTTCATCTGTGAACTGGAATTTTCATCTGGACAATGAATTTTCATCCATTTATTGGTGTGTTCAAATTCCCATTTTGTGATGGTTGGTGCCTATATTTCCACTTTTTGGGATCATTGGTTCACTTTCCATCAAATATAGGTCCAATTCCTTCCAAGGTTCCACAAACTATCGGTTCATGGAAAACACTTCCCACAAAATAATGGATCTTAGAAGACAATACTCATGGACAATATATATACGGTGCCTTAAATATGCAGAATTTTCATCTGTCCATTGTAAATTTTTGGGTGATAAAATTTTCAAAAAAATTGAAAAAATGGATATTTCTCTCATATAAAAGGATACAACTAGATGATGGGTTCCCATTTTCAGTTAAACGAGTGCTGATCTCCAGTCTTACATTACTCATCAAGAGAATAATCTAAATGATCTACATTCACCCTAGATCATGTACTAATCATTGTATAATTGGATTCCACGAAACATCTTTGGTATGAAGGATGACACCCTTCCATTGATTTACTAGATATTCTTTGTTATTAATCATGAGGTGTCTAGTGTGTACGATCCAGAAAATATTTTTTCCCATCGGGGATATCATATCAACTTCGATCTAAGGATAAATATTTTATTGAGTGGCTCTATGTGAATGTAGAAAAATCGATTCCACCATAACTTATCATCTAAATCAACTTTCAATGACTACATGACCATCATCAATATTTCATGAGATGAAAATAGTGGAATATGGATCGATAAATGTGATCTATGGTCTGGATGGTCCTTTTACAAGTAGGGGCCTGGGCATTATGGTTTCCACAAACAGCTTGCAAGCCTCTTTGACATTGTATTATTTCAACCAAAAAGAACAATTTTGGGTCTTCCAATTCTCAATTTGTTCACCATGTGATATACATAAGAACTGGTTAGTCAATGTTGTTCATGTACTAACACATTTTATTTTTCCCATAGTAATGTGGGGATCAGTTTATTTCCATCTTCTAGATATGAGGACTTCCCATTCTCAAATATATGTAAGATGTCTTTTCACCAATGGAAAACACTTGTTAAAATGTGTAGAAAGTATCTCCACTGAGAATGGATTTTTCATCATGTAAGAGATACTACATAGACAGCCTCCTCATGATCTCTCACTAACCTCATTTGAGGATTGTAGAGAACTGTTGATTCTAGTGAAGGGTCCATGACTGATATTTCACTGTACTTGAACACATCCCACTAAGAAACCATAGATCATTCATGCCTCTTAATGTGGTACCCTTGAGGATTGTCGATACACCACATGGGTTTATGAGGTATGAATATACAAATTTAATGAACATATATTGGATAGTTCAATTACTATATAATTAATCTGGATGATTTTCTCATCCAGTGACGTTTACACTAGCTTTCTTGATTTTACATTAATGATGAAGTCTACCCTAGTTGAGGGATAGCACATTAATTTAATTTTATCTAACCATGTTATCATTTAAGATCAATTTGGGATGTTGTATTAAGGAAGTGCCCCAAATAATATTAACATACCATTGGAATTATTATATGGTTGGAGAGAATTACAGTTCTCATTCTTTGATTATCAACATATCACGTCATTTCCTCATTCTGATCTATGTTTGGATATCCTCGACACTACTTCAATTCTCCCAACTCCTTAAGAACTGACATCATTGTGGAATTGCTAAGTGATATTAAATATTCTGATTTAGTGCAACACACATTACTAACAGGGTAGTAGTTGATGATGGGAGATGTTCTTCAGAAGAACATTCTTATATCATCATGATTTAAGATGAAATCATGACCTCTAATATAGAAAAAATAACTATATGGGGACCATATTCCCCTTATATATTTTTAGACAATTCAGATGTCTGTAGAGAGTCGTGTTACACTAGTTTCCTATGTTAAGAGGGTTTATCATCAGGTACTACATCGCTAGCTCGGGTTGATGAAGAAGATGGACGGCTCAGGTATGAAGGTATATATTCATCCAAAAACAACATATTATGCTCATGATTGGAATTTTCCCAATTGTGGGTAGACTTCAACTGTAATAGATTATTATCTAGGCTATTCCAATAAGTGAAATGACACTTGAATACTTATGTTCCATTTCAACTGTACCAACTACACCATCTCCCCCATACCTGTTAAGTGATGGTGATCCATCTATTATCGTATGAATCTGGATTGGAATTCATCAACGTAATACATGTACATAGAGAGCGACTCAGAATCCCAATCTCTAGATTACATTGTCTATGGTCCTATCAAAGCCGACCATAGTGGAATTTCATTGGGTATCCCTTATGTTGCAGTTATGTTCCTGAGAATAGTTCTGAATATCAAACCTCCTATGGCATGTGATGGTTCCTTAGATTGGGTGATCCGGCCTAGTGTATCTCCATCTACCATGATTTCATTCCCAATATACATACATGTTGTGGTGGGGGTGAAATAACCATGTCCAGATGCCTTCCTGAGACATTGAACCACTGGGAAATGAACATAGATTCAAATAAGTACTATTTAAACAAAAACACATATGAAATAATTTAAAAACTAAAAGGACACCCTCTTACAGCTATTGACTATCATGGGTTTAGGATGTATAGAAAACTGACACATGCACCTCCTCACATACCAAATTGATGTAGCTTGAGATCCTCTAGTCACTTGTAAAGGAAACCCAGCTCAGTTCAACTCATCAAATAAAAAAACCCATACATTTTATGATATTACCGAATAGATGATCCATTTAACAGTCTAAGAGGTAGATTCTCTTTACCAAGTGATTGATATGCATGAATACGAGGCCCATGTAGCAATGATAAAAGATAAACCAACCTCAACAATTACAAATTTTAATGTTATAATAATGAAAGGGAAATATATGAGAGCCATTATGAACTGAGAACACCAGGATGTTGATGATTAAGAGTCAAAGAGTAGTATATTGTAACACACTCATTACAACCCTTGATATACAATTATTAATATACTAGAAAGATATAATCTAGCCTCTTTATAATATTTTTGATATTTGTGACACTATTTCCATGAACTCTGTAACTAGGGAGTGACTCTTAATTGTGGATGTCACTGCAGTATAATTTAATGGAATTAAAATTTTTTACTCCATAGTGATTCATCATTAACATTATTTAAATTTTCAATCAATTATTTTTAATTACATTAGATACAATTTTCTCAACCATATTCCTATTTTCATCATAATATTGGATATTTCAATCAAAAGAATGATCTAATATTTTCCTCAGTAGAGGGACTCACTGAGAGAATCATAATTATTTATACGGTCACATGAATGACCATATAGGCTTAACATTAGTTTTCATTAAAAACCAACTTTTTCTTAAGTTCATTATGATGGGTTATGAGTGGTTATAGCATGTTTTTTTCTGTATCCCATCCTTTTAGGAATTTGACCTTATAATCTTTGTGTCTCTTTTTTTTTGTTTTCTCAAATTTTTTCAATAACTGTATATATAATTTGATTAAAATTTTGGTACTTTACATTTTTTCCAATGTTCCCAATGTAGGTTTTAATGTGGATGAGATTAATCATTTTTATGGGCATTTTAATTTTCTACAATGACGAATATTATTACTGATGTTTTAGGTCAAACATATAATATATCGAATAATGGGGTGAGGTCCCTAATTTAGGATTATGGACTAAGGATATCCTAATACTTCTAAAACATGTATTTGGAATTTCTCTTGATCATGGTGTTATTATTTGTGGATTTATTTAATACATATGAGACACAAAATGAAGAATGGGGCCATGTGGTGTACGAAAGCAGAAAAATATGCTACTGGGGAAGAATTTTATTTTGATTGATTGGAATTTTTATGAAGGTAATACAAGAAAGAACCAGTAGGGATTTTTTTTATATTTATAAAAGGTGTTTTTAGAACACTGACCTTCTATTTCCGATGGTCAATGGACTTAATGGAAATTGGGATGTCTCCAAACCACTAGGGGTAGATGGTCAATGGAGTGGTTACTACAAAATCTAAGGGAATTGTTATCAATTATTATCTTTAATGGGAGTCCAATCACAATTTATGTATCATGTGTGAGGGATGGTTAAAGAAAGTTGTTGTTTAACGTTGTGCAACAATGCATTTGAGACTTACAATTTAATGTCGGTTATCACTATCCTAGGGTGTAAATTATAGATCCTTTTTCATGGTATTATGGCTGGGAATGTTCTATCATTTCATCGATTAAATGGGAAGAGAAGGTGTAAAATTTAGTTTATGTGGTTTCCAAAATAATGGTGTGAGGTGGTATGTAAATGACGTTTAAGTTTACAATGGTAGGAAAAACCTCTCCTAAGAATAAATTTACCTTTAGTTGATATGACTGTTTTTTATGAAATGGTTGTAGTACAACTAAATAATTATTGCTATAATCAAAAAAAGATCTTCACCGAACATTTTCCATCCATTTCCTAAGACATGGGTGGTTATTGGGTTTTAGATCATTTTATACAATGAGTATGATTTGTGAAAAACATTGTTCCTAAATAATAATGAGGGTATTTCAACTCATATTTTCTTCTAATTTGGTAACGAAATTATCCCTACAGAGATGTAAGGAGGCCCCCAACCCAGGTATGACCTATGCATGTGGGGGACATGTCAGTTTTTCATCACATCTGGACCCACGATATACATTTTAGGTGTCACTCGGTATAATATGATAATATGATTCATTCTGGATGTTTATCTCTTAAATTTTCTACTTATGCTTATTTGATTCACACATGTGAATATGGAACTTTACTCTTATAGAAGATCTCACCCAATTGATGGGATTCATAAAATGTATTTATGTGCGGATCTGTTTCACAAATAGAATGGTGGGATAAATGCCATTTTATCTTCCTAGACCCATGGGTGAACATTATGTGGTAGACATCATATAATTTTAATGCAGTTCGATTATGATATTTGTATGTAATATCTTATAAACAATAAGATAACCAGTTTTGGATGTCCTGACATGATCAATACCGTAGTAGGGAAAATTCATAACCTACAGATCCAAGGGATTGTTGATTGGGAGAAATGTTTTGGGTATTAATATAGGCTGAGCATACATAATATTAAAAAGACTCTCCCTGGTAATAATTTTCCATTGGTTGATACTCCCTTTTGTAGGAAACTTATGCTATGAACTTAAGGAATTATGTTCACAGTGAAACAAAGGTGTCCACAGGACATGGCCTTCAATTTTGGATGACTAGAAATGATTATTAAGATCCAAAATTGCATGAAGTATAGAGTTTTATGGACATAAAAGATGTGAATGAACATATTTGAAAACTATAGGTCATGATTACCCATGGAATTGGGAACCTCCCCGTAAATATCATAATTATACATAGGGTGGTGCATTACGATTCCATTATTTAAGCGAGACCCATGTGGAAGATTATTGTTTCCCAAAATTAAAATCCACATATCAGTTCGTTAAGTACAAAGGGTGGGGGTAATATATATATATGTTTCCTCTTTAATGATGGTTGAGAAATGAATTGGTTATCCCTACATCACTACGTATCCAATGTTGATAGGAATAAAGAGAGATTTATTTCTTAAAATACCTTATAGTTTAGCATCACGCATCTATAACCCTGGTCTCACAATTATTAATGGGAGAACCACAATTTTCCCTTTAGGGTAATTCCTCCTAGCTAACCATTTTGGATTGATTCACCATTGTTTTGAAGAGGATACCTTATCAAGGTCCCTAATACCATCTGAGTTATGCTATCTAATAGAAAAATGGTTCGTAAAGGGTTCAATTACCCACCTAGGGATAGTGTAATCAGGGAAAGAAAAATTTTATAATTGGAGTGATACTTTGTAGATTAACGTCATATATGGACAGTGTATCATGAATTTTAATATCAAAAGAATAGAAAAATCACCATACAGTTTAGTGTTGGGTTGAAATGATGTTGATTACATGTAGTTTATTCTAATGTGGTGAGGACACTATTGACAAGATGTGAAATGTGTACATTGGATTACTCTAGAGATGGCCCTGAAAATGGATCATGTTGGGATTTCCTTATTTTTTGATATGGGAGACATTTTAATTTTATTTGTGAAAAGGTCCTGATCATAGTCTCTTTGTGTTATTACTTATTCCATCTGAGATAAAACCATGATGAAAATAGTTTTTATAAAGATACATCTCTCCTCTGTAGGTTTGGACCTTACATAAGGGGAGTTGTTTTTCACATCTGGGTTCCCGAACCAAGTTGAATATCTGGGTGTCTCTATGATTCTTATGGGGGAATGAATCAAGAAATTATTAGTTCAGGAAATACCACATAATTTAAGTTATTTTGTAAAGGATGTGGGTGACTTTTTGTGAATGGAGAATGATGTTATATATGTCTTATATTTTACTCCTTAAGGTGTGGAATTTAGATGAAATGTTTATCATTCTGTTTTGAGGATGAATTCTCAAGTCAATCATGAGTAAATATGGGCTTATTGGGATAGATTATTCTATTATACCACAGATGTGTGGGATTGTGAAAATGTAAATTGTGACTCTATGATACCTTAGATAGGGAGTTGTGATAGGAATCATGGAAGTCGTTTGGCGTACAAGAGTAGGAAAATCCTCTCCGGAGGATGAATTTATCTTTCATTGAAATTGATTTTTTTGGGAAATGTATCTCAAGCCACCAAGTGACATTGTGAACGGTAAAAAAGGTGCATGTGAGACACTGACCTTCCATCATTGATGTCTGTTGATTTTTATGGGGATCTTGGATATCTCATGTTTTGAACATTTATGGACTAAAATGATATATCTGGGTACATGAGAAATATCCAAACCTTTAATTGTTGTGAAAAATTGAATCCCCTACATAGATCTGGCTCTTATACGGGGTCGGTGAACATTAAATAAATCATTTTTATGGGAATTGTTATTTAAAATCTCCTGCATAGATTTTCATTTATGCAGAGGAGATATGGGATAGTTTTGTTTTATTAAGAATTTAGTATTGATAGACATGAGATTTGAGATTCAAGAATCACTATGTTTTCTATGACAATATCAATCAAGCATCACATTGTTCTAAAAATTGGTCTCCCTTAAAATGCATGGTCTATATATAAGGAAACATGAATTTTTTATGGCATATAGGCTAGGATGTAGGATATGTGAATCACTATGTATCTTAGGACAACAAGAATAAATTCACACATATTTCTATAGGTACCATATAGTTTAACATCTTTTAGTTAAGACATTTGATTCCACAAGGTGGAGAGGAGGATCATATGGTACCTTTTATGGTCATGATTTGAGGGCCATGGAAACACTATTACATATTGATAAGAATTTTCCATGTGGGGAACTTCCATTCATACATATAATTCGACTTGATATTTGATCCATGTGAGAAAAAAGGGGTATTGTATTCATAATAACCTACATGGGGATGAGATAATGATGTGTGTGGGCATCTAACGTTTTTGTATTTTCTTGTGAATGGGTCCTGATTTCGAGATATGGGTTCCACTATCTATCCTTTTGGGCAAGAGAATTAGATGAAATTATTTGAATTTCCTCAATGATGGGATGAGCAGTTCATAGAGTTAAATTTTTATGATGGTGACTACCTAAGAATATGGAATCCAGTAACACTACGTATACTACAATAGAAGGAATTATTCCATATATAGTTATTTGGTAATACACCTAGGACCAGTCAAACCCCTGCATAAAGAGGGGGGGTTTAAATCATTATTTTGAATCAATGGGTATTAAATGAACCTTCACTCTAAATTTTTGAGAGGGTAAATTATAATTTCATTACAAATCTCACAATATCCATGCATTTGTGTGGGAAACAAGAAATAATAAATATTTATTTTTCAATATAGAGGCAATGGATTGTACAACTGAGGAATTTGTTTAATGGGGTTGATATACCATGATATAGGGATAAAAAATCATTATTCATCACGTTAAATAATGTGAATCAATCCATATATAGTTCTATGAATTCCCCCTGCACTAATCTAACCCATACATTGGGGGTATTTTTTTTATTATAGCTAGACAATGATGAAAATTCCCGTGTCACTATATATCCTATTTGGGTATGAATAAAGACATATGATTCTATTTAGGAAGATTTTACTGTGGATATAGAACTCTTATATTAATATGACATCTTTTTCAATCTCCCCTAAAGATCTAAATCACGCTTGATGAATCATTGGTCGGGATACAATGATAACCCAAGATTTTTATGTTTTGTTATTATGATAATTTTACAAAAAATATATTTTCATGAGTTGAGGACATTGATTTCATGAAGACTAAAATTGTACATCATCGACACATATGGACCAATGTAGTTTTAGGTCTTTCAGCTAAGATGATTTACCATATAGTTTAACTTCATGTGGTGAGGGTGTTGATTCTGAGCAGTTTAAAAACAAAAAACATGAACACATGTAGTGATATGATGTTTAACATATTTTAGTTATGATAATTTTATATGATTAGAAAACGTATTTATCGAAAAACCTTGAATTAGTGGGAGGTCTGGTAAACTAGACATCCATTTAAATTATACAATATGATCCATTATAGTAGACTTAGTATATGATGCATGTTCCATCTTATTGTGGCTATAATTTTTGAGGTTTTATTCCATGTATCAATGGGATTATAAGTACATACACCATTTATCCATAAATGAAAGGATGAAGGTGATATCTTTTGTTGATGGTTTAAGGATGTCATTTTAAATAGGCATTCAAATGGTGTAGGGTGTGGAATTTTTTCCCATCCAATCGCTACAAACCCATCAGGTCATTTTTTGGATTTCTCGTCTATGGATAACTGATCACCCAAATTAATGAAATGCAAGGGTAGTTGTACTTAAATTTGTATAAAAAATTTGGACCAATATTCCAATTAATATGATGTTTCATGGGTGTTTGTATGATTCATGATATAATAAGCCCACAGATCATGGAGGATCTTGTCCAACCATGTAATATACTCTATCACACAATAATAGAAAATATAATGGATAATGTATCATTGAAGTCCAGTATATGTGTGATGGATGTTGCATGGTAGCAAGATAAATGGTTTTTCATGATACCATACTCCTAATATAATTTATACAATTCTATAGAGTAGATATTGGGGTCGTTTTCCATTAGTAATGCATAAGGGACACAAAATTTAGTGATGATATTAGCTTCCAAAATGCTGATAGTGATTCTTTATTTGGCCACATTGGGGGGTGAATCGTCGCCCCATTTGGAAAATAAGTCAATCATAGTAAGAATATACATGAATTTCATGGTTGTAGAAGGAGGATACAGTCCCACAAAATTTACTACCCATATGGAAAATGGACAAATGTATTTGGCAGTGTAACATAACTGTGTGTTTAGTGGATGTAATTGGAATGAAACAGACATTGGAGGTTCCTGTGTGTAAATATTGAAAAATTCCTCATCACAGTGCAGTAATTGAATCTAATCTACAAAATTTAATAAGAGATCTCATATCCTGGTTGATGTCTTCCACAAGCTCCAAAATCCACTTCTTTCATAACTGTGGAAATCTATTCTCCATCAACACATCTGAGAAGGATCCAATGATGTCCCTTATTACACGGTACCTTTTCCTGATTGGATCTATCGTACATAATAAATTATATTTCATATCTCCAGATTTTATCTCTTATTTCCCTATCTGGTGGGAAGTCTCCCTTTTGAATGTAATTTCTATTGGGATTAATCCAACTTATGGTTGAACAATATTTCTCAATGATGTGTCTTACCTCACTGATATCATCCATGTTGGTTCATATGAATAGTTTGTGTATACCATGGTGGGAAATGTAGATGAATTTCTCATCCCTGTAAGGGTCATATATGGACGTGGATTATTTTTCTAATGCACCGACTTACACATTTGAAAACCATGGGAAATGTGTAATATATTATTTTGTGGTAATTGTAGAATTAATTCGTATACATGGCCCAAAAAATTTATTAGCTCCTCCATAATGATAGAAAAGTTACCATTGAGTTTATTAATGATCTGATATGAGTTACATTTTTTCTCTATGTATTTTTCATGAACTTGATGTCGGAGCTATGGTTCTCTATTGAGAGACTGACATTCTTCTTGATTTTTCATTCACCACTATAATAATAGGAATGAGTATGGAAGGAATACCTTTCCTATATACATTATTATGGCTCCCAACCCAAATTTGTTGATATTGTCGTCCTTCATTATTTTTCATGTTGGACTTGTGGATGCACCGTCAAAATTCAACCCCATGATTGAGATTAACTTTGAATATAGACCACTTATTAATCAATTAGATCAATATTTGATGTGGTATTTTTTCTAAATGAGGATTTTCCATGATATCTGCTACTTCCTAAACATTGATGGTTTTATAATGAATGAACTATATATCGAATTATTCATGATGACCACCACCGTGGTAGGTGTCATGTGAACATTGGACGACTGAGAATATACGTGAGAAGATTAATTTGAGAGACCAATTGTAAATCCCTATTATTTAGATAACACCTCAACATCTAGAAATAAAATGTTAATGATAACGAGCTCTTATTGAAATTTGAATGACGAGTCTCAGAATCTATTATGGTTTATATGACATCATAATGAATATTTTCATAGCTGATATTTTTCATTTGTATGAGGTAGGCTCCTAGATACCAACATAATGTACTCACATACATAATTTTTTTCATTCCTTCAACATAAAATAATAATATTGGAGGTATTGTAATATATTTCTTGATATAGTAGTATTTTTCCAAACAGAAATCAGTCCATTAATATGTCACCCCTCTCTCCATCATCCTAGTGTAAGGAAATCATATTCCTCTACATTTTCCTATAAAGCACCTGATGTAGGACAGATTTCATTAATGTCTTATCAACAAAGTGAGGATAGAATTTGTATTATTAGGATTGAATTCGATGGAATATAGGTGTACGATGAAATGAGAAACATCTCTGAGTTAACACCAAAGACACACTTTATGGGGTTTATTCTTAAACAATGATGTAACAGTTTAGTGAAAATTATCTCAAGATATATCTGGTGGTCCAAAAAAGGTTGTGATTTAACCATCATATCATCAAACATAGAATTTTTCGAACCTTCAATAAAAGGGTATTAGAAGGAAATTCATGACGTGTTTGTATGCGGTGATAGAATTTTCCAACCATAAGGTAATTACCTTATATAAATATAATCCCTATGGGCTATGAATTTTTTGGATTCTTCATTTTAATTGTCCATTTGGATTGGTTATATCTGAAAGAATTTTCCATGAATGAGATATTCTATTATCCATTCATTACATCATGTATACATTTCGTGGTCAGGACTGGGAAATCATATTTCATAGAGTTCCTGTTAAGATCCCTAGAATCGATACAGACTCTGGTTTTATCTTTATTCTTTTTAATGTGGAAATATTTGGTTAAAAGATGGGATATTTTACTATGTTATTGAAGTCTACATTTATGAGTTTTTCAACTTCAGCCTCAATTTTGGCATCATTTGTTGGATATATCATTCAAGCGGCATTCTTGTAACAATCATGGTCATCTGGTAAGCCTATGTGGTGAGTGGCCACCTTGAGATAAAGGCATGAAATTTTTGTATAATTCCATGAAAAAAATAGTGACTATTCTTTAGATATTATTTGTATACCTCATTGTCATAGAAGAAATGAATGTGCTAATCAAGGTGTGTTCTTGGTCCTCTTCAGTACATATGTTTATTTCTCTATGATTTTCAATAGTGCTAAAGACACCATCCTCAAATACTTGGGGGAATCCCTAAGGCCGTCTTCTTCTTCCACTTCTACATCCTCAAAATATTCCTCTTCTTCTAATGGAGACACAATTTTGGAAATGAGAACATAGAGTTGAGAGATGATTCACAATTTTTTTTAATTGGGAGGATGGATAGAATTCTTCTTTCCTAGCTGATAGTGTGGAATTTTTTGTGGGGATAGAGTGAGGGGTGTAAGGGATATTTCGTCAATTTTTACCTAGTGGTAAAGGAATGGATATTTTAGGGAATTGAGGATTGTTAAATGGAATTTTAATCTAGTCATTAACCATCATCTTAGGGGTGTTTTCATTTGTAAACACTCTTAGGATCATTATCCATGATCGAAAACATAATGACTACCGAACTAGAATCCAAACACAGAATTCTACACATGATTTGATTGATGGTAAGAATGCATTCCTCGCCGAGCTATATGAATAGGTCGGAAGGAACCATTTATATACTATTTGGTGTGGATACCCAATTCATTCCATATAATGAATTCTTCGTCCCTTTTATCTCATATAACTCTACATCAGTATACAAATATGTAATGGAATTGAATCGTTCCTTATATTTTTTCAATGTCTAAATCTACCCAGCAATCCAATATTTGACACACTAGTGGTCTGACATGGAATTATCCTCATGATGATTCAACCAGGGCCCACCCAGTATGACATTGAAGGATTTATTTTTTCATTCTATAAGGAGATGTGTGTGGATATATGGCCACCATACATGGTTTTGAACATGATTATTCCCAAGGGATTCTGTTCACTCATTACACATCATAACTGAGTTGTGGTGTAGGGTGTCTGTTTATCTTTAGTGCAGCCCCTTGGATGAAGTGTCTACTATGGGATGAGATTAACTCTGTAACCATTTTAAATGATGAATTTACTGGAATCAACATCATTTATGCATCCAGACACATATAAAGATTTGATGTTTCCTAATATAATGGTGTATTCCTCTAGATCCATGAATTTGATAATAGCATGTAATTATGTTGGATATGTCCCTGTCATATAGAATATATTAGTGGAAACATAGGCTTAAAACTTTTAAGGGATTTATCATATCTTCTATGATTAGTTCCCTTATATCTAATGTCAGATTCAAAGCACACACACTATATATCAATTCTCATACATAGGATAAATGATTCATCATATCATATTTCTGATATAATGTTTGGCGCTTCTTGACTGGGGGGTGCTCTTTCCAAGGACCATTATGGGGTTTTGAACTGGATGAGGAAGTTCTAGCTCCTAGAATGGGAGAGGATGTGGTTTCATCATTTTTTTAATTTTGATGATCTAATTTACCATCATGCCCTGGGGGACTAGAAATATTGTCTTCTTTCAGATGGATTCTCTGTGATGATTCATCTAGAGTGGCTTCCAGAAGGGGTAGCTGAATTTTTTTTATTATTAGGTCCGTAGAAGGTTTTCCCATGGGTTTCTATAATTATGACTATTTAATCCAGAGATCCAACAGAAGCTATATTTTTCCCTTAGATTGTATTTCCTAGGTATCATTGGATCCAAAGGATTCTTTCTCTGGATCCTATATTGGGTGCATAGAGATCATGTTCATACCTATATCCTTCATTAGATAATTGGTCCATTAAATATATGAAATTAATGGAGTTGAAGATCAGTTCTTCATCTATTGATGAGTCTACACAATTAATATCATTTGATGATGAAGATTTATGGGGTGGTTCCCATGGATCTGTTTGATGGGGTGGTTCCCATGGATTCATATTTGTTGGCATGAAATCGAAGAGTTTTATAAATACATAGGATTTTGTTTTGATTATTTTTCTTATACTTGATCTACAAAGTCCTTGGATGATCATGTGGCCTAGGGAGTGGAATGTTTTATATCAGGAGATATTGGTGAATTTTCAGTTATTTTAATCCTTCTTGGTGTATTCTATGAGCTCAGATGACTAGTTTCGGAATAATCCAACTATCAATCTTTTGCGCATTTCTCCTAATAACTATTTCCCACTCTCCTTCATCCATTTCATTGCAGGAAACATATGCCACTTATTTGGTGATGTTACAAGTATTAATCTCTAATAATATATCATTCTCTATAGGAGATCATTAAATAAAAACCACTCAGGAATTGTTTTTCCCAGTATCTGGTGTAAGGGGTAATAATATGGCTAGTCATCAATACAAATACCATCATCCCTACTCATCTCAAGATTCAAGAGAAGGTTGAAATTCATGGAACCTAAAATGTTTCCTCCTACATGATCATGTTTTAATGATTATAACTTATTTGATCACTCGTAGAATTGGTTTATTTTCTTCCCCCTTCGCTGTTATTGTCTAGGAACTAGTAGATATATATTTCTAGGAAGTCATTTATGGTTTAATGTTGGACTTGGAGATATAGAACGTGTAGGCGGTGGAGTAAACATCACAAAATGTTCTCATCCTATTACCATGCTGTTTTAGGGCACTGATAAGTTATCCTGATACATGGGATTAGTTCGCCTCAATGATGAAACTATTTAATGGGAAATGGAAGAGAAATTAATAAACCCACTTTTATACATCACTCAGAGGAGTTGTTTTTTCATCTCATTATGGAGATTTTTCGATGAAAATAGAAATAATCAAATCATGGGGGGCAGCCATTTTAGTTAGTAAATTAGTTATTTTTATTTGGAAATGATGTCTGAATCATTTTCATTATCTCTATGTTTACAGTTCCTAGTGTAACTGATTGTTGTTTTCAACAAATTGGATAAAAACATGGTGTGTAACTATCATTAGATGCCCACCCATCAAGTTATATAATTAGAAATAAATATAATTAACATAAAAATGATGGTTCATGAATGGTTCAGACAAATCATTTAAGTTTCACAACATATTGTACTTATAGAGTCCTGGTCATGGGTTCATTGAGTGAAGATTAGTGAATCGCATGTTTCTCTGAGTCCCTTGATCCATTGAAAAATGGTAATACGGGGTTCCCAAATTTTTTGTATGATTGCACATTACATACCTTGTTTAGATATGGTTAATGTTGTTGCTGAATCAGGTACCATCACCTATCAATGAATTCCAATCGAGCTGCCAATGACTCGATGGAAATCAAGATCCCTTGATGTTTGTCTTGATGTTACTAAGCATGGGTGGGAACAATATGGGAAAAGGCCAGAGTAGTGCTTCTGTAATTTGAGTTGGAAGATTGACCAAGGCATTCTGTTGTGATTTCACAAAATTTAATTGGGTTTTTATCCTCTATAGGGAGAATAAAATACTATCCTAAAGGGATTAGTTTATGGAAAACTAGTGGTCCTGACACATCCTTGAATGAGATTTTTGTTCAATTTTCATTATCTGGGATGAGCCCATATTGAAGAGGAACCATTATTGGTAGTGTCTGCTGGCACTCTTCCTGGGGAGGATATCTAGTAGGATTAGTCACCTTAATTAATTAATTGATTATTCACTCGATCTTTTTTATTCTTCCTGCATCTGAGATAATCTATAAACAACTATAAGGGATGCAGTTTCATGTGGTTGAGTTGGTGGATCATGTATGACCAATATCTAAATTTTTTGTTGTTGGTAGTTATCATATGAGGTGAAGCCATATATTCTATTAGAGAGATCAAAATAATGGAAGATCATTGGTTATAGGTATGAACAACTTCATGTTCATTGTGGGACACCTCTTAGAGGATTCCATATTCTCTCAAATCATCATGAAATATATTATTATTAGTGTGTTTTTTAGAAAATAAATCCACCATGTTCACTGATTCATACCACAATGTGGGTGGTGTTCTAGATTATAAATGGTGGTATAGCTTCATGAATCCTTGATTTCATATTCTTCTTCCATTATGGGGTCCTCTTAGGTTTTACTGTTGAACAATATCTTGAGGGGAAATTTTACATGGCATGAACATACAACCCTTATTTTGGGCACATGAGTAAAGAGATTGGACAAAATGGGTAACCCCTCAATTGATTTTTCTCCATAATAAGGAAAATTTTGACATCTGTTGGTCAGGTGGTTTGGGTAAATATTCCCCTAGCCTTGCGGGCTAGGGCTACTCCCATTCAGTTTCCACTGTACCATGGCCCAAATTTACTTGTGTTATAGTGTACACTTTTGTTAAAAAATTTACCATCCTTGTTTGCTGGGGATGAACCCGTACTATGGTAGTTACTACTTTTATATATTCTTTCTTGAATTCATGGAATACCATTCACATGTGGGACTAGCATGGTCTGGATTTTACATGTATATTTCATGATTTTCAGGAAGTTAGAATTTCATGATTATTGGATTCCATTTAGTGAGTATCATAACGAATGTTCTCAATGGCCTGGTTATGGATCATTTGAATGGATTATTCTCATTAGGACTGAGGATTCTATGTCTTACTTATATGTAGTTCTTATTGTGGATTCCTTATTTCTTGAACTTGTATTTAATTTGGCTGATACATTGTGATGATGACATATCATGATATCTATTATTGTGCGATATGCTAGATGGGCAGTGGGGTGATGTCCAATTCTCCGTGGTCTCCCTATCCCTGGATATGAACACCATAATATATGTCGTAGATAAGGAAACTCAACTTGTGCAAAGAGTGGAGGAAAACCAATTTGAGATACTTATTCTACCTCTCAGATTGTGACAACCATACCGAAAGAAGATCTTCTAGGTCAATTAGGTGGGGAAACCCCCCAAATAGATTGAGGTGGTTTGAATACAAATAATATGATAAATAAATGTATTTCACCTGAAATTTATTTATCCAAATTTTGTGAAAAATTTTTAGTAAAAATTTCTTGGACAACACTCTTGGTATGCTGAATTGTGATGTGGATACGAGCACAAAGATAACGGGTATTTCATCACTAGTTAGGTTTTTGTGTATGCGAAACAAATTTTTTTTCTCTTAAAAAATAGATTCTTCCTCATTTTTACCAACATGGACTCTTTGGGAGGATTTCATCCCCAGTAGTGGGGCTTGCAGAGATTTCAATAATATATGAGTGGTGTAGTGGTGGATCAAAATATGAACATGGCCCCGAGCCTTCTTCTTATAGAGATAGGATGTTTATTGTGATTTAACTTATTTCTATCATATGAATCCCCATGATTTCAGCTACCTTAGTGTATGATGTCTTTCTTAGATTTTATTTGGTGATAGGTATACCTTCTTGTCGGCGAGAATTTTGACTGTAGAGAGGACTGTCATAGTTGATGTTGTCATTATTAGAACAAAAAGTGTATCATATTGTATGATATAATGGAAATTATCTAGGGTCTATATCATATGGATGACCTTGAGGGAACTCCACAACAATGGGAGGATGATCTCACTATATTTCATCATTGTAGGGAAGACCTTCACTACAGCTCCCATCATAGTGTGGACTACTATCCTAGCATGATATCTAACTATGGGGATAATATATATAGTGTGCATCCTATAGAGAGCCTTCAGAATGTTCTATGAAATGGGTAAGACCTTCTTGTTTCTTGATTTCATTATGGTTAGGGACTTAAAATTGAATTCCATAATAGAGAAAACTACCTTCATAGGTTGACGTCCGACTATAAGAAGAATATATATAGTGTATTTCCATGGGAGGACCATCAAGGAAACCAAAAACAATATAATGGCACTCTTTAAGGAAAATAATCTATTATAAGGTGGGGATACAATGAACCTATTCAAAAATTAATCTATAATGATCGATCCTTTCTTTCCCATGAAGTATGCCCTCATAGGGTCTCTAGCGATGAACATTAAAGCTAGTGGAAACAACATTGTATGGAGTATCATTAGAACACCAAAATCAAAATACATTATTTTCAAATGGATTGACATGATCATGAGCATATATTTGTAATGTGTGTATTTTATCAAGAACATTATGTTGTATAGAAACATGCTTATAAATATTATCACCATTTTTAGCATCCTTTTGAAATATTTTTTGGGTGTTATCCTATTGGAAAATGGGGCCACATTTTGATGGTAAAAGTATTTATGAATGAGTTCCTACATGAGAGGTTCATGTGATCCAATCAGGATACATTGACATACATCTTGAGTTTCTTCCTGGTTATATGCCGACCATTGATTGTCTAACACATTAGACATGTTTATTCCAATTGGTACAAGTATTCGTTCCAGATGAATTTGTCCTTGTATCATAGATTATATTAGTCATCATTTATGGATTGGAACAGGGATGCCGGTCTGATCTAGATTGCCTATTTTATTTTGTGCACAAGTCCGCACTTTTGGGGAGTTGGGTTCATGGCCCCAACTCATTTATTTTTTTCAATACACAATATTATCTTGACTGGTCTTGAAGATATAATCTATAATTGATATTTAAAACTACATCATTTTCAGGATGTTTTGAAATATGTATATAGAAAAAATGAGAATAAACTCTCATTATGATTTTTGAGTATGATTTTGATACTGATTTGGTCATCCATGTGTTTATAGTGGATAGAAGATGTTCTCTTATGATGGTTTAGATAATAGAATTTCCCCTGGTTTATAGTTGGGATACACAATATCATTTCACCAATTGCCATCATATATAGTTTACATACTTCTTATTTGAAAGAATTATTTTTCATCAGATCATTTTCCATTTTATTTTTCTTATGAGATTGAGATGAACTCACATGATGTTTTATATACTTATATTTTGTTGATACAAATTTTTACTGGTGGGATTATTTATGATATGTAGGAATTTGAATCTTCTCATTGATTTCCACCGTATTTGACTGGGTTAATTGTTATTAGGGGTCATAATTTGACTCTTTCCCTGAATGACTACAACCAAAATTGATTGGTTGGCTTAATATTAATCAAAAGGGTTTTCCTCATTCCTATATCTTCCACCAAATTTGGATGACGAGATTGGAATTCATTAGTAGAAATTTGACTCTACTCATAGTAGAGTTCAATTGTATTCGACTGGTGGTCTTCATGTTGGAGTCCCTATTTTTATGATGGTATTATTACACATTGGAAGGTATTTTCATATATATATAACTTGTGGCTCTATTTTTGTGGTGAGACAGACCTTCATAGAATGGAATTTTCACTTGCTCGTAATGTGCACCATATATTTGTGATGGGATCCAAAAGAGGGGGTATGATGATATAACATCCCAAATAATGACACTCTGTATGTATGAAAGACCTCCTCCTTTAGAACTAGTATGAGCTACTACTTCTAATTATATGACCGCTACATTCGATTGGCTATGCGAGCAGACTGTGTCTGTCAGACATTATCAGGGGAACTCATTGTCATATCCTCTTTAGAACACAGAGACTGAGTCACACATTGCTGATGAAAATGTATCCCAGTAAGGTCTATATCATAAGTTAACCCAGGAATCTGTGATGAATTAATTATTGTTGACATCATTTGCCTCATTATTATAAGGGAGGTAACCTTTTTCACATTCTACGGACAGACTCCAAAAATGGTTTTGGGTGAAAAATAGGGCAACCTGGTTCTGGACCGTTGGCTTCCATTATGTGGATGACTGGTGGTAGTTTATAGCATAAAGTGATTTTCTTTTTACCTCCAAAAAGAAGAGAGAACTGTATAAATCGAACTCAGTAATCATTGCATTTGACACACTTCATTAATTATGTTAGACGGACTAATGTGTTTTGTTCTTCATCGAGGACCCAATTGGCTATGTAGTTGTGAAAATATGTGTTTGAGAAAACCTCTAGTATTCCATTGGATTGCATATATCTCTTTGAAGTTCCTTGAAATTTACATGACAAGTAAAATAAACCTCGATATAATTATCATCTCATGACCACATGTGATATTGATAATCTTGTTTGAGCGTCATCTTATTATATGTGAATGTGGCTTGAGGTGGTGTAACCCCCCCTCCCCTGACCATGTTTAAGGATTCACGTAAGGATTAAATGTATTGTTTTCTATCTAGACATATGGTTTTAACCAAGGAAGTAAATGTTTTACTAGGAAAAAGAAATTATATTATTTTTACATTATAAATGTGGATAAATAATTGAGTAGTCCTGGTGTGTGATTGACGAGGGTTATGCTTTTGTGGAATTACTCCATATCGGGTAAAATGTCCACATATGGTCTCCAACTAGTTTATTTTATGATCCAGAAACACCCAACGACACTTTTATCTAGGATTCATAGACCTTCATTACAATGGAAGGTTCTCAATAGATGATGATTTGGATAATGAAACTTAAAGACACATATTAGTTGAATAGATGGGAACATGAGATTATCCAACAATTTTTAGAGAAATTATTTCTTATTCCGGTGATCTATTATATATTTATCAAATGTTATTATGTTGTTGAATCATTGGTTATTTCCCAAGCATGTATCAATGGATTTCCCCAATGATGGAATATCAGTCATTAATAAACTTGTGATTGGAATCATTTTTTTCTATAGTCCTCCATTGATGAAAATATATAATTATATATCAATGGTTCTTGGTCAATGTTACCCTTCTCTGATTGGATCATGAATTTCTTCATTTTATATTGTGGAAAAACAGGTTTAATCGAATTTTTTGAGGCGCTCTATAGTTTATCATCATCCAGGGGAGATGGTAATTGTTCTGATGTGATGGTTTAACCCATAAGATGGTCTTCCTATATATATATATATATATGTCTACATTATTAGAAGACACATAATTCATTTCCACCAAACAAGACACATCACCCTTTATGTTCATGTGACAAGGACCCATCCATTTAGTTTAACATCATGTGACCGTGTGGTGTAGGATAAAGGTTCCTAGTAATTATTTGATTAGGGACTTATACCATGGAAGGAAAAATTATCTAGAAGAGTTGTAGTATTCAGTTCAAAGGTGCCCCTACATGGGGTATATCCTTGATAACATTAGGGAGTGTTGTGATGTGGTGTTTGGGCCTCCGGAAGGATTCTTACATATCACAGGATTTTGGGCATCAAGGCATTGATTATTCGGTAAGATGGGTCATATCAATGAATGTTTCCAATAAAAGAGGAATTATTTGGGTAATATAATGACGACTAAGGCAATTTTGGAGTTGGAGTTGGGACTTATACCAGAAATAGGCTGTGATTAATTGGGGTTCATGATTTGGGTTAACCTTTAAAAATTATACCATTTGAGCTCGGAACTTAGACATACATCTTATATATACTGGATGGGGTAGGAATCAAAGTTTTCATAGTTCAATATATTTGATAGTTCTCGATGCATAGGATTTCTCCATATATATTATAGTTATGATTGGAATTATAGTTCTCATAGTTCAATGTTTTGATGTTATAGGAATCATGATCATAATAAACCTTTAAACCGACATGATTCATTCTCTATATGAAAAACAAATGGAAGTGGTATATCTAGAATACCACACACGTTCCCTTTCCTTTGTAAGGAAAATTATTACAACATTACAAAATATTACAGGATGAGTGCCCCACCTCCAATCATTAAAGGGGATTACTCAAAAAGTGATGCCCTAGAATCGGTCCAGGGATAGGGGGTAGTGTCGTTCCACATCAAAAGGAAATGCAAGCATGTTTTACATTAGTTATCACTCAAAATCATGGAAGGTAAAAGCCATTGTTTACACATAATCCCTAAAATGGGGATTTTATAAATAATATCCCAATGTTGGACCCCAGTATACAATGGGAATGTAAACTTATTGAAATTTTTGATAGTCTTCAGCATTGATGGGACTACACATGTGACTAAACTTGAAAAGGGTATGTAAGCAGAAAAGGGATCTCTAGTGTGGCTGATGATTTTATCATACGAGTATTGTAGAATAGGAATGGTATTTGGCTTAATTTGGTAGACAATATAGTGAAGATCAAATCAGTGATGTGACATAAATAGAAAGAATTTGTTGGAACTAATGGTTGGAATTCCCTAGGATACCCTATTCAATGTACCATTTTCTCATGTTTGATGGGTTTTCCCCTTATAAAATACTTCTATATAAAAGGGGGATTAATCCATATACGGTTATGGTATGCGGGTTAGGATGTGGTCTATGTATCATGGTGGTAAACATGATTTAGTTCCAGCTGCGTAAATTGGTGGTATGAGGGATGAACTTTCATTCCCATAGATGTTTGTTACATGGTTCATGGTTCCTCTCTCATAGTATTTTCCTAAATGGGGTACATATATGAAGATGGTGTATTTTTCTTGCACTACTTATTGAATTCATCATAGAAGGATGTTTGTTTCGCAGTTTATCAACTCTTATTATATATTCTTCATTAACAGTGCACGATAGGTATTTTCTACATAGAATTTTCTGAAGGGCCTTTTTGTTTTAGTTCCATTATCTTTTCATGCCATTGGAGCACTAGATTAAATTATCCTAAATCATAAATTTTTTCAATGTCTTACCTTTTTAATTCCCCCTCGTAATCATCTAATATAAGAATTAATGTATTGGGTCTTTGGGTCTCACAACAACTTTCATGAAGACCATGGATGAATCACCCTAGTCGTGAATGACTCTATCAATAGAGGATTACATGGGATATTGTTTTTGGAGGAGAAAGTCACTCTATAGGTCCGATTAAGGACATCACTAGGATGATTCCATTCACTTTGCATCACCTGTGAACCATCCATGTTCACAGAAAATGTTACATGGGGTGAGTTTCTTTACCTCTATTTCGCAAATGAAATCATTCATAGGGGACTATAGTCATCATTTTATTTTAAATAACCATTTGGTTCGTGGATGGTTTTTGGCATGGGATACCATAAAGAGCAATAATCTTCAAAAGATATTTATCCTTCATAATTCGACCTTTTCCTTTTCCAATTTTTATCTTTTATGTATTTATTTTTCAAGTCATCAATCGATTTGTTTCAATTCCTTTTGAAAATAAATGGGAGTGAATGAATTCCCATTTCAAAAATTTTAGGACCAAATAGAACACCCTGTTTTCTGTCCTTGAGATGTAGTAATTGAAGTATTAATGACATTGGATCATGGGGAAACTGTCTTCCATACACACCGATGATGATTTCGTAACACATTTCATGAAAGTGTGTGTGATTATAGATTTTACCCATAAAATAATAGAACCAAAATATTTTGATTATATTGAGGTTATTATATAATAAGTATATAAGAATAGTTTTTGGGTTTTTAAAAAAAATTAATGAAATTTGTTAACTATTGAAAATTACCTATTCTTAGGGTATCTATTTTTCTTTATCTACAATAGCATTCCTAGGATGGATTTATACCAAACTAAGAGCCTCAAGGATGAGTATAGGTTTATTTATAAGTGTTTTTGGAAGTTATTTTATGACCCAATTGGTTTTAAATTTTTTAATAGAGGGTTGACCATATATAGAGGTGGTTGGTGTCACTTTTTTAAATTTTTTAAAAGAGAAAATTACACCAATTTTTTTTTGAATTTAACGTGGAAATAATAATTGAAAAATATAAATCATATTATTTATATGGTGGATATATTTTTATAAAATATTTTTTGGAAATTTTTCATGTTAATTGTTCCCCTTATGTATTAATTTTTGTCTCTTATTCAACTTGATATTGTCTTAATCACGGTGACTAATTTTCACAATCTTCTATATTCATACATGTAAAAAATATGTTTTCATTATTTTATATTATAAATAAAGTCCCATCCAAATACATAATAATTCATTTCAAATTTATATTTACCTATGTGGAATCTTTTATTTTCATTTTAATCCTGATGATGTGTTGACAAAAAAAGTTTTTATAAAGAAAAAGTCCAAACAATTAAAATATTTTTATATCATATTTATTATGAAAATGTTATCAACGTCCTAAAGTTTATTAATATATCAATAATTGAACTATTTTTTATTGAAAAATATATTCAAAATATATTTTTCTTTAATATGATTTATAAATTAATAGAATATTTTAAATTAGAATTAAATATTTTCTATATTCATCAAAAACTAAAACTACCCAGAAAAATACCACAAATAAACCCAAAACTAGTATTGATATTACACATTAAATATGATTATTATATTAATAAATTAATTTTACAAAGAGAAAAAATTTATTTTTTAAATAAGTGAAAAATGATAACGTGACAACCAAGCCTTTTAGAAAAGTATATATTTTAAGCATAAAAATATATTTATTATTATCTCATATAACGAAAATATATCTGGTTAATGATAAAAATTTGAATTAAATTATAATACATAAATTTAATTACAATAAATAGAATGTTTTTTAAATTTATTGATAAAAACCACAGTTTTCGGAATATTAATTTTTTTAAAAAGGGTATCTCTTTTATTTTAAGTAGATATTTGTTTCATTTTTAATTATATTTTCACCAAATAAATAATTATATAATCATCATTAAACCATATTTTCATCATTTTTTTAATATTATTCGTACCCTCCACTCCAAATTAAAGTTAAAAAAATTCATATTAAATATTATTATTTTACCCATATGTCAAATTTCATTTGCACTCAGTATTGTATGTTCTATAAAAAGACCAATACTTAGTTAATAATTATTAAAATATTTAATCACTTATTCCACGATATATATGTTTCATATTTTTATTTATTAGACAGAAAAAGTTTTTTAATACCTATATTGCTGATGATACTATTCAATTGGCCATTTTAATATTTATAAGGGTCATATTACTATTCCAAAGTTCATTTTTTTATTACATCAGTATATGTCTGTTAACTTCTATAAATGCTTATTATTTTCGTACTTATGAATTTATATTGTTTTTTGTGTTCATTATGTTATTTTATGTTATTTTTAATAGGTGAAATAATCATTAAAATGGAAATTTCATTGATAGAGTTTTGAGTTATTATAGTGACTTCTCAACTTAAATGGTTTGTCTTCCTTGTTTATTAGACCCTTATCAACTGAGATAAATTTAACCTATAACTCCATAAAACCCATAATATATCATTTATAGGAATATAATAAAATGTTATTAATATATTTTTAATCCATTTTGTAGGATTGATCATCCATTCCATCACATTAAACTCATTCTGATTAACTGTTAAATGGTCAAAGTAATAATCTCATATATATCTCATACTTATTTAATAAATAGCACATATCTTTTTTCCTGTAAAATTATATTATCCCTCATTTAAAAATTAAAGAAATATTTTATAATCATGAATATTGAAAAATTTATTTATATTCATGATGATACATTGACACCAAGATACCTCAAAATGACCAACACATGAAATAAAACAAATTTAATAGAACAACACATGAAAATAAAACAATTAAATGAATAAAAATAATAATATATTCACAAAAAAATTCTTAAAGAATTTAAATTATTATTATAACACAACTAACCGTGATGATTGATGATATATTAGTGAGTCATGATTCAGGCTTCGATTTTCCTTAAAAAACTATATTATTTTCAATTAATTTGCATTTAATTTTTTATTATCTATTACATTTGATTTGATTTATTGTTAATTAATAGTGGTATATTATATATTATTTACTAGTTTATTTATTTAAACCATTAATTAGTCTTGTAATTATAATACATTTAGAATATTATTTTTAAATTTTTTTTATTTCCCTATTTTATTTTTATTTATATTTATTTATCACTCTTTATCCACCTAAAATTTTATCTATATAATAATATTACACATAAATTATGTTATCATTTCTCCCTTTAATTTTTATTTTAATAGATGCTAATTTTTATGTTTTTCTTCATATTAGTAATTTAGATAAAACAAATAAATAATTATAATAGAAAAGAAATTACATTTTATATGATAATGATGAAATATTTAATAATCTTGAATATCTTATATTACATAGATTTTATTTTTGTTAATTATATTTTTCAATAATTTAGTAAATGTTTTTCAATCCTATTTTAAAAATTATTTGAAAGGTTACAAAATTTTGTAATCTTATGATAATATAAAGATAAAATATGGCAACATTTTTATGGTTTTCACATTAATTTTCAATGATATTTTTAACAAGATTTACTACATGAGAAAATATTAATATTTGGTAACATATTAATAATTTTTTTTAAATTAAATCATTATATTTATGATTTTTTATCATTATCTCATTCTTTAAAACTAATGATAGTCTTATGAATGTCAAAAGGGATTAAATCAAATAACATATATTTTATACCCATTTAAAATTAGTATCTTCCTTGGAATTATTATTTATCTTTTTTCATTGTCCTATATACTTAATCCTTTTAAATTTTCATATCTCTAAATTTATCTATATTTATATTTTTAATAAGTGAATACAATAATAAAAATATTTATCTATGTTTTTAGGCTGTGTTGATGCATTTCAAATGAACTATTTATATAAGTAAATATATATAAAAAAGATTATTTAATTTTATAATAAAATTATAATAAACTATTAACTTTTCATGAATGTGTTCCCTCTTCGGATTCACTATTCCAATCTTATTTTGCTAATTATTTTCTGAGTAGATAAACATTTATTTAATTAACTTTTAAAATTTCAAAAAAAATAAAATAAATTTTCACTATATTGTGTAAATATATAAACCCATACATTTTTGTGATACATATTAAATATTATATGATGAATATTCATTACATATAATTTTTATCAATTAAACTGTATATTATATCTAGTATCTTTTGAAGCTTAGAAACATAAAAAATTGTTTCATAAAATAGCTAAATCATCTCCCACTAGTTTCTTGATATGTATAAACATTTCATAATATATCATTATTAAAACCATAGTCCATAACTAATGAAAATAGATCCTAAAAATGGTTTCTAATAGTTCTTACATAAGGGTAAAAATGGGCTATGAATGATGTAATAAGTTTTACATGAGAATAAGGGTATAAGAACATGATTTTACTATTTTAAGATAATAACATAGATATAAAAGATCATAGACTTCATTAATGGAAAAATCATTTTATTTCATGTGAATTATATCATAAGTGAATGAAATAACATGATCAATTATATTATAACACTAACATTGGTCAAGGAATTTTTTCATACAACTAAGAATAAAAAATAATTTACTAACTTGTCAAGGCTCTATTTGGAATCCATCTTAGTAAAATCATTTCACATCACATAAAAAATAAAATGAGAATGATACGTAATACATATATATTATAATAGTAATATAATCACATGAAATATAAATAAATAATCACATAATAATGGATTGGATAATTTGGGACATCATAAAAATGACTACATGGCCTAATCTAGGTTTATATAAATGGGTAAGGCCCCACCAAAAATCTTATTAAGATTGTCTCTTGAGACATAACGATGTCTCGAGGGGTTATAATAGTCCATGTATGATACATACAATGTCCAATTATTTTTTATATTAATGTTCTAATACATAATAAATATATACATATATATTTAAACTATTATATGATATATATATATATATATATATATAATTTCTTGAATTAGTAAAAATAATCATAAACTATCCAATATAATTTGGAGAATGGTAGAAAGATTGTAAAACCCCAGATAAAATGATTATAAACATTTAAAAATATATAAAAGATACAATAATAATATATCAATGTCAATTATGTATATGATTTAATATTGTGTGTCAACATAGATAATAATAATTTACTAATATCATTGAATATAATTGGAGATAAAACATTTTTTATTTGGAATCAATTTTCTTAAAAATTAGTTAAATTATAAAAGATAAGTATTTATATATGTATCCTTATATACTTGTAAGCGTATTCATAAAATATTGACGTTTTATGAAAGTGGTAAAATACACTCATTGTGATGAATTTTTATAAATAACATTACTTTTATGTTAAAAAATTGATCTATTAAAATAGTATCCTTAAAATAAACATTCCATGTTAAATAATTGAATCAAATATGTGAAATATTTATAAATAAACATAAAAAAGTTTAAATACATTAAAAGACAATAAAAATTCATCTTATCCATAATAAAATAATTACATATTTACTGAATAATATCTTTAACCTATATAATTAAATTGTGTAAATATTTTCTTTCATGGTATTCCAACAGTACGACCATATTTCCTATAAATTAAATGATTGTAAAATGAAACATAATACAATGAAGTTATATGGATTAATTATATTTTATACTAAAGGATAGTATACATACTCCAACCACATGAAATAAATATTGAATTCGATATATATCACTATAATAAATCTCAGATGAGAAACCCATTGCCTTATGTTCAAAAGAGTTTTGAACATTGTACATAATGTCTTAGATAAGAAAATTATATTCATTAATAACATAAATAATATAATCTTCATCACATATCTAATTTATTATAATTTTATTATGTTTATTTATGAACAATTTTTTGGGTTATAATATTTAATTTCATTGAGCATTTGTTTCATGTTTTTATGGGTGTTTCCTTATGCATAATTTATAAGACTTATTGATAAATGGGAATAGCATCTACGAAAGTTAAATTATTTTTTACTAATTAATATTTAATATTTTATATGATCTTATATATTATTTGGTTATATGGTATGAGGATAATGCATAAGATAAAATCATAATGAACAAGAATTAATTTATATTTGTGGTTTTTTCAACCATCATGAAAAAGCCTCATTTAATTTAATATTATACCTAAATATCTATTAAATAACATTATATATGTCTTATTTAACATATTATAATATTTTCTAACAGAAAAAGTGTTATATAACGATTTATAAATTCAATAATTAAAAATAGAAACGCAACATCCCCAAAGGAGGTGAATAATGTCCTTATAAATGATGTTTTCATTTTTATAACAAAATTAAAGGAGAATATTAGTAATGATTTATAATAAATTAAAAACAAAAATTCCATATATATATTATACAATATTAATCTTTTTACTTTTATAGGGTAGGTGAGGGTAGGATACTAAATAAAAAGAAACTAAAATAGAAAGAGAGAGGGTATGAAGTGTCGAATGTTGTCTCCTTGAGCACATACATAAGGGTGATTGAAATGGTCATTTTAAGAGAATATAAAGACAAAAACATGTGGATGTGTTTTGTTAGATTAATTTGAAAAAATATTAGAAAAATTAAAATCTTGTATTGTGTGAGCATAAGGGGTAATGAGGGGTTATATTTATAGTGGATGAGATGTGTGGTTTTTGATTATTAGTTTTATTAGATTATTATTTTTGGATCAAGAATATTAATAAAATTTATTATATTGAATACGTACATAAACTTTAGATTTTATTTATATAATTTAATCTTTCATCCTACTTGACAAAATCATGACACAAATATTCATTTATTCTCTTATTATATGAAACACTTCAAATTAATGTATTTCTATAATAAAAAAAATATTTTAAAAAGGAACTCCATAACCATTATTCTTCCTATATATTTTCAAAATGGACTCCATTTTTTGAAAATAATTATCTAAAAATGATTAATTAAATTTTTAATTAATATCATCATTTATTTTATTTGATGTGTAGAAAAATAATTACTCCATCATTATTTTATAATTATATAAGGTAATTATATCTTCATTAAAGATTAAAAGGAAATTACCATAATATAAATAACATTTTCTAGTCTTCAAAATTAACTAAATAGGTTAATATTTCAGATAAATAATACCATATTAAAATAAAATAGTTATTAAAAAAATAAATGTGACATTCTGTGATTTTCTTCAGCTTAAATAACATCAATGTATTTTTTATGTACAAGAATCCATAATATAGAAAAAACTAAAACCATCTGTGTTATGGGTACAATATAAATATTCATATAATATTTTTGAATTCTTTCTTAAAATTTTTTATTTATTATTATTTTATTTTGAACCAAAATAACTCTAAATACACTTCTCTCTGGTAACAAAAATCTAAAGGTTACTATTCATATCAATAAAAAAAATATTTATTAAATTTGGAAATTAATAATAAGAATATGAAATCCAATTTTCAAAATTCAAAACTTATATGCGGAAGAGTTTAATTTAATATTAATACAGAAAGACGCTACGAAAAACCATTTTAATAAAAAATATATTTTTAAGAAAAATAATTTGTTCAATAAAAAAGAAGGAATAAGGATAATTAAAATAAAATAAATTATATTATTTATAGGTAAATATTATTTATTTTAATATTATATTATATTAAAATAATAAATATACTTATAATATAACAGAATTGATAGTTTTATAAATATTTATATTTTTCCATATTCACTAAAAATAAAATACTATCAAAAAATAAAAAAAATCATCCTAAGTTAATTTTTACATGATTATTTTCAAAATAAATTAATATTTTCATGAAGAATATATATGTGTATTATATTTTGATTTTAGATCATTTCTCCATTAAAATGATGTAAAATATTTTTTAGAAAATATATTTTCTGATGCCTAAAATTAGATTTTCTCTTATCATAAGACTATCATCCTTATTAATTTAATTTAGAAACATATAATACAATATGTACAATTGTAATTTTATTAATTTCTATTCACAATATTGATTAATTTTATTTATTTTTATTTAATTCCATGTTGTTTATAAAAATATTTTTTTATAAAAACACATCATTTATATTTAATTAGTTATTATTTTCATTTATAATTAATCGATAACTGGGGAATTTGTTTTATAAATAGGTGTAAACTATATTTTATTAATCTTATTGACTCCTAGAAATCCAATGGATATTTTAAAACAATAACTATTAAATAATAATATTTAATCATTTGTTTAATCTTGGTGGTATTTATAATATATGATATCGAAGAAGTTAAATTTCAAAAGGGACAAATGTAAAATATTGGGGTGTTACATTTTAGTTGAATTTATTAATTAGAATATAAGAAATATGATCTATATGAATTTTATTAGTATATTGTGAAATTCTTTCAAGATTAGAATAAATAGTTGAATAAGAATAATTAGGGGATCATAGGCTATTTTCCATGAGATGACTGATTTATTTAAATAGAATAACTGAGAAAATAAATTTGAATAAATGTAGATTTTTCTTTATAATGTATGTGAAATTGATGAAGAATAACCACATATATTATTTTGAAATAATAGTAACCATGGGTAACCAAATTTGTGAAAATATATTATATTTTAAAAAACTGGAAATATTAGTTTCAATTAACTAATATATGAAATTATAATGAAATGGAGTGTTTTTTAGAGAATAAATGAATACATAAATGATGTGTTATATATGTAAGAAAATATTCAGAAAAATAGGGATTCCATAAATGTAATGAAGTAGATAATTATCTTTGTTTTAATGGTGAATTTTTAATAAGAAAAAACCATAATCGAATGGTTTGTTTTTTTGCTAAAGGTAATAAGAGGGAAGGATTTGGGGAAGGATAACCAGATCATATTATATAAATATTTTTCTAGATCATTAGAAAATTGGTGAATATGGATTAGCTACAAGATATTGTGTATAAATAGATCAAAATTATTAAAAAATATAATAAATAGATTTATAAAATGTTATATAATGCAAATATACAATATTTACTTTGTTGTCGAGTATCCTTGATGAGTTTTTTTTAATTGAAGAAGTTGAAATTGTCTAAATGGATATCAACCAAAATATGTACTTTGAAATAAATGTAATACTTTTCATTGAATACAAAATTGGAAATTTAAATAAAACCCATGAATATATATAGGGAAAATCTGAATAAACTATGTGACTCAAGGTATTTTGGGATATCATTATGAGACATCTCGTATATATAATTATATTGTTGTAATAATTTCAATTAAATGAGGGATGTATTAAGAACCTTCAGACTCTAGATTTTATTTTTAAACAAGGACCATCAATTAAATTGAATGATTGATTATATAAGGGAAACCATGATTTTGATTAATAAACCAACATCTAATGTATTAGAGAATACCTCGTGGACCTCCAATCTCTGGTATCTAATTAAATACTATTTATTTTTTCAACTGTAAATAGAGTGAATGTTATGTTTGGATTTGACAGATTTTTTGAGACATAATTAATTATATTTATATCAATGAAGATCATAATATTAATTTTTTATGAGGAACATATATAAAGATATATTCTATTTGTGTCATTATACAAATGGACGTCTCATTTAATGCTATAAAAAATTTGAAAATGAAGGTGTATAATATGATGTGAAATGTATGAAGAAAAAAATTTGATCCGCCATTTTCTAAAGTTATTTATAATTTTAGGTATATATATTTATGATGTTTATATACAACCTTATGAATAATCCAATACATGTTGGGGAGACTATGAAGAGATAAAAGTAGTGAATATGTTTTTACTAGCATGTTAATGGTTATAGGTACAATGTTGGAGACAAATTTATTTCATTTTAAAAAATAATTAAATGGAAATATTTGATGAAGAATCAAATAAAGAGGAAGATGTTGATTCTATATAGAATGAAATGGATCAACATGGTTAATGATGTAACACCATCTCAAAACTGATTAATGAAAAGGGACATACTACCTCACATTAAAATGACATCTTATGATCAATGATAAAATATTAAAATTTAAATTAATTTATAATTAATTTATTAAGGCTATAGTTTGTGAGCAATTCCACATATTATAGAAGAATAATAATGTCACCAAGATTGTAATGGATGTACAGAAGGAATTGACATAAAATATGGTGAACGAGCATGAATATTAATTTAATTTAATAAGAGAGAGTTATTATGTATAATATTAGTATATAATTATTGATTAGAATGATATTATAACATTTATTAAAGTTTAAATGATCACCCTCTACCAAAAGATTCAAGAGAAATGGATAAAGCTAAATGATCAAGAATTTATCCATCATCATCATTATCAATTATTTGAGAAATGTGTTGTTGTAATAAAGCATCAAATTTTATAATTTTATAAAAACATAATCATTCTAGTTGTAAATATTATTTTATAAGTATTTGGGAAGCATACACCTCATGAAAATTGAATATAAATAACTATTTCATTAAAATTGATATACACATTGATTTTTTTCAATCAAATAGAATTGCAGAAATTGAAATTTTAGACATATATTGGTGATGAAATATTCTAAAAGTACAAAAATATATTAGGTATACATGTGAACCTGTGTGGGGACGTTTGTTAACTATTTCTACCTTGAATGAGTTGTAAAACAACCCAAAAATATAAAGTACCAAAATTTAGATTCATTGATCTAAATAAAATAGATTTAGATATTTTTTATTATTTTAATATTTATAAAGGTTTTAGAATTAGTAAAAAATAAATTTTTGTACAAATGTATCAATATATATATTCCTAAAAATGATTGATGTATGGGGAATCATTCCTGAATGAAACAAAAAAACTACTAATGAGATATATATCATTACCTAATAATTGGGGGGGGGGATATTGGTCCCACACATCACATTATGATAATAATATGTATGTGTTCCACCATATCATAAAACATTTCTCATATCATAACTCATGAAATGAAATAGTTTTCGTAAATTTATCATCATATAAAAAACTATGTTAAATTGATATGTATCATAATAATTTCAACATTTCTTCAAGTAATAACACATAAAAATATATAGGTTTCACAAGAATTTTACACATTGTAATGCCAGGAAAGAAAATTGTTTTATTAAACATTGTTTCTTTATAAACATAAACTATATATAGAAGATATAAAAATGGTTTCCTTGGATCATTTCCCTAATGAAACACATGTTTCAACAATGGATTACATTTTTAATGTAATGTAATATTATAATATTACTTGAGGAATTTTTCAAGGAATGTTACATTTCATTGAAAATGAATTTTTGGAACATAAAATTTATTAAATATTATAGAAATAATTTTCATTTTAAAATAAGATGAAAAATTATAAAAAATACATTTAATATATTTTAAAAATCATCTAGAGAAAATTATCATTTCTACATTAAAAAACACTTCATAAGGCATAAAAAATTAATTCATATTTTTAGGAAAATATTATTAAAAAACATATAAATGATGATTTGAAAATAATTTACATCAGCTGATATGTAAAATATACATTCATAATTTAATAAAAAAAAATTTAAAAACTAAATAAATTTCAAAACCTGTCTTAAAATTTGCATTAAAAACTTTTAAATGAATCTTTTAAATATATTAAAATGATTCATATGAGAAATATAATTTCAATTTTGTAAATTAACTTTTTACATATTATTAAAAATCAAGGTACATTTATAAAACTACCTGAAAAAATAATAGGTAATCATTAGTGAAAATAATAGTTATGAAAAAATGATATTTCATTCAGGTCAGTCACATAAAAAATCCTTTCCTTTTTTTGAGAAAGTAAAAAAAAGGTATTTATGGAAAATTTAAATGATTTTTATTTAGAATTTAATATTATATGTTTAAAAATAATTAAAATATTATTTAAAGAAACATTATTACTGTTAAATTTATTTTGGAAGTCATTTTTAGAGAAGATGGTTTTGGAGAGAAATAGGGATTTGACCAAATATAGAAATAAAAATAATTTTTCATAAAAATGTTATTATGATCTCATGAATACATAATTAGGGGAAATAAAGGAAAAAATATGTTCTCCTGAAATAATTAGTGGATAAAAAAATTTAGTAGTTTACTGAGTGATGGGTCATAAGAATTTATAATCTAAAATATAACAATATAATATATTGACAAATCATGAAATTTTATTGCAAAAACCTTACCACTTTGGAATCTTTTGAAAGATGGACCCAATTATAGAATAAAAACAAATGAAAAATTGATTGTTTATAAATTATTATTATTCATTATTGTAAATTTTATATAGGAATAATACACACATCATAGAATAATACAGATTCGTAATATATCTAATATCCCAATAGGGGATTATTGTAAAAAAGACCTTTAATTATAGTGTAAAATTCGTAACATAGAACCTAAGAAATAGTGATGAAAATATTGATATATAAATGAAAATATAATTAGTTGAATAATAGTAAACATTATTCATATAATATATTTAAACAATAAAAAAATTAGTTTTCTAAACATAAATTAGTGAATATGAAGTAAAAAAGTGAGGTGAAAATCTCTTACAATTTTTTTTCAAGACCTCATTCCTCCAATGATTCCCCTAATGTGATTCCAATGATGAACAATTGATAATTCCCTCTACATCCCATCTCTAGTATGCCACAAGATGGGGTCTATCACTAAGGGTATAACAATCTCAAGTATGAAAGGCATTAAACTCTTTAATAATATATGATTCAGATATAAGATGAATCATCCAAAAAACCTCCACAACACAATTTAAAATGGAAAATGAAACCATCCCACATGCATGTATAAATAGATTTTGATACAAATAAAATCACCAATATAAATTCCCAACGCGATGATAATATAGTGACATAACAATTGTCAATGATATAAGCAATTTTGGTTTGGAGTGGCGCAAGAAGTACGTTTGGAAGCCTCAATATATATATATATATAGGGTGAGAATATAAGTAAACTCAAATAGAAAATCAGTCTCTCATGTTCATGTGAACGAATCATACATATTCACTTGTGAGAAAACAATAGAACTAAAAAACACCTAAACGGTCATATTAACCATACCTACCTCACCATGGACCACTCATCATGTAATGTAATTCATGTACTAATGTTTAGAATAAATAAAATTAATTATTGGGTACTTTTTCCCACATTCCCACTGATTAGCTACTCTCTCACCCAAATGAAAAATGTCTTGGCACTCCCACCACATCAAAATATAATAGAACCAATATCTCTTAAACACACTTATGACAATAAAAAATTCACATCTCATCATAATGTCACATATGATAATGTATCAAAACTCATCCAAAAGATACATAGGCCAACATATCACTGCTCATCACAATGACACCTGGGAAACCACATTACAACTCATCTTGAAGACACCTAGGATACCACATATCATCCTAAAATGAACTAAAATAATTCAAGAATACATTTATTATGCAATACCTACATCTCACATAAACTGTATTATGTAAGAGTGGGTGGCCAATAAACCATCTTTCTACACTGATGTGGGAAAAGACACCCCCTATTTGTTTATATGGGTGTTTTTCACATTGTTCTCAACATGGGTAGGTTGCTTATAAAAAATCACAAGAATATTGAAATATATACATAGTATAAACACTCAATACCATGCTATGGGTCATAAAAATATCAACTCGTGACATCGTTACATTTACTGACACCTATAAATACATAACACCACCTAACAAGCCAGAAAACTAATTACATATTTCAAAAAAAATTAATTTAATCACCCCATTTACATAATTATTTATCATCAAACACATTTAACCACAAAACCCAGTTTTTTTTGAATTATTAAATTTTCACCCCATGAATAAAACCAAATCATTACATTTTAATCATTATTAAAAAATTATTTATTGAATCCATCACTATTCAGTAATCTAGAAGAAAGTAAACACAATTCAAAAATAGCAGAACATTCGGTCACATCGCTTCCCTAAATCAACAACCCAAAATCAATAATCCTTACATACCATAACCACACATATCCATGCCAAATTATTTTCCACACATCATAAAACATCAAGACCTATATTTACATATTTTTAAATGTTTTTATAATTACATTCCACTTGAATTTATTGGTATTATCACCCGGACCTGAATCATGGGGAACCCAATTCATAAATGAAATATATCAAATAAAAAAAATTCTATTTAGGGTGATATAAATATGTTGAATACAAAGAAATAATCATAAAATAAATCTGGAGAAAAAAAATCCCCCAATGAGTTAAATTTTCACCAGGGCATCAAACCAAATCAATCAAATTATCACAAATAATGTCATATATTTAAAACCATGTGAACGATACCCATTTACACTTAAATTACAATTTAAAATAATAATTATAATTTATTAAACAAAAAATTACTTAATATATATATATATATATAATGAAAATACCTCCCAAAAGATATACAAATAAAAAACAATAAAAATCCAGCAGTCATAATGCTTTTCAACTCCCAAAACACGACATAAATAAGACGGATGCCAGAGAACCACATATACAACACAAGAACCATATATCACCCTATACGATACATAGTGTCAATCTATATGAAACCCAAATGCAGCCTAAATCCATTAAAACACCCACATAGTTAATACTTTAAGAAGAACTGAATAATACTAATAATGAAATGGGGAAGAACTCACCATATATCATCTATATATCACCACTGAATGACCATTGGGATCAACAAATAAAAACTGGGGAAAAGTGTTGGATAATCAATTTATTGTGCCAAGTGTTTGTCCAAAAATGTTTTGAAGGAAAATCCTTTTTTTTTCATTTTATAGAAAGTCGGATTGTGGGTTGTCGGTACCCATACAGTCGAAACCCAGACATCAAATCACAATTCAAAATGAAATTTCAAATTTCAAACCACCGCCTTATCGACTCGAGGCGTGACCCTGCAGCACCTCGAGCGCCGAGCCTCCATCCGATCTGACACGCCATGTGCCATATACTTCAGCCATATCCACATCACCGGATCGTCGGTGAGTGTCGCCGGCGTCCGTCGTCACATTTCCCCCCATGCCACTGTCGGGGGTTAAACAAACATCATCCATGGAGTTTCCTATGTGTTCCAAAAATGTTTCGATGGAGAAACAAAAAATTGAATAAATGAGAATTCTCCCAAAAATATTTTTAAGTTTCTATTGTATGAGGGGATTACATTATGTGTAATCCACATTCATGTAATTTAATCCATTGGGATTGGATTATTATAAAATACATGTAACCAATTAATTTAATTATAATTTTTATATTATAATAAATTACACATTTTGAACCCATATTTCATGTTTTATAACATTTTACGACATGAAATCATCACATGCTTCTATATTTTAGCAACTGAACATCTCTATACATCCTCTGATACGCTTCTGAAAACATATATCTACCCAAACAAGAAATTTAATAAACTGATAAGAAACATACAATTACATGATATTCATATCATATAATCATCATCCTCAACAATCCAATACCATTCCCATAAGAAAAAATGCTCTGAACCGAAAACTCACCAGATAATTCTTAAGGATGTCATCATCACGGAAATGCTACCACTAGATAACCACACCAACCAAAATAGACACAATCAACCCGCACAAACACATCTCTATGATACAAAAAATATGAAATTCCTCCTCTCACATAACCACTGCACAACCAATATACTTCACCATCCATAACACTAGAATCATTGAATTTGTTCTTCCATGCCAAGATAATAATCACTTTAGGCACCACTAACTCAACCACATGGGTTTAATTAATTCATATTAAATGAGAAAAAAATTTTAATAAGGTTCTACCATTACCATATGTCATAACATTTCACACATCACCCAACAAACATCAGAAAAATGGAAAACCACTCATCTCATTAATCAACACGGTCTCATACGTCACGTAATAAGAAAAAGAAATAAAAAACTAAAAAAAACATCTCACATGGAATGAATTTCTATCTCTCACTAAAAATTAATATTCTCATATAAAACATTCCTCCAAAACAAATTCTCTAATGAAATGGTACTCCCATGAAATTCATTCTCATAATGATCCCGGATCTCTACTATATGCTCCAAAAACATTGTCACATCCTTAATATCTAACTCTTTGAATCCAATGAAAATGGAAGCATTATGAAGAAACAAATGATGTTGGGATTGGTAGAAATTTTTTTGGATCCATTTATTACCATTGTAGAAACACCAATAGGTTTTCCACATCACCAACTCTCACCATCACCCTATTTGGACCTAACAAACTAAGAGAAATCTTTGTTCCTATGATAATCCTATAGTTCCCACATCTACGAGAAACCTTCAAGAATATGATTTGACTAACCATGATATCCAATGGATTCCTCCAACAAATGGAATAATACTTCTTCAAATCCTATTTTCCCATCATCTAACCTAAAATGTGCTGAAAAGTCATTGACATTCTCTGCGTCACAGCGGGACAAATAATAAATCTCTCCCCAGTGAGGTAATGTCGTCATAGACTCAGTGATTCTTTTTCAACATTCTTATATATGGTGGAAAAGTAACACACATGGGGAAGTGACTTTCTATACACATAAAAAAAAATTATACTGTATCAAGAAGAATCTTTATCCAAGGTACGAAGAATAATAGAACAGCATAAATATCACTCCTTCCACATTTAACCAGAACAATTGATCAATAAAATACATCTCCTCTATGAAACCAAATTCTTCCTAAAAAAGATCTCTATACACAAAATCTTGGTAATTACGAGTCAATGATATTAAAGGTGGTTAAAATCGAGATAAATCTGGAAAAAAACTCTAATAATATCCTTCATCAATAAAGAATCTATTATCATTTTCCATGTCCTTGGGTGTTGTCCATATAAAATTACATCATCTATTAGAGGTTCTACTTACACACCCTATTGGAACACAAATTTCTCACAAAAATGGACATATCGTGTCAAAAACATACAATTGGATGATAGTCCATGTAGCCGGTTTTGTCGAAGAACGTGCAAGACAATAAAAATATAATCAACATGGTCCTTTTCTGAAATTGAGTAGATTAAGATCTCTATTATGAATACATTGATGATTCAATATGGTAACTCATGGAACATGGTGTTCGTGAGCCCCACGAACACAGCTGGTATGTTCATAACACCTAATGGAATTACTAGAAGCTCAATGTTCCCATACCTACACCTCAACGTAGTCCTCAGGATATCTCCTTAATTCACAGTAAAATGGTTATATCCATACCATAGATCGATATAGGAAAACCTACCATCTCAGGTATCCAAAATGATATTCAATCATTGTAAAAGGGTAATGGATTTTTACCATCACATTATTCAACAACTCCTTGTATATACAATACCTCAGAAAACCATCTTCCTTCTTGTGGATCAACAATGGAGCACTCCACAGGGATAGGTCAGGCTGGATAAAAATCTTCCTCAACATATAATATATCTAATTACTCACCTCCCTCAACTCCAAAGTTAGTGTCTGATAAGGGGCCATCTAAATCAATGATTCATTGGGCTACATGTTTATACCAAATTCAAAATTACAATAAGAGGTAGCATCACATAATACATGTGGAAACATAATGGTACTCACCAATGACCCAGGGAACCTCCACCATCTCTGTATCCACTGATTCAACATACATATCATCCATTAAAAAATTAATGGGCTTCACATGAAGACTGTTCTCCTTATAAGTCTTATCTCAAAAGAAAACCATGTGTTGGATATCCACATCCAAAAACATGAATGTACTCTACATGAAAACTATAATAGAACAATTGGAATAAAAAGAAATGATTCTAATGATGAAATTTTATGGTTTAATAAATATCATGAAAATATATACATTAGAATGATGTGGCCCCATCAACATTCTTTACCCCTGACACAGGTCAAAAAACTGGTCTTGACTCTAACTGGCATAGTAATCACAAGGTATATTCGAATCCTCTCTACTTATAGTCCAATATTATGGGATATAGAGGGAGAAACAAAGGAGTTTGATGTTACTAAAACAAAAAATGCCCAAGGAATAATACTAACGAACATAATCATACCTAATAATATATTTAGACCCTTTTGAACTACATCCTCTACAAGGTACAACTAACCATGCCCAACTACTCTTACAATCCTTTAATGACAAACTAAAATCCAGGTTTTGTTTATGGTCCCAAAATATTCGGAGCAACCTAAGGTCATCTGATAAATTCTGCATCTCTCCTCTATAGAGAAGAAACATTATATCCCTGCTACAAAAACTTCTTCACTAGAAACATAATCAATGGAAGATGATGAACATTTCCACCACATCCAAAATGAGCTTGAGTAACCACTTGGAACTGTCTCTGGAGATGTCCATGAACCCCACAACAAAATTATAAAGGAACAATTCTCCTAGGCAAAACACAATAACCATTATTACTAGAAGGATGGAACAGAAACTAAAAGGTCTACTCCCTATGAGAGTAAACATTGAAGGTCCTAGACCCTGCGACATTTCATTGAAAAATATGCATCTAAAAGAACCTTTCTGGTTCCCATACCCTGGAAAACCTCTTAGTGAGTGAATTCTCTCGATCACCTCTTCCTTCTTCTGAACCTATGGATATGTTTACAACGTAAAATGAGTAACTACATAATAGATAGAAGAATGAAATGCCTCATCATGATGTCTCCCAAAAGAGTTCTCATTTGGAAAAAGAATGTGGAAAATGAATAACTTCCTTAAATTGAATTCCAAACTCAGAGACATACATTATCCCCTACTAAAGAGGATGAATCTCCTTCCACATAACTACATTCATGGTCAATGAAATGAACTCTTACAATAAATACTTCTCGAAGTAGAACATCAAATAATTTTATTCCTTTTTCCCTCTTAGATATAGTGTCTACCAATTATGTGATTCTCATCACATATAATAGACTACCAAAGAGACGAAATACATTTTTGGGTCCCTGATCAGACTAAATGTGAACTCATTATCCCTTATTCTACTCTATATCTCCACAAAAGAACACACTAGCCTCATACCTCCCAAAATCCTTTCACTACAAAGAATAAAACATCTTATTACACTAATCATCCTCCTCAACCATATCAATCATTCAATGATAAATTATATAATCTTGTTGAACCTCATCATCATGAGCCACATGCAAACAATTAAAATGATACAAAAATCAATGGAATACAATGATTTCCAAACCTGAGTAGTATAAAATTATCATTATTATACATTTTAATTAACTTTAATCACTTTATATCAATTTATCTATTTTATGATTCTCGAAAAATCATAGTTAATGAAATAATACAATTCATTATGATGCATGTACCTTTCCTACGTCGTAATCGTATAAGATGATCCATCTCACTTGGAGATTCAATAAGCTCAGAGTCTATGAACTTCGTCACGAGGGCCCTGAAAATCCATTGACCAAGCCATGGTTGCTGGACCATGTCACATGCCAATGTAAACTAGAATTTTTTCCAAGCCTCCCCATTTATCCCTCATTATTCCTACCTCCAAACTCCATTTTATCACTCAAGTATCACCATTGACACTAGTCTTTTGCATCCCCCTTCCTCCATGGAACCCCCTCCTGGGTTGTCTATGAAGAAAGGGAGATAATGATTTCGTGATTCCCACCACCAGTAGGCCCTATTTTGGAAACATACATTGATGGTTTAACAATTTTTGGTTTGGGATATGTTAACCACTTTAATAATATATTTTGGTAATATATGATGAATAATCAACCATAACACTAAACCATAATATTATTGCAAATCCCAAACTATCCCAAATTCATGTATAAATTGAATGTGATGATAATAAAAGCATCCAATATAAATACCCAATGTATTGATAAATCTTCTATACTATAAAATTCAAGGATCCAAGCTAGTACGGTCAAACATTTTCTCTGAAATCCTTCTAGAAACTAGAAGATAATTGTATAGACATAGGGTGATAATACAAGTATAGGCTGTAGGATAAACAATGTATCTCATTCACATGTGAATGAGGAATTATAATATACATGTGAGAAATAATAAAAAGAAAATAGCATATTAACTTTTATACTAACCATCCCAACCTCAATAATTCATGATCACCACGTAACATATGTTAAGTAAAATAATATAGATTAATGAAGAACAATCATACGGTAACCCAGAACACATTCCCACTGATTAGCCATTATCACCCCCCAACGAAAAACATCTTGGTGCTCCAACCCCTTAAAAACCTATCACATCACATCTCACATAAACACAACTAGTACTCACAACAAATCACATCTTATCCTAATGACACTTAGGATATCACAACACAATGCATCTCAAAGACAACTGAAACACCACATCATTACTCATCTCGAAGACAAATGGGACACCAATTCAAAACTCATCCAGATGACCCATTGGATACCACATCATATTATCTAACACAGTAATATACTTTTATCCATCACATCATATTAAATACTATCTTCTCTTGGAAGAGGGAGAATGGTAGAGTGGATGTCTTACCATGCATCCTCCCACCGGATGTTAGGAATGACACCCCTGTGTGATAAAATGTGATTTTTTCATGTAGTGATCGATATCGGTGTGGTGTTTATAGAAATTAAAAAAATATTAATATATATATATATATAAAATATGAAATGAAAATCCAAAAATATGGGTTTAGAAACAAACAAATAAATTTTTTAAGATGATGAAAAACTAATATTACATTTAAAAACATTTTTTAATTTCCCCATTCATTTCATTAATTATTATATTCCTCATTTAAGATTTCTATCCATAATTAACTTTTACAATAAATTTTTTTCACCTATTATCTGCACTAATCCATTCCATTTATAAAATTATTTAATATCTATGTATTCAATACAATAGTAATCAACCATAACTATGAAAGCAACTGAATTCTATAAACAATTTAATATTCTATCACCTTGTGTCCCCAAAAGACTTATTCAAAAACTATCATCATCACAATCCCCAAATACACATAACTATCCCATAATAAATAACACACATCATAACACTATCAAAAATTACTTTTTTTATTATCAAAAAACTTTTCAGGAAAAAAGTGTGAAACCACACAGACTGAGAAATCTCAAAAAATCACAAGCCGGTAAAGAGAGAAGAAACACCAAATAAAGCACCCAGACCTGCCCCACCCCAACAATTGAGTAATGATAGAAAGCCGTCAACAACACAAGACCCTTCTCCAAGGGTCCCATGCAAAATGCACGGGCACGGTACCGATGGGGATTGGTATCAAATTCCACATCATTTATTGGTATGATCACTCATACCAAAATCATGGGAAAACCTATTCTTTAATTAAATATAAGTAATTATATAAATTTCATTTTGGGTGATATCCCAACAATGGAAAACAAAGTTGTAAACTCAAATGATATATCTAGTTTGAAAATATCACCTAATGGAAACAGTATTTTCCAGTGCTGAAAGCCTAAAGAATCACAATATGATGAATAATAACAAATCTGTAAAAACATGCAATGAATACCCCTTTAATATTTAATTTCAATTTATCCAATTATTTATCTTTGATTAAACATAAAAACCTCAATCTATATACAATGAAATGAAAAACGTTCATTCATGGTAAAAAAGATAAATGAGGGAAATGATACTTTAAAAAATCATTCCAACTCCTTGAACAATGCATGGTGAAGAAGAACACCCATGATCCAAAACTATGAAATGAGAACTGTGCATCAACCAATACCACAACAAGGATTCATAAAAATGAACACAAAATGAAACCTCCAAGAAAATAATCTCTAGTGAAGCCAAACCCTGAAGAAGGATGGAAAAAAACCAACCAAGAAAGGGAGATGTTTTCACCACCAGTCAAATGTAGATTATAAAAAACAGTCACTATGATCCATGTAACAAAGACATGGGAAAGTACATGAATAAAAACTCAATCTGCATAGGGTTCACGTAAAATGAGATGAAAGGGAATCCATGAAAAAATGAATGAGAATTATGTTGACTAGAATATTAAATCTTCTTTGGATAATAGAATTATGTGTTGTGTAATCTACTTCAATGTCGTGTAATCATCGAGGATTGTTTTCCAATTTAAAATGTGTCACCTCTTTTATTATTTTTTTCAACCATGATAAATCATAAGGAATTAGACACTCTATCAAATAGTGTATATTTTTATGGTGTTAAATCACCCCGTTCCTCTATATTTTAGAGAATATACATCCTATATTTATGTTGAGACTCCTCTAAACATCTGCAATAATAAAATTAGAATTGTAATGGACTAGGAATTTACAAACAATTAAGAATTTACTAATATTATTAATAATAAACCCCAAAAAATTGACATCAAATTAAACATTTTTAATCTGGAAAATAATTATATTATTATTATAAAATATCAATTGGAATTATATACACCAAAAAAATCGAACAAGTAGGGAATTTTCATATGTCTCCATGAAATAATAATGAGACTAGAAATCTATTAACATAAGGCTTGCATTCCTTATTTATAATTCTGTCCTAATATATGATAAAAATACTGATTATTATTTATATACTTGAGAATAAAAATCATATTGATCATATCATATTTGATTTACTTATGCCTTTTTATTACACTTTTACAACCAATTCATGGATAAAATCACATATTAGCTTAATAACTACATTATTTTTCATGTATACTTTGATTTGTAATTTTTTCCCACTTAAATTAATTATAGTTAACTATCATGTAGAATATTACCCATTATACTTTTATATATAATGTATTTGGTATATATGAATTTATTATAATCCCTAAAAGCTTGAGATTGATATAGAAATACCCCATTACTTGATAAGGTATGGAATACATACTAATGAACATTGTTTAAATTTTCATTAAGAAAACAAGTAAAGAATAATAAATTTTATATTACCATTATAGAATCATTTTTATCTCATGTATATATATATATTTAAACTTCCCTATACTACCATAAATATTAAGGGAATGTTAAAAATGAATTAATTTTTTTTCCAGTCAATAGTCTACTGTATACCCTAATAACAAAATTTTTCCCCCAATGAATGGAATGTAAGAATATATATTTGATAAAATAATTTAATAAGTATTATAATGTTCAAAAATATCATAATATTATCATTTAAAAAATCTATATTACCATACCAGTAAAACTAAAATATAGAATGTGCCAAATTGGTTCGTGTGGCGGTAGAGATCCGTACATATGACCAACATTATTGTCTTCAAATGGTTTAATCGGTAATAATGTAGATAATGATGGGTAATTTATAATAAATATTAATAACATTAATATAATATATAACAATTTAATCAATCATTATATTCATCAATTAATGGTTGTGATGGAAAAAGTATAACATCGATTCAAAAATAAATAGTCTTCCATTAACATGAATGATGGTTTCATATCCAATTTTGTGAAGAAGGAATAGAAAATAGGAAAACATAATAAAAATAACACCAAATTATATTGGATATACATATTATATTATATTTTTATTGTTTAATAATAATTCATATAGGTGGATGGTGGAATAAAATAAAACACTCTGTTAGGGATGTGTCAACTTTTGCAAACAACTTCTTTTGGTTTTCACAATATCTAATATATAGTTTTGTTTCTAACTAAAATATTTATTAAAGGAATATATGAGTGAATTAGGGAAGATATTTTGTCTTTCCATTATTGGAATACATGATTTTTTATGTGCAAATAGATGTTCATAAGGCGTCATATTTTATAAGTGTGTTGACTGGAAGTCTTGTAATTTTTTTAAAAAATGTATACCCATGTTTTTCAATGGAAAAAGACACAAAAAAATTGTCAATTATCTAATATAGTAGATATAATAATGAAATAAAGGACTATATTTGTTTTGGACAAGTAATGTGTCAACATTAACCATTGAAATTTTATTTTTACCCTAGTAAATTAAATTTTTCCAAAACAAAAAATAAATATATTTTTATAATAATCGTTATTTTAAAATATTATGTTGATATTATTAATTGATATAATTATTATGATTATAATTATTGCACCATTTTTCAAAAAAATAATACAATAAATTTTAAAATATAATTTAATATTAATCATAATGCTGTGATAAGAAATCAGTTTTCCAAAGAGGAAATATCTAAATTTTTAATCACTATATACATCAAAATTAAATTTAAAAGCGATTAAAATAACCTAAATTGGATTTAATGATTTTTAATTGAAATTATTTTACCTTTAAAAAAAATTAATAAAATTTGGATAATTCTTATTGCTTTAAACTAATTGAAAAGAATTAAAAAACCACTATTATTAATTATTAATTGAAATTTTTATCTTCTAAAAACATTTTCAAAATATAAACTTTAGTTGAATTAAAATTCTAAATAAAAATCACAATTTTTAATATGATGTTTTTTATATAAATTGTTTTGGAGAAGAATATTTCATTTATTTATAAATATATTTTGTTTTAATATAATACTAATTAATCAAAGTCGAATTTAATATATTTATATATATGTGTTTAAAATATAAATTTTTAAAACATAATAAATCATATTCATTCCATACATTACAATTTATATGTGGTAACTACAATATTAATTAATAATATCTGGATAGTATGCCACATTTCCTTTCAAATCGGTGTTTTGTGGAACACAAGATACACAAAATGTTTTGTGAAACAGAAGATAAAATCATTGTTGTGTGCAAAAATTGATAAAATTATATTTTAAAATATACAAAATATAAAAAACATGTTATTAATTTTATAGAAATTAAAAAAAAACTAGTGGTGTTACATTATACACCCATAAAATTAATTTTATGCTCCCAATTTGAGCTTCATATCAGTAAACATGGGTTGTATGTTAATAAATCCCATCAGGGGAAATCGACATCGTTAACAGGGTAGATATAAATTAAAATTACACATAAAGAAATTAATGTTCGAATTTGATATAAAATAACACCTAATTTCGTTTCCAGGAAGGAAAAAATTTGTTGGAATTGAAAACATTGACTTAGAAGTGAAAAAAACACTCAAATACATATGGAGCATCATATAAAATATTGATAATTTTATGTTTTCACCCAAAAAAGACATAAATCAGTGATTTTTTAATGGAAAACACATTCATCATTAATTAGGTTAAATGTATACTATTTTATTTTCAGATCTATTTTGAAAAATTGGGGAATTTTTTTGAGAAGATAGAATTAATGATTTCATTCTTAATAATAATTACTCTCTCATCCATTGGTTATTTCTTGATCAATATCCACTTATATATTCACTATAAGATATGAATTATTCATTCCTAATGAAGTAATGGAAAATAATACAAAAAATAAATGAGATATTATTTATTGAATTTATAGATATAATTAGAAAATGTATTATAACTATAATTTATCATGTAAGATAAATGTAAGAACCCGAATCTTCTTTTCAGATATGTTTTTTCTTTTTCTGAAGTTTTTAAGAAAAATGATCATTCTGGAAATTTTCAATGTACATGCCATGTACTTTCAGAGACACGTCGTGTGCTAGCGGTGATCGGGCCACACACACTATGTGTAGGGGTGACATGGCGGCCAATTTTGGCAGAGTACAGAAAATACCCAGTACACGTCTTGTACTCCAAATGTTCACTCCGTGTACTTTCTTTTTTTAATAAATGAAATGGGGTAGCGCCTAACGCACATAAACACCACCTTCTAGGTCCCGTTCATCCGACAGTGACCCTTACGACCGAATCTTCGATGAGCTCTCTCCCCTTCATCCGTTATCTGATTCTAGTGCGGTCAATTGTATTGGAATCGCAGCAGTAAGATCTTCCTTCTACTTGACCTTCATTTTCTGATTCCTCTTCGTTTCCGAGTTATCGTGGGTTGAGCGTTTTGTGCATTTTCTTAGATCTACGTCATTATAAGGGGAATAAATTGTTGTGATTCACATATATCGATCTCCTAGGAATGAGGTAGGTGGTTTGTGCTTTTCTGTTGAATGTCGATGAGTATTTTGTGAAAATTCCACAAATTCTCTTGGGCGGGGAATTGTGGGTTTCCAGTTTTTCCCATGCTATTTACCTGCTTTTCTTGATTATTGTAGTAGAGGTTTATGCTTGTAAGTAGAGTAATTAATTTTGTGATTAAGATGCTTTTCCATGTTTGTTCTTCCTGTTTGGCTTTTTTCCAGTTTCCATGCCTAGCCGTAGTATAGTGGAACATCTAATTTGTTAATGTTGATCCTTAGAATGGTAGCCAATTAGTTCTTGAGGTTTACTTGGATGATACACTCATGCTATGAATATTTATTTTTCACTCAGGACAATCAGAACATGGAGTAGTAGACCAAACAGAGAATTAACAAAAGGTCTTCTCTATAGTGTCTTTGAATACGATGCGACACCACATGGGGAATTGATGATGAGTGTTTCCTCAATGAGTCTGTAGTTCCTATACATGAGCCACAGGGGGACTCAGATGTTGAGTGCTTCCCCAGAGAGCCTTTAGTACGATACGAGACTATAGGGGGAATTGATGGTGAGTGATTCCCCAGAGTGTCTATTAATTTCATAGCTGAACCAAAGGGGTGAGACTATGTGTGCCACCTATAGGGTTTCTAGTACTTACAGGATGAACCATATGGGTTAGGCTGTGAGAGATACCTAAAGGGTTACCTTTTTCATTTTTTGTTGGTTGTTTACTTGTATACTTCTTTTGTTAGAATTGTAGATTGTAGATGCTTGTGTTCATGTTTACTACTTCTTGTTTTATTACTGACATGTATTCATTTACTGTTAAGAACATATATTTGGGTGATTGTATACTGGGATTGTATTTCACATCGTGTTTGGGCCATGCCTTTGGCCCCATGAAGACTATGTTTATGGAGGTAAAGATAAGGGCAACCCCCCCTCCTTCTTCGGGTTCTTGATTCACTAGAGCAGGAGAGCATGGGACCGATCCGAGGCGTGCGATGCTGAGGAGTTTAATTTTTTTCTTTTGCAGTTTGTTTTTAGTTTTACTATAGCATGTTGGTTTTTTACTACTTTCCATAGACATATGTACCATGTTTCATCATTATTATGTATCCATTCCTTCTGTTGTTCACTTCAATTGTTGTATGCTGTTGATAGTTTCTGCTATTGGGTCTGGTTGTTTTTCCGCAGTATACTTTACCGAATGAGGGCATAGTTTCCACCCCAACTCACTAAGGCCCTCACTACTAGTCGGAATCCTGTGCACATTGGGGAAACCTGCTTGAGGTCATGTGGCGAACCTGGTATGGGGAACTAGTGGAGGGGTTCCGGATTTGGGTCGTTACTAAGTGGTATCAGAGGAGTTATTTTCTATTTATTTACTTTTTGGAGACTTTAGCCAGGGATAAGATGAACACAGTACTTGGTATTAAGCTCTGCTCGGGAGTAGCTAACCCATGTATAGGGAAAATCCATACAACCTCGTTAATTGTAGTTTTCAGGTTTTTAGTTTTTATGGTTGATATTTTTTCACCTAGAGTAATTCACATAACTTGTGTGGTTATTGTTTTGATAATTCAGTTCTCTTTCTATCGCAACTGGATGAGATGAGGGTATTCCATCTCATGCATCATATATGCACTTCTAGAAATCACATGCCATGCATTCTTTTAATGCCATATTGGGTGAATTAGATATTTCATGATGTTGTGATATGCTTTGTGTAGATTATGCATGCTGTTGTGATAGGTTATTGATAGAATCCCTTCAGTTATGTTAGAGAGCTATTTTTTCCTTTGTATGTGACTATAGTAGATTCCATGCTTTGATTCACGGGGAGTATGGGCCCTCACAAAATGGAAATTGGAACCTATTTGCCTTTGTTTAGTGTTTATGGGGTTCTGTGATGTTTCTGAGCTACTGCCCAGAAAAAACCAGAATACATGCAGTGTACTTTTTGGATACACACCATGTAGTTTTTAGACCGTGATACTGACCATGTGACCAGAACATGGTGTCATTAAAGTAACATTAGGAACACTCTATGTATGGTAGGTATATGCCGTGTAGTAATGAGCTGTGTACCCTACCGTGTCACTAACAACACGGGTCGAGGAAGCTCGAGTATCACCCACCGTGTTTTAAAGGAACACGCCATGTATTACCATCCAAGCACCCGGCCGTGTCATGAACAACACGGGTAGGCATGAACTTCTCTCAGACACACTGTGTTGCTCTTGGAGCATGCCGTGTAGTCTATCCAAATACCCGGCCATGTCACGAACAACACGGGATGGTGTCACCTTGCCTATACACAACGTGTTTGTTCGGAGTACTCCATATAAGGTTCATCCATGTAGACAGCCGTGTGTTTAACAACACGGGCCAGCGAAGCCTTGTCCACTACATTCCGTGTCTGTAGGGAACACACCGTGTATTCTCAGTTTAAGAAAACCGAATGGGTTAGCTGTGTAAGGGACTCGGGTAGGGGAATAGTTTTCAAGTACACTCTGTTTTTGGGTGCAACAAGCCGTGTAGTTTGAGTTGTACACGACTTGTAGGGAAGGAGTACATTCACATGTCAGTGGATTAAGAAAACACACTGTATAGTTTTTATACATGCCGTGTAGTCGAGTTTTTTAAACTTCTGTATTTTTCTTCCCCTATTTCCATTTTTTACTCTTATGTTCTCTGTCCTTGTTTTCCTGATCTAAGGTGTACTTCTGATCATTCAGAGCTATGCCTCTAAGAGGTCCTCCGATCATACGTCTGTCATCAGGAAGTGATTAGATGCCAAATATGGATGAACAGGGACATCCTATCATTCCTCCAGTCGGTAAAGCCTTGACAACCACTTTTATACTAGTTGAAGGTGTTGATGTGCAGTTTAGGGAAGGTTTCATGAGGATGATGCAGGCCTTCCAGGGATCTCCACCTCCTGCCACGACTATGGAAGACCTGACGCGATTTTTTTCAGCACCAGCATCCTCCCACATTCTTGGGGGGAGAAGGACCTCAGGCTCAGAGTCATGTGCGAAAGCCATGATGACCAATTTTGACAATCTGGAGACACCTCTAGAGAGGAAGGTCAATCTCACCACCTACATGCTCCGAGACTCCGTCAAGAGGTGGTGGGACGTGATCTAATAGGCAGGTCAATAGCAGGATATAGTTTCGGAGGACTTCCAGTGCGTGTTCTATGACTACTTCTACACAGAGACCCTGAGGTCCGATTTTGCCTGGGAGATCCTGATCGTAGTGCAGGGTACTATTTCAATCATGGTGTATTCCTCTTGATTCACCAAGCTGCAATGTTTCAAACCCCTCTGGGATGGAAGTGGGGTGTTCTTAGTAAGGATGTTTGAGGATGGCCTCAGGAGGGAGATCCACTCACAAGTGAACATCATCCAGATGACTTCTATCACATCCATCGTCAACCAGGCACTGATTGCAGATCCCAATCTGAAAGACTTTGGAGAAGTGAACTAGGGAAGTTCTACATCCAGAGCTATTCTTCCATTATGTGATACCAAGAAGCGCCGTAGAGAGTCTACGGGTGGTGACTCGAGGAAGCGGGATGCATCGTCAGGTAGCCAGGTGACATGCTACTAGTGTGGCCAGTCAGGGAAAATGAGGCCTAAGAGTGAGAGGGACCCTGTGGAGTGTCGATCTTGTGGAAAGATGGTTCACCTTAAACGTTTCTTCTAGTTTTTCTCACTAGAAGCTAGCGAATGAGGTTCTTCCATGACTCCTCGTTCATGAGTATCCCCAACAGTCTCTCACCAGTCGGGGAACCGGAGTTCTTCCACTTGTTCGGGCCGAGGTGGAGGTCAAGGCCATGGCTGTCAGCCACCAGTTCCTCAGCACCTGCGAGGAGGTTCAGCTCAGAGTGGCCAGTCAGGGGAGCAGGGCCGCGGTGCATGCCACTCCTTCTCCATGGAGAAGACCTATCAGGAGCAGGATCTCATCCCTTCTACAGTTCTTGGTACGATTTTAATAGCATCAGTTTTATCTTCAGACCATTTCAATACTGGCGGAACGCGTAGATATATCTCTGTTGCTATAATGGAGAGCCTTGGGCTCTTCATCATTTCTTCTGTCGACTTTTTGACACTAGAAAAACCTTTTTGGATGAGGACATCTAGTGTATGCCAGTGTAGAGAGTTCCCTCTCGAGGTTGCAGGGTAACATTTCTTATGGGATCTCTAGGTCCTAGAGATGACAGGATATGATGTCATCCTTGTGATGGACTGGTTGGTTCCCTTCCAAACATTCGTTGACTGTTATCGCTGAAGAGTGAGTTTCGTTTCACCAGAGGTCGAATCCTTTCTTCATAGAGTTGAATGGGATGTTCAGGCGAGTCGAGGAGGACTAGAGCATCATGGTCCTGGAAGGGTGACAACCCATATTTTGAGTCTTTATTTGAATGATCAGGGGACTCCACAGTTGGACTTTCCTCCAGTGGTGGATCACTTTAGGGATGTATTTCTAGGGGACATATCAAGATTTCCTCCGGAGCGTGAGGTAGACTTTTCTATTGAGCTCATTCCAGGAGCGGCACCAGTGTCAATTACATCTTTTAGGATAACTAATATTCAGTTGCATGAGCTCAAGAAGTAGTTGGAGGAGTTGGAGGCTAAGGGATTCATCTGACCCAGTACTTCTCCTTGGGGTTCACCAGTCCAGTTTTTAAAGAAGGCAGATGGTACCCTTCGGCTTTGTGTGGATTATCAGAAGCTGAACTAGTTGACGGTCATGAACTGATATCCTTTTCCTAGGATCGATGACCTTTTAGATCAGCTTTGAGGATCCCGAGTGTTCTCGAGATCTATTTGAGGTCTGGCTATCATAAATTGTGCGTTAGACCATCAGATACACCTCTGATAGTCTTTATGATCAGGTATGATCTATAAGATTATACAGTTATGCCATTTGGTCTCATAAACGTGCCAGAAATTTTCATGGCACTGATGAACTGAGTGTTCCACCCTTACATGGAATCTTTCATCGTGGTCTTCATGGGAGATAACTTGGTGTACTCTGACAGTCGACAGGACCATGCCACACACCTTGATATCATTCTGAGTACACTGAGATAGCATTATCTTTATGCTAAACTATCAAAGTTCTACATCTGGATGGATCATATTCACTTCTTGGGTCACGTCATCTCAGAGGCAGGAGTATCTATGGACACAGAGAAAGTGAGAGCTGTAGATTCATGGGAGCATCCGAAGAACATATTTGAGGTACAGAGTTTTCTAGGGCTACCTCGATACTACATACATTTCACTCAGGACATTTCTCGTCTAGAAGCACCTTTGACAGGTTTGACCAAGAAGGGGTCGAAGTTCTTATGGTAAGATTCATGCGAGTCACCCTTTCCGGAGGTGAAAGGGAGGTTGACATCAGTGCCGATACTAGTCTTTCCAGATCCAGGAAAGAGCTAAAATGTTTACTGTGATGCTTTATCTATCGGTCTAGCAGCTGTGATTATGCGGGGAGATGGATTAGTTGCATACAGATCTCGGCAGTTGAGTCCACATGAGAGGAACTACCCTACACAGGATCTGGAGTTGGAAGCTTTTGTTCATGCTTTATGCTATTAGAGACACTATCTTCTAGGAGAGCACTTTTTGGTCTTCAACAACCAGAAGAGTCTCATGTACATCTTCACATAGCATGATCTAAATCTGAGGCAGCGCAGGTTGGTCGAGCATCTTCAGTCCTTTGATATTGAGCTTGCCTATACGCTGGGAAAGGGCAATGCAGTGGAAGACGCTTTGAGCAGGAGAACTCAGATTCTGGCAGTTCAGGAGGCCAATAGTGTGTGGAAGCTCATGTATATGTTCCATGAGATGCATCTAGAGTTGAACGAAAATCAGGGACAAAATTTTGTATCATCTATAGTGGTTACCTATATACTTGTCAATCGAGTATGAATGTGGCAGCTATCAGACTCAGAAGGCTTAGTCCTTCGTGACGGTGTGTCAGGCGATGGACCTCTTCCTGGATGGAAAGTGGGTGAGTATGAGATCATGCATTTTCAGAGATGCGTATGGGTTCCAGTAGACCTACATGAGGAGCTGATGCGAGATTTTCATTCCACTGTTATGGCAGTTCATCCTGCCATCACCAAGATGTATCGAGATCTTCGTCGCCCGTACTAGAGGCCAGGTATGAAGAAAGATGTTGCTGTTTTTTTCATGAGATGTTCTACTTGTCAGTAGGTGAAAGCAGAGCATCAGTGACCAGCATGCCTTTTACAGCCGTTACCCATTCCAGAGTGGAAGTGGAACGATGTTGCAATGGACTTCGTGACAGGATTTCTGAGGACGCCTCGGGGAAACTATGTTGTTTGGGTTGTTGTCAACAGGCTCATGAAGGTTGTTCACTTGTTTCCGATCAAGGAGACCTTCAGTGTTGATGATCTGGGACAACATTACATCCAAGAGATCATTCGTTGTTATGGAGTTCCACACTCCATTGTTTCAGATAGGGATGTGCGCTTTACCTCTCGGTTATGGAAGGGAATTCAAGAAGGCCTTGGGCACACTTGTACTTTTGAGTACATCATACCATCCCCAAACAGATGGCCAGTCTGAGCGCACGATCCTGGTTCTTGTGGATATGCTCTGAGCCTGCATTCTAGACTTTGGTGGTTCTTGGGAGAAGCATATTATTCTGGTGGAGTTCACCTACACCAATAGTTTCTAGGTGACCATTCAGATGGCACCATACATGGATTTATATGGTAGACCATTTTGTTCACCCTTATGCTGGCTAGAGGCAGGAGAGGCAACATTGTTGGGACCTTGTCTCATTCAAGAGACCTAAGAGTAGATAGAGCTGATCTGGAAGAGTATGGCTACAGCACAGTCACGACAAAAGTCTTATGCTGATCAGTAGAGACAACCTGTGGAGTTCAAGTTCGGGGATCGGGTTTTCCTGCATGTAACATCAATGTTGGGACAAAAGAGGATTCAGAGATAGGGTATGATTTCAGCGTGGTATGTCAGGCTATTTGAGGTCTTGGAGAGAGTAGGGCCAGTCACCTATCAGTTGCAGCTACCTCCAAGGTATCGGTCCAAGCACGACGTCTTCCACGTCAATCAACTCCGACGTTAGTTTTTGGACTCGTCTCATGTCTTTCAGCCTGAGGAAGTTGAAATTGAAGGGGATTCGTCGTTCGAGGAGCATCCTATCCAGATTGTTGATCATAGTACGAAGGTTCTACACGGGCGATCTTTTCCTCTAATACGGGTTCTATGGCAGCACATACGAGTACATGATGAGACCTTGGAAAGGGAAACTGATGTACGATCGTAGTGGCCTGAGATATTCGGGGATCCATCTTCTACGCCACATTAGGGAAATTCAGGGACAAATTTCATTACTTGGGAATTTTGTAAGAACCCAGATCTTCTTTTCAGGTATGTTTTTTCTTTTTCTGGAGTTTAAAAAAAAGTACTTTATGGAAATTTTCAAAGTACACTTCCTGTACGTTCTGAGTACAAACCATGTACTCTTCCTCAGCTCCAAGCCGTGTGTTGGCCATGCCTAGGCCACACATACGGTGTGTAGGGATGATGTGGAGGCCGATTTTGGAAAATTACGGAAAAGACCCAGTTCACACCGTGTACTCTAAAAGTACACACCATGTACTTTCGTTTTTTTTACTAAATGAATCGGGGTCACGCGTGATGCACAGAAACAACTCCTTCTAGGTCTCGTTCGTCCGAGTGTGACTTGTATGGCTGAATCTTCGACGAGCTCCTACCCCTTCGTCCGTTCTCTGATTCGATCATGGTCAATTTGGTTGGAATCACAGCGGTATGATCTTCCATATGCTTGAGCATTGTTTTCTGATTACTCTTCGTTTCTAAGTTATTGTTGGTTGAGTGTTTTGTGCATTTTCTCATTTCTACGACATTATATCGGTAATCTACCATCTTTATTAACATATATTGATCTCCTAGGATCGAGGTAGGTGGTTTTTGCCTTTCTGTTGAGAGTCGATGCGTATTTTGTAAAAATTCCCCAAATTCCATTGGGATGGGAATTGTGGGTTTCCTGTTTTTCCCTTGTTATTTTCCTGGTTTACTTGATTGATATAGTAGAGGTTTATTATTGTAAGTAGAGTAATTTATGTTGTGATCAATATGATTTTCCATGTTTTTTCTCCCTGTTTGGCTTTTTGACAGTTTTCATGCCTAGCAATAGGATAGTAGAACTGCTACTTTTTTACTATTAAGCCTCTGAATGGTAGCCATGTTGTTCTTGAGGTTTACTTGGACGATACATGCTCTCTATGCATGTTTAATTTTCACTCAGGACTGTGAGAACCTAGAGTAGTAGAACAAAGAGAGAATTGATGTAAGGGCTTCTCCATAGTGTCTTTGAATATGATGTGAGACCATAGGCGGAATTGACAATGAGTGCTTTCTCAGAGAGTCTATAGTTCTTCGACGCGGGCCATAGGGGGAATGAGACTGTGAGTGCTTCCCATGAGAGCCTTTAGTATGATACGAGACTATATGGTGATTTGATGGTGATTGCTTCCTCAGAGAGTCTATTAATTTCATAGATTAACTAGAGGGGTGAGACTATGTGTGCCAACTAGAGGGTTACTAGTACTTATAGGTTGATACATAGGGGTTAGGCTATGAGAGTTACCTAGAGGGTAACCTTATTCCTTTATTGATGGTTTTTTCCTTGTTTACATCTTTTTTTATAACTTTAGATTGTAGATACTTGTGTTACTATTTACTACTTCTTATTTTATTACTGCCATGTATTCATTGACTGTTAGGCACTGATCATTTGGTGATTGTCTACTGGGATTGTATCTCACACCCTATTTGGGCCATGATTTTGGGCCGAAGAAGACTATGTTACTGCAGGTATAGATAATGTAAAGCACCCTTCTACTTCGGGTTCTTGATTCACTGGAGCTGGAGATCGTGGGATTGAGCCGAGTCATGCGATGCTAAGGAGTTTACATTGTGTTCTTTTTTTCTTTTTTTTATGTTGTACTACAACACGCTATTTGTTTACTATGTTCCATAGACATAATTACCATGTTGCATCATTAATATGTATCTATTGATTACACTGTTCAATTCAATTGTTGTATGCAGTTGATTGTTTCTGCTATTGTGTCTATTTGTATTTACACTATATACATTACTGAATGAGGGCATAGTTTTCCCATTGACTCCGCAAGGTCCTCGATGCTAGTTGGCAGCCTCTGGCATTTGGGAAACGCACTTGAGGTCATGTTGCGAACTAAGTAAAGGGCACCAGTGGAGGGGCTTTGGATTCGGGTCATTACAATAAAAAGTTAATATTAACCCCTTTCGTTAATAGATAAGTATATGACTCTAGTATATATGACATAAATTGATATAAGAAAAATAATAAATGAGTTCAATAAATTTAGAAAAGAATAATATAATTATTCTACCATACCAAATGTTTTTTATAATATTTTTACATACCAAATATTTGAATACGTTGATCATATATTATCCCAAAACATGGTAATATTCTGAAATACTATGTAACAATTATGGAAACACACCTTATTTCAATAATTAAATCCTTCATAATTCACTATATAAATCAATATATTAAATAATGTATCTTTTAAATATGTCATTACTATAAAATTAATCAACGGTAACAAAAACCACATAGTTGAAAAATCATTATTCAGTTCCTAGGTCATTTATACTGTCCAACATAATTTATTAAAATCCATAATCACTTAATAAAAAAATTATTGTCTCAGAACCCGGAACATATTAAGAGACATCTTCCAATAATGATGTGTTTTTTCATGTAATTTTATGTTTTCATTATATAATATTTTTTGTTCATTACCACCATTAAAAATATTCTTGGAAATCCTTAATTAAAACTACTTAGGAATAATCAATTGATGTACAATTATTCTAATTACCAAAATAAAAATGGTAAAACACATTGAAAAAATAGTTCACGAATCCAATCACATAAATACATAAATAAGTAGACTTTGTTATCAATGTATAACTATGATTTTTCACTTTATTCCTTAATAACTACTTACGTTTACATTTTGTTCGATGTCCCTTTATAAATAGTAGTATAAGAATTTCATGTAACCCCTTTATAATTCACTTTAAGGGATTACCCTTGGATAGTGGTTAATATAATTAACATATATTAGATATTTATAACATTAGACAGTTTATGTTTCCATTAGTAATGAACTATTCACATCCATCTCATTAACAAAACATTTCCATTTCCCACAGTAATCACATAACATATTCCCTGATCATCCACACATAAAACATTTTCTTGTTCCTTTGAGACATTAGCTACTTTGTTTCATCCCAAATTCTCAATATATAAGATACTAAATATTCTGGCCTCCATGGTCTACACCACCTAAAACTCAATCCTTATTATATTTATCGTGTCCTCGTGATTAGTGAGGTGCATACTGTTAATTATAGTATTGGTGATAATATTCATCATTGGAAAACATATAATTCCGTAAATAACATATAAGTAGTTTAAATATAGACACATTAATTTAAGTCTATGACGTATTAGGAATAATATTATCCATTCATATTCATTTTTTAATTCATATATTTTTTTCATAATAAATTTTGTTTCATATAATATCCCAGATATTTTTTAACCATGTTTTTAGTATGGCATGATTGTGTGCACCAGTTACAGGTCAAGTCCAGCACAGTGTTCCTTATTTGTTGTTAGTAACCTTAGGTACCCATGTGTAAGAGCCAAATCCACTTGTAGTATCTAAAAAGGATGCAATTTCTTATAATACGGTAACTATATGATTTACCAAAATTCCAATAATTTTTTATTTACATTATATCATACATAGACATATCCATAGACATTTTCTTATGGATCTCACTATTGATTTATAATCCATATTTAAAAAGTATAACTAATCATCCCTATAATAGAAACTATATTAACCATGTATTATCATAGATAAATGTTATATCATTTAGGTGTATATTCATTACATTACATAAACACTTTCCTAATGATCATAATGATTAATTATTTTTTATACTACAAAAATTATTTTTATTTCATAAAATATTTTGAACATATTCAATAAATACCATCCCAATTATTAAATATACATTATATAGCCTTTAAAAAACCATTCATCATAATAAATATAATGGAATCATATTAAATAGTGGGATTAGATTCTCACTAAGGTTAAAAAAAGTGCATACGTAAGAAAAACATGAACATGAGGGTATGGTAACATGATCATAACCAATGAAAACATTACACTACATACAAATTCATAAATTAATGAGGAATTTTATAAGTAATGGTAGTTAATAATACATAGTTCATAAAAAAATCAATGAACTTGAACCACGATATTATAATACTATAATAAGGCATTTAATTTTTACATAATCATAATTGTATAAAATCATTTTAATAATTTTAAATTATCACAATAAAGGAAATCTTAGTAGAATAATATCACATCAAAAATTTTAATATTAATCAATGATAACTCCAAATAAAATCATATAAAACCATATCCCTTAATAATGTGGGTTCGCTCCCCATTATATCCCTTTCTATTTTATATTTTATTAATACTCAACAAATGCATTGGAGTGTGATATAGGTCCCACCCAACTCATTATTAAAATAGTACATTTTTGTGAAATAGTATCTCAAAAAATTCATAATATCAAAGCAAATGAAATGAAATAGGTTTTATATACGTTTTATCATACCCTAAGATATGTAAAATAGATTTATTTCATAATAATTTCATCATTTCATCGTAGAATATCCTATGAAAACAAACATGTATCATAAATATTTTAAAATGGCATAAACATTGGGAGTGAATCCTGTTTCATAAAAATATTTCCATTATAAACATAAACCATTAAATGAAATAATAATCACTGTATCCTTGGATAATAACCCTGTTAATGAAGATGTTACTTCAAATGATGAAAAATTAGATGGAAAATGATTTGTTAATGATTACATGGAGTATTTTTAAAGATAATATTTTTTCATTAAAAATCACTTTTGAGGACATAAAAACATATAAATACTTTTGGAAATACTATGCTTTGGCATTTTTTTAGAAAATATGATGTATTCTTTGAAAAATTATATTTTTTCATGAAGATAATAGTAATCCCTCTTTTAAAAACACATTCTAAAACATAATAAATTTTAAAATTTATTTTCAATGACAATATAATATATGAGCTATAATGATGTATTTAAAAATAAATTAAATTTATTTTCGTGAATATCCATTCAACATTTACATTTTTTTAAAACATTAATATTTTTAAAATATATTTTCATAAAATTCCCTTTAAAACATATAGAGAATCTTTGAAATATATTTAAAAAATATTTTGAGTAAAAAATCATTTCCTTATTAAAAAATGATAAATTAAAAAAAAATTGAATGAATAATTAAAAATTTATAAATTATGAATTAATGAAAATAACGGTTCTCATGGAAGGAAATTAAAATCATGTCATATATATTAAATTGATGATTCCTATCATGTTATTGTTAAAATCCAATTCTGTATTGTTTCCAAAAAACTAAAAGAATAATTTAAAACATATTGAAAAAATTTATTTTTGGGAAACAAATCTTTAGTAAGTTTTTTTTATGAATGTTAAGAAAAATATTTAATAACTTTTAAAAAACATGGGTTTTTAGAAAAAATGGGTTTTGATATTAAAAATTGATATAAATGATATTTCATGAAAATATTATTTTGACCCGTTCAGTAAATAATGTGAGGAATATGAAGGGATAAATAGTATTATCATGAAATTACCACCATATAAGAAAAATGATATGTTTATTTACATATGAACATTAACAATTTATCATGAGAAACATAACCATAAACAATCTTGATAGACAAGGAGATAGTATCATAAAACACTTTCCCAAATGATATTAATAGAATTATTACACAAATTAAAGGAAAAATAAAAAAACCATCAATATCATGAAATGAATTATATTCACATAATAAAATTTCGAATTGGATTTATATGCACCTCATATAAATATATAGATGCAAAATATATCTTATACCACATTGATGAAAAGTGGTGGAAAAAATTTAATAACATAATAATAACTTTTGAACCTTATACCCCATGAAATAGTTATAATAAAATAGATTTGTAATTCATAAGAGTTTTTATGGGATTTATCATAAAAGAAATTCATGGGTATTATACACTATATATAATAAATATGTATTAAACATGTCATTTGTATCATAAAATATGAAACAGATAATTAATACCCTTACATATTTAGTAATTTTTTGATTCATAATCCCAAATGAAGTATAAAATCCAATGAAACATTAAATTTCATAATAATAAAAATATTAATTATATAAATTATGAAATATTTTGTATATATTCCACAAAATATGAATGATTGAAAAACATTCATATGCATCCATGAAACAAAAGAGATACTACACTCCCTTTCTATAAGTTTCAATTTCTAGTGTACAAGTAAAAAATAATACATATATAAATATAATCTATTTATAAACCTATTTTAAAACCATATTCATATGTATAAAACCATATATGATCTACCAAGGTCCTTTTATTACCCATTTCTAAACAATTTCCTTAATAAATTCACTTTTTATGTGGCAAATAAATTTTTTTCTTATATGATTTGTTTTGTTAAATTATTTTCCTATTAGATTGATCATAGTTAAATAATATATTTAAATTTTCAAAATAATATTAAAATAATATATTAAAATAATATATTAATTTATCACAATTCAAAAAATATATAGGTTGAAATAGAAATACTCCATTTATGAAGACAGTGAGCTACACATATGCATTAACATTGTTTTTTTTATTAATAGAAATTATGAAATATGGGTAAATAATATTTTAAAATTATTTTATTTTATTTTTTCATATATATAAAATATTTATTTATAAGACTATCCTTATAACATTACATTTTTTTAGTATGTAAAAAATGTAAATCTCTTCGCTTCACGGGGTGATAGTCTAACAACCAAACAAACAACATTATTGTATCCTCGAGAGAATGAAAATTATAAAGATATATGTTATATCATAAATAAATAATTACAATAATATATGAATTATAATATTTATACTTTAAAAATATCCTTATGTGTATCCGATAAAAAATTATAATCACATCACATACGTTCTTGTTGGGGTAGTTCTCTAAACACATGAGCGATGTCATTGTTTACCAAACGGTAAGGAGTAAATATTTTATATGTTTTATTATAATTAAAGATAAATAATAATATAATAAATATAATATATAAATTGTAAATCATTCAATATATACAGATGTGATAGGAGGTGATGGAAAACAAATAACATGAATTTTCAGGGTTGTAGTCTGCCGTACCCACAGATAGTGATTTCATATCCAATTTGATGGAACAATGTATAGATATGGCTCATGAAAGTAAATTAAAATATATATATATATAAAATATATATGTTATTATATCATACTGTTTTACTAATAATTTATGGTGGGGGAGAATTATAGCAATAAAATGCTTGTTTATGGATGTTACTCCTATTTCAGAAAACCATATTTGGATTGCAACAACAAACTTCAAAAGACTAATTATTTTTAAAAATAAGGCCTATAGTTTCAGAGTTGGTATTTAGGTAAGTAATTTGATCAGGTATTTTCCAAATAAAATTGTATTTTATATGTGAAGTGGAGAGAATAATGGGTGACAATTTATTAGTGAGTTGAGTGGAACACTTGTAATTTTTAGAAATAATAAATTTTACACATATATTTAACATGACACAGGGATAAAAAATGGGACATTATATAACCAATAATAAATTAGATTGACATATTTCCCAAAAAATGGGAATTTTACATGTATTTGGGTATTTTGAACTTAATCATTTTAGTAAAACACTCACTACAATTCAATTTTTAGCTTAATAATAGTAACTAATTTTTAATCCTTTTCAAATTTATTATGGTCAAAAAATAAGATATTGATTTTAGATAATATAAATTAATATAATAAAATTACTTCTATCCATTTTAAAATTTTAATTCTCAGATTTGGGGAAAATTTTATTTAAAAATAATCCCCTGGTACTTTTTACAAATATATTTTCCAAAGTGAAAATGATAACAATATCAAAGAGTTTTTATGTCAATATTAAATATTAAAATGTTCTAAATTAAGTAAAATGGATTAATATATTTTTATATATAATTTAAATAATATCATTAATAAAATCATCATAAAATATTTTGGATGTTAATATATTATTAAAATAAATTAAAATTATTAAATAAACCAATTATTTTTTACTTTGAACGGAAAAAATTATATTCTTAAAAAATAGTCATAAATTTATCGAAAAATAAAATTGTAATGATTTTCGAAAAATGATGGTTATTTTTTTGATAAATTTTTAAAAATATGAATAATTATATTTTATAATAATCTCAAAAAAGGAGAAAATTTTGTTTTTAGATAAATTTATTATTTAAAAAAACCATAAAATTAATTTTTATATCTTGCCTTAAAAAAAGAAGGCGATTTTATATATTTTAATAGATAATATATATATATTTTTTATTAATCTAAATCATTTAAATTTCTTTTATTTATTTATTTAGGTAATATGAATTGTGGTTTATGAAAATATTTTGTATCAAAGTTGATATCTATTAATTTCAAATAGATATTATTTTCATTTAAAAATAATTAGTCCCAAAATTATACAATATTTATATTTGTGTAAGCCATATAATTTTATAATTAATGTAATGCAGTTGATATGCTCGGTCCCAACATCTAAATGATAATAATAATATTAAATGATAATATTTTATTAAAATTCTACATTTATTTTAGACTCAATGATGTGTGTAACATAAGAATGATTGAATGTTGCTTGTAACAGAATATCAAATTAGTGATGCATGTAATGAAATCCAACATCTTCGTAGTATGTAATTCCAATTGTTGAGAAGATTAAATTTTGTTGAAAAAATAGTTGTCAAAATATAAGGGGTTTACATCTGGCTATTTAGTATATTATTTTTTCCATGTATTTGAACAATCAATATATTCAAGAGTGTGGATATCTCTGAAAGGAAGATAATATTTTAGTTAAAAATATCATATTTCATCTTTTACAAATATTTATTAAAAATTTATTTCTATTGTGGAGTTACTGTTGAAAAATTGTAGAATAACCAAATTTTCCTTTATTTTTTTGATTCATTTTTAAATTTTTTCATAGGCCTATAAATTTTATGAAAAAGTTTAATATAAGTTCCTTGTTTATATATTTTTAGTTTTTTCTTCATTAATAAATTACTAGATAACTATACATTTTAGTTTATGGAATCATGTTTTCAAAAATATGCTTTCCCATAGAGTATTTAAGTGATTAAATAAATTATCATTAATATGAATGTTATCTCAAATGAATTTGTATAATCCATCATATAATTAGGGGATATTTTAATAGGAAATACCCAATGGGATATGTTATTTTTTTTCAACTAGAGGGGACCACCCTTATATTTTGGGACAAAGGATTATTTGTGATAGAAAATCATCCATTTATCATTATAAGAATCCTACAAATAATATTCATAAAAAAATAATGACATATGAAACCAAAACCATTTTAGAAAAATATAAATAAAATATATTATTACCTCAATAATTGAAAATAAACCTAATCTTGATGATATTTTTTTAATTAAATTACATTTTTATATATTAGAATATATATTATATATATTAGTTATGATTAGTTTCTTCTGTTCACAACATCTATATATTACTCAACAAAATTATTACACTAATTTAATCCTATTGAATGATGGAGTACATCAAATAATTTTTTGTATGAAAGTTTTTTTATTTAGGTATTTTATATTTTAAAGTACAACATTGATTGAATAATTGGTGATTTAAGTTGAAAGTAATTCTAAAATATATATTATGGATGATTTCCATTATGATGAACATAGTAATAATTATACTATAGAAGGTATAATTTTTTAATTTATATTTTAATAATTGAAGGAATAATATTTTATTTTATTTTATTTTAACATTTTCATATTTAAATATTAATATATTTTACATATAACTAATATATGATAACATTCATTTGGAATATTATTTATATATTAGTTTATTATTTATAAAACATTTTCCATATTAATTTTTTTCAATAGTGATATTTTTAACTATATTATATTAAATTGAACTATGATGAACGATATACTTTGTTTTTTTCCACATCTTTTGAGAAATGTTAATATATTTTGGTAGTATTTAAAGAAGATCCAAATTTATATTAAAAACAATGTATGAAACAGTATTCAATAGAATAAAATAAAATTTACATATTAGAATATAATTCTACAAATAATATTTTTTACATTATTTGATTGTTTATAATGTAATTATCGCTTAATTAATAATTTTTTATGTGACAAAAATGATAAATAATTTTTATTTTTCTAGTTTTTGGTGATTTTTCTGAATTATTTTTAAATTTATATAAATGATGTTACCATAGAGAATTAACATTACATTAAGAGAGAAATATGGGTTTTTTCTATTAATTATATAAAGATCCCTAATTTTTTCATATATACCTATATTAAAAATACAATTTAGTATATTGATTCACATGAAACATCGATCTAAAACATACTAATAAGTAATAATAAAATTATTAAATATGATCAATACAAAATAGAAAATGAAATAAATGTTTTAAATAGATGTAACTAGATTAATAAATATTTGTATAATGGTTAATAAATAGCTTCATGAAGATGAAGTCTTCCATTAAAACCTAATTTTTATTTCATATTTGAATGGAAGGTGAAGCAACCATATTTTATATAGACGATTTTCTCACTGAGAAAAAAATGTATTTAATGAATTAAATCATATAAGTTAGAAGTTTAGACTTATAGAAATTACAATGAGATCATTCCTAGATTAATCAATACATGTTCTAACTGCTATTATAAATCTTACCTAGGGATTATAATCAGAGGATTTGAGACCATTTTTATGTAGAAGTTAACAAGGAAAAAACATGAAATTATTAATTTATTTTATAATATAATTATTTCTTATTTTTATATCTTTTTTTGATAATATTTATTTCAAAAAATTAAATGAGTTATTCCATAGAAAATTCTTATATAAGTAAGAGTAAATTTAGCTTCATAATTTGAAAAAGTATTTTTTATTGAAATTTAATTTTCTATATATTATTTATTAATATATTAATAATATAAATTTATCCCATTCCAAAATTAATTTACATAATCATTCTAATATTTATACAATATTTAATTCCCCTTAAATGTATTTTACATGGAATGAAAAAATAAATAATTCTATTTCTGAAAAAATAATTTTTCCCATAATATAATGTTTTTTTGCATTGTGGTATTATATTAAAACTAATTTTTATCTCAATAGGAAATTAAATAACACCAAATTTATTTCATATTTTAATTAACTATTTAATGTTTTCGTAATACGATCAACTGATTTTTTTGATGAAAAATAATCCAAGGTAAAAACTAACCACTATAGTAAATGATAAATGATTTAAAATTGGTAAATAAAGAGGTATATTTTGAAAATATCACATGAAACTTAAATAAAAATATATGGGTTACAAATTTATAATACATAAAATATATTATAATTAATAATTATCAATATTGGATTTTTTTTCCTCATGCATGACACCTATTTTTAAATTACGAAAATAATATTTAAAAAAAAATCTTCATCTCAACTATAAAAGGACTCCTCGAATAACGCTAATCTTTTAAAATTTAAATAAATTTATAACAACAATATTTCCCAAAAACTATCACAAAACATCTTTATCAGATAATATAATATCATTACAATACTAATCAATAAAGGCTTATGTAGTAGTTAATGGATGATATCCAAGGAAGAGGTAAATGTTCTATCAGCTAAAATTCATGTTTATTTCTTCATATAACTCCTCCAAATTGATTTTTCCCATTGTAATATAAATATAACAACATCATTAGAATATTTGTTTATGTTTTTCTTATTACCATTTTATATCATTTACTAATTCAATGTAAAAATAAAAAGTCAACAATATTATAGTTGATTAACTACCACCATGAACAATATAATACATTTCTCATTACTGCTATAACGCCCTGACCCCAGTTACCCAATTTCGGCACATGATTACATAACATTGTCATGATCACAAAAGATCAAGTCTCGAAAGACCTATTAGTCTAATAGTCTCGGAAACACTAAATGAAATCATAAGTCTTACATTACATCATAAAGTAAAAAAACTACAAAAACATCTTGTCTTCATATCCCTCATACTATCCATACAGGTCATTCATAAATTACTTCTTCACATCTTGGGAAAAATAAAACTTTGAAAGGGGTGAGATCAGATGCTCCTTAAGGATAATAATATAGAGAAAACATTCTTAAATAAGCATAAACATTTAAGGAAATTTATAACTGAAACAAAAGCCTTTTAAACTTGATCTTCAGCATAATATGGAGAAGGTAAAATGAAATAATTCCATTTAATTATTCACATGGATATTCTACTAGTCAAATAACAAATTTAAATATCAATAACCACTTTCATAATGATGGAATGCATAATTCCAGACTATCATAACCACATAGTCAAGTCCTCATTCCAAGACTACAAATAATATTTTTTCAACGCCTTGTGCCAAGACACTATTTTGTCTCATGAGACCTACCAATGCATCGAGGAGCTATAGCGGGCTCCACCCATCACTTACTAAGTCCAATTCATTTCTCATATGAAATGTTTGAAACATAACACAAACATTCGTATTAAAACTAGCATACAAAATGTCAACACTTAAACCAAAAACCATTAATGGTATAAAAATAGAACATCCTTAGTCAAACATAACTCACTTGATACAATATGGAAGATTCTATTGTATCATATTAACCTCAATAATGAATAATGAACGACATTAACATAGATTGAAATAAACTTCAAACTATTTAGAGAAATATCCTTATTTTTCTTGATAACATTTAAAATCCGAACTATTTGTCTAGAAGAAATTTAAAATATTTTTTTAAATCAAAGTGTCCCATACCAATTTCAGAAATTTAAAAGAAATTTTGATTTTAAGACATTAATTTCCAAATAAATTAACCCTTAAATCCTTTTTTAATGCATGGACATTAATTTGAATGATTTAGAATAATAAATCATTAGAACATTTTAAAATGATATTTTATTTAGAGAACCTATCCAAAAGAGAGACACATAAATACAAATAATTGTGGTCATAAAAACATTGTAATATTATGAGAATAAAGGGATTCGTGATATACTATGTCAAAGTACATTATATACATCATATAAAAGTGATTTGGTGGATAACAACAATGGAGTCTCAATGGAATGTAAATCGAGATGAAATCTCTCATAAATTCCGCATCCTTAGATTAATGATAAATTAACGACATAATTATGTGTGAAAATTATAAATACACTCAATATGACTGAATATTAAGTGTAAAAAAATTAAAGGACATTCACACATATTCTTGTAAAAACAACACCAATGAATTGGATGTTTAACTCAAACAGTCAAGATTGAGTAAAAATTACTCTTATTAAGTTCATACTCATGTCTTGAGAATTTATCAATGGTTTGATTATGTTTATAAAAAGTGTATCAACTTAAAGTGAAGTGGAAATTAGGACATAATCAAATGAATAGACATTCCACACATAATCTGGTAGTAAAATAATCAATAAAGTAAGCGTAAACCTGAATGAGTGGAAATTGAAATTTCAAATTCCCTTATTGATTTGGTAACATACGAAACATACACCCATGAAAGAAGTATCATACAATGATTATGTAAATATACATCAATGAATTTATGTTATACAATCAATACAAACATGGTAAGTACATACACCCATGTAATAAATAAGTGGTGAAGAATGGAAATCACACGGAATTAAAAGTGATATATGAAACCCCTTACATTGTACTTTTTCCTTGGTCGAGGGTAGGTTAGCGACCTGTATAATGGTGAAATAATTTTTATTTAATTATACAAAAATAATATGCATTGATTTGATATCATATATGATATTTTAACATTTCTTTGGTAATAATATCTTAGTATTATCGTTGTTTCGGGTGATAACTTACTCGTTTTATTTTATATGTTTTGTTACAGAAGTACTGTTTTTTAGGGACAGTTTGAATCTTATTCATATATAGAATTATATAAAGTCCTTAAACATTTTTTTAATCAAAAAATGAAAATTAGACGTGTATGGATGCGATGGGGAATGAATCTCCTCATGTTCGTGGATATGACAGTCTGTACGTACGCACGAGCGATAATAGCATTATTTTGATATTAAAATCATATATAAATGGATGTTATATCATATATACATAATCATTATCATGTTATACTTATTATTTAAATGAATTACACATCATTATTATATCGATCCAAATAATAATGTATTGTATAACAATTACACCATGACTTGGAGACGGTAGGCCGTACGTACACACGTATGGTGACATGTCATTCAAAGGATGAATGTAATACTGATTATGGTTGTAAAATATTTATAATAACATTACAGTATATAATAGATTCTGGATTTATTATTTTATAATGGAAATAACAAATAATTAATAAGTTGAAGAAGAATGGAACTTGAAAGACAGTTGTGAAAACATTACCTATTCTTCAGGTTCTTCCTTTTGATTTGATCAAAAGCGCTCTTACGTTGGATTTATGATCAAACTAAGGACTCTATATTGAAGTGAGTGAAGATGAAAGAATACTTGGGAAGGAATTTTATGATCCAAAAGGCATTGATGGTGAAAATTAGAAAGAAGGGGGAGTACCAATTTATTAGAGGGGTGAGGGGCATCTTTGGAAAAGCTAGAAATATTAATTTATAATAAATTCATATTCATTTTATAATTTCTCTAAAGTCGATTATTTATAGTTTATGGTAGGGATGGGTCTATATAATATCAACCAAAATATTTTAGACAATTTTTTGTCACTATATTACCCTTATCATTTATATTTAACTATTAGTTAAATAGTTTGACATTTACCATGTCTCTTTTTAATTTTATATTTTATAGTTAATAAAATTACTATATACCTCCAAGAAACCCTCCTGTGGTCCATTTTTGATACAGATATCATTATATAAGTCCTATTTCTAAACTTTATATTTTTAGAAATAGATAATCAATTAATAATATTATATTTGTTTTAAAAACACTTTTATACCAATTTTGACACTATTGGGTATTTTTTTTTGATAATTTCATAAAAGCATTATTACAACTAAAAAAATTTATATAACCAATATTAATATGTCATAATAACCCATAAAATTATTTTAATTCAAAAAAAGTCTCAAATAATATTTCTTTTGATATTTATAATATCAATTATTTTAATATTTCATTAATTAGGTAATTACTTCATCACCATTTTGTCATAAATAAATTAAATTATATAATGTTTTAATATTATAAATATATTACCATTATGTAGGAAATATTTCTAGCTTTATTATGAATTTTTATAATCGAATTTATCTTTTGTATAACCCAATATTAAAAATAATTAGTTATTAAATTTTGATTTTATCTCTTTTAACTCTTCTTTGAATAAAATAATAATAAATGTCATAATCTATTCCATGTGGATGTAAATGATAGTATTTTATTACTAAGGTAGTTTTTGTTCGAGATACACTTGCCCAATAGAATTATGACATGTGTTAGGGTAATATTAATATCATTTTTACCCTTAATTACCCTATTTACTTTTAACCTTGGTAAATAAATGTAAAAAGTAAAAATTCACCAAAAATTATTTTCATCTCATTGAACCACATTTTACTCCCTGATATTAACCGTGTCTCATAGATTTTCTAAATTCTACTCACAGAAGCAGTAAAATTATGTTTTATGTGAATTTCCAAATTCTTTTAGGAGGTGGGTAAAAGACGGTGCAAAGTTCAATAAAGTTTTATTATATCTAAAATTATTCTAAAATAACTCCAATGAATTACATTGAACTTATATAGGTAATATGTATCTACTTGACCTTAATTAAATTTAAATAAAATAAATAATTATTTAAATAAAAATTCGGTTTTAAACTATAACTCTGTGTTTTTTTTCAGTATTCATAAAAAATTTAATATTTTCAGAAAAATACCAAAAATTCATCCTAAGCTAATTTCGATATTCCGAATAGAAAGATAAAAACCATTTTGAAAGATAAAATATATAAAATTTCAAAAATTGGGTAATACTATCTGTAATGGCTAGTTTGATTGGATGTGGTGTGTATTAGAACTCAAAGTTGCGTACAACATACGCTACTATATTATTCAATGAGAAGCGTACCGTAGAAGATTGGGGTGTTACATTCTCCCCTACTTCAATAATTTTGTCCTCAAAATTTTTAAAATTGGGCTTCAGAGTATAATAAAAAGTCCCACATTGGAAAAATAGTCAATAAAACTATCACCTTAAAAGAAAGAAAGAAAGAGAAGTGCAATGGTCACCAAAGATAACTCATACTAGGATTCCATGTTGCAAAACATGGATATGGAATATAAACTATGTGGCAAGTTATGATGAAGAGGGATAGAAAACATGATCAGGAGAAAGATAACAAAAAGAAATCCACAAACATTTAATGAGACAAATGGTCATTAGTTTCCCAGTAGGAAAAGTGTATGGACAACAATTTTTTAAGTTACATTACATAATGATGAAGAATTCATTTACGAGAATGACTATGAAAATAAAGAGATGTACTTACTTTTTAAGTAGAGTTTCATTGTTTAATAAATTTCCACCACTAACTCATTTTTTTAAACAATGATTAATCAAGAATACTTGGTCACACTGGAAGAGCTAGAATAAACTTCAATAGAAACACATGATCCATGAAAGATAAACTATATATTTTTCTTGTCTTTAGAGATTAATAAAAACCAAAATGGTTAGTACAATATATGATTATCTCCCAAAAGGATATTTCATTAGAGAAAGAAACACTAATCTTTATTTATAAAATTAAACCAACAATACCCCAAAGATAAATAAATACCATTCAATAAACAATTGTCCTTAAAATCATTCAATATAATCAAAACTAATATTGAATCCTATTACATAGAAGAATTTGGTTATGCAATCCTCCACGTCAAATTTAATCTACAAATGACATCAACTAATCTTAAAGTCACATACTTAAAAGTAATTAACATATTAACATATTCATTATTATAGGTTAATCATTTCCATAAATAACCTAAATCACTATAATTCCACAATAATAACCTAGATAAAAATCTACCATTACTCCCCAAATGAAATCCCATAGTATTCATTTTTCCTTGGGCGTACAGTGTTCCCTACAAAGAGAACATCTTCCAAAATAAAATTAATCGCTTAATCACTAAATCATTTTCTTATACTAAGGGTATAAATTTTATAAGACATAAGAACCAAAATCAACTTATTATTTATCTATAAAATCATTTAACTAAAAATAAGTAGTAACACTAACCAGGGACATCACGTAGTCCAGTGGTAGGCGATAAATCTCAATCTCACATTGGTTGTGGGATCGATTCCCGCAGCTTTGTCCGATAGGACGGGTTGTCACATGGTCTACATGTTGTCCTTTTTCAAAAACTATATTTTATAACCTTACCAAAACGTGAAAAATTCTTCAAAATAACCATAACATAATTTTAATCAAAAATGTTATCTCATACCTTCCATTTTCATCCCAACATATAATAACTTGTAATTTCCACAAACAAAATGATCATATAAAACCAAATGGTTATTTATAACTGTATCCAAAAGGGAAAATATAAGTCTTCCTAAAATATCATTCTCTCAGGGAAAACTGCAGGGTTATAAATACAAGATGAAATTAATCTAATGTAATCTCATTAACAAGGAGAACTAATAAATTTAAACATTTCTCCCACCATTTATTTCCATATATATTCTTCTTTGACAAAGAAAATTTCCAATACAATAGGGCATTCACTTGGGTAATAGCCAGGTCCCCTATATTTACAGCAAAAAACTGTAAATGGATTTTTGCGACCATTTTAATCTTTTGTAATAGTACTTTGCATTTTTCCTCTACAATTCTTCCTTTTATGTCCTTCTTTCCAACACATAAATCATTTATTTGTTATATTGAGACACTTTCCTGTGTGTCTCCTTCCACATTTCAAGCATGATGTAAATTTAGGTTTCTTTTCTCCATGGTCTCCACATTTGGAGCTGTTATCATTCAACACCTTTCTTTTCTTTGTTAAGTCTAGGAGTTGGTTAATATATATTTCGTTGATCATCCTTTTGGAAAACTGATTTTTCATGAATAATATATCATTTACTCCTATAAACATTCCATTTTTTTTCTCATTTCCACCATCATTCCCACCTTATAAATCATTCTAAATGTTACTATGACTTCCTTGGACTCCATCCATTGACAAAAACTAGAAAGCATTATGTGAGTAACAATAGTAATAAAATTATTTAGATAATATCATGAAATCATATTCTCAATTTGAAACACCTTAGGATTAACCAAGGTCATTTATTCTCATGCTATATTAAAATACATCTAATTCGTTTGTAAAGAAAATGTAAATTATCCTAAGCATATCCCCCAGGAGTGTCTTAACTAGGAGTGCAGCAAGTCCCATTGTCGTGCACCAGTTCCCATTCGAGTCTAGATCAAAGTAGTGTTTTCATGTTTTACCCCTCGGTATATTTGTTCCAGAGCCACCTCTTCCTGCTCGTATCCAGAAAAGGATTTATGGCATGGAAAACTCAAAAAATCTATAAAATACCAAAATTCTAGGATGTTCTTCTATACTAATGCTCAAAGTCTATCTTAGGGATATGTGATCTAATCCGAATTTATCTAAATCTAGTTTCCATGGATTCAACTAAAATTCCTCTAATACCAACTACAACGCCCCAACCCCAGTTACCCAGAGTCGGTGCATTATTACATAACATTGTCATGATCAGAAAAGATCAACTCTCAAAATATCGATTAGTTAAGTAGTCTTGTAAACACAAGATATATTCATAAGTATTACATTACATCATAAAGTAAAAAAAACTACAACAACATATTGTCTTCATATAACCTCAAAAAATCCTTACAGGAATTCATAAATTACTTCTTCACATTATGGGAAAAATGAAACATTGAAAGTGGTGAGCTCATATGCTCGATAAGGTTAATAATATAGCAGAAGCATTCATAAATAAGCATAAACATTTAAGGCACTGTATAACTAAAACAACAGCCTTTTAAACATGAGCTTTAGAATAATATGGAAATGATATAATAAAATAATGCCACTAACCTATTCACATGGATATTCCAATAGACTAATTACCAAATGCAATATCAATAACCACTTTCATAATGATGGAATTCATAATTCCAGACTATCATAACCACATAGTCGCGGCCTCATCCCAAGACTACAAATACAATTTTGTCAAGGCCTTATGCCAATACACTAGTTTGTCTAATGAGACCAACTGATGCATCGAGGAGCTATAGAAGGCTCCACCCTTCACTTATTAAGTCCAATTCATTCCTCTTATGAAAATATTGAAACATAACAAAAACATTCGTATTAAAACTAGCATATGAAATGTTAATACTTTAACAACAAACCATGAATGGTATAAAAATACCACATCCACATTAAAACATAACTCATTATATGAAATATGGATGATTTTATTGTATTACATTAACCTCAATCGAGAATAATGAAGGTTATTGACAAAGATTAAAAGAGTCATCAATATATTGAGAGAAATATCCCTTTTTTCTTGAAAACATTTAAAATCGAAACTATTTGTCAAGAATCAATTTAAAATTAATTTTTGAATCAAAGTGTCCCATACCACTTTGAAAACTTTTAAAAGAAATTTTGATTTGAAAGAATTAATGTGCATATAAATAAATCCTTAAAACCATTTTTAAAACATGGACGTTAATGAGAAAGATTTAGAATAATAAATCATTAAAACATTTAAAATTGATATTTTTTTAGAGATCCTAACCAAAAGAGGGAAACATGAATAAAAATAATTGAGGTAATATAAACATTTTAATATCATGAGAATAAAGGGATTCATGATATAATATTTCAAATTGCATTATATACACCATATAAAAGTGATTTGGTGTATAACAACAAAAGAGTCTCAATGGAATGTAAATTGAGAGGAAATCTCTCATAATGGTCATATCCTTAGATTAATGATGAATTAACAACATAAGTATGTGTGAAAAATATAAATACACTCAATATGACTAAATATTCACAGTAAAACAATCAAAGGAAATTCACACATGTTCTTGTAAAAACAACACCAATGAATTGGATGTTTAACTCAGCAAATCAAGATTGATTAAAAATTATTCTTATTAAGTTCATACCGATGACATGAGAATTTATCAATTGAGTGATTATGTGTATCAAAAGTGTATCCATATAAAGGGTAGTATAAATTATGACATAATCAACTGTATAGTGATTCCACACATAATCTTGGAGTAAAATAATCAATGAAGTATGCGTAAAGCCGAATGAGGGGAAATTTTAATTTCAAATTCCCTTATTGATTTGGTTACTTACTAAACATACACCCATAAAATAAGTATCATACAATGAGGATGTAAATATAAATTAATTAACCTATATTACACAATGAAATCAATCATGTGTAGTACACACATTACATACAATAAATAAGTGGTGAACAATGGAAATCTCACGGAATTAAAAGTGAGATAAGAAACCCCTTACTTTGAACTTTATCCTTGGTAGAGGGTAGGTTAGCCTTCTATATAATGGTGAAATAATTTTTATTGAATTATACAAGAAGCATATACATTAATATGATATAATATATGAACATTTAACCTTGCTTTGTTAATAATATCTTTGTATTATCGTCGTATTGGGTGTTAACATACTCATTTTATTTTATATGTTTTGTTACATAAGTCGTGTTTTTATGGATTGGTTGTATATTATTCATATAAATAATGATATCAATCCTTAAAAATTATTTTTAAACATAAAATGAAAATTATACTTGTAAGGATATGATGGGGAATTATTCTAATCATGTTCATGGAGACGGTAGTTCGTACATACGCACGGGTGATAATATCATTCCTTTGATATTAAAATCTTTGATAATTGGATGGTATATCATATAAACAATGTAATTATCATGTTATACTAATTATTTACATGAATTACACATCATTATTATACCCATCCAAATAATAATGTATTGAATAACAATTACACCACGACGTGGAGACGATAGACCGTACGTACGCACGTATAGTGACATATCATTCAAAGGTTGGATAAAATACTTATTATGGTTGTACCATATTTATATTAACATCGTAGTATATAAAATATAATCGAGTTATTATTTTAGAATGTAAATAACAAATATAGAAGAATTTGAAGAAGAAAGGAACATGAAAGCGGGTTGTGAAAACATTACATCTTCTTCGGGTTCTTCCTTTTGATTTGATCAAAAGGGCTCCATAAGTTGCATTTATGATCACACTAAGGCCTATAGGTAGAATTTAGGGATGTTGAGATAATATTTTGGTAGGGGTGGATGAGAAAAAAGGCTCTAAATGTGAAAATTAGAGATAATGGTGAGTACCCTTTTATAAGAGGGGTGAGGGGCACCTTTGGAAAAGCTAGAAATATTATTTTATAATAAATTCATATTCGGTTTCTAGTGTCTCCAAAGTGGATTATTTAAATTTTAAGGTGGGGATGGGTCTAAATCCTTTCAACCAAATGATTTTAGATAGGTTTTTGTCACTATATTAACCATATAATTTATATTTAACTCTTAGTTAAATAGTTTGACATTTACCATGTCTCTTTGTATTTTTATATTATATAGTTAAAAACATACTATATACCTCCAAGAGACCACCAAGTGGTCCATTAATAATTCAAATATAATTATATAAGTACTCTGGATGATCTTTAGATTATTATGAATAGAATATCAATTAATAATATAATATTTGTTTAGCAAATATTTCATGTCAATTTTGACACTATTTGGTATTTTTCATTTGATAATTTCATAAGAGCATTTTTTACTTCGAAATAAATTTATATAACCAATCCTCATATGTCATATTAACCTATAAAATTAGTGGAATTCATAAAAAGACTAAATTAAATTTATTTTGATATTTATTATATAAATTGTTTTTTCTATTTCATTAATTAGGTAATTACTACATCACCATTGTGTCATAAATAAATTAAATTATTTAATGAATAATAAATATAAATAAAATACCATTATTTAGTAAATCGTTTTATCTTTCTAGTGATTATTTTTAATCAAATTTATTTTATGTATATCATTATATTAAAAAAAATTATTTATTAAACATTGATTTTATCTCTTTTAATGCTTCTTTAAATTAAATAATAATAAATGTCCTAATCTTATCCAAGTGGACCTAAATGATAATATTTTATACCCAATTTTTTTGGGTCAAGATACACTTGTCCAATAGAATTAGGTCATTTGTTAGGGTTATATTATTATCACTTCTATCCATAATTTCCCTATTTAATATTACCTGTGTAAATAAAAGTAAAAAGTTACTATTCAACAAAAATTATTTTAATCTCATTGAACCACATTTAACTCCTTGATATTAACTGTGTGTCTTATATTTTATAAATTCCACTCACAGAAGTGTTAAAATTATGCTTTATGGGAATTTCCAAATTCTCTTAGGAGGGGGGGTAAAAGACGGTGAAAAGTTCAATACAATTTTTATATATCTAAAATTATTCTAAACTAACTCCAATGAATTACATTGAACATATATAGGTATTATGTATCTATTTTGACCATAATTAAATTTAAATAAAATAAAAAATTATTTAAATAAAAATTCGTTTTTAAACTATAACTTAGTGTTTTTTCACTATTCATCAAAAATTGAATGTTTTCAAGAAAACACCAAAATTTCATCCTAAGCTAATTTCGATATTCAGAATCCAAAAATGAAGCCCATTTTGAATGATAAAATTTATAAGATTTCAAAAAATGGATATTAATATTCATAACAGCTAGTTTGATTGGCTATGGTGTGTTAGAAATTGAAGTTGCGTACAACACACACTATTATATTAGTTAAAGAAAAGCGTACCGTGGAAGCTTGGGGTGTTACAACTGCCTCACATAGATTGAAATATAAGTTAAATTAATTAATAAATATTATATTTTTTACATGATAAATATTATTTAAGATCAAAACAACATCATACTAATAAAATTTATAATAAAAGTTAAATTTAATAGTTTTGAAATAAAATGATATAATTGAGATAATTTTTATAATTTCAAAACATTTTTACAAAACATTGGAACCATATAAATTTTTTCTAAAATAGCGATATATTTTTAATGCATATATAATTTTTATGGTGATGATAATTTTCTATAACCTCTTCGTCAATGATCAATATACCAACGTTGAGTTTGATGAATTTCACAAATAATCCTATATAGATATAGAGAGATTCAATCAATACAACGAATGAATTATATTTAAAAATTAATATACCAAAAATGAAATATTATTGAAATTATTTTGAATAAATCATTTAATAAAACCAATTTTCTTATGAATTTAAAATCACATAGAAAATGAGTGGTGGCTTCATGTAAGATTTTTTTGTTTTAAATTTCAATTTTTATAAAAATGATTTTAATTATGAACATATATTTTTATATATGTAATGTATAAAATGAATGCATTGAAATATTTTATAGATATATTCCAATAATTAATTTTATATAAATTTCTATGGAATTATATATTATTATAGAGGCTTGGATTTATATAGTATGAAACGAGTAAAACTTTTATCAATTATGATTCTTGTTCATTAGGTCATAAAATTTCCCACATAATATTCTATTACATGTTCATCTTATTTTAAAATTTCATTATTATAGATTTTATTTTCTCATTCTCCCTTGGGAAACTACATATTATCATAAAAATGTTCTTAATTTATTATTTTAACTCTATATTAAAAATTATGGTGATAATTTGTTTAACGCATTGTAATGGATCATTATCATCTATATCAAAAATACTTATATTATTAAAAAATATTCATCTACATGAATTAATAACCCTTTAAGGATACTATTACCTATAATTGAAATTAATTGAAAATGTTATTATGAAATCATTATAACATCTGAAATTTGATTCATTTTAATATTTTTTTCAAGAAATTGAAAAGAAATTAATTTTTTCCTTGTATAGGAATGTTTATTTATTCATAATATTATATAAAAAATCCTTATAATTCATCATATATATTTTAATTATTTTTCAATCTAAATTTAAATTATTTTTTATAATATTCCTTTTATAAAAAAATTAAAATGTATAAAAAATAAATAAATAAATTTCATTCCACTTATGTATTTATTTTATATTAAAATGTTATATTATTGTCATTTAGTCGATTTATATGTAAAAAGAAAATATGTATAAACCATATATAATCATTTTTACCTGAAATTTTATTTCATTTAATTAAATTATAATGTTTATGTGAAACATAAATTAAATTTTCAACTCTGTTATATAATATTTATAAATTTTTTCTTCTACATTCCTATGTGCCTCAAAAGTTCTACCACTTCAAAATAAATATTAATTATTTCCCTACAATTTCAATTTTTATATATTTATCTTGGGATAATGTATTTTTTGGTATAAATCTATGTACCTTTTAATTCTTGTAAATTTATAGCTCTTTGAAATGGAAGGATACCCATTTATTTCAACGGGGTTTTCATGATATGATGAATGATTTATTTCATGTGGAAAAGTTATATATTTTATAAAATAATATAATGGGTTGGTAACTATATATCACTACAACAAATTGGTTTAGGTTTTATGTATCATGAGAAAATGATTTCATGCAATTATATATTTATTATGTTTATAACATAGTGTGTTGGTAATTATTCATGTTCAAAATTTCAAATGTAGACATATTTGTTTCTGTTCACTACCATTGGTGTATACCTATTAATAGTTATAATTTTCTCATATATTTATATTTAATATTCTTTTCTAATGACACATTTAAAAATTAACATTTCAATGTAATTCAACATTCCAATTCTAGAAATTGAAGGATTACGAATATTTTTACATGCTTCTAGTGCAATAAATTAGATTTATACTTCTACGATGGACCATATTTTATCCTATAATATCATCCCATGGATTAAGATTTTATATAATTGTTTATGAGTATCTTATTTTAATTCATTTCTATATTTAATTCGAAAACATTCCTTGTATTTTTTTTATGATGTAAACAATTAGACCTATTAATAAGATTTCAATTATTGAGTGTTTGAGATTAATTATTTTTTTCCACTTCCCATGGAAATTAAAAGCCTGATTTAAAAAATAATTTTTAAATTGTGATGATTATATTATTTACTTGGAAATTATTTTTTAATTAGATGAACAATTTTTTACTCTCCAAAACACCAAACATTTGGGTTCTCTAATTTTGAGATAATATTTGGGGTGTAATTTTTAAATTCAAAAAAGTTAAAAAAATATATGCATGTTTATCTTGGTTAATAATAGTTTATATTATAGTAGGGATTAGTAATTGTTTTTGTATTTTTTTATAAATTGTAACATAATGAAATATTACTTTATAAAATTAGGATATATAGTGAACTAATGTTATCATTGTCGTAAATGACAGTTTAATAATATAAAACATTATATAATGTATATATCCTATTTATATTGTTATGCACTTTTATTATCTTATGTTGTTTTTTTATTCCCTATATTATCCAATTTTTGAATATAGGTAAATATCTTGAACCTATAGGAACTGATTATAAAATGGATGTGAAGGATAATGTATATTTTTTCTAAACAATAATTATAATTTGATAACATGTAAAGTGAATAAATTCATTGATATTTTATCTATGGATATAAAAAAATATTAAACAATATGATATCCCTAGCATGACAAGGATATATAAATATATGATTTAGTACATTATTTTTAGGTTAGAATATACAATGTAACAGAAGATGTGGGTGAATTGTGTCTTTTTAAAAATAATCCACAATTTTGTATTTTGTCACCCGTTATGATTTATGATAACGTGCAATGTTATTCATCTGTATGAAATTATGAAGTAGATAAATAAATATAATGAACCAAAGTTTTTTATATTGGTTTTATGAATAGAAAAACATTAATCCACTCGACAAATCACTATCTATTAATGATTGGTAAATTTCACTAGAATGGTAATCCTTTCATAAGATCCAGAATCCAAAATTGTGTTTATATAGGTGACACATTTAAAAAAAAACAATGATTTTGGGATCACTAACTCAGAACATGTTACATAGGGTTTATATCAAGAAACTAATACTCTATCCTAAATTTTTGCAAGTAGTTGAAACATCAATAATCCAAAATAGATTGAAATATATGGTTGAGTTTGATCATAATAGTTACAAAATTAAGCAATTGAGAATTAATGGATCTTCTTCCTTAGAAAATATTATCTTCCTGAATTAAATTCTCTTGATGTTATCCTCATTATAGAAATATATATAATAATATATAAACATAAATATCATTAGTAACCATAAATCAGTAATATATTTAACCTATATATATCGAAAGAGTTACTTCATTCAGAATCAATCATTTTTTTCACCAGCAATGTAAAAGATAATTTTTACAATATACTCACATATGTAAATTTCTTATGACCAACATATAATATTTTTAATAGATACTATGATAGAATATATAGAACAATCACATAACTTTAGTATTATAGATCCAAAAGAATAACATGATTGATCCTAGAAATTCAAATTCCAAAATCAAAAGGGTATTTGTAACAACCCATAGATAGAGAATTGATTATTTCTAATGAGCACAGTTATTTTAAAAATAAAAAACATGCCTTGAAATTATCATTAATTATTCAGTGTAATGTTGTTGAAATATCTGATGAAAAATTCGTCTTGAAAAACATTATCACTGAGAGCACCACATATGGATTATATTCATGGTGTTGGGTTTTAATAACCTAGGATAGTGTTCCATTTCATAGAATAGGGTTCATTTTTGTATGATAGGGTTCCTTTGCATATTTTAGTGTTACATAGTGTTTCATAGCATTCCAATTCATTGTGGTGGGTTCCTTTGCATAGCATAGGGATGAAAATCCATACATTATTACCTGTCAACATAAAATCCTAAACGTAGCCTTGATTAACCAAACGATCATCATTTCATCACATAGGGTATGAATAGTAAATATAGGCTCCAGCATAGGGTTGATAATACATATAGTTGATGATTATAATAATGTATGGATGTTGATCCAAATAAAAACTATCTTAGAATAATGTAGGGTTGATATGATACACAATCGTTTCACTTATCAGTGTAACGTTGGGTTAATGAACTATACATTTAAATTCTCAATTTAGGGTTGAAAATATTGTTTCTTACTTCATTCTCGTAATGATAAAATCTTTAAAGAAGATTATAAATTCATGCATAACATATTCAACAAAACATTAGTAAGAAATAAAAAAATGTGTTTGTGAAAATCCCAATCATACTAAATTATAGAGTATTGTTGGGACAAAAATGACCAAAAATATCCCCTTTTTTGATTAACAAAATACCCAAAACATAATCCAAATTGTAATTAAATGAAATATTATATTTTTAATCATAAAAAAGATATTTAATTTATTTTTATATTTGGATATAACAATATTATTTCTATAATGATAAATATATACATGTAAAAAAATATTTTAATGATCTGCCTTAAAAAATATTCTCCCAAAATGTATTCATTTATATGGTCCCTTCTACCCATATCCCACTTATAACTTGTCTACCCTTTTTTTGATATCAAAAATATGTTTTTAAATAATAAAAAACTAAAAACACATTAATTATGGCAATAAACTGTTATGAATTTTTATAAATACTAGCTGAAGTAAAAAAATCTAGGTTTCGTAGTTTATAATAAATCGAAATCTAAACATGAATAAAAAACTAAATTGAAATTAAAAAAATTAATTGATTGAAAATTTAATTGAATAATAAAAAATTCATAAATTAGTGTTTAAATGGAAGAGATTTGGTCTGAAATGGTCAGGACATAAGGTTATTCATAATGAGGAAGAGATTGAATTTCACTGTGAATATAAATAATATTGAAAGGAAGGCCCTAGAAATTAGGTTTGAATACGTCTAACTAATACTGATGAAATATAATTTAATCATTTCCAACATTCAAACTCACATCCAAATTGACTTTTAAAAATTTGTTCACAGCATCTTCTGAGTGAATTAAAGTGGATAACTGGTCATTTACATGTTAATGCTCTAGTACCAACTAGAATTAATTTGTAGTCATTTGACTAATCATATTCCTATGATTTTATAGCATAACATTCAATGGAAATCGATCACACTAAAGACTGTGTCTCCTATCATTGAACTCTCACAGTACAAATGTATTATCTTGTAACATTTTTCATTGTTCTGGTGTTGTCTATGGAGAAGAGTTTGATTCTATATTTCACTCCTTGAGTTACCAAAAACATCTCACCATGATAATGATAAATTAATCATCCTAAATTTTCATGATAGAAAAATAAGTTAACAAAATCAATTCTCTTGAAATTTCTTCTGTAATCACATTTTGATATCCAATAGAAATTATATTTTTTAAATTATCTTAAATAAATATTTTGATCTTCAAAATTATATCTCGTTAATGAAGTAACTCTGTATTCATCAATAATTTTATTCCCAGCATCAAAAATCTCACTAAGAAATGATTTCAGAGCCTCCAACATATTTAATTTTATAACTAAGGATATATTAAGGGAATAAAATGATTTTGTAGATGGGGCGTCAGGGCCAGGAATAGATTCCATGTGATAATCATCGACTAAGGCCATCCTTGGCTCTTCATCATTAAAAAATCTGTAACTCCCCGACCACAGTTACCTAGAGTCGGTGCATTATTACATAGCATTGACATTTTCACAGAAGAACAAATCTCGAAAGACTAATTAGTTTAGTAGTCTTGGAAACACTATATATATTCATAAGTATTAAATTACATCATAAAGTAAAAAAAAACTACAACAACATCTTGTCTTCATATCCCCTCATACTATTCCTTCAGGTCATTCATAAATTACTTATTCAAATCCTATGAAAAATAATACATTGAAAGGGGTGAGCTCAGATGCTCAGTACGGATTATAAGATAGCAGAAAATTTTATAAATAAGCATAAACATTTAATCCAATGTATAACTAAAACAAAATCCTTTTAAACTTGAAAATCAGCATAATATGGAAAAGATAAAATGAAATAATCCCATTTACTTATTAACAAGGATATTATCCATGTCTAATAACCGAATGAAATATCAATAACCACATTCATAATGATGGAGTGCATAATTCCAGACTATCATAACCACATAGTCAAGGCCTCGTGCCAAGACTACAAATAAATTTTTTCAAGGCCTTGCGCCAAGACAGTAGTTTGTCTAATGAGACATAATGATGCATCGAGGATCAATAGAGGGCCCCACCCATCACATACTAAGTCCAATGAATTCCCCATATTGAAAGATTGAATCATGACATAAAAATTCGTATTAAAACTAGAATACGAAATGTCAACACTTTAACCACAAACCATGAATGATATAAAAATAGCACATCCACAGTCAAAACCTACTCATTCAATACAATATGAAAGTTGTTTTTGTATCAGCTTAACCTCAATCGAGAATAATGAAGGATATTATCATAGATTAAAATAGTCATCAAACTATTGATAGAAATATCCTCCTTTATCTTGAAAACATTTAAATGTCACACTATTTGTCAAGAATCCATTTAAAATAGATTTTTTAATAAATGTGTCCCATACATCTTTGGAAATTTTAAAAGAAATTTTGATTTGAAAACATTAATGTTCATATAAATAAATCCTTAAACCAATTTTTGAAACATGGAAATTAATGAGAATGATTTAGAATAATAAATATTTAAAACATTTTAAAATGATATTTTAGTTAGGGTTCCTAACCAAAAGAGATACACATGAATACAAATAATTGAGGTAATAAAAACTTTTTAATATCATGAGAATAAAGGGATTCATGATATTATATGTCAAATTACATTATATACACCATATAAAAGTGATTTGGTGAATAACAACAAATATGTCTCAATGGAATGTAAAATGATATGAAATCTCTGATAATGTCTGTATCCTTTGATTAAGGATATTCAACGACATAATTTTGTGTGAAAAATATAAATACACTAAATATGATTGGAAATTCAGTGTAAAACAAGAAAAGTATATTCACACATATTCTGGTAAAAACAACACCAATGAATTGGATGTTTAACCCAACACATCGAGATTGAGTAAAAATTTCTCTTATTAAGTTCATACCGATGATTTGAGAAGTTATCAATAGAGTGATTATGTGTATCAAATGTATATCCATATAAAGGGGAGTAGAAATTATGACATAAACAAATGAATAGTGATTCCACTGATAATCTTGGAGTAAAATAATCAATGAAGTATGCGTAATGCTGAATGAGTGGAAATTGAAATTTCAAATTCCCTTTTTGATTTGGTAGCTTACGAAACATAAAACCAAAAAAGAAGAATCATATAATGATAATGTAAATACACATGAATTAATTTATATTACACAATGAATACAAACATGGGCAGTACACACACCACATGCAATAAAAATGTTGTGAACAATGGAAATCTCACGGAATTAAAAGTGAGATAAGAAACCGCTTACTTTGTAATTTTTCCATGGTCGAGGGTAGGATATCCTCTTGTATAATTCGGAAAAAATTGTTATTTAATTATAAAAAAATAATATACCTTAATATGATATCATATATGATCTTTTAACATTGCTTTGTTAATAATATTTTAGTATTATCATTGTTTCAAGTGTTAACATACTCGTTTTATTTTATATGTTTTGTTACATAAGTCGTGTTTGTTATGGATAGGTTGTATATTATTCATATAAAGAATGATATCAAGTCCTTAAACATTATTTTTAATCATAAAATGATAATTAAACTTGTATGGATACAATTGGGAATGAATCTCATCGTGTTTGTAGAGATGGTAGTCCATACATACGCACGAGCGGTAATATCATTTTTTTGATATTAAAATCATACTTAATTTTCTGGTATATCATATATTCAGAATCATTATCATTTTATACTTATTATTTACATGAATTAAACATAATTATTATACCCATCCCAATAATAATGTATTTAATAACAATTACACCATGACGTGGAGACGGTAGGCCGTACATACGCACGTATGGTGACATGTCATTGAAAGGATGGATGGAATACTGTGTATGGTTGTACCATATTTATAATAATATCACAGTATATAAAATATTTTAGAGTTATTATTTTATGATTTAAATATAAATGAAAGAAGAAGTTGAAGAAGAAAGGAACATGGATGAGGGTTGTGAAAACATTACATCTTCTTCGGGTTCTTCCTTTTGATTTGATCAAAAGGGATCCATAGGTTGTATTTCTGATCAAACTAAGGCCTATAGGTTGAATTTTGGGAAGTTGAGAGAATATTGTGACATGGGTTGGCAGAGACAAAGGGTTTGATGGTGTAAATTAAAGAGAAGGGGGAGTACCCTTTTATAAGAGGGGTGAGGGGCACCTTAGGAAAAGCTAGAAATATTATTTTATAATAAATTCATATTCGGTTTCTAATGGCTCCAAAGTGGATTATTTAAAGTTTAAGGTGGGGATGTGTCTAAATCCTTTCAATCAATATCTTTTAGACAGTTTTGGGTCATTATATTAACCTTATCATTTATATTTAACTCTTTGTTAAATAGTTTGACATTTACCATATCTCTTTGTATTTTTATATTTTATAGTTAATAAACATACTATATACCTCCATTCGACACCCAAGTGGTCCATTAATGATAAAACTATCATTATATAAGTCCTATGGACGATATTTAGATTTTTAGGAATATAAAATCCGTTAATAATATAATATTTGTTTTAAAATCTCTTTTATGTCAATTTTGACACTATTGGGTATTTTGTTTTTGATAATTTTATAATAGAATTATTATTTCAAAAAAATTCATATAACCAATCATAATATGTCATATTAACCTATAAAATTTTTTTAATTCATAAAAAGTCTCATATTACAATTATTTTGAAATTTATTATTTCAATTATTTTAATATTTCATTAATTAGGTAATTACTACATCACCATTGTGTAATAAATAAAATAAATTATTTAATTTTTGAAAATTATAAATAAAATACCATTAGGTAGGAAATATTTTTAGCTTTGAAATTAATTATTACAAACAAACTTATCTTATGTATAACCTTATATTAAAAATGTTTTAGTTATTAAACATTGATTTTATCTCTTTTAACTCTTCTTTGAATTAAATATTAATAAATGTCCTAATCTAATCTAACTGAACATAAATGATAATATTTTTTTCCGAAGGTTGTTTTTGGTTGAGATACACTTGTTCAATAGAATTAGGACATGTGTTAGGGTAATATTAATATAATTTTTACCCTTAATTACCTTATATACTTTTAACCGTGGAAAATAAAAGTAAAAAGTTAATATTCACCAAAAATTATTTTCATCTTATTGAACCACATATTACTCCTTGATATTAATCGTGTCTCTCATATTTTCGAAATTCCACTCACAGAAGCAGTAAAATTACGTTTTATGGGAATTTCCAAATTCTCCTTGGAGGTGGGTAAAAGACGGTGAAAAGTTCAATAAAATTCTTATATATCTAAAATTATTCTAAAAAAACTCCAATGAATTACATTGAAATTATATAGGTATAATATATCTATTTTGACCTTAATAAAATTTAAATAAAATAAATAATTATTTAAATAAAAATTCGGTTTTAAACAATAACTTAGTGTTTTTTCCACTATTCCTCAAAAATTGAATGTTCTCAGAAAAATACCATAAATTCAACCTATGATAATTTCGATATTCTGAATCCAAAAAGGAAGTCCATTTTGAAAGATAAAAATTATAAAATTCCAGAAAGTGGGTATTAATATTCATAACGACTAGTATTATTGGTTGTGGTGTTTGTTAGAACTCGAAGTTTCGTATAACACACGCTGCCGTATTATTATAAGAGAAGTGTACCGTGGAATCTTAGGGTGTTAAATTCCCCCCTTCAAATAATTTCATCCTCGAAATTTTTAAAATTGGTCTTGGGAGTATTATAGAAAGTCCAACATCGGAAAAATAATCAATAAAACTATCACCTTAAAATAATGAAAGAGAAGTACAAAAATCACCCAAGATAATTCATACTAGGATTCCATGTAAGAAAACATGGATATGGAAGATAAATTATGTATCGAGTTATGATGGAGAGGGATAGAAAACATGACCAGGAGAATGTTAACAACAATAAACCCACAACTTTGTGATGGGACAAACAGTCATTAGTTTCCCAGCAGGAAAAGTATACGGACAATTTTTTTTAAGTTACATTACATAAAAATGAAGAATTCATTTACAAGCTTTAGTAAGAAAATAAAAATATATACTTAGTTTTTAAGTGGAGTTTCATTCTTATTAAATTTCCACCACTAACTCATATTTTTAACCGATGAGTATTCAAGAAGACTTGGTCACACTGGAAGAGATAGAATAAACTTCTATAGAATCACATGATCCATGAAGGATAAACTATATATTTACCTTGCCTTTGGAGATTAATCAAAACCAGAACGGTTAGTACAAGATCTGATGATCCCAGAAAAGGATACTCCTTTAGAGAAAAAAACACTATTATTAATTTCTAAAATTAATCCAACAATACCACAAAGTTAATAAATACTATTAAATAAACAATTGTCCTTAAAATCCTTCAATATAATCCAAAAAAATATTGAAACCCAAAACATAAGGGAATTTGGTTATGTAGTCTTCCACGTTAAATTTTATCTCTACATGACATCAAATACTCTTAAAGTCATATACGTAAAAGTAATCAACCTAGTCACATATTATCTATTATAGGTTAATAATTTCCATGAATAACCCAAATCACTATAAATAAACAATAGAAATGTAGATAAAAATCCTCCATTACTCCTCAAATGAAATCCCATAGTACTCTAGTTTCCACGGGCATATAGTGTTTCCAACAATGAGAACATATTCCAATATAACATTTATCACTTAGTCAAAAAATCATTTTCCTATACAATGTGTATTCATTTGATAAGAAATAAGAACCCAAATCAACTTATTATTGATCAATAAAATCATTTAACCAAAAATAAATAGTCACACTAAACTGGGACTTCACGTAGTCCAATTGTAGGAGTTAAATTTCAATCGCACATTGGTTGTGGGTTCGATTACCACAGCTTTCTCTTATGCGACGGGTAATCACATGGTCTGTGTGTTGTCTTATTTCAAAAACTATATTTTATATCATTACCAAAATGAGATAAATTCCTCAAAATAACCATAACATAATTTTAATCAGAAATGTTATCTCATACCTTGAATTCTCATCCCAAAATATAATAACTTTTAATTGCCTCAAACCCAATGATCATATAAAACCAAATGGTTATTTATAACTATATCGAGAAGGGAATATATAAGTCTTCCTCAAATATCATTCTCACATGGCAAACATCGGGGATACATATATAAGAGAAAATTATTCCAATGTAATCCCATCAACAAGGAGCACGAATACTTTTAAACATTTCTCCAATGATTTATTTCCACATAGCTTCTTCTTTGACCAATAAAATGTTCTATAGAATAGGGCATTCACTTGGGTAATGTACAGGTCCCATACATTTACGGGAAATTAATGTAAATGGATTTTTGGGACCATTTTTATTTTTTTCTATAGTACTCTTCATTTTTCCTTGGTAATTCTTCACATTATCTCCTTATTTCCCGCACATAAAGCATTTATTTGTTCCATTGAGACACTTTTCTGGGTGTCTCCATCCACATTTCCTTCATGATTGAAATTTATGATTATTTTCTCCATGGACTCCACTACTGGGGCTCTTATCATTCATCACCATTCTCTTCATTGTTGAGTCTGGGAGTTGGTCAATATATATGTTGTTGATCCTATTTTTGGAAAATGGATTTGGAATGAACATGATATATTTTATTTCTATCAACACTCCATTTTTTTTCATTTCAACCATTGTTCCAACCTTGTACATCATTTTCAAAGTTACTATGACTTCCTTGGACTCCAGCCTTTGACTAAAACCAGAATGAATTGTGTGAAAAACAATATACATAAAATCATTTAGAGAATATCATGACACCATATTCTAAATTTAAAACACTATAGGTTTTACCATGGTCATTTAATATAATCTTATATTAAAATAATTCAAATTGGTTTGTAAAGAAAATGTAAATTATCCTAAGAATATCCCTCAGGGGTGTTGTAACTAACAGTGCAGCAAGGCCCGTTGTCGTGCACCATTTTCGGTTCGAGTATAGAAAATGTGGTGTTTTCGGGTTATACCCCTAGGTAAATTTGTGCCAGTGCCACCTCTACCTTCTCGTATCCAGACAGAGATGTATTGATTCGAAAACTCACAAAATCTATACAATACGCAAATTCTAGAATGTTATTCTATACTATTCTCAAAGTCTCTCTTCTAGAAATGTTCCGAAATCAGAGTTTATCTAAATATTGTTTCCAAAGATTGTACTAACCTTTCTCTGATAACAACTATAATGCCCCGGACCAAGTTACCCAGAGTCGGTGAATTATTACATAACATTGGTATGATCACAAAAAATCAAGTCTCGAAAGACCGATTAGTTTAGTAGTCTTGGAAACACTAGATATATTCATAAGTCTTACATTACATCATAATGTAAAAAAAACAACAACAACATCTTTTCTTCATATCCCATCATACTATCCCTTCAGGTCATTCATAAATTACTTCTTCACATCCCGTGAAAAACAAATGTTTGAAAGGGGTGATCTCAGTTTCTCAGTAAGGATAATAATATAGAGGAAACATTCATAAATAAGCATAATCATTTAATGCAATGTATAACTAAAACAAAAGCCATTTAAAATTGCAATTTAGCATAATATGGAAAAGATAAAATGAAATAATGACATTTACTTATTCACATGGATATTCTACTAGTCAAATAACCAAATTCAATATCAGTATCCACTCTCATAATGATGGAATGAATAATTTCAGACTATCATGAACACATAGTGAAGGCCTCATGCGAAGACTACAAAAAAGATTTTGTCAAGGCCTTATGCCAAGACACTAGTTTGTCACATGAGACCTACCGATGCATCTAGGAGATATAGCAGGCTCCACCCATCACTTACTAAGTCCAATGTATTTCTAATATGAAAGGTTTTGAACATAACATAAACATTCGTATTAAAACTAGAATAAGAAATGTCAATACATTAACCACAATCCATGAATGGTATAAAAATAGCACATCCACAATCAAACATAACTCATTCTATAAAATATGGAATATTGTATTGAATCAAATTAACCTCAATCGAGAATAATGAAGAATTTTGACATAGATTAAAATATTCATCGAACTATTGAGAGAAATATCCCCCTTTTTCATGAAAACATTTAAAAGTCGCACTCTTTGTCAAGAATCCATTTAAAATATATTTTTAAATCAAAGTGTCCCTTAACAATTTGAATGTTTTAAAAGAAATATTTATTTGAAAACATTAATATCCATATAAATAAATATTTAAAAAAAATTAAAACATGGACATTAATGAAAACGATTTAGAATAATAAATCATTAAAACATTTAAAAATAATATTTTAGTAAGTGTTCCTAACCAAAAGAGGGAAACTTGAATAAAAATAATTGAGGTAATAAAAACTTTTTAATAACATTAGAATAATGGGATTCATGATATACTATGTCCAAGTACAGTATATACAACATATAATATTTATTTGGTGTATAATAACAATGGAGTCTCAATGGAATGTAAATTGAGATGAAATCTCTCATAAAGGCTGTATGTTTAAATTAATGATAAATCAACGAAATAATTATTTGTGACAAATATAAAATAACTCAATATGATTGGATATTCTGTTTAAAACAATCAAAGTACATTCACACATATTCTTGTAAAAACAAGACCAATGAATTGGATGTTTAACTTAACAAATAGAGATTGAGTAAAAATTACTCTTATTAAGTTCATACCGATGACTTGAGAATTTATCAATGGAGTGATTATGTGTATCAAAAGTGTATCCACAGAAAGGGAAGTAGAAATTATGACATAATCAAATTAATAGTGAATCCAAACATAATCATGGAGTAATATAATCAATGAAGTATGCGTAAAGCCGAATGAGTGGAAATTAAAATTTCAAATTCCCTTATTGATTTAGTAACATACGAAACATACACCCATGAAAGACTTATCATACAATTATGATGTAAATATACATTAAATAAATTATATTACAAAAATAATACAAACATGGGCTGTACACACACCACATGCAATAAATAAGTGGTGAATAATGGAAATCTCATGGAATTAAAAGTGAGATAAGAAACCCCTTACTTTGTAAATTCTTCTTGGTAGAGGTTAGGTTAACCTTCTATATAATGGTGAAATAATTTTTATTGAATTATAAAAAATTAATATACATTAATATGATATTATATATGATCTTTTAACATTTCTTTGTTAATAATTTCTAATTATTATCGTCGGTTCAGGTGATAACTCACTCGTTTTCATTTAAATGTTTTGTTACATAAGTCATGTTTGTTATGGATAGGTTGTATAGTATTAATATAAATAATGATATAAAGTCCGTAAAAATTAATGTTAATCATAAAATGTGAATTATATTTTTATGGATACGATGGGGAAAGAATCTCATTGAGTTCGTGGAGACGGTAGTCCGTAGGTACGCACGAGTGATACTATCATTATTTTGATATTAAAATCATATATAATTGGATGTTATATCATATATAAACAATAATTATAATGTCATACTTATTATTTACATTAATTACACATCATTATTATATCCATCCAAATACAAATGTATTGAATAACAATTACACCATGATGTGGAGACGGTAGGTCGTACGTACGTAGATATGGTGACATGTCCTTCAAAGGATGGATAGTATACTGAGTATGGTTGTACAATATTTATAATAACATCAAAGTATATAAATGATACCAGAGTAATTATTTTATAATGGAAATAACAAATAAAGATGAAGTTGAAGAAGAAAGGAACTTGAAAGAGGGTTGTGAAAACATTACCTCTTCTTGGGTTTCTTCTTTTTGATATGATCAAAAGGGCTCCTTAGTTTGGCTTTCTGATCAAACTAAGGCCTCTAGGTTCAAGTGAGGGAATATGAGAGAATATTTTCCTGGGATTGGCCAAGCTAAATGGCTTTGATGATGTAAATTATAGAGAAGGTGGAGTACCCTTTTATAAGAGGGGTGAGGGGAACCTTTAGAAAATCTAGAAATATTTTTATTTTATAATAAATTAATATTCAGTTTCAAATGACTCCAAAGTGTATTATATAATTCTTAAGGTGGGTATGTTTCGAAATACTTTTAACCAATATATTTTTGATAGGTTTGGGTCACTATATCAACCTTATAATTTATATTTAACTCTTAGTTAAATAGTTTGACATTTACCATGTCTCTTTGTATTTTTATATTATATAGTTAATAATTATACTATATACCGTTAGTAGACCCCCAATTTGTCCATTAGTGATACACCTATCATTTTATAAGTCCTTTGGCCGAACCATAGACTGTTAGTAATATAATATCAATTAATAATATAATATTTGATATAAAAACTCTTTTATGTCAATTTTGAAACTATTGGATATTTTTTTTTGATAATTTCATAAAAGCATTTTTACTTTGAAAAAAAATTATATAACAAATCCTGATAGGTCATATTAACCTAGAAAATTTGTGTAATTCATAAAAATTCTCAAAATACATTTATTTGGATATTTATAATATTAAATATTTTAATATTTCATTAATTATGTAATTACTGCATCACCATTGTATCATAAATAAATTAAATTATTTAATGTCTAAAAATTATAAATAAAATACCATTCTGTAATAAATATTTATACATTTCTAATTAAAATTTATAATTTAATTTATCTTATGTATAATCCTATATTAAAATTTTTTTAGTTATTAAACATTCATTTTATCTCTTTTAACTCATCTTTGAATTAAATAATAATAATTGTCCTAATCTAATCCAAGTGGATATAAATGATAGTATTTTATTCATAATGTTTTTTTAGTCGAGATACACTTTTCCAATAGAATAAGGACATGTCTTAGGGTAATATTAATATCAATTTTACCCTTAATTACATTATTTACATTTAACCATGGTAAATAAAATTAAAAATATACTATTCACCAAAAAATATTTTCATCTCATTGAATGAAATTTTACTTCTTGATATTAACCGTGCCTCTATGATTTTTGAAATTACACTCACAGAAGTGGTAAAATTTTGTTTTATGTGAATTTCCAAATTCTTCTTGGAGGTGGGTAAAAGACGGCGAATTGTTCAATAAAATTTTTATATATCTAAAATTATTCTAAACTATCTCCAATGAATTAAATTGAAATTATATAGGTATTATGTATCTATTTTGACCTTAATTAAATTTAAATAAAATAAATAATTATTTAAATAAAAATTCGGTTTTAAACTATAACTCTGTCTTTTTCACTATTCATAAAAAATTGAATGTTTTCAGAAAAATACCAAAAATTCACCCTAAGCTAATTTTGATATTCTGAATCCAAAACTGAGATCCATTTTGAATGTTAAAAGTTATAAAATTTCAAAAAGTGGGTATTACTATTCATAACGACAAGTTTGATTGGTTGTGGTGTTTTAGAACTCGAAGTTGCGTACAACACACGCTACTGTATCATTCAAAGAGAAGCCTAACGTGGAAGCTTGGGGTGTTATAAATGTCTACCACTTAAGGAAAAAAATACAGCATCTTCAAAATAAGGAACATAATCAGATCAATTATTAGGGAAATATTAACTGATATGCTAGTGATACTGAGCCTCTTTATCAACATGATCGTCCATAGGATTCTCATGCTCCCCTCCAAATGACTCATCAAATACAGTCACTAGGAAATTCACAAATATTATTCATCATCACTAAATAATATATTTTTATGTACTTGATGTTAATATATATTCAGTTCCTAATCTAATAGATCGAACTGAAAGAATCATCCTATGTCTCCTAAGCATATACCAACAACTTATGCACTTTTTCTACATCAATAAGCAGAAAATTACTTCCTAAATTTATCCAAACAAAACCACGCTTCATCACATTTCTAGAATCAATATTTTTCTATTGTGAAAGGATCTACCAAATATCATTGTGAAATTCCTTACATACCATCACAACAAATATGTAATCATCGTTCTGTTGGAATAAAATATCATCGTCATATCTAGATAATGGTAGTTTTTTAAATATATTACCATAAACAGAGAGAAACTAATGAAAACATGACTATGAAATAAAAAGGTTATATACATGTCTAAGTAAAGGACATTCTCAAGCAATAATGTCCTATAAAATATCGATTGTTGAATAAAATGCAACATCACATGATGATTAGGACAAATTTCTTTTCACATTACCATATTGATAGTTCCCGTTCAATGAAAATAAAACAAAATATCCTTAGATTAATATATTTCAACACCTATATTCCTTCAATCAAATTGAACCCCCCATAGGTAAAAAAAAGAATCTCATCCATTTACATGGATTACAAAGAAATATCAAAATCAGTAATCTTCACGAAAACGATGTCATCTTTGAATCAAAGTCTAGATGAATAATTTAGGAAAATTTAATTTACATATATTTCATATACCATCAGAATGTTATCATATAAAAATAATAAAACAGATATTTAAATTGAAAATATTTCCATATGTGAATGATTTGTATAATATAATAACCTAAATCAATTAACATACCCCAAAACTCCTTGTGATCTATCCCTAAATCTTATACATTTTTTCCAACATAGCATCTACGAAGCATCACGATGATTCCATTTTTAAAGATTTTTTAGACTTAATGGATTAATGGTTTAGGGATTCATCACATTGGAAATAAAAAATAGAGATACTCTATAATCCTAGATGTCGTGTAGGAGAGGGGAAAGAGATCCATAGAAGGAAATTATTTTTTGTCACTGATTGAGGATCTACTAATTTTGTAGTTAATTTGTTTAAAAAATATATAATAAATCTAAAATGATTTTTCTTTCAAAACTAATTAAAATGAAAATAAAAATATTTTAAAACATAATAAATAAATACTTTTAAAAAAATATAGAAACATGAAAAGTAAATTAATAATAAATAACATAAACTCAAATATTCCAAAATCCCCAATAATTAAATCAAACCTAGCACTGAAAAGTGGATTAGTAAAAGTATCTACTAATTAATATTTAGTATTAACAAATTCAGACGAAATATCCTACTTAAGAACATGATCTCTTAGGAAATGATGTTTAATCACAATGTTTTTATTCCTAGAATTCTATATAAGAATTTTGGAAATATTTATAGCTTTATAATTATCAAATAAAATAGGTATAGTCATAATAATTAGTCAAAATTCATGTAGTGTGTTTTTCATCAACAATACTTGTTCACAAAATGTAGTAGACGTCATATATTCAGCCTTAATTGTTGATAGGGAAACAAATTGTTGTTTTTTACAATACCATAATGTTAATGATTTTACAAAAAAGTAACAGGTTCATCAATTATTTTTTCTATCTAATATACAACCTCTAATTTCAAATTATTAATATTAAATTATTATACAAAAATATATTTTAGGTGCTAAAGAATAGATTAAAAATGCTCTTTTTAAATATCTAATAATTGTTTTAACATAATATTGATGGGACTGTTTTTGATTTTATTGAAATCTAAAACAATGAAACACATAAAATATAATTTTTGGTCTACTAATAGTATGATATAACAAACAAAAAATCCTACATATATATATATTATTTTAAACTGGTTTTTACATATTCAACCAAATCATCTTTTATATTTGTAATGATAAGACATTTATATGTCGTTATTTTCTCAAGTCCAAACATTTGTAATAAATCAATAATATACATGGTTTTATTTAAAAAAAATTCCAAAATAATTTTGTTAAATCTAAAATCAAAAAAATAAAATTAGTTATCCAATTTTAATCATTTTAAAATTCATTTTTCATTAAATTTGAAAAATCAGGAAAAATATTATTATTATTTGAACAAAAAAACATCATTGAATTTTTATTTAATTAATACCATATTAGAAGAAATAATTTTCATCAAAAGTGTTGGACATTCCAATCCAATAGTAAATTAATTTTCTCAATTAAAAAACATTATCAATCCTACAATCCTCTTGGAACTAGTTTAAGGAAATATATATAGTTAATAATTTTAAAATATTGTATTTTTCAAATTTTAAAAATCAAGGGTTTGTTCAACATAAATATAAACAATTAAATAACTATTTAAAATGTATACTGAACATCCAAATTATATTATATAAAATTCATATGAGATTTATAAGATTAATGGATTATAATGGCTTCTAATATAGCTAAAATATATATTCCTTCTTAATGATTATATCTTATATTTACAAATCTGCAATTATTTTTAGTTATGATCTCTTGAGAATCCTGGTTATTTATCTAGACCCACTTGATTCCTATAACTGTATAATATTTTGGTCTATATATGAGTTCCCAATCTCCATTCAATTTGAACTGATTTAGCTCTTATAGAATTTCGAATATCTCACCCTCATCATTTAAGGCTTCTTCAATATTTTTAGGTTCTTAATGATATAGAAAATAAGATATATAATGTAGGATTAATTAATTTAGTATAGTTCTAATTCTGTTTTATAGGTTGACAAAAATAGTTCATACATGATGGTTCTTTGGAATTATCGACTAACTAAGAACGACACATTCAGGTTCATCAGTAACATGTTATTATGAATTAGACTAAACTTTATTTATGTACATTTTTAAAACCTTTTGAATGGTTTCAAGTCTCATGATAATAAAATAATTACCAACTTTGTTAGTTTGATCATTCTAATTAATAAAATGGTTTGTTTCATCTAACATCATAGGAACTGATTCTTTAACAATCAATGACTTTTTATAAAATAATATATAAGATTTAGAGGTAGAATAATATCCCCAAAATATACTTTCATCTGTTTATGGATCGAACATCCCATGGTTATCCTTAGTGTTGAACATATACAGCTTTAATATAATAACTTTAAAGTACATTACATTGTATTTTCATTTATTTCATGTTCTATAAGGTGAATTTTTTAACGTAAGCATTATTAAGACTATATTCATGATGTATTAAATAGTTCTTACAGTATATACTCAATGATAGGTAGGAAGACTGTATCCATCCTATATATTCCTCTTCAATTCATGAATAGTAATATATCTTCTATAAATAATTCCATTTGATTTAGTTATTCATTGTGAAACGAGGGAGTATTTAATATATAGATTTAAGGAAAAATAATTGAATTCTTGATTATAAAATTTTCCACCATGATCACTTATTAATGATATTATTTTAAACCCATTTTTAATTTGACCAATATAATAAAATCATTCAAAAATAGTGAAAAAATCACATTTTATTTTTAGAAAAAAATCTATTTAAATCTATAATAATCAAATAGTAATACATAAACATATTATTTACTAGCCAATATTTCTACCCTTTATGGTCCCAAAAATCAATAGGGATATTTTTTGATGTATTAGATGTAGAAATTTTCTATAGAGTTTCCAAATATGATTTGTTCTACATTCCAATATGGCACACATCATAGATTCCATCATTTTCAAAGCTTGGACTTGGAAAATCCAAAACTAACTAATTACTAGTTATGTTATATAACACATATATTTAATACTATACAATTATTTTATTCCGAATCCGTGATTCATTTTCCTTTTTAGATAAATAATTTACATTATTTTAACTTAAGGGATTTAAATACCATGTATAAACATTGTCAGTTCATGGTCCTCTAAATTTATTTATCATAACTTTATAAATAGAGAAATAATTGTCAGTGAAATCAACATAAAACCAATCATAAAAAGTTTACAAATAATTATAATTTTATGTTCAAACCCATGCACATACAGACCTATTTTGATTGGGATAATTTTTTGATCTCTAATAATTCTAACTCCAAGTATTTTTGATTTTTAATTGTCACTAAAAGTAACAAGACCTCCATACATTTGCTTTTCCTTGTGAAAGTTTTATTTATAACCACACATATCTCTAGACCAGATTCTAACCATGTACCATACACCAATTTTTTTATTGTTTCATGTTTACTGTAAAAGAATTTAAATAGATGTTTTTTGGTACCCTTGTATTCATGGGTCTAATAGTGTTACATATAAATTATATGAGAATACGTATTTTCATTATGATTACACAACTTATATCACTTACATCAGAAATGTTTTTTTGATAATGTGGCTCTTTTAATACCAATTATTTATGGATGTTTTATTTTGAAATTAAAATTTACCATAAATATTTTTCCACAATTATAAAATGTTTCAATTTTGGAATTAGGTAAAAAATAGTTTTTATAAATTTTTTATTTTCCACCCATTTATCATATTCCAAATATTTCCATTCCAATGGAATTAATTCCAAAAATACTATTTGAATATTTTTATCCCTTAGTAAAAAATAGAGCAGTCTTCTAATATGTTTATAATTATTCATGTAATATTATTATCGTGTATACATTATCTATACTATTTGAAGTAGGTGGGTTGAATTTTTCTATCAATCAATTATGTTTTATTAACATAGAATCCCTTTTGCCTAATTTTTAAATATGAATGATTTACAATTATTTATGTTTCATTAATAAGGAATACTAATTATATTCGAGCATTGGATAGTGTGCTTCCAATTTATCATTTGAGAAACTCTATGTATATGAATCAAAATATTAATAATATATTACCATTTAATCTTCATCCATAATGCACATATTGGATTTTTTAATTCATTTATCCTTGTCTAAATCAGACATTAAAGGAATGCTGGAGTCTTTAGAAACACTCCGTCTAGATTTTTTCCCTATTTCTTTTGTGACCATAATTAGAATTATCCTAATATCAATTTTCATATCAATTTCATTCATCTCATAGTGGTGGATAATCGGGTTGGATATAACCTACTTTCATGTATTCATAATATCTAACTTACCTTGGTTCGGTGTAATCCTTCCTAAAGGATGATCTGAATCCTCTATTGTTCATATAAATCATGATGAACAATCTAGGTAGTTGAGAAAGATATATTTCAAATTCAAATGAATCTGAATTATTCTCTATTTTGACTTATTGTATTGATCATCTACTCTGTTTCTCGAGATATCACATTCCTATAAATATTTTCATTTTTGACTATAATATTATGATCTTAATTTTCATCCTTCTATTATGATTCATAAATTAACATTTCCCCAATTAGTTATTTCTTTTTCTGACAATTTTTAAGGTATGATTAATGAATATGAGAAGGTTTTCCATTCCATTTAAAAGGTCATACAATTAGTGCATTCAATGCATTATCAGATAGTTTGATTGGTTCACCCAAGGAAATATTATTATGAAAATTTTTATAATACTTCCATTACACAATGTGATTCAATTACAATCAAAAATTCCAGATGGATAAAATTTTAGATTTTTTGTAGCATATGTCATCTACATGATATTATCCATTCCTTCATAAGAAACAACAATTTTTTTCTACATTTCATAGGTAATAAGACATTGTGATAAATTATTTGACTCATCTAGTAAATTATTATATATAATAGAATTCGTAGATTTATAATGGATATCATATTTAGTTTCTCCTTGTGAATCGAATTTTTTTAATGAATCTTTTAATGAATAAAATTTATTGAGTAGACTCAGAATCAATGATTCTCTAAATAGATTATCATTTCAGATTTCCATCATCCATTTTTCATAAATCTATAGATTTATTCAAAACTAATCCAATGATACCAATTGTCATCATAGAATATATGATGTAACACAAGAGTATGTGAATCATTTTTTTTAAAAATTTGATCAATTGAGGGTTTTTAACAACTATGATTTATACGAACATGATGTTATTTTCATTTTTATGAAAATATGCAGTGCATAAATAGAAATATAGAAAACAATTTATAGTGGTTTACGAAAAGAATTTCTTCTAGTCTACTCCACCAATAAATCTCTCTGCATGTTGGGTAAATTTTACAAGAATGGTCCCCCTTTTATAATACCAAAAATAAAAAACAGAGTCATTCAGTTATATCCCATTGCAACAAGATTTAATAAAGGACTTATGGTTATTTAATAAATAACTATTTATCAACATAATAGTTTGAGATTCTGATAATCCACCATATATGAGTGTGAGAAGCTGACTCTCCAATAAATTAAAATAGTTTTATTTTTAAGGATTTGGTTGACCATAACAGTTTTAGCGGCAAGAAATTGAAGATTGATAGATCACCTTCTCTAGAAAAGAATATACTCACAAATAAAATAGTGCATAAGTGATCCTTATTGAAAAAATAACATCAATATGTTAAAATCATACATAGTAGTAATATCCGTACCGAAGTGAAATATTTAACATTATGAACTCAAAAGAGTATCTTAATTTAGAATCTATTATTTTTTGCACCAGTATTATAAAAAATTTCATTAATATATTCACATATGTGAATCCCATATCAAACGCATTTATATTTGGGATGATATACTCTGATAGAAAATATAGATTTGAATACATTATTTGGTATTCCTTATCCATATAAATTTCCAGAACGATCATAATAATTAAAATTCCAAAATGTTTAGGGGATTCCTAACATCCCTTAGAAATATGGGTGATTGTTTCCGAAAAAAATAGTTCATTTAGAAAATAAAAAACGATCCTTCATTCGGTCTGTAATTTCAACTTTACAATTATATAAATCATGGATGAAAGATGTGGTATGAGAAGTGTCATTATTTAGAACACAACGTAGGTTTGATATGTGTAGTATAGTGTTATATTTCATAGTATAGGGTTCCTTTTCATAGTGTAGTATTCATTTTCATAGGGTATGGTTAGTTTTCATATCATATACTTCCTTTTAATAGTTTAAGGTTTCTTCATGCAGCATAAGGATCCTTTGTGTAGCGCATGGATGAAAATATATACATTTTCCTTTTTAAGAATAATACCCTAATTGGATCATTGATTAACCATACATTCAAACTTCCCACATATAGTGTATTAACACTAAATCCATACTCCAATATAGAGTTGTTGATCCATACATTTGACGATTTATTAATCATAAGGATTTTTGTCAAAACAGAAACTATAATCGCATAATATATGGATGAAACCATATGAAATTGTTTTAATACTCATCCTAACATATTGTTAATGAACCATATGTTTACATTCTGGACACAGGGTTGAAAATATTTTTTTCAATTCGTTATTTTCGTGCTAAATTCCTTAAAATAGAATATAAATTTGTCAAGAACATACATAATAACAGATTATTATAATACAAATAACGTTATATGGGGATATAAAAATCATCATAATTTATATAATGGCGTTGATAAAATACATTCATATCAATTATAGTACTATTATAGTAATAAATTATTGGTTATTACAGTTCCCAAATTTCTATGTAAGGCATCAAACCAATGTAAATGAGATTTATTTCTCATTAGTGATTATTTCATGATATTGAAGTTTTATCATTCTATTTACTAAAATGAGAGTTCGTATAATGGTTGACCGTCCTTATTAATATGATGTAAATGGAAAATGTAATCTCTATGAAATGGGTTTATTTTAAGGAACTATTCTCTATCAAATAATTTCCTCAACCGTTTATAAAAAATAAAGATATAACTCTCTCATTTGAAATAAAAGGATGAGAAATAATTATGTAATTTTGATTCATACATAAATATATTTATAATATGTACATATTATTTTATTATTTAAAAATAAATAAATAATGATATATTTTTCAATTTTCTAAATCAAATATTTTCAATGAAATTAACAATAATATTCTTTGGTTATTTTGGGGGATTTTTTATTTGCACTTTTGGTTTTAATGGAAATTAGTGACTCTCATTATTGTCATGTATTTTTTGACAATTATTATAAAAAGTGGTATTATAAAATGATGTACCATAAATCACATACTATTATGAATAAAAAACTATTTATATAGAAAAATGTGGCAAAGCTATGCTAATGAATTCCTTTTAAAAAATAATAAAATGTAACTTTTGTGGAAGGAATTTCCAAAAAGTTCATTATTTTTTAAATGATATAGAGAGGACAATCATTCCAATGAATGATATGAGTATTTAACATAATTGAAATATAAATTTCTGAAATAAAATATATAATGTTTTGGTATTTTGATAACAAATTCTATAATTCATTGTATAGTGATGATAATAGGAACCAAAAACCTCATTGACCATTGGATCAAGAGCATATGAAATATCTGTTGTTAAATAACACCATGATAATCGAGTAGTTAATAGTACAATTATTTTCCACCATGGGTATGAGAATGTACTCTAGGATTATGTTTCTCCACTATGATTCATATCATGAAATTTTACTAAGAACAATGTTTCACCACCCCATAAACAAAATATTAAATTATTTAGGAGAACCAATGGGGGTGTGATATTGAATCCAAGGTAAATGTCTCTTCTATGATTTAGGATTATTGGATGATAATTAATATATAATATTTTCTTATTACCATTTTTTAATTTTGTGTGATATTTGGGATGGATTCATTATCCTTTTACATTGATTATATTCGTTATTAGGATATGGTTATCTTGTTTCATATCACGGAATGACTCACTATTAACTATAATTGTCAGTATGGTTATAAACTCATTTTTAGGTTAAATCTATTTCATTTGACAAGAAACCTAATAAATAGGTTGAAATTACTCAAATGTAATGATATTATATAAAAATTTAATATATCTCAACTTCATAGTTTTACTTTGATATATTTATTAATGATCTCAAAATAGATTACCTAGAATATTAAGATGATTTATAATGAAAATTATTCTAGGTTTTATGCCAATATCAATGATTATTTACCAAATATAATTATTTTAATTAGAATCATAATAAGGTAATGTAAATATAAATTATTCAATGGATTTATATTCCTATATTTTTCACCATTGTATGAAACATTCCTATTTTTCTTGAATATGGATGGATAAATGAATTTTTAATTAATTATCATGAGCATAAAAAATGATAAAATACAATTTTATTCGCCCTAATATTTATTATATATTTGATAAAAATAGCAAGGCTCAACGCTTATAAATAGAGTATCCTAGATCTTGAAACCATTATTTTTGGATAATTATAGAATATATTTCTAATATGCATTGTACATAATATTTGAAAAATATGATTTCATAGTGATTCATTTTCTATTAAATGAATCTATTTGAATCATTATGGATATGGTTGATAGAGTATTTATATTTTTCCTTGACTAATTAATAGTAGTATTAATTGATGATATTTTCATTTATTCTAAGATAAAGGAGAAACTTAAGGATATATTATTGATTTCGTTAAATAATTAATGACATAATATATTAATTTCCATGTACAATAATTTAGAAATTTGTGTACAAAAATTATCATTATTTGGTTATTTCATCGTAATTAAAATTATATATATTAATGAATTTATTATATAAGTGACTAGAAATTTATGAGAACAATCTCAATGAATGAAATCCTGATTTTGTATATGTTCAATATGTTTTATTAATGATTTTTGATAAATGTTTCATGATCATAAAATCTTATAAAAAAGATGACATACAAGGGACTCGTGTTACTCTAAATATAATATTGTGATGATAAATTCAAAAGATAAAAGAACTAGTTGGTCATTGAAATGGTACACACAATAAACTATTGTGGATAAAGGGTTTTTACAAACATTAATGATTCAATTAATGTATTTCAATGTTTTTTAATAAAAAAAGAAAGGTTAATATTATTTTCATCCAGTCAATTGATGAAATATAATGAAATTTTTCGAATTATTGATCTTAATATGGTGGTTGTTCAAATTTGATTAAAAAATATTGTCACATAGTCTTTATTGAGAAATTTATGATAAATATATATATTCACCAATACTAATGTATATATTAACAAGTATCATGATATATATGAGACCAATGATATGGTTGTGTTAATCATATATTGTTATTTCTCGATAAATTACCATCCTATGAACAAAATCATGGTCATAACATATATATGTTGAAATGAACATATTACCCCATCCTTATTCAAATATTAAAAGAATCAAATATTTATTAATTTTTAAAAAATTGATATAAAAATAATAAATGATTGGATGATATGATAACTTTACCGATGATTTATCAACTATCTATTAATATGATGATCAATGAGTAGCATAAAGATGAAATAAATGAAACATTTTTATTAAATTATTTTTTAAGAGTTGAAAATTAATATTAGAAGAGTTATATTATTTTATAATTGAATGTGTTTCCTTTAAAATTTAGAATTGATAAAAAACTTTGATGAAACACATAGATCATATTTAGTTGTGAGACATTGATACATGAATATCTATAGAGATTTAATGATAAATCATGGTATGACCACATGAAAATAGATATTGGAATGTATAAATATATATTCTTATAAAATCATTATATTACAGTGAAATGACATAAGTATAATGGGATTTCATAGACATTTCAATTAAAAGAATAAAAATGTTGGAACATAAAACTGAATTTTATCACTTATCCTCTTATATCCTCTAAAGGTATAAAATTTATATGGGTATTGGTGGATAAATATACATTTTTAGAGCATTTAATTTCTATTAATGAATTTTTTTTCAATTATATTGAAATTATATAAATAAATGGTGTGATATGGTTTCCTAGAAAACCACTGATAGTTTTTTCTGATTGAAATGCATGTTTATCAAAACAATTTTGAAGGATAATTTAATATTAATTGTATAAATAAAAAATATTTAACAAAAAATGAAGCTACAATATCATAAAAAATATTTCATCATTCTATTTTAATATTCAATACATTCCTCAATAAAATATTCTTTTGGACTGTAATGGTTTTGTGTATTTGGATAACAAATAAATAAACATCTTGTTACATAATATATATTAAATATATCATAGAATAATATTATATCATATTTCCATTCATTGAAAAATCCTACATTAGTACTTTCATCAGAAACTGGGAAAAACAGAAACATAATAATGGGATAGAATAAATTCTTCGTAAGTTTAAATTTTTGATATATCAAGAAATAATTGACTAAAAAGTGTGAATATGGATATATATAAATTATATTAACACTAGAAAATCATAACCAATAATTAATTATTCATAAAAATTAGTAATGGAATAAATCATGGAAGTTTATAAAATATGAATCATAAATAAATAATAAAAATATATTTGGGAAGAACTATCCCATCACATTATCATTATATACGTCATTTGTATATACTTCCACTCATGAATCATTTTCACATTACATCCAAGAATTTAGATGTGTGATAAATCTAACATTTTTTCTAAATATGATTTAAACTATTTATGTCCATGAGAAATACCAATATGAAATCTATGAAACTATAGTTTTTTATTATCACTAGAACAATTAAAATGAGGGTTTGTGTCTGATATTTGTACTTTTGGTTATCATTAATCAATCTTGTCAATACTATGGCATTTACTTGTGGATAACTATATTCGATAAATTTATTTCATAATATTAATTAATCTATAAATTTTAATGTTTGGTGCAATGATAAAATTATAATTATACCAACCAATTAATGTAAATTTATCTTCATTTTTACCAATGAATTTATTATCATGGTTATTTAACTCCATAAAATTGATTTTCATATGATTATATTATTATAATATGAAGTATTTTTTCATTGTTAGAATCATAAACTCCACCCATTCCATGATTTTTATTTCATAATACTCAATAATGTTTTTATAACTATCCAAAACTAATTAGATTCAACCTCTAATTGAAAAAAATTATAAGACAAAATTCAAATGGTCCTCTTTCAGGAGTATGGAAAATAACATATCCACCACCTTGATATATTTCACTCAAGAAAGTAGATAAAAATACTTAAAAATGGAATGTTTACATTGTTAAATAAAATATTTAATGTACTATTTTTTCCACTTGGTGAATTTGTAAGAATAACATTGTATATGTTACTACTCATAGCATGAGAGAACATAATAAATAGAGTCAAGAGATTTTTCATCCCTTATCTTTATATATTTGGTTACTCTGGAGGATAGTTGTATCATTAACCATCATATTATTTGTTATAACAATATATTTTAGCTTATTCCATTGTATAATACTGAAAACCATAACATATGTATAAAAATAAGAAAACACAATGTAACCAATCATAAGGGAACCATTTCTTATATGTGATAATTTATGAAATTTTATTATCACCCAATTATTTTTATGTCAATCCATATTATTTTAGTTTCCTAAAATGAATTTTTTTTCTAAAATAATATTTCACAATACTTATCCTCTAAAAAATTTTAATCCATCCACTTATTCGAAATTACATGTCCAAGGCATTAAATAAATAATTACTATTTATGGTTTTAGAAATGGTTAAAAACTGAATATTGAATTATTAATTTCCACCATATGATGATCATATACAATGTTACGAGATATATAATCTTTAGTACCCCTCTTCATTTCATCCCTCAATAAGTACTCCTTCTGTTAAATATAAATCTTCATTCTTCCCGGATGGATAAAAAATAAATAACTATGAGCAGCATCCAATAACTCATTCTTTTTACTAGGTACTGATGGGATACATACTAAGTTCATTAAACTTATCATTCCATAACACACATGGTTGGAAATAGGAATTATAATAACCATATTCTAAATATGCACATCTATATTTTGTGCCCCCATAATCATCAGATGGAAGGTTGGTTAAAAATTCATATGATAAAGATATGGTATATCACCTTTTCTCATGATTTTATTATACAAATTCTATAAATATATAAATATCTAATCTCTTTAAATGCATATAATGAATAATATATCTTATTTTTTAGTATAATATAATCAACCATCATTTTATTCATCCATAGGTAGATATATATAAATCAATGATAATTTTTGATAATATATACCAATGTACTTTGGTGAATATTTATCACTTTTTATGTGGTTATATACTTAAATCACTTATGATAAATATATATATCACATCATTCTTCATAGATATAATGAGTATATATTATTAATAAATAAAGTATAGCTAATGTAACACCCCGAGATTTTATGAAAAATATTATTTTTAATTTCATTAATGTCTTGTGTTATACGCTACACCAAAAGGAGCTTTCACAACACACATCTCTGACCTAGATTGAATTACACACAATCGCGACCTTCCACGATAGCGTGTGTTGTACGCAACACCAAGTTTTGCTAAACAACGATATGCTATTAAAATATTATTAAAACTAGCTGTTATGAATAGTAATAACCACTTTTTTGAAATTTTGTAAATTTTATTTTTCAAAATGGACTTCTTTTTTGGATTCAGAATATCGAAATTTGCTTAGGGTGAAATTTTGGTAATTTTCGGATAACATTCATATTTTGATGAATATTGAAAATTACTAAATTTTAATTAAAAACAACTTTTTCAATAGAAATAATTAATAGTGATAAATTATTAATTTTAGTGGTTTTAAAGTATATTAATAATATATTTTTACAATTTAATACAATGTTGGTCATTGGATGTAATTTCACATTTGAACCAGTTATAAACAAGTGTCAATCTTTTGATAGTTATTATCTCTTAAAAACACGCCTTTTGTTTTGACGACGGGAATTAATTATTAAATTAATTAATGAAACTAATATGTTTTGAATTTGGTAAAATAGAAACCATTTTTCAGTTCATAATATCAAATATAGCTTAGGCCTAATTTTTGGAATTTTTCTGAAAACATTCAATTCTTGATGAATAGTGAAACCACTAAGTGGTAGTTAAAAAAACTGAATTTTTCATAAAACTTAATTTTACCGCTTCTGTGAGTGGAATTTCAAAAAATCCAAGAGACACGGTTGATGTTAGTAAGTAAAATGTGGTTCAATGAGATGAAAATAATTTTTGGTGAATAGTAACAATTTACTTTTATTTACCATAGTTAAAAGTAAATAGATTAATTAAGGTTAAAAATGATATTATTATTACACTAACACATTCCCAAATTCTATTGGATAAATGATATTCGTCCAAAAACAAACTAAGGAATAAAATATGACCATTTAGGCCCACTTGGATTAGATTAGGACATTTATTATTATTTAATTCAATGAAGAGTTAAAAGAGTTAAAATCAATGTTTATTTACTAAAACATTTTTAATATAGGGATATACATATGATAAATTCGATTATAAATATTCACGAGAAAGATAAAAATATTTTCTACATAATTGTATTTTATTTGTTATTTTTAGACATTTTATAAAGTATGTTATTTATGACACAACGATGATGCAGTAATTATCTTATTAATGAAATATTGACATAATTGATGTTATAAATACCCAAATAAATATAATTTGAGACTTTTAATGAATTCCACTAATTTTATAGGTTAATATTACATGTTAGTATTGATTTAATTAACTTTTTTCGAACTTATCATTCTGTTATGTTTTTAACAAAAATCGATTACTAAATAGTTTCAAAATTGACATAAAATAGTTTTTAAAACAAATATTATATTATTATTTGATATGTTTTTCCTAAAAATCTAAGGTTCGGCCAAATGACTTATCTATGGTTATATATATTAATAATAAACAATTTGGGGTTCGTTTTGCTTCCTATAGTATGTTTATTAACCTTATAGTATAAGAACACAAGAAGACACGGTAAAAGTAAAATTATTTAACTTAATGTTAAATCTAAATGATAAGGTTAAAATAGGAACCTAAACTTTTCTAAATTCTATTGGATGAGATTATTTCGACCCATAACCACCTTATCTTCCAAATAAATCAATTTGTAGCTATTTAAAACCGAACATGACTTTATAATAAAATAATATTTTTTGTTATTCCAAAGGTGCCCCTCTCCTCCCTTATAAAAGGACACCTTCTCCCTCTCTTCCTCACACAACTTTGAGCCTTCAAGCTCGGCCAACCCCTGCCAAATTCACTTCTACAATTCCCTAGAAACTTCCTAGAGGTTCTGGTCTTCCTCAAAGACCAATTTTAGTGCCTAAGAGGAGGTCTCAAGAAGGCGCTTCAAAGAAGAGGTAATTTCTGTTACTGATTATTTCACCTTTATTTCTTCTTCCACTTCTTCTTCGTAGGTTGTTTAATTATGAAGTAATAACATCAGTATCAATAATATACTGATATATTTTTATAATTATGAAACAATCCTAATTCACCATCTATCCATCCTACGGAAAACGAAATCACCGCGCGTGCGTACGTACAGAATACCTTCTCCACGCCGTGGTGTAATCTGTTTTTCCACCAACACATTACATGGATGGGAATTATGGTGTAAATGATAACTATACATAGATATTATAACATCATAATGATTCTGATATATTTTATCATCCACTCCAATTCAATTCAATAATTATGGAAATGATATCATCGCTCGTGCGTACGTACGGACTACCGTCTCCACGACGCGATGAGATTCATTCTCCATGTTAAACATTTAAGAATGATTATAAAGAATATATAAGAAATAATAATGAAATATATGACATTATAAAGCTACTGGATTTATGTGTATATATATGTATTTTATCTACTTAATTCCACTCAATTCAATAAGGAAACGAAAACAGCGTTCATGCGTACGTACGGCCTACCGTCTCCATGAACGGTGTATTTCATTCCATTTATCGATCCATTATATATATGTATATTCTGAATATATATTATATATAAATCATGTTTTATATTCTATAATTAACTAATAATGATCTATGTAATCATATGAATAATTACAAGTTAAAACACAAACGACAAATGAGACGATTTTACCCAAAACGCTACATTAACACGAATTTACAAAATAACGGGTAATATAAAGTCATAAGTGAACCATATATGATATAATAACAATGAATATGATTCTTTAATAAGTCAATGACATTATTTAAATCATTATACAAGAGGTTAGGACACTTATGAAGCAAATCGGACCTAAGGTAAGGGAAATATCACAATCTCATTTTTATCCGAGATTGTTTTTACTTTGGTATTTACTGGGGTGTATTTTATCATCCACACCCATGTTACCTCAATATGTAATATTATTTCCATCCTTATACAATATTTTATATCCAATTTTACCCTTCGGTGAGTTTTTTGTAAAAGATATGAAAGGAATATTTTGTCGTTTTTCGTACGAGGTACTTTTTGACATTTCTGACAAAAGTACGGAGAATGTTTTTTTAACATATACGACATGAATGGATTTTTAAAACATTATTTCTAAGAAGATTCATTTACATGTTTTCAATTTTATTTTTAATCAACTTCATTTAGTTTATAATTGTATAACATGTTATGAAAGGAAAAGTGTTTTTGAAGAAGAAAGGATATTTTCCTCAAGAATGGAGTTCAAGTGTTTTATCAAAATTATTTTACATCTAAGACAATAAAGGGTTATGTTTTTATCCCTATTATTACATTTATTTTATTATGTTGTGATGGAATTATTTTTATGAATTCTTTTATCTTAAATGAACTGTTTCATGATGTCATGTTGTTTAAGATTCCAATTTGTATTACATGGGTTATGCAGTGATGTATGATTTATGATTTTGTTGCACACATAAGAATGGTATCATTATGAGATGGGTGGGACCTATATATCCCTCCAATGCATTGGGTAAAGATTTTATATCTCATGAGATAGACATGGCTGGAATGGTAGGTTATACCGGTTCAGTGAAACAGGACTGGAACGAGGGTGACTCGGTTCAGAAAGGGACTTTGTCCACTAAGATAGTCTTGGCAATGAGTCTTGACTAACAAGAAATGATTCTCTATGATTATGTGTGTATGCCACAAAGATTAATGTTTTATGTTATGATTATTGTGATTACATTTCACTGCCATGTGTTATTCCAGGTTATGAAATTATAATCTCTTTTACAGGTTAAGATTTCCAAAAGTTATGTGCTTATGTATATAATGTGATTGATATTTCTTTTGTTTACCCTTACTGAGCATTTGAGCTCACCCTTTTATGTTTTCTTTTCCCCAGGATATAAAGAAAGGTTTTAGGTATTAAAAAAAGAAGATCTTTATGGTAGATGTTGAAGATCTTTCACCAGGATTAGAAGATTATATTCCGAGTTTCCAAAGACACTAAACTATTACGATCCTTGTGTGTGTGTTTTTGTTATGTACTAAGTATTCCGAAAATGTAATGTAATGTCAATGTACGTCAAGCTTCGGGTCTCTACATTTGGTATCATAGGAAAGGTTTAGTCAACCTTTCGAAACTAGGATGCGAAAACGTTAGTGAGATCTCTAGAGACATTTCTAAGGTATGTCTAGGGATGTCTTTAAGGATAAGTATACGTATAGGATATAGTCGTAGAACTATGGTAACGATATTAGATTAAACCAATGATGTTAGATATTGAAGTTACTCCCCCTTTATTATGATTTTTTCCTCTCACACTATTCTTTTTCGGTTTTAGAAAATGACTGGAAACAAGATGATTCACGATAATGGAGGATATGATAGATAATGGAATGATATTCTTCATGAGCAACCAAATGAAATGGAATTTGGAAGTCCAAACATCATTATTATGCCGAATCAGCAATCTCATAATATGATCAATAAAGTAAAATTTGGTAAGTTTCCTGACTCGGCTAATAAGGGAAAGATAGAGTTTCATGATGATCATAGAGGAAAGAAAGTTCAATTTCCCCTATGTAAATCATGTGGGAAGAGGCATCAAGAAAAATGTTTCAAAGGAACTGGAAGATGATTTGGGTGTGGAAAAGAAGGACACAAAGCCAGTAAGTGCAAAGGAAAAGGTTCAGTTAACAACAGGGATGAGGATAATGGTATTGCTACGACATCAGCAATGGTTAAATGTTTTAAATGTGGAATATAAGGGCATTATTCAAACCAATGCCCTAAGGGAAAGTCTCATGAAGAGAATCAGTATGGTCGTATGGGTAGTATTTATGTGGATGATGATGAAGAGACTACAAATGATATGTGAGATGAAAGAATTGTTGAAGCTCAGTCAATGGTTTAAGAATGTAGTGGAATGATTACGTGTTTATCATGTGTAATGTTGTATAAGTAATCTCATGCTACTATGGAATAAAGAGACATCTATGGATTGTTACACTGTCGTCTTTCCTTGAGTTTTGAAAGTGTATGATTAATGTTACCAGTATCCATGAATGGTTATTCAGATATTTTTGGAATGTAGATGATATGAGCATAATGAAGGGATAAGGAGAAAATTAAATGTTTGATAGTATTCATGAGCTCATGAATGATATAAGGAGAAGGTTATATCATGGTTTTAGTATATAGAATTTATGGATTTTGGTATGTGGAAAGAGTTAACTTTTGACAGCATTCATGTTTTCACTAAGGTTCAATTGGTATTCATTCTTCAATAGAATACATGATTAAGGTATTCACATGTTTGTAATTTGACCAACAAGATATATCTTATGATATATGGGGGATAAATGATGGAATTCACTTGATTGTTCTGTGACATTTCAAGTAATCATTTTCTTTATACTATGAGCATGGAACGAAGTATTTTAGAAAATCCTAAATATTATAATGGAATATGATAGACATAAGTTAGGATAAAACGTTTTTCAATATTATTGATGGGATTTTATAGTAATATAGCTTTAGAAAAAGGACAACCTACAGGACGGGCGACAGCCCATCGCGTCGGACAAGGCTGTGGGAATCGAACCCACAACCGAAGTGTGACTAGCCTTTATCTCCTACCAATGGCCTACAGGAAGTCCCTGTTTAGTAGAAAGTAGTATTATTATATTAAGTAGTATGATATATGAAGTATAAGTCCATTTTAGGAACCATATATGATTAATCTCACAACAGAATGACTTATGTTTATTTAATAACTTTTGTTTGAGACAGATGGAATGACCCGTCATTCTATCACATGATCTGCTAACACTTCACGAATAACAAATTCAACTTCATTTATTTAAGAGATGACATAAAAATTGTTCAAGGAACGAACAACAGTGAGATTGTACCAAAATAAAGTAAGTATTTATTCTAATTCAAATTCTTCAACTTTAGGGAAACGATCTTGAAAACCAAAAATATTGTCCGAGTGCTCTTATATCTGATTAATCAGATGGTACCTTAGATCGTCACAAATTTATGGATTTGTGATTGTTGGATTTTCCATAGCCATGTTCTCTACCACTCTCCATCAGAACATGATGGTTAGATTTTTCTTCTATATCCATATTTTCACCTATTTGGAAACCCAGTGATTAGTTTATTTGGGTAACCGTTAAGTTTCATACTTTTGTTTTTAAAGATTGTTTTTGGTATTCCTTTTTACAATGTGGGTTTCTATTAATGAAACTTTCGAGTAGTAAACCATTTATAACCCCGACGAATTTCGAGGGCGAAATTCATTTTAAGGGGGGTAGAATGTAACACCCCGAGATTTTATGAAAAATATTCTTTTTAATATCATTAATGTCTTGTGTTATATGCTACATCAAAAGGAGCTTTCACAACACACATCTCTGACTTGGATTGAATTACACACAATCGCGACCTTCCACGATAGCTTGTGTTGTACACAACACCAAGTTTCGCTAAACAACGATATGCTATTAAAATATTATTAAAACTAGCCGTTATGAATAGTAATAACCACTTTTTTGAAATTTTGTAAATTTTATTTTTCAAAATGGACTTCTTTTTTGGATTCATAATATCGAAATTTTCTTAGGGTGAAATTTTGGTAATTTTCGGATAACATTCATATTTTGATGAATATTGAAAATTACTAAATTTTAATTAAAAACAAAATTTTCAGTCGAAATAATTAATAGTGATAAATTTTTAATTTTAGTGGTTTTAAAATATATTTAGAATATATTTTTACAATTTAATACAATTTTGGTCATTGGATGTAATTTCACATTTAAACCAGTTATAAACAAGTGTCAATCTTTTGATAGTTATTATCTCTTAAAAACACGCCTTTTGTTTTGACGACGGGAAGTAATTTTTAAATTAATTAATGCAACTGATATGTTTTGAATTTGGTAAAATAGAAATCATCTTTGATTTTATAATATCAAATATAGCTTAGGCCTAATTTTTGGTATTTTTCTGAAAACTTTCAATTCTTGATGAATAGTGAAACCACTAAGTGGTAGTTAAAAAGACTGAATTTTTCATAAAACTTAATTTACCACTTCTGTGAGTGGAATTCCAAAAAATCTGATAGACATGGTTGATGTCAGTAAGTAAAACGTGGTTCAATGAGATGAAAATAATTTTTGGTGAATAGTAACTTTTTACTTTTATTTACCACGGTTAAAAGTAAATTGGGTAATTAAGGGTAAAAATGATATTATTATTACCCTAAAACATGTCCAAATTCTATTGGATAAGTGTAATTCGACCAAAAAAAACCAATGAATAAAATATGACCATTTAGTCCCACTTGGATTAGATTAGGACATTTATTATTATTTAATTCAAAGAAGAGTTAAAAGAGTTAAAATCAATGTTTATTTACTAAAACATTTTTTATATAGGGTTATACATAAGATAAATTCGATTATAAATATTCATTAGAAAGTTAAAACGATTTCCTACATAATGGTATTTTATTTGTAATTTTTAGACATTAAATAATGTAATTTATTTATGACACAACGATGTTTCAATAATTATCTTATTAATTCAATATTGAAATAATTGATATTATAAATAACCAAATAAATAAAATTTGAGACTTTTTATGAATTACACTAATTTTATAGGTTAATATTACATGTTAGTAATGATTTAATTAACTCTGTTCGAACTTATCATTCTTTTATGATTTTTACAAAAATCAATTACTAAATAGTTTCAAAACTGACATAAAATAGTGTAAAAAATATATTATATTATTAATTGATATTTTATTCCTAAAAATCTATGGTTCGACGAAATGACTTAGATACGGTTATATATATTAATAATAAATAATTTGGGGTTCGTTTTGCTTCTTATAGTATGTTTATTAACCTTATAGTATAAGAACACAAGAAGGCACTGTAAAAGTAAAATTATTTAACTTAATGTTAAATCTAAATGATAAGGTTAAAATATGAACCTAAACTTCTCTAAATTCTATTGGATGAGCGTATTTCGACCCATAACCACCTTATCATCGAAATAAGTCAATTTTGAGCTATTTAAAACCGAACTTGACTTTATAATAAAATAATATTTTTAGTTATTCCAAAGGTGCCCCTCTACTCCCTTATAAAAGGACACCTCCTCCCTCTCTTCCTCACACAACATTGAGCCTTAAAGCTCGGCCAAAACCTGCCAAATTCTCTTATCCACTTCCCTAGAAACATCCTAGAGGTTCTGGTCTTCCTCAAAGACCAATTTTAGTGCCCTATGAGGAGGTCTCAAAAAGGCGCTTCAAAAAAGAGGTAATTTCTATTACCGATTCTTTCACCTTTATTTCTTCTTCCAATTATTCTTCTTAGGTTGTTTCATTATGAAGTAATAACATAAGTATCACTAATATACATATATTTTATTATAAGTATGAAACAATCCTAATTCACCATCTATCCTTCCTACGGAAAATGAAATCATCGCGCGTGCGTACGTACGGAATACCGTCTCCACGCCGTGGTGTAATCTGTTTTTCCACCAACACCTTACATGGATGGGTATTATGGTGTAAATAATAACTATACATAGTTATAATAACATCATAATGATTCTGATATATTTTTTCATCCACTACAATTCAATTCAATAATTATGGAAATGATATCATCGCTCGTGCTTACGTACGGACTACCGTCTCCACGACGCGATGAGATTCATTCCCCATGTTAACCATTTAAGAATGATTATAAAGTATATATAAGAAATAATAATGAAATATATGACATTATAAAGATACTAGATTTATGTTTATATATATGTATGTTATCTACTTAATTCCACTCAATTCAATAAGGAAACGAAAACAGCGTTCATGCGTACGTACGGCCTACCGTCTCCATGAACGGTGTATTTCTTTCCATTTATCGATCCATTATATATATGTATATTCTGAATATATATTATACATAAATCATGTTTTATATTCTATAATTAAGTAATAATGATCTAAGTAATCATATTAATAATTACAAGTTAAAACACGAACGACAAATGAGACGATTTTACCCAAAACGCTACTTTAACATGAATTTACAAACGAACTGGTAATATAAAGTCATAAGTGGACCATATATGATATAATAACAGTGAATATGATTCTGTAATAAGTCAATGACATTATTTAAATCATTATATAGGAGGTTCAGACACTTACGAAGCAAATCAGACCTAAGGTAAGGGAAATAACACAATCTCATTTTTATCCGAGATTGTTTTTACTTTGGTATTTACTGGGGTGTATTTTATCATCCACATCTATGTTCCCTAAATATGTAATATTATTTCCATCCTTATACAATATTTTATATCCAATTTTACCCTACGGTGAGTTTTTTTTGTAAAAGATATGAAAGGAATCTTTTGTTGTTTTTCGTACGAGGTACTTTTTGACTTTTCCGACAAAGTTATGAAGAATGTTTTTTTAACTTATAAGGCATGAATGGATTTTTAAAACATTATTTCCAAGAAGCTTCCTTTAAATGTTTTCATGTTTATTTTTAATCAACTTATTTTAGTTTAGAATTGTATGACATGTTATGAAAGGAAAAGTGTTTTTGAAGAAAAAAGGATATTTTCCTCAAGAATGGAGTTCAAGTGTTTTATCAAAATTATATTCCATCTAAGACAATAAAGGGTTCTATTTTTATCCCTATTACTACATTGATTTGATTATGTTGTGATGAAATTATTTTTATGAATAGTTTATCTTATATGAACTGTTTCATGATGTCATGATGGTTAAGATTCCCATTTGTATTACATGGGTTATGAAATGATGTATGATTTATGATTTTGTGGAACACATATTAATGGTATCATTATGAGATGGGTGGGACCTATATCTCCCTCCAATGAATTGGGTAAAGATTTTATATCTCATGATATAGACATGGCTGGAATGGTAGGTTATACCGGTTCAGTGAAACAGGACTGGAATGAGGGTGACTCGGTTTTAGAAAGGGACTTTGTCCACTAAGATAGTCTTGGCAACGAGTCTTGACTAACAAGAAATGATTATCTATGATTATGTGTGTATGCCACAAAGTTTAATGTTTTATGTTATGATTGTTGTGATTACATTTCACTGTAATGAGTTATTCCAGGTTATGAAATTATGATCTCTTTTACAGGTTAAGATTTCCAAAATTTATGTGCTTATGTATATGATGTGATTGATATTTCTTTCGTTTACCCTTACTGAGCATTTGAGCTCACCTTTTTATGTTTTCATTTCCCCAGGATATAAAGAAAGGTTTTAGGTATAAAAAAATAAGATCTTTATGGGAGATGTTGAAGATCTTTCACCAGGATTAGAAGATTATATTCCGAGTTTCCAAAGACACTAAAATATTATGATCCTTATGTGTGTGTTTTTGTTATGTACTAAGTATTCCGCAAATGTAATGTAATGTCAATGTACATCAAGCTTCGGGTCTCTATATCTAACAAATATAAATCTACGGATGGGAATATTTTATCATTATTTTTTTATTTTTGTATGGAATAATCCATTACAATGTAATAATAAATGAGGATACCTGATAATAAATTCCTTGAAACATCAATATGTATAAAAAAACATCAACAATTCTGAATAACATGATCATAAGTTAATTAAAAAAACTTTTTTTATATCCTTGAATCATTACTCACACTCGACCAACAATGGGAGCATGTGTCCCCTTAATATCAAAATTGTTATTTGATCAAATATCAATTATAAATATATAAAAAAATATTATACGTGAACAAATGAAGAAAATTATGGATATTAGATACCATTTTTGTTCTAGGACATTTCTCAATTACTTCTATTACTTATGCGTCTTCCTATGTACCATCACATTTTATTATATGACCCATGAATGAAATATCACAATCCCGAATTCAATCATGGTAAATTTAGTATATAAATTATCCTTCTGTAGTGAATTAACTATAGCCATAAAATGATCATTATTTTATTCCTTTATCCATGAATATATAGGAATACCATTTATAATGACATCCAAAAACTAATCATGGTAACCTCTAAAGACGGAATTAATTTTATTCATGATGGGATCCAGTGAATTGTTTATAAAAATGGAATTTTTATATTTCTATATCCTTATAGAAGAAACCTTTTTATGTTTTATATGATCATATCTTATGGAGTTGTCCTAGATAAATTCTAGAGGCTTTTAGATTCCAAAATATGAAACAAGATTGAATATATGTTGTGTAAGTGTTTTATTCCATGAAGTCACAATTATTGGCTTTTTTAAGGGATATTTCACTTCCTTGAATCCATTCAAAACATTTTTAAGGATATTTCATGAGGATTTACTTAAAGTAGAGATATATGGGTATAAATGGTTTATAGGTGATGAATGTTTTACTGATATATGAAACTCACCATTAAAAATATTTTTAAATTATTACATTTGATGAAAATCATTCATGGAGTGCATCTATAATGGGTGAAGGGTATTAGGAGTTCTAAAGACATATGACAGTTATACTAATTCATGGAGATCTAGGGGTTCTATATTATATCTTTTGTGATTCCTTCATCTATGATTGAATTTTCTCTTTATTTCTTTTACAAGAAGTGATCTTGGGTGTATTGTTTTTTATCAAGTATGTTCTCCCATATCAACCATGATTCCATCGATTTATTCTCATTGTGAGATGTTTCATTATCATTATTTTCCTAATGTGGTTAGGTTTTTGTTGTATGTGTTCTTGTGGAATGACTTCATTATGATATCATAGTATTCTAATTATTTTGGTGATTAGAGATTCAAAGTGTGGGACTATTCTTGTGAATTGAACATTCATTCCCAAAATATAAAAGATTTTTTTCAAATTATAATTATTTATATAAAATCATTAATTGATATGGGTTTATCATGTCGGATGTTAATATAATAGACCTATTTATATTGAACTATATTATGTATTTGGTTAGTGATCCCCAATTGATTTTATTTATACATTTATAGTAGTTTTCCACCAGATTTGGTAGATATTGTGACATTTATTCTATGATTTTTATAAGATATTAATGATGTGATGTGGTAATGTACATATATTTATAATTAATTGATAATTAGATGGAATTAAAATAATTAATGAAGTGTCATGTTTTTAATCCATTTTTTTATTCTTTTATGTAAATAAAATTTATGCATTGGAAATGCTTAATTAAATATTTTCCACAAAGATAATGATATAATTGTTAACCCATGTGAATAATTTTTTAAAATTTTTGTTATTGAAAATACATGGAATGATAACTAGAGTGTTTTTATCCAAGTTTGATGGAACAAATATAAATGATTGAGTACATTTTCATCATTCAATGTCTTTTTATAACTATATTCCTTTAGATTCACATATTAGGATCCTATGGATAATGATTTTTTAATTATATATAGAATAAGAACTGATTGTTTGATAAATATTCATTCTAGGTCCTGATTTTCCCATCATATTTGGATTTCCATGTGCCTCTTAATAGAATCATGAGAGCTAGTTTACATGTTAAGACTAGATTCATTGTATTATGTACTATTTTTACCTTTTGACTATTCATAATGGTTACTATTAGAATTTTTATTCGTATCATGTTGGGATATTCTTCTTGAGATGTTACATGGGGTGGGGATTCTCTGATGTGATTTGAGCCTGGGATGGTAGAGCCTCATATGGATGATGTGATATGTGGGTGGGGAGGCCTATTTGACATGGTAGTAGTTGATGACAATTATTGAGATATACATCCTCATATTCATGTAGGGTTCCTGGAAAAACAAGATATTATTGAATTTTTAAATGTTGGGTTTACCTGTTGATGTGATATAAGTAAATTTGATTATATCATATAAATCTAATATTTGGTCGATGGATGGGTATTATATTTTATCTTCATTTATATTTTCCAATACTTAATATAGTTGGGTGTGCAAGGTTGAAAATTTTCTATTAGTTGTATATTAGGATATATTTATTATAGTTTATTTTTATGGAATGATTCTTATAGTGATTAAATAATATTTATCTTATGTGGATGGTTGGTGAATGAATGAAATGAGATGTTTATATTGAAAAACCATAGATTCAGTTGGATAATGTATGGAGGGGTTGGAAATTCAGCATATTATTAATGATATAAAATTTATAATATTTTTTTAGTTAACTATTGTATAATGAATTAATTAATGGATGGAAATGATAGAAAAGGAAATAAGATGTTACTGAAACTCTTCTCAATTCTCAGGTACATAGATGATATATATTCTTAGTAGTAGAATATGGTAGTCTGATCGGTATTAGCTGCAGATAATTCTAACACTTGGAAATTACCATAGTGATGTTTTAAGAAATATTTTGTCCAATATTTTCTATAAATTCATATTTTACCCTACCATAGTTCCTAAGGTCAGCTGAAATGCAATGGACCATATAAGGGTGTTTTCTAAAATATCCCATTGGGAGGATGGATGGATAATTTTCTTCTCTGCACCGTATCACTTCTCATGGATGTTACATATGATATTATACATGGAGGTTTGTCTCTATATATATGTGATACGTGTGATTGATTGTGGTGATTTTACACATATTTATTACTATATCTTCTATCCAAATAACTATAATAGATGTGATACGTATAGTTTGTTATGGGTTGTGGAACCTTACATATTATTCAGAATATAATGGATTGATGTATAAAACCATATGTATGATAAATTTCATATAGGATATGGGGGTTCCATGAAGCAACTATATTACAATATAGATATGTTGATGAAATTATCTGATGCAAGAGGTTCTTTTTGCAATGCATTTCTTGGGTGTTTTTGGGATAGCCTATTTTGGAGAGAGATGGATTAGGGTGTGTGATGTTGGGGAACAATGAAAAAATTGTGAGGAATAATGAGAGGGGAACACTTTCTACTTCATTGTTATATTTTATGATCCATTTCCGGTGATATATGCAATTATTTATCTCTGGTGAATTTGGGAACTAATTATATATGTTGAGGTGACAAGTATGTTTCATTGTGGTTCACTATTGGTTTCTATTCTAAATTTATATTTTGGACATGAGGAAATGGGGAGGATCCTACTGAGTATAATTTTATAGACACCCTATGTTTAAATATTCTATTATTAGCTCTACAAAATAAGGTTCAATATTATGATGGATATTACTATTTCATTGTGTTTTAGGAGGTCTTTAGGGATTATGGTCACTATCATTATTATAAATTGGATAGATTAGATATTTTTAGTAGTTCTCATTCTATATGATATTATGTGATTATAATTTGGTTTGTTTTTTTATGTCTATAAGGGGTTTTATGGTGTATATGTAATATCTCTCTCTTCCACTTGTTCTTCAATTGGGTAATGCCTCTAATATGATTGATTAGTGTATCCTTAGTACTAGTCATCAAACAAAGGCCCACTAGAGGTATGGATAATGCATTCACCATCTACATTCACTCTTTTCAAACCTAGTAGGGGTACACACAAGAGGGAATGGGTAATGGAATCATGTATTTATATGTACTAGTTCAGGGATATGATGGAGTTATTATCTATAAAGAAGTAAATTTTCATTGGTTGGTAAGGAAATGTTGTCAGTCAACTTCAGTCTATGATATAAATAATAGAGGCTAGATAATATATGGGTATGTAGGACCCCTATAATGGGACACACAGAACATTATATGTACTAATCCTATTAACTGATGTTGTGTTCATTGCAAGGTAGAGATTGAGGAATATATTTAGTATATTTTTTATTTTTATTATGTTTAAAATGGTCATCCATTGGGAGAGGTAAATCACATAATCAATATAGAAAAATAATTGATTAATTATTGTGAGATATTAAATATAATAGGTTTGGGATTCAAAAAGAATGTTCTTTTTGATTTATTGGATCAGAATAAATGACCCTATTAGGACTATGGGGTTGTTGTTAAACATGATGTGCTTGTAGATCACCACAAAGTAGAATTAGAAAATAAAAACACTTTGAGGAGAAAATTTTGATAGGTTCATAACTAGAGTCATTAGAAGAATTATGGTTCAATTATATATGTATTTATATAAGACTTGTAGGAGTAGTTTGTGATATATTTCATTTTGATCCATGCTCCGAATTACCACTACTGATCATTGGATATGATGAAGTTACATAGACTACTGAGGTAGTTGTGGTTGTTATTACTCTATGATCGAGAGGTGTCAAAAGATTTTCTGTATATTTTAATAGACCATTTTGAGCGGGGTTTCTTTCATCAGTTGGGAAGGCCTCTATATGTTAGGAGTATCATACACTTCGTTTGGGGAAATACAGTATTCAAGTGTTTGGGATTTCATTTATTACCATTCTATAATATTATGCAGACCTATTTTTAGATGTGTATACAAGGGAAAATAATTTTGAAGAAGCATTATGTCTAGTGACCCATCTTTATGTCCCCATATTTATGATCAATATGTATCCCTATGTTCTAGTGAGGTAATCTATTATTGAGATTACATTTTTCTGAACTAGATCATTGCAATATGGGATAATTTAGTAGTCCTAGTGAAATTGGGATATGGTTTTGGGTTACTAGTTGTTCTACCATACGATTTTTTATTCATCTATGTGTATTTCAGGGCCCCCATCTTCTCAATTCAGTAGTACTGTAAAATCTCAGACATATGAAAATCGAATAAATGTGTTTTTTTAATGGAGGATGAGGAAATTATAAATTATATTTCATGACCTAAATTAGTAGTAATCATAAACCATGTGTTCAATTCCGGGTTCCTCCATAGATTTAGTTTTATATGAGGTAGTATAAAACTGATGTTCTAGTTTGGGAGCAACAAAGATGAGACATGACAGAAATAGTACTTCCCTGAGTTGATCTTCATCCTCTGGTGGATGTATGAAGTGATTGGGATGGTCATAAATATGGTCCAAGAGGACATGGTTAAGTATATGGTCATCATCATGATTTATCATTTCCAGTAGTAGGTGATACAAACACCGTTAGAGGCAGCTATTTATTGATTTCAATACAGTACATGTTTTTTTGATTTCGATGTAACATGCTCTTTCATATCACCTCCTCTTATTCATGCATTGGGGATTAAGGATGAGATAATTATTTTTCCCTTAACATTTATCTATACCATTTTGATGTCAAGAAAATATTTATGAGGTATGTAGAGTCTTTGAGATGTAGTTTCAAGCATCACCACCCATTGGTATATTTATTATTAATGGGACACAACAATATGATATTATCCACTATATTAATTGTTTGTACTTTCTGTAAGATAACCTATATTTCATCATGATGAAGGTTGTGTTCTACGATGATGATGGATAGCTAGAAGTGTTTTTCAATAATTTATACCCTTATATGGGTCAATGTAATTCCCAATCATTATATTATTTTATGGCCTAATTGATGATAATATCATTGAAAATTTTACAGTTGGTGATTCTCAATGTTGTGGAAGTGTACCCTAATGTATATCCAGAGGAGGTTGATGCATTACTCATTCGATGGGAGATCAGTTTTGGAATAAAGCTACAACCAACCATGTATATTTTTTTATATCTCTCTATAGGATGTTTCCTTTTAATATGTGATAGTTGTGAGTATATATCGATGATGAATTGTAGTGATGTTTTTTCCTATCAGGTGTGTCACCTTGGGGTCATCCAATTTTCTCCTTAAATAATGAAAATGGTTGTTTGAGGATATTTATTTTTTTTAATTACATAATCCATGTGACCTTGAATTAATTATATCATATACCATGGATTTTCGATTAATTAGATCCTTTGAATAGAGTGAGTTAGATATCAAACATCGATATTCAGTTTTTATATCATCAGATGTTGTAGGTGGATGATATATGTAGTAGAAAACATTATATTTGCATCAAATGGAATCATGATTTTATTATGATTCTATTCGGTGTGAAAAACACAGTTGATTTTTTTAGGGGGCTATTGGAAATTTTTTTAAAGATATATCCATGTTAGTTTTGTTGTGATTTTCATTGAAAAAATAATTATTTACTGTGTGTATGAGGAGGGTTATGTTTACAATATTCATGATGTTAGATATTTATTCATCATGAGAATCTCTTTGGGATTATTCTCCTGTTTCAGTTCTAGGATTTTCAGGTCTTTTTCTAATGGCATTATGTTTCCCAACATGGAGTAGATATGGATCATATGAATATACAGGGAGTTTATTCATGGTTAGAATCCATGACTGATGAAGAGGTATAACATTTCCTTGGACATATATTACATTAATAGATATTCATAAATACTTTATATTAGGTTATAAAACCAATGATATTAATGACTATGAAGAATTTGGAACACTATTGGACTTAACATTTCCACGTATCTTTTGTGTTCTTAAAGGATAAGTCGGTTAGTATTCCAATAATTTATTCAATAAAAGAAGTCCTATTTGAGGTTTTTTATAATTTTTTAGATACAAGTATGGGATATGATTTTATCAATTAGGTATAATTTTTTTTCGAATATCTACTTGTATTTAAATCTCAATAAGTGTAACTATAACCCCAATGATATTGAGTTTATAACTAATGTGTTTTATTTTCAATTTTGGTGACACTACCTCATTGATGATCATTTGGTTATTTTTACAAATTAAAAGAGCCTACGGTATGGATTCTTCTATGATGACTTGGATTTAGGTCATCTTCAATGTATATATTTCTTCAAGGATTACGAATTTGAGATTTTATATATTATAGGAAAGGTAAATGTTGTAGATGATGATCTAACTCGGAAGACATTAGGTGTTTTCATGTGGAAATTTGGGTAATCTTATATTTTGATAAAATAACTCTTAGTGATGATTATAGAAATGAGTTTGATTAGAGAAATAGGTATTATTTTCTGAATGGTGTTGATGTTGCCTTTGGTGCTTCAGTTAGTTGATTCTTAGTTAAGGGATTATGAGGTGCAGATATGGAGCGACAAAGATTTTTTTGGGGGATTCACATGAGGCAGTTTTAAGGATGGATGAGACTGGGTGTTGTCGAAGGTATGCATTTTCCAATCTTATAAAATGCATGATAATGTTCTTCATGAGTTGCATAGATAACATTTGGATATAAATATTATCATGAAAAATTGTACTGATCATTGGAAGGTTTTTTTTCTTAGGATAAATAATATAGTTAAAGAGTTTCATAAATGATGTTTGGTCAATCTGATGGATAAAAATGATAAACATATTCTTGTGAATTACTCAATCTATTAGATGTCCCCCCTTTGGAAGTAGGAAGAAATATCAATTGAATTCATTAGTATATTCCATTGATACGAATAAGGTTTGAATGAATTATGTGTGAATTTAAAAATCAACACATCTTATGGTGTTATGTGAGTCGAGCATAGTGGATGTTTTTTTGGGTTATTTTTAGTGGATGTGGTGTGACAAAAAATAGTAATAAGGATGATAATATCTAATTGGGGTCCTATATTTTCCTCTAGTGTGTGGATATTTTTAGGATATTCTTTTGGATATTTATAATTACATTTCAAACCATTTTATCTATAGATGGATGGTCAGATAGAGTGAATCGTCCATACTCATGATTACATGATTGAACATTGTGTTAATGATTTTTAATGTTCTACGATGAGTCATCATACTTTTTCAGAGTTTTCATTCAATAATAATTTCTACTCCACTATTTTTATGGTGATGTTCATGCTTGAATTTCTAACTGTACCATTCTCTATTGTGACAGTCTAGGATCAAAGAGGCATCAATTCTTGGAAACTAAGTATAGATTCATACAAGAGCTATAGTATATGAATTTCATAATGGGATCATGTAATTATAATATAATCATAAATCGTATATTTATAATAAAATAAGACATAGTTATATTTAAATGAGAGATTCCATATTTTAATAGGTTACTCCTAATCATGGGGATCAAATGTATGATCATGTAAATAAGATGTCTTCATGGTTTTATAGGCCTTTATAAGTGTTGGATCACATTGGTTCCATGGATTATCAGATATAAATTTCCTATAGATGAGATATATTCATGATTCTACCCTTATAATATATATGTTGTTATCTTCATTAAAACTACTCATGAAATTGATTTTGTGGAGTTAGATGGTGGAAATACTCTGAACATCGTCGAATGACATGTAGATATCCAAGATCGGTCAGAGAATCTGGTGAGAAGGGATTCCCTTCCCTTTTTTCTTATATTATCGTAGTACAGTTTTATGGGGGAGATTAACGTGGTATTTTAGTTGTAGAAACATACCAATTACCCATATTTGTTTTATGTTTTTCAATTATTTTATTGATATTTTTCTTTCTGGTACAAAATTTTTATATTGTGTATTTACTATTATTTAATCAATTACACTCACTATGAGAGTGGAATTGATCTATTTTTTTGTTGTTTTTATTGTTATTTTTTGTGGATTTTAAATATTATAATCTGAGTTAAGTTGTTGAGATCTTGAAAAGGAAATATCCCTAGGAGGTATCTTAGGGTGTGGCTTCTTATATGACCTTTTTTCATTTACACTCTATGAGTTGTTTTTGATTCTTGAGGATGTTACTTTTTTTAGAGGAATATATTGTACAGTTTGAATCAATATAGTTGGTCCATTATCATTTTTCTAATGATATTTTTTCTCTTAAGAGGCATAGACCTGGTATTGAGGGGTTTGACTTCTAAATGATGAATTAATGATGAATACATAGTGTGTATGTTTTTCAAGACATGTTTAAGAAGTCATAGATTTAGTGAGAGCATGTTGGTGTCCTTGAATATGTTTTTCAATTATTTTAGTATTGGATAGAATGTGTCACATGACATGTAATCATTTTAGTTTAAATGTTTTGAGGTTATGAATTTTATGGAAAGATTAGAACCATTACAATAACATCACATGTGAATGGTTACCCTCAATTTAGATCCCAGATGTTCCACATCAATATTCAGGGAAACAACTTAGTAGTTCCCATATATAATGCCCCTTCTTCAAATTCCAAGAGATTTAGTGGTACCCTCTTCTAAATTTTGGGATTCCATTATTAATTATTTAGTACTATCAATCCAACTTTTATTCATGGTGATCTAATGTTCATTCCTTCTTCATTTTATAATGGGTTTTCCTTGATATGAAATTTCCTCTATTTTATCCCTTTTGAAGGAAATGTGATTGAAATATTTATTATTGAACATTAATTACTGAATGGGTTAGTTATCACATGTTAATGTTATTTATATATTGTTATCTATTTACCTATTGATTTTTAATATAGTTTGATATATATAATATTATTTTAAGAACAATATTTTTGATGGAAAATTTTAAAGAACAAATATCAACAATTTATTGAAAATTATTTGGATAAATATAACTAAATAAGAGACATGTTTTAATATGGTGTATGTTATGACTGGATGTTAATTAAATTGAATAAATGAAAAGGATTAATTAAATCGGATTATCTATTGTATTAAAGGAATATTAATATAATGTTATGTGTGTTTATGTTTTTTGTGAAAGATAGTTAAAGGTGTGATAATTATATTGATTTTTCCACATTTTGATGAAACATTTTTAAAATCATGTGCACATGTTTAGTATTTTATATCTTGTTATAACATGATTCCACATATTCCTCATTGTTGGAAACCGTGAATAATCGATCTGTCAATACATGGAAGAATTAGAACTAGTTGTGTGATAATGATAATTGATATGAACTGAGTTTCCTATATTCTATAGAAGGGAATGATTATTGTTTCGGTACCACAAGATCTTTCTTATATGTGATGAAATAATTACTTGGTTTAACACATATATTTCCCTATAGACTGTTGTAAATTTTTTATTTATTCATTGTGATGTGTTTTAGCTTTGATAATTTACTTCAGATGTCATTTGGGGACATGATTCCAAGACGTGATATGATCCTGGGATGTATGGTGTGACATATGTGATGGAAGTACCAGATGATGTGGTAGCTATTGGATCCTCTGATGGCGATATTAACAGCAATAGATATATGGATTTTTTGTATGGAACCAGTGATGATATAACATGATGATGTTGGGATTAATAATTAATATGATGGTGATATATGAGATTATATCTTATGAAAATATTTAATGATCAATGTATCAGTTTCCTTTTTGATATTAATTCATATTTTTCATTTCATGAGGAATCAAGGTGTATATGGTTATATTTTTCTAATGGGTGGTAGTATATGATATATTTTTTGGAGTATATAACTTATTGAATGATTCTTATTATTAATAAATAATTATCTGACCATTGGGTTGGTTGATGATGTAATGTAATTAGATGTTACAATTGATAAATCGTGGACTAATTTTGGATTATTTAACGAGGGAATAAACATTTCAATAATGATTAATGTAATAGATTCCGAGATAATGATAATAATTAATGAATGGAAATTTTATTAAATAATGAATGTAAAAGATAATATGGAATGTTGTAATTAATGTAGCACTTCTAATTTCTTGTGTGGTTGTAACATATATTTTGTCTATGTAGTTTCCACCGGGATACCTAGTGAGAATAGTTGAAGTTGATTATATGACTAGGTCATTCCCATAATGTGGTCATGAGATATAATATATCATGTATATTAAATAATTTCATATGATGACCCATCCATGTCTACTTGAGTGACCAAAATATTGTAGACTATAGGAGAGTTTTTTACAGAATATACCGGTGTGGGGATGAATTGTTGATTACAACATCTGTCCATGTTATCTTTTATTAGTAGTTACATAATGTTGTATTCTCAGGGGTTATTTTCCCTATATACGTGAGTTGAAGAATATGATATCTTGTTGTTGATTTATATTCATATATTATAATATATAGTTTCTAAAGTATTATTATATGTATGGCGTGTATAGGCTATGATGGCTTGTGGTACCTTACTCATTGTATGGTTAGTAATGGAATGTGTTATAGTACCTCATGTATGTTAAATTTCATATGGGGTGTGTTATCGCCTAAAAAATACTTGGTTAACATATGGATTTGTGGTTGACATGATTTGATACATTAGTTTAATGTTTTGACACCATTCCCATAGGTTTTTCTTGTTTTTATATTTTAGAGACAGTTGGTTGAGGACTGCGATGTAACAACCAAAACATTTATTAATGAAAATTCACTTTGATCTCATTAAATTTCTTATTATTGTTATATAACATAATAAATTCTGTGGTTTTATTATTTTAGATTTCAAAATACCATTACAAATTATTATCGTTGCTAATATTATCATTGAAAGTGATCAATGTATTAGTATAAATACATGTCTTTATCAAATCCACTTTACTCATAAAAATGAATTGATGGACTCATCATGTAGAATTTCTTCGTACGAAGACAATTTTTTGGTCCTTGTAAAAGTGGTGGCATCATTGGGCTTCAATCATGACCAATCCCATGATGAGCTTCATGGTGTTAGGCTTTAATAAAACCTCCTACATGAGAAGTTGAGGTTGATAGAGATTACCACCCGAGTGATGTTATCCAAGCCACCCCAAGAGTCCTTTAAAGTGTCACACCTTACTATTATGTTCTATTTGGGTGATATAAGGGGTTCTGTAACAAAACCATAACACTATGATTATGTGCATTATTGTTTTTTTTATAATAAAGAATATAAATTTATTTTATTTTTGTTACTTTAAAGCACAAATAGTATTTTTAGATAATTTTCAATTATGAAATCAATTTTTATGAATTCATGGATTTTTTAAATTAATTATAATTTAATAAAATTTTATGAAGAAATGTTTTTTAATAAATATATATAATAATATTATTTTTATGAACACTATTGAAATTTATATTACTGTTTGACAACTGTTTTTGTCAAACCCCATGAATTTTCAATAAATGAATGATTTTATTTTTAAATTGAAAAATCACTTTTTTAGAAAATTATGTTGATGAAATTAATATAATTTTTGGATTCATGAAATCAAAATTATCTAACAGTGTATTTTTAATAATTTTATCAGAAAGTCGATTTTTTGGGTAAAAAACATTTTCCGTTTAAAGATATAAAGTCTATTATGATATTATAATGGAGAAATAGTAATGAAATAATATACTATAAATTTGATTTTAAGAAAAAAAAATATGTTTTAACATTTAAAAATGTAATTTTAGGTTTTTATTTATTTATTTTACAATGCAATAGTGGACCCTACATGACATATAAAAATTTTAGCACATTAAAATGATTTCCTTGAGAGTGTGGCTCACTGACACATAAACAATCCTAATATTTATAGAAATTCGGAAAATTTCCTTATAACGTATTTTTTCCACTCCCCTTTTCCAAAAATCATGGGAAAAAACCATGGTTTGGAGTATGGTATTGATCAGATTAAGGTGTACGGTCCAAAATCTAAATAATAATGAATTCCATCTATTTTCCTATGTATACCGATACAAGATCACGCTTAAATTTCACTAGAATCCATTGGATCTAGAAGAACACTACCCTCAACTCTCTAGAATCCTACCAAGCCACCTGAGCTACCAAAAAGGCTCTCTCAAGCCCCTGCCCCTCCTTTGGGATCACACATCCATGTAAAGGATTTCATTATTCTGATTTTTTTCATGATTTCATTATTTTGTTATACACTAATATTTAAAATTAAAAATGAATGGGTCTATCTTCAAACCTCCCCCATACTTTCCTCCTTAAGTTTTAATGATGATATACCCCTTTCTGTTATTAATTCTTCCCAAGTACACCCATTACCATGCCAAAAGTCTGTAATGAATTTCACTGAACTTATTTAGATCCAAGCAATTATTTTTTATTACAAATATAAATTCAATTACAAATGATGGGAAATGTATATATATACTTGACCACATTACCATCCATTTAATTTACATATGTTGAGACACCACATTCTATATCATCAAAAAAATTTATGATTTCTTATGTCAAACTGTTGTGCTGCCAAAATTGCACAACAATTTTATTATCCAAGGTCATTTTGTAGTAAATACCATACCCATTTCTATATAATGGTTATTCACCTATATGAACATTTACTTATTTATTATATATTTTCATGTATGAATTCAACCTTCCTTTATTGTGGAATAGATTATGATGTTTAACTAATCCATGTTATATGATCAATGTGGCACACTTATGCCTGAAATGAAATGATTTTGAAGGGTATGGACCAGATAGAGCTTGAATGCATTGGGTAAAGATTAGTATCATGACAAATTTCGTGATATGAGGGATTAATCATTATAATTCAAGTGAAATTATGTTTTTCTCATTCTCCATGTGCGGTGAAAATTGGCTCATGCTAATACCAAGTTTTTTTAGTAGCCACACTTCCATGTTATGATAATAATGTTGTATCATGCCATTATGTTCATGTATCTCTTATGATAGATTGATATGACTAATTCCTAACATGTACAGTTTTGTTCATGTTATTCCTTTTCTACTCCCTTAAAGGGATTTATAGATCACTCTTTTCTTATGCATTTCCTCAGGTTATCTCATGCAATGCTATGTACGAAGAAATTTCTGTGGTCATGTAAAATAAGTTTCCAATAATTATGTTTTGTTTTATATTCTATCTGTTTATGTAAGGTTACTAACCCCCAAAGTCACAAGACATCTCGATATTATATGTTTTATCAAGTCAATAATTTTATGTAATAATACATGTTTATGGTTGTAATTAATAGCAGGGTTGTTATAGGTGGTATTAGAGGATAGGTTTATTTATTTTTGGGATTATGATTAGAAAACCATTGTGAAAGCCTAAGGTATATGACTAAGAATGTAACGCCCCGACCCCAGCTACCCAGAGCCGGTGCATTACTTCGTAACATTGGCATGATCACAAAAGATCAAGTCTCGAAAGACCGATTAGTTTAGTAGACTTAGAATCACTAGATACATTCATAAACGTTACATTACATCATAAAGTGAAAAACTATAATAACAATGTCTTCATAGTCCACACTCATATCCTCTTCTGACTATCCCTGCAGGTCATTCATAAAATACTTCTTCACATCCTGTAAAATATTAAAACATTGAAAGGGGTGAGCTCAGATGCTCAGTAAGGATAACTATATTGTGGAAGCTTTCATAAATAAACATAAAAATTTAAGGCAATGTATAACTAAAACAAAAGCCTTTTAAACTTGAACATCAACATAATATGGCAAAAGTAAAATGAGATAATTCCATTCACTTCTTCACATGGATATTCTACTGGTCGAATAATCACATGCAATATCAATAACCACTTTCATAATGATGGAATGCATAATTCCAGACCATCATAACCACGTAGTCAAGGCCTCGTGCCAAGACCACAGATAAGATTTTGTCAAGGCCTCGTACCAAGACACTAGTTTGTCTCATGAGCCCTGCCGATGCATCGAGGAGCTATAGCGGGCTCCACCTGTCACTTATTAAGTCCATTGCATTCCTCATATGAATAGGTTTAAACATATCATAAACCATAACATAATCGTATCACATAAAACATGCATAAAGGAAACATAAAATTTCCATATTTCAATCACAAGATATCAATACAACACATTGATATAATAAAAACGCTTTCAAAACCATTTTCAATACCAAAATAAAATAAAGTTAAAACTTTGTATTTATTTTTCATTAAAAAAATGATGGCTTGTAGAGGAAGCCGAAACTCAAATAATGGTCACGGCGGCAGAGAAGTCATTGTCGCCGCATAAGTACGGAAAGAAAAACATTCCTATTTTTTCGTTTAGTAAAATGCTTCGTATAAAAAAGATTCCTTTTGAATAAACATAAAAGTCAAAGGGGTTTATACACCGTATAAAAGAAAGTTGTGTATAAAGCCAAATATGCCTCAATGAAAGGAGATTGAGATGAAGTCCTTAAAAATATCATTTTTAAAATAAAATAGATCTATTATGTGTATTCACTATAGGTACACATAAAGAAAGTAAAAATACAAAATAGGACATAATAATATCATGACATAATTTGGAAGTAGGATATTAACCCAAAGAATGGAAGTTGGGTTAAGAAATTCCCTTACCTTGTGTCCGACTTGACTCAACCGTTCTTTAACCTCCTGAATAATAAACTAGAGTTAATATCTACCTTATTAAGAACCATTTTAAATTTCATTATCCTTTTTATATCACTTATTACAATGTTATGAACATTATGTAATTATTTATGTTAATAACGGTGGTTTTGTCGATCTTTGGTAACTTGAGTCAACAATAAACTTCTTATAATTACAAGTTTTTCATGTGGTAGAATATCCATTATATCCAGAATTATATTCAGGATTCAGATGTCATATATATCTTATATATCCAGTATATACATTCATTTATAATATTACGTAACATTTAGAGGTAATAAATGAAATGCACCATTCATTGAGACGGTAAGCCGTACGTACGCATGAACGCTACTTTCATTTCAATTTCATATTTAATGGAACTAAATCATAATGATATAAATGTATAATATAATTCCAGTATAATATAGTGTATAATACCATTTACTTCATCCTTTATACATCCCACATATGGCATTAACGATTCAAATCACTTTGAAGAGGCGGTAGTACGCACTTCCTAAAATGAAATTATCGCGTTTTACCCATAATGGAAATCATAAAGTATTCCATAATTGAGAAATAAATAATCATAAGTAAAACATAAACATATTATATATCATATATTGAAATAGTTACATCTTAATGGCCACCTTTGAAGGTGTTATATGAGTGTTGAACAATCATCGTTTCGTGAGGCAGAAATTCACCATCCACAGAAACTGTATGTTCTTTAACAATTAGATGTAGGTGTGTGTAAGTGTAGCTCGAATAATTCTTATAACAACATCCTAGTATATTGAGGATACTTGTGTTGTTACAAAATAAATTAATAAAAAGAGCTTAGGGGGTTGGAGAAGAAAAATAAAACAAAACAACATTAGAGAAAACATTACCTCAAAATCGGTTAACTCTTTTTGATTTGAGCCAACGGCTTCCTTGGGAAGCGTTCTGCCCAAAGTAAGGGTTCTAGGAGTAAGAGGGAGAAGTTGGGAGAGTATTTGGGCAGAGGATGGCCGTGCCAAATGGCTTGAAAGTGTAAATGAGGTGGGAGAGGTGGGGGCCTTTTATAAGTGGAGAGGAGGGGCTCTTTTGGAAAGATTGAAATGATACATTATTACACAATGCTTTTCGGATTCTAAACGTCCCACACTTATATAATTCGTGGATAAGTTGATAAGGGTTCAAAATCTACCCATACAATAGTCTTTGGACAAGTGTAAGCCTTGTATTTTCCATTATCTTCCCATTTTATTTAAATCGTTAAATAATGAGGTCATCGCTGCATCATCATGATGTCATAAATAATTTAATTTATTTAATGTCTAAAAATTATAAAAAAAATACTATGATGTAGGAAATATTTTTATCTTTCTCATGAATATTTATAATCAATATTTGGACTTGTGTAACCCCACTTAAAAACTGTTTTATTAAAATAACTCATGTTTGTGTCAATTTAATTTTAACATTAAATAAATATATATTAATGTCATTTTCCAACTAAAGTGGCTCCATGGGGTCCCCAAGTTGACCCATGGGTTTTCTTGGTCGGCCATGACTCATACAATAGGAGTAGTACAAGTGTCATGCTCATCTCATATTATTAAAACATTATTTTTACCTTAAACTACACTAATTACCTTTAATCGCGATTAAGAACTTAAAAGTTACTATTCACCAAAAAATTATTTTAATCTCATTGAACCACATTTTACTTCTTAATGACAACCATATATGTCGGATTTTTGAAAATCAAAACACAGAAGTGGTAATATTTCATTTAAATGAAAAATCAGTTATTTAACTACCACTTAGTGGTTTCACTATTCATCAAAAATTGAAGTTTTTCAGAACAATGCCAAAATTTCACCCTAAGCTATAATTGATATTCCGAATTCAAAAATGATGTATATTTCAAAAAATTCCAAACATATAAGTTGCATTAATTAATTTTATAATTAATTCCCGCTGTCACAACAAATATCGTGTTTTTAAGAAACAATTTATATCAAAAGATTGGCAATTGTTTATGTCCAATTTCAATGTTAAATTAATTCTAATGACCACCATTGGATAAAATGGTAAAAATATATTCTAATTATAATTTAAAACCACTAAACAGTATAATTTATCACTATAAATTATTTTGATTAAAAAAGTTGTTTTAAGTATTTTTCACTATTCATAAAAAATTGGAAGTTCTCAGAAAGTTACAAAAAATTCATCTTAGGATAATTTCGATATTACGAATACAAAAATGAAGTCCACTTTGAAATATAAAATTTCTATAATTTTAAAAAGTGGTTATTACTATTCATAACGGCTACTTTGATTAGTCGCGGTGTTTTAGAACATGATGTTGCGTACAATGCAAGCTATTGCATTATTGAATGATAAGCGTATCATGGATGCTCGGGGTGTTACATTCTCCCCTCCTTCAATAAATTACGTCCTCGCAATTTGAAATTTTTCTTTGAATGTAAAAGGTTGAAAAGAGAAAATACCTTTGAGGAAAACCCACATTGGAAATAAGGTTAATAAATATATAACATTAAAAGAAAGCAGGATAAGTACAAAGGTCACCCGATATATCCCATTATAGGATTATATGAAAATATGGATATGGAGGAGAAACAAACCATCAAGGTCTGATGGAGAGTTATAGAAAACAGGATTAGGAGAAAGTTTAACCACAAGAAAATCACAAACTTGTGATCGGTTAAACGGTCATTGAATCCCCAGTTGGAAAAGTTAACCGACAACATTTTTGTTTTAAGTTACCTTTTATAATGTTGAGGAATTTATTTAGGAGATTTACTAAGAACCTAAGGGAATATACATACTTGTTATGTATACTTTCATTCGTTAATAAATTTTTACCAAAAACCCAAATTTTACTCCAAATGGTAACGGAACTCAAAAATATTCTATTTATCCTAATTGTATAAGGTTCAAAATGTTAACACATACCATTTAGATTAGTAAAACTATTTTGTAATAACCAGGGACTTCCTGTAGGCTAGTGGTAGGAAATAAAGGCTTGTCGCACTATGGTTGTGGGTTCGATTCCTGCAGCTTTGTCCGACGCGACGGGTTATTCCCCACCCTGCAGGTTGTCCTTTTTCCTTAAACTATAGTATTATAATATTCCAAAAATAATCTTCAGAAATTCTTTAACCTTAAAAAATACTATCCATGGTTCAACTTAATCCATTCCAACCTTAATAGTTATCCAAAATACCTCCGTCCAGACTTTCTCTAAAAGGTCTCTAAATTCCAAAATCAATTGTAACATCAGATTCCCCAAACAAAGAAAAGTTTCTCTTATTGTCACATACTAAAAATATGATTACCTCAATCATATTAAAACCTTACTGAAATCAACAAGTACTGCAGTACAATCCATATATATATATCACATTATTCTTATAACCAGAATATAATCCTTGAGTCCAAAAGAACCAATACATTAATTATTCTGCTTCAACTGTAGTCACAGCATAAGATTTTCCTTGATCCCTTGGCCTTTTCTGAGATAAGTTTCCTTGATGCTTAGGACATTCATTTGCATAATGCCCCATTTCCCTACAATTGTAGCATTCCACATTGACATCCTCTTTCTTTCCCTTGCAATCACGAGCCTGGTGACCCTTTTCTCTACATTTATAACAAAATCCCATTCCTTTTAGGCACGTACAAGGGTGATTCTTCCCACAATTATCACATAATGGAAAATCCTTCTTTCCCTTTTTCCCTTTATCTGTCTCTTGTTCCACCGTTCTCCTCTTCTATTGCTTTACTTTGTTGTCATAAGACTTAGAGAATTCCTTTTCTGTCTTGATAGCACACGATACAATATCTTCGTATGATGAGAAGGATTGTGATACTAAAGCTCGACGGAGAAATAGTTTTAACCCATCAAGGAAACGATCAATCTTACTCCTTGGGTTACGTATATAATCGGCAGCATGCCTCGCTAACCTTGTAAAGTTAGCCTCATATTTGCGACATTCTCATCCTCCTTCTGCCTCAAACTCAGAAATTGCCTTTCCATATCTGCTCGATGGTCACAAGGAAAGTATTTTTCTAAGAAAAGCTATTTGAACTCCCTCCATTCCATATTCGATACGTCATCATCTTCCTTTGTGTTTTGAATCAGCGACCACCACTGATCGTCATCTCCAGTGAGGCGGTAAACTGCCATGACAACCTTCTCCCTTTCGCTACTCCCCAAGGCATGGAATATTTTCTCTATGGAGTTTATCCATTGTTCAGCTACTAATGGATTTGTACCCCCATTAAATGTTGGTGGTTGTTTCCTCATGAAGCGGTCTAACATTGATCCTCCATGTTGCAGATCAGGGTGCTCCATACGAGTAAGGTTATTATTCATAACCTGAGTGAGTTGTCCCAGTATGGTAATAAGTTGATCAGCACCAGTTTTATCTCCAGATCCACAATAATTATCTTGAGCAGGAGGGCAATCCCTACACGGAGTTCGTGCATTGATACGGTTTCTGTTCCTTCCACTAGGCGCCATTTCTATACAATGGCATAAACTAGATTAGTTTATGAATCAAAATACATAATTCCATACATATAAAATACTTAACATTAATTGAACTGTTTATGGATATAATCCATAATCATAAAAAGTTTTTCATTGAGGAAGTATATACTCATAACCGTTCATAGTGTTTTGTAAAGAAAATGAGAATTATCCTAAGCATATCCCCCGGGAGTGTCGTAACCAAGAGTGCAGCAAGGCCCGTTGTCGTGCACCAGTTCCCGTTCGAGTCTAGCTCAAAGCGGTGTTTTCGGGTTTTACCCCTAGGTACATCTGTGCCAGAGCCGCCTCTACCTGCTCGTATCCAGACATGGATTAATTGCTCGGAAAACTCATAACATCTCTATAATACCAAAATTCTAGGAAGTTCTTCTATACTAATCCTCAAATTGTATCTTTGGGCTATGTGCTCTAATCAGAGTTTATCTAAATCTAGCTTCCAAGGTTAGTACTAAACTGCATCTGATACCAACTGTAACGCCCCGACCCCAGCTACCCAGAGCTGGTGCATTATTTCATAACATTGGCATGATCACAAAAGATCAACTCTTGAAAGACCGATTAGTTTAGTAGCCTTGGAATCACTAGATACATTCATAAACGTTACATTACATCATAAAGTGAAAATCTATAATAACAATGTCTTCATAGTCCACACTCATATCCTCTTCTAACTATCCCTGCCGGTCATTCATAAAATACTTCTTCACATCCTGGAAAATATTAAAACATTGAAAGGGGTGAGCTCAGATGCTCAGTAAGGATAACAATATTGCAGAAGCTTTCATAAATAAACATAAATATTTAAGGCAATGTATAACTAAAACAGAATCCTTTTAAACATGAACATCAACATAATATGGCAAAAGTAAAATGAGATAATGCCATTCACTTCTTCACCTGGATATTCTACTGGTCGAATAATCACATGCAATATCAATAACCACTTTCATAATGATGGAATGCATAATTCCAGACTATCATAACCACGTAGTCAAGGCCTCGTGCCAAGACCGCAAATAAGATTTTGTCAAGGCCTCGTGCCAAGACACTATATTGTCTCATGACACCTGCCGATGCATCGAGGAGCTATAGCGGGCTCCACCCGTCACTTATTAAGTCCAATGCATTCCTCATATAAATAGGATTAAACATATCATAATCCATAACATAATCGTATCACATAAAACATGCATAAAGGAAACATAACATTTCCATATTTCAATCACAAGATATCAATACAACACATTGATATAATAAAAACGCTTACAAAACCATTTTCAATAACAAAATAAAAGAAAGTTAAAACTTTGTATTTATTTTTCATTAAAAAAATGATGTCTTGTAGAGGAAGCCGAAACTCAAATAATGGTCACGGCGGCGGAGAAGACGTTGTCGCTGCATAAGTACGGAAAGAAAAACATTCCCTTTTGTCGTTTAGTAAAACGCTTCGTATAAAAAAGATTCCTTTTGAATAAACATAAAAGTCAAAGGGGTTTATACACCGTATAAATGAAAATTGTGTATAAAGCCAAATATGCCTCAATGAAAGGAGATTGAGACGATGTCCTTAAAAAGATCATTTTTAAAATAAAATAGATCTATTAGGTGTATTCACTATAGGTACACATAAAGAAAGTAAAAAATACAAATTAGGACATAATAATATCATGACATAATTTGGAAGTAGGAGATTAACCCAAAGAATGGAAGTTGGGTTAAGAAATTCCCTTACCCTGTGTCCGACTTGACTCAACCGTTCATTAACCTCCTGAATAATAAACTACAGTTAATATCTACCATATTAAGAACCATTTTAAATTTCATTATCCTTTTTATATCACTTATTACAATGTTATGAACATTATGTATTTATTTAAGTTAATAACGGTCGTTTTGTCGATCTTTGGTAACTTGAGTCAACAATAAACTTCTTATAATTACAAGTTGTTCATGTGGTAGAATATCCATTATATCCAGAATTATATTCATGATATAGATGTCATATATATCTTATATATCCAGTATATACATTCATTTATAATATTACGTAACATTTAGAGGTAAGAAATGAAAAGCACTGTTCATGGAGACGGTAAGCCGTACGTACGAATGAACGCTACTTTCATTTCAATTTCATATTTAATGGAACTAAATCATAATGATATAAATGTATAATATAATTAAAGTATAATATAGTGTATAATACCATTTATGTCATCCTTTATACATCCCACATATGTCATTAACGATTCTAATCACTTTGAGGGGGCGGTAGTCCGCACTTCCTAAAATGAAATTATCGTGTTTTACCCATAATGGAAATCATAAAGTATGCCATAAATGAGAAATACAGAAGCATAAGTAAAACATAAACATATTATATATCATATATAAAAATAGTGACATCTTAATGGCCACCTTTGAAGGTGTTATATGAGTGTTGAACAATCATCGTTTCGTGAGGCAGAAATTCGCCATCCACAGAAACTGTATGTTCTTTAACCATTAGATGTAGGTGTGTGTAAGTGTAGCTCGAATACATCTTATAAAAACATCCTAGTATATTTAGGATACTTGTGTTGTTACAAAATAAATGAATAAAAAGAGTTTAGGGGGTTGGAGAAGAAAAATAAAACAAAACAACATTAGAGAAGACATTACCTTAAAATCGGGTAACTCTTTTTGATTTGAGCCAAAGGCTTCCTTGGGAAGATTTCTGCCCAAAGTAAGGCTTCTAGGAGTAAGAGGGGGAAGTTGGAAGAGTATTTGGGAAGATTTTGGCCGAGCCAAATGGCTTGAACGTGTAAATGAGGTGGGAGAGGTGGGGGCCTTTTATAAGTGGAGAGGAGGGGCTCTTTTGGAATGATTGAAAGGTTATATTATTACACAATGCTTTTCGGATTCTAAAGGTCCCAAACATATATAATTCGTGGATAAGGTGATAAGGGTTCGAAATCTACTCATCCAATAGTCTTTGGACAAGTGTAAGCCTTGGATTTTCCATTATCTTCCCATTTTATTTAAATCGTTAAATAATGAGGTCATCGCTGCATCATCATGATGTCATAAATAATTTAATTTATTTAATGTCTAAAAATTATAAAAAAAATACTATGATGTAGGAAATATTTTTATCTTTCTCATGAATAATTATAATCAAAATTTGGACTTGTTTATCCCCACTTAAAAACTATTTTAGTAAAATAACTCATGTTTGTGTCAATTTAATTTTAACATTAAATAAATATATATTAATGTCATTTTCCAACTAAAGTGGCTCCATGGGGTCCCCAAGTTGACCCATGAGTTATCTTGGTCGGCTATGACTCGTCCAATATGAGTAGGACAAGTTTCATGCTCATCTCATATTATTAAAACATTATTTGTACCTTAAACTACACTAATTACCTTTAATCGCGATTAAGAACATAAAAGTTACTATTCACAAAAAAATTATTTTAATCTCATTGAACCACATTTTACTTATTAATGAAAACCATTTATGTTGGATTTTTGAAAATAAAAACACATAAGTGGTAATATTTCATTTAAATGAAAAATCAGTTATTTAACTACCACTTAGTGGTTTCACTATTCATCAAAAATTGAAGTTTTTCAGAACAATGCCAAAATTTCACCCTAAGCTATAATTGATATTCCGAATTCAAAAATGAGGTCTATTTTACAAAATTCCAAACATATAAGTTGCATTAATTAATTTTATAATTAATTCTCGCCGTCACAACAAATAGCGTGTTTTTAAGAAACAATTTATACCAAAAGATTGACAATTGTTTATGTCCAATTTCAATGTTAAATTAATTCTAATGACCACCATTGGATAAAATGGTAAAAATATATTCTAATTATACTTTAAAACCACTAAACAGTATAATTTATCACTATAAATTATTTTGATTAAAAAATTTGTTTTATGTATTTTTCACTATTCATAAAAAATTGGAAGTTCCCAGAAAGTTACAAAAAATTCAACTTAGGATAATTTCGATATTACGAATACAAAAATGAAGTCCATTTTGAAATATAAAATTTCTATAATTTTAAAAAGTGGTTATTACTATTCATAACGGCTACTTTGATTAGTCGCGGTGTTTTAGAACTTGAAGTTGCGTACAATACAAGCTATTGCATTATTGAATGAGAAGTGTATCATGGAAGCTCGGGGTGTTACAAAGAATAATAAAAATATCCATAAAATTTATTGAGTATTGATTATGTGTTTTATCAATAAAATACTTCCTGTTTTGGTTACGAGCAGGTCGAGGCCGCTATAGCACAGATGTATCCTAGGGGTATAATCTGAAAGCACCACTTTGAGCTAGACTCAAATGGGAGCTGGTGCACAACAATGGGCCTTGCTTCCCAATTGGTTATGACACACCCAAGTGATATTCTTTGTAAATTAACATGCTTAGTATGAACCATTATTATGGGAATAAAAAAATTACCCTTAGTATATATGTTGGGAAGTAGTTCATTGATTACATAGAATAATTCTTATAAATTCATAAGATAAGGAAATAAAATCAATTCTTAAGAAATCATTTTTTCATTGGATTACCCTTTACGTTTTACCCCTAGCTTTTTTAATTCATATCAATGGCTGGTAATAGGAGGACACATGTAACAACTGATATGAAGATAAATGTTATGATTGTTCTAATTATAAGCCCAATGCAATGGGAGTTAGAATCACGGACATTAACATGATACACTCTCAGTTTACTCATGTATTGAATAGAATCATGGTCCAAGATGAACATTTAACTCCCAACCCCCAGAATGAACAAGATGCAATCGATAGTTTCATGAGACAATCGCCTCCTACTTTTAATGGATCATCTAATCCATTAATTTACGAAAAAAGGATAAAATCCTTTGAGAATAACCTCTCTATCACTAATTTTTTTTAACATGATTAGTTACATATGGTTGCTTATCGTATGGAGGGTGATGATGATCAATGGTAGATACTGATAAAAAATATAAATCATGAGGAGGAGATCAAGGAATTAGAAAGGAAGGATTTCTAGGACTTTATTTGACAAATATATTCCTTGCACAGTCCCACATAAGATGGAAAGGTAATTTCTTACCCTCAAGCAAAAATATGTAAAATCCATTTGAGCGTATGAGGAAAACATTACAGGGTTTTCACGATACACCTCAGTCTTGGTCATTATGACCAAATTCAAGGCAGACCACATCGTTTGTGAGATATAAACTTATCCTATGGAATTCCCTAGAGATTTGTGACTTCGAGAGATATGATGAAATTGTCTTATGTTTCCTCAATGCCAAAATGAGGATTCAAAAATATCAATTCATTCATAGGGATATAAATTGTAAGGTGGAATTCAATTCAAGAAATCCAATGGATAAATCAAATATTGATAAAAAATTCTAGTACCCCACTAGCCAAAGATGATGAAGGAATCACCCCGGAAATTTCATGAAGGTGACGAGTAAATGCTTTAGGTGTATAAGAGAAAGGAACCTAGCCATTAACTACAGATAAGAAAAAACCACGGCTACGAAAGAGGATGGAAACACACCGTTTGACCCTCAATGCATTTTTTATTTATAAAACTACTTTGAACCATGGATCTTTGGAAACTAGTTCCCTATGACAAGGGTTTTCAGTGGAATCCAACAACTTCCATGACAACAAAGGAGAGTTTTTTCAATCAAAACCATAGAAGTGAACATCAAAAATGAAGTGGTGAAAAATACACTAATTATTCATTCAAGAATAGCGAATGTAATTATTGATTTATGTTCAATGAATTCATTAATATTTTAGATGTTTAATAGAACAATCCCAACATAACCGAATATCATAGAAGTATTGATGTCGGTGAGAATGGAAAATAGTGAAATCATTGTAACCCATGAATATAACTCCTCCTCTGTCTTAATTTATGGATATAACATCCCAAAGAACCTCATAATACACCCTTAGGTAGAACTTGATGTAATTCATAGCATGTATTGGATTTACCTATATAGATCCAACATAAATTAGATTTAGTGTTAAATCACTCTCCATCAGGCGAATTGATCGCCCTGATTCTTTACAAGTGCAAGGAGGAGGATGAATCTTCTTTAGCACCATCATCTCAAACATTGAAAATATATCCCTATGAGATTCCATATATGGATCATATTTTTTAGTTTAAAGAAGAATCCATCCTTAAATACATTCCAATTATGATGGAATTCGATGAAGTGTTTCTCGAGGAATTTCCTGGTCTTCCTCCAAGAAGAGATGTTGAATTCACAATTGTTCTTACAATTGGGGTATTTCCAATATCAAAGTCTCCATATGGAATGGATATTTTGAAGCTTGATGAGTTGAAGAAACTACTACAGAAGAATGAGGATAAATGTTTTATATGCCGAAGTGTTTCACTATGGCTGCACCAGTCCTCTTTGTCAAGAAGAAGGATCCGTCTATGCGCCTTTTCATTGATGATCATGAGGTAAAAACATAAAGATAAATAACAAGTATCATATTACATGAATTGATGACTTGATTGATCATCTACATGGAGCACAGTACTTCTCTAAGGTGGATGTGTGGTCGGGATACTTCCTTGTATGGTTTAATATGTACAATATTCCCAGGACATATTTTCATACCAGATACGAGCACTATGAATTCATTGTAATGCCTTTCAGACTAACAATTGTTCCAAAAATCATTATCAACAAGATTAATAGAGAATTTAGATATTACCTTGACAAATTTTTGTTATTATTTATAAATGAAATTCTAAGATACTCTAAAATGAAGGGGGAGAATGAATAGAATCTCTGCACTGTACTAGAGACACTAATAAATGAGAAGATATATGAAAAGTAAAACATGTGTGAGTTAATGTTTAAGTAGATCTCATTATTAGGTCATATAATCACAAGCAATGGGATATTAGTGGATCCATGCAAGAAAACTACAATTGAGGGATGGAGAAGGCTGACATCAATAACAGATATCCATATCATACATGGGTTAGATGCAAATTATCGTCGATTGGTGAGAAATTTCCCATGATTTTCAAACCCTCATACCATTATAACTCTAAAAGGAGTCAACATTGATTGGAGTGATGACATGAATGATTGCTTCAATGTGTTGAAATAGAGGCTTAGCACTACGCGTGTGCTCACATTACCCACAAAAAGATAACATTTCATGGTATTTAGTGATTCTTCAAAGAAGGGAATGAGTTGTTTGTTGATGAAAAATGACAAATCCATTGCCTATGCTTTATGGAAAAATAATTTTCATGGAAAAAAAAATCCAACACATGATCTGGAGTTGGCTGTAGTAATCTAATCATTGAATATTTGGCAAAATTACCTCTTTAGGGAGATGTGTTAAATATACACGAATCAGAAAATCGAAATCTATATATTCACAAAGTAAAATTTTATTATGTTCCAAAGAATATGGTTAGAGCTAATCAAAGACTAGGACTGCTCAATACATTACCGCCCTAAGGAAGAAAATAGGGTAGCAGATGCTCTATGTAGATAGGACACAACAATTATATAATTGATGATAATTGAAAAGGATCTAGTCATCTTGTATTTGACTAATATTGACATTGGTATCATAAAGAATAGAATATCATCAATAATTTCACAAATTATTTCTCAATCACCTCTTTTGGAAAAGGTTAAAGGGTGATCAAAAGGATGATATCGGAATTCTTAAGAATGTGGAAAATATCAAAAAATTTAAATAAATTGAGTTCAATTTGTTGAAGAATGAAATGTGAGATTTGAGTCAAGTCTAGGGGTTCCATAATATAATGATTTAATGAAATAACTTTTGTATGATTCACATCATTTGAATTTCTCTATTCACCTAGGATACAAAAAATGAAGTGAGATCTCTGAGAAAATTATTGGTGGGATAAAATGAAGAAGGATATTGTTGTGTATACATAAAAAATCATGTTATGTCATAAATTTAAGGATGAGAGGTAGAAGTATAAGGGGTTTATGCAACCATTAACCATACCAGCATGGAAATATGAGAACATCAGAATGTACTTTGTCACCGAACATCTGAATACATCAAAAGGAAACAATTCAATCTGACTTTTTGTGGATCATCATACATGGACTACAAAATTCATTGCAATTAAATATGATTTATCATTGTATAAAATAGCATATATATACATCTGAGGTGTTGAATGGATATATGGAGTTCCACTATCTATTGTATCCAGTCGAGATAAAAGATTCACCACTATGTTTTTGGGAGAGTCTTCAATAGGCTCTGAATAATGATCTAAAATTTAGTACGACTTATCATCTTCAGAGTAATTAACAATATGAGTATACTATACAAAAACATGAGTACATGTTGAGAGCATTCTCAATGAACTTAAAAGAAGGATGTCATCAATATCTTCTTCTAGTTGAGTTCTCATACAACTACAGTTTCCACTCAAGGAACCAAATGGATCCTTATAATTCCATTTAGGAGGAAAGGTGATGAACATTGGCATGTTTGGATGTTGTTGGGGAGTGAAAACACATTGGTTATGAAATGGTCTACGAAAAGGTGTAGAAGGTCATGACCATCCAACAACACAAAAAATATTCTCAAATTAGAGAAAAGAGCTATGCTAATTATCATTGATATGATCAAAATAATTAAGACTATGATATAGTATTCCTCTCCATATCACCATTGAAGAGGGTTATGAGATTTTTGAAGAAGGGAAATATTTTTCCAGGGTACATTGACCATTTTGATATCCTTGATCACATTGAAGAAATGGACTATCAACTAGAACTCCCACCAAACATATCTCAAGAACATACTATATTCTGTATATCACTCTTGAGGAAGTACACACCTGACCCATCACATTTACTCAATATATAGGTGGTACCATTTTAATATGAATTATCTTATGAAGATAAGATATTGAAGATCATAGATAGTTGGGAAACTGTTCTATGAAATAAGACAATGCCCCTCATCAATGTGTTCTGGAGAAATTATATGTTTGAAGATACAATGCAAGAATCAGAGAAAGAGATGATGTAAAGTCACCCACATATGTTTTAGAGTGGGAGAAGGAAATTTAATTGAAGAATTTTCTTGAGGTAAGAAAATTGTAATGACCGAAACTTTTACTAATGAAAAATTTTCTTGATCTAATTAAATGTCTTATTATGGATATATAACAAATGAACTTCATTGGTTTTATGATTTTGGTTTTCAAAATAAAATGATGATTTTTTCCACTGCTAATTTACCAATTGAACAACGATCAATTGATTAGTATTAATATATGGCTTTAAAAAATCCAATTAAGTCATCCAAAGGAACACGTGGCCTCATCTAGTAGAATTGCTTCGTACGAAGCACATTTGTCAGAGCTCAGAAAGGAGGTGGGGTCACATGGCATATCTCTTGACGAAGCCCAAGAAATGATTCAACATATTATTCTCTAATGGAACCACCTATGGTAGAATTGAATGTTTATAGAGATTACCACATTACCGATGTTATTTGCGCCAACCCAGGAGTCTATCACCATCGCACACCTTACCCTTATGTCATATGTGGGTGTTAGAATGGGTTATGAAGCAATACCACAATACTATGATTATGTGAATTTTTTTATATAATAATATATAAAAATTCATTTTAATTTTTTTACTTTAAATCATAAATAGTATTTTTAGTAAACATTCAAATAAGAAATATGTTTTTATCAGTTAAATGAATTTTTAATTAAATAATATATTAATAAAATATTATTAATAAATATATATTTGTTAAATTTAAATTATTTAATAATTTTTATGAATACAATTGAAATTTATATTATGGTTCGAAAACAGTTTCACGTCAAAACATGTTAATTTTTAATAAATTCTTGCATTTATTTTAAAATTTAAATTTCAATTATTTACAAATATATTTATATTAAATGAATATTATTTTTGGATTCAAAATTTTGAGACATATTAATGGTGAATTTTTTATAATTCTATGGGATAATCGAATTTTTTTTTAAAAATAAAATATCTTATAAATATAATGTTTTTATGTCACATAATGTCCCAATAGTGATGTAATAAAGTACTATAAATGGTATTTATTACAATGTATGTTTTTTAATTAAAATAATATGATTTTAGGTCTGTTTTACTTATTTTACAGAGCTTTAGTGGACCCACCATGACTTATAAAACATTTTAGCATTTTAAAATGATTTCCTTGAGATTGTGACATACCTCCACATGAGAAATCCTAATATTTTAAGATGTTTGGCCATTTTGAATATAAAATATTGTTTTCCAATACCCTTTGAAAAAAAAAAATTGTAAAACCCATGGTATGGTTTGGGGTATAGATTAGTTTACTGTGTGGGGTCTAAAACCTAAATAATAATGTATTCCCTCCCTTTTCCTACATAAACTCACACATGATCGCACTTCCACTTCACTGAATGAAATTGGATCTCGACCAACCATTGAACTCATCTCTCTATAATCCTCTAAAGGTGCCCCAATATCCCAAAAATCTATCTTAACCCCTCCCAAGGATTTGGGGTCACACTTCCAATTAAGGGATTTCTTCAGTTGCTATTTAAGTCCAAATTTATTTTTATTTTTATCCGTTATTTTCAATTAAAAATGTAGCGGTAGGATTTCACACCTCCACCATACGTACCTCCTTATGTTTGAATGATTATATACCCATTTATATCTCATTAATTCTTCCTAATTACACTTGTTTCCATGCTGAAATTTCGTAAGGAATTTCTTTCTCCGAATGTATATCCATGAAATTATTTTATATTACGAATATAAATTCCATTACATTGGTTGGTACATATATATATATATATATTAAACCAATTATATCAATATTATGTGCATATAACGGGATTCCCCATTCTCTCTCATCAATAATTATTATTAATCATTATGTCATGCTGTATTGCTCCCGAAATTGCACCACAATTTTCATGCCAAAGTCATTGTGTAGTTAATACCACGAAAATTTCTCTATCAAGTGCAGTAACATTTATATAAATTTAATTATATCTTATATATTTTCATATATTATTTTAAAATTATTTATCGTTGAATAATTAACTATGTTTAATTAATCCTTGATATATGATCCATGTGGCACACTTATGCATGAAATGAAATGATCAAGAAAGATGCAGCATGATAAAACTCTAGTGAATTGGGTAAATAATAATATTATGATAAATCAATTTCATTGAGGGTTTACTCATTCTAATTTATGTACAATTAGGATTTACTCATTCTCAATGTGCAATGAGCCTTGGATCATGCTAATACCATGTAATGTGTTGTTGCCACATTTCAATGTTATGATAATCATGTTATATATCATGACTTTTTGTTCATGTCTCTTTATGCTCCATTGATAATCCGATTGACTAAAAAGTACTATAATCTTCATGTTATGTCTTGTTTACTGCCATTCTGGGATTTATAGCTCACACTTTTGTTATGCATTTCCTCATGTTATCCCATGCGATGTTAAGTATAAAAGAATGTGTGTTGTCATGTAAAAGATGTTTTCAATAAAGATGTTGTGTTTTATTTTAATTGTTTTTATGTAACTTTACTATGACCCAATAAAACTAGACCTTTAGATATTCTATTTTGTTTAATTTCAATATTTTTATGTAATAAATCATGTTTATGTGTGTAAAAATGAACATGGTTGTTATATGTAATGTTTGCAAAGAGAGGATAAAAAATGAGGGATATAGTTCATGGTAATCATGATTATTTACTAGTATATTAATTTCACTCTTTCATGGGATACTTTTTGAGAGTTATCCATCATCAGTATGGGAACATAATATACAATTTTAGTTGATGAGTTATTTTCAATGTTGTCAACTATAATTTATTATTAATTCTTTATATTTTCTGGGAGAGGTTATGGGGGGGGCAATGACTGTATGTTATTATCAACAAATATATGTAGAATTTTTCATATAATCCATTGTAGTTTATATATCAGTACGCATTATAGTTATTCTTGTTTTTTTATGAACCAATTTGGATTTTTGGTTAGTGGCGTCTTTACCTCATGGTAGATACATCATCCTTCCAGTTGTTATAGTATGGTATGCCATTTTAATGATTGATCTTTGGTATTATTTATATATGTATGATTATATTTTAGAGTATATATATTATATCACTCTTACACATGTTCTCTGATATGTTATTTCCTACCATATGTATGATTATTATACCCGTAGTTCTAGTCTTCAACCTAGGGCCTACTAGAGGGGGGACTAAGTTGATCACAGTCCATATTCCCTAATTTCTAGCCACGGTTGGGTAAAAATTGGGGGGAGGGTAATGAAATTATTACTAAAAATTCATAAACAATACTCATCATATGAACATATTTATCCAATATATACCCCTTGTTAGACCTTAATTAATTATCTATATTGAGGGATTTCCAATGAAATGTATTAATATATGCAATTTTGATAAATCAAGTTATCAATAAATGTTATATGATACATATTATCGGTAGTGATATTTTAAATTTTTTAGAATCATTTGAAAGAAGTAATGAAGAATCCCTTTTCATTAAAAAAAAACAACATGCTCAAACCATGTTGATGAAAAAATATATAACTTCAATGTCGTGAATCTCCTAGAGTTTCATTAATAGTACATGTAACACAATTGAGACCAATATATATTTAATCCATGAAATAGTTATAGCACTATGTATTTGTTCAATAGAAAACTCAACATTTTCATTCCATTTAGGAATAATAAGCACTTCCGGGAATACATCATCATATTTATAGAATATGTATTTCATAAATTATTAGTTTATCTAAAACTACCTAATATAATTATACAACACAAATATTTAGTAACACAAATTTTATTGTATAAATTTCAATTATGTTTTCATGTTCATCATCACAATGATAAATGTTCAAATATTCATTTATAATATCTAGTTTGGTTTAATTTCTTGAATAGTTGATATGGTCTCTGTACTATGATAGCCAATACATTCTAAAAATGAATTAAAATTTATCTGCGAAAGATTAACAATATTTTGTGGAATCATATTTCTAGAAATTTATATATGAGATGTGTTTTTGAATTGAGATTCTTTAATAGTACAATTTTTTTCCTTGATTACTAACTAATACTATAATTATTGAGTTTGTGTACTGATACCCTGTTAAATTATCATGAAATAAAAGGTTTGTTATAACCAAGATGAAATAAAATATATTCCCTTAATGTGGCGAAGGAAGACATACCATTCACCACATCATTCTAAAGATCCTCTTTTGCATCTATAATTTTATTTTATTTTCATTTTTCCATTTACATAATGTGTATTTCGATATTTATATACTCTCTATCAATTGTATTGGGGAATTAATTCAAATAGGTTGAAAATTAATTTATTCAATAACACTAATTCTTGGCCAATGTAATTGGAAAATATTTTTTTTAAATTATTTGTTTTGAAATTACGCCTTTTAATAATTTAATATCCTTTTTTGTCAATGTTAAGCCTCTCAACCATGAAACCTATTAAATTTTTTTTGTTAATTACTATTGTGCTTCATTTCACACTGTTCTTCACTATATTATTGGGAAATTATCACCTAATTTTAAATACAAAATCATTTTCCATGAAACACAATATAACTTTTGTAATCCCTAAATCACTTAAAATATTGGTAAAAAACTTCCATTTTTACTTTTAGAGGACAATGAAAAATAACTTCATATATTTTAAATTCATTTATGAATAATGAATTTTAAATATATTATATCTTAAAAAAAATTCTTCTGGTTTACATTATAGGTTGATGATAAACCAAGAAGTGTGCCTCAAATGTATTGAAATTTTTACATCATTATTACCATGGGATTCAAATTCATTTTTCATAAACTCTATAATTTTTATTTACATATTATTATGATGATTTATAGTGAATTATTTTTTGATAAATACTTTTTTAAATAAATATCATTCAATGAGTTTTTTCTTACTAGCTTATATTTTTGAAAGATTACAACATTAATAAAAATCATATTCTATGTTATAAATTTCTAAAAACACATTATCATGGTATTATTTATAGAATTGGAAAATAAATTCTAATCTTCTTTGATATATTTATAAAAAAATATGGTATTAGAAACCCCATATAAAGCTGTTTTACATTACAACATACATGAATCAGTGGAAGGTTTCTCCCTTGTAGGCCCCTTAAATTTCTCAACATGGTCTATTTTATAATTAATATCTTGAGGGTGTTGAGTGATCAGATTAACATTATATTACATCAATGTTCCCATCACATAAGGTTTCCCATGGGTATGTTTATATCATTTATCATTATTATAAATATTTTGATTATTCATTCTATTTAAATATATTTAAAAACACTTATAATATCTAACATAAGTATTTATCTTTAATAAATTGATAAAGAAATTACAATAAAATACTTCTTGATATGTCCCAATTTATGAAATATTTTTATCAAGATACGAAACATTAGGTTAACCCTATATCATTTTTGGTTCACAATATTTTTTCCTAAGATATAAAATCATATTTATTATAGGGAATCCTCAAAAAATAACTATGAAACCTATGATACAATGTGAGGTTTCCCATGAATAACGTACATAATTATTAAATTGTTTTATTTGAATAATTCATTATTTTCACAACACGATATTCTGAATGACTGTAATGGTTTAGGATTGATTCATAGTACAACTATAAACATTATATTTATTAATGTATGTTAATCATATCCCAAATATTTCATCATTCACAGTACTCATCCTAGACATAATCTACATAAAATATTTCCTCTGACTATTCAAAAAATCAAAACATTAGAAACAGTGAGACCATATTCTTAGTAATGGTAATCATATTGGATAATAATTAATTATTATAATTTATAATATATTTATGGTACAATGATTACATCATATTAATGATATTATTAACTAGTTAGGTTTCATTAGTCTTCATTCATGGAATAAGACATTATCATAACAAAATAAAAATTGTATACAAGTTAAAAATAATTAATAATAATTAATTATATTTGATGGAATATGATTAACATAGGAATTTGGAAGAAAAAATATCTTAAAAAATTTGAATATATATAAAAATTATTAGGTTAAACTATTAAATTATGGACATGAAATATTGTCCTCATATAAATGTATGGAACTTACACCAAGTCCACACAGAATCATTTTACATGAATCAATACTCACACATAATATTGTGAAAAAAATATTTTCACCACTAATTACATAGTTACCTCATGAGATATCCATATTTAACTAATGAATAAGATTTATATTATTAATATAAACATTATATATATAAACAATTCCCAAAATATCAAAAAAATTCCTCATTTCATCATAGAGTAACCCATGAAAGATAAATGGTTTATAGAAATATTTGAACATCATATTTTTATCATATATAATTATAAATGGTTTTATAAAAAGTTCAAAAAAAATATATTGATAATACAAATATATAAAAAAGATGACGGTTTGATTTATCATATCCCAAAATAATAATTTTTTAATCCAATGATTTTTTCCATGATAATACATGCCACTAATTGTTCCATGGAATATCTATTGACGAAATTACCCTTTACTTATTAATACCACTTATTTAAAATCATTTTATTTTTCTATTTTCTAATAAACAATTTTCATTTAAAAGAACAATAAATTATTGTTCAGAAATATTTAATGAATTAATTATTCATTATGATAGGAATTTGTTTTGTGTAGAGGACATTAAACTAGTGATTCTATTCACATTATTAGTAAAAATACATTTTCTAGAAAATGAGATGTTTGATCATTTTTTGAAAGAAAATATATATTTTTATATATTTTTAAAAATTATTCTATTCAATCAGTTGATATTAATAATTTTATTTTTCTAGTAGTTTAAAAAAATTGTATATGGATGAAAATTTTTAATCAGAAAAGATAAAATATTATTAGTTTGACAAAAATACATTTTATCGATAATAGTATAAAATATACTAAAATGGAAATTTTACATGAATATAATAATAATTAACATAGAATAATAATATAGATTGTTTTTAATGGATAATTTATATATGATTCTTTCGAATATAAATATAAAATATACATTCACAAAATAAAATTTGATTGTGACATATCCCATATTCTCCCATGGAATCATCATAATTAAAACAACAAGTAACAATAAAATTTATACTGATTATTAAATAACAATAATTACTTTTTTTTATTCCTAAATGAAACACAGGGAAATTATATACACCACATAGAACAAATAATTTGTGAAAATGGTGTTTTACTCAGGGAATTAAAATTTAGATGGAAACCCTTAACCTCGAGTTTCTTATTAAAACTTATGGGTTCAAAACTCATATATAATATATTTACAAATATTTTATTATAATATATTACCACATGAAAGTACGTCATATATATATTCTAATTACATATAAACTCTTATCTACCATTTATAAACGATTTTTAATTGAAATAATTGTTTTGGATAATAGTTTTATATCTATTATGCCTGATTTGGTTTAGAACATCGGGACCTTGTATCTAAGTAACAGTTTCATCATATTATAATTCATAATTATTATATATGTTCCATATTTATTAGTTATATACATTATTATAACTATTCCAAAATAAATGTGGTTAAAAATTAATTACATGACTCTATGGATACAACTGCTTGTACAAACTCATGCTGGATGTTTTCAATTATTAATATATGAAATTGAATGAATACAAATTGAAATTAAACATCTAGTAATTATCATTATTTAATAATTATAATATATTTTCATTAAATATACCCTTCAACAGTATCCTTATAAATTAGAGGTGAAAAAAGACTCCCATCCATTCGTGGTTCTAGTTGGCCACTCATATGCATGACTGATGATATCATTTCCCTATTGATGATAATGTAAGATGATAGATAATTTATTTTAATAAAATTCCAGTATATTTTTATTTTATTCATTATTAGTGATGGATTGAAAATATTCACTTGGAGTATAAGAAGAAATAATCATTAAAGAGTCTCATAATATGAATGCCTCATCATTGAGAGACCGTAATTGAATTTAACCATATTCCATCATAGGAAGGTATTAATGTAGGATGAGGAATAAAATAATCAATTTTATCTATATAAAATGGATTTTTTTAGGTTAGTGATATTATTTAATGACAATATTTCATTAATAAGGGAGGATAATATGTTTCCTTTTATAAGGGAGTGGAAGGAGACACATGGAATTTCCTAAAATAATAAATTAATACAGTTAAATTTCCTGTGAAATAAGAACCTAATGAAGATGGTTTAGAATGCTGGATATTCCAAGATCTGTATATATGAGAATAATTATATTTAGAAGCGTTTATGTTGAAATTGTATCTATATCTCATTATGTAACAACTCCAATAAACCTTTTCAAACATTTTCTTTGATAAAAATGGTTTTCAATATTTTTTTTATTCATTTGGACCAAAATATTTTTTCGATCCACTTAATTTTTAAAAATTATTTTGTTTCATTTTTTTTTACTTTTTTATGGATTCAATTTTTATATGTGGTATAAATTCATTTTAATTTTTTTTGAGAAGGCATTCAAAATATTTTGAGACAAATATTTCTTACTATAAAAATATAAAATTCATTCAATGCATTCTTAAAACAAATATATGAAATTTAATATCTTGCAATAAATATATAATCTAAAAATATAATTAAAATAATTCAACCACATTTATTTATTATATTTATAATTCTTAAAAAATATTATGTCCATAAAACCATTTTTTCAAAAAACATCTATATTTTACTTTGAAATGTTTTTATTATCAATTATTAACCACTTGTTATAAATGAATTAATTATATATAGGTGTAAAAAATAAATTTTCAATAATTTTTGTCATGATCACATCATCCACAAAAAAAAATTTATGATAATATTCATATTAAATAATAATAATTCAATATTATAATTCTATTTGTTAAAAAAAAATTCACATCATATAAATCATGCTAAAAAATGATTACATTTATTTTGAGATAAATATTTTATTAAATTTTTTTAACACAATACAATCCCCTATATAGTTTTGAAAATGAAAAAACCATTTATCTATTGGAAAATAAACAAAGTGCTTGATTGATGCATTTCATTGGATGTTGGGATCAACATCTTCCAATGGTCGAGTTATCTTATAATTTGGGTTTTTAATATTGAATTCAAATGGAACAATATGAGTTTTTAATGATAATGATATGTTGAACACTTATATTTTACTATGATTTCTGATAAATGACAGTTTTGGGGATTAATTGTTTCCTTTAAGAGATAAATAAATTTCAATGCATTTAGTTATATATAAGAGAACTATATGATTGATACAAACTTAAATAAACCCCTTGAAGATCCATTATCATTTATTGACTATAAATTATCTATAAGATATTAAATTTATCCTTTCTTAGTTATATAATGTGTTCAATATATTTCACTTGTCGAAGTATATACTTGATTCATCAATTGTAATAAACATTGAAGTTTTTCAACAATATCATGATAACACATATAAGGAAAAACATTGGATATCTATTACAAAATATTAGAATAATATTGAAATATAATATATGAAATCGTAAAATAAACATGGTGAAATCTTAATGTTGATTAAGAAATGTTAGACCTAGATAATGCAATGAAACAAAAGAACCCTTACATGTTTTTATTTAAATAATATATTTTTTTTGACAAACTAATTTTAAGGGGAGTTATAATATAACATCCCAAGAATTTTGTATTACATATCATTTTAAATTATTATTTTTTGATATATATATTATTTCACATCAAACACCCGACTAAATAAAACTATGAAATATAAAAAACATTAATCCTTGCGAAATGTATAAAATATTCATAAAATAAGTTGGTATAAATAAAACTTACCACATATTGAAATATGTTTATAAAGGTGAAGAAATATAATATTTTATTCATATTATTCAATACAAATTTAATTTTTCCATGTATGAAATGGAATTATTGTTAATAATATTTTATTAGGACTATGCATAATATGAGCTTCAACAAGTATGACTTGAGAAAAATCATATTTACTAAAATTCATATTTAATGGAAATAACAAAGACATCCATTTTAGCATAGTCACAAACTAGGATGGAAGCTATTTATTATCATATTTATTGATCATATGTAGTTGTATTTCAGAGTTTTGTTTATATAAGTAATGAAGATATGAACATTTAATTATGAATGTTGAATATATTTTATAAAAAATTGTATTTTTTATATTTATTTAAAAATAAATATAATGGGTTTCATTTTGTTGTAATGTGTTAAATATTTACCATTAAATATATAATCAATTTTAATAATTCGGTCAAAAGTAATTGATGTTTTAAAAAACAAATTTATGCTGATTTTCATTTTTCAATAAATTATGAATTTTTTTCTTCATAAACAAATGTGATCAATATTTTTATAATTAAATGATATTTTTATTATAATATATATAAATTTAAATATTAATACAAATTAAAAGTTTTATACATGTTATGAATAATTAAAAAAAATCAATTTATGCTGACAAATACTAATTTTAATAAAATTTCATCCAACGCAATATGTTATTGTATTAAAATATAATTTTATAACATTTAGAAATTGATTCATGAAAATTGGGTATTTATATTTGCAATTATAATATCCAAATTTTTTAAAATTTTGATTTTGGTTTTTGTACCTAGGAATATATTATCAAGGAAAACTTACCCCCCATGTCAATGGATCAATTGAGGTAAAATGTTAAATTAAGAGATAAATTCTATACATATCACAAAACCATAAATCTAAATTCTAGTATTAGGGATTTAATGATTTGAAACTATTTTTTATTTTTTAATTACAAATTTTTTTACCACTATTCTGAATTATAACATATCTATTTATATTGATAAATAAATATTAAAAACAAATGAAACCCCTCTCGTATATAAATAGTCTCATTTAAAAGCTGACATATTCTCAAACCTAATACAAATTAAAATGAAAAATTTATAAACCAAATAATCCATAAAATTCATTAACATGAAATTTATGTTAGAAAAAAACCAAAAGACCAATGTAATAATTATTAATGTGTAATCTAAAGCACTATATCCAGGGAATACATCATTGTTTTTATAGTCCTTTCATATTAATTTTTTCTTCTTCATAATAAAATTTTTGTTATATCCAATATAATATATTTAAAATAGTATCATTATAATATATAATGTTTACTATATTTTATGAATAACAATTATATACAGTCCTCAAATAAATTTTAAATTTTAAATTCATTTTATTTTATGGTTCACTCCCAACCAGTATGAATGATGTAATTAATTTTTCATCACAAACATACATGGATGGTTCTAAAACATGATTTTTGAAATAAATATTCTATTTATATACTTACTATGTATATATAATGATAAAATATTCATTGTATTATTATTTATAAAAAATAAATGGCCACTGTAAATGTTACCATCTAAATCGATCTAAATAAGAATATTTTATTAATATAAATCATTTTAAAAAACATCATGAACTATTGGAATTTCCTTCGCTTGGAATGTTAAATGATTGATATATATATTTATATACATGACGAAACTATTTTATAACCTCTATGACAATTGACAACTCATTAAATTAGTTTTAGAGGAATTGACAAACAAACTCAAAATATTGCAAAAAAATATAATAAATTGAATACATATGGTAAAATATTCACCTAAAAACAAAAATATAATAAAAAAGAAAATGATTAATTTTTTTAAATATACTTAATTTTGTATGTTAGTCGTATAAGAAAACACACCCAATGATTCACGGTATGAGATAATGGTTTCTTGCATCAAAATTCATTATTTGAGATATGTTTCATATTATATACCTATTTCAATTTATATTTTTTAAATAAAATCTCTTTGAAATATTATATCATGATTAAATATATAATCATTATATTTAATTTTTTATTTATATATATATTTTTAATAATTTTTTAATACAATTCTAAAAAAAAATAATTGAATTCTCAAATAAATTTCCATTTTGTTGGGTCAGATATTTTATTCCATGACTAGTATCTTATAATATTATTTTATTCATCCATTTCCCTAATCTATACTATAAATTATTATTATATACTAGAAAATTACACTTCTCTATAAAAATATTCATCTATAGTGACTTTTAATCTATATAAATATGGGTTTTAGGAATAAATTTGATCCATTCAAATGGAATTACTTTATATTACTTGATTAATATTGTTATCAATACCTAAGTGATTGTATAACATCTTTTAATATAGTTTCAGACATTATTTTACATGGATTCTATGTAATATTCCAAAAAAATCATGGACCGTTTTTTTCATTAATTATAAATATGTTAATATAATCACATTTATATCATTTACCAAATGTGTGTTTTCATATTTGTTAATAATAATTAGTACATATACCTTATTAGCATGCTTTTAGGTTTTTTGAGAAATCATTATTCTCATTTTTTTTTGGAAAATTTCAATTATGAAAAAAATTATAATTATAATAGAGATGATTTATTTTTTTCATTACACTAATGTATAATTATATCATATAAGCTAAATTTCATATAATTAAATAAATTTTATTTAAATGGTTAAATATTTTTTATTAATTTGTTAATATTAGTTTTTTTATATAAAAATTAAGTCATGAGTTGGCCACCAAAAACATACATCCTCAATTTTATTTAAATAATGTAAATGTTACAATGTATACAAAGTGTTTAATAAACTAAAATAAACATGAAAATAAATGGATTAAAAAAAAGATATACATGAATATACTCAGAAAGAAAAAAAATAGATATTTAACCCCATCAAACAACCCATTTACAAAAAAATGTCTAAGTAGGGGGATACATCATATTATATAATGTTATGTAAACTTTTATACCATAATAATGAACAAAAAAAGTCATGGGTTTGATAGCTACAACTCTGAATCAACTTATGATTAAAAAATACCTTTCAGAAAGGATCAATATTAAATAATAAATTAATAGTAATAAAACTAATATATCCTAGAGAAGATCAATAGTTTATGATCAGTATAATATGACAATATATCACATCCTGTAAGAAGTACCTCCACCCGTTTAAGTGGACTATCACAATAGAACTCAATGTTGTAGTTTTTGATGAGAACATAATTGTTTTTTAAACCTTATATTAAGAACTTTATCACTTCATAAACAATTAATATCATTTCACTCTCATCCCAACATAAAAATCAAGTAAATATGGTTATTATTTCACCCAAATATTTTAATGGGAGGGGATTTCCATGTTATCCTAATGGATTTTCATCCCATCATGATCAGGTTCTCAGATGAATAATATATTGAGGATTTACATTATTCCCCCATACATTCATTTAGAGGAAGTATCCCATAGTGAATTACAAAGAGAAATAAAACCAAATATGGAATTTTAGATTCTATAAATACACTACTTTGGAATCCACTATATGTAGGTAATGTGGAATTGTCTTGGTCAGCCATGTGTTCATAAAACATTACCTGATCATGTACATCGATGTACCAGATAACATGGTTTTACATTAGTCCACCCTATAGCTATAGTAATATACAACGGTTGAAACCAAATATATATTCAGATAGATAATTCCTTGTATCCTTTTTTGAATCAACTATTTTACAAAATCATGATTACCAAATCGAACTAATAAAAATACTAATTTCTATCCCAAAAAACGATACCGCATGAAAATCAAAAATATAAAAAAGTAAAATCATTCTGTTTAAAATATTTGGGAACATAAATTAGATATGTCATTTATATATGGTCATATTCAAGAAACCTGAGAATAAATGTTTCCACATCGACCGAGAACCACTCTTAATAGTGAAAAATAAAACATTCTAATATTCCAAAGGCTTATCAATAGTGGCATTTTTTCATTAATATTTTTTTAGACTTATAAGGGACATATAAGGCCCCTGAATTGCATAACTCTCTAGTGAAATACTCTAGGACCACAATCATCTATCACTTATCAATCAATTTCAATTTCTTATAAAGTGGATTAAATTTCCTTCCAAAGTCATTAAATGTGTTTATCGGATTAAGAAAATGACAAAAATAACAAATGTGATTTCAAAAAACAACTCTTGAAAAAAAAATACATAGATTCCATTTTGAATACTAATATGTAGTTAAACAATTTTTGATACCTATATATTATTTTAATCAAATTAAATAAAAGGTATTTAATGTTTTATTATTTCAATATCCACTTTAAATATATACCTGATAATGCCAGTGATCAGAAAAAAGGATTCTTTATTAAAAATTATAAGATGAACTTAAATAAAGATAAAATAAATGGTGAAAATTGTAGATTCAATATCAGAAAAAATAACATTCTATTATATTAATTCACATATGTAATATTTTTTAAGATACTTATAAGATTATTTTAATACAGTGTTGAAAAAACCTTTTTGAAAATTATATCACTTTCATTTTATTCAAAAACATTATAAGATTCGTATCATATAGAGTAATGTTCTTAGTTTCCTTCTATTTAATTTTATTATGTAATAATTCAGGTAGACTGAATTTTCTATAACATTAAATATTATTTTTATGTCATGATATCCAATAATGTTATGAAATTAACGAGACCCATTTTATTTTCATTATCAATTCATGATTGGATTATTGATTTATTTCATATGGTTTAAATTTCTATATTATCATTGTGTTATGTTTGGATTAATTTTTTTTACATATATTGCATTATTTTATGATTTTAGTCTCCTAACATATTGATTGTATGTGTGAAATATTGTTATTTTTTACAACATTATATTTGTAAATTTTTTAATGTTCATATAAATATTTGTGGTAATTATTGTAATGTTAAAAATAATATGTGTAGAATTTTATGGGGTTATCCTTTTCCTTATTTATATTATTTCATATTATTTTTGCAGTGATGAAATTTCAATTCTAAATTTATATTTTATTCCATATTTCTATATTATGATTCCTTTCTTCATGATAATTTTATCATGTTTCTAATCAATGGATTATGTTTTATGCTTTCGTTATTATAATTTTATGATACTAAAATCACAATCTATAATCTATAATATTTTATTATTAATTATGATTTCATTGTCATTTATCTATATATTTCTCATATACTATGGATTATGATATAACATTTTTTAATCATTAAAATATTTTTTCTTAATGAGTATTTATAGGATATTATTTTTTTTCTTAATTCCCATGATATTACATGTTTGAATATTTTTGTAAGTATACTTCATGTATATATTATTATAAGAGATGTTCAATAGTTAATGTTTAATAAAATTTTCCTATTTTTAATCTCCAACTTCAATAAATCATTTGTTTCTCGGATTGTGAGATTACTAATGAGGCAAACTATTTTAATTATTAAAATAATTTATAATATATCATTATAGAGAAGAATTCATATGGGATTAATTAATGATAATATTTTATATTACTGGGGGAGATATCAATTTAGAAAATTATTGATGTTTGAAGAATGTTTTTAGTAAATATATTAATGAATTTTATATGGAGAATTGATAAATAAGAAAATATATTTAATTTTTCAAATGATTGATAGATTATAAAAGGATGTTAAATATATATGTAGAGAGGATGGAATAATGTTTTTGTATGAGGCACATATTCATTCTTTTATAAATGTCAATGTGGGGTATGTTGTACCGAACTAACACTGCAATTTTGACATTACATTATTTAATATTAAATTTCATACTATAAATATTTCTTTTATTGAATAACCTAACATGTAAATTATTTCTATCTTTTTGGATATCAAATTTTCAAAATGATAATGGGGTGATGGGATATATATTATATATTTGGAAAAGGTTATTATTTTAGGGAATTTACTATGCTATACTATCATAATTAGTGAAATTGTTTTTAATGATGGTATTATAAGTTGTGTTTAAAAGGAGGTGTATTTATAATTTCAAATTATTATGAAGTTATACTTAAATTAACTATCATCAAATGTTATAAGGATCCATCTATTTTAATTATATCTACTCATATCTTATCATTTTGTTTTAAATATCTATCATGATTGTATTTTTTTTAAATTAGTCAGTGAAATGAATTAATTTGAATCCTTAATAAAAAATTAAAATACACATTATATTTAAATTATTATATATATATATATATATCATTTGGTTAGGAAATTTTTTCATGAATGTTTAAAATTACAAATATATATTCTTATGTTTTGAATGGCCTATAAAATTTCTAATGATTATTTATGTCTTTTTGAATAGTTCAATAGAATATATATATATATATATATATTAGTTATTGTAATAACTTTTCCAAATAAACTTTGGAATTACAATATGAATTTTCATAATACATCATCCCAATATGGGACATCGTATTTGAGGAATGGAATATGTTATTTACTATGATACATGAGTTTCACAATCCAAAAACATTGTATAATTTCAATACATGGAATGATTGATATGGAATAGTTTATATATTTATTTTACTAATCATATTTATTTAAGAATTTTCATAAAATATAATTGTTTTTCATTTTTTATCATTCTATTTAAAACCATTACGAACCATTAGATTATCGGTGAGGAATATAATTTTTTTATCTTTATGATCAATGTTGTTTTGGGGCCAAGAAAATATTTTCCTCTAAAATATAAGGGCAAAAAATTAATCATGTGGTGTTGTTTCATTCAATCTGATAACTGAATAAGAAATCTATGATGAAGCACCGTACTACTGATTGGTTTCTCAGGGTGGTATCAGTGTCGAACATGATGATTCTGGTTATTGAGGTTGATGATGTTCCGGATGGAAGCTTGTACACCTGGAATCTAGTTCTCAGTCCCTAGTAGGAATTGGGTATAGTCAGTGAGTTTCTATGAATTTGAATTGTTTGGAAATAATGTCCCATATATTTTTTTAGACAAGAATCTATTACATTATCATTTGTTGTTCCGAATTTGATTTTATTTTCAGATTGAATTGTTTAGTTATATTATTTAATCATCTTATTATTGTAAAATATGCACTATTTATGACAATTTAAACATTATGCACTATGTTTTATGATTTTTATAACATCAAAAAAAGGATATGTTAATGTGTGAAAATATTTTCAGTTAGATTACACACATATATTCACCCCTCTAATTATTCCATACTAGTATTATAATGTATAAAAATTAACTATTTATATTAAATTCATTTTAATTAGTAAATATTTAATTTTTGATCAATTACTGAAGGATTTATAATTAACGTAATAAATCATGAATTTTTATGAGTTTTATTCTTATAATAAATAATAATTCGTTAGTATAATATTTTTATTATAAAAATTCATATGATAAAATATTTCCAATACATGACATTGAATTTTGAGTAGTTTTATATATTTTAATGTATTGAAAAAATAAAACATTAGTAGATATATTAATAGATTTCACGATTCATGATGTCTGTGATTACCCAAAAAATACATTTTTCTTATATATTGGATACAATTTGAATATCATATGTATTTATTTTACTACATCATCAATGATCCCATTAAAATGGATTTCTTTTCCAATCCCCTCAGTTATAACTCTCTAGCATGTTCAGTGTGAAAATATAATGATAATTGATATTGGTGAGGCACATTATTGATTGATATATTGATTTTAAAGGATTCCATGTTAATGTAAAAAATATTATATACATCATGAATAAATACTTGTTTCAAATTCTAGTGAAACAAATGTGAAGAAATACAATCAAAATTCTCAAAGATATATTAAAATTGATATATCCATGAAGTATTATGACATGTACCATTATTATTGGTGGCCTACGATAAAATATTGAATAAATATCATATTAAAATTAGTTTACATGTCATAGAAAATATTTGGGAATTGAAAATATTTTTAGAATTTATGAACTCATAGTTATTCCTACCTTTATGTGTTATAATTTTTCAATTTACATTAACATTAGATTTCCATAAATAAAATTTTAATTGAGTTTAATATTATTGTATTTTAATTAATAATTAATCATATTTACTTATAATAAGTATAAATTTCAATGTTCAAGTTATTCTAAAATCTCCCATAAAATATAGTTTATTATTACAAAACATGTCGAAACATTATATTCTCAAAGAAATTTCACTTTTATATATTTCCTAAAATATTTTTCAAGTTGTTGGTAGTTATTAATTAGATATTAACATAATTTATCACAATTAAATATATTATCAAATATAATGGGTTATTCGACTAATAAAATTTATAAATTATTCTTGTATCATATATTTCAATATTTTTATTGAAGTATTTTTATTGGTTAGATTATCATGAAACAATGATTAGAAATAATAAATTACGAAGAATACATTAATTTTTTTTTGTTAAATACCTGTCACTGTTTTATATATTGTGTTAAATGTTATACATATCATATTATTTTGAAAATATTTATTATATGAATGTTAAAATATTTATATTAGTCTTTGAAAGAGTGATGAAAAATGGGTAAATGTATATATATCATATCCTGGTCAGCCTAATTTATATCGGGGATTTTTTATTTATGATAAGTTATTTATAAGAAATTATTACTCAACTTGTTCATATTTAATAAAGAAGGATTGGTATGTTTACTTATTTGGGTGATATAACATTAAATTTTATTAATTCTTATTTTAATCCCGATTTATAATAACATTATGACCTAATATTATATCATATAATAACATGTAATAGGCCACAAAGACTAAAATGTATAAACCAAGTCCCTATAATATTATTTATTATAAATAATTGGATTATATTATGATTCCACTTAAATATAAGTACCATTTAATGTTCATGATCATTATAATTTTTATTATTTGAGAAATTCATTGCCTTTGTTTATATTTTGTTGCAGAATAATGAGGATATGACTAAAAAAATATGGTAGTTTTGTAATGGGGATGTAATCAAATTTCATATTAATTGATCAATTAAATGTAAAAAGGAAATATATGTTGAGTACAACATAATGGGAAGATTTGTGAAATTACTATGAATATATTTAGAATGTATATTTTAAATTTCGTATTTTTTATTTTAATGTCAATGTTATGTGTTTTCAAAAAAATTAATTCAGTAATATAAAAAATGATTGATTAATTTGTATCCTTATCTCTTCCAAAGGGTTATACTAGTTAAAGATTATTTTTATAGTTAAACATAATTATATTCACATTATGAATAATCATGATTATTAATCATGTGTCCTATTAATTGTTTACATAAATCCATTATACAATGGATCTACCCTAAATTTATACTCTCATATTCAGGATTATTGTAACCATTACACCCTTGGTACTCTGCTATAATAACCCTTGGTATTTTACGTATGTTTTTATTTTAATTTTAGTTAAATTGGATTTATTTTAATTTAGTTTATGATTTTAAGGGGGGTTGATTAAATTAATGTGATGGGGGAGGATATGTTGTGATCAAGTAAAACTATCTAGGGTGTAATCTACTGGGCACTCAAATTGGGTTTTTCCTTACATAGTAGAGGGGGTAGTAGAGGAGGTCCTTGTTTGGAGGCAACATATAGGTTTCCCATTAACATGTTACTAGGATGGTTGATGAAATGGTTTCTCATTTAAATTAATTTTGTATTTTAATAGTCATTCGATATACAATTTTAGTCAGATTTTAAAAAATTCGGTGTTATTTTTATTCAGAATCGTAAACTTTAATCACACTCATGTAACCTAAATATTCAATATTTTATCTATAAGTAAATTAGTGGAAGATAAATTAAATGATTTATTATTTTAAACCATGTATGTTGAAAAATATGAAGCCTAATGTGTTTATTAAAAGGCATCATGGATTTGTTTTCTTAAATTATTCATCACAATTTTCTTCAAATGTTATATGTATTTATGATATTCATTTATTAGTGGAGTAATTAAGCCTCTAATCCATATCTTGATTTTTATTACATTTATAGAAAGTGGTCAACTACTTATTTTGAATTTAAATTAATTTTCATAGTTAATTGTGGTATATAGTATTCATGGAATTAATTAATACACATTTTCTATTTGAATTGAATAATTATTTATGTGGAATAAAAAACAGTACTTAATGTGATTTAAAAATATATTAAAGGAAGTATTTCTCTGTGATGATATGTTTTAATAATGATGAAATTCATTAATGTATCACCAAAGACTATGGGCCCAATGGAAGGTATCATTCCAATTATATTCACTGCTGATGACAATATTAGACTTACTTATACTCTTATTGAGTTTGAAAGAGAGTTGTTTTCATTAGTCTAAATGAGGGATTGTCACCTTGTCCCAGTGGTTTCACCAGACATTTTTAAATAATTTTTTGGAGGTTAATCTATTAAAAGTTTTAAGATTGGTTATTATTTTTTTAAGTATGGATCCTCAAACGAAGGAATTAATTCACAATTTGTTTTCCTCATTCCAAAGGATGAGAATTATAGATAAATTTGAAAATTTATGAAATTAAATCTTGTTAACACAACCCAAAAAAATTCTAAAATGATCCTCGCAAACATACTCACTCAAATATCATAAAATATCATTTCCTAGAACCAATGATTCATTGATCATTGAATAATCATCTAGGAATATTTGATTTCTACCTTAGAATGTTAGAATATTCATAATAAGTCAACAATGAGAGGTTAAATTATTCACAATATTGAAATCAAGATATCCATTAACATGATTGATTGGGGATTTATATACAAATTCTTGCGAGTTGGAGCTGAGATGATATTTTTATCACCTGGATTAATGATGCACTTGGGTATCCACATATTTCTATTTTAATAAATGGATTCCCAAAGGGATATTTTAGGTTCTCAAAAGGGCTGGGACAAGGATACCCCATCTCTACTATGATGTTTTCCATTTATAAATACCATCATATGAGGATATTAATCCATATGGTGAAAAACAATGATCTAAAACAAATCAGTGATGCATAAGGTATTTCATTCCCATCTAATATATTTTTTTATTAAAGCCATTATAATCATTACAGAGGGATACATGAGGAATATTAAGAACACCATGAAGGATCTAATTGATTATGAATGTGTCTCAAGAAAATAAAACAATTGGAGAAATTAGTTCATATAATTTTAAAAGACTATCTTTTCCTCCCATAAGATTAACATGATTAATGAATTGGTTATTATGAAGGTATTTTTACATTTTATATATCACAAAGAGCCTATGTTTTTGGAAAGGGGAACTACTTCCTACTTTATTTGTACTTTGAGTCAAGTAAAAAGATATTTTTAATATTGGAATGGAAATTCTCTTTCAATGTTTATAAGAGAATATGTTTTAAATCATTTCATCCTCAAAATGATGGTTTACTCCGATATGGTATTATTATGGACTCCATATGTCATTACATCTATCAATTATTTGATGATAAAATTAATTTGGTGTGAAAGTATTATGGAGATAATGATTTTAAAGTCTAATGGCTGAAATTATGAATTCCCAGTGATATAGGGTAATTGGGATAAAAAAATATAGCACTCAATAATCAATATCACTAGACTGAATTCACATGGAAGCTGATTAACTTTAAATAAGAAGTCTTGTAATTTCCCAGATTCTGTTTCTTCCAGAAACTAGTTATACCAAGTACCTACTACATGGTATCTTCTATATGGCCTATACATAATGAAATTTTTGAAAAGGTATTTAGGAATCACCATGTTCTATAATGTTCCAACACATCACTCATTTTATGGAATGAAAACGATAATTTAAGTCCCCGTATAGATCATATTTCATTGTATAGATCATGATAATGATTATGGCCCCACTATAAACAATAAAATAAACAATATGTACACTCTACCACCTTATATTATTAAAATTGTATCAATATATTAATTCAAACCCATGAAGAAATTATAATATAGGAAGAGGCCTTAAATGGTCATCCATAATCTAAATATTGTTAATAAATATCATACCTAGGGACCCAACAAATCGATTGGGTATTTCATAAAAAATATTATTCTATCTAGTTTAACTCTATTGTTTAGTATTATTATAAAAAATAATACATTTGGGGATAATATTCAAATATTTGGAATATCAATGTTCTCTTGGTGTATTCTTTGCCACCGAAACTATATAGAGATTGATCAAAATTTTTTTAGTGGTAAAATTTCATCCTCACTTTGGAAAATCATTTTACATCTAATTTTTGTGTGGCCAATTTTGGATAATGTGAAAAATTATTTCCTTACATCTCTACATAATATATTTATGTCAAAGTATCGTTCTATTCTCTTCCAAATGGTTGTACTGATCCAGTGCATGTCATATAGAGAGGACAAGAAAATGGTACTCACGATTAGGAAATCATCAATATGAAATCTGCTTTTCCAAAATTATGATGGAACATAAGAATGAAAAATCCCTTGATTCTAAAAACTTCAATAACTTGGTGAAGGAACTTTATATGAAAAGTTAATTGATATTCCATTGATTCCCCCCCCCCCCCACACACACATTATATGCTTTAATCTAGATGGATCCCTCCCCTTGCTGGCTAGAAAATGTGCACTATCGATGGATCATCAAAATGGAATACGATAACATCAGGTTACAGGATTGTTTTTAGGGACATTTCTAGGTGTATTTAAGAATTTAATTATGGTTATGGTGTGCCTACATTAAGCTTATATGCTTAAATGAGTGTTATGATAAATTTCCTTGGCAGGGAACAAGAAAGGAACGTACACAATATTAAGTTTAAGTGAGACTCTAAAGCCACAGTCTAGGTTGTAAAAAATGGACATTCCCTCCTCTCATGGAATCTAACTGCGAATTCAATCAATTTATTAGTTGAAATTTCTTTAATGTGTTGAATAATAATACAAGATTATCTTGAATCCAACACACTTGCGAATTCACTTCCCAATAATAGATCACATGGGGGGATGTTTTTCTTCTAGAAGTCTTCATAATGAGCTATTTACAATTATTGAAAAGGATAAATGTATGGTTCCTCCAATGATACTATTTTAATTTATCTCTCAGTTTTAATTAAGGATCCTATTAGCACACGTTTATAAAAAAAGGTATGATGAAATGGGTGTGTTAATGTTATTAAGGATAAAAAAATTTCATTAATTGTTATTTTTTATGTAATTACCTAGAAATTACATATATTTTATTAATTATATAGAATTATGTTGAGACCGTATAATTTGAAATCCTTTGATTCTGAGGCCCTAAGTTCTATGAATGATTTGTCGAAAACAAATACTCTATAAAGAGACAGTGTGGGAATTTTTCTTCAAAAAGAGGAATAAGTATTAAATAGTAGCCCAAATAAGAAATTTGAGGGCATCGTTGCATTTAGGATGGCCAGTTTAACTTAGGTGTGATTTAAGTTTAGTCGGTGCAAGCCTCAAGTGAGAAAACTGAAAAATGACAAAACCATACATAAAATAATTAACGAAATTTTGTTAAGGATAAATTGATTATAACTCACAAAAAGTGACTCAGATTAAAAATCAAAGACCACCTCCAAACTTGTGAGGGTATTCTTTCTATAGTAAGATCATAAAATATAATGATTCTATCCAATAATAGATGTTAGTATTTTAGCTCAAATAATATAAATAAGTAAGAATTATTTTACTGTCATATCCTTATAACATCTAAAAACTAACTTGTATTGGAAATCTGTGACTACGGTTGGAATATTGAGTTTGTGTTTCCCATAGGAAGAGCTTATCCTTGACAGGGGTTGGTTGATTGTGAATGGTAATTCTTTCTTGAACATTTTTTAAGGTACAAACAATAAATATGTAAATAGATAAATCTATATATTGAACCGGGGCATGGAATAAAATTCCACAGAAACATTTTAATTTACAGTTTCGAGATTCTTATAGGTGAAAAAAAACATTGACTGATAATGGAAGGACGAAAAAGTTAGTCTTTGGACTTTTTAGAAAATAAAATAAAATATCTAATTGAGTTATTTTATTCTTTTTACAACCATTGAACGGTGGATGGTGGGATGTCAGTGTAATAACTAATATTAAATAAATGAAATTTAATGAGACATTCCATTGAAAGTGTGAAAACAAAGTTCATTATTTAATGGTTTGTTAATTGCTGTTAACTAATTCAGAATAACAATGAACAAAATTTTGATGGTTTCTTTATTTAATCAAACCATTTTCATAGGGATTGGGAACCCAAAGGAGGAATATCCAATTAAACACTAAATACTATCCTCCCCAAGAAACTATAGTCATTGAATGATGACCATTGGGGGAAATCGTTCTTGAAAACGACAAACAACGAAAAATGACTTCCAGAACATTTTTATTCCCTCGTCTACAACCTTTTCCAGCGATCCAGGGTAGAAGATTTATTTGATTTACATTTTTTATATCCATTGTTCCCCATTCTTGAATAATAACATGAACACAGATAATCCGACCAATGGGTTGATCCGCGTTTCATTCATTATTGAGGTAGGTTAATGTTGGGTTACTTAATCAGTTTTTATTAATTTTAATTCATCCCCATGTTTAAGTGCTAACACAGAAAGGACGAGCCAATTTTAATAATTCCCATACCCTTTTTTGTTATTTTTTAATGTGTGTTCTTTGGTGAAAAATAGGAAAAATGAGAGAAATATGAATCTAAGGGCCTCTCTTTGAAGTCAGAGACCCAGGAGGCCCGTTGGCGCAGAAAAGAAAGAAAACAGACCCCTACAGCATCTTCGGTGAACCATGGAAGCAACCGTCGGTGTGGCCCCATCCAGGAGGTGACACTGGTAGCCAATGGTTGTGGTCATCAATATGCCTAGGCGACCCCATGGTGGAGCAACACCAATAGGCGCAGTGGCGACTTGTGCCGCAACTAGACTGGTCATGGCGGTGGAATGGTGTATCGTAAATGTGGCACACAAGGAGAGGATATGCCCACATTGGCCACTCATATGGAACAATATCCAACTCTAGCCGTCCATTCCAGAAGAAGGGGTGGCAACCCACCGGCACCTCCTGTTGGCCGCACCTAGAACACTACATACGGTCAACTCGAGCAGCATGCGCAGACGCAGGCTAGGTTCATCTAGGCCGTCTTAACTCAGAGGTCAGGCTAGACCCATGCGCGAGGTAGGACCCACAGTCTTGGCTATACTTTCAGGCGGCTTGGGCCCTCATACCGGGTCTGACCCCTACCAGACCCACACCCGACCAGTCCCATTTCAATAAATTGGGTGTATATTTCAAAACAGGTGTCTGGTTGATGCTCCATCAGTGTCATGATGTCCCTTGTTCCAAGGTGGTCCATTTGAGATGCTCTACCTGGGTTTTGGAGAAAGTTATAGTACGACCGATTTTGATCGAACTTTAATCCAATTGGTCCCTCAGTATTATAATTTCTATAAAATACATACTGGACATCCGATTTATGCACCATATTTTTCATTGTAACACTTATCAAATGAATTTTCTTTAGGTTACTTCTTCGTGGGACATCGTGGATGTTGGTTTATGACCAGTGTCTTCAAGAGAAGGATCCACCGAAATGATGCACACTATGTGAGGGAATCCTGTGTATGGTTGTCGTGTAAAGAGAGATCCTTTGTGGATCAAAATTAGAGCGAACCGGTGTGGATCAATGACTTAAGAACATGTGTGGATTAGTAGTAGTGTGACCTAATGAGGAAAATACTTATTACATCCCATTGTGTATTAGCGACATACGACCATGTGTGGATCGATGAATTATGATCCTTTTTGGATCAAATGTAGTGAAACCTGATAAGGACCAGCCCTAGAGTGGCCCATCGTGGATCAAAAACATTATAATATATGTTGATTTATGTCTTATGACCATGTGTCTATTGATGACATATAAACATTTGATGATCTCTATTATTTAACCTCAACGTGGAAAAACCATAGATAAGCCCATCATGGATCTACAACTTTTGATCCTGTGTAGGTCGATGACTTATGACCTAATGTGGATTGGTGAAAAATGACCATGTCTGGAACATCAATATAAAGAATTCTTCGTGGTTCAGTGGTAGAACTTCTCAACACAATAATATTGATTTAGATTTATGACTAATCATAATTATTTATGTTCATTAATTTTATTCTTGGTTTGAGATATATTTTACCTTGTTCTTTTTTCTTGATATCATGTTTGGTGGTTTTGGATTTTTGAATTCTGGGAGACATTCCGGGGTCTCAGGGTCCCTACTCTATATAGTTAAACTAACCCTTGGATGTGATTCCCCCACACCTTATTGTGTCTTGGGCATAATACAAACAACATTGACTGGGATTAGGTATCTAGAACTTCATGGTGCACAAAGGTGAACGAATGACGAGGAGAGATGGAGTGACGAGTTGTACCTTCCATTCAAGTAGGATCCTTGGAAGAAATACTTAGGAGGTCTTTTTCATTTTTTTTAGATTATTTTTGTTGGAAATGAGATCTGGTACATTGTACATTAGTTCACACATTTACAATTAGTAGTTATACTATGAGGTCTTCTATTGTTGTGTACCTGGTATGCGTGATTTCATGTTTAAAGGAATTGACTTAAAATGTTAGGGATATTTCATTTTGGTGATAGACTCCTTACATTGTCTTGTGGAAGGCGGTCATGGGGTATCCATGAAATGATCCTTGGGGGATAAATCATGACAAATTAGAATAATAGGGGTTGGTTCTACTAGAATAAATGGGAGTCTATTTTTTAATGGAGCTATAGTGTTAAATGTGTTGACATTATATTTTAGACTATGCAGACTAGTGTTGGTGTGACATCTGATGTATCCATACACCAAGACCGTGAACACTATTTTTCGACTCGGTACCTGAAAAAAACAGTTGTATGTGTTTTGAAATTTTTTTAATGTTGATCTATTCTAAGTCATCTCACTAGGTTTAACATATTGAACATTTTTAATATTGATTCTATTTCAAGATGACTCCACACAGACAAATATCTAGGATTTCAATGTTTGACTGTGAGGATGGTCCATAGAGTGATGAGGCTTTAGTACAAAGATTATTTCCCAAGATTTTACCTTCAGGATATGACCCAGTGATACCACTTTCCATTGGTCAACAGTTACTATTGGCAGTACAGGTAGAGGAAACATGTAGTCTTAGTGCCTTGCATGGGTTTCAGTGACAGTTACCCGTCTGGTTCCAACGTGAGCCCAACTCCCAGGAGGATAAGGACTGGCATGAGGTGGTGACCAAGTTTCCATCTAGCCAGGGGACTATTCGATCCGATGACAATCCTGACAGTGAGTATTATATGTCACTAAATAGGGAGATGAAAGGGTATATATTACACCTATCTTATAATGAGGTGACATTTCTCTGGACAAATCTTGAGAACCATCCTCAGATAAGGAATATCATTCCATTAAAATCTATCCATTATGTGTCCCAAATATCTTCTATAGAATTGGATGGACGACATGTTGGTAGCTTAATATTCACCAATTTGTAAAGACCATTCCAGGTACTCCATGTATACAATACGATTAGTGCATCAAGGCTAGGGCCTCTGAGAGAGATGTGTTTAGGGACATCTATGCCAGCAATATTACACTATGAAATCCTATTTATGTTAGGGTTCTAGATAAATCCTTTTGGGATTAATTTTATTTGGCCTTGTAGATAAATCCAGATAATGTTAGCATTGGGAAAGTAGGAAACCAAAATCAGACTCAGCAACATGGATGTGTAAAATTATTTAGGTCGAGGAATTGAAAGGGGTAGATGAATTTTCAGTGCAGTAGAGGTTTTAGGGGAGCTAGGAGATCAACAAGAGGGTGTATTATATTTGAAATGTTACAACCACCACCTCAATGTGGTACCCACCATGCATAGGGAGATGGATGGAAAGGGATGGGATTTGCTACATCCAATCATGGAGTGTGACCCAAGAGCTCGAGGAATGAGTCAATGTATCGTCTATGTCTAATAAAAAAATAAATATTAATTGAAATATGCACAATTGATTTTCTCTAATGAAGAATGTTTTTCAAAACCTAGTTTTTCTCGTTAAACTGTTGACTTGATCATTTTTTCTAGAGTTAACTATAGGTGGACCAAAAATTAACACACTTATTACGAAAGTGCAATATTACCCTTGAGGAGATAGTTTAGATTGGAACCACTTGGTGGAATCGTGGAGACATTACGATGTTAGTTTCTGTATTAATAGGTAATCCACCGTTCATGATAATATTGACTGTTTTAAGAAAAAAAATGTGGTATATCTACCGTGTTGGAATGGGGATTTCCGTTAGTGAAAAAAACGTAATCCCCAGTAGCATGGGATGAACTCATTCATAATAGAGTGTAGCCATACTCTCTTGAGTCGGCCAACATTACCCATATGGTAGTATGTGTTTTGAGTTTTCAGTTCCCAACTGTAGAGGAGGAGTGTAATATAATCCTTTCCAAATTTGATTCCATGATAACCTCCCCACAGGGAAGAGACACCTATATCATTATACACCCCGAGATGGAACCGATATCAACATCATTATATTGTAGGAAATTGGTAGATATTTATAATAAGGGATTATGGGTGGAGGACTTTCAAAAGGAGTATATAGTATGACTCAATGATGAAGGTTGTGTGTGGACTAAAAACATCTTAACCAAGTGGTTGTGGATATTGAGTAACAACTACCAAATGGTCTATTGACACATTGATCAGTTATAGGTGGTATCCCTTCATGTGAATTGAAAGGTTCCTATTGGGTTTCAGTTATATAGATTATATTGATTGTTGGAATTCCAATACTACTATGACCATAATATAGTATATACTCATGGGAAGGGGGATGTGGTTGATGAAACACTCAATAAGAGGTCTCATTTATAGATTCTAAGTGAGGTGACAGAGAAGGTAGCTGCGTGGATGATATCCATAATGGATGAGGATGGAGTATCTTACCTCTAGTCTATGACTATAACTCCCTCACTCCGGCAGCAAGTTTGAGAGGCACACCTTAGCGACATTGATTACGAGGACAGATGTGGTCTGATATCCTTAGGACAATTTCTTGATGGATTTTTATAGGTGGAGATCATTTCATTCTTTTCATAGGATACATCGTGGTAGAATTGATGTTAATCGATAATGTGTTGAGTTAATCCCATACATTCTTCTTGTAGGCACATCCTAGTGTGGATAATATATTCTAGGTCCTCTAACATTTGAACAGGTTTCCAGGGATGAAGAATGATATGGAATAATTTGTCTCACTATTACTCACCTTTTAGAAAGATAAAGCTGAGTAGGTGTGTATCATATAAGATAAGATGAGGACTGCACAGATCAGACAGAAGCCTTATGCTGACAGGATACAAGGACCTTGGTAGTTTTATGTGAGAGACCATGTTTTCCTTTAGGTCTTACCCTGAAGAGGAATATAGAGATTAGTTTTCGAAAGAAAGAAATCTATGTCGTTCATTTGTCCTTTTGATATATTGAACATAGTTTGTGAGGTGGCCAACTACCTAGCTCTTCCCCCACATATGCACTGGGTGTATATTGTTTTCCACGTGACACAACAAAAAAGATACGTTAATGATCCATCACACCTCATCGACTAAGGTGAGATGGAAATTGAAGAAGGGTGAATTTCACGGAGTTCCTATTGGAGGTAGAGGATCGATTGGAGCAGGTCCTATATGGGTGGCCGATTCTTTTATTGCGAGTTTGGTCGTAGCATGATAATCTATAGGAGAGCACATTGGAGTGTGATGCTCAAATTCATGCTTAGTACCCACATTTTTTCTTAACCATTGTTGTGGATTTCATGTATGTGAAGCCCTACTGTGGGTAGAATGTAATGTATCAGAATTTCTATATACCATTTTATAATTATATGAAATTATTTCGAGACAATAAATTTTTGCAGCCCGTGATTCTGAGGCCCGGAGTGGATAAAATGATCTGTCGAAATATGATATGTTTTAAATATCATGCGTGAGATGTTTTTCAAAAAATGTTGAATAACACTTAAACAGGTGAACAAATCAGAAATATGGGGAAAACATTGTATTCAGAATAGTGGGATTACCATAGGCACACCATAAGTTGAGTCGGCTGAATCCTCCAATGAGAAATCCCAAAATTGGCTGAACAATAAATTACATATGTAATTAAAAATATTTTATTGATCAAATGTATATACCTCATGAATGGTGACTTAGATAAAAAATATGAGACCACCGCTGAGCTATTGAGGGTATTCCATCCTTAGGAAGATCCTAACATTGGTCTGCGCGGGGAAAAATGGACAATAGTTTTTGGCCATAAAAAAAATAAATAAGTAACAATTATTTTATTATAAAATCTATAAAACTAATAAAAGGAAAATCGGTTGGAATTCCACGAGTATCACTACGATCCTAAGTGCATGTTTCCCTTAGGCATAGCCTAACCTCTACTGATGCTATTTGAGGGTTACTATTAATATTTTTTTGATATTTTTTATGGTACGTTTAGTAAATGGGTGAGATGGGAATTACATCTTTTGAACTGGTGCTCAGAATAAAAATACCAAGGCACTGTTGAATTCATAACACCGTGATTCACATTGATGAATATTAACATTGACCGGAAAGTGACAGATAATAAATTTAATTTTTTGTCTTTTCAGAAAAAATTAAATAGTAACTAATAGAGTCATTTTATTCATTCTACAACCGTTGAGTGGCGGATGGTGAGACGGAATTGTAATACCGGAAATTAAATAATAGGAATTTAATGAAACTTCCCATTGGATGTGTAACTACAATGTTCATGGGTTAATGGTTACTTAATTATAGTTCATTAATTAACCATATTAACGAATGAAATGTGGTGAAATTTCAATATTTACTCAAAACCATTATCGTGGGAATTGGAAACCCATGAGAGAAACCTTCAATGAAACATTGTTGACTTTCCTCCCCTATGATGAACAATTGACAAACACAGACCATTTGGGGAAATCAATCTGAACATCAGGGAACAATGATAAATGACATCAGACTCATTTTCCATCCTTTATCTGTAATGGTTTCCACCGAACCCAGGTAGGGTTTTTAATTGATTTATGTGTTTATTATACCCCATTCCTCGTTCAATAATACCATGAATAACATTGATCAACCCATCAATTGGTTGATCCTCATTTCACTATTTACTACTAGAGATTGATATGGGGGTACATTATTGGATTTTAATGAATATTATTCTTACACAAGTTTAAGTGCTAACTCGTAAAGCACAAAACAATCCAAACAAGGCCTAGAACCTCTTCCATTCATGGATTATTTACATTCTTTGGGTAAAACAATGAAACATGGCAGAAAAACAATCTAAGGGCCTCACAGTGAAGGAAGAGACCCGGGAGTCCCATAGGCGCTTATAGAAAAGAAAACGGACCACCAGTGAATCTCTGGTGGCCCATGGAAGCAACTGCCAGTGCAGAACCACCAGCCCTGGTAACCAGTGGCAGTCTCTAGCCGATCCGACCACATTGAGGAGCGATTCCCGCAAGTGCCGCAGTAGAAGGAGCCACTGCTAGTTGGGTCTAAACAATGGAATCGTGTGGAGCCGAATCACCGTGAGGGGAGAGGAGCGTCCCGCTTGGGCCACTAGGCTGGACCACCGTCTAGCTTGATCCATCCATTCTGGAAGAAGGGGTGGGGCCCCGTGGGTGCCACCACCTTGCAACATCAGATGCACTATTTCCAGTTAGCGTGACCGGCCCGTTCCATTGCAGGCCGGGTTCTTCTAGTCGGGTTGTAAACACCGGTCAGGAAGGACCCATGTGATGGGCCGATCTGCGAGCCATGCCAGACCCACTGGTCAGTCCAAACCTGTGGGCCCAATGGGCTGACCGGGCCACAACCCTATCAGACCTTTTCCTAACGACTCTGGTTTCTCTAAATTAGGTCAATATTGCAAACATGGTGCTCAATTGACTAACCATCAGTGTTGTGAGGACCATCGTGAAGAGTGTTTCATTTTTAGAAACTCCACATGGGTATTGGATAATGTCGTTGTATTGCCGGGTTGGATCGATTTGAATTAAACTGCGTACTCGATACTAAAATTCATATAATGTAAAAACTGGGCGTCTGATTGGAGTGTCATATATTACATTGGAGCCTTTATGATAAGTAATTTCATTTATTTACTTCCTCGTAAAACATCGTGGTAGTTTTTGTATGATCTATTTCTTGAGAAGAAGAATCTAGAGAACTCAAGGGCACCATGTGTGGAAATCATTTGGTTGGCTGTAAAGTGAAGACAACCATTTGTGGATGGACATCAGAGAGACCATTTGTGGATAGAAGATTTAAGAACTTGTGTGGATCTGTAGTAGCACGACACGAAGTGGACCAGAAATAGAGTGGCTCATCATGGTACAACAAATTACGAACCTGTTGGGATAAACAGTATACAACGATCTGTGGAAGAGTTTTAGTGCAACCCGACGAGGACCATCATTAGAGCATCCCATCATGGATCAGTGACTTACGACACTATAATGATCAACTACTTACAACCCTATGTAGATTTAATTCTTAAGACCATGTGTGGATCAACAATATTTTGACCTAATGAGAAACATCTTAAGAGAGTCCCATCATGGATTAACAATTTAAAACTATGTGTGGATGGATGAATTATGACCTTGTGTGGATATGTGACATACGAACCTTCGTGGATCATCCACCGAATGACATCATAATGGTTTAGCAGTGGAACATATCAACAGAATAATTATGGTTTAGATTTAAAACTAAACATCAATATTCATGTTCATTAATTTATAAACCTAGTGTGAGATATCGTTTACCATGTTATTTGTGATTGATATCAATCGTTAAGGATTTCCTTTTTGGAATCTTGGGAGACCTTCGGGAGTCATGGGGTCCATATTGTGTATTGTTATACTCACCCATACACTTGGTTCACCCACACCTTGTTGTGTCTTGTGCAGATGACAGGTATATTTGACCGAGATTTGTTAGCCAGGACTAGACGATACAAGGAGGTGACTGATTGACGAGGAGAGATACAATGATTATTTGTACCTACCATTCAATTATGATCTTTAGCGTATAACCTTACGAACAATTTTACCTTTTTCTATACTTTCTTTTTGTTGGGATTGTATTTAATACCATTTTTCATTAATTCACTTTTTTAATTTCATCAATTATATTTTGTGGTTGTCTCTTGTTATGTACCTAGTTTGTGTGTCTTTAGGTTTAAAGGCAATGATTTCCCATTTCAGGGATATGCCTTTAAGGTGCTATTCGCCATCCTCCAGCCTATAGAAGGTGAGCATAATTTATTAATGGAACGAGTCCCAGGGAATGGTTTGTGACATTTGAAATATAACAACAAAAATGAATTATTTAGATGAAATATAAATATAAATACCAGATTACAATCTATTTAATAGTAATTCTATGTGTTTAAATGAGAGAAATTGTAACTCCCTAACTCTAGTTAGCCAGAGTCATTGTATTATTACATAACATGTTCATGATCACAAAAGGTATTGTTTCTAAAGACCAGTTATTTTAATATCTTAGGATGTAATAGATACAAACATAAGTATAACATTACACCATTATATAAGAGAACATTGTGGACCATTTATAAAATTCATGTCCTTTGTCCCGTCTCTTTAGTTTAATCATATTATACTTATTCACATCATGGAAAAATAAATAAAATGAAATGTATGAGCTCATATTCTTAGTAATGATACCAATATAATAGAAAGTATCATAAATAAGAATAATCATTTTACGAAATGTATAATACTAAATCACAGGCCTTTTAAACATAAAAATTATCATAATTTGGAAAAGATAAATCATGTAATTCCATTAACCTATTACCATGGATATTCTACTAGGAAAATTATCACATGTAGTATCATTAGGTAATTACATAATGATAGAATGCATAATGTCGTACATCATAAATACTTAGTCAAGACCTCATGCGAAGACTACAAAAAATATTTTACCATGGACATGTTCCCTGAAACTAGGTTGTCTAATGATAACTACAAATCCATCGAGGTGATATAGTGGGCTTCGCCCGTTACATACTATGTCCACTTCATTCTTCAAAAGAAAAGGCTAAAACATAACATAAATATTCGTATTATAAATAACATTGGAAATGTTGATACAATAACCATATACTCTGAATGGTTTAAAAATTACATATCCATTATGAAAGATATAAAAAAATCTTCAATACAATATGGAATATTGTATCACAATAATTCGACATAAAATATGTGTAAAATCCAAAAAATAATGTTAACATAGATGAAATAAATTCTTTTTAAGAGAAATATCTATTTCTATTTTGAAATTATTTAAAATGCACATAACTATAAAAGATATCATTTATTTCGTAAATATTATTATAATCTTGTAAAGGAAGCTTCAAAGGTGTTATAGAAGTGGAATATATCTACACCAGCCATATATGTTAAAAAAACATTCTTACCTCAATTTATCAAAAAGGCCAGAATGTACCAAGATTGGAAAGTGACAGAACAATTCCATGCAAAATATTCCATAAAATGTCAAACAAGGGTCTAAATTACATTTACCAATATTCTAGTAAATAGTAAAAATATTTTGAAATACATTTTTATGAAACACAGATGTGGATGATACCGAGGTCCTAGTAGATACTTTCCTAAATACAACCATGGATAGTAATGAGATTGTAAAATTAATCATTGCCTTGTACTTTTACTTTGTCGACGGTTTGTTAACCTCCTGTATAATAGATAAATAATTGTTATTAAATTATACATTCACCATATACATAAATATGATATCATATAAGATATTCTAATATTTCTTTGTTAATATTATTTCAGTAGTATCACTGTTTCGGATGTTAACTGATTCCTTTTTCATTCTATGTTTTGTTACATAAGTCATGTTTGTTGTTGATATATTTTATTTGATACATATCAATAATAATATTAATTTCTTAATCATTATTTTAAATCATAAAATGTAAATTATTCTTCAATTATTATGACGGGGAATGAATCTCATCGCGTTCATGGAGACGATATTCCGTACATATGAATGAGAGACAATATCAATTTATTTATGGTGAAATCATATGTAATAGGATGGTATATGACATATATAGAATCATTAAATTTTTTTAATTATTATTGGAATCATTTATCATTATTATTATACCCATCTGAATAATGATTTGTTGAATAACAGACTACACGACGACATGGAGACGGTAAGTCGTACGCACGCATGTATGGTGAATGTTTCATTCATAGGATGGATAGTATAATGAATATGGTTGTACATTATTTATAATTACATCATAATATGTATAAGGTACTGTAGTAATTATTTTGGTATGGAGACAACAAATAAAAGAAAAATGGAAGAAGAAAATTATATTGAATGAGGTGTTAAAATTATTATCACTTTTTCAGGTGCTTACATTTGATTTGATTAAAAGGGATCCATATGTTTGATTTATCTCAAGGTAAGGCCTATAGGTTTACGTGAGGGTAGATGGGAATATATTTTATCAGGTATTGGATGATCCATATGGATGTGGAGGTGTGGTTTTGAGATAATTCCATGTTCCCTTTTATAGGAGAGGTGAGGGTCACTTTAGGAATAAGATTAAATATTAATTTATTTCAAAATCATTTTCGGTTTATAATGGCTCTATATGAATTTATATCATGGATAAGGTGTTTATTTGTTCAAATCCTTTCAACAAATATGTTTTAGTTTAGTTTATGTTACCATATTATTCTTATTTTTTAGATTTTACTCTTTGATAAATAGTTTAACTTTTACAATGTCTTCTTGTATTTTTATATTACATTGTTAATAATCTATTGGTAAAATGAAAAAAATACATAAAGTGGTAAATTAATGATGTATATATAATTATATGTTCCCTTAGGCCTACCTTAATATTTTTTGGAATATTATATCATTTTATTATATAGTATTTTTTTAAAACCCATTTTTGACAATTTTGACACTATTTAGTATTTGATTTTTTTTAAAGTGAAAAAAACTTGATTACCTAGAATATAATACATTAGAACAATACTAACACGTCATATTAAAATTTAAAATTTGTTTAATGATTCAAAAGTCATAATTTACATTTAATTGGCCATTTATAATATATATTAATTTAATTATTCATTAATAAGGTAATTAATACATCATCGATGTGTCATAAATAAATTTAATTATGTAGTTTTTAATTTTTTTTTAATAAAATACCACATTTTAGGAAATATTTTTATATTTCTAATTTATATTTAATGGATAATTAATATTATTGATAATAATAAATTAAAAATGGTTTAGTAATTAAAATTTGAATTTAACACTTTTAATTATTCATTAAATAAAATAATAATTAATGTCATAATCTAATCCATGTGGATAAAAGAGGATAATAATTTCTACTAACGTTGATTTTGGTTGGAAAATACTTATCGAATATTATTAGGACATATTTTAGGGTATGTATAATATCTTTTTTACCTCTAATAATAATATTTACTTTTTACAGTGGTAATTAAAATTCTAAAGATACTATTAACCAAAAATTATTTTCATCCTTTTGAACCACTTATTACATACTAATTTCAATTCAAACTCTCATATTTTTTTAATTCAGTTCATAAATGTTCTAAATTTATATTTTATGCATATTTGTAAATGTGTCTAAATGGATGGAAAATGACGTTAAAATGTTCAATAATATATTATATATATAATATAATTATAAAATGACTCCAATGAATTACATTGGACAAGTATAATTACAATGTATCATTTTTGGAATTAGAATAAATTAAAATAAATTAAAATTAAAGAAATAAATTTTTAAATAAAATTCAGTTTTTAAACAATAATGCAGAGGTTTTCACTATTCATCAATGATAGAATGTTTTAAAAAAAATAAAAAAAATTAATCCTATGAAAATTTTGATACTCTTAATGCAAAAAATATGTCCATTTTGAAAACTAAAATTTATAAAAATTCATAAGGTTGTTATTATGATTCATAATGGCTAGTTTGATAGGTCGTGGGGTGCTTGAACTCTATGCTTCTTACAGGGCATGATATTGTATTTTTCAAAGAGAAGCGTACCATGGAATCTTGGGGTGTAACATTCATCCATATTTAAAATAATTTTGTACCCAGAAATTATAAAATGTTACTAAATAAAAATAATCGGGTGGTTCTTCCTCATATAATCCTTGAGTTCCCAAGTTTCCTCTTCCATCGTATGGTCTCTCCATATAACTTTTATCAGAAAAGTCATCAGGTTTCTCAACACATGTTTTCTGGAATCAAGAATCCTGACATGACTTACAATAAGATAGATTGGGTTCCAGTTCGATTTCATCATGTTTGAGTACATAAGTTTCATTAGGAATTTATTTTATTTATAGTGATATGTGGAACACATCATGAATATTGGAGATACTTTTTGGAATAACCAAACGGTAAGATAATTCTTAAATTAGTCCTAAAATTTTGAACGTTCTGATATACATAAGAAATAATATTCCATTCATACTAAATCATGTAACACTCTTCCTTGGAAGTACCATTATGAAAATATGGTCTCATAATGGAAATTACAAATCCTTCCATCTATTATCGGCTCAAATATTTTTCCATCATTGATCTGATTTGAGGTGGGTTTTGATAATCATCACCTTTTTCATTGTTTCCTCAACATGTCATTGGCCCACGGGTTATCTTTCACCAATATCATCCCAACATGTTGGTGTGTGACATCTTATTCCACATAATTCTTCATATGGAGCCATCTGAATAATTGAATGGAAGCTATTATTATAGGAAAAATCTAATATAGGTAAATATCGATCCCCATACAATGAAAGTCTAGTAAAAAATATATCAACATATCTTCTAAGGTATGAATTGTTCATTCTTATTGTCCATCGATTCGAGGGTGGTACGCAATCCTCAAACGACTATTAGTATGATAGGATTTATGAATATTTTTTTAGAATCATGATGTGAAATGGGGATCATGATTAGAAACAATCGATAGTGGTAATCAATGATGTCTTCCAACATATTTAATCTATATTATTTCTAAACATTCATGTGGAAAGTATTCTTTTTTAGAATGAAAATGTGTTGACTTAGTAAGATGATCAACAATGACCCATATCGAATCATTCCATGTTGGAGACTTTAGTAGCTCCATGATAATGTCTATCGTAATATCATCCAATTTCCAATCTGGTAACGAAAGAGAATTCATGACTCCTCCAAGATGTTGTCTTCTAGAATTATCCTATTAAAAACCATACATATTGACACATAATATGAATTATCCCTTTTGATTTTGTCCCCAAAAAAATATGACATCAAATCTATATATAACATAGTTCTGCTAGGGTTTATAGTGAAATTGGAGCTATAAGAATCATCCAACAATTTCCTTTTTAGATCAGGTATATTTGGAGCACAATTTCTCTTCCCAAATTTCAAAATTCCATATTCATATATGAAGTCAATTAATATTCCATCATTCACATCATTATTTATTTTTTAAAACTCCTCATCATCAGTCTGATATCATTTAATTCTTACTAGTAAATATGTATTGGAAATAATTTTAAAAACTTTTGAAGTTTCACCTTCCATGATTATTTTCATATAAATGTTTAATAGATCCATTTAAATAGGATCCCATTCAAGTCTCATTTGTTTTCAAAAATCCATGATCTATTCTCCTCAAAGCATCATCCATCATATTTTCCTTCCCCTACTAGTAGTGTATAGTAAAATCATAATCCTTGAGTAATTCAGTCATCAATCTTCAATCAAGTTCCTTTCTTTTTGAGGGAAAATATTCCACAAACTCTTATGATAAGTATATATCTCAAATTCTTCTCTATGGATATATTGTATATATATATTTATAGAAATGATTATAGCTACAATCTCATGTTCATGAGTTAAATAGTTTTTTTCATTAAATTTTTTTGACGTGATGCATAGGAAATAACTGTATCCTTCTACACAAGGACACAAACAAGTCCTTTAATTGAAGAATCACTAGAATTAACAACATCATCAGTCCCCGATGGTAGAGTAAAGATAAAATAATTGATGAATATATTCTTCAGTTATTCAAATCATTCTTCAGACAAATTTTTTATAAAAAAACATAACCCCTTTATGCCTGATCATGGTTAATGTGTAAGCCAATCAGGAAAAATTATGTATGAAACACTGATAATAAATTGTAAAAAAATAAAACTGTGTACTTGAGTTATACTCATTGGGGCTAGACATTCATGAATTTCTCTTGTCTTATCAGTATCAACACATATTCCATCCATAGAGACAATATGGCTAAGGAAATAAATATCTTGAATCTTGTGTATACATTTTCTAAACGCCCAATTTAATTTATTTCTTCCAAGAGTCTTAGAATAGTGCTCACATTATTTTCATGAACATCATAGATTCTGGAGTATATCAAGATATCATCAATAAATACCACTACAATTTCATGAAGATATTACTTGAATAATCTATTTATTAGATACATGAACGAAGAGGGTGCATTAGTTTTTCCAAATGGAATTATTATACACTCGTAATGCACATACCTGGTACGAAATGTTGTCTTCATAATGTATTCCTTCTTAATTCCCAACTAATGATATCTAGATTGAAGGTCAATATTTGATAAATATTGAGATCCATTATGTTTATTTAATAAGTCATCAATAAGAGGCAGGGGACACTTATCATTTATTATTATAGCATTGATCTCCCTATAGCCAATACACACCCTCATAGATCCATCATTATTCTTAAAAAAACAATAGGGGCTCCCCATCAAAAAACACTAGGGAAACTAAATCCTTTATTAATCAATTTCTATTTTTTTTTCTTTAGTTACACTAATTACATTTTATCCATTCTATAAGGGGTATTTCATAAGGTTCATGTAACAAAAATTATGTCAATGGAAAACTAAATTTCTTTTTCTGGAGGATGTCTTGGTAAATCCTTTGGAAACACATCAACATATTCCTAAACTATAAGTACATCCTCTATTTGGAAATTCCATTCCTCACCCATAGTAATTTCACTCAATTCCTCCCCAAAAATAAAATTTAGTAGAGCTACATGGGGTGGATCTGGAAAAGTAGTCGATGGTAAAATTTCCTCTCTAAATATAAGGTATTCCTTTTCATTATTAAAAAATTTAACGACATTCATATTATAATATTTTTTTAGCGTGGTCTAAAAACCAATTCATACCAAGGATAATATCAAATTCAATCATGGGTGTGACGATAAGATCAAAAGATAAAGAATGTTTATATGACCTATGGTATCTAATTCCCTATCATTATTGTAATGATACTTCCCTTGAGAGTTTTGAGTGATAACTCCATTGATAAATTATGTTTTAAATATAACAGTATCTTAGAAAACTGGGAAGATATAAAACAATATAATGATCCAAAATTAAAGAAATCATTGGCTATATTTTAGGAATCCATTAAAGCACCTTCCATTATGTCATTAAGAGCATTAAACTCAGTAGTAGTGATTTCATAAGCTTATCCTTTCTCCCTTATCCTTTTCTGAGATATGTTTCCCTGATGCTTAGGATATTCATTTTCATTATTCCCCATTTCATTACAGCTGAATCATACAACATTAATAACCACTATTTTATCTTTGAAATTACGAGTTCAATGGCCTTTTTCTCCACACGTGAAACATACTCCATTTCATTCCGTCAAGTACCAGGGTTTTTCATCCATCATTTACAACATGATAGAAATTACACTTTTCCATTCTTCCCCTTATTTCCATTTATAGTGTGTCTGAAGGTCTCTTCTTCTATTTATTTTATTTAATGTAACAAGACATAGAGAATTCCATTTCCTTCTTGATTGAACATGATACAATAAAATTTTCATATGTTATGGATTGAAAGACAAATGAATTATTGTGAAATTGTATTAGCATATCAATGAAACGATCAATCATACCCCTTGGGTGACATATATAATCTAAAAAATTTCTTTCTAACCATGTAATGTTATTCTCATATATTGAGAAATTATCTTTATTTTTTTACTTGGACTCAGAAATTTTCTTTCCATATCCAATCTATGGTCTTGAGGAAAGAATTTTTATATGAAAACATATTTAAAACTCTATACATTGAATATTTGATACTACTTCATCGTCTATTGTGTTTTGAATCAATGAGTAAAACTGATTTGCATCTCCATTGAGGAAATAAAATTCCATGAAATCGTTTTCCCTTTCACTATATCCCAAAGCATGAAATATATTATCTAAGGAACTTATTTGTTTTTCATCTAGAAATGGATTTTTAGTCCCATTTAATGTTGGTGGTTGTTTCCAAATTAAGTGTTCTAATGTTGATCCTCCACATTGTGGGTCAGGGTTCTCTATATCGGTGAGGTTATTATTTATAACCTGAGTGAGTTTTCCCATTATGGTTATAGGATGTTAAACACCAGTCGAATCACCTACCCCGCTATAATTCTCTTCAGTAAGAGGGTAATCCCTACATGGTTTATGTGCGTTGATACAATTTCAATTTCATCTAATAGGATCCAATTCATAATAATGGAAACATATATATTTATTTATTAATAGAAAAATAAATAATTACAAACTAGTAAAATATGTTACATAAATTTATTAGTTAATGCGTATATTCCATAATCATAAAAAAAGATTTCCACAAGTATGTATTTACTAATAAATCATATATAATGGATTATAATGAAAATATGAATTATTATAAGCATGTCCCATAGAATTTTCGTAACTAAGTGCGTAGCAAGGCCAACTGTTGTGTACCTGGATACCCTGGGACATGCCTAGAAATCCCTGTATGTGTTTTCACTCATAGGTACATATGTTCCAGAGACACCTCAACTTTCTCGTATCCACAAAGGGATGTATTTCCAGGGAAAATACACAAAATCTCTACATTGACAAAATCCCAGGAAGTTATTCTATACCAATCTTCAATGTTTATCTTATAGTAATGTTATCTAATAAATTTTTTTCATTGTCGAGTCTCCAAGGTTTGTACTAAACTTCAATTGATACCAACTGTAACACCCCAAACCATGTTACACAAAGTAAATGCATTGTTACATATCATTGTCCCAATCACAAGAGATCAATTCTATAATGAACAATTATTTTAGTATATTAGGATGTACTAGATACATAAATAAATTTTACATTACTTCATGAAATAAGAAAACAACATTGCGTCCATGTGGAACACACCCATATCCATTGGCATATCCCAATAGGTTAATCATAAAATAATTTTTATATCAATGATAATATATAACATAAGAAATGGGTAATATTCTATGCTTAGTATGGATTAAAATATTTAGGAAACTATAATAAATAAAAATAAACATTTAAGTCAATGTATAAGAAGAAAACACAATCCTTTTAGACATAAACATCATAATAATATTAAAAGGATAAATCATATAATTTCATGAACTTATTCACATGGATATTTTTTCTAGTCGAATAATAACATGTAGTATCAATAACTAATTTTAGAATGAGGGAATGTATAATTTCAGACATCATAATCACATATCCAAGGCCTCGTGCCAAGAATACAAATAAGATTTTGTCAAGGCCTTGTTACAAGACATTGTTTTGTATCATGAGTCCTATCTATGCATCGATGTTTTATAGTGGGATTCACCCATCATTATATATGTCCTATGATTTTCCCATATAAAAAGGATGAAATAGAAAGAAATGTTTGAATTAGAACATCCATACAAAATGTTAATACATTAACCAAAAACAATGAAATTGTATAAAAATAAAACATCCACATTAAAAAATATCACAAAAACTTCAATACATTTTTGATGATTTTATCATAATAATTCTACATCAAAACAAGTGTAAAATCCATCAAAGGTGGTTGACATAGTTGAAATACCAACTATTTTAGAGAAATATCTCTTTCAAATTTGAAATAATTTAAAAGTAACATAAATATAAAAGAAAAAATTTATTATGAAATTATTTTTATAAGCTTGGAAGAGAAGTATAGAAGGTGTTGTAACTGTGGAAAATAGCTACACCTGTCATATATGTTAAAAAACATTCTTACCAAAATTTGTTGCAATGGTGATAAAATACCTTGTTTGGAAAAAAATTGAAATATTTACTGATATTATTTTATAAAAAGTAAAAAATTGTTATAAATGACATTAACACATATTCTACGAAATATAAAAGAAATTCATATACATTTTTTAAAAACACGGATGTGGATGATAATGTAGTCTAATTGGGTAATTTTCTAAAACCATCCTAGGATAATAATGAGATTATTAAATTAAAGCTTATATTTTAATTTTAATTAGTTGATGGTACATTATCCTCTTTAATAGTAGTTAACTAATTGTTATAAAATCATACATGAACAACATACTTAAATATGATATCATATATGATCTTTTAATATTTCTTTGTTAATGATATTTTATTAGTATCAGTGTTTTGGTTGTTAAATTATTCGTTTTACATTATATGTTTTGTTGTGTATGTCATGTTTTTTATTGGTAGAATTTATTTAAGTCATATCTAGAATGATATTAATATCTTAATCATTATTTTAAATCATAAAATAGAGTTTATGTTTTAATAGTTACGATGGGTAATTAATCTTATCACGTTCGTAGAAATGGTAATCTATATGTTCATATGAGTAACAATATAATTATATTGATGGTGAAGTCATATTTAATTTGATGGTATAATATATATAAAGAATCATTAACATTTTATATTTATTTTTTACACCAGTTATTCTCATTATTATACCCATCCATATAATGATGTGTAGAATAACGAACTACATCACGATGTGGATATGGATGGTCATACGTATACACATAAGGTTAATTTTCAATTCATAGGATAGATAGAATAATGAATATGCTGGTACCATCTATATAATAACATCACCGTATGTAGATGGTACTGGATATATTGTTTAGGTATGGTAAAAAAAATAAATAGGAAACAAAATATGAAATGAACATTGAAATAAGTGATGAAATTATTACCTCTTCTTCTGGTTCATCTGTTTGGTATGATCAAAAGGGATCCATAGGTTGGCATTATGATAAATGTAAGGCCTCTAGGATTACATGAGTGCAGTTGGGAATATATTTGATCAGTGATGAGTTGAGAAAAATTTATACGGAGGGGTGATTTTTAGATAAGGGGAAGTACACATTTATAACAGAGGTTAGGGACACATTAAGAAAAGACAGAAATATTATTTTATTATATTATAATTTTTATTTTATAATGTTTCCAAATCGATTTATATCGAGTATAAGGTGTGGATGGGTCGAAATCACCCACATGTTGGTTTTAGACATGTTTAGGTAACCATATTCACCTTTTCTATTAGATTTAAGTCTTAGTTAAATAGTTTAACATTGAAAATTTTTTCTTGTATGTTTATATTACTTTGTTAATAGTCTTAAAAAAATTCCAAAAGAATATAAAGTAGTTAATTATTGAAGTTTTTATATTATATTATTTCATTGGACAAATCATAGATTAATAGGAATATTATATCATTACATAATATATTATTTGTTTTAGAAACTTATTTATGTCAATTAAGACACTATTTAGCATTTTATTTTTGTGAAAGTAAAAAAATTTGTTTAATTCGAAATATATATACTCAATAAATAATAACATGTCATATTAACATAAAAAATTAGTGGAATTCATCAAAAGTCAGAATTTAAATTTTTTTATATTTATAATATCAATTAATTTAATATTTCAATAATTAGTTATCTACTACATCGTCATTGTGTCACAAATAAATTAAATTATTTAATGTCTAAAAATAATAAATAAAATACCATTATGTTGGAAATAATCTTATATTTTTAATTAATAATTATAGTTGAATTTATCTTATGTATAAACCTATAGTAAAAATTTTTTAGTTATTAAAATTTGACTTTAAATAATTTAACTATTCGTTCAATAAAATAATAATACATGTCCTAATCTAATCCAAGTTGATAAAATTGGATCATATGTAATTCCCTAACACCAAAATCCTACATTTGGTGCATTATAACGTACCATTGACATGATCACAAAAGATCATGACTCGAAAGAATGATTAGTTTAGTGGCCTCGGACGTACTATATACATTCATAAGGATTATATTACATCATGAAATGAAAAAATAAAACATCAATTTTTCCATAAAAAACATAGATATCCCATAGTAAATTCCTACATGTCATTTATAATATATGTCTTCACATCCTAGGAAAAATAAAACATTGAAAAGGGTGAGCTTAGATGACCAGAAAGGATAACAATATAGAGGAATCTTTCATAAATAAGAATAAACATTTAAGTCAATGTATAAGACTAAAACAAAACAATTTTTTAACATGATGTTCAGAATAATATAGAAAGTATAAAATCAAATAATTCCATTTACTTATTCACATGGATATTTCTTATAGTCAAATAATCACATGAAATATCAATAACCACTTTCATAATGAAGGAATGCATAATGTCAGACTTTATAACCACATAATCAAGGCCTCATGCCATGACAACAAATAAGATTTTGTCACGACCTTGTTCCAAGACACTAAATTGTTCTATGAGACCTACCAATGCATCGAGGAGTTATTGAGGGCTCCACTTATCACTTACTATGTCCAATGTGTTCCTCATATGAAAAGGCTTAAACATAACATAATCATTGGTAATAAAACTAGCATTTGAAATGTCAATAATTTATCCATAAACCATTAAGGGTGTAAAAATAACACATCCACAATAAAAAATATCACAAATCCATCAATACAATATGGATGTATTGTATCATAATAAATCAACTTTAAATAATATTAATATCCATCATAGGATGTTGACATAGTTGAATTAAAAACATTTTCTTAGAGAAATATCTCATTCTATTTTGAAATCATATTAGTGTAGAATAATTATAACGAAAAAATTTCCTTTTAAAATATTCTTATAAGCTTGTACGGGAAGCTTAGAGGATGTTATAAATGCAGAAAATATCCTTAGCCACCGAGTAATTTAAAAAAACATTCTTACCTTAATTTTGTCAAAAAGGTCATAAAGTACATTGTTTGGAAAACGAAAGAAATATTCCATTCAAAACATATAGGGTCAAATAAGAGAATAAATGAATTTAATCCATAGTATAGTGAATATTTTAAATTTTTTTAAATACATTTTTAAGAATCATGGATGTGGATGATAAAGAGGCCGCAATATATATTTACGAATAAACAACCTCGGATAATGAAGAGATTGTGAAATTAACCCTTACCATATACTTTTCCTTGTTCGAGGGTTGGTTAACCTCATGTATAATTTTGAAGTAATTATTATTAAATTATAAAAGAACCATATACATAAATATGATATCATATAGGATATTTTCATATTGCTTTGTTAATTATATTTTAGTATTATCTTTGTTTCGGGTGTTACCTAATTCATTTTACTTTATATTATTTTCTATGTGAGTCATATTTTTTATTGATGGAATGTATCCTACTCATATCCAAAATGATATAAAGTCATTAAAAAATAGTTTTAATCATCAAATGAAAATTAGTTTTGAATGGATACGATGTTGAATGAATCTCATCGCATTCATTGAGAAAGTAATATGTACGTACGCATGAGCGAGAATACCATTATTTTGATATTAAAATAGTATATATTTTGATGGTATATCATATTTAAATAATCATTATCATGTTATATTTATTATTTACATCAACTATACTTCATTATTTTATCCATCCAATTAATAATGTATTGAATAACAACTACACCACAACTTGGAGACGATAAGCCGTATGTACGCACACATGGTGACACGTCATTAAATGGATGAATATAATAATTAATATAGTTGTACCATATTTATAATAAAATCACAGTATATATAAGAAAATATAGTTATTATTTTTTAATGTAATCAACATGTAAAGAATAAGTGGAAGAATAATAAATATTCAAGAGGTGGTGAGATATTTACCTCTTTTTCGGGTTCTTCCCTTTCAAAGGATCAAAATGGTTCTTAGGATGGATTTATGACTAAAGTAATGCTTCTAAGATTAATGTGGGATAGTTAATAGGGTATTTGGGAAGGGTTTGGTCAAGACAAATGTCATTGAAGTTGTGAATTAGAGAGAAGAGGAAGTGGCATTTTATAAGAAGGGTGAGGGGAACCTTAGGAAAAGCTAGAAATATTATTTTATAATAAAATCATTTCCGGTTTCTTATGGTTACAAAATGAATTATGTAAAAGATATGGTAGGTATGGGTCTAAAACCTCTCAACCAAATGGTTTTATGCAGCTTTTGTCACTATATTAATCTTATCTTTTAGATTTAATTCTTAGTTAAATAGTTTGACATATACCATGTAATTTTTTATTTTTATAATATATGGTTAATAAACATACTATAAATTTCCGAGAGATCCCCAAGAGTTTAATTAATGATACAACTATTATTATAAAAGTCTAATGGCTGAACCATATTTTTTTATGGATTATTAAATCAACCAATAAGATTATATTTGTTTGAAAAACACTTTTATGTTAATTATGACATTATTTATTAATGGTTTTTTGTTAAAGTCCTAACATCGTTATTACTTAGAAATAAATACATTTAATCAACCCTAACATGTCATATTATCCTTGAAAATTAGTGAAATTCATTAAAAGTCTCAAATTATATTTATTTGGATATTTATAATATCAATTATTTTAATCATTCATTAATACGATAATTACTGCATTATCATTGATTCATAAATAAATATTTTTATTTAATGTCTAAATATTATATATATAATACCATTATGTAGTAAATCATTTTATCTTTCTAATTGATATTTATATTAATATTTATATTGTGTGTAACCCTATATTAAAAATTGTTTAGTTATTAAACAATCAATTTAAGTCTTACAACTCTTCATTAAATAAAATAATAATAAATGTCCTAATATAATCCATGTGGACCTAAAGGATCATATTTTATTCCTAAGGATGTTTTTTTCGAATTACACTTATCCAATAGAATTAATACATGTGTTAGGGTAATAAAAATATCATTTTACCTTTAATTTCCATATTTACTTTTGACCGTTGTAAATAAAAGTAAAAACTTACTATTCACCAAAAATTATTTTCATCTCATTGAACGACATTTAATTTATTATATCAACTATGTATATAATATTATAGAAATTCAACTCACAATAGTGGTAATTTTATGTTTTTGTTAAATTTCCAAATCCTCCTAAGAGGTGGGTAAAAGTTGTTAAAAAGTTCAATAAAATTTTAATAAATCTAAAATTATTATAAAGTGACTACAATTAATTACATTGAACTTATATAAGTATTATTTATCTATTTCCACCCAAAAATAAATTTAAATTAAATAATTTATTATTTAAATAAAAATTCGGTTTTAAACTATAACTCAGTGTTTACATTATTCATCAAAAATTGAGAGTTTTCATAAAAAAAATATTCACCCTAAGCTAATTTTGATATTCCAAATCCAAAAATTAAATCTATATTCAAAAATAAAATTTATAAAATTTCAAAAATTGGTTATTACTATTCATAATGGCTAGTTTTATTGGATGTGGTTTGTTTGAACTCGAAGTTGCATACAACAGAAGATATTGTATTATTCAAAGGAAAATGTCAAATGGAATCATGGGGTGTTACATTCTCTTCTCATTCAAATAATTTTACCCTCTAAATTATTAAAATATTAATGCTTAAAAATACTCGGGTGGTTCTTCATCATATGTTCCTCAGGTTCCCATGTTGCCACTTACATCTTATTGTTTCTCCATATTACTTTTACAAGACGAGTTATCTGTTTTCTCAGCACTTGTTCACATGTTTCAAGAACCTTGACAAGATATTTACAATAATACAAATCGGGTTCCATTTCTAATTCGCCATAGGTGAGTACATGCGTTGGGTCAGGCATGTATTTTCTCAAAAGTGATATGTGGAATACATAATGAACTTTATAGAGACTTGGAGATATTTCCAAATGGAAACTACATCCCCAAATCGTTCTAGAATTACAAATGGATCGATGTAACTGGGACATAATTTTAGCTTCTTAGAGAAACGTATAACACCCTTCTATGTAGGTACCGTCAAGAACACATGATCTCCTACCTGAAATTCCAAATCCTTCTTTCTGTTATCTTTATAGAACTTCTACCTACTTTGTGATTATTTTATATGGTTTTGGATTATCTTCACCTTTTCCATCATTTACTCCTCATGTTCTGTGCCTACGTGTTTTCTCTCACCAACCTCTTCTCAATAGGTTGGTGTGTGACAACTCTTTTCATATAACGATGAATATGGTGTCATATGAATACATGAATGGAAGTTATTGTTATATAAAAATTATACCATAGGTAAATATAGATCACAAACCCCTTTAAATTCATGTGAGCATGATATCAACATGTATTCTAAGGTTTTTATAGTCCATTCTGATTGTCCATCTGCTTGGGGGTGGTAGGTAGTGCTCAAACAATGTTCGGCTAAGACAGCTGCTCTCCTGCCTATCCACCGTGGCCCAGCCACAACGTACCCTTCCGGTGTAGCGCGATGACACCGTGTTATCTTTGACTGTTGTGGCCCACTTGGCCGTGGCCCCTCTACCGCACGGCGCGACAGTGCCACAGTTTCTTCTGACCTCTGTAACCCTCTTTCACTTGCGCGGTGCGACGGCACTGTGCCCCACTGGCATTGTCGCGTCCTTTGGTGGTCGTGGTGCCATTCATCACAAAACTCCGGTGACCCGGTGTCATTTGCACTGACATCTTCTTCTGCAGTATTATCTTATGGTGGCACCATTACGCCACTACCATCATCAAACCATTAAAATCCATCGGAGGGTTGCTGGGATGAGTTCGTTCGGTCCACACCCTTCGGTTTAGATGATAACATTCAGATAACAATGTACCACATTAAAATATGAGGTACGAGGATTTAAATTAATCAAAAAACGACCCCTACCTCGAAATTGATGCTGCATGTCGCCGAGCCATGGAAAAGGAGCATCGCGGTATTCGGTCATCATGGATGAATGGTGTCATCTCTCTAATGTTGGAGGATGAGGAAGGACGACTCGTCGTTGTTCTTCGGTCGAATCGGCGTTCTTCATCAAGGAGGGCATCGTTCTTCATTGAAGAATGATGAAGCTCTCTTCTAATTCACCAAAGCCTCTCCCCACCAAATATTTTCGAACCAAAATTATTAAAAAAGCTTCCTCAATTAAAAACAATTTCCATGCAATTCAAATTAATTCAAAAAGAAATCAAGGATTAATTAAATGTAGCATTTAATCAATCCTAGTTGTTGGCATTAAAAGAGAATGTGATGAGTAGAAATTAAGAGTGGTGAGTTGTCAACATTTAATGAAGGGGAGTTAATGGGGAGTTTAGGGAAGGTGAAAGGTTTAGGGATACTGTGGGCCCCTCCTCACAAATATCCTCTCATGGAAGGTTATGTGAGTTTGGGCCCCACCTCTATCTCCCTTGGGAGGTAATAACCAACATCCATAAATAAAATTGTGTTCCATAAATTTTATTTATCTTATTATAAATCCCCAAAAATTAACTCTCAATCCGCATAAAACACAAATGTGGTAATGGTATCCTTAAGAGTATATCAGTGCTTCGAGTTCATTAGTTTCCTCAGAATTTTATTATGAGCACCAGTTCAAAAGATAGAAAAACCCACACGTACATTTACTGACCATACCTGAAAAAAACTTCAGAAATTGATTCTGGGGACACTGGGCCTTGGAATCTGGTGCCGTTAGAAACTGTAGACTCGTAAAATTGTAAAGAATTATGAAAAAAAAATTCATGGAAATTTCCAATACTTTACATTACTCAAACCTCTGTTATTTACATTCCCGTAAAGCAACAACATAAACTTGGGAAACAAAAGAGGGTACTGAGTACGTATTTGAGCCTCCCGCTCCCATGTGCACTCCTGGAGGTTCCCGTGCTTCCATTGAACATGCACTAAAGGTACCGACCATCCAAAAAGGACCCGCTCCTATCGATTCTCAATCTCCACTGGAACCTCTGTGAAAGTATTCTCGTCTTCAATTTCTATCTCCCTATGGCCAATGATGTGTGATAGGTCATGCACACATCTCCTCCGCTGAGATATGTGGATGATGTAATGCACCCGGTGCAACTGAGGTGGAAGTTCCAGGAGGTAAGCCACCTCACATACTCTTCTAATGATGTGGAGGAGTGACTATAAACGACTGTAGATAGGTTTCACTATCTCTATCAACAAATTATATAAGTAAGGCAGCCAGCTGCACTTTCGCCTCTCCTAGCAGCTGAATACTAGTCCTCCTGCTGAGCGCATCCACAGCAACGTTCCCCTCCAAGGAGTATACACTCTCTCGAGGACATAGTCATGAAGGAACTGAATACTCAAAACTCTGGCTTCCATAAGGGTAAGGCTGGACAACTCAAGAGTGATCGACCACACCCTCCTAAGCATGAGTTTATCATGTGCTTCTTGGTTTTCCTTTTTCTCCGACCAAGGAAAAAACCCATCCCAACATTGTATATAAACCACAACCTTTATTCCTAATACATTCAATCTGTGTATGAACTGTGGTTGCACAATCCATACCCAAAATAACGTCATAATGCCTCGACGCTGCCATGAAGAGGTTCCAAACGAAACTCTCCCCTCAAGGGTAAGATCACAACCTCGATGTATGTGTGATTATCGACTCTCCTCCCAAAGGTATATCCATACGTGAGGGTAAGTTCAATGGTTTTAACCATAAAATCTAGGTCTGTGAAAATATTTGTGGAAGGAATTAATGATTAGTACCTATGTCTATTGATACAAAAGCTTATAGTAGACACAGACCGTACCTCAAATCATTCCTAGAGCCCCGGGGTCACATTTCATGAACGTATGAAACTATTCACTTCCCCTTCCCTCCAGCTCCTTGAGCCTGGTGTGGACAACAAAGGCGGGTGGTTGTAACATATAGAAATTTACACAACCTAATGCTTCCCTCCTAGCTCTGATTCCATGTTTGCTTCTCTATAGATTCATCTATCCATGACACTTCCTCTTCTTGAAACATTTTACATCCCCAAGTCACTGAGACTAGTTCCAGTTCACTGCTTCCCCACTAATAAAATTATCTAGATTCATCCATTAATCCTATGAACATTCAACCACAATGGTTCTCTCTACAACCATAGCATATGTAGGAATTCATAGAGGAAAAGTGTTGGCTCAAATGTTCTTTAAAAACACCTCACTCTGAGGTCCGAGCTCTAAATAACTGATTGTATCATAGTCATCAAGTACCAGTAACGATCGTTATGCCTCGATAAATACTCAGATACCGACATGTCATCCTTCCGAAGCTGTATAAGCTCTAGAAAACTCTCAACCATGTGAGTTGGGCTCAACTTGTAACCTGAGGGGTATTTGTTGATGAGAAACTTATAAATCACTAATCCTAAATTTGTCATCTACCGGTACCGCCAGATGAAACTATTGACCAATAGGTAGTGATATAGTTGGCACACTACCCAAAGGTACAATCTCAGGCATCGGTTCACGTATCAAAGACTCATTAGTATGTGGACCAACCTCATGGTAACTCATAAGGAAACACATATAGATAAGATCACCATATGCTACACTAGTGTCTAAACTAGGTGTAGAACTCTGGAAATCGCCTCCAGCCAGTCCACAGCTGCCTGGGAATCTGCCTCGCCTCGTTACCTTGGAGGCCTCTAATACTAGAACTCGTGAAATGCGCTCTGTCAGTGTGCACCGTCCGCTGTTACGGCTGGTGTAATCTACTTACAAACAGGTAGTGGTACTGCTGGTACACCACCGGAAAGATTCTTCATAGTATGAGGGCCCAGCACCAAAGATTCATCGCTCGGTGGGCCTTCATTGGGTACACTATCGGAACTCCAACTGACTGTCTGCATGGAGGAATCCTGAAAATATGTGGCATGGTCAAACGATTTAAACCAGGTGAGATGACCTGGTTGGGCTGAAATAAAGAAAAAATTTGAAAACAGACACGCAATAAGTTTTTTTGTGCACTATGTCACAAATCAGAAGTCAGGGTCCTGGTGTATGGATATGTCGGCCGCCGCATAAACACTGGACTCCCTGAACTGAGAACCACACTCAATACTCTTAACACTATTACTTCACAGAAAAAAGAGATTAGAGTCCTATGTTCTATGGTAGAACATATTCCTCTGATAACAATTTTTCATGAACCGTCCCCCAGGGCACGTATCATGACTACCCCAAGACCTCCTTCAATAGGCCAGGGGCTGGTGAATAGCACCAAAGGTGTAACTCTCTAAAAACTGGGAAGGTCATGCCCTTATAAAACGTATGTACACACAACCAGAGTACAAGGGGACGAAAACCATAATTAAAGAAGTATAAAAACGTGATGAAAGTACAATGGGATAGAAATACAAGCCCAATAGAGAGGTACACCTACAATTTAAAGAATATACAACTAAAAGGAAAAACTTATGAAAGGTGAAGCTGCTCCTGGATCATCCTGTGTGATCCTTCCTGAAGGGTAGGTATAGATGTGCTCCTCAGTACTCTGCGTCTATCGGTCCGCTCCGTGTGACATCACACCAGATGTCCACCTCCGGGTATCGTCCAGTCCTCGTACACTCTTCTGTGGTCAGCGTTGTTCGTTTTCTGTATCCAACACAATGAGGTGCGGGAATAGCCCGTGCAGGGGTGAGTATGACAATACTAAGTAGGGACCCCGAGACCCTCATTGTCTCACAAAATCCAACAAGTATAAACCAAAAATAATGATCTCAATAGATTACCTTTACCTAATTACATGCCCATACATTTACCTAAGTTATCAAGTAACCCATCTCAATCATGAGGAAATCACAAAGGTCATTGGCTCAGCTCAAACCACGATTTTCAATATCAAAACCACAACTGCAGGAGAACTCATCCTCTATAGAGTACAGTGGCCCTGTAGTAACTCTAAGGTGCTACTCACTGACCTTAGACTGTTGAGGTACTCCACCTATCGAGTACCGCAGGTCTGATGCAAAACTGGGCGTTCCTCTGTTGTGGGTCTGCAGCAAAACTGGGTGCTCCCCCTAATAGTCGTTATAGTTACTCCTCCTATAAAGTACTGCAGTTCTTCTTCCAAAGTAGTCACTCCATCCACTGTGGTTCTTCTACTAAACTGGGCTCTCCGTCCACTGGGCAAGTCGAATTAGCCTGTGTCGAATCGGTCAAGCACTCGTCAGGTCTACTACTACTAGGTCTCCACACTCTGTCTGCTCATCTATGGGAGTATCTACACCACAAGATACCTGTACATATTCTATGTGTCACGAAGTCTCATGTAGGTGTATCACAAAGGAACGCCTCATCATAGGGTTCTCAACACAATAGACGACGTGTCAATAAGACACCCTGTCTGTGAGTTATTAGCCATTTTGTCACGGGGGCCCGGTTGGTTTCGTGTATGGACCAACACCACCATATCTCAACTATACCCCGAAATTCCAAGGTGTATACTCAAAGGACCATTTCTCAATGAGATTACCAGTGCCACTTACCGTTCATCAAATGAACATCCGGTCTGAGAGTTATTGGCATTTCCGTTCGAGGGGCTCGATTGGATTCTAAGATAAACCAACCAGAGAATACTCCTACTACATCCGAACCTCATGTATATTATTCCAAAAGAGGCCTCTCATCATAAAGAATCCAACGTAGTCGATTTCATGTCAATCTGACGTCTGATCATTATGTTATAAGTGATTCCGCCCCGAGGGCCTGGTTGGTTTCAAGTTCGATCCAACTCGGACCTACAAAAACATCCCTAAAACCAATACTGTAATATACCAAAACGACCGTCTCGATCTGAGGGATCCTTCGCAACTGACGGTGCATCTATCGGAGGTCTGTAGCTCATTTTATGGGAAATTAACCGAAAACGGTACGAAAAATGGTGTCTGGGCCTGATCTGACCCGACCCAACCCATCCTGGATCGACCCGAACTAGGTCCGGCCCGTGGGTCACGGTGGAACGGCCCGCGCGGCGTGGTGGCCCGGTCTGCGAGACACGGCTGCCCAGTTTGCGTGGGGCAGCGGCCCGGTCTGCGTGATGCGGTGGTCAAGCCGTGTGGCTCAGGCCGTGAAGCTGACCTGGTCATGCTAAAGAGGCGGCAGCGGTGCCCTGTAGGGCCTACCCTAATAAAACCAGGGGCAGTTTCACACCCCCTATCTCCCATAACTGAACTGGCATTCTCTAGTTCCTCTCCACGGAACCTCCGGGTTCCGCCCTGTTACACCCTCACCGACGGCCGGCTCAGTCGGCCACCCTCCTACTTATATGCTGCATCCTACTCGTGGCTTCCCCTTCTTGCACAGTGCAACGGCGCCGCGCTGTATCCGACCGCCGCGGCCTGCATGGCCACTGCCCCTCTACCGCATGGCGCGATGACACCACACTTTCTTCCGACCGCTGCTGCCCTACTGGTCACAGACCTCTTCAGCATGCATAGTGCGACGACACTGCACCCCATCGGTATTGTCGCAGCCGGTGGTGGTCGTGATCCCAATCTTCGCACAACACCAGCGACTCAGTGTCATTTGTGCTGCCAGATTCTTCAATGGTTTTATCATCTAGTGGTGCCATTGCACCACCGCCATCACCAACCCTTAAAAAACTTCAGAGGGACATCGGGTAATGTTTGGATGGCCTTCTCCCCCCGTGTTAGATGATATAATTCGGCTAACAGTGTACCACATTAAAAGATGAGGTACGAGTATTTAAATTTATAAAAAACGACCCCTACCACAAAATTGACTTCGCACATCGCCGAGCAATGGAAGATGAGCGTCATGTTAGTCGGCCGTCGCGAAAGAACTGTTTCCTCCCGCCAATTATGGAGGAGTATGGATGACTCGTCGTCGTTCTTCAGTGGAATCAGTGTTCTTCATCGAAGAGGGTGTCGTTCTTCGTCGATGAATGATGTAGCTCTCTTCCAATTTTCCAAATGCTCTCCCCACCAAATATTTTCCAACCAAAATTATTAGAAAGGCATTCTCAATTAAAAATAATTTCCATGCAATTAGAATTAATTAAAAATGAAATCAAGGATTAATTAAATGTAGCATTTAATCAATCATAGTTGTTGGAATTAAAAGAGAAGGTTAAGAGTTGACATTAAGAGTTGGGAGTTGTAAACATTTAATAATGAATATTTAATGGGGAGTTGATGGAAGGTGAAATGTTTAGGGATCGTGTGGCCCCACCGCACAGATATCGTCTCATGGGAGGTTTTGTGAGTGTGGGACCCACATTTAAATCCCATTGGGAGGAAATAACCAACATCCATAAATGAAATGGTGTTCCACAAATTTTATTTATCTTATTCTAAATCCCCAAAATTTAACTCTCAACCCGCATAAAACGCAACTACTGTAATGGTCCCCATAAGTGAATACTGGCACTGCAAGTTCATTGGTGTCCTCATATTTCAATTCTGTGCACCAGTTTAAACGATAGAAAAACCCACATGTGCGTTTACTGAATGTACCCAAAGAAATCATCAGAAATTGATTCCAGGTACACTGGGACTTGGAATCAGGTGTCGTCAAAAACAATGGACTCGTAAAATTCCAATGAATTACGAAAAATAATTCCTTGATTTTTCTGGGTCTTTACATTTGAACCACCCAAAATCACATTCAGAGTAACACAATGAGTGGTTATAAATGTTTTTTGAATTAATCATGATATTGTGAGAAGGTTACCAAACTAAAAATCATCATTATTATAAAATGGATAGGTGAAAATGTCATTTATAATTTTAACTGGAAGATAATAATTTCAATTATTATGAACATCTCTGATAGAGAGGTTGGGATTCTTAGGTGTTTGATCAAGGGAAACCCTAGAAATTAAAGGAGTGCCATCCATATTATCCTACCAAGTGTTTATTGAAGAGTTTCTGAAGACCATCCAACTATATTTATTCATAATGGTTGAAAAGGAATGTTTTATGGATGTCCAAATAACAGATACAAGAAAAATAGAGTTTCCATTCATATGTTTTTTTGAAATATATTTTTATGAATTTTGAGGGAATCTGATTTATTAGAGAAAATATCCCAAGTGAGACTTGCTTGATGATCCTCAATAAAATGTTTCATAATTTTAATACCAATTCCTCCAATATCATTTGGTTCACAACAAGTTCTAAAAGGGTTAGTGGTAATTTTCCTTTCCATAGTGCTACTTATATAACAAAATTTATTATTGGGGTATTAAATTTTTTTATAATACTAACAGGAAATTAGTAGATCATTTTAGAGTAAGACATTTTAGAGACAATACTATATTTGAAAAGGTAAATTACTCCCACCATAGAAATTGATTTCCCTTCACAAGGGTAAATTTTATTTATTTCATGATTTTCAAATTTAGTGAAATGACATGATTTGTGTATACCCCAAAAGATAAGGACACCTAGAAACTAAAAATAGAGAGATCCCTCTCTTATACCTTTTTCACATATAAGGTTGCATTTAATATTAAGGGTAAAATTATTTCACATGAATATAGAGTTTTCTTTCAAGAGAATCGTTTAACTAGATATCACATTAAAATGAGAAAGGGAATTTTTTAGGGTTCGAATGTTTCTTTTGTGACCTTGAAGAAAAAGGATAATATCATCAGCATCCAAAATCTGAGTGGGAGCATTCAAATTCCACAAAACATGGATGAGTTTGAGTTTTTTTTATCAAACAAACATGTGAGTAAACAACTATGTTAGTCCTCCATAATGGGGAAAAGTATGGAAAAAATTGGGTCCCTCTGACTAACACATTTGGTGCATTTTAAATATCTGATAGGGGAACCATTGATAAGAATGGAGATGGATGCCGAATTGAACAATGTTTTGAAAGTAGTGTTGAATGTATCACTAAAAACTATAGATTTAAGAATGTTAAAAAACTCTAGTCCATGGTATCAATGGGGTTTTCTAATTTCCCATTTAATAGATATATTACCACCTATGTTGGTTTTGGTTAGGGTGTTGAAACACTCACAAGCATGAAAAATGCTGTTTTGGATGGATAAACAACTAATACAACCAAATTGGCTCCATGGGACTAATTTTTCAGTGATATAATATGTAATATGAGTAATTATTGTTGTGATGATTTTATAAAGGTTGTTAAGGATGGAAATGGGCCTAAACAGGTGAATTAGAAGCATTTTCATCATTACGAATTTGGAAGAGAAACTGGGAATTACGACTATGGGGGAGAACACTATTGGATAATAAGTATATAAAAACCATAAAAAAAATATATTAATAATATAATAGTAGTTTTGGTTTTCTTTAAAATTGTTTTCCCACTTATTCCCATTAATTCTATGCAACGAATTGAGCTTTATCGAAATGTTGATTTAACTATTCAGATTAGTGCTAAAGTCATGGTTCATTGAAATATTTTAAAGTTGTTCGATCTCATTCTTAAGGAGGATGATATACTTGTTGATTTATTTGGAATGAGGCTATACCAAACTTTGAGCATCTATTTAAGAGATGTTAATTTGGTAGAGATAGAAAAAACATCATTTCAAAGAGAAAAAAAATTCATTAGGATGTCAGTGTATCCTGTTTTAGAGAACCAATAATTGTTAAATATAAAATGATTTTGATGTTTAACAATGTTGGTGGATACATTGACAAAAATAGGAAGTTGATCATATTGGATCATGTGAAAGGTGGTGCCGGAAATGGTGTCCCATTTATCAAATGTAGGATCATTCATGAATGCTCTATCCCATTTGACGGTGTCCACCCTATTGTATTACTTTCTATACCAAGTGTATTTGGAACCCATTGTATTTATTTCAATGATTTTGTAGTCTTTGATGGTGGTTTTGAATTATCTCATGGATATCATAGCATGTGAAGGACCCATTTTTACACTTGAATTGAGGATAACATTGTATTCTACAGTTATAATCCATGGTGTTGGAATGCTTGTAACAAGAAATGTAAGATCATCCCATATGGGTATACTATCTTGATATCTAATCTTTGTATAATAAATAGAGCATAAAATTTGAGTGTCTTAAAAAATCACATGTGAGGACTAGTTCTGATATGTTAAATATATATAAATTTTGAATGGAAAATTTAGAGAAGATCCCTAAAAAATCAACTACAGAATTATTTTTTGTTCAGTAGTGAAAGAATATATATGTTGAAATATGAGGTCAAACATTGGAGTGAAAATGATTTTGTGTATATTAATATAAAAAATAGGGTAGTGGGTGATAACCATTCTTTTTAAAATAGATAGAGTGTTAGAGTTGGAAATATCATAACAGTTTCAAAAAAGGATCTTCATTTATACCAAGATTTGGAATTATAACTCCCTTTATTTTTATTTCCCAAACCCTTGTGCCTAGAAGATATTTTAATTTTTCATAAGTACCTTGGATCTTTGTCATTTCTTGTCATCTATAATAAGTAAGAGGTCTATTTGTGATTCATGTCCTAGAGTTATCCTTCATTGGTAAATCTATAATTTTTTTAGTGCTATTGGAAATATTTTTATCATCATTATGTGTATTCCAGTTCACAACATTCTCATGTATAAAACTGTCATAAGTTTGAGATATACTAGTAGATTTAATGCTTGAGTGAAGAGACATTGTATCTAAAATAGTTGAGGTTGGTCCATGATTTGATGTACCCGATCTCTATTATGGTTGCTATCTAGAATCCGATGTTGGTGTTTCTATTAGGTTATGATGAGCATGTGAATAAAGAAAGGTGAAATTCTATTTCAAAGATGATGTTTCATATGCTTTCCCCTACATACATGAGAGAGTTAGATCTAGGGAATTTCCCAGAACACCAGTGGATTGTGTGGCATCCCATGGAGCAGATAACAACCCCCATGTGATAGAACTACCTATGCCCATTGATTTTTCAGAACAACCAATTAACATACACCTTCCCATGTCTGAACAATGTTTGGGTTTTCAATTATACTTCTCAAAAGAATTTTCAATAACATATTTGGTCTCAGGCAGTGCGCCTACCTATTTTGAATCATAGCCTGTAGAGGATTCCATTGGAGGCAATACTGGTAATGTAGTATCATTTTTGATGATTCCTCCAATTCAGGTTCAGTTACTGCCCAATCCCAAATATGAGGGAGAGCAGCTACAATTTGGTGACACTTATTGGAGTTCTATTCCTGTAATCAGGATTCCAATAGAGTACCCAAAATATTTTCCATTTACCAATCCTTCATGAATAGAATTTCTTGTGTTCATTGAATCATTACCTGAATCATGCGAGTTTGAAAAATTAATACCAATGTGGTAGATACCTGATCCAAATTAATCACCCAAAATTCATTTTTCGGATTTTTCGGAATAAAATCGATAAAATTGGATTCAAGTTCAGTCAAGAGGTGGTGATATATACAGTCTTCCTCTACTACAAGATCATCCCTGGAGGCAATCAAGGTGTTCATTATTGATTAGGATTTTATGGTTTTCATCACACATACATCATTATATGTTTTAGATGATATAGGGATATCATTGATAGGTGGAGTCCCTTTTTTGTTTTATTTCATTTCCATCCATTCATTCTCTATCGGTTGGAAAACTTGTTTCCTAATCACCATAAATTTTTCTATAGTGTGGCAATCAAGTTTGAAAATTTAATTTCATAGAGGTTTTTTATAATATTGTTTCTTAATTTCTATTTTATATTTTTCGCAGATAATATTATTTAATTAGGAAGTGGTGTGGTAAGGTTAACCTCAGCCATTACCTGCTCAATGTGGTCCAAATCATCATTTAGTGTTCTCTGGTCAATTTTCAGTGGTTATCCTATACTAGACACAATGTCATAACTTATTTTAGGATTCCAAAATAAACCTAAACATAGAATATCATAATATTGAGTCATGTAATAACTCCCAATATATATTAATATATGAATCCTAACGAAATAAAATAACTTAAATCACGAGATCATAACATTGGCAAAAGAAATGAAAAACATGAAAAATAAAATAGTGATTGAAACAAATATCCTCAAAAGTCCTTGATATTTCAGATCATTATTATAGTTAAATTGTTTACCTTATGAAAAAATCATAGTTTAATGATTCAATCCTTTATGTATCATATTATATGTTTTAAATTATTGAACTAGTTTCATTAACCATTCAATACATGTTTACAAATGATAAATAAATATTTACTCATGTTTTAGAGGGATATATTGGAAGTAATAATAAAATAATTAAAATCATAAATATGTTTTCCACAAGATCACTGTGATTTTAATATATTAATATCCTTGAATGTAAATGTATTTCCATAAAAATTCATAAAAATATAACTCATTGAAAAGGAATGGGTTTCATAAAAATAATGTATTTATAAACATAATATCATCATAAACGGTAACCATATAAATGTATAATCATTATAGTATCATTGAATGATATTTTATGTAAATAATTATTGAAAATAATGATTATTGAAAGTTATTATCTAAATATCATTAAACCATTAATAAGGAAAATATAAATTCGATTTTCAACTAACATATTATAATAAACTGATCATTTATGAAAGGAATAGATTACATAAATTCTTAAATGAAAACCTGTAAATTATTATTGAAATGAAAAAAATAGCATCGATATGAGGAAAGGTATTTTATAACATATATTTTAAGACAACATTACATCCATACAATTTTTTTAAATTCCCATAGTTACTAAATAGGAAAATGACATGAATAAGTCCTTCAAAAAATATATAAAAATGATATCCTTGGTAGTAATAGACATTAAAATTAATTCAAGAATAGTAAATACATTATTTAATTTTATTATAAACATGGATAAATAATAAATAGTTTTTTCTATAGGACAAACAAATGATGGTGATTTTAATTAAGAAAATACGATTGGTATATTGAGTAAAGGAATTGAGTAAAATTAAACGTAAATAAATATTTTTGAAAAATAACCATATTATAATAAAATTAGTGACATTAATAAGTGGTAAATAATAATTTTTCATCATGAAAACAAAAATAATCCTAATAAATAACTAGATTGTAACATAAAATTTTTAACTCACATTTTCAATGCTTTAGAATCACCTTAACCACATATATAAATTATATAATTTATTATAAATATATACCATATTCATTTTGAAACATTTAGTATCAAATATGATCCCTTTATTATATTTCCACACTACATTTTAATCACAATTTCTTATTAACATTGAAAACTCTAGTTGTTAATCTCTTCATTGATAATTAGAATTTTAGCCTTGTACTTCCAGTCCATTTACATATATCATTTTTCAATCATCTAAATAATATTAATCATAATATAATTATCATATATATTAACTAATTTAATATTTATAGTTATCATTACATGTTTTATATAGAAAATTTAACTACCGCATTCATTGAGACAATAGGTCCTGCAAATACATCTTAGCTATTTTCAATTTTGGTCTAATGGAATGAATGAAATTTAAATAATAATTTTACAGAATCATTGATATATTATATATATCATATATATTCATTAAACCTAAACTCATAACTATACATAAAAAATTTAATATCAAATCAAATCCATTCTCTCTCTTGGGGTAGTAGTCCACACATACACATAAGAGATGATATCAGTTTCTAATAGATTTGGAAGGTAAAAATGTTGATGTTATATTATAATTATGTAATTATAATAATGTGATAGATATCATATATTATCATTAAACTTATCATAATATCCATTCATAAAATGTGGTGGTCTAAAATTAATTGTATCACTTGGTAAAGGGAGTTAAACCTATATATGAAAATACATTTAACATTCACTTATCATTTTATAGGAATGTGTTGGTTAAATGAAATATTTATATACAAAATATAATTTAATACAATATATGATAATGATGATTTTATATTATGAAAAATATATATTTAGAATTTATAATAATGGGTAAAAAAAATTGAATTTATGAGGTGATTACTGATTCTCTGAAATGAAACCATTAGGTCTCTTCTAATGGGACCAATGGTTGGAATTATGGGAAGAAAAAAACCTCAATATTTTGGATATGGAATTTTAGAATATAAATATTCAGTAGGTGTTTTTAAGTCCCTAGATTGTATAAATATAATTTTATGCATGAAATAAATGTGTATCATATTATATTATTCATTATTATACACATAAATTTTATAGAGAAACCAATAAAAAATATTTCATTAATGAAAATTCTTACATTAGTAAGTGAAAAAAATTAAATATACTGAATGAGTATAAATAATATAATATAAAAATATAAACTTGCAAAATAGGGAATGCAAAAAAGTGTCAAGTACCATCTCTACTACGAAAAAATTAATTGGAATGAAATAATATATTATTAAATCAATAGATATTATATATAATATAAATATAGAACCACTAGTGTAATTTACATTATTAATTATTTTTGGTATTTAATGTAATTTATAAGAGGTAATATGATCGTTGGAACAATTATGCAAAAACATAAATAGAAGCATGATTGTTGGGAAGAATTACAAGACCATTGAGAATAATAACCTGATTGTTGGAACAATAATTTTATGTAAAAACAATGAATTTTTATTTAAACCGTTTTTTAAAGGTTTAATTTAATTTAATATAAATAACCTACCATTGAATAATTAATATCATTATTAAATGACTCAATGAAAATAAATGTACATTTGTAATAAACTACTATTTAATGTATTTTTGTATAAATCTTAATTTTTTATGGAAATATAAAATTTCTTTTAATATAAATTTATAATTATACTATTAATATCATATTTATATGACATTATGAAAATTATCTAAGTGTGTTTCATTTTAATTTTCAGAAATACTTTAATTTTTTTATGAATATTTAAAAAACATTGTCTCGGAGAACCGGTGTGCCTTAAATTACATAATTCATGATTTAAAAATAAAACAATGACTTTTATAACATGAATTTCATAAATGATGTTTTTAATTTCATTAATGTATTATTATAATAAAATAAACATAAATTCCAAACATAAAAAGTCATTTTCCAAAACAAAAATTTCAAAATTGATTCGATATAATATAATATTTTAAACATTCCTTCTCAATAAACTAATTGATTCATATAATAATTTTGTTCAATGTCATAAAAATTATATTATATTGATATACTATTTGATATATAAAAAATTCACTATTAAATACTTTACATTTGATATAATATATTATTAAATATATTATTCAAAAAAATTAATATTTGTTCAAATATAAGTAACCCCTCTCACTCCACATGGAAAAACATTATTCCCACCATTTTAAAAAGGAAAATTATTAAAAAAATACTCTATATAAAGACCCATAGATAATGTAGGGATGTTTTATATAAATATATCCATTCATCATGTGATTTTTAGTGTCATTCAGTAGAGTCTACCATAAGGATTATGTATGTTTTGATTAACTCTTCTGTTTCATTATCTTCTCCTCAATTTTTTCCACACATTTATATACCAGACCATATAATACTAATTATTCAAAAATTTAACATTATATTATTTTGTTTAACCAACTACTAGTTTCAAATTAAATATGTGTAAAAAATATAAATTCCCTTTCCCACCCTCTTAACAATGTCCCAATGAAGGTCGGTTAACCACCTACAAAGACAATTCTATTTCAAAACATACTTCCAACATAATTGATGAATTTTATGATTTATATTTAATTTATAAAAATGTAAGCACATATATTATAATATTATATAATTAATTTCACTCATGTGTAATGATTTTGAATAAAATTATTGAAATTGAATCAAAAACGAAAAAATTATTGGAAATATGGTTTCCAAAAAATTCATTTTTATTACAGTATGTAATAAATTATAGAGAAAAATTATAATGGATAAATATCATGAAAATAAACATTAAACACTTATGCAACTATGATTTAAAAATAGTATATGTATTATTCAGTATGCGTAAAATGTCAAAAAAAGATTGATAATTAATGTAAGGGGATTCTCGAACCCAACTATTTTTCATTGATATAAGATACTTACCTTACTAAGGGATACATCTATTAGATATTATATTGAAAAAATATTATATAGTTTATATATGAAATGATGTGATGATAGGTATGAGAAATCTCGTTTAATAAATATTGTATTTGAGAATAGTTTAGTCAATTTTGTAATTTTGATTAGAAAACAAGCATGAAACCCACGTGTATAACACCATTTATAGGTAAAATATCCAACATGCATTGATTTAGAAAGTGATAAACATAGGGATCCAATAACATATTCATTGAGAGTAAATTTTTGAAATAAATACATTATTTATTCATTATTTATTGTATTTTTTTTATATACCTTTCAATTTTATGAATTGGTGGGAATTAAGAAAATCCATGCCCAAATTTCTGTGTGGGGGAAATTTAAAATATTCTCTAAAAGTAATTACCAATGCTATAATTGGTGGAGTTAAAAATATTTAAGGGATTATTAAGATGGTATCCCATACTATTGAAAATGATCTAATCAACATGAAATTTCCTATATCACCCATGATAGAAAAAATATCCATTTATTCTATTATGATCCAACATCAAATGATATTTAGGGGATATTTTAACCCATTTTTCATAGAATAGTGGTATAAATCAATTAAAAAATTATTTTATAAAATCCATTATTCTTTGAAGGTAATGGTGACTCTAGATTATTATCACTAAGATGGATAGGATGAGAAATGGTGTTATTTGATTAAGAACAACATGAAAAAAGTTTAAATATAATATATGGGGTGTAAATACAATATGAACATACTTTTTATCATTTATTTCATGAAAAATCTTAAAACCTAGATAGTTAGATATTTCATAGAGCTAAAGTGGAAGGAAGGCTAATTTATCATGGATTATGAAGAAAAACGTCGGAGGCTTTAAATGTACACCTATGAATTTTCATAAAAAAATGATATAAGAATAAATATATTTTATAGTGGAATGAAACCTCACAATTAAAAGTATCTAGTTATCTACGGATTCATATGTTATATATAAGTCGTTCAATTTTATCTCAAAATAGAGACCTAGTTTGGATATTGTACTTTTGGACATGGTGATTAATAGAGAAAAATGGAGTTTCTAGATAGTGGGTCAAATTATAAATTATTAAAGATGATCCAACCAACCATATATCAAAAATATGGGAAGAACCATCATTTTAATTTCCAAAAAAGGTAATGAAAATGATTAAACAATGGGATAAAATGACACCATGCTCAATAATTTCAAAGTGACATGAAAAATAAAACCATTATGATGGACAAAAGGAAGGACTGTACTAATGGATCACCCATGGTTCAATGATTCAACTATAGGTGTAAAAGGGAATTATTTAATACAATACATTAAACGATGAGTCTCAAAGGGTAATCTGTGCAACAAACAATAAAAAAAATAAGGGAAATGGAAAAAATATTCCATCATTATTAATGATGTATAAAATGAAAATTATTTTCTACAACATATAATTATTATTCACTGAATAATAGAATGATTTTAATTTATTTAGGATTAACACATTCCATTATATCATGTATTGTAAGATCCCAAGTAAATGAAGAATATGATATTTTCATACATATTAATATTTTATAATAAAATATTAATTTTAATTTAAAAGGGTTTTTCTATTCGATAACGTAACTGATATGGAACAACGAGGATCTTTGGAATCTTACGTTTCACACTAACAATATAATATTATTATTTTAAATGGTAGTTAACTCTTATTCTTCGTATTGGCTGGAATGAATGAAACTAACTACAATATGATTATACATGTTTTTTAGATGTATTTACTTTTATCCAATAAAATTTGGAGGCTTAAAATGTGAATGAATCTAATTTTAAGCATAATTTACTTTAAAATGCCGATTTACTACCTTTTAAGGGAAAACCATTATTACATCTTGTTATAGTGACCTTTATATGTTCAAAATAACCATATATAATCCATCTTTAGAAAGGGGACATCAAATTTTACATTGGGTAATTTTTTTGGTATTTTTCTGAAAAAGTTCATTTTTTAATGAATAGTGAAAAATATTGTATTTTAATTCAAAAGTGCATTTTAATCTAAATTATTTATATTTTTAGATTATCTTTTTAATTTGTTTTAATGTGTAATTAAAATATATTTTTATGATTTGATCCAATTTTGGTCATTGTAAGAAATTTCACTTTGGAATTGGACATAAACAAGTATCAATTTTTTGATAGTTTTTGTTTCTTAAAAACACGCTATTTGATTTAACAATGAAAATTAATTTTTAAATTAATTAATTCGACTTATATGTTTTAAATTTCTCAAATTAGACATCAATTTTGAAACCTTATTATTAAAAAATTCTTAGGATAAATTTTTTGTATTTTTCTGAAAAACATCAATTTTTGATGAATAGGGACACCACTTAGTGGTAGTTAAAAAACTAAATTTTTCATTTAAATGAAAATTTACTACTTCTGTGAATTGAATACCAAAAATCCATCACAAATGGTTGTAATCAAGATGTAAAATGTGGTTCATTAAGATGAAAATAATTTTTGGTGAATAGTAAGTTTTGACTTTTATTTACCGCGGTTAAAGGTAAATAAGGTAATTTAAGGTAAAAAGAATATTAAAATAATTAAAAATTAACTTAACACTAGTCCTAACCTTATTGGTTGAGTCTTTAACGACTATGGGAATCTTTTAGTCTATTTTGGGACCCCTTTGATCCACTTGGAAGTGATAATGCCAATTTAAATTAATTAACTTAATGTAAAGGCCAAAATGACATAAACACAAATCTTTTAGTAATTAATTTTTATATGGTGTTATATAAGTCCTAATTTAGACTATAAATATTATTTGTAAATTTAATAGGCTTTCCTATATCATGGTATTTTTTTTATAATTTTTAGAAAAAAATAAATTAAATTATTTATGACATAATAATGATGCAGTTTTTACCTCATTAATAAATCATTTAAATAAATAATATTATAATGATTAAAATATTATCCAAAACATGTACAATTATGATTGGATGATTTTATTTCGACCATGAATCGTCTTATATTAGATTATAATGATTTCTGGTCTATTAGAAACTGAATATCATTATATTATAAAATAATAGTTTCACACTTTCCTAAAGAGCCCCTCCTCCCTCTTATAAAAGAAGACCACTACTAACCAATTACTCACATCTCTCAAGCCATTTTACTCATCCAACATCTGCACAATTAATCTCTCAACATCCCTCTCCTACTCTTATATGCCTTACCTTAGGTAGAAGGAACTTCATTAATTCCTTTGGTTCAAACCAAATGGAGTTACCCATATTAAAGGCAACAATTTATCATAAATTGTTTTCTATTATTTTACATATCCAACCCTAAACTCTTTCTATTTTTTTCTTTTGAAACAAAACCAGTATCCTCAATATACTAGGATGTTGTTATGAGATGTATTATAACTACACTTACAAGCACTTACGTCTAATGGATGAAGAACATAATGTTTCTATGGATGGAAAACTAAGGCCTCACGAAACGATGATTGTTCAATTACATCTTACCGCCTCTCATGGTGTCCATTGTGATGTAACTGAATTTATATATGATATATATTATTATTATTATTTCATTATGCTTCTGTACTTTCCAATTATATCAAGCCTTAATGGTTTCCATAGTGGGTAAATACGATAAACACATTTGAGGAAATGCAGACTACCACCCCCCTCAAAGTGATGTGACTCATTAATGTCTTATGTGGGATGTATAAAGGATAGAGTTAATGGTATTATATATGATATTATACTGTGATTATAATATAACTATGTATCATTATGTTTAAATTCCATTCAAATAAGAAATAGAAATGAATGTAGCATTCATGTGTACGTACGGCTTACTGTCTCCATGAACGGTGCATTTCATTTCCTACTCCATTTACTATTATAAATATCTGTATATGCTAGATATATATGATATATATTATATATAAATCATGAATATCATTCTAGATATAATGAACCATTTACCACGTGAACAACTTCTAATTATAAGAAGTCCATTTTTGACTCAAGTACCAAATATCGACAAAACAAACGTTATTAGATTGAATGGTTACATAATGTTTATACCATTGTAATAAGTGATAAAAAAAGGAATAATAAACATTAAAAAGATTCTTAAGAAAGTATAAATGCAATTTAGTTTATTATTCAGGATATTAAAGAATGATCGAGTCCAGTCGGACACGGGGTAAGGGACTTCGTCTCAATCTCCATTCATTGAGGCATATTTTGTTCTAATACAGGACTTTATTTTATACGCTCTATAAAAACCGTTGACATTTCATTTTATTAAAAGGTAATCTTTTTATACTAAGAATTTTACTAAATGACAAAAAGGAGTATTTTTTTAATGTAAGCGGTGAAAACAACCTTTTGGATGCCGCAAGAATTATTCTATCTTTTTATTTTTTGACAAGCTGGAATGTTGTTAAAAGGAAAAATAAACACCATATACTCTATTTATGCATTTTGGTATTGAAAATGATTTTAATAATTTATTTATTTTTTCAATAACTTGAAATGATATTTTATTATTGCAATGTGGAAATTTTATCATTTCTTTATTCTTATGTTATGTGTTATGATCATGTTATGGTTCTTGGTTATTATTTACGTATACGGGTGGTTCCATGATAAACCTCGGGTGGGTGAGCCTGAGATAGCTCTCCAATGCATTGGGTAACGTGATGGAGGTAAACATGAATGTTTCTTCTAAGAGATTTAGGGAATATATTGTGATATGTATTTCAATGTAACTCCCTATGTAGCTATGATAGCTACAAAGTAATTATGATATGGATGCCACAAAATACCTTTATGATTTATGATTTCTATGTGTTTATCATAAATATTATGATTTCACTAGGTAAGTAAAAGATTTCATGTTTTGTATGTATTTTTGAACAAATATTTTCATTCCTTATTTTATAACCCTTATTGATCTTTTCATGAACATCCCATGTTTTTGAAATGTTTTTCACAGGACATAATGTGAAGTAGGGTCAAGAATGGGATCAAGGAAAATTCATGATGTCTTAAAAATGGAACTAGACATGTATCTTTTTTTTCAAGAGTCTCTGTTTTGTAAAAAAATGGATATTGGGTGGAAGTGTATACTTTGTAATTTTTTTTGGAAATGTAATAGTTATTACCTAATTCTCTAAAACTCTAAACCTGAAAAGATCCTCAATGTGAATTATTCATTTAATTCAATATTATGTAATGTTTAAGGTTGGATCATTATAGTTGGTATCAGAGGTTGGTTTTGATAACATTAGGAGTTAGGGTATTGTTAAATTAATATCCATAAAGTGATTTATGTTGATATTGGAAATCATATAGCATTTACAAATTACCATGTTTCTTCACCTAAGATATTTATGTGTTCAGAATGGTTTTCCGCAGAGGAAACATGGAAGCTATGTTGGGACGACATCAAAAGGAAGACAACCATCCAAATCAGCAACCTGAGATGGTTGGAATCAGAACTGAATAGTTTGTTATAGTGATGGCTCAGTTGACACAGGTTATAAATGGTGGTGGTATTCATGTACGAGATCAGCCAAATCAACCATAGAGGAACATGTCAGTAGTGCAAAACTTCATTATGAAAAATCCCCTATCATTCAGAGGATCATCTGAACCAATGCAAGCTAATGGGTGGATTAAAGCACAAGAGAAGATTTTTCATTTCATGGGTTGTTCAGAACATCAAAAGGTTAGTAATGATGTTTACCGTTTTGAAGGTGAAGCTGATCTGTGGTGGTCGATGGTGAAAAATATCATGGATAGTGAGGATATTGATTCTCTTTATTGGTATGAATTCAAAGGTATGTTACTTAAGAAATATATTCCTAAGGGTGTTTGTCTTATAATGGAAAAAAATTCCCAGAATTGAGGTAAGAGGATGAATCAGTGGATGCTTATAAAGAAAAATTCACTCGATTGAAAAGGTATTCTCCAAATTTTATATGATATATTGTTAGTAAAATCATCCATTTGTTACTATGGATTAAATCCAATGTATCGAAGGGATTTAGCTTCTCGTGAGTTAAAAAGTTATGAAAAACATGTTTTTTGTAAGGAGAAGGTGGAAATGGAGTTTTTTCATGATCATGTATTCTTTGAAAAATAATATAATAAGAGGTCTAGGTGGTAGGATAAAGGGAAGAACTCTTCAAAAAGTATGATGAGAAGAAACTTAAGTTTAAAGTTTCTAATAATTGTGGTAAAAACCATGATGGGGAATGTATTTTGAATTCTAGTAAGTGTTACCAATGTAGTAAAATGGGACATAAGGCTGGTAACTAAACTGAAAAATATCAGGGTAATGGTAAGACAAAATATTATTTACAGTCTGTAAAATCATTTAAGTGAAATTAAATTGGTTATTTTGAAAATGAGTGTCCAATAAAGAACTCAACTGAAAGAAAGCATCCAGACTATAAGAAAAAAAGGGTGGCGAAATCCTTTGCAACTACTTTAGCAGATGGTGGTCCGTCAAATGAAGTTGATTCAGGTACACTATTTGTTTGTTCAGATTATGCCAATGTGTTTTTTGATTCAGGGTCTACACATTCTTTCATTTCTGAGATGATTCCTAGTAAATTGGGAATTCCATATCAAGATATGAATATAGAACATACGGTAAAAACACCTGGAGGAAATGTTGAGACAAAACGAAAACATAATAACATTTTTACCCTTGTGTGCGGAATGAAGCAAACATTATTGTTTTGCCTCTAGTAGAGTTTGATGTTATATTGGGCATGGATTGGCTTTCTGTTTATCAAGCTAAGATTGATTTTAGAGAAAAAATGGTTTCTTTTCAGATTGATTTTCATTTTTTATACAAAAATAAACCCTTGCTATTGATAATATATTAGGAAGCTGAGAAACTATTAAAAGATGGAAATGAATGTTACCTTGAACATATTTTTGAAAACAAAGGAACTGTTCAGATTAATGATGTGCCAATGGTAACTGATTACCATGATATTTTTCTTGATGAGTTTCCTGGTATTATACCTGATTGGGAAGATGAATTTATTGTTGACTTCGTTCCTGAAGAAAAGACAATTTCAAAACCCCCTTATCAAATGGCTGAAATTAAACTTTTAAAATTAAAGAACCAATTACAGGAGTTATTAGATAAAGGTTTCATTCGACCTAGCACGTCACCATGGGGTGTTCATGTCTTGTTTGTTAAAAAGAATGATGGTTCAGTGAGACTTTTCATTGATTATAGATCATTGAATAACATCACTGTTAAGAATATGTATCATTTTCCTCATATAGATGATTTGTTTGATCAGCTCCATAGAGATCAGTATTTTTGAAAGAATGACTTGAGGACGGGGTACCATCAGTTGAGAGTAAAGGAAGAAGACATTCCGAAGACTGCCTTTCGTACTAGATATGGCCATTATGAATTTGTAGTTATGCCTTTTGGGTTAACCAATTCACATGCTGTATTCATGGATCTTAGGAATAGAATTTTCAGTGAGTTCATGGATAAGATTATGGTTGTGTTCATTGATGATATTTTGGATTTTTCCAAAAGTAAAGAAGAACAAGAAAGACATTTAAGGGTTGTCTTGAAAACCTTAAAATAAAAGAACCTATTTGTAAAATTTAGCAACTGAGAGTTTTGTTTACAACAATTTGTTTTCCATGGTCACATTGTTTCAAAAAATGGCATAACTTTTGATCCAGCTAAAACAAAAGTTATGGAAGAATAGCAAAGACCCAAAAATATAACAGATATTCATAGATTTTTGGGTTTGGCTAGTTATTAATGGATGTTTTTAGAAAATTTTGCACAGTTATCTAGTCCAATGACTAAGTTAACTCGAAAAGGTTTTATATTCATTTGGACAAAAGAATGTGATAATTTTTGTCAAGAATTGATAAGAAGATTGGTGAATGCTTCAGTTTTGGCCCTACGATCCAGAAATGGTGAGTTTTTTATCTATAGTGATGCTTCATTGAAAGGAAATTGTTGTGTCCTAATGGAAAATGATAAGTTAATTTATTTTTCTTCACTTCAGTTGAAACCAAATGAGTTAAATTATCGTACAAATTATTTGGAATTATCTACAGTTGTTTTTTCTTTATAAATTTGGAGGCATCATTTGTATGGAGTGAAGTGTGAAATATATAATGATAAAAAATGTTTGAATTTTATATTAACTCAGAAATAATTGAACATGAGACAGAAGAGATGGTTGAAATTAATCAAGGATTATGATTGCATGTTCCATTACCATCCGGTAAAAGTAAATAAAATGGATGATGTTTTTAGTTGAAAAAGTAATGTCTCATTAGCCATGCCACATTTGGAATGAGATCCTTTGGTTTTTTATTTGATTAAATTCGGAATAGAAGTTTTTTTGTAGAGAATTCATCTGTTTTGTGTCAGGTGTCAGTGAAATCATCTCTATCAAACAGAATAAATCAAGTGCAGAAAGAAGACAGTGAGTTGCAGAAAAAGGTAGAGTTGGTTCAGAAGGGTATGTTGGCTGAACTTAACATTGATAATGATTGTGTTTTGAGATTTGGGAAGAGATTATGTGTACCTTGTGATTCAATGTTGAAGAATGAGTTGTCAGGTGAAGCTTATAGTTCTCCTTTTTCATTTCATCCTAGTAGTACTAAGCTGTACATAGATATTCCGGAGTATTAATGGCGGGATGGAATGTAAAGAGATATTCCTGATTTTACATTGAAGTGTTTTACTTATTAGCAGGTTAAAGCAGAGCAGCAGTTACCAAAAGGGATTATTCAGCCTCTACCAGTGCCAGAGTGGAAATTAGAAAATATATCCATGGAAATTATTGTGGGATTACCAAAGACATGTCGAGGTAATAATGAAATCTGGGTTATAGTTGATTGATTGACTAATCCTGCTCATTTCCTTCCTATTAGAGATACTTTGTCTCTAGATCATCTTGCTCGGTTTAATGTTAAATGGATTTTCACACCAGTGACTTTTGTTTATTCATTTTCAGTTAATTTCCATTCCACATTTGTTTTGGGGGTTTACCACTCATATTGGTGAAAATGGTGGGTTTTGAAAATTTGGGCCAAACCGTGAGCCCAATTCCAGATTTAAAAACAAATTTAGTTTCTTCTATAAATCCATCAATTTTTACTATTTTATACCCATTATACTTTTCAATTGGAATAACCTGATATATTAAAATCATCATATCACTTTGGACCACATAGAAATCTAATATCATGATTGATATTGGTTTTTGATTAAGGTAATGGGCCTGCCCGTAGGACCATTTCATACTTTAAATATGTTAATTAATGTTTTTATATCTCATTCATTTTTTACTTTTTTCCCATGATTCCAACTCCCTCTCATATCCAATATCCCTAGGAGCATACCCATTATCTTTTTCACAAATTTGGAGCTCATTTGTACTACACATTAGGGAGATCTTTCCTTCTCTTTCTCAAATTGACCGGATTTGACAAGGTAAAATGAATCTTTCATAACTCCTTCAATTTTAACCCTTTTTTCCCAATTTCAGACTCCACACGACCTAATATTACTCCATAAAACCTAAATACCAGTTTTAGGTACTTGGAGATTCATATTTTGGTGTATTATGGCCGATTGTTAATGATATTTCATGTAAGGGAATTCCTTCTTGGCTCATTCCATCATCTTTTAGTTTTATTTCCTCTTTCTTAATGTTACTCATGTCCAAAAGTTGGAGTTCGATCCTAAGGTATGATTTGGTATCTTTTGGGTCAATTGTTTTTGGACTAAGTCTGGATTAATATTCCTTGTGGTGCGGTGGTGGTGCACTTAAGGTTTCACACCAAGTTTTGAGGGTTTCGAATCAAAAGGTAGGTGATTCTATGTGTAGACATTTTATGAAGAGTTATCTTGGTTGGTTTATTAATTTATAATGTTTATAATCTTTTTCTATGCTGTGGAAACTGTATTTGATAGATTTGGTTAAACATTTAATTTTTAGTTTCATTTTAGCTTGAAATTAGGTACTTTTCATGTGTGACCCTTGTGGTAATGATAGGGTTTATTTTATAACATATGAAAGTAATTTATTAGTCTTGAAAGGGGATTACAATTATGGTTTGTTAATTATTTATTTTCATGTGGGCCTTTAAAAGTGGTTTTTGAGTGAATTTAAGGTGTAAAACCATGTTGTACTTTTTTCAGGTGATTTATGAATACGTGTGTTTTTCACGTGTATCTTTGTGGTACTATTTGATGTATTTTTATAACACTTGGGGGTGGTTTAATAATTATTTTAGGGATGAAAATTTTGTTTAGGATTGGTATTGGTATTATTCTGGTTTTGAATGAGGGATTTGAACTGGGTTTAGTGTAAAAACAATGGTTATGCATCTTGGGTTTTGTTTTAAAAAAATTGAAAATATTTTATTTTGATAAAAAATGTTGGGAAAGTGTGTATATGTACTGTTTGGGTGAGTTTGTTAACCTAATGTGGGTTTTTTAATGGTAAAGTGGTGAGTTGAGATGTATAAAATTTTTAGAATGTTTTATAAATTTCCGAACTGTTTTACTAAATTGTGTTTTGTGTGCAAAACACGGGTGTAGGATGTTTCGTGTGAGTTTATTGATAAAATGAATTGTGAAGGTGAGAAGGGTATTATGTGACATGTGTGTGGGTTGTTATGTCAGTTTAATATCTTGTAATGGTTTTATAAATTTTTTTAAAGGATTTGTGGAAATGTTAAAGAAATGTTAAAAGTGTTATAGGCAATTTTTGTGTAAGTTAGATTTCAAAATGCATTTGAATAAAAATTGGAATTTGTGACTTCTGTGATGTAGATGGGGCTGTTTGTTTAATGTGTGATGTGTATGTGATATTTACATGTCAAAAATATACTTCTTGGATTTTTGAACATGGTTGAGCACCAAGGGAAACCTTGTGTATCTAGGTGGGTGGACGTGTACTAGTATGCTAGTGATCCCGTGGGGTTTGGCCTCAGTTTCACTTAGCAAAATTGATTCTTAAAACTCTAAATAAACTATTATGATGAAGATATTAGGGACCACTATGTTATGGGTATGTTCCCTTCTAGTGGCCCGTGCACGAGGATGGATATTTTTGATGGTTACTTTCACCAAGATATGAGGAACCTGTGACCCACAAGGAGCTAGTGCCTATGGGTTAATTTCCATTACATGTGATCATTAAATTCTTTGTACTTACTATTGGTATACGGTATTTTTGGCCTGAAAATTGAGTACCTTTGCAATTTATTTTAAAATTGTTGGTCCATTAAAATTTTCCCACATTAAAACTCTTTTCATTTATTATTGCACCCTTTAGAAAATTGTAACAAGCATTTTTTATTTATAAAAATTGCAATGATTTTTTTCATGAAATGTTTATCACATGGTATATCATAGTGGTGGTATCCTACAGGGCTTTCTCTCACACACTACTTACACCTTTGTGTGTAAGTAGACTTTCTTATTCTATGTCACAGGTTTGGGTACAGGGTTTACGCCTTTGGTTCGGGTTTTTAGCGGTCCATCGTGATGTAGTGTCATGGAGAAGGCTTGAGGGTGGTTCATCTATCCATGTGGAGGTTCATGGGATGTCATTTCATATGTTTTTACATTTTTAATGGTCTTCAATAATTGTTTAAAATTTTGTAATTTAGGTCTGAATTTCAGTAAAAGTTGTTTTGGTTTGAAAAATCCAGATTTGATTTCTTAGATTCATTAGTTGTTTTAAGTATACAAACTCGGGTAAATCAATCCCAATTATCATTTTTTGATACCCAGGCACTTGTTGCAGCCCGTACGGATCAAGAACTCCCTTCGGGCCCTGTAATGGGCTAGGTTTAGTGCCAGTTTTGGTGGCGATCATATTACGTTCGTGACAAAATGGTATCAGAGGAGGTTCACTCTATTTGAGTCATGTTATTTGGGAAATAGTCAGGATAGTATGGAGTTTATATTGTCGAGACATGAAATTCTAATTATGGGCAGTGTTCTTAATCACCACACCCCATGACGGGATTCAAGACACCAGGGGATGTCAGGATTTATCTATGTCCTTTAGTTTTCTTGGTCCGATGATGATTAGGGGAAATGAAAAGGGAGTTGGGTTAATGGTCTTAGTGAGATCGCAGGTGTTGTAAAGCCATGTGAAGAAAAGGATATTCCCTTGAACAATCACTTTTATGGTGAAGTGACTGGAATATTGCTGGAAAGCCTATGTCTATGTCACCCACTGAAACTATTTTCCTCCCGCATTGTTTTGTGCTTTAGATTTGAAATCTTGAAACTTTGGTTTAAAGTGGCTTGGTTTTAAGAAGCATAAAGTTTTTGTGAAATTATTTTTAAATAAAGAGGGAGTGGTTTGATTTATGAAATAGTGGAACTGAATTTTCATAGTTGTTTTGAAACGGAAAATAGTGTGCTTACAACTCTTTTTAAAGCAGAACCATATTGAATTTGGTTTTCAAAAGTGCTTCCAATATAGTTTTCTAAACAATTAAAGGGTATTTTAATGGGATGAGATGTTTTGAAATTGATTTTATTAACTTGAATGTGAGTTCTTTTCTAAATGTTTGTGTCCTTATGAAATGTTTTGTAAGAAGTGAATTTGGATTTTGATCTCATTATTAGCAGTTTTGAGAAAAAGGTCGGGTTAGTTAACCATTTTGTTTTTGAAAAGTGAAAAGATTTTTTGTTTTATCCTTTAGTATTTCAAGGGGATAACACATGAATGGTGTCATATGGTATTATGTATTGTTCATGGAATTACTGGATGAGTTTCGGGACGAATATGTGGAGGTTTCTCGGTGTGGCACAAAAACATGAATGTGTGAGGCCCATGGGGTACCCTTGGTGGATACGCTAACCGCTGAACCGTTGGTTTTCAAAAAAAAAACAATTATTAGAGACATGATGTCTTGATGAATTATTTGGGATGGTGTATATTGTGTGTTTTTGGAAAATGTTGATGGTGTGGGTTGTTTTGAGTCCAAGAACCCCTCCTATTCGAACAGTGTTTTGGGTTTGTGTTTGGTCAGTAAGCTGGGTTGAAGGACCGATTAGTAGTCTCCTATGATATATTTTTTCGGAAACCATTACAATTGTTCCATTAATGTTTTTGGATATGTTTTGTGGATTTTTTTTACCAATGGACCAGCTTCGTTGCGTCCTTGTGTTCTCCAATTGGATAAGGTACGCCCCTATTAAGGGTTAGTGCACAACTGAAGTGCAACCAGGATTGTTTCACCGTTGGAAACTCCACCAGTTTATTAATGTAAAAATATTTTCTTGAGCATTGTAGAATGATTCTACAGCATCTAAACTCTTATTTTTTTCAGATCCTTTTGTTGTTGAAGAGTTCTCGGTGATGGTCGAAAGAGACCTTAGTTCCTTAAGCTACCAGATTCGTCAAAGGTAGAAGTTGTATGGGGTTTTCAGAATGGATATTGTCTAAGAGGGCCTCTAAGTCCTTTGTAGTCTTTTCGAAGAAGGGATTTATGATAGACAACCTGTGTGGCAAATCTAGCCACGGGAGGCTGTTATCGAAACTTTTTGGAATGTTGTGATGTTTGGGGATGTTGTATAAGGCCCCCTCCTTGTATTATTTCTATCAGTCGTTTTGGTCATGTTCGGTGACACGATGTGATGTCGCGTTCTTGTTTTATTGTAAAGGTGAAGTTGTACAATATTATGGGTGTCATTTTTTCAGATTTGTTTATCCTTTTGGGAGATCTCGACTTCCTCTATTTTAGAGGATGGTGTTTATATGTGTCCTTTATTTCTGTTTATTCTCACCAAAAGAAACACGGTGTGATGTGAGTGCATCCTCTATACCCTTATTTCAGTGAAATTACAAGTTAGGGTAAAGTGAGTTTTGGAGTGTGTTATGTCTTGGGGAACCCATCTAGGATTTCATGTAGTTTTTTGAAGCATTATAAGAATAAATTCTATTCGGTGGTTTCCAAATCCTAACTGCGGGGATGATGATGCTTCAATCATCCCAACTCCAGCCATAGGTCCCGGAGAGAAGCTGACACATAGTCAAAGGAAATACCAGTGTAGTTTTTAACATTATACAATGAATAGTTCTCAGTATGAGATAAGGTAATAGTTTAAACATTTGGTGTTGTAATCATGCTTCTTTTATTCTTGTTCGGTGAAAAGAGGTGGAGGGCCTCATCCCCAGGTTATCTCCCAAAGACTTTATTTTTCCATTTTGTTTTCTTTTGGGTTTGGGGGAAATGTTTTAGATTTGTCTAGACATGTTTAGTGCACATTTATTAGTAACCATTCCCCAGAAAACCATGTAGGTATAAGGATCCACATGGTTAGCGCACAGTATCCCAAACTGTGCGGGCTAACCGTGCGACCATCCCAACTTTTTATGTTTTGGGGTCTTTCTGTACTAGCCCATATTGGTATGTTAAGATGGTTGGTTCTTATGGAGTTGAGACCCACTGTGAGTCTCATGTATATTATTTTGAATATGTATAATGGTATTCTACCCCTTGTACTGGGGAGTTATTTTAGTGCTCCCCTTTTAGTGTCTTGATTCTGTCTCGGAAAAATTTAAGTTGTCTCTTATGATGGGAAGCCCATTTGTGTATCCTTGTACCAGTAACTCACTTTTTTCCATGCTATTGGATAGGAAGTGGTTATTCTCTTTCGGATCTATATAAACACCTACATATTCCTTGGGTAACCATTGGGGTTGAATAGTGTCAAATGGTTTAGTTATATCAAGGTAAGTGTAACTTTGTTTGATGTTCTTGTCTGTTTGGGTAAATTGCTTGAGCCTTGTTCAGATAGTGTTTGAGGATTTTTATTTTATGATAAATCTTGAATGTACATGATCATTAAAGTAAAGAGTTTTATGTTTTGTTTGTGAATTTTTTCTTTCCTTAATTGATCATTGGTGGTGGTTTTGCCTTTGGGGGCGAAGCTTAGCAAAGGAGTCCATTTCTGCCTTTCGGTTGGGTTTGGTTTTTTCTTTGTCCTCGATGTGGATTTCCGAGGGAGGAATTATTTATGATGGGGATAATTGTAATAAACTTGTATTTTATATTCATTTTTCATTTAATTTCCATTCCTGATTTGTTTTGGGGGTTACCACTCATTTTGGTGAAATTGGTGGGTCTTGAAATTTTGGGCCGAACTGTGAGCCCAATTTTAGATTTAAAAAGAAGTTTCGTTTCTTCTATACCTCCTTCATTTTTAACTGTTTTATATCCATTCAACTTCCCAATTGGCATACCCTGATATATTAAAATCACCATATCCCTTTGGAAAAACATAGAAATCCAAAATCATGATGGATTTGGGTTTTTGATTAAGGTAATGGGCCTGCCCGTAGGCCCATTTTATGCTTTAAATATATTTTTTAAATTTTCCATATCTCATTCATATTGTACTTTTTTCCCAACATTCCACCTCCCTATAAAAGACACTATCCCGAGGTCACCCCCATTATCGTTTTCCCAATTTTCGAGCGTATTTGAACTGCGAATTAGGGAGATCTTTCTTACACATTCTCAAATCGTCCAGATTTGACGAGGTAAAATGAGTCTTTCATAACTCCTTCAATTTTCATCCTTTTCCCTAATTTCAGTCCCCACATGTCCTAATTTGTCTCCTTCAAACCTCCATACCAGCTGTGGGTACTTGAAGATTCATATTTTTGTGGATTAGGACCGATTTTATCATGATATTTCAAGTAAGGGAATTCCTTCTTGGTTCCTTCCATCATCTTTTAGTTTTATTTCCACTTTCATAAAGTTACTCATGTACAGAAGTTGGGGTAATATCCTATGGTCTGATTTGGTATGTTTTGGGTCAATTTTTGGTGATCTAGCTCTGGATTTATATATTTTATGGTGCGGCCTTGGTGCACATAATGTTTCACACCAAGTTTTGAGGGTTTCGACTCAAAAGGTAGGTGATACCGTGTGTAGACATTTTATGATGAGTTAACATGCATGTTTTATTAATTTAGAATGTTTATAATCTGTTTTGTGTGTTGTTAAAACTATTTTTGATGGATTTGGTTAATCATATAATTTTTAGTTGCATTATAGCTTGAAATTGGGTACTTTTAATTTGTGGCTCTTGGGATAATGACAAGTTTTAGTTTATAAAATATGAAAGTGATTTATTAGTCTTGAAAGGGGATTCCAATTCTGGTTTGTTAATTCTATATTTTCACGTGGGCCTTTAAAAAAGGTTTTTGAATGAGTTTAAGGTGTAAAACCATGTTGTACTTCTTGAAGGTGATTTATGAAAACATGTTTTTTTTCATGCGTATCTTTGTGGTATTATTTCATGTATATTTATAACACTTGGGGGTGGTTTAATAATTATTTTTGGGCTAAAAATTCGGTTTTTGATTGGTATTGGTATGATTTTGGTTTTGAATTAGTGGTTTGAAATGGGATTACTGTGCAAACAATGGTTATACCTCTTGGGTTTGTTTTATAAAAATTGTAAATGTTTTATTTGGCTAAACAAAGTTGGGAAAGGGTGTATATGTAATTTTTGGGTGAGTGTGTTAACCTAATGTGGGTTTATGAATGGTACAGTGGTGATTTAAGATGTCAAACATTTTTATAATGTTTTATAAAATGCCTAAATGTTTTACTTAATTGTGTTTTGTGTGTGAATCGCGAGTGTGGGATGTTTCATGTGAGTTTATTGATAAAATGAATTGTGAAGGTGAGAAGGGTATTATATGACATGGGTGTGGGATGTTATGTGAGTTTAATATCTTGTAATGGTTTTATATTATTGTTTAAAGGATTTTTGGAAGTGTTAAATAAATGTGAAAACTGTTGTAGGCAATTTTGGTATGAGTTTGATTTCAAAATACATTTGAATGAAAAGTGGAATTTGTGACTTGTGTGGTGTACATGGGGATTTTTGGTTAATGTGTGAATTCGAAGTTATATTTTCATGTGAAAACTATACTTCTTGGATTGTTGGACTTGTTAGAGAAAAAGGGGAAAGCCTGGGTATCTAGGTGGGTGGACATGTACTAGTATGCTAGTGATCCCATGGGGTTTGGCCTCAGTTTCACTTAGCAATATTGATACATACAACTATAACTAAACTATGATGATTATTATTATTGGGGACCACTAGGTTATGGGTATGTTCCCTACTAGTGGCTCGTGCATGAGAACATATATTTGTGATGGTTAATTTCACCGAGATACGAGGTACCTGGTACCCACAACGAGCTAGTGCCTAGGGGTTATTTCCCATTACTTGTTCTCATTAAATTCTTAGTACTTACCGTCAGTATATGGTATTTTTCGCTGGAAAATTCAGTAGCTTTGGTATTTATTTTAAAATTGTTCGTCCTTTAACATTTTTCCACATGCAAATTGTTTTCATTTATTATTTCATCCTTTAGAAAATTGTAACAATAATTTCTTATTTATAAAACCTGAAATCTTTTTTGTATTGAAATGTTTATCACATGAAATCGTATAGTTGTGGCATCCTACTGGGATTTTTCTCACACCATACTTACACCGTTGTGTGTATGTAGACTTTCGTATTTTATGTCATAGGTTTGGGTACAGGTTTTAGGCCTTTGGTTCGGGTTTTTTGCGGTCTATCATGATGTTGTGTTATGGAGATGGCTTGAGGGTGGTGCCTCTATCCTTGTGGAGGTTCTTGGGCTGTCATTTCATGAGTTTGTACATTTTTAATGGTCTCAAAACATTGATTACAATTGTGTAATTCCGTTCTGAATTTTATAAAAAGATGTTTTGGTTTGAAAAATCTAGATTTCATTTCTTGAATTCATTTGTTTATTTAAGTATACAAACTCAGGTAAATCATTCCCAATTTTCAGTTTTTGATACCTAGGCACTTCTGCCAGCCCGTTGGGATCGGGAACGCCATTCGTGCCTTGTAACGGGCCAGGTTTGGTGCTGGTTTAGGTGGCGATCAGATCTGATTCATGACAGAGATAGTCAGGTTGCATGGAGTTCCCCTTTCCATTGTATCTGATCGTGATCCTAGGTTTACTTATATCATTTAGAAAGTCCTTCAGAATTCATTGGTTACTAAATTAAATTTTTGTACATATCTTCATCCTCAATCAGATGGGCAAATAAAATGAATAATTCAGACATTTGAGGATATGTTATGTGCTTGCTCGATGGATTATCAGGGAATTTGTGACCAACATATTTATTTGGTTGAATTTTATTATAATAACTGTTTAATTACAGTATACAGATGGCTCCATTTGAAGAATTATATGGAAATCATTGTCAGACTCTATCTTTTTGGGATAAATTATGTGAAGTGAAGCTGATGGGACCAAAATTGGTAAAAGAGATGGAAGAGGTAGTTGAGTTGGAAGAGAATATCTCTTATGAAGAACAACCAGTTCAGATTCATGACCATAGAGAACATGTATTGCAGAATATGGAAATTCACCAGGTAAAGGTTTTGTGGAAAAACCACATGGTTGAGGAGGCAACATGGGAATCTAAAAATACTATCAGGCATAATGCCCCCCACTTTTATTGATAAATGAATAAAAATTGCGAGGACACAATTTCTTAAACGGGGGAAGGATGTAAAATCCCAAGTAAATGAATAATAAGAAATTTTTATACTCATTAATATTTTTGAATTAAATATTAATTTTACTTTTAAAGGGTTTCTATGTTCGATAGCATACCTGATACGCAGCAACAAGTTTCTTTTGAATCTTAGGTTTCACACTAATAATATAATATTATTATTTTAAATTGTAGTTTACTCCTAGTAGTTTTATTGGCTGGAATGAATGACAGTAACTAAAATATGATTACACATGTTTTATTTGTATTTAATTTTATCAAATAAAATTTAGAGGCCTAAAATGTGAATGAAATTAATATTAAGCATAATTTACATTAAAAGGCCAATTTTCTGCCTTTTAATGGAGAACCCTCATTAAATCAATTTATGGACATCATAATATGTTCAAATTGACCAAATATAATCCTTCATCATAATGGAGACATCAAATTTTACATTGGGTGATTTATTTGGTATTTTTCTGATAAAGTACATTTTTAAATGAATAGTGAAAAATAGTGTAATTTAATTCAAAATTTCATTTTATTCTAATTTATTTATATGGTTATATTATCTTTTTAATTGGTTTTAAATTGAAATTCTAATATATATTTACCATTTTAATTAATGTTGGTCATTTAACGTAATTTCACTTTGAAGTTGGGCATAAAAAATTATCAATCTTTTGATAATAATTATTTTTTAAAAACACGTTATTTGTTTTAACAACAGGAATTAATTTTTAAATTATTTAATTCCACTTCTATGTTTTGAATTTGGAAAAATAGAAAAAAAAACTTTGAATTCAGAATATCAAATAATGCTTAGGCTGTATTTTTTGTATTTTTCTGAAAAACTTCAATTTTTGACGAATAGTGACACCACATAGTGGTTGTTAAAAATTTAACTTTATCATTTAAATTAAATTTTACCACATCTGTGAATTGAATTTAAAAAATACGACATATATGGTTTTTTTCATAAAGTAAAATGTGGTTCATTATGATGAGAGTAATTTTTGGTGAATAGTATCTTTTGAGTTTTATTTACCGCAGTTAAAGGTAAATAAGGTAATTCAAGGTAAAAAGAATATTATAATAATTCAAAGTTACCTTAACACTTTTCCTAAACATATTGTATGAGTCATTAACGATCATGGTCATCTTTGGGTATATTGTGGGACCCCTTTGATCCACATGGAAGTGATAATGACAATTTAGATTAATTAATATAAAGTAATGGCCAAAATGACATAAACAAAAATCATTTAGTAATTAATATTTATATGGTGTTATATAAGTCCTATTTTCGACTACAAATATTATTTGGAAAGATTAAATGATTTCATATATCATGGAATTTTGTTTACATTTTTTTTACAAGGAATAAAGTAAATTATTTATGACATGATAACGAGGCAGTATATAACTCATTAATAAATCATTTAAATAAATAATATTATAATGATTAAAATATTATCCAAAACATGTCCAATTCTGATTGGATGATTTTATTTCGACCATGAATCATCTTATCATTGACTGTAATGTTTTTTGGACAATTAGAAACTGAATGTCATTATATTTTAAATTAAAAGGTTCACACTTTCCTAAAGAGCCCCTCCTCCCACTTATAAAAGTGGACCACATCAATCAAATTCCTCACACCTCTCAATCCATTTGGCTCGTCCATCCTCTGCCCAATTAATCTCTCAACATACCTCTCCTCCTCCTAGAAGCCATACATTAGGTAGAAGGAAGTCCAAGAAGTCCTTTCGTTCAATCCAAAGGGAGTTATTCAAATTAATGGTAACAGTTTCTCATAAATTGTTTTCTTTTATATTCCTTCTCCAACCCCTAAAATAGTTTTATTTATTTTAATTTGTAACAACACCAGTATCCTAAATATTCTAGGATGTTTTATGAGAATTAGTTGAACTACACTTACACACACCTCCATCTAATGGATGGAAAACATAATGTTTCTATGGATGGAAAACTAAGGCCTCACAAAATGATGATTATTCAATTACATCTTACCGCCTCTAATGGTGGAAATTATGATGGGACTGTATTTATATATTATATATATTATTATTATGATATCATTATGCATCTGTACTTCCCAATTATATGAAGCATTTATGGTCTCCATAGTGGGTAAATATGATAATCTCATTTGAGGAAGTGCGGACAACCGCCCCCTCAAAGTGATGTGACTCGTTAATTATTTATGTGGGATGTATAAAGTATATATTTAATGATATTATATATGATATTATACTGTGATTATAATATAACTCTTTTTAATTATGTTTAAATTCCATTAAAATAAGAAATATAAAAGAAAGCACTATTCATGTGTACGTACGACTTACCATCTCCATTAACAGTGCATTTCGTTTCTTACCTCGATGTACTATTATAAATACATGTACATGCTGGATATATATGATATATATGATATATATAATCTTGAATATCATTCTGGATATAATGAACCTTTGGCCACATGAACAACTTGTAATTATAAGAAGTCCATTTTTGACTCAAGTACCAAATATTGACAAAACGAACGTTATTAACTTAAATAGTTACATAATGTTTATAACAAGGTAATAAGTGATATAAAAGGAATAATAAACAATAAGAGTTTTCTAAAAAAAATTGAAATTAACTTTAGTATATTGTTGAGGATATTAAGGAAATATCGATTTATGTCAGACATGAGATAAATGACTTCGTCTGAATCTCCTTTCATTGAGGCATATTTTGATCTAATAGAAGACTTTATTTTATATGTTCTATAAAAACATTTTATTTTTCATTTTACTCAAAGGGAATACTTTTATACTAATCGTTTTAATAAACAACAAAAAGGAATGTTTTGTTAATATACATGGTGACAACGACCTTTCCACCACCGCGAGAATTATTTTATCTTTGGCTTCCATAACAAGACGGAATGTTTTTAAAATGAAAAATAAATTGCATATACTCTTTTTATGTATTTTTTTTATTGAAAATGATTTTTAAAATGGATTAATTATTTCAATATCTTAAAATGATATGTTATTTTTGCAATGTGGAAATGTTATCTTTCCTTTATGCTAATGTTATGTGTTATGATAATGTTATGGTTCATTGGTATTATTTATGTATACGAGTGGTTCCATGATAAAACTAGGTCGGGTGAGCCCGAGATACCTCTCAAACGCATTGGGTAACATGATGGAGGTAAACGTGAATGTTTCTCCAAAGATATTTAGTTAATATACTATTATGAGTATTCCAAAGTAAATCCCTATGTAGCTGTGACAACTATAAAGTAAGTATGATATATATGTCACAAGTTACCTTTATGATTTATGATTTCTATGTTCCTTTCATAAATATTATGATTTCATGACGTATGTAAAAGATTTAATGTTTTGTATGTATTTTTGAAAAAAAAATCATTCCTTTTTTTATAACCCTTACTAAAATTTTTATGCTCGTCCCATGTTTTTGAAATGTTTTTTGCAGGACATAATGTGGAATAGGGTCATTGATTGAATCACAGAAAATTCATGTTGTCTTAAACCTGGAACTAGACATATCTCTTTTTTTCAAGAGTCCATTTTTTTAAAAACAAATGGATACTGGGTGGAAGTGTCTACTTTGTAAATTTTTTTTGAAATGTATTAGTTATGGCTTAATTCTATAAAACTCTAAACCTAAAAAGATGCTCAATGTGAAGTATTCATTTAATTCAATATTCAGTAATGATAAAGGCCAGGTCCTTATAGTTGGTATCATATGTTAGTTAAGATATCTTTTAGAGTTAAGGTATTGTTAAATTAATATCCATAGATATTGGAAATCATATATAAGTTACAGATTATCATGTTTCTTCACAGAAGATATTTCTATGTTCAGAATGGTTTTTCGAAGAGGAAACATGGCATCCATTTTGGGAAGATATCAGGAGGAATACAACCTTCCAAATCAGTAACCTGAGATGGTCAGAATTGTAACGGAACAGTTTGTTGTAGTGATGGAACTATTGACTCATGCTATAAATGGTGGTGGTATTCATGCACGAGATCAGCCATATCAACCATAGATGAACATGTCAGTATTAGATCATTTCATGAGGCAACATCCCCCATCATTCAGAGGATCATCTGACCTTGTTCTATCAGAAGAGGGATTATAGTGCTGGAGAAGATTTTTTATGCCATCGGTTGTTCATAACATCAAATGTTTAGTCTTGTTGTTTACCGTTTTGAAGGTGAAGATGATCAGTAGTGGTCGATGGTGAAAAATATCAGGGATAATGAGGAGATTGATGCTCATGATTGGGATGAAATAAACATTATGATTCTTGAGAAATATTTTCCTTAAGTGGTTCATCTTAGGATGGAAAAACAATTCTTGGAATTGAGGCAGGAGTATGAATCAGTGGATGCTTACGAAGAAAAATACAATCCACTAGAAAGGTATGCTCCAAATTTAATATGAGATCTTGATGGTAAAATCAACCATTTTTACTCAGGATAAAAGCCAAAGTATCGAAGGGATTTAGCTTCATGTGAGTTCAAAGGTTATGAAAAACTTGTTTGTGGTGAGGAGAATGTGGAAATTAATTTTTCTGATGATCAGGTATTATTTGACAAAAAATAGAACAAGAGGTCAAGGTGGCAGGTGAAAGGGAATAACTCTTCAGAAAAGTATAATGGTAAGAAACATATGTTTAAAGTTTGTGAAAATTGTGGTAAAAAGCATGTTGGGGAATGTCTTTTGAATTATGGTATGTGCTACGTATGTGGTAAAATGGGACATAAGGCTCGTAATTGCACTGAAAAAGATCCGGGTAATGGTAATACAAAATCTGATTTACAATCAGTCAAATTTTTTAAGTGAAATGAAATTGTTCATTTTGAAAATGTGTGTCCAACAAAAAACTCAACCGAATGGAAGAATACAGACTACAAGAAGAAAGGGGTGGGTTAATCATTTGCAACTACTTAAGTAGATGTTGGTCCATCAAATGATGTTGTATCAGGTACACTGTTTGTTTGTTCAGATTATGCCAATCTGTTGCTTGATTCATGGTCTATACACTCTTTCATTTCAGAGAAGTTTTCTAGTAAATTGATAATTCCATCTCAATATATGAATACAGAACTTATGGTAAAAACACCTGGAGGAAATGTTTAGACAAATATTAAACATAAGAACATTCATATCCTTGTGTGTGGAAATAATCTACCTGTAAACCTTATTTTTTTCCCTCTAGTAGAGTTTGATGTTATATTGGGCATGAATTTGATTTCTATTTATCAAACTAAGATTGACTCCAGAGCTAAAGTGGTTTATTTTCAGAATGATTTTCAGTTTCTATACAAAAATGAACCCTTTATATTGAAAACATATCAGGAAGCTGAAAAACTAATAAAAGATTGAAATGAATGTTACCTTGAACATATTGTTTAAAAAAAGGAAATGTTCAGATTAATGATGTTCCAGTGGTAAATGAGTACCTTGATGTTTTTCCTGATGTGTTTCCTAGTATTATACATGATCGAGAAGTTGAATTTTCTATTGACTTAGTTTCGTATGCTAATCCAATTTCAAAACCCCCATATAAAATGTCTCCAATTAAACTTTTAGTGTTAATGAATTAATTTCAAGTGTTATTAGATAATGGCTTCATTCGACCTAGTATGTCACCATGGGGTTCTCCTATCATGTTTGTTAAAAAAATATAGTTCAACGAGACATTGCATTGATTATAGAGAATTGAATAACAACACTATTAATAATAAGTATCCTTTACCTCATATCAATGATTTATTTGATCAAATTCAGGTAGCGTAGTATTTTTCCATGATTGACGTGAGTTCGGGATACCATCAATTTAAAGTAAAGGAAGAAGACGTTCCAAAGACCATGTTTCGTACTAGATATTTCCATTAGGAATTTTTTGTTATGCCTTTTGGGTTAACCAATGCACCTAAATTATTGATGGATCTTATGAATAGAATTTTCTGTGAGTTCTTGGATAAGTTTTTGGTTGTGTTCATTGATGATATTTTGGTTTATTGAAAAAGTAAATAAGAACATGAATTTCATTTAAGGGTTTTCTTGCAAACCTTAAAATAAAAGAACCTATTTGGGAATTTCAGAAAGTGTGAGTTTTGTTTACAAAAAATTTCTTTCTTTGGTTACATTGTTTTAAAAAATATCATAACTATTGATCCAACTAAAATGAATGTTGTTGAAGAATGTACAAGGCCCACAAATATAACCGAGATTCGTAGTTTTATTGGTTTGGCTGGTTATTTCTGGAGCACTGTGGAAATTTTTTCACGGTAATCTAGTCCCATGACTAAGTTAATCCGAAGAGGTGTTAAGCTTGTCTGGACAAAATAATGGGATGATTGTATTCCAGAATTGAAAAGAATATTGGCGAATGCTTCAGTTTTGGCACTACCTTCCAGAAATGGTGAGTTTTTTATCTACAGTGATGCTTCGTTGAAAGGACTTGGTTGTGTCTTAATTCAAAATGATCAGGTAATTTATTATGTTTCACATCAGTTGAAACCACATGAGTTAAATTACCCTACACATTATTTGGAATTAGCTGTAGTTGTTTTTTCTTAAAAAATTTGGAGACATCAATCTTATGGAGTGAAGTGTGAAATATATACTGATCTCAAAAGTTTTATGTGTATATTCACTCAGAATGAATTTAACATAAGACAGAGGTGATGGTTGGATTTAATCAAGGATTTTGATTGCACGATCCATTACCATCCGGGAAAAGAAAATAAAGTGTCTGATGTTTTTAGTCGAAAAATTAATGTCTCATTAGCCATGATACGTTTGGGACAATAACCTTTAGTTTTTTATTTGATTAACTCTGAAAGAGAAGTTTTTCGTGCAGGGAATTCATATGTTTTGGTTCAAGTGTTAGTGAAATATTCTCTATCAGACTGAATAAAGGAAGATCAAAAAGAAGACAGTGAGTTGTAGAAAAGTAGTGTTGGTTCAGCAGGGTAAGTTTCCTAAATTTAGCATTGATAATTATTGTGTTTTGAGATTTGGGAATAGATTATGTGTACCTTGTGATTCAATGATGAATAATGAGTTGTTATGTGAAGCTCATAGTTCTTTGTTTTCAGTTCATCCTAGTAGTACTAATATGTTCAGATATCTTTAGGAGTATTACTGGTGGGATGAAATGAAAAGAGATATTGCTGATTATACCTTGAAGTGTTTTACTTGTCAGCAGGTTAAAGCAGAGCGTCAGTTACCGAAAGGGATTCTTCAGCCTCTACCGGTGCCAGAGTGGAAATTGGAAAATATATCCATAGACTTCATTGTGGGATTACCAAAGACATCTTGAGGTAAAAATTCAATCTAGTTTAGAGTTGACCGATTGACTAAATCCACTCATTTCATTCCTATTAGAGATACATTGTCTCTAGATCAACTTGCTCGGTTGTATGTAAAAGAGATTGTCAGGTTACATGGAGTTCCCCTATCCATTGTATCTGATCGTGATCTCGGGTTTATTTCTAACATTTGGAAAGGCCTTCAGAAGTCATTGGGTACTGAATTAAATTTTAGTACATATTTTCATCATCAATTAGATGGGAAGTCAGAACGAACAATTCAGACATTGGAGGAAATGTTACATTTTTTCTTGATGGTTTATCATGGAAGTTGGGACCAACATATTTATTTGGTTGAATTTTATTATAATAACAGTTTTCATTCCAGTATACAGATGGCTCCATTTGAGGCATTATATGGAAAGCGTTTTCAAACTCCAGATTTTTGGGATGAAGTAGGTGAAAGGAAGTTAATGGGACAAGAATTGGTAGAAGAGATGGAAGAGGTAGTTTAGTTGGAAGTGAATCTCTCTTATGAAGAACAAAAATTTAAAATTCTTGACAATAGAAAACAAGTATTGCAGAATAAGTTAATTTACCAGGTAATGGTTTTGTAGGAAAACCACATGGTAGAGGAGGGAATATGGGAATCTAAAAATGCTATGAGGGATAAATATCCCCACCTATTTGGATAAGTGAATAAAAATTGCGAGGAAATTTCCAAAAGGGGTGATGGATGTAACATCCCAAGTAAATGAAGAATAATATATTTTTATACATATTAATATTTTTGAATTAAATTTTATTTTTACTTTAAAATGGTTTCTATGTTCGATAGCATACCTGATACGCAACAACGAGTTTCTTTGTAATCTTACGTTGCACACTAATAATTTAATCTCACAAAATGGTTTTAAATGGGTGATTTGTAATATCTTATACATATTTTCCAAATCTTGTTGAATATCTATCAATTTGAGTTGATTCCAAATGTTATGATCCTCTAAATTTACTCTTATCTTTACATTATTTACGTTTTTACACTAGTGTTCACTGCATTCTTATTTATTTATATTTAATCTAAATTAAATAGAGTAATTTTAAATTTATCATGGTAATTTAACATATATGGATTAATATTCATCTTTCATAGTGTATTGGACTTCTCATGCATTGATATCATCATTATTTTCTATGTTGTTTATTATAGTTCAATTCGTTACTATAGGAATATGTGATGATGATTTTTTATGATTTTTTCATTAATGTAACTGTTATATAGATTTTTTATTATGTATTTTTGTAGATATTTATTATATCTATTATAAATTTATTCTATATAATTGAGATTACCTATCATGATTTACTAATATTCTTATCATGTAATTTTTTTAATGGTATGTGATCCATGATACAAAAAGTAAATATTTATAATGCATAATTAAATGTAATATTTTCAAATTTGATGCTTTTTATTTATTCCAAACGGTTTTAATGTTATCATTGAATATTTTAAAGAATAAATTATTGTTTAATGATGTAAAAAATCATTATTTGATCATCCCCCTAAAAATAATGTTTTTCACCATTTTAATGATTATTTAAATATGGAATTAAATTTAATGTTGGATTGGAATTATGGTTGGATATGTCCTTTACATTAATTTATTTTTAAGAGAGATGTGATTTTAACCAATGTGACATAAAAATGTAATATTTATTTTTTAATATATTTTATGTATAAAATTTTATAGGTGGTATAGTATGACTATTTTTTAATTGGAAGGATATATGCTATAATATTAAATGATTATGATCACTCTAGTTTTCCCAATATATTAATAGTATCTTTTTTGGATAATTTCTATTTTATATAAATATTTATGGTATATATGGGTTCATGTGATGTAAGGATACCATGACAGGATATTAGATCAATTCCACCAAATATATTTACAATATTGTCTTTATTGGGGGATATTATGTTATACCATAATGATTGAAGCATTTGATCACTTTTAATCCTCGCAATGGATTGTGATCACTAATAATTTCCAAAAATAGATTCTATAACATTGTTCACCATATAAAGATATTATTGCATTGAACAATAATAATCCTTGAACAACTCTAACTACATTCATAAGTTAATACTGATATATTTTTTGTGTGAATATATAATGATACATTTATTATTAATGTATATATAACACATATCCCCGTAGAGATCAAACAACAACATCCTTAATGTCATACTCAATATATCCAATTCAAGAGCACATGTTCATAATTATCTATCATGGATCATTAAATGGTTGGAGGAACATTCCATCATATTTTCTTCTTACATGGTAACAAAAAACGTTATTTTTTTTACAAAACACTGAAGATCACAAATCCTTCACCACTAGTGGGTAATGGGGTCACTTTGATAGGGATTGGCCTCTTACATATCTCATTAAATAACACCTAAAATTCATCAAAAAAACAATATCACTCAATTACATGTATTTGTTATTATATGTCTTTAAAATAATGAGATGTTTCTTCAAAATCAATCATAGTACCTTGCTAATTGAAGGAAAATATGGATCTATATCATATATTTTTATCATTCCCCTGTATAATTTGTCACTATTTTTTAGGAATCTCTATTTACAATTTTATTTGTAATGAAATATACCATGAATGTTACTTTCTATATCTAAAAAGTAACATACTAAATTTTATATGTATGTTTTTCATTTCTCATTGTCACTTATATAATATTCAATTACACCTTTAATTCTTCCTGAATTTTAGAGTAGATAATTATTTCATCTATAAATTATAAAAAAACATTTATGGAGGTTATGCATTAATAATCCATTCATTACTTCCATGATGGTAGCTAGAAATTTAGTTATTCTAAATTTAATTAGTATGAACAAGTAGTACCAATATCTTGAACAAAAAGGATTCTTGAGAATTTCCCCCATTTCACCTTTACATTAAAGTATCCCCATGAATTATCCATTATCAAAATGTGAATGGATTTATATGACTAATTGAACATGTCATAAATTTATAGAATATGATCATTTCTCATTTCATGGTCCTAGTAATCTCATGATAATTAATGTACATAAAAATTAACACATCATTATTATTTATCAGAAGGAATGATTAATTCTATGATAATGATAATGGATTTATAAACAAAATATTTATATTTTATAACAGTTTCCTTTTAGGATACAAATGTATGACAATCCCCATTCTATATAGAATCTTTGATATTCAAAAAAATATCTAAATAATTTTTATTGATAAATGAATTTCTTTGTTATATTTAATACATGGTGATTCATTAAGAAAGACATCATCCTATTCCCACACAATGAATATTTCATCAATTAATATCTTTTCCATAGTATAAATATTTTTTTAGAAATGATTGGTCTTATGGAAATATTATATTTTCATTGGATAATGATTCAAATAGATATGCATCCCCAACATTTCATTTAAAAAGAATTAAAATGTGAGTTTTGATATAGGGAATAATACAATTCTCTCAAAAATTTATATTGTATCTATACATTGAAATAAATCCATTCCCAAAATTTATTTAATTTCTAAAAAATTAGTATCCTATGATTTTCTAGGAAATTCATCATATAACTATAATCATTTGAGAAGTTATATAATTGTATTTCAATAGTTTCCCCATTCTGAATATTAACCAACAACAAAACATCCATATTTTGAGGTGGTTTTTGAATTTGGGTACTAAAAATACATGATAATAATGAATGTATATAATCAATTCATATATGAAAGTTGAAATTAATGAATCGATAAAAGGAATTCCTTTTACTATTTGATTCTTATTATAATAATTTACATTTAAAAATTTACTATGGAACGAAATTACTTAAACTAGTACACCCATCAAATATGAACAAGAAAAATTTAAGGGATAACCCATAAATTACATAAATTACATAAAAATTGAATTTATTTATTTCAATCTAAGTTAATTATAGTCAATTAAAAATCATAATTTTTTTGTGAAACTATTTCTATTTTTAGTGTTTTATAAATTTCTCTTAAATTTATAAAATCATATCCCATTAGTGTTTCAAACCCTATTTATCCATGAATGTTTTTATCCACCATTTTAAAATTTATTTATTACCTAATACATCCTTTTTGAGGGTATTACACTTTTCAAAAACTCATATAGAACCACATCCACCTGTAGTATTCATATAGTTATTTTTTGTATAGAATCCACTTAATAAATATTATACAAATATTTTTGAGTGTTTTACTATGTTTATAAGGATTTATAATCCAAATCTCCAATAAAAACTAGAAATTGATCTGATATATACTATGAAAACCCATATATTTTATAGACATTATTACATGATGTATTATATTCATAAAAAATTAATAAAATCCCAAAAGATAAATTAAATAATATATATTTTAAATTATATACATACCAAAACAACATTCCACATGGTTAAAATGATATTATTTTAAACATAATTACATGCCCTTAAATATATAGTGATCTTATAATGCTGCCAAATATATCATGGGAATGTACATAATAAATGGATGACATATAAATCTTAGTAATAGAATAATAAAAACATAATATGACATGAGTAATCCATGTATGTAATGAGTCATATCAAGACGATATAAATTCGATTAAAAATAAATAAATGAGATTAAATCCAACATATGAATATAGAAACAATATAATAATGATTTTATAAGAAAAAATCAAGCCTAACCATAGACAAATCCTAAAATATATTTTATAGGATTACCTCCAATGAACTATACATGGTATGTGAGGATATAAAATATTACCCAATTCTTTTGAGGGAAATATTTTTCAAATAAAACCCATAAAATTAATATTATATGAATGAATTTTATTTCGCATTTATCATAAATCTAAAGAATATCATTGATCAATTTTAATTGCATTATTAAATATTGTGGGTTCATACATAAGAGTCCACAGTCAATGAAGAATAGGTAAAATTAGATGATTTCCCTTGATTAGAAATTGGTATGGTTATTTAAAACAATAAAATTAGGTGAAAAAATAATATTATAATTTAAAAAATATAATGATTATACGTAATTATTCATAGATATATTTAAGGATATTGATAGGTGGTGTATCATTAGTTGGGTATCATAAGGATATAAATTTTTTTGTTAAAATACATTACAACATTAAAAAAATCATAATGATTAGTTCAAAAATGTACGTGAAATAAAAAAGTAAGATAATAGGATTGCATTCCATGAGAGGGTAATTCTAAATGGTAGTAATGAGAATCATAATATATTTAGGGAACATTTGGAGGGATTTATAGAGATATATATAAAATATATCCATATTAAATAGTGTTTATTGAGGGGAATCTAGGAGGTTGTGTGGATATTTATAGAAAATAGAGTGGGATTATTTTTTGTTTACAATACATCAGATATGGACTCTATATGATAAAATTATAAAATGCACACATTATAACCTAGATTTTATAATGATTTAAAATATAGAATAGTGGTTTCAAATATTATATAATACCAAGAGCATAACACATTAAAATAGAACTATTGGAAATGAGGAAGTGTTTTATATTAAAAAAAATGATTTTATAATGGTAAAATTTATTTTTTTAAGATGAATAATTAATGGTTATTAAATAAATAAAAATAACATTTACAAAAAATTAATTTAAATTGTTAGACTATATTTGGTCATGTAATAATTATATATGGTTTTTTATATCTCTTTTTGTGTATTATGATGTCATAATATTGACAATATATTTATATCTTATTATGATTTTTCCAAAATATTTTACAATCTATAAAATTATGAAATTGTCTAAATTTACTTACATTGACATTCTGACTTCAAAAATAAAATTTATATTAAAAAAATTATTTTCTATATATTAGAATTACCATGTTTAAATAAACACCCACATTTATTGAATGTACTAGTTTTAATATTGTAAAAACTCTCAAACCCATATAAAGGATACATTGGGAATTATTTAATAATACTATCATTTTTATATAAATAATATTTTTAATCAATGATTACATATGAGAAAAAATGTGTCTTCAAAATTTGTGAATTTATTAAAATTAATTATTTTTGAGACCCACAAAATTTATATAATAATTTCTCATATCAATGAAATACGCAAAGTCTTGGTATTATTTTACCCACACAAAAAGAAAGGATAATATTCAATATCATCTATATTATATTAAAAATTCAGATAAACCACACTATCATTAATGACATTCAAGATCACATGACCAAAAAGAATCACGTGAATGGGATATGTGCTTTATATGATCTATTTGTCGTAAATGGAAGTCAGTGTAACAAGTCCTCCAGATATCATGATGGCTTCTAGATGTGTTCTAATGATCATGCATTAGAAACTAGATGATCCATTTATATATTGAAAAATTATTTCTAACAATAAACCAATCATTGATAAATTAAAATAAAAATAAGAAATAATCTTCAGGAAATATTAGTTATGTTTATTTTTATGAAAATTGATTACTTGATTCACATTATCCATTAAGGGTCATAATAAATATAAAATGAAATGTTGTCCAAGTCATGTGAAGGATATCATACATGACTCCTTATTCATTAGGTGTAATTTTGACATTTAATTTTAGTCTTTAAACTCTTTTATAAAGAACAGATGGGTGAACCCGGAAGTCATTAGGAAATATTGGATAGAAAATACTGTATAACTATGTGATGAACATATACAACAATATTAATATTAATGGGTTATAGATTTTGCGTGATTTGGGTTCAAATAATTGGAAGTATTTATGAGAATCAATATCAATCTCATAATGGGAGAAGTAAATCTAATCCTAATCTAGTGAAGGTTGTTTGAATTGATAACTAAATCATGAAAATGATATTGAACTATCAGATTCAATTATGTGAAATCCATTTTGGAATCCATGATTATTCATATAAAATCCCTTCAGCAACCAATTGGTTCAATAAATTTGGTGATGTTAGAGTGGTCCTGAAATTATTTCATATCATACGACATAAATATTGCATCATTGGAGAGATGTAGTTTGATTATAAGAATCACGTGTTATATTAATAAAAATATGTTCTTCCACTAACATAATACAATATATGTAAATTAATATCTGTGTAATGAATCATTTATTTAGGATGGTGATTCCTATAAATGTATCCTCAATTGAATGAAAAATCCAACTTGGTGGAGGGGGAAATCATCTCATTGTTAATGATAATCCCATCAAAAGAGTCTTCTTCCTATCACAATTTTATTTAGTAACTAATGAGATTATTTGATATGTGTATGCGATTCACATGATCATTTCATTTTCAATGTGAGGAATCTACGACATGTCATATAGATCATTAAAATGTATTCAATTAAGTCATTTTGGTTATGTGACTCCCTAGTAGGTAAATTCATTGAAAATATTGTTTCATTTATGTGAAGATGGATGAAATGAAAATCAATTTATACAAAAAATAATCTATGATTCACATGAATAACTGACACGCTAGGTGTAATGAGTTCCTTGATTATGTGTTGAAAAAATGGAAATGCAATATTTGTGATGTGATAGCCCTCAGTCACGTAACGTTTGATCTCATAGATCCCATATTCAAGTATGTTAGATTCACATGATGTCCCCAAACATTTCAATTGATAATGATACAACACTCAACCATGCCATCTTTGAATGTGGAATAAAATTAATTCATTTTATCTTGATCATTATAAAGGCCATATGTATGCCAGATTTGATCACATGAATACCCCAAGACGTTTCCACCAAGTCTGAATGACACACTAGACAGTTATAGGAAGTGCGAATTAATGGTATAGGTCTTGGAACTCATGAAATATCATTGAGGTTATGGAATCTACATTACATATAATCATTCCCCATCGACAACTCATGGTCTCCAATATATATTATATCATGGTTAAATTTGATACATACATATTGGGTATTCATCATTATTTAAATATATAACATTCATAAATACTTGGGATAATAAAAATACAATCATATATTACCACCTATACCAACCAATTAAAGGGTCTGTAGTTAATTTAATTATGTGGAATATGTTTCCAACCTATGAAATATACATAAAATTAATTCCTATGGCCTAAGAATCTATAGGAATCCACCTAGATGTATGTCCCTCAATAATATATTTACTCAATTTTATAAATCAAACACCATTTGGGTCTACCATTGATTATCCATTTGCAGATTAGAAGTCATAACTGAACTATGGGGAATCTGATTCCTATTATAGGTACACATGTAAGAATTATTCCTACATCCTAAGATGCATATATAACATTCAACTATTGTATCATCAATGCTTTTCCAGAATCTATATGTAATTTCACTAATAAGTAGTTATCTCTTTTTTATCACAACAAGAATGAATCATGTGAGCCTAAGGAACATAAATAATCATATTAGTAGCATTACAAAATTATACCAATTTGGGAAACTTCAATGTATATGAATGGTTCTATAATAATATACAAATATATTCTTACCTATGTATCCAAATTAGTGTGGGTCTATATAGAATTATCATATTTATAAAACTAATGGGAAATAAAACATGATATTATCAATAATCCATTCAAAACTATTAGATTTTGTATGGAAAACCGAACTATGTGGACTCTAATTCGGGATATAATTAGGAAACACATGAATCCATAAAGAGGATCAAACTACCAAATTACTCTGTGACCTCATATATATCCTTTCTTAATTACATTTAACTAAATGGAATGGACCTAAATGAACTATTTCATCACTGATTCATATACTCATAGGATGTGTGGGATGCATCTTATAATTTCAATCCCATTACTGAACTTCCTTCCACCATCTTGTATTATAGTAAACTATATATTTCATTTTCACTCGAATCAAAAATAAAGGTATTCACCCATTACTATTATTAAATTGGATCCAAATATATAACCTATAATACTCATAGATGTTTTCATTTATGGATAATCTATTGGCATAAGAAGAGTTTCAACAGTTGATTTTTTATTAGGCAAACATATTCCCTAAAATGAATTGATAAATAATCAATATCATTCCATAAATGTATAAGAGTGTCCTCGATTAATATTTAATTTCACCCAGAAGTGTTTTATGTGAAAAACCTCACATCAACTATTCTAATGGTAGTTCAATGGTATCATTGGGTTTGAGACTCCAAATCATTACTAGTATTCAGAAAGAATGTCCATGCATTGACATGGTTATGCCAATAATTTGGTGTTTCTTTGGATATATCATAAAAACCATAGTATTTAAAAAAAATTGATTCCCTCAAAATCACCAACTAGAATATATTTTCTAGATGAAAAATAGATAAAATGATTCGAGTCTTTTAAATAATAAAAAATATAGGTTAACCACATGTGGTCCAATTTTATTTTTCCTCTGTTGTACAACATAAATTATGAATCAAATGCGAATATTTCAATAATTAATGACAATATAATAACCTAATAGAAATTTTAATCATCCATTCAAATTTTATGTAATAAATTTTTATGAACTATTGAATTGAACAAATTATAGAGTTACCTATAACAAGATAATTTTTATAATTTCATACTTATGATGATGTACTGAATGGATGACATATTTCTTATTATATATTTGAAAATATATACTGTTCACATAGGAATTATCTTGAACTAATATCGTTTCTTCCTGATGTGAGTGTTCATGAATATATTATACAACATTCACCATTTGTTAGAGAAAAAACTCACCCATGTGAAATATTCATATTTTGTTGGAAACAAGATTATACAAGAATAACATAGTTGTGGTGTAATCATGACCCTCGAGGCTACAAATAAAGGTCATTATGAACTAAATCCTATAATACCATCCAATTCATTAAATACTGCAAATATAAAATTGATCTTTCTAACAACTATAGATAATTGAAAATCCTATATTTAGAATGTGATAATAATAACAATACTAACCATAGGATGGAAGTTCAATGAGTCGAACACATATACATAACTATTCCCTGAGAAAACTATGAGGGGTCCAATCAATTTCCATCAGTAGTATCATCCTTCTATTGTACCTCACTTTTTTTGAGGAAGTCACTCAGTAGGTCGACACCATAGAAACTCATGTAGTTGTTAAAAGGACATATTTATGAGTTATGAAATAAAAACATAAGTCAAAATATGATCATATTCCATATTCAGATAATCAATAGGATTGTCATACATTTATGGTGGTGATTAAGAAAGCTCATATTAATGTATACCAAGATCATGTATGAAAAAATATTTTGGATGAAAGAATATGGGTGCCATATATCCCCACCCCACACATGGTGCACAATAGTAAATACTGACGTCATAAGGAGGATACTTATAAACCTATATCAAAACCTAAATATAGGAAATATATAAATATATAGTGTATATTGATACTGTATAAACCTATATTCCAACATGATCAATTTCGATGAATCAACACATTCTTGAAATAGAAGATGTTCTCGACAGGAATATTCCAATGATCATAAACATACCAAGAAAAGAATATTATAACTATCCCAATAGCCCGAAATGAATATCACTATTATACAAATTATTAGGTGGATTCTCTAGACAAAGAACACATTAATGCTCTTATTTAGGATGATTATAATCATATTATATGAAATCATGAGGCATTATAATGAGATCACATTCATGTACCAATTCAAGATGACAGACCATGATTTTAAAATAACTCAAGAGAGTGACAATAACTCTCAATGAAATAGAGTTCCATACTCCAATGGAACATAACTAGTATCACACCAAGAAAAAAAATCGGAATCATTAATAAAATATTTCTTTCATCTTTTAGAAGAATCATACCACACTGATGGAGATACTCATCCTATTAGAGCATCATATAGGTCTATGATCATATCCTTTCTTCCAAATTTGAATGATAGTATGATAATTATTTAAATACTATACATGGGGAGTCTCATATTCTTTCTCATATATCGATGTTATGATTGTATATCCTGATGAACTATTCATGTTTTAATGTGGCAGATACCCAAATATTAACTACGGATAAGTAGAATATTCTAATAACTACTGCATGATGGATCATATTCCTACCAATAATATAGATTATCTCCCACATAGTAAATTATCTTCTCATCAGTAGGATCACATTACACCATCAAAAAACATTAATAACCCTATTCCACTGAGATTCATGATGAATTATTATATTTTTAATAAACTACGAAAGGCTGGTTTGAATTATTTGGCCACTACAACGAATGAAGCTCGTATTCATGCTCGCCATAATTCTATCTTCCAAGAAGTTGTACAATAAAAATTTGCAACTCCTCAACGGTCCATCAAATCTTAAACTTACAGATAAAGAAATAACTACTGTGATATTCAAACTCATGATATTATAGAGATGAATAACAGGGAATCTACTTATCATATAGGTCTAAGCTACTGTTTATTTATTAGATCCTAAAAAAATAGGTTAACAGTATATAGATTTTTATCGAATATTAATAGATCTTCACTATGCATAAAAAGTGACCCAGATAAGTATCATTTATTGTATAAACAGGTCGAATCATATATCCCTAATTAATATAGAGATGAAATGGACATATAGATTGAATAAGTCAATAAGAAACTCGCTGCTATGTCTTTTTACTATATCAATATTCAACTATTTGATTTTAGATAGGCTGGTAGAGGATTTCACCCCATAAGTTTTTAATAATATGATTGAAACAAATTAGCATTTGATGGATAGACACTTAACATATCTATGATATGAGGGTCACATAATGATTATAAATAGATTCTGTTGTCAAATAGAAATGAATGAATTCTACGTGGATCGTGACCCAAGATCAGATTATTATTATAAAAACCTATTGTATATTCTTGAGTTTATCATGAAAATTTTATGGTAAATAATTGGCATGGATGTTGTATAGATCATTTTAGTTTACACTATCTCCTTGTTTGAAAATCTCCTTTGATATGTAATCCTATAATTTCAAAGATAAATTATATATAAGAGGACCATGTAACATGAATGAAATAAGTATAATAACATGATAATATACCACATAAATGACATGAATGCACCATGAATGTGGATAGTGTGATAATAGAGAACTCATATGTTGGGCCTCAAAACAAAAATGGTAAGGCAACTCAAATATGTAATTTGAATTCAAGGGTCACTCAAAGTGTTTTCATAGTATATTAATCCAATCATAAACATCCATTTAACCAATTCCATTCATTAATTATATTTTTCCAAATCATGTGACTCATAACGGTGGAATCATAGGAAATCCATCGAAGATAGAAACCACCCTGAATGGATGGGGAATATTTTCAATAAAAACTCATTATTAACATAATTACACCCTAAAAGGCTACTAAATACCCACTAGATGTTCAATATCAACACTAGATAGTATTGATGGGTCAATTTTTTTCTCAAAATTTTAATCATTTATATGAGAATATTATCGATGATATGATTATAATGAGCAAATAACTGCTTCGGATCAACCCCATCCTAGAGAGTTTGGTTAATTTTTTATACATTCACTATATATGGAATCAATATATTACAGGATATTATTTATATATAAATTTATTTGGTCCCAACTATTAATCTAACTATTAGAAAAGCACCTTTAATTTTAGGTCATACTCATCAATCATGTTTAAAAACTCAATTAAGGTCACCATTCATAGATAGAGACATGGCTAATGTAAGGTAAAGTAAGTCAAAACCCGTCATGGACATAATAAAAGATGAAAAAATGTTACCAAGGGTGATGTAAATGACAATAATTTTACCTTTGATATATGAAATATATGTATAGATATTCCCTATTATGTAGAGAGGGATGGAGTTACTACAAATTACTGATACAATTCAGTGAATTTCATTAGCATCAATCAGGAAAATCATGTAGAATAATACAATAATTTAAAAAGAAGTGCATAAATCATACATTATGTAGTAGGGAATTTGTAACCATAAACTTAAGATACATGTCAATGAAATAAGATAGGGAAGATGATCTGAGTAACATTAAATGATTAAATTCCACCTCCCCAGTAGAACTATACCAATGATAAAGGGAATGTTGTTGCTACATTACACTGACCACATAAAAGATTTAATGATTCCTTAATAGGCTAATTAATGGAATAATATGAAAATTAGACATATAACCTTATATAATTCATTGATTAACTTTTTAGTGTAAATATTTAACTCATATTCATCATAAAATACATCAAAAGATGGATAATCAACATACAAGATATATATATGATAATCATATCATCATTGAATATATGAAATACAAGCACACACACACATATATATATATAAATGAGTATGATATGTATGGACACAACATTAACCCATTATGGTGATATTGTCTCCCTCATTTGGGTGATCATAAGATCCTGGTACAGATCAAGAATTAGTGAGACATTAAAAAAATTATAGTAAATTTAAAAAAATCACATTGAATGTATATATGTAGTGTTGTAGAAAATTATTCCTCTTGAAATCTACAATACCATCGAATCCTTAAATGATAAAATGGAATCCCGTAAGGGTTGATGTCCAACTATACAGCCTCACATTTATTCATTTATCAAATATATGGCTGTAACAATTCACAAGAAAATTTTGAGAAATTCTATGTTCTAAACCATTGATGGAATGGGTGTTCAATAATATCATCTCACAAACTTTATATCCCGATACAGCCTGATGATGGGACTTCAGGTCTGCTAACATTGAACAGTACAATGTCTTTTCTTATATAATCTAGTTGTTCCATATCTCATATATAATAAAATACTTTGAGTTGGATCATCCCTAGATTGAGAATAACTTCTTCATCAATTATTTTACCCATTTAGCTCTATGTTAAGGCATACGATGATTGGAAACCTCACAAATTAAAATAAAATGTGAAATGATAGATTTTCCATGACAACACTACTATATATTTTAGATTAATACATGATTTATTAATAAATAATAAAATTAAAATAGTCCACAAGAATGATAGATCTATTGTCTTTGGTAATTAGGTACACTAAAAAAAATTAAAATAATTAACACATCGACATTATAGAAAACATACCATATAATATCCTAATATTCCATGGCTTTTAAAACTGCAAAGCATAACATGGGGACCCACATACGAATCGGTGTGACATTAATCCCATGAAGATAATAATCATTTAATAAGGTATATCATGTTATAAAATATGAATATCTATGGGGAAATAAAATGGAACCTGAACATTAATGCATGATAAATCATGATATTCCTATTTTGTGAAATGTGGTAACAACAAAAAACACCGCCTCCAAAACATAGTTCCGGAAAAACATCGAAGAAAAATTGATGTAAAATGTAAAATAAAGGAATAAAGTTAAATCCATATCCCAACAATACATCAAATTTTACTAATCCTTACCCAATAATTTGTTGTTTTATATAATATTGGGTGCACCTCTGGAATTCATTTCATCCTCAAGCATAAGTTTTCCACATAGATCATACAACATAGATTCATTAATCATTATATATTATTCCACAATTAAGGAATTTTGAATAAATATATGTAATTACCATGTCAAATAATTATAATTTTATAATGGTGAACACCCTTGAAAATAATTGGACATGGAATTGACAACACAATTAATATTTCATGGAAAATCATTGTGAAATATCAACAGCATAACATCATCACTTAAAAATTAATAAAAATCAGTTGATGAGAGAGAAAGGTGTATCTAATTTTTTTTAAATATGATTTATGTTATGATCATATGGAGTAACATATCCATTAATGAGTAAATTAAGGTAATGAAAATGTGGTCAATATGATACTTGAAGAAAGAGTATAAATGAAAATATCACATACATGAGTGTCTAACTCCTAATTCATGGGGGAGGGATTCATTTCAGATTAGGGGCACCTTCAGATGACCCTATAGAGTTTATGAAAGAATGCGATCATGATCCAAAAACTTTTAGTGAATAGAAACGAATTAATCATTCAAATTGTATAAAAAATCTATGGTGTTTTTTTTTAAATATTTATGTTTTGAACTCTATATAATAAAATTACCAAACCCAGAAAGCATCCAATGTTTTTCCATTGTTTATGACAAATGGGAACCATTCTCATTATTTTATAAGTCTAAGGGTAGAAGATAATTTTATTTTACTCATTTTCATTTTGAGGTGATTCATACTTTTAATGAAATGGTTCTGAATCCTTAAAATATATTAATGGTTTTGGAGGACTCATAATGATATAATAAAATGAAAAAATTTATAATCACATTAAATTTTAATTGAAAACACTTATTTTTTATTTTATAAACACTATATTATTTATTTCTTCATTTTTGGGTTAATATATTTTATAAACAAAAAATACATTAATTGGGTATATATCGTATACCCGAAAAATTGACTATTTCAAAAAATTATGATTAATTTATTATTGAAAAATTTATATGTTATAATTCCATATAAAATATCCCTCTGATCCAAATAACTTTTTAAATATGTGAATTTTCACTTTTAAAATAGTAATTAATATTTGATGAGAAATGGTTGGTTTTTTTGAAAATTAGAATTTTTGAAAAATTATAAAAATTACATTTTACAACATAAAAATTATATGATCATTTATATCTAATAAAAAAATTAAAAAATATAATTAAATTATTATTTCTCTAAAACTCCCCATAATTTAACTAATCAAAATTCAATAATTTATTTTTAGTATTACCCCAAAATACTATTTTTGTTTTATTATGTAAAAAAACCATTTATAAATTAACCATAATTGGATGAAAATATATTCATTGTATGGTAGAAAATAATGTATATACTCATAACTCTAATTTATTTATACATATCCCAAAATTACACCACCCAAATCTCTACAATTATGGTGGGAAACAAAAACACATTATTGTCATAGTGCACTATACATGATTTGGTTTGTAATAACGATTAACATGAAATTCTTCCATAAACAGTTTTACTCAGGTTAAATTTGGTGGATGTTAGTTTGGGATTGATCAAGGGAAAAGGCCAGTGACGCTATCCCGCTCAGAAGCTTCGATAATTGGGATTCATATGGTACAATCATTCTGGATAAGTCCAACTCATCCTTGTTCTATTAAAATTGGATTTGTAAAAACCTTATATTGATATTGATCATGTGATCCCTATTCCAAATCCATATTATCAATGGAAAAGTGTTCATTTAAATCAAATAGTATGTTATAAGAAATGATATGTTAATATTCTTTCTAGAAGAATATAACATAATATGACATTTGATTACATATGTTGTGGAAATTTCTTTATTATAGTTAGGGTTCTTATAATTTCCCACATAAGGAATTTTTACCTTTAATATTTTATATCCTGTGATAAATGAGAAGAGGTTAAATCTATTTCATAAGCTCCTTTGGATCACACATCACGTCCATAATCATGTGGTTTCACAACAATAATGTGGAAAGGTGTTATGTCTAATTTCATTGAACTATCCATGTATGATCTGTGATCTTGAAAAGCTTCCATTCATAAGAATGATTGTACTCTAATTATACAACTTCTAAATTCAGTACATTTGATTAGTTCGATATTTACATTTACTAGTGGGATACATGGATTACACCGCATACTTGAGATACTTTAGGAGATATTTTGTGTCAATAGGACACCACCCTAATTTAATCCTAGATCTAAAAGTGGTCGATGTATCATTGAATAAAAAGTCCATTATTCTAAAATATCATCACTACATTCCATGGGGAAATGTAGAGGAATACCATTTCTCCAACATCAATGTCTTAGTCTCATCGTTAATTTTCAATATATATAATTTTTTTAATATTTTTATCTTTGATGTGCGTCTTATTTAACTTGACCATTTCCACCATTTCCCCAAACATTTCATGATATAACAGTTTTCATTCACCAAATTCATACTAACATGAATTATTTATTACGAGCTTCCCACAATTTAATTCATAATGATAAATTTATATTCTTAGGTAGAAATTGTTCATGAATGAGAACTCAACTCGAGGGAGATGTTGTTTCCATACTCATATTAATTCCAAAGAACATTCTCTGAACATGTCTTCTAGGGTATATATTGTCCTTTCAGAATATCAATTAGTTTGTGAGTGATAGGAGATACTAAAAATCAGCTCAATGTTTAGAGATTATTATATATTTTCCCAAAATATTGAGTTGAATCTAATATATCTATTACATATAATCAATATTCGTACTCCATGAATTTTTTCCACTTAGTTGATGTGTATCAATGAATGATGATCTAGTGATAAGTCCCCTTAAAAAATAGATAAAGTGAGTTTTCCTTGAAAGATTATCTACAATAAAAAATATATAATTATTCATAAATTATAACTTTTGATGTATAGTGACCATTTCCATGGTGGTATTTTCCCATTTCCATGTTAGTAAGGGAAATGGATGCATCATCCCTTTATACTTATTCATTTTAGAATATAATTCCAAACATACCAGGATCTTTTATGTATATTCAGAAATATATATATTCATAGTGTACCACAAAATTGGGTATTATAGCTCTAGATACATATTTATGCTTCCTAGATGGAGGTAAAAAGTAAAAATATATGCATCATCCATCATTTACTTCTTCAACTCATGATATTTTGTTACTTATTGTTGTTACCCAAATATCACAAATCTTTCTTCATAAAAATTTATCTTTGATTATTTTCATTTTTATTTTAGTTTCCACTTTCTTCTTAATTGTTACATCATTTCTATTAGAATCCTTTAACCTATCAAAAATATGTGGTAGAAAATGTCATTTCTAAAAAGATTTATTATTTTATATTTATAAAATTCCAATTTTCATTCACTCCAAATCCTTGATAATCATATCCATTTCAATTATATTCAATGATTGAATTATTTTGTCATTTTTATTTGGAGAATATGTCACATTATTTTCATTACAAATATTATAGTGGGTTGATTAGTCCTGTTCATTGATCACATATATCAATCTTCTCTGATTCTATTATACACTTCCTGTGGGAATATATATTTGGATCTTTTTTGATCCATATATATTTCAATATTATACAAATGATATAATGGTTACAAATTAACAATGAAAAAATCATTAAATATAACTCCAAATTAGTAATTTTGTAATACTATTCCAGATCCTTAAACTAACATGAACCATATTCTATTACTTTTTCAGTGTACAATAAAAAATTTCCAATTATCTTTTTCAAAGAGCTATTGAATACTATGAAAAGGTATCAACTAGTGGTATGTTTGACTATAGGGTGAGTGATGAGTCTCTTTTTACAATCCAAGAATATCTATTTTCAATATACATTTGGTAAAAATGTTACTAATATCAGAGTTTACATGGATAGGGGGTTTGAGAAACATATGAAATTTGTAACAAATCGACGATAATTCCCTGATAATCAAATGAATCTATGGATATCTATCAGAGATGTTGGACTACATCATTATTTAATTGAATCTTTATTTGAAGGGTGTAAAATATCCAATTTCATTTGATGGTATTCCCCAATAATGAGACTTACTTTAATAATTACTCAGAATTAATGTACTTAGAATAAATATTTTCCTTTCTCAAGGCTAATAAGATAGTGGTCAGATACTCCTCATGTTACTCATTGGTTTTTGATTATATTATAAAACCAATTACAAATAATAAAATAAATTTATAATGTTAATCTATAAATACTGTATTCATCAATTTCAAGAAGCATCTTGGAGCTTTAGTGTGTTAAATAAAAATTAATATGAACACATAGGACCCATACCATGTGTGAAACATAGTCTTGGGGATATCCTCCATATTCTTCCAATAATAGTAACATCCCAACTAAAATCCACCATGGAGAAGTATTAATAACTGTATAGATAATAAAACAAGTCATAAATCCATGTTATTGGATACATATTCTTTATCATGATATCCTTAAACTCATGCTAATTAAAACAAAGGTACATTTATCCATTATTCTTCTTAATAAAGAGTACTCGTGCACTGCACGGTGTACCCGTTGGGTGTATGAACCCTTTATCTAGATTATCTTATATTTTCATCATCAAATCATTATGTTCCCCCTAAAAAATTCTATATAGATTGTTATATAATTTAAAATACATAGGTATATTCTATGTCTAAAATTCAATATCATTGCTAAGAGGAAGTCCGGGGAATTCAATTGGAAATACATCTGCATATTCCCTTTCACTAGGTGTGTCATCTAGGATGTTTCATTCCTTAGATTAAATAATTTTAGTTGGAAACACTTGTTTGAATATAAATAATATAAATGGATGAGATATTGGTTCTAAATAAGGTTTTTCCTCCTCTTTTCACTTTTACTGAATCATAGGTCCATTCACTATACATAAAGTGATTTAATTCTCGTGGAAATTTAGATTTTATCTCAATTGGAATATCCAATCAATACAAAACTATTCCCTGAAATTCCACCAAATGGAGTGTGAAATTGTTCTCAATTATATTAAGGCCACAAATTTTGACTGTAGAAGATTAATATTATTGGGATGAAATAATTTCTCCACCATCAAATTTCACAAATATCACTACATCTGTTCTTATTAATTGTATTTTAATAGTCATAAAAACATTAGTGATATGATGTAATGTATAGAAAAAGAATAAAAAAACATTTTTCAATTTTGAATGAAAAACTTGAATACATATCAATGTTTTTTTGTAGAGATCCAACAATGTGTTTTTTTGTGGAATCTAGATCCCCCTTGATTCGTTGGAGGATGTTTGTTGTCTTCCAAAAAATGTTGAATGTGGAATTGGTTTGAAAATTTCCCATGTTCCTTGTAGTTTAGGAAATGAAAATTGTGATAAGGTCTCACTAGATCATTACTTTCCTTCGCCTCATTTATGTGTTTATCCTACCATAATATCTAATTAGGTTCCCTACCATCTAGAACAAAAATAATTTTTGCATCAAAAATAGGTAATTTTTAGTGTTCTTTTTTCAACACCATTTATAAGTGTGATGTTTAAATTTCATGGAACCATTATATGAATCCATCTGAACAAAAAAAATCATACTCCACTTTCTACATCTTATTACCATGATACCCATGAAATTCATCAGTATCTATTTTTAATTTGAGGGAATATGAATCAATTTATTCAATATATCAATGATAATTATTTTTTGTAATTTTTTATATTGGGATTTACACCACAAATGAATATGTAAACATTGAATTCTTGGGTAATGAAAAATACATAGGTGTATCATGAATTTCTTGTGATGTTTTTCAACAACACGTAGATAGTTTCATCATCATTTTGAATTATAGAAAATAAGTCCCTTTCCATTTATTCCATATACCTCAAGTAAAATATTTATCAGAAAATATAAAATGGAATATCTTCTACCCCATTTCTTTGATATCTTCAACAAGAATCATATTCCTAATCAATTCCCTCCACTGACCAAGTTATCCCACCATATGATAAATAGCTTGTATAATTATCTCAATCTCAAAATATTAAAGGATTTATAATTTTATATAAATTTTTTTCATCCATTATTCTATTATTATGAGATTATATAACCCATCTTATATAAGACCCCGTTGTCAAACCACGGTTATATTTTATAATATATTGTAATGTTTAGGTATGTAATCGATTTTACAAGACTGCTGCACTAATCTGTTCATCGAGGCTTGATACCTTGTAATCATTCTAATGTATAACAATAATGATCGAACTCTAGATAAATGGGGTCTATGAGGAACAGTTGGGTTTAATGGAAGTTGAGAAATAACCTTTGGCACTTGATTTATAAAAATTATGATTAGAGAACATTACACTAAGATAGACATTGAGGATTAGTATAGAATAACATCCTAGAATTTTGGTAATTTAGTGATTTTGTGAATTCTCCATGATATACATCCTTCTCTAGATATGAGTAGGTAGAGGCGGATCTGGAACAAATGTACCTATGAATGAAAACACTGAAAATGTGTTTTGGTCTTGACCTGGGGTATCCTGGTATCCAAAAATTGGCATTGTTGCACTCTTGGTTATGACACACCCAGGGGATATGCTTATGATAATTAACATTGTCATTACAAGCCTTTTTGATGGATTTAGGAGTAAATGCATCCTCAAATAACTTTTTTATTATTATTATAGATTATATGCATAATCTTTTCAATTAATGATAGGTATTTTACTAGATTGGAATTATGCGTTGCGAATCATAAAATGAACCTAATTTATACCACTTTTTAGAAATAGAACCCAGTAGATAGAATGCGAACTCCAACAATATGCATGATCCAAATAGTATGAAGGATCACATATTTCATGGTATAAATCAATAATTTTGAATAGAAATATTTTCACATGTATTATCACCATATAAATAAATAGTATCATGTGTTAATAAGATATGTAAATATTTCTCTCAGTCCTATGGCTTTGAAGGGAAGCAATAGAAGAAATGGATGGAAGGGAGAAAGATGGATTAATGGAATAAGGGAAAGAAGTATTATCCCATATGTGATAATAGTGGAAAGAATAAACATGTTAAATTTTTTAAGTGAATTAAAGTTTGTTATATGTGTAGAGAAAAATTACAACACGTAGGTGATTTCATGGGTAAGAAAAAGGCTTCAAATGTACAATTCTTCATCTCCAATGTGTTGGGACACTACACGAATCAATTTTATAATCCTCAGATTATACTTCAAATGATGTTGTTGGAAAATAATCATGTTATGATATTACCACAGATGATGAGTAATGACTAGTGTTCTTATGTTGATATTGTAAAATCATGTCATTTGAGTGTTGTATCAGCAATGTAATGGTTATAATAATTATGGAGTATATAAGGATTATACTGCAGTACTATTTTATGAAGGATTTGAGATTGTGTGGTACTATGAAATGTGACCCAATAGAAAGTTAATATTTTTTTATAATACATGGTTGAAGGAATGATAAACATTAATATGGTCATGATACTATGGTATGATTTTTTCGAATATTAAATTTTTGATTTTGATAGATTATTTTGGATATTATTGACTACCTTGGAACTAATTAATGGGTTTTTCCTTTATCATTATTGATGATTACAACATTATTGAATTTATGGACTATATCCAGAATAATATTAATTATATATGGAATAACGTAGTACATACCCATTATAATATGGTATTCTAGCAATTCATATTATTACCATATTTTAAGAGAATACACGAAAAAGGTATTCAGAAGTATATTATGTGACCTTCCATAGAAATTTTGGACTGTGAGTTTGGATTGAAGTATTGTGGATTAGTCTAATGGTTGGAATAGATTACGTTTGACATTTTATACTATTGTTAAGGTTAAATAATTTCTTATGATTATTTTTGGATTGTAAAAAAGGACTATATGGAAGTCGGGCGACAACCTGTCGTGTATAGTTAGGCCATGAGACTTAAACCTGCAACAAAAGGACTACAAGGATACATCACCTACCACTAGCCTATTTGATATACTAGTTTGTATATGATTTTTTTAATATTATGACAAATATATTATAATTTCATTATTTTTGGAACCCTATACGATTTGGAAAAATATAGTATTTTTTAATTCAATTATCATCGGGAGTGAAACTTGAGTTTGTGGTACATATTAGTTGAAGGATGAAACTCAACTAGTCATGTATATTTTTTCCCACATATTATGTGAATAAATTAAATTTAAAAATTATGGAAGTGATCCTAAAACCAAAAATGGGTTATTTTAAATCGTTATGTTTTTTTGAATCAATGATATTTTAAATCATCGTAGATTGATGGATTTGAGGCCATATATTTTACCCTTTTTTTGATTGATGAACTCAATCACTCCCTATATATATTTATTTTTTTCGTCAAATTATGTGTCTCTAATTTCCTCCAATGTTATTTTAATAATTCTCATAATTTCGTGGTGAATTTTTCATTTATCATTCTTTCTTGTTTAGATTAATTTCATCATCCCAATTTATAATGTGGGTTTTCCACTAAGGTATTTTTGTATTTTTAACCTTTTATTTTCAAATAAAAATTTCAAATTACAAGGAAACAACTTATTTAATGAGGGGAGAATTAACACCCCAATAATTCTTAGTATTCTATCTCTTCAAAGTAATTCAATAACTTTCATTACACACAACACTGAATTCGAGTGCACCACGACTTACCAAACTAGTTGTACAAAAAGCTGTTAAAAATAGTATTAACTAGATTTTGAATTTTTAAAACTCAATAAAATTTTAGAATCTATATTATGTGTTTCTATGACAATATATAAGAACAAATTCATTTTCTCAGATTAAAGAAGTATATTTTCAAAAAATTCAATTTTACCGCCCTTTAATGGAGAACCTTTTTTAAAACAAATATTTGACACTTTTATATATTCAATATAATTAAATTAAATCATTATTTAGAATTGGGACATAAAAATATAGTTTGTATAAATTTTTAGTACTTTTTTGATAACTTTCATGTTTTGATAAATAGTGAAAATTAAATTTTTTTAATTAAAATCATCATTTTTAATCTAAATAATTTATTGAGTTTAATTAAACATCTGAGTGGTTTGAAAGAACTATTAGATTATATTTTTATCATTTAATATAATTTATTTCATTATATGTAATTTCATATTTAAAACGTACATAATCAATTTTCAATCATTAGGTAATTATTATTTCTTAAAAACACGCTTTTTGTTTTGACAACAGAAATTTATTTTAAATTAATTTCATCCACATATGTGTTTTGAATTCAGAAAAAAAGAATCTATATTTGGAATTAGGAATTAAAATTTTTTTAAATAGGTATCTATTATTTCAATTCATTAAAAATATTTACTTTAGTAAATATTTTATTTTCCATAGTTAAATAGTAAATATGTTAAAAATAAGGTAAAAAATATATTATTATTATAATATTAAATATCCTTAACATGTTTCTTATTCTTTTTTTTGATACATTTCTAACAATGTTAAACCATTGTTATATTTTGGGACCTAATGGAGCCACTTTAGAGAGATAATGACACTTTATATTTATTAATTTAAACTAATGACAAAAATGATATAAACATATATCTTTTAGAGAAAATAATTTTTAAAATTATCTATATAATTTATATTTTCTAATATAAATATTCCATTGAAATAAAAAACTATTTAATACATTATAATAATTTTTTTAAAAATTTTCGACATCATATAAATAAAATTATATGTGACATTAAATGATGCAGTATTTCCCTCATTGAAGAATGATTTAAATAAATGAGATTATAAAAATTAAAAAAATATCCAAAACCTGTCCAATTATTATTGTATGATTTTATTTCAAGCATTAGTCATCATATATTTTACTTTAATTAGTTTTGGACACCTATAAACAAAAAAATATTGAATAAAAAAATTTATTTTTACAAACATTCCAAAAGATCCCCCCTTATAAAATTCCCTCACCACAAACCCATTTATCACTCATATCAAGCACTTGTCTCACCCATAATCTGACCAATTAATCTCCCTACATCCCTATATTCCTCTAATAAGCCTCATCTTATGTATAATGCACTTCAAGGAAGCCTTTTGTTCAAACCAAAGGCAGTTACATGATTTAAAGGTAACACCACCACTTCTGTTTTTTTTTAAATTCCAACCTAGTAAACTCTCTTTAATCATTTATGTAACACATGAGACTTTTATGTTATTTAAATCATCAAAGGAATCTTTTTATACACACAACACTTTCTTGGCTTGCTTTACACGAAATCGCAACCTTCCTCGATAGCTTGCATCATACGCAATATTGAGTTTCACTAAACTATAAAATATTATTAAAACTATCCGTTATGAATAGTAATAACAACTTTTTGAAATTTTATAAATTTTATTTTCGAAAATGGACTACATTTATGGATTCGGAATATCGAAATTATCCTAGGGTGAAATTTTGGTATTTTTCTGAAAATTTTCAATTTTTGATGAATAGTGAAACCACTATGTGATAGTTAAAAAACTGAATTTTTCATAAAACATAATTTTACCGCTTCTGTGAGTGGAATTTCAAAAATCCGAGAGACACGATTGATGTAAGTAAGTAAAATGTGGTTCAATGAGATGAAAATAATTTTTGGTGAATAATAACTTTTTACTTTTATTTACCACGGTTAAAAGTAAATAGGGTAATTAAGGGTAAAAATTATATTATTATTACCTCACAACATGTCCTAATTCTATTTTACAAGTGTAATTCGACCAAAAACAACCTTAGGAATAACATATTACCATTTAGGCCCACATAGAGTAGATTATGACATTTATTATTAATTTATTCAAAGAAGGGTTAAAATAGTTAAAATCAATGTTTAATAAGTAAATAATTTTTAATATGGAGTTATACATAAGATAAATTCAACTATAAATAATCATTATAAAGCTAAAATGTATCCTACGTAATGGTATTTTATTTGTAATTTTTAGACGTTAAATAATTTAATTTATTAATGACACAAAGATGATGTAGTAATTATCTTATTAATGAAATATTGACATAATTGATATTATAAACACCAAAATAAATGTAATTTGAGACTTTTTAGGAATTCCACTACTTTTATAGATTAATATGACATATTATTATTTATTTAATTAGCTTTTTTCGAAATAATCATTCTGTTATGATTTTCACAAAAATTAATTACTAAATAGTGTCAAAATTGTCATAAAATAGTTTTTAAAACAAATATTATATTAGTAATTGTTATTTTATTCCTAAAAATCTAAGGATCGGCCAAATGACATATATAAGGTTATATATATTAATAATAAACAACTTGTGGTTCGTTTGGCTGCTTATAGTATGTTTATTAAAATTATATTATAATAATACAAGAAGACAATGTAAAATTAAAATTATTTAACTTAAGGGTAAATCTAAATGATAAGGTTAAAATAGGAATCTAAACTTTTCTAAATTCTATTTTATGAGAGTATTTCGACCCATCCTCACCTTAGCTTTGAAATAAATTAATTTGGAGCTATTTAAAACAGAACATGACTTTATAATAAATTAATATTTATAGTTTTTCCAAAGGAGCCCCTCTCCTCCCTTATAAAAGGGCACCTCCTCCCCCTCTTCCTCACACCAATTTGAGCCTTCAAGATCGGCCAAACCCTGCAAATTTCTCCTCTCCACTTCCCTTGAATCATCCTAGAGGTTCTTGTATTCTTCAAAGACCTATTATAGTGCCATAAAAGGAGTTCTCAATAAATCACTTCAAAGAAGAGGTAATGTCCGTTACCGATTCTTTCATCTTTATTTCTTCTTCCACTTCTTCTTCTTTAGTTGTTTAATTATGAAGTAATAACATCAGTATCACTCATATACTTATATGTTATTATAAGTATGAAACTACCCTATTTAACCATCTATCCATCCTACGGAAGAAGAAATCACCGCGCGTGCGTACGTACGGAATACCGTCCCCACGCCGTGGTGTAATCTATTTTCCACCACCACCTAACTTGGATGGGTATAATGTTGTAAATAATGACTATATATGACTATTTTAAAGTGATAAAGATTCTGAAATAGTATAAATACACTCCAAAACAACTCCACGATCATAAGAATGATATCATCACTCGTGCGTAAGTATGGAATACTGTCTCCACGATGTGATGCGACTCGTTCTACATGAACTTCAATTCATAATGATTATATAAATGAATTTAATGAATGCATATGAAATATATTGCATTAATACCATTCTGGAAATTATGTATCTATAACCTAAAGTGAAGAATAAGAATTTATTCGACAAAACACGCATAAGAACAAAAAGTTATAAACACCCGAATAACAAGTAGCAATGAAATATTACTACTAAGAAACTAAGAATATGACCATATATGATATCATAAAAATAATTATGATTATTTAATAAGTCAAAAACATTATTTAAATCATTATACAGGAGGTTCGGACATGTACAAAGCATTTCGTACCTAAGGTAAAGGAAATATCACAATCTTATTTTTATCCGAGATTGTTTATATTTTGGTATTTAATGGGGTGCATTTTTTCATCCACATCCATTTTTCCTCAATATGTAATGTTTACATCATTCTAAAATAGTTTATATCCAATTTTACCCTTCGGTGAGTTTTTAGTAAATGATATGAAAGGAATCTTTTGTCGTTTTTCGTACGAGGCACTTTTTGATTTTTCCGAAAAAAGTACGAGAAGAATGTTTTTTTTAACTTATATGGCATGAACAGATTTTTAAAACAATATTTCCAAGAATCTTACTTTACAAGTTTTCAAGATTATTTTTAATCAACATCTTTTAGCTTAAAATTTTATGACATGTTAAGAAAGGAAAAATGATTTTGAAGTAAAAAGGATATTTTCCTCAAGAATGGAGTTAAAGAGTTTTTCCAAATTATTTTCCATCTAAGATAATAAAGTGTTATGTCTCTATCCCTATTATTAAATTTATTTTATTATGTTGTGATGGAAATATTTTTATGAATTCCTTTATCTTATATGAATTGTTTTATGATGTCACGATGTTTAAGATTCCCATTTTTATTATATGGGTTATGCAATGATGTATGATTTATGATTTTGTGGCACACATAATAATGGTATCATTATGAGATGGGTGGGACCTATATCTCCCTCCAATTCATTGGGTAATGATTTTATATCTCATGAGATATACATGGCTGTAACGGTAGGTTATACTGGTTCAGTGAAATAGGACTGAAACGAGGAGTGAACTCGGTTCAGAAATGGACTTTGTCCACTAAGATAGTCTTGGCAATGACTCTTGACTAATAAGAAATGATTCTCTATGATTATGTGTGTATTTCAGAAAGTTTCATGGTTTATGTTATGATTATTGGGATTACATTTCACTACTATGATTTATCCCATGTTATGAAATTATGATCTCTTTTGCAGGTTAAGATTTCCAAAAGTTATGTGCTTATGTATATGATGTGATTGATATTTCTTTTGATTACCCTTACTGAGAATTTGAGCTCACCCTTTTGTATGTTTTATTTCCGCAGGTCAGGAAGAAGGTTATTAAGTAGAATATGCCAAAATGGGACTCTAGATATGATGAAATAAATGGGAGGAAAAGTAGATGCTTTATGAACTAGTTATTTATGTTTCCCAGTTTCTGAAGACACTATACATATACGGTCCTTTCTTGGTTTTGTTATATGTTGTAATAAGTGTGCTTCAATTCTGAAGTAATAACAATGTTTGTAAAGTATGGGTCACTATAGTTTGTATTAGAGGAAAGTTATATTCATCCTTTGGAAACTAGGATGAGAAAGCCGTAGTAAGAACCCTAAGGATAAGTCTAAGAATAGAACAAAATCATAGTGTTTTAGAAATGGCCATCAATAACATAGGATAAGACCTTAAGTGTGAAATTTTATTCATGATTATGTGGCTTTCCTATTATAATTACTGTTGCTCACACTATTCTTCTTGGTTTTATCCAATGGCTTGAACCCGAAAGAACCGTGTTAATGCGGAATGTGAAGGTCAATGCAATGATTGTCCCCCTGAGAAACCAAACGTTATGGGAGCTGGAATGCAAAATCTTGTAGCCATGCTCAAACAAATATCTCAAGCTATGAATCATGCATGAATTCCAAACGAGCAAAGGAAGGAGCAAGATTCTGTTGAATCCTTTATGAGACAACGTCCACCTTCATTTAGCGGGTCTACTGATCCATTAGTTGCTGAAAAATGGATTAGACTACTGAAAATATATTTTCAGTTCTTCAATGTTCTGAGCATGATAAAGTCATATTAGTAGTGTATCGTTTTGAAGGTGATGCTGATCAATGGTGGAATATTATTAAGAATACGAGGCAAAGGGAAGAAATTGAGTCCATGGAATAGGACGATTTCAAGAACTTCAAGGTACACTTCTGTTTTATTATCCAACTTGAGAGTAAGATCGATCGATTCATTAGTGGCTTAAAAACATGTCTTCGAAGGGCCTTATCCATAAGGGACTTCAATAGATACGAGGAAATCATTCAATGTGCTCTCAAAGTTGAGATAAATGTTGGTGTAACCCATCAGTCATATGGGTTTGATAAGTAGAGGAAAATGGAATTCAAAGGAAAATCAAAAGGGCACACTGAAAAGAAAATGAGATTTCCCTTATGCTCAAAGTGTGGAAAGAAACATGGAGGGAGTTGTCTTAAAGGGACAAGTATATGTTTCAAATGTAGAAAGGAAGGTCATCAGGCATTTGAATGCCGCTATGATGGGAAGAATATGTCTAATGGTGCAAACAAAGGAAGGGATACACATAATGAACCTACTACACTTTAATGTTTCAAGTGCAAGGAGATGGGACGTTATACCAATAAATTCCCTAATCCAAGGGTTGATGATGATGGTCGACATCAAAAAAATCTTAAGGCTAAAGACAAAGAAATGTCACATGCAATTTCTATCAGGGATGTGGAGTACGATAACAATGTTGTGAAAGGTACACTTACCATCCACTCTAAAGTAGAAAATGTTTTATTTGATTCTGGAACCACCCACTCCTTTATTTCTGAAAAATTTTCTAAGTGTATCACCAAATTACCTCAACAATTAGATGTTGAGTTAGCTGTGACAACACCTAATGCCACAACAGTTGCATCAAAAGTTTATAATTCTTCTCCGATTAAAGTTTGTGGGAAAGTGCTTCCTGCAAATCTTGTGATCCTTCCTATAGTGGAATTTGATGTGATTCTTGTCATGGATTGGCTTTCTCTACATGTAGCTCATATCAATTGTCAAAGAAGGGAAGTCACATTTCATATTCCAGATCAATCTATGATCGTCTATCGATGCAAGGACGAACATAACCTTCCAATGAAAATTTCTTCCATTTTATGGGTATTGATTCCACTAAATGAAGGTTATTTTTCTCAAATGGTTGGTGAGAAACTCATGATTAAGAATATTCCCATTGTAAAGGAGTTTGATGATGTATTTCCGGAGGAATTACCGGGTCTTCCACCGAATCGTGAAGTTGAGTTTTCAATAGAACTCATACCAGGTGCTTTGACTATTTCAAAGACACCTTATAGAATGGCCCCAATTCAGTTGCAGGAATTGAAGAAGAAAATCCAAGAGAATCTTGATAAGGGGTTCATACGACCTAGTGCATCACCTTGGGGACCATCTGTTCTGTTTTTTAAGAATAAAGATGGATCAATGAGACTCTGCATTGATTATCGAGAACTTAACAAGATCAATACCAAAAAAAATATCCTCTCCCGCGCATTGATGATCTATTTGACCAACTACGCGGAGCTCAATACTTTTCCAAGATTGATCTTCATTCAGGGTATCATCAATTAAGGGTCAAAAGGGAGGATATACCAATGACGACTTTCCGTACAAGGTATAGACCCTATGAATTTATAGTGATGCCATTTGGTCTTACTAATGCCCCTGCTATCTTCATGGATCTAATGAATAGAGTCTTTAGAGACTATCATGATCAGTTTGTGGTAGACTTTATAGACGATATTCTTTCCTATTCAAAGAGAAAAGAAGAACATGAAGATCATTTGAGAATTATATTGAAGACCCTGAGAAAGGAGAAGCTTTGCGCCATATTTACCAAGTGTGAATTTTGGCTTCAAAAAGTTTCATTTTTGAGTCGCATATTCTCAAAAGAGGGAATATATGTGGATCCAACACAAATAGAGGTTATCGAAAGATGGTCGAGACCAACAACAGTAACTGAGATCCTAATTTTTCTTGGTTTGTCTAGATATTGTCGACGTTTTGTGAATGATTTTTCACGATTAAATAATCCTCTCACCAATTTGACTCGGAAAGGAGTTATGTTTGTTTGGATGGATGAATGTGAAGAGAATTTCAAGGAGTTGAAAAGAAGGTTATCCAGTGCACCTGTGCTCACACTTCCCTATAGTGTAGAAAGGTATGTGATCTACAGTGATGCATCAAAGAAGGGATTGGGGTGTGTTCTTATGTAAAATGATATGGTTATAGCTTATGCCTCACGACATTTGACAATACATGAGAAAAATTACGCAACTCATTATTTGGAGTTAGCTATGGTAATCATTGCATTAAATATTTGGAGGCATTATCTTTATGGTGAAAGGGGTGATATTTATACTGATCATAAAAGTTTAAAGTATATTTTCACACAAAAAGAGTTGAATATGCGCCAAAGAAGATGGTTGGAGCTGATTAAGGATTACGACTGCTCAATCCATTACCACTGTGGTAAAGAAAACAAGGTGGCAGATGTATTAAGTCGACAAGACCATGCTAGTTTATCCATGACGAGGATCACAAAAGATCCAATATTTATGGATTTACAAAGGATGGATCTTGGAATTATAATGAAAGGTGAAAATCGTATCTTTCTCAAATGAATGTTCAACCATCTATACATGTGAAGATTAAAGACGCACAGAAAGAAGATGTCGAGTTACAAAAGAAGGTGAGAAATGTTCCTGAATTCAACCTTGATTGTGATGGGATAATAAAGTTCAGGAATTGGGTTTGTGTTCCTCCCATCCCTGAATTAAAGAAGGAGCTGCTGGATGAGGCTCATAGTTCTTCATTCTCTATTCATCCTTGAAGCACGAAGATGTATAGGGACCTGAAAGAGTACTTCGGGTGGGATGGAATGAAAAGAGATGTTGCTGAATATGTCTCTCGATGCTTGGTTTGTCAACAAGTTAAATCTGAGAGACAGAAGTCTAAGGGGATGTTACAACCATTACCCATACCTGAATGGAAATGGGAAAACATCACTATGGAATTTGTCACAAGACTTCCTAAAACATCCAAAGGCAATAATTCTATCTGGGTCTTAGTTGATCGTCTTACAAAGTCTGCACACTTCATTGATATTAGAGAGGATTTCTCTCTAGATCAGCTTTCCAGGATATATGTAAAGGAAGTGGTACGATTGCATGGAGTACCACTTTCTATTATATCTGATCGGGATCTGAGATTTACCTCGATGTTCTGGCGAAGTCTTCAGCATACTCTGGATACAGAGTTGAGTTTCAGCACTGCTTATCATCCTCAGACAAACGGTCAGTCTGAGAGAACAATTCAAACTCTAGAAGATATGTTAAATGGTTGCTCTATGGATTTCAAAGGTGGTTTGGATCAACACCTACCTTTGGTGGAATTTTCTTATAATAATAGATTTCACTCTAGTATTCAGATGGATCTTTATGAATCTCTCTATGGAAAGAAATGCAGGACTCCAACTAGCAGGGATGAAGTTGGGGAAAGAAAGCTATTAGGACCCGATCTCGTTGATGAAATGGTAGAAAAGTTCAGATCTATTCAACATCACATAAGAGCAGCTCAGAGTCAACAGAAAAGTTATGCCGAAAACCGAAGAAAAGACCTAGAGTTTGAAGTTGGTGATAAAGTGTTCTGACAAATATCTCCCTGGAAGAGGGTTATGAGATTCGGAAAGAAGGGGAAGTTGAGCCCTAGATATATCGGTCCTTTCGAAATACTGGATCGTGTTGGGAAGGTAGCTTACCGATTGGCGCTTCCACCGAATCTCTCTCAAGTTCACGTTGTGTTCAATGTATCTCTCCTGAGAAAGTAAATACCTGATCCTTCACATGTACTCATCTCAGAAGTTGTACCGCTGGAGAATGATCTTTCTTATGAATAACAACTGATAGAGATTCTGGATCGTAGCCAAAAAGTCCTATGAAACAAGACCACTCGATTGGTGAACATTTTATAGAGGAACCACCAATTAGAAGAAGCTACATGGTAACTTGAGGATATGATGAGGGAGAGGTATCCTCATCTGTTTGTTACAAAGTGACGAATTTCGAGGGAGAAATTCATATTAAGGGGGGTAGAATGTAACACCTGAGACTTTTATGTTATATAAATCCTCAAAAGAATATTTTTTTATACACAACACTTGCTTGGCTTGCTTTACACGAAATCACAACCTTCCTCGATATCTTGCGTCTTACGCAATACCGAGTTTCACTAAAAAATAAAATATTATTAAAACTAGCCGTTATAAATAGTAATAACCACTTTTTGAAATTTTATAAATTTTATTTTTCAAAATGGACTTCATTTTTGGATTCGTAATATCGAAATTATCCTAGGGTGAAATTTTGGTATTTTTCTGAAAACTTTTAATTTTTGATTAATAGTGAAACCACTATGTGATAGTTAAAAAACTGAATTTCTCATAAAACTTAATTTTACCGCTTCTGTGAGTGTAATTTCAAAAATCCGAGAGACACGGTTGATGTTAGTAAGTAAAATGATGTTTAATGAGATGAAAATAATTTTTGGTGTAAAGTAACTTTTTACTTTTATTTACCACGGTTAAAAGTAAATAGGGTAATTATGGGTAAAAATGATATTATTATTAACCTAACACATATCCTAATTCTATTGGACAAGTGTAATTCGATCAAAAACAACCTTAGGAATAAAATATGACCATTTAGGCCCACATGGATTAGATTAGGACATTTATTATTAATTTATTCAAAGAAGGGTAAAAATAGTTAAAATCAAAGTTTAATAAGTAAATCGTTTTTAATATGGGGTTATACATAAGATAAATTCAACTATAAATATTAATTATAAAGCTAAAAAGTTTTCTACGTAATGGTATTTTATTTGTAATTTCTAGACACTAAATAATTTAATTTATTTATGACAAAAAGATGATGCAGTAATTATCCTATTAATGAAATATTGACATAATTGATGTTATAAACACCAACATAAATGTAATTTGAGACATTTTATGAATTACACTAATTTTATAGGTTAATATGACATGTTATTATTGATTTAATTAGCTTTTTTCGAACTAATCATTCTGTTATTATTTTCACAAAAATTAATTACTAAATAGTGTCAAAATTGACATAAAATAGTTTTTTAAACAAATATTATATTAGTAATTGTTATTTTATTCCTAAAAATATAAGGTTCGGCCAAATTACATAGATAAGGTTATATATATTAATAATAAACAACTTCGGATTCTTTTGGCTGCTTATAGTAAGTTTATTAACAATATATTATAAGAACACAAGAAGACACGATAAAAGTAAAAATATTTAACTTAATGATAAATCTAAATGATAAGGTTAAAATAGGAACCTAAACTTGTCTAAATTCTATTGGATGAAATTATTTCGACCCATCCTCACCTTATCTTCGAAATAAATCAATTTGGAGATATTTAAAACCGATCTTGACTTTATAATAAATTAATATTTTTCGTTCTTCCAAAGTAGCCCCTCTCCTCCCTTATAAAAGGGTACCTCCACCCCCGCTTCCTCACACCACTTTGAGCATTCAAGATCGGCCAACCCCTACCAATTTCTTCTCTCCACTTCCCTAGAAATATCCTAGAGTTTCAGGTTTTCTTCAAAGACCTATTTTAGTGCCCTAAAATGAGGTCTCAAAGAAGCACTTCAAAGAAGGGGTAATGTCTGTTACCGAATCGTTCATCTTTATTTCTTCTTCCACTTCTATTCATTAGTCGTTTCATTATGAATTAATAAAATCAGTATCACTAATATACTGATATGTTATTATAAGTATGAAACAACCCTATTTCACCATCAATCCATCCTACGGAAAAAGAAATCACCCTGCGTGCGTACGTACGGAATACCGTCTCCACGTCGTGGTGTAATCTATTTTCCACCACCACCTTACTTGTATGGGTATAATGTTGTAAATAATGACTATATATGACTATTATAATGTGATTCAGATTCTGAAATAGTATACATACACTCCAATACAATTCCACGATCATAGGAACGATATTGTCACTCGTGCGTACGTACGGAATACCGTCTCCACGATGTGATGCGACTCGTTCTACATGATCTTCATTTAATAATGATTATATAAATGAATTGAATGAATGAATATGATATATATTACACTAATACCATTCTGGAAATGAGGTATCTATACCCTAATGTGAAGAATACGAATTTATTCGACAAAACACGCATAAGAACAAAAAGTTATAAACACCCCAATAACAAGTAGCAATGAAATAATACTACTAAGAAGCTAAGAATATGACCATATATGATATCATAAAAATATGTATGATTCTTTAATAAGTCAATAACATTATTTAAATCATATACAGGAGTTTCGGACATGTACAAAGCATATCGGACCTAAGGTAAGGGAAATATCACAATCTCATTTTTATCCAAGATTGTTTATATTTTGGAATTTACTGGGGTGCATTTTGTCATCCACATAAATTTTTTCCACAATATGTAATGTTTACATCATTCTAAAATAGTTTATATCCAATTTTACCCTTCGGTGAGTTTTTATTAAATGATATGAATGTAATCTTTTGTCGTTTTTCGTACGAGGTACTTTTTGACTTTTCCGAAAAATGTACGAGAAGAATGTTTTTTTTAACTTATACGGCATTAACGGATTTTTAAAACAATATTTCCAAGAATCTTACTTTACAGGTTGTCAAGTTTATTTTTAATCAACTTCATTTAGTTTAAAATTGTATGAAATGTTAAGAAAGTAAAAATGTTTTTGAAGTAAAAAAGATATTTTCCTCAAGAATGGAGTTCACGAGTTTTATCAAAAATTTTTTACATCTATGATAACAAAGGGTTATGTCTCTATCCCTATTTTTACATTGATTTTATTATGTTGTGATGGAAATATTCTTATGAATTCCTTTATCTTATATGAATTGTTTTATGATTTCACGATGTTTAAGATTCCCATTTTTATTATATGGGTTATGCAATGATGTATGATTTATGATTTTGTGGCACACATAAGAATGGTATCGTTATGAGATGGGTGGGACCTATATATCCCTCCAATGCATTGGAAAAAGATTTTATATGTCATGAGATAGACATGGCTGTAACGGTAGGTTATACCGGTTCAGTGAAACATGACTGAAACGAGGAGTGAAATAAGTTCAGAAATGGAATTTTTCCACTAAGATAATCTTGGCAATGAGTCTGGACTAATAAGAAATGATTCTCTATGATTATGTGTGTATGCCACAAAGTTTCATGTTTTAAGTTATGATTATTGGGATTACATTTCACTACAATGATTTATCCCAAGTTATGAAATGATGATCTCTTTTGTAGGTTAAGATTTCCAAAAGTTATGTGCTTATGTATATGATGTGATTGATATTTCTTTTGTTTACCCTTACTGAGCATTTGAGCTCACCCTTTTGTATGTTTTATTTCCCCAGGTCAAGAAGAAGGTTATTAAGTAGAATATTCCAAAAAGGGACTCTAGATATGATGAAATAAATGGGAGGCAAAGTAGATTCTTTATGAACCAGTTGATTATGTTTCCCAGTTTCTAAAGACACTATACCTATACAGTCCTTTCTTGGTTTTGTTATATGCTGTAATAAGTGTGCTTCAATTCTGAAGTAATAACAATGAATGTCAAGTATGGGTCGTTATAAGTTAATTTATAAATAATGTATCATAAATATACAATTTTGTTCTTATGAGATGTATTTGATCTAAACTTTCACACATATCAATTAAATGGTTATAGAACATAATGTTTCCAAGGACGATGAACTACAGCCTCACCAAATGATGATTGTTCAATGTTCTACTACCACCTCTCTTGGTGGCCATTATGATGAAACTATAATTATATATGATATTTATGATATTTATTTTTTATATAATCTTCTTTAATTATCTTTTATATTTTACCTTCTTTATTTTCATTTTTTATATATGTGATAATTTCATTTGAGGAAGTTCAAACAACCGCCCACTCAAAGTGATATGAATCATTCATACCATACTTAGAACTTATAAAAGATAATATTATAAATCTATATAACATATATAAAATATTATATTATAATGGAATAATAATATACCAATGTATCATTTTTTATTCTTTTCTTTTGAAATAAGAAAACGAAATGGATGAATCATTCGTGCGTATGTACAAATTACAGTCTTCACGAACACGATGAGATTCATTATCCATCATAACCCTTAATGAATAATTTACATTTGATTATCAAAATAATATTTAAGAAACAATATCATTCTGGATATGATTCAAAGACATCTTATCCAAAAGAAACATAACTTATGTATCAAAACATATAAAGGAAAATGAATCTGTTAACACCAGAAACAATGATATTTTACTAAAATATTATTAACAAACCAATATTATAATATAATATATGATATCATATTTATGTATGTGGTTATTGTATAATTTAATAACAATGATTTATCTCTTATACAGGAGGTTAATGTACCCTAGACCAAGGAAACATTCAAGGTAAGGCCCAATTAATCAATCTCTTAATTATACGTGATTGTTATGTGTAAGTATTTACTCTGACATTTTTATCATCCATATCCATGCTTCATTAAAATGTTTTCAAAATATTTTAATGTTTTGTGGAAGGGACTCTTTAATCAAGATCATCATTTTAATTGTTTTAATTATTTATTTTTTTAAATATTTTTAATTAATGTCCATGTTTTAAAAATGATTTTACTGCTAATTTATATGGACATGATTGTTTTAAAATGTTATTTCATTTCAAATGTTTTGAAGTGGTATGGGAATCATTTAATCAAAAATCACTTTTAAATTACATCCTTTATAAATGTTTGAATTTTTAATTTTTTTCACAAAATTCATATTTCTCTCAAAGAGTTTTACAAATCATTTTGAACTATGCCACATCGTTTATTGGATTTAACTCTTGATTGGGGATGATTTATCATAATAAAATCTTCAATATTGAATTGATGAACTTATGATATGTTTTACTATGGATGCACTATTTTTATAAAATTCATCATTTATGGAAAATTATTTACATTTAGTTTTATAGTTTTGATATGAATGACTATATAATTTTTTGACATTTTCATATGAGTAATTTATTGGACTTAGGTTGTGATGGGTGGAGCCCACTATAGATCCTTGATGCATCAGTAGGTCTATTGAGACAAACTAGTGTAATGGAAAAGGCCTAGACAAAATCTTATTTTTCATCCTGACACTAGGCCTTGAATAATTTTTTATAATGTCCGACATTATGCATTCCATCATTATGAAATTATATATTGATATTACATATAATTATCTGACTAGTAAAATATCCATGTGAACAAGTAAATGGCCTTATTTGATTCATGTTTTCCATATTATGCTGAATTTTATGTTTAAAAGGATTTTTATTTAGTTTTAAACATTTCATTAAATGTTTATGCTTATTTATGAATGTTTCTGTTATATTGTTATATTTACTGAGCATCTGAGATCACCCCTTTCAATGTATTATTTTTACAAGGACGCAAAAAAGGATATTATGACTCGCCTATAGGGATAGTATATGGGTTATAAATGTGTTCAATAGATATGATATTGTTTTTTTATTTTATAATGTAATGTAACGTTCATGTATTTTATATATTTTCCAGGACTGGTAAAATGACCGGTCCTTCATGACATGATTCCTTATAATCATGCCAATGTATACAAATAATGCACTGACTCTGGGTAATTGGGGTCGGGGTGTTAAACTTACGGTGATGCATCATCCACTATTACCCATAATTATAGGTGTTCTAATTTCATTTTACTTGAAAAAAGTATTTAATCCATGTTTAATTAAAATTATAGAAAGACAGACTATAGATGATAGATGTAAACATATATATTAGATGACCCATCCGGTCCTTAAGAACCTACAATGTTCCCTCTATGATAAATCTCCAAATATCACCACACAAATACAGATTAATCTATTTCTAAAGTGTTTCATACTAAGAAATGTGAGTAATTATTAATACATGATCAAGTAACTATGTGAGGGACTCTTACACATGACATCAAATGATATTTGTAAAGAAATAGTTTCCCTAACTATTGACCAAATTGAGGGGAATCCAAATGAGGAATGGGATATTCACTAATCTCCAAGGTGAGTTTAATGTATTAATAGTTATATAATATTATAATTCGACGTGAAAATAAATGGATACTATTAAATATTCAATAACCATTATTAATAGAAGTAATATAACATATTTAATAACATTACAAAAAACATATATCTCCCAAATCCCATATTTAGTTGAAGAAGTGACACCCTATTGAGATATATAACACAGAGGCCCTATAGATATTTTCTAAACAATGTAGTATAAACACCTCCCAAAAGTACTAGAGTATAAATTAAATTTTAAGAATCATGATACACATTTGATAGTTTGTTTTTTATCTAATGAATAACATAAACTAATCTAGATACATCTCAACAATCTATAAATCAGTGGCATAAGAACTGTATATATAAAACTAATCATAAATTAATCTTCCAATTTGGTTCACATGTCATAATTGTTGATGTCTCAGTGGTAGGCCCATGACCCAACTCTTTTGGAACCACAATAATTTCAACTCATTGATATACTTTGATCAGTATCTATGTACCATAACGAGGGGTAAAGGACTTCCCATATTCCCAGGAATAGATATATATTCCTATAAATGGGCTAGAAGGGATTATTCTCATTTAAAAACAAATAAATAAGTCAATGAGATGGTTCAAAAATAAGAAGAAATAATTTATTTCACTTAATTCATGACACAGAGTGAGAAATCACTGGTTACAGGGAGAAATAAAATTTTATGTTTGACTGAGATTAAGGATAAATTTATGGGGATGATTTTGAAGGAATTATAGATGGAACTAACAGAGTTTTAAACTGAAATAAATCTTTATTTGAAACCACACCCAGAATAGAGTTATTTTAATACATGATCCATCATCAATAGTCATCTAGTAATCACCCATGTCATCTACTTCATCCATAAAATAGGAGCAATATACAAGAAACCAAGGCAGTGACTAATATCAGTCAAATTTTTACCATTCTAATAAAAATAGAAAGGAAATTATCAAGATTATGATGAATTTGAAACAATGTGAACATCATAGTAATTTTTATTTTTATAAGTAGCTCTTGTGTACTGTCAAATACACTTCTTTAAAAATGATAATTGTTTTTCTAACCATAATAAATTTTAGAAATGTTTAATAGTGGAATTATACTTTCACACAATGCATCAACACATCATGTATTAGTGGAATACCTAAACCTGAGTAAACTATTTCTTAATTTGGATTCCATCATGATTTGGGATATTTTCAACATTCTACATATCAATAATAATTTTTCATAGAAATACCACAAATAAAGTTGATTATTTCATGATAATATAAATTTTCTATGATTTATATGTATCCATAAAAACTATCCTAGTAATGATATTGATTAAATAATCATTGATCATTTAATCTTTGGTAGTTGATACATTTCAAATTATGAAAAATGATTTAAGAATCCACAATTATTTACTATGAATATCTAAATTCATTCTCATACTGGAAAAAAAGTTACTTACTAGGTATTTATTTGGAGTTTATTATATTTTGTATTTATTTATATTTTAGTACTACTGCAGACTATTTCATATTTGAGTATGAATGAATCCATGAATAGACATTATGGTTGGAATAAAAAATATAAATTCCTATTGTACAATATTCAACGTGGGTCTGAGTACCCTCTATCTTGAATATCAACAAATAATTTTGATCTAGAATCATGAGTAATCAAATCATACATGATTAAGACCATGAAACATCATTTAAAAGAACTATATATAATTCCCAAACCAACTGTGGGAATATGACTCAAAGAAATGTCTATCGTCGATCTGACAAGAGAGTGTGACCGGATGAAGTAACATACCATGTATTTAAAATATATTAATTTTTGTATCATTTTTGTAGAATTATTTATATGTACCACCGTTTAATTTTTGTACTATACACAACAATTATATTACTTTCATTACACATAATCCCATGTTTTCTAATTAATATTATTAATTCTGCAGTTAGGTCATAGCCACTAAATTTTTGGTTATTAATTAGATTAAATAACTAATGAAAAAATATATATAATATATTTTATCTATGTTCTATATATTCTTTGAAGAAAAATTAAAGGATTTTGTTAAGATTAAACCTAGTTTATAAATAAATAAATTACTTTTCTAGAGGAATAGTTTCCTCCTTTTATAGGGAAATCTATTGTAAAACTAAATTACATCCATTTTATAAATTATATTTGTAAAAATAAACATCATTTTTAGTATTTATAATTTAATTATTATAATAGGGTAAGATTATTGTAATTTTCTATGACGTATAATTTTTTGAATAATAGTGAATAATAGAACATTATTATTAAAAGAATACATTTTATTTAAATTTTTTTTGAATTTAAAATATATTTAAAATTGGTTCTGATATCAAAATAGTTCAATTTTTCATTTATTAATCATATTCATGTTATTTAAATCATTTTTATATTAAATTTTATATAAATAAATGTAGAACTTTTGAACATTTGCCACATTAAAAAGTCATTATTCTCTATATGTGTGGTAGAATATTCTTAAATTTAATTATTCAACTTTTGATAATTGAATTAATATAATAGATAGAATAATAATAATATTTATTATATTTAATTTATATTAATATAAACTCTGTTTTGTCCAAATAAATATTAATTAAAGCAATTACAAATAATTATAGTGATGAAGGAAAAAATTTGTTGACGACGTTTTCAAACATCAATCTTATGGGAAACAAGACATATAATCTTTTTAAAAAGACATTGGATTAAAATATTTTGACCATATCAACTATTGGTTCTAATTATATGACTTAGTGGGACACAAATAATTGAAAATAACTTATATAATGTGTTATGAAAGGAAAAATATAAAAAATCTCCTACATTACATTGATTTTTTATAAAGATTTGAAAAATGGAATAATGATATTTTATGATATAAATATATTCTTGAAATATAAATAATTTATTTTTATCATAATAATTTATCACATACATTATGAGATGAATTGTATTCATAAAATTATTATGAAATGCCAACATAATGTCTACTTAATTAATAATTAAATAAAATAAAAAATAACATAAACATTTAATATTAATAAAATTTAATAGATTATTATTCACACTTATTATAATAGATTAATATTTTATTTCAATTAGTTGTGAACATAATATATTAGAAATAAAATATTTTTTATATATTTTATATTAACATTAAATAAATAATATCCAAATTTACATTAATTTTAATTTAGAATAAATGATATTATTAAATGAATTGAAATTAAAAAAACAATATTAATCATATTTTCTTGTACGTGTTTATATTTATCATATATAGCCCATTAATCACACAATTGTTATATTATTATTGATATATTGACATCTAAATAGTTAAATCATATGTGCACAGTTAATTTTAATGTAATGTTTTTGGGTGTTATGTGCGCTTCTGTTAAATTAATTTCTGTAACATATAAGGTTTGTTTCAAATATATTAGATATAATTTATAATAATCAACGGGTATAAATTTTCTAAAAATTAATACATTAATTAAGTCTTTATATAAGACTTATGTTGGTTAAAATTATTATTTACAATATTTAAACATAGCCGGAATAAATATAGAATCGTAATGAATAAGGAAGAATTGATAAAAAAATCTCTTTTACTTTTATCTAATGTGACTGTTTAATGGCTATATATCTCCATTAAACTATTGTATTTCCATTTTGGATGAACTTGAATCATGGAAGTTCTCTAAATAATGTTTATGTTTTGGTATCTACATGAATTTCACTCCCCATAACTATAAAAAGTCACTCATTTCCACCACATCTGCATCCTATTAAGACATATTTTACTGTCAAAAACAATTAGTAAATAATCTCTCAACATCCCATTATTCATATAATAATAATCCATTTTTTAAAAAATCATCCAAATGATGTCTTCTGGTATAAACTAATAAGAAGTACATTAATGCAATGCAACTATCTTCAACAAGATGTTTTATTTTATTTCTTTCTCCCCCAGTTTAATTATTCTTATGTGATTCAGATATAATAACCTCATTAACATAAATAAGAAATTATTTTTTATCTTAATGTTAAAAAATAATATTTCTAATCCTTCCATAAACTAGGATACACAATCAATTTTCATGCGTACAACGAACCACTGCCTCATGAACTGATGTCGCTCGTTACTCCATCACCAAAATTCATGGTTGGGAAAATTAATGGATTAAGGTTTTTAAAATATATATATATATATATATATATATATAATGTTTATAAATTATTTATGATTCATTATTTTTTATATAACACATACAATGTTTCATTTTATATTTTTGGAATATGATAACTTCGTTTTTGGATGTGTGGAATACCGCATGGTGAAAGCGATGTTATCATTTCACAAAATAATTGGAATGAATAATATTATTTTTATAACATCATGTGATATAAATTATAAAATTATTATAATATATTTAAAATATACATATATAATATTTATATTATAATTTATTATTATGATATGAATGTGAAAACATCATTAATTCATATGTACAACCTACCTTCTCCATGAACATTGAATTTTATTTATATCCCCAAATTTTATGAATTTATAAACTAAATTTCCACTATATATATGATAATTAAATAATTTTTTATTTTATGGATATGAGTATATCATTAACAAATTAATAGGGAAAAAAATAAAAAATCAAAAAATACTTCAGAAACTATCCCATTAACACCAAAAAAATAAGAAATATATTTAAATATTAAAAAAGGAAAATAATATATTATAAGAAGATAATATATGATATAAAAGTATTAATATTGTATTGGAATAAGTTATGATCATTACTGATAACATTATCTAAGATTATAATGTGAGTTTCACCAAAAATAAATTTACAGTATAGGATTTCATGTTAATTTACATTCTATTAAGACTTAAATGTCATTATGAACTGATTCACATTAACATGGTGCGTATAATTACCAATTATCATTTAAAATCCTGATTAACTCGTACATAATGATATTTTTCATTTCACATTGAACTAACTCTTCCATGTTGTTTTGACATTAAAATCACCTCTTGGTAAAAGTTATCATTTCAATATTACTTTCTTTTGTAATTGTTAACATTCTCCTCAAAAATTCACTTCCTTATAGTCATTTTTATTGTAAACTAAATTTATTTGAAATATCTATATTATCATTTAAATTACATAATTATTTACAAAACTGTATTCAAATTTTAGTAATGGAGTTCACATTGATAGTTATTTGAGTAAATTTGACAATATTAATAAATAAGTATGTTATAATAAATATATATATATATATAAAGATAAGGAAAGGGGTTCATTAAATAAATATATTATTTGATATATTAGTTATTATATGCACATGCACTACATGGGTTGTATACTAGTGAATGAACCCCCATGAAGTATCAGTAGTCTCATGGGATGAATTTAATTTGAAAAACACATTGCAATTTTAATTCTATGTTTTAAATTATCATGTGAATGGTATGATAGTAGATATAAGGTTCCAAAAACTAAAAATCTTTGTAGAACATATTTGTTTAATTATTTCTTGAATTTTCTTGATGGGAATGGTTCTGTGTACTTGGGAAATATAATATCCAATAATTATTCATTATGTTAATTCATTATTAGGTTATTATTATCTAGTGGAATTTCACAATGAACAAAGGAATTGATTTATTTAGTTTTATGTCTATTGATTAAATTTCATCTTTTTCCTATTAATTAACTTTATATATTGATTAATAATTATTTAATTTTTTTATCTCTTGATATACGTATAGAGATACTAGGCATAAATGATCACCCTTATTTTGAATCCTTTCTACTAGGTATAAATATGAATTCATGGAATCATTTTCAATGATATTCAGAATTTTATTTTTTTATTATTACTTTATTTATTCATAATGTAAAATTTCATTTGAATACATATTCTTGTTTTCAAAATGTACTAAAAAATTCACTTTATCAAGATCTATATTCATTTTAATAATTTCAATGTAATAATTTATGGAATAGAATATAAGATTCTAGGGTTTGGGAGTTATAGTTGGTATAAATTTATGTTCTTACGAACCCTTATAAACTATATTTTGTAAAACATATTTTGGATAACATAATCATATGGTATACTATTTAGAAAACCATTAGGAAACAATATAAAAAACCCATGTTTATAATTGTGAGATTATCTACAAAAAAATTAATTAATTTGTATTCTTAATTTCACTATATTAGATATTTTAAATTATTTTACATAATTGTATGACGTAAGATAGTGTATGTATTCATTTATTAATAGTTCTTTTAGGATTGAATGTGAACCATACAAATGATTATGTTTATAAGATTATGAAGGATCAATTTTATTATGGTCAGAATAAAATATTTTAAAGAGAACTAGCTTCCCAATAGTTCTCATCAGATAAAGACAATTATTTAATGTTAAAAATATTGGTCATGAAATTTAAATGGTTTATTACATCATATTGATGTAAGATAATGACAGGGAAACTATGAAAAAGAGGGATAAATGCAATAATAGAAAGTAGTATTTTCCAAGATGTAATAATTGTTGAAATAAAAACCGTAGTATTTAATTAAAACGAATGGTGTAGTGGCACATATTTAAAGAGACGATGCACTACTATTTTGAATGATATGGTTATAAAATGGTTTCAATGGGAAATTATTCAACATCAAGTGTTGAGATTCTAAAAAATAACATTCTCTAACATCAATAGAATATAACCCAAAAGAGGCTAACATATCATGGAAATGATATTTCTTCTACCATAGATAAATATGAATGATTAATTTTATTAATGTATGATTAAAGATTTATTTTATTTGTTAATTTTAACAATTATGTAACAGTAATATGAATTATTGAATATATTGGGATTTTAATAAAATAATTTTTAATTAATGTTTTAAAGTCATATGTTGAATGGCATCGATAACCAAGAAAAATGAATGAGATAAATATTGAACAACATGTATATCATATGGTTGAAGTAAATATAACCCTAACTATTTTATAGATCTGAAGGTAATGAATTTGGATTAAATTGATCACCGTTTTGTATAATATTAATTCTCTATTAGCTACCAAAATGAATCTTATTAATAGTTTGTTTAAAAATTGGTTTATTCCATAATTGATGGATTTTAATATAATATTTCATATCATTAATATATCCAATAATAAATGTTTTATTTAATTAATATAAAATAACATGTGTCTTACATACGGTTTTTAAAATCCTGTTATTTACAAATCTCAAGATAATACATGATAATGGTGTTCAGATGTTTGTTGTGTGAGAGTTAATTACCTATTCACATTGTTTGATATATTCATTTATAAAATATAGTGAAAATAATTATTGAGTGTTAGATCATAATAATTTTGAAATGGTAACCATTAATGTAATAAATTACATTTTTATTTGGATGAGGTTTAAATTTTTAAAATATTACATTACCATCTGATGAATCCTAAGTCAATAGATAAGGAATAAATAGATTAAAAAAGCATTATATTTGATAATATTGTTATTAAGAAATAGAATTGTCTCAAGTATTTATATTAAGATATATTCTTATATAGTAAAATAATTCATCAAAAATCGGGAATATGTTAATAAAAAAATATTATCATATTATGTTCGTAATTTTGAAATTAAATATTATATTAGATCATTATTGATATAGGGATTTTAAGCCCATACATATCTATTGATCAATGCAATTTTTCTAACTCCTGTTAATATTTATTTACACATTTCATTTATGTAAATGTATTCATTTACTTCCAATGTTCTCATACAAATGATCCAAGTTATGTATCTTTCATACGTCATGATATCTATAAGTAATAGGAAAATATCTTTAACTCCTTTATAAAGTGTATTTTTAGAAAAGTTATTTTGAAATATTAATATATTGATTGTAGAGATCGAATAATAATTAAGAGGAAATAATTTATTCAAGGTATAGAGATTTTAATAGACCAAGAATATAATATATTTTTTATTTTATAAAATATTTAAACTTTTCACTCGATATCATTACATGAAACACCACCATATGATAATTCTTCACACATTACATTTTTATCTTGTGTTACACATAAGACAGAGTTTTACCATTAATATAATTAATTTAACATTTATCTAAAAGCTGTAAAATTAATGACTATGGAAGTGGTTAAATAAGTTATAAAAATAAATATATTAATACTAAATATAATGTTTTTACATCATCCTATAAATTTGATATAAATATGATAAGAGAAAATTTTGTTTCTGAATAGAAAGCTATATTTTTCTTCATGGAGTATAATATTCTTTTAATGTTTTACCTATTTTGAAACTAAATTTTAACACAATTAAATTTTTTTTAAATAAAATTATTTTCTGTAATTTTTTATTTTAATATTAGCTTATGGTGATTGCTGCCTATTTTCTTGAGTCGTTTTATGTTTTGATGAATATTCAAAAATAATTTAGTTTAGTTTGAAACTACCTATCCATTTAAATATTTAGTTATGTAAAATTATATTTAGCATTTTTTAAAAGTAAAAATTTATAATGCATAAATATATAAATATATTAAAAAATATTTTAATCATTTTAGTATTTAATTTTGACATTAAAATATAATTTACTTTGTAACAATAATCACCTTAAAACCCTTCTTTATCACCACGTATGTGAGATTTTTTAATCTATCAACTTCACATTAATAAGAATTGAATTTGTAAAAATGGAAATACATATTTGGAATTTGTATAATATTAATTTCCTAGTAGTATAAAATTATTTTTTGACCATAATGATTATTGAATGAAATTATAATTAATTATATAAATTAAGGTAAACAATTGTTTACTTAGTGGTTATAAATTAATAATTACTACATTAATGACCTCAAAACAAGTCCAAAATACATTGGATGTCCAAATTTCAATAATATACCATCATGGATATAATTTTATGATTTAGTGGGATATTATTCAATAAAATTTAACACTTATAATATATATTAGGGAAAAAAAAGAGAACCTTCCTTACCTTTAACTATTATAAATCCTTTATATATGAAAAACACAAAATTTTTAGTTGTACAGAACATTTTAATATATAAACGAGTTATTTTTGACATTAAAGTATATAATTTAATTTTATAGGTGAAATTGTTTCTTAATATTATTGAGAAAATATAGAACACTTATTATTTGGGTAGGAATAAAACAAAATAAATAATACTTAACAAAATAATTAATAAACATGAATCAAATATTTGGTTAAATTAGTTTTTTGTTGAATATTTAGTTTTAAATAGACTATAACTAAAAATATTTTATTTCCAATACATTTTTACAAATATGAATAAATAAAATTAAAAATTAATCTCAAAATTAACATTAATGTTATTTTATAATAAAATATATTTTAGTAAATGATTTAGTTTCTTTTAAAATGATACCATATTCGAAGGGATTTGTAAAGGATATTGAATATAAAATTATTCCCATTCATGGAAAAATTGATCATTTATAATTAATGTATTTACCTCTAAAATGCAAAAACCTGGCTAGCATTGTAATGGTTAAAGACACTTTTTTCATGTTACATAAGCTTATATTGAATTATAAATCAAAACATATGACTTTTTTATCATATATGAAATAATTTATACTTTATAATATTTTGGAATAAATTTTATAATAATAAAACCTTTATCGTAAACTCATTTGGTGAATTATATTTTTTAGAATTCCATTTACCTATATTTATATAAATAATTAATTTAATATTGAAACTTAAAAACTAATGGAATAATGAAAAATTGATTTTTTTATCTTTGTTTTGTGAGTATAAGTTAACCATACATCAACATTCTTATATTATGATTCTATTTTGGTAGAAAATGAGGTATTAGATGCATCTCAATAGTTATTATATTTTGGTATTTATAATAATGTCACTACCTATACACTATAAAAATGCATTCACTCTTACATCTTTTTCACACCTCTCTAGCCACATTATCTAGTTCAAACACTATCATAATAAAATTCCAAAATCCCTACAATAATCATATATTAATATATATGTGATTAATTAAACCCATATACATCCTTTTTTGTAAATAACAAGGATTTCCTAGAAGAAGAGGTAATTTTTTATTCTACTTCTTTTGATTGTTTCATTATCCTTCACTTAAAGAGGTTTTATATATTGATCAGATAATAAAAACTTATTCCTAGATAAAAATTGATATTTTTATCTTATGGATAAGAAAAATTATTTAATATTCATTCATAAAATGGGACACAAAATCATTATTTTTTTGCATGGGACACAAAATCATTCCCAAACCGATGTTGTTATCTCTTATTTTAAAACATTATAGTGTTTTGAAAATTAACTCATTTATAGTTTTTATATTATGTTAATATTTTATTTATTATTTGTTTATGAACATTGAAATTTCATATAATACATACATTTATGGTTTCCATTTTTTTGGAATATGATGACATCGAATGTGGATGTTTAAACATCCCCCTCCTCAAAGCTTGGTGAGTCATCCAAATTATACATGAAATGTATAAAGGATGGTTTTAATAAATAATTTTGATATATATGATAAAATTATTATACTTCAATTATTTTATAAATATAGATTATTATATTTTTCATTCTTTTAATTTGATAATAAACTGAAAATGTTGTTCATGCGTACATATGACATACCATCTCTAAGAACGGTGAATTTAGTTTATATTTTTAAATGTTATGAATTATTATAAAGATATATGCAATATTTTTATATAACAATTATAACATGATTTAAATTAAATATATTACTAAATTATGTTATTAGTAATAGGAAAAACCAATTACATTAAAAAACATACATGATAAACTAGGAAATTATCACCTAATTAAGTGAAAATAATTGATGATTTATATAAAATGTTTAATAATATATTATATATATATCATAGATGATATAATAATTATAAATATAACTTTAGGTTAAATTATAATTGGATTTAAACCACTATACATGGGGTTAGTGAAAATTCCACAAAAAAGAATTATAATGTAAGTGGTTTTTTATCAATTTATATTCCATTTATAATTACTTGTAATTATTAACCATTTAAATTTAATATGGTTTTTATAATGAACATATTTAATATAATTTCATTAATTTATAATGAATTTCTTTTATTTTTACATTTAAGTGTATCATTCATGTTATTTTTATTTGAAAATTTCCATGTGGAAGTAGTTATTTTCAAATTCACATTCTTTTGGGACTGGGGACTTTTTTCATGAAACAATCACTTCATTATATTATTTTATCTAAATTATATATATAATAAATAAAAATATTATCATGAAATGTAAATTATTATTTCATGAACCATATTCTATATAAAAATATAGATATCACCTATATTGTTATTATAAGAAATGGGTAAAATTTGATAAATCTATAAATTTTGCTCAATATAGAGAATTGATGTTATAAATTTTAAATAATTAATTAAGTAGATTATTTAGTATTTGAATAATTATTGAAAGTTCACTACATGTGTTTTGTAATGGATAATGCAATCCCCTTAATGAATCAATACTATAGTTGAAAAAAATTAGTTTCACAAACACTTAACACTTATAAAAAGCATGATTTAAATTGTCTTGTTTAAGGTATTAAAGTAAATTTTAGGATATAAAAAAAATATTTTTACAAATGTATGTTTTAATCCATATAGTTAATGTTTTTGATGGTAATGGTTTTGTGTATCTGGGAAACATTGCATCTAATAATTAATCAATACTCTTTTTCACTATTCAGTTATAATTATCTATACGATTTTCACTATGAAAAAATATAGTAATTCATATATTTTTATGTATATTGATAAAATGGGATGTGGGTTCCTTAATTTTATATAACATATTGACTATTAATTATTGATTCATGATATTATCTAATGCAATGTTATAATTAATTATCATCTAAGCTCAATTTTTATTGTTTCATTTCACCATGATATGAAGATGAATTCAATGAAAGGATTTTGGGATACTGAGAAGTTATTTTTATTATTTGTTATATTTTTAATTATTATTAATTCAAAATGGTGTTAATTTATATTATATGTTTTTATATAACTACAAAACTGATTGTTCCTTTGATATTTTTATTCCATTTAAGGATGATAATGTAAAAAACTAAGGCACCGAGTACATGATTCTGGGGATGGGGTGTTACACATGAATTTTGAACCTTTAAACATGTTCCCAATATTTTTCCTCACCATTTTAATTAATAATTCTATTGGGGAAAACTAAAGAATGAAATATAAGTGGTCGTAGTGGTTCTTGTGGGTAGCATCCCACCAAGGGTTCCTCACACCGGTTCCCTAAGAAAATGGGATAGATGATTTGAAGTGTTCATCCAAGAAATCGAGTGTCTCCAGAATAGAAGTGAGGTAATACGGTGTTACTATATTGAAAATATTCCATTATTAACCATAATGATCAAATAAAATATAATAGATAATAAATAGTTGAATTGGAAATAAGAAATGAAAAATATCATATGTAATGGAAATAAACCATGAAATATATACAAATAGGGGGATGCTGAATAAATAATAGATATAAATGATAATGATGATCATAACATAAAAAATTGAGTCCAAGGGGATCATAGGATGCATGTATATACCACATTCTTTAAAAAAAATACCAAAAGTAAAAAAACTACAATAACCAGAATCTTGAGCATGGGTGCATTCCTCTTCCCCAATTCTCCATCTTAATGATGGAAATAAAATAATGGACGTTTTTCACATCCCTTTATCCATACATATAATCATAATGACTTTGTGGTTACCAAATGTGGACCATGCATGGTGTCAGATACAATCTCATTAGGTCACCCCCAATAGTGTCTCAGACAATAAATTATTTGAGATATATAAATGAAATGTTTTTGATAATTTATAATTAATGTAGGGGAAAAATTAAATAAAAATATGGTACGACTTCCATAAATTGATCCAAACTCATGCCATATTCATCTTCCTAATCCATATGTCTAAACAAAGGTAAAAATCTTACACATTATATGGTATATATATATAAAATCATTAATAAAACAATGGAGAGACACTCCATAATTTTTATTTTACATAGAAATCACATACCCATGAGATCATATAAGAATGACCAAATTATAAATAAGAAAAAATACTTAATACACAAGATTGTAATATGGAAAATCCAATGTTTGAGTCCTAATCCCATATAAGGTTATTTATAATGAATCCCATGGGCTACGATATGAGCCTCCATTAAAACCATTACCATTGATTATGTCCACAGAACCCCATATAAGAATACCTTATTACATTCATGGAATGTTGAAGAATGACTCCACGCTGTTTATCTCCTATAGGGTAGGTGGAATAAATTGAGGTAGTGCGTAGCCATATTTATGATGAGCCCATCAACGATTTACCCCATAATATACTTCGGTCATTGATGAGAATAAATAGTCTTCCCGAAGGGCTTGTACAAGGAATGAAAATGTTTAACTCATACTGAGTCCAGTATATCCATGTCCAAGCATAGGGTGTCCATCCATGATGTTATTATGCATGGACACATGTTTACTCCTAGCATGTAATCAAAGAATATCAACCAAAGAAAAATATAATTACAAAAAATTTACAAAAACATGACATCAATTGTCATATCAAAATTACATGCTGAAAAAGCTAGACAAGACATAATATTACAGACAATCAACAATGGAATAAATAAATGAGTTGAGGGAATAAAAATTTTGTTTGTCACGATAAATAGAGGATATGTAATAAACATAAGAATCTAGGATTGAAATAATGTAATCAAATAAATATTCATAAGAAAAAATATATTTATATAAGAAAAAAACTCAATTATAAGCCACAATAAGTGGGATAAATTTAATGTGACGATAAAATGCATAAATTATTAGTCCAATCAATAAGAATAATTCATGATTAATTTCCATGAGAAATATCTAAATGTTCACAAGTTATAGGAATTCAATTTATAAATTTATGGGATTTAATAAATGATAAACACATACATACATGGTTCAAAAAATTCATGGATTCTAATTTATGACATTAAACTAGGAACACAGAATGGGTTGGATAATGATAAGAAAAACATAAAACATTTCTAAAACAATTTAACAACATTTTTTATTTGTGGACTACAAACTTTTTTGTGTAAATTTTTATTTGTTATCCAGGAATCATATCCATATGCATCAGAGTCGGATCATTATATTCAAAAGAATCCAAGTTATAATTTATTGGCTTACGGAAGACTCTCATAGGCTTTATCATATAAATAATGAATTTTTTTAATTATAAAAAAACATGTTGTAGTGAAATATGCTGTGATTTGAATATCATGTTATATTTTGAAATGGTTATTTGTAAAAAAATAAAGATATGAGTTAGAATGTTTTCATATGTTCTAAACAAAATCACATGTCGATTTTATGATCATTAATTTATAAAAAATAATGAATTTTTTTATGATAAATGGTCTTAAATCAATGGTTTATTGGTTTGTGTTAGATTCACCAATCATAAAAAAATTGATTCCATTATTATTATTTTGAAAATAAAATTCATTATCTTTAGAAAATCATATCAAGAGTTACTATTTTGAAAATATGATCTATTAGCATCATAAAATTAGATCAATCATAATTTCACTAAATATAAGTTCCATCATTATAGTAATATACATAAAATCTAGCATCTACAGAAAATCGAATAAAACAATATTGTTTTAAAAATCAGATCCAACATCTTTGGAAAATTTGATCTAGTATTGTTGTTCAAAATATAGAATCTAACCTATACAAAAATCAGATTCACTCAAACGTAAAATTCTAAATGATAATGATGTTAAACATGAAATTCATTTAATCATAAATCATGGATAAATTTTATGAGTTTTGATGCTGTTAATTTTGAAATTTTAAAAGAGATTTATTTTAATAGTCATTAGATTTAAGAAATAAAAAATAATTTCATGTTTCCTACCATTAGTATTGTTGTTTCCTATAAATACATGCCCAGGTCATTTTTTTCATATAAATCTTTCGAAATTCATGTAAACTATGGAAAACTGGAAAAATATAATTTAAATATCCCATCTTATTTAAGAATAATTGTATTGAGAATTATCTTAGTTTTTTTATAGATAGTTTTGAGAAAAATTGATCCAACATATTCTCAAAAAAGGATCCCACATTTTTTTCAGTAATTAGATCCATCATTCTAAGAAAATATGATACACCATTCTGAAAAAATCGAAAGATGTGTTCTGAGAAAATAAAATACATCATTCTGAAAAAATCTGATCATGTATTCTGAGAAAATTTGAACCATTAATTTTGGAAAATTAGAACTAGTATTTGGAGATAATTGGAACCAATATTTTAAGAAAAAGGATCTAACATTATGATAATATATGATCCCGATTTCCATGAAAATCAGATCCCGTATTCTACAAAAATTAGATCTGTGATTCCATAAAAAATCTGATACAACATTCATAAAAAAGTATATCCATCATTCTATAAAAATTGGATCCTATATTATATGAAAAATTATTATATCAAGACAAATCTGACTGAGGATTCAGAATGAGATTTTAGGGAGAAAATTCAAAAAAAAAAATTATTATATTAGCTCAAATTTTCATAATAAAACACTTTGAACTGATAAGATTCAAACTAAACATTCTATCCAGGGGATATAACGTTTTTTATAAGGAGTTTCCACTTGTTTTATTAACTTTTTCTTAAATGTGGACTTCCCAAGACCCACATGAGTGTCTACGGACATGATATAAGTTCTCTCACTGGGGTTGAACCTTACAAATCTTTTGTTGTTTTCATTCATTCCATCAATTTCATTCTTGAGTATTTATTAAATTTTCCTGATGATATAAATCTTAATTGGCTGCAGATGTTATGTTACCTCATGTTTTGAATCATTTGAGAAGTGAACAATTGTTTCAGCCCCTTATCTCCCTCACACCTTCTTAGTTATTATTCAATCCTTGGAACTTAAATTTTTATTAGAGAATTTTGGTTCCCTTGTTTAATCCTAGTCATGTATATAATCAATTCTACAAATAGTATAAGATTTTCTACATTTGATGGAATAATTTATTGTGGTTGGAGAAGTTTTATAATTCTTTTTCTCTGAAATGTATTTTGGATATTTCAATGCTGCAAATATTGGTTTTTCACCTATTTAAAAGGATTATCCAAGGATGTTTAGTGATTATAGAAATATTGAATTTTATAGAAAGGCTATAAATTCTATTCTAATTTCCTTATCAATTTTTTTTATTAGAAGTTGATGGGTCAGAAAACTTGAAAAATTATGTCCGACCAGATAGAAAGTGTTTTCATAGGGAATACAAAGGTTTGTAAAGATAATATGTAAATAGGGTTTAGTAAGTATGAATACATCAGAATGATTGATGAAGAAATAATTGATAAATAATTTACCAGTGTAAGTGAATCTATTTTCAACATTAGGGATTTAGGGATGTTTCAAAGGACTCAACAACTATGAAACAAATTAGGTGAAACATTATCGATTGGTTGTATTTTAAAATTTCTTTTTTATTATATAATGATGGTTATTAAATTTATGAAATGAATATAATTATTGTTTCCTTTGAAATAAATAATGCCTTAATGTTTAAAAATAGTATGAAATATGAAAATATTATTGATGCTATGATAAATAAGAGAATCAAAGATATTGAAGAAGAACATCCTTGTGAGTCTGATGATAGGTATGATGATGTGGTGAATGAAAGAAAATGTGTCCCTTATATCGATGAGCTGTTAATGTTGAAGAAGAATGTATGGGGCTAAATATCCTCTCAAATGATTTTAGTGTGGTGGAATCATGAACATACAATAAATTTCCACAAGAAGAATGTTTGATAATATCACGAGATTCAAATGAAAATATTGATTAATGAAGAAGAACAAAAATGATAAATTATTAAAGTACTCTAACAGATACATGATGAATTTAATAGGAATAAAAATAAGTATATTGAGTATAAAATTTGAGTTTCATGAAACTAAAAACAATTCATATTGTATAAATTGGTAATAAAAATTTATAACCTTTAATGAAAACGTAGTGAAAAAAATATATATCTTAGATTGTGAAGATGGTGCTGATGAATATTATTAAGGCTTTCATCTCACAACCAAACATGGTTCATGCCTTGATAAAAAAAATCAAATGAATGAAAATAGTGTAATTTAGAAAGATCTAAATTATGTTTCAAATGGTTGAAAATATGTCATCATGTAGGGGGATAATTATATTGTGGATAATTTATGTTACAAAAACAAAATCTATAAATAGGGAATGATGACTTATGATATTTTCAAGAAGCTAGAAGATAAGGAGTAAGAGTATAAGAAGTTAAAAACAAAAAATCGTGAGTCTGAAAGATACTTGAGGAAGATGAATTAAATACTCATTAATACTTAAATATTAAAATATGAGACTTATAAAGATTATGAGAAGGCATGATCTGGGAATTTTGTGAAATATTTTCTTAGAAAAAATACATTTTATTATGGTTCTTTGTACATTTTGGGTTCATAAATATGTATTGGGAAAGCATGGGATGACAAAGAAAGTAAGAGACCAATAAATTCTACAAAATATAAAATCTTAATCATAATAATATATGGTCCACATCCTCATCATGTTAGAGCTAATATATGTTACCATCCTCAATATAGGATCAATATAGAAAGCTATTTGTTGAATTGAAAATATATATTCGAATGATATTTATGGAATTGTGGAATATATGTGCATATTGATTCTATTTATTGGCACAAATTAAATTTACCCATAAGTAGGATGGATAAAAAATAAAGAAACTGTGAATGAATAATTAGAAACATTCCTAACTTATAGAAAGATAAAAAGAATAATTCAAAATATGTTATAAATTTTAAAAAATAAATAAATTATGGTGTTAGAAATATTTATGTGGAATGGATTATCAGTATGGTCATCACGATGAATGATGTATCAAAATACTTTAAAATGGTGTTTTTTCCAATGATATAAACGGAATGAAAGGTGAAAATAAAATGTTTTATGAAATAACTTTTGTTATTGTGATATAATTTAAATAATGATGATTAAAATGAAGATACATGATTTTTGGTGCAACAAACAAATCTCACTTAGTGTAAATCTACAATATGATGATGGGAAAGAAGTAATCTTCAAAAATGATTCTTGTATAATCAAAAATTTAATTGTTGAATATTCATTAGAAAAGGTGAATGAAGCTGTGAGATCATTTTCAAATATGATAATTCAATAACTCATGTTACTTTAGTTCTAGAGATGGAAAAAATTTATTGCGCCGAAGTCATGGCCAACGCGGGAAGAAGAATATGAATAAAGAATGTAATTATGATGATGTATGAAATATTATTAAATAGAATATGAGAAATAATTTTGTTTATATTACATTTTAGAATGTAATAATGACTAATACAATTGATAAAATTGTTGACAATCCATCTACCAGACCACATGAGATTTTTTATTCAAACTTCTGTGGACTAATGAAACATCAATGAGTAAAAAATTACTTATACATTATCACTTTTATTGATTATTTCACTCAGATGAAAAAAAATAATTTTGGGGAATCATACGTTAGAGGCTATAGAAATATTAATATTCTTTAAAAAATATGTGGAGAAATATTAGGGGGTTTCTATAACAGTGATGAGAAAATACAAGTGTAGTGAATTCACAATGAATTCATTTGAAGATTATTAGAGAAAACATGTTATCAAAAATCTATATAGTTCTCCCTATTCTCCTAAAAAATAGAGTCACTTAATGAAATAATCTAATCTATGGGGAAGTATGATGAATTATATTATTGTAATATAACGATGGAAAATTAATTTGGAGAGAAGTTATTAGTAATACTATACATGTGGAAAATATATTCTTATTTAGACCAGACACAAACATAACTCATTATGAAATGTTTTGTAACAAAAAATTCATTTAAATAAATAAATGTTTAAGGATGTCCAATTTTTCAAAAAATAAAAAAATCAGGATTTGGTAATGTTTTATTAGAACATTGAAGAATTAATTTTTATGGGTTATTCCCTATATTGGAGAAGTTACAAATTTTGGAAAAAATGTTAAAAAAATATTGTGGACTCGTATGAGGTAAAGGTAATTGAAAATAAAGTTTCATAAAAAATGATATTTAAAAGGATGAAGAGGATAAATATGATATTTCAACAAAAATAGTGGATGTAATTAAATACATTCATATCTTGATTTAGAATAATCATGTGATGAGGAATTTCCATTGGGGGAAGAATAATTTGGATTTCCTACGATATAAAAACATATTGAATATGAAAACATTATTTTCAATCAAAAGGTATTATTTCATATTAGTAGGAATTTGAGATTATAAAATCATACTTAACATTTCACAAAAGCTAAACAAAAATTGGTTTTTCAGGATATTAAGAAATAATGAGCGACTGTTATAAATTATGTGTTGTATGATATTGATATGAATGAAACATGGGGACTTCATCCATGATTATAAAATGAAAATGTTATTATAACCATGTGGGATTATTGAAATAAATTGAATGGTTATACACAATATCAAGAAAAAATTTAGTAAATGATTTTGAATAATATACACAGGTGGAAGCCGTGGATTCTGATGAAACATCTTCCCATGTTCCCAGACTGGAATATATTACGATGATTATTTTAGTTACAACTCATAAAAATTAAAATGTTTATAAAATTTATATAAAGTAATTATTGTTAAATTTTGTGATTTAAGAAGAAGTTTACATCCATTAGACTTGTGGGTTTCTTCTTTATAAGGATGAAAATAATTTTTAAAAAATGAATAAATAATTTTCTATGCCGAATCATGCTCCATGTGATTTGAACTAGATTCCTTAAATTGTTTTGAGAATAATGAGTTTTTCTAAAGGAATAGTTGATATAAACATGTAGATGAATGATGATGACTTTGAGGCATTATATTTAATTTCTTATGTGAATGATATAATTTTTAATAGGGATGATGAATAGGGTGTTGAAGAGTTTGATGAATAAATTGTGAAGAATTTTGAAATATAAATATTGAGAGAATAATATTTCTCCCATGGATGAAATGTTAAAAAAATGGAAAAAACATTTTCTTGTATCAATAAAATTATTCCATGGAATTGTTAAATATGTTTGGAATATATGAATACAATTAACTTTCAACTCCTATCATTTTCAAGAAAATTGTTCAATGATGGGTCTAGATTAAGTGTAAATTATAAATACTTTTTGAAGATAATAGGAAGTATTATCTACCCTAAAACTCCATGGCATGATATTATTTATGATATCAATTAGTGGTACATTTATCAATGTTATAAAAATGAATTAAATATTTGGGAAATAGAAATTATTCTATGAAATGTAAAGGTACAACAACACATGGGTTTTTATTCAAAATAAATTGTGAAATGAATTTTTTTTGTTATACGGATGTAGAATTGGGACAGATATTATAATGATAATGTCCTACTCAGGAGGAATATTTTTTCTGGGTGAATGTTGTGTGATTTTTCATATTATATATCAGTGTATAATAACCTCGAGACTAGCTAAATCAGAGTATATTGCCGCTACTTATGATTCTACCTAAATTTTGTGTATGAAAGTTCATATAGATTAATTGAATGAATGTTTTTCTAACCCATTGATGATAATTTGTAATAATTAGATTTCAATTTATCATTCTGACAATCATGTCCAATATTCAATATCAAAACACGCTGATATAATGTTTCACATTATAAAATATAATGTTTCTTCTTGAGATTTTTTTCTCAAATAAATTTCAATAATGTATTAGATTACCAATTTCATTACAAATGAAATGTTGAATGAATGGTTTGATAAATATAGGATAAATCATCAGGTTGAGCCTCTTGCAATGACTTCTTAAAACACTTAAGGAATAACCCATTCCAAGATTTCGATTATTTATCAATGTGGTGAATATGTTACCACATTTTATTGTGTAATAATTTTTTTCTTTCTTTTTGTTTTATGAATCAGAGGATCTGGTTATCATATAATGGGGAAGTAAAAAAGGAAAAATAACGAGGAAATAAAAATTTTCGAGACAAAATTATAAATTTAATGGTATGTTATTAATTACATGGTCAAAAATTATTCTTACCATTGAGGGATAGTATTATATTAAGAACATTGAAATTAAGTGATTTTGTGTTTTGAAAATATTAAAAAACATGAGATGTTTACCTAAGTCAAGTTGTGAGATGTTATAAGTGGTGGAAATGTTTTTAATGTGGGATTTCATAAAATCTAAAGGGAGGGGGGGATTTAATTTCAACACTGATAAATTTTTTAACAAAGCTTTTATATTTTTTGATATATAATTTTTTTGATGTATGAGTTTGTTTTCAAAAATTTATATCTATCTGCATCAGATTCATATCATTAGATTCAAATGAATTGGTGGATGATTGTATTAGTTTATGGCAATTTTTTGTTGCCTCCTATCAAATAATAAATGACGTTTATGAGCTTGAAAGAATAATGTTTTTGAGATATATGTTATTGGTTGAAGAAAAATTTTATTTCAAATAGGTTGTGTTGAATAAAATAATGTTAGGTGTTAGAAGGATTTAAAATATTTTATTATCAATAATACGATGCGTTCATGATCAAAAACGTTTTCCAAAACCATGAAAATATTTTAAGATAAAATATTTTGATGCAATTGTGGAGAATATTGATTCAAATTCACTAAATGAAAACAGAAATTAGATTCTACATCTCCATAAAATCATATGCACCATTATTATTTGGAAAATAATATCTTGCCTCTGCAAAAAATTGAATTTAGAATAATTGTTCTAAAAATCATATCCAATATCATTAAAAAATTGGATCCATAATTATTTGTTTGAAAATAGAATCCATCATCTAAGGAAAATCTGATCCAGAATTGTTGTTCAGAAAATCAGATCCAATATCTTCATAAAATCAGATATAACATTATTGTTTTGAATAAAGGATCTGACATATACAGAAATCAGATTCACTCAAAATGAATATTCTAGAAGTTGAGTCAGTAAAACATGAATTTCATATTGGCATAATTTTTTTAAAACACTAAAGAGGTTGGATAATGTCAACTTTGATGTTTTAAATGTGATCGATTTTCAATGTTTTGATATATAAGGAAGCGGGAATGATTTCATGTCTCCCACCATTGGTTTTAAAGTTACCTATAAATAATTTCCCAAATCCTTAGTTAATTTGTTACTTTTAACATACACATGAAAGGAAGAGTGATGGAGAAATCATGGTGAATGTTTCCATCTGATTGAAGAAGAACGATATTGATCATTCTATCATAGTTTGAGTTCTCTATATTGTTCATAGATAAATGGATACATTATTTTATGAAACTATGATCTAGAATTTTTCTTATAAAATAGATCCAGCATTTTAGGATTATAGGATCTAGAATTATGAGATAATCATAACTAGTATTATGTTATAATAAAACAAATATTATGAAATAATCAAAACTATTATTCTAAGATAATCAGAACTAGTATTCTGAGAAAATAATACCAATTATTCAGAGGAACTCGGAACTAGTATTCTAAGAAAATCATAACTAGTATTCCAAGAAAATCATCGCTAGTATTTTAATAAAATCAAACCCATTATTATTGGAAAATAGGATCATGTATTCTTATCAAATTAGATCTATTATTCTGAGAAAATTCGATCCTTCGTTCTGTGAAAATCAGATCCATCATTTAAAAAAATCTTGGATCAATTGTTTTGAAACAATTTGATCAATAATTCTTCAAAAATATGATCCAAAAATATAAAAAATTAATATAGGATCCAACCAAATCCAAATGAGGATATGAACTGAGTAATTTTAGAGAATATTTAACAAAGAATTTATTCTTATATTTTATTATTTTTTATAAGAAAAAATTTTAAACTATAAATTTTCAATATAATCTTCCATATCAGGTGATAGAAGGTGTATAACTGTAGTTGGCACAAGCATTATTAAATTATTCATATAAGTTTATTTTCATATACCAATGGGAGTGGCTATAAAAAAGACGTTGGTTCTCACACTAATGTTGAACCTTGAAAAAGATGGGTTATATTCTTTATTTATTACCATTCCAAACATGAGAATTTACCAATGGTTGATAATGATATAAATATTAACATTTTTTTGCAGTAAAGTTTCTAATTATAATGAAACATTAATAATTTGAACAATGGATTCAACCTGCCACCCCTCATTATTTGAACCATGGAACTTCATGAACAACCTTGTAATGTATTTCTCGTTAAGTTAAGGTCATAATATAAATGAGTAACTTATTAAATAAATTTATTAAACATATTTTAGACATCTATATAAGGGTATATAAAATAAAACAATTGAAAATAATTTTTATTGTGATGAAATGAGAAAAAAATATAATAAGACCCCCTACCCAAATGTAATATCGCTGCACACATCTATTTTCTAATATTAAAACAATATAGAATGGGAGAAGTAATGGAAATAGTCTAACACCATTAATGTACATATAAATTGGTCAAGTATTAATAACATTGTAGAGGATATAAAAATGTGAAATGTAATGGAGATGATAATGAGATAACCCAGATCATTAAAATATATCCAATGATGAGAAATTTTGATGGGGAATATGGGAGATATCTCAAAACAAATGGTGGATGAGAAGGGGTATCTTACACGTGGGTGGAGGGATGAACCATTTGAGAAGTAATATATAAGTAATAGTTATAATTGAAACATTAATGAATGGAGAATCATATAATTCACCATCATAGGAAGGGTGAATTGTTCAGTCACTTGGTTGGCCAAAATGTGTAAACATTGTTCACTATATAATGCTATAATAGGCCCCATGAAAGACCTAGGTTCTTGTTTTGGTAACCAATTCATAGATAGTGTCAAAATTCAATATCACGAGGGTATGTTATCCTATATATCCATGCTCCTACAGATACATGATTTTAAAAAAAACAAGAGGACCCAAAAAACCCATTGGGTACTATCACAAGGTTTCGAAAAACCATGTGGGCTAGGCAGACTAGTTTCTACATACTGTGTTCCCTAGTCATCATCTTTCAATTTTAGGTTGAAAATCTTTGAATGATCCATATAAACCCCTGATAAATCCTTAAAACCCTTATGAATCATTATAAGGGACAAATAAATGAATTACAAAAAACAAATGTATGTACCTTTGTGAAATGTTGGGACATTATAAATTCTCTACATTAAATAACTCATCTCCAACATTTACTTCAATGGGTGGTAGAACGTCATCTGTGATAAATTATGGTGATTATGCATGTTGTTTGGCCACTCTCTCCTAGGTCTCATCATCGATACATTTTTCTTCCATCACACCCAGATAGATGGAATTGATCTGGCCTAAAGGGCCTTCTTGTTCAGTTCAATTGAACCTATAAAGTCCTCCTCAAACAACTATTCTACCAACCAATTAAAATCATCAGGGTCTGATAAATGATACATGTAACATGTGTAATGGCCATGTTTTGATTCATGGATGAAATAATTCATGAAAAATTGATTTTTTGGTAACGACAACAAATATGATGCCATCCTAACTCTATCCACTATTTAAGTAGGCCTTGAACATTTAGGTGATAACATTCCATATCTCTTAATTCATTTAAGACCAAATATTGGTGATACACATAGAAATAAATGATTCCCCACCCTGAACTCTCTATTTTAATGGAAATTTTGGGAATATAATTTCACCATAGACTGAGATTTAACCAGACATTTCTAAATCATTCGTACATGATCTCATGATTCATAAATGAGATGATGACCTAGAAGAAGAAAGAAATAACTCTATATATATAAAATACGAACATAGTGACCTACTAAAACATGCCTCATATGTACACATTCAATTTCTTTTATTGATATCTATTTGTGGGTCCATATATACTATTGGAGAATATGTATAACTATAATAGTTTTAATTATAACAAATAATTTCATATATTAACGTATATATTTCATCTTCTTATATCATAAATTATGTCAAAGCATTATCATGAATAGAAAATAATTTCCATCATATAAATGTTTTTGTGTTTTTTTGTCTAATAAAACTTATAACTAATTTTCTATGTGTTTATAGACAGTAAAAAAAATGAAATTTTTGAATTGTATTATATACACAAAATCTAAAATTATTTAATTATGAGTCACTAACACCAAAAAACATATAACTCATCGATAGACATGTGGCTCACTGATAGACAGTTCATACATGCATATGTTCTATGTATGTGAAACTCACACCATTGGAATGGCACACTAGGCTTACCATTTCACATGACAACGACATAGGTGAATCAATGATTCATATGACCCACTGATGGAGATGAACTTTTGTTATTCCAAATGACATACTGTTGAATGGTGCTATGATTTAAAGGACTCACCATCAGTTGAAATGAGTAATTGTTGTCTCAATTGCCTCACCGTCCATTGAGATGAGTCACCATTAGTTCAACTATGTCACCATAAAAATTAAATTACAAGTTAAAATGAGTCATTGATAGATCAAAAATCTTAGTAATAGTTCAACATTAATTGAAAAAAGTCACCGATGTAATGATCACAAACATATGGAATAATTGAACCAATGACTTAATGAAAGGTTGAGACGCCAAAAGAAGGAGACACTGAAAAAAGAGTCAATATTAGAATGATTAAATTTAATTTTTTTAATATTATTTGTAATGGTCATATTTTTTTCATTTAATGATACAAATATGTTTAAAAAATAATTTTTATGTCATTTAGAAGATAATATCATATACTAGGAGTCTATGCATGTGGAATGTAAATGTTCTTGTTCGCACCTTGAAAATAAAAATTATATTAAAATGAATGATGATATGTAAAAACGTGGTGTGTTGTGGGGAATTCCTATTAAATATATTGAATAACATCGGCAACTTTCATGCAATAAATATGAACTCAAGAATATAAAACACCTAGGGCGATCACAATCGAGCTGAAGATCCAATTGACAAACTACTTTAGAATATCAATGAAGGAGAAGAATATACCTTCACAATTGTACCTGTAACATGAATCCAAAATACAACACTGTATTTTTGTGTCAAATCATTTATTAGACATAGACTTCAACAACACTTCAACAAATGAGTCTAGACATGCACCGTATAAATAACAAAGCCTTTTAAACCTAACACTACATCTTTTTATCTGTTGTGTTCCTAAAATTTATATTTTTAAGTTGTGTGTGTACCATTAAATCACACATGCACTAACACATCTGCATAACTAGACGATACCTAATATCAACAATCTCACAGTTTTGATATCCATTTTTATACCACGTAAAACTGTGGAAGATGTTATGTGTGAGCTGTCTATTGTTTTTTCCATGAAGAACTTCGGTAGAGGTCAGGGGGGTTCTAGATAGACCTGTTTGCTATTGTGAATCCCAATCCAGAATGCAGATCAAAAATTTTAATAATATAAACTAGATGGTGGCTTCCAATCACCAAATTGATAGTATTAAGTCACTTATTTGATATTGAACCTCTTTATTTTTTTTCCATGTTTTTACCTTTTTAGTTTCAGTTTATTATATCTCATATTTCATAAACTAAATTTTACAATTATAATTAGTCTTATCATGTGTCTATAATAGTATTTAATTATTATATTTGTTTGAAAAGGTGTATTAATTATCAAAGTGACTCAACTGAGAACTATTCATTCTCTTGAAAAATTAATCAAATGGTTTATCCCTAATAAATTCACTACTATATAACTTTGGAATTGAATTTTTATTATTGGGTAAACATCAACTGATAACATATTACAAAAAATTTTATATATACTCAATTCACCCCACTATCTAGTAATCTACTTCAACCTACATTTTGTATCAAAGGGTTCAAGAATTTTAAGTTTTCAAATAATTTTAAAACTATTTCAACTAGGATTTTATACATATTTCAATGATCATAAATTTTTTTATAGTATGGAGTTTTTATCTCTTTAAAATCATGTTTTAAAATTTTATTTTGGATAATAGGATGGGTGGTTCTTCTACCTACATACCTCATTTCATTAATATAACAAATTTTGTCCAATGGAAAATTTAAAGGAAAATTCACATTGAAATTAAGGGATTTGAAATTTGGTCTTCAATTGTAGATGAGCATAAGATTCTGGTAAATTATATAAATCATTTGGATAAAGCTACTAAGACATATTATAACCATAATTACAAATCCATGAATGCCTTATAATTTTCATTAGGGATGAGTAATTATACCAAATTTCTTCTTGTAAAACAGTCAATGAAATCATGGATACATTGTCTATTTCATATGAAGGAACATTTGAAGCTAATGAAATGATAGTTAATAATATAATATTATTTATGATACGTTTAAGATGGTGAATGATTCACCTATTTCATAGATGTATCCCATTATCAATGAAATAGTGAATTCTATGATCTCTCTAGGAGGAGATGCTACAACCAATGAACAAATCATGACTATTCTCATATGCTTACCTGATAGATGTGGAGGAACATCTATCTCAATTATAGATTCATGTGACATCAGAAAATTACCATGAAATGATGTCATTGTAAAACTAATGATGTATGAGGAAGAGGTGAATGTCAACAAAGAATAATAGGATGAACCTATGTGAAATAACATTGCCTTCAGTACTACTACCTCAAAGAATAATGAAAAAAATAAGGTTCATGCCTCTATTGAATGATCTAGAAACGATGAATCAACGTCAGATATTGATGAAGAGATGGCTCAGATTTCAATAAGATTTACGAAATTATATAGGAAGAAGTTCTTTATTAGGAATCCCAATTACAAGGGAAATTATTAAATTAAGTGAAGGTGGTAAAAGGAATGTAAGAGTAATGAAAAATAAATATATGTGGTCTGTTATGAATGCATGAGGAGAGGGCATGTCAAAGATGACTGTCCAAAATTAAAATAAAAAATGAAGTAATAAAAAAATGAAAATAATTATAATAAATCTATGAAATCCACCAGATTTCTTCTAAATATAGATCTGGTGAATCATAATCCTCACAAAATGAGATATATGACATGTAAAAAATGTGTTTTATGAACAAAACATTTGATATAACCTTATATTCTCCTGCATACAAATCATATCATTTTAAAGATAAAAGTGAGTCTGAATATACAAAAAGTGGTGAAATATTTGAATAATGTAACATGATGGAAGAGACATGTAATGAACTAAAAGAAAAATATTAATCTTTATAGAAACAATATGTTCTTAATATAATTATTATGTCTTAACACACATCTTAAAAGGAAAACAATGATCATCTTCCCATGGAAAAAAAGTAATTAAATTTTTTTATTGAGTAATTAAAGAAATATATAGAAATTTTTACCATGGAAAGGATTCTGTTACTCAAATTAATTTAAACAGATAGCTCCTAAGATCATTTCATGCATTGGATATCTTCTTAGACATTGAAACCTATCTATAAATAAATTTTTAGCTATATTTGGATGATAAGTCTTCTATCTAAAAATAAAAACACAACTACTAGTACAATTACTAAACAATATTTTACTACCTCTCGTTTTTGGAGACCAATTAGAGTATATTTTTCAAATATTTCACAAATATTTTATAGGAAATCGACAAACAAGATGTGGGTAACTAATTCATTGATTACTAATGTCAATGGACCTAAAAAAGATTGTGTACCCAAATCTATTTTTTAAGATTTTCATATAGTGAAGGTATTTTAAGAGACCCTGTAATATTCAATAGTAATCAGATAGTGGATGTTCATGACACATGATAGGATATAATTGGTGTTTCAATTACCTAATCATTATTTTTTGTGGATTTGTAACCATTGGTGACAATGATAAAGGGAAATTAATTTTCCTAGGCCATATTAGTAACTCTAATTCAGTTTTTATTTATAATGTACATGTTATTGTTGGATTGAAGCACACTCTTCTTCATTTTCACAATTATGTGATAGTGAATTTCATGTTAACTTTTATATTTATGAATTCAGTGTTTTAAATTATAATAATTAATTAGTATTTTATTATTTTAATCATTAATATGTATACTATGTTAACATATATTCATTAGTTGCTCAAAAAAATGTTTATTATGTTCCATTAACAAAGAGTTGTGGCTTTGGAATAGGAGATTAGGACACTGTAATGTACACTCTCTTATAAAGCTTAGTATAAAATTAGTAGTCAATGATCATTCCAAACATGAATTTCCAATTGAAATTTTATTTTATCCTTGTCAAAAAAGATAAACAACACGTGATATATTTCAAATCTAATAAAAAAGTTTCAACATATCATCCTTTATAGTTGGTTTACATGGATTGGATTGAATCATATTGAGTTTATAGTTTAAAAAGAAATCAATATTAATATTTTTATTTATAGGTCTTTTCTAGGTATGCATGGACTTATTTCATACCTCACAATAGTGAATCATGTACAGACTTCACCAAGTATGATAAAACAATGGAAAATATAAGTGGACATAGAATTAAATCATTAATTAGTGAACATGGTTGTGTGTTTTAAAATCACAAAATTGAAAAAAATTTCTCACGCAATGTTTATAGTAATATCTTATCATCCCCTAGGGCTCCTCAACAAAACGACTTTTATAAATAAGGATAGAACGTTACAAGAGATTTCATGAAAAAATATTAATGAATATGATATATTTATTTACTTCTGGGTTGAGGCTATATATATAGCTTGATACATAATTAATAGAATAATAATTAGTATTTTCCTCAAGAATACTCTATATGATTTGGGGAACAATATGAAACCAAATGTTAGTTATTTCAATGTTTTTGGTTGAACTTTATATATTATTAACACTATGTATAATCATGAAAAAATCACATCCTTTATTGATGAAGGAATATTAATAGGATAATCCACCACTAGTAAATCATATAGTGTCTTTAATAAAAGTAAAAATTCTGTGTAAGAATTTGTGCATTTTAAATTTTATGAAATGGATCAACATGATCTTGAGACAACTCTAGACAACATTGAATATGATATGTCAAACCTGGACATAAATTCCATATCATCTACTCATTCTGACCAGAAATCTGTTTAATCGATCAGTTCTGGAAATTCATCAGAATCATAAAATGATGATCCTGAACCTTAAGATGAACCTAAAGTTACTAGTACCTCATTTTTTAGATCAATTTGATCTATTTATAAAAATTGTTTTATATTCTATTATTGGAAACATAGATAAAGGGACACAAACTATAGCATCTATTAGAAATATGGATAAAACCAGGCAATCTTGTCACAACATAAACAAAAAAACAATAATGATGCAATTACAGATGAATTTTGGGTGATTTCTATATAAGATGAACATAAAAAATTTACATTAACAATGTTTAGAAACTTATGGATAGACTCGATGACACCATCACCGTAGTCACTAAGTAGGTGTTTAGGAACAAAGCACATGAATGTGGTAATTTTGTTAGAAAAAAAGATATATTGGTTGCACTAGATTATAGTTATGATGAAAGAATTAACAATGAAAAAACATTTACACCTACTTCTAGACATTAGGCCCTCAGAATATTTGTTTCTTATGTTCCCATTAATAATTTCATAATTTATCAATTAGATGTTAAAAGTGAATTCCGAAATGGATATATAGTTGGAGATGTTTTTGTTGAACAACCCCTGGTTTTACGAAAACTCATTTTGAAAATCATATTTTCAAATTAATAATTCGTTTTATGGATTAAAACAAGCTCTATGGGCATGTAATGATAGATTAAGTTGTTTTATTATTTTAAAAAGGTTTCAAAAAGAATTTTTGATCCTATACTTTTATAAAAATGATTTTTAATGATGTTTTAGTTGATCAAAATTTGTTAATGATATTATTTTTGTATCTTCAAGAATTTTTTTTATTTTTATTTTTTAAAGATGATGGAAAATGAATATCGAAATCAAATTAATGGGTGATGTCAAATTTATTCATGGATTTCATATTTTTCAAAATAGTGAAGGTATCATTCAAAATCCATGTAAATAAACAAATTATCTTTTAAAAAGATCTGGATTTGAAGTAATTAATATTAGTGACACTCTTATAAGTACAACATGAATGTTGGATCTTGATGAAGATGATAAACTTTATAATCAATCCTCTTATAGAGGAATGATTATAAATTTTCTCTACCTGACTACTAGTAGGCATGATATAATGTTGAATATTTCGGTATGTGTTACATTCATGATGATAATCCCAAAAAAACTCACTTAAATGCTGTTAAAATATTTTTAAAATACCTCAAATATACTATCAATTTATGTATGTTTTAACCCCCAAAAAAAAAATTGATATAGTGAGTTCTTTTGATACAGATTTTGGTGGATGCATGTTATATAGAAAGATCAAAACTAGGTCATGTTAGTTTTTTGTAATGTATTTGTTTTTTATGGTGTAGTATGAAACAAAATATTGATTCATTATCTACTACTAAATATGAATACATTGTTTCTCGTATCGGTTGTGCAAAAATTTTGTTGATTAAACACACTCTTCAATACTATGGATATCAATTATGACATGTACATATAGAATGTTACAATAAATGTTCTATTAACATTTCTATGAACACAATTTCTTATTCTAGAAATAAACATATTTATGTAAAACATCTCTTTTTTAAATATAATTATAAAAAGTGTGATATAACTTTAGATTTTATTGGTAGTAAATATCATCATGTTTACACATTCACTAAGACATTGATCTATGAAAAAATGAATTAAATCATACATGAGTTATGAATAATCATGTTGTAAGACCCTTTGTTTACCTTTGCATTAATAAATTAATGTGAAGTTGTCATGCCAACACTATTGTCATGCTGCCAGCATTGTCAGGCTAATGTTGTTGTCATGATTACACCATTGTCATTCCTAAACTATTCTCATACTGACACCATTATCTTGCTAACACCATTTTCATGCTAACATTGTTGTAATGCTGACACCATTATTGTAATTCAATGTATAATATGTCGACACTGATGAATAATTGTTTCTATAGGTTTTTTTTTATTAAAATAACATTTTTCATTAATTCGTGTTTACACATTTCATGATTTTGGGATTTTTTATTTTAAAAATCAATATATGATATAAATTTAAATCGAACCACTGAACTCATTTACTAATACACTATCTCTTTGTTGTCGCTCCCTTTATTTACCCTCAACCATTCTCCTTCTATCCTGTAGACTAAACAAATCAAAATGGTGTGTGTAAAGTGAGCTCTGGAATATGATGAGTCTTGTTTTTCCATGAAATAGATAAGGTATTTGCGAAAACCTTTAAGTAATTTGAATCCTAGTTAGGAAAACCATACTGTAACCTCAGAGAAAGAAGTTTTGGTGGAATGGCTCTTACATAGAAAATCAGTATTGTTGAAGGTGTTGTTAGTTCATAGATGGATTGACAGGTTCTAAAATAATGAAAGAGTCTACTACCTGCTGCTAGTAAATAATTTTTCATGTATATGAAACTTTTGTTGGAAGGAATTGATATTTCTTGGGATAAGTCGATTGTAAAAGGTTAGATAATCTCTTTCTCCACATCATATTTTGATGAAAGTATTAATGAACCTCATGAAGGAAGGTTTGATGATTATCAATGTTCTTCCCTTGCTGAAAGTGGTTTTTTTGTTATGTGGTAGATCTGAAAGAGATAACATGAAATGAAGAACAATAGAGACCCATTTCCATAGAATTTAATGGTGAGTGAAGAATTTTATTTATGTTTATTCACCACCATATTTTTCTAAAGAATGTGAAATTTTATTCTCTTAAATATCATCATGTTTACATAGTGTATTTTTTGAATAATGTAGTTAAATTAAATCTATGTAGATATTGGATGTTGTTCATGTCTGAGATGATAAAACCTTGTTGTATGTCAAATTATATTTTCTATATGTTGGATCCATAAACCAGATAAATTTATTTCATTTAATTCATACATATATGATCCCGGAGCGTATCCCATTTCAAAAGCTTCGATTTGAATAGTTTTGGAGACCAAATGGAGTTACAGATCAAAATTTATGGTCGTTCTATGTCAGGATGCTAGAAATGGCTATCCATGACGATTTTGGGGAAAAGTACATTTTTGCGCATGAGAAGTGAAATCATGGATGCATTAATGACGATTTTTCATCCAATAATTGAAATATTTCCAGCAAGTATGGAATATTTCGTGAGACAGTAAAATATTTGGTTCAACCTGTCATGCAGACATTTTAACGTGGCCAATGAGAGGTCATCTTCTATCCTGGATACCCAAAAAATGGCAAAGGAAGGGGTGCCCAAGTTATTACAGATGCACATAAGAGGCGCATCTGTGCACAATATTATTCCGCGCCAATGGTGACATCAAATGCCCATTTGCGCATGCGCCCACTAGAGGCCGCATGGAAATCAACTTGCACATATGAATATTTACACGCACCCCCTGAACAAGACATAGCTTGAGCATGAGGAATCATATGCACAACCGCTCTTGGGTTCGCCGATAAATACAATTGCAGCCTCCACCCCTTGGGGGAGGTTGGGGGAGGTCGGTCGCTGCTGTGATATGCCTAAGATTGCTTCTTTCGAACCCGCGGGGAAGAATGGGACCCTCCATGTGAGATCATTCATGATAGGTCCCATATGTGTCCACTTTATTGTAAGACCACAGTGGTTTGATCCTAGCCAGTGAAATTTTCTACCCAAGTCATGTGCATCAGCGATTCCTTACCTGCACAAAAAACATCCAATCTTGCTCACAGAACATCCAATCTAGAGAGAAGAACTTTCATTCTTGCATGCAGAACATCCAATATTGTGCACAAGTATCCATTCATGCATGAAAGACCTCCATAATGCACCTAAGACTTCAATCTTGAACGCAACAGTACCAAGGAACTAAATATTTCATGCACCTATTCCGAACAATCTGATCTTGCACATAGCCCATCCAATGCGTAGGCCATATTATGTGCAACAGTGCACAATCCAATGCCTGTCAGTCCGTACTGCTGGGTTTCTGCCCCCACAACCCCGCTCTGGGACCTGGCCTGGTCCCTTCCCTAAAATCACTTACCCATATTAAAAATTGATAGTCACACCATGAAATATTTTTTCTGGGACGCTGGGATTTTCTATTGTGCATCTATCTTCTACTTATGGAATACCATGATATGAGATACTCCTCTGGAAACCATTAATCACCTTGAGTCAAAATATTCCTCTCAGTTCATTTCATATGTTGTGTATCGAGATTCTCATCATCAATTCCCCAACTACCTTGAGCCAAACCATTCCTCAAATAACTCATACAAACCCCATCGCTTAGCTCATATACCAGTTTGAAGCAGAAAGGGACGCTCTTGCATTAGCCCCAACACCTTCCATTTCTAGGAACCTAATTCCTAAAAGTCATTTCTACATGGATTTAAACTATAGTACTCCATTTTTGACAAATACCGGATGCCTTTTACTATAAAAGAGATATGCCTTACACTCCAAGCATAAGATGTCAGCAGTCCTCTCTAGATGACTATAAACTGTATAATTCCCTATCATTCAATAATATGATACCTCTCATTCTAATTAAGATATTCATTATGCTCCTAACATAAAATTACTCATGTCATGTTTATAGTAGCCTAATTTCCAGAGCATTGGAATCCATTCAACCATTCCATCACTCCACCTCACGCTTTCTATGTCATTAATTCAGATCTTATTACACTTCCTTTTCAAAAGTGACCCCATAATCTTCTAGTCCCTTTCTGCATCGGCTCACCTACCATCCTGGGCCAATGCCCCGTAAGACTTTGTATAACACTTCGAGTCAGGTTCAGTGTCTCGAACATGGTCAGCATTCGACCCTCATTCTCTTGTCCCCATTTCAATATAACGTGATATGGATACTGTGTTTTGAACACGGTAAACAGTTATCCTCAATCACCATGCCACCCTCATTGCATTCTGAATGTCAGGAATGTGGTTCATAGTTTTAAAATCCCTTTGTTCAGTCTAATTCCAACACCACGAGGTATTATCCCACCTGTGAACATGCACATAGGTGTAGGCCCCAATTATATCCCCCAACCCACCAGCGAGTTAGGATGCCCTCATGGATAGATATGGGTAAGTCCTATAGGAAGAATACATGTGTATGCCCCATCCACCGTCACCACTCCTTAGTGGAATCCAGGAATGCTAACAGCTATTACTTCTCCACATAGCCATGCTAAGGTGGACCCCACACCAGTTCTCTCCATAACACCCCCTCACATCGGCATTGCCGATCCCTTATCTTAACCAATGTGTAGGGGGGATATTATGTAATTCTTATGGGTTCGAAGTAAACCCTCATCTTCTGAGGTGTATGAAGTTAATCTTCCAAGCTCCATCGTCCTCAGCACATGATGTTAAACTATGACCCCACATTATGCCTCGCTTGTAGGCTGGACCATCTCAGACATTCTCTATGGCCACTGGTCTGCACTGGAGTGAAATAATTCACCACATAGAATGAAATATTCATTATCAGAGTTGTGTCTATCCATGGGGAAAAGGAAACCACCTTAGTGTAAGACCCTAGCATTCCTCGTATGAGGACAAACCTCTACTCCTCCTCACTTATTTGGGGACAAATCCCTCTCCCGTTGGGCTTTGTACCTACCCGGGCCTCCCTCCAAGAGTAAGTCTCAATATCCATCACATTGGATGCTAACCATGGGTAAGGCCTTGTTTCCTCATTGGGCCGCCAACTAGGCATAGCCCCAGACTACTTTCTACAAATGAACCTTTCACAATGTGATCTTCAGGTCTTTCATGTATTTTGTTTCTCAAACCGATCATGACTCACATGGTATTAGATCATGAATCGATAATGAAATCCTATCCGGGAATCGTAGAGTATAAGTCCCACATCCCACCAACATGAACTATGTGGAATTTGATCCTTTCCATGGATAGGTACATAAATAGACTCCGTGAGTTTCAATCCCAACACCCGTTAGTCCCAGGTCCCTTCACATCGGTTCACCCACATCTTTGGGTGCCTCAAAGAATAAGCACCTAAAAACCACCTTCACAAACTACGAGGACATTGATCCTTGTCAAAGTATGTTACATAGGATGCCTCCCTGATGTTCAAGACCAAACCCCATTAGTATCAACCATCTTCACATCGATTCACCAAACCCATCACGAACTGCAAGGAATTTGATCCCTGTCTCCATGTTAAGGTTTGTAGGAATCCTCCCAGATGTTAAATCCCAACACCCAGTCATTCTGACCCCTTAACGTTGGTTCACCAAACCATCCTAAACTATGTGGACCTTGATCCTTGTCACATTAAGGAATGTAAGAACCCTCCCTGAGGTTCACCCCCCACGCCTGGAAATTCCATCCCACTTGACATTGGTTGGCCAAATAATTATAAACTACGTGAACATTGATCTATGGAAAGGCATGGTATGTAGGAATCCTCCATGAGGTTAAATCGCCTCATCCATCTAGACCCCAGAACATCATTCGAGTTGGTCCACTGACCCCCATCCCATATGAACTATGTGGTATTGATCTATCTCTCCTAGGAGGGGTACATAGGAATCTTCAATGAGGATCAACCCCACCTAGTGGAAAGCCGTTTGACCTCATCAAGCAGTAAGACGTTGTGACCCCATCCAGTGGCAATCCATTCTGACCCTATCTAGCGGTATGCCGATGTGACCCCATACATGGGTAAGCTGATGTGACTCCATCCAGTGGTAATTAGTTGTTACCCCATCCAACGGTAATATCAAAAAATCCCCAATTGGCGGTAAGTTGTCATCAGATCGAACTAAATGGACTTTGAATCCATACGATAGGGATACATAGGAGGTCTCTCGAAGAACCAAAGCCATCAACATCGTCGTACTCGGGTCGACTCCATATCATTATCCACCGAATTATTTAAACCCTCCATCACTGATCCTGATTCTTACCTGAGCCACCACATCTCGGTGGGATCATGCCACCTCTTTCCCCATTACCATCAATAACAACCAAGAAGATAGCCACACGTTGTCCCCAACATCAGTGTTCCATCCCGAGGTTGCACAAATCTAATCCACTACAATCAGTGTTCTAATCAGTCTGATCCATCCCCGTTGGACGTTAAACCGACGACATACCTTTTATTAAGAGGGGAAGTTGAGGAAAACCACACATACATGCGTATGGAATATGATTCCCCACATTCTACATGGGATACCTTAGGCTTCCCAATCCTCAAGAAGCCATATAATAAGGGGTAGAAACCCAGATGCGCCGGTGTACCAATGTCGAGACATTCGAGTAATGTCCAATGTGACTACTCCCTGACCGATGGTTTCTGCCCGGACCGGACCCTTTGATATGTCCTGAGAGAAACAATGTAATTAACTGGTTTTCATAAAGTTATGGCACTAGGAAGAGTTTCACAAACAACGTATTAAATCTATATGGGAGACCCATACATAGTGATGAGTTTGGAGGTGGAATCCAGAGAATGAAGAACTGACATCTCATTATCTCATTTCAATCAAGGGGAAAATGTCCCAGAACAAGGAACAGATGCCGCCCACTTTTGGAAAGATGGAATGTGGGGTAATAAATAGTGCCGCTATCCCACAACGAGTTAGATGCACGCGCCCTGAGGAAAGTGTTAGAATCACTAAACCAGAATGATTTCATAAATTCTAAAGGAGAAAGGATGTGTAAGTAAAGTTAATGATGTTTAGATTAATGAATGTAGTGGTTTCTATTTATGTTATAACATATGTATGAGAATAATGATTTACTAGAAGGCAAGGTGGAAGTAATGTGTTTTTGATGAAGTTATTTTATATGAGAAGTTAAATCATATATATCATCTAGTTATACAAAGGGATCTAGTGAATCCTCACCTTGGTCAAGATGAACTACTAATTTATTCTTCAGATCAATAAAAATAGTATGCTACTCCTGTAACAGACGTGGGATCACCGGTCAATGATAGATGTGGCCTAGTGACTACTAGAACCAAAAAAAGAGTTTCTATTGGACATGAAATTACACCTATGGATTTTCCTACTGTTGAATCTATTCTAAAATATATTATAAGTGAAGAAAGAAAAGTTGAAGGTAGTATTGAATATGTTAGTCAATATAGTGAAGATAAAGATGAGGAAGAAGAAGCAAGTATTGGTGAATGGGATATTCAATCTGTAAGGGATGAAGAATATGAAAATTTTGATGATGACAATTTAAATGAAATGAATGAATATGTTGATAATCAAGAAATTAGTGAAAATGGTAGTGATAGTGAATTTTTACATCCTGATGAAAATCTAGATGTTGCTAGTATAGAAGTTACTGATGTTAATGCCAGTGTATCAGTTGAGGCTGTCATTCAAGATATAAATGATTCTTTAGACAAAACTTTTTCACAATTTATATATAATAATTAAATAACTCTACTTAGAGAGAAGCAACATAGTCATGAAGAATTGACCGAGTAGGAGCCATCTTCCAAGAATTCTGACACTGAGTGGAATTCTCAAGAAAAGGTAGATCAAAACCATTAATAAGTTCATATAGGGAGAGTAAGGCATGATAGTCATACACCTTTGGATTCTTATTTTTTTTGATTAATGGTTGAGGAATGTTTCTAATGTCACATTGGGACTGGATTGCAAATATTCTAGTGATGATGTCTTTTCCACTTTCTTCATGAGTAATAGAGTATGAGACCTATTCTTGTGAAAATGTCACTAAGGATGATTTTTAGGAATTAAATAAATAAATATGTTCCTCCATAATAATCTCAATAAAATCTCAAATGGTGTATGATATTGTTGAATCCAGAAGGGAGAATACTGAATTAACTAAAAAATTTAAAGCAATTTTTTCTTTTGTTGATGGTGTAAATCATGCCGGGGATTCTACTTCTACTCCTACCTCAACTAATGTGTCTCAAAATGACGCTTCTTTGGTTTTAATGATGGTTATTAATGAAATCCAAACTAAATTAATTACAAATATAGAAACAGTTGTGAAAAGCATCACAAATGTTATGAATGAAATGATGATTTATACTACCAACATCAATTCCCTTACCACAGAGTATAGGAATACAATGGAAACCAACATGGAAGGATTTGAGAATATTTTTTATCATTACAAATATATCCTGGTTTAAAATATAAGAATAGATGATAAGAAATATACAACCTCAACTCTTCCATCATCCTCTTCTCTAACTGCTCAGTCTTCAAAATTTCCAGGTTTTGCTGCTGTTAGTTTAGTTTAATGTGATGCACAACAAGATTTAATTTCTACTATGGCCAAGGATGAGGAATCTTAGGATGAGGTGTAAGAACATGTGATGTATTATACCCAGAGAGCATCACAGACATAGGAAAAGATTACCAAAAAGATTAATGTGTTTTTCTCAAAACTCATCACAGATCATCAAGTGAATAGTTTGTTTATGTATTTGGCCACTAATATTACTCTTCCTCCAGTAAAAATGATATTACAGATCCTATTCAAATAATGAGATCATTCACACCGATGTTGGGCTGGTTTATAGAAATCAAATTCTATTTTAAAAAATCAATGAAATACGATGGTGATATAATTAAAGAGTTCATCACGTTGTTAAAAACATATCTCTATGTTCAATGTGATTCCATTCTACTACCTCATACGAAACGACTTTTCCCTACTAGTCCATCACTTTCTCATTCTCTAATGTCAGTTTCATAGGCTTTATCTCAGATCACACCTTTCATTATAGAAATTGTTTTGCCTATGATTTTTCTTAATAATAGACCAACCCTATCTTCTTCAATTCCTAAAGGAGTGCATCTATCTCATCTTAAAATCCATTCAAACCCTCCTTCTTCTTAGCCTAACCCTCATGAATAATAATCATTTGATCCTTCTGATAAGGGTATGAAACCCCTTGACCCATATTTATATTGTGGAGTGATATTTTTTGATATGGATGAGTCATTTTTCTTTTTATCATTTACTGTAATTTTCTTATCAATGACATTTCAGTATTTATCTTTTTTTTACTATTACACTCCACTTTTTTCAAATTCCAAAAGATATAGAATTTTATTACGCCTTATTGAAAGTGTTTGAAATTTATTAAGAATTATTAAAAGTGGGATAATTTATTATTCTCTATTAAAATTTGGAGAAATTTATTGTGTTTTTGAATTATTTTCTCTGATACACTATTATCTTCATTATTATATTTGATAAATTATTTTAATATCTTACGTGATACATTATTATCTTTTTACATTATTCTTTACCTGATGATACATAACAATTCCATGATTTGGGATCATCTAAATAGGGGAGATAGTAGTCCCATAGATACTATTGGCCACTACGTCTAACTATAATGTTTTTAATTAAAACAAACCATGTCAAATATTAATAGATATCATACCTCATATAAAATCCTAAATTATTTAAAATAATTATCATGAATATAAAATCAATTAAATCATATAAATATTTATGTGTGTTTATGTCTATACTGACTTATAATTAAATATCTTTGTGTTTATAGACATTAACACTCTATAAATTTGTTGAATTATATTAAATAATGAACATATAAAATAATTTATCTGTGAATCACTAACACCGATAGACTAATTACTCACTATAGATAGTTCAAACAGGCATATGTTCTACGTAGGTTAAGAGGACCCTAGTGGAAAGACTCACCAGACACACCATTGCACGTGTCACTGACAAAGATGACTCATATTTTTATACAAAACATATATGAAGACAACATAATATCAGTTCATGTGACCAACCACTGCATAGGTCTACCGATGCAAGGACTCACCATCAGATGAAATTAGTATTTTTTTTCTCACCTGTCTCCCCATCCATTACAATAAGACATCGTTAGTTCATTCATATCACAAACAGATGATAGGTACTAGTTGAAATAATTAACCAATAGTTCAAATATCCTACTGATATATCAACTGTCATTAATACATGTCTCTAATGTAATGAGTCACTTAAAAATAGAAATACTATTAGAAATACCTACTGATGGGTTGAGACACTTACAAATTGAGAAACATATAGAATATTCACTAATAGACCTTTTAAGTTAAACTCATTGTAATATTATTCTTCACTATAATATATGTGTCATTTAATGAGACTAAGATATATAATAATATTTTGTAGAAAATTTAACAGATAGTATGAGGTAAGATGAGTCGATTCACGTGGAATAAACATTCTCTTAGTCACCCCATGAAAATATGTTGTATTTTAAAAAGAACGAAGATAGACAAAATAGTTTTTTGGTGTTGTGCATGCCTACGAGATTTAATCAAGAACATCTGAAACTCTCATGAAATCATTTTGAACTCAAGAATAGAAGAAATAATGAGGAAATCTCAATTGAAATGCAAATCTAATTGAAAAACTACATCATCATATCAAGGAAGGAGAATAGTATAAATTCACAACCATACCTATTGCTGGAATCCAGATTATAGAAATTTGTTTCTGTGTGAACTTCTAGTAGAATACGTAGACTTCAACTACACTTCATCAAAAAATTCTATAGCTACAACACATAACACAAAAATCCTTCTAGACCTGACTCTATATATTTTTCTTTATTTTGTTCATTTATGTTACATTTCAGATCAGTGTTAGTCTCTATCCATTAACACCCACTGTCTCAAGTGCATAATAGGTGGATACATAATATCCTCTATCTCACACTAATTTTAACCATTTGTATCCGACGTAAAATTGTGAAATATTCCATGTGTGACATGGTTGTTGTTTTATCCATGAATAAAGGTGTTAAAGGTCATGGGTGACCTAGAAAACCCTGTATGCTATTGTAAACCCCAATCCATGGTGTAGATCAAACTTTATATTAATTTAAATTTCTTGGTTGAATTTGATCACCAAACGGTGAAGATTCTATTTTTTCTAGAGGATGACCCTATTGTGTCACGACCCGTCCCAGTGGGGCACGAGCCACAACACCCCAAACCTGCCTCCAATTTGCTAGGGGCTGGTGACTAGCACTGAGTATGCATACTACTAACAGGGGAGGAATTGCTTATAAACCTATACACACGTACACACATATCTAAGCTCACAAATATGAAAAGTAAAAACTACTAAAAATGGAAATGTTGAATGGATACACTAAAACCCAACCATAGAGTACGAATGGAATGTAATGTGAAATAATGTAAACCTTGGGAAAAAAGTACCGGACAAGCAAAAAGAAAGTCTTTAACAAATTCCAACCTGTAAGAAAGGTGCTAGGACTGTAGTCTGTAGCCGTAGGAACACACCTCGGCCTGTCTGATATCACAGAGTACTGTTCGGTCCTGGTCCGCCTAGAATCCTATCAAAGGCTCCCTCATCTTCACAACACATGACACGTGCTGGAAAAGACCATGCATGGGTGAGTACAACAATACCCTGTAGAACACCTAGAAGCCACAATGGAAATAAAACAAGGAAAATACCACAGATGAAAGATAATGTCAGCTCTCCACAGTATTTGTCTAATTCACATACCACAAGAATATCCAGATATACTCATGCACAATCGACTATTGTGAATACCACAACTAAGATCCAGCTCGATGATTTCCTCTAAGCACATAACAGTGAGAACACACTCCTAGGTACGAAGAGAGAGAGATGCGAAGTACTCGCTTTGGGAGAACACACTTCGCAAGTACTAAGAGAACATGATTCTTAGATGAGGATCATGACCAAGTCATGGGGTGATTCCGACAACTCAGTCTGAGCTAATACACTAAGTAGAGGATCATAACCCCGGTAAAGTTGGTCACGTCGATTCCAAGAACTCAACCTAGGGTTCCCGGAATGAATAGAGGATCTGTCTCTATGTCTCACAGAGGGGATTCCAACACCTATATTTAGGAAGTTCTACTAAAGTGATCATACTCATGTGTAAAGAAAATGATACCAGATCCTTCAGGGAAAGGACCAAGGGCACGAACCCTGAGAAAACAAGTCCATGTCACAGAATGGAAGTAGCTCAAGGCATGAAGAAATTATTACATGGTGTGTAGTATGATTACACGCCATGTTCCTTGACCCCAAGTACTACCCGTGTAAATGGACCACGTCGTCTATCATGTCTGTGGAAAACTAGACTACACAGCGTGTAGAAAAGTACAAGGTGTGTTCTCGACTCTGGGTACTTCCCATGGAAATGGCCCATGTCACTCGGATTTTCGGTTAAAAAGTAACTTCACGGTGTGTAGAAAGAATACACGCCATGTTAGATCATCCGGGTCTCGCTTCGTGTACCATGGCCATGTGCCCGTACACAGTCTCTTCTCATGTCTGTGTCGCCTGCCACTGTAACAGTACATGGGGTATCCCATGTATCTTGCCGGGTCTGGCTGGGGAGAGATATATACAACATGTCCTTGGCCATGTACCCTGCCCGTGTCTATGTACTCCCAGAGTAAACACCATGTGGTTCACAGACGAACACATGCCGTGTATCCCATACTACATGGCGTGTAGTCGGGATTTTTCCAGAAATGATGTCTTCTTCCTCGCGCCGCGGCTGAACCTCCGGATCTTGTTTTCTTGTCTGTTCATCCCGATACACCAGGGATTGGTTCGTTTTGTCACACAAACATCATAACAGTTTTCTAGGATCTTAAAATGGATCATAAACATCGAGTGATCCTTCCGAAGAAAAACCCCCAAAAACTCATATCTCCCTATCTGCTCTGAATCGCTTGCCGAAACCATCGTCGCACCTCCGTGACAGCGCTTCGGGGTTGGATCCACAATATCGAATCTTTGAGTTGCAGAACAGATGCGCAATGATCCGTTGTTCATCGCCCAGTGACGAAAGTGAAGAACATGAAGGAGAGAAAGGGGATATATCCAATAAAACAAAATTGAGGAACGGACCTCCATCGTCGTTCGTCATGTCATTGATCCACTTCCATTAATAGGTATAAACAGAGAAGAAAAGTTCAAAAACAGAATAATCATAATGGATTTAGTCTCCCAGAAGCCCTGAAAAATACCATCCCACAAGAACAATCGATCCGCGGACAAATCTGTTCCTGTATTAGCCCGTGTTCATCGTAGAAGTCAATAATGTGGATGAAATCACAATTTAAACATCCTACCTAGATTTCACGGCACTCGTCGGCGATGATCTGGTCGTTGTGTCGTCATCGCCGTAATTGGAGGTTTCCTCCAGAGCCTCCAGAGATGCCAAGGGTTTCAGGGTTATGGATATTGTGACCTTGATCCCCTGAAAAATATCCATTTAAAAAGATATGGGATTTCGCTGTAACAATGATTTAAATAAAATATTTTAATAAAATATTTTATTACGGTTGCGTCCAAATCCCATATTTTACTACCAATTTGCGTCGGCCAATGTTATTCCTCACAGAAGGTAAAAATGATTTTTTGAATGCATTGGTACCCTCAGATTTCTTATCGGAGCACCTGTTTAGGATTTATTCCACATTTTTAGGAAAACCGCTCGTGCGCGTTTATTTTATTATTAAATTAAATTCAATCATTTGTTCTAGGCTCACTGGGCCGCGGAACCGCATGCCGCCTCAAATCATGGCCTCGAATTAATTCCCATATAATGTTAAAATAATACCTGGAAAACTCTAGGACATTACATCACACCCACCTTAGGGCTTTTACGTCCCTCAAAAGAAAAAACAAAGGCAACTCAAAATGATGTGGGTACTGCACGCGAATCTGAGCCTCCCGCTCCCATGTGCTCTCCTGGAGATTCCCGTGCTGCCACCGAACATGCACCAAGGGAATAGGTCGCCCACGAAGGTTCTTCTCCTGTCGATCCTCGATCTCCACCGGGTACTCATCAAAGATCGCTCCCTCATTGACGTCCATCTCTCCCCAGTCGATGACGTGCGATGGATCAATCACATATCTTTGTAGTTGCGACACATGGAAGATTTTGTGTACCCCAACCTTCTTAGGATGTAGAGCCAAGTGATATGCCACCTCACCAACTCTACACCTAATCTGGAAAGGGCCAACGAACCTCGGATATATATTGCCTCACTGGCCAAATCTCTACAATTCTCGTCGAGGTGAGACCCGAAGGAACACATGGTCTCCTTCCTCGAACTCCAAGGGCCTCCACCTTCTTCTGAATAAGGATTCTGCCATCTCTGTGCAGTCTTCATCCACTCCTGGATGACCTACACCTTCTCCGTAGTAGCTCTCACCATGTATGGGCCCATGAGTGTTGACTCTCCCGGGTTATCCCAGCAATGTGTCGACCTGTATGGTCGCCCGTACAGAGCCTCGAATGGTTCCATACCAATAGTGGAATGATAACTATCGTTATAAGAGAATTACACAAGTGGTAGGTGATACTTCCAGCTACGACTGAAGTCAAGTATGCAAGCTCAAAGCATATCTTCCAGGACCTGAATGGTCCGCTCTGTCTGACCATCATTCTGGGGATGGACCGCTATGCTCAAGCATAACTGATTCCCAAAAGCTACCTACAATCCCTTCCACAACCGGGATATGAAACGAGCATCATGATCTGAGACTATCGTGGATGGAACTCTATGAAGTCGGACTATATCCTGTACGTAGAAGAGTCTGAAGCTCTCCAATGAACTCTGCTCCCGTATGTCTAGGAAGTGGGTCGACATGGTGAGTTGATCAATGATCACATAGATGGCATAGTGTCCCATAGACATACGTGGTAAACCAGTCACGATGTCCATGGATATCCTGTCCCACATCCACACTATCACCTCAAGGGTCAAAGTCAAACATGCTGGCACCTGGTGCTCATCATTTACTTCCTGACAAGTAAGGCACCGAGAAACAAACTCTGACACACACTTCTTCATTCCTAGCCACCAGAACTGACATTAGAGGTCCTGATACATAATTGCCACGCTTGGATGCACCAAAAAATGGGATGTATGTAACTCCCTCAGAACCTCTTCCTACAACGTCACTAGTACTACCGTGAACCCTCTGAAAAGAACAATGTACTCCCCACCTCATGAATATCCATCAGCAGCATCACCTGTGGATATCTGAGCATGTAGAGTTTCACAGCAAGCATCCTCGAGCTATGCTTCCCATAATCACTGTAAGAGTGGAGGGGTAACAAACATCAACTGAAGGTAAGCTCCCTCATCTCCATCCATGAAGGATAAATGTAAGGAGGCCAACTGCCTAGTCGCCTCATCCAAGAACTATGAACTGGATTTTCTGCTTAGAGAATCCACCACTACATTCCCCTTCCAAAGAGTATAAACAATCTCAATTTCGTAATAATAGAGGAACACAAGCCATCGCATATATCTCTAATTCATATCCTTATGAGAAAAGTTATATCTGAGACTCTTGTGATCAGAGTAGACGGTAAACCGCTTGCCCATCAGGTAGTGCCGCCACATCATCAATGTGAAAACTACCGCTGCCAACTCAAGATCATGGGTCACGTAGTTCTGCTCGTGTGGCCTCAATTGATGTGATCCAGAGGCAATCGGCGCTTGCCTCTTCATTAGGACACAACCAAGCCTTATTCCTGATGTGTCGCAGAATACTACGCTCTCGAAACCCTCCTTCGGTAACCTCATGATCGGGGAGCTCGTCCAACTATGTCTCAACTGCTGGAATGCTTGCTGGCATCTCTCGGTCCCACGAAAGGCTGCCCCTTGCGGGTCAAAGCTGTCATGGGTGCTACAATCCTAGAGAAATCAAGGATGAATCTATGATAGTAGCCTACAAACCCAAGGAAACTCTGCTCCTCCAACACGCTCCAGGGTGGCTCCAATGCTAGCATTGCTTCCTCCTCGGCTGGGTCCACTGCAACACCATCTACTAAGATAAAGTGTCCCAGAAAGTGGACCTCTTATAACAAGAACTAACACTTTGAGTGTTTCCCATACAACTGGTGCTCTCGCAGTGTGTCTATAACCATTCCTAGGTGTCTTGCGTGCTCATCCTCAGACGCAGAGTACACAAGGAAATCATTGATGAAGACCACTACAAACCGGTCTAGATAGGGCTGAAAGATCCGGGTCATGATCCACATGAACACCGCTGGGGAGTTCGTCATACCGAAGTGAATGACCATGTACTCATAGTGACCATAGAGATATCTGAAAGCCGTCTTCAGTATATCCTCCTCTCGTAATAGGAACTAGTGATTTCCTGATCGTAGATCAACCTTCGAGAACCATTGTGCCCCTCTCAACTAGTCGAATAGGTCATCGATCATCGATATTGCATACCGGTTCTTTATGGTCCCCTAAATCAAGTGCTGATAATCCACACATAGCCTCAAACTCCCGTCTGCCTTCTTGGCAAACAACACTGGGGCCGCCCAGGGTGAAACACTGGGTCTCACAAAGCCCTTCTTCTACAAGTCGTCCAGCTGCACCCTCAAATCACGAAGCTCTGCAGGAGCCATCCGATATGCTGATGCTGATATCGGTGTCGTCCCAAGTAGCAACTCAATGCAAAAATCTATCTCCCGACGGAGAGGTATCCGAGGGACATCCTCCGGAAAGACGTCCTTGTACTCAGCCACTACTTCTAGAAACTGGAAACTCGTAGCATCTGCTGCACCAATGGCTAGGCTAGACAACTGATGTGAAATCGGTTGTTCCCTCCTATGCACGAGTCCATCCTGCTCTGCCTCAGTCTCTCTCTCACCGAAAAAAGTGTATCTCATTCCATCCCTGTGGACACACTGCACCCTTCACCTAAAACAGTCGATCTATGCATGAACTGTGGATAGACAATCCATACCCAAAATGACATCGAAATGCCTCAATGCTACCACCAAGTGGTTCCAACTGAAACTCTCACCTCTAAGGTTCTAGTAACACTTTCTATAGAGGTGTGTGATCTTTTAATTTCTCCATTCAGTGTTTCTTAGTGTAAGGGTCGAGTCCACAACTCAACTGCAATCTCACGGTCTAGAATAAGATAAGAGGCCAGAAATTAATGACGAGCACCTGTGTCTATCAATATACATCTAAGGAAGAAAATCCATAGATATTAACTTTAATCATTCTGGGAGTACCTCAGTCATAAACCTATGCCGCCTGCAGCTGACCCTGCATCTGTCCACCAGCTCCCTGAGCCTGGGGTGGACCTCCTGGGGGTGATGGTGGTAAAATATCAAAACGCCGACCACCTCTGTCTGCTCTCCCAGCTCCCCTAACATGTCCCCCCGCCCCGCGTATCTGCCTACTCCACACGTTGCCTCTACCTCGGTGGTCCATCCACTGCTCTTATGTGCATACTGCTCTCAGGGTAACTGGGGAAAACACCTCTCTGAGGAGACACTCAATCTCTGACCAAGCGAGTGTCACCTCGTCGTGAGTTTGGATAACCATGCTCCTCCATCGTCATGTCGAGCCTTGCAGAAGGCTCGCTGCCAAGATCACCATTTGGTCTGATGATGTCCTGACCAAACAGAAGACTCTGGAAACCACCTCAAGCCAGTCCTCTGCCGCATGAGGGTCATGCTCGCCTCGAATCCTAATGGACCTCTTTCACTGAAACTCATGGAGTTCGCTTAGCCTGCGCTCCTCCTCCACTGGTACGACATGCACTAAACACTTCTCCACAGGTGGCGGGATAACTGGCACACCACCTAGTGGTCACACTGGGGGATCCGGTCCCTGTATCGAGGCTTCATCACTGAGGGTGTCATCCTCGTGATTGAGCTGCTAGATCCTAGCGGGTGCGCGTCGTGGATGCATCCTGTAAGGAAACAAGATGTACCTCAATCAGTGAGTATATCTGGAAATATGACTCAAAAAAGACATGGAAACCACAACCAATTCATATATGATGCATGTACCATTATTTTCCCTACAACTAGTGTTCTCATGTTCCGAGTTGAAATGAAATTTATCAGAGTCCTGGTGTATGGATACGTCGGCCGCACGCACCAACACTGGGGTCCCTGGCCTGAAAGTCGAACTTGAAACACTTCACATCGTTTCCCCAACCAACTCACATACTCTAAATCCTAAGGTAGAACTGACCAACTCTGATACCACTCTGTCACGACCCGTCCTAGTGGGGCCCGAGCCGCAACTCCCCATGACCACCTCCAATAGGTCAGGGGCTGGAGACTAGCACCAAGTAGGCATACTAAAAACATGGGAGGCATTGCCTATAAACCTGTACACACTCACACACATCTCTATGCTCACAAAGATGAAATTGAAAAACTACAAAAAACAGAAAATATGAATGCATACACGAAAACCCAACCACAGAGTACAACATGAAAGAAAAGTGCATGAAAGTAAACCCTATTCCAAAAGTACATGCCCACCAAAAAGAAATTCTATAACAAATTCCAACCTGTATGAAAGTTATTGGGACTGTAGTCTGTAGCCATTGGAACACACCACACCTTGTTTGATCTAACAGAGTACTGTCCAGTCTTGGTCCGCCTAGAATCATGTCAAAGGCTCGCTCGTCTTCACAAGACACGACACGTGCTGGAAAATCCCATGTAGGGGTGAGTATAACAATACCCAGAAGGACACCCCGAAACTACAAAGGAAATACGACAAGGAAAATACCACAGTGGAAAGATACAGTCTTCTCCACACATTATATGTCTAATGCACATGACACAATAATATCCAGATATACTCATGAAAAATTGAATATCGCAAATACCACCACTAGGATCCAGCTTGAAGATTTATACCAAGCACATAACAGGTATAACACACTCTTAGGTATGAATAGAGAGAGACGCGGAGTACTCGCTCCGGGAGAACACACTCCACAAGTACTAAGGGAACATGATGCTCAGATGAGTATCACACCCAAGTCATGGGGTGATTCTGACAACTCAGTCTAAGCTAATAAGCTAAGAAGAAGATCGAATCCTTGGTAATGTTTGTCAAGTCGATACCAAGAACCCTACCTAGGGTTCCAAGAATGAATAGAGGATCCGGCTCTAAGTCTCACAGAGGGGATTCCAACAACTATATTCTAGAAGTTCTTCTAAAGGGATCATACTTCTCTATAAAGGAAATGATACCGGATTCTTCAGGGAAAGGACCAAGGGCACGACCTCTAAGAAAACTAGTTCAAGTCGTTGAAGTCAAGTAGCTAATGCATTGAAGAAATTTTTACACGATGGGTAGTATGATTAAACGTTGTGTGCCTTGACCCCGGGTACTGACCGTGCAAATGGCCCATGTCGTCTGTCTAGTTTTTGGAAAAATCAACTACACAACGTGTAGAAAAGTACACGCCGTGTTCTTGATTAAGGGTTATGCCCGTGTAAATGGACTGTGTCACTCGTCTTGTTAGTTAGAAAGAAACTACACGGCGTGTAGAAAGACAACACACTATGTCTGAGCACCTGGGGCTCGCTACGTGTACGTTGGCCATGTTCCCGTACACGGTCTCTTCCCCTGTTAGTGTTTCCTGCCCGTGTACCAGTAAATGGTGTATCCCATGTATCTTGTCTGGTCTGGCCGCGGAGAGGTATATACGGAGTGTCCTTCGCCATGTACCATGCCCGTGTCCGTGTACCCTTCCTATGTCTATGTAACCTTCCTATGTCCGTGTATTCTCGGAGTATATGCCATGTGTTCTGCCAATGAACACACGTCGTGTATCCCATACTACAAGGCATGTAGTCGGGATTTTTCCAAAAACGACATCTTCTTCCTCGTGCCGCGGATAAACCTTCGGATCTCGGTTTTTTGTCTGTTTGTTCCGATACTCCAGGGATTGGATCGTTTCGTCACACGAACATCGTAACAAATGTTTTAGACTCTTAAAACAGATCAAAAACGTTGAACGATCCATCTAAATAAAAATTCCTGAAAACTCAAATCTCCGGATCCGCTCCGAATCGCATTCAGAAACCGTCGTCGCAACTCCATGACACCGCTTCGGGATTGGATCCACAATCTCGGATCATTGTGTCATAAAACGGATGTGCAACGATCCATTGTTCATCGACCCGTGAAGAAAGCGAAGGAGAGAAGGGGAGAAATCTAATGAACAAAATTGAGGAAATGAAATCCGTCATCATTCGTCATGGCGTTGATCCACTCCCGTTAATAGGATTAAATAGAGAAGAAAAGATCAAAAACAGAAGAATCGTCATGGATTTAGTCTCCCAGAATCCCCATAAAATCCCATCCCACAAGAACGATCGATACGCGAAAAAATCTTTTCATGAATTATAAAGTGTTCATCATAAAAGATAATAACAGGGAAGAAATCACAATTTAAATATCTAACCTAGATTTCACGGCGTTCGTCAGCGAAGATATGGTCGCTGCGTCGTAGTCACCATGTTGGGTGGTTTCCTCCAGAGCCTCCAGAGTCTTCAAGGGTTTCAGGGTTATGGAAATTGTATACCTGATCCCCTGCGAAATCTCCATTTAAAAAGATATTGGATTTCACTGTAACAAAGATTTAAATAAAATATTTTAATAAAATATTTTATTACAGTTGCATCCAAAACCCAGATTTTAATACCGACCTGCGCCGACCAATGTTAGGCCTTGCCTAAGGTAAAAAAGTTGTTCTGAATGGAATGGTGCCATCAGATATCTAATCCAAGCACCTGTTTAGGAGTTATTCCACTTTTTCAGGAAAACTGCACGGGCGTGCTTATTTAATTATTAAATTAAATTGTAACATTTGTTCAGGGCTCATCGGGCCTCGGAATCGCACACCGCCTCAGAGCCTGGTCTCGAATTAATTCCTATATAATGCTAAAATAATACATGGAAAAATATGGGACATTACATATTTTTTTATTTTTGTTGTGTTTTTAAATTTTTATTTTACTCGGTTTTATCACATATTTTAGAAAAAAAAACTGAACTCTAATAGTTAGTCTTAAAAAGTCATTATAAAAGTATTGCCTTTTTAGATTAGATTCAAAATATATATTAATTATAAAATTGATACAACTGAAAAATATTATATCCTCTGAGAAATTAATCAAATACTCAAGATCTCATAAATTCACTATTGGATAACATGGAAGTCGAATTTTAAATACTGGGGGAACATCAGCTAATAAATTTTTAATGAAATTTTTATAAGTACTCAATTAACCCCCTCTTGAGTACTCTAATCCAACCAATACTATTGTTATAGATAAACTCCAATAGATGAATATTCATTTTTCATGTTCGTCTGATGTCACAGATACTTTCATGAATCATATCCTCTAACAGTTGTATATTCAATAAAAAATCTAATTGTTTTGATGGTGATATGATGCACTCTAAATTACCTATGAAACCAGTGATTTTATAACTTTCCTTAGTGTGTTTATGTAAAATAGAGGGATCTATCTGAGATGATAGAACAAAGAACACCATGATGGTACACTATCTTTTTGATTTAAAGAATTTTTATCTATTTAATAGACAATTTGTCCATAACTTTTAAGAAGTTTTCAAAATTGGTCCACATATTGGAAGTGACACATAATTTATCACTAACTTGAATAGATCTCTATAGGAACATCGTGAAATCCATGGTGATGACAATTTATTCCCAATTTGGTATGGAGTGTTGTTCAAGAGGTCTAACATATATCTTGTTCTATTCCAATTCATAATGTAAGTAGAAGAATCATGTGATTAAACCGCATATTTGATTCTTCATAGCTATCCATCAATACTGATGGAGGATGTCTCTGAACATGTTGGTGAGACCCGGATGAACATCCCAAATATTGGCATGAGATTCCCTCATCAATACATCCTGTATATTAGAATTCACCCAAACATTCACAAGGATGAGTAGGGTCTCGGTGCCAACATCAACCCAACTCGGTGGGTGGTTTTTTCTAGGGATCATATCCCTAATGTTGAGTCCCTTAGTGTTAGATAGTTGTATAATCCTGAACCACTATAGAACATAGGATAGTAAGAACATAACTTATTAAAAGGGTTTCCATAATTCCTCATGATCATCAATATGTTCTCAAGAAATAGAACTATAAAATTCTACTCACTATTGGAATCCTCTATAGCTTGGGTCTATGACTTATAGATGATGTAATCAACTGTTGTTTTTCCCTTCTATGTGTGTATAAAAATTCATAATCGATATATTTTCTGTATTCCACCCACCTAAGATTTCTCATATTTATGTATTGTTGTGAGGATATGCATTTAGAAATTTGTGATTAGGGAAAACAATGATTTTTTATCCCCATAAGTGTTTCCTCCTAATAGAGTAGATAATGGACCATGATAGCTTGGTCAATGTCATGCATATAATAGTTATTCTCAAGAGGCCACAATTTTAATAAAATGTTTTATTCAAACTGATTTCCCTATATTATCACAACCCCAAGCCTAAAACTTATAAAATCATAATAAAAATTATATAATATTCTCAGATGAAGATGAATTAGTATAGGTGATGAAGTTAATGTTCAATTTAAAATTTGAAAATATTCCACATAAGCACAAATCTAGTCCAAATTCATATCCCACATTTTCATTCACATAAGTGGTGATTCCAAGAATCATATGTAATATTTTATTCACCTATAATATCCATCCATCCATAAAATATTTCTTATTTAAAACTCAATATTGGGAGGCTCTTAGGAAATCATGACGCTCAAATTTTCAAGGTCAATAGATTATCTTGATTCAGATATGATGTCACCCATTAAGTAAACATTGAGGATTCAAAATATGAAATAATTGTGATACTCATATTATTGGTGCACTCTTAGTTCACATAGAACAATATCAAATGGGGTCTAATGTTCATGAATACTGTGAGAATACACTATGATATCTCCAAAAGATGGTGCATAAAGTAATCATTATACACAAGGAAAACCCAATTCATTAGACTCATGGATACTTCTATTATGATTTTTAGACTGATATTAATAAAAGAATACATTTACAAGTCATGAATAAATTGTAATGTTAAACATGATATATCTTTTTTCCTTACATGCACCTAATAGTTTCCCAAACACAAATAATTTTTGGAGCTAACTATTTCTCCTTAGAGCTAGTTGATCAGTCTCTTTTATAAGGATTTAAATACTAGTACAAAACATTATGTAGGTTGAGTTAGTGGTCATACATTTTTTTTATCAATTGATACCATCAACCTTCATGATGAAAATTACTAGTGAATCCCATGGTGATGTTCTTGGACAGATATTAGACTTTTCCACTCTATCATCAATATTCATTTTGAGTTCATGGAGATCTATGGGAACTATCCAAGAGTGAGGAATGGATAATAGTTACACAAATAGTACCAGATCGATTGTGAACTCAACCTCTATCTTATGATTTATTTTATAGAAATCGTCAAGGAAGATGTTTTTGAAACAATACATAATAGGAGGGAATTCCATAACATCATTATGTACATTCTCATAAAGAGACCGACCTTCTTTTATTTCACACCACTAAGAAAATTATTCATGGGTCCACATATATATTTCTATACATCCAATTTTCCCTTATGAATGTATATTATATTCTTTGTTGAAGTTAATGTCACCCGATTATAATAACAATAAACATGCGCATGATAAAGAACAAGAAATTAGAAATTTTGAATGTCGTCGAATCTGATCTTCTCAAGGATAAAAAAAATTATGGGTAAATATTCCTTCCTATCGCATGGGGGGTCAAAAGGAACTATCACATTCCTTATATTCATAGAAAAAATGTTTTTCCAAGTGAAATAATTCCATATATTTACTCTATTACATGACCCTGAAATTTCATAACCACTATAGATTAAAAAAAGATTGATGAACGTGTTTCAAAATTGGTGGGAAATAAAATTTTGGATACCGTAATAGCAACTCAGACAATAGATAGTCTCAAAAACTTCTAATCAGGTGTAGGATTCAATAACTAAATATGTCCTTCTCTATGGCCCTAAGATACTACTTGAAAAGCATTGCAAATCCCACTTTAGTCGCTCTGAATCACTAATGCCTGGCTATGTCGGCCACAACCACTACAACCTTTACATGATCAAATATTAGAAGACTAATTACCATCCTCTTCTGGTTTTGTGGATTATTTACATAAGATAAGTTCCGACACTAACTACATCTCACATGCTTTCCGAGTAAAGGAATATACAATAGATGAAGGTTACTCATCATGCCATAAAATTAACACTATATTGGGTTTATCAGGCACTATGGATTCTTATGGACTATCATACCACATAGGTATAAAAAAATATTGTTTTTAATACGATTCACCAATATTGAACTAGCTCAATGTGCACCCTCAAAATGGTGCTTTATGCTGCTATATGAAACATCGCATTGCCTCAACATTGAAATGGCCTGGCTCACATTTTTATTTACATTAAGATTAAATTCTATAATAAATTTTTTATTATTTATGAATTTTATGGCATTCAACAAGATTTTATTTACATATGTCAAAAAAATATACTGAATAATATCTTCAAAATGAATTTCAGTCATCCGCTGATCACTAGTCCGAGACAGAGCGAAATGCTAGATCTCGGTGAAGGGAGATTAATACTCTAAAATGGTCTTAGGGCATTTATATCGATTCATAAACTCCATGGGATAGAATTCTATCCGAATCTGTATAACTATGTTATATTAGATGGGCATATTTATGATCCCCCCAACCATTCCCTGAAAACGCTCAGGCACAAAGATGTCATCCCACCAATGCATGGCAAAACCATGAAACTTCTACATAGAAGTATTGATCGTCCACCCAAGAGGTGTCTCAAAATGATTTATAATAGGAACCAAAGTTTTTATCAATGAATCCAATTATTGATGTCCACCATATCATGAGAAAGTTGGATGATGATAATTTTGAATGTCCTGAGTCAGGTTTTTCGTAGTTGGAGAAATCATGGAGCACCTTAAAAAGTCTACATAAACTGATGAAACATTCACAAAAATGAGCCTCAACACCCAATGGAATATCTCATGGAATGTCCTCATGTGGAACTATAGGAGGTAAGTTGTGTGGCTCATGGAACACCATTAATATAGTCGTCTCATTGAAACTCTATTAATATAAAACACCAGGACATCACTGTGAAATTTATTTAATATTTCCAATATCACTCATCATATATGATTCCGGAAAACTAGTAAAATCAAATATGTTATCAAATAATGAAAGGGATGGTACATGACCACCATATTACACGACATAACTACTATCCTTCTCCTGGAGTAATGTGTAGATGATAATGAAACACAAATAAACCATAGAAGATAAAACCATCTACCCACTACTATGTCTGTAAATGATCATGATACCATATCACACGTATTGGTCTCCTGTTTCATATTAAAGGAGTTGTTCATTTTTATTTATTGTGTATTAATATACCCTCAAACTGGTTGATTTATTTGTAACCCTATATCTTATGTATAAGTGTCCATGGACCCAATAAATAGAAATCTACAATCCATGTAATCCTAAATTGAACATGTTCCATCTCACGAGACCAATGGTCCTTGGACAATTTTCCACAATAGACTACTAATTGTTTCATTATTATTTTATGTATAAAAATACTACTGTGTAAAATAAGAAACATAATGTGTTAGTTTTTTTCTTATACTACAATATGTTTTGTGACATTTATATCTGTAACATTAAATCACCAAAACAAGAAAAACTAAGATCAAAAATTCACAAAGTAAAATATATATGAAAAGGAATATATAGTTATAATTAAATATGGTAGTGACTATTTTTAGGAATTTTATTATATTACCTCGTATAATTTAGAAATGGAATGACTAATCCATTAGTTATAAAAATTTTATAAATAATACTAATAGCACACATAATGTACATCATCTAACGGTGAAGTCTCATAAAATGTAATAGTGAAAGAATTAAAATATTTTACAATCCCTGAATATTTGGTTTTCCCATAAACATTGGTCAGATACTCCCAAGTACATAATCATTACCAAATTTCAATATTCTTTCTATTTTAGAACACTGTTATAGAAGGATGTTGAAAATAGGCTCGGATACCACTTTGTAGTTTCCCTCTGTAGGTTCCATTAACTAGTGCCATAGAATGGTGGGTCACAAGGCCTCAACTGCACCTCCCCAAACACCATAGGATTTTGATTTGTAGCAAGGGCGGATTGTGTCTCCTCCGGAAGACTATTATATCATATATTAGGGTGATAAAAATGATAAAAAATAGGAAAATCATAAATATGAAATATAAAACAACATAAATAATAGAAACAAACCACGAAATATTAATAAAAACTGTAAATTGATTTAATAATAGATATAATTGTTAATGTGGACAATGATATAACAAAAGTCAGAATATGAGGAAGAATCAATATATACATATAAAACCTGATAAAATAATAACCTGAAATAAAAGAAACAAATAAAAATAAAATCTTAAGTATAGGCTCAGACATATACCCCCAAACTCCATCAAAATTGTAAAATAAAACAACAGAATTTATTACCATCCCTTTATACATGTCAATATTCATGAATTATTCAGGGGTACCAAAGGTGTCTGATTAATATTTTGTGGTATAATCTTTTTAAGCATCCACTCACGATTTATAGACTAATTTATTTCATGAAATAAATAGATAATCATTGATTCATAATTGATAATAAATGATAGAATATAAGTAAATAAACAAAAACATTAGTCCAAATTCCTTAAAGGTCAGCTGATCGATTCCATTTGATTTGGACAAACAATGATATCTAAACCAAACAATAAGGGGTAATTTTTATTTGATACATACATAGTCCCTCATTAATAAATTAATCAAGATAGGGATACTGTAAGAATGTTCTTTTTCTTGGGTGTCACACCCCCATGAAATCATACATGCATACACCAACAATATATAAGAAACACCACATATGACATTAGAATGAAATCCATAAAATACAAAGATGGACACTACACCCCATAGAATACGATCTATAATGATTTTCATGGGTTTAAATTTGATCCCTCTATGTTACAAATGTATCCAAGTCCGTCCAAGGAATCCCAAAAAGTCATCCCTTATATGTCTCATTGCATAGTGAACTCTAATTTAATACCATATATCTCACATAGGGGACTGGGTATCACCTCATTAATGGTGTATTCATCCTGACATTAACTCCACACATGGTTCCTCCACCACTTAATTGGGGTCACTTATGAGTATAAATAGTCCACCAAGAGATCCCATACAAGGAAAGCCATAGTGTCCCACCTAGCATGCCAATCTATTCCTGGGGAATACACAATGAGTGCATATATGGATTAAATTCTTCCTAACCCATTTTATCTAATAGCCTTCATGTATGTAATAGAAACTAAGACACATATCACACCATATAATTTAAAGACACATTTCATCAATATGAATATAAATATTACATGCTAAAAACTGTCAAATTATTAATATTCAGTCAAATGACCTATGTCATAAATCAAAAAGCACAAGGCATCATATGTAGGCAAGGAAAAATAAATTGGGATCTAATAATATATATAATCAAAGAGGCACAAAATCATAAAAAATGGAAATAGGAAAATGAAAAAATGATGTTTAAAATTAGCAATAATATCATGTATAATGAACATGACATGGAATAAATGTAATGTGATTCCATAAGGAACAAAGCATCATGCCCATAAATATGCATGATGCATATTGAATTTCCATGGGGTATACGTCATGGCTTGGAATTTACCATTGTTAAATATAAAAACATACAACATTTGAAAATGGAGAAAAAACACATCCATGGTGGTCTATAACTTATTACATAGCATTAAGGACATTATGATTCATACACACTATGTGGTGTCCAATGAAAAAGATAACAACCCATATATGGGTTTCCCCATAACTTACGTCCAAATATTATATGAGGATCAAATTAAAATAATATGTTAGTTTTTTATCTAGACATCAAGGGAATGGTGTGGCTTTTGGCACAATGGTTCTCCATTTAAATATAAACAAAAAGAATGAAGAAGACCACAACAAATTACCTTGATGTAGAAGAAATACACAAATCTATTTTCAAAGCATGAATCAATCTAGAATGGGAGAAATAAAATAAACAATATGACACATTAATAATAAGGAAAATTTGGTTTCACAAATATAGTTATACAAGGGATAAATGAAACCTAAAATACAAGGGAGATGATCGAAGAGATTACTGGGAGTTTTCTAATTGATTTAATGTTGATATATTTGGTTGAGGATTGAGGAAGACATCTCAAATCGTATGAAAGAGGATAAGGGAGGTTGTGAGAAATGGGGGATTGCTTCAGCAGTTGAGAATAAATAGAGAGAAAAGAGGATTAATTGAATCATTCATTAAGGGAAAAAATATAAATTCATCTCCACATACCTGGGTGATTGATTTTCCACCACATTTTTCCCATCTATTTACCAACCATGTGCCACGTAAAACTTCAAGGGGTAACCCACATGGTCTAGTTATCTGAGTGCATCCCATGGAAAATTCCCCGATCACAATTATTTGTAATCCTCCATAAACATTCACCTATGGCTGTATGGCTGCTATCAAACCTTGAGACCCCCACCCCTCATTTATTGCAGTTTTATAGTTTAGGGAAACCATTCAGGATGGGATTTATAGTTTCCACTAATCAGGATTCCCATTCTTCCTCTTTCTATTTTAGGGATATAGGATCAAATGTTATTAGGACACCACAATGACCTCCTTGAATCCCTTGGGAAACATTATAATGGATAAATAAAATAATTTAAAATGAAAACTATTTGTTTTTACCTATAAAAAATGTTGGTACATTACTAGGTTATCTATAAATTCCAATCTCTTAAAAGTGATGGGTCTCACCGTACTAATACATCATTAAGAAGATTTAAATTTATAATAGGAATATTCTAGGAACTTAAAATCTCATATCATATATGGAGATACACTATAAAAGTGAGAAACACATGAATAAAGATGAATACTCCATAGAAAGATATTTCTATATAATGATGATTCATTAGATGTCATGTTCTCGTGAACATATAAATGGAAAACCCACAATTCCTTCCCCTTGAAACAATCATTGAAATCCTAAAATTACAAACCCCAGCTGACCATTTTCATGATTAGTGATCAATTAATCTCTTATGTACATCACCATACATCAATCCAATTTAACGGTCCATTCAATTACAAGAAGAACCTCCAATCATATTAATTATGTAATACATATTAAATGGTAGCCTAATACATACATTAACAACATATGGATTCTATCAATGAGATGGACTTCAGATTCTATAATTTGGGATCTAAATTTTTCTTCATGATAAAATATGCTTCCAATATGATGTTTTTCCTAGGATGTGTGACCTTCAAAGTGGCCATTTCATCTAGCATGAACATATCTATTGAAATGGGATGTGTATTCCAAATGTTGAAACTATAATAAGATGGAAAATAAAAATTATCATTCATATATTTATATATTAATTTTTTTGAATATTTTCTTGATATAAAATATGTTGATGTTTTCTTCACCATGCATTAGATTAATTTTTTTTTGACATTATCGGATGAAAAATTCCATAATTGTGATCTTTTCATAATAAGAATAGTTTTAAATATTTTAGGTTCTAAATACATTCCCAATTTCAATAATTCACTTATAAATTTAATCTTATTATGATTCTCACAAAGAGGACATCGCCAGTAAACACTATAGATTAATCTTGATCAAATTTCCTAGCCTTTCATCCATCTGAACATTTGATTCAAAGTGTATTTCTTCATAATATATTGGTAAATGATAATGTTATATTTAAATAAAAAATATATCTCTTTAATTCAATTTTCATTATCATTAACATGTAAAATTTCAAGTATTTTCCCTCCAAAATAAGGTGGAATACATGGGAGAAATTTCGTATAATGGTGTTATGGGTCTCCATGATACATGAATGAGGAACTACAATTAACTCGGGCAATGGGATTAGAAAGTAGATTTTGAGGCTAAAACAAAATTAGAGGTAACGATTCTAAATATGTACATTCATGTATATTTATCCACATTAGTTTTGAAAATCACAAATGTGATTACTAGAAAACCATACATTGATTAGTTTCTACATTTAAAATAATTTCAATCAAACAAACAAATTCTCCATTACTGCATTTTTCATTGAAATTTAGTAAAAAATATAAAAAGTATACTTCAAAACAATAAATATCATAGATGAATGGAGTAAAATAGAATCACAAATGATGTGTGTTCATGAAAATCATGTGACCTATATAAGGGTTTAAAATCCCTTATCGTGTTACAACTTCCTCAAATCACATGTTCAATGTAACGTATTTCAATCACATGATCCATATTATGACATGGGGGCTTGTTACTATGTGGAGTTCATATTTATAACTTAATGATTACATGATCATTAAATATACATAGAGGTATACATGAAGAACACAGGATTGACCCCCGAAAAGTGTTTTCATCATGATTAAAATATTTTATCATTGATTAATGTGTGGATTGGTTAAGTGATATATTAGAATAAGGTGATCCCATAAAAAGTTCATTTAATTAGATCATATCAAAATCTGTCGTTAATTGTTCTTATTATGGGGATATGAAATGAAGTCTAGTAAATAAATCATGTGGGGGAATAAATTACAATTCCATTACATATTTGGGTCATAGGTGTAGAGGTTTCCATATCTCGAAATGTTTTTAGAGAATATCATTGAAGAATAAAGGACACAGAAAATCCCAAATGACACCAGGATGACTAATTTCTAGATATATTAATGATTTAGGCAACATATAACTCCTTAAAAAATTAATCCATTATCCTTAAAGTATTTATTATTAGGTGTATTTTTTACACCCACAAATTGATAATCAATGTTTTTAGGATTGATGAGATAACCAAATCATGGTTATTAGTTTCTATCGAAAACTCAGAGAGGAACATCATTGATAACATTTAGATTAATTTCAATTGAAACACGAACCATATTGTCATCAATTATATTCATTGTCTCATGAACATAGGAACATCATGGGAATGGGTTATTCACTTCTCGTGATATGTTAATGATAACAAAAATTCCATCATCCATGGACTCTTAATATATAGGGGGCATCCAATAAAGTTCTAATAATAAAGAAAAGTCTTCCAGATGAATCTATTTGATCATGAAATATGAAATATGAAAATCATCCAAGTGATTCATATAAGAAAATATGACATAAAATGAATATTCATTGGGGTTTACATTTGTATTCATCCAAGGTGATTATGTTATTCATGTGGTTATTATGGATCATATAATTTCTTTAGAAACATGTCTTCCACGTCCAGAAAAATCCAATAAATAGTTCACCATATTCATGTGGAGTAGTTCAACACATCCATTTTATATTACAATTCATTAATTATAAATCTATGGTTGAAAACCTAGGATTTATAATAGAAATGATAAAAATAGTATTGTATATTTATATGAACAAGAAACATTTTTTCCTTAAAAGGGTTATGTTTTTCAATGATCTATTTACCAATAATGATATGTCCATACAATATGGTAGATCTATCACACAATGGTTTATGTATGTATCATCCTAATCATGAGAGATCTCATTTACATGTCAAATAAATCATGTAACTGATTTAGAAAAAATTCATTCTATTACATGAATGTTATTTTGGAATCCCATATTGATCATTATAAATCCATTTAGTGAGAGTTGGGATGAATAAAAATTATAATGATATAGTTATAATGTGATATTTTTTTTCACATGATGAAAATATGATTTCATAGAACAAAAATAATTGGATCATCTGACTTGTGTGATATGTTAATATAAATTCCTATATATACTCACTGAGGCTGAGATAACAAAAATTTTAGGATTCCTTCACTATGAAATAGATTTATGATCAAAATTTCTATTAAATAACAATCTTAAAAAAACATAAACACCTTGATATTTAAGTGATCTTTTTGAAGTGGTGGATCATGTGATCTCAAAATTGATCCACATAAATTAATTCCAGTTTGTGATTGATGTGATTACAAGATTATTATATACACATATTGTGAATATTTAATTGGTCACGTGAACGATCATAAATATATTAACTATATCCCATAAAGGGAAATCAGTACATTGGCATGGTTAAAGAATTCATCATTACCAAAATTATAAAACAAATGTTGGGATATTTACGGGTGGAATGACAAAATGATGGCAGTATTATTTGAAGGATGTTATAGTAATTTTCATATGAAGGACTTATATATATCACATAATAAGTTAAATTATTTTGATAAGACACCCAAAACAAGTGATATTGACCATGAGACAACCCTCCATGTTGGAAAAAATTACAACATAGATCCCTCCCTCAAGTCAACTTGATTCACATGAGACCCTAAAGCATGTTATCTGATCATATGATCAAGATCAACCATTATTGATTTGATAATATGAAGCACATTAATAATGTAATTTTGATCACGTGACAGGAATTTTTCAGGTCATATAATATCATGAGAATATCCATTGGCATTCTATCATTGTCAGGTATTCACACATTCCATGATTGTCATGTATCCTCAAACATTTCATCCTTGTCATACCCAAATAAAAGGGAATATACCGTAAAGCCTTATGAAGTTCCAACCAAGATTGTATCATCAATCAATCATCCATAACAATAGATGTATAAATACTACACTAGGTAGAGGAACTGATAAATAATCATTAGTGTAATGTAATCCACATTCAATCTAATCATGATCAATCAACTAGACATGGTCCCCACTCTATATCCTTGATTGGATAAGAGATATACTAGTCTAAAAGAAATATATATCGTTATATGTCTATAACCTTCCAATTCCCCTAGTATAATAATAATACATCCATGTTCATCAACAAATCCCAACACATCAATGAGTGATGATTTAACCAAACTATGAGGATTATTATTCCTTTCCAAACACGAAACATAGGACTCCTTTTTAAGGCTCAAGATCCAATGGGATTACACCATGGTGTAAGTACCAAAATATTACAATTAATGATGTTTATATAAACCAACACCTATTTTTCTACCATTACGAACTGATCTGTTAATTGGGAAGCTTAAAAATATGAGGACTGTGATTCTATTTATAAGAAGGACATAATAGATTCAAACTGAAGGCATGAGCTCAATATAGAATGTTCTATTACGGTTTATTAAATGAACGAGCCAAGAATCAATATTAAATGTTCCCAAAATTATATATATATAATATTTCTCATTTTGATAATAACTCATGCTCTCATAGGTATTTTCTACCATCATATGAATAACATCATAAATTTCCCGAATCAGGGAAAACTCACAGTGTATGAGTGGAAAAATAATATGGTAAAAATTCCTCCTAACCTGGGAATCCATTATGTAATATGTCCCTAGAGAATTGACATATTTATATAATCATTGTGAAATTAACCTCATGATAATTAATAATTTATCTAGTTCCATAAGTTGGTGAAAAAAACTAGATGGACTATGAAACTTATTATAAGAAGGATATATATGATTCCTTTCTAATGATCAAAATACAAGCCCAATTCCTATATTATACAATATATTTCCATTATAATGATATTTAAAAACACATATAAGATTAAATGATATATGTTGGCTTTGATTACTATTCTCATATGATACATATGTTATCCTTTTAAGGTTACATTTCCTTCTTGAACAACCAACCACCTTATTGGATGAAAGTAAATATTATTGTCCCCTGTCATATATAATAAAAACATAATTGGTCATCTTTTAATATGATGTAATGGTTTCTAGATAAGGAATATCTACCTTATGAAAATTATTTCACTAATAGAACTCCCTTTGGAGTAAATATTGGTTCAAAACCATGTTATTTTCAATTGTGTAGACATTCCTATATCAGGATTTTAGAAAAATTCCCAAACATATAATAAATATAATAGTGTCTCTCAGAATAGAAAACAATAATCACAAAAGGGTGTGATGATCTTGACCTCCCATCCTATCAACCAATATGAATTTATAAGTGAACTTTTGTTTGAAACTCTAAGGTACCACACTCTTCTCAAAATGAGGACCATTATTTTCTATAGATGCGTAAATTATTGGTTGTTTCTATGGAATACGATGTCATCATTATTTATTGTGAAAATATACCTATCTCATCATAATAATTTTTATGTATATATGATTTATGTGAAATGGTTTTCTAATTAAACCATTTACATTCAGAAAATAAATATTTTTTTCTTCATTTGAAATTATAAATTTCATAAAAGAATTTATAATTTTATATATTATGTAATCCATATAATGGAGAAATATAATCATTATTTAATGTAATTATATAATAAAAATTATTATTACTATGGTATAGATAAATAACACATTATTACACCTAAATACACCTTATGAATATGGTTTTCAATGGGTGTACATTCTTGGGGTGGTTTGGAAATTATTTTAACCCTTGTAATCTAGATAGGCATGATGTTCTACTATAACTGATTTTTTCCTTTTTAAGTTATTCAATTTCTAAATTTTTTAATGAAAAATCTATTGATTTCATATCCCTAGAATGATTTGATAAATGTGCATTAATGGGTATAATCTTGTAGGTTGAGGCCATTTCTTCTTTAGTTTGAATAAATTAGTCATTCTAAAAACAATTAATTTATATAATCATAATTTTCTAGGTATGTTAACTATATCAAGAAATTTTATAAGTCTAAATTGGAATTTTATACTAACAAGCTATATTTTATGATGGTCTAATGTAAAAAAAGTAGTGAAGTTGTTTTCTATTAAAAAAAAATCACAACATGAAATTAATTATTCAATACAGAATTTAATTTATAAAATTCTGGGTCATTATAGATAATTTAAAAATTAAGATTCAAAAGATTTCATATCTCAATATGTAATAAAATTTATAAAACAACTATTAATATGCCAAAACCATGACAATTATGATGAAACTTGTATATGTTTTATTGAGTTAATGATTGACATTGAAATAAATGGATTAATAATATCGACATGCTGAAAATGATATAGTTTCCTCTATAAATCCCAAACAAATCTACAACAAAATGGCATATATATATGACCATGGAATTTTAAATTTTTTTTAAAATATAGAAAACATGCAACATAAAATAACAATAAGAAGTTATTAATTTCATCAATATAGAGCATTACGTAACACAAATAAACATATTCTATTAAATAAAAAATTATAATATAATACAAACACGTTAAAATTTTATTTAAAATTGGGATAATCATCTAGATCTTATTACACTATAAATATCATAGTTTTGAAAAACAATATAATGTGAACAAAACATATAAATATTTATTAAATTTTTATAATTTATGTCAATAACACATAAGGGATACAATGTTAGTGATGAATGATAAAATAATATTTATTATAGGATTTAGAGTTAAATTATGTATATTTAAATAATAAAATCAACATTAAATTGTTATCATTGGTTTTTGAAAAACACCATATGCATTAATGTAATAACATGACAATTGAAATAATTAATCGAATATTAATTATAAAAATCAAGATTAAAATATGTAAATATAATTATTATAAATATAAAATATAAATATAAATATCTTGTAAAATCAACATTTTTTTATAATTCTATCGTATATTTTAAAATATGTTGTAAAAACATAATTAGTTATACTATTATTTAAATATTCAAATTATCTCTAATGTTAATTTTCATTATAAAATAAATTTTATTTTTGGAATCATCCTGTTAAAATTTTCAAAGTGTAGTGTTTTATATCCCTAGAAAATAAAAATGTTTTAGTGAATAATAAAAATGCTATGTTTTTAAAAAATAATATGTTTTATTTAAAAACATATATGTAATAAGAAATAAATTAAATAGGAAAAATAATTGATATAATTTGTGTTCGAATATAATAAGATCCAATTAAAAACACCGAAATGAATTTTTGATCCTAATATGAAAATTTAAAATACTCAAAATAATACTTAAAAAAGAAATAAAAATTATGATTTATTTTCATAACTTTTATAATTAATAACTGAACATAATTTTTGTGATAATAGGTTGAAAAATTCCAATAATTATATAATATTTTTTTCATTTTCCTTATAGTCTCCAAAAAGACCACCATTGAACCTCTTCATATTATAAAAATATATTTTTTCATTATTTTTAACATTAAATATAGATCCCCTTTATGTAAAAATTCTCCAACTCTAATCCACAAAAAATGAAATACAAAAATAATATCATTACTTTATACATGATTAATTAACACTATTAAAATATCTTTGAGTTAATAATATTATGGTCTTTCCTCACTCCAAGAATCTAAAAACACATTCCTTAAAAAATGTGAAAATATCAATGATATGGTAACATTCCATCCACTTCATCCCAATTTCAATAATTTTATTGATTTGATAAATATTATATTTCCAATAAAATAACGAAAAATTGAATAATTATTCTATTAATTTTATATTAATAATATTATTCCATATTAATGTTTTGATTGATAATATATTTTCAATTAAAATTAGTTTTTTCAATGTTGTTAGACAAAAAATTAATGGAAAATAGATCCACATAAAATAATGATTTAATTAATTAATTTTCAGTACCCGTATAATAATTAAGTATGGGTTATAATTAATATATTAATATATATTACATTTTTGTCAGTATTTATGACATGTATTTTTGAAAATATTGTACAAGATTAATACAAATCATAAAATTGAAATTTAAATGAAATAATTAAATCAAACATATATTCACACAAAAAAATTCATTATTAGAAGGATAAAAATAAAATAAAATTATTATAATTAATTAAGAATGACATAAAAATAATTAAATTACTTCTAGATTTTTTCGTGAATAAAAAAAATATTTTATATACATGAGATGTAAATTTGATGATATAAAGCTGGATCAATGGAACGTTGAAAATCAAACATTGTAATTTTCATTAAATTATAAAATACATCATATTCTATATTTTACAATGATTCTTCATATTTTTATTTAAATTCATTATAAGGTATATTATATTATTTTCTATTTCCATATTATGGAATTATTCTTGAATTTTTACATAGGATGTATTATAGGACACCAAAACTATTTTAGTGATGAAATTATATTGTAAAATATTATAATTGATTCTTCTATTTCGTCATCATATTATATTCAATTAGTATATTATTTTAATTATTCAACCACTCTTTTAATCATAAAATATAATTTATCCCATTATTCATTCATGTGGCTTCATATTTATTCATTGAAACATGGTTATTAAAGTATTGTGAAAAAAATCCATTTCTCCTGGGTATATTTTATATGTATAAATGATATATCATGCCTTCACAGATGGAATAGTTATTATTAAACCTATTAATATTTATTATATATTAAATTATTTTTAAATTCTTCCAATTAAATTGGAAAAAAATTATTTATTTTTACTGTATTATTCATAAACAAATGGTAGTGATAATTTTGTCTTCTGTTACAGATAGACATTATGAAATTACTATTTCCCACTAGGACTGTATGTCATAAAAATGAGAAATAAAAATTAATATTTTATAATATATGAGTAACATATAATATCACAGACATATGACTCTAATTATTATATTCATATTCATTAGATGTTAATGAAAATATTATTCGAACCATTTTGATGATGTATTATTGACAAATTTTAATAATAATATTTGTAAATACCCTAAACTGAGTTTCCAAGGCAGGATGCATTTCTTTATTACATTTTAATATATGAATTTTTGTAATCCTTATACACTAGCCCATTTATTAGTTCTGGAATGTAGAATACAAATATCAGTTTTTCATTAATACATAAAAAGAAAAAACAAGAAATAAAATACAACAGAGTCTCCCATAACTAAAAGATTAACCCTACAAGTGATTTATAACAAAAATCCACACATCATGTGGATATTAAACCATAATAAAGTGGTCAGATGAAATTTTAATAAAGGTTATATAGAAGAAAAAAATCAAAAATCAAAATAAATAATAAGTATTGATGAATAACTAAAATTACATGTAATTAAAACATAATATTCAAAACTAAATTGAAAGAATAAAAATCACTAAATAATCCCATAACAAAACATAACCACTAATATTCTAGTTGCATAATAATCATATGGACTATTAATTAATATTTTCATGATTATTGAATTGATAATGATAGTCATCATAAACATAATGTCAAGGCCACGACAAATACACATTACACAATGGCTAAAAACCATATCTAGTTTGTTTCATGTGAGCTTCTATTTCATCGATGAGCTAGCGTGAGCCCCCAAAATCACATACTTTGTCTATTGAATTCCTCATATGAATGGTGATATATAGAAAAACATATAAATATTAATGTAAATAACATTCCTCAATCTATAAATATAATCAGTAAAAATTTTATGTTATATGATGAATGGTATCAATATAACACAACCACAATAAAAATGATCATACACCATTTAGTGAAATATGGTGGATAATAAACATAATAGATAAATATTAATAAAGCATAAATTAAATAATGGTTTCAAAAGAAATGGAAATAATCAAATAAAATCATCGAGAAATTCTTTGTTTAAATTCATGAGAGAAATACCCTATTACATTGTAAAGACGAGTTATTATAGAAAATCAATTTTATTTCTCATAATGGAAAGTATAAAACCAGAATATAAAAACATTTATTTTTCATGGAAAAAATTATTGTTTGATAAAAAATAACTGAGACTTAAAATAGAATATGGTTGATACATGAAAATTGGTTAGAAATTTGGATTTTCACTTTAATTGGGGTTACTTATGAAGAAGAATTTATAAGGGAACTTTGTAAAACATGAATTTACGAGTCATATATAAATGAACTGATATAGATATATTAGTTTGTAACATATACATTGAATATAGAATAATTCAAACAATAGAAATTATCATTACATTGGGATGAAGATAGTGGAATAATTACCTAATAGATAAATGAATGTTCATGTAGAATCCCTAATCACATTTCAAATATTAGAGCCATATGATTCATGATATAATTTTTCGTAAAATAATAAATTTAATATAATTGAAAAAATATTAATGATACCAAACATTAATGGGATATATATATACACCACACACAATAAATTTTTGTGAATAAGGCATATCTCATGTATATAAAAATGAAATAACAAACCCCTTACAAATATATGAATGTATTATTCATTTAATTATAATGTTTTTGATAACAATTTTGTTGATTCAAAAGTTCAATTTTTGACCTTTATGACTTGTTTTGGAAATCAGAAATGTATTCATACATGCTTATCGTACTGACCATGTTTACCATACTGACTATGTTTATCGTACTAACTATGTTTATTGTAATGACCATGTTTATCGTACTAACTATGTTTATCATACTGACTCTGTCAACAATACTGACACTGTCAAACGTACTGACTCTATCAGTTGTACTGACTCTGTCATTTGTACTGACTCTTTCAAACGTATTGACTCTGTCATTCGTACTGACTCTGTCAATCGTACTGACTCTGTTAATCGTAATGACTTTTTTGAATCATACTCACTTTGTATCATATCAATACATTACACTATGTAATACTAATAATACTCATATTTCTCTTCAATCACATGCTTGTTTTTATCCTTTATCAACACATGTCAATCATACTCATGTTTATCATCCTCATATATCTTTTTTTTAACCAAAACAATGGTGTGGAGTTAGTTATAAACTAATCAAGACAATGTCTTATTTTCTGTTTCAATATGACCGTTATAATGCCAGGTGTCCATGTCCCTCCAATTTTGCTAGAGAAATAGGATTGTTGGAACCCGTGGCCTATAAATAGGAGGACATTAGAAGCTAAGAAAAACCACGGAGATCCATTGATCATTTTGTGCTTCAATCAAGTTCTAGAGAGAGACGTTGGGACATCTCTCTAGCTTCATGTGAAAGACATGAGATTAAAAAACATGAACGACTCTTTCTTAGTGTTTGTATTTCATTATGTGCATTGATATTCATTGTGGAACCGATCAGGGGATAATGATTGATGGGTGATGAGGATAGGTAGACGGTGGTACCGATCATCGTATCGATGGATTTCAAGAGTTTGAAAGACATAGGTGCCAATTACCTACAAAATTATGGGCTTGCGAGGACAGAAATTTAGACGTTCTGATTATCATATCGAGTGCTTGTGGGGATAGTAAGTCATACGTACTGATCATCGTATCGATGGCATACCAAGGTCGTGGTAAGACAAACATCTTATCCTAGGTGAAAGGATAACCCTTCTCTTTGGGTCAAAATAATTTTATTAATTTTACATTTCCACTTCTGTTTGTTTTTTAAAGAGAATTGTATTGTTTCCTTTCTTCATTCCATATTCATTTTTAATTGTTTCAATTAAAATCATACTGTTACATATTTTATTGATTGATTCTATAAACTTTATGGTAGAATCCTTCACTATTTTATTACTCTAATTATTGTATTCATCTTGAATACAATTTCTTTATATTTCATATAGTATTACATCATATAAAACAATTATATTCAATACAAATGAGTTTGTTTGTTTGTTTTTTTGTGAATTGTATTAGTTTATGTAAATTTAAACTAATTTCTTATGTGTTTAAACACAATGATTTAAACCTAAAATTAATCCCCTCTTTTATTGTTCTAGCTAATATATATATACATCTATATATCGATCAAAAAATTGGTATCAGAGAAGGTTTCCACTGGTGTATATTACTTGCTCTATTTCTTCCATATTTCTATTTAAACTATTTACTTCACTAATGTGTGGGATGGAATAGATTTTGTTCTATTACATAACAGGAATGAATATTGGATCAATTGACAATATAAATCCTACTAGACCACCTATCATTGATAATAATGAATATGAGTATTGTAGAGATCGAATGAAGACATTTTATATCAATACCGGGGTAGACAATTTCATTATTCTTACTGGAGGTTAAAAAATTTCTGAAAAAGAAGTCAGTACTTTATCTAACCAAGAGAAACAAGAATTTAAAATAAATTACAAGGTATACAATACTTTGCTACGTTCTATGACAAGGAATATATACAACCAGATGTCATCTTCTGAAGTAGCCAACTGTATTTGGATGAAATTGGAAGTCACACATTTTTTTTATATCAAAGGTTATTGAAACAATAAGAGAAATGCTTCGAGAAACGTATCATGAATTTAGTTTTTCCTTATGGAGAGCCGTTATGTAAACTGAAACAACGATTTATGAAAATTGTCCACATTTTACAATCTATGGGAGAAAAAGGTCTTGATGATGAAGATCTTATTGACAAGATTATGTATGTAATTCCAAACTAATTGGAGTCAAAAAGGACAACCATTGATGATAACAGAGAAGCTTCTAAGATTACTCTTGATGAACTCTTCAGAACTCTTCAACAGCACGGGACAAGAATGAAGAGTGATGGAGATCTCAATAAGAAGAAAAACAGAAACGGAAGTGTATCTTTTACTACTAAAACTAAATCTAAATCACCTGAAGGGATAACAAGATCCAAAGCCATTAAATTTATTATTTTAGATACAAGTGATAGGGATCTCTCGGATAATGAGTTATCTAATATTGCTCTATAGATGAACAAGATTTTGGGATAGAAAGACTTCCAATACAGATTCAAAAAGAAATAATGAATTTATAAGAATGATTCTGAGGTAACATGTTATTAGTGTACGAAATTATGTCATATAAGACTAGATTGTCCTTTACTGAAGAGAAATGATATAAAGGAGAAACATTCTGAAAGAAATAAGAAAAACTATTACAAGACAAAGACAAAGAAAGTCTTGAAGTCAAGAGATACATGGAGTGAAAGTGGTAGCAATTCATTATATAATTATTCAGAATATTAATCCTCAGGACAAAGAAAAATAGAACTAATATCCATATTACCAATCTATGATCATTGTCTCATGGCTATGGTACATAATTATGAAGCTATTACAAATGTTTCCATGAATTCAAACAAAACTGATAATTATTATTATTATTCTTCAAATAATGATTCTTCATCATAAGATAATACTTTACCTTCTTTTGAAGAAGTGTCTTGGTTTGCTAAACTACATTAAAATGATAATTGTAAATTCAAGAAAAATATTGATAAAGAATATTAGAGAACATCAATTTTATCTAAATAATTATCAGATATTTCTAATGATCTTGATATGAAAGCATCTGATTTTGAATGTATTTTAAAAACCCTTGAGAATGTCAAATCTGATAAGGGTAAACGTTCTATGGATCTAGAAAATTTAATTTATACGAAAAATGTTTTCAAGCCTAGATCAAGTAAAAAATCTAATGTTTTGGGGGATAAAAACATAGTCTTAAAACTAATGTCAGCATATTTTTCCTTGAAAAAATGTTTGTAAAACATTAATCATGGAAAAAAAACATTGAAAAAATGAATTCTCAAATTCAATCTTTGAGAAATCATTTTGGTTTTGGTTATAATCATTCTAATCATGCGTATAGTAATAACTATTTTGTTCCTCAAAATACACCTTTTTGTACTATGTGTAAATGTGGTGGACACTGGAAAAGAGATTGTTCTATTAATAGAACTCAGTCATTAGGATTTCATAAAGGCCATTTTTCAAAACAAATGTGGATTTCTAAAATTCTTTTATCTAACACTTCTAGATCCAAACAAGTTGGGATTCTATAAAACTAATTGTTTCTTTTTCAGGAAAATAAGAAATGTACCAACAAGAATATTTGGTAAATGGATAGAGGTTGTTCTCGAAACATGACCAGAAACACATATTTCTTGGAAAAGTATATCAAAACAAAAGGTGGAATGGTTACCTTCGGAGATAATGCTCAAGGAATGATTGTTGAAATCTGTATTTTTTTTCTTTGAAAAGTTATTATTTCATATTTTTTTGTTAAAGGTATTAAGCACAATCTCATCATCATAAGTTAATTATGTGATGAATTTTACCTTGTGAATTTTAGTAATAATAAATTCTTAATTCACTATTCCAAGGATAATTTCAATCTATCTACCCATTGGCTAAAGAATGTATACCCTATTAACATAGATGAAATTAGGATATAAAATTTACCTTTCTTAAGTTCAATATAAGACCAATCAAGGCTATTGCATAGAAGACTAAGACATTGAAACCTAATAAACCATTGTAAACAATCAAAGAAAAGAATTTTTAAGGGACTACCAGATCTTAGATATGATTATTCAAAATTCTGGTATCCTTGTCAATCTAGAAAGCAATATATAACTAGATATAAATCAATTAATTAAGTTTCATATTCTAATTCTATATATCATGTGAAAATGTATATATTTAGACCTTCACAAACTATAAGAATTGTAGGAAAATACTATGTATTCGTTTTAGTTCATGACATTACTAGATTTAAATGGGTCTATTTTTTAATAATGAAATCTGATGCCTTTTTCTATTTCAAAACATTTATAGCCCAAGTTAAAAATGAGTAAAACCTACTATTTATTACTATTCATAGTGATCATGGTGGTGAATTTCAAAATTCAGATTTCAAAACATTTTGTAGTACGTATTGTTTTACTCAAAATTTCTCCACTCCAAGAACTCCTCAGCAAAATGGTGTTGTTGAGATAAGAAATCGTATTCTTCAGGAAATGAAAATAACCATGTTGATTGAATACTCAATTGATAATCACATTTGGGGTGATTCTATTAGTAATTCTTGTTATAATATAAATCGTGTTTTACCTTCAAATTTTCTTAATAAATCACCTTATGAATTATGGACTGGCTGAAAACCTAATGTTTCATACATCATTGTTTTTGGGTGCAATAATTCATTCTAAATACTAAATATAATCTTCACAAATTCACACCAAAATCTGATGATGGAATCTTTCATGGATATTCTACAATTTCTATGGCATATAGAGTTCTTAATAAAAACACTTGTACTATTAAAGAAAAACATTGCATGTTAAAATTGATGAAACTAATCCATTTGTTTTCAAACAACTCCATCCTACATCTTCAGATGTGTTTTCATAAAATGTTTATCAACCATTATTAGAAGATATTTCTGATAACGAAAATTTTCAACAATGTGTTCCTACAACTTTTACCCCAGCATATTTTCTACGATATGTTGATAGACATGTTTTACAAAACCCAAATCAATTCCTTTATAGAAATAATCCCAGTGATAACATCAATGGTGATGTAAATCAACCTGTAATGAACATAAATTCTTTATTAAATAAAATATAACATCTTTCCTTTCATTCTCAATATGAAACTAAAAGTCCAAGTGAGGCCTTCGGTGATGAAGATTGGATTAAACCAATGCAAGATGAACAAAATGAATTTTAAAGGAATCAATTCTGGACTTAATTTGTAAGACCTAAAGAAACAACTGTAATTGGTGTAAAATGGGGTTTCAGAAACAAGTCTGATGAAAGTTGAATCATTGTATGAAATAAATCATGACTTGTTCCTACGGGATATAATAAACAAGAGGGAATAGACTATGAAGAAACATATGATCTTGTATATAGAATTGAATCTATTCGTATTCTATTATCCATTGCAGCATACATTGATTTCAAATTATTTCAAATGAATGTTAAATGTGCATTTCTAAATTGTTTTGTTCAAAATGAAGGTTTTTTCAAGAAACCCCCGGGGTTTTAAGAGTAAAAATATACTAATATTGTTTTTAAACGTACCAATGCTTTATATGGCACTAAACAAGCTCTTAGAGCATGGAATTATAGACTTACATGATTTCTTTTACAAAACAATTATACAAACTGTACATCAGATCCAACCCTTTTTATACTAATGGATAATAAGAATGTTTTGATTGTTCAAATTTATGTTGACGATATCATATTTGGATCAACTCAGCAATCGTTAACTGAATCATTTGATAATTTAATGAAATATGAGTTTGAAATGAATATAATGTGTGAGTTAACATTGTTTTTAGGTTTTCAAATTTCACAAAAACCAGAAGGAACCAATATATCTCAAAATATGTATATTAAAGAGTTTCTCAAAAATTATGGATATGACAATACTAAAAGAAGTATAACACCATTAGGTACCTCAAATACACTTGACCTCGATTAAACCAGAAAACCAGTAGATAAAACAACTTTTAGAGTTATGATAGAAAGTTTGTTAAACTTGATATCCAGTCGACCAGACATAATGTTCTTCGTATGCTTATATAGAAGATACCAATCTAATCTAAAAGAGTCTCATTTAAAAGCTGTGAAGATAATCTTTCGGTATTTAAAAGGAACACTGGATTTATGTCTTTTTTATTATTCTGGAAATGATGTTGTTTAAAAAAGTTTTTTAGATACTGACATTGGTGGTGGTGGAATGGATAGAAAGAGTACCCCTAGAACATGTTATTTATTATGAGATTCCTTGGTTTCTTGGTCCTGCACGAAACAACACTCAGTAGCATTTTCCACTGCTGAAGCCGAATATATAGTAGCTGGGAGTTTTTGTGGTCAAGTGTTGTGGATGAAACACACACTCACAAACTATGGATTGAGTTTTTCCTAAACTCAAAAAAATTGCTATAATACTATTCATATATCTCTTAGTAAAATCCTAGAACATCACTCTCATTCAAAATATATAGATATTATGCATCACATTCTTAGGGATCATGCACAAAAATGAGATATTAATTTTCAATAAATCGGAACACAAGAACAACTTGCTGACATTTTTACAAATCATTTACCTTCCGATAGATTTGACATTATAAAACAGAAGTTAGAAATTATTACATTAAAGTAATCATTCATATCTACTTCATGTTTTACACTTCTCCTTATATTAAAAAAACTCCTCGTAAAAAGGGGGATAATATTTTACTTAATGTTATTTTTATTTTTATTTGTTCTCTTGATTTGATATTCTTTATTTATGATTATTATCTTGACTGTTTGGTTATTGTTTTAATTATCTGTCATCTTGCTCACCTACCTACCGTATTGACTTTCTGTCCGTCAACATGAAACCCAATGGTAACAACTTTGTCTTCCATTGGCATGTCATCCTATGGTAACAACTTTGTTTCCCATCAACACATCAACCTGTGGTAACAACTTTGTTTTCCATCAGAATATCACCCTATGGAAAAAAATTTGTTTTCCATCAGCACGTCACCATATGGTAACAACTATGTTTCCCATCGTCACATCAACCTATGGTAACAACATTGTTTTCCACCAGCATCTAAACCAATGGTACCAACTTTGTTTTTCATCGTCATGACAACTGTTGTAGGGGATTTAAGTCGCTTTACCCTACTCAATTAAATTCTTATTTTTCTAAGAGTGGACCATAGTGGCACAACCTAGGGTCGATCACAAGGAGGCCGCTTGTGACACACTGTCTTCCTATTGTCACTATTATAAAATAAATAATATAAAACTAACCTATATAATATATATGGGGGTAGATTAAAAAAAACTAAACTAATAAATTCATAATTTATTAATAATTATATATTATAAATCCAAATAAAACCGAACTAAGAAAACAAACTAGAGAAGGAAGCAGTGGACAAGCTTAGATCTTCAGACATTCCCTTTATCATTATTGAAAATTTTATTCTAATTAAATTATCCAATTTGTAACACAAATCCTCAAGTTATAGACCTATATTAACTAGAAGCCATATTAAGACCTCATATATTGGTGTTTATCCACTCATGAATTTGATCTAATTGCCCAAAGACCTCCAAGCTATTGAAACCAGTTCAACATGTTGTGCTCAATGGGGAGACCTCGCCCAAAAAAATTTAAACAAAAAGAAAACTATTTTAAAATCATAATATGATAAACGTTCATAGAAAAAAATAGAAGAAAATGAAAACAAGAGAGAATATACCTTGTTATATCATGCAATCAAATTCTAGGATTATATAAATGAGATGTGGTTACAATAAAAACCACAAACTCAAAAGGTGTAAATGTCATCGGACCATCGCCGCCGACCACTGCTTGGAGTTTAGCCCATCATGGATTAATTATATATGGAACTCCTCTTATCCATAATGAAATCTCTAACTCAGCTCCATCCAGTCTAGACGTCCCCAGAATGGTTTTGGGAATGAATTGAATGTCTTGAGAGGTAGGAGCTCCTCTCTTTTTATAGGCAGATTTCATTATCATAAGGTTGTTACGTTTTAAAACCATTAAATGTCCGATTCACGCATGGACATCTTCATAAATATTGTTCATAAATGTGTTTTTTGTCCACCCTCCAAATGTCAAATTCATTGGACGCGTATTGGAGGAGTTATGATTTTTTTTATTCTCGATTACTTTCTCGAGATGAAGCTTCCTGGAAGATTTCTTCAAAACTCTATCAATCAATGGCAACCAAAACAGATTCCAATCTACTTGAAATTTATTTTGGAAATGCATCTGGGATTCTTGTTTCATATCCAAGTAGATTCCTATCATTTGGAAGATTTTGGCCGAATTATGTTTTCAGTACTGAGGTGGTGTCCACGCAGTCCGCCCAGAAAAAGAATTCACTTCATTGATTTGTTCCGGCCTCTAGAAGATCTATTCAGCCCCTGGTCATGAAGAGAATGTTTATGGAAATGATATAAGGGTTCAATGAAAATTATAATCACAAAATTTAAAAATAAATTTTATAAAAAATGACCAAAATACCCCTTGTGATAAAAATCTGTTAAAAAATCCAAAATTAGGCCACTTAGGCATTTAGGTTCAAAATAACACAAAAACCTAAATATGTATCAAATTATATTAAATAACACTATGGAGGGTTTATAAACATTAAATTTCAGTATAAAATATGTGAAAATATTAGTTTCATCAATCTCCCACACTCAAACATTGCACTCCTGAGAAATTATATTAAATTCAAATCAAAATTTACACAACAATCAAAAATGTGAAAACATCCATGATCTTATCAAAAACAGAATTTCATCATGTCTCTTCTATGAAAAATAATTTCCTTTTATTTTCATTCGAAAAATTTAAATTTTTTCAACCACATAAATCCATCCATGCATCAATCACAACCTACCTCACATTGAATTTTATGTCACTCTTTACTCAAGAAAAATTAATTTAGGAGTTAAGCTCATACTTGAAATTATCATGTATCACCACATGCTTGTAACTATTCTCATTTCTACACAACGTGTAACATAAAAATGAATTAAATCATGAGGGATTTTGTCAAAGGTTAAAATGACTCTGTGGATTTGGGTTGGTGGGTAAATGATCTAAATGTTCAAGGCTAGAAAGATAAAGTTTGACTCTTAGGTACAATTCATGAATAATCAAGTGAAAACAGAGAAAATTCCTCACTAAATACACCTTGAGAATTTATAAAAAAACACCACCCCCATTTCATGGAAATGGTACATGATCCAATCAATGATTTCAAGGTATTATATCATCCATGTTCTCCTCATTTTTTGTAAATCTCTAGAGAGGCACATCATTATTTCCCTTCTTTTATATATTTTTTAAATCTCTAGAAAGGCACAACTTTTATTATATTTTTTTTTCTGAAGGAGAACTGAATGAAACAAATTAAGCATAATGATATTATGAATCATTCCCAAATATTTAATTGCCCAAAATTTTGATGCATACCACACAATATCCATCAATAAAACTAATCCCAATGAACACACACGAAATGCCCTTCCCCCACACTCAAACTTGAAATATCAATGCAACAATACCAAGAGAATGGGTAGGTAATGATAAATTAGATTGTATTTAGACATAAAACTATAAGGTAATTCATGGAATCTAAGGGATAATGAATGATACATGTAAAGGTAGGTCTCAGGATAATATGTTGGAAGCCAAAGTATGGCCTTAATCATATTAAAAACATTCAATGAAATCCAAATCATCAAAAGAGAAAAATCACAAATTTCGGTTCTCACACAAAATCGAAGTTTCCTTCTAGAAAGTGTGGGTATTAGAATGAATATGTCAATATTGTTTAGAATACATCCCAAGATAGGAAACATATTTTGAGTCAGTGTTTTAGGACAATGAATTTAAAAAATTGGTCAAACAAATAAAAGTGATTGAAAATCCAATTGAAGGAAAAAGTTTTTCGCATCAACAATCATTTAAATTCCTTTTTTTCAAAAATCATTTCACTTTTATCAAAATCAATTAATGTGTGAAATGTGATTATAATTATCATTAAATCTCGAGGATCCCAAAAAATGAAAAAAATAATGAAAGCACACAAAAATAACTAAGCATGTTTACACTCCCCCCACACATAAATTTCCCTACCCATCATTTTAGCTTGACAATATATAAATAAGGGATGAAAAACTAAATAGATGGAAAGACACAACATGAATTTATTTTTCTAGCCACACGATTTAGTTAAGATCCTAGTTGGAACCACTTCTTCCTATAAAGCCATAAATAAATAAATTCATTAGAAAAATATAGAAAGGGGAAATGGAAGGGATAATGCTTGGTTCGACCCTCAAGCGGGTGCTAGGTTTTTATTCCCCTTGTCAGGAAGATGCCGCAGTTTAACACCAATCTGAAGGTGGATGAGGTTTCTAACTTAGAAACCACCAAAAATTATTTCTCCTAACATCCATCTATGGATTCCTAAGTGAGAACCCCCATAAAAAATAAAAATATCCCCAACCCTCAAAGGAGATGAAAGAAAGAATTTGAGTTGTAGAGGGGGAGGGAAAATGATATAGGGGTGCTCCCTGTTTTTGTCATCTAGAGGGGTGGTGTCCACTGGTGTGGAAAATAAATGAATAGGAAGTTCCTTCTCTTCTGGTTTGTGTTCGTAAATTGGTTCTTTGATCATTTCTTCTTTTTTTCCATCATCCTCAAATGAACCAATGCACATCTCAAATGGATCTTCCATTCTCTCCTCATTAAGAGAACCTTCTTATCCTTCTTCATCCAGAATCTGCAGTAGTGATGCTGAATGTACAAATTCAGAATAAGGGATATAAGATTTAAATACATAATTAATGAAATTTGAATGAAATTAATGCACATAATTTAAAACTCCCTCAGAAATTTCAGCATTAGAACCCTTTTCCTCAAGCAAGGCAGTTGGGAACTCATTTTATAGAGAGGGAAGTGGGTCCTCAAGTTTTTCTTCAACATCATCAAAATCGTCATTATAATTAGGTGTAACAGGTAATTCATTCTTCTCATCTTTTATTTTTTGAAGTTCCATCCATTATACTTTAACATCTTCAACTTGGGCGGTCAGCGATGATATCATCTTGCTTGCTTTTTCCATCTTTCTACAATTCTCTTGAATTATCAAGGCATTTTCATTCAATTGTTGTGCATTTTCTTCCAATTGTTGGTTATTATCAAGAATTTGAATATTTAATGAATCTTCACTTCTTGTATCATCATAAAAGTTATACACATTCTAATAATTATAATAATTTCCATAAAAATCCATATTGGCTGATGAAATCAATGATATGCAACAAGGCTCTTTTTTGTTTTTTTTCATTGAAAAACAGCGTGTGTAAGCACATGGCCTCCACAAAAACTACGCCAAATTGATGTTGGGTATTTATGTCGCTTTACCCTAATCAATTAAATTCTTATTTTCCTAAGAGTGTACCATAGTGTCACAACATAGTGTCGATCACAAAGAGGCCGCTTGTAACACATTGTCTTCCTATTGTCACTATTATAAAATAAATAATATAAAACTAACCTATATAATATATATGGGAGTGGATTGAAACAATCTAAAATAATAAATTAATAATGTATTAATAATTATATATTATAAATCCAAAGAAAACCGAATTGAGAAAACAAACTAGAGAAGGAAGCGGTGGAAAATCTTAGATCTTCAGACATTCCCTTTATCATTGTCTAAAATTTTCATCTAATTAAATTATTCAATGCATAACTAATGTCCTCAAGTTATACAACTATATTGACCAGAAACCATATCAAGAAATCAAATGTGGGTGTTTATCCACTCATGAATGTGATCTAATTGCCCATAGACCTCCATGCAATTGAAACCAGTTGAACATGTTGTTCTCAATGGGGAGACCTCGCCCAAAGAAATTTAAAAAAAAGAAAACTATTTTACAATCATAAGTTGATAAAAATTGATAGAAAAAAATATAAGAAAATGAAAATAAGATAGAATATACCTCGTTCAATCATGCAATCAAATTATAGGATTATTTAAATGAAAAGTGTATACAATAAAAACCAAAAACTCAAAAGGGGTTAATGTCCTCAGACCGTCGCCACCCACCACTTCTTGGTGTTTATCCCATCATGTATTAATTATCAATGAAACTTCTCTTCTCCGGAATGTCATCTCTAACTCACCTCCCTCTGTTCCAGACGTCCCCAGAATGGTTTTGGGAAAGAATGGAATGTCTTGAGAGGTAGGAGCTCCTCTCCTTTCATAGGAAGATTTCATTATCATAAAGTTGTTGCGTGTTCGACCCCTTAATTGGTCAGTTCACGTATTGACCTACTCATAAATATTGTTCATAAATGTGTTTTCCTTCCACCCTCTAAATGGAAGATTCATTGGACGCGTCCTGGAGGTGTTATGATTTTTTTTATTTTCGACTACTTTCTCGGGATGAAGCTTCCTGAAAGTTTCCTTCAAAACTCTATCAATCAATAGAAACAAAAACGTATTCCAAAAGGATTGAAATTTATTTGGGGAATTCAACTCAGTGTCTTATTTCATATCCACGTCAAATCCTATCATTTGAATGATTTTAGGCCGATTTATATTTCCATTACTGAGGTGGGGTCCACGCAGTTCGCCCAGAAAACGCTTTGACTTCATTGATTTTTTACGGACACTAGAAAATCGATTCAGACCCTGGTCATGAAGGGAAAGTTGAAAGAAATAAAATAAGGGTTCAAACAAAATTAGATTCCAAAAATTTCGAAATATAGATAAAAAAAATGACCAAAATACCCCTGTGATAAAAATCTGTTAAAAAATCCAGAATTAGGCCATTTATGTATTTAGGTTCAAAATAACACAAAAACCTAAATATGTAAAAATGCCCATTAAATAACACTATGGTGGGTTTATAAACATTAAATTACAGTTTAAAATATTTGAAAATATTAGCTTCATCAACAACCTATGGTAATGACTTTGTTTTCCATCATCATGACAACCTATAGTAATGACAATGTTTTCCATCGGCATGACAACCTATGGTAATGACTTTGTTTTCCATCGTCACGTCAACCTATGGTAATGACTTTGTTTTCCATCAGCACGTCAACCTATGGTAATGAATTCTTTTCCATCGGCATGACAACCTATGGTAATGACATTGTTTTCCATCGTCTTGACAACCTATTGCAATGACTTTGTTTTCCATCGGTATGACAACCAATCGTATTATTTCTCCTAGTATGATTGTGTTTTCATTCACTATGTTAATAATATAAAACCAAAAATTAGCTTAAAATATATGGCAGGTACATATATTCCTTACCTTGTTTTGTTTTTCACTCTTTATTCTTTTTTGTTTTTTTAATACCCTTTTTAATCCTATCTGTTAATTTCTTTTTCTTCTAATATCATCCGTAGAAGATCAATAGTCACCCTTTTTCGCCTATAAATAGACCTCTCCCCTCCCCAAACCCACACCTGTTCTCAGAATTGTTGACAAAGCTCTAACCGTTTTTTATGATTACATACAATCTTCTCTTTGCTTCACCTATATGTCTATGTCCTCTTCCAACACTACTGCCGAAAATGTCTTCAAAGAAATTTTCAGAGAATGACTTCCTCAGAGAAAGGTTAGTTTCTCGAGAATTATTTGACTCGTATGAATATACAATCAGGAGAATTATTCTGTTTCAAGGTTGGGAACATCAGTGTGTTGAAAAACATATATCTTAATAACCTGTTCTTATTTAAGAAGTCAGTCAGTTCTTTAAAAACGTTTCTTTTGACAAAAATTTGTCAATCAACTTTTCTGTGTACGATAGAAGAAAATCTATGTCTATGAAACAAGCAGCCCACTTTCTTAATGTACCAAGAGAAGGTGATTACTTTTTTCCATATCATAAACTACCAAAATAAGTTGGTACGTTTAATGAAGAATGTGATGAAAATGTGTTGTTTCTTACAAATGAAAAGAAGAGGAAATGGATCATCAATCTCCAGATAACAGATTTGTGGGTCTTTCGATGTAAGGTTTTATTATCCCACGTAATGGGGATAGAGAAAAACTGAAAGTCTCTGATATCTTCATGATATAATATCTTGTTAATTTGAGAAAGGTATATCTCATGGATACAATTTTGAAACACTCATGAATGTCATGTCAGGAGAGATCATGTCCCATTTGATTATATATCCCTCTTTTCTTACGAAGTTATTTTTTTAGAGCATAATGTTATATAATATTCCATTTAAAGGTCAATTGATATAGATAAAACCATTGTGGCTAAGTAAGAATATATTTAAAAAGTTTTATATTTGTTTTGATCACAATTCAAAGCTTTTGGTCAGAGCTATAGAAGCCGAATCAGCACCAAATCAATCGGCACCAAATTAATCGGCACTTATGCCAGTTAAAGAAAATCTGATTGTTGTTGCTCCTGAAAATTCATATCTGCATTCCAGTTCATAGTCAAAGAAGAAACCTAAGTATAAACGGACATTTTGGGCAAATGGAGGAAATATAGAGAAAAAGAAAAGAAGGTGATCCGAGGTTCGGTCTAGATCCAGTCCAAGATTTTGGTGAGAGGATAAGGGAAGAGGATACACTTCATGATGAATATACAAAGAAGACTATTTTGAAAATAAAATATCAATACATTGATGTTTCAAAAGACGTGAAAATGGTTGACGAGGCTAGTTATCAACTAACTGAAGAAGTATATCAACATCCTTCTGTACAGACTCATCCAGAACTAGAGAAATAAAAAAAAATTTTGGATGAAATACAAGAAGTTGAAGAAGAAGAAGGAGATTTTCTTTTGAAATTCCTCTAGAGTTCAATGAAAAGTAGAGAAGAATCATTTCAAAAACATAGTGAATGTAGTCAACACACTCCTCATGCAGATCAAGATAAATATTAATCTTTATAAAGTCATGAATGAATTCTTTCCCAATTAAAACAACATGCTCAAACTTATCATACTGAAAAATTAATTTTTATTACTGACAAAGTAGATGAAAAAATAAAGGAGAAAGAAAATGCAAAAGGAAAACTGCCAGTTGAATACTCAAGATGATCAAATAAACTAAATTCGTACGATGAGGATACTGATTTAGAACACACAATCTCTTTCATGAGGAGGGATTACATTGTTCATGTTTTGAGGAGTATTGAGAAGACCATTCCTTATTTTCCCAGAATGGAAGGGAAAATTGTTTTAATCACTGACAATTAGAGGAAGAAGTTTGGTTCTATAAGAGAACTGAGAAATAGAGTTCTGTCAATTGAAGGCGATTTGAAAGTTCTGTCTAAATGTTTGGCTTCTCATAAGAATTCTTGCAATAGAATGACTATGTGGTCATAAAAAACAGAGATCTCAGTTAATGATCATGAAATATCAGTTGATGACATGAAGAGAATTTCAAATGATGTTGAAATTTATTTCAATAAACTGACAAAAAGAAACTATTGAAATGATGAATCTATTATCAAATACTCATGGAGCTGATATCACTTCAATAAAAGAGCTGAAAGAGAGAATTAATGTTTTTCAGTATGAGTTTTCGAAGGTTTCATCTTTCAAAGATGAAATAGTTTTGTTGATGAAACACAATTTTGTGCTATCTAAAGATAAAAAGAATTTTCAAGACAGAATTGATACCCATGAAGAAGTCATCAGGGTCCAAGAAGAGACTATCAAGAATCAGGATCGGCTTTTTTCTGATCAACAAGAGATTTTCAGATCCCAAGGGGATTCTATATCTGAAGAAAAGAAAGAAATCTAAAATATGAAATCCATTATTCATGAGCAGATCAAGAAAGTTAATGTAAAGAGAAAAAAAATGAGTGTTGTTGTATCTTTCATTTATCTTTTACAGAATTCTCTAGTCTTTTGTTATCTCAACGAGATTTATGTTACCTTTCCCATTGTTTGGAATTTCTTTCCTCTAACTCATTCAGGGAACATAAGATTACCCCATTCATTATGAAAATTAAAAAGGGGGAGAATGTTTTATAAAGGGGGATAATTTTTTTAAAGGGATAATGCTTTAATGAAATACTTCTAAATCAAGTAAAATCTATATATATAATATTTAAGAAAGCACATACCTAAAGGGGATTCAATTGTATTCAATCTCATTTCTAAAAAAGTTTTGAATAACTCAGGGGGAGATAAGAATTTCTTTTTGGTTTTACTTTATGTTTTTTGGTTTCCAAAAAGGGGGATATTGTTGAGTAAAAATTTATATTTTATACTTTTATGACTTGTATAGGAAATCATAAATGTATTCATACATGATAATCACATTGACCATGTTTATCGTACTAACTATGTTTATCGTACTGACTATGTTTATCTTTCTGACTATGTTTATCATACTGACTCTTTCAATCATATTGACACTGTAAAATGTATTGAATCTTTCAATGGTACTGACTCTGTCAATTGTACTAACTCTGTCAAATGTACTAACTCTGTCAATCGTACTGACTCTATCAATCATACCGACTCTATCAATTGTACTGAATTTTTTGAATCATACTCACTTTGTGTCATATCAATACATTACACTATGTAATACTAATAATATTCATATTTTACTTCTATCACTTTCTTTTTTTACCTTTATCAACACGTGTCAAATGTTATAATGTATATCATCCACGTAAATCTTTTTTTAACCCAAATGATGTCGTGGAGTTATTTATATGATAATCAAAACAAATATTATGTAATTTGTTTCACTATGACAGTTATAATGTTGGGTGTCCAAGTCCCTCCATATTTTCCTGAGAAATATAACTGTAGGAGAAATTATGACCATTGGAACATGAGGCCTATAAACAGGAGGTCATTTTATGATGAGAAAAACAACTGAGAGACTCTGATCATTCTGTGCTTCTATCATGTTCTAGAGAGAGACATTGTGACTTCTCTCTTGCTTCATGAAAAAGTCTCCAGATTACAAAACATGAAAGGATAATTCTTAGTTTTTGTATTTCATTATGTGATTTGATCTACTTTGTGCGACCGATCAGGTGAAAATGATCGTGGGCTACTGAGGATAGGTAGACGGTGGTACCGATCATCGTATCAAGGGATTTCAAGCGTTTGAAATACAGAGGTGCATATTACCTTCAAAATCAAGGGCTTGCGACCATAGAACGACATGCATACCGATCATCGTATTGAGGGCTTACCAAGGTGGTGGTAAGACAGTCCTCTTATACTAGTTGAAAGGATAACCATTTTCTATTGGTCAAACGAACTGTAATAATTTTACATTTCCACTGCTGTTTGTTTTAGAAATGAAATTTTATTGTTTCTTTTCTTCATTACATATTCATTTGTAATTTTTTCAATTACAATCATACTATTACATATTGTATTGATTGATTATGTTCGCTTTATGGTATAATCCTTCACTATTGTATTACTCTGATTATTTTATTCATATTTAAAAAAATTTCATTACATTTCTTATAGTATTACATCATAGCATACCTTTATATTCAATACAATTGTGGTTGTTTTTTTGACGTGAATTGTATTAGTTTAAGTTCTTTTAAACTAATTTCATAAGTGTTTAATCACAATGTTTTAAACCTACAATTCACCCCCCTCTTGTATTTTTCCATCTAATATACATATACATCTATATATTGATCGAAAAAATATTAAATAAATTAAATAATTAATTGAAAAAAAAATAAATTTGAATATTTTTTATTATAATTTTATTTTTTTTATTTTTTTTCCATTTTGATGAGTTATAGGATTCAATTTCACCATTTGGAATAGTTCATTTCCATGATTTTCATGATTTCAATGAATTTATATATGTACGAAAATTAGTGTAAAATATATGTATATATATATAATTTATTTTGTATTTTATTAATGAACATCCATAAGAATAATGTTTTATAAAATTTATTTTATTTTTATTTTGGGTTAGGTTAAATTATTGAAAAAAAAAGTTAGTAATAATTGTTTAGATTATATTGGCGGTTTTCCAATCATCATAAACTTGTATTTTTTTGTTAAATAAGATAATATAGATATAATGCTTCATTAAAATTACATAAGATTTAATAAATATAGTTTAAATACATAACAATAGAATTTGTTTTAGAACCACCATTGAATGTATCAATGGAAAATAAAAATGTATCATTCATTATGTCGGAAAATTGACAAGTCATGGGTAATGTGTTCAATTATAGAATAACAGAGAAATCCAAAGATTTTTGACAATAGATATTCCCTTAGAATGATATCCTCGAATATATAACTGATAATTTAGTTATCATACCTATTTTTACAAGTTATTTGAGGGAACTATAATAAAATACAAGAAATTGAAAATAAAATAAATGAAACAAATGAGGATTTTTGAATCTTGAATACATCTCCTTGAGAACATCCTTAGGGAATTGTTTTTGATCTTTTTATAGATCATTGACATGGTGGAGTGTCTTGGGAAAATATTGGGAATAATTTTTATAGTGCTCAAGGACCGGAATGTGTGAGGAGATGATGTGGTGAGGGTCATATTTAAAGAGGACGATTGGGGTATTTTATCATTATGTAATACATTAGTTTATTATTTAGGATAAATTCTATGAAGAGATTAGTAATTATTAAAAAATATATTAAATTAAGGAATTATAGTTCTATATTATAGGATTTCACCATAAATACATCATATATGACTCAATAATTCATGAATTTTTCATTTATCATAAATTATCATATTTTACTCTTCACCAAAAATTCATGTGTTTAAGAAGAGTCCAATTATTTTAACAGGAACCATTTTTTAATTTGAGAATTATAAAATTTACCCCATTTTATGGAAACAATTATCAATGTGATTAATTTAATTTTGAACTAAATTTATCATTTTCTCGAAAAATACATTTGTTAAATTTATATCAAATTTTATAAAACATTATAATATTAACTATATAATTATAAAATTATCATGAAGTCATAAAAAATATTATTTTATGAGTAAATTTTCTGAAAATAATTTTTTTAAATATTTATTTGAATTTTTATTTTTTATTAAATGTTTATGACTCAAACAAATACCAACACTTAATTAATAAAATTTAAAATAGTTATGTACTAAAAATATGATATAATTATATATTAATACTTTTATAAGATGATAAATATTATTTTTACATTAATAGGTGATGTTATTTTTCTAATGGAAATATTAATATTCTTAACAGTCACATTCTCATTCTAAGGGTCCCATTAGTGTTCATCAGAAATGATACTTATTAGAAAAAAATTCAAACAATGAAAATTTGGATAATTAGAAATAAATAATAATTCTTATTTTGGCATATATAATTTTGAAATGTGTCAAAAATTATATTTAATACAATATATCCATTAAAACACCGTAAAAATACATATATAAAAATATTCCCTTCTTATGTGTAAAATTATATTTATTCTTATCTTATGATTTTAATAATATTTTGGATGAATTTGAAAAATTTGGAGAATTTATAAATTTCATAAATATTATTAAGTAAAAGCGTTTAACATATTTTTATTTAAATGGTGAGGGAAAGAATGGAAATAGGTTTTATAAAAATATATCCTTCATTTACAATTAATTTTTTTTCTAATAAATGTTTAATTGTTTAATTAAATTTATAATAATTTGTAATATATGTTTTCAAAATTTACATAGTATCATTTATTCACATAATTCCCAATATCTAAGAGATGACTATAATAATTAAATAAAGATTTATAAAAATTTGGTAATATTATAAGATATCGAATAAGTTAAATTTAAAAAGAGGTATGTCCAAATATATTATTGTTTTAAAATTTACCCTACTTTAATAATTTTTTCTTTCATATTTTGAAATTTTACATAAATATTAGGGTTTGGATGTTTGAAATTTTTTAGTGAAGCTAACATTGATAATAGGGTCATTAAAATTACCTCTTAAAAATATGGAATTGAAAATCTAGAGGTTTCCACAAAACAACGTATTGTAATATGATAACATTAGTGTGAACAAGAAATATTGACTTAGAATAATAATTCTCCCATTAGGTTTTGTGGGAGAGAGACAGAGAATATGGTAATTAGAATGTCTTCCATCAAAAAAAGATTAATTTGTGATTCGTTAAAAGAAAATTGATTTCTCAAAAATATTAAGGAAGATATAATGTTTCTAAACTATTTTCCCAAGATTTGACAGATTATATAAATATTTATATAATTACATAAGAAAATAATGATCATTTATTCATTTTTCTTGTCATAGTCATAATATCATTTTGTATGTGCTTAAATCTATCTCTATTTCATTTGTTAAATCTTGAGACTGATATAAAAGAAAAAAATTTATTCATGAAAAAAATGTTTAACCATAAGGATTGTCTAAAATATGTTAGTCTACATTCAATGAAAAAATCAGATATGAATGGTCAATAAATTTATGAAATCACCTTAATATAAGATTATAGAAATAATTTACCTCTTAATCCCACATACCAAATATATCATTACCTGGTTCAAACATATTCCTCTTCAAAATACAAATACTTCCAAATATATAAACCCATGTTTTCATTAAATCCAAAACAAATAATAAATTCATCATAATAAGAAACATAAGTTCAAAAATCACCTTTATGGTCAACAATAATGTCACATAAATGTCAAATTATTATTATTTAAATAGTCAGGCACATATTGAGGGATATCATTCACTTGTAACATGGTTTTAAAAAGATGAACATAAAATTGAATCAATTTTTTTTATTACCAATGCAATTAATCTCATTTATCTAATTCATTAAATAATAAGTATTAAAGTATAATAAATATATATTTTATGATTCTTATTACCATAAAATTATTGATAAAATACTAAAATGACATAATTATTAAACCCAAATATAGGTATATTAATCATTCCTCGAAATATAAGGAAGTAAAATGAGATTGAACCTGATCCCTTTACTTATTATAAACTATATTACTTTGCTGATTATTATATTAATTTAAAAAAAATACATATTTATATAGTTGAAGTATTAACTTTTTCTCAAATTATTTCACTATATTACAATTTTGATAATGGTAACAGTTTTCTAAACCCATAATGAAAACTCATTTACCTATTGACTCTATACTAGGTTATTTCCTTCCACAATTACCACATGTGGTAAAATTCCTCTCTACCTTATTCCATTTATCTATATATTTCCCATTTATCATATTCATCTCTTTTTAATCATTGAAGAAATAAAACTTCTATAATTTTTTCTCTGTCGTGTTAGAACATGATATTATTTCCCCATGTGAAAATATATTTGGGAGAGTTTTTAATTTTGAATGATTAGAATATGATTCTTGCTAGTGTAATCAATTATAGGCTATCAGTTCATCTTCCTCAGTGGATTTATATGGAACAATAGAGATTTTTGAGATGGAGATCAATATAGGTTGGATATAGCTTTGGCCCGAGATTTTTGTATGGATATCCACATCCAAACTGGTGGATCCAATATGATTATTATGATTGATATGAATAAAGCCTATGATTATATGGAATAGAGTTTCATAAATAGAGTGATGTGAGGTATATGGTTCTATCCTTGGAATGATGACAGTATTTTTAGATGTTTTAGCTCTATATGGATAGTTGTTTTCATCATGGGTAAATACATTGGTTTCATTAAGGATTCCCAGGGTCTATGGTAGTGGGACCCTATTTCCCTTAGTATTTTTATTAATTCTCATGATGTTCTCAATCGTCTCATTCATAGAAGCATATGAAATAGGGATATGATCCCTTATCATAGAAGAATGTATTCCCCAATAGGCTCGCATATTAGGTTTTCTGATGATACTATGATATTCATGAATGCTTTGATTAAATCATTAAGATGTTTTAGTAGGACGATAGACATTTATTGTCATTTGAGTGTCCAGTTTGAGAACAAAAGTATGAGTAGTTTCTTTATATCCAACACCTGATCGGTTTCCAGGATCGATATAGTTTGTCTTAATTTGTATATGATAAGAGGTAATAATCATACTAAATATTTGGGGGCCACATTATCCATGATGGATTCATATTTGTGTTTTTTAGAATCATGTTAACAGAATCCTGGTCTGTGTTCTGAATTGGAAAAATATTTTCTTATCCTTTGGTGGAAGAATTACATTAGTAAATACTATGTTATTGTCCACAACAATTCATGTCCTATCCTTGGTCAATTTTACCGAAGGTTTAATAAAAAACATTTAAATAATTGTTGCGAGTTTTATAAGTGATTTGAAGGGGAAAAAAGACACTATGTCTCATGGAATAGGATGGCTAGGCTGGTCATTGAGGGAGGTATTACTGTTCAATGTCTTGATGAGACTATTCAATGTATCCATGATATGTTAGCTTGGGATGTGTTGGATTGAAGATATTTATGGGGGTGTTCAATGCATGGAAACTCATTGGAGGATTATGTTGATATTGATTTTCTTGCCTCTCCACTATGGTCTGATATTGGGCCTATTATTGATTGTCCAAGGAATCAATCTCATGTATTATTTAAAATGGAGATGAGTTGTTCTATCATCATAATTGGAGTGGGGAGGTCCTTACATATCCACCTTTCCCTGAATCATATATTTCATTCAAAGAGGATTTCTAATATCTTTAGTTCAATAAATAAATCTTGAATAAAAATTAGCATGATTTGTGTAAAATTATTGAAATAACCAATGATCTAAATAGGTATGTTTCTATGCCTTCCCCAACAATACATTTCAATGTGAGGGACATCCATAGGTAACTGAATATATAGAATCAAGAGGATGTTTGGAATGATACTCCATCAGTAAAAATTTCCCTGTTGAGATTAATTTTCTTATCTGGAGTATTATATATAACGTTATTCCTATATATGAAAATATAAATTTTTGTGGTGTTTATATTGTCTCTATATGTTTCTGTTGCAGGGTGCATAAAGAATGAAAGCTCATATAATCCTTTCATCAGACATTAATGGGAATATGAGGTGTTGGGTTATATAAGTGGGTGTACTACTTGGTCTAATTCTAATATGGATGACATGTCTTTCCATGACTGATGGTTACATGGCTCCAGGAGAGGTAACATGGAATTACCTTCTCTAACATTGATTCTTCATGCTATATGCTAAAACTTGTGGAATGTGAGGAATAAATGGATTTTTGAAGGGGTGGTCTCGAAGGGATACTAGAATATTTTCAAGGATAAATTTATGATATTTGATCTTGATAAAGAATTTGGTTAATGGTTGGTTTCTTCTTCAATATAGTGTCTATTGTAGGGTTCTGATCCATATTCATAGGGTAGTGTATGTGATTATCCACTAAATGAGGCTAATATTCATTGTTAATATACATAATATTCGTGTTATTTATTATTCATAAACACCATTTTAGTGCATTTTACACTTTGAACATAATTTCACATTATGATTGTAATACCTTCTTAAAATGCACTATTATGTGGTACATTTTTGAACATCATTTAAAGTACCCAATGATTCATCTGATTTTAAGAAATTTAATTATACAGATTTTAATTTGATATTTTTTTAAATTGATCTACACTTAAATATGAACATGTTTTATTCAGGGATCAGTGGAGAATTCATGGAGGATGATGGAGATATTTGGAAATGAAAGAAAGCAATTCTGGAGAAGGCAGATTGGACATCAGCCCACTAATGAGACTGTGTAGACCAACATACATGCCCAATTAATTCCACATTTCCTGAGATTCTAGAAGACATGTATAGGAACAAATCACTCTTCCGGAGTTAATGCTAATTCGGCCTCCATGTTGGTCATTTAGGCAGACCAAGTTAGAGATAAAATTTTGGGCCAGATTCTACGGCCCAGAAAAACAGCCAACTAATTTGATCATATCTATGAATCCAAAACTCCAAGTGGGCCCAACGTTTACAGGAGGTTAGAAGACATCCTGAGATCCATTTTCGTATTCTATGGCCCACTCTGATTCGGCCATATAAAGGTCTTACAGACGCGTCTGTTCGGTGAAGGAAAGTTGGATGCCACCTCGGGTCAAGGGTGGAAAAATCAAATTTCCACAAACTTCCCACCACCCTAGGCCTACCATACTCAAGTGGGATGACTTTTACTGTTTTAGGCTCGACCCAAGGCTCCCAAAATGCCTATTTAAGGCAGTGGTGGTGAAGGAGTTTGAAATCTTGGATTCTTTGTTCAATTGTAATGTTATGCTGCATTTTTGTTGCCTCAATTTTGTCTTTCACATGTAAGTTGTTCAATTCACTTTAGTTTCTTAATAAAAGTGCTTATTCTACTCTTATTATGTTGTTCTTAATATCACTTTGATACCGTTGGATCAAGGTGTGAATTTATTCACACCAACCCTTGTGAAATTATTCACACAACGGTGGAGTGATCATTTTATTTTTGTTGTTTTCTTTACTTCTCCATTTCCTCCCTCCTGAGTCTACTTTCCGCTTCCATTGAAACCATGAGATCAATGGAGGGCTAACCCACTTATGGGTTGATCCAAGGGAGTAGAAAGGGTCTGGATTGGATGTTATTCATCACCTAATTAATGTATAATCACTTCTTTAATTGGTATTTTTATTTGATTATTTTTAAACTCCATCGTCCTTGTTGAATTTAAGGCCACACATTTCAAGTACTAATACAATCCTTTACCTTGAAGTGATCAAAACTTTGATCCTTCAAGTGTATAGGTGATTAGTATTATAGGGTGTAGGCATTAAACCAGTAAGTGATGATGTAGTTTTATCTCCTTAAATGAACCCATCTCAAATTTAAGAAGTTGAAATCATTAAAAAGAAAATACGTCCAATCCACCCCGAGTAATAACCTAGGATCAACTCATTATTTTAAATTGAATCCACTTAAATATATTAGATATCTTTAAAACCCATCCAAAATCAATCCAAGTTGGCCACTTCATAGCAAAAAATTCTTCCCTTAGGTTGTGTATCTTAGGTATCTTTTTAGGTCTCTGTGGAATCGACAACCCAAGCTACACTACAAGGACCGTTCTACCCTTCTTCTGTTGGGTAAATTTGGGCATGAACCAAATTATGGCGTCGTTGCCTGGAACCTAAGTAAGTTATCTTAGACACTTTAATCCTTTTTTTTATTCCACTTCTCTTTTCTCACTCCTCACTACTATGGAAGTCAATTTTGAACAAGTCCAAACATGGGAAACCTATCCCTACTTTGATCACTCAACCCCATGTACGATGTACAATGACCATCATAATTCCTACTTGTGGGATCATCAAAAACCTACTGAACCACAATGTTTTTATTCATATGATCCACAATACATTCCAACATATTATGAGTTCCAATCCCAACAAGGCCAATCTGAACATCCTCCTATGGAATTCCAACAACATAGTTATCCTCCTAGAATAGACCATCTGTCTAAACCCCTTGACCATCATGATCCACAACCATTACTTGAAAAAATGTGTCAACAAATGGAGATAATGAATTTTGAGGTTTCATCATTGAGGTTAGAACTACAAAGCATTAAAACTTGTGAGGAACCCATCCCTACACAAACAGTCCCTTCCATAACCTTATGTGAAGTGTCTAGTTTCACACAAACCCCACATGAATTTATTGAAGAACCAACATTTTGATTTGGGATAGATGAAGAGGATCAAGGAAATTTTGAAGGGAATTTAAATCAGGAGGAAATTAACTTTTTGGATTCAAAAGAGGAGAATTTGACATCATGGATTGAGTCTCCTAATTATAACTCCATTGATGAATTTTCAAAAACACCAACCTTTGAACCATTAGGAGAAATAATAAACATTGAGTCCATAAACACTCTTATCACTGATCATTCCAATTTTTTGGTTGAATCTTCTATTCAAAATGAACCATTTTTTTGAGAAATTTGGAAAATGAAACTGATTTGGATTCAAAATCTCAACCTGTGTTTGAATGTACTATCCAACCTGAGCTCAAAATTATTGTCCTTCCATCCATGATCAACTATCCCTTCATAGGATATAACCATGAAATTTTTTTTGGAATTAATTCTTCTCTTGAATCCAAAAAAGTTGGAATTACCAATGATGTCTTTGGAAAAACTACAGTGGAAATTGGATCAACCACTTCAAAAATTCCTTGGATATTCCCACTCATTATAGAACATAGGATTGTGAATGAAACAAATTATAAACATAGAATCAATCTCAACCAAGTATAAGGGGTGAAACATGTGATCCTTAAAATGTTGAAAGTTGGTATTGGATAAGTTGGGGGGTTCAAGTCGAGATAATGACGTTAAACAAAGCGCTGCATGGGAGGCAACACATGGTTTCCAAGTTTCCAATAATTTTGTTGTTTTAATAAACTTTATATTTTAAATAGGTTTAAATAATAATTTTGATATTTAATAAAAAAATAGACTTTTGACCTGTTCTTCTATTCTATGTATGGATGGGTACGAAAGGGGAGCACCATATTCATCTGTGTCACGTGGTGTGATCCTTGAGTAATACCTTACCCAGAAATTTAAAAAGAAGACAATGTATCATCAGTTTATTTTGTTGTATATTTATTATTTTATAGGTTAAGATAAAAATAATAAAAATAATAAAAATAATATAATAATTAAAAAAGGGGACATGCCATAGGCCGTGGGGAAAACCCCGTCACAACCGGCGTAGCCGCGGGGACTCGAACCCGGGACCGAAGGGAGACAAGGGAGCGCGCTTACCACTAACCTACGACTTCTTGTGCTTCCTTATTCTATAATTTATATATATACTTTTATTTTACTTCCTTTATTATATATATATATATTGTTTTTTTTTGTTTTTGTTTGTTTGTTTTGTTTTTCCTTTTTCCACTAGGGAACTTTGCAAGCGACATGGATATCAAAGGAATAAATTGGAGCAGCAATAAATTCAAACTTCAACCACCAGGTGACTTCATTCCATGATCCTCATTTTCAATTTCCTTTTTGAACATTCATTCTCTACCTCTACCCCCTTCTAAATTTTCTTTTATTTAATCACTGGGGACAATGCTATTTTATGTTGGGGGAAGATAAAATAAAAAAAATGCTTTTGTGTCAAAAAAAATGAATGATTTGAAAAAATAATTAAATGGAATGAAAAATTCCTTTAACATTGAAGATGGTAATACACATTTCACACTTTGAAACTGAATATCAAATAATTTCGCATACCCTAATTCTGATTTTAATCCTTGTATAATTTCATGAGCATAGATTTTGGAAAGCGTGGCTATCCAATGTGATATTTCATCGTTTATATTTTCATCCAAATAAAAAAATGCCACAATGAACTCCCTCTAGATTGTGGGGTATTAATTTTAATTTTCGGGGTCCCATAAAAAATAGCATAGGCTGGTTTTATTTTTATGAATAATATGAGTATTCAAAAAAAAAACTAAAAGAAATTAATAATAAAATAAAAAAATAAAAAATAAAAATTTGCGTGTAGAGAAATGGATTGATAAAATGTGAGGCTTTCGGCACTTGGGGATCGTGACTCCAGAGTTGTCTGGCCCTAAATTTTTCAATATATCTCTATTTATGGTAATATGAATTTGTTTTTGATTAAGTTAACTCGAGACGATTCCCGAGTATGTGGGCTTCACATGGTGCCCTAAAGCCTTTGAGTCTGGGAGTCATCGGCAAAGTCTTGCTACATGGGTTAATTTGATTAACTACAATCTCAATTACTATAGCAATATTTCAAAAAAAAACAAAAAAAAGGATGAAGAATACTCATATTAGGATTAAATGTGATTCCACCTAGCGCTTCCATGATTTCCCCCTTGAATGAAAATGAATCCTCATATCTATTGTGATTCACAACACATCATTACACCTAATTGAGTTGGATGAAGTATGATGATGGATTTGATCAAAGGAATGGGCTTGGGATTGGGATATTCATATGAAAATATATCGTATTAAAATATTTTGATGGGTTTCGTGATTGTTTGGTATAATTTTTTTGGGTGATCATTGTGTATTAAATTTTTTTTAGAAAAGGGAATTCGAATTTCATATTGTTGAGATATATTTTGCTCGGAACTAGCAAAACTCAAGTTGGGGGGTGTGATTAGCCACTAAATGGGGCTAATATTCATTGTTAATATACATAATATTCGTGTTATTTATTATTCATAATCACCATTTTAGTGCATTTTACACTTTGAACATCATTTCACATTATGATTGTAATACCTTCTTAAAATGCACTAATATGTGGTACATTTTTTAACATCATTTAAAGTACCCAATGATTCATCTGATTTTAAGGAATTTAATTATACAGATTTTAATTTGATAATTTTTTAAATTGATCTACACTTAAATATGAACATGTTTTATTCAGGGATCAGTGGAGAATTCATGGAGGATGATGGAGATATTTGGAAATGAAAGAAAGCAATTCTGGAGAAGGCAGATTGGACCTCAGCCCACTTATGAGACTGTGTAGACCAACATACAGGCCCAAGTAATTCCAAATTTCGTGAGATTCTAGAAGCCATGTATAGGAACAAATCACTTTTCAGGAGTTAATGCTAATTCGGCCTCCATGTTGGTCATTTAGGCGGCCCAAGTTAGAGATAAAATTCTGGGCCAGATTCTACGGCCCAGAAAAACAGCCAACTAATTTGACCTTATATCTGAATCCAAAACTCCAAATGGGACCAAATTTTACCAGAGGCTAGAAGACATCGTGAGGTCCATTTTCTTATTCTATGGAACACTCTGATTCGGCCATATAAGAGGTCGTACAGACACTTCTGTTCGGTGAAGGAAAGCTGGCTGCCACCTCGGGTCAAGGGTGGAAAAATCAACATTCCACAAACATTCCACCACCCTAGGCCTACCATACTCAAGTGGGATGACTTGTACTGTTGGAGGCTCGACCCAATGCTCCCAAAATGCCTATTTAAGGAAGTGGTGGTGAAGGAGTTTGAAATATTGGATGCTTTGTTCAATTGTAATGTTATGCTGCATTTTTGTTGCCTCAATTTTGTCTTTCACGTGTAAGTTGTTCAATTCACTTTACTTTCTTAATAAATGTTCTTCTTCTACTCTTATTCTGTTGTTCTTAATATAAAATTGATACCGTTGGATCAAGGTGTGAATTTATTTACACCAACCCCTGTGAAATTATTCACACAACGGTGGAGTGATCATTTTATTTTTGTTGTTTTCTTTACTTCTCCATTTCCTCCCTCATGAGTCTACACTCCGCTTCCATTGAAACCCTGAGATCAATGGAGGGCTAAACCACATATGGGTTGATCCAAGGGAGACGCAAGGGGTTTTATTGGATGTTATTCATAACCTAATTAATGTATAATCATTTCTTTAATTGGGATTTTTATTTGATGATTTTTAAACTCCATCGTCCTTGTTGAATTTAAGGCCACACATTTCAAGTACTAATACGATCCTTTACCTTGATGTGCTCAAAACTTTGATCCTTCAAGTGTATAGGTGATTACTATTAGAGGGTGTAGGCATTAAACCAGTAAGTGATGATGTTGTTTTATCTCCTTAAATGAACCCATCTCAAATTTAAGAAGTTGAAATCATTAAAAAGAAAATACGTCCAATCCACCCAGAGTAATAACCTAGGATCAACTCATTCTTTTAACTTGAATCCACTTAAATCTATTAGATATATTTAAAACCCATCCAAAATAAATCCATGTTGGCCACTTCATATCCAAAAATCCACCCCTTAGGTTGTGTATCTTAGGTATCTTCTTAGGTCTCTGTGGAATCGACAACCCAAGCTACACTACAAGGACCGTTCTACCCTTTTTCTCTTGGGTAAATTTGGGCGTGAACCAGTATGTAATCTGGGATGTTGGGTATGTTGTTGTCCTCCTACCGAAGGTCTTAAATTTAATTTTGATGGTTCCTATATTGCTGGAAATATTTATAAAGGAGGGGTGGTGTGAGATAAGGGTGGTTCAGTTTTTTTGGGTTTTTTTATTTTACCTTGGCAGGGGAAAGCTCTTCGGGATGAAGCAAGAACCAATCTTGAGGGACTCATTATTTGTAGAAAAAATGTTTGGCTATTATAGAGGTTGAAACAGACTTTATGATGCTATATTATTCTATAAAAGGTGTTGGTATGATTCCCTGGTATATTATTTTTATCATCAAGAAATGTTGAAGTATCTTGTGGGATAACATAAGGTTTTCCACTTACTATAGGGAGGCCAATAATGTGGTCACCTACATAGCTTCAATGAGTTCTTATAATGTTAATAGTGTATTGATCCATGAATTTTTTAGCTTGCATCTACAGGGGGTCTGTATGGTCAGAGGGGATTCCCTTGGTCTTCATTTTTTTATACCTCCATAGGTCTCGTTGTTCTTCTTTTGGTCTTCCTTTTTATACTTTTCATTTTTTTGTTGTTATCTCTAAAAAAAATTAATGTTGAATGAATTAGCTTAAAATATTGAAATGTGTTATCATTGTTACTATTATAAAAACATGCATTGGTGACACCCACATTCTTTCTACTAGTATCCATTTCTAATAAATCACATACAAAAAACTAGATCTTAAATTATTAAACATAGTGTATAATCAAAAAATTATTAAAATAAATAACATAAATTGAAAAACATATTTGTAGCTATTTTCATAACCATAAAAATGGTTTCCTTAGGGACATATTTAATATTAAACCCTTAACAATGTGGGGTAAATTAAATGAAAATTATCCTAAGCATATCCCTAGGGAATATAAATCTAATTCTGTAATAAGTACAAATACCATATACCAGGTAACCCTGAGTCTGGCCTGACACACATTATCAGTGTTGTTACCCCTCAGTACATCAACTCTATAACCACATATACTTTTATAATATAGAAAACATTTAATTTATATTAAGTACCAACAAATCTATAACATTAAAAAATTTATATTATTTTCTTATATTGTTATCCTTATATAATATCTTACGATTATTTTCTAAATCATTGGTTTGTCAATCTTGTTTCCATGGTTTATAATAAACATCCACTTATACAAATTGTAAATACCTTGTACCTTTTTATCTAGGGATGATGTCATTCTTTATTAAATTGGTGTTGGTATAAGACTAAAATCTCAATGAGCTTTCTAATTTAGTATTTTTGGATTCCATAATACATTAACAAAAATATCATTGTAACTGTAACAAAAAAACAACATAGAAAAACTGTAACACCCCAGGTAAATAAAGAATAAGACATTTTCTTATTTATCCAAATTTGTGAATAAAATATTAATATGACTTTAAAGGGGACGCTATGCTCGATGGTGTACCCAACACGCAACAACGAGTTTCTTGGGAATCTTACGTTGCACTCTAATAATAAAATAATATTATTTTAAATGTTAGTTAACATGTAGCCGTTGTATTGGAGGGAATGGATAGAAATAACTAAAATATGATTTTATATGTTTTATTTAAATGTTTTTACATTTATCCAATAAAAGATAATGGAATCAAATACGGAAAGAATTCAATTTTAGGCGTATATGCCCTAGTTTTCACTAAAGGTTCACTTATCACCTATTGATGGAGAACCGTCATTAAATATGGTTTTGTTCACTCTTATAAATTCTATTGTACCAAATAAAACTCTTCTTAAGAATCGGGACATCAAAATTTACTTTGTGTAAATTTGTGTTATCTTTCCGATAATGTTCATTTTTTTAATGATTAGTGTAAAATGTTGTATTTTAATTCAAAATCTATTTTTAATATAATTTATTTATATGATTAGATTATATTTTTAATTGGTTTTAAAGTGAAATTAGAATATATTTTTACCATTAAATCCAATAGTGGTCGTTGGAATTAATTTCACTTTGAAATCAGACTTAAACTAGTGTCAATCTTTTGATACTTATTGTTTCATAAAAACACACTATTTGCTTTGACAACGGGAAATAATAATTAAATTAATTACTGTGACTTTTATGTATTGAATTTTGTAAAATAGACTTCATTTTTGAATTCAGAATATCAATTATATCTTAGGGTGAATTTTTGGTAATTTTCTGAAAAACTTCAATTTTTGATGAATAGTGAAACCACTAAGTGGTACTTATAAAAACTGATTTTCCGTTTAAATGAAATTTTTCCACCTTTGTGTTTTGAATTTAAAAAAATTCTACATACATGGTTGTCATTATGAAGTAAAATGTGGTTCAATGGGATAAAAATAATTTTTTGGGAATAGTAACATATTAAGTTTTTAATCGCGATTAGTGGTAATTAGTGTAGTTTAAGGTAAAAATAATGTTTTAATAATAAAAAATGACCTAGAAACATGTCCTAACCTTATTGGATGTGTCATTTCCGACCAAGACAAGCCATGGGTCAACTTGGGGACCCCATGAAGCCACTTTGGTTGGAAAATGACATTAATATCTTTTTATTTAAAGTTAAAGTAAAAATGAGACAAACATGTAATGTTTTACTAAAACAATTTTTACATGTGGTTATACAAATCATATTTTTGACTATAAATATTAATTGGAAATCTAAAAAGAATTCCTACAACATAGTATTTTTTTTATAATTTTTAGACTTTAAATAAATTAATGTATTTATGAAATCATGATTATGCAGCGATGACCTCATTATTTAACGATTTAAATAAAATGAAAAGATAATGTAAAATATAAAACCTACACATGGAAAAAACAATTGGATGAGTGGATTTCAAATCCTTATCACCTTATCCTTGAATTATAGCAATGTGGGACCTTTTTAATCCTAAAATCTTTTTAAAATAAAGTATCTTGACTTTACATTCCAAGAGTGCCCCTCCTCTCCTCTTGTAAAAGGCCCCCACCTCTATCTCATTTCACACACTCCTCAAGACTTTGGCTCAGCCAAACCCTACCCATTTTGTCTCTCCAAATCCCTCTCCTCGTCCAAGAGGATTCCCTTTTGTAATAATCCTTTCAAAGGAAGCCTTTAGGCTCAAATCAAAAGGAGTTACACTTTTAAAGGTAATTCATTCCCTCATGTTCATTGGTTTTATTTTGCTTCTCCACCCCCTAAACTCTTTTTATTTATTTCTTTTGTAACAACAACAGTGTATTAAATATACTAGGATGTTGTTATAAGATTTATTCTAGCTACACTCTCACACAACTACATCAAATAGTTAAAGAACATACGGTTTCCGTGGATGGCGAAATTCTGCCTCCCGAAACGATGATTGTTCAATACTCATTTAACACCTTCAAAGGTGGCCATTATGATGTCACTTTTTTCATATATGATATATAATATGTTTATTCTTTCCATAAGCTTCTATATTTTTCATTTATGGAATACCATAACTGTTTCCATTATGGATAAACACGATATCTTCATTTTAGGAAGTGCGGACTACCGCCCCCTGAAAGTGATTAGATTCATTAATACCATATGTGGGATGTGTAAAGGATAAAGTTAATGATATTATATATGTTATTACACTGGAATTATTATATACTCTTATATAATTATGATTCCATTACAGAAAATATGAAATAGAAATGGAAGTAGCGTTCATGCGTACGTACAGCTTACCGTCTCTATGAACAGTGCATTTCATTTCTTACCTCTAAATGTGATGTAATATTATAAATACATGTATATGATTAATATATATGATATATATGTTATCCAAATCATTAATATAATTTTGGATATAACTAACCTTTGACCAAATTAACATCATGTAAGTGTAAGAAGTCTATTTTTGACTTAAGAACCAAATACTGACAAAATGAACATTATTAACTCAAATGATTACATGATGTTTATAACATGGTGTAAAAGGAATAATGAACTTGAAAAAGGTTCTTAAGAAAGTAGAGATTAACTCAAGTTTATTATTCAGGACGTTAAAGAACGATCGAGTCAATTTGGACTTGAGGTAAGGGATCCTACACCTCTCTTTCTTTTTAAGTACATTCTTTTATGTCATTTCTTTTTAAGGATCATATTTCTTTTTATTGGGATATTCTATTATATTACTCTTACTGTAATTTGTATGTTCATATGATGAGAGAACCTATTCTCTCCCATCAATCCATTTTGGATGTTTTGAGTGGCGCTGTTAGGCTGCCGAATTTTTCGTAAGATATTTTTCATCTCACTTTTATTCCCGTGAGATTTATGCTACATTTGCCAGGATTTCCATTGAGTGGTGTACGTACTTCCCATTATTCTACTCGTTTTGTAATATACTTTCGTTTTATGAGTATTTACATCAATGATGTATTGTCCTTCTTTCATGAGGTGTATGTTTTGAAAAATACCCATGTCGGTAAGGGAACCTTTCACCCTCCTCTTTTTAAAAGACTTCTTTTGTTGGGTCATTTAATTTACATATTGTAATGTTGGGATATATTTTCATATATCCTTATTGATGTAACTTTTATGTCCATGTGATGAGATACACTTTTTATCTATCATCAACTCATTTTGATGTGACGTTGTTAGGCTGTCAAGGGAACTTCTTAACCCAATTTCGATTTCTTTGGGTTCAACATGTAGTTATTGAATATGTCATCCTTTGAATATATGTGAATTAACTTTGATTATTTTACACTTCATATCCACTTATATTGGGTGTATTTATATTTGTCACACATAATTATGAGATTGATTTATCCTTAATTTAAGGATACCTTCTTTATAATGAATTTCATGTCATTTTACATTTCTTTTGAGACTTCATTGTTGTTATGCACCAATTCACTCTTATATGGTGTGTATACTATCCTTTGACATATTATATCATGAATCCCTCTATTCTCATGATATTATAAAGTTTTGATTAAATGTTATTCCACAGTTATATGTATACAAGAGTCTCTCATTTTGTTAAAAACTCTTTAACAAAAATATCGTTTTAAATGTTTTAAATATTTATTATTATAAATCATTAACTTTAATGTCCATGTTTTCAAAATGGTTTTCAATATTTCTTTATATGGACATTAATGTTTGAAAATTATAATTTCAATAAAATATTCAAGGTGGTATGGGACACTTTTATTCAAAAATCTCTTTATTAAATGTTTTAAATGGTTTTGGAAATGTTTTTTTAATGAATTCATTATTTCAATATCCTATAATTTTATATTGTGATTGAAATGTGGAAATGTTATATTTCCTTTATTCATGTTTTATATGATAAATTTATATTATGGTTCTTTAGCATTGTTATGAAAACGGGTGGTTCCGTGATAAACTAAGGGCGGGTGAGCTCGATATAGCTCTCCAATTCATTGGGTAACGCGAAGGAGTGAAACATTAAGGTTTATCCGAAGAGATTTAGGGAATATACTGTGATGGGGATTCCAAACATAACCAAGAGGGTTACTCCCTACGTAAAAATGTTATGAATGCCTCATGTTACCTTCTATGTCTTATGATTTCTATGATTTATTCATGAATTGATGAGGTATGTTAAAGTGCCTATGTTTTATGGGTAAAGTAGGATTTCATTCTTATGTATATACGAACTCATGTTTCCTTTCCATATATTTTATAACCCTTACTGAGCTTTTTATGCTCATCCCAAGTTTTTGAAATGTTTTTCACAGGTCAAGGGAAAGGTACATGATGTGATGATAGTGTCAAGGATGTGTCAATAGTGAATCCATGCTTTATTTTCAATATGTTTCCGTTGTTGGGAAGAATGAATATTGTCTTTTATGTAACCACTTTGTTTAAATGTGGAATGTAATGAAAGTTTCATGATCTAATTCTCAAAAACTCTAAACTTGAAAAGATCATCATTGTGTAATCTTGTAATAACTCAAGATTATGTATGGTTTAAGGTTGGGCCTTATAGTTGGTATCAAAGGTCGGTTTAGATAACTTTAGTGGTTAGGGTATTATTTAAGCATATGTGACATTACCATAATGGTTGGGATTTCAGAAATATCCCTAGTGAATGAGTAAGTATATCTTAGTGTTTACCTTCCTCATTAGTACATGATGGTTTTGTTGATATACTCACACTGACAATTTTGTTATTAGTGAATGGATGGATCTAGCAGGCACCAAAGAGACAACAGGTTTGAAGGAAACTGTGACAGTTTTTTGAGCAAGCAACTGAATGATATGGGAGCTGCAATGAGAACTCTTGTGATTATCCTCAACAAAAAATCTAGAGTCATGATTGACCACCTAAACCTTGGTGATTTCTCTAAGGCATCATATATGCGAGAAACAAATCCCTACGGAAGTACAGGTAATAATCATAAAGGTAAGTGTTTTTAAAAACCTATTTGTCAAAGATGTGGAAAGAAACACCTAAGAAAATGTTTCAAAGGGACAAAAATATTCTATAGATGTGGAAATGAAGGTTATAAAGCAAGAACCTGCCATGGAAAAAGAAATCATACAGTTGACTCAAGGAAAGGGAATGAAGTTATTTCTGAGGGATCAATTGAAATTTTTAAATGTGGTGTGCATGGTCATTATGCCAACACATGTCCTATGAAGAAGTTTCGTGAATGGGGTCACCAAGAGCGTACAAATGTTCATTTACCAATACCTAATGCCATTCCTATTGAGGATGAAGAAACTTACAATGACCAATCAAAGGTATGTATTATTTCATGACTATTGTTTTCCTATTATTGAATATTAGGATATGATTCATGATTTTGTTTGTAGGAATGAGGTATTTCAGAATAAGTTGGAAAGGAATGGTTAATGGATCATGAAGAATGTTGAATGAGTAAGATGTCAATATATAAGGGCTTCAAGAGTCATGGTGAAATTCATAAGAGTATTAAGTCTCTTTTGATGATGGGGTTACTTTAGAAGACTTTTTATATTATGTGTAACCCTGATGTGTAAAATTGGAAAATTTTATTCATTGAATAGTTATCGTTTCTTTTGTGGACATAGTTATAAAGTACCATTTGGGTTTATATGTTCCATACTTTTGAGGTAATTATGGGTTACTATATGTTATGATTGAAGTGAAAGGAATGAGATAAAATTGAGGTTAAATTATGTTATGGTTATTTTTGATGATTTTATCCCTTTTTGGGGAATGATTTGAGAATTATATAGCTTTGGAAAAAGGACAACACACAGACTGTGGGACAACTCGTCGCGTCGGACAAAGCTACGGGAATCGAACCCACAACCAAAGTGCGACTGGTATTTATAGCCTACCACTGGACTACGTGAAGTCCCTGGTTAGTTTGACCGATTCTTTTTAGTTAGATGATTTTATGAATTAATAGTAAGTTTATTTTGGGTTATTTATGAAAATGATTAGCCTATCATGGAGGATATGTGATTAGGTTAATTACTTTTCAATACGAGACTTTAGGAGAAACCGATGTTGTTTGGAGATAAATGTTACGATTTAACTTGGAAGACTATGGGACTAAATCCTTCAAATATTTGGGGTTTAAATATAAGATTGGTTAACTTTGAAGAATTTTATGGAAAAATTGTTTATCTAATAGTCCTCATTGAACTTTGGGTTTTGTTGGACAAATTTTGGAGGTTAAGAATATATTTCCTTTTTATAAAGGGTTATCCTTTTCTGGATTATCTGATCTTGTACTAGCCTTTTTGGTTTTGGTTTTGGTTAAAGTCTAAAGACATGGGAATTATATAGTTCCCTTTTGTGGATTAGGTGATTTTATAAAGGTTGATTATAGTACTCTTAATGTGAACAAGTATTCCTAAATACTCACCTTTTGGAGAAAATATGGGTTTGTGTATGGAATCTAATAAAAGTTGAAAGTCAACATGATAAGTGATTATGTTTCCTTATGAATAAATTCCCCAATAAAAAGTATCTTAAAACAAATATGTTGTCTATTATCTTTTCCTACTGGGGAATCGAATACCGTTTAACCCATCACAAGTTTATGATTTTCTCGTGGTTATTTTTCTCTTAAACATGTTTTCTATCACTCTCCAACAGAACAGGACCCTTTGTTTTTTCCTCAATGTCCATATTTTCATACTTGGAATCCTAGTATGAGTTAACTCAGGTGACATTTGTACTTATTTTTCATTATTTTAAAGTGATTTCTTTACCGACTCTTGTTCCGATGTGGGACTTTCAAGGATGTTTCAAAGCTCAATTTTAAAAATTGCGAGGACGCAATTCCCAAAAGGGGGGAAGGATGTAACACCCCAGGTAAATAAAGAATATGAAATTTTCTTATTTATCCAAATTTGTGAATAAAATATTAATAAGACTTTAAAGGGGACGCTATGCTCGATGGTGTACCCAACACGCAACAACGAGTTTCTTGGGAATCTTACGTTGAACTCTAATAATAAAATAATATTATTTTAAATGGTAGTTAACATGTAGTCTTTGTATTGGCGGGAATGGATAGAAATAACTAAAATATGATTGTATATTTTTTTTAAATGTTTTTACATTTATCCAATAAAAGATAAAGGCATAAAATACGGAATGAATTCAATTTTAGGCGTATATGCCCTAGTTTTCACTAAAGGTTCACTTATTACCTTTTGATGGAGAACCGTCATTAAATATAGTTTTGTTCACTCTTATAAATTCTATTCGACAAAATAAAACTCTTCTTAAGAATCGGGACATCAAAATTTACTTTGTGTAAATTTTTGGTAACTTTCCGATAATGTTCATTTTTTTAATGAATAGTGTAAAATGTTGCATTTTAAATCAAAACCTCTTTTTAATCTAATTTATTTATATGATTAGATTATATTTTTAATTGGTTTTAAAGTGAAATTAGAATATATTTTACCATTAAATCCAATAGTGGTTGTTGGAATTAATTTCACTTTGAAATCAGACTTAAACTAGTGTCAATCTTTTGATACTTATTTTTTCATAAAAACACACTATTTGCTTTGAAAGCGGGAATTAATTATTAAATTAATTAGTGTGACTTATATGTTTGAATTTTGTAAAATATACTTCATTTTTGATTCAGAATATCAAATATAGCTTAGGGTGAATTTTTGGTAATTTTCTGAAAAACTTCAATTTTTGATGAATAGTGAAACCACTAAGTGGTACTTATAAAAACTGATTTTCCGTTTAAATGAAATTTTTCCACCTTTGAGTTTTGAATTTAAATAAAATCCGACATACATGGTTTTCATTAAGAAGTAAAATGTGGTTCAGTGAGATAAAAATAATTTTTTGGTGAATAGTAACTTATTAAGTTTTTAATCGCGATTAGTGGTAATTAGTGTAGTTTAAGGTAAAAATAATGCTTTAATAATATAAAATGACCTAGAAACATGTACTAACCTTATTTTATGTGTCATGGCCGACCATGAAAATCCATGGGTCAACTTGTGGACCCCATGAAGCCACTTTGGTTGGAAAATGACATTAATATCTTTTTATTTAAAGTTAATGTAAAAATGAGACAAACATGAAATGTTTTACTAAAACAATTTTTACATGGGGTTATACAAATAATATTTTTGACTATAAATATTAATTGGAATTATAAAAATATTTCCTACAACATAGTGTTTATTAATAATTTTTAGACTTTAAATAAATTAATGTATTTATGACATCGTGATGATGCAGCGATGACCTCATTATTTAGCGATTTAAATAAAATGGAAAGATAATGTAAAATATAAAACCTACACATGTCCAAAACCAATTTGATGAGTGGATTTCGAAGCCTTATCACCTTAGCCTCTAATTATAGCAATGTGGGACCTTTTGAATCCGAAACTATTTTTAAAATAAAGTAACTTTACTTTACTTTCCAAGAGTGCCCCTCCTCTCCTATTATAAAAGGCCCCCACCTCTACCTCATTTCACACACTCCTAAAGCCATTGGCTCGTCCAACCCCTGCTCATTATGTCTCTCCACATACCTCTCCTCATCCTAGAGGATTCCCTTTGGGAAGAATCTTTTCAAAGGAATCCTTTAGGCTCAAATCAAAATGAGTTACACTTTTAAAGGTAATTCATTCTCTAATGTTCATTTGTTTTATTTTGCTTCTCCAACCCCCTAAAAACTTTTTATTTATTTGTTTTGTAACAAAACCAGTATATTAAATATACTAGGATGTTGTTATAAGATTTATTCGAGCTACACTCTCAGATAACTACATCAAATGGTTAAAGAACATACGGTTTCCGTGGATGGAGAAATTCTGCCTCCCGAAACGATGATAGTTCAATACTCATTTAACACCTTCAAAGGTGGCCATTATGATGTCACTATTTTTATATATGATATATAATATGTTTATTCTTTCCTTAAGCTTCTGTATTTTTCATTTATGACATACCATTACTGTTTCCATTATGGATAAACACGATATCTTCATTTTAGGAAGTGCGGACTACCGCCCCCTGAAAGAGATTTGATTCGTTAATACCATATGTGGGATGTGTAAAGGATAAAGTTAATGATATTATATATATTATTATACTGGAATTAGAATATACTCTTATATCATTATGATTCCATTCCAGAAAATACGAAATAGAAATGGAAGTAGCATTCATGCGTACGTATGACTTACCGTCTCCATGAACGGTGCATTTCATTTCTTACCCCTAAATGTGATGTAATATTATAAATACATGTATATGATGAATATATATGATATATATGTTATCCAAATCATTAATATCATTTTTAATATGATGAACCTTTGACCAAATTTAAAACATGTAAGTGTAAGAAGTCTATTTTTGACTTAAGAACCAAATACTGACAAAATGAACATTATTAACTTAAATGATTACATGATGTTTATAACATGGTGTAAAAGGAATAATGAACTTAAAAAAGGTTCTTAAGAAATTATAGATTAACTCAAGTTTATTATTCAGGACGTTAAAGAACGATCGAGTCAACCTGGACTTGAGGTTAGGGATCCTACACCTCTCTTTCTTTTAAATACATTCTTTTATGTCATTCCTTTTAAGGATCATATTTCTTGTTATTGGGATATTATTTTATATTACTCTTACTGTAATTTTTATGTTCATATGATGAGAGAACCTATTCTCTCCCATCAATCCATTTTGTATGTTTTGAGTGGCGCCGTTAGGCTGCCGAATTTTTCGTAAGAGATTTTTCATCTCACTTTTATTCCCGTGAGATTTATGCTACATTTGCCACGATTTCCTTTGAGTGGTGTACGTACTTCCCATTATTCTACTCGTTTTGTAATATACTTTCGTTTTATGAGTATTTACATCAATGATGTATTTTCCTTCTTTCATGGGGTGTATGTTTTAAAAGATACCCAAGTCGGTAAGGGAACCTTTCACCCTCCTATTTTTAAAAGACTTTTTTTGATGGGTCTTTTAATTTACATATTGTTATGTTGGGATATGTGCTCATATATCCTTATTGATGTAACTTTTATGTCAAAGTGATGAGATACACTTTTTATCTCTCATCAACTCATTTTGATGTGACACCGTTAGGCTGTCAAGGGAACTTCTTAACCCAATTTCGATTTCATTGTGTTCAACATGTAGTTATTGAATATGTCATCCTTTGAATATGTGTGAATGAGAATTGATTATTTTACACTTAATTTCCACTTATATTGGGTGTATTTATATTTTTCAAACATAATTATGAGATTAATTTATCCTTAATTCAGTGATACCTTCTTTATAATGAATTTCATCTCATTTTACATTTCTTTTGAGACTTCATTGTTGTTATTCACCAATTCACTCTAATATGGTGTGTATACTGTCCTTTGACATATTATATCATGAATCCATTTATTCTCATGATATTATAAAGTTTGGATTAAATGTTATTACGAAATTATTTGTATTCAAGAGTCTATCATTTTGTTAAAAACTCTTTAACAAAAATATCATTTGAAATGTTTTAAAGATTTATTATTATAAATCATTAACTTTAATGTCCATGTTTTCAAAATGGTTGTCAGTATTTATTTATATGGACATTAATGTTTGAAAATTATAATTTCAATAAATTATTCAAGGTGGTATGGGACACTTTGATTAAAAAATCTCTTTATTAAATGTTTTAAATGGTTTTGAGAATGTTTTTTTAATGGATTCATTATTTCAATATCCTATAATGTTATATTGTTATTGAAATGTGGAAATGTTATATTTCCTTTATGAATGTTTTATGTGATACATTTATATTATGGTTCTTGGGAATTGTTATGAAAACGGGTGGTTCCATGATAAACTAAGGGCGGGGGAGCCTGATATAGCTCTCCAATGCATTGAGTAACGCGAAGGAGTGAAACGTTAAGGTTTCTCCGAAGAGATTTAGGGAATATACTGTGATGGGTATTCCAAACGTAACCAAGAGGGTTACTCCCTACGTAAGAATGTTATGAATTCCTCAAGGTACCTTCTATGTCTTATGATTTATATGATTTATTCAATAATTGATGAGGTAAGTTAAAGCGCCTATGTTTTATGGGTAAAGTATGATTTCATTCTTATGTATATATGAACTCATGATTCCTTTCCATATATTTTATAACCCTTACTGAGCTTTTTATGCTGATCCCAAGTTTTTGAAATGTTTTTCACAGGTCAAGGGAAAGGTACATGATGTGATGATAGTGTCAAGGATGTGTAAATAAAGAATCCATTTTTTATTTTCAATATGTTTCCGTTGGTGGGAAGAATGAATACTGTCTTTTATGTAACGACATTGTTTAAATGTGGAATGTAATTCAAGTTTAATGATCTAATTCTCTAAAACTCTAAACTTGAAAAGATCCTCATTGTGTAATCTTGTAATAACTCAAGATTAAGTAAGGTTTAAGGCTGGGCATTATAAAAACAATTGGAAACTCCCATTACTCCATGACTTTCAATACATGTTACTCTTAGTATACATTTTCCCATCCTAGGGAAAAAATAAAACTATAGAAATTGGTTTGATCAAATTCATAGTAAGGGTATGAACTAAAATAGAAGCTATAATAAACCGAAATAAGAAGACATGCTAAATAACTTAAAACACATTTCATTAAAAAATAACGTTGACTATAAAATTGAAGGAATAATAGTTGATTAAATAATTAAATAATAAAAAAACAATGATTATTATAATAATATAACAATCAATGTAGTAATATATTACTCGTATCAAAATTTTGGACTTCATTATATTGGACATCATAAAAATTCCATCATGGCTAAAACCAATAAACAACACCAAATGTGTTAAAACATAGTACATTTAGTCTAATGAGAACTATTGATGCATCAAAGGGATATAGTGGGAAACAAAAATCACATAATAATTCCATTTCATTCATAATATGAATGGGGATAATCCTAAAAAACATATACATTTGAAATGTAAATATCTTTCCCTAATCTGTAAACACAATATGTATCCAACCTGAGTAGTATGGTGAATCACATCAAGATAGCACATCCAAACTCAAACTTATCATAATAAATTAAATAAAATATAGTAGATGATAAAAATAATATATATATATATATATATATCTAATTAATAAAATGAAAAATATTAGTTGGAATAAATGCATATAATCCAAAAACGTAATCCAAAAATTCATGAGTGAAATTAAACTTTTACAGTGCAATGAAGAGTTATTTTGCAAAATTAGTTTTAATTTGTGATAATTATTTATCTGAATCCAAGAAAGAAGAGATATTTTTTTCAATAAAAAATTTGTTAACTAATTTAAATAATGGAGTCTTAAAATAGATTATCGGTTTTAATTTAAAATGGGTAAGAAACTGGGAATTCCCTTTAACCATGTTTTCACCTAATGAATAATTAAGAAGGGAACTTATTACAATTTGTATTTAAAAATAAGATATATGTAAAATGGTTTTGTTATATGAGTTAGTAAAACATATTTAGAATATATATTATGTACAAAAAATGAAAGACACATTATATTGGTGTAATGATAGTGGATGAATATCCTGAAGGAAAATTAATCTTTTGGGAAGAATCTCTTATCACTGTACAAACAGTTAAACCATAAGAAACATAAAATTAATGATCATAAATAAGAAATTATATAAAAAATCATTATATTATACATACATTTGAATTATACATACACCACACATCAGAAAAAGTTGGTAATATGTCATATCTCATAGAATTGAAAGTGAAAGGAGAAAACAATTACTTATGTCTTGATGTTTTATTTACTTAATCTTAATTTATTGGATAATAAAATCATATGATGTAATTAATTAATTAATTAATTTTTTATATTTTTTATATTTATAATAATTTTATTATATTCATTTATGATGTTTTTGATAAGTTATATGATAAAATTTTATAATTGGGAAGTGTTGGTTTCCTTGTTTTTCATGATTAATTCACTTTTATATACGTACAAAATATCACTTAAATTTAAGTAGATATCCAAAATAAAATTTTTATGATATTATTTAAAATAAATAATATAAAATATATATGTAATTCATTAGATTTTTTTGGGGTTATGATAAATCAAAAAATAAGATGCTAGTGATAATATTTTATATTATTTTGGTTGTTTTTCGATCATAAAAACTAGTTTTATTTTATTAAATAAGATATTGTATATATAATGGTTCCAGAACATTACAAATGATTTAATAAATATATTATTATTTTTTTGAATGAAAATATGATTTTTTATCATTCTTGAATGGGTCAATTGAAAATTAAAATAAATCATCCATGATGTCGGAAAATTAACACATGAAAGGTGATGTTTTCATTTATAGAAAAAAAGTGAAAGAGAATGTATAATGATGATGTAAAATACATTATCATGATATAATAATAGTTTGTAAAATGTAAAAGAATTATCATGTATCCTTGGATGGGTTAGGAGAGTTAAGGATATTAAAATAGAAGAAATTGAATTAAAAATAAAAGTAAAGAATGATGATTTTTACCTCTTGAATTGTCTTCCTTGAGAACCATATTATCAGGATTATTTTGGGTGTTTTGATGATACCATGTGATCCTAGAAGTTTATAATGGTCATGGAAGTGTATATAGTAAAATTTTGTCATTGTTAAAAGCTTGTACGGTTCGGGGAGAAGTTGTGGTGAAGAGTGGTATTTATAGAGATGGAGAGGGGGGGGGGTTTCCCATTATATTGACCACTACTGTATTATTTTGGATTAAAACTATGTATAGATTAAGATTAATGATAAAATAGTAAATTAATAAATTATTGTTTGAGATTATGGGATTATATCATTCATATATCCTCTATCACATAATTATTAATGTATTTAGCATCTATCATAAATTAATATATTTTACTATTCACCAAAAAATCATGTTTTTAGAAAAATCATGATCATTAATCAAAATCATTATAATTAAAAATTGAACTATAATTTATGAAAATAAATTTCTAAATATGAGAAAAATACTTTTTAATTAGAATAATCATTTACACGAAAAATACAGATTTAAAATTTTGAAGTAATTTGATTAAACAACGAAACTTAACTAAGGTCACATAAAATTATCCAAAATTCATAATATAATAAAATATTTATTTATGAATAAATTATATAAAAATATAATTACATTTAGATAATTTTATTAATTGTAAAATTGTAATTAAATTTTTATAACATAAAAATACGAACAAATAATCATTAACTTTTAAAAAATTCATTTTCTTATATTATGATATTACAATATAATATAAAATTTATATGATTTAAAATTTTTGAAAACATTTCAATAAATGATGTAGTTTTTATAATGAGAACATTACTAGTCTTAATTGTTATCTTTTTTATTCCCATGATCACATTAATATTAATAAAAATTAAAAAAATCAAAACAAAAATCAAAAATTTAACCAAAGTAAATATTGATAATACGATTTCGAAAATATTTTTCATTTTGTGAAATATAATATATAAAATTTTCAAAATTAATATTTAAATAATTTTTCACATTAAATGATATTAGATACCTTGTTAAAAAATATAGCTTTCTTATGTGTAATATTGAATTTATTATTATATTTTGCATATAAAAATATTTTTTATGAATGAAAAAATATTTGATAATATATTATTTTCATTATTATATTTCCCTTATAGTTTTAGTTAAATATAATAATATTAAATTTCAATAGTGGGAATGCAAATTTTTTTAAAACATCTTTCATTTTCAATTCGTTATCATTTCTAATTAATTGTTTAATATTCAATTAATTTTATTATCTTGTGTAATATATTTTTTCATAATTTAGTTATTATCATTAATTTCCTGTATTTCTAACATCATGGAGATAATTATAATAACTAACTAATAACATTTAATATTTTCTTTATGATCATAAGCTATCTAAGATGGTAAATCTAAAATGAGGTATTTTGTAAAATATTGTGCAATACAATATTCATTCACTAACTAGGATTTATCCTATGTTTAGATTGATGTCTGTACCAAAGTTATCACATGAATTTAGTAGGTTATAACATCCAATTATAATAATGTTATCATATAAAATAATGTTAGAAAATTTATTTATTCAAAATTTTTATATAATGATGGTATTTTAAGACACTAATGAAATATATTTTTTTGGTTTACATATGTATCATTCTTATGTTAAAAATATTCAAAAAATTATATTAGTTTTTGTGGTTTTTCATAAGTAGTCCATGAAAATGTCCTCACCCTTCCACTGGGACCTGTATTGTTAATACACCAAGCCCACCTTCCATTGGTCACGGGCTAGCGACTAGCACCAAAGGCGTAATTCCTGAAAACGGGGAAGGAATTGCCTATAAACATCATAAACACACACAACCTGAGTACAAGCGGAAGTATACACTAAGTAAATTATGTATAATAAGTGTACTGAAAGTAAAGGGGGTCCAAAATACAAGCCCAACTGTATAGATACAACTGAAAGAAAGCACAACTGAAAAGGGAGAAATGAATTAAAGGTGAAAGCAGCTCCTGGATTGTTCTCCAGGGTTCCTACCAGAAGGGTATGTACAGATGGCCTCCAAAGCACCCCACGTCTATCAGACTCCACCGTGTACCGATATGTCGTAATTTCCTCCTTCGGGTATCGTCCATTCCTAGAGTTCTCGTCCTCTGTCAGCATTGTACGTCTTCTTCATCCAACACAATGAGTTGCGGGCATAACACGTGCAGGGGGTGAGTATAAAGATGCTTAGTAGGGACCCCGAGACCCTCAAGGTCTATCAAAATCAAACATGGATAAAATAAAAAGTATGATTTCAAATGAAAACCATTAAATAGGTATATTCCCATACATATACCTATGTTATCAAGTAACCCATTTTAATCATGAGGCAAACACAAAGGTCTTTGACCTAACACAAACTATGATTTTCATTATCAAACCCACTGCTGGTGAAGTAAATAAGTAAAAATGATTAGTCGCGATGCTATATAATCTTATTCTGTCAAGAGGTGCTGCTTTGACAAAATGGATTCTGACCCACATAGGATCGAAATTTGCGAACCCCCAAAATGACCCACATATGATCTCACCCACACAAGATCACTGAGTGCTGACCCACACATGATTACTGAGCATTGACCCACACAAGATCTATCTCATACAGGATCGGTATGAGCTAACCCACACAGGATCGTTGAGCACTGACCTCCGTCTGATTTGCCTCCATCCTCCACCTCACTGCCAGCTACTAGGTATCCGTTCTCCACGCGCTCGTCTCCGGGAGGATACGCTCCACAATCTATAGTTCGATACTCCAACTATCACATAGTTTCATGTAGAAGTATCTCAAAGTTTTTCCCCATCATAGGGGTCTCAACTCAACAGACGATGCTTCAATCGGACGCCCGACCTCTTAGTTATTATCCTTCTAGTCCCAAGAGATCAGTTGGATTCGTGTACGAACCAACCTGAATATATCTCATCTATACCCCGAACTCTAGTGTGGTACTCTCAATGGGACCGTCTCTAATTGAGATTACTAGAGAAGCTGACGTATCATCACACAGAAATTCGGTGACAATGATATGGCCAAAGTAAGCAAATGGTCAGTAGTGGGCCCGGGTCCCGTCTGACCTGGTCAGCCCGACTCGGCCAAACCCAATCGAGGCCGAATCGGTATGGGTCAACCCAGTCAGACTCACTGGGACTGACTCTGCCTGTTGGTCGGGTCAGCCTGCTATGATTTGACCTGGTCCACTGGGCCAGGCCAAGCAGTCCGCAATGGTGGTTCAGCCCGGATGCCTGCATATAGGTGGCTTGGCTCAAAGGCTAGGGATGGTTCGTTCACCACCGCGAGGGGCGTGGCACGGATGTTCGGTAGCCAAGAAACCAGAGGGAGTGCCGCAAGGGGCGTGGGTAGGCCGGCTAGTCACCAGGCAAGCCGCAGGTGCACCGAGCAGGGCGCGGAAGGGCGCAGTGGGTGCCGGCAAGGCCGCTGTGGGGCACAGGTGGGCCGTGCAGGCCGCCGACTGGGCGTGGGTGTGTTGGGAAGGCCGCTGGCAGAGGGCGGCCATCACGCCAGGGGGCACGGGCAGCAAACCAGGGGTCGCGGGTAGCGCGCCGTGGGCGTGGGGAGGGCACTGGGGTCATATGAAAGGTGCAAGAGGGGTGCAGGCAATGCTTCAGGGAGAGGGTGGTAGGGTGCTGGCAGCGCACGGGCGGTGCGCATGGGCGGGGCAGGCATAGTGCGGGGGGGGGGGGGGGGGCATGTGTGGCGCGCCGGCGGTGCGCAAGCGGCATGCCTATGGTGTGTGGGCATCACGAGGGGCACGGTCGGGCGGTTTGCGGGGGCTACAGGGAGCATGACCTTTGTTCGTCATCTTCGTCGACATCGCCTCTTTCTAATGTCTTATTGATGCTTTGAAGAACGTCATAATGAAAATTCTCCGATGAGTGTCAGACTGTGTGAGGTCAGCCCGAACCCTCTGCGTTTAGAATTATATCAAATGGATCAACATAATTAGAAGATGATCATTAAAAATGTCCACATCAGACCCTTTATATCTTTTGAATAAGGTAAGAAAAGGGGAACTATATCAACACGGAAACGAAACCCCCTACCTTTTTATTTTCAGGCGTTGTTTGACGTTCGTTGACGGCATCGTATAAGGAGACAAAAAAGTATGTTGTTCATTACGTCTGCCACACATTTCCAATCCAAGCTCGTCCATCGATTCGATGACGATGATAAGGAGGGAAGATGCTCAACAATGGTTGGATCCGAGTGAGAAGTCGATTGAGGAAAACGTCATCGGGGTTCTTTGCGTTCTTCGTGTTATTTGTTGTGAATTTTTCTCCCTAGATTATCTCTCAAATCCTCCAATACAAAGTGAATTATTCCAACTAAAATAATTGGTGGTTTTGCGTAATATTATATTGGCTCATAATTCAAAAATAACAATTAATATCTATGCACCCCTAATTAAAATATGAGAGGTGTCATATTAAATTTAGTAGGATTCCAAGAGGCTACCATAATAAAACACAAGATGTAACACCCGGAGATTTTATGAAAAATATTCTTTTAATTTCATTTAAGTCTTGTGCTACACCATGATTACCTTGCGCTATACACAACACCGTATTATCTTGCAGTATACGCAACACTATTCTTGGATCGTGTTACACAAAATTTTGATAATAGTTATTCTACGCAACATTGAGTGTATATATATATATATTTATATTCAATGTATAAATGAAATATGGGTGGATTCTATTATACGAAACAACGATCGATTCTTGCACAACATGCAACCCTGACTTGGCTTGCGTTACACACAATCGTGACCTTCCTCGATAGTGTGTGTTGTACGCAATACTGGGTTTTAGTATACAACGATATATTATTATAATATTGTTATGAACAAGCCGTTATGGATAGTGTTAACTAAATTTTGAATTTTATAACATTATTATTCATCTTAAACATTTCTAGAACATGGTATAAGATCAAAATAAATTTTTCGGGTAAAATAAGTATTTTTAAAAAAATGCAGTTTTGCCGCCTTTTGATGGCGCACCCACTTTAAATCTAGTTTTTGACATGTTTATAAGTTCAATTTGAAAAAATAAATTTTTTCTTTTGAATTAGGATATAAAAATTTACATTAGATAAAGTTTTGATATTTTTCCGATAACTTTCATATTTTAATGAATAGTAAAAACACGCTATATTTTAATTAAAAACAACTTTTTTCATCATAATATCTTATGTGGTTAAACTATAATATTTAATGGTTTTAAAGTATAGATAGAATATATTTTTACTATTAAATATAATTTATGTCATTAGCATTGATTTTACCTTGAATTCGTAGGTTAAATCAATTCAATCTTTTGCAATGTTTTAAGAAAAACCCCATTTTCTTTCGACAACAGGATTAATTTTAATTTAATTTCTGCAACTTTTGTGTATTAAATTTGGAAAAATGGATTCCATATTTGGAATCAGTGGATTCTAATTATATTAATAAGCTACTTTTTATTTTTGGCAATTACGAACAGTAACTACGATAAATTTTATTTACCATAGTTAAAGGTAAATCGGGTAATTAAGGGTAAATATAATATTTTAAAATTACCCTAACAAATGTCAAAATCCTATTGGATGACTAAAAGTATACCCATATCACCTAAGGGTTGGATTATATTCATTTAATTAATTTTTTTCAATGAAAATAATTTCATTATTATTAAACCCAAAGAATGTGACAACATGTCACTTTCATAAATATTATAAGTATAATAATTTTAATCTAGTGATAAACTTCATGAAACATCGATCATGAATAGTATCCTGAACTCTAATACAATTATATAAATCATAGGAATTTATTTAGAATTTTTAGGGATTAAATAATTTAATTTATTTATGAAACAACGATGATGCAGTAATTATCTTATTAATGAAATATTGTCATACTTGATGTTATAAAAACCCAAATAAAAATAATTTGAGCCTTTTTATGAATTACACTAATTTTCTAGGTTAATGTGACATGTTAGTATTGATTTAATTAACTTTTTTCGAACTTATCATTCTGTTATGATTTTTACAAAAATCAATAACTAAATAGTGTCAAAATTGACATAAAATAGTTTTTAAAACAAGTATTATATTATTAATTGTTATTTTATTCCTAAAAATCTAAGGTTCGGCCAAATGACTTTGATAAGGTTATATATATTAATAATAAACAACTTGGGGTTCTTTTTGCTTCTTATAGTAAGTTTATTAACCTTATACTGTAAGAACACAAGAAGACACGGTAAAAGTAAAATTATTTAACTTGTTGTTAAATCTAAATGATAAGGTTAAAATAGGAACCTATACTTGTCTAAATTCTATTGGATGAGAGGATTTCAACCCATCCCCACTTTATCCTCGAAATAAATCAATTTGGAGCTATTTAAAACCGACCATGACTTTATAATAAAATAATATTTTTAGGTTTTCCAAAGGAGCCCCTCTCCTCCCTTATAAAAGGGCACATCCTCCCTCTCTTCCTCACAAAACATTGAGCCTTCATGCTCGGCCATCCCCTTCCAAATTCTCTTCTCCACTTCCGTAGAAACATCTTAGAGGTTCTGGTCTTCTTCAAAGACCCATTTTAGTGCCCTAAAAGGAGGTCTCAAAGAAGCACTTCAAAGAAGAGGTAATGAATGTTACCGATTCTTTCATCTTTATTTATTCTTCCACTTCCTATTCTTAGGTTGTTTCATTATAAAGTAATAACATAAGTATATATAATATACTTATATGTTATTATAAGTATGAAACAACCCTATTTAACTATCTTTCCATCCCACGGAAAAAGAAATCACCGCGCGTGTGTACGTACGAAATACCGTCTACACGCCGTCGTGTAATCTATTTTACACCACCACCTTACATGGATTGGTATAATGGTGTAAAAAATAAATATACATAGCTATTAGAACATCATATTGATTCGGATATATTGTTTAATACACTCCAATTCAATTCAATAATTATGGAAACGATATCATCGCTCGTGCGTACGTACAGACTACCGTCTCCAAGACGCGATGAGATTCATTCTCCATGTTAACCATTTAAGAGTGATTGTAAAGTATATATATGAAATAATAATGAAATATATGACATTATAAAGCTACTATATTTATGTATATATGTATTTCATCTACTTAATTCCATTCAACTCAATAAGGAAATGAAAACAGCGTTCATGCGTACGTACGACCTACCATCTCCATGAATGGTGTATTTCTTTCCATTTACTAATTTATTATATATATTTATATTCTGAATATATATATATATAAATCATGTTTTATATTCTGGAATTAAGTAATCATGATCTATGTAATCATATGAATAATTACAAGTCAAAACACGGACGACAAATAAAACAATTTTACCCAAAACGCTCTTTAACATGGAATTTACAAAAGAACGGGTAATATTAAGTCATAAGTGAACCATATATGATATCATAACAATGAATATGATTCTGTAATAAGTCAATGACATTATTTAAAACATTATACAGGATGTTTGGACACTAACGTAGAAAATCGGACCTAAGGTTTGGGAAATATCACAATCTCATTTTTATCCGAGATTGTTTATAGTTTGAAATTTACTGGGGTGTATTTTATCATCCACATCCATGTTTCTTCAATATGTAATATTATTTCCATCAACCTAAAATTGTTTAAATCCAATTTTACCCTTCGTTGAGTTTTTAGTAAAATATATGAAAGAAATCTTTTGTCGTTTTTCATACGAGGTACTTTTTGACTTTTCTGAAAAAAGTACGAAGAATGTTTTTTTAACTTATACGGCATGAATGGATTTTTAAAACATTATTTCAAGAAGATTCCTTTACATGTTTTCAGTTTTATTTTTAATCAACTTCTTTTAGTTATAATTTTATGACATGTTAAGAAATGAAAAGTGTTTTTTGAAGTTGAAAGGATATTTTCCTCAAGAATGGAGTTCAAGCGTTTTATCAAACTTTATTTTCCATATAAGATAATAAAGGGTTTTGTTTCTATCCCTATTATTACATTGATTTTATTATGTTGTGATGGAATTATTTTTATGAATTCCTTTATCTTATATGAGTTGTTTTATGATGTCACGATGTTTAAGATTCCCATTTTTATTACATAGGTTATGCTATGATGTATGGTTTATGATTTTGGGGCACACATAAAAATGGTATCATTATGAGATGGTTGGGACCTATATCTCCCTCCAATGCCTTGGGTAAATATTTTATGTCTCATGAGATAGAAATGGCTTGAACGGTAGGTCATACCGGTTCAGTGAAACAGGACTGAAACGAGGGTGACTCGGTTCAGAAATGGACATTGTCCACTAAGATAGTCTAGGAAATGAGTCTTGACTAATAAGATATGATTCTCTATGATTATGTGTGTATGCCACAATGTTTAATGTTTTAGGTTATGATTATTGGGATTTCATTTCACTACCATGATATATCACATGTTATGAAATTATGCTCTCTTTTGCAGGTTATGATTTCCAAAATGTTATGTTCTTATGAATATGATGTGATTGATATTTCTTTTGTTTACCCTTACTGAGCATTTGAGCTCACCCTTTTAGGTTTTATTTTCCCCAGGATATAAAGAAAGGTTTTAGGTAAGAAAAAAAGGATGATTTTTATGGGAGATGTTGAAGATCTTTCACCACGATTAGAAGATTACGTTCCCAGTTTCTAAAGACACAAAACTATTACGGTCCTTGTGTGTGTGTTTTTGTTATGTACTAAGTATTCTTCAAAAGTAATGTAATGTCCAAGTATGTCTGGCTTCGTGTCTCTACAGTTGGTATCGGAGGAAATGTTTAGTCAACCTTTGGAAACTAGTATGCGAAAAGGTTAGTGAGATCCCTAGAGATATTTCTAAGGTATGTCAAGGGATGAACCTATGGATACGTATACATATAGGATATAGTCCTAGAACTATGGTAACGATCTTAGAATTTAACCTAAGTTCATAGATATTGAAGTTACTCCCCCTTTATTATGATTTTTGGCTCTCACAGTATTCTTTTTGGGTTTTAGAAAATGGCTGGAAACAAGATGATTCACGATAATTGAGGCTATGGTGGACAATGGAATGATATTCGTCATGAGCAACCAAATGAAAAGGGATTTGGAAGTCCAAACATCATTATTATGCTGAATAAGCAATCTCATAATATGATCAATAAAGTAAAATTTGGTAAGTTTCCTGACTCGGCTAATAAGGGAAAGATGGAGTTTCATGATTATCATAGAGGAAAGAAAGTTCAATTTACCCTATGTAAATCATGTGGGAAGAGGCATCAAGGAGAATGTTTCAAAGGAACTGGAAGATTCTTTGGGTTTGGAAAATAAGGACACAAAACCAGTAAGTGCAAAGGAAAAGGTTCAGTTAACACTAGGGATGAGGATAATGGTATTGCTACGACATCAACAATGGTTAAATGTTTTAAATGTGGAATGTACGGGAATTATGCAATCCAATTCCCTAAGGGAAAGTCTCATGAAGAGAATCAGTATGGTCGTATGGGTAGTATTTATATGGATGATGATGAAGAGACTACAAATGATATGTGAGATAAAAGAATTGTTCATTCTCGGTAAATGGTTTAAGAAGGTAGTGGAATGATTACATGTTTATCAAGTGTAATGTTGTATAAGTAATCTCGTGGTAATATGGAATAAAAAGACATCTAAGGATTGTTACACTATTGTCTTTCCTTGAGTTTTGAATGTGTGTGATTAATGGTACCAGTATCCATTAAAGGATATTCAGATATTTTTGGAATATAGATGATATGCGCATAATGAAGGGATAAGGAGAAAATTAAATGTTTGATAGTATTCATGATATCATTACTGATATAAGGAGAAGGTTATGCAATGGATTGAGTATATAGAATTTTGAGGATTTTGGTATGTGGAAGGTGTTAAATTTTAACTGCATTCATGTTTTCACTAAGGTTCAATGGGTATTCAAGAGAATACATGATTAAGGACTTTGAATGTTTGGAATGTGACCAATAATACATATCTTATGATATATGGGGATCAATGATGGTATTAAATCTATGGTAATCGTTTTCACTATATTATGAGAGTGGACTGCAGTATTATTGATAAGCCTAAAGATTGGAATGGATTATATTGGACATAAGTTAGTATAGTTTAAGGATATAAGTTTTTTTGATATTATTGATGGGATGTTATAGTAATGTAGTTTTAAAAAAAAGGACAACCTGCAGGATGGGCGACAACCCATCGCGTCAGACAAGGCTGTGGGAATCAAACCCACAACCAAAGTGCGACTGGCCTTTATCGCCTACCACTGGCCTACAGGAAGTCCCTGGTTAGTATAATCTAGTTTTATTTTATTAAGCGGTATGATATATGAAGTATTAGTTCATTTTTGGAACCATATACAATTAATCTAACCATAAGATGGACTTATAACTTTTTCTAACATTTTGTTTTAAAGAGATGGAATGACCCATCATTCTATCACATGATCTGCTAACACCACGAATAACAAATTCTACTTCATTTCCTTAAGTGGTGATGTGGAAATTGTTCAATTCACGAACACTAGTGAGATTGTACCTAAATAATTCAAGTATTTCTTTTAATTCATCAACTTTAGGGAAATGATCTTGAAAACCGAAAATGTTGTCCTAGTTCCCTTATATCCGATTAATCAGATGGTACCTTAGATCATCACAAATCAACAGTTTTGTGATTGTTGGCATTTTCATAGCCATGTTCTTTACCACTCTCCATCAGAACATGATGGTTAGATTTTTCTTCCATATCCATATTTTCACCTATTTTCTCATACGTGGAAACCCCGTGATGATTTAATTTGGGTAACCATTACATTTCATACTTTAGTTTTTAAAAGCCATGATTTGGTATTCCTTTTTACGATGTGAGTTTCTATTAAACAAACTATCGAGTAGTAAACCATTTATAACCCCGACGAATTTCGAGGGCGAAATTCATTTTAAGGGGGTAGAATGTAACACCCTGAGATTTTATGAAAAATATTCTTTTAATTTCATTAATGTCTTGTGCTACACTAATATTACCTTGCGCTATAAGAAACACCGTATTAGCTTGCAGTATACGCAACACTATTCTTGGATCGTTTTACAAAAAATTTTGATAATAGTTATTCTACGCAACATTGAGTTTATATATATATATATATTCAATTTATAAATGAAATATGGTTGGTTTCTGTTATACGAAACAACGAAGGATTCTTGCGCAACATGCAACCCTGACTTGGCTTGCGTTACACACAATCGTGACCTTCCTCGATAATGTGTGTTGTACGCAATACTGGGTTTTACTAAACAACGATATATTATTATAATATTGTTATGAACTAGACGTTATGAATAGTGTTAACTAAATTTTGAATTTTATTACATTATTATTCATCTTACACATTTCTAGATCATGGTATAAGAACAAAATAAATTGTTCGGGTAAAATAAGTATTTTTCAAAAAATGCAATTTTGCCGCATGTTGATGGCACACCCACATTAAATCAAGTTTTTAACATGTTTATAAGTTAAATTTGACAAAATAAAATTCTTCTTTTTAATCAAGATATAAAAATTTACATTAGAAAATGTTTTGATATTTTTCTGATAACTTTCATATTTTAATGAATAGTAAAAACACGCTATATTTTAATTAAAAACAACTTTTTTCATCATAATATCTTATGTGGTTAAATTATAATATTTAATGGTTTTAAATTATACATAGAATATATTTTTACCATTTAATATAATGTATGTAATTAGCATTGATTTTACCTTGAATTCGTAGGTTAAATCAATTCAATCTTTTGCAATGTTTTAAAGAAAAACCTGTTTTCTTTCAACAACAGGATTAATTTTAATTTAATTTCTGCAAATTTTGTGTATTGAATATGGAAAAATGGATTACATATTTGGAATCAGTGGATCCAAATTATGTTAATAAGCTTCTTTTTATTTTTTGGAATTATGAATAGTATCTACGGTATATTTTATTTTCCATAGTTAATGGTAAATCGGGTAATTAAGGGTAAATATAATATTTTAAACTTACCCTAACAAATGTAAAAATCCAATTTAATGACTAAAAGTCCACCCATATCACCTAAGGGTTGGATTAGATTCATTTAAATAAATTTCTTCAATGAAAATAATTTAAATATTATTAAAACCAAAGAATGTGACAACATGTCACTCTCGTAAATCTTATAAGTATAATAATTTTAATCTAGTTATAAACTTCATGAAACATCGAACATGGATATTCTCCAGAACGCTAATACAATTATCTACATCATAGGAATTTATTTAGAATTTTTCGGGAATAAATAATTTAATTTATTAATGACACAACGATGATGCAGTAATTATCTTATTAATGAAATATTGACATAATTAATTTTATAAATACCCAAATATATATAATTTGAGTCTTTTTATGAATTAAACTAATTTTCTAGGTTAATATGACTTTTTATTATTGATTTAATTAACTTTTTTTGAACTTATCATTCTGTTATGATTTTTACAAAAATCAATTACTAAATTGTGTCAAAATTGACATAAAATAGTTTTTAAAAAACATATTATATTATTAATTGATATTTTATTCCTAAAAATATAAGGATCGGCCAAATGACTTAGATAAGGTTATATATATTAATAATAAACAACATGGTGTTCTTTTGGCTTCTTATAGTATGTTAATTAACCTTATAGTGTAAGAACACAAGAAGACACGGTAAAAGTAAAATTATTTAACTTAATGTTAAAACTAAATTATAAGGGTAAAATAGGAACCTAAACATGTATAAATTATATTGGATTAGAGGATTTCGACCCATCCCCACCTTAGAATCGAAATAAATCAATTTTGAGCTATTTAAAACCGAACATGAATTTATAATAAAATAATAGTTTTTGTTTTTCCAAAGGAGCCCCTCTCCTCCATTATAAAAGGGCACCTCCTCCCTCTCTTCCTCACACAACTTTGAGCCTTCATGCTTGGCCAAACCCTGAAAAATTATCTTCTCAACTTCCCTAGAAACATGATAGATGTTATGGTCTTCTTCAAAGACCCATTTTAGTGCCCTAAAAGGAGGTCTCAAAAAAGCACTTCAATGAAGAGGTAATGTCCGTTATCGATTCTTTCATCTTTATTTCTTCTTCCACTTCTTCTTCTTAGTTTGTTTCATTATGAAGTAATAAAATCAGTATCACTCATATACCTATATGTTATTATAAGTATTAATAAACCCTATTTCACCATCAATCCATCCTACGGAAAAAGAAATCACCACGCGTGCGTACGTACGGAATACCGTCTCCACGCCGTGGTGTAATCTATTTTCCACCACCACCTTACATGGATGGGTATAATGGTGTAAAGAATAGATATACATAGCTATTAGAACATATTATTGATTATGATATATTGTATCATCCACTCCATTCAATTCAATAATTATGGAAACGATTTCATCGCTCATGCGTACGTACGAACTACCGTCTCCACGACACGATGAGATTCATTCTCCATGTTAACCATTTAAGAGTGATTATAAAGTATATATATGAAATAATAATGAAATATATGATATTATAAAGCTACTGTATTTATGTATATATGTATTTCATCTACATAATTCCATTCAACTCAATAAGGAAACGAAAACAGCTTTCATGCGTACGTACGGCCTACCGTCTCCTTGAACAGTGTATTTCATTCCATTTACTAATTTATTATATATATGTATATTCTGATTATATATATATATATATAAATCATGTTTTATATTCTGGAATTAAGTAATCATGATCTAAGTAATCATATGAATAATTACAAGTCAAAACACGGACGACAAATGAAACAATTTTACCCAAAAGGCTCTTTAACATGGAATTTAAAAAGAACGGGTAATATAAAGTCATAAGTGAACCATATATGATATCATAACAATAAATATTATTCTGTAATAAGTCAATGACATTATGTAAAACATTATACAGGAGGTTCAGACACTTACGAAACAAATCGGACCTAAGGTAAGGGAAATATCACAATCTCATTTTTATCCGAGATTGTTTATACTTTGAAATTTACTGGGGTGTATTTTATCATCCACATCCATGTTTCTTAAATATGTAATATTATTTCCATCCACCTAAAATTTTTTAATTCCAATTTTACCCTTCGGTGAGTTTTAGTAAAATATATGAAATGAATCTTTTGTCTTTTTTCATACGAGGTACTTTTTGACTTTTCCGACAAAAGTACGAAGAATGTTTTTTAACATATACCGAATGAATGTATTTTTAAAACATTATTTCCAAGATTCTTCCTTTACATGTTTTCATGTTTATTTTTAATCAACTTCTTTTAGTTATAATTTTATGACATGTTAAGAAATGAAAAGTGTTTTTTGAAGTAGAAAGGATATTTTCCTCGAGAATGGAGTTCAAGCGTTTTATCAAAATTTATTTTCTACATAAGATAATAAATGGTTTTGATTATATCCCTATTATTACATTGATTTGATTAGGTTGTGATGTAATTATTTTTATAAATTACTTTATCTTATATGAGTTTTTTGTGATGTCACGATGTTTAAGATTCCCATTTTTATTGCATAGGTTATGCTATGATGTATGGATTATGATTTTGTTGCACACATAAGAATGGTATCATTATGAGATGGGTGGGACATATATCTCCCTCCAATTCATTGGGTAAAGATTTTATATCTCATGAGAGAGACATGGCTGGAACGGTAGGTTATACCAGTTCAGTGAAACATGATTGAAACGAGGGTGACTCGGTTCAGAAATGGACTCTGTCCACTGAGATAGTCTTGGCAATGAGTCTTGACTAATAAGATATGATTCTCTATAATTATGTATGTATTCCCCAAAGTTTCATGTTTTATGTTATGATTATTTGTATTTCATTTCACTACTATGATTTAACCCATGTTATGAAATTATGCTGTCTTTTGCAGGTTATGACTTCCAAAATGTTATGTTCTTATGAATATGATGTGATTGATATTTCTTTTGTTTACCCTTTCTGAGCATTTGAGCTCACCCTTTTATGTTTTATTTTCCCCATGATATAAAGAAAGGTTTTAGGTAAGAAAAAAAAAGGAAGATTTTTATGGGAGATGTTGAAGATCTTTCACCACGATTAGAAGATTACGTTCTGAGTTTCCAAAGACACTAAACTATTACGGTTCTTGTGTGTGTGTTTTTGTTATGTACTAAGTATTCCGCAAAAGTAATGTAATGTCCATGTACGTCAGGCTTCGGGTCTCTACACAAGAGTTGGGGGGGGGGGGGTGTTGGGCAGATTAATGTGGGGAATGTGGTTAGGGATTTTCTCCCCGTTTAATGGGGAGTTGGGAAAATCAAGAGGATCCCCCCTCATTAATAATGGGAGTCAAGGATGTTTTCCTCTTTTCAAATTATTAGTGGGGTTAGGCCCCGTGTGTTCCCCATCTTATTTATTCTCCCATTGGTGGTTGAATTTGGGTGGGACCGACCACCATAACCTCTCATGGGAGGTTACAGTGTGCTGTCCCCCACCACTAACTCCCATGTGGAGGTTCTAGCTACCCAAACTCACATATGGCAGCAAAAAAATATAATAAAGTGTTGTACTTTATTTTATTATTTTTTTATAAAAAGGAAAAAACTAACTTTCATTCTTGACTCACTACCATTGAAGTGAATGTTTTCATAAGATAAAAAAAGTTATATGAGTTCAACGATTCCCTATGATTTCAATTCTGAGCACCAGTTCAAAAGTTATAAAAACCATCACGTACATTTATTTAACGTACCTGAACAAAACTTCAGAAATTGATTCTGGGCACACTGGTCATCAGAATCAAGCGCCATCAGAAACTTCAGACTCATAAAATTCTCATGTATTTATGAAAAAATAATTTCCAAGGGAAATACGGGTCTTTAAAATATCCCCACCTCCGGGATTTACCTCCCTATGGACTACAACTCGATCTAAAAGAACAAATCAGGGTACAGAGCCTGCATATGAGCCACCTTCTCCCATGTTCTCATCTGGAGGATACCGTTCTACCATCGAACGGCACCAGAGTTATCAACCATCCACTTAGGACCTTCTCCTGTCAATCCTCAATCTCTACTGGAACCTCAATTATATTCACTCCATCATCGATGTCCAGATCCTTGTGGTCGATTATGTGGAACGGGTCATGCACATATCTCCCTAGCTATGTTACGTGGAAGACATCATGAACAAGCTGCAACTGAGGTGGAAGAGCCAAGCGGTAATCCACCTAGCCTAATTTTCTAAGGACCTGGAATGGTTTGATGAATCGCGAATATAACTTGTCGTCTTGGCCAAATCACCATAGACCTCATCGAGGCGAGACACGTAGGAATATGTGGTTTCCATCCTTGTACTACGTAGGTCTCTATATCCTTACAGCATAAGACTTAACCCATCTATTTACAGTATTCATCTGCTCCTCAATGATATGCACCATCTCTGTGGTAGCCCGTACCATCTCTGGTCCCACTAGTGCTGACTCACCTGGGTCTTTCCAGCACATTGTCGATCTTCCAGGTCATCCGTACAACGCCTCAAAAGTTGTCATACTGATAATGGAGTGATAGCTATTGTTGTAGGGAAACTCCACCAAAGGCAAGTAATCCTCCAAGCTACGACCGAAGTCGAGGATGAATTAATGTACCTTGTCCACAAGGGTTTGGATGGTCCTCCCGGTCTGACCTTCCGTCTAAGGATGGAAGATGGTGCTCAAGCGAAGCTGTGTCGCGAAAGCTTCCTACAACCCCTTCCATAACCGGGAAGTGAACCTTGTGTGATGGACGGAAACAATAGAAAAAGGTACACCATGTAATCGCAATATCTCTTGCACGTAGTGGTGTCCCATGCTCTCTACTGAACCCTTCTATCTAATCAGTAAGAAGTGGGCTGACTTGGTGATTCGGTCGACGATCACCCAAATAAATTCGTGACACCTGGATGTACTTGGAAGACCTGTTATGAAGTCCATGTATACCCCATACCACTTCCACTCTAGGACCTCTAAGGGTGGAACCCAACCTTTTGGTACCTGGTGCTCTGCATTCACTTGCTGACATGTGAGGCATCTTGAGACAAACTCTACTACCTCCTTCTTCATACCTGGCCACCATTGCTGTTGTTGAAGGCAATGGTACATCTTCTCCACTCCTAGATGTACCACTAAAGTGGAAGTGTGGGTCTCCCTCAAAACGTCCTCCTGATGTGCAACTGGTACCAAGTTACGTCCTCTGAAGATAATGATGTTCTCCCCACCATCAAAAAATCAATCATGTGAATGTCCTTTGAATATCTGAGCACGTCGCGTCTCACACTCACGATCCCCATGTTGTGTCTCTCTGACTTGCTGAAGAAGTGGAGGAGTAACTATGAGAGACTGTAGATAGGTTGCTCTATCCGTATCCACAATGGTTATTAGTAAGGCAGCTAGCTACTCTGTCGCCTCTACTAGTAGATGAATTATAGTCCTCCTGCTGAGCGCATCTATGAAAATGTTCCCCTTCCCAGGAGTATAGACTATTTCGAAGTCATAGACATGGAAGAACTCAAGTGAACGCCATTGTCTCAGGTTCAGGTCCTTCTTAGATAAGATATACCTGAGACTATTGTGATCAGAGTACATGGTAAAACATTTACCCTCAAGCAGTATCGCCACATCTTCAAGATGAAGACCACTGCTACTAACTTCAGGTCATGGGTAGCGTAGTTCTACTCGTGTTGTATCAGCAGCCGAGATCCATATGTGATCACTGCTCGTTCCTTCATCAGGACACACCTAAGTCTGGTCCCTGATGCTTCGCAGTAATCATCGTACCCTACAACTTCCTCTGGAAGCCTCAAAATGGGGGCATGAGTCATCCCTTGCCTCAGCTCCTAAAAGCACTGCTGTATCCTCTCCGACCTCCCGAAGGGTTTCCCCTTCTTCTTCAAGGCTGATAGTGGTGCTGCAACTCTGGAGAATTCTAGGAGGAATCTCTGATAGTATCCAACCAAGGTCTACATCCTTCCCCCCCTTTGGGGGGTATTCTAGGAATCTTCTTTTGAAAAGATATCCCCATGTTCTCGCAATCATCATTGGAACTAAAAAATCAGAACTCCTACTACCATGAGGGTAAGGCTGGTCGACTCAATAGTGATTGGATGCACCCTCCTATGAATGAGTTTAACATGTGCTTCATGGTTTTCCTTTTTCACCGACTAAGGAAAACCTCATCCCAACATTGTAGATAACCACAACCATTTTTCCAAATACAGTCAATCTGTGTATGAACTGTGGTTTCCCAGTTCATACCCAAACTAATGTTGTAAATCCTCGATGCATCCACCATGAGGTTCAAACCGAAAATCTATCCTCAAGGGTCAGATCACACCATCGTCATATGTGTGATTACCATGTATCCTTCCAATGGTATCTATATAGGTGAGGGTCAAGTCAAGGATTTAATGAAAAACTATAAGTCTGGGACAAGATTCGTCGAAATAAGGAAGTATTGGTACCTTTGTCTATTGCTACGACAGCAAGTAGTAGACACAGACCATACCTCGAATCAATCTTACATCCCTTGGGTCACACTCCTTGACCGCATGCCTCTATTTTCTTCCCCTTCTCTCTAACTCCCTGAGCATTGTGGGGACTATATGGGTGGGTGGTGGCAACATGTTGAAATGTACAACAACTCATGCTGCTCTACTATCATGGATTCCACGTCTTCTTCCCAATAGATTCATCTGTCCTTAACACATCCCCTTCTCGAAACATTTTTACACGCTCAAGTCTCTGAGACTAGTGCCGGTTTCTTGCTTTCCCACTGATAACATTCACTAGCTGTATCTGCTCAGCCAAATAACCTTAAACCACAAAGGTTCTCTCTAGAATATTAACATAAGTATGAATGCATAGAGGAATAGTGCTGACTCGAATCTCCTTTAAACACACTTTACTCGGAAGTTCGAGCCCTGAAGCACTGATAGTACTGTATCCATCCAGTGAAAGGAATGATCTGTATTCCTCAATGAATACTCAGTTATTGACGCTTCGTCTTGACGAAGCTATAGAATTTCAAAGGAACACATAGTCACCTACACAATCCATTCCATAGCCGCCTGTGAGTCGGGATCGCCTCAGAACCTGAGGGGTACATGATGCTGATACATGTGTATGGCACTAATCCTACCAGATTCCTCTACGGGTACAGCCGGTTGCAACTGCTGACCAACATCTAGTGATATAGCTGAAACCCCACCTGGAAGTACTATCTTGGGTAATGGTCCACGTATAGAAGTCTTGTCACTTTTTAGTCCAACCTATTGGTCACTCATTGGAAAAAAAATAGAAGCTAAGATCACTATCTACTCTATGGGTGTCTCAACTAGGTGGAAAACTCTATCAATCACCTCCAGCTAGTCCTCTACTGCCTCAGAATCTGTCTCGACTCAAATCCTCAGAGGCCTCTATTGCTGAACTCATTTAATGCGCTCAGTTGGCTTTCAACATCTTCTAATGTAGTTGGTGGAATCTACTACCCAACAGGTGGTGGTGCTGCTGGTACACCACCCGAAGGTGCCAACATAGTAAGAGGGCCATGCACCAGAGCCTCATCCCTCGGTAGGGCCTCCATCGTGTAATCTCTCGAAAATCTAACTGGTTATCTGCGTGGAGGCATCCTGAACAGATGTGACATAGTCAAAAGTTATACTTGATGAGCTGACCTAGTTGAGCTGACATAAAGAAAAACTTTTGAAAACAAACACGCAATTTGGGATTTTGTGCACTGAGTCGTAAATCAGAATTCAGGGTCATGTTGTATGGATACATCGGTCTCCGCACCAACACTAGACTCCATTAACTGAAAACCACCCTCAGTCACCTCATCATTATTTCTTCACAGAAAGAAATATCAGCGTCCGAAGTTTTGTATTTGAACTGACTCCTCTAATAGACTATAGTGTGCTGGGATGACAACCAAGGTATTACAGGAGACCCGTGGGGTCAGATGACAAGTTCTATGGCCCGAGGAGGAGGGTTGTGATAAAAAATGTTTTAGTTAATTTTTTAATTAAATTACATTCGAATAATTATATTTCAATTCAAGTGATTTGGTAAATTAAAAAATTATTCATTTATTTACCGATATTAAAAAATTGAAATTTAAATACTTATCATATTATGTTTTGTAATAAACTATTTTTATTTAAGGTTTTCTGAGATTAGTTCGTGAAAAAAATTATTTTTATGAATTGTAAACTTATATTTCACTCATTAATCAAAATCATTTTACTAGATTTTGGATTGATGCATCACATTATATAATACATGATTAATAATAATGGAGAATTACCAGATTTGTACATTTATGTTACGTTATTTGTTATGGAAAATAGTGATTTAGTTTTTTTATCTCGATTGATTAAATATTAACTAATGTGTATTTATCAAAAGATTATTCATATAAAAACTATAATTCTTCCTTTGGTGGAAACTTATTTGATGGATGTGATCACATTATATTGAGATTGTTAAGGATATGGTGAGTATGAAATTTTATTACATATCTTGAAGATCTATATGATCCTATATAAATAGAATGTGAATTATGGATCACTACAAATAAATAATCTAAAGGTATATGTATTGATTTAAAATAATTAATCACATATTTTAAATTTTTTTGATGTAATGAAAAATAGAAACCGTATATAATATAGTATCATGTTTAATACTATAATGTATTCCACAAAGAGTATCCTAGAATTAAAAAGGATCATGTAGAATTTTTTTTAACATAATAATAATGTGACAACATATCAAGAATCCCTAATAGAATATCCATAAGATATCTATAGGGATTAAGGAATAAATTATATTTTCATTTGGACGAAGAGTTTAAACTCACTTTTGAATAAATTTTTTATACACTAGTCCAAATTATCAACAATAATGATAGATCAATGATAATTTTAAAAAAAAATTGAAAATAAGAAAGAAAATTATATATAAACATAAACTATAAAATATTATTGAAAACTCATTCAACCTACATCGAGTAGACCATTACTTCTTAAAAGTCGTTATATATATAATATTTCATTAAATATTAGTAAATTTATAATATAATAAAAATAAATCCTTATTTTAAAGTTAAATAAAAATTGATATCATAGTAATACCATATATATATATATATATTCATTGGAAATACAATTTTTATTTAAGGAATATAATTTTTAATGATTACCTAGATAAATATATAGTAGTCTGTATTGATGAAATTATTTTATATTCTCTAGGAAATTATGAACATGAGGTACATCAATATATTTTTATAATAAATTAGATATAGATAATGTCCATAAAATATTCATAAAGTGTGTATTTTTGAACAAAAAAGCCACATTTATTAAGAATGGTATCATAATTGAGAAGATAATTTAATATATTTGAAAGGCCAAGAGTAATAATCCTATATGATTTGTATAGATTGATTGTTCATAGAGATAATATGGGTTTTAATGATGTTGTGTGTGTGATTTATAATTTCCCCCTAGAAAACTATTTATGGCAACATAGAATAGATTAATGTATTTCAAAATAATTGAATATGATGAAATCATTACATATCTAAATAAGATTATTACAAATACACATATACTAACAGTAACAAAAATTTGTGATATGTTTTTAAAATAAATAATTATTTCAAATATTTTGTTGGTTTATTAATCCTTAAAAATGAATCTCCAAATACCTATATGTCCTTATAAATACTAATATATTAATTAAAATACATAAATAAAAATCTATTGACCAAAATTTTGATAATAATACTAAATATATATAGTCATTAAAATTATATATTAATGTGTTAAATGTATACATTATACTATTTTTTAAAATATACATTAACAGGAAATATATTTTCATTATATCATAAATTGAAATATAATTAATAAATGACTATCACTACCTAATCCAACAAAACCTTAAGGAGGTGAATAAAATATCATATTATCATTAAATAAATAGACCTAATACCATATCCATTTTGTGGTAATTGAAATATATTTTTGTGGATATGCCTTGGATGGATATGGATATCATAATGGTGAGAGAGACTTAGTAGCATTCCCAAATTCTTACTATACCTACTCATTCAAAAAACAAAAAAAAAACAAAAGAGAATGATGATTTTGAGTTTCATTATAATGTGAGGGAAATAATGGATGGGAATAATAAAAAATTAAACATAAATAAAGAGAGTTATACGATTTATAAATGGAACATTTGTGAAATAATGTAAATGGATAATGAACAATCAACTTAAAAATTGAAAACAATTTAATTATTCTCTTTCCAAAATGAATGGAAATGAATTTATTATATATTTAAGAACCCATATGGTCTAAAAACATGATGAAATATATTTTAGTTTATATATAATGTTTATTTCCATGAAAATATGTTTTACAAAAGTATGAATAGTTAATGGGTAGGATACAAAAATGATATGTTGAAAAATGGAAGTGAATAAAAATCTCCATGAGAATTGACATGGGTATTCAAAAAAACTAATGGATCCAATTATATATATATATATAATTTGGTTGGAACAAATAATAATAATATTCAATTAATGACCCTTTGGGTATATTTATTACTTGATCATCTTACTATATGTATATATTTCATACTATGTTGATGAAATATGAAGATCTATAATTGATCATATTTTAATTAGTTACAATGATCAAATATATGATCATGATTAATGTTCAACATTTATTTTCCAATGTTGATGAAATTCATATAAAATATTACTGCAATAATGATGGTCAATGTGGGAGTATTATCTTAATATTAATACATAAGTTGGGATTACATAATGAACATTACCAGAGGCTTGGATTAATATATTGAATTATAAGACATCTCATATAACAATAATTTTTCCTCATTTACATTACTGACCCACATAAATATTTAGATACACATATAAGATGTTATTCTAGATACCATGGTGTTGGGTTGAATTTTTAAAATTAGTTTTATGGATCTAAACAATGTTAATGAAATAAATTATTATGTCAAATAAATTATAGAGATCGTTTAATGTGGATTATATGAATATGAAATCAATAATAAATATCATCTAACACAGAACATGTTTGACACTAAAGATAAATATTTACATTAAATATCACCTTATAATAGAATCATATGGTTTCAAAATAAGGGAAATCTATATCATTTGAACAATATCAATTTTTTATGAATAATCATATTTTTAATGTATAATAATTATTAGAACACAAATAGATCCATGGTAAAGTGAAATAATTTTCACACATTTCCCTCCCAAGGAATTAAATACATAGTAACCTTAATATATTGAATATGGAGATAGTGAAATTATTGATTGACCAATTTTATGTGTATTAATGGTATATAACATTGTGTTTTAAATAAAAATAATAATAGAAAAAATTAACATTCCTTTTTACTATACATGAAAATAAAATGAAAAAGAGGCCGCATGGGAACTATAGAATCAAAAATAAAAAGGTAATCACAAATATTCTAGATTTAATTTTTCAATTCAAATTTTATAGCGGAAAATTTTATAGGATATGAAATATGTATTGTAATATTTATAATATAAAACATGTTATTCTTATTATACATATTCACATTATATTTAGTTATATAGTATAATAAAAATCATATTCCATATAAAATAAATACATGAAAAATGTTATTTCATAAACATATAACATTAAATTTTTAAGATAAAAATGATTAATAAAACATAAATAGTATAATATGAAAATAATTTTTGATATAAATATTAAAAATGTAATGAGTAATACGATTAATGTTCATAACATTTGTGGGTAATTTTAATCTTAAGACCTAACTTTGTTAGAGGTTTTATTAATTTAATTATAGGAAACAGTTAATATTATTTAGAAAAATGAAACAATGATTTTGGCATGATTATGATGTTTTTTCTAATGACCACAGTTTTCATAGTGTTTATTATTTTGAAATATGTATAATGAATACATGTAGTAAAAAATAGTATTCACCATGTGTAATTTTTGAGGTCGTTGGGTATGTGGATCATGCTAGTGTAATTTGAAACTTGTCCAGTGCCTAATAGAGGGGATAATAGTCTCTTGATGAAATTGAAAAGGTTTTTCTATTATATGATACCTACCAAATACAATTCTATATATATAAATATACTAGTTTTATGAAATTTAATTATTTTTAAATTTTATTATGATATTATTAACATGGATTCCAATACAAATTTTATGGATCATCTCTTCAATTATTATAAAAATCACGGAAATGATTTTCAAAATTGTAAAAGTTTCGTGTTTCTTATGAATTAGTGTTATATATGAGTATATTGGAAAATATAATTTATTATAGATGGTGTAATTATTTATTTCAAAATCATATTTTTATCTTGATTATATTAATATCATATATTGTGAATTGACTTGAAAAGACTCTAACTGAATATTAATGTTTATTGATTATTTTGAAATGATTATAAAATCATTAAAATTATATATTAATCCCTATGAATGATATATATTATATTATATAATTAATTGTCTCTGTATAAGTCGTTTTAAATTCCTAAACTTACCTTCGCGTCCCATAAATAGAGAAAAAATTGTTATCCTGAAAATGGATATAATGAGTAAATGAGAGGGTAAAAATTTTGAAAATAGAAAAAATGAAAATTAATATAATATAAATAACATTTGATGAATATATATATATATAAATTTATATAATAGATTATATTTATATTACATATTTTTTTCATTTTTCATATGAAAATGGATTTATATTAATTAAATCATTTAAATAATTCCTTGGTTTAAATCCACTCACAAATGGGAGAAATACAAATAATTTATTGAATAAAATTGAGCACTCTAACAATTCAGAACCTACAAATAACATCATATATTTTCACACTTTTTCATGATCTTATATTTTTCAATTATTATTATTTTAATTATTATTATTGTGCATGATAAATGGGGTCTATTAACGATATTTAAATAATATGTATCATGCCATTCAATATTTATTTCTTCATAGAATACCTATAAAATTATTGTATCCAAAATTAATTAATTAATATTATATCATCAATAATATAATATGTTTTTATAATTATGTTACTAACTTTTTCAACAACCTTTCTATCAAATGGGAATAGAAACTATCATTTTTGTGTATGTATATACTGTTATCTCTGTGACTGATATATTTCATTTTTTGAAGAAATTTTTCTTAGATGGTTATAAAATGTAATAAAATCAATTTGAATAAAATATGATCAATTAATAATATTATATAAATGTAATATTATATTCATATATTTTTTATTACTCATTTGATCATTATAGCATGCAATAATTTAGGTGAGTTTACCACCCACGTGGGTAACATTATAAGGATTATAAAATGAATGATAATGGAATATTTAATATTATTAATATTATATAATAATACAATATTAATGAACAGATTTATATTTCTGGTATGATTTAACTATTACAAATTTTTAAGGATATAAACCACCAACCAAAAACAATCAGGTAACTGAAACAGTAATATCAAATTATAGTGAGTTAAAAATTAATTACTAATAAATGAAGGATAAAATGTAATAAATGGAATATATATGGTTTTATAAGAATTCATATATTTCCATAAATAGTTAATAATTAATTTCAATTTATCATATATATAGATAATATGAAATTTGAGTCATGTAAAACTTGGGATAAGGGTTTCACGTCTTACCTTTTTATTTTGAAGAAATATTCCATCTTCCCAACTACTTCCATTAATGTAATCTATAAAAATTTAAATTATATTTAATATTGTGAATATATTTGTTTTCATATATTTTTTAAAAAATATGTTCTTTTAAATAATTTAATTTTTAAAAATTTATATAGATAGCGAGGGTTTATTCTACATACCCAATTTTTTTCAAGATTAATAATGATAAATTTTAAATGAAGGAATTTAGTTTATTTTTCCATAAAAAATGTATATATTTTTTTATACTCTGGTTATATATTTATATTAATTGTTTCTATTGCATTTCCATGTATTTTAAAATGAATATGACTAAGGGAATCTATTTTATAATATAATAGTGATTTATTTAATATTTGGAGTGTAAAGTTTATCATCATTGTAAATGTTTCAGAAACATTTTTAATGTTTTATTATAATATTATGAATATTTATTTAAAGAAATTATATGAAATATTTAGTTTTCATATTTATGTATTGAAATGAATCTTATATTAATTTTACAAACATTTTAATTTTGATAATTAACCAATATATTAAATTGAATATTTGTTTTTATAGTTTCTCAAAAATGTATCTTACCACCATCATAAGTGTTAATTTAATTAAATAATACATTTTAATATTAATAAGTTATTTTAAAATATATCCATTCTCTCATTATTCTAGAAGATATAATATTAAATATTATAAAATTAAGAAATATGTTTTCTTTATGTTTTCAATAATAATGGTCATCTTATCTTCTAAATGTATATTAATCTATTTAAAATTCCATTTTTGAATAACAATCCATAATAGGTAATATAATCAATAATAAAATACTCATTATTAAATTAAATGTCTATGATCATGATGATATTGTTTTTACATGGGAAAATATTGACATTTTCTTCTAGTTATCAAATATATTTATTTCGGTTGAATATGTATTAATTGATTATGCATACTTTTTCTACAATAACATAATTAGTAATTTTGAGCAATAAAAGACATCCTATATATCCCATCAATACATCCATATGTATAATGAGAAGAAAATGTTTTGATATATGGTGTATAACATACCAATTTACTTATATTGTGCTGGTACAATCCATGAGGAATGGATTGGTATTTTTGAATGTATATTTTTTATCCTTATGAATTAATTTAATGTTACTAATGTGATTATTTACGTTTTAATGTATTATATGGACATAGTACCATTTTTATGATAGTATAAAAATTCAATATCTGATAATTAATTGCCTATATAATATTTACTCATGATTTAATTATTATATGAAGGATTATACTACACATTATTTCAAACTAATCATCTTATTTCCACCTCTATTATGTTTTCCTTTCACATGGTTCCAATGAAGAATTTATGCATGATTTTAGTGATATACTCGAAGGAAATAACATTTTTCCACTAGAATAATTTGTTTTACTTACTTTATTGAAATGAAAGTTGTGAATCATAAAAGTATCATGTATTCTATTCCATCTTAAATATTAGATCATCGAGTATGAGATATCATTTATATATTTATATAATCATTAAATAACCACATGATCTGGGTTACAATATTAGGCATGTTATAAGGAATAAGCCTCTCATTTTACACGTTTATATGTAAAATGGGATACACTTCCATCCAGAGTATGGAACAATATGGTAGAATTAATATCACATGACCAATATGTATTTAAGTGGGATTTGGTTTTTAAAAATTACCTATAATATATGATAATTCTCATTTATTCCAATTAAGGTAACCACGGTGACTCTAATGTAAGAGATTATATGAATAAATATGGAGTAGATAACACATGTAAATATTTAGTGTGAAATTTAGTTGAGGTGTTTTCTTATTAGAAATGATGCGATATAATATACAGTAGAGGTCAATATAGTGTAAATAGATGAGTATATATATATGAATCACACCAGGGATTAACACACAATTGTCAATTTATTTTTACTAAAACATGATCGTGTTTGATAATAACTATGAGGTGGGTCGTTTAATAAGTGGTGATATTTTAAAATTTCTTACCACTTTTATATTAACTAATATATATTTTTTCAGTTTTCTTTACATTCCTATATTATAAATCTCAACAACATATTATATGTTATGTTAGGAATGTAAATCCATGTATGCAATATATAAAATGGTATCCCCAGTTATTGGTGACTATATCATTTTCATGAATAATCCATTTATTTTGAGGAAATTCATTATTAAATGATGTGAATAAAATAATATATAACTTAAAGTTCACTAATTTAATTACTCGATATGAAATTATAATTACACCATTCAATTGAAATGTTTTCTTATCAAAATTATTCAATAAATGATATGAAACTTTTATTATCAGCACACTAAAATTCGTCTACAAATATTTCAACTGATGACATTGTGTAGTATCTAAGTATATAGCACATTATACTATCTCCCATTATACTCTATCTAGAGAACCTCCATACATTGAACCTATGAAATATTCTCCACGTGATAAACAATAAAATACACATGAAAAAATGTTTGAAATAAATATCTATTAAAAAATATATTAAAAATCTATGGACAACGAATATATCCAATTATACTGTATATAAACTCTTTAACATTCCTATTCTTCATTAAAATAATAGATACTAAGAATAATCAAAATTATTCAAATCATAAACATAGTATATAATATATCTATCTAGAAAAACTCATACAACAGTTTGGAGCTCCATTTCCCTAGTATGAAGAGTGAATATACAATTTATAATTGCACCATAATATATAGTAACATAATAATTTTAATTTGGCCGAAGAAAAAATGTGTTTTCATGCTCATCCAAAACTCAAATTTTGAATATACCACATAAATCAACATCACATTATGTTTCTCATGTTTCATATAATACTTTTAATGATTCATTAAAAATACAAAAACATCTCTTTTCTTCAAACATCCATAAAATAATCTTATTCAAACATCTTCAATCATACATAACAATGTAATGATAAAAAACATTGAAATTAATGGATGAAAATTGATACACTATAAATATTTTCAATTATTTTAAGTGATTAACCATATTAATATTAGTAAATTCCTGTCTTCTTAATTGAAATTGTAATTTTAAAAAATTCACTAGTTATATGTCTTGTTGTCTATATAGAATTATCTTCCAAATAAATTTATATGAGATTTTATGGTTTTAACTATTTTATGGAAACAAAGATGAATCCTCTGTAAACCCAATCTCATATATTTCATCACATTGAAATTTGATCATAATACATAGATTTTTATATCTTCATTAAACCATCTTTCGGATTAAATTTTCTTACTCTATCTAATGTTATTTAGTGTTATAAATTTTTCTATATAGTTTTACAAACCAACTTGTTTGATTTTTTTGACATTTATTGGTGGATTTGATCTGATAATATTTATACCGCAACATCATTAATCACCTCAAAATTATATATATGTATTCCGATGATTAGTTTTTGAAAAAATATGAAAACCAAAACAAGTAAAAAACAAATATATTAACCATTAGAAGAGATAAAAAATGTTATTAAAGTCATAAATATTATTATAATTAACATGAACCATATGTAGCCCGTAATTAAGAGTGGTTACCATGGTATCTAGTTAATTCATTTGAATATCATCAAAATGATCAGATATGTTTTCTATGGTCTGTATGTATTCCTCCATGTTAATCAATCTTTCATTGAAATATCATTCCATTTTTTTTCCTTTTTATTGATCAACACCATTTCCTCTTCATGAATGGAAACTATAATCATTCACTTGTATTTATTGTCGATAAAATAAATCAAATAATGAAATTGATTTACTCTTATTAAATTACATCAAGGAGAGTATAATGAGTTCCAAACATTCCCTATTATCAAATTCAACCATTCTATCCCTATTTTATGTCTTTGACCACCATTGATTCAATTTTTCTTGAGAGTGACTTCCCCAGCAGGATCCTTGATTTTGATGCAATGACCTAGTTCAGATGACTTATAATAAAATATCATATCTCATTCAATAATTGTTGTTTATTCAAATTTTATGTTATTACCATAATCATTTTACAAACCTAAAGAAAAGGCTATATTTTTTTGAAATATTCATGTATTCATTGGAAGTTCTATCTTGTTCCCCAAATGAGCTGGAAAATTCCAAGAGACAAAATTTCCATACACTCTATTCCTTGATCGACACTCGAAATTCAAGGACCCTCAAGAGTGTTGCTCATAATCTGTCATGGGTTGGGAGTTTTCTTCTTTTACATTTAGTTTTTTGTCCTCAGAAGAGCATGTCTTTACTTACATTCATTTCCACCTTGTAACATATGCTTTCCATTATGTAGGATTGATATCTCCATACTATTTTTATTCAATATACATAAACTATTATGTATTTTAATATTCCAGGACGATTATCATTCGTCTAGCTAAAACAACCTTGATGATAGAGTAACCATAAATCATTGTGAATCAGGAAACTCTGATATCACTCATGAGTCTAAATGGGTTCTTCAGTGCAATAGGAAACAACGTAATCGACCTCCAATCAATTATCCATTCATCCAAACATTATCGTATCCTCAATAAATGATCCCTATTCGTGGATGAGATGCTTAATTATTTTAATATCCTCTAAATTAATCTTCAATTTAGGAAAAAATCAACAACTCAAGGATTTGAATTCATAATACATAGATTGTCTTGAAGAATAAGTAACAAATTCCTTAAAAAATATAAGACCTATAGGGATTTAAATTGGAATAACTTTCTCGATCAACTAACAAGGGAAATATATACCTTTGATATCCCTTAACAAATTCTATCATGAATTAATTGAGGGTTCCAAAAAACATCTAGTCAAGAAATACATTTTACAAGACTTAATTACAACCGTATAATTGAAATTAAATTCATCCCCAACAATAATACAGAACCATTAATCTAGTTTCTTAGAAACATTGACCCTGACACATGGATATGGATAAATTGGATGGAAAAACCTATTTGTGCTACTTAATGAACACAAGAAACAACCTGCTATATTATCCAACATATAGTTCATTGGTAGATTTTGAAAAGGAATAAAATGTTTCAATATACATACTCACATTACAATACTCAGAGCATCATGCATCATATAAAACTCATATGTCCATAGAAAGAAACAGAAGTGGGATCTGTTAAAAAAATATGGAAACTATAGACCAATCAATGATAAAATCATTGACCAAGATTAATTGGATCATTATGCATCACTTTTTAGAAAGACCAATAGTCACATTTTTAGGTAAATGTAATCATTTCAAAAATATATATCAAAGGAACTATGTAATGGTATATACCATCAAATATGGGTCGTAAGTGTAAGGGGGTAGAGTTGAGGCCTACTTGAATTATAATGTCGAAATCGTACGATGAGGAAAAAATTCCATGAGATTCAGAGAACTAGAGATAAAAACAGTGTTATGGAAGGGAGGTATATAATCTATGGTGTAAAATGGGATGAAGGAAATAGTTCATGGCCCAATGAAAGATGATGGAAGTACTCCCCCCCCATGGATGGGAGAGGATCTATAGTGTAAACCATAAAATGAGGACATATATTAGAGAGCTATATAAGAAGTGGTGATCCCAACATATTTTCTATAACACCCTTGGTGAAATAATGATATCAATCAAAGTAAAACCTGTAACAAAAAAATCACCATTACCATTGGAATCTTTTATATAGTACTTTCAGATATATGGACATCAATGATGAAATATTTATCAATCTATGTGACTTAATATCTTATGGTATTTATATTTATTTTAATGAAATCTTCTACACTGATGTAAATTATCCTCTTCGAAAAATTCACTAAGATGGACCATCATCTGAAGGGAAGGATTTTATAGAAATTTTAAGGCCCATATTAATTTATAATGTACACAATCTTTTTATTTCATTCAATTTTTAGTTTAAATGTATAAGTAATGCCTAATGTGAATACCACTTTCGGTTTGGTGTTTATTGGGGTTAAACATTGATTATTTGGACCCTAGAGAAAATATTTTTGGAAAATAATTGTGGTCCGTATGGTTTGTAAAATCTTAGATGGGTTGGACAAACTATTACGAATAACCATGCATGGAATGTAATTGGGATCTACATGCCATTTTGTTTTAGGATAATTGATTTCCTAGAGGTTCACATCCATGTGATGGAATCTTTAGTTTTTATTATTGTTGTAGTAAATATTTGTGAATGGTTTTTCAAACAGTGTTTTGAAACCATGTTATGTACCCCACATTACTAATGTAGGTTCTCGGTTAATGCAACTTTAGGCCAACTGTGCTTCCAAATCGTATGACCTAGTATTTTGGGTGACATTAAAAAATTCTCATTAATGTTTTTTCAAAAAACCTTTTTTTATTTTCTTCATTTATATAGTATTAAACTAATTAAATATCCCATTGAATACATATTTTACTTTTTGATCCTGTTTATCTATCTGGACTCAAAATCATGCAATGACTATTTTGATGGATCCACACTTGTGGGTACCAAATTCAATTTTCTTATGTTTTTCTTCATGGGATCAGATGCATTACTTAGGTTCAAATTAATATACCTCATTTTTAGTGTTTTAATTGGTTTTTTTTACCCCATTCTGTATCAATTCAATAGTTGATAATGGATGTACAATCCACTATGGACCTTTGGTAGTTGGTTTATTGAATATACATTAAATTACAAGTGTTAATAAATATATATATATATATTCTAATTTTTCATGAACCATATTTTCATAGCATCACCTTTGAAATGAAATTTAATCCTTATTTAAAATGAATTTTTATGGATGATATAAATAATGAGGAATATTGATAAATTTTTAATTGTTTTTAAAGAGAAATTAAATCCACCCATTGGGGTCATAGTAAAATTAACTGGACCACCATTGATGGAATATTGATTGATCAATTATAAGAGCTTCGTATACCCCTAGCTATGGGATGTATGTTGATGAATTTAATATTAAATTTTATTCTATTAATAACGAAGTTATTTAATGGAATGGAAAAAAATGTCACTGGGATATGGCCATGTAATCTCTTTTTTAGCATGAGTAGACTGATATAATGAATTCCAAAAGTCAGACAACAACAATACCTTTGAATAACATTTCCTATGACTTCATGTGAGAGAGGGTCTAAATCAACTATATGTTATAATGTGGATTAAAAACACACCCAAGAGGTAGGGATTTAGTATACAACTAGATGATCTAGGCAAGGATGTTTTCATATCCATTGTAGTCAGATGATAGGTTTTTCATGATAATATATAATATTTGGTCATGGTAGCCATGATGTATCATAATACCTACGATCTAGCAACATATACAAAATTATACTCACACCTGAGGACTATAATCCTAAACCTTCTACTATAAGAGAACTTATTATTTTCAAATCTACATTATCATGTGATCTTTTTTATACAATCACATCTCATATCATTATATATTATCAATTATAAAGAGAGTTAGGATATGCAGTTTTTTCATAAGATGAATTAATGTTGAATAATACATTGTTGATGATTATATTAGTTCATGGATTTACCCCTACATATTGATGGGGGTCACATCCTATGGGGAATGTGTTTCCTCTAGAAGATAGTATTTTAAATATTTCTAAGTATATACTGGTTGGTTCCCTTTCATTATTTTATTGATTTATGTCTCAGAACTAGGAAAATCACATCACAAGAGGGAATATTGTTTATTCAAAAATGGTTCATGGGATGTCCAGGAAAGTTGAGATGGACTATTTCTTCATGGTAAAGGAGGGAAGAAATCCAAGATCATGAGCATATGTATACATGATCTGGGAAACCCCCATGCAAGTTTCACTCAAGTGGTTGATTATTTTATGGATTTTTAATGAGTAACGTTTCTGAACTACCACTATTTAGATTGGTATAGTTATCAATTGATCTAGTTCTAAGATAATCCAATGATTCCAATCCTCTTTACAGGAAGGATACTAATGAGATGTAATATCTCAAGAGGAATCTTTTGTGTTTAGAGGATAGGGGGTTTATTTTTCTGAGTATTTTTTTGAGGAGATCGCTAGAAACTTTTAGTTAAATGTTATACATTAAACTTAGCCTATCTATATATTATTACAAACTCATCCACTTTATAGTAAACAATATTACCCTCTACTATTGATAAATTATCTCATTAACAATCATCGAGGAGATCATGTATTTTAAATAATTTATACAATATCTTCTTATCATTATTTGTGTGTTAGACAATCAAATATAAATCACACTAAATTTTGTAGTAGGTATAGACTATATAAGTATTTGGTTATAATTTTTGGTCTCTAGAATGTCATAGTAGTTTTTTGGGTGATGATGAACCATGTTTTTCATCATTATCCCAATTAGTTTGTTATGGTATTTTTGGATGATATCATTGTGAATTCAAACAATCGACATGGCCAATCCAATAATCTTGAGATATTGTATGATACACTAATAGAGCATCTATCATTTTCTATAATTAAAAAATCAAACATCTAGATTGATTAAATTCACTTGATGTGTCACATTATCTCATATAAATGGGTATTAGTTGACCTATATAAGGTGAGATTTGTTGTTTCATGTGAACAACCAAATAAAGTATTTGATAAACGGTCATTCTTTGGGTAGGGTGTATATTACAATTATTTTATATAGGACCTAAAATCCGTAGTAGTCCTGATCATGGGATTTACTAATAATGTAATGAGGTATAAATTTATAGAATAATATGATTTAGCCTTTCACCTAGAGAAAGTGATATTGAATTCATCACCATGATTGGTTTTCCTAGAGATTAGATAGAGTTACACTATTTAGTTAGATTCATTGGGAAATGAAATTAGAGCTATTATAATGTGAGAGGATAGAGTCTTGGCATATGGGTTTGGTAGTTGAGGTCTTACCTGTGGAATTACCTAAAAAAATCTTTATTTAATTTTAGTTGTTAATGTTATTATTATTTGAGACAATAATTAAATGGAGATTCTTTAGTGGTGTAAATGGAGCACAAATTCCTAAATAAATTATTTACAATGTGTGATATGAATCCAAGGAAGTGAATGATGGTTGATTACCTCTTGTTTTCGACTTCAATCACTCATATATTATTGGGGAAGATAATGAATTATCTGATGCACTGAGCATGAGGAAATAGATAGGGAAATTTATGAGTTGTTAGCCCTATAAGAGAGTATTTCATGTGAGGTATATCATTCTTGATGGACAGTAGGAGAGGATGAAAATTCAATGCATACATGGTTGTGTATGGGCTTCAGCTGATATGTGTGAAGAGATGATGCAAGATTTTCGTCGTTTACATTGGGAATTTTATAATTGAATCAACAAGATTAATATAGATATACATATCTAATAGTTGTTAAAATGTATGAAAATATATGATGTTGGTTATATCATGATGTTTTACACCAATGAGTCGGAGATGTCAAACCTCCAACAACCTATAATTTTTAAATGTGTCAATGTTATGATGGATTTTGTGACATGGTTAATAAGGTCACCAATAGAAAATAATTTAGTTAGGAAATTTATATATTGGCTATGAAATGATTCCCATTTACTACCTATCAAAGATACCTTTTTATGTGATGAGATATGTAGGTTGTTTGTCCATGATATAGTATGACTTCAACGGGTCCCTCGTACTATTATTTAATATTGGTATGTATGGATCACTTCATTTTTTTTGAATGTGTGGAAGAGGGAATTGGGAGTATATGTTATTCTCTATAGATAATAACTCATTCAGAATGATCTCTACTAAGAAAGTATAATACATGTGCTTGAGGATAAAATTTTTTAATACATCCGTGATTTTGGATGCTCTTGGGAGGGGTGCATACCCCTCATGAATTCACAAACAATAATAGATTTTATGATACTATATTGATAGAACACTAAATGGAATTATACAGTATGACTTTCCGATCAATCATATTCGGGAAAGAGGTATGATTTTCATGTATTTTTGACCTAATCTCAAACAATATACTATCAGAGAGAATCAGTCGATTTAGAAGTAGATGAATATTATACATTCTTGAAGACAGTCTTATATTGACCACTGATGAATACCGATATCATTTAATGCAAGGGGTCATCACTTTTTATAAGTCACACCAAGGTAGGGACACAAGAGGATCAGGAGATAAGGATAACATTCAAATTGATATGTCTGTTTGTCTGATATTCTAGAGATAGTAAGTCAAATATCCTATCTATTTTTGTTACCTCAAATTTACCAAGACATGAACAGTGTCTTCCACATATATCAGTAGAGCTATAATCATTTAAACATGTATCCTGAATTTCAAATAGAGAAGGTTGAGTTACTGGTAGATGAATCCTTCAGGGAGCATAATAATCATATTTTGTACAGTATTAGGAATGTTAACAAAGGGTTTTCAATTGTACCTTCTTACCTTCCAATCTGTTGGAAAATGATAACGTCATTCATGTGTATATGTGGACCACCACAACCATTCTGTGATTTGATTAGTTTTTCATTCATAATTTCATGGATTGAAATAATTATGGCTATAATGAATATATTTGATATATTTGATATAATAATGCTCTATATTGGTGATTTTTTTTTTTTATTTTTTTCAATCCATAATTCAATAAATATGAACAACATTTAGACATATTTACAACTAACCATCTTCATAAATTATGACAATCAATTTTATGTCTCTAAAAATTATTGCATATTAAATATATTAAATATTAATATATATGATATTATAATCATGAATAATATTATTACGATTATGTAATAATGATCAATGTATAATTAAATAATCTAATGGACCAAAACATACCTGAAAAATGATTTAGTTGTCACTTGGAATTGTGATTAATAAAAATTTAATGAATATATTATAAAAGATATATGTAAATCATATATGGTATGATATATATTATTTGGCTATTTTATTTTATTTATAATAAAGATAAATTTATTATATAAGATGTTCGAACATTTCGCCAAAGGTCTGACATGAGTGAATGGGTTTTCATCTCACTTTTATATCAGTGAGACACATAACATAATCACCACAAGTTTCTTATATGCAGTGTACATACATATCAAAATTCTATTTAATTATAAATATTATAAAAATATTCATATTTATATATCAAATTAATATTCATTCATTCTTGTGGATTACACTGAACATTTTACCAAAGCACTAAGGGGTTTCTGATATAATACTATTTTTACCTGGATAGTTTTCCGTTTAATATCCATTATATGAAATTATATAATCCTTATATAAGTATTATATTTAATATTTATTTTCAACTTTAAATATTTTTATAATACTTATATACATTTCATTTCCCACTCAATAAATATTATCAGAGACTGAGAAAATATTTTTGAGGGTAACTAACTATGTTTTACTACAAGATAAGGATCCTTTTTATTCAAAATACCTGTTCTTATAAATGTTTTTGTCAATTATTTACTAATATTATTTTTTTCCTAAAAAACTATTTTTCATGATTTTATATTTCTAATTTTTTAAAATGAATATTCATTTAATTTTCCGAATTAGAAACATTTTGACAACTTACAAAAATTTGAATTGAATGTTTTATTTTAAATTTTACAAGTGGAATAATATTTTTTAATTATATGAAAACTCAATGTTATGAATCTTAATATAAATATTTCTATGGTTCTTTTAGATAAAATTTTATTTCAGAAATTTTTTTTAGTATTTTTATTTCAAGGGATATTTTAAAAGAAGAAAATTTCTTTCTAACAAGATATATTTCAGTGATATTTTAATGGTATTTTCATAAGTTAATACAATTAGAAATTAATTATTATTTACATGTGATATGATCTAATGATAAAATTCATACATATTATATGGATTATTAATGTTATTTTTATAAAGCCCATTTATTTACCATGGTTTATCCTATTGTGAGTCCATGGGATTTTGATTAAACCGATTTTCATTTCACGAGTTATGATGTAATGATTTTATGAATCTTTTATTTTCATTTGGAACACATATTTGTGGTCATCATTAGGTGTTATAAGGTCACATTATAAACCTAGGATGAGGGTTATGGTTTTATCAGGGATGTTTGTTATGTTATATATAATAATGAAGATAATAATTTCATGAAGTACTAGTTTTACAGGTATCATATATCCTTTCATTGAATTGTGTAATGATTGAAATATATTTATAAATATAAGAATATATTTGGTAGTCAAAAAATTTAAGGATGGGGCTTCGAACCCTATGATTTAATTGGGGGTGATACTTGATTATATTTATGGGATTGGAAAGGAACACTCTATACAATTATTTTTATAGAATTGTAAGATGACATAAATAAAAAGAATTCACCTTTATTATTAACCAATTCTAGGTCATCTAGAAAATTTATTCTCTCATAGTCTATATTTTTTTTATCACTTTATGTTTCGAATTTACTGAACATCCAATATTTCTGAAATAAATCTTGTTTTTATCATTCAAAAGTATTATACGGTTTTCAATTGTAATTATCAGGTTTCTAAACCCTTATGATCATTATATATTCATGTTATCTTTTATATCACCTTTATTTATAATTATGGATCATCCATTCTCACACTTTCATATCTTTACCTTCCAATGGTTATGAAGATAAGGTATTAAGTTTGATATCGATAATAAGGTTTTAGTTATGAAAAAAATAATTGGTGGAACATATGAAACTATTTTCTATGTTTCCATGTTTCCAAATATAATATAACCCCACTATTGTTTCAAGGATTGGTTTTCAATTTATTGAATTATAATACTATAACATATAACATCTTTTTATAAAATGTGTGGGTCAAAATAAAAATGTTTTAACATGGAAATTTTATGTATTATTGAAAGTGGACATTCTCATCACTAATGAGCTCAATTAATGTTTTTAATAATATTTTAGAGTATAAATATGTTTCAACAACATTTGATATGATATTTCACTGATGATATAAGTACTAGTTTGAGATGTGTTCAAGATTAGAAGATGATTTCTAAAATAACCATTATGTTGTCTGGGTAAAAACTATCATGTGTTTCGTAGCCACATGAAAAGGAAATTAAGTGATTTTATTGAAATATGGTTTCATTATGATATTTTTTAGAGATGAAAGGAAATTTTTATTAGGAAAATGAACAATGGGTAAGTGAGTTTATGAAATAGATTATAAAAATTTACTGAAATGGAATTTGAAATAAAAAAATAATTAATAAAATGAAATTCATTATTTTCCCTAATAATATGATAGTGTTTACTAAAATATAAATTTAGTTTTATGTTACTAAGATGTGTATTGAGGGAAATTTATTTCCTTTTTGGTCCAAAAGGATTAGATGAAACATTAATCAATAAAAAAATAGTAAGATTCATAAATCCCAACACATAGAGATGATAAATTAATATATCTATGAGAATATGAGATAATAGTAAAAAATAGAAAATTAATTTAATCTTGTGAAATAAAAATGTAATTTATTTACTTGTATTATGATTATTGAACAAAAGTCATTGGTAATTGGAATTTTTAAATTTTACATAATGAGTGTTCAAAAAGGGTTTGGTTTCTCCCCATGGAAGATCCAATTTTTAATAGTTCTACATACACTTATATTGTATTTCAATCTTTCCTAAATAATAATGTTATTCACCATGATCATAAAACACTATATGAATATAATACAAATGATTAAAACAAAAATAAAAATGGATTCATGGTGGTGATGGTTTAGACCATGTAGATAAAATATAACACTTCTGATTAATTATGGACATATTATATTTTAGAGGAAGTTAAATGTATAATAAAATATTTATATATATAAAATTATAAACTTCTATCAAATGATATTTATTATATGAATGATTCATATTTAAAATTCACAAAATACTTGTATGCCCTTCAATTTCATATAAAATTGGTTAAAATAAATGGATTTTTTTATAAAATAGGGGAATATGGTGACATTATTAGTGATCTCGAAAAATTAAGAGGATACAGATTATATAGAAGAAATAAAAAAATATCATCAACACTATAAAAATTAATTTAAGCGTATATTCAATTAAATATTCCAAACATTATGTACTGAATTCCAAAATTAATGATCTTCATGATTATATTGTATATAATTGGAATGATTTTTAAATAAATTGTGAAAATTATATAAAATTATATTCACCAGATAATTATTCATCCAATATTCATGATGAATATAAAAACAATTCAACCTATATAATTCTAATAAAATAATAAGGGGTATAAAAATTAATTTTTAATTAATAAAATAATGTTCAAAATAGAATAATTAAAAGGTAAAAAACATAACTCAATAATTATTTATGTTAATCCATAAGATTTTGTGAAATATTTATATATTCAAGAGTGTGTTGGTTAAATAAATTGTTAATTTTTTATAATTATGATGAATGTGAAATGAGTGTTGGTACCCAAGTATAGAAACTCTAATATTATTGGATAAAATTAGGTGTTCTGAAAGAAAATGAATGTAAGAGGGAACGTTTTTGGGAAATGGAGAAATCATTTTATGATAGCGGTCATTTGAGGTTGAAAGATCTTGTTTTTATTAGATATTTTAACTATTTTAATATATAAAACTATTGTAATATTTATATCTATTTTATAATTATTTTAATAAATAATATTCATAATGGATGTCAATTTTTTTTATAATGGTGAGTTGGAAGTGGGGGTTTACATTGAGAAAAAATAGATACATCTAAAGGAGTAATGAGGATTAATTCTATTATATGAGTAAGGATATATAGGAGATGAAACTATCACAAATTTATTGGCACCCGATGTTAGATACCATCTTCAAAAAATGGATGCTCCAAAAATAAGGGCTAGTCTATAATCGTTATATTTAATATAAAAAATATTTTTTAATCATTTTTTGTCTATGTTTATTATATCTTGTTTTATGTAAATGAAAAAATTTAAAATGTGGATATTTTTTAAAATTTTATTTTAATAGAGAAAAAAATTAGAGTTAAGATAATTTATGGTTTTATAAGTATTTAAATAGGAATATCACATCTTCCTTTATCATAAGAGATATTTTTAGGAAGAAATATTGTAACCCCCCCAGATTTCATAGTGTGTTATTTTTCAAAATAATTCAATAACTTGCACTACACGCAACACCGAGTTCAAGCGCACCATGACTTACTAAACAATCCGTTCAAGACAGGTTATGAATATTATTAACTAAATTTTAAACTTTATATAATCCTTATAATTTTATAATCCATATTATGAGTTTCTCAGACATAATGTAAGAATAAATTCATTTTCAGTATTGCACTTTTACAAACTTTTAATAGTGAACCCTTTTTAAATCCAATATTTTAAACATTTATATATTTAATTAGACTAAATAAATTTACTTTTTAGAATGGTGACAACAACAAAAAATTACAATGAAACATACCAAGCTTCCACGGTACGTTTCCCTTTGAATAATGCAATGGCGTGCATTGTACGCAACTTCGAGATTCTAACACACCACAACCAATCAAACTAGCCATTATGAACAGTAATACCTACTTTTTGAAATTTTATAAAATTTATCTTTTGAAATGGAATTCATTTTTGGATTCTTAATTTCTAAATTATCTTAGAGGTAAACTTTGGTACTTTTCGGATAAATTTCATTTTTTGATGAATAGCTAAAATTACTAAATTTTAATTAAAAACAAATTTTTTTAATAAAAAAAATTAATAGTGATAATTTATTAATTTGAGTGGGTTTAAAAAATATTTAGAATATATTTTTACCATTTATTAAAATGTTGGTCTTTGGAGATAATTTCACAATTAAACCGAACACAAACAAGTATCAATCTTTTGATATTTATTGTATCTTAAAAACACGCTTTTTGTTTTGACAGTAAAAATTAATTTTAAATTAATTTCTGCCACTTATGTGTTTTGAAGTTGGACAAAAGGATTCCATATTTGTAATCAGGATTTTCAAATTGTGTAAATAGGTAACTTTTATTTTTAAAATTTTGAATAATTACTTCGGTAAATTTTTTATTTACTATGGATAAAGGGTAAATCCGGTAAATGAGGGTTAAAAATAATATTATCATAAAAACAAATTACCCTAAAACGTCTCCTAAACTTATTGGTTGATACATGTCCTGCAATGGGAATATTTGGGTCGATTTTGGGACCCCATGGGTCCACCTGAAAGTGATAGGGACAATTTATTTTAATTATGTCAAAATGAATACAAAAATGACACAAGCATATATCTTTTAGAAAAACAATTTTTACAAAGGGTTATATATGTTTGATTTTCAACTATAAATATTCATTAGAAAGAAAAAACGATTTTCTACATAATGGTATTTTATTTATAAATTTTAGACATTATCTAATTAAATTTATTTATGACACAATAGTGATGAAGAAATTACCATAATAGTGAAAAATTAAAATGATTAATATTGTAGATACACAAATAAATATAATTTGAGACTTTTTATGAATTAAACTAAATTTATAGGTTAATATTACATGTTACGAATGGGTTAATAAACTTGTTTTTGAAATAATCATTATGTTATGATTTTTTAAAAAAATCAATTATTGAATAGTGTCAAAATTGACAAAAAAGAGTTTTTAAAACAATTATTATATAATTAATTGATATTAAATTTGTAAAAATCTAAGGATCGGCCAATAGACTTTTATCATGACAGTTTTATCAATAATGGACCACTTGGTGGTCTATTGAATATAAATTGTATGTTTATTAACCATATAATATGAAAATACAAAGAGACATTGTAAAAGTGAAACTAATTAACTAAGACTTAATACATAATGATAAGGTTCATATATTGACCCAAACCTGTCTAAATCCTATTGTATGAGTTGTTATCGACCTATACCCACATTATCCTTTAAATAATGTACATTGGGGCCATTAGAAACCGAATATGAATTTATTAGAAAATAATATTTCTAGCTTTTCCAAAGGTGCCCAAACCCCTCTTATAAAAGGGCACTCTACATTATCATTAAAACACTCCTTAAAAGACTTTTGGTTATGCCAAAATCTTCCCAAATACTCTCTCAACTTCCCTCACTTAATCCTAGAGGCCTTCCTTTAGTCAGAAAGCCAACTTAAGGAGCCCTTTTGATCAAATCAAAAGGAAGAACCCAAAAAAGAGGTAATGATTTCACCACCCTTTTTCAAGTTCCTTTGTTCGTCCACTTATTCATTCATTGTTATTACCATTATAAAATAATAACTCCAGTATCTTATATATACTGTGATGTTATTATGAATATGTTACAACCATATTCATTTTTCTATCCATCTTTGGAATAACTTGTCACCATACATACGTACGTACGGCTTACCGTCTTTACGTCGTGGTGTAATTGTTATTCAATAAATTATTATTTGTATTGGTATAATAATGATTTATAATTTATGTAAATAATAAATATAACATTATAATAATTCTGTATATATGATATACCATCCAATTATATATTATTTTAATATCAAAAGAATGATATTGTCGCTCGTGCGTACGTACGGACAACCATCTCCACGAACGCGATGAGATTCATTATCTATCATATCAATTCAAGTATAATTCTCATTTGATGATTAATAATATTATCTGAGGACTTGATATCATTATGGATACGATTAAGATACAACCTATCCATGACAAACATATATTATGTAACAAAACATATAAAAGAAAACAAGTCAATTAACACCCGAAACAACGATAATTATAAGATATTATTAACAAAGCAATGTTTAAAGATCATATATGATGTCATATGAATGTATATGATTTCTATATAATTTAATAACAATTATTTCACCATTATACATGAGGTTAACCTACCCCCAACCAAGGAAAAGTACAAGGTAAGGGGTTTTCTTCTCACTCTTTATTTCCGTGAGATTCATGCCATATTTCCACTATTACCTTTTGTGTGGTGTATGTACTGCCCATAATTATATTCTTTGTGTAATACACTTTAATTTATGTGTATTAACATATTCATTGTATGATACCTCTTTCATGGGTTGTATGTTTCGTAAGTTACAATATTGTTAAGGGTTAATTTCACAATCTATTTATTATCCGAGGTTGTTTTTATGTAAGTATCTACTGGGAAATATTAATTATCCATGTACATGTTTTATAAAAGAGTTTTAAAAGGTATTATTTTAAGGGAATTTTTACTAAAACATAATTACAAATGTTTTAAATATTTATTCTTCTAAATATTTCTCATTTATGTCCATGTCATCAAAATGGGTTTTAAGGAATTATTTATATGTACATGAATGTTTTTAAAATGATAATTCATTTCAAAAGTTTCAAAGTGGAATGAGACACTTTGATTAAAAAATGTCTTTAAATGACTTATTTTATAAATTTTGTGACTTTTTAATGTTTTCATGAAAATGGGGTATTTCTCTCAAAGTGTTTTACAAATCATTTTCATCCATGTCAAAATTCTTTAATGGATTTTAAACTTGTTTTGATGTTGATTTATCTTGATACAAATATTCCATATTTTGTTGAATGTTTTTTTGATATGTTTGACTGTGGATGTGTTGTTTTTATACCATTCATGGTTTATTGGTAAAGTATTGACATTTGGTGTGCTAGTTTTAATAAGAATGTTTATGTTATCTTTATACCTTCTCATATGAGGAATGCATTAGTGTTAATAAGTGATGGGTGGAGCCCGCTATAGCTCCTCGATGCATCGGTAGGTCTCATGAGACAATATAGTGTCTTGGAAAAAGTCCTTGACAAAATATTATTGGTAGTCTTGGCATGAGGCCCTAGATATGTGGTTATGATAGTCTGGGATTATGCATTCCATCACTATGAAAGTGGTTATTAATATTGCATGTGATTATTCGACTAGTAGAATATCCATGTGAATAAGAAAAATGAATTATTTAATTTTATCTTTTCCATATTATGCTGAAGTTCAAGTTTTAAAGGATTTTGTGTTAGTTATACATTGAATCAAATGTTTATGCTTATTTCTGAAGGTTTCTACTGTATTTCATACCCTTACTGAGCATTTGATCTCACCCCTTTCTATGTTTTATTTTTCCCAGGATTCCAAGAAGTGTATTGTGATTGATATGAAGGGTTAAAAAAAGGGAATAATGGCCTTGATAAAGGATTATTTAAGTTTTTTTGTATGTTATGAAGTGTAATGTAACATTCATGTATTTAATCTATTTTCCAAGTCTGTTAAACAAAACATTTTTTCGGGACTTGATTCTTTATAATCATGCCAATGTATTAAAATAATGCACCGACTCTAGGTCACTGGGGTCGGGGCATTACAGATGGTATTAGAGGAAGATTAGCAATAACCATGGGAACTAGATTTAGATAAACTCCGATTAGAGCACATATCCCTAAAATAGACTTTGAGGATCAGTATAGAAGAACTTCCTCGAATTTTGGTATTGTAGAGATTTTGTGAGTTTTCCGAGCAATACATCCCTATCTGGATACGAGAAGGTAGAGGCGGATCTAGCACAGATGTAACTAGGGGTAAAACTCGAAAACACCGCTTTGAGATAGACTCGAACCGGAACTGGTGCACGAAAACGGACCTTGCTGCACTCTTGGTTACAACACTCCCAGGGGATATGCTAAGGATAATTTTCATTTTATTTACAAACCATTATGAAGGGCTCATGATTATATTCTTACTCAATGAAAACATTTTATATGAATATGGATTATATCCATAAACTATTCTATTTTCATTTGGAATTATTTATTGCAATTCATAAACTGACCTAGTTTATGCTATTGTAGAGAAATGTCGCCCAGTAGAAGGAATGCGAACTCTAGTAATACGTATGATCCAAAGAGTAAGAAGGTTCATATATTTTAGGGTATTAAGACATCATTTAGAATGAAAATAGTCTCCCATGTATAATCATCATATGAAGAAATAGTATCATGTGTGGATAAGATAACTAAAGTGATTACTGAGTCCTATTGCTTTGAAGGGTAGCAAGAGAAGAAAAGGATGGAAGAGATAAAGATGGATAAAGGGAATAGGGAAAAGAAGAATTTTACTATATGTGATAACTGTGGGAAGAAGCACCCTGGAACATACCTGAAAGGAATGAGATTTTGTTATAATTGTGAAGGAAAAGGGCACAAAGTACGTGACTGCAAGGGTAAGAAAATGGTTTCAAATGTACATTGAATCATTTTCAAGGAGTTTGGACACTACACGAACCTATGTACCAGTCATCAGACTATGCCTCAAATGATTCAATTGTATAATAATAAACATATGATACTACCACAGATGATGTGGAATGATTAGAGTTCTTATGTTGATTATGTCATTTGAGTGTTGTATCAACAATGTTCTTATTATAATAATTTTGGAGTATATAAGGATTGTATTGTAGTACTATTTCATTAAGGATTTGAGATTTTGTGGAACAATGAAAACTGCCTCAATAGAAAAATAAATTTGTGGAAAATATATTGTAGAGAGAATGATAAACCATAATATAGTTCTCATACCGAGTTAGTGATTTTAGAATAATACATGATTGATTTGGATAAATTATATTTGATATTCTTGACTACCTTGAAACTGATTAATGATTTGTATATTCCATCGTTGTTGGGGTTTAAAACATTTTTTTAATTGAAGGAGTATATCCATTATTATTTAACGAATAAGGGATCATGAATGTAATCAATTAGGTTTTATGGTAATTAATGATGTTGTAGGGTTTTAAAAAACACATGATGAAGGTGTTCAATGTTATTACGCAAAAAAAAGGATCTTCATTTTTGGACTAAAGCATTTTGGATAGTTCTAGTTTGGATTATTTTTGGATGTCCATAAAAGGACAACCTGGAGGATGGGTGACAACCCGTCGCATCCGAAAAGGCCGCAAGACTTGAACCCACATTCGAAGGGTAAAAAGGGTTTATCACCTACCACTGGCCCACGTTATTTCTGGGAATAAATAATGTAGTTTTTTTAAAAGATCCTGTAGATGAATTAAAAATTATTTTTTTTTGAACCCTATACGAATAGGATAAATAGAATATATTTTTTACGTTCTATTATCTTTTAGAGTGAAGGATGAGTTTGTGGTAGAAATTAGTTAAAGGATGGAACTCTACTTGTCAAGAATATATTTTTCTTCTTATATTATTCTATGAATAAATTAATTCTTATACTTTATTTAAGGAATCCTAAAACAAAAAATGTGTTATCCTAATACCCTATGTTTTGTTGAAGTGATAGTATTTCAAATCATAATAGATTGATGAATTTAAGGACATCAATTTTACACTTGTTTGTGATTGATGACCTCAATCACTAACTATAAATGTTTACGTTTTCCTCCAATTATATATCTCTAATTTCCACCAATGTTCTCCTAATCGAGATCGTAATTTGTTTGTGACCCATTCATTTATCTTTTTCTCATATTAAGACTAAATTTTAGTAATCCAATTTCTTGTGTGGGTTTTCCCACAAAGATATTTTGTATTTTCAACCTTTTATTTTCGAATAAAAATTTCAAATTGTGAGGATTCAATTTATTGAAGGAGGGGAGAATGTAACACCTCCAGATTTCATAGTGAGTTATTTCTTCAAAATAATTCAATAACTTGCAATACACGCAACACTGAGTTCAAGCGCACCATGACTTACTAAACAAGCCGTTCAAGAGAGTTTATTAATAGTATTAACTAAATTTTAAACTTTATATAATCCTTATAATTTTAGAATACATATTTTGAGTTTCTTAGACATAATGTAAGAACAAATTCATTTTCAGTATTTCACTTTTACCAACTTTTAATAGTGAACCCTTTTTAAATCCAATGATTTAAACTTTTATATATTCAATTTGACTATATAAATTTTCTTTTTAGAATGGGGACATAAAAAAAATTTACAATGAAACATACCAAGCTTCCATGGTACGTTTCTCTTTAAATAATGCAATGGCGTGCATTGTACGCAACTTCGAGATTTTAACACACCACAACCAATCAAACTAGCCATTATGAATAGTTATAACTATATTTTGAAATTTTATAAATTTTATCATTTGAAATGGACTTCATTTTTGGATTCGTAATATCGAAATTGTCTTAGGGTGAAATTTTGGTACTTTTCAGAAAACATTCATTTTTTGATGAATAGTGAAAATTTCTAAATTTTAATTAAAAACAACTTTTTTAATCAATATAAATAATAGTGATAAATTATTTATTTGATTGGTTTTAAAGTATATTTATAATATATTTTTACCATTTAATACAATGTTGATCATTGTACATAATTTCACAATTAATCCGAACATCAACAAGTATCAATCTTTTGATAGTTATTATATCATAAAAACACGCTTTTTGTTTTGACAGCGGAAATTAATTTTAAATTAATTTCTGCCACTTCTGTGTTTTGAATTTGAAAAAATTTATTCCATATTTGGAATCAGGATGTTCAAATTGTGTAAATAGGTAACTTTTATTTTTAGACATTTTGAATAATTACTTCGGTAAATATTTTATTTACCATGGTTAAAGGGTAAATCCGGTAAATGAGGGTTAAAAAATAATATTTTAATAATAACAAATTACCATAAAACGTGTCATAACCTTATTGGTTGATACATTTCCGACCATGGGCATCTTTGGGTCGATTTTGGGACCCCATGAATCCACTTGTAAGTGATAGGGACACTTTATTTTAATTAAGTCAAAATTAATAGAAAAATGACACAAGCATATATCTATTTGAAAAACAATTTTTACATAGGGTTATATATGTTGGATTTTCATATATAAATATTCATTATAAATATAATATGATTTCCTATATAATGATATTTTATTTATAATTTTTATACATTAGATAATTTAATTTATTTATGACACAATGGTGATGTAGTAATTAACATAATAGTGAAAAATTAAAATGATTAATATTGTAGGTACCCAAATAAAGATAATTTGAGACTTTTAATGAATTACACTAATTTTCAAGGTTAATATGACATGTTATGAATTATTTAATGAACTCTTTTCGAAATAATAATTCTGTTATGATTTTTACAGAAATCAATTATTGAATAGTGTCAAAATTTACATAAAAGAGTTTGTAAAACAAATTGTATATTATTAATTGATATTAAATTCCTAAAAATCTAAGGTTCATCCAAGAGACTTATATAATTATTTTTAAATCATTAATGGACCACGTGGCGGTCTCTTGGTTTTATATATTACATTTATTAACCATATAATATAAATATAAAAATAGACATTGTAAAAGTGAAACTAATTAACTATGAGTTAATAATTAAAGATAAGGTTTATATAGTGACCCAAACCTGTCTAAATCATATTTGTTGAGTTTTTTTCTACCCAAAACCTCATTATCCTATATATAATCCACTTTTTATCCATTAGAAACTGAATATGAATTTATTATAAAATGATATTTCTAGCTTTTCCAAAGGTGCCCCTCACCCCTCTTATAAAATGGCACTCTCCCTTCTCATTAACTCACACCTTAAAAGCCTATTGGTTCGGCCAAACTCTGCCCAAATACTCACTCAACTTACCTAACTTCATCCTAGATTCATTCCATTAGTCAGAAAGTGAACTTAAGGAGCCCTTTTGGTCAAATCAAAAAGAAGAACCCAAAGAAGAGGTAATGATTTCACCACCCTTTTTCAAGTTCCTTTCTTCTTCCACTTGTTCATTCTTTGATATTAAGATTCTAAAATAATAAATCCAGTATCTTATATACATTTTTATGTTATTATAAATATATTACAACCATATTCATTATTCTATCCATCCTTTAAATAACATGTCACCATACGTGTCTACGTACGACTTACCGTCTCCACGTCGTGGTGTAATTGTTATTCAATAAATTATTATTTGGATATGTATAATAATGATTTATAATTTATGTAAATAATAAATATAACATGATATTAATTTTATATATATGATATATCATCCAATAATAAATTATTTTAATATCAAATGAATGATATTGTCGCTCGTGCGTACGTACGGACTACCGTCTCCACGAACGGGTTGAGATTCATTCTCCATCGTATCCATTCAAGTATAATTTTCATTTGATGATTAATAATAGTATCTAAGGACTTGATATCATTCTGGACATGATTAAGATACAACCTACCCATGAAGAACATAACTTACGTAACAAAACATATAAATGAAAATGAGTAAGTTAACACCCAAAACAACGATAATTCTAAGATATTATTAACAATTCAATGTTAAAAGATAATGTATGATATCATATGAATGTATATTATTCTTGTATAATTTAATAAAAATCTTTCACCATTATAAAAGAGGTTAACCTACCCCAAACCAAGGAAAAGTACAAGGTAAGGGGTTTTCATCTCACTCTTTATTCCCTTGAGATTAATGCCATATTGCCTCTATTACCTTTTGTGTGGTGTATGTGCTGCACCTAATTATATTCTTTTTGTAATACACTTTAATTTATGTGTATTTACATATTCATTGTCTGATACCTCTTTCATGGGTTGTATGTTTCGTATGTTACCAAATTGGTAAAGGTTAATTTCACAATCTCTTTATTATCCGAGGTTGTTTTTACGTAAGTATCTACTGGGAAATATTTATTATCCATGTACATGTTTTATGAAAGAGTTTTCAAAGGGATTCTTTTAAGGGACTTTTTACTAAAACATCATTTGAAATGATTTAAATATTTATTCTTCTAAATCTTTCTCATTTATGTCCATGTCTTCAAAATGGGTTTTAAGGATTTATTTATATGGACATGAATGTTTTTAAAATGATAATTCCATTCAAAAGTTTCAAAGTGGTATGGGAAACATTGAATCAAAAATTTCTTTAGATTATTTCTTTTATATATTGTGTGACTTTTTAATGTTTTCATGAAAAAGGGGTATTTCTCTCAAAGAGTTTTACAAATCATTTGCATCCATGTCAAAATTATTTAATGGATTTTAAACTTGTTTTGAAGTTGAATTATCATGATACAAATCGTCCATATTTTGTTGAAGTTTTTTTGATATGTTTGACTATGGATGTGTTATTTTTATACCATTGATGGTTTATGGGTAAATTATTGACATTTGGTGTGCTAGTTTTAATACGAATTTTAGTGTTATCTTTAGACCATTTCATATGAAGAATGCATTGGACTTAATAAGTGACAGGTGGAGCCCGCTATAGCTCCTCAAGGCATCGGTAGGTCTCATGAGACAATATAGTGTCTTGAAACAAGGCCTTGACAAAATCTTATTTGTAGTCTTGGCATGTGGCCCTGGCTATGTGATTATGATAGTCTAGCATTATGTATTCCATCACTATGAAAGTGGTTATTAATATTGCATGTGATTATTCGACTAGTAGAATATCCATGTGAATAAGAAAAAGAAATTTTTTAATTTTATCTTTGCCAAATTATGCTGAATTTCATTTTTTAAAGGATTTTGTGTTAGTTATACATTTCGTCAAATGCTTATGCTTATTTCTGAATGTTTCTGTTTTATTTGTTACCCTTACTGAGAGTTTGAGCTCACCCTTTTCTATGTTTTATTTTTACTAGGATTCCAAGAAGTGTATTGTAATTGATATGTCGGGTTAAGACAATGGAATAATGGAATTTATAAACGATTATTTATGTAGTTTTGTATGTTATAAAGTGTAATGTAACATTCATTTATGTAATATATTTTCCAATACTGCTAAACTGATAGGTTCTTCGGGACTTGATTCCTTGTAATCATGCCAATGTATTAAAATAATGCACCGACTCTGAGTCACTGGGTTTAGGGCATTACAGTTTGTATCAGAGGAAGTTTAGCAATAACCATGGAAATGAGATTTAGATAAACTCTGATTAGGGCAGACTGCCCTAAAATAGACTTTGAGGATTAGTATAGAAGAACATCCTAGTATTTTGGTATTGTAGAGATTTTTTGACATTTCCAAGTAATACATCCCTGTCTGGATACGAGCACGTAGAGGATGCTCTAGCACAGATGTACATAGGGGTAAAACCTGAAAACACCACTTTGATCTAGACTCGAACGGGAAATGGTGCACGACAACAAGCCTTACTGGCCTCTTGGTTACGACACTCCCGGGGGATATGCTTAGGATAATTCTCATTTTATTTACAAACCATTATGGAGGTCTCATGAGTATATACTTACTCAAAGAAAACATTTTTTATAATTATGGATTATATCCATAAACTGTTCAATTTGCATTAGGAATTTCTTATTGCAATTCATAAACTGACCTAGTTTACGCAATTGTATAGAAATTGCACCCAATAGACAGAATGTGAACTTCAGTAATGAGTATGATCCAAAGATTATGAAGGATCATATCTTTAATGTTATTAATAAATCATTTAGAAGGGAAATATTCTCCCACGTATTACCATAATATGAAGAAATAGTATCATGTGTGGAAAAGATAACTAAAGAGTGTACTGGGTCCTATGGCTTTGAAGGGAAGAAAGAGAAGAAAAGGATGGAAGACAAAAAGTTGGATAATGGGAAGTGGGAAAGGAATAATTTTTCCATATGTGATAAGTGTGGGAAGAAACACCCTGGAACATTCCTGAAAGGAATGGGAGTTTGTTATAATTCGGGAGGAAAAAGGCACAAAGTACTTGAATGTAAGGGTAAGAAAATGGTTTCAAATGTACAATGCTTCATTTTCAAGGAGTTTGGACACTACACGAACTTCTTTCCTAGTCATCAGACAATTCCAAAAATGATTCTATTGGATAATAATAAATTTATGATACTACCACAGATGAAGTGGAATGATTAGAGTTCTTATGTTTATTATGTCATTTGAGTGTTGTATCAACAATGTACTTGTTATAATAATTATGGAGTATATAAGGATTGTACTGCAGTAATTTTTCATTAAGGACTTGAGAATTTGTGGAATAGTGAAAAGTGACTCAATAGCAGGATAAATTTTGGGAAAATATATGGTTGAGAGAATGATAAACATAATATAGTTCTGATACCGAGGTAGTGATTTTGGAATAATAAATGATTGATTTGGATAAATTATATTCGATATTATTGAATACCTTGAAACTGATTAATGATTTGTATATTCCATCATTGTTGGGGTTTACAACATATTTGTATTGATGGAGTATATCCATTATTATTTAAAGAATAAGTGATCATGAATGTAATCAATATGGTTTTATTGTAATTCATGATGTTGCAGGGTTTTAAAAGAATACTTGATGAAGGTGTTCACATGATATTACGCATCAAAAAGTATATTAATTTTTGGACTAAAGAATTTTGGATAGTTATAGTTTGTATTATTTTCGGATTTCCATTAAATGGACAACCTGGAGGTTGGGCGGCAACCTGTCGCGTCTGGAAAGGCCGCGAGACTTGAACCCGCAATCAAAGGAAGACAAGGGTGTATCACCTACCACTGGCCCACGTAATGTCCAAGATTAAATAATGTTGTTTTTTAAAAGATATGGTAGTTGAATTATAAATTCGTTTTTTTGAAACCCTATACGAATAAGATAAATAGAATATATTTTTTACGTTCTATTATCTTTTAGAGTGAAAGATGATTTTCTGGTAGAAATTAGTTAAAGGATATAACTCTACTTGTCAAGAATATATTTTTCTTTTTCTCTTATTCTATGAATAAATTAATTCTTATACTTTATTTAAGGAATCCTAAAATGAAAAATGTGTGATCCTAATAGCCTATGTTTTGTTGAACCGATGGTATTTCAAATCATCATAGATTGAAGAATTTAAGGACCTCAATTTTATACTTGTTTGTTATTGATGACCTCAATCACTACCTATAAATATTTATGTTTTCCTCCAATTATATGTCTCTAATTTCCTCCAATGTTCTCCTAATCGAGCTCAAAATTTGGTGGTGACCCTTTCATTTCTCTTTTCCTTGTATTAAGACTAAATTCTAGTAACCCAATTTATGATGTGGGTTTTCCCACAAATATATTTTCTATTTTCAACATTTTATTTTTGAAGAAGAATTTCAAATTTTGACGACACAATTTATTGAAGGAGGGGAGAATTTAACAGCCGAAGATTATATAGTGTGTTATTTCTTCAATATAATTCAATAACTTGCACTACACGCATCATTGAGTTCAAGCGCATCATGACTCACTAAACAAGATGTTCAAGAGAGGTTATGAATATTATTAACTAAATTTTTAACTTTATATAATCCTTGTAATTTTATAATCCATATTATGAGTTTCATAGACATAATGTAAGATCAAATTCATTTTCAGTATTGCACTTTTACAAACTTTTAATAGTGAACCCTTTTTAAATCCAATATTTTAAACTTTTATATATTCAATTTGACTAAATTAATTTACTTGTTAGAATGGGTACATCATAAAAAAATTAAAATGAAACATCCCAATCTTCAACGGTATGTTTCCCTTTAAATAATGCAATGGTGTGCATTGTACGCAACTTCGAAATTCTAACACATCACAACCAATCAAACTAGTCGTTATGAATAGTAATACCTACTTTTTGAAATTTTTTAAATTCTATATTTTTAAATGGACTTCATTTTTGGATTCTTAATATTTAAATTCACTTAGGGTGAAATTTTGGTACATTTCGGATAACTTTCATTTTTTGATGAACAGTGAAAATTACGAAATTTTAATTAAAATCAACTTTGTTAATCAAAATAATTAATAGTGATAAATTATGAATTTGAGTGGTTATAAAGTATATTTAGAATTTATTTTTACCATTTAAGAAAATTTAGGTTATTGGACATAATTTCACAATTAAACCAAACATAAACAAGTATCAATCTTTTGATAGTTATTATATCTTAAAAACACGCTTTTTGTTTTGACAGCGGGAATTAATTTTAAATTAATTTCTGCCACTTCTATGTTTTAAATATGGAAAAATGGATTCCATATTTGGAATCATGATTTTAAAATTGTGTAAATAGGTAACTTTTATTTTTAGACATTTTGAATCATTACTTCGGTAAATATTTTATTTACCATGGTTAAAGGGTAAATTCCGGTAAATGGGGGTTAAATATTAATATTAAAATAATGACAAATTACCCATAAACGAGTCCTCACCTTATTGGTTGATACATGGCCGACCATGGGCATATTTGGGTCTATTTTGGGACCCCATTGTGCCGCTTGTAAGTGATAGGGACACGTTATTTTAATTAAGTTAAAATTAATACAAAATGACAGAAGCATATATATTTTAGAAAAACAAAATTTACATATGGTTATATATGATGGATGTTCATCTATAAATATTCATTAGAAATATAAAATGATTTACTATATAATGGTATTTTATTTATAATATTTATACGTTATATAAGTTAATTTATTTATGACACAATGGTGATGTAGTAATTACCATAATAGTGAAAAATTAAAATGATTAATATTGTAGATACCCAAATAAATATAATTTGAGACTTTTTATGAATTACAATAATTTTATAGGTTAATATGACATGTTAGAAAGCATTTAATTAACTTATTTAGAAATAATAATCATATTATGATTTTTTAAAAAAATCAATTATTGAATAGTGTCTAAATTGACAAAAAAGAGTGTTTAAAACAAATATTATATTATTAATTGATGTTAAATTCCTAAAAATATAAGGCTCGTCCAAGATACTTATATCATGATAGGTGTATCATTAATGGACCAATTGGGGGTCTCTTGGATGTATATAGTATGTTTATTAACAATATAATATAAAAATACATAGAGACATTGTAAAATTGAAACTAATTAACTAAGAGTTAATACTTAAAGATAAGGTAATATAGTTACCCAAACCTGTTTAAATCCTATTGGTGGAGTTTTTTTCGACCCATACCCACCTTAGACATTAAATAATCCACTTTTGAGACATTAGAATACGAATATTAATTTATTATAAAATAATATTTCCAACTTTTCCAAAGGTGCCCCACACCCCTGTTATAAAAGGGCACTCTCCCTTCTCATTAACTCACACCATAAAAGCCTTCTGGTTCGGCCAAAGTCTGCCAAAATACTCTCTCATCTTCCCTAAATTCATCATAGAGGCCTTACTTTATTTATAAATCCAACTTAATTATCCCTTTTGTCAAATCAAAAGGAAGAACCCAAAGAAGAGGTAATGATTTCACCACCCTTTTTCTAGTTCATTTCTTCTTCAACTTATTCTTTATTTTTTATTACCATTCTAAAATAATAACTCCAGAATCATATATATACTGTGATGTTATTTTAAATATGGTACAACTATATTCATTATTCTATCCATCCTTTGAATAACATGTCACCATACGTACGTACGTACGACTTAGCGTCTCCACGTCGTGGTGTAATTGTTATGCAATAAATTATTATTTGGATGAGTATAATAATGATTTATAATTTATGTAAATAATAAATATAACATTATAGTAATTCCGTATATATTATATACCTTCCAATTGTATATTATTTTAATATCAAAAGAATGATATTGTCGCTCGTGCGTACGTACGGACTACCGTCTCCACGAACGCGATGAGATTCATTCTCCATCATATCCATTCAAGTATAATTCTTATTTAATGATTAATAATAGTATATAAGGTCTTGATATCATTATGGATATGATTAAGATACAACCTATCCATGAAAAACATATCTTACGTAACAAAACATATAAAAGAAAACGAGTAAGTTAACACCCAAAAGAACGTTATTTCTAAGATATTATTAACAAAGCAATGTTAAAAGATCATTTATGATATCATATGAATGTATATGTTTCTTGTATAATTTAATAAAAAAATTTCACCATTATACAGGATGTTAACCTACCCACAACCAAGGAAACGTACAAGGTAAGGGGTTTTCATCTCACTCTTTCTTCCTGTGAGATTCAGTCCATATTGCCACTATTACCTTTTGTGTGGTGTATGTACTGCCCATAATTATATTATTTGTGTAATACACATTAATTTATGTGTATTTACATATTTATTGTATGATACCTCTATCATGGGTTGTATGTTTCGTATGTTACCAAATTAGTAAGGGTTAATTTGACAATCTCTTTATTATACGAGATTGTTTTTACGTAAGTATCTACTAGGATATATTTAGTATCCATGTACATGTTTTATGAACGAGTTTTTAAAAGTATTATTTTGTGGGAATATTTACTAATAAATCATTTCTAATGTTTTAAAAATTTGTTCTTCTAAATATTTCTCATTAATTTCCTTGTCTTCAAATTGGGGTTTAAGGATTTATTTATATGGACATGAATGTTTTTAAAATGATAATTCCTTTCAAAATATTCAAAGTGGTATGGGACACATTGATTAAAAAATGTCTTTAAATGACTTATTTTATAAATTGTGTGACTTTTTAATGTTTTCATGAGCTCAAAGTGTTTTACAAATCATTTTCATCCTTTTCAAAATTCTTTAATGGATTTTAAACTTGTTTTGAAGTTGATTTATCATGATATAAATCTTCCATATTATGTTGAAGGTTTTTTTGATATGTTTGACTGTGGATGTGTTATTTTTATACCATTCATGGTTTATGGGTAATGTATTGAAATTTCGTATGTTAGTTTTAATACGAATGTTTATGTTATGTTTAGACCATTTCATATGATAAATGCATTGAACTAAATAAATGACTAGTGGAGCCCGTTATAGCTCCTCGATGCATCAGTAGGTCTCATGAGACAAACTACTGTCTTGGCACAAGGCCTTGACAGAATCTTAATTGTAGTCTTGGCACAGGGCCCTAGCTATGTGGTTATGATAGTCTGGCATTATGCATTCCATCACTATGAAAGTGGTTATTAATATTTCATGTGATTATTTGAATAGTAGAATGTCCATGTGAATAAGAAAAAGGCATTATTTCATTTTATCCTTTCAATATTATGCTAATGTTCAAGTTTTAAAGGCTTTTGTGTTAGTTATACATTGACTCAAATGTTTATGCTTATTTCTGAAAGTTTCTGTTGTATTTCCTACCCTTACTGAGCATTTGAGCTCACCCCTTTCTATGTTTTATTTTTCCCAGGATTCCATGAACTGTATTGTGATTGATATGCAGGGTTAAGACAATGGAATAATGGCATTCATAAAGGATTATTTATGTTCATTTGTATGATAGGAAGTGTAATGTAACATTCATGTATGTAATCTATTTTCCAAGACTACATAACTGATCGGTTCTTTGGGACTTAATTTCTTGGAATCATTCCAATGTATTAAAATAATGCACCGACTCTGGGTCATTGGGGTCGAGGCATTAAAAATAGTGATTTATTTAAAAGTGGAGTCAAATTCATTATTAAATACTCTCTCAATAGAAAATAACTCAAAATAGGATGTTGATGGAAAGACATTTCATCTAAAATAATTCCATAATATTGTTGTGAGTTTATTTTCCATGCAATCTACTAAACTATATATTACAAAAGACATAATCTAATGTTCATGAATTCAATGTTAACAAAAAATGTATCAATTAATTTTTGGGTTTATAAATAATTTTTATAGAATGTAAATAATTGAATATATATTTTTTTAGGATGAAATTAAAGGATTGATTTATTAGGATATACAGATTCAGTTTTGGTATCAAATATTGATGAGATAATATCTACGCTGGGATTATTTTTCATTTTTTGTTAGAGTGGTGTGTGTGCGTTCTTAATGAATGAAATAGATTTTTAGGACCTTTAATTGAATTAATATTGATATTTTTTCCATGAATCAATAAACTACGCACCTATTGTTAATGAGATAATTGTTGAATGTCATTAGTGTGTGTGTTAAAATAAGACACATTTTTGAATTTGATAATCAAATTATAAATAATGTTTCAAAACATATTATTTAAAAATATAGATCTAGTCACATTTATATATAATTTTTATGAATTTAATAGATTTTATAGGGAAATGATCTGATATAGGAATTCATCTCTACAACATACAAAAATTGAATATTTATTCACCAAATAAAAACCAATGTATTCATTTAAAAAATTGTTGTTTAAAATTAGGATTCAAACTCATTCATCTAAATGGTTTTACATTTTGTATTTAACCATATTTCATCTTAATAAGATAATATTATTGGAAGAGGTGAATTAGAATTAAAAAAGATTAATCCATTGATTTATTCATCAATATGAGTACAACTATAATGGGGGAGTAATCAAATGCATGCAGTCTTTTTTACTTAAGGGGAGTATATAATTAGAGAAAATTTTTAAATGTATTAATAAATGAAATCATAATTTGTGGGGACTCTATGGATTGTTTATGATGTAATATAATAATTTGGTGAGAATTATTATAGGAATATATAAAATGAAATAAAATCATATTATGATCAATATTATATGGTATTTACAAAGGGGAAATAAAAATATTTCAAAAAAATTTCAAAGGTGATTTTTTCTAATGGGTTAAAATAATATTTTTATAATGTTATTGAAGTTATTTTTTATCTCAGTTAGTATCAGAAGGATCAATGAGAATATATATGTAATATTAAATAATTTATTTTATGGGAAACATGTTTTTATTATTCTATGTTCAGATTTTTTATAAATTCTAAACACACATGGTACTATATTTATTGAATGAAAATCATTTAAAAATGTTTATAATTATGAATTATATTTATATTCCCATGTTCTCTATAATATTATTATGACTAATTTGGTATCGATTGAGTTATTTTGGAATTTTTATTGAGCCCATATCTAATGACGTTAGAGAAGACATGATCATATGATGATTTTGTTTTATTGTTTTTTCTCAATCCACAAATCATTTTCAAAATTATGTGTTCCATATTTAAAGGGAACTAATATATATTCGAAAAATATGGAATAATATCAATAACAATGAAATTTTTTTGAGGTTATTGAGTAGTGTTTGATGTATTTCGATATGGAGGTAACATCACACAATTTTTAAACTTGAAACATGCTTAGATACTATTCACAAATAAAAAATGTAAGTATTATATAAAACATGAGTTTTAAATTTTCATGTTCAGAATGATACATACCACATATACCATGGATATATATTGAATATGTTATTGTACATTGGGAAAAATGGTATAACATAGGAACTAGAGATAACATATCAAATGATAATTTTTGTTGTTTTTTAGTTATAAAATATCATTGCGGAAGGCGTGAGGCTAATTTCATTCATGGATGGTAACCATAGTGACACTTAATTATTTCCTTCTAGGAAAGATAATAGATTATACAATTAAATTGTATATATTCAGTGGTAATTTTAGTTGAGATGGTTTCATATAGGAATCAATGTTCTAATATATATCATTAAGATCATCATTGGTTTAAAAGTAGAGTATTCAATGGGGAACCAAATTATAGATCACCATTAAATGGTCCAATCCATGTGAACATTTCTTTATGACCTTGACTAATGGGGTGACTAGTGAGTGAAATGGTTGAGATATATTTTTTATATTTAAATGTAGATGATCATATTATAGATAATTTATTTTTATATAATGTAATCTATATAATAAAATAAATGTTAAAAACAAATATGGTGATTGAAATTTTGAAAGAATTTTATTTTAAATTTATAATATTTAGAATAAAACTGTGTCCAACACACTATGATAAAATAATTTCCTATATAATAAAAATATATTATATTGTATATGTTAATTTGGATTTATGTGACTTATTATAATATCATACTCAATCACTGATGTCTCATAACCTCTTCAATTTTATTACGAATATTTTTTTTGATTTAAAGACTCATAATTAATTAGGAGAAGTTGATGAAATACAGAAATATTAATTATAATTTAATATTAAAACTTTAATGAGATGATGGGGTTATTTTAAAATATTGAATTAGATAAGAAAATTATTATTTTAGAACTACTGTTGAGATAGGAGAATAAATATTAAAGAACGAAATAATTCAATACGAAATAAATTTTTATGAAGAAAAAGATACATCAATTTTTTATTGAAATTTAATAATTAATAAAAGGAATATTAGTCATGGAAGACAAAAACATAAAACAAAGTAGAACCCCGATGACATGATTAATGGTTGTAAAAGTAGAGGAATATAAATTAGATAAAAAAATATTTTATATCATTGTAAATGTGTGGGATATATATATAGAGTTTGGAGATGTGTGTCTTATGATTCTAGATATACCCTACAATTTTTATTTAAATGACTGATACAAAAGGGTATTTTTATACTTGGTGATTTGGAATCATAGAATGTTTCAAAATTCTTGATTTGAGAGAAAAATCCCATATATATTCTATGAAATGTTTTTAAGGTTCATGTCAGCATTTAATAATTAATTTAAATAACATATAGTGTTGTTGATTTTTTTAAAATTAAGACATCAAAATAAGTGTTGAACATAAATTACCCACCCTCTCAAATATTACACATACACTATGGTTGTCATTTATACCCTTGGAGGAATGGTGTTGGAATATGATTATAGAATAATGTCTACACATAGTGGAAAGGAATTGGTAGGAAAATAGAACAAGAAAGCACTATAAGTGATTATATAATGTTATAAAATTTATTTTGGGAACTCACGCCGAATTATATTATATTGGTCAATTTTATTCATAATTGTTTCACTTCTAGATTCATAATACCTTTCCCCATTTTAAATTCCCTTCTGGTATTAATTATAAACATAAAATAGACATTATCAAAATTAAATAGGGATAGGTGAAGTGTTGGTCATGTTTTCAAACAATGAAATTATCATGATTTATTTGATATTTTTTATAATGATATAGTTTTGTTTTATATATTTAATACATTGTATATAATATATAATATGATGGATATATTGATGGATTTTTAGTGGGTATTATTTTTAGTCTCTAAATCCAAATAGTGGTGCATACATATACCATTGGTATTTTTAAATATCAGATAGTGTAGAAGATATATCATTGACTTTTTTGTAGTGTCTTGATTATTAGATCTAGATAGGTATTTATTTTTTTGTTATTATATATTTAGTATTTTTATTTTTTAAAAAATTTTTTTATTAGTGTAGTATGGTATCCTTTTTGTAGGAATGGTTAATTAAAAATGTACTTGTTCTAATTTCAATTTTTGATATTATGTTATTAAATTTTATTATATTCCTAAAATAACATTTAATTAATATTATTTTTTATATGTTATATCATTATTGATTAGATTTCATATAATTTGGTATTTGGGTTATACAATATCTATGTTTTTATAAACATTCACCATAAATCACAATCCAGTTGGAAAAATTGTGGTAGAACAATGATAATTTATCCCTCCACAAAAGTCGGTATCATGGTTTCCATAATAGTGTATTAAAAATCTATATGATGAAATTTTGGGATGTATTAATATTTATATGTGGAACATTATGGTTGGATGCATTTATAGTCGTTGACCAACCATTTTTATATAAAAAAATTCACATGTATGTAGAACATCTTAGATAGCAGTGATGGGATTGGTTATCTTTTTTATTATTTAGATTGAGAAATTAAAAAAAAATTATTTTCTATTAAATAATTTTTTTACTATACTAGACTATGATTTATAATTCAATAGAGAATGAGTTTAAGAAAAATTATTTTGTATATATATATATTTATACAAGTCCATATCTATAAATAAAGCGATTTTCTTTATTTAAATAAGAATTTGTTTTAAAAATTATAAAATAGAAAATTATTTTTTATAATTTTTTTGAATATAATATATATATATATAATAATATTTTATTTAATTTTATCATTAATATAATTTTCCTATATTTTTAAATAGTTGACATGATATAGTGGATTCTATCTGTTTATCCTTGATGTGATGTTGATTGTCACCTTGATCATGTTTTTCTATTTCAATGTTTGTGGTAGATTTTACAAAGTCGTAAATAGTGTTAGAACTAGATTACTATTAGTGAATTTATGGTGTGTCCAATGAAGGTTTATATCCCATGCCCCATGATTAGGTGATGACATCAAATATGAATTTGTACTTCTATGATATGTTTTCATTGATGTAGGAAGCTCAAGATGTAAAACAAAGTTTACATTATTCAATTTAATATAGGGAATGTGCCTATTTATGAGGTAGTTAGGTTATTAAAAAATATATACGGTTTTTGTTCATTTTAGGTTGGTGGTTAATGTTGTAAAATATGGGTATGTTGGTCCTGATTCTCTACGGGGAAGACTGAGGGTGTAATTCTTGTTATAAAAAATGTATGATCAAAATACTAATATGATGATAGGGGAATTATTAGAGGAATTTTTTAATGAATACTCAACTTAGGTGGGATGATGTGTTAATTTTTACATAACAGTCAATGTAATTTTTCCCCTGGAATCATCATTGGTGAAAATTTTCTATCTAGGATTATTTATTATGAGTTAGTTAATGGTTTATGTTTTCAGTTGGATTCTATAGATATGTTTTAGATCTTGTTTTATCCTACCATTATGGATCAGGATTGTTGATTTACAAGTGTGACATATTGGTCATAATGATATAGGGTGACATGTCATTATTTTCTTCTATTTTAAATTATTATTATAGAATTTTTTTGTTCAATTAAAAAACAATAAATAACTGGATGGCCTACCAAAATTGACCAACATGTGAGTATGACATTGTCAATGTGTAATTAAGTGGGGGTGGTTTCTCCAAGAACATTTAGTATAGATAAAAAAAATCCCCATGTGTTGTTTCTCGTTGACAGTTCCCTTAAATTGGTTGTGTGTAAAATATATTGAACATTATGATGCATGTTCATGATGAAATAGATTTAATAATGAATTTTGGGTCTCTTAATTATCCGTACAAGAACTCAGTGTAATGATGGAGTCAAAAAATAGTTGTATGTAAATCCCAAATAAGGATGATTTATTAGAAATAAAGGTGGTTATGAAATTGTTTGTTCAGAAAAAGGGGACGAAAGTATTATTTGATGTAAAATACTATCCCATGGTAGTTAATGATGAGAGGTCCACTTATAGTGTGAGTTTATTTTTTGGTTAAAAATTGACTTGTTCTCACAAAAAGTGTAATATTCGATAAATGGTGTTATATATAATGTGTGAGATGGGCCATGGTGACCATACTGATGAAATGTTCTAGGTTTCATTATGGTTGTACATTTTAGATTTATATGTCATTACATACCAATAGAATTTATTGAGGGATAAGGATTAAGCAGATTGAGAGTATTCACTTAATTATAGTATGAAATAATTTCTATTCAAGCAATGATTCATTAGTTATGGTTGATGAGTTTTGAAAAACAAATCATATATACACTGGGTTTTCGTGAATGTAATATTATAAATGAGATGATATTTTTGGGATCATAATGTGGGACATCCTATGGAAGGGAATACCCAATATCATTTGGCATGAGACTGATGAAATATGTTGGGTTTTTTTGTTTTCTAGGATTTATAATAGCAGGAGTAGTAGGTAGGGAAATTAAATCAGTTAGGATATAATAGACCTACAGTGAAAAAATTGGTTGTGGAACCATACATGGTTCAGTAGTTCATCATTATCATAGGGTACTAGTAATGAATATGGTATCTATCATGGGGTATGTCTTTGTAATGGATATTGATATATGTATGTATATACCTAATGTTTTCTATTATAGGGTATTGCATTGATGATAAAATTAGAAAAAAACATGGATGATGATAAATTAGATATAGTCATTATGTAGAATTACTACTACCACATATTTCATGTGATTGATCATGGGATGATGGTTATGTAACTGATATATAAATCCTATTATTATGTGAAGGGTATGAAAGACATTGTCTTTGATGAGTATCTGGTTTGACATAGTTTGTCATATGTTTATTTGAGAATTAGTCATGTGAAATCATAAATAAGATGTGTGATCATGTTATGAATATATTATAATCTACAAAGAAATCATTTATGAAAATTAATAGGTATGAGATCCCCTATTATAAGGATTTTATTATTTTATTTGTAACATGTTAATAAATTGACATTGAATGTGTTTTTTAGTACATGAAATGGGGTGTTTTTAAAATCATTGAATAATTGAATAAATAATGTTTTGATATATTCTGTAAGTTTTTTTATAATAATTAACGTTTTATATGTGTGTTAGTTTGATTGGATTATATATGATATAAACAACATGATGGTGTTTAACTTTAATTAACAGTAGTGGCCACCAGGTACCTGATTAGATGAAATCATTAACAAAATTATATTTTTACAATGGAAACTCCAAATTTTAACCAGTGGTGTGGTACTATGTACTCTATATAATGGTCATAGGTCTTTTACTTTTATGAGGTACAAGAAGTTATCAATTTCTGTTGACTGGGTACCTGGTAGAGATGGGATTATATTTTTTAATTGAGGGGGGAATGTGGGAATTTAAGGAATCGTATTTAATTTCTCCTAATGATGGTCTTTTTTATTTTCCAACAAAACTATAGGAAAGGAAAAACCTCTACCCTCTCTTACCTATAATTATATCATGGATCCAAACCGAAGAACCAAATATATTATCATGGAACCAAGATATCTCATAATCATTATTTCCACGTCGTTTTCTCTTATATCTCTATTATTATTATTATTATTATTATTATTATTCTGGTATTTATTTTGATTATCACTCTACCTGAGTGAAATATTATTAGTGTATTGGTTCATCGTGATTCAATTTCATGGGGATGTAAATTTTGGAAGAATTTTTGTTGTTGTTCTCTATAGTTTTAGAGGTTTGTATCAGTGATTATTTTTTCTAGATTTTGTAAATTTTATAAAGAAATTATATTTTTGAATTATATTCATATATTTTTTTGATTGTATGAGATATGTCATTAAATATCAATACAGGTTTTTATGGCCTCTCTGACATTATTGTAGTGGGTGATTTTATTATACATTAAATTTTATTTTATAAATAATTATAAAAATTTATAATTAATTATTGGATCATTCTTATGTGATATTGTGGATAAAGTGTTTGATGATGTGGTGTTTGATGATTGAGGTAGTAAAATGACTCCATATTGTAGAAGATATTCGATTTTTGATGATATTTCTGCTTTATTACATGAAATATTAATTTATTACTTGTTTGGTGTGTGAGATCCCATATTTTTTCAAGGTATGTACCTCTTTGATATTTTCATTAAACATTCATTGATTCGTTTTGAAATTTATTTAAAACACGGGGGATAATTAATGTCTATAGATGGAGTGACATATGTAGGATCATTCTGGGTTTTAAAAAGGATCATATGTTTCATGGGATCATTATGAAAAAAAATTGTCTCATAATTACACTTTGGACATTTTAATATCATGAAAATGTCAAAAAAATATGTAAATCCATAGGAAGATGTAGTAAACCAGCTCATGGGGTGAAATGTTTAATCATCACGAAATGATTCACATCATGTAAAAGTTGATCATGGTTAAATAAATTGATGCTGCATTGATTTATAGACATTTCTAATAAATGTAGAAATATATAGAATAGAAGGTCTATTAGACATATATATCTCAACTATATTGGTTATAAAACTATTGTGCAAATGATGATATTCATTGTTTTAGGGAACCCATCATATTCTTGACCCTATGATGATTTTCATGTAATTCTGGACTTCTATCATCTATTTTGGACATATCATTTACACATATGATCATCAGTGAGTCACACTTATTATGTATTCTTATCTCTTAGATTTCCGTCCATTCCCATAGTGTAAATATATTAACTGTAGTTGGTTTTGGTTTTTAATTTTCATAGAGAAAAAATAGGTTCTTTCTTGTGATCTTTCTCACATTTTTTCTGGTCAGTTATTCTGGTTTGAAGTATTTATTAATATCTAGATAATGGTATAGGTCTAAACCTAACCATATGGTATATTAAAATTTTAATATATATGTAATATTTTTATTGAACCAATGATAATGTTTGATATATTTTATTTATTCAATGATGAATATCAAATCATGGATTGGAAAATTAGTTGGGTCCCTATGGATTAAATTTTTGGCGTGACGTGGCTTATGGATACCTATTGGGTGAGAAAACCCTAGATAAATAATTTCATAGGTAATTAATTAAGGCATTCTTAGCAAGAACTGAGTTTCAAGTTGTTGAAGGATATATAATCCTATTTTTAATAACTTATGTTCTATTGATATAGATAATGAATAAACGTATATTTAAATGTTTGTGAAATTGAATAGATAAGTGAAATTTTAATATTTAAAAATTTAGGCCTATGGTATGATATTTTTATATCCTTAGTATTATGAATTTTTGAGTTAATGTTGAAAAAATATTATTGCACACTTCGAATAGCTATTCACAATGAAATGATTTTAAAGTTCTCAATACCAAATGATTTTGGACGTATTATTATTTTTAGCCAGCTCTACCCACCCCATGTGGAAATACTAATATACAAGGCTATTCCATGTTAATCATGTCGTAAAGAATATATTGAGCAGAATCAATCCACTCATAGAATGAAATTCATATATAGAGGTCTCTTCCTAGTGACACATGTTTTAATGATTATATATACAGATATACCCAAATGATGAAATTCTTAGAGAGAGTCATCTTCCTTGTTATATGTTTTTCCATGGATATTGTTATGGTTGGAATGTTGTACTACATTGTATGAAATATGTATTCATGGTCCCATAGTATGTTGATTAAGTTATTATATTAATGGATTAATTATTATTCTTATATATCACTTTTTTTCATGAACCATTAATCAGAAAAAAAATTGTTTATACATGCTGGATTCAACCTAAAAAGTGTTACTCAGACCCTATTGGGGTTTGCATTTGGTACATGAGAAAAATAAATGGATAAACGATAATAAAATGTAAAGGGACCATGTTGCTGATTATTGAATGATGTGTGGCCATGATTTTGGATTGGGGATCGATATGGGGTATGTCACTAGGCTCTTCTAAGATTATATATATTTTGTTGATTTATTTATTTTTATTATTCCCAGTTTTACATTAAGATTTATCTTATAATATCATATAATTATTTATTATTAATGGTTTCTGGGATTCTCATTTTTATTATAGATTTATGTTTTATAGTTTCCATAGTTTCAATTAAATTGTTATTATTATTGCTTCATAATACTATTGTGTTGAAACTATATACCCAATGGTATAGTTTCCCAATATTATTTCTCATACTTCCAATACATGTCAGAATCCTCCAATAGATGGGGGAGTTCTTGATGTCTCATAACCAACCCAGTTTTCCCACAAAAGAGAGTTCTGGATTAGGATATATCACACAATGCTAACAATGGATATAGTTTTTATTTTTTGTTGTCTTAATATTTGGGACGTGTAGAATTGATTTTTTAATGTGTCGATACATGGAAATAATCATTTTCATGTTACTATCTAACCCATGTGTGGGTAAAAATATTAGTTCCTATAGACGAGACAATTTCGCATAATGTTCAAATGATATAGTTGTTGTTATTTCCCCTTGAGTTATTCACAAGTTGAGTGATGTTACTTTTTATTGTTATTTATACTCTTATATTTGGTATAGTGGACGATGAGTTTGATTTAATTATTATTGTAAAATATGGATATATGGAAAATCAATATAAATGGTAAGGATATATTTATTACAACTGATAGAATTTTTTTTTGTATGAACTGTGAAATGTGATAAAAGAGATATCTAATAAATTAAACTTAAATAACTCTTAATTATATCAAAATAATTATTATTCATATTTAGAGTGACCACTATTAGTGGTTCTAAACTGTTGTCACCTTTTTATGAAGACATTGTTTTTACCCATGGTTCCAAATATTATGTATAACTTTTAGATAAATTTCTACCTAGTCATCTTCGAGTTGAGTGTTATGATTGTGGAATTATAATATCCGAAATTAGCTAAAACAGAGATTCCAATAGATCTTCATGAAAAATTTTAAATTTAGCATGAGGAAAACTTCTTATGGATCATTTAATCTAGTGAAAGGGAAAATGTTTATAATGTGACATCAATGATTGATTTGATTATAAATTTTCTACTCCAACGTCTACCTATGTTTACAAGGTTGGAGGACCTAAGAAATATAAGTTATAGATTTATTCTACTTAGCATATCTTAAAGTACATTGAAAAACATCCATATAGGAGGGTAAAACATAATGTGTATATGTCATGTGTATAATCCATTCATTTTTTTGCATTATAGATAAGGATATGAATCATGATTTGTTATATTAGAATGAATTTTAGGATCAGTTATCAATCTCCTTATATCCAGAGATGATTTCGGATTAGAAGGATCAAGAGGTCAAACATATAAAAAAAAATGGAATTTTCGTCTTGGACTACCAGGAATGTTTACCAGTCCTACAAAATATATGAAACATATTTTTTGGTAATAAAATATCTAATGAAAAGTGTTTTTAATAAGAACATCACTGTGAAATATATTCATAGGTGATTTTTTTTCTATGAATCAAATCAGAATTTTGGAATCCAGAACTAATCATGGAAGAGAATATAAGATATTCCATGAGTAACAACCATGATATTTCTGTCGAGGTTAAATGGATCACATATTACGGTTGAATTAATCATTAATAGGATAGATTTCCCCAATGAAGTATAGGAGAGATCAGTATGGGAGGTGGATATCCACCTCAATACCATGTTCTTTTGTAATAAAATTATTGTGTCAGGTTTTTCAAAATGTTTCCTCAGGGTCCATACCTAATTACTGGGAGAAAATGTTTTTGAAGTATATACCATAATTAAAATTTTTATATAGACATCATATATTAGAATTGTGGCACGGAATTAGATAATATACCCGATTTTAGGATGGACTTATCAACTCTTCAGTAAAGAGATAGATAGAGTAATATAATAAATTCAAATCTAGGTTTGGTATGTCATAACACAATGTATGAATTGTAGTACATGGTATATATGAAATAGAGAGGGAGTTGTACAAGATACCAGGGATTTGGGGTGAGTCATATTCCTCCATTTTAGACTATTTAGACTATTGTGGATACATAATCTTCTATCATTAGAGGTATGGTTAGTTTATTATCTAGCCTTTATTCTGTTCCATTTGGAAATGGAAAATCACACTTCTTTTTATCTAATTTTTTTTTATAAGGGATTGGTCTTGGTTTTGGAATTCATTAATGGTTTTTTTACCATGGATATATTATTGGGTAGGTGAGAAAGAAAATATGAAATGTTTAAGCGTCTTGATACACCATTTGAGGGTCATATAATCAAATAGACCTTCACTTACTTTTATAACTAGTTTTGGATTGTATGAGTTCACAGTGATTAAATTTAGTGTGATGAATTCACCTGTGATATTTAGGGATATGATGAATTGGATCATTCATTATTTTATACATTTATTTGGACTATTTTTTTACTATATATTTGTGTAATCACAGGTGAAAACATCATGATAAAAATATTGACATCATATTGAGTTCATTGATAGAGCATAATATTTATTGAAAGCTAAAAAATAAAATATTCTAGTCTGATCAATTGGAATTCATGGGAAATTTTATAAAAAAGAAAAAAATTAATTGTAACTAGAAAATGACTCATTCATTGTATCCTAGTTTTTTCCTAATATTTCCCAAATTATTCAGAACATTAAATGTTTATCAGGTTATTATAAACTCTTTATCCTAGATTTTCTAGGCTTGGCGGAAAAACTGTATTGGATGAGATAAAAATGGGAAAAGTTTTTTGTTAGATTTTTATGCATGAGTGGTAATTTCAGGAGTTGAATAATAATCTTACGGTAAACATATCATTACTATATATATTCTAGGTAAACTACATATATTTTACGAAATTGCACACATTGTAGGGATATATAAATTCAAATGTATGATGATTGAGTGGTTTTTTATGGTTCAAGACATTTTTTAACACACAATAAAAATTTTACAACCCACAGTCTAATGTAATCTATTGTGGTACATTCCCTGAGATGTTGGGGAATATATATAATTTTGGTAGAGTTTTTATGTATAACTAGATAAAATATCATTATGTATATATTTCCATAGTGGGATCAAAAACCTCGTTATAAGAGGTTGGTTAGGTATTTATAATCATTCAAATTAGAGTGTATAATATTGTGGGAATGATACAAACTAACCAGTGTATTGAGATAGATGATACATATAAATGATGTATGGAAATATTTCATTGAGTGTTCGATGATGGAACTCTTTGTAGACATGTATTTAGACATTTAAAAGTACAATAGATGAGTGTCTCTAAATTCAATAACAATTTTACCAATATTAATGGAATAGATAAGGAAGTTAATGGTATATATTTTTAATGTAAATATTTTTTCAGAAAAAAACACAAAGAGACACCATGAGGATCTTATCATTGAAGTGATAATTTTAATCTTTTTTCTTGCCATGTATTGGTTGCAATGGGCTTGAATGAAAGACTATGAGACTATATCATAGCTCTATATTTGAGTTACATGATATATTGAAAAATGAATGTCATGATCTCTATAAAATGTATAGGTGGATTGGAATGGAGAAGGTTGTAGAAACATTGGTGGTGAGAATAATCACATGTTAGTAGGTGATTTTTATACATCAGAGGCCATCAAGGCTATTTAAGCCTCTTCTGCATCCAGTCGGAAATTGGATAGTGTCACTACAGATTTCATAATAACGTTACCTATGAAACCCTCTAAGAAATATACATTATTGTTGATTGTGGATATGTAATGAAGGTATAATAATTATTTTTGATCAATGATAGCATCACTGTTGTTGATTTGGCTAGTCACTATGTGTGAGAGATACCTCAGTTGCATGGAATTTTTAAGAGTATCATTTGTAATAGAGACAATTATTTCACATCTAATTTCTAGAATAATTATTTTCAAGATATGTTATCACTGTATATTTTGATTTAATTATATCATCCTTAGACTGATTGTCGATATGAGTAGAATATTGTAGTTAGAGAGTATATTTTTTGATCCTATGTTTTGGATTTTTTTGATTCATGTCTGGAACATATGGATATCATATAGTTATCATATAATATCATCTTTCAATCAATGATATATAGGGGACATTCGCAGTAATATTACTGAATTACATGTCTTATTACTATTTGTTGGTTGGAGGAATGAGAGTCAACGCTTTTTGGGCCTAGTCCTATCTAAGATAAATGTGAGCATGTTCAGTTGATCAGTAGGTAGATGGTGGGCCTAAAGAATGTGAAAATATTTTATTTTGTCATGTGTATTTGGAATGTAATGTTTGAGTTATGTTATCCTATTTTCATTTAGAGTTATCTTTTAGTGTAGAAATTATGTATCACAAAATTGGGAATGCTAGCAGCAATGTTTTTTGGTCTATTTGAGAAAGTCAATAAGGTCGGTCTAGTAGCATAACAATTATTCCTAAAATAGTTCAATATTTACATGAATGGTGTGTTTCAAATATCATTCCTTTTAATATATTATCATGACACTTTACATGTGTTAGATGTCAATGATGTTGATCATTGTGTGGAAAACCCCTTTGAGGATCATATAATATGAATTATAGACAATTGTTAGAAGTAATTTATATGCATGTCTATATGTGTGGTTTGAGTGTTGTGTAATAATGTGTTGTTTTTAGAAGAAAAAAATTATATAGTGTCTGATTTGAGATTATAGTTTATATATTTTTACACTAAGACACCATAGTTATGTTTGGAGTAACTTTGGGATGAGCTGTCATATAGTGAAGATGTTCTGTTATCTTTTTCTAAGTATGTCCCTCTATGAGTTTTTCATTATACACATATTTGTTTTTTATATTATCAATATTACGTTGTGGATAAATAATATTCATATATAAGGATACTTTATAAAATGAATTAATATGGTTTGGGGATGTATGATTGTTAGAATTAATGGATTCTAGTATAAACAGGCCAAACACTTACTTTGGATCATCATGGGTTATGAAAATATTTATATATTTTTTACACATAGTAACCATAAACTAGTATGATTGTTTTCTAATTGAAATTTTCATGTTAGGAATATGTTTCAAGAAAAATAAATATGTATGATTATACCATAAAATAGTTCATGGAGTGAAATGACTACACATTGTGTGAACTGTTCAGAATGTGTAAGTATTCAACAAGGTTAAATGTTAAGATGAAACTTAAGGGGTTTTAGCATATCTTATTACATGAGATATATATTATGGGAATTCTTTTCATTCATAGTATTTTGTGTACCAATCTATTTTATGGATTCCATAAATATTATTATTTCATTGTCTCAAGGAATTTATTCCTCCTTGAAAACCATGTATGATTACATGGATATTTTAGGTCATCTTCCTCTATTTCGGATGTCTAATTTATGAATTTGATAAACATTGAGTAAATATTATTAGGTTTTACACTCTCACACATTACTCTATATAACAATAGTTCAAATCACTTGATAATAGATGGTTTTCTGTTTTTATTCTGACGTGGAAAGTTCTAGGTTCCTTCTCATGATCTTCCTCACCTCTATTCTTATTGGTAATTATAATTAGAAGATATTATTAATATCCAGACAATGGAATATATACTAAACCTAACCATTTTACATTTTTTTTAATTTTTATATATATGAAATTTTTTTTAGATGACATTAATGTGTTCTCTAATTTATTTATTCACTGAATAACTAAAAATCATTCAATTTTGGTCGGATCCCTTTGGATTCAATTGTTTTTGTGATCAGACATGTAGCTAATTTTTTTTAGAAAATAGAAATGATAATTAATAATATAGATAATGGATTAAGGTTTGTTTACAATGACATTAGTTTATTTTAATTTAATGAAAATGAATCACATCAGAAATATATTGTCGTCAAGAAATACATCTATAGATAAATTGATATATAAATGAACACGAAACTGATAGACCAGTGGTAATTTTCATAATAAAATTTTGAGATTTATGATGTTATATTTTTATATTAAACATATTTTGAATTTTTTTTCCTATTGAGAATATTATATAAAGGTTATTTATATGTTATACGTTCAAAAATTCAAATATAGCGAGCTATGCCTACTAATTGATGTAGTGATGCTTATATTGAGCAGGCTCTGTCGAGTCCCAAAATAAAACGAGTGTACACTGTGTTATGCCCAAGTATTTTTGTTGTATATCATATATTTAGCAGGGTCTACCCATTTGCACACTAGAAAGGATTATACTATTAGCAAGGCCAAGTGAAACATGTTGGAATTATTATATGTTTGTATATTTCTAGAGGCTGAAATTATTATACAAAGGATTATTTATTGTTATTTGATTATTCCACCATTATGGAAATGGTTGGATAGGTTTTTCTACATCTTCATAAAAATTATAGAATGGTAATGATGTAGATATATGATATTATTGTATTAGTTGATAAAGTAGTCTACATATTTATAAATTTATTACAAAAGAACACTTTCAAAATAGTTTTTTAGACATGGTGGTGTTGAACTACTATGTTATACTAACACCCTATTGGGTTCATACATTTGTTTCTATAAATATTACATGAATGTAGTACTGAAAAAGGGAGTAATATCATGTTCCTAAATATTTATTTATGGAATGTATGGAGTTTGGATATGTCATTGAAATTGAGTTTGGGAATAGGGTGTTTTGAATTTATATTTTGTTAGTTGATTCATTTTTTTATTTTCATTTTTACATTTGGATTCATCTTTAAATATATTTAAATGATTCAATATTATTTGTTAACGTGATTCTCTTTTACATTTGTGTTGTATAATATATTAGTTCATGTGTTCTTCATTACTCTGAAATTATTATTATTTGATTATTCCAATATTTTTTGCTTTATATTCGGGGTACATCGTCCGAACTATATAATTATCACCCCCATTTTTGGTCAATATCCCCCGTCATAAATTGAGGAATTCAAGTGTAATAGTGTCCAACCCAATTTGGCCAAATCAGAGAGTTCCATATCATGAGATATTCCCTGGATAATGATAATGGGTCATGTTTTGGGGATAATATTTTTGTTAATGGAATTACGTGAGATATAAATGTTAAAAAATAAATTTATAGTTAGTAATATATATAGAAGTATTAGTCCATGAATTTTTGGAAATTTTTTAGATTCCCAATGGCCACACTTCCATTAATGTTGTTGAATTTAATTGCACGATTAATCCAAAAATTATCACAGTTTGTTAGAATATTTTGATATTTACATTTCATGAGAAATTCAATGTGGATTAATAAAGTATTTAAGGAACCCCATTTGTATATATTACAGTAAGTTTTTATGAATGAAGATATGTTTGGGAAATGATATATGAAGATAATTATAATCTTTTTCCTAACATCATGACAGTTCAATATGTATATCTCATTTAAACTAATATTATATTGGATATTTTTTGATATATCCACCATCAAACTAAAATTAAATTATATACATTAATTGAAATAAATTATTGCAGTGAAAGATAAATACTGATATATTATATTCGTGTAATATGGAACAACATAAATAAATGAATAGTGGGATTAAATTTGAAAAAATATTAAAATGAAAAACATATATAATCTCATTCTTAATGGTATTACATGATGATTTTTATACTAACTGCAACTTATATAATATAGAAATGCATAAAGAATAAAATATCCATATTGAGATGGATATAAATGAATAAATTTTATTGAGGAATATAAGATCATATGTGATAACATAATATATTCATTATATATACTATCATTGGACACCTATAAATTATATATATTTTTATATATTTATATTATATATAGACTTTAGGTATATTTAAATTATGTTGTTTTGAAATGATTTGCATATCTTTTATAGGTAAATAATTTTTTTATAAAACTATTTCTTATGCGAGAAATATATTTTTTATTTTAATAGAATAGAATACAAAATTTTATTGAAATAATCAAATTATATATTAATATTAATAAATTAAAATTTTTCTAATTATTTTTATTTGTATATGAAGGTGGATAATGCCAATTTATGCTTCAAAAATATTTCATTAATTTTTTTTCATTTTGTTCAAATATATTATAATTTAATTTCATCCAATATTAGATTTATAATATAATAAAACTGATATAATTTTTATAATAAATTTATTAGTACTATCAAGGGGTTATATTTCGAAATTTTTAACATTGAATATTTATTTAGTAAGTAGTAAAAAATATGATTTTGAAGAAAACTATCTAATCAATTTATGTATTTAAAAAACATTTTTAATATATTTTAAATTATAATTTATTGCTTTTAATTAAACATAATCATATTAATTTCATTTAAACACACATTTTAAATAATTTTTTTAAAAAAATACATTTTTAGCATTAATAATGAATTTATTTGTGGAACCATTATTCATCAAATTTTTCAGTTAATTTTGAAATAAAATTCTATATTTTATTTGAGTTTCATTAGTTAACATGTATTATATATTTATCATCATAATTTCAATATTTAAATTCTCGTGAGACATTATTTTTTTAAATAATAAATAATATATGTGTTATATATTTGTTACATTTTTATGGGTAAATTCCATGGTTGAGGTTAAATATAAATCTTTTAATTTTTTAAAATTTAACTAATAGAAGCCACAGATCTATTTTAGGATTTTAAATGGTCCGTAATCATCCAATATTTTTATACAAGGAATATTAGGGCAATTGCTATTTGATAATTACTTTAAAAAATTTTATGTAATAAAAATACGTATAACGCTTGTCTTTTTATTATAATAGCTCTATATTTTTCCCTTGGGACAAAGAGAACACATTTTTGGTAAAAAAAATTATTTGAATATTAATTTATTTTTTAATTATGTTATTTTATTTATAATATTTAGTGATGAAATTTTAACATTATGTTACTATGACATGATATTATAGTTCTTGTGTAAGTAGAATCAAAATCAAGTTAATGAATTTAAAAGCATTAAAATTAACATAATTTTACTGAATTATTTTGTTCTTGGTTTCTTTGAAAAATATAATATGTTAGTGATGTATTAAATAATTATGTTCAAATCCATTACTCTATGGATCTATGTAAATAAAAATACTTTAAATCAACATGAAAATGCATATAAAATTATGTAATGTTAAATAATATTTTATTTATATAATTTAAATTAAAAATATTTTTTTCAATTGAAAGTTGTATTGTTGAGAATTTCAAATATTTTATATTTATGGGTCTCATATTTTAGCATTCCTAACCCCAAGTTAGTGAAAAAATATTTCTATTATGGTAATTATTAAAGGGGTAAATGAGAGGATAGAAAAAAGAGATATGGTTTAAAACATCACATAAAACTATATACATTTAATCATAAGAGGTGATATATAATTATCATTATATTAGAGTCTAACTATACATTTCTAATCATGATTAACTCTAATAAAAATTTATATTAATTTATACCATTATGTAAGTCCAATTATTCCACTATACTATATAACATATGTAAAACTCATCACCTATGTTCCTCACATTTCCTAAGACATATTGATCAAACAACCCATAATAAATGAATTAGTTAATAAATTATATACAATATAGCATTGAATTTATTCTAAAATTATCATCCATAGTGTCCTTATTGAGTTATACATTGGGGGGTCATTAAATAGGAATTAATCCTATCAAATGGTATTTATTAATTTTTTTTATTCTTCTACAAACAAAATTATATCCTAACCATTCACATTAAACAACATCAATATCATCCATATATTTATATTATATTATTTTAATACCACGACCTTATTCAATAGATATCCAATCATATTTGGACTAAAATCATCATTAGTATGTTTTTTCTGACCAACTACCTCAATAAAGTAATGTGATTATATTTTCATCTCCATACCAGAAGACTAATTATAATATGTCATTAAATAAAAATATTTTATTTTATAAAAATTCTTATTATTGTGGAAATATAATCTATTATTCATGTTTTTCACAATTTAATCTATTATAAACTAATAATGATGTTCGGTTGTGTGAGTAGAATACCACCTCCCCGATGTGATGGGATTGGTGTTTCTTTCTAACATTCAAAGGTAAAAATAGATTTTAATTTTATGTATAAAAAATTTAATTAGTTAAATATAATTATTATGAAGAGAATGGACCAATTAACTCATTTAACATTGTCAACGTACTAATTTTATATTTCTAATATTAATTATTCATCATCTGAATAGTAGAAATGAATTTAACTAAATAAGTAATTATATATTCTATATAATAAATGAAATTTATTAATGATTAATTAATCATACTTGAATATGTTATTAAAAAAGTAAATTTTTAATATAATTATTTATAAAGGATTTATATAATGAACATTGAATGTTCATATTATTTGTATGGAGTTCTATAACATAATTTCAATTCATTTTATTATAGAATTTCTTCATTGTCATTAGTATTATATGTTTATGTTTGAATTTGTATCTAGATTTTATTTTTATATATTTAAAATATTTTTGTATGGTATTATAATTTATTATATAAATAATTTATTGATTATTTATGACATAAAATGTTAAATCATTCTATGTGTTATCTTTGTCTAAAATTCATTTTTCATGATACATTTTTCATGTCATTCACCTTGATTTAATTTTATTGTGTACATACAACCCCATGAATTTAGTATTATGTTAATTTCATTTAAATCATGTGATTTGTGGAAACATATAACAATATTTCCATAGAAATCTTTGTATTTATAATTTTCTAATGCTATAAAGTGTTTATGGTATGATTTAATTTCATTTATGATATTTATATTGATGGTTTCATTGAGGAAATTGTATTATAATAATTTCCTGGTCTATATTACTAATCTTATACTTTAGTTATTTAAATTTTTTACTTTATTTCTATTCATATTACTCTATTCTAGTCTAATAGTTGTCAAAATAATGTACCTTTTTGTAAAAAATAGCTTAATTTATATTTTTATTGGGAATTTATTCTTTTAATAATAAAATATCTTTTAAAAAATCATAAATTTTATTTTATACAAATGATATATTTTATATTTTTTTAAATTTTTTTCTTTAATTACAAATTCAAAAAACAATTCTTTTATCATTGCTCAAATAGGTACTTTTAGGTTTAATTGCTAGTGTGAAAGGGATATATATGTAAACATTTGAACAGTTAATGGAAACATAATAAATTTTATTTTAAATGTGTTTTATATACATTAAAATAAGCTTTTTCCTATTCTCCAATGGATATATTTTGCAATGATCCCAGCCTTATTCATTCAATATGTTTCATATGATTGTTTTCAATATATGTTATTGTAACATGTTTTTTATAAATGATATTCTAGACAAAAATAAATGATGATCCTTTTCACAGAATTTATTTTTAAAAGTTGTAGATTGTATTGTTTTTTTTCTATTATTTAGTACTTTTAAATATTTATGTATTATATAAAATGAGATTCCAATATTAAACAATGTTATATGATAATTTTATAATAAAAAATAGGTGTTAATATTAAAATCACAAAATTGGTGGGTATGATATGCCACTATAATTCATTATGAAAAGAGACAATGTTATTCATTGTAATATATTATTAAGATAATAGAGAGTTAACTATTTTTTATTTCTAAGAGATTATAATAATTAATTAATATTAGTAGATACAATGAGATTCATATGTTAAAAATTGTATGTTACTCATAATAGAAATATGGAGTTTTCATAGTTAGGTGATTCTATGATGAATGTGAGATAATAAATTTTATCAATACTATATCAGTGTTCTTATAATGAGTTATAATATTTCATTTGATTTCGGGTCATCTTCACATAACTCCTGTTTATTAACTCATGTGAATCTCATAAATTTTTGTAGTTTTACCCCATAACACAATGTTTACACTCCACGTTTTATTCGATATGGATTAAATTATATCATGCTCTTTGACTATGAATATGTTATCATAATTTTATTTAGATATTATTCTTAACAAAATTATCAAAATTTTATTGCATTATTTTTCGATTATGGATAAATTTATGTTACTCTAGATATGTTAATTTTCCCCATGTAATAGAGAAATATATTTTTTATGATCCCTTTGGAATTAGTTTACGAGGTAGATGACCAAGTCATAATATTGAATAATAAAAAATGAGTTTATTAGAAAAAATTATTAGAAAAAATAATTCTAAATATTAATGTAATTATTAATCCTATTTATTTAAAACTATAAACATAATATTTCATTATCCATGTATGTGATATAAATAAACTATTTTTTATTTTATGGTTTTGGTGCATATAATAAGTTCCTCATTATTATTATCAGTGAAAAAATGTTAATATTATGTTTTTAAGAATTGATCTAGGTGTTAAATTTAAGAGACGATATATTTTGAAACATTTTACGAAAGGATTATAATCTATGAATTTGTTTAAAATACATTATTAGGACATATATATTAAATTAATAAATTTTTTCAGAGTTTTAACCTTAGTACTAACACTCGTTTGATTTATTAGTAGATAACAGTGATAGTTAAGGGGGTTGGGCTTCTCAGATCAAGGGGTTTATAAAATCTTCTAACCCATACACATATATGTTCTGCTAATATAAGAACCTCTACAATTATGGATTCGATACCAATACACCTGAGCTTTTTTTTCTACATTAATAAATTAACTTCAATAATAAACATTGGATGACCTATATATAAAATGCCCATTTAGGTCTAGAGTTTTATTGAATTATAAAAAAGAGTTATATTAAAATACATGTTACTTTTAGTTATCTTTTTTTCCATAATAACAAATATTTATTATTTTAATTTATTCATTAATAATATTCAAAAATATTATTCAAATATGTCACCATTCTAGAAAAAATTCATTCAACATCATTATTTATGACTTAGGTATGAGGAAATATGATAATGTTCATGGTGAAAATCTCAACATGGGTAAACATAAACCTAATTAATTTAACATATTTTTTGATCATATTATGTTATGATGACAAAATCAATTTTTAAGATAATATAATTGGATAATTTCAAATCAAATATAAAAAAGGCCATAAAAAATGAAAAATTGAAAAAAAAATATTAATACTATAAAGGATTTATATGTGTCATAATTCATGATCCATGTCAAAGAAATCCCTAATGAACAGAAACAATATATCAAATATATAAAACTTAACAAGTATTGGATTAATGGGAAATTAAATATTCATCATGAAATAAATTATAAAGAGTAATTATTGAAATATCATTGGACTACTATATATTAGTTATCTACATCATCTCTTAAGATTTAGTAACATTATTATACTTCATCTTCTTAAGGAGTAACATAACTATTTTTTCTATTTAGAGTAACTTCTATGCATTTATCTCAATCTTATTAACAAATTCATTTGGTGATAATATTGGACACCCAATTAATTATATGAAAATATAACATACTAAATTAATATCACTACCTAATCACATATTCATAAATAATTTCCATATAACATATCATGAAATAAATCCCATGGATGGTTTCATTTTATGACATCTATCATATAATAATTTACTGAAATAAATAAAACAGGTTTCCTAATAATATCTATAAAACATCATCTTGAGCCATTCAAGAAATGGTAGTGTATAGTATCATTAAATTATATCACATGTGGAGAATAATTATCATTAAATGTTCATGACATAGAATAAAATAATGTAATTAAAAAAACTATTTAATTCTCAATAGTTTAAATACCAATTTCTTTGGGTATCATTTAAATGAAAAACATTAAATATTAAGAAAATTGTTTAACTTTAAAATAAACATAGTAAATTAAAATGCATGGTTCATTTGAAATAATTTTAATGATGATGTAAATTTTTTTATGATGAAAATGTTAATATAAAACATTTTTTTTTAAAAAAAATTAAATATATTACGAAGATACCAATATACTAAATGAAAAGAAATTACCTTAGTAAACCATTTAGAATGTGAATTTAACATGAAAATTAAATTATAGAATTATTAATATTTAAAAAATAATATTCATGAAATATTGTAAATAAAATGGATGAAATGTTTTTTAAATTGCATTAAAATTGTTAAGTAAATATTTTTAATGAAACACTTTTATTATAATTTTAAAAAATAAATTGAACTAAATTAAATAAAAAAAATATTAAATATCATCAGTATATAATTTTATAGGGTATTCTATATCATGATTAACTGTGTACTAAATATAAATTATTATAGGGGAACTAATAAAAATATGTATTAATAAATCCATAATTTGTATAATTTCTAATTTGAACCACATTCATGGTATAAAATGTAAACCAAGTAAAATAGAAACTTATGAATATGATGAATAAAAAATGGGACCATTAAAACCATAAAAAATTAAATGACATTTGTATCTACGTGTTATAAAATTAATAATGACAAGAAACCCATATTTATTATGATAATATAATTATTAATGATATATAATATCAAAAAATAAAATATGCACCTGAAAATTTATTTTTTGTTAAGAATAAAAGAGAGGTATAAATGATGAAATATTTAGATTAGTAATCCTTAAACAGATCATATCTTTTATGTGATAATTAATCAATCAAGTTATTATATTAAGAAATTATAAAAACCATTTTTACGTATTATGTAAAGTAATTATAGTAATTAATTATAAATTATTATGTTTTTAATTGGATATTCCTAGTTCGTTATATTTTAATTTACCCAATTATTTCACTTATTTCAATTTGTGTTTCAATAACAATATTAGTAAAGATCATTATGGAGTTTTGGGGACATTCAATTCATTATAAATGATATACATTAATAGGATTACTATTGTCAAAGAAGTCTTAATTCTATTATATATAAATAAAAATAATAAATAATTATAATTATTATAGTTTAGATTAAATTTTAGATCTATGCATTACAACAGTTATTAAATAAAAAAATATACCCTCTGAAAAGGCATTAGGCCTCATGTACACAAAAATAGAGTTTTTGACTTCTCATTTTATAGAAAATAATTTAATAAAATTAAATAATAACTTTTAGAAAATCCCTATGATTTTATAAAACTAAAACATCTTCATTTAATCCTTCCTAATGATAATCCATGGGTGGAAATATTGAAAGATGAATTATAAAAGTGTTTCTAGAAGATAGACCATACGTACCCACTTGTGATGAAACCATTTTTAATTAATTGAATGGTTTGACGATGGATGATAAATTTTAGTATAAAATTATAATTAATTAATAATTAATATATTTCTATATACATTAATCACTTCATAATAAAAAAATGATTGATGGTCATTAGAAACAGGATACATCAGTTCAGATGTTTTTTTCCATATATATGCCTGAGGGATTGTTTCTTTCAATCTAATTGAAAAAATAGATGAATATGTAAATGAAATAAAAAATTGACATTTCATTATGTGGGAGATATTTATGATATCATATTTTAATTATTTTTAAATAATTGAATGATATAAAACATGAATTTAAATTAAAACAGATGGTCATGATAATAACCATGTTAATAAATAACCTAATTCATATATATCATTAAGGGAACTTTATATGAACTTTTATGAATTAAAGGACACCTATAATTAATATCAGGATGTCCGGAGGTGGAAATGATTATATTTGATCAGGATTATTATATTATGAATTGTGATGATGATAGGGTAGGTTGGTTCCTTATATTAGAGGGGAATCAGACAACTTTGGAATTACCAAAATTAATAAATCAATATAAATTAATAATTTCTAATTAATATAAAAATATTTCAATATTAGATGATAATTTGCCTATATATTCTCATCCAATAAAATTAAGAATAAAATTTTATGATTTTTAACTCTTGTCCCATTGTTCTATCACCTGTAATACCTCTAAAAATTTATCATGATATCATATTTTTTTATTCTTTATGGGTAAAGAGAGACACTCTAAAAGGAAAAAATATGAACAAGTGGATAAAAGTTGATATTGAAGACTCTATACCCTTTACATGGATAATATATTTTTATGAATATTAAATTATTTAAAATATTGTATCATTAAATTCATTCTAAAGTATATTAAAAGGATTTTCTAGAAAATAATGTCAATTGATTAATATAGTTAAAAGATTAATTATTAACAAATATATAATAAATTAAATTTACAAAAAAAAATATTTGAACAAAATAACTCAGTTTCTATTTACTATTTTTTTAATTTCATTTACTTTTTTATCTTCTTACTTCACATGCACCATGCACATGTTTCGAAGAAAGATCAATGATTATTATGTCATCATTAAAAATGATATATAAATTAACATAATAAAAATGATTTAGTAATACTCAATAAATTAATTAGTTATTCACATATTTTTTATCCCACCGCCAAATATTGTAGATATTAAAATCAATAAAGAAGATATGTGATGCTTTCTATTAAATAAAAATAATATATCATTCTTAATCAATGTGAAATTGAATTAAAAGGCAATTGTTTTGTTAATTATGATGAATTTGGATAACAAAATTATCCAATTATATATTAGAATGTGTATGGCTGATATTCAGGCCTTAATAAAAATTAATAACCATTTTATATTCATCGTACACATACCATGGTGACAACAATTTTAACAAAGATAATATTCATTATGAAAAAAAGATAAAGTTGATATATTTTCCAAAAACATTCGTCCAAATTAAAAATATGGAGTAAATTTTATAAAATTCAATTAACACCTGTGGATAAAAATACATTTTATATAAATATCTAAATCACAAGATAAAACTATTTTCCATAAAATGAATTTATAATATAAAATATATTTCTAGGAAAATTAAGCATATTTTTTGTTTTATTAAAATTAAAATGATTATATATATTACAAAAATAGAAGAATAAATTCCAAATTTAACTCATAAAATTAGGGATCCAAAAATTAATTAAAGAGAAAATTTTGTATTGCATAAATTCATAAATTTTTCACTATCCAATGAAAATTTTATATATTAAATAAATTAAAAACCTTTAACTTTTATAAATTTGTTATATTATGATATCTATCATGATGTTATTTTTATAAAATAAATTCTTAATTTTTAAGAAGGTATATATTCTATTTATTATAAATATAAGGAAATTATCTCCATTTAAGATGAAATTTTACTTTTGATGAATAATACAACTTTAATAAAAGTTGAGTTTTTATTTCCATTGTTTTAATCAGTTATATTTTTAGATAGTGAAATTTATAAATTTATATTAAACTGTATTTACTTATAGTAGTTTCATACAATTGAAAAAAATGTTTTTAATGGGAATATTTCATCAATAATATTTTATAGCTATTAAAAATGATTGTTTTATGTATTATATTTTATCCAAAATAAATTAGTTTCCAATCAACATAGTTAAAAATTTCACTCCTAAAAAACCTTCCTCAAAATTTCAACCCAATTTTGGTAAATCATTGTATTAATACATGAATACATTTTTTTTACTTCAAAAAATGGAATTCAGAAAAGGTTAAACTAAAATATAATTTGAATATATGGAATTTGAAATATAATGGTCATATTGAATTACAAAAAACTATGTTTCTAAATATGAGTATATTTTGGATAAGGAAAAATATGTATGTGGATCTGAAAAATAATAAACAAATAATTATGGATTTGATATATAATTCAATCTTGAGAGAGTTTATAACTACATTATAATAATATATAAGGGGATTGGGATGAACATATATTAATTTTTAATTGTCATAAAAATATAGTATTATTATTTGATGTGGTATTACTTAGGTATCAAAACTAATTAAAATGAAAAAAACTAAAATTAGTTTCCTCAAATATATATACATAATCTATTTTTTTAATGTTTTACCTTGTTTCTAACAATATACTATCCCATATTATATGTGATATATTTCTATGATGAATCTTTCCCATGCCCAACGAATAAACTATAAATAGATCCTAAGATCCAAAAATGTTTAAATTTTTATTCACAAATATTTACTAAAAATAAATTGATTTTCACATGTTTTTATAATTACCATAATTTATATAAAATTATATCAGTAAATAATAAATTTAACATTTATATATCTAAAAACACAATTGGACCAAAAAATATCATTCTATAAATAAATAACACATAATCCCAATTAATATAAATAACCTCAAAATTAAATATTAATTTTATCATCAAAATATATTATACAACATTAAACCTATATCAACATATATGTAATAGAATTAATCCATAAATATCATCCACATTAATCATATGGATTAAATATACCTTAACCAAATACAACATATCTAAATATATAATTATTCATATTAAATTAAAATCATTAATACATAACTTATTATTTACATTTTAACATGTATTCAACCAAATATTTATAAAAAAATTATGGTTTCCATTATAGTTTTGTTTACCTCACCTAAAAAAACATAATCTCTAATTTTATGTAAACAAATCATCGATCCCAACTATAACATGACCAAACACAATATCATATTTCCATTTTTAAATTATTAATCATTATATTTCCTGCAATCATACAGATTAACATGAACTAACATTAAGTATTAATATTTTTAAACATCATAAATAAAAATTGGATCCCATAGATTACTATAGACCATTTATGTTTATAATATTAGTGAATTGGGGGATATGATTTTATAACAATACATATGACACTGATTGATCATTACTATTTTACCAAACTTTTTGTATTTCAAAATAATCTATAAAAATATTCCATGAAATACATCATACATGAATACATTGTTTTTAAATTATCATTGGGAAAATGAAACTTTATAAATAGTTATCTCAAACTAAAAATAATTTAATCCTAAACTATAAAATTTTATTATCATCATTTAAAATATAATATTTTGATGACATATATAATGACTATGAGAACAACATAATACAATTTCATAACCATAAAAATACAATAAAATCACTGTTACATGGTAGAATAACATTATAAAATATAGAATTCCTATGAGTCAACACTCATTATCCATGTAAATGAAATCCATGATCGGATGGAAAATTAGAACTCATTGAAAAAATTGAATACAAGTAAAACTATATTGGGAAATTAAAAAGTTAACATTTAATGAACTAAATATTGTAATTCACATAATCTATTAGGATAATATATCATTAGTTTACTACATCTTCTATTAATAGTTAATTACAGTTGTAAAATTCATCTTCTCAAATGGGAATAAAAATTTTTTCATCTATTAATAGAAACATCCACCTTGTTTTCTCTATTCCATTAACAAATGAATTAGAGGGATATAATATATCTCATATCACCTATTAAAAATATACCAACATAATATGGTTTCACTCACTAATCTCATATTCATCATCAAATTTTATCTGATAAATCATGAAACGAATGATATTAATTCATGAATTTCATTACTGCATCCATAACATTATTTACCCTTAAAAGATAATTTAGTTTCCTAATAATATCTGAAACATCATCAATGACCCTTAAATTATATGTTGTTAATGCTAAAATAATATTATTCCTCAAAAAATAAATTTATCCATCAATGGATATTGAACGAGATTAAAACCATTTTAGAATAGTAATTAAAATATTTTAATCTTAATAGTGGAAGCTCCATGTAATTTTGATATATTTTTTCAAGAATATTACCAAAATATAAGGAAAAACATTCTTCTAAAATATTAATGGTAACATGTAACATATAATTCATGTTAATTAATGATCATATAATTGATAAATTCTATTATTGTTGTAGGGATTTCAAATAATAACCTTTCCAAAATTTTGTTATGAGAATGAAAGGTTACCCATATCAAAAAAATTAAGACATTCAATTCAATTTTATTAAATTCTTCCAAAGATTATATAAAATTACATGATGAATTCATATTTTTTTATAAAATAACAATCTTGAAATAAGTAAAATAACATATAGGATAAAAATTTTTATAGTTTTTTAAATCCACTATATGAATTTTTTAATTAGAAAAGAATTTGGGTTCTCTAAAAACCAAAAACAATTGTAATAATTAAAATAATAAAGAAAACAAATTCAATAAATATTAATTGATTAATGATATTAGTTATAAATATTCACTATATAAACCACATAAATTTTTATTGGTGTAGAAACCAAAACATTCATAATGAATGATTTTTGAAAGAATAAACCATTGAAACTAATGAAAATTTTTAATAAATTTTTTTTTTGAATGAAAGACCATGACATGAATATATATATATATATTTCATATAATTTCAATGAATTATTATGTGAATAAAATACTAGGGATGAATCTAAACTATAAAAAAATAAATAATGGTGTATAACATTTATTCTATCTAATTGAATTTTAGTTGAGAGCATGATACACATGAAAATATTATAATATTTAAATCAATATCACATGAACCATTTAACCTCAAAATAACATAAAATATCAGGATCAATGATTCTTTCATGATATAAAAATATGATATCATTAGTACACATCTTATTAATTGAATTTGCTGCATAACACAATACATGTATCATTAAAACAATGTCTAGATAAAAAATTATTACAAAAATTGTATCATTGATGTGAGAACAAATAAATGATATTATTATGTATAAAAATTATAAAAAAATTAAAATAGGTTTCTGAATATCAATATATAATAAGAATTCATTTTACTCATAATCATGCTATAACATATTCAATCAAGTAGATTTATATCCGAATGAAGGGAAATTATGTTATGATACATTATAATCTATGTCCATACATTCTATATGTGTCCTTTAAATAATATATAAAGAAAATTTATTAATAATTTTATTGTTTATTAACCATTTCCATATTTCTAAATCTATCATTAAACTACTATTTTCATTTTTTTTCAATGAAATTTTTAATTAATCACCATGATTGGTTCATGTCATGTGTTTTGAATACATTTTGTTCAAATATATTATTAGTGGTTCATCTTGGTAAATGTGGAAAATATTCAATATAATCAAGTATAATAATATTAAAATATTTTTAATTTCAATATATGAAATAAAAGTTTATATTTTTTCATGGGAAGAAACCATAAGAAAAAAATATATGGCCTTGCGAGGTGTTACTCTACAGATATAGAGAAATAATATTTTTTACATTCCATTGGCTAGAATAAAATTAATTAAAATAAAATATTATATAAAAAACACATTTTTGGTGGTTTTTTTAAACATCATTAAATCTGTACCCATTTTAAATATGACATCCCAATTAACCCAGATCTATTGATTATTTTATTATATAGGCATAAGATAAAAAAATCAAAACACTAAGTATCAATGATTTTATTACTGTCAAGAAAAAAAATACATACATTATTCCCATATTACAATTTGAATATAAAATAATTTGTGCAAAAAATTCTCATATCTTTCATATTTATCAAAATATTCTTTCTCATATCTTTTTTAAAGGAACCATAATTAAGGGTGGTGTCAGATATTTTCTAGGGGATATAAACATCTAAATCTATTATGTAAAATAAAATAATATAAATAATAGATCCATATATACCAGAAGAGGTAATAATCTCAATAATAATAATAAATTAATTCTGAATGTGGAAAATAGTTAATTTTTGACATGATAATATTGTTACCATCATTTCTTCAGGGTAATAATAATTGATTTATGTGTAGTTTCACACAAAAACCTATTTAATAATGTTATTTCAATGGGTGGTATCCTAAAACATATAAATGTACTACGGGTTATCTAAATCAGGACCCTCCCCTTCACATATTATCTAATGAATTCTAATTATATTCAATATTCCTTTTTATTCAAACCCAATATTCTATACTAATAAATATCCATATTTAGTAAAGAATATGTATATTATCATTCCCCATAAAATAAAATATAAATAATAATAAAATTGAATGATTAAATGGAATACGATTAAGGAAATTAAAATATTATCATAAAAAGTATAATATTATAATATAATTGTATGTATAAAAAAATAATGGAAAAAATTACGATCAATTTATCTAAAATATAAGTTTAATAATAAAAATAGGTATGTTGTATAAATAAATATAATATAAGTGAAAATTTTAAAATAAGATATTAGTAAAATGTTATCTCATTGGTGCCATTTATAACATATACTTTAATCAAGATATAGTAAAATGTATATAGAAGTAGGAATGTATGTTAAAATTATATTTTAAAAAAAGAACTAGTTTTGATTATTATAAAAAAAGGAAAAAATACATTTTAGTAATATTATAATGATTCATTTAAATCATTATAATATGTCAATGATATTTTAAAATTTTAATAAAATATCATCTTGTTTAATAAAATGGACAACTAATTTTTTTTGAAAAATATGTATATTGAATTAAAATATACTGAATGAAAAAGAGATATAATTTTGGATTTCCATTTCAAAATTTCATTTCATGATCCAATTTGAAAATTGAAAAATAGTTGGAATAAAACATATAATATTTTAAAATAAATTTACCTTAATAATATATATTACTTCTATAGTTGATAATTTTTTATATTCATTTGAAAATATTAAATGAAATTTTAAAAATTTACTTTTAAATATATCATTTTATTTTTGGTATCTTTTTAATTGTAACCCAATAAAAATTAAAAAAATTAAATGAATCTTTAATAATCCTGAATAAATATATATTTGTGTTTTGAAAATAAAATCATTAATATATATATATATATATAATAATTTAGTGAATTAGTGCATAATGAAATATTTGTATCTACGGCGTCGATGTTGAGATGAAATCCCTATCAATGGTCATATCATCAAATGCATAATTAGTTAATGAAGGGAATATGTTTAAAAACATTTATTCCACATACAAAAATTTAATTAAAAAATAATACTATTAGAGGTCATTTGACACATAATCCTGGAATAACATTTTGATTGACATATAATTACTACCCAATGAATATAAAATGAGCTATGAATCCCCATACCTCATGATTTATTATCCGCATCCGTAGTTTAATATGCTATATAATAAAATATAATTTTTTATAGTTCAAACCTCAATTAATGTATGTTATTATAATATCGTATATATAATCAACATATAAAATTTCAACACTTATTAATTAAAAAAAATTAAAATAATCATATAGGGGTGTTAATTTTTCCATTTTCCTTGAAAATATTTTTTTAAGTCACAGTCTATATAAAATGATTGCGTATTGATAATATATTGAAATATAGTAATTATATAAATAAAAATTTAATTATTTTTATTTATATTTATTTATTTTTATCCATAATATCTAGAGAAATAAAATTGAGTTACACTATTCATGGAGACAATAGAATATATATACGAAAAATTATTCTTTCAACTATTCAATAAATGGAAGGAAACTATGGAAAATTTTAATTAAATTTTTTTGATTCATTATTATATCATTAATAACATATATATTAATTAAATTTATCCATATTACTAAAAATTCATGATATAAATGAAAAAAGTAACACATATAATCTTTGAATTGATATTCTACACACACGCACGAAAAATGTTTTCATTTTCTAATTGATTGTAATGTAATAATGGAGATATTATATTACAATTCCAAAGAAATAAATTTATCATATATATTCAATATGTAAATATTTATAAAAAACAATTAATTTATTATATAGAAACATATTACAATTTTATATGGATATGGAAATCTATATATATCCACGTATAATGTGTATTATTTTTTAATAATGGAAATGATTTGGAAAATGGATATACCATAAAAATAATAAAATAACCAATATAATAATTATAGATGATTTATTTTTTAATTAGTTGAATTTTTATTTTCAGTTTTATAGTTAGGGACCACTCTAACCGGGGGTGGTGGTGAGATAGGGGTAAAATCCAGTTTTTTTAAATTATCATTATTGGTAAGTAAAAATAATTAACATTTAATGGTTTAAGTCAACGAAAGAGCCACTCTAAATATCACTGTAATGACCCAGATATTTATAAAATAATAATATTTTATTTCAATCAATACATATGAATATTATATTAATTTTATGTTATTGGGGAAAAATTTTTCTGATAGTACAATCGACACGCAACAACAGTCATCTCTGAAATCATACTTTGTACACAACATTGGCTTATACTTAAAAATAATACAACAATATTATAATTATTTTAAATTATATTTATAACCTAGAAATTTGAATAGAGGTAATTAATAGTATCAAATTTATCTTGAAATATGTTTTACACATTTATAAATGTGGACTCTTTGATTACAATATTTATATGAAATATAAATAAAAAAAATTAATATAATTGATGTGTTTTTATGAAAACATATTTAAAAGAGAATAATTTTGTTTTCATAAAACTTTAAATGGATTTTTATTTACTGAAAAATATATTATATATATTCAATATAATTTTTTAAATTCATCTCATATGTTTCAAAATATGATATAAGAATAAATTCATTTTTTCAGAAAAATGATCTTTTTCAAGAAGTGATGTTTTAATGCCTTTTTATTGCAATGCATTTTTAATTCTAGTTTTTTAATGTTTTACATGTTTTTTTAGAAAATAAACTTCATATTTTTACAGAGACCATAAAAATATTATCTGGTTTGAATTTTGTTATTTTTTTGGCTAAAATTCATTTTTTATGATTGGTGAAGAAAGATGCATTTTAATTCAATACCACTTTTAAATCTAATTTATTTATATAGTTACAATATAAAATTAATTTTTTTTAAATTTAATTGGATTATATTTTTATCATTTAATCAAATTTGGGTCATTGAATGTAATTTCACATTGATATTGGCCATAAACGAATGTCGATCTTTTTGTTGTTTTTATATCTTAAAAAACGCATTTTGGTTCTTTCAACAATAATCAATATTAAATTTATACTTGAAAAATCTTGCATTTTGAATTTAAAAAATGGTTTTATACTTGGAATCAGATTCTCAAAATTTTATAAATAAGTATCAATATTTTTTAGACATTATGAATATTGACTTCAATAAATATATTATCTACCACAGTTAAAGGGTAAATCTAGAAAATAACGGTTAACAATTATATTATAATAATATAAAATTAACATCACACAAGTCCTAACCATATAGGATGATATATTTCTTACCATGCTCACCCTTGGGTCGATTTTAGGACCCCATGGAGCCACTTTTCTTTTAAAATTACAATTATTTACTTTTAATTTAACATTAAGGAAAATATAACCTAAACCTGTATGTTTTAGTAAAAAAAATTTATATGGGTTAGTATAAGTTATTTTCTACTATTGATATTCATTATAAATCTAAAAATATTTCCTACATCATCTTATTTGTTTATAAATTTTTGACATCAAATAAACTAATATTCTTATGACATAATGATGATGTAGTAATGAGCTAATTAATTATTGATTTAAATAAATTAAATTATAAATATTAAAAAAATATTTTTGAATCGTTTTATCCCGTACACTAATTTTAGGGATTATTATGACCTCTTAATTTAAAATTTTTTATGTTTATTCTAAATATTCATTTTTTATGGATTTTAAAAAGTCATCATATGAATTGTATTAAAATTGTCATAAATGTGGTTTTAAAAAAAAATTCAATTTTATTAAATTATATAACTGTTAAAAAATTATAATATTTTGAAAAAATACATGGATAATTTCTTACATGTATTTAATGGAAAAATTTATGTTCTATTTCCATTTTATGTTAACTATATTAACCATATAGTATGAATACAAAAGAAGACGTGATAATAGTTAAATTATAGTTAACTAAGTTTTAAAGATAAATTAAGAGTTTAAATTTGAAAACAAAACATGCGTAAAACCTATTGGATTAGATGATTTATAACCATTCACATATTATATTGCAATTATTTTAGTTGGATACATTTTTTAATGGAAATTTAGTTTATAATAAAACAATATTTTAAGACATTCCTAATGTTCATGTCATCCATCTTATAAAAGGCCACCAACTCTAACCCCTTAATCACACCTCTAGAGATCCATGTCTCATCCAAACTATGCTCCAATAATCATTAAATATTCATATATTCAACCAAGAATCATTTCCTTTGGATTAATTCAATTCAAGAATGCTTTTTGGATCAAATCAAAGGGAGTTGTCCGTTTTAAGAGGTAGTGCCCTCTATAAAGGTACTTTCCAATATTCTACATCTCCACTCCCAATTATGTTATAATTAAATCATTAAATAACAACTCCAGTATCCAAAATATTATAGGATTTCTTATGTTAATCATTTTATCTACACTTACACACAAATCGATCTATTGGATTTTGAACATTCTGTTTCTATGGACGGTGATCAACTGCCTCATGTAACGATGATTTTTTAATTATCTCCTAACTCCTTTATTTATAGACATTATTATGGAACTATATTTATATGATATATATTATTTTTATGTTTTTTTATTATTTTGTTATTTTTATTTAAAACATAACTTTATTCTATTCATGATTAGTAAGGACGATAATTTAATTTGAGAAATCACAAACTAATTCCCTCTCAAAGTGATAGGACTCATTCATGCCATACATGGAACGTATAAAAGATGGAGTTAATGATCTTATGTATCATATAAAAAATATGATATTATGTTGTAATAATATTATAACTATGTATAAATATGTTTTCATTCCATTAAATAGGAAATAGAAATGAAAGTAGAATTTATGTGTATGTACGACTTACCGTCTCCATGGACGATGAATTTCATTTATTATCTCCAAATGTAATGAAATTATATAAATAGATATATAATAATATATATATATATGATAAATATATATATGAATAATATTCTGGAGATAATGGAATTTTGACTATATTAAAAAAATTAATTATAATAAGATCATTTTCGACTAAAGTACCCAATATCGACAAAACGACAGATAGGAACATAAATAATTATGTAATTCTTATAACATGTTAATAAGTGATAAAAAAATAATGTACTTGAAAATGGTTCGAAATTATGAAAAAATTAACTTATGATTTTTATTAAGGAAATTATAAAATGAATGAGTAAAGTTTTACATGAATAAAGGGACATTGTCTCAATCTTTTAGCTTTGAGGCATATCTTGATTTATAAAAAACATTCTTTTATACGGTGTCTAAACTAATTTGACATTTAATTTTATTCAATGCGAGTCATTTTCTATATAGAACATTACTAAATGAATAATTGAATGGTTTTTATAACAAACGCTATGGAAAAATCATTTCCCTTGTCGCGTTCATTATTTTATATTTGGCTTCCTTAACAAGCTGTTATGTTTTTAATAGAAAATGAATATCGTTTACCTTTTTTATATATTATTGTTTCATAATTTATATTAAATGTGGATTTAGTATTTCAATATCAAGAAATTATTTCATATGATTTCGAATGATATTTTTATGATATAAATATATATATTTTCAATCTTTTATGTGTGATAATTATATATTGGTACACAGACATTTGACAGGTGGATACGTGATAAACCAATGACGGGTGATTCTGTGATAAACCATGTATGATTGGTTACATTATAACCTCCAATGCATTGGGTATGGAAGCCGGGCTTATGGATATTCAATTTAGTTACAAGAGTGGAAGTCGACCATATGGTTATTCAGTATATGTATGTTTATGTCCCATGTAACATTTATTTTCTATATGTTGTTTTCTATGGGATTTATGGTAAACGTTTCGTTACAAAAAGGGTAAGAAATGTGCTAACATTAAGTGAAATATTTTTTCTACTTCATTAAGGTTAAATGTATTACTTTAAGATAAACTATTCATGGAATACATGTTGTTTTAAAAATAAAGTAATTTTCCTTCCCTATGTATCAGTTACTGAGATTTTTATGATCATCACAAGTTTTTGAAATAATTTTCAAATTATTTAAAGATGAATAATGTCAAATAACGGATCAAAGAAAAGTCATTCAATCTAAAACATGAAACTAGACTTGTTTCTTTTTTATGAGTTTTTTTTTAAAAAAATGATAGTTAATAGAAATGTTTACTTATAATATTCAAATTTCCTGGTATAAGTTATGACCTAATTTTTTAATGATCTAACACCTAAAATATCCTCAATGTAAATTATGAACTTAATTCATGTTTATGTAATGTTTAAGGGTGGGGCCTTTCATATGGTATCAGAGGTCGGTTTAGATAACTTTAGATGTTATGGTGTTATTTTTTCATAGAATGAGTCATTGGTTTATTAGATAAATTTGTTGAGTTTTAGAGAACATGAAGATATATATATTAGTATTAACCCTCTGTATAAGATCTTCTAGGATTATTTGACAAATATACTCACACTGACCTTTTTGGATTTATTATATGGTTGTATTTAGCAGGAAGCAAAGTAACAACTGGTGTAATGAAATTTTTTATAATATTCTAAATAAGAAACCTAATGAAATTAGAGAATCAATGAGATATCTTATGGTTATTCTCAACCTAAAATCTAGAATCATTATTTACCTCCTAATCCATGGTCATTTTAAAATGGAATTGTATATGTGAGAAAAAAATCCCTAATGAAGTTTCGGTACTAACTATAAATATAAGCATATTGTCAAAATTATGTGTTAAGGATGTGGAAAGAAAAACATTGAAAAATGATTCAAAGGGATGGGATGATTATATATATATGGTAATGATGGTCATACAAAATTAACCTTCCATGTAAAAAGGAAGAGTCTAGATAACTTCAGGATAGGGAAATAAGTTCTTTTTGAGGGATCAATGGAATATTTTAAATGTGGTGATTATGGTAATTAAACAAATAAATTTCCTATGAAAAATGGTCAGAAAAGATATCATTAGGACCATAAAAATATATTTTTATCAATAAATAATTCCATTCCAATTAAAGATGAGGAAATAGGAAATGACCAATGAAATGTATGGATTATTTATTTGCTGATGTTTTGACATTTATGAATCTATGGAATTGATTCATGATTTTGTTTTTAGGAAATAAGTATTATGAAAAAAGTATAAAATTAATGATTAATGGATAATAAATAGTGTTGAATGAGTATGATGTCTACATATATGAGATTAAATAGGTATGGTATGTATTAGGTTGATGAAATATTGAAACTTATTAAGGCTCTTTTGATGATGGGATAACTTTGGAATAGTTTTTCTAGAATGTGTAACCCTAAAGTTTGATATTTAAAAATTTTATAAATAAACATTTTTATTTACTTGGGTATAAATAATGGATAACATTTAGGGTTCATATGATCTTTTGTTTTTTATGTGATTAATGGTTATTACTTTTTGGGATGCAAAATGAAATGTATTAGATAACATTTTTGGATAAAATTGGTATCTATATTATTGAGGATATTATATTAATTTTTTGATTGTTATAAGATTGAAATTTTTTCAATAAAATGAAAACCTATAGGATGGTTGACAAACTGTCACATTTGACATGGCCAAGGGAATCAAACTGACAACTAATGGGTGATCATGGGAAATCACCTACCACTAGCCGAAATGATGTCCCTGGGTAGTATCACTTATTCATATTAGTTAAATGATTTTTTTGATCATTAATAAGTTGATTTAGGATGTTATGTTTTATTAATTCTTTATTCTTTGTGTATGAAAATTATTTAGGGATTATGTGTTAAAGATTTTTTTGGAAGACATTATCTTTTTTTGGAACACTATATGATAAAAGTTATTGATTAGTTTGGGATATCAATAAAAAAGGAATGGTCGATATTTTTGGTTGAACCTGTGTTTTTATTGGGGAAACATAGATATTTGGGTTTTTATGGAAATTACTAACCAATCATAGAGAATATTTGAGTAGGTTCATTACTTTTATGTATCAGTGTTAATGAATAGCTGATGTTATTTGGAGGTAAATGTAATGATTTTTGTGGAAGACTATGTGATCCAATCCGTATGAATTTTGGGTTTAATACATATTTTAGATTAGTTTGAATAATTTAATGGATATTTTTTTATTTAATGGTCTTTGTTGATCTTTGGGTATTGTTTTTTCAAAAATTGAGATTAAGAGTAGTATTTATTTTTATAAAAGATTATCCTTTGGGAGGAATAATTGATCTTGTACTAACAGTTTTGGTGATGGGTAATTTTTAAAGGAAACTGAAATATATGTTTAATATTTTTTGTTCATGTTATTTTCTAGAAGATGATTCCAGCGCTTCAAGTGTGACCAAGTCAACTTGAATTCTAATTGTTTGGATAAAATATGAATTTTTTCTAGAAACTTATTAAAGGGTGAATCTATATATTAAAAGTAGGTATATATCCATATGTTATTATTCAATATCATAAATTAGTTCTCCAACATTATGAAATTTAACATTAAAACAAAATACTATATATGATTAGTTTTTGTATTGTGGAGTCAAAGATAGTTTAACCTATCATAATTTTGTGGTTTTCTGGTGGTTTACTATCTCTTTATAATGCTTTCTATCACTCATTATCAAAACATGATGGTTAGTTTTCTCATCTAAATCCATGTGTTCATGGAATACTAGTATGTGTTATCTCAATCAACCTTTATACTTCTCATTAATTCTGTTAATGTGGTAGTTTTATTGACTCTTTTGATGATGTGGCACTTTTAATGATGTTTCTGAGCCCAATTTTAAAAAATTTAGGACGCAATTTCCAAAAGGTTGGAAGGATGTAATGTCATAGGTATTTATAGAAAAATATTTTCTAATTTCAATTAATATTTAGGATTATGATGTTAATTTAATGTTAATGGGTTTTCATTTTCTGACAGCGTACTCGAAACGCAACAATATGCTTCTCTGAATTGCACACAACCTTGAGTTATAATGAAAACTAATACAATAATAGTATAATTATTTAAAATGGTTGTTAACACCTATCTATTAAAAAGGAAGGAATGAATAGTATCAACCGTATTTTGAAATATGGTTTCCACATTTGTAAATGTTGATTCATTGATTAACAAATTTATTAGAAATGGAAAAAAATGGATATAATGGATATGTTTTTTATGAAAAACTATTTAAAAGAGAGTAATTTTGTTTTTATGTAACTCATTATAGATTTTTATTTAGAGAAAAATATTTGATATATATATTCAATGTAATGTTTTATATTCATCTTATATTTTTTCTATATATTTTATAATAATAAATTCATTTTTTTGGATAAAAAAGTATTTTTCTAAAAATGTAGTTTTACCACCTTTTGAAGGTAATACCTTTTTATATATAGTTTGGAAACCATTACACGTTTCATATGAAATAACATAATTCTTATTTATAATAGGTTTATCATAATTTACTTTGGATGAATTTGCTTTATTTTTGAACTAAAATTCCTCTATTAATTAATAGTGAACAATTCTGATTAATAATTCAAAACTGCCTTTTAATATAATATATTTATATAGTAATATTGTAATTTTAATTGGAATTAAAGTTTAATAAGATTATATTATTATCATTTAATTCAATTTTGGTCATTTTACGTAATTATACTTCGAAATTTTAAAAAAATGAATGTAAATTATTTTGTTGTTTGTATATCATTAAAACACGCTTTGATGTTTTCACTTCTGTAATCAATTTTCAATTAATTTATGCAACTTATGTGTTGTGAATTTTTAAAAATATATTTCGTATATGGAATTAGGAGGTCCAAATTTATTAAATAAGTAACATATATTTTTATAAATCGTGAATGGTAACATTCGTGAATATTTAATTTACCATGGTTAAAGGGTAAATCCGGTAACTAATGGTATGAAATAATATTATAATATTATTAAATTACTTTAAATCATGGGAAAACCCTCCATGATGATATATTTCTGATCATTAGCATCCATGGGTCTATTTTATGACTCCATGGTTCCACCTCTATATTAAAATGACATTTAATTGTTTTTAATTTAATGTTAAGGAAAATATATCCTAAACATGAATCTTTTAGAAAAAAATTATTATAGGATGTTATATAAATTATATTTTAGACTGTAAATAATAATTGTAAATAATAAAATATTTTATGGTATTTTATTTATAATTTTTAGATATCATATAAATAAATATTATTAGGACACAATGATGATGTAGTGATTTCCTTATTAATGAAATATTTAAAAAAATTTAGATTATAAAGATCAATATAAATTTATTTTAAAATCTTTATAGCATACATGAATTTTAGGTAAGCGTCTGACCATTATATTTAAATTTATAATTTTTCCTTTAAATTATTCAATTATTTATTTATTTTAATTAATTCATGATATGAATAGAATAATATTGACATTAATGAGTTTTTGAAAAAAAAATTTATTAAATGATATAATAGTCTTAAAAATATACTATTTGGACAAAGGAAATAGATAATGTTGAAATTTTCATTAATGAACCACTTGAGGTTCTATTGTAATTTTATTTTAACTATATTAAACATGTATTGTGGATACACAAGAAGATGTGGTAATAGTTAATGTAGATAACTATTTATTAAATCAAAATGATAATGTTAATTTTGGAACCAAATCATTTTTAAATCATATTGGTTGAGGGGATTTAGAAAAATACTCATCTTATATTACAATTAAATTAGTTGGGGACCTTTTTAAATAAAATTCTAATTTATAATAAAATAATATTTCAATCCATTTCTATAATGCCCCTCCTCCACCTTATAAAAGGGCACCACCTCTAACCCATTACTAACACCTCTCAATCCCCATGACTCATCCAACATCAAGACCAATAATCTCCCAAAATCCTTCTATTTCTCCCAGAATACTTACCACATGAATTAAGAAATTCAAGAAATTATTTTTGCTCAAATCAAAGAGAGTTACATGTTTTTAGAGGTAGAGTCTTATCTAACAATCCTTTTAAATATTTTACATCTACATTACCTATTCTATTATTATTATTTTATTACCCAAGAAAAATTTAATTCACACTATAATAGGATTTTTTTTTGAAGATTTATTTTAAATAAACATACACAATCCTCTATATAATGGAATTATAACATTCTGTTTCTATGGATGGTGAGCTACTACATCACGAACTGATGATTTTTCAATTATCTCTCACCGCCTATCATGGTGGAAATTATGATGGAAATGTATTTATATCATATATATTTTTTCAATATTTTATCTAACCTCATGTACTTTTTATTTACAATATATATTTATTGTTTTCATGATGAGTAAACACGATAATTTCATTTGAGAATGTGCGGACTGCCGCCCCATCAAAGTGATATGACTCATTAATTCCATATATGTAAAATATGAACGTTTTCATGAATGAAAATATGTATCATATATAAAATATTATATTATACATTAATTATAATATACCTATGTATCTTTAAGTTTTAATTCTATTAAATATGAAATAGAAATGAAAGTATCATCCATGTGTACGTACGACTTACCGTATCCATGAATGGTGAATTTCACCTTATATCTAAAAATGTTAACCAAAATTATAAATACATATATAATGGATAAATATTATATATATATATTTGAATAATATTATATTCATAATATAATTTTGACCTCATAGACATATTTCAATTATAACAGGATCATTTGTTACTGAAGTACCTAGTATCGAAAAAATAACCTATTATAACATATAAAATTATGCAATTTATATAACATGGTAATAAGTGATATAAAAGGAAAAATAAACTATAAAAACGTTTTAAAGAATGTATTAATTAACTTATGTTTATTATTTTGGAAATTAAATATTAACCAATACTGTTCAGACACGAGGTAAGGTCATTGCCTCAAACTCTTTTCAAAGAAGAATATTTTTATTTATACAGGACTTTATTTTATACGGTGTATAAAACCATTTTAATTTTAATTTAAATAAAAAAATAATAATTTCCTATATAGTATATTACTAAATAAAAAGGTGAATATTTCTTTTTCCCATATATAATTAAAATGACCTTTCCACCGCTGTGAGCATTATTTGATATTTTTCTTCCTTAACAAGTCGTTCTGTTTTAAAATTGAAAATATGTACTATATACACTTTTTTATATTTTTTTGTATTGAAATTGGTTTTGAATGTGGATTTAATATTTCAATATCCTTAAATTATATCTTATGATTTTAAATAAAATTATTATTATTGAAATGTTGATATTTGAAATATTATATGTGTGATGATTATATAATTGTACATAGACATTTAACTGGTTGTTATGTGATAAAACAATAATTGGTGGTTAAGTTTTTACCAGTAATTAATTGTGTATGGAAGTCGGTCGTATGGTTATTCTATTTAGTGATATGTGTGGAAATCAACCGTAAGGTTATTTCATTTATGTATGTTCATGTAAGAAGTTAACTTTATATGCCATATATTGTATTCTATGGGGTTTATGGTAATAGTTTTGTTAAAAACAAGTTAAGAACTTTGTTTATATTTAGTGACATGTTTTTTATAATTATTTATGATGAAAAGTATTCCATTATGATAAATTTTTCATGGTTTTCATGTTGTTTTAAAAAGCTAATAGTTTTCTTTATTTATATATCCTTTTCTGAGCTTCTTAAGCTTATTCCAAATTTTTTAAATTATTTTAATAGTATATAAAGATTAATAGGGTGAAGTATGGGATCAAGGAAAAGTCATTCTATCTAAAACATGAAACCAGATATGTTAATTTTTTTATGTGTTTTTATTTTCTGAAAAAATTGATAGATAGATTACTTGTATACTTGTTATATTATAATTTTTATTTATAAGTTGTAACATAATTCTCTAATTCTCTAAACCTAAAAAGAAAATAAATGTAAATTATTAACTTAATTATAGATTATATAATGTTTAATGTTGGGGCCTTATAATCAACTTTTATAGAGTTGTAATGTAAGAGATAAACGTAGATAATATTTTCAATGTTCGTTATAATGGATTACTCAATGCCATGTTTTATATAAACCTCGGAATAGATTCTTTTTATGTTTTACTTATCTGAAGAAACACTTTTATGATCCATTGTTATAGTGTATAAAAAATTGGTTAGAAAAACAATCATAACATGTTTGCAAATTGGTTAGACACTCTAAATAAAATATTATAGTGTCTGGTTGGACACCCCAACTACATGAATATTCTTCGATATTAATTAAAATATAAACATGTCTTCTTAAAAAAATTTCGTTATCCATAATAAATATGGATTCCACTATACATTTATACTGCATCATGATATTTTGAAACAACCAATAAGGATATTATCAATAGTTATAGATACTCATAGCCTCTCATTTATAAAGGTTGTAATGAGGGATCAAAATTTTTTTATTCAGCATATGTTGCAAGGCCTCTTATAATACATTTCCAAAAAATCTAATCAACTACATGAACACAATTACCTAATAGTAAAAGGTCATTTTATCTAAATAATTACACAAATTAAATGTTTTTATTAATAACAAAAATTTTATTTAGATTGAAATATATATTTATATAATGGGTTAGAAATTATATTTATTCATTTAAAATACATGAGTATTCTATTGGAATTATAAATCATCACATATCTCATTTTATATCTGGTAATTAAAATTTATTACTCATTTTAAATACAAAATATGTTAATATTTCATCATTATTCACATTGATACAAATAATACATCTAAAAAATATCATGTATTCATCACATTAAGAAAGCCTAGTTATTTTAGGTTGTCAATAATTTTTCCCATATACATATTATCCCTTGTGACTTATATCTTTTATTAATGTTATGGAAAAAATTACATTTTATCATTATTAAAATTCTTGACAGAATTGTGACCCCTTACTTATTCACTCCGAATATTCATTTTTGGGTATCTGTGACTTCATATATCATCATGTATGCTCATTATCACATCCAAAATACATTGATAATGATCTCCAACATCTCAAATGAATGACTATTGAATGAATACGTTTCTTAAAAACACATTGAATGTAGATTTTAGGGAATATTAATTCATTCTATTAAACAAGGATTTTTATTCCTTCTATTTTTATCCTATATATATGAATAGATGTTTAACTACATGAATGTGGATTTATCAATTGGAATAATCATGCATTTGTTAGAATCTACATTAATAAAATTATTGAAAACTATCAAGAATTAGTATTTCTAGGTGACTTTATATTTATTCATAGAATATGAATTAATATCACACGTTTTGTTAACAATGGACTTAGTTGGGTATCAAGAGTTTGGAATGAATATCGTTAATCCAGACACAAATATGATTTTTGATCTTGAGTATTCATAATTAAACAAAATCATCAATAAAACAAGTAAATTATTATTGTGATATTCAACATGAAAAATATGATTATCAATAGTTTATCAAATGTCTAATAGAAATATTATCAACTAATAATGAAATAAAAGTTTCTTTATTAATGGATATACAATAATAGTGTTTGTTGTATCCCACATAAACTAATTTTTGGTTTATCTCTCACATATATTGCTCCACCCTAATTTTTCACATCGGGAAAGCAACATGGTTCACCTTATAGATACACTATAAAATCAGATGAATCATGGGCCACAACTAACATATAGAATACAACACTCCACTCACATGTTATCCTACTCATGATAAAACAAGCTTATTCTATGCTTTCACCTACAAAAAATTCCTTCCTAATTTTTCATGAGGGAATTCAATCACCCTAGTTATTTACAAATTTGATGGAGAATGATCGTTCCCTAAAAATAAATTGTTGTGGGGTTCCATAGTATTTCAAGGTAGTTAGTAATTTTTTTTCTCTAAATAACCAATATAATAAAAATATAAATTATCATAATGTGATTCTATTTCAAAAATAAAAAAATTGTTTGGCATGTTATCATAAATAGACCAACCAATGATATCAAAATTCATATACATAATAATAATGAAAAATATAAATAATTATTTAATCTCCTCCATTAAATACTATAATTCATATCATTAATCAATATGTTTTAAAACTTTTCACTTATTCACATTCTATTTTAACATTTATTAGAATTTAATAAAACCAAAACAATCTAAATAATTAAACAGGCAATATTTGTCAAGAATGACATTCCTAATCCTTAAATTGAATCCGTAACATTTTTTAAGCACCACCATATCATAATCAAATAACCAAACCCATACTATAACATCATTGAGAAAAAAACCAATAAACTAGCACAATAATAACACCAATTAATCATTTTATCAATATCTATACATATTGTGAAAATCAAAATGTGTAGTCAAATTATTTTTCCCTTATTAAAAATAATATGGAAATTTTTTGGGATAGTCTTATCGAGTAATTATTATTAAAAAATATTCTCTAATTTCTATAAAAATGATATGATGTTAAATGATTCATGAAAATAATGTTTATTTTGATTTACTCTATGTATATATGTTTTATAACGATATATACAACAAAGGAGTTGAAGACAAGGTTTTCTAGAATAATATTGGAAATACTGACATGTGATATCATGCTTATAATTCTCAAGAACTATGTTAGGTGGCGTAAAAAATTAAAAATTTTCAATTAAATGATAAATCATACACACACATCATAAATCGCATAAAACATTTCATGAGAAGAAGAATAATAGCAGTGTGATCTCACGTTTTCATCCACCAAATAGGCCCCCTTAATAAATTATATTAATATAATTAACAATTATGGATGAGTGCGATAAAATACCATATTTCACATGAAAGATCCCCCTGACGCGATGATCTCATATTACTTATCATGACGAGTTTCCCACCATGAAGAACATGGAAATATGTCATCATCATTACAATGTATAAGTAAAAATAAATAAAAACATTCCTTTAAATACAACTATGCTATAGAAATAAATAGGATATAAAATCAAATGAAGATGATCCTTTGGTATAATTAGATGAATTTTTTAATTTGAGGGGTTCTTATAATTTTTAAATTTCATAAAATTTTCAAGAACATCATGGGATATGGATTAATTATTGTTGGATATCTTTATAGACTATGTACATATTTCCACCGAATGAAATAATTCATTTTTATGAATAAAATTTTCCACCTCAATCAAACCATTAACAAAAAAATATTATCGTTTTTATTTTTCTAACCATTAATCTTGTGTAGAGTTATCACAGTTGTTTTATTGATAAACCCATTATTGAAGATTATTTTTATCTTCTAATTTATTGATCCTATTTAACATAATATTATGAATTTTTCTGGGACAATAATTCAAATTTTTTTTCATTTTTAGTGGAGTGTGATTGTTTTGTTTATTAACTGATTAATGCATTCCTCCAATTAAAATACCTTTTAATATCACTCTGTATATGAAAAAATGAAACATTTACCATATGGTTAATTGCTCATTATTCTTTACTTTATTTAGAATTTTTAATAACGGGTGTTTGACATTGTTTGGTGTTTTGGTATTAAATATTCTACTTAGGATGTAAAAAAATATTTTAAAATAAAATAACATTTTTTTATATAACTAATATTCTATCTATTCCATGGAGATTAATTTTACATTTTTATTATAGATCATGGATCACCTATTGTACAAAAAAAATTGGATGGATTATTTATGGGTATATATGATTCCTTTACATTTGTTCGTCTAATATTCTATGTATATTTTTTTAAATCTTCATCTTTCAACTTATTAGTAAATATTTTAAAATTGTTTGAATAATGTATTTTTGATTTTTTCATTTATTTTTGTTTTGTTTTGTGAGATGTGATAGATGCCTTCAATTACTTATCCTTTGTAATTTTAATTATAATCTCTTGAGAAAAATCATCATTCATATTAATTTTCTCCTTTATCATGGTTTTAATTTTAATTTATTTTATATTTAATTAAAATTATTCTCTTATTAATATTTTTTATAAGAAAAAATATTTTTCAATGAATATAAATATTTTATAAATTCATTCATTTAATTTTATTTCTCATTGAATGATATTTGTTTTGAATATAAACATAATATTTTTTTATCTTTACAAGCAATGTCACATATAATATTCATAACCATGAGAGTGTAGTAGAATTAAAATTATTTTTCCACACAATGTTGAGAATAAGTGATAAAATTTCATTCAACGTTTACCTCTACTTGAGAAACCAATATATAGGATGTATTGTTCTTATTATTCTTATTATTAATGGGGTGGATATTTATTTCATCAACAATTTCAAATTACAAGGATTAAAAAATTATATTCATTTTTTACATTGCATCATTACATTATCTTCCTTATGCATTCCCATAATAAATGTCATGATATAATAATACTTATTAAAGAACTACATCATAAATAAGTCATATATCATTAGATGTAACATCTATTTGATACCAATTGCAGAGTCTATGGACTGATTATGTATCACTGAGAGTGAATGGGGGGAGAATCATTAGTGCACTACTATTTGGATATTTCTCTATTGATAATACACTATCATGAACTATTTTAATTTCTGCTTGAACTTAATAGTATACCACAATATCACCTCATATACAGTAGTATCTTAAAGGGGGAAAACATGATGCCTTTATGACATTCATCATAATGGAATACTCATTTCTATGTTGTATAGATAACCCATCATATATTTTCTTCAATATGTACATGTGTGAATAAAACTAGTTAGATACGACCTCTCCACAACTGGATGGACACCCCAACTATTCTTCTTCTCATATTGTATATACACCCCTATATCATCTTAATAATATTTGGGTAGAAACCCTATCTTCATGGTTCTACATCAATGTTCATCTTTAGATAGAAATATTGTCTTCATAGATTGTATGCCCATATTCGAAATCTAGACGTGCCATTACTTGTGAAATTCATAATGATCATCTATACAAATTAATAATGATCATCTCCACTAGTATCAAAACTCACATTCTCTCTTCAATAAATGGATTTATTTAGATTCTAATTGCACTAATTTAGAATCAATGTATTGTATGTGCTAATATTTTCTACAAAACTTTCTATCACAAACATTCTCTAATTTACACATAAAATTAAAAATGCTAATTTGATATAATGTATTCACTAAATTAATCACTTATAAAAAACTTCTCTTTTTCTAATTTAAATTTAAATACCACAAGGTATTGGGGTTTATATTTCCTCATTTCAAATACCTAATGTCACAACACCCTGCCTAGCATTGATTATACACTCCTAGTCCAGAAATGCGGGAAGTGAGATAGTGAAACACCCCTGAGTCGCACCTCTAGTTGGCCCTCGCTTAATTACTATCAGCAAGGTTATAATAAACATGTATAGTAGAGTTATCACCCTATAAGAAAAACACATTATTAAGAGAGAGATAATATATACAGCAACTAAATCCTGGTCTGACTACAATTTAAAGGATCAAAATTACTGAAATTTAATGAAATAAATGAACTATTATATCTGGAAACAAAAAAATGAAATTACAAAAAGATGGTCATTAAGACAACAACAATGAATCCCAAATATATCTGACAATCCCACGCTTGTAGTAACCAGCTTGATCTCCTTCCTAATCCAATTTATTAGAATAGTATTATATATATACATTTGATGTCTATAACAGTATACCCACTAGGATCTTCATCAGATCCCCTATTGCAATTATAAGGAATGAATTATAATACACTGTGAACAACAAGTAATAAAAAATCATAACCTAAATAGGTAAACTAATTTCAAAGACTCACATTGGTTACTCTAACCATGTATCACATACAATAGAGTATAATTTAATAATTAACATCAAGGGTACCCCGCCGCCACATCCCTATTGTTTTTTGCTCATTCCCAACATCGTAAATCTTGATCATCTCTATCTAAAAAGGCTAGACCAAAAACTCCTTCGCGAATCACCACAAAATGAACATTATTCAAAAAACCCCACCACGTCCACATATTTAAAAGATACTATTATTTTTCTATGATCCCCCACAATGACATAATGTGTATCATACATTGTGTATTTTACCTTAATCTGTCACATCTCATACACCCAGTAATGATCCTCAAGTCGTCACAACCTATACACATTATAACTATATTAGTCCTTAGGAAACTATATAAAAATACATGTTTTTAAAATAAATACAACCCAAAAAATACCTCTACATAAATATAGTTGGAAAATTAACAATCATTCATACCATAATAAATAACTTCAATGTGAAGAATATAGTGCCAAAGGGTTAGTCACCCATCCATCCTTCCATCAATAAGTTATGGATAACACCCCCAAGGGATCTGAATCCCTAGAGGGGAATTTTAATTAAATGATAGGGTAGATTATCATACATAAATATGTACATGATAAAATATATATATAAACTATAATATGCGAATAACCAATTCTCAGAATCAAATTCATCTAACATTTTCCACACCCTCGCCTACCATTGATGAGACTAGATAACATGAAGCATAATAACCATTTAATGGTATAGATAAATTAATTTATCATATTTTATGAATTTCACATCACATTAATTTAATATGTTACCACTAATTTACCATTTTCATTTCCACATCACATAACCTTACCATTATCAAAATGATCCATGTCCAATTGGAATAAACAAACCGATTACACATAATCTCTGAATTAGAAGCTCATCATTTCATCCCACCGAGCTCCAATCCCAAGGGATAAACATTAATTCACATTTTTTAAAATCATTAACACATTCCATATTTCCAGGTATACTAGAAAAAAATACGATGACACCTTGAACAGGGGGTTTAACATGTAGTGTAGATGAACTACCCATCGAGTATTCTCCATGCATGAGAGGATCATATACTCACTTAACCATGAAAAATTAAACATGAAAATTATCTCTCAAACATAATGCATATTCACCCCTCTTGTATGGAGAGTAAATAAATAATCTACCTCAACATGTGGGGCAAGGATATCAGAAAAAAAAATAGAAAAAAGTAACTACTTTTATTTGTGCCTGTAATCTAACCTTCAACCTATTCCATCACCTCTTGCGTCTTCCCCAATACCATGTGATTAGAAATATGCATCTCACCACTCTCGGTATCAATTGATACCACATCAACGGTCTTCCGTACCCCACATACCACAATAGATTTCAAGGATTTTCAATCCCATGATCATGTCACTTATGGGCCACCCTAGCACCATAAGCACAATAGTCGTCCTAGAATCTCCCTACCAGTCTTATGTAACATCACAAGAAGCATGAGAAAAAAATATAAATGGGTTCCTGGACAAAAAATAAGTCATTTATACATTACACAAAACGAGTTCCCAAGACTCCAATACCCAGTTGAAATGGAATTTACATGGAATTAGACTACTCAGGACCTACAATGTAATTATAATTTAATACTCAAGATATTCATTATTCCATATTAAATTAATTGATTCATAAATAACAGGTTTCAATGTTAGGCATCCTAAGAAACAAAATATCTCAAGAGATAACTAATTAATTAAAAAAATTCATTTATCATGACTATAAATCTTTTTATCAAAATGCATCAACATGCATCATGTTCATTAACAAATTCATTGTAACATGCATATCTGTATTAATTTTATATCATAAAATTTCCACATCAACAACCCAATTCATTAAAAAATCCACTTCAATTCCATTTGCCTATTAATTATCCACTAATTAATTTTTTTTCATTACTAAATTCAATCCAGAAAAACATGCTAAAGCATGTAAGGAAAAAATATTACACAATCTTGAAAATAAATAAGAAAATCGTTATCATTGTACAAACAACGACATTATCAAGAAAAAAATATCAAATCATTATTATATTTTACATATTTAATTTGGTAAATTTCAATATGATACAAGGGAATAAATTATTTTATTTTTAATATTGAACATAAATAAATAGAGAAGAAATGTATCCCCTATATCAAAAGGACATTGATGTTCTTCACATGAGAAAAGAAAAAAGAAACATATCTCTGATACCCCATCCCACATGATCATCATCCATCGTAGGATGTTGTGGAATTTCTCTACCAAAAACAACTGATATAAATCATGTTAAAACCATGGAAAATAATATTACAGAGCATTTATAGAAGTTATTAGAAGAAAAAATGTAAAAACTAGGAGGAACTACTAGAAAATTGAGGGAAAACACCTTCAATCAAGTTGGGTCACCAAATATTGATGATGGAACCCGAGGTGGATTACCATTGATGGTATCGTTAAAATGAAGAATAAGTGACTATCACGTTCCCCAAGACTATATATTGGGAAGCATAAGTCATAGGGTTTAAAAACCCAAGAGTTTTGAATATTTTAAAGCATTATAGCATAGTGGTATTTCACAATGTGCAATCCCCTTTCACATCATACCATTCCATGAGGATAGATTCTGAATAAAAACATTTTCTTTTTTATTTTATTTTATTTTTCATATTCTGAAATATTACATGATGTGAATCCCAATTCCATGTCATGAAATACTTCTACAGTATGTGAATCCCACATTCCCAGCATGAAAGTTTTATGATCCTAGTTATCAACACATGAACTCCTCTAGACATCTACTAAGCCTCTTATTGGATCCACAAGCTTCAAGAGCATGAAAACAGTCAATCCAAAAATATCAGACCCCTTACATTGGATACATCTCAAAAAATAATCATCCTCAATAATCTAAAACCAACCAAGAGTGGAAAAGGGATGTGGTTCATCTAAATAGTCACCCAGTGAGATACCTTTCAAGGTTATCTTCACCGTAGAAGCTCACCAACTCACATAAGGAAAAATAAATATCCATGTAACAATGAAAAACATCTATTAAAATATCTCATGTTTAGAAGCCCATCGAATGATGATGAGGAAAAAATGAAGAATCCATGAACTATCACAACCACAGTAGTCTACAACCATAAAATGAAAAATGTTACATTATAAGATTTAAAAATCAAGCATCTCATGGTACTGAGTGTATATCTATGACCGAAATTCGAAGATACTGTGATCTACATCACCATTCCACCACAAGACATGATCCAATGGGGTAGCATGACCACAAAACACCTTTTCATTGCAGTCTGGGCTCTCTAAATTCCGCTCTTCATAGGTAAAATAATTATAATAATAGATCTATCCCTAATTAATGATTTTAGAGTCATTATGAAAATAATGATGGAGTTTTGGCATATAGAAAAACATCTTGTATCCAGTTCATATGTAGGGGAGCTACAACCTGATATACGCCAACTCTAACATGATCCATCACCTCGAAAGGCCAATGAAACTGTTGATAAATCCTAACCAAAAGGCCAAATGATGACTTCAACTAATATGAGTCACCTTTAGAAACACATGATATCAATAATCTAACTCTAAATGTCACCTAATATAATCTAAATAGGATTTATGATAATCATTCATTATTGTCTTCCTCTCACTAATCACCTGAACCATCTCTGTCATATTCAATACTAGAATATGATAGAGAATTTTTAGCTCTCCAACAGTAGTCTAGGACAATGCAAGAAACAAATATTGGTCATAAAATTCTTCAAACCATGTAATACCTTTTTTGTAGATATAACTATTATTATATGTTAACTGTAATAAGGGAATGTTCCTTATCCATGACCACTAAAATCCACAAAATAGGATTTCATCATATCTTCATGTGTTTGGATGGTATCCTATATATGTACACCCATTTGAAGATTAAAGGTAGTCATACAATATATTTTAGAACGAAAATAATGTTAGGGACCACTCTAAACCCAAGACATTAAATGAGGATATCGATTGAAAATGATCATCCCTAGGAGTCCTTTAAATCCCACAACATCTTCCATATATTTCCATGAAAACCAATCCACTAAGCTCAACTCCTTAATTTCTACAATGTGTCTTGATTTCTTCATATGACCCACTTACACCCATAAATAATCACAACCTTCCATAAATAATGGTATAATGGTGACAATGTCCATCGAGATATCATCTCACATCCCCTGAGGATTATCTATTAGCTAGAGAAAACAACTAGGGACATGGTGCACTGCCTTAACCTTTAGGAAGACCAAACATCGAGATAGAATCACTGAAACTACCCACATCGACCTAATCGACTAAAACTAACCCCATAAATATCGATAAATATTTTTCACACATTTATGTACTAAAATGGGAGAACAAGGAAACTCTATGAGAACTATTTATTTCATCGATGAAAGAACAAATACACTTCCTTCGAACAACAACAGTTGATGATCGTCTTCAATCCAACCATTATGTCTCACACCACCAAAAAACTCTCTTTCCCCTTAAACATCCACCTCACGGTTCCCATCATCGATCCTTCTATCGGAACACCTATAGATGAATGCACTAAAATTTTCAAAAGATAACCTAAGACCCCAAATTATAAAATATCATGAGGTAATGCTAAATCATCTTCCATAACCCTCCATGAACCATCATATTCATGCACTGTATCACTAAACAAATATCATGCTCAATGAATATTCCACAACATTTACCATTTTATGTATATATAAAATCTTGAATTCAAAATCCTATAAAAACAATATCCCCTAAAGTTGACATAAGTTCATTACACACAAAGAGAAAACCTTCCATAGGCACTAATGATAAGTGAATATAACAAAACCCTCATCAATTTTGTAATGTTTACAAATCTTCTGGTAAAACACCACCCACATGACATCATGGGTGGAATAACAATGATTATGGTTACATAACACCTGAAACCCATAAAAAATTACCGATTATTACTACCTTAGAACACAACCCAACCAAAGACATAAAGTTTAATCAAAAACCAAAAACTAATCCATTTTTAGTAATTAGATGAACTAGAGAACTGACCAATATATCCATAAGATACTCAAAATATGTTTGAAATTCATCAATCCTGAAGAACAACCAATCATTTCTGGTTACCATTTTCATAGGTGTCATATCCCAAAACATTTTGGGTATCTAAAATCATGAAATATAGTGTAATGGTCCCACATATAATAATATAATTGGGGTTTCTCAAGACATAAATGCTTGTATCATTGATATATCCACAACTACTCACAACTAGGATACAACATTCCCATGGTAACAGAATTCTCGATCCCAAAACACACAATTCAACAAGTCCCCAATAAGTTTATGATGATGATGAACTCCCCGAACAACTTTCATTTAACAACTCAAGCTTCCATGGCATGTTTTTCTTTGAATAATATAGTAGTTTGTGTTATGCACAACTTTGAGTTCTAACACAAACCACAACCAATCGAACCAGTCGTTATGAATAGTAATACCCAGTTTTTTAAATTTTTATACATTTTATCCTTCAAAATAAACTTTTTTTTTGGATTCGTAATATCGAAATTATCCTAGGGTGAAATTTTGGTACATTTCAGATAACTTTCTTATTATGATGAATAGTGAAAATTAATAAATTTTAAATAAAATCAACTTTTTTAATCAAAATAATTTATAGTTATAAATTATGAATTTTAGTGGTTTCAAATTATATTGGGAATATTTTTTTACCATTAAAAGCAATTGTGGTCATTGGAAAAAATTTCACATTGAAACCAAACATAAACAACTGTCAATCTTTTGATAGTTATTATCTCTTAAAAACGCGCTTTTTGTTTTGACAGCATAAATTAATTTTAAATTAATTTCTTTTACTTATATGTTTTGAATTTGGAAAAATAGACCCCATATTTTAAATCAGGATATCCAAATTGTGGAAATTATTTAATTGTATTTTTAGACATTTTGAATAATTGCATTGGTAAATATTTTATTTAATAGTGTTAAAGGGTAAATCTGGTAAATAAGGGAAAAAATTAAAATTATAATAATAATAAATTACCCTAAAACGTATCATGAAACTATTTTGTGATATATGTCTGACCATGGCCATCTTTGGGTCGATTTTGGGACCCAATGGATCCACTTGAAAGGGATAATGACACTTTATATTAATTAAGATAAAGTAAATACAAAAATGACATAAACATGTATCTTTTACAAAACAATTTTTTACATAGGGTTATATATGATATATTTTTGACAATAAATATTCATTTTAAATCTAAACATATTTAATACATAATATAATTTTATTTATAATTTTTAGAAATTAAATAATTTATTTTATTTATTACATAATGATGATGTACTAATTAAATTATAGTCAAATATTAAAATAATTGATATTATAAATACCTAAATAAATATAATTTTAGACTTTTAATTAATTCCACGAAATTTATAGGTTAATATGACATGTTATGATTGATTTAATTAACTTGTTTCGAAATAATCATGTTGTTATGATTTTCACAAAAATCAAATACCAAATAGTGTCAAAATTGACATAAAAGAGTTATTAAAAATAATATTATATTATTAATTTATATTAAATTCCTAAAAATCAATGGTTAGGCCAAAGGAATTTTCCTATGATAGGTGAATCATTAATGGACCGCTTGGGGGACTCGTTGAGGTATATAGTATGTTTATTAACTATCTAATATAAAAATACAAAGTGACATGGTAAGTGTCAAACTAATTAACCTCGAGTTGAAAATAAACTATAAGGTGAATATAATGACCCAAACCAGTCTAAAATCTATTGGTTGAAAAGCTTTGGACCCATCCCCACCATAGTCTTTGAATAATCCACTTTGGAGCCATTTTAAACTGAATATGAATTTATTAGAAAATAATACATTCAGTTTTTCCTAAAGAGACCCTTCTCCCCGTTATAAAAGGAAACCACTTCTAACCAATTATTTACACCATCAAAGCCTTTTGGCTCAGCCAAACTCTACCCAAATATCCTCCCATCTTCCATCACTTCAACCTAGTGGACTAAGTTTGATCATAAATCCAACCTATGTATCCCTTTTGATCAAATCAAAAGGAAGACCTCGAAGAATAAGTAATGTTTTCACCACCCTATTTCAAGTTCCATTCTTCTTCAACTTCTTCATTATTTGATATTTATATTCTTAAATAATAACCCTAGTATATTATATATAATAGTATGTTTTTATAAATATGGAACAAAAAAATTAATTATTCTATCTATCCATTGAATGGAATTTCACCATACGTGCGTACGTACGACTACCGTCTCCACGTTGTTGTTGAATTGTTATTCAATATATTATTATTTAGATGGGTATAATAATTATCCTTAATTCATGTAAATAATAAATATAACATTATAATTATTATGTATACACGATATACGATCCATTTATATATTATTTTAATATCAAAATAATGATATTGTCGCTCGTGCGTACGTACGGATTACCGTCTCCACGAACGCAATGAGATTCATTCCCAATAATATCCATTCAAGATCAAATTTCATTTGATTAATAAAAAAAACTTTTAGATACATTATATCATTATGTATATGAACAATATACATCCCATACATAACAAATACGTCTTGCATAACAAATAATATAAAGGAAAATGAATCGGTTAACACCCGAAATGACGATAATACTAATATATTATTAACAAATCAATGTTAAAAGATCATATATGATATCATATTAATGTAAATGATATTTTAAAATTCAAAAACACATATTTATCAATTATATAGGTGGTTAATCTACTGTTTACCAAGTAAAAAAGTACAAATTAATGGGTGTCTTATCTCACTTTTAATTCTGTGAGATTTCCATTGTTCACCACTTATTTATTGCATGTGGTGTGTCTACTGCCCATGATTCAATTAATTGTGTAATATAATTTAATTTATGGATATTAACATCATCATTTTATGATCCTTCATTCATGGGTGTATGTTTTGTATGTTACCAAATCGATAAGGGAATTTGAAATTTAAATATCCACTCATTCGACATTACGAATACTTCATTGATTATTTTACTCCAGGATAATGAGTGGAATCACTATTTATTTTCTTATTTCATAACTTCCACTCCCTTTTCTGTGGATATAATTTTGATACAAATAATCACTCAATTTATAAATCCTCAATTCATCGGTATGGACTTGATAGGAGTAAATTTTACTCAATCTCCATTTGTTGAGTTAAACATCCAAATCATTAGTGTTGTTTTTACCAAAATATCTGTAAATGTCCTCTGATTGATTTACACTGAATATACAATCATATTGGGTGTATTTATATTTTACACACATAATTATTCCATTGATTTATCATTAACCTAAGGATATGGTCTTTATAAGAAGTTTCATCTCAAATTACATTCAATTAAGACTCCATTATGTTTATACACCAAATCACTTTGATATGGTTTATATATTTTACATTGACATAGTATATCATGAATCCCATTAATATCATGATATTACAATGTTTTTATTACGTCAATTATATGTATTCAAGTGTCTCTCTTTCAGTTAGGAGCTCTAATTAAAATATCATTTTAAAATATTTTAATGATTTATTATTCTAAATATTTCTCATTATTTTCCATGTTATAAAAAAGGTTTTAAGGATTTATTTATATTCACATTAATTTTTTCAAATCAAAATGCCTTTCAAAATTTTCAAAGTGGTTTGGGACACTTTTATTGAAAATTCTATTTTAAATGGCTTCCTGACAAATAGTATAACTTTTAAAGGTTTTCAAGAAAAGGGGCATATTTCTATAAATAGTTTGATGATTATTTGAATCTATGTCAATATCCTTCATTATTCTCGATTGAGGATAATATAATATAATACAATCTTCCATATTGTATCGAATGAGTTATGTTTGAATCTGGTTGTGCTATTTTTATACCATTCATAGTTTGTGGTAAAAGTATTGACATTTCGTATGCTAGTTTTAATACGAATGTTTATGTTATGTTTTAACATGTTAATAATAGGAATGCATTAAACTTAATAAGTGATGGCTGGATCCCTCTATAGCTCCTCGATACATTGGTAGGTCTCATGAGACAAACTAGTGTCTTGGAATGAGGCCTTGAAAAAATCTTATTTTTAGGCTTGCACCAGGCCTTGGCTACATGGTTATGATAGTCTGGCATTATGCATTCCATCATTATGAAAGTAGTTATTGATATTTCATGTGATTATTAAACTAGTAGAATATCAATGTGAATAAGTAAATGGATTTATTTCATTTTATATTTTCCATATTATACTAAAGTTCGATTTTAAAAGGCTTTTGTTTTAGTTATACATTTCCATAAGTGTTTATGCTTATTTATGAATGCTTATGCTATATTGTTATCCTTACTGAGTATCTACGCTCACCCCATTCAATGTTTTATTTTTCCCAAGATATGAAGAAGTAATTTATGAATGACCGGCAGGGATAATATGAGGAGATATGAAGACAATATTTTGTTGTAGTTTTTTTACCATATGATGTAGTGTAAGACTTATGAATATATCTAGTGTTTCCAAGACTACTAAACTAAAGGGTCTTTCGAGACATTATCCTTTGTGATCATGCCAATGTTATTTAATAGTGCACTGAGTCTGCGTAACTGGGGTCAAGGCATTACAGTTGGTATTATAGGATGTTTAGTATAAACCTTAGGAGCTCGATTTAGATAATCTCTAATTAAAGCACATTTCCCAAAGATAGACTTTGAGGATTAGTATAGAAGAACTTCCTAGAATTTTGGTATTGTAGAGATTTTGTTATTTTTCCAAGCAATACATCCATGTGTGGATATGAGCAGGTCGAGGGGGCTCTGGAACAGATATACCTAGGGGTAAAACCCGAAAATACCGCTTTGATCTAGACTCGAATGGGAAATGGTGCACGACAACAGGCCTTGTTGCACTCTTGGTGACAAAACTCCTGAGGGATATGCTTAAGATAATTTACATTTTCTTCACAAATCAATTTGAATTATTGTATATAAGATGAGAGTAAATAACATTGGGTAATCCTAATGTGTTTCAAATTGAGAATATGGTGACATGATATTCTCTAAATGATTTTATGCCTAATGTTACTCACACAATGCTTTCTGGTTTTAGTCAATGGATGGATTCCAAGGAAGACATAGTGACTTTGAGAATGATGTACAAGGTGTAAACAGTGGTGGAAATGACCAAAAAAATGGAATGTTGATAGGCGTAAAATATATCATCTTCATGCAAAATTAGTTTTCCAAAAATATGATCAACAATATATATATTAACAAATTCCCAGACTCAAAAAAGATGAAAAAGGTGATGAATGATAAGATCACCAGTAGTGGAGACCATAGAGAAAGGAATCCACAATTTCCATCATGCAGTAAATGTGGAAGGAGACACCCAGGAAAGTGTCTCAATGGGACAAAAAAATGCTTTACATGTGGGAAGGAAAGACAAAAAGTGATGAATTACCGAAGAAAAATTACGAGTACTATAGAAGAAGAAAAAAATGGTCCCACGAATCCATTTACAGTCATTTTCGTAAATTTAGGGGACCTGGCCATTACCCAAGTGAATTCCCTATTCTATAGGAAATTTTAATGGTCAAAGAAGAAGCTTTGTGAAAATAAATTGTTGGAGAAATTTTTAAAAAGTATTAGTTCTCCATTTTTATGGGTTTACATTGGAATAAATTTCACTTGTATTTGTAACCCTAGAGTTTGCCATGTAATAATGATATTTGAGGAAGAATAATCTTTTCTCTTATGGATATAGTTATAAGTAACCATTTGGTTCTATATGATCATTGGGTTTGAGGCAATTACAAGTTATTATAATTTGTGATGTAATTTAAAGGTATGAGTTAACATTTGTGGTTAAATTATGGTATGGATCCTTTGAGGAATTTATCTCATTTTGGTAATTTTATAAAATATTGTTTTTGAAAAAGGACAACACGCAGACCTTGTGACAACCCGTCGTGTTGGACAAAGCCGTGGGAATCGAACCCACAACCAGAGTGTGATTGGGATTTATCACTTACCATTGGACTACGTGAAGTATGTGGTTAATGTGACTAATTATTTTTAGTTAAATGATTTTATTGATCAATAATAAGTTTATATGGGTTCTTATGTATTATCAAATGAATACCCTTAGTATAGAATAATGATTTTGTGATTAAGTGATAAATGTTATTTTGGAATAAGTTTGCTTTGTTGGGAACAAAATATGCCAAAGGAGAATATAATACTATGGGATTTCATTTTAGGATTAATAGTGGTTTTTAATCAATGTTTTTATTGTGGAATTATAATGATTTGGGTTATTTAGGGAAATGATTAACCTATAATAGAGAATATGTGATTAGGATAATTACTTTTAAGTATGTGACTTTAAGAGTAATTGATGTCATTTGGAGATACAATTTAACATGGAAGACTACATAACCAAATTCTTCTATGTTTTTGGATTCAATATTAGTTTTTATAATATTGAAGGATTTTAAGGACAATTGTTTATTGAATGGTATTTTTTATCATTGGGGTATTGTTGGTTTAATTTTAGAAATTAAGATTAGTGTTTCTTTCTCTAATGGAATACCCTTTTGGGGGATCAATAGATCTTGTACTAACAGATTTGGTTTTTATTATTCTCTAAAGTCAAGGTAAATATATAGTTTAACCATTGTGGATCATGTTATTATCTAGAAGTTTATTCTAGCTCTTCTAGTGTGACCAAGCCTTCTGGAATACTCATCGTTTAATAATGATTTAGTAGTAGAAATTTATTAAAGAATAAAAATTTACAGAAAAAGTAAGTATATATCTTTATGTTCTTAGTCAGTCTCAGATATGAATTCCTCATCCTTATTTAATGAAACTTAAAAAAATGTTGTCCATTTACTTTTCGTACTGTGAAACTAATGATCATTTGTTCAATCAGAAGTTTGTGGTTTTCTATTTTTTAACTTTCCCATGATCATGTTTTCTATCCCTCTCCATCAGAACATGAAACATAGTTTATCATCAATATTCATGTATTTTAACTTGGAATCCTAGTATCAGTTATCTCAGATGACCTTTTACTTCTCTTTCTTTCTTCTAAAGTGATAATTTTATTGACTCTTTTTCCAATGTGGGGCATTCCACTATTTTTCCAAGACAAATTTTAAACAAATTGTGAGGATGAAATTTATTGAAGTAGGGTTCAATGTAACCCCCCAAGATTCCATGGTACGCTTCTCTTTGAATAATACAGTAGCGTGTGTCGTACGTAACAATGAGTTCTAACACAAACCACAACCAATCAAACCTGCTGTTATGAATAGTAATACCAAAATTTTTGAAAATTTATACATTTTATCATTCAAAATGGACTTCATTATTTGATTTAGAATATCAAAATTATCATAGTGTGAAATTTTGGTACTTTTAGGATATCTTTCATATTTTTATGAATAGTTATAATTACTAAATTTTAATTAAAAACAAGTTTTTTATCAAAATAATTAATAGTGGTAAATTATGAATTTTAGTGTTTTTAAAATATATTTAGAATATAATTTTACTATTAAAAACAATTTTGGTCATTGGACAAAATTTCACATTTAAACCAAACATAAATAAGTGTCAATCATTTAATAGTTATTATCTCTTAAAAACACGTTTTTTGTTTTGAAAGTGGGAATTAATTTTAAATTAATTTCTGCCACTTCACTGTATTGAATTTGGAAGAATGGACTACATATTTGGAATCAGGATTTCCAAATATTTCAAATAGGTAACATTTGTTTTTACACATTTTGAATAATTATTTCGGTAAATATTTTATTTACCATGGTTAAAGGGTAAATCAGGTAAATAAAGGTAAAAATAATAATAATATTATTATAATAAATAACCCTAAAACATGTCTTAACCCTATTGGTTGATACATTTCTTACCATGTGAATCTTTGTGTTGATTTTGGGACCCCATGGATCTACTTGTATGTGATAAGGACACTTCACATTAATTAAGTTAAAATAAATACAAAAATGACATAAGGCTATATCTTTTAGCAAAAAAATTTTTTACATAGGGTTATATATGTTATATTTTCGACTATAAATATTCATTAGAAATTTAAAAATATTTACTATATAATTATATTTTATTTATAATTTTTATAAATTAAATAATTTAATTTATTTATGACACAATGATGATAAAGTAATTACCTTATTAGTAAAATATTAAAATAATTGATTTTATAAATACCCAAATAAATATAATTTGAAACTTTTAATGAATTCCATGAATTTTATGTTTTAAGATGACATGTTAGGATTTATTTAATTAACGTTTTTCAAAGTAATCATGCTTTTATGATTTTCACAAAAATCAAATACCAAATAGTGTCAAAATTTACATAAAAGAGTCTTTAAAACAAATATTATATTATTAATTTGTATTAAATTCAAAAAAATATAAGGATCAGCCAAAGGACTTTTATTATGATATTTTTATCATTAATGGGCCACTTGGCAGTCTCTTGAATGTATATAGTATGTTTATTAACTATATAATATAAAAATACAAAGTGACATGGTATATGTTAAACTAATTAACCAAGAGTTAAAAATAATGGATAAGGTTAATATATTGACCCAAACCTGTCTAAAATGTATTAGTTGAAAGTATTTAGACCAATCCCCTCCTTAGGCTTTGAATAATCCACTTTGGAGAAATTAGAATCCGAATATGAATTAATTATAAAATAATACTTTATGTTTTTCATAATGAGCCCCTCCTCCCCCTTATAAAAGGACACAACCTATAACTAATTCTTCGCAACTTAAAATCCTTTTTGATCGGCCAATATCTGCCCAAATATCCTCCCAACATCCATAACTTCAACCTAGAGGGCTTATTTTGATCATAAAGCCAACCTATGGATCCCTTTTGATCAAATCAAAAGGAAGAACACGAATAAGAGGTAATGTTTTCACCACCCCCTCTCAAGTTCATTTCTTCATCAACATCTTCTTTCTTGGTTATTTATATTCTAAAATAATAAATTCATTATATTCAATATAATGTGATGTTATTATAAATATGGACCAAAAAAATTCATTATTCTATCCATCCCTTGAATGACATGTCACCATACGTGCGTATGTACGGCCTACCGTTTCCACGTTGTGGGGTAATTTTTATTCAATATATTATTATTTAGATGGGTATATTGATGATGTTTAATTCATTTAAATAATAAATATAACATGGTAATGATTCTGTATACATGATATACCATCCAGTTATATATTATTTTAATTCCAAAATTATGATATTGTTACTCGTGCGTACGTACGGATTACCGTCTCCACGAACGTGATGAGATTCATTACCCATCATATCCATTTAAGACTAAATTTCATTTAATGATTAAATATTAAATTTTAGAGAAATTATATCATTCAGTATATTAATATGATATATCCCATCCATAAAAAATACGGATACCATAACAAATAATATAAAGGAAAATGAATTTGTTAACACCCTAAACGATGATAATAATAAGATATTATTAACAAATCAAAGTTAAAAGATCATTTATTATATTATATTAATGTAATTTATTTTTGTATAATTCAAAATCAATTATTTCACCATTATACAGGAGGTTACCCTACCGTTGACCAAGGAAAAATTACAAGGTAAGGGGTTTCTTATCTCACTTTTAATTTTGGGAGATTTCCATTGTTCACCAATTATTTATTGTATGTGCTGTGTTTACTACCCATGATTAGATTAATTGTGTAATATACTTTAATTTATGGATATTTACATCATCATTTTATGATCCTTATTTCATGGGTTTATGTTTCGTAAGTTAACAAATCGATAATGGAATTTGAAATTTCAATATCCACTCATTTGGATTTACGAATACATCCTTGATTATTTTAATCCATGATTATGTGTGGAATCACTATTTATTATCATATGTCATAATTTTCACTCCCCTATCTGTGGATATACTTTTGATACACATAATCACTCCATTTATAAATTCTCAAGTCATCGGTATGGACTTGATAAGAGTAATTTTTACTCAATCTCCATTTTTGGAGTTAAACATCCAATTCATTGGTGTTGTTTTTAAAAGAATATGTGTGAATGTCCTCTGATTTATTTACTCTGAATATCCACTCATATTGAGTGTATTTATATTTGACACTCATAATTATGCCATTGATTTATCCTTAACGTAAGTATATGGTCATTATAATAAGTTTCATCTTAAATTACATTGCATTGAGACTCATTTGTTGTTATACACCAAATCACGTTTTTATCGTGTATATATTGTACATTGACAAAGTATATAATGAATACAATTAATATCATGATATTAATTTTTTTTATTACCTCAATTATTTCTATTCAAGTGTCTCTCTTTTGGTTAGGAACTCTAACTAAAATATCATTTTAAAATGTTTTAAAGAGTTACTATTCTAAATATTTCTCATTAATGTCCATGTTTTAAAAATGGTTTTAAGGATTTATTAATATGGACATTTAGGTTTTCAAATAATTTTTTTTAAAAGTATCAATGTATCATGGGACACTTTGATTGAAAAATATATTTTATATGGCTTCTTGACAAATAGTATGAATTTTAAATGTTTTCCAGAAAAATTTGGATATTTCTCTCAATAGTTTGATGATTATTTTAATCTATGTTAATATCCTTCATTATTCTTGATTGAGGTTAATCTGAAACAATACAATATTCTATATTGTGTCGAATGAGATATGTTTAACTATGGATGTGCTAATTTTATACCATTCATGGTTTTTGGTTAAAGTATTGACATTTTCTATGATAGTCTCAATATGAATGTTTATGTTATGTTTAAACCTATTCATATGAGAAATGGATTGGACATAATAAGTGACGGGTGGAGCCTGCTATAGCTCCTCGATGCATCGGTAGGTCTCATGAGACAAACTAGTGTCTTGGCATGAGGCCTTGAAAAAATCTTATTTGTAGTCTTGGCACGAGGCTTGGCTACGTGGTTATTATAGTGTAGCATTATGCATTCCATCATTATAAAAGTTGTTATTGATATTGCATTTGATTATTAAACTAGTAGAATATCCATGTGAATAATTAAATGGAATTATTTCATTTTACCATTTTTATATTATGCTCAAGTTCAATTTTAAAAGTCTTTTGTTTTAGTTATACATTTATTTATGTGTTTATCATTATCTATGAAAGCTTATGCAATATTGTTATCCTTACTGATCATATGAGCTCACCCCGTTCAATGTTTTATTTTTCATAGGATTTGATGAAATAATTTATGAATGACCTGCATGGATAGTATGAGGGGATATTAAGAAAAGATGTTGTTTTAGTTTTTTTACCTTATGATGTAATGTAAGACTTATGAATATATCTAGTGCTTCCAAGAACACTAAACTAATCGTTCTTTAGAGACATGATATTTTGTGATCATGGCAATGTTATGTAATAATGTACCGACTCTAGGTAACTAGGGTCAGGGCGTTACATTGTAGAAGCTCTACATTCTCCCCCTCAAACATTGATTATACAATGATATCATAAATAAAAAATCACTATGAACTTATTCATGAAATAATGGTACATGTCATTTATTGTCCCCATTAACATAACATGAGAATTCATCACCCAGAAAAACATCTCAAAAATCTAATAATACCCATCATGAGAATATAAATATGTTTTCTGAATATCTTCAACATTTACATTCATTTTACGTTATAATGACTGCAAGTTGATATTTGAGAACCAACTCGAACCCTTTACATGGTCAAATAAATATCCACTCCATAGATGTGAGTAGTGGTTCATTACTATAATTTGGTTTATGATATGATAATTGATACACAACCACAAACATTCATCATCCATCATTACAATCAAAACTAGTGCTCCTCACGGTGAAACACATTGCCAAAAAAACCACACTGCAAAAGAAATTTGATCTGTATACACATTTCATGAAAATTAAAAGGAAATAGCATATATAAAGACATTATGAATAAATACATTCCTACTTATATTTCAATACCGACTCAACCTATCATCAATGGGGTTATGCAACAATATCATATGGAATGTAAACAATGTACTCTTTTAAGATCCCAAGAAATGATTACTACTTATCATCGTATAAATTCAGCCTTCACCCATCCATTAAAGTTGAGCACTTACAAAAACATCCCTTGAAAAAAAATGTAAACACATGGATTTTTCATGTAATTTTTTTTAATTATATGGATGTATATTTAGTTTTCAAAAATTAACAAAGCAAGATTCCGAGGCATATTAGGCTGGGATTAATTTTTTTAACTTTTCTTAAGGTACGTTCAGTAAACATGCGAGCTGTGTATTCTAATATTTCAATAGGTTCTCAAAATAAAAATCATAGGGCACCGTTGAGTTAACATCACCGAGATTTACTTAATGGAGCCTTCACATAGACCATAGTTGGTCTGGAGAAAATGTTGTATTTTATGGAATTTTTTAACAGAAAAAATAAAATAGAATTGTTATTTAACATTCATTTTTTCCATCCAGTAGAAAATCAGCAATGTCAGACCAGCAATGTGTCAATCCAATAAATGGCATGACCGTTCAATAAAAAATAGCAACAAAATTGGGAATTTGGAAGTTTTTTGATTAATGAACCCCCATTAATTCCACAATCGTTGCTCACCCTCCCCCACATTTATTTATATGGAACATGGGGAGAAATATCAGTACTACATCACCAAACAACGAAATGCTGACAAGGTTCTCAGATGCCAAACCCTTGGACTATGGATCTTGTACCGGTGAGTAGTGACAAGCACCACCAAAACCCCAAACTGAAGATTGAAGATAGAGAAACGTTGTTGGAGGCAAGTTGTGGGGGACGGTGAACACTGACCCAATTCATCATTTACATATGTTTCTCCATCATTCTTGAGGTAGGGTTTACGTTTCGTTTAAATATAATGAGTTTTAGAATCATTTTTCATCCCTCATAGTGATAACAATCTAACATAGAGGGTGCAGGCCAAACGAACTCGGTCCGATCCCTCCTCTACTGTGCAACCCTTTTATTTTCTATTGAAGATGTTCAATGCAGCATCACCATCAAGCTACGATGGAGGTAGTGCCCCATTGTGAAGCATAATAGGAGGCAGTGGCACTGATTTTTGGCGGTCAGCGGAGCATCCATCACCGACCAGCCGTAGAGGAGGTGTGATGTGTCGTTTTGTGTAGCAGGTGAGCAAAGGGTTATAGCCGAAGCTGCATCGGATGAATGTGGTGGATGAAACACTGGTCATCCACATGTAATCTAGTGGAAAACCCAATCAAGGAGAGTAACCGGTCATGGAACATCATCTAGGGATGTCAGAAGAGGAGTCTAACACACCGGTTGGCAGTAATAGAGAAGGCTGGATCAATCAGCGTGACGCTAGTGGAGACACTGTAATGGAACCCGCAGTGGCTCCCAGGGTGGACATGGCAGTGAGAAAGTTTCTTCCTCTTTTCATAAGGAACTAGGGACCCCCCCAACCTTTACAAGCTCGAGCGAACTGCGGTCGTGCCTCCTATGGGTCGCGCCTCATGCTCCTGGGCTGGCTGCCCAATGGGTCGAGCCCCCAGCGGGTGGCCCCCTAACAGGTCGGGCCTCCCAATGGAAGATGGGATGCCAAATTGTGGGTCAGAATGGACCTCGGTCCAGTGGGCCGAGCCTTCCACGACCCAGTCCAGGGTGGGTTGGGTCGTCTTGGTCCAACCGGGTCGAACCGGACCCGGGCCCAACCGGACCATGAAACACTTGATGGGCCATTTCATGATAATCAGATGCGCGTTTGATGAAATTTATACAGAAATGATATCGTTTGATCTAAAAAATTATTTTGTTAAACAACAATTCAGTTTGGAGACTGTTGGAGTAGGTCGAGTTTTAACGAAACCGAATCCAACCTGGCCCTCAGAACTAAAATTCTTATAACTCACAAACTGAGCGTCTGATTGATGCACCACCTATCACGTTGGAACCATTAAAAATGGATGTAATTTGGTTAAACCCATTTCAATGCATAGCGGTGGTAGGGGTATGAAAGATATCTTAATTGGAAGATTATATGGATCTCAAGTGCACTCAGTGCGGGGAATCCTATGGAAGCCTATAACGTGAAGATATAACATCGATCCTGTCTGGGTTAGCATCTATCGATCATGTGTGGGAACAAATTTTTAGATCCTGTATGGTCCAGTGCCCAGCAAACCTGTGTGGGTCAGCGCAAAAAGATCATGTGTGGGTTAGATCATGTGTTGGTTAGAAGGGGATATTATCTATCAATCATGTGTGGTACTACAACTGTTCTTCTTAATAGAATAAGATGATCCAGCCTTATGTGTAATCATAGGTACTTTTATAAATTGGTTATACTTGATTGTGAGAAGAGACTTTACCTATGTGGTACTCATATCTTCATGGTGTTACCTATGTGATACTCCTATCTTCATGGTGTTACATGGGTGATACTTCTACCTTAGTGGTTTTCTCTTTGTGGTTTTACCTGTGCGGTACTTATACCTTCATGGTGATTTCTTCATTGTGTTACCTATGTGGAATAACTATCATTGTGGGGTTACCTCTGTGGTACTTCTACCATCTTCATGATACCTTTATTTTCTATTCTTATCTCATGTATAAGATGAGTATGTTTTGATAACATAGGTATATTTATGGGCATATACCTAAGTAGAGTTGATGACTATTGCTCCGTGCATTTAGATTGATGTCTTGCTTTGTGGTATTTTCTTTGTGGAACTATAGGAGACCTACGGGGGTCTCAGGGTTCCTACAGAGTATCGTTATACTCACCGATACATAGGCTTCACCCGCACCTTGTTCTATCTTGTGAAGATGATGGGCAACTATGATAGAGGATGAGGGATCTAAGACTAGACAATGCTAATAGGTGGACAATTTGGCGTCATGTGAAAAAGATACTACTGATCGTGATCTATACCAAACAATTAGGTAGGATCTTCAGTGGTGATATAAGAGATTTGTTTCACATTCAATTGGGTTTTTACTTCTCAATTGTACTTGTAGTTTTCAGTTGGGATTGTATTTTTTCCCCTATACTTTCATTACAATTTTAATACAAAAGTTTACTTCATGGTTTCTTGTTGTTGTGTTCATGAACTATGTGTCTGTTTATGTTAAAACAAAATTATTTCTCATTTTAGGGATACACCATTCCAGTGCTAGTCGCCAGCCCCTAGGCTATGGAAAAAATGCTTTGTGTAGTCACAACATGGGCACCGAGTGACGATTCATGAAAAAATCCAAATCATGAGGTTCCTTTTTCAAGAAGAACTACTGTTTCCCGATCTGGTAACACTATAGAATTTGAGATTAACCTATCAATGTTGTCCATTGAAGGGATACACTACTTAGAATGCATAGTTATTTTTAGATTAAAATGATATGATGGAGTATTGTACATCAAGGTCAAAAATGGTTTTGGAAGACTATTGAATAGATCTGGGACCTTAAGGTGAGTATATTGAAGGAGTGGATAAGGAAATTTATTATTCGAGAAACGAGAGAAATAATTATATGTATAATGGACCATAAAAGTCATATATTGGTATTACATCAATTTTAATGAATATTCATTAGAAATTATAACATTTCTAGTATATGAATATAAAGGTATTGGGACTTTAGAAATAGGGAAACATAAACAACTAGATCAACAGACATCATTAGAATCTCCCACTTCATTTGTCATAAATAGAATCATTTGACATATCATACTTAATAACCTTCTTCAAAACATGGGGAGAAGAAATATATTAATGGGTGAGCTCAGATGATCACTAAGGGTATTCAAGGTATATATCAATCTTATCATAATGATAAGACATAAGAACACACCATTTTAAAACCATATACCGTAAATGAATGAACGTGATATCATGCCATTGTATAAACCAAGAATATTTATAATAATAAATTCACATAATCATAAAATTCATAAAATAATACCAGAAGTTAGGTGGAATACACAAAATCATGTAAAATCATATCATATTATTCAAGGAACTTTTCCATGACCGTCATAATAGGCCAATTCCCTTACTAAAATGAGTTCACAACTCATTTCATCCCTGTATTAATGATGTGAGATCATTTCCTATTCCATAAATATCTATCACATGAGATATAAAAATTTATCCAATGCATTGGAGAGAGATATAAGTCCCACCTTCCATGTAATGAAATCATACTTATGTGTTCCACAATAACATAAATTATTCATCCTAGCACAACCAAATGAATAAAATATGTTTCATAAACATCATTCCATCATAGTCCATAAAAATCAAGTGGATTTCATAAATTGAATTCCACTATAAATGAATTAAAATAATACTTATAACAAGGATAGAAACATTATCATATTTTGAGAAATCCATGATATAAGGAAACAATTTTTAGTAAAACAAATCTAATTAATTATAGAGGAAAATATATTTTATTCGTCACAAATGTTTTCATTTCTAAAAATATCACAAAATTTTATAATACAAGAATTTAATTTTATATAAAATTTAAATACTATAAAAAAATATTATTGTAAATAAGGATTTATTAGGGATTATAAATCCATTAATGTGGTATAATTAAAAAACAATCTTCACATACTTTTATCGATTTATAAAAAACTACATCGTAATTATAATTACAAACGATTCCTTTCATAAGATTTAATAAAAATCATCAGGGAAAAAAATTACTATAATCAATTTTATAAGGATAGATAGATTATTTTTTATTTCAAATTTAGTGAACATGGATAATTATTATAAATATACCCCAGTAAATTCATATATATAATCAATCCAGGATAATAATGAAGTAGTGAAATTATCCCATTCCTTATTGGTACATTTTCTTTTGTATGTTTTTAAAACTCCTTAATAATGATTTAAATAATTTAAATGACTTTTGTCTGAATGATAGTTATTTTTATGATATCATATATGATCATATTATCATATTTGTTTATCAAAATTTCATTATTCATTGTTATTTGGTTATTATCTGTTTCATTGGCATATAAATATTTTGTCGAATATGTTTTTATTTTCCCGAATATGACATATTTATATAATTCATAAATAATATTAAAATTATAAATATAATATTTATTCATTATAAACAATTACATAAAAATTATTTAATGAATATTATGTGTAATTAATCGCCTCACACCATAGAGATGTTAGGTCGTATGTACGCACGAGCGAAAATATCATTTTCATAATTAAGGAATGGATTTGAAGTGAATGGTGTATAATAATTAAGAATAAATATCATGGATTTATAATCATATATAGTTATTATTTATATTATTATACAAATCCACATATGGTGGTATTGAAAAATATATTACAACAAATCATGGAGAAGGTAATTCGTTCGTACACAAGGGTGATGATTTTATTTTTTTAGTTGGATGGATAGAAATAAGAATATTGTTATTCCACAGTCATAATTTAATATAATTAAATATTTTATACTCTTTTTTATGTCTTTTAAATTAAACAAAAAATTAATAGGATATAGATGGACAAATAATTTTGAATAAATCGATAGTGTAGATTTCCACGTCTTCGATGCACTTACTATAAATCATTATTTAAAGAACAGGAGTTGGTGTTTGAAGAATACTATAATCTCCACAATGTAACTATGAATGTTTATATGAATAAAGGGTATGGGATGTAAGATAACAAAGTCATATGTGGATATGAATATGTGAGGGAGTTGGTGCACTTTTATAATTTAGGGAAGATGAACTTTTGAGATCTCAAAAAATATTAATTTGCAATAAATTCAAACCCAATAAATGATCCTCTAAAATTTTCAAATATAAATGATGAGATGATATACGTTTGTAATATCAAGAAACAATACATTTTAGACATATTTTTCTATTAATATAAACTTTATCATTAAAAATAACAATTGTTTATTCAATTTAATTTTTAACTGTGGTTACTAATATTTCATTGTTTCAATGTTAAAATATCTAATTGTTTATGTATATTTGAACATAAATAAATACCTAATAAATGTTTTTGACCATATTGTATTTATTCTATATTTTTTAAAAAATATGTCTTTTAATTTTTAAATAATTTAATAAAACAATATTTTGAGTAATAATCATTGGTATAAATTTCCACACTATTCAATTCATTGATTAAAATAATAATTAAGATTAATATTAAAAAAAACCAACTATCTTAGTATATTTAAAACAGCAAAATGTTATCTATAAAATTCATTATACATATTAATAATACCAAATTACATTTATTTTACTATTTTTAATAAATTTTATATATTATAATCTTTAACATAATAAATACAACATAAATATTTTTTAATTATCTAATATACTTATTAATATAATAAAAAGTAAATATATATATATATTTGTGATGAATAAAAATTTAATATATTTTAGAAAAATAATTCTAGTATAATTTATCAATGTGAAATTCTTTAATTAAAATTTTATGCTCATTGAATTCTTAACATGAAAACATTAATAAAATCATATTTGTCTCACAATCTCTTCTATAAGGCACTATATGGGCACTAACTCAACCATTGGATGTTTATGGTCACTATATACTCAGCCAATATGATTTCGTAAAGTAATGTTTTCTTTTTATTCCTCTATGTAATTTAATATAAATTATATTATTGATTTTTATACAATTAATTATTTTTTACCCCGTCAAATCATAATTTTTATGGGTCATTATATATTTCCTAAAAATTAAATATAAATTATCATGATAATGAAAAAAAATTTATATTTAAATTTTGTATTTAAAATAGAATTTTCCTTTTTTATAACATTATATAAAAAATAATATTATTATTAAAATTTTAGTAAGACATTTTAAATTTATCTTTAAGTAAAATACATTAAATATCATAATCTCATCCATGTTTCATTAAAAGGAAACCATTTTAACCCAAGTATTATATATCTAAAAATATACTTGTCAAATGATATTAATACTAGTATTATAGATACTTTATTATAGTATTATTACCCATAATTATCTACTTTATCATTTTATAATATTAATTTAAATTATCAAATTTACTTTTAATAATGCCAAAAAATAAAATGAATCTATTTATATAATTTGGAAGTACTGATTAAAAACATTGAATCCATTTTTTTAAATTCTATACACATATATTTTAGTAATTATTTTAAAATTAACCATGTTCATGGAAATAGAGAACATGTTTTAAAAGATAAAACATTTGAAAATATTAATAAGTGTTTACATTAGAATAAATTATACAAATAATTATAATGAAATAAATTATATTAAATAGTAGAAATATGTTATTTTTATTCTTTATAACCATTCAATATTATAATTTGACAATATTAATTATTTCCTTGAATAATGCAGTTTTCAAATAAAATTTAGTTTTTTTTACTATTCGAAGAAATTAGAATGTTATCACAAAAATATTAAAAAATAATCCAAAGTTATATTTTATATCCCACTTCTAAATAACATGTTTTTGTTTTCATATAAAAATTATTAATATGTCAAAATCATAATTTGAAAGCGGTTATCCAATTAAAAGTGAAATATTACCCTTTTTAAAAACATTTTTTTATACATCAAACAGGGTTTATTAATAGCCTATGACAAAAATATATTTTTTTTAATATATTAGAAGTTTTATTAGTTATATAATAAATTTATTTCATCAATTTAATTTACTAATAGTAATTTATTCAGTTATTATTACAAAAATACAAATATATAATTTGTTTATAATTTTCATAAATAAGTAGTAGGGAAAAATTTACGGTAGATTTTCTTAAGTTATTTATATTTATTCCATATAAGAAAAAAGTATTGGTTGAATGGCCATTTTATACTATGGTAATTTGGTGATTTACATAAACTCATAATTTCATTCAATGATATGTATTTGAGAATTAAAATTATTTAGAAAAAATATTTCATAAAACTTTTGGGTGATAAATTATCTACCCCCTAAACTGATCATCTCCCTCAAAATTCATCACTTGGAAACAATGAAATGAGTATATCTACCAATCAGCAGGATTAAAAATTCCCACATAGCTTCCTCAAAATAATTTTTCCATAAATGAATGCCATCCAAGAAAGTGATCTTGTTTCATATAACAATTTCCCTATGATCCCAAATCTCTATTGTTTGTTCATCATAAGAAAGATCTTGCCCCATAAATATGAATTCATAGTTTAGAACATTTGAAGGATCATTTATTTACATTATTAATAGATATATATGTAACACATCATGAACTTGGGATTGAATAGGTGTATGTGAGAATTGGTAACCGACCTTACCAATATGATCGTGAATTTAAAAAGGTGTAACATAAATAGGGATTAGAATAACATTCATTCCAAGTCTCATTACTCTATTATTGGGAAATATTTGTAGAAACACCTAGTAACTAACATCAAAGTCTATGTATTTTCATCAGTTATAATTATAAAATTTTTTCGGCTTTGAGCTGTTAATATTTGTCATTGAATATTTCAGGCATTTTTTGTCATTTCTAAAAAATACCAGGTCCTTATAGATTTAATTCCCCAACATAATCCCATAATGATGGACATGTGCACAAATTTTCCATAGAGGTGTTCATTAGGATCTATATAAATACTGGAGTGAATCAATTGTTTTAAATTAACTATGAAAAGGTAGGATTTGATTCCAATAACCTTTTAAATCCATAGAGAAATATCTCAACAAGTTCTCTAGAGTTTGAATTTACCACATTGAATTATTCTCTGCCTAAGGATAATAAGAAGTACTGAAACATAACATTATATCTTGATCTTCCTAAAGACATCGCCAGAACATCGAGGAAAACCTCAGATCCCATTCAGATATAATGTAATGTTGTGCTCCCTGAAATATTAGAACATAAATTATATATATCTTGGAAATAATTTCAATAGATAATTCAACTCTAATATAAATGAATTGTTCCAACATTGTAAGGAAATAATGTATAACCCTTATAAAGTTTTGGCCATATGATGTTTTTGGATATACTATGACAGGTTCCATTGGGATTTTTTACATTTCCATTATGTTATCGGTAATGGTGGTAACTTTCCCTTATACTTCTGTCTCTCAACCTTACCTTTCTGAACAACCATGCACCACGTGGAATATTGGACAACATCTCTTTTCATGTTATCCCACTACAAATATGATTTTAAGTCCCTATACATCTTTGTGCTTCCTGGGTGAATATTGGATAAAGAACAATGGGCCTCATCAATTTACTCCTCCATTAATTCTTGTGTCGGATGAAAATAAACTGGATTCCTAAAGCATGTTATTCCATTGTAATCAAGGCTTTTTTTGGGAAAATTATCACATATTTTGTAGCTCATCATATTCCCATTGTGACTATTTTATATTTACTTTTATATATCATTGAAAAATCAGTTGAGAATTATATGATTTATTCCCTTCGAAATTTCAAGAACCATCCTTCTAAAATGCATAAATAACTGACCTTTTGGTATCCTAATCATGTATATTCAATAATGGAACATTCAACTCAAATCATCTTCCACCATGATCACTTTCCGAGGGCAGTAATGTATTCAGTAGTAGTAATCATTACTCAACTCCAACCATCAACATTGGTGCATATTCAACTCCATTTTGTGAAAATATCAATAAATTATTTTGATCCATAAAAATATCACACCATTCACCACAATGATAATTCATCCATCTATTTACACAAAAATTTCCAAAACAAAATCCAAATCATTATTTTGGTAATTTTTATCATGTATTTTTAATTTTCATGAGACATAAGCTATCACCATATTATACATCATTGGTGCACATCCCAACCCATTTTTTGATACATTATTGTATATAAAAATACTTTATCCACTATAAGGAAGTGTGAGAAAAGGTGTATTATCTAACCATATTTTGATCTCTATGAAATTATATTCATAGTCTTTCATCCACATGAAATTATCTGTGATTTTAGTAAACATGTAGAGTGTATTAGATAATCATGAACAATATTTCACAAAATATCGATTATATATATCGCAAACATGAATAAATTAGATCTCAGTTACTAATGATGGTCTTATCCAACATTCCATAACTTCTATTTTGTGCTGGATATAAAAATATCCCCCATCTTGATATTATGTTTCAAAAAAATTAATATATCTAAAGACAAAATTCACACATGAAATTATTTTCATATTTCATCTCATTTATCAAATAATTTAGTACAATTCCCAAGTGAGGTTCATGTTTTTATTTTCACTAAAAATATACATTAATGTAATATATAAATAATACCAAAAATATGTCAGGATAGTCTTTGAAGACTCTATTAATTAGATTGATGAAGATAGTGGAGGAATTAGGAATAAAATTAGGCATCACTATAAATTCATAATGTACATACCTAATATGGAATGTCACATTTGGTAAATCCTTTGTCTTGAAACATAATTGATGATATCATTATTAATGATCAATCATAGAAAATTATTGAGCTCCATGTAGTTGGTCGAATAACTAATCAATGTAGGGAAGGGTAATTTTTATTGTGATATTGATATGTTATTAATAATCATTAGATATATTCATTTATTCATCTTTATTCATAGAAAAGGTAACAGAGGTTCCCCAAGGGGATGAACTAGGTTGTATGAATGATTTTTAAAAATTCTATTGGATTTTTATCATAAATTCATGTAACTCAATTGGGTGTATTTTTCATGGTGTCTTCGAAATTGTCATAACACATACTATGAGATCTATAGAAAACCTGACCTCATGATTCAGTGGAATACATGGAAATTATTCTAGAACGACATCATAAATCTCACATACAATGTGTGAATTCTTAATTTTGAGTATCTACCACACCATTTTATGTAGATAATGTTAATTTATAGGAACCTAGACCCATAGGATAGTGTAAATATTCAATAGAAAGTCACAGTTATCCTTGCATCGATAGATGATCATAGTTGGATATAATATTTAAAATGTTACACCCCTTCCATGTAAACTGGTATAATCTCAATATATGTAAATCCAATCCATGAAAATAATCATATAAAATTCTTGTATAGTTAGGATTACAAGATTTTTATGAAGCACTTTCCCACAAACCACAACCATAGAAGAGTTAAAAACATTTTATCTGACTATTGTGCCATTAGGAGTGACGCATGTAACTTAACATCTAATTGTTGAGGTAATACGACGATATCCATAGTGAATTCATTATAAATTAATGATTGTGTGGATCTATAATCGAATAAAAAAAATTTCTACGTTATTGTTGACGGTAACTGTACTTTTCACAACATTGTTATTGTACTTCACACCAATTAAATGTATCGTCTGTGAAATTCCTATATCTTTGGCCATAAGTGGATTTTTACATCTATCATCATAAATAACCATTATATTAGTGAATTGATTGTAAAAATTCTCCATTTCCATGTACTTGTACCATTGAAGTTTAAGAGGTGTATTATGTGTGGAATTATCACTATTCTCATCATTAGACATCTCTTTCCCAATAATTAGGCATTTAACTGCATAACGACCTTCTTTTCCACACATAAAACCTTTAATATTACCATTATGAAAATATATTCATGATTATTTCTACACATTGAGAATAAGGGAAATATAATCTTATTTAATGTTTGGACATTATATTTTTCCATGAATTTATTTTTTATCTTCTTTTCTAACCCATAGGCCTGATGAGTTACTACAATCTCCATCTAATCAATGATATCACATGGAAGGATTTATTCATTGTTTTTTGATTAGTTTAGGGATAATTGATATCTATGATTTGTTTTTAAGACAGTAAATAATCGATATCATTTACACATAGCTGGGATAATAATTCTAGAAGTGTAACTATCAAGTACTATAAAAGATTCATCTTTACTGCAACTGGATTCATCACAAGATAGCTTAAGTTCAAGGAATACCTTCTCCAACAGTTTTTAGTGAATTATAGTAAGGTACTTATGAAAAAAAAATCATTCAATGTGTTCCACTACATGTACTCATTTCCAACTTTTTACCTAAATTCTTGATAATATTACACATTTTATTAGGTTTAATATTCAAACCATAGACTCCTAATATGTCATTATCAATTTTATACATTTGATAATTGAAAACATCATTTCAGTGGAACTGATCAAATTTTCGGCAACTAAAAGATCAAAAGGCCCACTAAAATAAGGTGGTTGCTACAACATGATGGACTCAATAGAATGTGGTTACACATTTTTTCCAATTTATAAGTCATGCATGATTCATAGTGTGAGAAAATTATTTTATCATATAAATAATATTTTTCATTCCATATACGATATTTTGTTTATTGAGGACACTAATTTCCTTACCATTGGCATTTAGCGTTATTTATGTTCATTCGAGTTGAAGCTATTAACTAATACCATGAATCATTGTTTGAGAAAAAACTTATCATAATGGAAAACAACATAATCAAGAACGACATTTCAATTTTGATTATGTTATTTATTATCCATGGTTATTCATGATCAATTCAATAACACTAAGATATTGAAATATACTTCAACCTATCATCATAGTATTTACTAATGTTTTCTCATGATATTTTTCAAAGATTAATTTTACCTTTCCTCTATTACCAACAATAATGACCCATAATTTACATATATTGGAATTACATCAATGATTAATAATATTCATGAAAAATAAAAAACTTATATGATTAGATTGTATAGGTATATTATTAATTGGAATTTAAAGTCATAAAAAATTGGTTCATAATTCATCTTCATTGTCCCCCACTTATTTTGTCATAACTATTCCTCTTATTGTCATATCTTATTTTTTAATATTTCTCATGACCTGGGAAATGGAAAAAAATGATAGTGTGTCCCTTGATTATTTGAAATATTAAAAAACGTAGATATCAATCATTTCATAAACAAAAGATATCAGAACATAACATTATAACATCATATCATGTACATAGAAGATCATGATATCATTTCATGAGATAAATCATGAATGTTCATATGAATAAGTGAACATAATTACAAAATTAAAAACCTAATACATGATGTTTTTTGGAATATACATATTCATAGATAATAATATAATATTAGTCAATGCTCATTTCAAATATGTTCATAGCCAACAATGTTTGTTTCTGAACTGACATCACCCCTTCTTCGAGCCATGTATTATTGAATCAAGATAATTTACTGTTCATCACATTTTTTTCTCATGAGATATAAATCATTAAACAATTAATACAAGGGAGATGTATGTCCCACCAATAACATACATAAATCACTAGTATGTGTTCCAAAAAAACATAAATTAGTCATCATAGCATAGCCCATAGAATAAACTTGTTTTATTAAACATCATCCCATAAAAATAATTAAAAAACAAAAAGATTTCATAATTATTATTCCATAATTAAATAAATGAAATCATATTAATAATAGGGATATAAACATGACCACATTTGGATAATGTCAACATAGATGGAAAATAATTTTGATAAAACAGTTGAAATTAATTCTTTATTAAAATATAATTTCTTCTTAAAAATGTATTTATTTCTCAAAATGCTGCATAAATTTGAAAGAAAATAATTTAATTTATTATACACATGAAATCATGAAAATAATCATCATGGAAATAAGATGTTATGAAATCTCAAAAATAAATTCATGCGGTATAAGATAAAAGAACATTCTTATCCTACTTTTGTCTGAAATTCAAAACACACCACATTTAAAAAACGAAAAAATATTCATTTCATAGCATTTAATAACAAATCATAATTGTGTAAGAATGTATGTAAATTATTGTATAATGATAGAAATAATATGTGGAAATAAATATTTTGGAATCTTGGTTGTGGATGATAAATATAACCTATTAAATAATTACATATAAATAATCTCAGATTATAATGAGATGGTGAAATTATCCCTTACCATTTCTGTTTGATATACATTATATGTATTTGAACCTCTTGTATAACTATGTAAATGATTTCATTGACTTATTTTATAATGATATTCATTTTTATGATATCATATATGATCATATTATTTTCTATATAATAATTACATTTCATTGTTACTTGTTATTCGTGTATTAACAACTTTATTCTGATAAGAATGTTTTGTTGTGTATGTTTGGGTTCTCCTTCATAGGTCATAGTTTGATCATTTGAAATTTTTATTTACAATATATATATATTCATTCTATAATTTTACCAAATCATTATTTAATTATGATAATGTAGAATGAATCCCATCACATCGTGGATATTGTATGTCGTACACATGCATGAGAAAAGATAAAATTCCCAAAATTGGTAAGTTGTGTTGATGTCAGTGGGTGTATATGTTGGTAAAAAATCTATAAAAAACACTCCATCATTTCTGCGATAATTTTGTTATTGAAAAATAACGTTACAAGGTAGTTTGTGGTGTACATGTAGACTTTTGACATGGTATATTGACAAGGATCCATGAAAAAGGAATGGATACCCTAAAAGTGAAATAGAATGATGATAAAAGGAAATTTTTTCCCTATGTTTTCCAAACATTTGGGGTCCAAATGATGGAGATTTTATAGTTTTTCAAATATGGATTTCATTGATTTTTGCACCAAAATATTGAAGATGAATAAATTTTTTAAGATGGGTTTCACGGGTTGTGTTTCACAAAGGATATAGGATATCTAATGGTTAAATATATTATTGAAACAATCATTGAAAAATATAGATATCTGTTAATTCCTACTAAAGAAAATGAAAAGGCATGAATTTCGCAAAAACAGTGTTTCCACAAAGAGTAGTTCGTGAAGCTATGAATGTTAGTTACAAAGATCCATGTGATTACAACATGCATCGTGAAAGTTTAATTTTCATTTAGGACATATGAATATATCGTAAACGCATAAATTTTGAGAAGATTAGAGTTCTCAATAAATGGTTCGCAAAGTAGCAAATGAATTTAAGGAATTCTCTAATATTACAATAAGCATCTCCAATGGGAAATTCTCATAGAGCTTCTTGAAAAAGGGATCACAATGAATGAAATTAGGGAGCCTAAAAAATGTTAATGATGTGGGATGGATGGTTTTTCAATTGTTGTAAATTACAATAAATAGGATATACCCCCATCAAATGTGTAGTGAGACATGGCATTAATCTAAATGCTCAATTTTTTTTCATGGTGTAATGTGAAGAAGATCACAAAGTCTTTAAAATCCAAATTAATGATTTATGATTCATGAAAGTGATTTTCTTTGTAAATGATTTGTGTGATTCTTGAAAACATTGGATTGTTTTGAAGGCTATAAAATCCAACATAGTTTTATGAGTTTCAGGAAATTAAAGGAGTTTTAGAAAGGTTGGTTGAGCTCCACGAATGATCTTCACAAGATATGGGAAATTTAAAATGTAATGAGAATAATGAAAAGTGTTTGAAATGGATTTCCAAATAAATATGTGGTAATTTGGTACTCATCAGGTGGATGAAATGAATCATAAAAATAAAATTTATGTATAAATGATGATGTATTCCTTATAAATAATGAAAGGACTTACAAATCCATAGGATATGCGTCGATCCCATCCAATAGCAGTGAGATAAAGAATAGGATTTCAATGATCCTTAACAGAAGTAGTGAGAAACAGAAAGATACATTAGCAGTGACCCTAGGGAATGTAGTAATAAGACCATAAATATTTTGATAGAAGTGATCATAGGAATACGAGATCTAGACTAAACATTACAATTTTATAGTTATCCATAGTGCATTTGGAACAATTGTAACATCACCATTGCATACTCCTTGGATGTATCCCAATGAGGGTGAACCAAGTAAAGATCAAGAAATTCCGTTCATGATATTATTTTTGATTATATAATGATACAATATAAAGATATGTATGTGTTTTGTTTAAAAAATGAAACATGATCATAATGGTAATAGTTTTAATCTATCATACACCAATTACCCCCCCCCCCCCCCACACACAGTCGGGGTATTTAATATAGTGTAGCTAAATGTATAATATTACAGATTTAATATAATGTTATAATAAATATATATACTTATTATTTCCGTCATTTTACATATCCTTGGAAGCTAGTGGTGAATAACATATTACACCAATACATGGAGATAGTAACTCATACGTACGCCCACATGGTGATTTTTCTTTTCGTAGGATGGATGGAATTTGGAATATATTTTTTTGAATGGTTATAACATATCATTATATAAGTTCTATTGTATTTATTACTTAAAATTTTAAAAAAAATTATGAACTAAAATTATAAGAAGAATGAAGTTTGAAAAAATCAGTAGTGGTTATTACCTATTCTTCAGTGTTCTACCTATAAATCTAAACATTAAAATATAGACATTTTCCATGAAAAATACCAAAACCAATAGAATTATCCTATGAAAGTTATAAAGAGATAATTTAAGGGTATGGACAAGTAATTAGAATAAATGTTATGTGAATTGGGGAGGGAGGATGTGATATTTTATAATTTAGGTAAGGGACACTTTTGGGATCTACACAAATATATGTTTACAATAAAATAAAACCCCATAAAAAACCTAAAAAATATACCAATTTAGAGGATGAGATGATATATGGTGATAATATCATCATAAAATATATTTTAGGCATGTTTTCTTGGTAACATAAACCTTATCAATTTAATTAACACTTAGTTATTCGATTTAATTTTAAATAACTATAATTGATATTTCAATATCAATATGCAAAAATATTTACTTATTTGTTGGTAGGTAGATGATAAATAAATAGGTTATAATTTTTTTGAAAATTGTGTAAGTATTATTTTTTTCTAAAAATTTTATATGATTTTCAAATAATTTACGAAAACATTATTTTGAAAACAATTTATGGTGTCGATTTTGACCATATTCAAATCATTGATTTTTCAATATATCAAGAAAACTTTTTAACTTCAAACAAAGAAAAATATTATATTTATATGAGGTCATGGTCATCATGGAAATTCATTAGACACATAAAATAGAGTAAATATTATTTATTTTAATATAATTAATAATATTTATTTGTAATAACTATTAATAAATTAATTAATACATCAAATTTGTGTAATTCTTTAATATAATTATTTTTTGAAAAAAAGAAAAATAAAATAGTATGATGAGGAAAACTTTACTTGATTTTAGAATAATAATGGTACTTTAATTTATCGTCTTGAAAGTAAAACATTATAAATGTAATTCTTATTTAATTATTAATGTGACAACTATAATAAAAAAATATTAACGTTAAAATTTCTTCTATAAGTGTCCACTTGGTCACTAACATGACCCATGCATGGTTATAGTTTAGATATACAAGACCAATAATAATTATTCATGTTTTTATCCTTTTGATGGTCTTTACTATTTTAATAAAAATTGTTTTATTGATTTCTCATCAATTAAACAATTTTCACTTCATTAATTCATAAATCGTTAAGGTGATTACTTATTTCATCATTATTCGAAATAAATGGTCATGATAATGAAGTGAATTTTATTTTTCAAATTATTATATATAATTGAATTTATCACCTTTATAACAATATATATATAATTGTATAATTTTTAAATTTGAGTAAGACATATTTATTTATTCATAATATAAAATAAAATAAATGTCTTATTCTCATCTAAATGGCTTCCAAAGAAGACCATATTGATCCAAAGATTATTGAAGTCAAAATAATATTCATTCAATGATATTATGAAATGTGTTAGGGTAATATTACAATTGTATTCTTACCATTAATTACAAGATTTACCCGTTTACCTTATTAATAAAAATTACAGAATATATTATTCATAATGTCAAAAAAATAGAAGGTTATTTAAATAATTTAGACCTAATGATACCAAATTTTATATCCATTTAATAAAACTGATTTAGAAGTAATTAATTTAATATTATTATCATTTTTAGAATGAGATAACTAGTTTTAAATTTTATAACATTAGAAAAGATTGAAAATTTTTTACATCTAAATTCAATGACAAAATAATTTTAATGACCTAAATTCATTGTAAAATTTCATTATACATTAATATATAAAAATTTATAAGTATTTAATTTCAATTTTAAAATATATTAATTAAAAAATTATAAATATATTTTTATTCATGTTTTTTAACATTATAAATAAATATCTCTTTTTATGTGAATGGGTGTTAAAAATGAAAAAATTGAATAAATTAAAAATTAGTGCAGTTTAATAATATCTAAAAAATGTACGTGTTTTCTGTATTTACAATACATATATAAATAGATTAATTACGTATATGTATAATCAATATAACAAAGATGCGATGTTTGTTTAATTGAATATCAAAAGATATTGAATTATTTGTCAATTACTGTATGCAATTGATAAGTATTTTAAATTCATATAATGTTTTTAATTACAAATCATTAATCACTAAATATAGCACATAATTTTTTTCAATATATAAATCCTATTTATATAAATTAATATATATCTATATAATTAATATATAATATATATAAACATTGTCAATAATAATCTAATTAATAGAAATTATAATATTTTTCTTCGTTTAATTATTTTTCATTTCATTAATATTATTTTTTGATATCTATATATTTTATACATACAATTTATTAGTATTTATAATTTATAAATTTAATATATCAATTTTTATCTTTTTTATAAATAAAAAATTAATTAGAAAAATATGTATCAATTTTTTGAAAAACATATTTTTTATTTTTATTTACATAATTTTTTCATTTTATTTATTCCAAAAAATTTCAGCACTACAAATGTACTCCTAAAGTAGTCTATTATGAGTGCTAAAAATATATCAATAATAAAGGCTACAATTCATACGCACTATAAATAACGCACTGATAATGGGTACCCTTAATCTACGCTATAAATAAAGCACTAATAAAAGGTAGTGTTTATCAGTGATAAAAATAAAGCGCTGATAAATTGGAACATTTTTATCATTAAAAAGCAATGATAAAGTGTTAAATTTATCAGTACATCCTTTAGCACATATAATGATGTCCAATTTTAGTTCTTTTTTCTAATGATGATAAATACTAGAGCTATTAAATGCCAGTTCTGTAGTAGCGGTTTTATGGGCCTTACATGAGATAACAAGGTACATGAAAATGATTCATACTACGCACTTGTTTTAACACTGTGAGGGGATATGCTTTGGAAAATTCATATGTTCATTAAAAACCATTATTAGTGGAATAAAAAATTACAATACAAATATTTGTTATGAAATAGATCATAAATGACAAACATTGAAACCTAGAAACCAATAAGGTAAGAAGATATATGTAATTTAAATGTTATCCCTTTAATTTTATTCAATTTACATTTATATTAATAATTGATTAAAATAATCAATCCCAAATTGTAATTTTATTCTATAAAATGGTTTAAAATAGGATAAATAATGATGAAAATCAATATGATGGGAAATGTGATGACTTCCATTATGAGATACCCAATCTGATGAGAGTAAGAATCTAAAATATTATCTTGATACACTCTCATATAAATTAGGTTATGAATCAAATAATATTTCTAGAGAATCACCAAAACCCTCTAAGAGAGTGAACAAATCATAATTGAGAGAATCTTGTGAAAATACCCTCCTACATTTGGTTGATCATTATATAACTTACTCTTGAAATAATCGATAAATTACATTGTGTAGAAACATTCTATACTACAATGTTTGGAGTATGAGAAGGTTCTATAAGCAATTTATCATATTAATGGATGATAAGATCTGTTTTTAATACTGATCAACTATATGAATCGAGGGGAAGATATTTCATCAATGCTGTGGAAGGAATTTTAGAAAATATTTTTTGATAAAAAGTTTCTACACACTCTCCATTATAAAATGGAAAGAGATTCCCATTCCTTCAATCAAATAGGAGAAAAATATATCAGGATATATGAGTCAAAACTCACAATACATGCATGATACTCCTCCAAAATTTTCATTAACCCAAATTCATGGTCGATTACTTCGTTGATGGGATTAAACCATGTAGATAAAATGCCCTGGTTATTTTTGAAATCGATAGCTATGAAGAAATTGACCAATATTCCATAAAAAGAAAAATGATGATTTGTTAATCCGAATAAAATTATTGGGATGAGAAAGAGAAAGTGGATTTAATATAGGTTTTCTTATAAAGAAAAATAATTATGATAATGAATTTCAGCATCCCACTAATCAATGGTGGAGAAAATTTTATCCTATACATTTCCTAATGGGGTGATTAAATGATTTACATATAGGAATGAAATAAACCTAGCTAATAATTTCTCATATGATTAACCCCTAAATTTTGAATGATGAAAGGTATACTATAGTCTACCATAACTTTTTTTCTCATTTCAACAACTATAGGAAACCTAGGAACATTAAAAATCAATTCTGTAAGCCAATAGTTTTTATTGGCAACCAATAACTTCAAAGGAAGAATGTGAGACTGTTTTTCCTCACAACCACTGAATTGAATCTTAAAAGAGATTTTGTTTTAGGTCATCTATTTATTCATTCAATAACAGAGATTGATTTTTTTTTAAATTTCTACATATTTTATCATATAAATATATTTCAGTATAACTATTCAAACACCACCACAAAAGCATGGACGTAGTGATGTCAGTGAAATTGAATAAATGGGGATAATATTGAATTCCTCGTATATAACACCTCCACTCTATCAATTTGTGTGATGAACATCCAAGATATATTTTTGATACATACATTGGTATAATTTTATTCAATTCAAGTAATGTCATTGCTTTACCAGTATATAGCCATCAATCATTTCTATGAGAAGTATATCACATTCTGTATGTAAATTAACACTCGATTATGTACATGTTTATTGAGGATGATGATTTTTAATTAACAACATCATCTCAAACATGGATTTTATTATCCTATTAAAAATAATATCTAGATATAATTATTGTGTCTATGTAAAAGATCATCATTGAAGGCATATCCATTATGAGGGAATATGTTGATGTGTTTCTTGAACAATTTGATTGTCTTCCTCTGAGCAGTGATCTTGGATATTTATTCAACATTATACTGGGGGAGTTTTCAATATTTGAGAATCTATATCGGATTGGTCTTTCGGAACATGAATAGAAAATAAAATAACAATAGGATAATATATATAAATGTTTTACACTCTCATGTTAATCATTATGGGGTGCACCAGTCCTCTCCATTATGATGAAGGATGGGCCAATGTACCATTGCATTGATTATCGTGAGTTCAACTATATCATGATAAAGAATAATTAAACTATTATACAAATTGATTACTCATTAAATAAACTAAGTGGGGAACATTACTTATCAATGTTAGATTTATTTTTATGATATTTCCATATAACATTGAATAATTCAGATTTCCAAAAGGCATCATTTCTTACAAGGAACGAGAATTTTGAATTCCTAGTGATGGCATTCATTTTCACTAATAATAAAAGTGTCTTTATAGATTTTATGAATATAATGTTTAATTATTACAATGAAAAAAATTGGTATTTTTTATGTGTGATATCTTAATATACTCCAAAAGAAAGGAATATCTTGTGGATAATATGACCATAGTTCTAACGAAATTATAAAAAGAGAAGCTTTAATCAAAGTACATCAAGTATGAGCTCTGGTTGAAGGATGTATAATTATTAAGGATTGTTATTTATTTAAACAAGATATCTATGTACAATTAAACAAATAAATTAGTAAAATGATGGTCAATGCCAACATATGTGATAGATATCTATGGTTTTTATGGGTTAAGTGGATAAAATTGATGCTTTTTGAGAAATTTATTGTGATTTTTAGACCCTCTTACCTAGCTAACAGTAAATAGAGTAAGGTTTTCATGGAATAATTAATTTGAAGAAATATTCAAGGAGTTACATAGATTCTTATCACTTCCCATGTGCTCAAACAACCCAGAAGTGTATATATTTTAATTATTTGTAGTCATTCATCAATGAACATATTGTGATGTGTGTTAATGGAAAATGAAAAATTCATTTCGTGTGCCTTAAAGTAGATAATCTTTGAAGAGAGAACAATCCCACACATCATCAATATCTTGTTGTATAATAATTTTCATTGAAAATTTGGAGAAATTATCTCTATTGGAAGAAGTGTGATATATATACTAATAAATAGAGAATGAAATAAATATTCACTCAAAAAGATGTTAATAGGTGCCAATGAAGATGGTTCGAGATAACCATAGAAAATGTCTACAAAGTTTACTACTATACCAGTTAAGAGAATCATGTGGTTCATGTTATATGAATAAATGATAAATCAATTTTATCATTTATGATAATTGAGAATGATACAATATTCAAACAATTGAATAGGATGGACATTGGAATCATAATGGAATGAACCTCATCAATCATTTCACAAATTATCTCTCAACATTTTCTTATTGAAGGGATATAGGAAGATTAAAATGATGATGTGGTAAATCATATGAAATTTAAATCAATAATAAACGAAATATACTTGTATTTAAATCATAACAAAATTGAATTTAGAGATTTGGGTCATGATAATGTGTTTCATCATATCTATAGTTAATTAAGAAACTAGTTTATGATGTGTAAAACTTTTTAATTCTAAAGATAGTACCTTATATTCAATTGTGTTTATGAAACGGTATACAAAGAATGTAATATAAAAAAAATTATAATAAATTATAATATATTTAATATTTAAAACTAATTCTATATATGTTATTTCATTAAACACTGAGGTAGCATAAGTTACACACAGGAGAGACCTTCTTCAATGGCTTGCATTACACAGAAGACTAATTTTTACCGAACAATAATTTATTGTTAAAATATTGTTAGATAATATAATAAGACATTACCATGACATTATGAGAGTGTTTATTATTATTTTTATGTAATGTATAAATATTCTTTGGTTTATATAAATATAAAATTAAATCATTGGTTATTAATTAATGAAAAATGTAAGCAAGAACAAGTTGGATGTAAAAAAATATAATTGTATTTATTCTTCCAACGTATTTTTATATTATTAAAAATAATTAATTATAATTAGTTTATGAATTTAGTGAAATATATATGTTATATATTCAATGAAATATTTTTTATAATCATCCATTTGGTTTGATATACATAAGAGAGAAAACTATATTTTATATATAATAAAATAGATTTTTATAATGGATTTTTTCCAATTTTTTAGAAGAAAACCAATTTAATATCATACCTTTGACACAATTAATTATTTGATATGTGAAAATAATATTCATCATCTAAATAAAAATATAAATACGTGGTTTGGGTGAATTTTCGGTATTTTTTAAAAACATGTCATTTTTTATGAATAGTTAAAATACTAAATTTTAGGTCAAATATATTTTTCATATAATATATTTATATGTTAAAATAATATTTTTAATTTTTTTAAAAGTAAAATTAGATCATATATTTATAAATTAATTTATTTTATGGACTCAAATTCACTTTGAAAATTTTTATAAACACATAGAAATCTTTCAGACGTTTTTACATTAAAAACTGCTTTATTGTCCAACATGTTGGAGACTTTTTAAAAATATTGTATACAAATTGTGTCATTGTAATTTGAATAAATAGATTCAATATTAGGAATGAAAATAATTTATAATTTATAATATTAAAAATATTATTTTGGCCAAATATATTATTGAAATAATTAAAATTAATTACCACGATTAAGGTAAAATATTACTTCATAAATGATAAAACATATAAATTGAGTCCCAAATGACTTTTATATTAGGTCAAAACAAACATTATATACCTATTTCATATGTGATTCTTATATTATATAGTTTATTTAATTTTTTATGTAATTTTTTAAGTCAAAACATGGGTACACCTATCATCTTTTAAAAAATACCAACTGCACAATTTTCTTTCAATAAAAAAAGTCACCTCCACCATGCATTCCTCACACCAATAAAAACACATAGGATCTTCCAAAATCATAAAACATAGCATTAATGTTTTTAAATTTTTACCTTTCTCCTTTTTTTGGAATGAAAATCCATCCACGGTTTCCTTTTGGGGTAAACTGAAAGCAATAATCTGATTTTAAGGTATTGTTTTCCAATGATTTGTAATCTTTCATATATTTTTCCATCACCTCAAATATTATTTTCACTGGTAATAGAAAAACACCAGTATAATTAATGTATTTATCTATAATTATTCATTTATATGTTCAGAAAACACTTACAAGCATCCATATAATAGGTAAGGAATATATTTATTCTGTTTGTGATGAAATGGTGCCTCAAGAAATGGTGATTGTAAATTTTAACTTCACCACCTATAATAGTGTCCATTATTATTGATAATATATTTATATATTATATATATGATATTTATTATGTGATAATACTTATTTAATTATTTAATAAAATATAAAAATAATACATTCCATTTTGTTTTAACAAGAGACCATTGTTTGAGGAAATGTAGACAGCTGCCTATTTAAAAAATTTTGATTCCATCACATGAAACATGGAACAAATATAATATGATTATAATTAAAAATAAGAGGCATAAAAAATATTTCTTGTATTCATGAAATAATAAACTTTATGAAAATATTTATATCATTCACTTTATTGACATTTTACACACATAAAAAGTGATAATGTTATACCAGGATGTGTGGACTACCGCCTCCTAGACAAGATGTGATTCATTTTTCCTCACAATAATTCAATATATATATACATGATTAAAAAATATGGTATTTATTATATAATTATCATTATGGAATGAAATGGTGTTACATACACTCTTTCCAAAAAGATCATTGAAAAATTAGAATGTTACTCATGCATACAAACGACATATCATCTGTATGATTGTATTTTTAGGTTAATTTTTATATACATATTTAATTATATTTTAAAAAAGATTTATTAAAGGATAAAATATTATTATTATTTCATTATTATTTTTCTCTTTATGTTATATAACTTTACATTTGACCATAAATGACCTACCAAGGACATTTTGGACACATAAGCTATAATTTCCCAAAAACACATGACATAAAAATAATTGTTTCTGTAGTTATATAAAATATTGTAAAAAGTGATAATGAATTAATGATAAAGATGAATAATATTCTAAATTAAGTATAAAAATAAAATAAATATATCTTAAAATAAGTTAAAAGATGATTACCTTAAAGGAAACTAAATGTAATGGATTTTCATCTCACTTTTTTTACTTCTATGAGATAAATATTATCCTCACAACTTAATTCTTATTTGTTGGGTATATACTAAAATTATTTTTACATTATATAATAAATTATATTATATTCACGGTATTCAAAATTTTTATTTATGATCATTACATCATGAGTTTAATTTTTTAAAATGTTTCAAAGTGGTATGAGACACATTGCAATGTTTAATGATTATTTTGTAGAACAATAACATTAATAAATTTCCATGGTATTCCCATTCACGGAACGTATATGAGAACAATCAAATAAAACCATTAATTTTCATTAATTCGGATAGTCCTGACATTTTTCATGTATTAATACCATTTTCCCACCATTAGTCACATAAAAATTTAGGAAATGTTTGTCATAAATCCCGAAATTATTTTTATCTTTAGATAGATAACTCATTTTCTTCTAAAAATCATATATTATTAATATTCTTCAAAAACATATTTTTAAATGATTTGGTGATGAAACTTTTACTCTTTTTTTCATTCACCAATGATTACAATGGAATATTATTGTCACCTTCCAAACAAGGATTTTTTGTACCATTTTTACAGTGGAAATGAAATATACATTTTTGCAGGGTATGACATTTACAGATTATCTGACCTTTATATATAAAGAGCATAAATTTCAAGTTTATAAGATTAAATTTTCAGTAAAATGTTCAAAAAATTATTTTGAATTAAATGTTTCATTATTATTGTTTTAAAAACAAAATCATATTTTCATCAATATTTTTTTTAATATATAATTCATTAATATTTTAATTCATGAACAACAAAAACCCTTTATTTTTACTCCACATATGTTATAGTTAATTTCTACCATCATAAATATACTCTTGAATGATTTATCATTGATTTGACCAAGGATAGTATTCAAATTCACATCCATATTTCATCAGGTAGTCTCATTGAAATAATCAATATCCCAAGAAAATATAACATTTAATTTACCCTAAATTATCTGTTTTGTTTATCAAGGATAATAATTTTTCGAAATCAATATACATCTTTAAATAAATAGTCTAATTTTATATATGTTTCATTATTTTGGAAAATGTTGATAAATCTTCATTCCTTATTTAATAATAATATTCTTAATGAATATATTTTATTAATTAAATTCAATTACATGATATAAAGAATTCATTGGACATTAATTGATGGGTGGATCTGGAACATTAAAAAGCTCCTTGATGAATCAATTAGATATCATGATACAAATAATTTTAAAAAAAATTATGGGGTTCTATTAGATGATTAAAATTTTTTGGAAGATGGGTCTTGATAGTGGTGTTTTTCTTGTGTTTGAGACATGAAGTCAATAATTAAGAATTGCCTTCATTTTTTTCATGTTTTTAATAATTATTGATACTTTTTATTGACATATCAATTGATACATTTAAATTTAAATTATGTTATTAAATTTATTTTGTTTTAATATATTACTATTCCATATTTTTTACATTATACAGTAATTGGAACGGAATTAATCTAAATTCATTATCATTCCATATTTATTATGAATTTACTTCTCAATTTATTGTTTATATGGTATGTGAGTTCACATATTTACACGGTTAGAACTATTATTAGAATTTTCTCATTATTACTACAACCATATATTTTTATTATTGATTTTTTATCTCACCCTTATTATGTTTCTATCCCCAAGAATCCTTGTAGCAGACTATAAAAGATATGAGTGGATTTACTAGATGGATATATATTATTATAAAAGTTACTTATTTTGAATGAAGAAAAAAATGTTGTAATTAATTTATTTTTTGTAATAAATTACCCATTTTTATATATAGATTTCTATGTCTACTAAAATTTTATTCCATACGGGTTCATTCATTATAATCATGCTAAATTAATTGATTATATACAACAGCTTTATACTATTTGGATTTGGGACACTATAGAGGGTATCTGAGGGATATTTATTAAAAACATTAGGAACTACAATTATGAAAACAAGAGTTATAGAACATAAAAATTATCTATAATTATAGTATATATATAATAATATCCTAAAATATTTTTACCGTACAGATTACATTGGTCTTCCTATAAATGAATCCTTGTTCGGATACTAAAAGTGGATGTGGTTCTGGAATAGATTTAACTTGGAGTAATAACTCCGATAATGTTTTGTTGTCCTAGCAGTCGGTTTCTTGGTACAGGACAATGAGCCTTATAATCCACCTGGTTTTACTTTCAAAGTGGATATACATAAGATAATTCAAATTTTCTTCACAAATCACTGTGAATTATTTATAATATTAAAACATAGGATAAACATATGGTGATTTATAATGAAAAAAATTTATCACTAATTACAAATACTATAATTTATATTTTTGACATAATCTTGTCAATGGAATAATAATTGTGGAAATAATAGGATAAATTATTTATATATTGAGGTTGTATAAAAACCAAACATAAATGTCTATTTAGTGATTAGTCATATTTAAAAGAAGTACATCATATTTATTTTTTAAATTAAATTAATATAGTTTTACAAAAATTAAAATTGTAAGTTGGGTAACAGCCAATCATATTAAAAATGGTTTTGGGTTTTGAACCCTTGACAAAAGGACGATAAGAGGTTTATATCAACCACTAAAGTACATAATGTCTTTTTTATTTGATCATTTATTTTTTGTGATCAATTTTATGAATAAATGATTATTATTAACCATTAGTATCAATTTTAGTGATTGTGGATTAATATTTTTACCATATATGTTTTGGAAGATAGTTAAAGATAAATAGTTAGACTTGTCACACTTTTGTATGACATATAATCCAATAAAAGTATCCTTTACACTTGTAAGAATAAAAAACAATTACTAGTAATTAAATTATAGGGTTAATAGAATGAATTAGAATTTTATATAAGAAAAAAAAATTTGTTATCTATCATGTGTAATATAAAGCTATCAATTATGTAAATTTCCATATATTATAATGTAGTAAATTATTTCTTCGACATTAGGAAAATTATGTTAAAAAAAGTATTCTTAATAACTTATTTTATGTCAAATATATTTATTCAAAATCATTGATGGTTTATGGAATTTATTTCTGGAACATTATATTGATAATTCACCTATTTTTGACTGAAGAACTCATTCACTCCATTGAAATATTAAATATTTTCTTCCACATATTTATCTCTACAATCCATTAATGTTCACTGACTTATAAACCTAGTTATAGGTTAGTCTATGTAATCTTTTCACGTCCCATTCTCTTTTTTCTGCAGTATTTTTTACTAATCCTTATAATGATTTGGGATTTTGACTTAATAAATATATAATAATCTATCAGAATCATAGAGTGTAAAATTTAATGATGTAATTTAATTATGATGGGGAGAATGTTGCACTCCTAAATTCTAGAGTAAGAACCTTGTATTCGATAGGGTGTGTGGCATGTGACACCAAGATTATAAGGGAATATAATAAATTAATAATTAATAATATATATATATATTACATATAATATAGATTCCATATATTTCAATTCATGAAATACCTTGTTACAATATATTACATGAAAGACTGAGTTTTACCCAAAATATAATATATTATAAAAAATTATTATTTTATATAATATAAAAGAATTTATCAATTATATAAGAGGTTATGAATATTATTAACTAGAATATGTAAACTTATGGTTTATATAAATATATATTCAATTCACAGGTTACTAATTAATGAAAAAGAAAAATAATAACCGATCATATATAAAAAATTCATTAATTAGAATTAATTAATTATATTAACAAATTTTGTATGTTACATATTTAATATTTCATCTTCATATTCATTATTTTTTTTGATAGGCATAAGATAAAAATAAACACTATTTTACACATAAAAATTAATATTTTTATAAAGGCATATTTACCACCATTTAATAGGGAAAAAAATTTAAATATTGATTTTAGCACTTTATTTGAATTAATATGTACAAATATTCTTCCTACCTAAAATAAAAATAGAAAATTTAGGATATGGGGAATTTGTAGTAATTGTTTGATAAATATTATTTTTTAAAAAACATTTAAATATAATAAATTTTACATACTAAAATGTTTTTCATTTAAAATATTTATAATGTTAAATTATAATTTTACTTAGTTTTATATTTCAACTAGATATAATTTTATAAATTAATAAAATTTATGGAGCATTTTTATTTTAAAATTTTTTATAAATACAAAAGAAACAATCAAACATTTTTACATTACAACGCAGAATTGTCATCCTACCTACGAGATGAATTTGATATTAACATCTCCCACTATTTTGATATGAATTTATAAATATTTATTTCATGTTTTGAATCATCATAATTTAAAATTTATAATATTAGGATCGTTGTTTTTGACAACTAATATTAGTGAAGTTAATTAAAATTAATTACAATAAATAATGAAAAAGTAATCTTAATAAATTACCGAACCATTACCTTGAGGGCCCAAATAAACTATCCTCTTGTCAACAACTAATTGGAAGGATATAAGTTTTCAATTATCTTTTCATTTTTGATATTTATAGGATTTTGGAGACTTTATTTGGTAAAAATGTGGGTATGGATAACATTTTTTTCAAAAATACCAAGTTAGTATTTTTCCTCACATATAAAAGGAAACCACCACTCCCCGTTAATCAAACATATCAAACCAAATAGGTTGAAAAATTATCAAACCAGTAGATTTAAAAATGCCTAAAATTTACCATAATTCCTCCCTCTATGAATAAATACATCCAAAGAATGGCTTTGGTATAAAACCATAGGAGTTGCATGATTTTCTTGTTAATGTTCTCTAACGATAACTTTTTTTATTTTCTTTTAAAACACATAAAATATTTATACATAATGTTCATTAAATAATGAAATTATCCTAAATATACTGATATGTTTTATATTAGGGTTTCAACCAACAATTTTACACTCTTCAATCTAATGGTTAAGGAACATACTATTTCTTTTTACGGTGAACTACTGCCTCACGAAATAATGAATGTTCATTTTTTCCATTACCACCTATCATGAATTCCATAATGATAGGAACTATGATTATATATCATATATATGATATTTATTATGTATTTTTAATTCATTAATCCTTTTATAATACATTCCTTTAATACATTTCGTTTTTCAATAATACAATAACATCGAATGAGGAAGAGTGGACTACATCACTTAAAAAAGAAGTGATTCATTCACACATTTCATTTAATTTATAATATATGATAATAGTTAAACATATGAGATATATAAAATATATATATTATATTCATTATATATATATGTTTTGGTAAATATATATATCATTTTCATTGTTACCCATTCAAACACTTAAAAATTGATAATGTTATTCGTGTTTGTGTTGGCTACCACCTCCACAACATGATTTGATTTCTTTTTCCTAAAAAAATTATTTATAAAATTATATATTATTTAATAATATTTCTTTTATTATATAATAATCAATTTTAAAATATATGTTGTTACATACATTCTTTCTGTAACAATCACATAAAATAGTAAACAGTAATCATTCGTACGTATGGCCCACCGTCTCAATGATTGAAATGTAGGTTCATATTTCATAACAATATTTAATGATAGATTTTGATTGTATAAATAATGTTCAAATATTATTATTTTTTCATGATTTTTATTATTTTTTTTGTTATAAAATGACCCCTTTAACCATTTTGACATTATGAAGTGATTTTGGACACTTAAATGGAATTTGGTCAAAACACCATATGCTAACATATTTGATTAATTAGTTTTATTAAAAAAAATAATTGAAATAAATGTATTGGAAAATATGAAAAAGGATCTCAAGATGGAATAAATTTAATATATTATTAATATATAGTAAAATCGATGGACATTAACTCAGAAAAAAATAATGGTATTAGATTTTAATATTAATTTTTACATTTGTGAAATAAATGTCATCTTTAACACTTACTTCAATTGGAAGGTGTATATTCGACCCATTATTATGTATAATATCCTGAATTCATTTATCTTAATAGTATTGAAAAAATTCATTCAACATCTATCCTTCATTTGGATTATTATTTAAAAAAATCAAAGAGTTATTGGACATATTTGAATATTTTATTATTATTTTCCTCAATTATTATTATAATGATCATAAACTGCTATGTAAATTAGACGAAATTAAATTACAATTGTTCATGAAATCATTTCATTTTCATTCCTCTTTTAGTTGATAATAATATTCATTAAAAAGTACTCTTTTCCCCCTCTTTTGTTCTCGAAATGATTTATGAATTTTTTTTAGACAACCCAAAATTATTTTCCACAATGGCCAGGGAAACTATTTTCACCTAAAACCAATGATTTATTAACATTTACCAAACAAATTATAAAATTATTTTATAAATAAATGTTTACCCTTTTTCATTTAACAATTATTTCAACGGAAGATTATTGTCTTTTACCAAACAATGCAATATTAGAACTTTTTAACTATGAAAAAGTAATTTTCATTTTACCTTGTATGGTATGTACATTTCTACCCACAATATTTACTATGATGCATCATTTTCATTATTAATCAGATATTTTTTAAATATTATTTGTAAAATTAATTTTCAAAGAATTTTTTTTTGTAAAAAAAATGATATCTTCCACAATAATATTTTTAAATGGTATTTTTGTTATATTTATATTCATTAGCATCAAAAACCCTTTCAAAATACTTTTGATTTGTGGTATTGATTCCATTTAAATACTTATCATATATGATTTATTATTTATTTGACCAACTATTGAATTCACATTCACTTCATTGATTCATTTGTTAGTCCCATAGAAATATTCAATATCCAATGACAATTAAATATTTAATTTCCCATAAATTAAGCATTTCATTTATCATGTATATTACTATTTCTGATCCCATTTACCACATTAAATGTGTTGTACACATTGATTATTTTTATTTAGAGAAATACTTATAAATATATTATATTTATTCAACAAAATTATTTTTAAGGAATCTTTTTTATTAATTTAATATAATTACTCAGTATAAAGAATGATTCAGAAATCAAAAGACAGGTGGAGCCCAAAAATTATATAACTCTGTGATGAATAAATAGGTTCTCATGAGATAAATAACTTTCCCAACTTAAATGGGAGTATCCATATTGTTAAGCTATCTTGAGGATGTATATTGATAGTTGATGTTTCCTTGTACCAAATTCCTGAAAACAAATCATTAAGAATTTCCATTATATTATATTCTTTTAGTATTCATCCATGAGGATTTTTGTTAACACATATATGGAAACAATTTATTTTTTTTTCATTAATTAAATTGAATGTATTTAGTTTCTTAAAATTCCATATATATTTTTCATTATATAGTTATTTCAATAGAATGTGTTTCTTGTCATAACCAAACCATTTTTATACACTTAATTCATAGTTTTTTATTTCTTTGGAATGCCAGTTCTGTTATTTACAATACCATAATTATTATTTTCAATGATTTATTTTGTATCCTATTATATTTAAACCTTACTATGAATTTCATATCATCCTTCTTATGTTTCAATCCAAATTAACCCAACAAGCATAATATGAAGGATATGTAGGGATATAGTTTGAAAGAAGAAAAAAATTTGGTTGTAATTATTTGAATATTTTATAATCAAGGACTCGTGTCCTTCTATTTTTTACCAAGACTACTAATCCCCGATTCCTTCGGTGCTTGATTTCTTTAATCATTACAATGTTATTGAAAATAGGAACCAACATCAAGTTATATGGGATTATATCGCTATGGTTCGTATCTGAGTGGTGTTTAGAAGAAACCTGCGGAACTAAATTTATGAAAACATAGGAGAGAGAACATAAACCAAAGGTAGAATTTGAGGATAAGTATATTATAACATAATATATCTTTGGTAATTTATAAACTACGTTGGTATTCTAAGAGATCCCTTCCTATCAAACGCTAATATTGGATGTGGTTTTAGAATAAGTGTATCTAGGATTAATAACACTAGATAGGTGTTCTGGTATTGAATCAGGGTAACCTAGTATACAACAATGGCCCATACTATAAACATGGGTTGACACTCCAATGGTATATTCATAAGATATTTGACATGTTCATTACAATTCAATAAATCAGATTTTGATAATGCATAACCTATGTTAATCTTATGGTGTTTCACAATGAAAATAATGTTTCATAATTTATAAATACTATGAATTATATTGTGGATAAAATATATAGTATGTAATGATTTATGTGGATATACGTGGATGAAGTATTTTTGAGTTATTTGTTTGTGAAAAACCATAGTTAAAAGGGTATTTAGTGACAAACTATTTTTCAATGGTGTCCATCAAATTTATTTTTGAAATTATATAAACATTATTTGAGAAAAGGAAATCAGGTATGACAGATGAAAACCAATCAAATCTGGAAGGATCCATGGTTTTTAACCCATGGCCGATGTACGATATGAGTTTCATTCCAACCAATGACCAATGAACATCGAAATGTCCTGGTTAATTTTTCATTGTTTTTAGTTACAAAATTTTATGAATAAATGTTAATGATGAACCAGTAGTATCAATTATTTAGATTATGGATTAATATATGAAATATATTGGTTTTTGAAGATATTAAAAGACAAATTGTTACACTTTTCACTCTGTTATAGGCCTTATAATCCTTTATATTTTCTTTTAGTAATTCCGGTATAATAAAGAAATTATTGGTAATTTATTGATGGTTATAAAATAATGGATTATACATTGTATAAAGCATAATGAAAATTTATTTTTGATCATATAAAATATATACCCACCAAATAAATATTTTTCCATTTGTTCTTATGTAGTAAAATAATCCATCATCATTAAGAAAATTATCTTCAAATAAAGATGTTGTCCTAATACCTGAATTTGTTTAATCAATGTCTTATATATTATTTAAGATTTATAGTTTTGATGTTATTAAAATGATAATGAGAATTCACATGTCATTGATTTATGACCTCACTCACTCCCAGTAAATATGTATGCTTTCCCCCACCAGAACATATCTACACATTGCACTGATGTTGTCATACGTAGACACATAGTTATATGTTAGTCCATATGAACATTTCACTAAACATTTTAAATTTCTTATGGAATGTTCTATGAACCATTCTCATGATTTGAAATTTCATGATATGAAATATAAAAAATAAATCCTTATGATAGAGTGTAAATTACGATTATTCAATTTAATTATGTTGTGGGGAATGTGACACCACAAAATTATAACGTAAGAACCATATATTTGATAGAGTGTATGAAACCAGACACCAACAGAATAAGGTAATAAAATATCTAAAAAACTTTTAATATATTTACTATTTAAAATAAATTCTATATATTTGAATTCCTGAAATACTTATTTATCATACATTATAGACATGAATGAATTTCATCGATGACATTCGTTAAATGAAAGACCGAGAATTATGGAATATTAATACACAATTGAAATATTATTATACTATATAAATTGAAATAAAAAAGAAATTATGTTTCTGGTTATGAATATTAATAACAAAATAATGAAAATATAGGGTTTATATAAATATAAAATTAATTCACTGGTTACCAATTAATGAGAAACGAATAAAAGAACCAATGAGATATAAAAAAGAAATATTATTCTATCCATCCTTGCAAAGGAGTTAGGTCTTAAAAAACAATTAATTACAATTATTTAATTATTTTATTGAAATTTACATGTAAAAATATTCAATCAAATATTTTTTTATATTCATCACATAATATTTATATGAATAATATAGAAATAATCAGTATTTTACATATAAAAAACTATATTTTTATAAATGCAACTTTGCAACCTATTAATGGAAATACAATATTAAATTTTAATTATAAACCATTAATTGATTTAATATTTCAAAATAAACATAATATATTAAAAAATAATCCAAAAATTTATGTTATGGTGAATTTTAGATATTTTTTTCGAATCATATAATGTATTAATAAATAGTTATAAATAATGAATTTTAGTTTAGAACATTTTATTCATTTGATATATTTATTATCTCAAATTATATCATTAATAGGATTTAATGTTTAAATGTGTCATATTTTTTTCATGTAAATGATTTATGGAAATAATTTCACTTTTTAATATATTTTAAAAACATAGCATTTGTTCCTACGTTTTTACATAAAAAACATCCTTATTATTATCCCTATGGGATATTTTTTATTAAAATTATAACACTCATGTGATTGTAATTGGGAAAAATGGAATCAATATTTTTAGTAAGAATAATATATAATTTCTAGTTGCATCGACATTTTTTGAGCAAAAATAATTGTGATAGTAATTAAAATTTATTTCAATAATTATGGTAAATATTATAACAATAATGGACTAAACCATTATCTTAATGGCCTAAATTACATGTCCAACAGCCAAGTCCAAATTTATGGACCTAATTATTATATAAAAATTAAAGGGTTTAGTTTATTGGTTAGTGAAGACATTTATTAAGTAAAAAAATCAGTGCACCTAACTTCTATTCCAAAATAACAATTCAGTCCATTTCCTCGCATATAAAAGGCCACTACCTCTCCCCATTGATCGCATATCTCAAACCACATAGGATTTGAGAAAATCCTCCCATATATATTCCCAAAATATATACCCTTGATTATGAAAAATATGATTGATCATAAATACTTCCAAGATATAACTTTGGTATAAACCAAAATGAATTACATGATTTTAGGGAAACCTTTTTCAACGCCCCCTTTAACTTTAATTTACTTTTCTACATCATCAAATATTTATATTCCATGATAATATAATAAAAGTAGTATTTTAAATATAATTATATGTTGTTAAATTAAGGTCTCATCAAAAACATTCACACACTTTCATATAACGGGTAACAAACATATTTTTTCTATGTAGGTCTAACTACTGCCTCATGAAATAATGATTGGTCATATATCCTTTACCACCTCTCATTATGGAAATTATGATGTAAAATATATTTATATATGATATTTATGAAACTTATTATGTATTTATTCTTTTTTAATCATTTTTTTATCACATTACATCAATAGATTTCCATTTCTAGTAAATATAATAACGTCATTTGAGGATGTGTTGATATGGCCCCCTCAAAATGATGAGATTCGTTCACATGATATGTGGGATATATACAAGATTATTATAATTAATCATATGATAAATAAATTAATATATATTATATTAATAAATTAGATTTATTTTTTGAAATATATATAAAATATTCTTTATTCCTCTATCACATCCAAAAAAAGTAATAACGTTATTCGTGGAGGTGTGGAATATCATCTCCTTGTCCTTATATGATTAATTTTTCATCAAAAAATATATATATTTATGTATATATGATTAAATAATATGTTATTTATTTATTTATTATCAATCTTTAATGATATGGTCTTACTTACCTTGTTTCCATAACGATAATTGAAAAATATAATGTTACCCTTATGTTTGAATGGCCTAACTTTGGTTCAATTTTCATAACCATATTTTAATAATTTATATTAAAAGTAACATTAATGTAAAAATATGATAATTATATCCAGATTAATATTAATTAGTTGTTATATAATGACCTATTTAACCATATTTGACATAAACATTCTTTTTTTGACACATACACTGAATTTTTTCAAAACACCTGACATAAACAAAATTGATAAGTTTGTTGTATATAACATACTATAAAGTGAAAAAAGGCAAGGATAAAAATTGAAAACTATATAAATATTGTATAAAATTAATATAATTATAATAGATCTTATGATAAATGACATTCCATTGAAAAGAAAGTCACGGTAAGGGATTCTCATCACACTTTTTACATCAGTTAGATATATTTTAGGGCTACCACATAATTCTTCTATGTGGTCTATCTGCTTCATATTTTTATATAATATATCATGAGTTACCTTATCTTAATGGTATTAAAAAAAATCAATATCATTCATCCATGATTATTATGATTTAAAATTATTCAAAGTGGTATGGTATACATTGGAATGATTAATTATTATTTTCCTTAAAATCAACGTTAATGATAATAAAATAGTATTTTCAATCAATGAAATTAAATGACCATTATTTAATAAAAATAATTAATTATAAATCATCTGATTATTATGGACCATTTTAATGTATGAGTACAATTTTTCCACTCTTTGGTTCCCAAAATATTTTAGGAAATATTTTTAATAAAACCCAACATTATTTTTCATATCAGTCAGAGTACAATTTTTATTCTTAAAATCATGGGTTATTAAAATGTATTCTAAAATTATTTTAAAATGAATATATAAATTCATTATTACCTTTTTATTTATTTTAATAATGTTTCCAAATTAATATTCTTATCACATTCTAAACAAGTCATTTTTAACCATATTTACCATGACAAATAAATTTTCCTTATAATTCATGTATACATTTACTCGTATTTATTCATATGAATAAACCATTTCTTGTTTAAAAGTATAATTTTTAATATCTTTAAAAATATTCATTTTCAATGAAATTTTTTATTTTTTCTTTTATAAAAAATAATATTTTTCTCATTAATTATTTTAAAAAAATGTTTTCTAGTATAGAGATTCATCAATGACAAAAAAAATAATTATTACACAATATGAGATATATTGTATTTTAACCATATTTCTTTTTTTATTATGTGGTTTTTGTTTTATTTTTGTTTAAGGATGATACACCAATTACCTTCCAAAATACACTTTTTTCCCCAAGAAATATTCAATCTCCAATGACAATTTTAAAATGAATTACCATTGAATTATCGATTTAATTTATCATTGATATTAATATATCCTAAATTATATTAATCAATAAATATTTTTTCTACTATGAAAGTTGTTTTATTATTTGGTAAAATATTGATAATTATATATTCTTTATTCAATATGGATATGTGTTCAAAAATATTGATTCTAAATTAAATAAAATTAGTCCAAATGAATGATTATTTATACATTAAATTATGGGTAGAGATATAACATTATAAACATCTTCAATGAATCAATATTTTCTCTTGAGATTATTATGTTTCACACATTAAATAGTTTTCTATCTGTAGTTTTAAACTGTCTAGAGGATGGATCATAATAGTATAGGTTTTATTGTGGATGAGACTGTATGTCCAATAATTAATCATTGACATCATATTAGTTTCAGTTATTATTCATCCATGAGATTTTGTATGGAAAATTCAATGGAAACATTAAATATTCATTTCATTGACAAAATAGAATATTCTTTAGTTTCTTAACATGCCAATTTTTTTTTCAATATATATTTATTTGGCTGAAATGTGTTTCAATTCATTAGCTTTAAAATTTTGTTATATACATCCTTCACAGTTTATTGTTTATATGGCATGCGAGTTAGGTTATTTACCAAGACAAATAAAATAAAATTTCTAGTGTTTTATACCTTATATTCATTCTAATTTAATTGATATAATACACCTACAATTAGCTCTCTAGGGTTGGGTTGCTATATGATTCAAATATTTCTATATTCCCCATTCACCAATGAAATTAAAAGATGTATCTAGATCTATGAGAGAACTATTTGTGAGATAACATGAAGAAGAAATTTGTTGAGTATAAATCACTATTCCTGGTATATCATTAAGTGATGTATTAAAAGAATAAGTCCAAGGTGATGATTCTTTAATTACCCATACCAACATGAAAATGCGAAAATTTACAACAGACATTGTCACTATAATCTTGAAGACATCCAAAGGAAACAATTGTACCTAGTTGTTATGGTTCATCATGGAAATACTACATACTTTTTCATGATATGACATAATTTTTTAGTGGATTGACAGTCAATGATATAAACTCGAGAAATAATGAGGTTGAATGGAGTTCCACTGTCATTTCTTTCTGATTGAGATCCAATATTCACCTCTATGTTTTGGAAAAGTCACCAACATGATCTAATATTTATGGTTAACTTCAATACTGATAATCAACATCAAACTGATATAATATTTATGTATACTATACACACACTTGAGTACATGTTGAGAGCATTATTAATCAATTTCAAATTAGGATGGTACTAATATCTTCCTATAGTTGAGTTCCCTTTTTAAAGTAATATCCACTATGGAATCCAAATAGATCCCTAAGGATAAAGTTTTGTGAGGAGGTTCCTAAAACATTAATGTTGGAATGAAGTTGTGGAACACAAACTGTTGGGTCCTTCAATAGTTTAGGAAATGTAAGAAATTGTTAATAATATTTATGAGCACATCAATGCTACATAGAGTTGAAAAATAGCTATACTGACAGTCATCGATGAGACCTAGAGTTCGATATTTCATAAATTGTATTGCATGGTAAATATCCATTGTATAATGTGATTATATTTGAGAGGAATGGAATGATTAGGCCTAGGTACACCGACCCTTTTGAGATCCTTGATCACATCAGAGTCTAGGACTATCGACTAGTTCTTCCAACAAACTTATCTTAAGTGCATGATTTTTTCCATGTATCCATCTTTGGAATGTATATATCAAACCCCTAACATTGACTAAATATATTTGTGGTATCATTTGGGATAGACCATTTCTATCTGGAACATCAACTTACTATTGTAGATCTTAGAGGAAAAGATCTACAAAATAAGACATTTACCTTAGTGAAAATGTTAAAGAGATACATAAATTTTGATGAAGCAACATGGGAACTAGAGGAAGTGATGAAACAATGTAAGTATAATTTTTTTAGTATCGAAAATAATATAATAGGGAATACATTTTTATTGGTTGGATTGTATTTACACTAACTGTTAAAAATAAAAACCCCATTTAATTTTAATTCGATGTATTATTATATAATATGTACATAGAAAACACATGGACATATATTGAGTCGTTATTAATATTAGATATATAATACCATTATGTATCATTATCCATGATAATATAATTATTGAATAGTGAGTACAATATTAATATAAATAGAGTGTTTTAAAAAATCCAATTATCATAGAAAAAAGAAGTGATGACCTCAACCTGTAGGATCGTACCAAATGAATCCCATTTATTAGAGATTCCAAGGGAGATAGAATGTATAGAATTTTCCTTATTTCAATCCAATAATGATATCAAATAACTTAATAACGATCTAAATCATTTTTAGGATATTTCCATTCACATTAAGATGATGGACCACATAATGTTCGTCGAACCGCACCATAAAAGTCACACCGCTGTGCAGCAAAACCTTATAGAGTTTGTTGGTGTAATAAATGGATATGTTAAGATAGAATATAAATATGAGTTTCTATATAATTTTTTATATAATATTGAATATACTTTCATCATATTATTGATACTTGATAAATCATATTTAATTTGATTCCATAAAAAACAAATACTTTTTTTTAATATTGAAAAACAATTAAGAAATGTATTTTTATGAATTAATAGAACCATGAAATAAAACTTATTTCAATAAAATATAATTATTAAAAAAGGCTTTGTAAATATAAATCATCATATAATTTTTATTATTTCAATTTTAATTTTTATAACTGTTCAAAAAAGGTATTGTCATAGAACACATCATTTTCCATTAATGTCCATTTTTATATTAAATGAAAAATTCAAATAATTAGAAAATTATTCAGATAAAATGAATATTATTTTATTAATTAAGACAATTAAATTATATTTTTTTAATTTTTTCATAATTTAATGAGACAATCGAATTTTTGGGAATTTATTAAATATAGTATACATATACAATGTGTTTTAGGAAATCACAATGACACAAAAGTGATGTAATGAGTAATATAAATGAATTACCGGATAAAATAAATTCTGTCCATTATAATAATTTTATTTTACATTTATATTTTTTATTTTATAAATACTTTTTGAATGCTAGATAACTTATATTATCTTTTACGATTTTTAAATGATTTCATTAATAGAGTGACTCACCTACCCGTCACCAAGGGTAGTATTTTAACATTATCAACCATTAGACTTCTAAATTTATAAAAAACTCCTTTTTTCATAAGAAATTGTAAAACCAATGATCTCGTTTATAGTTTTTAATATTTTATTATGTAGATTCAAAAACAAAAATAATAATCATATCTTCATCCATTAATTTATAAACCAACCCAAGCATCCATTTATATTCATTTAAACTCCATGGAGCATGTACATTCTACTAAATTCACTCCATATGGAACTTTAAAGTTTTTCCCAATCTATCATTAAATCCCACCCATGCTTTCAGAGTTACACACTCAATTAATGGAACCCCACCTTCCTATCCAACATTCAATATGAACACCTACTATGAAATTTTTTTCTTTAATTTTAATATATAAATATATATATATTTATTTATTTATAGTAATTCCATTACATTATAATTAATTTTATATGAATGATATATCATTTAGCTTCTATAATATTACAATTACTTAAATCATTACTAAGCCAAAAATCATTCAGGAATCCTCCACTCTCTTCACTTATCATGCACTTATTTTATGATATTTTTTTTAATTTTAAATTTAATATTATTGAATTTAATTTAAAATATCCCCCTAACATAAATTAATATATATAAATTATTATATATTCTTTTAGCTCTCATTATGCCTCCCATGATCCTTTATATGCACTGTAATCATGCATTAATTTTGTATCGATTCCTTTCTCAATTAATGTTTCATAATTAACTTATGAATTATAGTTTCCACATTATAATTATGGGATATGATTTTAAATTTTAATTTTATAAAAAATTTTATGAAATAATAATGATATACCCCTTTCTCTCTCATCAATAATTTTGATAAATTTTTATATAATTTCATTATCCTTCCAAACATTCATTAATGTTATCCATTCCATATCAATTGTGTAATGAATAAAATACCCATTATTTTATCATGGGTATTCAAATTTATACACATGTACTTATTGATTGGGAAAATTAATGTATTCAATCAAAATTATTTGATCTTGGAAGAAATTATAATGCTGAATGAATCCATGTCATATGATTTAAGTGAAAAAATTAAGTATAAGGATAAAATGGTTTTGATCGGTACACCCTAATATCACTCAAATGCATTTAGAAATTTTTAGAACCCTGATATGTCAAGTTGGGACAAGGATGTAACTGATTCCATTTTCGGACCTTTTCCACCATGAAGTATTTGATATTTATCACAATCCTATTTTCTTGAATCATAGTTTTATATTGTTTCTATATTTCCCATGTTATCATAGTGTGGATACATCACGAATTATTATTTATGTTACTTGTTGTTATTGATATACCTGTCGTCTAACATGTATCACAAATTATATGTTTATTCTTTTATATGGATTTATATGTCACACAATTTTAATATATTTCCCAAGGTGATCTTATATAGTTTTAAGTTCGAAGGAGTATTATGAGAATGTTAAATAAGTATTCAATGAAAAATGTCAACGATGATTTTAATAATGTTGGTTTATCCCATGTTCCAGATGATATGATATGTATCTAATTACCAATGAAACAAGTCTTATTGATTTTTTGGCTTGAATTATTATTAATTTTATGTAATAAATGAAGAATTTACATGTAATTAATAACTAGGTTGTTATAATAACACTGGTAATCTAATGTTATTAATCCTTAGTGGAAATAATTTGTGACATTCTTTGGAAAGTTTCATTTAAAGGATTAATCTTGATTTCAAAGTTATTATTGTATTCATTTTTAATATTATATTCTTTTTTTTAAATTCTCATTCAATAATGATATTTCTAAGGTTCTGTCGATATTCTACAAGAATATATATAAACTATTTTCATTAATGGGTCTCATGATCACCCTTTCCCTTTGATGAATGTCCCCTAGTTATGATATGCAGAAAATTTACTCATAATGAATCATTGATGAATACCATCATGTGGATTAGAATCATATTTTATAATTTCTTGTTTGATGTGCCTTATTATATTGAAAATAATAAATAAAATAACATTTGTTTTTACAATGTAAATGAATTTTTTTTTAAAAATTATGTTGGGAACCCATATTTAAAGAATAACCTTAGGATTTTTATTAATGAATAAATTAATTTATATTAAAAAATGGATCCTAAATGATTAATTCATATTGATAATTATTTTTAAAACCTATATCAAATGGTCTGTTTATTATTCATATCTTGGAAAGCTATTTCATCTTTTATTCTACAACCGAGACCTGTTGTAATGATGTTTATAAATTAATATGTAATAAATTTGATATGAATTTCATGGTTGAACAAAATTATATCATTGGTTTTCGGATTTCATACATCTTGGATAGTAATAACCTTATAAAACTAAAATACCATAATTATCTTTCAGAAAAAATAATGGATTGGGTCAAGTAATCTAGATAAAAAAACAATAATTTCATCTTAAAATCATACTAATTTTAATGAAAAAAATCTAGTGGATAATAAAATTTATAATGGTATAATTGGGTGTATTTTCTACCTTACCCAGACCAATCCAATCAACATGATTATTGTATACCATTGAGACCATTTTTATTCAAATCAAAATAAATACCATTTATATCCTCAAAAAATTATTTTAATGTATCTAAAAGAACTATGAATATTATATTTCTTAAAAAAACACTACTTTTAAACATTCATATATTCTCGATGGGGATTTTTGTGGTTTTAAAATAGATAAGAAAATTATACGTTAGACAATTCAGAAGAATGGAAAATCATTTATCTCACGTTGTAATAAGAGTCAATTTTTTATTCTATATTTATGGTTGATGGGGGATTCAATATCAAAGGGATTTGTTATGCCCAAAAAATTTAGATAAATAAACAATTCTACATTATTTCATATTTATCATCAAGTGAAAATTAGTTGGTATAACACAAGTATTATCTATATATCTAAAATTACAATTCAAATTTTACTTATTTTTTATAGGTACCTTATACAAAATTTTATTAGAGATCATTTCCAAACAGGTTATATAGTGATAGATTTAAATATTAATATTATTGAATTTTCCATTATCATCACTAAACACATTATTGTAAACTCTTTTGATTTATTGAAGGTGATTTATGAATTTTATACTTTTGATTTATAAATTTGACTTAGTTTATCATAATGGTTTTCATTTTATCCATTTCATTATGATTTATTATTTTAGGAAATCTATTTTAGTAATAAATTCTACTTATAAAAATTCATTTATTAATCTCTTTAATTTTGTTAGTAACTTATTTCAATATTATATTTATTGTTTTTTATACTCTATATTATTAATGAAAATTTCAATTCAAATGTTTTTCTGGTATTACAGTTATAATTTTAATATTATTCCACATTTGAGGGTGATCCAACCCCATGTGCTGAAATGATTCAATAAATATGAATTTTTTTATTTACATATTTTTTCGATAGTATAATTACTATTTTTATGATAAGGCATGAGTGACATGTAGTTTTTAATATTCATATGCTATTTTCAGATCATGAATTTTTTTATAAAAAAATTTCAAAGTTAGTATTCTTAGAAATATTTGTTATGTTTTACAAATAAATTGTGATTATATATCTCTAAAAATGACATTTATTAATGTATTAATTGAATTTTTTTAATAAAAAAATTTATGCCTTTTCCATACATTATACATTATTTTAAAAACCAGCATCAATTTGTTTTTGTATTATTTAAAATGGGGATAATCGTTTAGTAATATTCTTGATATGTTTTATATTTTTTATAATATAATTTTTTTAAACTTTTTGAATATGGAAAAATCAATCTAAAATATAATTTTAAAATAAATTTTTTTATAAAAAAATTAGATTAATATTTAAGTATTTTACATAAATATTAAAGTTATTTGAAATGAATTTTAATAAGAAGATAGTTTTTTGAAATAAAACAATATTAATGTCATTTTTAAACAGAAATCATGTTATAAATGTTTTTAATTTGATGAAGTACATTTAAAAATATTGAAATTTCATTAATTAATAATTAAATAATTATAGCTACAATTTTATAAATAAATTATAAAAAAAGTTGATAATCAAAAATGGGGAGAATTTTTTGAATTTCATTTACATGGGAGGGTTTGAATGATCACAAAAACCAATTTGTTTTTCTCATAGTCTCATTTAATAAATTTTATTACATTTATATTTTATAAATTATCATGATGGTTTGAGATCAATTGGATACCTCAATAGGTGAAATGAAAGAATTTTTATAGGTTTCCAAGAATTGTTTCTTGAGATTACATGGTTTAGACTGCCGTATGGGCATTAGTATGTAGACACAACATATATTCAGTCATATTTCCATTGGATACCCTTTTTCACCAAGCAAGATTCGAATTCTAGTAGATAGTGGTGGGACCAATGTTAAAAAATCTGATAGAAATGACTATATTAAACTATCTAAGGCTCAAGGACCCTTATAAACCCCCAGAAATCTATAAATACTTCACAATGATTTCTCGTAAATTTATTGTTACGTAGAGATTAATTATTCAGCACATTATTACTACTTATCTCATTATCAATCACTAATACTCTTGTATCCCTCTTTCCCATATTATTTTCATATTTTAATGTTACTATGGTATGAATAATTTTTTTTTTGGATTGATCATTTCATGCATCTTATCTTTATCTTTTTCATGTTCCCAATACTACTGAGTCTAAGGGGTATCTTTTCAAGAAACTATTAATGTGTGGTGGATTTTTTCAAGCCTTAACCATCATATTTGTCAACATATTTTGGGTTTTCATTGATGAACCACTAAAAACAAGGGATATACTTCTGGATAACGTTTTACATTATATAAGCACCAAAGATAAATTTGTTAAGTTTTTGTATACTTCCATTATAATAATGATTTAATCCAAATCCTCCTATGGTTACATAATCAGAAAAGATTTCTATATAATATAAAGATTATTTCTAAACAACTCCACGAATTAATTGTGTTTTATTTTTATTGGTATTTCCACACCACAATCTTTCTTATTTTACTATATCATCTTATAAATATTTGTCTTGTTCTTAAATATAATTATCACATGATTTATTTTAAATCTATAAAATTAAATTTTATATTCTAAAAAAAGTTCAAAAGAAACATCACCCACGTATCTTTCCGTCGTTACATAAAACAAAAATATTAAATATTAAATAGACCATATATTTTATATATGTATATATAAAAAATTGTTTTTGTAGGATTAAACTCCATTTCTTAGGTGTTTTCATGATTCATATAATCCATGACTTCAAATATAATAATATTAAATAAATCATTTTCTATTTTTTGAATCGTTTACATTATTATTATTCCTTTATATTTATTTTTATCTATTATTCTATAGTTATTTAATTATTATTTATTACGCAATTTTTTATTGTTATATTCATAGTAACATAAATACTTCAATGCAATGGAGGTGGTCAATGGTCCTTATCATATAGTTACATATGTTGTAAATGTATCTACGTGAAAGATTGGTTTAATTACTAAAGAAAAGAATATCCTTAGAATAATATAAGAAAATATTTTTTCCAAATCAGTATCCATTTAATTATAATAATATACATAAAAGAAATAGTTGATATGAGTTATTACTTTTAATAATATTATTATAATGAATATATTATCAATAAAGAGTTATATAAATATATTATTGATTTATTAATTATGTTTTCATTCTTGAATTAATTTTTTTAATTATACCCCTAGTTTTATAACATGATAATAAAATAATTATTGTTGTTTTAGGTGCCTTGAAACCACCATTGGTGATCTATGTTTTTACCGAAACAATAAAATAATGAAATAGTAAATAAATAAATTTTATTTATAAATGAATAATAAAATAATATAACTTAATTATTGATGATTCTTTTATTTTTCAATTATAATATATATGGGTTTATACTATATTTAAATTGTTGTGGCACAGATTTGGAAATTCATATTCACGCATACTTTCAGTTTACGAAAATCAACTCAATAAATGGGAATATGTAATATCTCAAAGATAATCGGGTACATAAATGATATTAACAAATAAATATAACTCTGGATTAATCATAAGAGTTTTTTTAAATAATTTTATGATAAAATAATCTAAAAAATTAAAATAATGTGTGACATGAGAATATATAAATTTCTCTATGTTATGCCTCATTTACATTAAATCTAAATCATTTAGAGGATGGATTTTTTTCTATCTAAGTGAATGATATATTACATTACGATAAATTATTGGTTAATTTATTTGGATATTTTATAGAGGTACCAGTATTAGGAGTGATGAGGAATTGGTTGAGATTTTTTTTAAATTCTATGGGGGGATGTATCTATAAATAATTTTTTCTTTATATTATTATTTAGGCTCAAAACTAAAAATATTGTTGATTTGTATTAATTTTATTAGTTTTTCATTAAAAAATTATTTATTTGATATTTTAGCACACCCAAAATAAAATAGGACCATGAAAATATTTTATTAAAAATAAATAATTAAATAATGTTAGTAATATGAAATAAAATTTAATAGTTTTTAGAATAGTTCTATAGATAAAAATAATTACTAATTTAATGTAATTTTTTTAATCAAATAAATTAATTCATGAAAAATTATATCTATATTATTGAATTAAATTATATTTTTGATTATTTTAAAAAACATACGGTATATATAAACCAATTAGTTTTCAGTTTTTTGAAAAGAAAATATATTTTTAGTACAATAACAAAAAATTACACTACGATTATTCAAAAAAGGAAATTCCAAAAAATATTTCCATTTCTTAAAAATAAAAGCCTAACTTTCATAAATTTTAAATAAAATAGTTTCATATAAATAATTGAAAAAAATATTTTTACAACAAATAATATTTTTTTTCATTGATTAGTTATATTTCCATTAGAAATTATTCGTTCAATATGATATGATTTATAATCAATCATTTTTTTTCTAAAAAAATATTTTTAATATATCAAATAAATTTTATATTATATAAATTCACTGCATAAAAAAGGTATTTCATTGAGACTTTTTTACAATTACTATATCATAATAATAAAAATTGAGGGTTTCCTCAATTTTTGAATTCCAAAACAAATCAACTAATTCAATTTTATAAATCATTATATCTGTTTCATACTTATCAACTAGAACAGAAAAAATTCATATAAAAATTGATTTCATGTATTATATGTATATTCCATGATCTATATTATCAATTAATTATAAGAATAATGTTATTTTATTTGTATAATTTTGATCGTAAAAAAATATTAATAAGAAAATATTATAATTATATAAAATAATGAAGACATAATTATTGTATTCTATTTTTTATATCATTAATTTTCATAATCAAATAAAAACATGAAATTTATTATAAAACACATATCTCAAATTTTGATATTTGTTAGGAAATTTAATATTATCCTAAGAAGTCGATATATATTGAATCATTGATATCCAAATAATTTATTAAAATAAATAATTATTTATTATTATAGTAAGGGGGATAGGCTTAAAAATAATAGGATTCAACATTCCACCATCATATAAAAAAATTTTCCATATAATTTTAATTTATTTTCAAGATTAAATAACTAGAGAGGGTTTTAGAAATAATGTATTAATCCATTTATAAAATAAAATGAACTCACAAGATACCTTAAAGTTGGAATATATTGATGTTTTGTTAGTATAAATTATTTTTTTAATAATGATTTAGTTCTATGTTTGGTAATTTGATAGAGTTATACACTTTTTTTTTGATGATCATGTATCAAAATATTTACTAATTGAAAATTATTAGTTTTAATGATGATAATATTAATTTAAATTATATAAAATATTTATATAAATATGAAAAATTAATCCTAGTATTTCATAACTTATTTACACTTTATCTTGAAAAGTATATTATTCGATAGATTTTATTTTCAATATAGTTGACTATCCAAAGGTATGATAATTTTTGAATAAATCACATATTTCAATATCTTATTCTTATAAAAAACAATACATTATACAAAAAGGGATAATTCATAAATGTCAAACATTTAAAAAAAAATTGAATAAAGGCATTTTTTTATTATGTAAATATAGAAACCCATTATATTCTATTTAATGGGGTGCCCATTATTTGCCACATTGGACCATGAAGAGAAGTCATAGAGTATTACCCATAGGGACTGGAGCTTAGGTACCCTAAATTGAGTCATTATCGCATATTTTGTTCCCATGTCCCCAACAATAAATTGTAGTTTTACAAGTCATAGGATACTACAATACATTTTATAGTACATATACCACTATAGTACCTACTGTAGTACCCACTACTGCTATAATCAATTTGTTCAAATGAATCTTATACTTCTATAATACAGAAATATTGTTCATAGAGTACATGTTCTAAATGGGTATCGAATGTCTGACCCAAGATGTAATATTATCGGGCTCCTTCCACTAAGACAGACCAAATACACAATTTCATACATTGGTATAACAATCAGTATTTCATGTTGATTAATTCCATGCATATTTATGGAAATGAATAAAATATATATTTTTTTCAATTTTATTTCCACATAGACATTTAATTAGAATTTTCATTTATAATATATTAGGTCCTCATTTAATGTTCATATAAAAATTAATGGATAAAAATCTTGTGTACATATTCAAAAAAAATATTATCAATATTTTATGATCAAAAGTAAATTAAATAGCCTAACTTGGAAAAACAATTCTATTATAATAATTTTATAACACATTTATTTCTTTCTTGGACTCTTTTGATATAGATTCCTTTCTAACATGGTTTACTAATAAACAAATTTCTCATATATATGGAACTAATTCATTGGATATTGGCTTTATTTAGCTATAATTGTCATTAAAGGTCTTAGTTTCCTCTATCATGATACTGAAATCAAACTCCAAAGCCCACTATGTAATCCCCTCTGTCCTTTCATCCATAAATATTATTTATTGAATATCTACTATTTATTTTTTATTCTTCTATATGGTTTATTATATATTGTGCTCACCAATACTATTCTACTCATCATTAATTTAATAATATGATTCACGGAGAACTCTTTTTTTTATTGATAGATCTTATTATTATTTCCTCATATAATGAAAATATTATTATGACTAAAGACATGGTTATACATACCATGATTCTATAAATCGTCCAATCAATCATTCTTTACTAAAGGCATAAAGAATCTACAATGTGTCTCATTAAATGTAATGAATCAACTAATTCAAAATTGTGGCTATATGGTTCACATGCTTTTGTGGGAAATCTATTCTCACCATATTTTTGGTGGGAAGGCCTACCGTCCTAGTTTTTTGAATAATTCCATGGTTTTTATTAATATATATATTATAATATATATATATATATATATATATACATGATTCATTCAGTGGTGTAGTGGTAATCATCGCAGGATGGTGAACGGGAGGTGTTGGGATCGAAACTCACCTTGCACATTTTTTATTTAGGCTATTTCCATAGTGTTTCCAGGGATATTTCCATGGTATAAACCATGGATATATGTCAACTTCCACAGTGGTGAATTTTGAGGCATGTTGGAATGGTTTTAAAAAACATTACACTATGAATCTACTGTCATAGTTAAAACCATGGCACTAGGTTGAGACCAATTGTAATGGAGATAGTAGCCACAATTGGCCAAAACTGTGGTAGAAGCCTACAAATATGGTTTTTGGCCCTATTTTCAATATTTTGAACGATGGAAATATTCCATTTTGGTAATTGGGTAAAGACATAGTGCTATACTCAATAATAAATTTATATGTGATTATATTAAAATTATAAGTGTGATGATTCCTCAAATGATAAATTTTTATGATACCGTGGTTAATATCAAATGGTATATATATACAGGAATGGTAAATATTTATATCCTCATAAAATTACACTAATATAGTAATAATTTTCTTACCTCTATGACATTTTCCTTGTTTTTTTACATTGAAAATCCATTAAATCTCAATTTGTATTGAAAATTTTTTCTAACCATCACTTAATTACCATTTTTTTAAATATGAATAATAAAAATTAGTTTTTGAATATCCCTTTATATTCTAAATCATAGTATACAATCTAAATGTATTATTAAAATTTATTTTCAATTTCCAAATATATTATAGAAAACAATTATAGATGTCTATATAGTTTTGTAAAAAAATTATATCCTCAAGATATGATACACATAATAAAAAATATGATGACTGAAATAAAAATTCTCTAATATAAATTGTTACAACCCCATATCATGATACACGAAAAGGGTGTTAAATTATAATATTTGACACCATGTAACTACAATTATAATAGTCTCAAAAATCTAGATATATACTTGATCTTTACATTATATGAAAACATAAGTGAATCATTGATTCATGTAAAACATTATTATTAATTTATTTGTTATCCTTATATGATATATTTACTTTATTGTAGTTTCCCAATAAAATGGGTATCAAATATAACATTGTGTTTTTATTATCCTAGAATGCAGTAGCATTTCATGGAAGAAAACATGAGAAAAATAATATATGAGGAATAAATAGTCAAATGATTTGATATGAATAATAACATGAGAAGTTAATATTAATGGTTGAAATAATGATGGAATATTTAAATTGATTTCAATTATAAGTTTCACATTGATATAATTAAAATAGTTTTCAAACATAACCATGTTATGAAGGCATTATTCTATGGCATCTCATATTAATGGTTTTTTGTACACCATTTAACCAAACAAGTTTGTCTCATGAGAGAAACCAATATATCATAGAAATATAGGATTCAAGGAACAAAAAATCGAAAACTAATCCCAAAAATAATGACAAATGAAATTTAAAAATGAAATATATTTTTTATATTTTACCAATATTCATTTATATTTAATTGATTCATATTCATTATAGTTGTATAAATTATATTATAAAATTTGTAAATAACAAGAGAAATAGTTTTGTTAGAGCAATTTTTTCATATTATAGAGATTTATTTAATATATTCATTTCAAAACATTTTCATTTCAACATGTAACAATTAACATCCTATTTAAATCTTCATTTTAAAATTACATTTTGTTGAATTTTAGGGATTTTTCTAAAGACATTTATTTTATATTTAATAGTGAAAATAATTTATTTAAATCTACTATCATTTTTATAATATAATCATGATATAATAATGAAATTAATTTTTATTAAAGCGTTCAATATTATATATTTATATTTAAAATATAAAATTATGAAATTTTAATTACTATTATAAATTTATAAAGTTATGTTTGGTCATTTGAAACACAATTAAACATTTATTTAAATAAAATAATTTTTTGAACCATTTCATAAGTAATTTATAAAAATGTTAAATTTGATTATGAAAGTCACAAAAATATCTTGATTCTTTATTAAGAAACTTTTGTGTGCCTCTTCAAAAAATTAATTTGGTGTAAATTAAATTATTCACAAAAAAAAAGAAATTGTTCAATGAAATGTTTTTTTCATTTTTCATAATAATATTTAAAGTATTATTTACTACCTCTAGATATTTAATAAAATAAGGAATATTTAATATTTATAATCACATGGTTCATATTTATTATTATTTTCCTTTTATGTCTTATTCACAAAATTATGTTTCCATACTAAAATATTGGCACTAAAGTAGGGGTTTAAATGGTTAAAGTTTGGGTAAAACAAATGAAATAATGCTTATAATTTCCTAAAAATATATAAATTTAATAAAACTATTGTATTTTGTCTCAACCTTATCCAATAATTTAATTTTTTCCCACATAGAACCAAATTTAAACTGGAATGCAATTTATAATATTTTAAAGGAAATATTATTATCATAATTGAAACTCTTTCCAATAAAACGATCTATCATATCTTAATGTCACAACCCACAATATTAAAATTTAAGAATAGAATACCTATCAAAAAACATCGTAATAATATTATCCATGTCCTCAAGAATATGATATTCTTAAAGAGAGAATCCAATATTCAATAAGTGGTTTTTTATAAGGATAACATCCTTTGAAGGGGAATATATTATATCCAATATAATTTTTGTTTATTTTTTTTCAATTATTTCCATTATTATTTAAAAATAAAAAAAATATTAAAATATATATCATTAAAATACTAAAGTTTTATTATCCTAATGGAAGATAAATTCTCTACTTACATTACAGCCATTGAAAATGATTAATTTTTATGTGTGTCCATATATACATCCACTTATATCGAATGAAACATTTTGTTTTTAATCACCATATCATTTGGTTTGTTATATTTTTGAATTAAATAAATATTTATTTTATTAATAACATTGTTATTTTTTTAAGGATTAAATGTTTTCTACTTTATTTAACATCCATCCATTGGAAAATAGAAATACCTCTTCTTTATACCTCCTAAATATTTCCTCCTTGAATGATGTGTTATAATTTTCTTCCACACCAATATTGGATGGTTAAAAATATTTTTTTAATAAATAAATTTAATTTTTAGGAAATCTATAGAATTTTGAAAAGAAAATGGATGGATTTTATAACATCCATTGAAAATGAACAGTAAACCAATATATTTATTGACTAAACGAACAATGTCAACTAAATTAATATTAATACAATATAAATGATGAAAATAAATGTAATAAATATTATTTTAATAACATAATAATAATAAAAATGGTTTTCAAAAAGATAAATAATTAAAACAGTTTTATAATCATGGAGCATAAAATCCATATGAATCTAGTTGGGACCCAAGGTTTAGGATTTTTTCTTGAAACATTATTTTAAATGTCTGGAATATTTTTATCAAACACTTATCCCTATATAAAAATTTTCTATTAAATGTTTCAAAAATTTAATCATTTCCACTCATATGAATCTTTAAATATTTTTTTACAATGCCATTATATTTATTTTTTTACATGTTTTCTTCTATTATTATTGATCATTTTTAACTTTACTATAAACGTTGAAAATGAATTTTTCTTTATCATTTTCAAAAATAATATTCTTTTCATCCCTAAGAGTAATTGTTTTTTATTATTAAAATTCATAATCATTAAATGGAATGTCAACGAAAATAGTAACACCATTGTTTTTGGAATTGAAAATTTTTATGAGTTATCAAATGAAATTGGTATTTGTAAGACTGACATATTTTGGTACCCATGTCCCGTTAAATAAGAACTTTGTTTAATATATTATTTCACAAGAATGACTAATATAAATGAAAATAAGATAATTTTTATTTATATAAAATATTAAATATATAATATAATTTTAATGCATCGCGATTACATGTTAATAAGAAACAAAATAACATATTACTATTAGTATAAATGAAAATAAATTTAAAAATAAGAAATATTTAATCATTGTAATAAGGATTAACAATTATGTTAATAAAACCAAACTCTACTATGGAAACTTGGTTTGTCCCTAAGAATGATATATGAATACATAGAAAGAACTAAAATAATGGTTTGAATGATCTTGCGATATATAATAAACTGAAATATAACCATTGTTAATCAAGTCATCTTTAATATTGTAAATGAAAAAAACTATGACCACTAAATATATAGACGTTTGTTATTATTTTTAATAATTGAAAAATAATTTTACAAATAATATATTTAATAAGGTTATTTTTGTGGAAAAAACTATATTTTTTTCTATTAAGGATTATTAATTTTATTCTATTAATAGAAATATTTATGTACCGAAGAAATAATTGATGTATTTTAAAAATAAAATATTCAAAAAAAATTATGAAGTAAATGATTAATTTTTTTTATCTAATTATAACTATTGAACCTAAAATGTATATTTTTTGAAAAACAATTTATAAAAGTATTAAATATTTTTATCTTCATAAAAAATTAAGTATGAAATTACATTTACGAAATGTATTAATAATATATAGTAAATTAAATAAGAATTTAGTTTAAATTTTTTAGAAGTCAATATGGAATTTTCAAAAATAAATTATTTTTTTTATTTGTAAAATTATATATTAAATTTTGTTTTTTAAATTTATAATGATATATTTGAAATTTTAGAACATATGTTAATTTTTTATCCCTAATTTCATTAATTTGATATATTGTAATTATTTTAAAATTAACTTCTACTAAAAACCAAAATTGAATCTAAAAAAATTCATTAAATATTCCAAATTTAAAGGTAAAAATATTGTAATTATGTTAATTTAATTTTTAGAAATAAAAATTATTTATTTAGGTTAAAATTATATAACTCCATAAAATTCAAAATAGGTAAATGATTAAATCTAAAGGGTAAAGAACCTGAAGCATAATAAAAATATCCTCTTTGGGTTTTCGAGCTCTTTATTGAACTTACCTTAACAAATTCCCATTATTTTACACTTTTGGGTCGACAATCCTTGAACAGTTTACCTCTTATTACATAAAAGTCTTTCCTCCCAATAATAAAAGGAACCCTTTACCAGCCCACATCTCATCCAACAAAAAGACCCTTTGTTAATCTTCATGATTCAAAAATTCATTCTCAAATATCCAATTCACATCTTATAGGTTCATTTCACAAAAAAATACCACACCCAAATGGATTATTACAATTTATAATGGAGTTCATCCAATGATTCGTTTTAAATTTGAAAATAATTCCTTCTAAACTATATTTTTCTAAGTCATATTCTTCTTCATAAAATTATATAACAAAATCAAAAAATAATAATATCAGTATAAATTGTATACTAATGTGTTATTGTATTATTGAAAAAATCAGTACCTACCTTTCTCCCATCTCAATAGTATAATAAACACATTGATCTTGTGTGTGTAAGGAAAATATTGTCCATTAACGACATGTTTTATTCTGCATCCCTGAAATACATGTATTCTTTAAAAGGGATATTAAATAAATAGATATGATATTATTAATTTTATTAATATTCTGAAAATTTAAATCAATTTACACCTTCCTAAAACTCACATGGGATTGAAAACATTATCCATATATACATGTGAACTACCCCCTCCATGGATGAAATGTTTCATTTTTATCACTGTACTACATAAATGAATTTAAAAATTAATTATATTAAGTAATTTAATTTTTATAATAATATAATTTTATAGAAATTTGATATCAATATTTATCTTGTTTGTAAAATATCAACTCATGTTCATCAAAAAAAATTATCAATACAAGTTCATCACTGGTTCATAATTAAATAAACATGGCTAAAAATCCCATGGAATGATATGAAAAAAATTTAAAACTTTTATAATTATTAAATTATAGTCACTTTTATAAAATATGAATAATTATATTTTAAACATATAATGGTTATTGATATTGACATATTTAATCATTCTTGATAGGAACTAAAGCACTTAAATCTGATGATGAAAATAATCTAAATCTAACAAATAAATTTATAATAAATATTTATAATTGAATGATATAATGTGAAATAGATAATAATAATTCTCTATAATATGTTATTAATATGGTGATTTTTATTAGGAATTATTTAAATCATTTTTTACACCATAATTTAATTAATGTTTTTTAATGACTCAATATAATTTCTTGATTCATAATTAATTTTTGGAATAAAAATAAAAATGATTTCGTTATTCTGAAATATAAGGATATTTTTTTACATTTAATCCTTATTTTCAAGATAATTAAAATTTTAACAAAAATATATCTCCTTTTATGAAATTATTTATTCATAAGAATTGATAATGAAAAGAAAATTTTACATCCTCATTCACAAAAAAAACCAATTTTCTCACATGTCCTCTTTCACTCATTCTACCAATGGCATGCATTATTATTTTGGAGTAAAAAAAGTATTTTATTTTTAAATCATTAAATATCTCATTATATGTTATAAAATTTATTATTTATCACTTTTATTATTATGTGGGTTTCAATAATAATATATTAAAAATTTTGAAACTATTTTCTCATTTATCTTCCACTCCACATTTCCTTTGGATAATAATTAGGAATATTCAAATATATATTATTAAAATTTCATTCAAAATACCTTTTTAGAATTTTTTTATTTTATTTTATAGAAAATGATACATTCTAAATTCACTCATAGATTCTAATTTTTAAATTGGTATGAAATGATATTAAATAACATGTTTACGTTTCACCAATACATTCCAATTTTAAACCAAAATATCTAAATGCTATAGATTTATTTAAAGAGATAATAAATATATTATTTTTATTATGTTTTTAAATATTATAATCCTACTAAATTAATAATGTGATTGTAATTTCATAATTTATTTTATTTTAGGGACGTTATGATGTTTGATGTGAAAATTACTCAATTAAGTAATTTTTACTATTTCTACTCAATTTTTTATATTGAGTATAAAAAATTGGATTTTGAACCAAATTTATTAATAATTGTTATTGGAATATAGAGCATTGTTTTTGGAATATAGAACTGATATAAACCTTATAAATTAAGAATAAATCTGGATACAAGATAACAAATATAGTGATTTCGTCTAAATACTAATTTGAACTCAAATGTTCAAATAAAGTATGAACTGCATAGATAATATCGTATTAATTAATCTTATGAATGTGTCAAATTGGAGTAAGTTGATATATAAATTCTTATATAAAAATATAACTTTAATAAACATTATATCACATTTTTTACACATTTGGAAAAAACATTATCTTTTTCGATAGATATATAATTCTTGTATGAAAAAAATCTATAATAAACTACTATTTATTTGGTTATGAAGTGGATAATATTTATCCAAAATTAGAAGGAATGAAATATGATAGAACATTTAGAACCCCCTTTTCAGTATTTATTCTCATATCCAATTCATTTATAAGGATGATTGGATTAATGTGTGGTATTTTCTCGAGAAGATATGCTAAGGAGGAGTACTTTAGTTGAATATAATTAAAGAATGATGTTCAAATCACCTTGTGGGGGTAGGAGGAGGAGATCTGAGGACTCTTGTCATGCCGTAGTTACATTTATTTGGTTTCCATTTTATTTAATTGGAACCATTTTTTCATGAATGAATCTGTTACTTTTATTTTGTGAATTAAAATAGTTCTAAATTATTATAGAGTTTTTTTAACATAATATGTTAATTTTTTTACTATTATGGTTTAATTTTATATTATGTCTCTCTCAATTTTACATGATGAGTATAATCTATTTTAGTTTTTCAAAATACTTCTGGGAGTTTGATCACTTTGGTAAGTGAAAAAACACAACTATTTGAGGCAACAATATGGGTTCATGGTAGTTTATGTGGATACAATTATTTTTTTATGTATATATTGATAAATATAATTTGATAATTTATTATTAAAATAATAAAGGGTGTTTCAAAAGATCAATGCTTGTCCCCTATTTCCTTCTTCAGTTTGTTTATTTATGTTTGGTATATGTGTTATTTCGATTCAATAATTTAGATGTCAATTTTTAATATGATTTATTATAAATTAACATAGTTTAAAACATTTAAATCTCTAATATTAGTTATTAAATTTTATAAAAACAATCAAAAAAGTTATAGTTTGATATAAGGACATATAACCTCACCATGAGACAACCTTATGGTTACCATTGTGGAAAATTTTGAAGGTAAAAACAATTGAATGGGGTATCGTGGATGAGACACCCATTGTACATTATATTTTTGAGTCACTATTAAAATAAATTTATAAAATAACATTTATTTATATTTTATCTTTTGGGTATCTTCGAACTTACTTTTCAAAATTTCTTTTTTAATAAAATTGTGAAATAATATATTACCTATTTTTTTCTATGTTTTTTCTTTATATAATAAATTATTAATATATTATTGAAATGAAATGTATGGAGGTTGATTGTGGGGTTCTAATATTAAAATCCAATAAATGTTTTACCTTTTAAAAATTATGACATAATAATTTAACAACATTGTTGATTTTTTCACAACCTGATTTTTTCCATACATATATCATATTGTGTTTTATTGTACATAAGTCCCATGATTCAGGGTTATTTTTATATATTTTTAATCTTGTTCATAAATTAAATTCTTACATTTTTACTTTTTCTATTATAATTATCCTAAATCATGATACATAATTCATGAATATGTATCATGATTTTTCTTTATGATTCCATGACTTTTCAATCAGACATTAATTCCAAATTTATGCTTTATCTCCTATTTTTTAACTAACTTTTCTGATTTATTTGTAATTTCTCCCTTAGTAACTAATTAATATCCCCCAATTATTACGTCTACATTACCTAAATTATGATGATTTATATAACATATTATATTTCTATAAGGTAGTATAATTTTGTTTTACTAAATAGTAAGGTTAAAAATATTATAAAATAAATTTATTATGTAGCCGATAGTCAATGACATGAAACCATCGGTTCAATGAATTTTTGATTATTAGTGGGATTTAATGTAAAACACATGGAAATGATATAAAATAAACATATTTTTATCTTTGATTTACTTAGATGGTATCATATATTGGTTTAGAAATTTTTTGTAATAGTTTTGTTACTTTTTAGGATTAGTTTTGTAATTTTTTGGTAATGATACTTGAATACATTATATTAATTCCAAGGGATAAGTATAAATATAAGAAAACATCATTAAAATTTTATACATTATTGAGGATATAGGTTTCTAGTAATGAAATACAGGGAAAGGGAAAATTTTGATATATATTGTAGCATAGATACTCCTAGTTGATATAACCATAAAAGGATAGTTGGGTATTAACATGATCTTTTTCATGTACACAAAAAAGACCCATTACAGCACACCTAGCTTGTGTCTCTTGGGTATTTACATTAATTGAGTCAAATTTTATTTATATATAAATATAAATGGTTTAAAATAAATTTTATTTTATAACAAGTTAGGCAACATAAGTAAATTGGAAAATGACCATGGATAACCTAGTTTAATATAAATGAGTTATAGGTTGATAAAATTACTTAATATTTGATTCAACACATATTATTGGATTAACTATTGGTTTTGTAGGAGAATATGTCAAGATATTCAATTTTCATATTCATATTATATTTTACATTATCTAATTAAATATGTTTATAAACATTTTATTTTAATATTTGGTAGAAAACATGACCATGAAACTAAAATTTTCAATATTATTTCTATAGAGACACTAAGAATTGTAGATACTAATGGAGACTTATTCATGTAAAATGGTTAATAAAAAAATAACTTCTATAACAGAAAATTTTATGTATACAGTATTACAAACTATAGTGAGTCAGAAATTATGTTGGTAAAATTATCTATCATATAGGTAACCCCACTAATTTCCATTAGTTAATTATTATTATAATTACATGTATGGAAATTATTTCTGGTGGGATAATGAGACAATATAATTTTTATCAGATAATTTCTATTTAAATAAACACTATATTGAATTTTTTCACATTGATCGTTGAAATAAAATGAAACAAGATAATGGTTTTAATATAAATTATTTCAATTCAAAATAAACAATATTATAGTTTGTAGATGGATGAATAAGTTACCATATGAAAAATAATTGTCGTATAAATGAAAAATTTTATAAAAAAATGTAAAATTATAATACTTACACTTATATTTCTCTATAGATATCATAACCCCAATCACAGCTACAAAAATGAGACTGAGCACTAAAACTATTATAGGAATTTGGAGAAATAATTGAACTGATGGGATGAATGTTATTTTGATATATATAGTTATGAAATATTTTATTTATTAATATAGACTTTGTATAAATATTCACTATAATAAAATTTATTTAATAGGTATAAGTAAACATTAAAATTATTGGTAACAATTTGTAAATTATTTTACATAAATATATTATATAATTAAGTAATTTTATTATAAAAAATGTATTTTATATATATTACACAACATCATCATCATTCTTATTTCATTATGTATTAATATGACGTATTTATGAAATTCAAATAAAAATTTTAATATCAATGTATTAATAAAAATAATTAATTAATTCAATTCTTATAAGGTTTAGAATATTTAATGTTAATAGGATATTTTTTAGGAGCTAATTTTGAAAGAAATATTTTTTATTATTTTTCTAAAAAATATGCAATAAAATTTATTAATAAAATTAACTAATAATAATTTAATAAAATAAATTAAAGTTCATCAGTTAGTTGTTGTGGGTCAAATAATAATAATAATGTAACTTTTTACATGAAAATTTGTTTATCTAAAACATTTTTGTTCCACATCATGAGTCTTCATGTTAAAAGGTATTTGTTTAAATTTTATAATTTCAAAGTAATAGAATTTAATTAATTTTTTAATTAATACCATAAATATTATCTTATATTTATTTTTGGGGATTTTACTAAAAACATTGATTTTTATGTAAATAAAGAAAATATTTTTTATAATAATTATCATGATGATTTATAAATAATTATAAAATAAGAATAAATTAAAATATAATAAAACATTTTATATATAGAATGTTTTTTTCAGGTTAAATAATACACTTAAAAATAATATGATTAATTTTAAAAACTATATTAGAAATTTAAAATAAAATTCCATTTCCATCCAAATATGTTTATAATTAATTATATATATATATTGTATTAGAAATAATTTTGGAAACCATTATAAATTATATATAATAAAATGGATTATATATATTTAATAACAATTTTCTTATAAAGGAATAATTTCCATAATATTTTTAGGGATATAAAATAAAGTACTTAGTTAAAAATATGTTGTCATAATAAACAGAAAAATGGTAATATGGTTAAATATATTGTTAAATTTATATAATCAAGTTAATAAAATATATCTAACTATGTTTTTATGTTATTTATTGAACTTAACTCACCCCTCCCCATTATTTTCTAATTTTTGAGCCACATTACATGAATAGTTCTCCTCTAATTAAAAATATTACTCTACATTCACTTATAAAATGATTACATCACCACCCAACATCTCATGAAACCATAATCCAATTATATTAAAATTACACTCCTAAAATAACTCATTAACTCTATATTCCTTATATAATATATTTTATTATAAAAAAATACCTCTAGATAAATTATGAGTACAATTTTCCAAAGAGTTATTGTAATGAATTTGGTAAAAACTTTCAAAGATCTCATTTTTATATTTTTTTTGAAATCCTTATACTTCTACCTCAATTATGATTATAACATTATAAAATAACATAACTAGTATCACCAGTAAAAATTATTGATATATTTTTTTAAAAATATTTATTAACAATATTCCCATCTCCTTTGAAAAATTAAAACATTGTTGACGTGTATTCGTGGACTACCACCACCATGTAAAATTGTTTTAATTTTCTTCACATACATAAGTTGATGGATTAAAAAAAATTACCAATAAATATTATCTATATAATTTTATTAATATTATAATTAAGAAAATCAATTTTTTTACTTCCATATGTTAAATAAAAAATGAATATTTCATCTATTTGTACGTTTTAACTACTTCATAAATGGAACTACATATTTATTTTTTCCACACACACTAATTATATAACTATAACAATTTAATTATTGAATAATTATTATTTTATTACCTTAATCAGGTTTTTGTAAGAGTATGTTAATATTAATATTATATTTTATATACAATTCCTTATTTGATAATGAATTTCTAAAATAAGCTCGTCACCAATTCTATCATCCCAAATCACAACCAAAACCTTTATGGACTGAAATTAATATATAATAAATAAATATAAATAATAAAATTTAGATATTATGATAATTATATAATGGTCAACATGGAATAAAATAACGGGGATTTAAATTATCATTTTTCATTAACCAAGATGAAATCATAAAAAATAAGATATAATGATAATAAAATAATTAATTAATAAAAGTATAATAAATTAAAATATTTAAATAATATATTCTATAATGCATAATAATAATTTTTCAAAGTATGTTACATATATTTTTATTTTTATTATTTAGATTGTTGAAGTGCCTTCATGTATTTTAAGATAGTTATATGGGTTTTCTCCACTCAAATTAATTTCAAGATTAAAAATTATCCATCATTGAAAATATTTATACATGAATTTTTTATATCTTATGATGAAATTATATTCACCATCCTCCTCTTATATATAATTAAATTATGAAATAAAAAACCATACCTTAATGTATTAAATTTTATTAAAATTTTATATTGTTAAGAATAATTCAAATCTTTTCCAAATTAGAGTATTTTATCTAGTGGCAATTTTAAATCATTCCACAAACGTTCTCCTTTATTATTATTTTTAAATACCAACACATACTATTATTAGTAAATTTATCTTTAACACTTTTCAAATAGATTATTTATCAATCATTTTATGGTGTCTGTTTTATAAAATGAATTTTCTAAATATCGAAAATTTTCTTTCATTTATCTTACAATCAAAATTATCTCTTAATAAAAATTTTGAATATTGAAAGATTTTGTTTTGAAATTTATTTAAAAATAATGTATCAAATATTATATATTTCATTTTATAGAACAATTATTTTTTCACAATTTTCAGAAAATATATTCTCTTTACATCTAAAATTATATTTATTTTTGGATGAACCTCATTATTACATAAATTTTTATATTTTACTAAAAAATATTTGACTCTTAGGGAGTAATTTTTTAAGATTAAACATATAAGTACCCTAATAAAATGTTTTTTATTAAATTTTTGTAGTCTACTGATCTAAATGTTATATATCATATTTTTATTTTTCTTATTAAATGATAAGAAACTATATTTTCAATTGGTTTTAATGGTATAAGGATTGATTGATATAATATGGAACACATATATATGTGTATTGATTTTTGGGTCTTATATTTTCCAAGAAATGATTTTTTATGTTTTATGTCTCATGAGATAATAATATGTGTATATAATGGGTTTTTTCACAAATTAAATTGAGGGGATCATATATATTATCTTAACGTAAATTATGGGAATCATTGGTTTATTGAAAAAAAAAATGTGAGGCCATATTGGGGGAGTTTCACAGTTTTATGATTTCATATTCTTATGTTAGTTCAATGTTTCTAAAATATTTATATATTTTATGTTATTATACTATGATTATTGATTATTAATTTTAACCTATATGCAATGTTTTTATTTTTCAGCTTACTTGATGACATTTCAAGGGTTTTAGGTTCCTAAAACATTATCTTTATTACTTGATTATATTTTAAAATTTATATTTGATGTTTGATGTTCTTTTATTCTATAATATCTCTCATTTCTATGTTTTCTTATATTTTTTTAAAATAATTATTAAGATCCATTTTTTATGTTTTCCCTTACATAATGTTTGAACTCAACCGATTGTTATGATTGAATTAAATATATTTTAAACCAGAAAATAATTTATAATATTTATAAAAAGGATTATAGGATTATTTATATATGTTAAATCCTCATAAAAATTTGAAAATAAGATTCTTTTATATATTATCATAAAATTAACATTCCATTAACATCGTTATATAGTGATATTATTTGTGATATGTTATTTAAAACATTTAGAAAAAATGTAATATAATTTTATAATTTTATTGTGTCTCATAAATAATTATCCTTATTTAATTATTTAACATAACAAAATATTATTATTGTTTTATAAGTCTATTTTAATGTCATTTATGTTTTTAGGTTATACCCCTATGTTTTTATGGATGTTATAGTTCATTGAAATTATATCTAATGATAGTTTATTTTATTATATCTCACCAATTAATTAGTTAATGTGTACAGGTTCATCTTATTATAAGTTATAACTATAATGTTAAATTATTAATATTGATATAATTTAATCCAAATTAGTTTTTTTATTATGGATTTAGCTGAATATTTTCTACTCATATGAAGCCATTGGAATTAACCGATTTTGTTACTCTATTTTATGGGTGATTAAATGAATTATAAGACTATAATATCCTATGTAATTTCTATGATAGTTTATATTCATCAATACTTTCATTTGAATTTTTATATAAAAAATAAATGGTTAAATATTTTTCATTTAATTAGTATCTGATTATTCATTATTAATTTTTATTACATGAAAATGGAAAAATTATTATAGGATTCCATGTTTTTTAAACATAATAACAGGTATCTATTTTTTTGATTACATTAAATATATTTTTTTCACAACCCATATTTGGATATGTTTTTATGTAAATTAAGGAAGATTTTTAAGATTAATAAATACAATTATGTCGATATGGATATTTTTTCTAAATCATTAATGTTTGAAAGAAACAAAACATGAGTTCTAATTTAATATTTTTTTCTAGATGAAAATATACACATCATTGATTTTCCACATAATTATATAATGGGTTCAATGATTATCTGAAACTCTAAAACAAGATTATCCAAACAATATTTTAAACAATAACATTTCTTATTATTCCAAATACTAAGGGTTGGATATGTGGTGGTTTTTATTGATGTTATCAGATCCATGGATTAGATAATTTTTGACAATAGGGTTTTATTATTCAATGAGATTTAAATTTATGCCTAATTGATTATTAAATTATTTCCTCAATAACAGTGTTGCTTCATCAAATTTTTTAATCTTTTAGACTTGTTTCCCACTCTGTGGCCTAGATGATTAATGTTAAATGGAAATAAGTGGTAAGAAATCCTTTGTCATTAGTTAGAATATATTGTTGAGTGTGAGGTTAGTTGTTTTGTGTTCTATTAACTTAATTACGATATGATAGAAACATAGATACACATTAATGCATGTATTAACAAAGAAATAATGTGTTTATGTTAAATCATTCATCAAAATACATACTTCATCATTTAGTGGCTCCACAGACACATTGGTTGTTGAGTTAAGTAAAAATAGTGTGGAAAATATATTTAAAATGAATGGTTGTTTAGATAAATAGATGATAACACATTACATTATTTTTCATCATGGAGAAGTCGATTAGTTGGTTGTTATTTATAGGGAAAAAATAAAAAATGTGATCAATAGCATATATTATAAGGTAATTATGAATCATTTTTTTGAAAAATATGTTCATAAAGATCATTATATTATGATATAAATGAATTTTATGTCATTAAAATATATAGATAATAAATTAGTTGTTCTTAATAATGATTATTTGAACAAATAACCTTGTATTATTGAAAATGTTTTATATATAGTGAATGTAAATTCTAAACCTTTGTCAACCCCAAACTGATCACCTGATCCATTTCATAGCAATGATTGAAGGGAATTCCCAAACCCAATGTGGTGACTACTAGTTCCAGGATTCAACAGTCAAATTGGGTAGAATGTTTTCCCCCTATATAAATAAATAAAACATCAAAAACAATACAAAGAAACCCAATAAGAATTTAAATATATAAAAAATTCATTATATATAAACTAAAAATACATTAATTGGACAAGAAAAAAAAGATTACCTTGTGACCACAATTTCTCTATGTGACTCTCAGGGTCACTCTCAAATAAAAATGACTATACATCACCCATGATGATAAATTCTATGATGAAACCATCATTAAAAGATAAATATAAGAAATAAATATAGGACTATGTATTAAAACTATGTAGGCACACCCAAAAAAATAAATTCATAATGAACTTACATTAAATAAAAGACTCATCAATGTGAATTTTGTAATTCAATGTATATAAGTATATTACATCTACATGATTTACAATTTAATAACAAGCACTATCCATTTCCATTTTAAAAATTTAAAACAACACAATTTTCCAAAGATGAACCATATAAATTATAAAATAAAAAGGTAATGTAACATTTAAATGAGAGAAATAGTGAAGAACATTTAAAAAAAAATTCATTACAATTGAAAACTTTTTCACTCATTACATTAATCCACACTCCTCAAGTGGTAAGAACAAAATGATGAAATTTCCTAGAAAGCATGCCTCGATTTATAACACTATTAACAATATCAAATGACGATAAATCCAATAAATTATACAGACAAAATGAAATTAACCCATCGAAATAATATTTCATGTTATGGGCTACTATCCAGTGCGTAATATAATCTATAACATTAATTATTCTCATTATTTTTTCCCACTATGCCAGGTTCCCTTATAAAGATGTAAAATAAGGTGATCCAACTGATTCACACCAATCATTCAATAATATACAATAATATAATAACAATTCACATAATAGGAATTACAAGATCCTCCCTAAGGTTCAATATCATTCCATAAAGAATTTATACATATATCAAAGGAGTCCACTCTATAGATCTCACATTCTGCTCATGGTAAATAGTTCGTTATGATTTCAATATGAGTAATTACAACCAATTTTTATAAATAGATCTTGGGGATTCCATAACGCGATTATCACGTCTATTTTATATAAGACATGAATATACAATTATTGAAAAATATTTATCATTATATACATTTTACCCCAACTTTAAAATGTAAAAAATGGTCCTCAAACATTCTTTTTCAAATAACAAAGACAATATTCCAAAAATTTATAAAACAATATTTTCCATTCTTAAATATTTATTGAAATTTAGTTTTGAACATTTTCATAACATTTTCAAAAGAGAAGACATATAAATAAAAATTTAAAAATTGGCCACACATCTCCAACACAAGTTTAACCATTTTCAGAAGCCAAATACACTCTTCATTCCAACATAAAACCAATTATAAAACTCATTCATTATAAATCCATCATTTCACATGTAACTAATATGTTTAGAAATTAATTTCATGATTTTAAAAAAAGAGTATATAATGGAAAACTGGCCATTTTATCAAACACTTGGTGTGAAATATTTAGTGAAACAAAACTATATGACACAAAATATAAAAAAATCACCAATTTGAAAAAAAATACTAAGATAAAAAATAAATACTTACCATATAAAGAAAGTGGTAAAAGAAAGAATCCATTGAAACATAAATTTAATTGGAATGTAAAAAAGGGAAGCCTACCAAAAAGTCATGACATTTCAATAATTCCCACCTAAAGTCACGATATGAAGAATCAAATATCCACAAAAAAACTATAGGAACCCTAAACATGAAAACAACCAAAATAAGTAAAAGGTAAACATGAACTCAAGGTCCAAGAGACCAAATAGGAAGAATAACCCCAAAAAAATGGACGAAATAGGAAGAGGGAGGAGAAGAATCGATATTACTATAACACCCCTAGCTTTGACGTTATGCTTCCCTTTGAATAATGTAATAGATTTCATTGTATGCAACTTCAAGATTTTAACACACTACGACCAATGAAACTAGCCGTTATGAATATTAATACCCAATTTTTGAAATTATTAAAATTTTATCATTCAAATTGAACTTAATTTTTGGATTAATAATATCTGAATTATCTTTAGTTGAATTTTTTTTATTTTTCTGAAACATTTCAATTATTGATGAATCACGAAAAAAACGGCTTTATTGGTTGAAACTATTTTTTTAATTTAGATAATTATTTATTGTATTTAAATTTATTTTTGGTAAAAATAGATATATAATTCCAATATAATTTCAATATAATTCATTGGAGTTATTTTATAATATGTAATGTTATAAAAAAAGTTTATTGAACTTTTTACCGTCTTTTACCCGCCTTCTAAGAGCATTTGAAAATTTGCATGAAACATAATTTTATCTCATATGTGAGTTGAATTTAAAAAATAAGAGAGACATGGTTAATATATGTACATAAAATGAAGTTCAATAAGATGAAAATAATTTTGGTAGAGTAGTACCTTTTGACATTTATTTACCACTATTAAGAGAAAATATTGTAATGAAGGGTAAAAATGATTTCATAATTACCCTAAAAAAGTTCGTAATTCTATTAGATAAGTATAATTCTACCAAACACAACATTAGGAATAAAACATGATCCTATTTGGTCCACTTGGATTAGATTTGGAAATTTATTAATATTTTATTTAAAGAAGAATTAAAAGAGTTAAATTCAATATTTAATAACTAAGATATTGTTATTATTGGGATATATATAAGATAAACTAGACTATAAATATTAATTATAAATCTAAAAATATTTCTTACATAATGGTATTTTATATATTATTTTTAGACATTAAAAAATTTAATTTATTTATGACAATATGATGATGCTTTAATTACCTTATTAATGAAAGATAAAAATATTTGATATTATAAATATCTAAATAAAAGTAATTTGAAACATGGGATGAATTAAAATAATATTATAGGTTAATAAGACATGTTAGGGTTGATTAAATATTTTTTTCGATGTAATCATGCGGTTATAATTTTCAAAAAAAATCAAATACTAAATAGTGTCAAAATTGAAATAAATGGGTTTTTAAAACAAATTCTGTTTTATTAATGGAAATAATATTCCTAAAATATAAGGTTCAGAAAAAGGACTTAGATATGGAAATATATATTAATAACGAACCACTTGGGGTTCCTTGGAATATAATATTTCATTTATAAACCATATAATTTAAAAATAAAACGAGACATGATAAATGACAAACTATTTAACTAAGAGTTTAATCTAAATGATAACGTCAATATTGTGACCTAAACCTATATAAAAAAACATGACCTTTTTCGACCTATAACAACTTTATCCTCTAAATAAATATTTTTGGAGTCATTTGAAACCGAAAAGTATTTTATTGTAAAATAATATTTCAAGTTAGTCCTAAAGTGACCCTCACCTCTCATATAAAAGGTCACATCACCTTCTCTTAATTTCACACCTCCAAATCCTTTTGGATCTACAAAATTCAGCACAAAATCCCTCCCAACCTTACTCTATTCGTCCTGCATGCCTTAATTTGGTCATAAATCCAACCTACAAAGCCTTTTTGATCAAATCAAAAGGAAAAACCCGAATAAGAGGTAAATATTTCATAACCACTTTCAGGTTATTTTCTTCTTCCATGTCCCCATTCATTGTTTTTTCCATTCTAAATAAATTACACCAGTATATTATATATAATTTTATGTCATTAAGAATATGGTACCACCAAATTCATTATTCTATCCATCATATGAATGACAAAGTCACCATACGTGTGTACGTACGACTTACTGTCTCCACGTCGTGGTGTAGTTTGTGATTTAAACACTTCATTAATGTTATGGTTATAATAATGATGTATAATTAATTTCAATAATATATATAACATGTAAATTATAATATATATATATATGATATAATATTCAAATATATATGATTTCACCTTAAATTGAATGATATTGTCGCTCGTGCATACGTACGGATTACCGTCTCAATGAATGCGATGAGATTCATTCCCCATCATAATAATTCAGGTATAATTTTCATTTGATGATTAAAAATATTGATTAAGAACTTAATAAAATTCAATATTTGAATAAACTACATCCTATCCATAACAAAAATGACTTACATTACAAAAAATATAAAGGAAAATGAATCAATTAGCACCTGAAACAATGATAATACTATAATATTATTAACAATGTAATGTTCGATGATCATTTATGATATCATATTTACTTATATGGTTATTTTATAATTTAATAACAATTATTTAACTATTATACAGGAGGCTAACATACCCTCGTCCAAGGAAAGTACAAGGTTAGGGTTAATTTCACAATCTCTTAATTATCCTATGTTGTTTTTATGTAAGTATCTACTGGGACCTCTTTCTCACACACACCAATGTTTCTTAAAAACGAATTTCAAAACATTTTGACTATTTACTAGACTATGTGTTAATTCATATTTATACCCTTGTTAGACTTTTTATAAAATGGTTTGAAAGGAATCATTCCGTCTTTTTCCAGAAAAGGTACTTTATGACTATTTTGAATAAATTAAGCTAAAAATGCCTTTTTTTAATTATATGGTGGGTGTGGATATTTTTATCCATTATAACATCATCGATGATTACCATAAAATCTTATAGAAATATATTTAAAATAATTTTTTTCTTTTTTAATTATATGTCTTTTAAATGATTTAAAAATATAAAGAGATATTTCACTACAAAAAGTTTTGATGTCATCTATGTTAACATATTTTGATGGGTTTTAAGCTTGTTTGATGTTGATTTATTATAATAAAAATCTTAAATATTTTATTGATGGTTTCTGAAATTTTTGACTGTGGATGTGTTATTTTTACACCATTCATGTTTTATGGATAATGTATTGTCATTTCATATTATAATTTTAATTAGAATGTTCATGTTATGTTTAAACCTATTCATATGAGGAATGCATGTGACCTAGTAAGTGACGAGTGGAGCCCTCTATAGCTCCTCGATACATCGGTAGGTCTCATGAGACAAACAATTTTCTTGGCCCAAGGCCTTGACAAAATCTTATTTCTAGTCTTGGCACACAACTTTGACTATGTGATAATGAAGTCTAGAATAATGTATTCCATCATTATGAAAGTGAATATTGATATTGATTTTGGTTATTCAACTAGTAAAATATCTAGGTTAATATGTAAATGGAATTAATTGATTTTATATTTTCCATATTATGTGGATGTTTAATTTGAAAATGATTTTTTTAGTCTTATAAATTGCGTTAAATGTTTATGATTATTTAGGAATGTTTACTCTATATTGTTATCCTTACTGAGCAACAGATCTCACCCCTTTCTATGTTTAATTTTTTCATTATGTGAAGAAGTATTTTATAGTTGACCTATATGGATATTCTATTGATATAAGTGTGTTCAAAAGGTGAAAAAATGTTGAGGATTTTTTATTTAATGATGTAATGTGAAACTTAAGAACATATATAGTAATTCCAAGGCTACTAAACTGATCGGCCTTTCGGGAAATGATTCATAGTATCATTCCAATGATATATAATAATGCACCGACTCTGGGAAACTAGTGTCGGTGAGTTACAATTACCTTTATAAATAAACATTAAAATGTACAGAAAAAAATAGATCTACACTGTGGGAGAATGGAATAGGCATGATGAACCAAGTTGAGCCTTCTATAAGGATGTAAAAACTACATATGGGGATTAATGGGTGTATTTGGGGTAAAATTCGCAAATTGTAGTATAGAACATTCAACATTTTATGATCTTTGCAGCATGTACAGTTTGCTTTCATAGTTTTTTGTAAAACCATGCACCTACTATCAGATATAGTTTTTCCACGAGCCATAACCTCCATGAAATATTACAACATAATTTTTCAAACCATCCATAAGTTTCATTCCCAAAACCATAATAACCCCATAGATCACAATTTTTCTTGGATAATTCCATGAAATTTACTCTAACCTTGTAGAAACAATGTTCCACCAACAATCGAACCCAAAAACTCATGATTTTAGGAAAAAACATAGTGGATACTAATGAATAAAATTTGTACCAGTGATAAACATAATATCATTTCCGATATTAAAACATGTCATACCTGGGATAAGAGAGAAATATTGATGTCCAAAAATTAAATAGAGAAATTCCACAGAAATAAATAGAAATGTTTGTCCATTTTCCCACCATAATGCTTTCTTCCCCCCAAAAGCCGCAAAACATTATGGTTTATTGATCAATGGAATATTATTCAAAAAATAATAATAAAACCTCTTAAAAAACATATATATTACATCTAGAAAAATAATTGCCATCATTCCCAAAATAAGAAAAAAACCAAAACCACTTCTCGTGAAGAAATAGGAACTGAAGACGTAACCTATACTACCTTCCATCATAATGGAATGTTGGTCATAGTTGAAGAAACACAACATTTACCAAAACTGAAAGATACTCTAAAAACAAACTCAAAATAATTCCACATCTATTAGAAAAACATGAGAATCCAACCTGCATCCACAACACTTGTGGTCAGAATCGACTCCCCACCTTAAAAAAACGACTATAATGGATAACATCTACACCCAACAAAAACGAGACAAACTATCCACCTCCCCAAAATTTTTGAATCCAACAACATGGAAAGCTAACATGTAAAAACATATAAACATTACCCCACAATGATCGATGAACCCTCCACCCCCCATATATGGGATAATGGGATAAGATCATGGAACCATAAATTATCTCTATTTTGGATGTGAATAAAAATAAATAGAACAAAGTACCTTTCAAAGATGAGATTATAGGTATGCACTGGCTTCACTTTGGGGACTATGGATAGTATCTGGATGTATGATTCATCTACTACCACTCTTTCTGGATCTAATGATCCCTGATCAAAACTCCTAATTTCTACCATGACAGTGGTTTTATGTGATATATCATAAACATTTCACCGATTCATATAAAAAAAGGAAATGATAAATACAATATAATGAACCTACACCCCTATGGGTGTAATGTCTCTTAAATTATATTTATTTATTTTTAATTATATGTAATTATTATAAAACTACACACTCTGAGGGATTGTGATTCTATGTCCTAGAGAAGCCAAAACAAAAACAAATTATCTTCTTTTGGTACTTTTAGTAAAAGTTTGATTGGGGTTTCTACATTTTTAACTGGTGATTGGATTTAAAATCTGAGGGAACCCTTAAATTTGGAATGCCTTGATTTTCCTAGAAATGACTTATCTTTAAAAGGAATGGGTCGAGAGGAAAAGTTTATTTTTGGACATTTTGAGAAAATTAATAAAATAATTTAATGAAATTTTTTTTATATACTCACCATTGGTTGGCGGATGGAAACATTGTAGTGCCATGACCAAGAAGAGTTAGGGTGCATTAATGAGGATCATTAATAGCTTATATCATGTAGGTTAATGATATAATAAAGTATGTATAATAGAGACACTATTTCATAAAATAAATATCATAATGATGCAATGTCACAACATAACAGATACATTGTGATGTGTTTATTTTTATTAAACAAACATGTGATAGAATGGGAAATTGAACTATGGTGATTCTATAAAGAACCACCAGCAGTTTCCATCTCTATCAAATAATGATGAACAATGGTGAGAATTCATCATATTAAACATTCCTCAAAGAACAGAATGGGAAATGATGTCGACATCGTGGAACCTTGAGGATAAATGCATTGTCATTGAAATTCAAGAAGGAAGGGTTTTTTTAATTATAAAACATTTCCCCAAATGTTTTTTAGAAACGATGATCATGGATCAACCCCTCAATTGGATGAACCATGAATAATTAGTTAATGTGGTAGGGTGACTTTTATTTTGTTATTTATTTATCCGGGGATGAAGGATCATTGTTTTTTTTAATTCAAATCCTCATACATCCTTTGATTATAATCTGCTGATGCGAAGGTTGTGATCTGACAAGAAAAAAGGCTTGATACACTCCGTCGTGTGTGTTTTTTATTTCAAAACTCACAAATTGACGGTAGAGAAATTTTAATACCCTCACAGTGGAGATGAAGTTCCCTATAGAGAACATGTGAAAGTCGCGTGAAAATCAGACCACTATTATTGTCCTGGTGGTTAGTGGAAGAGTCGTCTAGAACATAAAATTTAGCGATGTCATCAGCGAATGCCTTCGGTGGCCTCTGGCAGCATTTGTGGGTTAGAGGAAGCACACCACAGTGGTGTGCCAATGGAATGGATGTTGCCAGTTCGTTCTGTGGAGCAGTGGCTCGGTGGGCCATGGTTACTCGACCGTCGTAGTGGAGGTACCCAGCGGTGACTTCCGGGGCGATGGTGTCAGACTGGATGCGGCATCCAACCACATCCCAGCGAGGCAGACCTGGTGGTACATGAACTGGCCAATGGGAGGTCCTTCCCCAAATGGGCTGGTGCCTCCCCCCAGCAAGCACCACTCACGCTTGCAGGACATACCCATGACTATTGGGCCGGAATGGACTAAACCAAAATGTTGGGAGACCCAGCCTACTAGACTCTAAGCGAACCCCGAGCAGGTCCAGCAAAGCCCATTGGGCCGGGCCATAAGGCATGGCTGGACTAGACCGAACCCATCCCGAACTAGGTCACGTCGAGTCTATATTACAAAACAGGGGTATGTGGGACCACCGAGATATGTTGGTCAGGTCGGTCCGACAATGTCGTACAAGGACCAGACATACTATACCCCAGGTTACTAAAACAACCATATCTCTTCGATTAGGTGTCCTACTGTCGCACTGTCAGTGTTGATGGGATCCTTGTGATGGAACGATCATTCTGATATACACCAATTGAGTTTTGGAAGATTATGGAGTATGGATACATTTGATCTATTCTTAATCTGACTGATCCATTATTACTAAATTTCACATTAATTATAGACTGAGCATCCAATAGATTCACTATATAATGCATTGGGACACTTATGATGAGAAAATCCTTTTGTGTTAATCTATGGGGAAATTAGTGGGGTTTATGTTATGAATTAAGGATTGCGGAAAAAATCCTCCATAAATAACGCATTCTTTGTGTGGGGATCTAGTTGATGGTTGTGGAATGAATAAATAATAGTGATCATGTGTTGTTTAACACCTAGTGATCCTGAGTGGGCTATAACCTAGATATAATGTGTTTTCTAGCTCCAATCCATCCTTCGTGGTTCAAAACCTAGTGATCCTTGAAGGGTTATCACATAACGATCATCTCTGTGACAAAACATCGCTATCATATCTGTGACAACACCAAGCGTTCCTCTATGAGTTAGTACCTCATGACCCAATGTCGGTTACCTGTGGAGCCTCTCGATAGAATAATATGAAATAATTTTACCACTAACCATCATTATTTATGTTCTTATGTTATAGTTTGTATGATCAATTTCTTTTACAATATGATATGTGTTTGAGATCTTTTTGTGTGGTATAAACATTGTGGTATTTAATTTTTTGTGGTTTACTTAATCGATTACTAAGAAACGATTGGAGGTCTCATGGTCCCTACAGAGTATTTTTATACTCACCCTTGTATGGGTTTTTCCCACAATTATTGTGTCTATTGAAGATGATAAATGTTTTGAAGGAGGTTCTATGGGGGATGGTACTAAAAAATTCTATGATGGTGTTCTTGGTGTCTTTGGACTTGGTGGGTCCTAGTAGAACTGAGCAAGCAGAAAATATTACTTCAGCTTCCAGTAGCTTCACTGCTCTCACCAGTTGGTGGGGTTTTCTGTGGATGGCCATCAGTGATTGGTTTTCTACATTATTATTTTCAGTTTCATTTTGTGATTTACTTTGGCCCACTTAATTTGACATGTACAAGAACAATGCATTGTTTTAGTGGTATAAATTTTCCCCCTTTCAGTGTGTTAAGATAAGGTTGGGTGTGTTTGTGTGTATAGTTTTAACGACAATGCCTTTCCTTTTTGGGATATGAGTTTCCAGTTCTAATCACATGCACCTAGCCTATGGATGTTGGTCTTGGGGTAGTCACAAGATGGTCCCCTAGGGAAGGGTCGTGACAGAGTGGTATTAGAGGCGGGCATTTCTATAAGAATAACTATGTGTTAGTATTTTCAATGGGTGCAGTAGTGTTTAGTGTCTTGTGTTCAGCTAATTATCAAGGAGACCATTGTTTTTGCAGTGTTTGAAATATCCATACAACTCAACCCCAAATTCTATTTTCCATGTTGGTACTTGAAAACACTAGTTCTATGTGTTTTGATTTTTTTCTCTTGAGCTCTTTTTATAATACCACGACCCTAGATCCCCAGAGTCGGTGCATTATTTAAATACATTGTCATTATTACAAAGAATCATGTCCCAAAATACCGATCAATTTATCAGCCTTCGTAAATATATTTCATACATGAACATTACATTACACTTTCTAACATTCAATACAAAAAAAATTGTTCTTTGAGAACACCATTATTCCATTTAGCTTAACCATGCATATCAAACATAATACACCTATTCGAATCCTGGGAAAATAAAACATAAGAAAGGGGTTATCTCACATGCCCAGTAAGGGTAAATAATTTAGCAGAATCTATAAACATTTAAGGAATGATGTGTTATAAAAAAGAACAATTTTAAAAATAAACTAGAACATAATATGAAAAAAAAATCAAACATTACCATATAAACATTCACATTGATATTCTTGTAGTTGAATAATCACATGTAATAACTAATTTCATAATGAGGGAATGCCTAACATCGGACATCATTACCACATAGTCAAGGCCTTGTGCGAAGACTACAAATAATTTTTTTTCAAGACCTTGTGCCAAGACACTAGTTTATCTCATTGAAAATACCAATGCATCAAGGAGCTATAGCGGGCTCCACCCATCACATATTAAGTCCACTACATTCCTCATATAAAAAATTTGAAACATAACCTAAACATTTTTAATAAATCTATAATATGAAATGTAATTACATTAACCATAAACCATGAATGGTATAGAAATAGAACATCCATAGTAAAACATATCATAACTCAATCAATAAAATATGGAATTTTTATTATAATAAATCAACCTCAATGAAAAATAATATCCAGTAAAAGATGATGACATAGTTGGAAATGATGAGTAAATTTTTTTGAGAGGAATAATCTTTTTATTAAATCATTTAAATGTAACACATTTATAAAGGAAGTAATATATAAGATATTTTTTATTCAAAGTTTCCCATACCACTTTGAAACATTGGAAACGAATTATTATTTCAAAACATTCCTGTCCATATAAATAAATCCTTAAAATAATTTTGAAAACATGGACATTAATTAAAATGATTTAGAAAGATAAATCATTAAAACATTTAAAATTCAGAAATTGATAAAGAATACCTTTAAAAAATCCTTAAAATATTCATTTTGAAATCATTCTTAGGTAAAATGGATACGAATGATAAAAATTTCCTAGTAAATACTTACACATAAACAACCTCTAATAATAATGAGATTGAGGAATTAACACTTATGTTGAACTTTCCTTTAGTCGAGTGTACATTTAACCTCCTGAATAAATATCATAGTATGTTATTAAATTATACCAGAACCATATTAATATTTATGATATCATACATGATTCATTTATGACTTTATACTACTCATTTAATAACAATTTCAATGTGAAATTAACATTTCGGGTAATAATTGTTTTCTTTATCGTATGTGTTGTAAATTGTTACTCTTGATTGTGTCATTTAGATCAAGATTTAAATACTTCTAGAATATAAAACATGATTTATATATCATTTATATTTAAAATATTATTATGTATAATAGACATATATATGAAATAAAAAACACCATTTATGGAGACGGTAGTCCATACGTATGCATAAACGTTGTTTCCGTTTTCATATTGTATTGAAAGGAACTATGTGAATAAGATATATGTAAGCACATATATATATATATATATATCCAGTAGCATTATTATATCCTATATTACATACTTATTAGTAATATATATTTTTATAATAATCGATGAATGGTGAACGTGGAAATGAATCTCATCGCATCATGGAGACGGTAATCTGTACGTACGCACGAGCGAGTATATAATTTCCTTAAAGGTGTGGAATTTGATGGTATATTAATTTTAAAGATACATTATAATGTTATTTTCATTATTTGTATACATATTACTAATCATCATATCCATCCATATAACATAGTTTTGAATAACAAATTACACCACGGTGTGGAGACGGTATGTCGTACGTACGAACACATAGTGACATTATCACTCATAATATGGAAAGAATAATTAATATAGTTGTGCCATATTTATAATAAAATAAAATTATATATAAGAAACTTGATTTAATATTTTATATTTTTAAAAAAATGCAAGTGTAACTGGAAGAATAAGAAAACTTGAAAGAGGGTGGTGAATTCATTACCTCTTCTTCGTATTCATCATTTTGATTTGATCCAAAGGGATTATTAGGATGGATATATAACCAAAAGAAAACCTCTAGGATGAATTTAGGATACATGGGAGGATATTTGGGTAGGGGTTGGCTGATCTAAATGGATTTGGAAGTGTTAATTTGAAGAAGGGGAAGTGTCCTTTTTTAAGAGGGGTGAGGGTCACTTGAGGAAATAACTAAAGTATTAATTTATTATACAATCATATTCAGTTTATAAAGGTTCCAAATTAATTTATTTCAAGACTTTTGTGATTATTGGTTGAAATATACACATCCGAAAGGTTTTAGACCAGTTTATCTCACCATTTTATCCTTATATTTTAGATTTAACTCTTAATTAAATATTATAACTTTTATCGTGTCTTGTTGTATTATTACTCTATATGTTTAATAAACGTACTCTAAACATTCAAGAGAACCTCATATGGGCCATTAATGACATATATAATATTGTTTAAGCCCTTATTCGGAACATTACATTTTTAGGAATATTATATCAACTAATAAAATAGTATTTGTTTTAAATATTAATTTTTGTCAATTTTGAGACTATTTGGTATTTTTTATTTCAGAAAGCCATCACAACATGAATACATAGAAAAAGATACATTTAATCCTACCTAACATGTCATATTAACCTAGAAAATTCGTTTATTTCATAAAAACATTGAAATTATATTTATTTTAATATTTATAATACCATTTATTTGATTCTTTCATTAATAAGATAATTACTTCATCATCATTGTGTCATTAATAAATTTAATTATTTTATCTATAAAAAAATAAATATAATACCATTATGTAGGAAATAATTTTATCTTTCTAATGAATATTTATAGTCAAAATTATATTTTTTATAACCCTATATTAAAAATGGTTTTTTTATTAAACATTGATTTTAACTCATTTAACTCTTCATTAAATTAAATAATATTAAATTTATTAATGTAATCCAATAGAATTACGGCATGTGTTAGGGTTATAATCATTTCATTTTTTCCTTAATTATCGTATTTACTTTTAACTGTGGAAAATAAAAGTAAAACATTACTATTCACCAAATATTATTATTATCTTATTGAAACACATTTTACACCTTAATATTAATCATGTATCTTTTATTTTCTAAATTAAACTCATAGAACTGGTAAAATTATGTTTTATGTGAATTTACATATTCTTCTAATAGGTGGGTAAAAGACGGTGAAAAGTTAAAAAAAATTATATATCTAATCTTATTATTAATTGAATCCAATTAATTACATTGAACATATATATAAATTATTTATCTATTTTTAACCAAAAATATTTTTAAATAAAAAAATAATTATTTAAATAAAAATTTGGTTTTAAACTATAGCTCAATGTTTTTCACAATTCATAAAAAATTAACAGTTTTCCAAAAGGTACAAAAATTTCAACCTAAGCTAGTTTTTATATTCAGATTTCATTAATGAAAACTATTTTACAAAATTCAAAACATAGAATTTGCAATTATTAATTAAAATTAATTACCACTGTCAAAACCAAAAGGCGTATTTTTATTAAATAATAACTATCAAAAGTTTGACACTTGTTTATGCCCAATTTCAAAGTGAAATTACTTACAATGACCATAATTGGATTAAATGGTAAAAATGTTATCTATTTATACATCCAAGCCATTGAAATGTATAATATAACACTATAAATTATTTTTATTTAAGAAGTTGTTTTCAGTTAAAATATAGTATTTTTCACTATTCACCCAAATATGAATGATATCAGAAAACACCAAAATTTTATTGAAACTAAATTCTTATGTCCCGATTCTAGAGAAAATTTTATATTGTCAAATTGAATATATAAACGTTTCAGGTTATGGATTTAAAAAGGGTTCACCATTAAAAGGTGGTAAAAGTATATTTTTTGAAAAATACATATTTTATCAGAAAAAAATGAATTTGTTCTTACATTATATCTAAGAAACACATAATATAGATTCTAAAATTATAATGATTATATATAGTTCAAAATTCTATTAATACTATTCATAACTGCTTTTGAGCGGCTAGTTTGTCATGTCGTGGTTTCCTTAAAATCAATGTTTCATGTAGTGTAAGTTATTTAATTACTTTGAAAAACTAACGTAATGTGAAATCTTGGGGTGTTAAATTCTTCTTTCCTTCAATAAATTGTGTCCTCGCAATTTGAAATTTTTCATTGAAAATAATTGAATGAAAATACAGAATACCATTGTTGGAAAACCCACATAGGATATTGGGTTATTAAAATTTATTTTTAATAAGAGGAATATATATATATATATACTTGACATGTAGAGTGTCATCCTTCAACAAATTCCTACCACAAACTCATTTTCAGTCTGAGAAATTTGAAAAAAAATTATTTATCCTAATCGTATAGGGTTCCAAAAATAATTAATTTATAATTCATTTATCATACTATTTAAAAGAGATAAATTATAAAAACCAGTACATCACGTAGTCTAGTCATAGGTGATTCACCCTTGTCGCTCATTGGTTGCGGGTTCAAGTCTCACAGCCTAGCTGGACGTGTCTAGTATTTTCCCGACCTCTAGGTTGTCCATTTTATAACAATCCAAAAATAACCTTCATAATAGCATCCAATTTCATAATTAATACATTCTAACCTTTAGACTTATCCAAAATACTTATATCCAAAATCTCTATCCAAAATTTATAAAGAAGTTAAACACAATAATGATCCTTGTTTCCAGGTAAGAACATGTGAACGCATTCATCATGTATTTTTTTAATATATCACAATATTTTGAATTATCATAAAACCTTATTGATTATATTAATCCTCCATTATTCCTTATGGAATACTGGATATACTCCTTCAATCCAAAAAATGTTTTAAACTCCAACAATGATGGAATATACAAATCATTAATCAGATTCAAGGTAGTCAATATTATATAATATAATTTTTCCAAATAAAACATGTATTATCCCAAAATCAATACATTGGAATCAGAACCATATTATGGTTTATCTTTCTCTCAAACTTATATTTTCCAAAAATTTAACCTTCTATTGAGAACGTTTCTTGGTTCCACGCAATCTCATATCCTTAATGAAATATTAATGTAGAACAATACTTATATAATTCATAATTATTATAAGTAGTACCTCATATATACAAAACTCAAATGACATAATTATTCAATAACAACATGATAACTCTAATCATTCCTCTTCATCTGTGGTAGTATCATAACATGATTATTATCCAATAGCATCATTTCGGGAAAACTCTGATGATTTGGATGTTGGTTCGCATAGTTTCCCAACTCCTTACAGAGGAAGCATTGAACATTTTAAATTTTTTCTTATCCATGAAATCACATACTTAGTGTCCTTTTTCTCCACACTTATAATAAACTCACATACCCTTCAAGCATTTACCATGGTGATTCATTCCACATTTATCACATATGGGAAAATCCTTCTTTTCCTCTTTCCTTTTATCCATCTTCTCTACTTCATCATTTTCTTGTCTTGCTTCCCTTCAAAGCTATAGGACTTAGATAAATCTTTACTTATCATATTAACACATGATACTATTTCTTCATATGTTGAGAATACATGGGAGACTATCTCCCTTATGAATGTTGGATTAATACAATGAAATATATGATCCTTCTTACTATCTAGATCATATGTATTGTTGGAGTTCACATTCCTCCTACTAGGATCCATTTCTATGAAACGGCATACACTATGTCAGTTTATGAATTGCAATGATTAATTCCAAACTTTTAAAATACCTAACGTAGATTTAACTATCTATGGATATAATCCATAATCATAAAAATGTTTTCTTTGAGAACCATATACTCATAAACCCTTCATAATGGTTTGTAAAGAAAATGAGAATTATCCTAAGCATATCCCTCAGGAGTTTCGTTACCAAGAGTGCAACAAGGCCCATTGTTGTGCACAAGTTCTTGTCTGAGTCTAGCTCAAAGCGGTGCTTTTGAGTTTTACCCCTAGGTACTTCTATTCTAGAGCCACCAATACATGCTCGTATCCAGACATGGATATATTTTCTTGGTAAAACTCACAAAATCTACACATTACAAAAATTATAAGAAGTTCTTAATTACTAATCCTAAAAGTCTATCTTAAGGTAATGTGATCTAATTAGAGTTTATCTAAATCCATCTTCCAAAGATGATAATAAAACATCTGTGATACCAACTGTAATGCCCCGACCCTAGATTCCCAGAGTTAGTGCATTATTTTAATACATTTGCATGTTTACGAGGAATCATGTCCCGAAATACCAATTAGTATAACAGTCTTGGAAGATAGATTGCATACATTAAAATTACATTACATTATCTAACATACCATACAATGAAATAGTTTTTTGAGAACGCCATTATTACATTTTTCTTAACCCCTCATATCAATCATAATATAGTTCTTTTAATCCTAGAAAAATAAAACATAAGAAAGGGGTGATCTCAGATGCCCAGTAAGGGTAAATAATTTTCAGAAAGCTATAATCATTTATGAAAAAATATGTTATAAAAACAAAAACCTTTTTAAAAATAAACCTAAACATAATATGAAAAAATAAATAAAACATTACCATATAAACATACACATGTATATTCTACTACTCCAATAATAACATGTAATAACTAATTTCATAATGGGGGAATGCCTAACCCCAGAGAATATTTCCACGTTGTCAAGCCCTTGTTCCTGGACTACAAATAAATTTTTGTCAAGGCCTTGTGACTAGACAATAGTTGTTCACATGAGACCAACTGATGCATCTAGGAGCAATAGCGGGATCCACCCATCACATACTAAGTATATTTCATTCCTCGTATTAAAAAGTTGAAACATAACATAAACATTTGTATTAAAACTAGCATACGAAATTTCATTACATTAACCATAAACCATGAATGGTATAAATATATAACATCAACAGTTATACATATCATAACTCATTCAATACAACATGGAATATTTTATTATAATAAATCAACATCAATCAAAAATTGTATCTAGTAACGGATTCTAAAATAGATGAAAATGATGAGTAAAACATTTTTAGAGAAATTCCATTTTTGTAAAATCATTTAAAAGTCACACATTTATAAAAGATTTAATTTAAAAGAGATTTTTGAATAAAAGTGTCTCATACCACTTTGAAACATTTGAATAGAATTATCATTTCAAAACATTAATGTCCATATAAATAAATCATAAAAATCATTTTTAAAACATGGACATTAATTTAAAATATTTAGAAAGATAAATCTTTAAAACTTTTAAAATTATGATCCTAATAAATAGTAACATTAAAAAATCCTTAAAATATTTATTTTGAAATCATTTTTATGAAAAATGGACATGGATGATAAAAATTTCCCTATAAATACATACACATAAACAATCTCGGATAATAATGAGATTGAGGAATAAACCCTTATCTTTCACTTTCTGTTAGTCGGGGGTATGTTTAAAATATTGTACGAAGATCGTAGTATGTTATTAAATTATACCAGAACCATATTAATAATTTTGATACATTACATGATTCATTTTTTCCTTTATACTAACCATTTAATAATAATTTCCATGTTAAATTAACATTTCGGGTAATAATCATTTTCTTAATCGTACGTGTTTTAACTTATTACTCTTGATTGTATAACTTATAATAATACAAAAATAATTATAGAATATAAAACATGATTTAAATATCAAAGATATTTAGAATATAAATATGTATTATAGACATATATATGAAATTAAAAAAACAGTTTATACTCACAGTAGTCCGTACGTACACATAAATGTTGTTTCCATTTTCATATCGTATTGAATGAAACTAACTGAATAAAATATATGTAAGTATATATATATATATATATATATATATATATGTATATACAGTATCATTATTATGTCGTATATTAAATAATAATTATTAATATATATTTTTATAATCATCAATGAATGGTAAACGTGGAAATCAATCTCATCGTGTCTTGGAGACGGTAATCTGTACGTACGCTCGAGCGATAATATAATTTCATTAAAGCTGTGGAAATGGATGGTATATTATTATTAAAGAGACATTATCATGTTATTTTAATTATTTATATACATATTACTCATCATTATATCCATCCAAATAACATAGTGTTGAATAATAAATCACACCACGACGTGGAGACGGTAAGTCGTACATACGCACGCATGGTGACATTATCATTCATAAGATGGATAGAATAATGAATATATTTGCCCCATGTTTATAATAACATAGAATTATATAGAAGATAATGGATTTATTATTTTATATTGGAAGTAACAAAAAATGAATAAGTGGAAAAATAAGAGAACATGAAAGGGAGTGGTGAAATCATTACCTCTTCTCTGGGTTCTTCCATTTGATTTGATCATAAGGGCTCCTTAGGTTGGCATTATAACAAATGGAAGGACTCTAATATGAAGGTAGTATAGTTGGTATGATATTTGGGTAGGGGTTGGCTGAGCCAAATGGCGTTGTAGGTGTTAATTTGAGAGAAGTGGAAGTCCCCTTTTGTAAGATAGGTGAGGGTCACTTTTGGAAATGATTAAAGTATTAATTTATTATACAATAATATTCAGTTTATAATGGTTCCCAATGAATTTATTTTTTGCCTTAGGTGGTTATGGGTCGAAATACACTCAACCAATAGATTTTAGACAATTTTTGGCTACCATTTTAACCTTATCTTGTAGATTTAACTGTTAGTTAAGTAGTTTAACTTTTACTGTGTCTTCTTGTATTATTACGCTATATGGTTAATAAACTTACTATAAACATCTAAGAGAACCTCAGGTGTCTCATTAATGACATATGTAATATTATTTAATCATTTTGGTCGAACAATACATTTTTAGGAATTTTATATCAACCAATAATATATTATTTGTTTTAAATATTAATATATGTCAATTATGACATTATTTGGTATTTTGTTAATGTTAAAGTCATCACTATATTATTACTTAAAACATGATACATTTAATCATCCCTATTATGTCATATTGGTCTAGAAAATTATTGGATTTCATAAAAACATTGAAATTATATTTATTTTAATATTTATAATACCATTAATTTGATTCTTTAATTAATAAGGTAATTACTACGTCATCATTATGTCATTAATAAATTTAATTATTTAGTCTCAATAAATTATAAATAAAATACCATTATATAGAAAATATTTTTAAATTTTTAATGAATATTTATTGTCAAATTTATCTTATGTATGACCTTATATTAAAAATGTTTTAGTTATTAAACATTGATTTTAACTCTTTTAACTCATCTTTAAATTAAATAAAAATAAATGTCTTAATCTAATCCAAGTGGAACTAAAGGGTCATATTTTATTCCTAAGGTTTTTTTTGGTCTTATTAAATTTATTCGATAGAATTAGGACATGTGTTAGGGAAATAATAATATCATTTTTACCCTTAATTTCCCGATTTACTTTTAAATGTGGTAAATAAAATAAAAAGTTACTATTCACCAAAAAATATTTTCATCATATTGAACCACAATTTACTCATTCATATTAACCGTATCTCTTGGATTTTATAAATTCAACTCATAGAAGTCGTAAAATTATGTTTTATGTGAATTTTCAAATTATCCTAGGAGGTGGGTAAAAGACGGTGAAAAGTTCAATAAATTATTTATATATCTAAAATTATTATAAACTCACTCTAATGAATTAAATTGAACTTATATAGATATTTTGTATCTATTTTTCCCAAAAATATAATTAAATAAAATAAATAATTAGTTAAATAAAAATTCTGTTTTCAACTATAACTTAGGGTTTTTGACTTTTCATCAAAAATTAAATGTTTCCAGAAAAATACAAAAAATTCACCCTAAGATAAATTTAATATTCCGAATTCAATAATGAAGTCTATTTTACGAAATTCAAAACATAGAAGTTAAATTTATTAATTTAAAATTAATTACTGCTGTTAAAACCAAAAGTTGTATTTTTATGAAATAATAACTATCAAAAGTTTGACACTTGTTTATGTCCAATTTCAATGGTAAATTACATAAAATGACCAGAATTGGATTAAATGAAAAAAATATAATCTATTTATACTTCCAAACCATTATGATTTATTATTTAACACTATAAAATATTTTGATTAAAAATGTTTTTTCAGTTAAAAGATAGTATTTTTCACAATTCTCCCAATTATACAACTTATCAAAAAAACAACATAAGTTTATTAAAATTAAATTCTTATGTACTTATTCTAAATATGATGTTTATTTTGTCCAATTGAATATATAAATGTTCCAAATATTGGATTTTAAAATGTTTCACCATTAAAAGGTGGTAAAAGTATATTTTTTGAAAAATACTTATTTTATCTGAAAAAAATGAACTAGTTCTTAAATTATGAATAAGAAACTCATAATATGGATTCTAAAATTATAATGATTATATATAGTTTAAAATTTAGTTAATACTTTTTATAACCGCTTTTGAACAACTAGTTTGGTAAGTGGTGGTGCATTTGAAATCGATGTTGCGTGTAGTGTATGTTATTGAATTAATTTTTAGAACTAACATAATATGAAATCATGGGGTGTTACAGTTTTAATTCATCTCATATAGTATATCTTATTGATTATGGTGCATCTATTTCTCTACAGGATACCTCCAAAAATAAATCCATCTATGATTCTAGTGAGAGATCATGAGATGGTACATCGAGCGATGATTCTTTGGTGTAATAAATGCTTATAATGATATCACCATCGTGTGGTGTACCAGCAGAAAAAACAACTATAAATCAATAGTTTTTACAGTTCCCACTAGTGGATAGTGCATGGTTACTGAGAGTTATACATGAGATCCAGAGATAGAGGCCTCAGTGATTTTGAAATGAGATGGATCCTCATGCAACTGACGAATGGATGGAGGAAATTAATCTGGTTTTCCCCTAGTAGAGACACTGACAGACTTGATGGTAGTTCTAGTAGCTAGATTTTTTTAGGTCATGGTAGAGTGATGGTAGATTTTGAATCTCCAAACACAATAGTTGGTGACCCTTTTCGGGATGGACATTAAGATCCTCTTCATAGAAGATTTTCTACAAGCGACACTACCCTTAGTTTGTATTCACGACTTGCTACACCGACAGCAGGGTAGCATTTCTATGGAATAGTACTCAGAGATGTATACAGACTTCCCCCTAAACTCTACCAACATGATACATGTCCAATTATTTAGAGACAGAACATTGATCCAGGACTCCAGAGGGATAACAGGGCATCAACTATTTCTCTCAACATCCCCACACATGATTGATTTCTATATCAATCACTAATGTTGTTTTTCATCCTATCAATGAAGTGACAAATGAAGACACACACAACTGTACTATAGGTGGCCAAGTCATCTATAGTAGGTTGTACATAGACGGTGTTGAGGACCAAATGGTCCAGATCTTCTAGATGTAGACCCCCAGAAGTAGGGGCTGAGGTGTAGAGATCGTGAGGTATTGGAGGTTATCTGAGGGAAAGGGATTACTATTCTTATAGAAAACAGGGGAACATGTCCCTTGACTATCCTACTCACCATATAGATGAATATTAGGTAATCGATGGACCACTAAGACAACGATAAAGGTTTGAGCAAGGTGGTCTGCATGGTGGTTGTCAAGGTGGGGGAGTAGACCAATTGGTAGGTGGTGAACGAATGTTCTTGGTACTACCACTGCCACCCCCATGAGGTCCACCATGATCTCTGGGAGTATGTTGATAGGGGCGTGGTCAGCTTCAGGCGATGGAGGCCAATGACCACGATGCTCTAAATATGATTAGATGTATAATTTGTGCCTACTCCACCATGGCTTTTGATCTTACAGACAATGGTGATAGACATGCGTTCCTCACCATGGCTCTTCTTCAGATCTCAGATATTCTGATGGAGCCGTTTACTCAGACCCTAAGATTAGAGACTCCAATGGTAGAGGATTTTAAAATTACACACCAGTGTAGAAAGTGTGAGATTACTCTATGAGGGTAGGGATTTGGTTGGGTTCTCCAATTATTAGCGTCGAGGCCTTACAACATCATATTGGGTAAGGACTCTTTATCCACAGTCCATGCACTGATCCAATGTTTTAGGTGCAATGTGTGGTGTTTCTATGGGATGGGACTGGGTTTTCCTCCACCGGTTATAAGGTAACCTTTGAATCATAGGATTAAATTATTTAGAAGAGGGTGAAGATGACCGCGGACCAGTGGGATATCCTCACCCTCAGTGCGATGGATGAGGGGAGTACAAGCTTTCTTATAGTGGTGGATGAATATGATGATGTATTTCATGAATATGTTACAGGAATACCTCATCGTAGAGAGGTAGACAAATGCATTGACTTTTATATATGGATGAAACCAATATCTACACATGCATATCATATGTCTCCCACAAAACATCGTGAGTAGAGGGTAAAACTAGAGGACTTGCAGAGAAAGGGGTTTGTATCGCCAAACATATCTCTATGTGAAGCCACTGTTTTTCTTTCCAAGATGGAATATGGGATATTGAGGCTATGTGTGGACTTTCCTTATATTAACCAATTGATCGTATTGAACATGTATCCTCAACCGAGGACTGATGACCACTTTGACCAGCTGAAGGGAGTGAGATATTTCTTGAAGATAGACCTCACATCGAGATATCACCAAATTCATGTACGGGATGAGGATGATTCTAAGACACACATCATGTGCCATTATATCTACTATAGTTCCCAGTGATTACTTTTAGTATGACCAATTCCCCAACAGTTTACATGGGATCCATGAAAATGATCTTCCAGCCTTATATTAACCAGTTTAATGTGGTCTTCATTGATGTCATCTTTCTACACTCAACGTCAGAAGAGACGCATGGTAAACACCTATGGATAGACTTAGACACAATCCTAGAGTACCAGAATTATGGTGTTCTTTCGAAGTTCCATTTCTAGATTAAATTGGTTGACTTTTGGGGACATATCTTTTCTAAGGACATAGTTGTAGTGGATCCGGTGAAGATAGAGGCTCTGCTTTATTGGGAGCCACACCGAAGTGTGACTGAGGTGGGAGGTTTCATTGGGTTGGTTAGGTACAAGTGGATATTCGTACCCAACATTTACAGAGTATAAGAACCATTTTCATCATTGAGAAAAATTTGAAAACCCTTCGTATGGACTAAGATATGTTCGTAGAGTTTCTTGGATATGAGGTGGAGACTCACTACTTCCCCCATCTTGAGACAACCAAAATAGGGTGTCAAATATTTCAGTAATAATGAATCATAATGGACTGGAATTTCTTGTTTCCTAATGATGCAGTGATTATTTATTTCCTACTACTCATGAATGTTTAGGCAACATGAGAGGAAATTCAATGACCATGACCTGGAGATAACAGTATTGGTTTTTCCATTGGATGTGGTGGAACTAAATTATTGGTGAATGGTTTACCATCTAATACAACCAAAAGAGTCTCAGGTATATATTTTCATTGAAGGAATTAAACATGAGATAGTGGTGATGGATATACTTCTTCTAGGACAATTAATTTGAGAGAGTATATACTCATAGGAATGGGAATGTGGTAGTAGATGCACTCAGCAGTAGGTCTGGTTTACAGCTGCTGGGTGAGGTGACTGAGAAACTAGCTGCGATGCAGATATCCTTTGGGGATAGTGATGTAAAATGTTACCTTAATTCTATGACTGTCACACCCCCACTCTCACAGTGATTTAGGTATGCATAGCTTATGGATTTTGTATACGAGGAAGGACGTGCTCAGATATCCTCAGGACATGTACATGATAGATTTTTGATTGGTGGGGAGAACATTATCCTTTTCTGAGGATACACCACAGTTATATGGAATTGTGGGAGAAGGTGTTGAGGGATTTACATACTTACCCTTTGGAAGTACATCATATTCTAGAAATGATGTACAAGGACCTATGATGATAGTACTGGTGTCAAGGGGTAAAGAAATTTGTTGCTAATTTCATTTCATTATGCGTCACTTGTCAGCATGTGAAGGCTGAGCATCAGGTTCCAGCAAGTTTGTCCTAGCCACTCGAGGTGCCATAGTTGAAATGGGATGGTATCTCTATGGACATTGTGATGAGGCTACCACATACATCTAGGGGATATGATTCTATCTAGGATATTGTTGAACAACTCACTAATTCATATCACTTTCTAACCATCCTTGAGTAGGGATCGGTATATTGGTTAGGATGCCTCTATGTACAAGAGATAGTTCCTCTCCATAGGGTGCCTTAAAAAATTGTATCAGGACATGATGAAATATTTATATCTCAGTTGTGTATGTGGTTGTAGGAGGTGTTCTGTACTCAACTGTTTTTGAGGAAAAATTTTCTTCCCATGATTGATGGTAATATGGAGAAGACCATATAGAACTTGGAGAAAATGCTTTATTCTAATGTCCTAGATTTTGGTCAAATTTTGGAGGACCACCTTCCACTAGTGGAGTATTCATACAAAAACAGGTCTCACTCCACCATTGTCATGGAACTGTTCGGTTCCTTGTACAAACAACCTTGCAGATCACCCATATGATTGACATACCCAGGGGATTCGACACTCATGGGTTTAGAGTTGGTACGAGCAACCACTGAGGAGGATCAGATAATCCAAGATAGGATGTGGATGACATAGAAAAGGAAAAAGTTTTATGTTGACATGTGACAGAGAACCTTGGAGTTTGCATAGGGAAATAACATATACCATTGGGACATACCCCAATGAGGATTACAGAGATTTGGCATGGGGTACAATCAATCTTTGTTGTTGATTAGACCATTTCAGATCCTAATAATAGGCAGAGGGGTGGGTGAACACTTATATATTCACCCATAGATGCACCAAGTGCCTAATTTTTTCCTCGTGTCGCATCTGAGTAGATACATTCATGATCCATCGAACGCCATTGATTGGGTAGACAAGACATTGATGGAAGGGAGATGTTTGTAGAGTTCCCGATGAAGCTAAAGGTTCGAATGTAGAAATCCCTAAGTGGACAGTTTATTCTAATAGTGTGAGTTCAGTGGTAACATGAGAATCACTAGGAAAGCACATGGGAGCAGAAGGCTCATATTGATACTCTGTACCCCCATTTTATTGTTTATTTTTTTGGATATTAGGGGTAAAAATCTCAATGGAGGGGAGAATGTAATTTCTTGAAAATTAACTATATTTATTTACTTATATGAGATTATTTTGACATTGCACACTCTAACAACACGTGATTATGTGGCCCGGAATGCACAAAATAGATTTTTGACATTATTATTATTAGAAGATATTATAGTGATTTTTTATATCATTCAAACTAATGTACAGATAAAAAAATCTAAGGGCACCATTGAATTAGGAATATTGGGATTCTCTTAGAAATTTCATAACTTATTTCGTAAAGGGTCGATATGAAAAGTGATTTCATCGGTCTTTTCAAGAAAAATAATAATATAATTTAAAGGAATTATTTTATTTCTTTACGCATCAGTGGGTGGATGATGGTGATGTTACAGTGCAGCGAATAAGAGGTTATAAGGTGCGTTAATGAGACTCATTTATAGCCAGTATCATGTAGTGAAACAATGTAATATAGTAATCTTAATAGAGAGGCAATTTCATAAAAGAAAGAAGGTAATGACGAAATGTCGTAGCGTAACAGAAACGTTGCGACATGATTATTTTCATTAAACCAACAAATGGGAGAATGGGGAATTAAACTATGGGGATTCTGTGATGAAGTGAAATCTGTTTTCCTATAATATGATGAATGATGAACATCATAGAGACATCATCATCTTTGACAATAATCGAATAATGGATCTAGAAGTGACATCTACATTGTGAAACCCCAAGGATGAATGATTCTTCATTGAGCGTAAACGAGGCAGTAGGTTGATTAATTTTAAATTTTTCCTTGTTGTTTTATTAGAAATGATGAACACATATCAATCAACGACTAGGTTGATCCGAGATTCGTGTGTTTATGTAGGAGGGTGACTTTTCTTTTAGTATTTCTTTATCTAAGGTTCAATAATCAATGTTGATCGTAATAAAATCTATAAAACTCCATTTATTATAATCTTCTAACACAGAGTGCATGGGACAACACGAACATGACCTGAGACCCTCCATTGTGGGTGTTCATCATTTCTAGACTAAAGATTGTATGGAGAGGAAAATTGTAGACCTTCGTAGTGGAGAATAAATTACATAGAATGTGAAGGAACAAGATTCATGAGATGAGGACCACCAGTGAAGACCCGGTGGTCTGTATAAGACTATGTCGGCATATCGATGTCAGTGGTGGACTGCGGAAGTGGCCATGGGCAGGTGGTAGAATTCCACAATAGCACACCAGAGGAAGGTCCGTGGCGTAGTGGGAGGATCTGGCGGCTGGGCTGGCAGCTGGAGGTGGCAAATGTGGTCGCATGACCACATCAGAGGGACGTAGACATGGAACTGTGCAGTGTCTCATGCATTCGATTGCCATCATTAAACTGTGTCATAGAAGGATAACCAGAGTGGATCGCGGGGTGATATAGGAAATGATTACATGGAATCCAGATTTATTCCATAGAGATGGTTCGGTCTGCCTTGGGTGCACCCGGAGGGGCATGAACCACCCAGCGGGCCGAACCCACACCGGCGGGAAAAACCCACAACGGCAGGTCGAACCCACACTAGCAGGCTAGAGCCGCGTTGCATTATGCCAGTCCCACCCACAGTGGTCTAGACACATGATGGCATGTGAGACATGGGATTTTCGGGTCGTTCTGGACTTTACAGGTTTGTCAGGACACCCGACAGGCTTAACCCTTGGCTAACTCAGGTCGGGTCTAGCAAGGCCTATAGGGTGTGACACACTGGCTAGGCCATGACAAAACGACCCTGACCCGAACCGGGTTTAGTCGAGTTCGTCTAACTAAATAAGGTTACGTGGTACCCCTATTCTGAGTGGTCAGGTCATCCTGAAAATGTCGGAACGGGCTGAGATGCGACCAACCCCTGTTTACTAAAAGACACATATCTCTAAGTCCGGGAGTCCAATTGAACCACAGTTAGTGGGGTTGTAACCCATGAAATAGAGTGTTCCTTTTAATATATGCCAATTGACTTATAGAATAATTTAATTTATGTTCCGGTTGGATCAGACTCGAATCCAACCGTTCCATTTTTAATAAATTTCTAGTAACATATCAATCGGGCATCCGATCGACGTTCCTATTTCATTAGGAACCATATGAAGAGACTATAATTTGGGGTTACCCTATGAGGAAATATATGGTGGTTGAGGTTTGACCAATGTATTTGGTTGAGGATCCTATGAAAATCGAGAATGCTAAGTACGAGAATCCAGTGGTTAGTTGGGTTGTGATTAATTAATACCAATACTACATGGGACATCACTTATGCATCCTTAGTGTGTCAACACATAGTGATCCTATGTTAGTTAGCACCTAGTGATACCTTGGTGTCAGCACCTAGCGATCCTCTGCGGGTCATCACCAAAAAATAATCTACTGATTATCACCTAACGACCCTGTGTGAGTTAGTAGCATATCCTCTAGAGAGAATAAGATGATCTATATTTACATCTAATATTTATTATGTTTTCACATAAGTTGTACCTGTATTAAGATTCATCATTTAGATTTTTTCATGTTTTTGAGATCTTCCTTGGTGGTATTACCTATGCAGTATTTTCATTGTGGTGTTTTCCATCATGGATTACAGAGAGGCATTTTGAGGTCGTGGGGTCCCTATAGAGTATTTTTATACCCACCCCTGTGTGGGCTTCGCTCACATGTCTTTTGTCTAGTCTAGAAAATCAATGTTTCGATAGAGGTTCTATGTGGGACAGTACTGAAAGACGCTACAATCGGGGACTTGGTGTCCTAGGACCAGTTGGGAACCAGTAGGATAGGGCATGAAGGAAAAACTACTTTGGCATCAAGTAGCTTCACTACTCTCACAAGCTTGTGCGGTTTTCCATAGATGGAAATCGGAGATTCCTTTTTTACATTACTATTTTCAGTTCATTTTTGGGTTTATATTCTTACCCATCTAAATTAACTTATTAATGAACTAATCATTGTTTTAGTGGTATAATTGTTTCCCCCTTCTAGTGTATTAATATGTGGTTGGGTGTGTGTGTGTATGTGTTTAAAGGAAAAACCTTCCCTTTTTATGGATATGCCTTTCTGGTTCTAGTCACTAGCCCTTAATCTACAGAAGGCAGGCTTCAGATTGTCACAACATGATCCCTAAGGGACGCAACATGATAGAGGAAAATACTTTATTACTTATAAAAGACACAAACACCTTATTTAAATCATAATTTATAAATATGTATACAACATCCCTTCATTTTTTTAAATTTTAGAATATTTAATACCAAAAAAACCACCATTGTACATGAATTTCAAAAATGAATCCTAAAATGAAAGGGATATTAATTTTGTCACTTAACAACACACCACTCCCATAAAATTGTAACCATATCACCTCATGTAATCACCCTGAAAAAACAGTTGATAGTTCCCTAGGCATCCACATGAATGAATGGTTTCGATATCCTTAAAATAAGATGACTTATTATGATTTTTCTTCCAACACAAATGTCAAACAACGATGATGTGCTTACATATTATCAATAATGGCATATATGACTTTTTATTCCACAATCAGAACCATCTATATTGTGATTCATACCTACATAAATACTTAAAATACACTCACATCCTAAAGGAAATAGAGGAGGTATTCCAACCTTTTAAACTCAAAATTACACAACTTCAACATAAATAGAATTCCTGAGAACATAAGAAAAAGATTTTTGACCAAAATTTGAAGCCTTTCAACTGAACATTTGGATGATGTTCATGCTAAAAACAGAAAGCCTCCAATGATTTATTTGTGGAACTATATATAGTGTAAAGAAAAAATATCCAAAAAATGAAAGATGTACTCCAAAGACAATACATCACATTTTTAAAGAAAACACATTTTCATCTCATTTCCCACGTTCTATGTCTCAGAGAAATATGGATAGATGAATTATGAGTTGAGGAACAAACATGTAGTATCCTCTAAATACATGTTCATAGACACCAATATCCACTACTTCTATGTTATTCCTACATGCGTGAATGGTTAAAAAATCACCTTTAATGGGTAGTAAAATTAATGATAATTGATGTTTCGTTCAATTTTTGGCATCAACTCGTCTACATTGAGAGGATCTTCTTGAACATAAAAGAGAGGTTGATTAAAATTATAAATCATAAGAAAGAAATCCATTGGAACATCATTTAGAAATTTTGATAATTTGGAATCACCCATATCAGCACCATGAATACATATTGAATAATTGTGGGGGAATACACTACTAAAACAATAAAACAAATATCTTAATCAAAACCAAATCATCAAGTATATTTTCAAAAAATAAGAGACACCATATAAACAATTATTCCAATATATTGGGTAAATAAATCATTCAAATACTAATAATTATAAGACTTACAATTTTACACATGAAAACACATTCAATATGAATTCATACTTGTTGGATTTACACACTTACTAATGGTATCAAATCAATCCTCAAACATTCACATTGTAATTCAACCCTAGACATTTAAAAAATCATTCTAATATGGGTAGTAATACTCCCACTTATCCCTACATATTATACAAGTTATTACCCTTGAAAATACCATTGTTCAAAAAAACATTCCATTTTTTTCAAAAAATCGTTCCAACCATGCTTTCAAACAATCAACTGTCCTTGCATTTTGAATTTCACAATTCATTTATAATGAAATCTAACCATTCAATAAAAAATATTTTTAATGTTGACACTTAAAACCATTTCTTAATATGAATCTATTAAGTCCAAATATTTTTTTTCATTTTCTCTACATAATAAATTACTTAATAATTTTTTTTAAAACACCATTCTGTATCATTCAAAACAATATCATTTAACAGTATTAAAAATAATTTTCATATTTCTAAGAAATAAATTTCAATATTTCGATAATTTTATTATGAATATAAAATCATGTTTAACCATTTATTTTTCACCCCAAAGGGTTCTTTTACAAAACCCAATTTTAATAAATCCTACATCAAAGTTGATTATGAAAATTATTTTTTCAATTTGAAAAAATCAAACCATTACCACTAAATACCCCATTTTTACAAATTCAGAGAAATAGTTTTAATAAAAATCATTATCAATGACGACCCAAAACAACACACATGTGGGAAATAGTATCGATAGGTAAAATGACCTTAAGGTTGGCTATCTTATTCCAAACACACCACCATCTTGGAGTGTCTATTAAGACTATATCCTAGACTCCACAAATAATTATAGGCTATAGGATATCACTAAGAACTTTTTACCAACTAAAATTTTATATATGAAGTAAAAATAGACCAAAATATCAAAATTATCTAAATAAAACCCAACCTCCCATATAAAATCAAGACTCGCTATAGAAGGTACTAGCTAAATAATCCCGTAGAAATTCACCATGAGAATAGAAATTCCTTATCCATGTTCCTTGGAATTCCAAATAACAATGGATTCTCATAAATCTAGGTCCTCCAAAGAAAATGCCTCGTTTCATAACATTTTTTCACGAACCAACAATATTCGACCCTGAACCGGTCACCCAAACTGATATTTGGAATAGCTCGATGAGCATTCTCAGTCCCCAAGGGGTGAAAAGTTGTTTTGGGCATCAACATAGAATAAAAAATGTAACACCCCAAGCTTCCACGATACGATTCCCTATGAATAATACAGTAGCATGTGTTGTATGGAACTTCGAGTTCTAACACACACCACAACAAATCAATATAGCCGTGATGAATAGAAATACCCAATTTTTTAAATTCTTAAAAATTTATCTCTAACAATAGACATAATTTTTGGATTCAGAATATCTAAATTTGCCTCGGGTGAAATTTTGGTACTTTTCAGATAACTTTTTTATTGTGATGAATAGTGAAAATTATTAAATTTTAATTAAAAACATATTGTTAAATCAAAATAATTAACAGTGATAAGTAATGGATTTGAGTGGATTATAAAGTATATTTATAATATATTTTTATTATTTAAAGAAATGTTGTTTATTGGACATAATTTCACAATTAAAATGGACATAAACAAATGTCAATCTTTTGATAGTTATTATTTCTTAAAAACACACTTTTTGACATTGGGAATTAATTTTAAATTATTTTCTACCACTTCTATGTTTTGAATTTGGAAAATGGATTCCATAATTTGAATTAGTGTGTCCAAATTGTGTAAATATGTAACTTTTATTTTTAGACATTTTCAATAATTATTTTGGTAAATATTTTATTTACCATGGTTAAAGAGTAAATCTGGTAAATAAGGGTAAAAAATAATATTATAATAATACTAAATTACAATAAAACATGTCCTATCCTTATTGGTTGATACCTTTCCAACCGTGGTAATCTTTGGGTTGATTTTGGGACCCCATCGAGCAACTTGTAGGTGATAAGGACACATTATATTAATTAAGTTAAAGTAAATACAAAAATGACATAAGCATATATCTTTTAGAAAAAAAACATTACATAGAGATATATATGTTATATTTTCTACTATAATTATTCATTAAAAAGATAAATATATTTCCTACATAATGGTATTTTATTTATAATTTTTATACTTTGAATAATTAAATTTATTAATGACACAATAATGATGCAGTATTTTCTTTATTAATGAATGAATCAAATAATTGGTATTATAAAAGTTAAAATAGATATAATTTAAAATTTTTATGCCATCCACGAATTTTATTGGTTAATATAACATGTTAGAATTTCTGAAATTAATTTGGGTCGAATTAATAATTTTTTTTTGACTTTAAAATAATCAATTATTTAATATTTTCAAAATTGACATAAATGAGTTTTTAAAACAAGTATTATATTATTAATTTATATTATCATCCAATAAATATAAGGTTCGGAAAAAGGAATTATATAATTATATTTGTATCATTAAAGGACCCATTGGGGGTCACTTGGATGTATCTAGTATGTTCATTAACTATAAAATATAAAAATAAAAAGTGACATGGTAAATGCCAATATAATTAACTAATAGTTAAATCTAAAAGATAAGGTTAATATAATGACCCAAACCTGTCTAAAATCTGTTGATTGAAAGGATTTAAAACAATACCTACTTTAGACATTGAATAATCCACTTTTGAAATAATAAAATACGAATATTAATTTATTATAGATTAATACTTTAAGTTTTTTCTAAAGAACCCCACCTCCCCCTTATAAAAGGGAACCACTTCTATCCAAATATACAAACCATAAAAGACTTTTGGTTCAGCCAAAATCTGCCCAAATACCCTCTCAACTATCCTCTCTTCATCCAAGTGGACTTCTTTTAGTTATAAAGCCAATCTATGGAGCCCTTTTGATCAAATCAAAAGGAAGAACACGAAGAAGAGGTAATGTTTTGACCACCCTTTCTCAAATTCCATTATTTTTCATCTTCAACATCCTTTTTTAGTTGCTTTATAAAATAATAACTCCAGTATATTCTATATAATGTGATGTTATAATAAATATGGTACAACTATATTCAGTATTCTATCCATCCTTTGAATGTCATGTCACCATACGTGCGTACGTACAGCTTATCGTCTCCACGTCCTGATGTTATTGTTATTGAAAACATTATTATTTGGATGGGTATTATAACGATGTGTAATTGATGTAAATAAAAAATATAACATGATAATGATCCTTTATATATTATATATCATCCAATTATATATTATTTAATATCAAAATAATGATATTGTCGCTCGTTCGTGCGTACAAAGAACTGTCTCCATGAACGCGATGAGATTCATTCCCCATCGTATCCATTCAAGAATAATTTTCATTTGATGATTAAAATTATTGTTTATGGAATTGATATCATTCTGGATATGAATTAGATACAACATATACATGACAAAACCGACTTATGTAACAAAACATATAAAATAAAATGACTAACTTAACACCCGAAACGACGATAATACTAAGATACTATTAACAAAGCAGTGTCAAAAGATCATATATGATATCATATTAATGTATATGATTCATTTATATTTTAATAATAATTATTATATAACATAAAGTTGGTTAAACTACCCTTGACCAAGGAAGATTACAGGGTAAGGGGTTTTCATCTCACTCCTTATTCCCGTGAGATTCATGCCATATAAACACTATTACGTTTTGGGTGGTTTATGCACTACCCATAGTGGTATTAATTGTGTAATAAACATTAATTCAGGTGTACTTACATATCCATTGTATGATATTTCTTTCATCAGGTGTATGTAATGCATGTTATCAAATTGGTTAGGGTTTTATTTTACAGTATCTTCATTATCTGAGGTTTTTTATACATAATTATCTTCTGGGACCTCTTTATCATCCACATACATGTTTCATAATAATGTATTTCAAAACATTCTTACTATTTTTCATACTATGGGTTAAAGTAATTTATACACTTGTTTGACTTTTTATAAGATTTTTACAAAGGAATCATTCAGTCGTTTTCCGAACAAGATCTTTTTTATCTTTTTCGACAGAATTAAGGTAATAATGTTTTTTTAACTTATACAGTAGGTGCGGTTATTCTCCGTCATTATTACACTAGTGAAGCTTCCCTTGTTATATTATAATAATATTTCTAAAATAATAGTTTTCTTTAAAATTATTTTTCTTTTAGATGATTTCAAAAAAAGAGATATTTGTCTGAAATAGTTTTTATTTTCATATATGTCAACATTCTTTGAGGAATTTTAAGTTTATTTGAAGTTGATTTATTATAATGAAAAACATCCATGTTGTATTGAATTTTTTGTGATATGATTGACTATGGATATGTTAATTTTATACCATTTTATGGTTTATGGAGAATGTATTGAAATTTCATATGCTAGTTTTAATACGAATGCTTATGTTATGTTTAATCCCATTCATATGAGGAATGCATTGGACTTAATAAGTGACGGGTGGAGCCTGGTATTGTTCCTAGATGCATAGGTAGGTCTCATGTGACAAAATAGTGTCTTGGCACAAGACCTTGAAAAAATCTTATTTGTATTCTTGGCGCAAGGCCTTTACTATGTGGTTATGATAGTCTGGTATTATGCATTCCATCATTATAAAAGTGGTTATTAATATTGCATGTGATTACTCGACTAGTAGAATATCCATGTGAAAAAGTAAATGGAATTATTTCATTTTATCCTTTCCATATTATTATGAAGTACAAATTTAAAAGGCTTTTGTTTTAGATATACATTTCCTTAAATTTTTATGTTTATTTATGAATGTTTTCTCTATATTGTTATCATTATTGACCATTTGAGCTCACCCCTTTCAATTTTTTAATTTTTCCGAGGATGTGAAGAAGTATTTTATGAATGACCTACAAGGAATTTATGAGGGGATATGAATAAAGGATGTGTCGTAGTTTTTTTCACTTAATGATGTATTGTAAGACATATGAATATATCTAGTGTCTCCAAAGCTACTAAAGTAATTGGTCTTTTGCGACATGATATATTGTGATCATGCCAATGTTATATAATAATGTACCGACTCTGGGTAAATGGGGTCGAGGCGTTACAATTGAGTAATGACTTCACCCAATATAAATGAATATAACAATAAAAAAAATAGATAAGTTCAATCAGAATATGAATATCTGAACTGAACATCCTTAATACATAAACTAAAAATAAAACAATTAGAAAACAAAACAAAAATGGACCTGATGACCACAACATCTCCATGTGACCCTGAGGTCCACAATTCAACACCATGAACAAACAATACCCACATCATTTTACTCCTTGCCCAATCATTTACTAAAAAATTAAAAAAATAAAGAAAACTATATGGGTGAGTATTACAAATCAGAAGGAATGCAGTAATTATTTTTTCCAAAAAGTAGTTCCTTTAAATAAATAAACGGTCATATTGAATTTTGAAATAAAATGTATGAATATTATATTTTTCCACAAGTTATACAAATTAAAAAAACAAATGTTTATATCCATTTTTTACATTGAAAAAAATAATATTATACAATGAGGATACATATTCAATTTTTAAAAAATTTAACATTACCTTTATAAGAGGGATAGAGTGTAAAACACGCCCCAAATTTTTTTTACTAAACAGTTGAAAAAAAAAATTATTCTCCTAAATCCACAATACTCCATAAGTAAGTACAACAACCATACAATAAGGGAAATTGTAAAATGTCAAAAAAGATAATTTTTACCTTTATGCATGATAATCATTTTCTATATAAAACTATGTTCCCATAGACAAGGGTTACAATATGAGTTAAGGAATTGTCCATAACATACAAGTACATGATGAATAATTCAAAAACGGATGCCTCACTTTATGACATCCATAACTCCCTCACATTCTTCACCATCCCCTACATGGTATAGACTGAGGGCCATTATCCCATTGCAACAATAATAATATATATCCCCAATTATTGGACACTACCTTGTGAGTAATCTAATCTAGTGTAGCAATATTTCAAAAAAATTTCATTCACTCTGATACAATCCAACGTCACGATGTAAAATTGGTTGAGCCAACTGATTACAATAAAGAATCTAGTTATGTACGAATATATAATAATAATTCACACAACATGCATCACCCGTGTCACCACAATTATCAATCTTGTTCCATACAAATATATATATAAAATGATTTCACAGATGGGATCTCCCATTATACTGAAGGTTAATAGTACAAGAGGAGTCCACAAAGAGGAAATCACACACATTCCCATAAATGGTTCATGAGGATTACACAATAATTAAATATCATCCATTTAATAAAAAAAATTCAGGGAAATTATCCAAGGATTGTTTTCATGATAAAATGTTTCACCAAATATTCAATTTTCCAAATAGTACACATGTTTCCTTTTTAAAATAACCAAAATTTCCTTTTTAAAAAGGTAAATAAAACTATTTTTCATTCAAAACCATTTAGATGAAATTTCATTTTGAACACCATAATTACATTTTCAAAATTAAATCCACTTTCATTAAATTTGATAAATGGTCCACGCATCTACAACACATGAAAACCCAATTTTCAATCCAAATACATGTACTTTCCCACTAAAATAATCTTGGAAGACCCATTAATAAAAACCAAAACCACATTTCACATGTCACCAATATATTTGTATTCAAACATTTTAAAAAGTATCATTTTATTACAATATCCAATGAAAAATTCTATTGAACACTTTGTGTGGAATATTCAAAGAAACAACTCTATTTAACTGAAAAAAAAAGAAATAATAACCACTTTATACAGCAAAAAAATTTCAAGGAACGCACATAAATATTCTGAATATAATGAATGTGAAAAAATGAATATATCAATAAATATTAAATTTAATGGAATTTTCGATGGTAATCCTGTCTATATGTCATAGTGCTTCCTCAACACATACAAGAAACCATCATACAAATGGTCCATGATATGGGAACAACAAAGAGGAATTATTATAATGAAAACCCCCCAACATAAATCTATGGGTAAACATGAATCTCATATTTAAGTTATTTTGATTGGAGGTACATAATAAAAAATGGAATAAATTTGAATACGGAAGAGATGAGGGGACATCACCTTGAGAAATATCCCATAAAACAAGAAGTGATCCTTATATCAACACCATGGGATGAAAGTGGATTCTTGAAAACCCAAGGATAACCACAAATAGGGTGGTACAAACTCGGTAGGGGTGAAATTTGATTGTTTAGGTTCAAAATATAAAAATGGTTGTTTAGGAATTTCTAATTATTTTCTTTTGGGTTTCTCTGATAGTTTGGCCACATGTTATGGTAAACAGTGCGCCAATCGTGCGAGATAGTTCTACCTTGAGAAATAACGTCATTGAATGATTTATACAATGGTTTTATGACCATACATAGGCCATGTTACCTCAACTAGAAGCACCTTATAGTCTACATGGTTTCTTGGAGCATTCCGCATGGTTTTCCTTAATTGTGCGAAAACCTAGCACTACCTGCAATCAAGCAAAAAAAAGTAACTTATAACCAACACATCTCAAAGATAACTAAGGTATAGACTTAGGAAAAAATATTAACACAATATGAATTAAAAATCTAAATCCCAAAACACCTGTTTCTCGAGAGATTATAAGAGATTCAAAATTATATTGTATCTGATGATCTAATATAGACACCCTGGTGTGATAGTTAAATATATAGATTTTAATCTGTTTGTAATCTAATTTCATGAAGGTTCCAAGTTACATGTGAATTAATTTATTATAAATATATATTTTTATTTGATGATAGGGTTTATATGGAATAATTATAACTCTTATATATTATATAAGATTAATGATAAATATATTTAAAGGTGTTTTGATGTGGTGAGAATGATATAAATAAATCTCCCAGAAAATCTATAACATTATTTAATTGGTTTGAGAAGAATTCTAGGGAGTATCAATTTGATATCAGGGATGTGTGGTGACCCAATATAAACCTAAATAAATATTACAATGATTCCATGTTTTAGAAAATACATATCACAACTATTTATCCAACCAAAGGGATGAATCGTTTACTATCAGGAAGATTAGATACATATGTTTGTTAATGTACAAAGATTTATCTATAATTGAATTGTAGTAGAATACCTTCTATATATTACATAAATTAGACTAAATATTACAATGATTCCATGTTTTAGAAAATACATATCACAACTATTTATCCAACCAAAGGGATGAATCGTTTATTGTCAGGAAGATTAGATAGATATGTTTGTTAATGTACAAAGATTTATCTATAATTGAATTGTAGTAGAATACCTTCTGTATATTACATAAATTAGACTAATATTTATATACCAGGGAATAGAATACATTGGAATTAAATTTTCTCAAATTAATAGTAGGGGAAAAAATTTCAAAAAACAATTAAGGGTATGATAATGAGAATTTGAGAAATTATAGGCAGGGGAGAAATTTATCATTAAAAGGAGTATGAAACAATACATTTTCTTATATGTCTTGATATATAAAAATATTTTCATAAATAAAAAAACATTTTCTTTCTACAAAATATGTGGAATCAAGAGACATTGAATATTATTTAAATAGAATAATCATTAGCAAAATATTATTACATGGGAGTGTTGCATAAACATAATCATAGATTCAACAATTCAGGGGTACCCACCTATTGGCTCTGAAAAAACTCAGTTGTCTGAATCATCCCACAAGGTCAATCAAACCGATTGGACAAAGACATCTTGAACAAGCCGGGATGAACCCTCGACCTGTCTCGAAAATGACCTGCATGAAGCCCTCCATGTTGTGGGTTATAGGTCCTCACCTACGGCTCCACGAGAGGCCCTACGGCACCTGTGCCTAATGGGATTCCGAGCCAGCAGTATCCCCTTAATGACGTCAGGTCCTTCATGAGGTCCTTGATGTCATGCACATCCATCAAGCCCTACTCGGTGTGTCTCCGGCTCCATGAGTCCCTCTTCAGGCTGAGGAAAAGCCGTTTTTATGTGGCACCGCAGGGCTCCTCGATGAGATCAGCACCACCAGAGCCAGAGATTTCCTATAAATAAAATTCACACACCCTCTTCCAAACTATTTTTTCTATGATATTTTGACTTTCGGTTTTTTACTGACCATCATCAATCCTTCACATGGATTCCTAAGGATACTTTTCCTTTTAGAGCCATCACCCTTTTCTTCTTTTTCTACCTATGCCTATGGTAGAGTTTCCCTATGTGAAGGCCCATGGCCTTCATATAGGAATGATCCTATATGGGGTTCTTGAGGTTTCATGATGCATAATGCCTTCACTAAATACATCCAATAAAATAGGTATACACAAAGGTGAATTCTTCATACCTTAACAAAAGTGCTTCTCAAAGACTTAGCCTTTCGCGAAGACCCCCCACATTGAGAAGTGTTTTACATTCATGAATAACATCATTTCCTAGTGGTCCTTTCCCTTCGAGAGGTACATCTTCTTAGTAATGACCAGTCCCTTCGCGATGCATGTTCTCTTCATAAAGCTAATCCTCTTGGAAAACCACCTCCTTCTAAGACAAAATTCTTTACACAACCATGTATTGTACAACCCTAAAGGCTATTACGAAGAACCATTAAAGTCCCTTAGGTTGTTATTCCAACTGGATTTCTTCATGTCATGATTATTTTCATAATCACAATAATGGATATTACTTCTTCTCATATCTACAATAATATGGTAATGTCAATAGATCACTCCATAATACTCCTTATCACGACATTTCCTGTGCCTTCCCTTGAACTTGGGTTCATACATGACAGTTATGTAAGTCCTAGGGGTGAAGAGTGAACCTGACTCATCTGAGATTCATGATGTTAAACAATCAAGCACCATTAACCTCAGCACATGACATTAAACTATGACTTTACCTCATTCACTTTACGTAGGGTTCCCCCTCCCGGTCATTCTATATTCCCACTCATCACCTCGAGTGTGAGATCTTTATCACAAGGAATTAGATCCTCTTCGCTGGAGCAGTTCCTATCTATGGGGAAGGGAAAACACCTTGGAGTACGCCCATATCATTTCATTCAGGAGTTAGCATCCTTGCTCCTCCTCTATTCATCGGTGTCAAATACCAATGAAGAGATGGGAACTGAGACCTTTATTATCTTGTCCCTCTCACATTGGGATTTTTCACAACCCAGGAATCCATCCTAGAGTATGTCCGAATCTCTATCTCCCTTGGCTACTCTCCACGGATATGAATATGTTTCCTCTTTAGGCCACTAACCATGTATAATCCCCTCTCTACATCCCACAAATCCGCTTTTCACGACGTGATCATCATATCATTGTTTCCATTTGATTCTCAAACTGATCAGAACTCTCATGGGATTAGTTTAAGAACAATCCATTAAAATACAGAGTTAAAAAACATGTAAATTGATCTTTTCCAAGGAATGGTATATAGGAAGCCTCCCTATGGTTCAATTCCAAAATACCAATTGGTCCTGACCCTCTTCACATCAGTTCACCATCACCTCTCCTAATCTATGTGGAAATTGATCCTTGGAAATGCATGGTATGTAAGAAGCCTCCTAAATGATCACACCCAACGCCAACTTTTCCCGAACACTTCACAGCAGCTCATATTTTTCCCACATGTCGTTAAAATGCATTCAAATTCTTCAACTACATAGAATTTGATCCCTTCCAAGAATGGTATGTAGGAAGCCTCTCTATGTATCAATACCAACACCCATCAGTCTCGACCACTCCACGTCGATCCACTCCCATCTGGCATGACGTTAAGATATATTCCCCTTCTTCTTCAAGTCACTAAATTGTCCCACGGTCAATGGTAAGTCGTTGTATCCCCCCATCGACATGAATCTCTCATATCCTATCTAGAGGTAACTCGTTGTCAGCCCCACCCAATAGTATGCCGTTATAGGATGAACAATGTGGGATTGATTTTTATCCCCTAAACATTATACGTAGGACACCACCAAGAGGATCATCCCAAAACACTAGTAAACAGTGGTGTCCCCCTATTAGGATTCACAACTCTGGTCCTCCTCTCAAGAATTAAACAAACCACGTATACTAACCACATGTAAGCCCTAGTATATCATCATGTCGCTATCCACTGTGCGCACCCCGATTCTATACCTCATCCTCAACTATGTGTACTTTGATTCCCTGACATAGGGATATGTAGGATGCCTCTCTAATGCTCAATACAATCACCCACTTCCATTCATGGTCTCTCCCTCGAGCCTATGGGTTTCAAGAAGGTCATGCTTCATCCTAGAGGTCCAACATCCACTGAATCCCTACCATGTGTTCATTCTCATGGACTACCTCCTCAGGTGTCCCATCGACTTAGCGAACTATGTTGACTTTGATTCCGTACCACAAGGATACATAGGAACTCTCTTTGAGGCTCTACACCAACACTACCATCAACATCATGATGGTTCCATCTCATTACCTCATCACATTAGACCACTATCCACCATCGATCCTTATTCTTAACTAGGACACCACATCCTAGTGAGATCATGCCAATTCAACACTTCACATCTCTTAGAAGCACTCAGGTAACAAACCACGCAATAGCCCCATCATAAGTGTTCCCTCTAGGTGTTTCAACCATAGGATCCACACCCATCAGTGTTCCAATCAGTCTGATCCATCTCTACTAGATGTTAAACATGGTACATACCATGTTTTTAACATAAAAAGATAAAGAAAAATCTCAATAACATGCTTATGGTATGTAAATCCCCGCATTTGAAATGGGATTCCATGGTCTTCTATGCCCTCGAGAAGCACTATCATAAGTGGATGAAATCGTTTAGTTCTACTATTCCAGCATCAAGACATGCCGGTGAAGTACAACCTGACTACTCACCTGACCAAAGGTTGCTTCCCTGATCGGACCCCATGAAATCTCCTAACAGAAGTAGTGTAATTAAATGGATTCCATAAAGACATGGAACTGGAAGAAATTCATCAAGAACATCTTCTGTCTATAAGGGATTCCCAGACTAGGTGACGAGTACTAAGGAGGAATCCACGGAAGGGGGAACATACATCCCATCATCCGGTTATGATCATGGAGTACACAGTTCTAAACAACAGGCAGATGATGCCCACCTTAAGAAAGAATGAATGCATGACAACAATCTGCACATCCTCCAAAACAGATGGATTTTCCCTAGGTAAAGCATTAGAAATAGAAATGGTGATCCCGATGTGACTTTCTTCCCCTCAATGTGATGATTAGTTTCATTTGAGACATCATGGGATTAGCATGTCACTAGATAGATGTATATAGCGCCAGGACGCGCCCAGAAAATCATGGACCTAGCGTGAAACTCACTAAAATTTGGGGCATTTGAACATTGGACATCCCAGTCTACAACATTGTCAGTTTGGATACATCTTACTAGTGATGGAAGTCATAATTTTACTGTGGAACTGGGCATTGATTTCCTTGTTTCAGCACTAGTGGTTTATTTTCCCTTCCTTCCTTGACCCATGTAGCCATATCATGAAATCGATCACCGCCCACCTACCAGTTTAGGGGTAGGGGAAAGGTCATCGTGGAAACCCTGCATGGCCTCATTTACCCATATTAGCATCCGCATCCATAGCTTCTGAGAGGCTACGCACTATCTCCCTATTTGAGTTCGTTCAATTAAGGATGATAAATCACCTCTTATTATGATACTAGTGGAAAAGGATCATCCAAACCGTGGATGTAGCCTTACAGGACCAAGAGGAATTTGCGCCTTGTCGCCCCCCGCTGCCCCCAATGGCCACAATGGGAGCCACATCTCCCCCACACCGACACACAACTATTTCAGGAGCCTCTCCCTTGAACACTTCTATAAATCCCTATCCTATGCCAATGAGGTGGGTGATGTACATGTTAGCCTATACGGGATCCCATTATATGGTCTACCAAAGTGGGCCCCCACTATGCTGCACCAACGTCCCACCTGACCCCATGAGCTAAGGAACAGGTAAGCTATGTGACTGCACTTCTAGCCCCAGTCCAGTTTACCTGACCCCAGCATCATGGTTAGGCCAAGGAGGATGCCCTCCACAGGGGATCAACATCAACGACTACCATGACTCATTCCACTACCGACATATACCATCTGTTCCATGCCTATTACAAGAAGTGGCATGAAAACTCCCAACCAGTATTGAGGCCCCAACCACCCCACAAGTAGGCTGGGTCGACTCTCATAGTTTCCATCTTAGGTAATGCCCGAGGCAGGCCAACCCCAAACAACGACACCTAGTACAGAGGTCTTCCCCATACCTCCACCATTGAGAACATGGGTCCTCCCTTCTTTGATGCTCGGCATGGAGGTCTTCTCTATGCCACCTTCAATAAAAATTAGGTCCTCCCCAAGATAGTGAAAATCATTAAGGAATCCTCTTACGCACTCATGACATAAGTTATAGAGTAGTTCCTCCTTCCAGAGGATGCCGATGTGGAGATGTTAGACATACAGTCAATCTCTAGTGTGGGGTACTTCCTCATACCCTTACCGCAACCTATGATGGTCCCCGTCACCCCAGCAATCAGAGGAGTTATGGTCAGCCTCGCTTCATTGGCACCCAGCATGGAGGTCCTATCCGTTTTTGATTTGGCAGTACGGCGACCCTCCTCGTATTGATGATGCCCAATGAAATAATCTTAGAGGCCCTACCCATTCATTTTCCATCTATATTACTTTCTATAGAGATTCCCACTGCACATCGACCAGTGGAAATGAATTTCCTCCCCATGTTCCCTTTGACATCTATCCCGGTGGTCCTCACACCACAGCTCACTCTGGCTGATGTTCAATCCGCCGCATCACTAGTATGGTTGAAAGGACTCCTCAAGAAAAAAATAATCCATGTCTGGAAGAGCCCTCTCTAGGTAGGAAGGAAGGTCATCGCCGCAATAAAATTAATACCAAGAATATTCAGATTGATATTAAACATATCTGCTTCTCATATTATGAGGCGGAATATGACTGAATAATGGAATCCTCACCATGATCCCCCGTGTTAGGGGTCAGGGTAGGAATGAGGCACATCATTCTCATACTTATGGAATAAAAAGTTCTCTGGATCCCTAACTCCCTCATCATATATATCCAGGAGGATTAATATTTCAGGTTTCCTCAGGGTCCGATCATAAAATCATCATCGTCATCTCTATGAGAATTATCTACCTCGACTAGAGATCATGAAGAGTTATTCTAGGGACCGATGGAAAACAAGAAATAGCATGGTCCACTGCCATCAGTCATAGTCCCTGATCCCGAAACTATGGCCGCCATCCCAGTTTATCACGATGTGGTTTCTTAGGCCATGTACACTTTGTATGATATCCCTAGATGTGTTGGGATTTCAACCCGCTCGACGTATTCTCCACTGGTCAACCTATTGTCTCAGCGGTCATCATTAGGACCGCTACCTATTTACCTACCACCCCTAGTTGACGAGTGGGGAATAAAGGGCATATCATCAAATTCTGGAAGATGAGCTTTTTTGATATTCTTATGGTAGACCATTTCCCGGAGATGTTTCGGCTTGTCACGGTAACATAAGACACAAAACTGGAATCACTCACCTAGGATGCGGTTAGATGATTTCTCTAGACCCTCTATGTGTCTCACTATCATCGTCATCTCTGATGAGTGGCCTATCCCAATAGTCAGGATTACTTCGAAGACATTTTCCAAAATACCCTTTGGTGGATTTTTCCACTCTCCCCATGGCACAATGCCATTTGTCACCAGGTCTCAATAGGACCCTCCAACAAATATGAATCCAGATCATTAATGAGCTCTATATTATTATCAGATAGGCTTCCCCCAAGTGCAGAACCATGGATGGTGGTAGTATGTTGTCATCCACTTCAGTCCTATGTCGATCCAGCCCGACATTTCATACAATATCGAGGATATGCCTCCTATTGGAGTCATGGTTATCATGGACGATTTAACGGGGGAAGAGATGGAAACAGAATGTATTGGGGAAAACATACTCACCGGGGAGTGACACAACTGTTGCTCCAATCCGGAAGGGTTACTCTCCTATAGATAAATATACTGGGTCTTCTCATAACCACCAAGGCATTGGTCCATAGAATATATCCCTACACGGGTAATGAGCTTATCAGAGCTGTCAAACCATGTGACCCATTTGGATCAGTATAAATGATGGAGGTCTATCCCAAGAAAGTAGCGCTTCATCAAAATTTTCTAGATCATTAGTATATAGTTGATTATGTCTTTGCTGAGGGTTCCATAGAGCGACGAACAAACTACAATGATCCTCGAATGGGGCCAAAGGAGCTGGAAATTACCCCCCCCCCAGAAAATTGCCTTTAGGTGAACCTGGCTATCCTGCCCACACAGACATGGTAGAGGCTGGATCTTATAGCAAGATGGTGTTGTATGTGTCAGCAAATCTACCTGAGTGATTTTAAAACCACTAGGACCCAGCTCATGTTCCCCCAGATGATTCGTAGGTCATACCACCAGTCGCTCCATGAGTCGTTGGGATTGATTATCATGGTGAAGATCCCTCCAATGCACATGTGATTAGTGACCCCCATCAGGATAGAAAACACAACCTAGATGATCCCACGGAGACACTCATTTATCATATCATGGCATTTGAAATGCGATAGGTGGAAATCCCACAGGATGGAGAGCCATATCTGGCGTGGGTGGATGATATACCAGCACCTCAGGGTTTTAGAAATCCAACCTTCTCCCACTTTAATAGGATGGGTGACCTGTTGCAGAATCTGGCCCATTTCATTTCAATGTGTGGACCATTGCTGGGAACTCCAGTGTTGTAGGAGGCCACCAAACATTAATGATCCATACAGACATTGGAAGGACCCTCGTTTGTCTAGTATAACCAGCTACCTATGGAGTCAGTAATCAACTGGGATGATCTTCATTGTAATTTTTTTCCATTTTTGTTCCACCACTCTGAAGATGACTATTGCAGACCTCTTCAAGTGAAAGAAGTGGTCTGACGAGCGTTTCACTTAATTTATCGCCTGGTGGAAAAGGCTCACATACTATCTTTACATGACACTAACTCGGGAGAATCTTATGACAATGTGTGTGGGGAAGTAAAAAAAAGAACTTCTACCCTCTTTGATATCACAAAATTACCCTGGATGATTCTGAGACTTCTCTGATAGGGCCTGGCACCTAGACGAAGCCTTGCAGCAGGGCAGCCAGGCACGTCTGTTTCCTCCATAAATTAAGTGAGAAGGGATCCCAAGGAATATCCCACCATAGTGGGACAAATAGAGGCCCATAGAAAACAAGAATTATTACTAGTGGATCCACCTCCACATCCCTGTATAGGGCATCCACTTTAGTCACATCCTCTGGACTAGCAACGTCAACCTTAGAATCTACATTTGCCTCCGCGGACTGTACTGCAACCACCAAGGCGAGATAACTAGGTTCTGCCTCCTTGAAAGACTCCTCCATACCCCCCGTTAGGTTTAGGCTCTCAGATCCCCTTCCCAGATAGAATAATACTGACATACTCATTCAATAAGGCCCACGTCCCCAATTATTTATGATGTTCTTGGAACAAGGGATCATACGGTTTCAAGAGTGCAGGAGACCAGAAGTGGAAGGTCTCACTGATAGCCACAACTATTGGCCCTATCACCAGATCTTGAAGCACACCCATAACAATCCTCATCATTTTAGGATAGGCTTCAAGACTAGGTCGACAACAACATAGTCAAGTTGGGCCTAAATCAAGAACATGTGTCATGTTTATTCATGAATCCTGAGAGCAGCAGTGACAACGATGACGATTGGCTTCAATTTTTCCAACCATTCGCCCCAAATTTATGATGAATGTATGTCTTGTAAGGATGTTTCTCGTGCCCATTTTATTATTCATGCATGCATGAATTGACTAGAGGCTTAATAAGCTACATTTAGTACCTCTGAATCAATGGATCATCCATACTCGTCCTTGAAGAGAAAGCATCAACAACACAATGGAACGAAAATCCCCCTGCTAATGTCGTCATCATCCCATACTCTCGGAACCTCCATTCCTTTAGGGTTAGTGATTCCCCAGAGAATTTTTCCAGTAGTGGAGGATTATTCATATGATATCCAAAGGTACACCTCTGTTAATCTCATAGATCTAGTAATCCACAGCATGATTCATTAAGGTGGGGATCACTATGAGGATCCTCTGAATGTCCCCAATCATCACCATAGTCGATAGAGCTGCAGAACTATGGGTCGTCAGAGTGCCTTAGTCATCACTTATAGATTAGATGTACATGCCACTGAATCTAGACATCTAGCCTAGAGCAGAGATCAACACTCACAAACTTATCATTTGATTTCATCAGGCCCACCTTCACTGATGTTTGTGTTACTGTATTAGGAAGAATCGCCCCAACCATGCCATGATTAGCCACACTCTACTATGGAATGGTCTCCTTCTATGGCCATCATCAGATAGTTACCCTGTAGGATTCCTCCAGCAAGAATTGGGAGATTCCCAACACCATTCTGCCACCACTGCAACTGGCAGGCCTGTCAAACCATTTCTAATAGAGCAACGCCCTGTAAAGAGATTCTCACACCTGGCATTAATGTGTGATTTCTTCAAGAATATTTTATTTATTCAATCATGAAACTATATCCTTGAGGTTATCTTATTCTCAAAGGATATGCGTGATGCCATCATTAAGTCATTAAGAATCCTACTTTACTTTGAGACGGAGGTAGCAGCTGTAGAAGCCTTCCTTGCTGAGGAAGTCGATCATGATGAATTCTAGTCCATTATCTCGTCCTCTAAAAGGGATGGTGGCTCTCTCATACATGCGCACATCCTCCCTTTATACATTAGCGTCCATCATTACGACATGGAGGTTCTTCACTATCTTATCGACACAAGCATTGGGATCATCCTAATCCTGGAACAAACACTGTAAAAAATGACATTGTACGAGGATGATCTATGCCCAAACAACCTAAAAATCCTAGGATATGATAGTAACAAATAGCTATCGGTAATAAAAATTTTCCTAAAGACCCCATTCGGTTATCTGGTAGCCAACAATGAGTATTGGTTGTCCCGTAGGACACCTCCTACAATGCATTGATTGGCATTCCATGGCTTCACCTTCATCCGATAGTACCATCATCGTATCACCAGTGACTAAAGTTCTCTATTAATGGTCTTGTTGGCATATTTCAAGGTGACACATCACCAATTTTCTTTACTGAAGCCTATTATCTTGATGACGGCTATTACAAGAGCATGACAAATATATATAGTCGAATGAGGTTGAGCATTCTGGGGTTGCGACCGACCCATGGACATAACTACATGATGAAAACATCTTTCCAATCCACCCATTGGTGGCTACAACCTCCGACATGGGACAATTCTTCGTTGTTTCTATAATGATTGGGGGTCACAATCACACATCTAAGAGGTTCCAGAATATCACCTCACACTCCAATATGAATCAATATTGGGTTTTCCCAGAGCCCCCCTACATCTCTAAGATAATAGGATGTCCACCCCATGTCAACAAAAATACTCCATACATTATTGTTTCACTAGGCTTGGATAAAACAGATCAATAAAATTACTCATTATTACTTCTATATCATCAAAAATGGCCCCTTGGGACAAAGAATAAATTTGATTAGATTGAAAACATTCATCACTATGGTTTTGGTAGCACGAGAGTCCCCCTATGTAGTGTCCACCACCTCTGAGGTTGGTAATAGTCTCCCATCGGGATCTATCGACTCGGAGGAAACTCCACCCACTTTGTTTCCCATATCAATATGTGAAGAAGAATATCTATTGGATGCTCCTCCCTACTTTGGAGAGGGAGTCTCCACCACGGTGTATGAATTGTTACAAGTGCATCTCGATAGAAAGGCGGATCCAAAGCCCACATTAATATCTACTGCTATTCCTATATAAGAGAAACATTAGTACACAGAATTCCTCAAACTACATTGTGGTGCTTTTCCTTGAACTATAATGAAATGTCGGGGCTATATCCCCATGTATTCATCCACCACCTCGGTCTCCTAGCTAACTGTCTCGTTTTTATGTATCCTACCAGAAATATGCACCTTTTGTATTGTGCCTTGGTCGAGGCTGAAGTTGATAATCTCATCAGAGGGAATTTTTTCAAGGAGGTCCAATACCCCCAAATGGTTAGCCAAAATTGGGCCTATTAGGAGGAAGGATGAATAGATCAGGATCTGTATCAACATTTGGGATCTCAAAAGTCAGTGCCTAAAGGATGGTATTCCATATCATGGGATTAAATTTTTGATTGACTCTATAGATGGGTTCCATACCCTCTACTTCATGGATAGGTACTCTGGGTATAACTATTTCTGAATGGCTCCCATGGACGAAGAGTCTACCTTCTTTCAGGGAACTGAAAGGTACTTTTTGTTATCATGTAATTCCATTCAATTTTAAAAATGTAGTTTCCAACAATCAGTATTCCATACATCTCATATTTATTCTAATCCTTGGGATTTAGTGGAATGATATGCGGATGATCCGGTGGTCAAATCATGACAGCGTCAGAACCATCTAAAATTCCTTGATATTGTTTTTAGCTTCCTCTTTTCTCGCCACCTAACAATGAACCCCTTGAAGTGTGCCTTTAGGGTCACCTCTAGAATATTTCTCAGTTTTTTGATAGATACATGGGCATTGAGATACACTCGGAGAATATCAATTCCATTAACTAGATGTATCCCCAATGAAATATTGAAGATAATCAAGGCTTTCAAATCCACCTAGCCTACAGATGCCGATTCATCTCAAATTTGGCTGAAAATTATAATCTCTTTCCTCACCTCATGAAGAATGGAAATCTGTACCAGTGTGACAAAAAATATCAGATAGCTTTTCAGGAAATCATGTAGTACCTATTTTGGCCTCCAGTCTTGATGTCACCTATCTCAGAAAATCCACTGGTCCATTATGTGATCACCTTTTCACTTTCTATAGTCACCCTTATCACCCAAAAGAACAAAGATGGAGCAGATAATAGTCTCTATTATCTCAACGACATGTTCCATGATATAGAGACCATATAATCCCTTATTGGGAAAAGATGTATTGTAATGGTATTCGTAGTATAGAAGCAGCGACATTACATACAGTACCACGATGTAAAACTGGTGTCCAAAGTAGATCCATTGAAGTACATCCTGAAAAAAACCATGTTGATAGTATATCTAGCTCAGTGGGTAGTGATCCTCCAGCAGTACGAAATTAGGTTTGTTCCTCAGAAGGCTATCAATGGGTAATCATTGGAAGATTATTTCACTACAAATATTTCTCCCACAAACCAGTCACTATGCCTCGATTTTCCTCATGAGGTGATCTTGTCATTAAACCACGCCACCCCGTTATAGATAACTCCATTTGATTGTGCTTCCTGAAGCCCTACCGGCTGAATGCTTAATGTCCCCATACTCAACAGATTCGACTTGGGTGTCATCTTCATTACTCAAGAACAAGATTTTATTTGTTATTCACTATTGCTATCTGAGGGCTATACCAATAATGATGCAGAATACCAAGATTTCATCACTAGCATCGATATGGCCCTAGAGATTTAAATTCTTCACATGCATGTGGATGGTGACTTTGAACTAGTAATCATAAAAATCAACAGTGACTATGTCATTAGAAAGTTATAAATCATACCATAGTTGGAACGCCTCCTCCAACTGATGGCCCAGTTCCCTTCTCGATCAAAAGTTACTCATGTCCTGCGATCCTTGAACCATCGAGTTGACCACATTTCTATCCTAGCTGTATCACTTTTAGTGCACGAATAAGATGGATTTGATTATCCATGTGGAATAATGGAGATTCATCATGCCCATCACTCCAGATGGTAATGACAGCTCGTAGTTAATCTATTATACCACTGGCACCTCCACGTCAGGACCTCCAATTCCACCAAATGTAGTGATTGAGGTGACTCCCAACTGGAGAACCTCATTTTTCGAATAAATACAAATCATTAATCTTTGGGAATATCGATCTGAGTGGAAGAGAATCTGATGACACAGATTATCTTTTACCCTAAAATGTTGTCCCAGTATATAGCAGATTCACTGCAAATGTGAGGTTTATATGATTCGCCACTATTTAATTCAAAGAGATGAGATTTCATATGTAATGCAGGAATTTCATTCCGGTTCATGTGGGGCTCATCAGACTCGGTTGAAACTATATCACCATATCCGGTGGCTATGATATTTTTGGCCCTCCATGATCCGTGACAGGCTCAATTTTTCTATGAGGTTCTATGGTTTCCAAATTCATTCCAGTAATGGGAATTAGCCACTAGAGCCTCTCCACACTACCTAGTACTCTTGGAACATTACAGTCTAGGGACTCGATGTTGTGGGACCATGTCCATCGGCAATAGCTCGCCAATGTTGGTTCATCCTAACCTCCATGGATTTATTTTGAAGGTGGGATGAATAAGTTCCACTCAAGGAGGTTATGGCATGTTTTATCATGGAATTTGTGATCTCTAATATCATCTATCGGTTCAGAGTCCCCCATGAGGTCCTCACTGATAATGAAACAAACATATAGTGGGTGAGTTGATGAAATTATACGCTAATTACAATATTCTTTCTAATGATACCCATTCTATATCTCACATGTAAATGGGAATATCTAGGAGTTCAACAAAACCCTCTTTATCATTCTGCAATAAAATGGTTTTTCATTACAATAATAGTTGGCCAAACATTCTCCCCAACTCTCTCAAGGATTATCTGATGACAACTCATAATTCCTCACAGGTGACCTCAAACTCCATGGAGTACAGAACAGAGTACATCCCAACGATCAAGATTCACTTTCCTTCATTACGGGAAACTTTATACGATTAGCGAGCACAAGATAAATTGGCTGAAACACATCTTAGAGAATTTGGAAGAACATTATGGGAAGAGGCTTCGTTCCCTACACAATTTGGAGAGGCATCAGAATATGATAGGTAGATAATTCAACATGATTGCTCGCCTCCACACTTTCTTGCATGGTGACTTTGTGTTGGCCTTGAGAACACCAATGTTACCTAGATGAAAACCACACGAATTGAAGACCAAATGGGACAGACCCTACATCATTCACAAGGTTTAACCAAATGAATTATACTCTATGATGACCCTAGGTTGAGAGTGTATAACTCCTCCCATCAATGCCATATTCTTAATGAAATACTTTTCTTGAGAACCACTGGCATACATGACCATAAACTGTATGTCATCTAACATGACTATAAACTATTGGCGGTCCTTCATGACCTTTAACTATCCCATCCTACATGACCATAAACAGTACGTCATCCCACAAGATGTTAAACTGTAGACTGTCCTACATGACCTTAAAATGGTTGGTCCAACATGACATTAAATTGTATGTATCCCCACACAATGTTAAACTGTAGACGGTCCTACCAAAACATAAACTATCAGGCCCAAGATGAATTTTAACATTCTTGTCCAGGAAGACATTAAACTAAATTTCTAGAACTACGTTTGGCTGGATTCACATCTTTATGGGATATGTAGGAATGCCCAGATGACTTGTCTTAGAGTCCATCCTAAACAATTCTATTTGTCTATCCCCCTGGGGTGTAGATATCTTGGAGGATCCCACATATTGTACTGTAGGAATATTGTGCCCCACTCATGTTGGGATTGTGATGATTGCAACCTGTGCTCTTCACCATTATTCAATCCATCCATGTCCTCACTACAAGACACTAAAATGCATGGACCTTTTTCAAACTATGTATGGAATGATTCCACCTTATGGGAAATGTAGGAAGGCTTGGACATTTCTTCTGTTGGACCAGGATAAAATTCAATGATCCCCCTTATGGTCATTGTACATGGTGTGGGTAAAACGATTTCCTTCATTCCCTCTTTTTTAATCACGATCACACTATGTATTCCCCTTATTGGAGATTCCATAGTCTTTCAACTTCATTTTTGACATTTAACTACACAGGCATATTCATGATTTGGTCATCCCCCCGATTTGGGGTATTGATTACATATCACATCTAAAAGGATCTCAAACTGGCATGGATTCTTGGCTGAGGGGATCTCCTAACATATCATGCCAATGTCCTCAAGGATCTCGAAAGAATGGTTGATACATGTCCTGGGTTACGAATATGGTTAGTGGTCACCACCCAATTTTTATTCCCATTTACGGTCAGACAATATGGATGTTGTGTTTTCAACATAGTCAACATCCATCCTCCATCATTGCCTCTACCCATATAAGAATCAAATGTTGTGTGCAATGATTCTTTTTTGTCCTGTTACATCCTCAATCATCCACCCACCTTGGGTAGGGATATTGATATGGTCGGGACAGACCTTGAATGATATTCTTCCCTCATTTCAAAACAATTATGTGTTGGGGGAGAGCCTGCAGTAATTACTTCTTTCCAACACCGTGTATTTCTCATTTGGGCTTAGGAGCTTTGGTAGGGATGTACTCACATAAAGGGTCATGTGTCTATGGTTGGATTTGACTTCTCATCTCAGGTCCCATGACCATTCTGGACACTGGACTACGTTCTCATTTAGGATTGCACTGTAAATTATAGACTCCATATCCTCATTCATGTTAGACTATTATTTTCCAGGGAGTACATAACCCTTCGAGACATCCCTTCATCATACATACATCCTTACCACATGATGTTAAACTACATGGCATTTTCAGAAGTAGTGTGGCTTTTTTCCCATCCACATGGGTTACATACGATCTCCCAGACCTCTTGTCATCTGGTCTATATATGGTTCATGGAATCACCCTCTCTCTCTTGGTATCGCCTTGGCATGAGTCCTTCTAGGGGGAGAGTGCATGGTCTGGTATGGGCTTACGTATTCCTTCACATCGTGTTTTCAATAGTTATGTGACATAACTCCTCCCTCTTTGGCAGTTTACTAATGGGCCAGGGGTCACTCTGGTTTAGGACCTAGTGTTTTGGATTCTACCCAGACATGCTCTCGCCAATTTCTCAGGCATCGTGTTTCCATTCATTTGGACTTTCACCATATTTCACATCTAAATGGACACAAAAAAGACATTGATGCTTAACCCAAGGTCTCTCTTAACAATTCAGTCAAACGTCCTTGAGAATCTTGATTAGAATATTGATACAAGCCCAGCATTGCGAATATTTTAATTTGTAGAAACTCAATTTTCATTCCCATTTTCAGGTCACATGAATGGATGTTGTGTTTTGAATGCAATAAATAGTTACCCACCATCATCACACGACCCCCACCAAGCCCTAAATTTTGGTCACATGACCACATAATTTTGAAATTTATCATGTTCAAGTGGAATTTCGACACTCTTGGTGTTATCCCTCCGTGGACGTGCACGCGTTGGATGGACAAGCCATGACGAGGCAACATTCGAGGCTCCACCCAATTTTCTCCATTTCAGGCATTCGAAGTGTTTCAAAGTCCTTATGCACACTTGTTTTCCACATTGATTGTAGCTCATGAGGTCTTAGGGATTGGATCGATGGATGTGCCTGATTGAAAGAGTTTCTCTTTTCACTGGTCTGTACTCTAAGACCATAAACAATGATCTCCTTCTACGCACATTATGTAAGGTACCTATGAACTACATCTATATTATTCCAAAGTTCATGGGATATTTATGACCACCATGAATATTGTCTTCGAGTCCAGCTCAGTTTCCACTCATTACCCCTATTGTTTGGCCTTTTGGCACTTACATTCACGGAACTGTGTGGTGTGGTGTGGACAATGTCTTTATACACATCGGGGGTGATTTATCAAGCTACACACATCCCCCCCTAAAACTCATTTATTCTTAATATGTACAAACCAATTGACATTAAACTATGCTGCCTAGTCCCATAAGACTTTAAACTATTATGTCTTTACATTGAGACATTAAAGTGTAGGATTTGGTCATATCATATGACCCTAACATGTGACATTATCATCCTATACGCACAAAGAAATAACGGCGCCACATTTTGATGTCCTACATCAAGAGTAAATCATATTTTTTATTAGTTCCCACCATACCATTTATCAACTCATCCATATGGCCTGATTCTTGTGGTGACCCTTGGTTTATCCATCCCAGGTCAGTCGCTTCAGAAGAAAACAAATATTCATTTTAAATGATAAATAAGATTTATCAAATGCCACTTCTTTTGGTGTGTTGCCTAGACCTGCATGGCCTTATTATCACTGACACTTGTATGATACCATTCCATTTCTAGAAATATGTAGGGCATGATCCCCGTTATCATGGGGTACATAGGAATTCCTACACAATTATCTTTAGGGCTAGCTTAACATTCACCTTTTGACCCTTGACATAAAAGATTCTCGGGGACCACATTGTGGTATGGGATTATATCTTCATTAACGTCGGGTATAATACTTACCAAACCATGTGTATCCCTCACTCCATTACATATGTGTTCTGAGCTGTATGACTATAAACTATGACTACACCACAACCATGACGCAATATGTTAAACAACATGACATTTTCGAGTAATATTAATGGCATGATTCTCATCCTCAAGGAATACATAGGAACACCGAAAAATCACTTCTTCGTGTCTAGCTCTACTAATCATAAATCTTTTCCCTTTTCGGGACCCTTGGACTGAATACTATTTGGGAACACAAAATAATATGGAATCATACTTTTCTCATTCCTTCCGGGATATATACCGTGTTGTGTGTTCTGATACGAATATACCATGTCCTCAATGTATGACTATAAAATCCAACTCTACCAAGAACAAGTTCACGATTCCCTATGATAGCAGGGGATGCGTCTTCCTCATCCCTAGAGAGGTTCAATTTGGATGTAAATTTGGTATCCGATCCAATGTATGCACTCACCTAATGTGTTTTCATCAGCGTCACATAGCTTTAGGAGTGCTAGACTCTATTAGAACAACAAATCACTACACCATATATGCTTTGTGAACCATTTATTTCAATCCTCATCCACTTTCATTTTTTAAGGAACCCCCTAAAAGTATAGCTGCACTGCTTATGGCTCGCCTACGATCCCGGACTGAGGTTCTGGAAAACCAAAAGATGAAATTAGAAGTCCGGCCTGTGTTTCGAACATGGTCAACTATCTTCCATCATTTGTTGTCCCAATATTAGGCTAACATAGTAGGGATTCAATTTTTCGAACATTGGTCAATTTTTTCCTTCATTATCACACCACCCCCATAGTGTTCTGAATTTTGGGTATCGTTATTCACACTTTCTACTCCCCCATGTTTGGATTGATTCTAACACCCCAAGCACTGACACGTTCATGTACTAGAGTGTATTTGGGAAAAAGGAAATATGACTATTCTATGAACTCTGTCCCCCCGACATGCCTCTCTATTTCCTCCCATAAATTTGTATTTGTTGTTTAAATCTCGGATTCCCGAAACATGGTCAGCACTCTTATATTTGGATGGAATAAGGATGTGTTTGTCCCTGGATTCTAGCATCGGGCCCAATGCATGTGTGCTCAGAGATTGATCGCTCGATATTTCACAAATTTAATGGGTATGTAGTAGACCAAAAAAATAATGGAACCCACCAATGAATAAAAAATAAAAATAGATAAGAATTAATGTGAATTATTTTATATACATAAGTTAAAGCTTTGAAGGATCGTCCCATCCCATCGATGGTTTTACCTCTTCAATGGCGAGTTTTAGATCCTCCACCCTTCGGATAATGGCATTCATGATCCGTTATTGCATGTTAAGCTCGTGTTCCTCTTTCTTTGGTGAGAGGGAATTGTTCATCGACCATGTTATTGGACCTATCTTCATTAGCTTGGATAGTGTCCATATCTTAATAGGTGTTCTTCATCCGTTCTTTAGACCAAACCTTCTGGGCCTTTATGCATGATATGATCACCGAATATTCCTCAAGGAAATCATACTGGTCATTTTCCCGTGTACATGAATGATATAATTCATTCTCAGCCTCCTGGGCCCTTTGAATTTTTACATACCTTTTTGAACTGCTCGCCGTCACTAAGACCACATAAGTCCTCCCATACCCTCTCAGCAAGGTAATCCCAAATAAGCGCATGAGGGGAATGGTAATTTACTCCTCTAGTGAATATTTTCCACAACCTGGTACGAATACTCCCCATCTGATCTACCCATTGCATCTAGAAGTTCTGCATGATAAAGCATTAGATCAACTTCCTTGATCCTCAATGAAGGAACTTCATGTACTCCTCGTCAGAGGCAGTTTCGTCCAGATCTAGTGGGTCAGTATGTTCATATTTGGGAAACACGCCCAATTGATCAATATCATGGTCTTCTATGAGTTGGCCCTCATCACTAGATTCCACTTCCATGATGTTCATCCAATCTATCGTAATATATGTCCCACTAGTGAAATCAGCCTCTGTCATTTTCCATTTAGAGGGAACTGTGGCTTGGTCTACTAGAGTGATCAATGTGGCAGGGAGAGGCACCGTGATTTTATGTAGAGCCTTGAATCATCTAGCCATATGCTTTATTATAGTACACATCATCCAAGAAACTGTGTCTGTAAAGGTCGTGTTAACCAGTTCAACCGACAATATGATGAGTATAGTTCGGGAGTGTGAGGCTCACCTTGGTATCCCCTTGGTCTTGCATCAATTCTACCATCACTAGTAGGATGAGACACAACCCCCCATTTATGAATGCAGCCTCTGAGGATTCTAAGAATGTCACCCCTGATTCCCCAACATCACTGGATTCTTCCACCACCATCTCCTCAGTTGCAACCCCTCGTGTTAGGTCGTCAATGACTGACACACCCTCATTCTCACAAGTGAGGGTGGATGATTGAATGTTCTTTTGCACAAACATTTGTTAGATAAGATAAGAGGAAAATATAGGGATCACATCAGTGAATGTAATGGAAGTGGACATTTACTTCAAATGACATGTAAAACTCTCCCAAGGAGATTCCCCACGAGGCTGGTATCTTGCATTCTTTAGGAGAGGCTTCCCTAGAGGTCCCTTCCATTACTTGATTGGGGTCTTCCTTGTTGGATTCTTCTGGGCACAATTCTTGTGAATTTATAGGATAGGGGAAGCGCTTTGGTAGTTGGGTTTCCATAAACACTTTCAGAGTGGTCATGTTCAGCAACACCATAGCCAGGTGCAACATTGGCCACCTATCGTCGTGAGAATGTATTACTCCCACTAGCACCATTGATAATTTTCTCCCCTCAGTATGAGTAGCATTGAATCCTCCATTCAAAAAGATGATCTACCCCAGCAATATCTTATGCGTGTTCAGATTCATCCATAATCTGTTGATGACATGGTTTTGTTTTCTCTTTTCCTAGTCCTTCCGTGCCTCTGGGAAGATGACAGCTGAAGGGATTGATACTAAGTGCAGTTTTTTTAGGACCATTAGGGGTGATTCTGTTAAAGCCTCATGATGACTCGCCTCCCTCCTATGTCCTTCTACATGGAGCCACATACCCTGGCATTGTCCCCTCGACATCATCTTCCCCATTCAACACCGCCCCTGTTATTTTGGTTTTGTGGCCTACCACTCCAGCTGTCACAACTTCACTACCTAGGAATGTGTCTACACCACCTTCTTGGGGTCCCCACATCGCCACTGTTTGGATTTGTGGTGTTGGAACCACCTTGCTAGCCTAGATGGTCACTTTCTTCATCATCTTTGTATGGTAGGTAGCCTCCCATCATTTTTCATACATGTGGACCCATCCGAATGCAATATTGGATGGGGGAATCTTGTTCAACATCCTCTTGTCCTCCATTATAAACATATTTAAAAGTAGTCGCATCATATATGGGTAATTCTTATGGCTCACAGTCATATACACTCATGTAGTCAGCCTCTATATGCATTATAACTATCGGGAAATTGGTGTATGGTGTATGGTAACACATATGGGTTCTCAATCCACTCATGCCACCTAGACACCAACTTGAATGGATAGTTTATATGACCAATTCTCTATCATATATGTTTCGTTTTCGGAATAGGCTCTGGTTGGCACAGAAAATGGATGAAAGATGAACTGTTCTTCTCACCACATTTTACCCACCATGGTTACGACATTTAGCTTCAACGTGGGGCTCCCCGCAATGTTCAAAATCATTGGGCATGAATTTATCCTCGAAAAATAAATGGGATTGGGGTATTCATAACTCCCCATGTGCATTGTGATACATCTATACAAAAAATGTATTGGCTAACATACTCACAGAATCCAATGTCCCTCACTAACAATCCAGAAAAAATGGTACAATTTTTCCAGCATTGGTATGGCTAGGTTGTTGCTATTATCGCAGGCCTGCTGACCCACAACGATAAATGTGGTTTGACTCAACCCCATGTGGGCATCACATACTAGTAATATCACCCCACATATCAGCAGTGAGATAAAACATGAAGTTCTGACTATAGGTTGCTGCTCTATCGTGACACGGTGTCCCCAAAACATCCATTGGATGTCTTTTAGGGTCCACCAGTAGGAAACCTATTTTCCTTGCAGATCTACTTGCGGACAAATAGGGGGCCTCACCGATAGTGTCTCTTTTTTGAAGTGGAAATATGTGAAGTAGCAAACCCATTCCATGATGTAGATGTCTTGGGTGTTCTTTTGTCCACATCTATGCATGTCGTAGGTATCCAAAATGCCAACACCAAAGGTGTCATTTTCTCTCCATCTCCCCAATAATTTTTGGTAGGGAGGAATGCGTCATACATTCCCCCTGGGATGGGGATGCTAGTAATATCTTAGAGGTCCCAATGGATAATTACAACCTCCTCGTGATGCAGGTGGAAAGTGTTGTTATCTGGGGACAAATGGATTAAAACTCTAGTATAAATTATTTCATATGGGAGATGCTAAATTGGGATTCCCATGCTACTTCATACTGGGCAACCCTCTACAAAACATTCCTGAACTCCTCACAGGTTGTGCATGCTGAGTAGGCCCATGCCTAGTTGTATCTAATGTTTCCATCATGGATCATGTCCCATCTCGTGATCCACCCCTAGTCTTGATTTCCAATTATGACCTTGAGGATCATCGTATATAAGGTTGGGGACGTCTCTGGCTCCAATGCCCTGCCATCGATGCTATTGACGAGATTGTATAAGTAATGAATTGTAACCAGGGTATGATATTTCCAAATTAGTCAATCTGCAACCCTATGCCATAGATATTGCATAGGGTTCCCCCTGAACCAATAGGCTTCTTCATCTCTTCTAGTGTAAGGAATAAATCCCTCATCCTGCAAACAAAAACCATATAATGGAAAATGACTTCACATTGTAAATTATTTTTCCACCCCTGTCAGGTGCTTTGTAAACGATGTATGATCAGAATTACTCTAGATGTACACACCTATTTTTGGTTCATTTTCCTTGGACTCCCTCTGGGCGGGAACAACATGAACCTCTAATGCGGCCTCCCGAGCAGCCATTGAATTGACAGATATTGGAACATATTCTTTTGGGAATGACAACACTCACACAGACCCTCCGTGAGGTCACTTTGTGAAGAATTTCACTTACTTCTTCATTTCACGAAGAGAAATGGGGGTTCGTATCGCGTTTCAAAGAATATACTGGTTCACGATACTCTGGTTAGACAAAAAATCGTTTTCGAAGAACCGCACCATAGAATATTGTGGGGGCCACTCTCCTATTTGGGAGAAGTCAGCCGAAGGAAACAAGATTATCAGTAGGTCAGGTCGGCAACAACGGATGCGGGTCTTCCATGGTGGGCAGCAGCTAACATTGAAGTAGCCGGTAAGGAAGAGTTCTTCAGTAGATAATATACCCTAACAACTAGAGAAATATGAATCTTTCTTCCTCTATTTAACAGGAATCATTCCCTGTTATGTAAGGTGTGAGATCTATGTGTGTTTATCTGTAATCATTGAGTGATCCTCTGATGATAATAGAGAGAATAAAACACCCCTTGTTTAACACGTGGTCATAGGCAACTCTCCGAACCGCGTTAAATCATTGTGTTTCTCCCTTTAATCTTGTTTTTGTATGTTCTAGGTACGACGCACCTCCACTGTGCCCCAATAAGTGGTATCAGAGGGGATTTGGAGCGAACAGAGGTGAACAGGCGCAGCACAGGTGAATTTTCTGGTGGCTGGAAAATTGAAAGTGGTTGGAAAATTTTTTCGAGTCCAGATCCGTGAAGATGGTGGCGAGATGATTCCAACGGCACAAGCGACATTAAAAACGGAGTTGAAACGAGTATGGTAGGATCGATCAATGTTTAGTCAAACTCATGGGTGAACAGTACACTCGTTCCAGAGAAGACGACACTGTTCATGCCACTGGCATCTATTCTAGCATGTTTTCGGCATGCCACGTCAGCGCCACGTCAGTGCCACGTCAGTGGGTGATCTGGACTATTGAACTTGTTTTGACCATATCTCGGTCAATTGGTGTCTGATTTTGGTGATCCAGTAGTTGATTCTAGTGATTTAGACTATTCCAAATGCATCTGTATGGTTAGCTTTTTGAAATTAGAAATATATCAGGTGGTTACATAAGGTTGTGACATTGATGGTGGTGATCGCATTTTGCGATATCGACGATGGCAGGTGGCAGAGCACAACCAAGATTTGATATCGATATGTTCGATGGTCGAAATAATTTCATCATGTGGAAAAGAATGGAGAATGATCTTTTGGTGCAGCAGTGCATGTTCAGACCGTTGATCGGAGAAAATCCCATGACAATTAGTACTGATGATTGGGAAGAACTCGAGATGCGGGTCTTCAAAAAAATTCAGATATGTCTGTAAAATGAGGTAAAGTACTCAGTGTTGGACGAGACATCACTGAAGGAGATCTTGTAAAAGTTGGAGCAGCGATATATGGCGAAGTCGCCGACAAACACATTTTCCTTGAAAATGAAACAGTACCAGTTGCGAAAGGACTATGGGAAAAATTTGTTGGATCACACCAACAAATTTAACAAGATCATGACGCAGTTATTGGGGATCGGTGTGAATGCTGGAGAGGAAGATAAAGTGATTTTTCTTTTATCATCTCTATGAAGCTCATTTGATGGTATTGTGACTGCATTGCTCGTGGGGAAGGAGACATTGAAGTTGGACGATGTGATGGCGTCGCTTCAAGATTCAGAGGCATTCTGATGGCCCGTGACACATTCAAGAGAGAAAATCATGGTGATGCAAGATGATCAACGTGGCAGGAGATGACATCGGAAGTAAAAAAGGTAAATAATGGCGGCCAATGTCAATAGGGCGTGATCCAAGTGAAATCATGTGTTTTTGGTGCTAGAATAAGGTTCACTATAATAGTGATTGCGGGAGAACGCAAAAGATACATTTTTGGGAAGAAGTTAGTTGAAGAAGGGGATGTGATCATCACAGGATTATCAGTAGATGATGAAATCTGCGTGACAACGTGAAGTTTTCACTCAGATGAGAGAGTTGATCATGATGAAGTTCAGTGTCATTACTATAAACGATACAGTCACATGATGTGGGAATGCCTATTTCTAAAGAGGAAGAACGAACTAGCTCAAATTCCAATGGAAGATGGATGAGTTATGGATTCTGGGATCACATCACACATATTTACAACAAGAGGTACATTTGATACTTTTCACCAGGTGTGAGACTTAGTGAGACTTGGTGATGGGTCAACATGCGAGGTTCGAGGAGTCGGGATAGTGAAATTGAAGACACTCAATGGAGGAGTATGAAAACTGGTTGACATGAAATTTTTTTTGAGGATGAGACAGAACATGATATCATTGAGTTGGCTCGATGTGAGAGGGTTCAAGATTTCCATAGCTGGTGGAGTGATGGATGTCTCACATTGGGATGCATCGAAGCTTACTGGGAAGGATTATCAAGGGTTTTATCATTTGATGGAGACCACAGTCATCCTAATATTGAATAAATACGATGGAAGTGCCACGTCATCTGGCATGAAGAAGCATGTTCGATTTGATGATGATATTTTCGACACCTACAAGGAGACTTCAGGTTATGTTTCTACCCCAAATTGGTCATGAGGAAGATAAATATTGTGATATATATCCTTATGACAATAACAAACCTCAACAATGGGCATCAGAAATAACAAATTATCATGCACCTGTCCATTGTTTCTAAGGTCATAGTTAATTTGTTTGAATAATTTTCAATTCCTTGCTTCTCTATTAAAGACAATTTCAAGGTCTGGCTACTAATTGATGATAACATAAGAATAATTAATTTTGGTTTCAATACCATTTCTGAATAATTTTATGAAATTTTTGAAAGTGAAGTTGAAGCACAAACTATGAAAGTAGATGTAGGAGAGTCATCCCTGATAGCTCAGAAGAAGTGAAAGGAAAAATGAACCAAAACCAAAGATTAGCCTATAGTTCCAGAAACTCACGCATCTCCACCATTGACAAAAAAGAAACATAAATTCCCTGTTGAATTGTTAGCATAATGGAAGGAACAAAAGAAGAATAAAAAATTTGGAGATCTACGTTTCACCCTACATATTTTTGATGCAAAATCCATGAAAATTCAAGTTGATGAAGATTATTAAAGGCTATATAAATAAAACATTCTCAAATAGAAATTTTCTGAAATTGGGATAGTTTATACACTTCTCAAGGATACTGGGAAAGTCTCTGAACATTTGATGGTACTGGAAACATTTCTCCCACAACTAGTAACTATAGAGACTATAGGAAATATATTTAAAATTCTAGTACATGAAGTCCATGAAAAAATAGTTCAGGAGAATGAAATAGATGAATAATAAGATGAAAAAGAAGATGCATGTTATGATGTTTTAATGAATGTGAAATAATATCACCTAAAGAGAAGTCCTTTTGAGAATATGTCGATCCAGACATCATAGAACGATTCAACCATGATGATTTCTAAAGAGAAAATGGATGAGAAATGAGAAGATATATAAGAAACTACTTATGATGAATGTATAAATATTGACTTCATCCAACCAAATCTTCTTAAGAGTGATTTTGAGAAAGAATTGGTTTATGAATATAAAATATTCCAAAATTAAAATAGTGATCATGAATCTTCGAAGGATAAGGAGGCAATTTCCAAGGTTGAAAAATTAATACAAGTGGTTGATGGTACACCTATGAAGGCTATGGTCGTTAATAAGGAGTTGGTGGTTCATCCTATAGGAAGGATGAATAGATATCCAAATAATCATCTCTTGTAGGGGAATCAGATTTTGAATCATCATCCAGGGGTCAGAATTTCATGGTACAGTCTCTAAAGATGTTAGCAAACTCTATTCCTCTGATTCCTAGCATTTACTTTTGGTGAGAGTTTCTTCAAAAAACTTTTAAGGAAAAGAAGTATTAAGTAACCATGCTCATGGAGAATTCATCATGATTCTGGAAGATTTGAAAAAATTCTTTATTAAAATTTTTTCTAATAGGAAATAAAATATGGAAATTAAAAAGTGATCTAAAAGAATGATTGAAGAATTGATAGATCATGATTACTTCCAATATTTAGTAAATGATTCTTTTGATATGTTTTATTATAGGATAAAAAATCTTACAAAACTTTTTACAAAGAATATGAACATTGAGAATAAAACATGGAAGCAAGAACATAATGATATTAATGGGATTTTGAATTTAGTTACTTTATATTTAAAGAGACAAATAGAACTCATGTATATTTGTGAGAAAAATTCAACAAACAAGAGGACATAGTGAAGTATAAAAATTAATTTCTAAAAAATCAAGAAGAATTGATGAAGGCTCTAGAAATGAAAAATCAGGATTAGGAATAGTTGGTCAAATGTGTTGAGGAAGATCATAAGGATCTCAATATGTTGATGTCTACCTTGAGGAAAATCATTCTAAAGGAAAAGTACGATGATTGATTTTCATGTCATTGAGATCATTTGTTGTATTTCATTCCTTTGTATCAATTTTTCATATTGTAATGAATTTTTATTTTCCTTCCTTGGTTTTAGTTTATATTATTATAATCTTTCAGGTACCATTGTTTTCATTAACTCTATTTATTTTTGAAAATCCAAAATAGGGGGAAATAATGATCAAATGAATACTATGTATATTGAAGATAATGCACAATGTCATTGTCTGTTTATGTTTGGGGGAATATACTTAATGAATAATTTCCTATGAATGAAAAATGAAAATTTATCTCTGGGATTCAAGATTATGATCATTACAGATTTCAAATCCTTAGGGGGAGTTATTGTTATTCATCCTGATTGAAAAAAAATGTGAGATAAGTTTTTATATTAAAATTACATAAAGAAAATTCTTAGTCCTTATATTCATATTTAAATGGTTGTTTGTGATTTAAAAAAATGGGGAGATTGTTGAATCAATAAGGTTACCTTATGACCTTTCAATACCTATGTGTTTTTAAAATCAAAAATATTTTATTTTAAATAAAATTATCTTTATATAAGGATTATTTTATTAATGAAAATTTATCTTCTCCTAAGAAATTTTTATCTTTACCTTTTTTTTCATTGCCATGTTTTTTAACCTCTCAAAACCAAACTAATTTTATTAATATTTTAAAAATTTAAAATTTTTATCTAAGACCTAGGAATCATTATAGTTACTTGGATATAAAGTATTTTTATTTTAGACTCCAAATTCACTGATATTCAGACGCTGAATTCTCTAAAAAGTGTTCTAGTAATTTTTTAAAATTTAGACTCCATATTCTCTAAAATTCCAACACCGAATTCTTAATAATAAAAGCTCGGAATTCGTTATAATCTGGAATAAATATTCGTCAGAATTGTGAATCTAAAATCATTATAATTACGTCTCTGAATTCCTCAGAATTTAGACACCAAAATACTCATAACTCAGACACAAATGTTATTATAATTAACACTTGGAATTATTTGGAAAACATAACATTAATTTACTTGTATTTTATAATCCAATTGTTAAATATTTTAGACTAAATTCAATTTTTCCATAGATTCCTGAAATTCGTATTTACTTAAGCTAATTAATTTTTTATTACACATGCTTCTTTAATTATTAAATGATGTCCTACAATTACTTTATATCATACTATTGACTACGTGACATGTGTGATGGTCCCTCCTAGATTTAAGATAATATATGAAAATTAGTGGCGGGATCTGAGTTAATTTTTTTAAATAGATGCTCATTTAAACGACCTCATAATAATTCAAGGATCTTAGATATTAGATGTTGTGAATTTATTTATAAAGAGATAAAGACTCTCATTCCTTGTGCATTTCATGAACATCTTGTTTAGCAGTATACATTTTGATTAGATTTCTTTATGTGAATCTGATTGTTGCATAGAACAATTGTGGGAATCCAAGGATAAGAAGGTAGAGGTATTAGCTTCATTAATGTTCAAGGTATTCCGGTGATAGGAAGTCAAAGGTTCTGACTACCTTATTATTCAATGACTTGTATGGATAGTAGGATAGATTCCAATATTCTGACAGAGGTCTTACCCTGGTGTGGGTATGAATGTCTTTATTAAATGTATAAATCATGGTACTTTTATCCAAGGTTGTTGGATACCCTACTATATGGGATAAAATATTTTCTACATGTTAGTTGTTTTTTATTCATGTTTTATTTCCACTGTATCTGGACAATGAATGATATTATAACTTTATTATACATTCTTGTATATTTAATTTATCTAATAAATAATATTCTATAAACATTAATGTAGAATCATTCTCTAATAATGTTTTTCTTCAGTTTCTCCTCTTGATTCATATTTTCAGATGCTAAGAAATTTTATTTCATAGTAATGAAAATAAAGAGGCTTTGTGAATTTACTTTGCTTAATTTTGTTATACTATGTTTTCCTTAAGGATGAAAGTGAATGTTTTAAACATGTAATTCACCCTCCGTCTAGTAATTGGTCCTCTATATACAATATTTCATTCCTACATTATAGTGTTATGGATGATTATTTTTAGAGGGACTACACAAAATTATATATTTCAGATTATGCATATTTATGAATAATATATCAATAAAGGTATGGAATAGAGAATAATGTTCATGGAAATTTTATAACCATTAAAAATAAAATAATTGAAATAGGGAAGTATAAGAGATTAATTTTTTCACGAGACACCCCAAAAAATTTAAGGCCATAATGTTGTTTATGTTGTAGTACATTACCATAAAAGTTAGTATAAATCATTTCTATCATAAAATATTTCTTTATTGACTAGCTCTCAATAATATACATTATGGAAGTGGTATATTTTAATGGAGTACCACATTATATTATAAAGTATTGTGGTGTGAGGTTTACATATATGGTCATGAGAATTTTTAAATAATTATTGAATTTATAGATTCATTTCACTACTTTTGATCATCCTAATATAGATGATCAGTTTTTTAAAACCATTAAAATCATCGAAGATATGTTGATTCCTTGTTCAATGTGATATTATTTTTTAGGGAAAAAAGCATCATTTAATCAATTTTTATTTCAACAATATCATTAACTTGAGATTTCATATAGATTCATATGAAGCTCTGTATGTATGGAATGCATATCTCTAACATGCTGATATAATGTAAGATAAATAATGATATTGGGAACTGAGATAGCTTTGAAATAGAAGAGAATTTTAGAAACATTTTGAATCGCATTATCAAAAATCAGATTCCACATATATGGTTTTTTGATAATCATTATTGAAATATAAAATTTTAATTTTGGGAGAAATTATTTCAATGATTTTATATATAGAAGAAGGATATAGGACTCTAAAAGAAGATAAATGTGATCCCATTGTATGTGATCACATTTAATTTATTATATCAAGTATAGAAAATTTCTAATTTTTTAGAACTTCCAGTAAACCTCCCTCAAGTTCATAATGTGATCCTTGACTATCAGTTGAGTAAGTACATACCTAATCCTTTACAAGTACTGTACTCAAAGAATTTACTTCTAGAGTCTAATTTCTCAAATTAAGGAAAAATCGTAGAAATCATAGATCTTGGTGACAATGTTCTATATGAAATACAACTCATCAAGATATATTTAACCAGATAAACAATAAATTAAATGTAGAGATATGAGAACCCGTGTAAGTAATCAAATAAAAATATCCTATTTTTTCATCAGAGTTATTAGCTTTCAAGGGAAAAGTCTTTTTAAATAATTTATAATTTAACACCAAATGATTTTATAATATAGTTATCTATAAATAATTTTTTATTTGATATAATTATTCACACACAACATTAAGAATAAAAGAGATGTGATATACTATTAAAACATTATTATTTAATGTGAATGTGATCACATAACTATTGGATTTCCCGACATGAATAAGACTGAAAAAATTATGAAAAATTCATGGATAACACTTGTCTAGAATTAAATATTTATCTATCAATATAATATATATGAAAATAAAATTTATTTCAAACTAATGGAGAAATGTTTCTAAAGAGAATTATTTTTATTGACAATTTATATTTTTTTTGTAAATAAAATTATACACTATAGTTGAATTATATTAGTAAAATATATAAAATATATTTTTTTAATCATCAAAATTCCAATAATGTTTTATAGGGCTTGTATATGAAAAAATAAGGGTTTTTTCTTAAAATGTGGTTATAAAAAAATTATTGAGTTCTGTGCACTTATTTTAAACGGAATTTGTACCAATTATATTAATTTAATCAATTAAAATTGATTTAATTATTGGAATTATTTTATTTAGAATTTCTAAATTAGGACTATTTTATTCATTGTAAATATGAATAGTATCCTTGGTAGATATATTCCATCTTAGCAGTGTTCAAATAAGTAAAACAAGGTTAAAATAATTTTATAATGTTTTAAAATTTCAATAATATTTTTATTTATCCTCTTAGATGAATGTAGTTAGACCATTTTCTTCCATGTATTGAAAATATAGACATTTTGTTCCATTTTCAAGGACTATGGTTTTTATATTATTTTATGAAAATACTAAATACAAGATGTCACAATATAGGCATTGAAATCTCTAAAATATATAAATATTGATAAAAATATGTCATGTTTATTTCAAAAAATATATTTTCAAAATATTTTGTTTAATTTTATTTATTTGTGGTTTATTAATTAACCTACAATATTATTCAATTACAAAACATTATATAATAAATTAATATAGAAATAAATTAAATGAGTTTTAAAATAATAAATTTAAAAAATATTTGATGAATTATTATGTTACATGAATGTTATATAAGAATAGTATATATTTTGGTTATGTGAAATTTCTATATTTAAATTCATCTCCTACTAGTTTCCTTTCAATGTCAAAGTAAAAGAATATTTACAAATATGATTAATGATAGTTTGTGATAAAAAGAATTTAAAAAATGATTTAAAATAAATAATAATCATATATTAATCGAAATAAATGGGTTATAGTTTAACATATAATCCATTTTCCATTTATTTTCCATTTATTCTTTGATGATAACATCCTTGACACTTAAATAGTATGAAATTTTTTTGTCAAGATATTTATCAAAAAGGATCAACGATGGTTAAAACTAAGAGATAATAGTTAATATATAAAATAAACATATAAAAAATTAAATATATGAGTGTATTTAAACTCATCCTAATATTATCATTATTTTATAAAAAAAATTATAAATTTTTTCATGAAAATAATTTGATATTAATTTATTAATTTATTTATGTTAAATAGTGATGATCCCATAATTATCAAATGGAATGTATTATCTTTCATTATTCATAATGTTTGAGACTTATATATCTTCCAATACAGACCATAATACCTTCGTATATTTGTTCCCTACATATTAGATCTGATGGTCTTTCCAAAAGGCAATCCTTTGAGGATTATAGTGAAGCCAAATGAGGTTTCTCAATGAAGTGTATTACTCTTAACTAAGCATTATAAATTATATTTGATCTAATACCTCCTAAAAACTAGGGTATATATCATAAAATTATTAAATCATTATCTTATATATAATGAATTTTTATTATGATGATAGAATTACAATTATCCAACATAAAATATGTTGGAAAATGATATTGTCGCTCACATGTATGTTTGAACAACTACATAAAAAATGTGATGGGACTGATTATTTATTAAGTATTTACTATAATGGATATAAGGTCAAATTTAATTCATATATATTATCAATATAAAATTATTTATATTTTAAAAAGGTGAATTATTATTTAACTGACTTTCATTACAGCCATAAAAATGGAAACATTATTCATGCGAACATATAAACTACCATCTCCATAAATAGTGTAATTCAATTTATATTTCAGTATTTTATATATAAATATATATATATGATGAATATGTCTTGTATTTATATCATTGATCAAATTATATAGGTTGTTGAACCATTATTAATGTACAATGACCTAAAATGTAGAACAAAAATATCCTTGAAAAAAAAACTAACATAGGGAAGCAACGATTCTAATAAAGAATAATTAATAAATGGAATTTAAATATTATAATTTGATCATATATTATATTTTAAATATATTTTATGTTCTTTTAAATCTTTTTAATAAATTTTAATTTAAAAATCATGATATAGGAGTTCTTTGGAAGGATGTCGAACCAATGTAATATATTATGGTTATAATGACATTATTTATTACGTCGGTTTATAATTAATTTAATGAGTATGTAATTTTATGATATACCTATCAATAAAATAAATAACATTCTTATACTACACATTATTAGGATTATATTTTTTCCTTTTATTTTTATTCCATTAATTATAACATAATTGTTTTTAGTAAAAATTATATTCATTTCTCTTTTTGATCGATAATTAGTTTTCTTTTATGATTAAATTTTATAAAAACAAAATAAATAATATTTTTAATATTCTATGATGATTTATTTTTCATTTTAGTCATGTTTTATTTTTTACCAAATGTGTCAAAAATCATCTTATTTTTTATAGAAATGGCTATATTTGAATTTATAAAGAAAATGTGCTAGGAATAATTGTTTTATCATACACTATACGAATTTAATTTCCATAATTCATGAAATATTAATTATTTTAGCTTATATTTATGTGTTATCATAGTCTATTTATAAAGAGTATATCCTTAATATTTGGGAAGTAATTGGATTTTCTAATATGTGAATTCAATGTTGAAAGATTATTTTCATCATGAAATGTCCGGTGATCATTTAATTTATGTTTCATAAATGATATCATTAATTGATTTTAATTATTTTTTACAAGGGATATGATCTAATGATACCATAAACATTAATTATTTTGATATATTATTATGATGATGATTTAAGGATGCTTTTGGGAAACCTGATTCATTCCGTGGGTATCATGGGGTCACATAAGTATAATATTATTTATTTGAGGTGTGGGAATGGAATTATATATCCATCAAATGAAAAATGAAAATTTTTATATTTAATTAGATTATAATGAATGTAATGGGGTGTGAACCCAGTTCAACATGGGACAATTTCCATGATGATTCTCTTGGGAGTGAACCTCGACAATTGATACAATGGTTTGGTGAGTAAACCCAATCTTCTATGATAGTTGTGGAAATGATACTTTAGTGCTAAGGAAATTATTTTTTATTATTATATGAATGTTTACACTTATTTTATATTCCATTGTTATTTTCTAATGAATAATGATATTTGATTCCATTATGGTTCATTTCTTGTAAACATCGAATCATTATGCCACGATCATGATTTTAATCTATGATATCCGGGGTAATATTTTTATAATGTTAATATTATGTTATTTTACAATTATGATTATATTATGTTTAATTGATCATTAATATCACAATTTTCTATCCTTACTATGAATCTAAACTCACCCTTTCTTATGTTTCAATTCATCGGGTTATGAGAAAAGTTATTAATTATGATATTTTTAATGGTGGTGATAGTTACAAAAGATTTAGTGGGATATTATGTATATGTGTTGTGAATTATTTCTATACATATCCATGAATCTATATAAAATTAAACTATATAATTCAGGTTTGTCATTTTATGTTATTTATCGAATATACATCTAATAATATATAATATTTTGTGTGAAATTTATGGGTCTATATAAACCAGTGTATTATATCTATACGAGAGTGTTATGGGGAGAGTATATGTTATGATATTCATGTTTGAAATCAAATGTAATGTGATTGTTTTAATGGTGAAAGTGATACAACTTTATAATTATAAAAATGAGATCTTTTAAAATTGTCATCATTTTTTAATTATATCATATCATTATTCAAGGATCAATTAAGAAGTAGTGGAAATATTATGGGGTGTGACAATATATGTTTCAAAATAATATCACTAATTTATTTTATATAATGTAAAAAACTTACTTGGAATATCATATTTTTAACCTTTTACCTTTATTAAAATTTACCTGTGTAATTAATTCTATAGCCTACTAATAAATATTAATAAAATAACCTAAAATTAGACCAGTTTCACCCTTAATGTGATGACGGTATTGATTAATTTCTTAATTTAATTAATTTGGTTGATTTTGATATCCCAATATTTTATGGTGTAATTTTAAAATTTTCAAGGGTTGTGGTGTTGTGTATGGTTGGTTCATTATTTAGAGTAACTGTGTGTTAGTCATGAATGAGTGGTATATCATCGAATTTCCTCAATAACATTGTTTTCAAAAGGTTCCATAGGCTGTGTTACTCTCTATCAGTAATTGTGTGGGTTTATCATGCTTTTCAAGTAAGGAAACATGATTCACATAGTGTTTGGTAAAATTTTCACCTATAACTTGTTGTATTTATCAATTTAAAAATAAAATTATCATACATTTTTTCCTTGTCCACCCATTATATTAAATTAGATTCCCATATATCGTCTATGTATCATGTGACCATCCCCTCCCTTCCTCTATGACATGCTCGAATCTCCCCCTTATGGCTTCCTCTCATATCTCAATCTCCACTATATTTTATATGTATTTCATGATGAATATCAAAGTTAATGACTTATAATCCTTTCTCCTTCCATTTAGGGAACTTTTTTCTTCCCCCCATCAACCCATTTGATCATAAAATCCCAATATATAGGATTTTCATTATTTTTTATATTTATTACATTTTTAGGGAATTTTATGGGTATTCTAAATCACCCTCAGACATGAATCAGAATAAGGTGATAATTGTGAAGTGGTTCAAGATATTCTACCTATCTTATCATCAGTTTGACTAATTTGTATTTCATAAAACCCCCTTGAATTTCATATTATAAATCCACATCATGTTTTTAATACCCTTTTAAAAAATTTAAATATTAGTATATATATTTTTATAGTTGAAATGAATTTAGATTTAATTATTGAACTGGGAATTGATCTTGGAAAATTTTCCATTATTTGAAAATCTATTGAAAATCTATTGATTAATGTTTTATGAAATTTGAATATTTTCTAGAAATGTTACAAATGTTTACATTTTTTTGTTTTTATCATCATGTTGTCTTAGAAACATGAATCCACTTATCATGGACCTTGGTATCATTCCAAAAATTGGACTAAATTACCATTTACATATTATAAATGCATTTGGATATTATGAAATACAATTAAATTATGGATTCTTTTTAAAAAACATGAAATTAATTTTCAAAAGTATTGTTTGATAAAAGTGGGTCTTTTCCTTTTTTTGAAATGAAGCATGAATTTCATGATGTTGTTTGGTTCTAGATTGGTTTTGATTATGTTTTCCCATGGGGTTTTATTTTTCTCCAAATCCAATTTACATTTATATATGTATTTTATCCATGTACATATACTTAGATATATATATGAATTTGTGTTTTCATGTTCTTATTTTGTGTATCTTCACACATGTTGAATGGATCTTGTTAATTATGAATAAGGGTGTCCATATATATAAATACACACAGATTTATATGTATATAAGTGTCCATGGTGACTAGGAAATAGACATGCTTTCACTGAAAAAGGTTTTTCAAGTTTTTGTACTATAAGTGATTGATTAATGGCATGGTTGTAACATATAATTTAAATCTTGATTGATTGATTTTTTGTTTCATAATTGAGAGGGTCGTTGTTTTTTATAATGTTATTTTTATCCATGTGTTGGATTATGTTATATTAATCACGTTGTTATTATGTATTAGTGATATTTTCCATGATAGTGAAGTAGGAGGGAATGACCTATTTGTTGTGTTATAATTTGGGGTTTATTATTTTGATGTGATTAAACATATATTGAATGTGTCCCAACACATTTTTCTTATTGCATGATAGACCATAATATACTATGTGAAATGTGAGTGGATATGTCTATCATATTTTTTATTACATGTTGACGATTTTCCCCTATTCTGATATAATAACTAGATAGTGGTGGTTACTGATGATACTATATAAGAGTGAAATTTTTGATGGGTGTGGGACGATTAACCTTCTAGTACTAGGTCTAATTTGATTATCTTATACATTTTCCATTTGTAATGAACCACTGTTTTATCATTGAAATTCTCATCTTGTAATTATTTCAAATTGTATAAATCTTAAAATATCACATTGAGAAAATAATAAAATCATTATAAATGATGAATAATGGTTATAAGATATATTAATAGAGGTTAAAAAACATATATAAATGGAATAATTACCTGACTATTGGAATAGTAATATTGCCATTCTAAATAGTCAAACGTCTAGTAGAATTTTACCCTCAACAAAGCATGTAAAAAAATATTAGACATCTTAAAAATGGTAATATAATATCATAGTAAATATATTTAAATGTTTTAGATATATTTAATCAACTGTTGATATTATTATATAACATAAATTTTTAGATTAAATTTTAAAATTTATATGATGTTTTTTCTTAATATATACTCTTACAATAATGTTTTCCATATTATTATTAAAATATAATGATATAATACATTATTTTTTCAATGTTTTATAAAATTAGATTTTAATATAAAATTTATATTTTCAATATAGATACAATTTATAATAAAAAATAAATTTCTCATTTTTTGAAAAATATTTCTCTATAAATGAGTTCATTTTTAAATCTACAAGTATGCAAATTGTTAGGGTGATTTTTTTTCTTTTTCAAAAATACTTCAATTTTTACTAAATAGTGAAATATATTAATATAAGGAATAAGCTAAATATATGATTTATTTATTAATAGATGATTTTTCACTGATGTAAACCCATAATCTCAAACTATATATAATTATTTTAATATTTTTTTGATAATTATATATAATATTCATAGGCCTAATGGAAATTTATAAAATAATGAATGAAATAATGAGATAACACCCCTCTCCTCCTCTATAAATACCACCTCCCACCAACCCTTCTACTCACACCAATCAAGAATTTTTCCATGTTAGGTTTTTATCAAATTATCATGTTAATTATCTCCCCCACAACCAGTATCCCATGGTATCAATAAAATACAAAAAAAGAAGTTCCTCAAGGTGGTTATCATGGATAATTATTCAAGGGAAAAAACCACAATACAATTTATTTAATTTCATACAATTTTTTTTCATTTTATTATTATCTATTAACCATCCCATATACATGTTTTATGTAAACAATAATATCTTATATATTCTAGAACATTTTTATTATAAATGAATACTCCCTATTTATTTCATTCCCCTCTCCTTTTGTGATAAAATTGGAATCATTTCCCATGATTTGTTGATATATCACAATCAAGGACGACGAGTTCTCTATTTCCATCGCCTCTTTAAATAGTAGTCATAAAATAATTTTACTGTTTAAACAAGATTATAATATATATATTAAATTCTATTTAATATTTTAATAATATTTATATACATAAAATATTAATTAATAAATGAAAACTATTTTTTGATGGTAAAAGAACACCAAAATAATCTAAAAACCTCTTATCTAATGAGTCATATTCACCCCAAATAACCAAATAAATTATATAACAATTTAACATAATGTGTGTCTCTTAATAGCATATAACATAAATTATGGACAACCATTCTATTTTTACATAAACTTACAAATATTTATACAAGTAAATTGATCAGGAAAATTAAGGAAACGAAAGCTCTTAAATGATGAAATTGAGTCCCATAACACATTAAAAAGGGAATAAAGTGACATAATAAAATTATAGTAAATAAAATGAATGTATAAAAGATATTTAATTAATTTATTAATGGATTTAAATCAATTATCTAGTATATTATAATCATTTTGAGGATAATTTTTCACATAAGGTAAGGGAATCATTTTAACCTCCATTTTCCTTCGGGTTACTTTTTTCTACCTTTTCCCAAATCTATCTCTTATTTTATATATAATTCTTGTAAATACTATTTATATGTACAAAACTCATGTATCTGCATCAAATAATCATTCTTGGTTGAGGAAATACATGATTTAAAAATTTTCCATTTTTAATCCATCCTAATAAGCAAGCCTAGTTAATTGGAAATTCACAATTTCATACACTTATTCGAGAGAAATAAATAAATATTTTTACTCCACCATTATTTTTCAAAAATAATAGAATTATTCATGAGAAAATCTCTTAATTTATTACTAATTTTTTCAGATCTAATTTTACTTTTCCCTATTAAAATTTCCTTAATTTTATTAAACTACACTAACATATTTCATTTCAAAATATTCTTAAATGGGGTTTCTACATGTTCACAAGTCAATTGAACAACATATATACGAATCTATTATTATTTAACTTTATTAATATCCTAGATTTATTTAAATCGTTTCTTTCATGGACACTATTTTGATATTACCATTTTAAATGCCTTCTGATCTGATTATGATACCCAATTATTTCCATAGCTAAACATTATGATTATTCTTGATTCCTTCTATATGTTTCTATATGTGTCACATTGTTTCATTAGGTAATGGATTTGAATCATGTGATGGGATATCCATTAATTATTTTAATGAGGATTATTTTATTTCTTCACTCAATTGTTCCATCAGGTATTCAATTTGATCTATCAACCCAAGAAACCCCCTACAGTTCCCTTATCTATAAGTTATAATAGACAACCTTTCCAATGTTTTATGGTCACCAGGGTTTATAGGCCTAAAAAATATTGTGAATATTTATTAGTTAAATATTGGCAGTTCAATCTCATCAATGAATTTTGGGGGTAGTTTTTTCCTACTATAGGATAATCTTATAGATATGTGGCATTTTTATAAATATCTTCTTAATCTTGATAAGAAATCGGTTACCCTAAGGATGATACTATAGGTTAATTATATTATATATTAAAACAACTGTGATATCTTTGTTATTTCCCATTGTATGTATGTTACCTTCTTTATAATTCTTTAATAATAAGAAGTTGTTCATATTCAATATCCATATAAATATGTGCTTCAAATAATAATCGCATATTTGGATGTAATTAATATTTCAAGGATAGGATTGATCCATTATGAGGAATGCTACATATACAAGTTATTAATGGAATTAATCCAACATTGTTCGTTCAAAAAGTGAAATTTGACATCATGTGTATGGGATTTTAGGGTTTCTTCAGACAACTTAATGATTGAGTCTAGGAGGCACGCACTATATACCGAAAATATAGTAAGAATCATAGTAGTCATAATTTAATCCATTAGGAAATATATATTGGGGTTTCTCGTGTCATTATAGATACTCATGGTTTATAAGAAATGATAACTACAACCCCCTAATCACAAATGAGACACAATCAGTGTGAGAAATAAGGGATAGCATGTCATTAACTAGCCTGATTCTACCCTGAAGCGGTCACCTAGGCCAGCCCACAACATGTCCCGATAGGTGATCCTGATCCTCCCGGAATGGCAACAAGAACCTTGGGCATCAATACAATACATAAGGTAATGATTAAACCCAAATATAAATAATTAAAAAAATTATGGAAAGAATGGTACATCCCAAAATAACTTTACATAAAAATTGAACTGAACATTATTTTTACAGGAAACAGAATGTACAACTATACCAAAAACTCAAGTGACCAATCATAAAAACCAACTAACTCCATGTTACCCCTATGGTCACTCTCCAACACAATGATCACACATAACCCAAGGAAATCTAACTCAATATGAAACATACACATTTGCTAAAAATAGAAGAAGACTATAGGTGTGGGTATTAATACTCAGTAGGTTTACCTAATATTCTATTTCCAATTCACATCTGTTAAAATAGAAGAAACATCAATTAAAAGTTTAAAATTCAATATGTAATGGTATTTCGTTCCAAATGATGTCCCATTCTATAAAAAAATTACCAGACACAAACTTGCATGTTTTATAAACAAGAATGCTAGTAACAATTTTCAAAGAGGTGCAACATCAAAACAAAACTAGTTTTCAAGAGGTATACATTATAGAGTGTAAAAAATTAAATTAAAACAAACACTTGTGAATTTACCAACCAAACACAATATATACCTTGAGTGATTAAAACAATATCCAATGAGCACAAGTCACTAGAACACCTCTAGTCACTAGTTATTGTTGTCCCCTAGTACCACGTATCTCAGTGAAAGTAACCATAATAAATATATGTTCTATTACACATGTTCCACTAGTAGGGATCATAACCATAACCTAGTGGACCAACAAATTCATTATAATCATACTTTAGTTATTATTTTCATCACCAATAATACTCCATTAAATAGGGTCCATACCCCATGGGATCACTAGCCTACTCGTACACGTCCTTCCACCTAGATAATGGAGATTCAATTTAGTCCATAATAAAGATAAAAATATTATAGAAAGCACATTTCCAATCCAAATTACAATCCCGAACCATAATAAAACAAACATCCCACAAAATCTCTTCTAATTTTATTCACAAATCTATAAACCACTAAAAATTTTCGTAACACAATTTCAAGGAGTGTATTGAGTATTTTCCCATAAAACTAATTCAAAAATACTATTTCAAGTAAAAACACACAAAACAAAATAACAAACATATTTTTAATCCATAAAAAATTAAATAAAATCACTTTATGGACAATAAAACAATACCAATTGACACATCAGGGTATATGCATGTAAAACACTCATTATTCATTTTTAGGAATGGCTGAACGAGACTTTAGAAATTTTATCATAACTAACATTTCAAAAAGTCATAAATTTCAATTTTATTATGATTTTTATACACAAAATTTACATCAGCAACCCACATTCATAAATTATTTAAAACAGTCACGATACATATACAAAACACAACCACTTTCATACGGATGTTCAACAATCCATTTTCTAGTAACATGGGATAAAACATGACATAAACCAGTAATCAATTTTCTGTAAATCCATATACAAATTGGAAATCCATAAAAGGATCAAAAAATAACTTTTTTTTCAGGCTTCCAATGAATTTTTAAATCCATGTAATCATTTTAAATTACTCTAGACAAATAAGAGAAAACATGGAAATTTACCGAACACATGGCATGCACTGTTAAAAAAACATATTTGACGCATTTAAAAAAGGGATAAAAACCCAATTTCATTACATAAAATTATTCAATATACTGAATCATATTCAAAATACTATAAAACAAGTTAAAAATCTCATTGAATAATTTATCAAACAAGACATGTGCACATTTATACCCAAACAACTATATTTTTAACAAAATAAGTCATAAAACATAATTTACACAAAAAACAATTGAAACCATGATTACATAGCATATAATATTATATAAATATGGTTATAATATAATTATAATGATGAAAAATAATTGATAAATTCTTGTTCAAGGAATATCCTACCTCAATCAGTGGCTGAAATGAAATTCACACACAAGATCACCTATGATGATTCCCAACACTCAAGAACTATGTAGACCAACCATAAACGAACCAAAAACACATAAAAATCATTCACAAATAGTACCCAAGGTCTATCATGACTAGAAGAGAATATGAAACAAATGTAAAATGGAATGAGAGGGAATAGGAGGATGAAAGGAGAGGGAATCTCACCTTGGAATCTAAAGGACTCTTCATATTCTCTTTGATCTTCACCCTTAGAAGAAAGTTAATGGAATTGAAATTTTTGAAGATTATCTTTAGGTCTGGTTGAAGCAAGGAAATTTTATTTGATGTAAATATAGTGAATGATAAAGTATTAATGAAAGGGATAGTTTACCTTATAAAATATATATGGTTTCATGAAACATGAGATATTTCACCATAATACTCTACTAAGATGTGCTCCAGAGAGTGAAAATTGACAATGGGGGTGCGCCTATCTATCGGGGGCCCTGGTGGGAGGTGTAATCACTAAAAAACGTCAAAAAATTAAAAATGATATAAAAGAAACATTTTTTTTAAATTGGAAATGGGCCCATGGGATGGACCAATACCGAAAAATATATTCCAAACTCTCCATGCTTATTAATTTATAATTGGTCCATAAAAATATGTATGCATGAATCCATAAGGGGAGGAAAAATATGAATTGAAAGGAGTAAAAAAAGTTTAAAAATGAAGGATTAATAAAATAAACAAAATATGTTTTTATGTTTTCAAATTCTCTCATAGTTTGGCCAAAATCATGAAGTAACCACCCTTTCTACAAAAACACCAAAAAATGAAATTTTGGCACCCAAATATGGATGATTAGATATTGATGAAACTTCCAAACTCGAAAATAATATCACCCAGGACCATAGAAATGAATCAGGATTTCTAATCATTCAGATCAAAACAAAGACATGAAAAACCGGGTGTGATAATTCTCCCCAGTAGTAAAGCATTCCTCCCACAGAAAGGCATTTCACATTCCACTTGAATGATAAAAACATAAAGATTATTTTTCAATATGATCCATACAATAAAGGCAGTGAAATATCATTATCAATAAAAGAAACTTATCCATCTGGCCTTAAACCAAACACCCACTCCCAACCACTTCATGAGAATTAACTGGTGGATCGAGTCACAACCTCCCCAAAAAAATTGGATCCAGATTGTTGGGACTTCCCCCAATGAAAACAACGATCAACCAATCCAAAGAGAACTTTTTAAATACAAATATTATAGGGGATTCAAGAATAGACTCCCAATAATTAACAAACAAATAGTACTAGGAATGTTTTAAGGATGAAAATCCATGAGATCACTTTTGGGTCTCCCCATCATTAGAAACCAACATTTAACGAACAAACTAGTATTCAACATGAGCTAGAATCGGGCCTCACTCACACTATCCCACAAAAACACTATTTCAATAGCCTACTTATCCATGTTGAGAGGAACACAACATGATCATTTAATCCACCCACTCTTGAATGAAGGTGACATGAACTGGGCCAACACTCTCTAAATAGATCCAAACCCAAACCAAATTGGAAGGGGATAGAAGGGAACCCAATCATTGGTCCATTAAAACCAGAAAAGAAACAAAGGAACTACCTAATTAAAATGTAAGAGGTATGATCTTAGTAATACTACCCGTAATCCAAGGAATCCTGATTATGTGATAGATTCACTCCGAAACCTATAGTTAGAGCTCTGATAGATGATGCATATCTTACCTCGTAGTCCGGCATTGATGTTCCATAACTTTTCCTCGATCCCTTATTTCCACATATTAACACATAACACTCCCAAGAATAATCCAACGATAAAGAGACATAATGAAGCTCTCTTCCTCAACAACACATAATTACCCAAACATGAACATGGAGATAAAAAAACTATTTTATTTCCCAATGAACCAGGAGAAAAATCAACAAGGAACACAAAGACAACCATTATACATCACAGAGAACAACTACTACAATTGGGGGAATCACCATAAAGGGAATTAACATTAAATAGAGCCCAAAAATCACTATATTTTAACAAATGGGATGAGGTATCATTATATGAGTTGGATTGAACATTTGAAAAAAATCATTAGGTTGATAAACTAGAAATCATCCCAATGGAGAACCATATATTGCCACATTGCAGTATCAAACACATATTTAGAAACCCACTTAACAGTCCCCCAAAACCAATCCACCACTAATATCACTTCTCATGACACAAAATGATTATGACTTCTAGATCATAAGGAAACATAACGAATAGAAAACACATCTAAGACATAGGATAAACCATCTACATAACAGTCAGTTCTTAACAAAAACCACAATTTTTCCTCTCAAAAAACATTTGAAAATAATAAAATAACATGGTGTATTTTCACATACACCAATGGTGTTTCATCAAGTCACACTGACATGAACATTTAAGTGCTACCCACGACCCTCAAATACCATTCCATACTGACCATTCATAAATATATCCAAAACCCATGCATATGAGAACCCATAAAAACACCGAATACAAAAATTAAACATCATCATTACAAAAATAATCATTTACCTTCTAATGGCACATAATCCACTAAATAAAAAAACCTTATTCAGTCTTTTCAAGACAAGATACGCTTCATCAAGAAACATTTGATTAATAAAATCCATTAAATTTAATATAACAACCAAAAACAACCATTCTATTCCAAATAGACCTTTATCATTTTAAAAATCCAGCAAGGTATATTTTCATAATCAGATAACCACAATGGCCAAAACCACTTTCCAAAAAAACACCAGCCGCTCAATACCAATTTTATTAAACCAATTCATCAGATTCAAACACTTTTCAACAGCCCAAAACACCCCATTTAAAAAATATTTCAATAATTACATTAAAATTATTCTCACATTAAAAAAATTTTATTTCAACAAACCACAAGATTTAATTAAGGGAAAATCCAATCTTGTTAAATTATTTTCACTTCCTCCCCAAAATTTGTTTCAAAAAAACAACCATCCAAAACGATTCATATATTAAATTTTTGAAAACCCCATTTCTAATTTTCAAAATGAAATATTTACATAAGAACCCATTTACATAATTCTCACAGAAGAATTTTAAATAAAATCACAATTCAAGAAAGGTACAAGAAACCCACAAAAGTCAAAAACGGTTGGTGGGACACATGACCATATGATTGTAAGCCATATTTCAAACACAACACCAACATAGAGAGACATATTGGGACCATGCCCTATATCCACAACACTTTCCATATCCTATGATCTCATGGAGGCCATTAATTAGACTCCCCTTGTCATTTCTCAACACTAAACAATCAACAAGAATAATGGACACTAATAAAATCGAACATCTCGTAGAAAATCAATGATCAGAACAAGTAAGAGTTCACTAAGCTATTCCCGCACAAACCCCTAAAGTCCCAAAAATACTAATCTATATACCTTTACATCCCCCAAATTACATGGTAACTCTTAAATTAAAATTCAGAAATGTTCCTTTCCCATTTGATACGAATTTATCATGAACTGGCCCAAGTCGACCTAGAACCAGTCACCTAGGCTAGCCCGTGACAAGTTCTACGAGGCGTTCCTGGTTTTCTAGGGATTGTACCAATCACCTAGGTAATTAATAGAATACATAACGGAACTATTTCTACAAAATATATATATCCAAATGAACAATATAACGAATTGGAAAACCCAAAATACTGACATAAAAATTGAACACAACATATTTTTTATTAGAAACTAAAAGTTCAACAAAACCTACAACTGAACAGAAAACATCTTATAGCCATCTAACTCTATGGAACCCCTCTGGTCACTCTCCAACACAAATATAATATGTCACCCATGGTGATTGAACTAATGATGAAACCGGCACAATGGAAAAAAAAGAAGTAGACTATATGCATGAGTATCAAAACATAGTAGCTTAGCCTGATATTATATTCCAAATTCATATCATTCAAAATAAATGATTCCTCAATTTCATGTTTTAAATAAAATATATAATTATATGTTTTAAAAATGTGGTCCCATTTTATAAAAAAATTACCAAACAAAAACATGCATGTTTTATAAACATGAATGCGAGTTACAATTTTCAAATAGGTGCAACTTTAAAATGAAACTACTTTCCAGGAGGGATGATTTAATGTTTGTACACATTTAAATAAATAACACACTTCTGAATTTACCAACTGAACACACCGTATACAAATAGTGATTAAAAAATATCCAATGATCACTAGTCATGGGAATACCCCTATTCACTAGTTAGTAATGATCCACTGGTATCTCGTATCTCGGTTAAAGTAACCATAATAAATAACAGTTCTCATGCACACTATCCACTATTAGGGAGAATAACCATATCCTTGTGGTCCCCCAACATCATCATCATCATAGTATAGTTATTGTTGTCATCGTCAAACTTGTTATGTGAAACAGTGGCTAGACCCCACAGGATCACTAGTATACTAGTACACGTCTGTACACCTAGATACATGGGATTATCGTTAGTGCTAAATCAAGAAAAAAATGTTATAAAATAAATATTTCACATCAAAATTATATTCCCATACCATAAAACCACAATCATCCCACATGTTGGCATCACATATCTTTCAATAATCAATGAAACAGTAAAATTTTTCTTAAAACAATTTCAAGGAGTGTATCGAGGCTTTGAACATAAAATTCATTCAAAAACACACAACAAAACTACACCCAGACATATTTTTTATCCCCAACTATATTTATTAATATTATTTCATGGACCATAAAACAATCACAATAGACACAACATGCTATATTCATGTAAAACACTCATTCCTCATTTTTTGGAAAGGCTAAACGGGCCTTTAATCACTTTCCCAAAAATAAAATTTGACAAAGTTATGAATTTAAATTTTATTAAGGAGGATAATAAACCACATATAAATCTGAAAACCACACTCATAAATCCCATAAAAACATGTTTTATTTTCAAAACACAACCATTTTCATACGGATGTGAGATGGTTCATTTTCCAAAAACATCGGACAAAACATGTTGTAAACGAAAAATCATTTTCTTGTAAAACTGAATTAAAATTCGAAAGCCATAAAAGGATCCCAAATTTATTTTTTTATTCTTTCAAAGTACATATAAGTCCAAACAAAACATTTTAAATTTCACTAATCTTATAAAATCTAATGGGAAATTTACTGAACATGTGACAAAAAGGGATAAAATACCATATTCATGCAATAAATTTATTCAAGACACTATGAAATATTAAAAATACTATAAAAGAAGTGTAAAAGAACCAGGAATAATTAATTAAAAAATAGTATTGCACATTTATACCATAAAATAATACATTTAACCAAATATTTCAAAAAAACTAAATTTTACAAAAAATAATTAATACCAAGGTTACATAATAGAAAATTTCATATAAATAAGGTTATAATAGAATATTAAAGATGAAACATAAATGATAAAGGCTTTTTCAAGGGACATCCTACCTCAAATTCGTGGCGGAAAGGAAATGCCCACACGAACTCACCCACTGTGGTTCCCAACACACTAGACCTATGATGACACACCGTAAATGAACCAAAAACCCATAAAAATAGTTACAGAATAGTACCCTTTGTTTAAAATGACTAGGGAATAATTTTAAAACAAAATAAAATTGAAGTAGGAGGAATAGGGAGAAAGAAGAAGATTGAATCTCACCATGTAAAATGAAGGACTTTTTATATTCCCTTATATATTCACCCTTAATGGAATGGTAATTGAATGTAACATATTGGAGATTCTCATTAGTTCTAGATTAACTAGAGAAATTTTATTTGGTGTAAAAACAATTAAATATATAGGATTTATGGAAGAGACAATTTACCATAGAAAATATGGATGATTTCAAGAATCATGAGATGTTTCTCCCTAATAATCATCTATGATGAGATCCAAAGAGTGAAAACCAATAATGGGGGTGCGGTTAGGTATCATGGGATCAAGTGGGAGATAGAATCAATGAAAAATATCAATAATTAAAAATGATATAAAAGAAACAATTTTAAAAAAAACTGGAAATGGGCTCATGGGTTGGCCCAATATCTGAATAGATAACCCAAATTCACCATGCATATTTATTATTAATGCGTCCAAAATGATATGTAGGATTGAATATGTTAGGGGAGGTAAAATATGAAGTGGAACGAGTCAAAAATGTTAATAAATGAAGGATTTATAAAAGAATCACAATATGTTATTAATTTTGGAAATTGGCTCATGGTTTGGCCCAAATCATGATGTAACAACCCTTTATACAAAAAAATACAAAAAAATAATTGAGGTTCCGAAATATGGATGATTATATTTATATAAAACTTCAAAACTCAACATTACTCTCATCCAAGTCCCATTAAATGTATCTGAATTGCCAATGTCCCATATAAAAAATGACATGAAAAATCGGGTGTGACAAAACAAGTGACAAATGATATTGGATTTAGTAAGGGAAATAGATATAGGGATCACCCTGAATGATCAATATAGGGGCTAGACATGTAATAAGGGTAACCATTGTATCCTGAGTGTGACAAGAATCAGAGTCAGTATATATCTATTTATACCATGGCCTACAGTCTGAGGCTTCCATGGAAGGAAGAGACCTTTGATTCCAGTGAGGTGTTCCTTGAATTTCCAAAATCCCATGTGATCAATGAATGAGATGAGAAACAAGTGGGTAGAAGATGATATAAATCATGAAATTATTATATGAAATTATTATATTAAACCATCACTTGGGTTGTTCGGAATGGAGATCGGGCCATAGGAAGTCGTCATACCTATCTTGGATATGGTGGGAATCAAGGTGAGTGGTTAATATATGTTGGGACCTACACTAGGTTATCCTAATATTTTAATGGGATTATAATCTTGGTGATATGACCATTGAAACTCTCTAATACCGCATTATTATTTTTCGTTTGTCAGAAATAATGGAAAACATGTGATCTACATCATTAATTTCTATAAGGGACTTATATACCGGTCCCACAATGGATGATCAATATGGATGTCGGACCTCAAGTGGAAGTGGCCTCTGTATAATGAATATGGTATAAATATGATTAATTTTACTTATCGTTATGTTGGAGGATACACACTAATTAATCTATGTTTATCGGGGCTTACACACTGAGGATAGACAATATTGTCAAGTATTGGGATGTGGTGGTGATCTAGACATCCCATTTGGAAGACGTTGCAAGACCCCATTAAATCATATTGAGATCCATCAGGTGTTATTGATTGATACAGATGGAGGGTTTAATAAGATCTATTGTTTCATAGTACGATTGCTTTTCTGAGTCTTGTTTGACACCACAAGGAGAGACTGTGATACTTGGAATATATGTCTAGAGGGAATCACATGTCTTAGCTAACAAGAACATAGAATGTATAAAGGGATTCATGTCAATATTCATTCACGATACTCATCTAACATGAATATGTGTTTTTATATTAGTTATTAAATATTTCTGAAGGACATCGCATGTCCTATTTGAATGACCTATAGGGTCCGTGAGATCAATTTGGAGCCTATGAGGGAGAACATGTGACTTTATCTAACATTTATAGAATACTCTGATTGTCCTCGATGGTTTGATGAAGAGGTGTCACAAGTTCCCGGTGGAATGCATTAGGTATGTTTCTTTTCATGGGATTATTCACGAGTAACATATGATTGCAAGCGATCAATACTTTCTCTCAAGTCCTCCACAATTAATATTAGACATAACCCATTCATTATAGATTCCATGGGTTTATTCAGTGTCAGATTGTCTTAAGTCTATCATAATCTAGATGGCTTATGGTTTTTTCTTCACATATGCAACCAATGTTCTTTCATGTGATCTATGGATGGAAATAATTAGTTCTTTATACCTAGTGAATCACTACACCCGATTCCCATCAGAATATTACCTGATTGAAATATGGATGATCGCGTGATCATTGTCTTTGAAATGTATATAGAAGTTGTCAGTGGAATCCTACTGAGTTTGGGCATTCTTGATCCAACCCACACAATAGTGGCCATAAAAGTTTCTCATACTACAGTTGAGGACTTATTGAACCTTCCACCGGAGATACTGACCATTTTTTGTAGAGTATCTGGTGTGAGTATAGGTTGGGGATGTTGGAGGGACCTAGTGCCATATGATTTTATTAGTCGTATTCAAGGATTTCATTTGGTGTCTCACATAATTTTTAATGATAGCGATCCACTTCCATTATCAGATAATTGCTGATTATTGGATACATGTGTTATTATGCGGATGTGTCCAAGGACTTTCATGTTGTCATGTTGACACATATGAGGTCGTTCGTGAGATCCATGGTCCTATGATAATACACTGATGACACCATGGGTAAATTTTCATAGGTTCTCTCATGATATTGTTATTGGGTGAACTGGGTGTGTCACATGCCATTCATCGACTGCGAGTAAATCTCACTTCCTCCTATTTGATCCCCAATTTTACATAACAAAGTATGGGAGTCATGGGTGATTGAATGTGTCTTGTTGAGGGTATTTTTCCTATTTTTTGGAGATTATTACTATTAACATAACAGGTACCATGTGGGTGTGCGAGAATTCCAAAGACTAATGAGTATGTTGAAAAATTAATGGGATTCGCCAATACACAATGAGCATGACGTTGAGGGTACACGGTGCATTCCAGGTCATTAAGGGTGAATCACAAGACGTTAAACAACCACAAACCCCTATCACCTCCAATATTTTTATCTACATTGTTTTATTTTATAATCATCAGGGATCATGAATAATTTCCTGAGTAGTATCGTCGATTTTTACTCTATTTTTGAATGATTTCCTGCTTAAACAAAATGGGTCATATGGAGAGTGTGTAAGAATGCAGTGGATAAGTCTATATACATATCCATAGTGCTCCATAGAGATATTTGGACACTCTCACGGACTTCCATGAAGTTAGGATGACAAGGTAGAGGGATTTTATGATGTTTTGTGGTGTCTCAGAGATTGTTCGTTGTGTGCATCACATGTTTTCTAGAAACCATGAACCCCTCTAGCCTCAACCCCTTTATATCCTTCGTATTGTGTGAAAAAAGATCTAAACCATGAAAAATATATTAGATATCACTATGGAGATATATTCTCCACATTGATGCTTTAGTGCATGATCATCATGACAAATGGATGTGTCTTCCTTTAGAAAGTTATACAACATTATATTGAAAGGATTTTGGATCATTGTCAGGCACTTGGAACTGAAAAAACATGCGGTCAATAGGTGCTCATTTAAATTTTTGTGGGGTATTTACAAGATCAAGTAGGATTGATTAAGATGTGTCTGTGAGACTAGTTATAGGTGATGAACCATGTGTGGGGCCTTCTTCTGACCATTAAATATTCATGCGATTACGAGGATCTCAAAGGATTCATGAATATTTTATAATTCACTCCTTCCATTATTTCACCTGGAAAATAATTTCAATATTTATGAATTTACTCATTTTATATGTATTATAATTTATATTTTGTGGGAATCAACAAATTCACCCCCCACCCCACATGAGTGATTCTTGAGGGGATATTAACTTTGTTATGATAAAAAATTATGCCTATAAAATATTTTGATGATGTTGTGGACTAGTGCTTTGAATAGTGTTTTACTTTCCATGTGAACTTTAATATTTTCAAAAATTTAAATGTATAGGGTACTTGAACAAAGTACATTCTACCATCCACCTATTATTAGAGCTCTATTGTTGTTTCTCCCTTCATGTGTCCCTGCTTCAAAACCTGATTGCGAACTGTTGGGACCAGGTTGAATGAAGATGAAAGTTTGAAGAGTTAGCTTTTGCAGAGTGTTGTATTTTGTTGTCAAAGGCGATAAATAAATTCACTTTGTAGAAGGATCAAAAATCAGACGATGCTTTGCTGGTGTGTATTTCACACATATCATGAGTTAGGAGAACTTGTGATGCAAGCCTTATGAAGGAATGGGGGAGAAATGATGATGCCAGTCATATAATGTTTTGATTGGATGGAATCATGCTGCTGGAAGATAGGAAAGATCCAGTTCCCATTGCAACTCTGACGATGCTTAAGCTGATCTATCAAAGGATAAATATCACGATAGTGGGATTCGTGATCAGAGCAGAAGAATGGTTATGGGAAGAAGTAAAGAGACAAAATGGCAAAGCAATAGAAAATTTGGGGATGGCAGAAAAGCACAGTTTAAGGTGGCGCCGTTTTCCAGTGTTTGCCAAATTTTAGGGCCTGAAAATCGGGAGATGAAGAAATGTGCTTGGCAATGGATGTTTCACATACGATTGAAGATGGTTTATACATGCAAAAGAGTTATTCAAGGTCAGAACGTTGAAAAATGACAAAGGAATGGAGTGCGCGGAAATTTAGGCATGTTTCGCGCAAAAATAAAGTGGTGCGCGCAATATCTGCGGGATGCGCGAAATATTAGCGGGTTGCGCGAAAAATCTGCGGGATCCGTGAAATATTGGCATGGTGCGCGAAATTGAGGAATGAAGTTTTCGCGCAAATGATGGTTCGATATCAGAAGATCAAAAATTGGAAAAGGCATAAAATGCGCGAAATATTGGAGCAGTGCGCGAAATCTGATGTCGCAGGAAAGATTGGGTTTGCGCGCAATATGGAACGTGGTGCGGAATTTTGCGCGCAATTGGTTCTTCATGCTTAGAAGGATGAAAAATGGCAAAGGCATGAGGTGCACAAAAACTTGATGCATGGCGCGAAATGTGAAGTTGCATAAAAGAGTTTTTACGCGCATGGAGGAGGTTTTACGCGCGGATTAGTGTTTTTCGCGCGGGTTCAAAAATGCCTATAAATATGAGGCTAACCCTTGTTAGTTGTTAATGCTCGACACTTCGAAGAAATCTCGAGCTCTGGTGCGCATAAATTATACGCTAAGTGAGTTGCGCGAAAAGAAAGAAGTTTTCATGAAAAGAGGATAGCTGAGCGAAAAGTTGAGAAGTTGCGCGAAAAGATAAAAAGTTGCGCGCAAAAGGAAAGTTGCGCGAAAACGTTTTCGCGCCAAAAGTGGGTTTTACGCGCAAGTCATTTGAATTGCGCGCAAGTCACCCTAAAGGTTGCGTGAAATATTTGGGGTCTTCGCACGTATTCAGTTTTGCGTAAGAGGGTTCTTACCGGCTTCTGGGTAAGAAAGTGAAGATTTGTACTTCATAGAATACATCTGTTCAATTGTAAAGAAGCACTGAAACATTGTGTTACCCTATTTGTGCTAAGAGGGAGCACATGCACTATTATATTGTTTTTAAAGTGCTGCACGAGTGTAAGGGTATATCCTACTCGTTTTATTCCACATCAAAGGATTGTTTTCAAGTGGATTGTGTGGTACTGGATTGTTTCCGTACCATACCATGGACGTAGCTACTCTTGTTGAGTAGTGAACCTTGTAAATATTGTGTTCCTGTGGTTTTGTGTGTTCAGCAGGGATGAAACTCTTTAACAGGAGGCGAAGGATGTTTCAAAAAAAGGGGAAACTTAAAAAGACAAAGATATCACTGATTCACCCCCTCCCCCTCTCATTGATACTTAGATCCTGATTGGGAACTTCAATAACCCTGTCCTCAGGTCCATGTCATGAACCCGTTAAACAAATGCTCTTGCATGAGGATGATTTCTACTCATGTTATCCTCTACTATGTTAATGAACAGTAATTAATTATTTCTTTAGATTTAGTTTATGTGTGCTATGGTTTTGCCGATGTTTTTTAGGATGCATTAGCTTGATTGTGTGATTATTGATGATTTGTGTGTCCATTTTCACATCATGAGATTACAAGTCCCCATGGGGGTCATGTGATGCATGTGATACCTAGTTGGGTTTATTCACCCCATATGTACTCTGGAGATAAGTATATCTGCAGAACCTATGTTTATTTCACAGATAACATGATGAGTCCTACAATGTGCACAATGATGCTTTTTATGTAATTCTTTGTTTTTGTTAGGACTCTCTGTTGTCATTGTTTGGAATGTGCTACTTAATTATTTTATGATGACTCCCATTTTTTCCAAGGTTCCTCAATAGCTGCCACCCGGAGGGCCGCGATTGATATTAATCACAATATAGATCCTCGCTATCACATTAAAATCGATAATGAGGTTCTGTATATATTCCTTTAACCCTATATTCAGAATTATTACTTATTTGATTGACTTACACATTACATGTTTTTCATGGTGGATGATGTTGATATACATCACCCATATTTCACCCTTAAAAATTTCCAGGTATCTAGCTATCATGTATATATTTACTTTTTTTTACTGATGACGGTAAGCTAGTTTTTTCCATATATCATAGCTTGTATTTTCTATTGTCCAGTTCTCGCTTGATTTGGGATGGTATAGACCATTCTCAACAACCTATTTCCATGATTTACCCAATCATATTATGATATTCATTGGCTGTCGTTAGTGGTGCATGGTGATCAAAATGAGTTATTCTTTATAGTGGAAATATCTCCATTGAATGGGAATGTCCATTCTACGTGAGGTAGATCTTTTCAGAATATTCAGATGATCTCTACACAGTTCATCTCCATGAAGCCGTATGGATGTCTAAAATAATTATTTACTTCCATCCCGACCTCCTCCTTGAAATGAGTAGACATTTTTGTCCGGGAATTAGTATGTTACACCTTGATTAATGTTATTTGGTTATCATTTTGTTAGATATCCATAAACTAGGTGTAATAACTATTCTTAAATATATGTATTTGGAGTTTATTCCTACTATAGATGTATTTGACTATCCTTATAATACTCTTGTTCTAGTGTGTCAGATTCTCACCATTTTGAATAAAAATATATGGGGTAGCTGACAGTGCACTCACTTATTTCCTTCACCAACGAGATCAATATTATACAATGTGGAAGCAATGTAAGACCCAATGTTATCTTCCCCAATAGATTCAATTACATGTAAGTCATTGAATCTTTTAGAATGTATTGGGCTATTCTAAATGTTGAGGACTACACCTCATGGGTCTATTAGGTAAACCAACATGATTCTTCAGACTGTATGTTGTTGGGTATTATTTATATTTTCCTAAATGGGTGGATCTTCCCTCCAAGGGATACATAATCAGGGATTCACATTTTCACATTTTTAATGGAGGAACATCTTACATAAGGGAAGTGGAATAACCTAAAAGTTCCAATTCCTACAAGAATTTACCGGATGTTGTGTCATATCGAACAAGTCAAAAATACATTCATGATTGCTTCTCCTCTGAAGTTCTTATTCTACTGGAAACGATAGTACAAACATTATTACGAGTACTATAATATCTAATGGAACCCAGACTCCTTATCAATCCCTGGAATTCGGAGAATCTCTAGGGTTGTACCAATGTCTCTATCCCAGGTAGAAGTAAATGGCGCACTATACCGATATGATAGCTTTGAAATTTCTACCTTCCGTGCACCAAGTAGTCTAATTATTGATGATGGGAGTGGATCTCCTACAGAGAGATACTATATGATCTCTCTTTGGGATGGGATCCTTGTATCCTGGCTGGAGGAGATTATTATCTTTGACCCATACAAGTCATACTGATTTTCCAGATAGATTGGATGTATTTAAGTATTTTCTCCTATTTATTTGACCAACAAATGAGGGGTGGAGAATACTAGCATCATCTGAACTGTGAGACAATATTGAGGCTTGGACAATGAAGATACATATTCATGATGAGATGATCACTCATCTGATGTCCATCTATTGTACATCATCGACCTCTTTAGACACTGGGAAAAGTATGACTGAATAATGGACTACTATAATCAATGTTCTCCGTGATGAAGAAGAGGTGGAAAAAGTATATAAGTTGACCCTCTGATGTTTAATGGATGTCTCCTTCTAGAATCCTGCCGACCTGCCTAGCACTACCAACTGTCTTTTATTAAGACACATATATTTTCTGTTTTGCATCCCATATATTTCACAACACTAAATTTCTTTATTTATTTTTCATATAGACTCCAAAATTTGTAGATTCCTCGATTTTTTCTCATAATGTGAGTGGATGAGTTTTTTTCTAAAATTATTATCAATTTTTAGGCCATGTATGTTATATAAATATTCTATCATATTGCTTTTAGAACCCACCCATTTCATTATATTGAATTATCATGAATTCCCAGCATTGGATGCTAAATTCTAGTCAAATTTCGATTGAGGAATTCTCATGAATGCTCACAACTTATATGGTTCTTTATCAGTAATATATTCCATCTATCTTGAGATCATATTTGGTGAAGAAGAATTTTTTGTATAATATCCCACCTTTTTATCACATACACTTTTATTACATTATACAAAACCGAGGATCTTTAAGGTTTAGTGTCTTGGAAACCAGGAACATAATACATGACAACACAAAACAATCTTCTTAAACACCTGAAAGGATTCTACATTTGGTCATCCTAAGTTCATTACAACATCTCATAACCTGGAAGCTTACATCAAAGGAAAGGGTGAGAAGAAGGGCCAGTAAGGGAAACATGGGAAACATTTTACATGTGAACTTGATATACATCAATAATGTCATGATAAATAGCTTTAAGGAATGAGAAAGAGATTATGAGACAGAAAATAATGGAAAGAACATGATTCATAACATTAATATGTGGATACAACATTTAACTTATACAATCATGAACATATCACCAAGGTCCATCCCCATGGTGTCATTTGAAATTACCATGGTTATTGAACAAGGTATCGTTAAAATTGCAATCTCTAGTGGTTACATCATTACCCAATACATTAGAGAGCTATCCGTTAACACCCTTAAATTTTCATTTATATCATGTGAGCCACATATATCATAATAAATAATTTCATATAAAACCTATATAGCATAAAATAAATGGGTTTCATTTCATAGTCATAACATTTTAAAAACTTCTTTAAAGTCGTGGTCTTTATGTCAATTTAAACCCACAGAAAAAGTAAAGCGGGTTTCATGTATGTAATACCAATAATTAAAATAGAACATTTTGATATATATGTTAATACCCATATAGAATAAATAACATTGAGTATTAACTTAATAAAATAAACGAATTTTAGAAAAAGAGAGAGACATTTTGAGACGAAAATTCTGTATCATAACAGCTATGTTATAGAGATATAGAAAATACTGAAAAGAGAGGGGACATGGGTTAACCACTCATAAAAGATCCATAAAACAGTATAGGGACATAATATAAAGAATATAAGAACATGTTAAAGAAATTTTATCCACATACCATATGCAATTAAAAACATGGAAGGAATACAAAAATAATATTTCTCTTGTGAAAATTAGAGAGCCTAACGACATCACAGAAAACTTCAAAAAATTAATTAATGAGATCAAATAGGGTATCTCATCATATGAACATAAAATATCTGTATTATAGATATTTATATAATACCCCCAACATAATAAAAATGATCTTGAAAGACATTATATGAAAATATTACTTGAAAATGAGAAGGGTGAACGAATCCTTAAAAAATCCGGCAGCCTAACGACACTAATTAAACATTCTTAATATGATTTGATGAGAGAATGAGGGGGTATATAATGATATGAACATGAATGGATAGTAGGATTAATATGATAGAACAACATCCAAAATAATAACATTTAGAATAAAATAAATGACATAAAAGAGAGTATTTGGAAAGAAAGAGAGAGGTAGGATCCCTTAAAAAATTCGGAAGCCTAATAGTGCCACTTAAAATTTCATAAATGAAATGATGAGAGAAATAAGGGGAATCTCATAATATGAACATAAAAAGGGAATTTATACGAATATAAAAAACACCCCCCAACATAAGAACATGAGGCTTAAAATAAATGACATAAATGAGAGTACTTGAAAAGAATGTGAGAGGTAGGATCCCTTACCTTAAAGTGTAACTTCGAAATCATGGTGTTTGGGACCTTGGGATGCTTGAGGGAACCATGGGAGGTCTCCTTGGGAGGTTAGGAGACCATAAATTCATTGAAATAATTTTTGAGTCGAAAGGATTAGAGAATGGGTTCGTATTTATAGGGAAAGTGAGGGGACAAGGCATTAATGGCCAAGGGACACCTCATTGGTGGTATTGGAAAAACCATGGGCTTGACCATTTTATTTCCCAAGGTGTTAGGCCACGTGGGACCCCTCATAAAATAACTCATCCCCTTTAGTCGACCATACCTTAAAATATCTCATGACATCATCATGATTCAGTTATGAGGTTATTAAACATACCAAAACCCGAAAACTGTATTTTTACTGTTCACTGAAAATTCAAATTTTTCAGAAAACTCCAAACATTTTAACTTAAAATAATATTAACGCTATTAATTAAATAATAAACTCTATTTTATAAAAATAATTTTCTAAATATTTTTAATTTAATTTTTAAACAGAAACACTATTCAAAGAAAATTCATTTTTTTCAGAAAAATCCCCAAAAATTTCCTTAATATAATATCAATGTTCTGAATTCGAATATAAAGTACATTTTATAAATATAATTTTCAAAATATTTTTAATTTAATTGTTAAATAAAAAATAATATTCACCTGAAAAAACTAATACTTGACTAACAATTTCTGGAATATTTATTTACTTATTTTATTGAATCACATTACTTAATCAATGTGCCTATATTATATTAATACTTTCTTTAAGTGAGATTACTAATCCATTTGGTCACATTACTAATCCTAACCATAAAATCATTATTCATAAATTACTATTCACCAAAAATTATGTTGATCTTATTAGACTCTAAATTTCTTACTGAACACATTTGCAGAAGAACATTTTTTGAAAATCATTTCACATAATTAATTATTTAAGTTTTACAAAAATATTTTAAAATATCCTTTTTCAAATTAATCAATAATATAATTCCTACATAAATATAGACATTTAAAAATTAAAAAACTTCACCATAAGAAGAAGAAAATTTTTTATTTATCCTAAAGTATTACGTAAAGCAGTTACGGTCTCCTTATATAGCCCCTTATAACCCCATCATATGGCATAAGTGTAAGGTGAGATAAGGTGAGATAATATGAGGGCGGCTAAACCATCATTGCATGAGTAGTAATTTCTATTAGTTTGAACTTCTCAGGAAGGCGATTCCGTTCTAGCATCACACGATGAAGTTCGGCTTGTGTTTGGTCCAGAGCAAAGCCCAATGGTGCTACCTCTTCCCATGTTCTGTTAGATGGGTTTCGATTGGCCCGAGACTACTGGATGAAGCCATAAAATCTTCTTTGTATATTATTTATCCAAGATCACTTATATTTAGTGACAATAATCTTAAAATTTAGTTTCCAATGGTCATATTGTCAAACGGTCATATAACAGTCGAAACCCAATGATCTCATTTTAATTATACTCATTTTATCAAATGAAATAGTTTTGTTGAGTATAAAAATAAAATAACACGCAAAATTAGGAAACAAGAATTAATCGAAGTTTCGGGTCGTTACAATCTTCCCCCCCCCCCTAACAAATTGCATCCTCGCAATTTTTAAAATTAGGCTTGGAAATTTCATTGAAAGTCCCACATTGGAAAAGGAGTATGTAAAAATATTACTTAAAAATAAATATTGGGAAGTACAAAGGTCACCCATGTTAACCAATACTAGGATTCCATGTGGGGACACATGGATATGGAAGAAAAAACAAAGGGTCATGTTCCAATGGAGAGTGATAGAAAGCATGATTATGAGAATGTTAACCACAAGAAAATCACAAACATATGATGTCTGTAAATGGCCTTTGATTACCCAGTAGGAAACGTAAACCAAAAACATATTTTTTTTACATTCCTTTTAATAATTTTGAAAAATTTATTTACTATATAGAATAAGAACACAAGGAAATATACCTACCTTCAAGTAGAGTTTCATCCTTTGAAGAGTTTCTACCAAGACTAATCTTTTCTCCAAACGATGAGCATTCAAAAACAATTGGTCTCATCAAAAGCACATGAATCTTCATCTAGAGAATCACAGAATCCACAAAAGTTTAATTATCTATTTATTCTATATTTAAACATTATCCCAAAAACGAAAAGGGTAAGATAAAACAACTCTTCATAAAGAAAGAACCCGATAGGAAGGGAAACTTCTATTAAATCTTCAAAATTCCATGGTACCACCCAATGTTCATCACAGACCATTCCATAAATAATTTTCCTTAAAATTCCTCAAAATAAACCAAACTATGATAGAAACCCAAATATAATAAGGATTTGATAACATAGTCTTCAAAGATTAACTTTATCGTTCATCTCCAAAAAACATTAACCACTCCTATCATCTAATTTCAAAAGTAACTAACCTAAACATATTTTCACCAAGATAGGATAATAATTTCCATAAGTAACCTAAATTACTATAAGTTCACCTTAAATTCATCGATTCATCAAAATATTTTTCAACCTTTACTCCTCAAAGAAAATACCATAGTAATCTATTTACCACGATCATATAGGGTTCCCAAAATAGTGATCGTCTTCCAAAATATTAATAATCTTTTAATCCCCAAATCAACTGTTTTTTTCATGAATAATAGCATCACAACATCAACATGTGGTACATAAAAATAGATGTTTTCCATAATGATGTAAACCATCTTAGGTAATTACTCGATGTTCTTAGAAAAAATTAAAGATATGCTCATAGGGCACAAACTATAATACAACATGTCATAGACAATTATTGCGAAGAAGTTACATGTTCTTTAGTCATCATGATCCATCTCAGCATGGGACATGCATTTTTCCCTTGTCCTTGATGATTTTTAATACCCATCATGCCTCTTATCCCATATAAGATAGAATTACCTTGGATATTGTCCAACTTCTCCTCATTTACAACATTGAAAATTATAAGGTACCTTATGTCTAACCTTATCTCTATTCATAACATTATCAATTTTATAATGAAATTGGATACATTATGCCCTATCACCCCACACATAAAACATATCCTTGTTCCTTAGTGACACACTCCTTGGTTCCCCTTTCCACACTTTTTTCCCAAATGAAATTTGGACTTCTTTACCTTATCATCGTTATCAAATGAACATACTTGTGACATAGTCTTCTTCTTCCTTGATGAATTGGGGAATTTAACTAGGTACCAATTATTAGTTGTGATTTTTGATAGCTGGTTTGGCATAATCACAATATGTTCAACTTGATCTCTCGTCATCTTTGTCTAATTAATAGGGTAATCATCACATTTCTTATCACAGTGGTTGTTGGGACATGTTCTTCCATTTCCTGCAATTAACTAATAAAAGAATGTATAATTAGGGGGCTTAAATACTTAGCCAATAAAAATGAAAAAGAAACTTAAAGCATATAAGGACAAACTTGTATAAGAAAAGTATACTGTAACTTTTGATCCCCTAGGTTCCAATTTAGGTTATACATGATCATATAATCATATGTAAATCTTTATTTCATTTTATTTTTGTCCCTTTAATAATGGTTCTTATAAATGTTATTAATTTAACAAAGCATATCCCCCGGGAGTGTCAAACCAAGAGTGCAGCAAGGCCCGTTGTCGTGCACCACGTTACCCCGGGTCAAGCCCGAAACACCTTGTTAGAGTTTTTACTCCTTGCAACATATGTGCCAGAGCCACCTCTACTTGTTCGTATCCAGACATAGATTTATTTTTTTGGAACCCACTTACTCAATACTCACCAAAATACCAGGAATATTAAATATATCTAAAAACTTTTATAGGGTTATTCCTAAATTTTTCATATTCTAATATCCACAAATAACTATACCATACATTGATACCAACTATAAAATCCCACCTATTAATCACATAAACATTCATTACATTATACAAAACTGAGGATCTTTAAGGTTTAGTGTCTTGTAAACCAGGAACATAATACATGACAACACAAACCATTCTTCTTAAACACCAGAAAAGATTATTCATTTGTTTATCCTATGTTCATTACAGTATCTAATAACCTAGGAGCATGCATCAGTGGAAAGGGAGAGAAGAAGGCCAAGTATAGAAACAAGGGAATCATTTTACATGTGAACATGATATACATCAATAAAGTCATGATAAATAGATTTAAGGAATGAGAAATAGATTATGAGAAATATCATAATGGAAAGAACATGATTCATAACATGAATATGTCGCTACAAAATTTAACTTATACAATCATGAACATATCACCAAGGTCCATCCCCAAGGTGTCATTTGAAATTACCAAGGTTATTCACCAAGGTATTGTTAAAATTGTAATATCTAGTGGTTACATCATTACCCAATCCATTGGAGCGCTATCAGGGCGCACCCTTAAATTTTCCTTTATTATCATGTGAGCCACATATATCATCATCAATAATTTCATAAACAACCCATATAGCATAAAATAAATGGGTTTCATTTCATAGTCATCACATCTTAAAAACTGCTTTAATGACGTGATCTTTATGTCACTTTAAACCCACAGAAAAAGGTAAGCGGGTATTATGTATGTAAGACCAATAATTAATTAGAACATTTAGATATATATGTGAATAAACCTACAGAATATATAACTTTGAGTTATCACATAATAAAATAAAATAATTTGTGAAAAAGAAAGAGACATTTTGAGATGAAAATTCTGCAGCATAACAGCTATGTTATATGGTTTTAGAAAATAATGAAGAGAGAGGGTACATGGGTCACCCACTCATAAATGATCCATAAAAGAGTGGACGGAAATAATATAAAGGATATAAGATCATGGTAAAGAATTTTTACAGACATACCATATGAAATGAAAACATAGAAGGAAGACAAAAATAAGATTTCTCTTATGAAAATTCGACAGCCTAACGACGCCACTTAATACTTAAAAAATGAATGGAAGATATAAAATAGGGTATTTTATCATATGAAAATAATAAATAATTATTATATATATAAAGGTAATTCCACAAAAGAATAAAAATGAACTTGAAAAACTTGACATGAAAATAGAAATTTAAAATGAGAAGGGTGAAAGAATCCCTTAAAAATTCAGCAGCCTAACGACGCCACTTAAAAATTCTTAAACTTAATTGATGAGAGAGAGGGGGGTATCTCATCATATGAAAATGAAAAGAAAATTAGGATGAATATAAAAGAACATCCTCCAACATAATAACATGGAGCATAAAAAATGACATAAAAGAGAGTACTTGGAATGAAAGAGAGAGGTAGGATACCTTACAAAAATTCAGTAGCCTAACAGCGCCACGTAAACATTAATAAAATGAAATGACGAGATCAAGAGGCAGACACTCATCATATGAACTTAACAATGGAATTTATATGAATATAAAAGATCTTCCCCAACATAAGAACATTTGACTTAAAATAAATGACATAAACTAGAGTACTTGAATAGAAAGTGAGAGGTTGGATCCCTTACATGGAATAGTAACTTTGAAATCATGATGTTTGGGACCATGGGAGGCTTGAGAGAACCTTTGGAGGACTCCTTGGGCAGTGAGGAGACCAGAACATAGTTGAGGATGATTTTTGAGTCGAAAGGATGAGAGGATGTCTTGGTATTTATAGCGAAAGTGAAGGGATAAGGCATTAATGGCCAAGGGACACCTCATTGGTGGTATTGCCAAAACCATGGGATTTCCCATTGTATATCCCAAGGTTTTAGGCCACAAGGGACCCCTCATACAATAATTAATCCTATTTAGTCGACCATCCCTTAAAATATCTAATGACATCATCATGTTGTAGTTATGATGTCATTAAACATACCGAAACCCAAAAACTGTATTTTTATTATTCACTAAAAATTCAACTTTTTTAGAAAACTCCAATAAAATTATGTTAACATAATATCAACGGTCTGAATTTAAAAATAAACTCCATTTTATGAATATATTTTTTTTATATTTTTTTTTTAATTTTTAAATAAAAACACTATTCACCGAAGATTAATTTTTTTTCCCCGAAAAATACCAAAAAAATATCATAACATAATATCGATGTTGAATATTCAAAAATAAAGTCCATTTTATTGAAATAATTTTCTAAATAATTTTAATAAAACTATAAAATAAAAAAAACTATTCACACGAAAAAACTAATATTTTCCAAACTATTTCTGGAACAGTTATTTACCTATTTTATTGAATCACATTACTTAATCAGAATGCCCATATTATATTATTACTTTCTTTATGTGAGATTACAAATCCATTTGATCACATTACTAATCCTAAGCATTAAATCACTATTCCTATATTACTATTAACCAAAAATTAGGTTGATCTTATTAGACTCAAAATCTCTTATTGAACAAATTTACAAAAGCCCATTTTTTGAAAATCATTACACATCATTAATTATCTAAGGTTTAAAAAAATATTTTAAAATATCCTTTTTTAATTCATCAATAATATATATCCTACATTTATTCGGGCATTTGAAAATTTACAAACATCACCATAAGAAGGAAACCCAATTTTATTTATCTCAAGAGATTACATAAAGCAGTTACGGTCTCCATACATGGCGCCTTATAACCCCAACATAGGGCAGAAATGTAAGGTGTGCTAATGTGAGATAATCTGAGGATGGCTCGACCAACATTGCACGAGTTGTAATTTATATCAGTTTGAACTTCTTGCGAAGGCGATTCATTTATTACTTTACACAATGAAGTACGACTTCATTTTGGTCCATAGAAAAGCCCAGTGGTTCTAACTCCTTCCCATGTTCTGTTTGATGGGCTTCGATTGGCCCGAGACTACTGAATGAGTCCATCGAATATTATTTCTATATTAGTTAACCAATATCACTTATCTTTAGAGACAATAATCACAACATTTCGTTTCCAATGGTCTTGTTGACCAACAGTCATATAACAGTAGAAACACAAAAGTCTCATTTTAATTATACTCATATTATCAGATGAAACAGTTTTTTTGAGTATAAAAATAAAATTAAACACAAAATTAGGAAACAAGATTTATTCAAAATTTCGGGTCATTATAGTTTGGGCATGAGATATTTCATGTAAAATGACTTTTTTCTACATACTGAAATAATCATTACTGTAATATGACCATTTATTTAGCCTTACAATAATTTTCTTTTTCTTTAATTTTGGTTTATTTTTTTCGGACCATATTTGACTTTATTTTAAGGTATTTTAGATCATAATATCTATTGAATTAGTTTAAGGATGTTTAGTTTTTGACCAACATTAACATTATTTTAATATATTTCAGCTCAAATCATATATTTAATTATTTTATGGGATATTATCATGGACCATAAATTAAATTTTTTGAAGATATTTTATCTTGAACCATATATTGCATTAGTATAATGTCTTTTAGCTCATGCCATCTATTTCATTATTTAATGGATGTTTATCTCGGACCATCTATTTCATTTGACTATGGTCACTAAACTCAGAAAATATATTTATATATTTATGGTCATTTAGCACGGACCATGAATTGCTTTATTTTACGGTTGTTTCACTGAAAACATGTATTTGTTTACATTAAGTACATTTATCTTGGACAATCCATTGATTTTTTTAAGAACATTTAGCTCAGAATATATATTTCTTTAGATTATGGTCTTTTAGCAATGACCATTTATTGATTTATTCTATGGAATTTTAGCTCACAATATATATTCATTTATTTTATAGTCATTTAGATTGGACTATCTATTTCATTAATTTAAGATATTTTAGCTCGGACCATCTATTCATGATAAATTGTGATGACATTCCATGAATGACCCAAAAAACTCAATGGTGCTAGATTATACCATTGTATTGGTGAGTCTCATGAAGATAAAAATGACTTACTTGGGGAATGACATGTTTTGTTGATGGTAATATGCCCATATGAATTATCCATATGTAAGTATCCAAATTCATGAAAATGGAAGTAGAGTACATGAGTCATTACCATGGGAAATAGAATATTTATGTTTGTAATATTGATGGGGTTGGTATACTAGGGATACATAATCCATTTAGGTATTTGGGGTGTGGATTAAAAAAATAAGAACCTATGGGATATAGTCCATGGATATGAGATGGTGAAGACATGCAGAGTCTTGTATCTGTTACAGTGTTGTGATGGCTCACTATGATCAAATATCCTTTCTGGAATGGATAGAATGCACAAAATACATAGGTCTAGGACCTTATGTGTCAATATCATGGCCAAGAAAAAGTTGTATCCACTTCATTAAAAGTAATATTGAATATTTTTGAACAATAAAATATCTATATGATGAGGTTTTATCTAGGAAGTAAGCTATCTAGGAAGGGTTTTGGACCCCTAGGGCAGCTAGCTCTTAAAATAATGCCGGAGTTATAAGAAATTTGGTTTCCAATCATGTTATGTGTTCCATAAAATGCTCAGAAATGAAGTATTTCATCCCATATTTGCAAAAAGTCATGAAACATAGGGACATAACATCAATGATATTGAATAGGTTTTCATAGTTTGGTATAAAGACCGTAAATAATGTTCTAAAGCACTATAATCCAAATAATGTTGTGGGAAAGTCATATAGGGATTTGTTCAGACACAATAGGATTTTTCGTGATTTTGAGGTAATGTCAAGTCTTATTAGAATTAGAATGTCCGTTTTAGAAATGATGCATTCAATTGACGGCCATAGGCATATATGCATGAGCCATGGGAATCCATGCATAGTCAATAAAAGGGTACATGAATCCATATATCCTTTCCATGGTTAGTTAATGTTTATGATTATTATAATCATCCAAAAAATTGATGTGTGGTTCGATGATGATATATAATCCAGAAATGTTCAAATTTATCAAAGGTTGTGTCACCTCCTACCTAACACATTCTCGAGGTGATGAGATATAAAAAATATTTCCTTAAATAGATTATTGACCAGTGGGTCAATTAAGTTTAAGATGGATTTTATTAGGCTTATGGACCCTATTATATTTCCACATTATATATTTGTTCCCTAATTCTGGCTTAAACCTTGATAATGAAGTTTTTAATGTGTGAAGACTCGATTTTTTCTTTGGTCCCCCTTTGCGGGTTTTGGGCCTGAAAATATATTTGTCTCTTATCAAGGATGTATAAGTACCTGAAATTTAGAAATCTATGGGATAGATTATAGTGTCTTAAACCTTTTCCTATAAATAGATATTATAGGTTTATTACATACATGGACATGAAATGAATGACATGAAACAAGAGGTTAAATAAGATACCCATGATTAATATCACTACAAGTCATCTCAAGAATGTAAGGAGAAATTTTTAAATTGTGTATTGATTTACTCTTGTCATTAATAATGTCATGTTATAATCATAAAATGAGTAGGTTAACCACTTAGAGGTGTTGAGTTTTGTTGTGACGATGTCAGAGATCACTATAATTGGAATGTGGAGAGTGACACATTTGGTCGATGTCCATTGGCGCATATGTAATAGTCATGGGTATGCGAGCATAGTCACAAAAGGGTCCTTGAAGTTGGGAATCCATTTCAGGGGACATGGAATGATTAAAATGTTTTGATAATCCCAAGACACAAAGTGCGGTTTATTTCTTTTAGGTTCACATAAAGGATTGTTGAAGCAGCCAGTACTCAGGTCGACTAAGATAAGTCTCTTACAGTCCATTGACCAGGATTAAAAAACTGGAGTTGTTCTGCACAGTTTATTTTCATATAGTGAGAGTGTGTTTCAATTAGTGATGTTTAAAATCATGCAGTGATATCATCGTCTTGTGCAGTTTAAATTCATGCAGTATGGAAATACTTCCATGCAGTTTAATGTCATGTGGTAAATACATGCTTCCATAAATTTGGACGTAATATAGAAAGGACATTATGGCATTGTTTAGGATCATATGGACTAGGTAGTAACATGAGTTTACTATAGTTGGGGTTTACAACATGGTTCCATTAAGAAATTTTATGAGAATGAGGTCCAAATAGGTCTCAAACTCACCACGTACCTCTCCAGGAAGACTCAATCCAACCGTATAAAAGGTGTTATGGATGTTCCTGCTCTCAATGAAAAAATTCCTAGGTGTCACTACGTATCACATGAATTTTAGAATCAGTCCATACATATTTTTGTAAAATGAAATACTTTACTCATGTTGGAACCATACATAATGGATAGAATTTTTTTTGTTGATAGTTGCAATTGGCCCTAGGATTGGTGATACATGCATCACTATGTATAATGTATGAGGATGAATCATGATACATATTTTTTTATGGTCAATAAATAATAATGGCATGCAGTGAGGATGAAAGTGGATCGATGTTAATTGGTGGAAATATCATGGTTGGTCCCGAGGATTGAATCATGTACGTCACTGCATATCTCATGGGGATGAAAATCAAACCACCCACAGTTCTCGAAGGTCTATGTTGTTTAACTTCATGCTGATAAGGCTCATGGTATTCATTTTATGGTATTGCATACATGACTATAATGGATCCCTTAAGCAACTTTATACATTTTATGGGAGGGAATTCCCTACTGTGATTCATAATATCACCCAACCTACACTTGGTGTAAGAAAACAAGTAGTGGCATGGGTGTCCCTATTATATAATGACATAAAAGAAATATAAATAGGGTATTTTATATGTTATAGTGGATAGACCAAGAGGTATAATTTAGGTGTCCCTAAGTATTTCCTTAAAAATGTGAATCAAAACACATTTATTTCTTAGTGAACCTTTATTTTTAACATCATGCGTCAAGGATGAAAGACTACTCAACATTAAGGGTCAGGGGAGTTGATGAGGCATGCAGTTTTATGTCAGGGAGTAATTACATTGGATGTGAAGCTTAATGTATTGATATAAGGATGAATTCTATTTAGAAATATTTCAATTGGTTAGGAAGAACTATATATTGTTTAATATCATGTGGTAATTCCAAATTCTAGTGCTTACTCTCATGTAGATTCATGAGTGTTTGTAGTAATGAAATGTATTTATTGATAAATCATACATTGGTCAGTGCTGTGACACCCATACCATTCATGGTGGCTAGTGAATGGGATCCATTATGATATAAATTATGTATGATGTAAGGCCCTTCCGACCCGGTATCCAGTTATGGGGAATTCTTCACAAGAATCATTAGTCTTTTGAGAGACAAAACTAGTTCACTTTATAGAAATGAAAGCAGGAGAACCTTTTTATTTAATACACATTCTAGTTGATTGTGGGGAATTTATATGTTTTTCGGTCTGTAAAAAATAATATCACCTAGAATTTACAACTCATTCAATCACTTTATAGATTGTTTATCCATTGGGAGTTATTAAAAAATACTTATTCAGAGTGAGGGTAGTTAGACCACTATGGGAATCACAACCACTTTCTCATTCCCTAGCAATTATGTCATTGATTTTACAGCATTACGCATGGTGGTACAGTATGACAATACACCATGGAATAAATTTTCTGGCCAGTACTTCTTATCCTCCATTACTATATTTTAGAGTATAATTGATAGAGTCTAATTGAAGGCCTCTATTTTTCCATTCTTCCCTGCATGATAGGGAGACTAGTTCTTCGACTTGATGTTTTACTCCTTGTAACACTTCTTCAACTCCATGGAACAAAAGCTGGTGTCGTTGTCTATCAATATTGTGTGAGGGTATCCAAACATGTTGATCACATGTGACTTCATTAAGATGATGATATCCATCATTGAGATATCATTGAAAGATATTTTCTCATCCCATTTTTAAAATATATCTTTTGGGGAGATTATTATTCTTAAAATTCGTAGTTGTGGCTAGGGATATGACCCCACAACATCCATCCCTCAAAAAGAAAATGGTCCGAAATATTTAGCTATATGTAGAAATTAATGGGGTTGACGGATGAAGATTTCATGAATCTGGAATGCATTACATTTCGTGGTGAATTATATATAGTCATTCATTATGGCCTTCCATAAATATCCCACCATATTAATTTCGTGGGAGAGCCTGGATCCAGATTTTAGAGTGCTATAATATTCTATGGGGACTCTTTTCCATGATGGTGAGAATGTTTCCTCCTTCTAGGAACCAATATATAAATCCATCAAAGCCATATATTTAGATCACTTTTATCTCATTTTTTCTATCATGAAGGGTGATGTTTGTTGAACTACACTAGATTCCTTCCTGTTCTGCATGATCCATTGGGTGTGTCCCATCATGAACATTGTCGATTATATTCTCCATCCATCAATGGGTGGTTACTGGTTCATCATGCTATGTGGTCCAGTTGACCTGATTGAACTCTTCTATATCACATATGATGATTAATGATTCAATTCTTCCATGTGTGATATGGAAGGTTCTTTCCATTTGATCAGGTTCAGTGAGGATGTTTTCCAAGTTAGCCAGTGCATTAGTACGGTCATTCTATGATCTGGGAACATAATGAATGTTGGGATCAAAGGGTAATTCTACCATCAATCCCCTAACATAGCCAATGAGGTGGCCCAACTCTTATTCTTTAATGTATTATTCACCATTTTTATTCTTTATCACTTGTTTTGATACCCCTTTGATGTTCATGTATGAAATGGTCTATTATAGGGATAGTTCCAATCCAGCTATGATGGGTGGGTTTTCTACCTCATTATTTTCGAGGCCATTGGGTAACAGAAATGAGTAAGGAAAAACAACATTGTATGGGGAGAAAAAAAATCTTTATACCAAAGAATTTGTGATTTAGGTACTTTATTCTAATACTGATAGGACAATGGGAGGTTCCATCAATGTAAATCTACCATGTTCAGTGACTGTCATGGGCATTATATAATCTTTTATCTGGGAGCTCAGTGTCTTCTGTTATATTTTATGGGGTAGGTTGTGAAGAAATGAAATTAGTCGGGGTCCTACCATTCACTAACTACTGAGATAAAAATAGTATGTCAAATTGCTAAAGAATGATTTCTCATCAATCCATGTGCCTAGTCGACATGGGGTATAAAATGATATACATGAGTGGATAATACAAGAGACTTGGTGGACCTTAGGGTGCTACAATTACTGCTTCCATTTCTGTACTTGGAAGATGAGTGGTGTGTAGTTCTTCTCAATATTGTTGTATCAAGTCTTAGAAAAAAGAATAGTCATGTTGAGGTAAAAAAACTATTATTAGTTCCTGTGTCACTATTCAACATGAAGAGGGTTACTAATAAGTGTTTCATAGTATTCATATATAATATGAGTGGTTTCCCTTACTTTAGGGGAATCTGAACTGGTGATTGAATCTGGTATTATGTGAGACTATTGCAGCTTTTTTTACAATTATTGTCCAATGGGTAGTTGACTCTCTTCATCAATAACCAATGGATGGGGATATCTCTAATGGAATGATTTTCTATGATTCATCCAATATAGGTGAGGTTCCCTTGGAGGTCCCTTACTTCGTTCAGATTTTTGGGGGACAATATTCAAGGGAAATCATTAGTCCACTCTAGTTCAACATGAATGCATCAGTGGAATATCAAAAAACCACCGAACATTCCGGATGTTACTCTGAAGTTAAATTTCATTGGATTTCTCTTTAGGTTATTCTGACACAACTTGTCGTTTTTTTTCAGATATCCATGAAGTGATAACATCGTCGTCAGGATTTAACGTCCAAGAAATAAAAAAACACACTGATTTCCTTCACATGATTTATTTAAGGATGAGATGAATGGAATACTTATTTTTGGTTAATTTATTCATTAATCCAAATGTAAAAATTAAAATTTGATACTACCGTGGGGTGGATATGGTGGTAGGGCCTTCCAATCAAGAAATTAAATGCTTTATCATTCAGGATCACTATGGAATCGACATCATATGCGAGATCAAAATGTTGGGATTAAATATTGATCTTCTCTAGTGGTATCTACTCATGTTCATTATATACAAAGATGGTTAGATTTTTTGCAGGAAATTCCCATTAACCATTCCCCAAATGTTGGATATTTCATGTTGGGATGAGATTGATCCCATATCCATTACCAATCAGAAGACTTTTGACATTGACATTACCAAGTCGTCTGGAAATATATAGGGGTATGAGGTTCCCTTGAATGGACTCCTCCTAATTATGATTGGTGAATGTGATGGTTATATGATGAATTATTTATATAGTAACCACTCAATATACCACATTTGTAGTGACTTCTATCTCTAAATCATTTTGCCTCTGAAGTACTTTGATGGGTCCCACACTGAGTTCTTTTAAAATAAGAAAATGTATCCAGTATCGAGATCTGGGTTGCGAATACAACTATCATTTTCCTAACATCATATGATTTTACTTGGGGTCGGTGGCTCATGATATGGGGTTTATCTTAGTCATTTATCTCTGGAGCTAATGTATCTAAGGAAGATGGACTCCCTGATTGTGATAAGGTTGTGGGGGTATCTGATTCTAGTGGTACAAGCTGTGTTGTCCTTCATAATTTCCAAGAATGATTGGGTTGTACCCCTTGTAGGTAGTCATGCAATAAAATCAAATGTGGGAGGCTACTTGTAGGATCTGAGGAACCTCCTTTCATCCTTTTATCCTCATGGAGACCATGCCCACAATTATCCATTTCATATATATCATTCATGGGGATATGATCAGAATATTGAGTCTAACAATTTCTTTGATGTCCCCTATATCATCTACATTGTTGCATGTCACATCTTGTTCTCAATTTATATGTAGAAAAACAATATTTTGGGGTAATATTAATCATCAAAGAAGGGTTATGTCATGTGATCAATATTTCAACATGTCTTTTATGGTTTTAATTGTCCATTGTGATTGTCCATAAGTTTGATGGTGCTAAGTAGTGATCATACGAAGTATAGTATCCAGGTCCTTCTGAAGGATTTTCTACAATATTGATGTAAAATAGGGATCATAATCAGAAACAATCGTCAGTGGAACACCATGAAGTCATACAAATTCATTAATATATATTCTTTCTAAATGTTCTAGTGGTAAATATTCTCTTATTACAAGATAATTTTTTGACTTGGTATGGTGATCAATTATGACCCATATTTCATTATTCATTCTAGGATTCTTTTGTAGTCCCATGACAAAGTCCATCATAATAACATCCCATTTCCACTCAGGTATGAGAATATGATTCATGACTCTTCTCGGATGTTTTCTTCCATCCTTCACCTGTTGAAAAACCATAAATCATGACAATAATCAGAAATCTCCCTCTTCATGCTGTGTTATAAAAAATGTTCCCTCAAATTTATAAATATATTAATTTTAACAAGGTGTATAGATAAATTGGTGCTATGAGCATCATCCAACAATTCCCCTTTTTGAAAAATAATATAGGGAAGATAATGTCTTTTCCAAAATTTAAAAATTCCATCTTCCTATACGAAGTCACTCAATCTCCCATCTTTCACAGCTTTAATCTTCTTTAAAAACTACTCATCATCAGTCTAAGAACTCTATATACTTTCTTGTAAATATTTTGTGAAACCCTTTTGAAAATCTATTGATGTATTGAAATCCATGGTCATTCACATATCCATCAATAATATATCGATGAAAATAGGATCCCTTCCAATAGTAATCTACTCTGGTGCATGTCACATAATATTCCCTGGTTTTATGTAGAAAAAAAATATTTTTGGGTCATAGTCATCATCATATAAGGGTTATGTCATCTGTATTGTGTTTATTAAACCAATTTTGAGCTCATATTATGATGATGGTTTTGTTTGGAGGGGAGGGTCTCGTGTAGTGAATGTTTTAGGGAGGAATTATAACAGAATAAGATATCGATTTTATGCAGAATATTTCTCTTCTTATTCTTATGATTCCTAGTTTTGAAAGTCAGAACCACCCTTGGGAGGTACATCTAATGCCACTTTAATGGGTGGAGGTGTTACTACAGGTATGACCAACTATTCTCTTCGAGTGGAATGAGCTCAAACAACTTTCTTCAAAATCATGCAGTTGTTGAATATTCATGATCATTTAGTCGGGACCTTCTAATAATCATCCTAATATTCCATTTAGACTATTGTTATGATTTTCACTTTCTATAATGAATTATCCATCACAAATTTCCCAAAATCGATCATTCCTTGATGTAAAATATTGAATATAAAAAACTAATGTATATTATGACCATACTTTTGGTGAAAAGTTTGGTAATAAGGTAGTTCAGTTAGGTTGGCCTCATCGTCCTTACGAGGTTGCGGGAATGCTAGCATGTTATTATCCATGTCATCTTATTAATAATAGGGGCATATCAATTCAAAAATGAGTAAACCTTATCCATTAAATAATTAATTCTAAGAAAACTATATTTTTTTCTTCTGACCGAGGTATATTCTATGGTTGTTGCTGCAAGATAGGAGGTTTTGGGGTGTTTGGGGACTTCCTAGGTATCTAGACAGGTACCACTGCTGGTATCAGAGTGAACACTACCACTTCCATTCTGGATGGAATTTTTTCTTATGATGTGGGCATGAGTCGAGATTTGGATCTGGTCTGTTAAAATACGTCTTCATGAAACTGTCATATTTAAGAAAATTCATAGAATCAACCTAAATATTTCATTTGAATATGTGGTTTCTGCAACTCAACCCTAATGTTTTTTCATGATGTTCAAGAATATTCACTTTCGTGATAGGGATGCTAAGAGAGTTCTTCAATCCCTTACAACATTTTATGAAATAAGACACCATCTCATTTTCACATTTTTTTGTAGATTGGTAGGTTGAATATCTTGGTTTTCTATAGTGTAGAATGAAACTTATAATGGAAATGATGATGAATGACTTCCCATCCATCAAAAGATCCCACTCGCAGAATGATATACCAAATGAATGCTACCCCAATCTGGGACTTTATTAAAAACCTCATTTTAGTATCCTCATATTTATCTCAAGGTAATATCATTGGTCCACATTAGGAAACTATGTGTGTGATATGATGATCAAGGATTCCCACACCATTAAAGGTGGAGAAAGTCAGTTTTCCAATGTTACGTGGAGGTGGGGTATCATATATCCTGTAACACCCCAGGTAAATAAAAAATATGACATTTTCACATTTATCCATATTTTTGAATAAAGTATTAATATAACTTTAAAGTGTATGCTATGCTCGATGGTGTACACAATACGCAACAACGAGTTTCTTGGGAATATTACGTTGAACTCTAATAATAAAATAATATTATTTTAAATTGTAGTTAACGCCTAGACATTGTAATGACGGGAATGAACATAACTAACAACAAATTGATTATATATTTTTTTCAATTTTTTTTTACTTTTTACAATAAATGTTAGAGGATTAAAAATGCGAATGAATCCAATTTTAAGCGTAAACATTCTAATATTCTTTAAAAGGCTGATTAATCGCCTTTTGATGACGAACCTCTTTTAAATCCACTTTATGAAAATTTTATGTGTTATATTTGACAAAATAAAATTATCCTTTAGAATCGGGACATCAAAATTTACTTTGTGTAAATTTTTGGTATTTTTCCGATAAAGTTCATTTTTAATGAATAGTGAAAAATGTTTTATTTTAATTCAAAACCTTTTTTAATCTAATTTAATTATATTTTTATATTATCTTTTTAATTGGTTTTAAAGTTAAATTAGAATATATTTTTACCATTTAATTGAATAGTGGTCTTTGGAATTAATTTCATCTTGAAATTGGACTTAAAATAGTGTTAATCTGTTGATACTTATTGTTTCATCAAAACACGCTATTTGCTCTGACATCGGAAATTAATTATTAAATTAATTATTGAAACTTATATTTTTTAAATTTTGTAAAATAGAAATAATTTTTGATTTCGTAATATCAAATATACCTTAGGGGGAATTTTCGGTATTTTTCTGAAAAACATCAATTTTAGATGAATACTAAAACCACTAAGTGGTAGTTAAAGCAACCGATTTTTCATTTAAATGAAACATTTCCACTTCTGTGATTTGATTTTCAATAATCCTACATACATTGATGTCATTAATAATTAAAATTTAGTTCAATGAGATTAAAATAATTTTTGGTCAATAGTAACTTTTATGTTTTATTAATCACGATTAAAGGTAATTAGTGTAATTTAAGTTAAAAATAATGTTTTAATAATATGAAATGACCTAGACACATGTACTACCCTCATTTGATGTGTCATGGACGACCAATACAATGCATGGGTAATCTTGGGGACCTCATGGTACCACTTTGGTAGGAAAAGGACATAAATAACTTTTTATTTAAAGTTAAAATAAAAATGTCACAAACATGAGTTTTTTTACTAAAACAATTTTTAAATGGGGTAATACAAGTCATATTTTTACTATAAATATTAATTAGATAGATAAAGATATTTCCTAAATCATGGTAATTTTTTAATAATTTTTAGACATTAAATAAATTAATTTATTTATGACACCTTGATGATGCAGTGATTACCTCATAAATGAATGATTTAAATAAAATGATAATATTGGGTGAAATATAAGTCATAAACATGTCACAAACCTATTGGATGGATGGATTTATTATACTTATAACCTTATTCTCTAAATATATCCTTTTTGGACCTTTTAAATTTGAAAAACATTTTACAATAAAGTAATATTTTATAACTTTCCAAGAGTGCCCCTCCTCTCCTATTATAAAAGGCCCCCACCTCTACCACCATACACACACCTCTAAAGCCTTTGGATCGGCCAAAACCTGCCCATTTAATCTCTCCACATCTCTCTCTTCATCATTTAATCCTCACGTTGGGCAGAATCCTTTCCAATGAAGCCTTTGAGCTAAATCAAAGAGAGTTACCCAATTTAAAGGTAATGTCTTCCCATGTGTTCTTTTGTCTTATTTTGCTTCTCCAAACCCCTAAAAACTTTTTATAACTTTTTTTTGTAAAAAAACCATTATCATAAATATACTAGGATGTTTTTATAATATGTATTCTAGCTACACATTCACACACCTTCGTCTAATGGTTAAAGAACATATTGTTTCTGTGGATGGAGAATTACTGCCTCACGAAATGATGATTGTTCAATATTCTTTTAACATCTTAATAGGTGAATATTAATAAGTAACTATATATATATATGATATATAATATGTTTATGTTTTCCTTATGATTTTTTATTTTTCATTTATGGAATACCTTTATGGTTTCCATTATGGGTAAACACGATATCTTCATTTTAGGAAGTGCGGACTACTGCCACCTCAAAGTGATTGGATTCGTTAATGCCATATGTGGTAAGTATAAAGAATGAAATTAATGGTATTACATATGACATCCTACTGTAATTATAATATACCTTTATATCATTATTATTTCATTCCATTGAATAAAAAAAATTAAAGTAGCGTTCATGCATACGTACGGCTTACCATCTCCATGAACGGTACATTTCATATCTTATCTCAAAATGTTATGTAATATTATAAGTAAATATATATAATGGATATATATTTAATATATTAAATATAAATGATAGATATAATTATGAAATTAAAATATATATATCTCTCATTTTGTTTTAATTCCATTAATATGACAAAAAATGAAAGTAGTGTTCATACGTACGTACGGCCTACCGTCTCCATGAACAGTGATTTTATTTGTTTTTCCAAATGCTATGGAATAGTTTAAAATGAATATATAATGAATATATATGATATTTAAAACATACATACTATTCTAGATAAGATGTACTTATATCTACATGGAAAATTCTTTTCCAACAAGTTCGATTTTTACTCATGTACCGAACATCGACCAAAAGGTATGATATGAACTCACTTTATTAACCAATTATTATAACATTATAATATGTGATATAAACTGAATAATAATCTTTAAAGTAGGTCCTTATGAAATTATAAATTAGCCAAGTTTTATTATTTAGGAGATTAATGAACGATCGAGTCATGTTGGACACGAGGTAAGGGATCCAACCTCTCTCTTTCTTTTTAAGTACTCTCTTTTATGTCATTTCTTTTAAGCTCATATTTCTTATTTTTGAGGGTGTTATTTAATATTCATCATACTTTACTTTTTATTTTCATATTATGAGAGACCATATTTGATCTCATAAATCCATTTTTGGAAGTTTTAAGTGGCGCCGTTAGGCTGTCGTGTTTTCGTAAGAGATTTTTCATCTCACTATTATTCTCGTGACATTTATGCTACGTTTTCCACTATTTCCTTTGAGTTGTGTATGTACTGCCCATTATTATACTCTTTTTTCAATGTAATTTTATTTATGGGTATTTAAATCTTCATTGTATGACCCTTCTTCCATGGGGTGTACGTTTTGAAAGTTACCTAACTCGATAAGGGTACCTTTCACCCTCCTCTTTTTAAAAGCCTTCTTTTGTTATGTATTTTAATTCACACACTATTATGTTGGGATATGTTTTTATGTATCCTTATTTATTTAAATTTTATTTCCAAGTGATGAGATACAATTTTATCTCTCATCAACTCATTTTCTGAATTTTAAAGTGACGCTGTTAGGCTGTCGGATTTATATAAGGGAACTTCTTAACCCACTTTCAATTCATTGGGTTAAACCTATACTTACTGATTTTATAATGCCATTATTATGTGTGGAATCTCTATGTTTTAATTTCCACAAACCATTTTGTAGATACACTATTTCTATACATAATCATCTCATTGATAAATTCTTTCGAACTTGTATGGGAAATAATAACCCAATCTCATTTCATTGAGTTAAATACCTATGTCATTGGTTTTGTTTTTCCATGATTATGTGTGAATGACATTTGATTGTTTCACACTTTATATCCACTTATATTCGGTGTATTTATATTTCTCACACATAATTAGGTGATAGATTTGTCCTTAATTTATGGATACCATATTTATAATGGATTTCATCTCAATTTACATTTCCATTGAGACTTAATTGTTGTTATGCACCAATTCACTCTTATATGGTGCGTATACTATCCTTTGACATATTATATCATGAATCCCTTTATTCTCATTATATTGTAAAGATCATATTAAATGTTATTCCGCAATTATTTTCATTCATGTGTCTCTCATTTTGTTAAAAACTATTTAACAAAAATATCGTTTTAAATGTTTTAAAGATTCATTATTATAAATATTTATCTTTAATGTCCATGTTTTAAAAATGGCTTCCTGTATTTATTTATATGGACATTAATTTTTTAAAATTATAATTCAATTAAAATCATCAATGTTTTATGGGGCACTGTGATTAAAAAATCAATTTTAAATGGTTTTTGAAAATTGATTGATTAATTCAATATCTTGGAATTATTTATTGTGATTGAAAATGAAATTTTGTTATTAAAATGTTTATATTTTCATTATTTTATCTCTAATGATGTTACTTGGACATTTTATGGGTGGTTACGTGATAAACCATATGACGGGTGGTGTCGTGAAGACCAGGACGGGTGGTTACGTTATAACCTCTAATGCATTTGGTATATAAGTTGTCTGTATGGCTATTCCATTATGTATGTATATAAGTGGACCCTAGGGTTATTACCTTAAAGTATGTTTATATCCCAAGATACCTTTATATGTTATGTGTTCTTTATATGGGTTTTATGGTAATATTTTGGTTACAAAAGATTATGTAATGGTCTTTTATTCCTTGAATAGTTTTTACTACTTCATAAAGGTGAAAAGTATTACTTTGGTAAAGTATTCATGGTTTACCTATTGTTTTGATCAAACTAACAGTTTTCCTTCTTTATGTATCCTTTACTGGGCTTTTTATGCTCATCCCAAGTTTTTGAAATGTTTTCCACATGACTTAATGATGAATAGGGTCAAGGATGGGTTCAAGGAAATACATGCTATCTAAAACATGGAACTAGACATGTTTATTTTTACGAGTTTTTTTATTATTTTATGGAATCTTAGTAGAGGTGTCTACTATGTAATCCTTTGAGATGTAATAGTTATGACCTAATTCTATGAAACTCAAAACCTGAAAAAATCCTCTATGTGAATTATTAATTTTATTCATGATTAAGTAAGGTTTAAGGTCAGGGCCTTATAGTTGGTATCAGAGGTCAGTGTAAATAACTTTAGAGGTTAGGGTATTCTCTAAGCATAAGTTACATTACCATAATGGTTAGGATTTCAGAACGAGTCCTAGTTTTGATAAAGAGAATGAGTCAGTATATCATAGTGTTTATCTTTCTCATTAGTACATGATGGTTTTGTTGATATAATCACACTAACAGTTCTATTTTTAGTTAATGGATGGATCTAGAAGGCACCAAAGTGACAATAGGTTTGAAGGAAACTGTGGAGGTTCTCTGATTAAGAGACTGGATAAAATAGGGGATTCAATGAGGAAACTCGTGGTTATTCTAAATCAAAAATAAAGGAGTCATGATCAACCACTTGTACAATGGTATGTTCTGTAATGCATCATGTATAAGATTATCAATCAATGTGGAAGTTCAGGTAATAATTTGAAAGGTAACCATTAGGGTTTATAAGATCCCTACTTTTGAGGTAATTATGGGTTATTATATGTTATGATGGAAAATGAAAGGCATGATATGAACTTGAGGATAAAATATGTTATGATTATTTTTGAAGATTTTAACTCATTTTGGGGAATGTTTTAAGAATTTTGTAGTTTTGGAAAAAGGACAACACACAGACCGTGTGACAACCCGTCGCTTCGGATAAAGATGTGTGAATCGAACCCACAACAAACGTGCGACTGGTATTTATCGCCTACCACTGGAAAACCTGAATCCCTGGTTAGATTGACTAATTATTTTTAGTTAGAAGATTTTAGTAATCAAGAGTAAGTTTATTTTGGGAAATTATTAACCTATCATGGAGGATGTGTGATTAGTTTAATTACATTACAATATGGGACTTTAAGAGAAACTGATTTTATTTGGAGATAAATGTTAATTTGTACCTTGGATGACTATGTCATTAAATCCTTCAAATATTTGGGTTTCAATATTCGTTTGGTATAATTTGAAGAATTTTATAGACAAATTGTTTATCTAATGGTCTTCATTGAACAATTGGTTTGTTGGAAAAATTTTGGAGATTATGAATAGATTTTATTTTTTATAAAGGATTATTCATTTGTGGATCTTGTTCTAAAAATTTTTAGTTTTGGATTTTGTCTAATGACATGGGAAATATATAGTACTCTTTTGTGGATTAGGTGATTCTCAAGAAGTTGATTATAGTACTCTTAATGCGAACAAGTCTTCCTAAATACTCCTCTTTTGGAGAAAATATGAGTTTGATTAAGGAATCTAGTAAAAGTTGATAGTCTACATGAAAAGTTAGTATGTTTCATTATGATTTATTTAAGCTCAAAAATAAATTCCTCAATAAAGAGTAACTTAAAACAAAAAAGTTGTCTGTTAACTTTTCCTACTGGGGAATCGAATACCGCTTAACCCATCACAGGTTTGTGATTTTCTTATGGTTAACTTTATCCTAGACATGTTTACTATCTCACTCCCTCAGAACATGATCCTTTTATCCTCCATATCCATGTTTTCCTACATGGAATCTTAGTATGAGTTAACCTGGGTGACCTTTTTAATTCTCTTTCTTTATTTTAAGGTGATTGTTTTACTGACTCTTTTTCCGATGTGGGATTTTCAATGATGTTTCCAAGCCCAATTTTAATATTTCTAGGACACAATTCCCAAATGGGGGGAAGGATGTAAAACCCTAGGTAAATATAGAATATGACATTTTCACATTTATCTATGTTTGTGAATAAAATATTAATATAACTTTAAAGGGGACTCTATGCTCGATGGCATACCCAATACGAAAAAACGAGTTTCTTGGGAATCTTACATTGTACTCTAATAATAAAATAATATTATTCTAAATTGTAGTTAATTCCTAGTCGTTTTAGTGGCGGGAATGAACAGAACTAACTACAAAATGATTATATTTGTTTGTCAAATTTTTTTACTTTTTACAATAAGTGTTATAGGATTAAAAATGAGAATGAATCCATTAATAAGCGTAAACATTCTAATATTCTTTAAAATGTCGATTAACCACCTTTTAATGACAAACCTCTTTTAAATATACTTTATGACAATTTTATTGTGTTATATTTGACAAAATAAAATTCTGTTTTAGAATCGGGACATCAAAATTTACTTTGTGTAAATTTTTTGTATTTTTCCGATAAACTTCAATTTTTAATGAATATTGTAAAATATTGTATTTTAATTCAAAACCTCTTTTTAATATAATTTATTTATATGACTAATTATATTTTTAATTGGTTTTAAAGTGAAATTATAATATATTTTTACCATTTAATCCAATAGTGGTCGTTGGAATTAATTTCATCTTGAAATTGGACTTCAACTACTGTCAATCTTTTGATACTTATTGTTTCATAAAAACACACTATTTTCTCTAACAGCAAGAATTAATTATTTAATTAATTAATGTAACTTATAAGTTTTTAATTTTTTAAAATAAACATCATTTTTTTATTCGGAATATCAAATATATCTTAGGGGGAATTTTGTGTATTTTTCTGAAAAACATCAATTTTAGATGAATAGGGAAACCAGTAAGTGGTAGTTAAAGAATTCGATTTTTCGTTAAAATGAAACATTTCCACTTATGTGATTTTATTTTCAAAAATAAAACATACATGGATATCATTAGGATTTAAAATGTGGTTCAATGAGATTAAAATATTATTTGGTGAATAATAATTTTTAATTTTTATTAATCGCGATTAAAGGTAATTACTGTAATTTAAGGTAAAAATAATGTTTTAGTAATACAAAATGACGTAGACACACGTCCTAACCTCCTGTTATGTGTAATGTACGACCACTAAAATCCATGGGTCATCTTGGGGACCCCATGGAGCCTCTTTAGTTGGAAAATGTAAAAAATAATTTTTTATTTAAAGTTAAAATAAAAATGTCACAAACATGAGTTGTTTTACTAAAACAATTTTCAAATGGGGTTATACAAGTAATATTTTTGACTATAAATATTCATTAGAAAGATAAAACGATTTCCCACATCTTGATAGTTTTTTTATAATTTTCAGACATTAAATAAATTAATTTATTTATGACACCGTGATGATGCAGTGATTACCTCATAAATGAACGATTTAAATAAAATGAGAATATAGGGTTAAATATAAGTCTTAAACTTATCAAAAACCTATTGTATGGGTGTATTGATAAACCTTTTCACCTTATCCATGAAATATATCCTTTTGGGACCTTTTAAATCCCAAAAATATTTTATAATAATGTAATATTTTATAACGTTTCAATAGTGCCCCTCCTCTCCTCTTATAAAAGGCCCCCACCTCTACAACCTTACACATACCTCTCAAGCCTTTGGCTCGGCCAAACCCAGACCATTTCATCTCTCCACATCCATCTCTTCATCATTTAAGACGCACATTTGGCATAATCCTTACTAAGGAATCCATTGAGCTCAAATCAAAGAGTGTTACCCGATTTAAAGGTAATGTCTTCCCTTGTGTTCTTTGGTCTTATTTTTCTTCTCCAAACCCCTAAACACTTTTTATTACTTTTTTTGGAAACAACAACAGTATCTTAAATATACCAGGATGTTGTTATAATAAGGATTATATCTACACTTTCACACACCTTCTTCTAAGGGTTAATGAACATACAGTTTCTGTGGATGGCGAATTACTGCCTCACGAAACGATGACTGTTCAATATTCTTTTAACACCTTCAATGGTGGCCATTAATATTTCACTATATTTATATATGATATATAATATGTTTTTGTTTTCCTTAATATTATGTATTTTTTATTTATGGCAATCCTTTATGGTTTCCATTATGGGTAAACGTTATATCTTCATTTTAGGAAGTGCGGACTACCCCCCCCCCCCTCAAAGTGATTTGATTAGTTAATGCTATATGTGGGATTTATAAAGGATGGAATTAACGGTATTACATATGATATAATACTGTAATTATAATATCTATTTATATCATTTTTATTTAATTCCATTTAATACAAAAAAAATAGAAATGAATGTAGCGTTAATGCGTACGTACGACTTACCATCTCCATGAACTGTACATTTGATTTCTTATCTCTGAATTTTTTGTACTATTATATGTACATATATATAATGGATATATATGTAATATATTACATTTAAATGATATATATCATTCTGGAATTATAATATATATATATATACACCTCATTTTTTAATTACATTAATATGTCAAAAAATGAAAGTAGCGTTCATGCGTACGTACTACCTACCTTCTCCATGAACGATGCTTTTATTTTTTTTTCCAAATTCTAGGGAATAGTATAGAATGATTATATACTGGATATATATGATATTTAAAACATCAATACTATTCTTGATATGATGTTCCTATAACTACATGGAAAATTACTTTCCAACAAGTTCAATTTTTACTCTTGTACCGAACATCAACAAAAACGTCTGATATGAACTCAATTTATTAACTAATTATTATAACATTATAATATGTGATATTAACTGAATAATAATCTTCAAAGTAGGTCCTTATGAAATTATAAATTGGCTAAATTTTATTATTCAGGATATTAAAGACCGTTCGAGTCATGTCGGACACGAGGTAAGGGATCCAACCACTCTCTTTCTTTTTAAGTACTCTCTTTTATGTCATTTCTGTCACGAACCGAATCTGGTCACCGCCAAAACCGGCACAAAAACCAGCCGGTGACATGACCCGAGGGGCGTTCCCGATCCCCACGGGCTGGCACAAGTGCCCGGGTATCATAAAATGAAAATTGGGAACGATTTACCCGAGTTTATAAACATAAAACAACAAAAGAATCCAATGAAAAAAATCTGGATTTTTCAAACCAAACAATCTTTTACAAAAATTCAGAACTGAATTACATGGCTTAAAACAACTCAAAAGGTCTATACCAAAGTTAAAAATCCAAATAAGGACAGCCCAAGAACCCTCATGGCAAGGGGCACCGCCCACAAGCCACCTTCACAAGACTTCACCACCAAGGACCTGCTAGAAACCTGAACCACTAGAACAAAAAAAACTGTACCCAACCTGAGACAACAAAAAAAACCATGTCTACTTACACCCAAGGGTGTAAGTAGGGTGTGATCCAATGCCCAGTAGGATACCACCACTAAGAGATTCCATGTGATAAACATTTAAAGACGAAAATCATGCAAGTTTTCAAAAACATGAAAAGCTAGTTACAATTTCTAAAAGATGCTACTTTGAATAAAAATAGTTTTCAAGTGGGATATCATTAAGAATCAACACTTTTAAAAATAATGTCAACAATACTGAATTTTCCCACCAACTATACCGTATGCCGACGGTAAGTACAAAGTAAATAATGAGCATAAGAAATAGGAAGTAACCCCTAGGCACTAGCTAGCTGTGGGTCCCAGGTACCTCGTATCTCGGTGAGAGTAACCATCACAAATATCCATTCTTGTGCACGAGCCACTAGTAGGGAACATACCCATAACCTAGTGGTCCCCAATCATCATCATCATAATTTAGTTAGAGTTGTAAGCGTCAATCTTGCTAAGTGAAACTGAGGCCAAACCCCACGGATTCACTAGCATACTAGTACACGTCCACCCACCTAGATACCCAGGTTTTCCCCTTGTGCTCAAACAAGTTCAACAAGTCAAGAAATATACATTGAACATGAAAATATCATTTCCACATCACAAATTCACCAAACAGCCCATATGTATACCACACAAGTTGAAAAAAATCCATTTTTCATTCAAAATGATTTTGAAATCCGAATCACACCAAAATAGCCCACGACACATTTCACATTTCTTCAACACTTCCACAAAACCATTAAACAATTTTATAAAACAATTATAAGATATTTAAACTCATATAACAGCACACACACATGGAATATAACACTTCTTTCATAATCAAAAATTCAATTTTTCACATCACACTCACACAAAACACTCCACATCACTTTCACATCACTTTCACTCCAAAATATCTCCTTCAAACAATTTAATAAAATATTTCCAAGATGATACATATCACATAACAGCCTTTCCACAAATTAAATGGACCTTTTAAAAATATACTCCTACCAAAACATTTTTCTTATATAGTTTCACCTATTACACAACCCAATAAAGCATTCAAAACTTTCATAAAACAATTATAAAGAGTATACCCAAACTTTGCACATAAAATCCCTTTAAAAAATCTCTTTTTAAGCCAAAAGCACACCAAGACCCTACCAAAACAGAATTGGCAGAACAATCAACATGATATAATCCACATTCAAATGTTATATAATCACGTTGAATAATATCACAAAAGATACCCATTAGAACACACAAATCCATAAAACACTTTCAAGGAGTATAACAAGGTTATACAAATAAAACCATTCAAATACACCCCATTTTTTGGCCCACATGGAACTATATCATTGCCTAACCATAAATGGCAGCCCCTTTCAACAACTAATAAATCACTTCCACGTTTTACAAAACTACCACAAGATATAACACATGAAATACATTTGAAAAATACACACTTCAAGAAAAAATGTAACTTTAAAAACAAATGATTTAATATTGAAACAAAAAATGGTTTTCTCATAATGCAAATCACATAAGGAACATGAAAAATTATTTAATCATGCAAACTAACTAATCATTAAATGGTTACCCACGGAATCACCTACCGAATGTGTCAAAACCCTCAAATATTGGGACGAAACATCAACCGCATGACCGCCGCACCTCAAGGAAGTTAAAAGAAACCTAAAACCTCAATATTTCACCCAAAATACAGTAATTTAGAACCTATTCACGAAACCTAACTTTTGGAATTTTTTATAATTCAAGAATTAGGGATGAAACCCTAAACAATTGGAAAGAGGAAAGAAATAGACTCACCTACTTGAAGAATCCTTAATTAATCACTCCAAAAACAATAGTTTCTGAAATTGAAAACAGCCAAAATTTAGGGGTTCTTCTAACAAGATATAGGAGGTAATTTGGGAACTGGAATGGAGGGAAAAGATTAAGAATTGAGAGAGTTAAGAAGGTATAAAGTTACCTCTTCAATTCTTGCCGATTTGAGACACCCTATGAAGATCAGCCCTAATTCGCGATATCAAAGAGCTCCAAGGAGGGGGGGAAGGAAATGGGAGCGCGCCTGGGTTTCTTAGGGTCGAGTGGGAGGTGACATCACCGAAAAAACGCATATATTTAAGGAGATATAAAAATATTTAAAAATTATTTTTAATGCAGGAAATGGGCCTTCAGGCAGGCCCAATATCTTAAATAAAAACCCATATCCACCATGATTATGGATTTATAAAGACTCCAAATTTATATTTTGGTGTTAATAGGTCAGAGGATACCATTTAGGAATTGGAATGAAGGAAAAATATTAAAAAATGAAAAAGTTATAAAGGAAACAAATTTTATTTGTAAATCTGGAATTGTGCTCACGGTTTGGCCCAATTAATGAAAACTCATCTATTTCTCCATAAAACCTTTGGAAACCATCCAAAACAAAAAATGAAAGGAAAATAAATGAAATTTAACTTCAAAATAATTCATGTATGTGACAATTCTCCCCACCATGAAAACTTTCCATCCCCGGAAAGCTACAGAAAGGCCAGATACGAAAGCCAAACTGAACTGATAAACCAAGATGTACTCCCTTTCCAGGTTTCGCCCCCAAAGTCCAAAACACCTCCATTGATCAATTAAGGAAGGAATACTTCACAAAAAAATTATACAACACTTTCCTGAAGCAATCAATCATATTCAGGCTTTATCCCAAAGGAAAACTCCTCAAACACTATCCGAACAAGACTCAAGAAATTCACTCAAACGAACAACAACATCGAACAAGGTTACACATACCTTGATATAACTAAACCATTGGGCACTCTCCAATCTCAATGGTTACCCAAGAAAGATTTAGGTAGCTTGATAGATCCAAATGATACTACCTACCACCAATCCTTGACCATTGATAAGTCTAAGTTATTGGTACGGGGGGAAAAAAGGCTCCCCACCATAAGAACCAACAATCTTAATCGAGCAGCATGGGCCGGTACAGAAAGACCCCAAAATATAAAGTGTTGGTACGAACACATGGTTAGTATGCATGGTTTGGAAAACCATGAACTAACAGTGGAGATTCTTCTATCTACCTGGTTTTTTTTGGGGGGGGGGGCATGGTCACTACTAACCAAGTGTAAACCGTGTGGTCAACCTGTCTAGCCAAACTTCATACCTTTCTCTAAAGACTCAATGGAAACCAAAGTGGGAGGGAATAACATTGTGTGATGACATGGGTACAAGACCCTCCACCTATTTCCACCGAACGAGAACAACTGAAGAAATATGATGACACCATAGGTTTAAACGCTTCTTGTCTTTCATATTGAGGATATGACTATGCACAAGGGTTTAAATGACACTGGGGTTTCCCCTGACTACGCGCCATCTTCTCTCTGGGACCTATGGCTGGAGCTCAAAATATTTAAGCATCTTTGGCCTCGCAGTTAGGCTTTGGAAACCACCTGAATGAGAGTTCTTCTTTCGTTGAAAACAACAACTACACCGCAATCCCCCCGATAAGTTTTTCTTCCAAGACATAACACATTCCAAACTCACTTTACCCTAACTCGATATTTCACTGAAACAAGGGATTAGAAGATGTACACACATCACACCTTGTTTGTTCAGGTGAGAAACAATAGAAGTAAAGAACACTTATACTCACCTTCCTCTAAAATGGAATATTTTTTTTATGTTTTTTTTTCAAGGGAGTCATTCTCCCAACATAATAGAGACTCTCAGATGATTTCCCAACATTCACCTTTATAGTCAATCGAGCACATGCCATCACAAGGAATCACCGAACATGACCATTGCGACTGATATAAACAATGAATAGAGATGGAACTTGTACAACATCCCAAAACAACACACAATTCTAGAAAGTGGCCATAATATCCTCTCATGACCAGATTTCCCACAATAGTAGTTTAACATAAACTCCTTCTTCGAAGAGACTATGAAGGACCGAGAGTTCCTCTTAGACACTATCGAAATACTCATCCATGCTAAGAAACCCAGAACACTTCCACCTTCGAAAAATTAGGAAACTTAAGAGGCTAAGGTCACTTTCAACCATCCATAATCAATCTCCCACTATAAGAGGATACACAAAACCAATAAGGGAAAGGGTGTATACTCAATCTAAAAAGCTCATGAAATGGATTCCTTATATTGATCAACTGGAGGATTTTCCAATGGGGAAACAATCTGGGTTGCGCTTCAATTATGCATTAACCTTTAATGGGGGTGTACCTTATCCAATGAGAGAACCCAAGGACCCAACCAACCTGGTCCATTGGTCAAAACAAGCCATAAACCAGTTCCAAACACATGAATGGAACTATCGTAATGGCATCCCGAAACATTTTTCAAAAGAGACCACTAACCGTCCCTACAACACAGCTTACCGACCAAACACAATCCCAAAACACAGTTCAAACAGAAGGGGTTCTTGGAATCAAAACATCCCACAGCATCAACATTTTCAAAAAATACATAATATAAACCATTCCAAACAATTCATCAAGTCTTCATGTTTCTCTTTAAAAACATTTCTTTGAAAACAAATGGTTCAGCGGCTAGCGCATCCACCAATGGTACCCCATGATCCTTACACATGCATGTTTCAGTGCCACACCGAGCACCCTCCTCATATCCATCTCGACACTCATCGAGTCATTTCATCAACCATCCATCTTCCCATATAACCACATGCATGTGGTTTCTCACGAAAATACCAAAGGTTAAAACAAAAATTTGTTCCACTTTTCAAAACCAAAATTGTCAACCAACACATCATTTTTTCTCAAAACCGCTAACCACGAGATCAAAATCCCAACTCACATCTAATTTTTTTTCATAAAGTCATAACCATTTAGAAATTAACTCACTTTCAAGATATTCACATCAATTTCAAAACATCTCATCCCATTAAAACACACTCTGATTGTTTAGAAAACTCCATTGGAAACACTTTTCAAAACCAACTTCAATATAGTTCCTGCTTTCAAAGAGGTTTAAGAACACCATTTTACATTTCAAAAAAATTCTGAAAATTCAGTTCTGCCATTTCATAAACCAAACCATTCCCTCTTTATTTGAAAATCATTTCATAAAAACTTTACGCTTCTTAAAACCAAGTCACCTTAAAACCCAAGTGCCATGATTTCAAAACTAAGGAACACCAAACAATGGAGAGGAAACTAGTTTCAGTGGTTGATTTGGAAATATGGTTGGCGGCCATATTCCAATCACTTCACTATCACAAAGAGTGTTCTAGGAAATATCCCCAGCTCCACATGGCTTGCCAGACCCTGCGAGCTCATTGAGACCATTATCCCAACTCTCTTTTCATTTCCCCTAATCATCATCAAATCAAGAAAACCCAAAGACATAGACAAATCCCAACTTCCCCTGGTGACTTGAATCCAGAAATGAGGTGTGGTGATCAAGCACACTACCCATAACCAGAATTCCATGTCCCAACAATCATAAATCTAGACTATCCTGACTATTTCCCAGATAACATGACTCAAATGGAGCGAACCTCATTTGATACCATTTTGTCACGAACCGAATCTGGTCACCGCAAAAACCGGCACCAAAACCAGCCCGCGACATGACCCGAGGGGCGTTCCCGATCCCCACGGGCAGGCACAAGTGCCCGGGTATCATAAAATGAAAATTGGGAACGATTTACCGGAGTTTATAAACATAAAACAACAAAAGAATCCAATGAAACAAATCTGGATTTTTCAAACCAAACAATCTTTTACAAAAATTCAGAACTGAATTACATGGCTTAAAACAACTCAAAAGGTCTATACCAAAGTTAAAAATCCAAATAAGGACAGCCCAAGAACCCTCATGGCAAGGGGCACCGCCCACAAGCCACCTTCACAAGACTTCACCACCAAGGACCTGCTAGAAACCTGAACCACTGGAACAAAAAAACTGTACCCAACCTGCGACAACAAAAAAAACCATGTCTACTTACACCCAAGGGTGTAAGTAGGTTGTGAGACAATGCCCAGTAGGATACCACCACTAAGAGATTCCATGTGATAAACATTTAAAGACGAAAATCATGCAAGTTTTCAAAAACATGAAAAGATAGTTACAATTTCTAAAAGATGCTACTTTGAATAAAAATAGTTTTCAAGTGGGATATCATTAAGAATCAACACTTTTAAAAATAATGTCAACAATACTGAATTTTACCGCCAACTATACCGTATGCCGACGGTAAGTACAAAGTAAATAATGAGCATAAGAAATAGGAAGTAACCCCTAGGCACTAGCTAGCTGTGGGTCCCAGGTACCTCGTATCTCGGTGAGAGTAACCATCACAAATATCTATTCTTGTGCACGAGCCACTAGTAGGGAACATACCCATAACCTAGTTGTCCCCAATCATCATCATCATAGTTTAGTTAGAGTTGTAAGCGTCAATCTTGCTAAGTGAAACTGAGGCCAAACCCCACGGATTCACTAGCATACTAGTACATGTCCACCCACCTAGATACCCCGGTTTTCCCCTTGTGCTCAAACAAGTTCAACAAGTCAAGAAATATACATTGAACATGAAAATATCATTTCCACATCACAAATTCACCAAAAATCCCATATGTATACCACACAAGTTGAAAAAAAATCCATTTTTCATTCAAAATGATTTTGAAATCCGAATCACACCAAAATAGCCCACGACACATTTCACATTTCTTCAACACTTCCACAAAACCATTAAACAATTTTATAAAAAAATTATGAGATATTTAAACTCATATAACAGCACACACACATGGAATCTCTTAGTGGTGGTATCCTACTGGGCATTGGCTCACACCCTACTTACACCCTTGGGTGTAAGTAGACATGGTTTTTTCTGTTGTCTCAGGTTGGGTACAGTTTTTTTTGTTCCAGTGGTTCAGGTTTCTAGCAGGTCCTTGGTGGTGAAGTCTTGTGAAGGTGGCTTGTGGGCGGTGACCCTTGCCATGAGGGTTCTTGGGCTGTCCTTATTTGGATTTTTAACATTGGTATATACCTTTTGAGTTGTTTTAAGCCATGTAATTCAGTTCTGAATTTTTGTAAAAGATTGTTTGGTTTGAAAAATCCAGATTTGTTTCATTGGATTCCTTTGTTGTTTTATGTTTATAAACTCGGGCAAATCGTTCCCAATTTTTATTTTATAATACCCGGGCACTTGTGCCAGCCCGTGGGGATCGGGAACGCCCCTCGGGTCATGTCACAGGCTGATTTTGGTGCCGGTTTGGGCGATGACCAGATTCGGTTCGTGACAATTTCTTTTAAGCTCATATTTCATTTGTTTGGGGATTTTATATTATATTACACATACTGTAATTTTTATGTTAATATTAGGAGAGACCCTATTTGATCACATAAATCCATTTTTGAATGTTTTAAGTGGCGTCGTTAGGCTGCCGAGTTTTCGTAAGGGAATTTTCATCTCACTTTTATTCCTATGACATTTATGCTGCTTTTGCCACTATTTCCTTTGAGTGGTGTATGTACTGCCCATTTTTATAGACTTTGTGTAATATAATTTCATTTATGGGTATTTAAATCTTTATTGAATGACCCTTTATTCCATGGGGTGTACGTTTCGAAAGATACCAACTCGGTAAGGTGACCTTTAACCCTCCTCATTTTAAAAGACTTCTTTTGTTATGTATTTTAATACACATACAGTTATGTTGGGATATGTTCTTCTATATCCTTATTTATGTAAAGATTATGTCCAAGTTATGAGATACCATTTTCTCTCTCATCAACTCATTTTCTGAATTTTAAAGTGACTCTATTAGGCTGTCAGATTTCTATAAGGGAACTTCTTAACCCACTTTCAATTCTTTGGGTTAAACCTCTACTTCTTGATATTATTATGCCAAGATATTGTGTGGAATATATATTTTTTATTTTCCTCAAAAAATTTTGTATTCTTATGAACTTGTATGGGAAATAATAACCCAATCTCATTTCATTGAGTTAAATACCTATGTCATTGGTATTTTTTTTCCAAGATTATGTGTGAATGACCTCTGATTGTTATACACGTAATATCCACTTATATTGGGTGTATTTATTTTTCTCACACATAATTATGTGATAGATTTATTCTTAATTTAAGGATACCATCTTTATAATGCATTTCATCTCAATTTATATTTCCATTGAGACTTCATTGTTGTTATGCACCAGTTCACTCTTATATAGTGTGTATACTGTCCTTTGACATATTATATCATGAATCCCTTTATTCTCATTATATTATAAAGGTCGGATTAAATGTTATTCTTCAATTATTTGTATTCATGTGTCTGTCATTTTGTAAAAAACTATTTAACAAAAATATCGTTTTAAATTTTATAATGATTCATTATTCTAAATCATTATCATTAATGTACATGTTTTAAAAATGGTTTTCAGTATTTCTGTATATGGACATTAATGTTTTAAAATTATAATTCCATTAAAATCTTCAAAGTGGTATGGGACACTTTGATTAAAAAATCTCATTTAAATGGTTTTTAAAAATGGATTGATTAATTCAATATCTTGGAATTACTTATTGTGATTGCAAATGAAATGTTGTTATTAAAAGGTTTATATGTTCAATATTTTATGTGTAATGATGGTACATGGAAATTTTATATGTGGTTACTTGATAAACCATAATATGGGTGGTGGCGTGAATACCAAGACGAGTGGTTACTTTATAACCTCCAATGCATTGGGTATGGAAGTTGGCCGTATGGCTATTCCATTAAGTATGTGTGGAAGTCGACCATATGGTTATTCCATTTAAGTATGTTTATGTCCGATGTTACCTTTATATGTTATATGTTCTTTATATGGGTTTTATGGTAATCTTGTGGTTAAAAAAGGGTATGTAATGGTCTTTTATTCCATGAATAGTTTTTACTAATTCATAATGCTGAAAATTTTTACTTAGGTAATGTATTCATGGATTACCTATTGTTTTGAAAAAACTAACAGTTTTCCTTCATTGTGTATCCTTTACTGGGCTTTTAATTCTCATCCCATGTTTTTGAAATGTTTTCCACACAACTTAAATATGAATAGGGTCAAGGATGAGTTCAAGGAAAGACATGCTATATAAAACATGGAAGTAGTCATGTCACTTTTTAAGAGTTTTTATATTATTTTATGGAAACTTAGTTGAAATGTCTACTATGTAATCTTTTGAGATGCAATAGTTATGGCCAAATTCTCTAAAACTCTAAACCTGAAAAGATCCTCTATGTGAATTATTCATTTAATTCATGATTATGTAAGGTTTAAGGCCATGGCCTTATAGATCCATTGAAGATATGACTTCCATTAAGGATACACAAACATTATCCACCCTTCCATGGCTTCCATTCATAGAGCATGGGACTATATGGTGTTATGGAGATCTAGGGGAATTAGTAACTGAACCATCTACAACCCATGGGGAGTCGATGAGTGTTGATTAGGAGGCCACTTTTTTAACTCATTCCAATTTTCAACTCAACCCAGTATGAAATAATTATCGTGGTGGGAATGATGATATTGACTCAAGGTATGGATGTCGTGATAATTGTTTACTTCCTTATTCCTGTGGGATGGTTGCATAGTCCTAGATCCAATCTAATATTCATTATCTACTCTTTATGATGGATCAACTGCGGCGGGGATAAATGTTTTCTCTGCATTAGGACGATACCTAGGGGAAATATTACCCATATGTAACACATCATTAAGATTCCAATGATCTTTTATTTCCCTCTCATATTCTGACAATCGGTCCTTTAGGGAAGTATCCTCGGTCCTCACGGGAGGGGATCGAGAAGTGGATGTACCCATCCCCTTGGTAGAGTTTCATATTGGATGTGGAAACTCATTATTATTAATTAAAATTTGTTGGAGTAGTCTATTATTCATGATGAACATAGCCACATTCGATGCATTCAAGTCATCCTCCTTCCGAGCTATGTTTTGCATGTAGATAGCTTCTTTATTTTAATAGTGATCTGTATATATCATGTTGATAGTGACGACATTAAAATTATCATAACAAGAAATTGTGGTCATTCCATTGGTTTTGACGTAACAAGATGATTCTTCATCGCCTTAATCCAGGTCATTATTCAAACACATTCTATTTTTGGGCAGTTTTAGCTTGCGACCTCAATAGGGCATAATCGTATACAATGTTTGATCCTCTTTCTTTGTACTATAAATATTGGTAAAGATAGATTTCTTGGTCAGGGTTGTTGAGTGTGCCCTAAACATTAGAGGAGTATATCAATCAATGAAGGTCATCGACTTCTTATTAATTACTCCATGTCTATAGAATATGTATTCCCTCAGCAATGGTGATGATGATTTAGGTTCCCTCTACCCAATGGGGAAGGGGATATTCAATGAAATTGGTGTCACTGGTTTTTCTAATTATTGAGGATTTAATGGATTTGTTCAGGGATTTTTTGACTCTAAGGATGAAAAAAATGATATACACCCCCCATCCTAGTAGGGTGGGGTTATTATGGGATCATTGATAATGTTTCATGTGTCATCTAAGGAATGATATAACTGGGATGGGTTATTGAGACATAAATTCCCTCAGTTCAATATTCTTAGGTTCTCATGAATCTATTGTCAATGCATCGCAAATTCTCTAAGTAGTTGATGATCCGAGAGGTGGATGTGGTGGATGATTTTATCCTAGCCTAGTTGGGTAGTTAGGCTCCTTGATAGATGGTACCACAATGATAATAGATGTAATCAAGATGTGGAACAATTGTTCTCAATGTTGGATCTTTGTGGCGTGGTGACCTGTGATGAGAATATTTTCCCCCGGGATGTTGTCCCTATGGTCACATATTCGGTATCATTGTTTTAATTGCATTCTAATTTCGTTAGGGGCCAAATTGGAAGTTAGGATGGATATACTCCCTTCTTTCCAATAATGTCTTTGAACTGTTGGAGCGTAGGCATTCTCTTATTGACAAAAACTGGCAGGATCATTACTTTGTCCCAAACATTCACCATAGGATCTATCATTAAAGGACCATGTATATGAATGAATATAATGTTACATGGATGCATATATGTTAAATAATCCATAATATCCCCGTATTTTAATATTAATTCCTGATATAGCTTTAGATATTAGCTACTGTAGTGTCATGATGTAGTGGTGACAAGCATGTTTCTAATTACCTCTATGGTATTCATGTTTTGGATCACATGCTGTGGAGATAGAATCTAGATCGATGTGGAAATTGGGATTCATGAATTTATGAAGGAAAACACATTTCAAGGATAAGATTGATATCAATCCCATAGTCCCGGATTTGTAGAACACATCTTCTAGTGTAGATAATGAATGCATAAATTATCATGCTCGTCTTGGATTTCATGTTATAGGTAGTGGGGGATAGAACAAAATGGGGAGGTTATTTCCAAATAAATCCATCCATATACAAATTTTATTATCCACCTCATCAAACCTATATGATTTCATCTAGTTATACCATAGATTATGGCTCTGATGGTCACCTGCCGATGGGATTGGATTGTTGTTGGAAGTTGATGGGGAACCATACACAGATGACCCTTGTGTCACGAGCACCTCTCTATATGAAGTTGATGTTGTTTGGAACACCTCTCCATAAAAATGTGTATATATATGGAGTGGAATACATTTTCAATGGGAGATATCATCTTGGTGAGGTTAACCATAGTGGATGTCAGGAGTAGAGTGTTTATGATCCATTTCAACACTACCACGAGGAGTAATATTGTGGTAATGAACAACATTTCTTCAACTTGGATAAAATATATGAAATAAACAATGGTTTTTATAATGTGTCCGAAACAATGTAAAGAAAACTGTTATTGAGTAGATTAGTGATATGATCCATGTTCTGCTTCATGGTTAGAATATGTTGACCATCCATTCATGGTTTTGTAGGGGTATGATCATCTTGTATGACGGTTTCCAGAATATGTATATAACCATTCGGTGAAATGGTAATATATTCCCACTGATAAAAATATATTAAATTACACTAATAATTTAACTCATTTTCTAAACCGAAATGATCACATCTAAAGGCATGTGACACATAAACATGGTGAGCCTTATTCAAGATGGTTGATTGTGCCAGATCTAGAGACTTTGGGATGTATAAGTATTCATTCATGGTAGGAGTGTGAACCTACCCTGTGGAATGGTCTACCCTCACATGTTTGGCAATAGTTTTTTCTAGAATATGAGTCACGTTTGAATATTCCATCCTCATCAAAATATGCTAATGGACCATCGACATTGGAGAAGTAATATGAGCCTTTCCCAGCGTTTCATTGGAATGGTGATGACATTGTGGTTTGATAGTTAATGTATAAATATGTTCCACATTTCAATGATTTTATAGAATTTTCTATCAGCATCAATTGAAAGGAATTTGATCTTGTCCAGAGGCTTGTGACATTCCCACATAGTCTAATGTAGAATGGGGATATACACCAGATCATGGAAATTTGGAGCATTTTTCCTCACACAATTGATAGCAATGCGACCATATCTCATGGAATGTTCTACTATCACCAGGAGGGCCTGAGTAGGAATGTGGAAATGAGCCCAATCCAATTCCACATCCATCGTCATAATACACTAATAATCTAACCGAGTGGGATCAAGAGTGCGTGTTTACTATTGTTCAAACACTTGTACATAATGATCACATTGTTGTGTTATATTAGAATTAGGGATAATAGTATGAGAATGATCCGTCATTATAAATAGTGTAGGAATATTATAGGTGAGTTCTTTATCTTTTTCTAAAATGTATTTGCATTTTAGTAAAAAATGTGTATAGATATGATTTTTCACATTTTGTATCAACATGATGAACTTGAAAATTTCTTATATTGATGATGGGATATGAACTAACTTTTGAACTCCATCCACTGATGTATGATAATGGGAATCACATATGGGGGTTCGAAAATGTTTATCCCACATTCCTTCTACAGTAATATTCCCACATACTTGATTAGAGATAGCATGTATATGAGCCATCTAGTTTTTCCCTTCTGGAGTTTTCCATCAATCATCGTTGGTGGGAACCATATTATGCACTATATCGTAGATATCAAATAACATTACCCTCTGATGAGTTTTCCATGAAGCTCATCCATCAGTGTGAGATAATTTTTCAAACATGATTGTATCCTCTGTTGGTGACTAGGGGTTACCGATGAGATTTCATTTGTGATGACAATTAGTAAGAGCCATGCTAGGAAATGCCGAAACCAGGAGGGAATTGTACCCGACCTCATGGTACACCTTCCGATGATTTGGAATATTATATTTTTTTTCATTTTAGTGATATGCTCTTGAATCTATCTATTTTTTGATGAGAGACATAGGGTTAGAAGTATCCTTCCTCGAGTGATATGGTCTCACTGGATGTAGCATCTAGAGGACATCAATAGCGGTCTCAAGGGTCGATATAATAAAATATAAAATGTACTATCAAACCATCATATTAACTACATGTTTTTGGAGATTCCATACATGTGATATTGTTTTTTGAGCTTTGGAGGTAGTAGTTGTCGATTATTTTATGGATCAAATGCTGGTTAATGATGACAATCATCATGAATCGGGCTACATATGCAGTATTTACAATTACAAAGATGATATTGAAAGAGGTTACCAATAAGTGAGGTATCATATTTAAAATATAAAAAATAAATTATACATGGTTATATAATTTATTATATTATCTAGGATACATCCATTCAACTCGTTTGGAGTTATCAAAAATTGGATGTAATTATGAGAACCCTAGTAACATAGAATCATATGTACATTAATATTGGTTATATTTCAATATTTTTATATAGTTTGTTAAACAATTTTTCCTAACAAATTATAACACAATTTTATTCATTGGATTGATTCATGTTGGTTTCACCATTATTTCATTTGGTTTTGGATGGGAAACATGGGAGGGGATCTCAATTGAAGGTTTGATTGAGGGGTATTTTATGGCCTATCTCAATAATGAACATTAGGTCTTTCATTTGATCCATATTCCATAAAAACTACCAATAATTACCTTATCCATAGTTGGGTATAGACCAAAATTCCATTGGATGACATCCAACTAGGATTACATGCCCCACGACACTTGGGGACTGACATTGGTCCAGAGGATGGATGGTTGGGCTCATCGCATCCTTTGGGGGGGGTGTCATTTCCTACTATGGGACTCTCTTATTGATTTAATATATTTTCATAAATTTCATCCTATTACCGATGCGGGACCTATTACCCTTATGAAGTGACTAAAGGATAATTCTATCTTATATAAAAAATTCTAGAATCTCATCAGTGCATCCATCTGTATGTATATGCAGCTCTTCATCATTATCAGGTAATATGATGTTTCTCATATGATGAATCCATATAACTAAGTTCTTCAAATCATAATCTCATAAAAGGAATCTATTAGTATTATGAGTATGGGATTGTTCCATTATGAAGTGTCATAAATTTATTGTATATTTTAAAACGCAAACCCCAAATATTTTATTTAACCCATTCATGTTAATGACATGCAGAAGGAATTATATGGGTTATCTAGGAAACATTAATTCTTGGGTCACAAAGGGACATCCAACGTATACTAAATTATATGAAAATCTGATATTTATTATTTCAATCCATTATGAATTATATATTGTGGATTATATTATAATTATAGAGACTCTTGGGGAGGACGACTTGGTTACCGCAACTCCCTAAGATCATGTGATCCATACACGATTCGACAAACAGTGGATAACATGTTTCCAAAGTTATTTTTATTGAGTAAGGAGATTATATACAAGTATTTACCTAAATTATCAATATATATCTCGAACATGATAGAGAGTTAGCCTACGTTTCTTTAGTATGGATGGAATTGGAGTCGTCATAGTTCCCATTATGTCAGAGATTGAAAACACAGGTTTCCCTAGGTAGTGATGATTTATTATGCTAGTAAGGTACATGTTGAATCCCTTAATCCCACATTATCTATGCACAAGGTGACAAATATGGGGAGAATATGATAATCCTCATGACTTATTTGTATGGTATTTGAATATTAAAATAGTCCATGGCATGATTGGCATAGAGCTCAGGTATTAAGATGGCGTCCTACATATCCAAATTATGGAGGGAATTAGTTTCGTGTATTTCATATATTTAAGGGCTTACACACTGATGTTTCTATAGACAATTTTAAGGGAATTATCTAGAAGATGATATGACCGTTGAAACTCCCTAATCCCACATGATCCATGATCGGTTTTGGGAAGCACGTGATAACTACTGACCAATGTCGTTGCTTTGGACATGTGACTCATATGCGGGTCCATCATGGATTATCAATATGGAGATAAGACCACATACGTATGTGACCTATGTATATTAAAAATATAAGTAATTAGAGTCTTCATAGTTCCCTATGTGGAGGGTCTTACACAATAAGGAATCCATATTGATTGGGGATTTCACGCCAAGTATATATAATATTATCCAGCCTTTGGAGGCCTAGTGATCAAGCCTTCCTATGTGGAAGATGTCACCAGACCCATTAAAACACCATGGTATCCATAGCATTACCTAGCATGACAGGTATGGAGGGTGTCTCAAGAGCCAATATGCCATATTTCTAGAGGTGTTTCTAGTTTTGTTTGACACCTCACAGTTACTTTGTGAGACATATATGAAATGTATGGAGGGAATCGTAAGTCATAAAAGACATGAATAAATAATGTCAAGAGGGATTGGCTATCATGTCTATGTTATTTTGTGAGATTCTGTTGACATGAATAAGCACTGTTATTTGAGTCAGGAGATGTGTCAAAAGGATTTATCATATCCTGAATGATATATCTAGATGGGTTGTGAGATCATGGGGGTACCATAAGGGGGACCATGTGACATTCTATGGAATTTCTAAAATACTCTATGTGTTATATATGGCATGATGATGTGGTTTCATGTGATCTAGGTGACATGCCTGGGTGTTTTCCTATGACTTGGGATGATTAAAGAAAAGTTTGCGACAACCAATAATCATTTATTGTTCTTAAGTCTTCCACTTTTATCCTCTCCATTATAATTTTCATCATGAATGCTTGGGTTTTATTCATTATCATGTTTTCTTGACTCTAGAATGATCTTGTGGGGAAATAATTTTTTCTTCTTATAACCCACCCGAGATCCTTCATAGACTATATGGATGAAAACATGAAGTGATTTGTACCTAGCACATGACTACTCTGGCTAGATGTTGGTATATTACTTGAAGGAACGATGTCTACTCACATGATCAGTTTCTCGGAGAAGTATGCAGAAGTCGAGAGTCAAGTCCTACAGAGTCCTAGTGTCATGAATCCAAAATATATTATAGTGGACATCATAAAATATTCATGCATAGGTGGCAGATTTATAGTCCTCACCATCCTAATAATTTATGGTGTTTTCGACTTATCAGGTGTGAGTATATGATGGGTCAGTCAAAGGGGTCTGGCGCCATATGGTTTCATGAGACTCTGCTATGGAATTCTTTCGGTGTGTCACCTGATTTTTTGTAGTCATGAATATCTTCCATTATTTTATCATTACCTATTATAAAAGACATGTTGATTATGAAAACATTTATAATTAATTTCATGTTGTCGTGTTTATATTTTCTTGGGCATTCCTAATATCTATGATTTTTTGAGAAGGCACTTGTGATACAATAGATTGCATGTCATGGGGTCTCATGGGATAGTATGGCAGGTTTAACGGGCACGTCTCATGCCTTATAGTGACCATGATTACCTCTGGCCTCTTATTTTTTGGCCCAATTCGTTTGATGAAATAATAGTTTGGTGACATGATATATTATAGCGTGGATGTTGAGGGTATTTATTATATTTTCTCAGATGCTTTGTGTGACCAATATGGTATTCATGGGGGTGCACGTACATTCGATGTCCTAAATATGATGATGAGAAGCCAAAGGGATTATATTAGACAATGTGGGAATGTCGTTGGGGGCTCTCTGTGCTTTGCGGGATGTTAGTGGCACATCACATATTTTTGGGAGATCGTGAATCCCTCTCAAATACAACCATTTTACTGACTTGATTTATTTTACAATGGTCATGGAATCATAATGTTTTCATGGGTAGTACCTATGATTTATACTTTATTTTATGATGATATTTTTTTGACTAATATCTCTCATGTGGAGATTCAGTAAGCATGTAGTGTGTAGGTTTATCAGCCAGTCTTTTGAGCATTGTAGTGTTGTCTGGATACTCATGTGGACTTCCATGTGGTGAGGCTGACAATCCATAGGGCTTCAACAATGATCCTCCAGGTCTTGAAGATCTCGTGAGGTGCATGTCATGTGACATTTAGTGACTATGAACAACTCATTTCCCCCTCATCTTCTTCATGTTATGTGGTGATGGATCAGAGGAGATTCATGATTTCTTAGATATTACAATTTTATGTTATTATTCTTATTGATGATTTGGTTCAAGAGCTTCATGATCGTTGAGTTCTGTTCCATTAGAATGACATACCTATTTGTTTTTAAAGGATTTTGGTAGGTTTTTAGGTACATTCCAATGTTAAACCTGGAAACCTAGGCATCTCTCATTCATATGTCTGAGGGGCCTTCGCAAGAGATGGTTAGTTTGTCGAAGAGAGATCCACAAGACTATCCATGAGTGATACAGCATGTGTGGGGACATGATGTGGCCTTAAAATGGACACATTATAGTGAGTCTCTTAGAGTATTCACGAGTCTTTGATCATCCTCTTATTCCATGATTTTTAGGAGAAAATAATACCCATATTAATATATTTTCTCATTTTTTTATTTTTTGTACACATATATGGTAGGCATCAACACACTCATATCCATGATAAAATAATTATGGGTGAGTCCAAATTGCGCTCTAATGAATTTTGTAATATTCAGATTCATGAGATGTTTTGTGAAACAGTATTGGTGGTTATCCTTGACTCATGCTCCTCCATGTGCAAAGAGCCTTGACTACTTCTTAAGTCAAGTTTTAAGTTTCTTCCACATTACTATGATTCCAAAAATACATGATAACATGTTCTGTATGTTATGCTACATTTTTTTATGTTTGTATGTCATTATGTTATTCCTTATAAACACTGTGACATTATTTATTCTTATGTTTATTCTCCTACTATGCTTTTTAGCTCATCGCATTGTTCAAGTATTCCCCCGGTTATCATATACAGATTTAAGGGATCATAGGGTGTTAGGAGCTCATTATGAATATTAAATAAAATATGTTTTTATTTTGGATTCATGTTTTATAATCATCTATCTAATAATCCAAAAACACTAGAATTTATAATTCATGATTTCTAATTAGTGATCAATTATTCTTAAAATCAAGTAATAATATGAGTAAAGGGATATGGACATTAAAGACAGTATCATAGAAAGGGATATTTATATTTACCAAATAGGACTAGAGCACATAGGTAAGAATATTTGTGATAATTATATCACCATGGGTAACATAGATCGAACACTTTTATATCACAAGATCAGACATAATTTTTGTTTACATATTTATCGTTCTTTATCCAATGATATCTTTTTATGTGATTATTAACTATGTATTCATACCACATTGTTGTACCTCATTTTAAGGTAATGGATATAAATTAAAAAAACATTGCCAATAATCACAATGATATTAAATGTGATGATTTCCAAAATGATATTCCAATTATCATGGGAATGGGTTCTCAAAACTTCCTAACACTACCTGATCAACTAACTCACATTATTAGTAATAAATTGAATTTTAACTAACACCCTCATTCCTAATATAATGATCAGGATGAGGTCAAATATTTTAGGGGACAATGGTATCCCATGTTTAGTTTATCTTATGATCCCTTCCATTTATAATAAAGAATTAACTCTAACAAGAAGATATTCTTTATCCTCTTGTTATCATAAGAAGAGAATGTTGTGTCAGCGGTCTATAATTTTGATGGGTATGCTGATTAGTGGTGGATAATGATAATACACACAATTTAGAAGGAGGAAAATGATTCCATATTAAAAAATATATTTTCAATAAATATTTTCCCCAAACCCTCCTCACGATATGTGAAGAGAGTTCCTCAAAATAAAGTAGAAAGAATACATGTCTATCTTGTAGTATGAAGCAATGATCAAAACAATTTAATGATATGGCATCAACATTATCAAGAAAACAAAAATTATGGTGGTTCGCTTCTTTATTTGAATAAATTTAAGTCTATGAAAAATCATTATTGATTCAGGACTTTGATAGTTATGATGATATTGTCCATTGTGTCGTTAATGATGAAATGGATATCCTATAATTTTTATGGTATCATTTCCCAGGTGATAAAAAGGGGAAAATGGAGTTTAATATGGAAGGAGAAATAGATAAATACCATAATAGAAAGAATACCTAGTATCCCACTAGTAAAATTTATGGGATGAAGAATCCTATGATATTCATAAAGGAAACCCGAAAATGCTTCAAATATCTAAGAATAAGGCATTTGACAAATAATTGTTGAAGAGATATTAGAATCCCACTAATGTGGAAGAATAATGAGAGGTTCATATCAACACTCAACCTAGAGTGAAATGTTAATGCTAGATAGAATATTGTAATTATTCAATAACTTTTTATAAGCCAGAGGTTGTTGGAGGAAATCAACAACAACAAAAACAACCTACATCGAAGAATGGAAGGTCATGTTCTATCACTCCTATTGAGGTGAATACGAAAAATGATATGGTGATCATTAGACTAGTTATGCATTCATTAATATATAACTTAATATTTGATACATCTTCTATGAATTATATAATATATTAAAAGTTGAGTAGAGATATTAAAATAACACCTCAAAATATAGAGGTTGAGTTATCTATAAGAACAAAAAATTGTGAAATTATAGAATACAAAGTATATTTATATTCTATTATTAATGGTTGTGGAATGAACCTCCCATTAAATATTGCCTTACATCCCAATGTATATTTTTATTCTATTATAATCATGGATTGGCTATCATTATACAAATCCAACATCAACTATCTGGAATTGGTGATTACTCTATAAATCCTAATCCATCCACAAAATTTGAACATCTGTAAAAATGATGATGAGTTTCCATAAAATTATCATATCAATTATTTATATTATTTCTTTATGTTTAAGAATATTAGGATCAAATTATTGTGATGAAGGAAAGAATAATGATCGAATACATTTCCATTATGAGGTACTATACTAATGTCTTCCATGAATAATTACCTGGTCTTCCTACATATTGAGAAGATAATTTATTATTTGAAATTATTCATATAAAAATTCCTATATCAATCAAACTTTATATAATGACCCATGTTGATCTGGAATAACTGAACATGCAGTTACATGAGAATATGGAAAGGGTTTTATACGACTGAGTGGTTCACTACGGGGTGCATAAGCCCCCTTTGTCAAGAAAAAGTTGTTGTAAATGTTCCATTGTATTGATTACCAGGAGCTCAATTAAATCATTATAAATAAAATGTATTCTCTCTGAGGGATAGATTAATTGTTCGATCAAATACATGGGGAAATGTATTTATCAAAGGCTATACATATGTTAGGATATTACCAACTAAATGTGAATAAAAAAGATATTCTCAATACATCCATTCAAATGAGGTAGGGATACTATGACTTCATGTTGATTCCCTTTGGACACAATAAATATGATCAATTTTCAGGTATTTTTTTATTAATGTCATTTAAGATCACGTAAAAAGATTTTGGATATCATTATTGATGATATTATGAAACACATCAGAATAAAGAAGGGACATGAAGATAATTTGGATATTGTGGTATTGAATTTGGAAATGGAGAAAATATATGAATAGTTTAGTATATGTGTGTTCTGGATGGAGTAATTATCACTCATAGGGGAGTTAATCACAATTAAAGGGATATTTTTGTGCTCTTACAAGATAATGTAAATAAATGATTGGAACAGGACACCATCTACAATGGAGATTCATTGTTTCATTCATTTAGTTGGTTATTACCGGTGATTAGTTAATAAAATCTCATGATTTTAAATCCATCAATCAAAGATGACTTGGAAGGTAGTAAATTTTTTCTAGAATTGTTAATGTGGATACTATCTCAATTAGTTGGGAAATAGTCTAATAAATATAGTAGTTCATACACTACCATCAAGTTTTAAACACTTTATAGTGTGCACTGTTGATTTGAATATGGGATTATGTTATGTAATAATGATAAAATGATAATATAATAGCTTTATAGTCATGTATTTCGCAAAATTGATGGGTAAAAAATTCCCACAAATGATTATGAGTGGGCGGTTATGATCATTGAATTGAATATTTGGCGGATTATATCTATGAGGTCAAATGTGAGATATATATTGATCATAAGAGACTCAAATATATATTAACATAGAAGAAGCATAAAATGCTTCATTGAATATGGTTGGAGATCCTAATGGATTATGACTACTCAATCCACTAACATCCATGTAATGAAAATCACGTGGAGGATGATCGATGTATAATGGATCATGCATATTTACCAATAATGAGAATTGGAAAGGATACAATTTTCATATTATGTTGAAGAATGGACTAGAGAATAATTAAGGAAGGATCATCATAAATCATTTCTCAAATTATTTCTTAACTATCCATCTTGGATAAAATATTGTATGCTAAATGAATGGATTTTCAAATTCATAAAATTGTAGAATCTAATCAAAATTGTAAATCCACAAAATTATAAATAGATTATGAAGGGGTTGTGATATTTGGGAAACTAATATGTATACCATCGAATCGAACGATAAATAAATATTATATTAGTAACATACATTGGTCATCCTTCTATATTCTTCATAGGAGAACGGCGATATATCAACAAATCCAATAAAAAATATGTAGGAACATATAAAAAAGGAAATAATTGAATATTCATCAAGGTGTCCTGTTTTTCAGCATGTGATGGTGAATGAAAATAGTATATTGGGATGATTCAACCATTAACCATACAATTAGCAATAAGGAAAAAATCAAAATGGACATTGTTACTTGAATTATGATGACAACTAGATGAAATAATGATATATGGGTTCTTATTGACCATATCACAAATATATCTAACTTTATTATAATTTGATAGGACATATAAATGGATCAAACTTTATGGATATTCATTACATAAGTGGTATGTATGCATCGAGTGCCATAATAAATTCTATCCAGCTGAGATCTAAGATTCACATACAAATTCAAGAAATGTATTCAACATTAATTAAAAATTGAGTTGAATATTAATATAGCCTATCATAACCAAATTAAATGACATTATGAGAAGATTATTTAGACACTAGTAGTCATGTTGATATCCATCTCTATTCTATAAATGCAGGATGGTACAATTTTCTACCATTTCTCGAGTTCTCCTACAACAATAAATTATACTCAAGCATCCAAATGGATACATATGAATCTCATTATATGAAAATAAGTTTAACACTAGTATGTTGTGATGAATTCATTGAATGTAAGCTGATAAGACAATAAAAGTTTGAATAAGTGGTAGAAAATGTTAAAACCATTATTTTTAAAATTTGGGAAACCAAAATTCGATATGATAGTAATGTCGAAAATGGTTGATGAGGCCTGGACTTTATGTTTGGAGGCATTGTATTTATATACATATCTCTATGGAGGAGTATCACATGATTTTGGATGAATGGAAATCTAATTTATAGGTACATTTCCCCCTTCATTATTCTTGATCATTTCAGAGTTGTGGCATATCAACTAGATCATACCATGATCATGTCCTGTGTAGATGATGCATTAAATGTATCCCTATTTATGAAGTACATACCTGATCCTTCACATGTACTAAAATCATTAATGATATTTTTTGGAAAATTATCTCTGTTATGTGGAGAATCTATTTAAGATATAGGATGGTAGATATAATTCTCTATGAGACAAGACTACTCACGTAGTAAAGGTACTATAGTGGGATACAATGTAAAGAATAAATAACATTAGAACTATTATGACATAAGATAGAATGAAATACAAAAGGGGGGGGGGGGTGAATAATGACTTTTCAAAATCATCCAAAATTATAGCCTTTAAAACAAACTATTATTTATGTGAATATATCATGTTATTATTCTCTATGAAAATATGAAACTAATAAATAGAAAAAGCACACATTTATTATAGTGGTTCAGGGCATGAATACCCAATAGTCCACTCTACAATCCACTCTTTCTACGATCTTGGTAAATTCCACAAGAATGGTCCCCTTATTAGAAGAATAATAATATCACCTTCTGACTGAAGACAGTTGACACCATTATAAGACTAAATACACATATTTTGGAATCATTTATAGTAAAAAAATTATCTATTGCATTTATCAAGAATCAAATACTCCACCATAATTATGTATGAGTTATTAAAACGTAGATAAAACAAAATATTTTTATTTTTTGAAATAGTTAAACCATTAAAATTGTTGTAGCATAAATTCGATAGCTGCTAGATCATCATTATCAGAAATAATAATCATCATGAGAGAACAAGAATGATGTCATACATGTTACACATAGATCTTCAATTCAAAAACAAAGTCAAAACAGATCCGTCACAAACATATAGTAGAACAAGATAGAACATGTATATTTTCAAACATTAGTCCTTTAACAGAGTTTTTTATTTGTTGTAGCACTGTGAAAAAATTTTCAATGAAGTATACTTTTATCTGAATCAATTATAAATTATATATTTTTTAAGGGATATTATAATGGAATATGTATAATAGAAACTTCATTCATCAGTGTTCTATAACCAAAATAATATCCAAATTATTAAGGGAAATTCAAATTTTAATTAACAAGGATAGTCATAACATCCATTAGAAATAAGAGTAATCTTCTACAATGAACAAGTTTCTTTTAAAGAATAAAAATATTCCTTGAAATATTCTTCGTTTCTTTGTTTACCTTTATATTAATCTCACATTGAAAACACAACTTGAAGAACTTCTCCAATGGGAATACAATGTATGGTTGTACTACATATCATATAGTTCTTTTTTTAGTGTTGGGACATGTGGCATAACATAGGGTTCTATTGAATAGTTTATGAATATTTTTCTTATTTTAATATGAAAATAATGTGGGTAATAAAAATTAACATAAGGATGATGATCTATACATTCCTCTTTTTCAGCATAAAATCCTAAACGTAGAATTAATTAACCGTATGTTCAACTTTTCCGATTGTAGGTTTTTAAAAAATAAATTCAGACTCCAATGTAATGTTACTAATCTATATGCGAACTCAATAGTGTGACATTTGGTTGATACCATACAGAAATTTCAGTTTATCTGAATATCGTGGGGTTGAGAAAAATATTTCTATAATCATTATTATAATGCTAAATTCATTAAAATAGATTATAAATTCCTTTAAAACAAAATTTATAGAACTTTTTTTAGAAAAAATAGGGGTCTTTGTGAATATAAATATCATCATAAAATATTTAGTATTATTGAGACAATAAATTCCCAACAATCTCCCCCATTATGGTTATCACAAAATCCATAACATTGTCTTTAAAAATATTTAACGAAAATATATGAATTATACTACAATAAAGCATATATTGAAATTATCACAAAATTTCTATTTCATATAATTATTTTGATAATGAAAAACTTTCAAATAAATGAAATATTGTTGTTGGGAAATATTGTCCCCATACCCATCAGAGATATTTTTTTTAAAAAAAATATACTCGCCCTTTTTTCTTATAAAAAATATTGTTTGAATGAATAAATGAAATAAACTACATTTAATATAGTACAAAAAAATAATATTTATGAATAATGGAATAGAAAAATAAATCAAATATTGGAAATTAATTATTGGACCTAAATAAGTATAAATAAGAATAAACATGAGGAAATTTAAATATATATTCAGAAGGGATAATGGGTTCTTTTGGATGAGGAAGGTCATGAACTGCACTTCCATGATCACTCAACATCTATAGAAGGCATTGGGAATGGTTGTCCATAAATTCCTTCTAATGATATAGAATGTACTTCAATCATTCATGATATCAACAAAATTGATCATTATAAATGAATTAAAACATTCTTTAGACTAGATGAAAGAGGTAATCCTATCATTGACAATATTAATCATTAGTCCCAATGAGGATTTATTTGATGAATGCTGGCACAACAGATGCCTCAACGTATCCAAGAACATGGTCAAAGGAATTACATAACATTAAAGAGTGTGGATCCTATCATTAAATTCAGAAATATTAGTAGTTATTTCCACAAACATCTTAATTTGATCATGAATATTTTGGTGAAAAGAGGTAGATGCTCTATTGCATTCATTAGGAGATTGAAACACAATTCCCATCATTGAAATAAACCCATCAAACTCTATATTTCGGATTGATTTTTCCTTAAATGCACAAAATATTCATGAATTGTTTACATATTATCTTTATGATCTCTAATATAAATTATATAATCTTTCAATTAAACCATGTTAATCTTTTGATCTTCATACTTTGATCATTGTACTGAATCAACCGTGAATTCTTCAAAAAAAAATCTTCTATACATACCACTATCCTCTCAAAAAAATTGTGTCCCCCAAAATATAGTATCATAATAATCTGGACATTGGCATCAAAATTAGAATATTATGGTGAAATTTTACCATATGGATCATGATCAATTATCTCTTGGATTTTATCACCATCTCCCTCTCTTCTGTTTCCATAATTTGATCCTCCCAAAATACCAGAATTAGGATCAATTTATATTCTAGGGTAAGGGATATCTTGACTTTGAGCCTCCTAATAAACCTTCTCATCTATAAGGTTATCATGTCAACAAAATTAGTCTTTTTAAAAAAGGTATAATGTAACCCACATTTCCAACTAAATCATCATCAAGAAATTATATTACATTAAAAATAGTATTATTATTAAAAAATGAGAGCCTTTGGGCTATGAATCTCATTCATCTTCAGAAATATGTTTCATAGATCCCACTAAAGGGATAACCCACTTCTCCCCTAAGTAGCTACTAACAACCTCTATTTTATCTCAATGCCAACATGAAACAATCTGTTCGGTGATTTTCTTCATACAAATCAGAGCATCATGGATGACCTAGGATTCATTGTCTTTCTATAGTGACAAAATATTTCCAAAAACATATTACCAATCATCACATTTCATTGTATGAGGAAATAAAGAATCATACCATAAGGATAATACCCCATCTTGGCATTTAGGTGGAAGTATTTATATAGATAACGTATCGAAAATAGATAAAAATTAAAAATTAATTTTTTAAAAAGTTTAAATATGATGTACATTTCATGATAGAGATCCTTCCCCTGAAATACATTTCTAGGGAAAATACATGATTGAATAAAATTAATCATAACTCGTCAATTAGAATATTGTTCTTTCATAAACCCATTCTTGATAACCCTTATTCCAAATAGAGAAAAATAATTTCCGAAGACATTTTTCTTTCATTCCCAAAGTTACTTAAATCAAACAGAAACTCCCCCATATAGGGACATTTCAATATCTCATCCATTTCAAAAAATGATAATGAAAAATCCTTATTATAAATAATTGAATGACTAGAATCATCACCAAAACTAAATCTAAATAAAGCCTTCTTATACATTTTTTAAACTTATATTCTACAAACCATTTGAATATTATCTTTTCTGAAGGTGTATACTAGTCCTTGAAATTGCATATATTTTTTATGAGAAATATTCGTAGAATCTAAATATCCAAAATAGATTACCATTCTTAAAATACATAGCATGAGTTCTAAATAGCATACATATTGTTATTCAACACAACATCAATATATCATTTTGAAGTTTCCTTTTTTAATGATTAAAAATAGTAGGTTTTGATCAGTTAGGTTTTTCGGTAAATGATAATAAAATTATGGAGGTACTATTTAAGTCCAATGGAGTAGAGTATGAGAGAGAGAGAAGGAAAATGGTTTTCTTGTGAAAATAAAGGATATTTTCATTATTATTTTTTAACATTAAAATTCAATTAAAATAAAATTGAAATTAAATTATTTTCAAAAAAATCAAAAACATGATATAATGAAACAATTAAAATATATTTAAAAATCATACTAATATAAATATTGGAACATAAAATAAATTAACAAAAAACCACATAATCTCAAATTATTATAAATCCACATAAAAAAATTAGAACTCGCACTGGGATGTGGTTTAGTAAAAATATCATCTAATTTATATTATATATTAACAAATCAAAATGATATATCCTTTTTAAGGACATTATCTCTTTAAAAATGATTCATTGTATCAATTCTCATATTATTAGAATGAATTATAGGATTTTTAGAAATATTAATAGCGATTGTTTTATCACATAAAATAAAAAAAATATTAATATTTAGTCCAAAATATAGTATGGTGTTTTCATCCATAAAACATGTGTACATCAACTTCCAGCAAACACATATTCTTCCATAGTAGTTGAAAGGGAAACTTATTAGTCCTTATTAAAATAACATGAAACTAAATATTTTCCTAAAATGTTACATGTTCCTGATGCATATTATTTATGTAATCTAAACCATCAAAATTCATAATTTTAATATGAAATTAATTTAAAATAAGAGATTAAAAAACAGTTCCCTTTAAAAATATACAATTTATTTTCACTGTAGTAAGAATTGATTTCTTGGATTTGAATTTCATTTATCAAAAATACATATAGAAACATAATGTTTGGTGTGATATAACAAAAATATATCAAACTCCCAACCATACCTCTATATAATTTTTTTCCAACTGGTTTTCCATCTTCATCAAAATCATTTTTTTAAATTCATACAAAAATGAGTTATATATGACTTGCGGTTCAGTAGAAACAATTTTTTCAAAAAAACATTAATATAAATTATTTAATTTAAATCATTTCCAAAATTATTTTGGTAAATATAAAATCCTAAATAGATGTTTATTTCTCCCATAATACTCATTTTAAATTCATTATTCATTAGATTTGTAAACTCATGACAATGATTTATATTATTTGAAACAAAAATAACATCAAAAACATAAATTTGAATTAATATAATATTATAATTTTTTTCTTAAAATGGGACGGATATAATAGAAACATAGTAAATAAAAAATTAAAAAGAATAAAGCTTTTTCATTCATACTATGCTTCATGTGCCAATTAATGTCAATAGAGAGCTTAAGTGTGTTTACAAATAGCTTTTGGGTTTTGAGGACTTTCAAAAATATGGTTTCTTAAACATAAAATTCCCCTATTAAATAATAATTCGAAATGAAATATTTAAATTTATATGATATAATTCAAAATTTATATTTGAAGCATAGGCTAGAATGATTATAATTTCCTCAAATATAGGTACAAGTGAAATTGTCTCATCATAATAAATACCTTTTTCTACATTATATCTTTAGCTAGTAATCTAACTTCATTACTAGTAATGATTCATTGTTCATATTACTTATCCCAAAATACCCATTAGGTTCCAAAAAATGGATAATTGTTTGGTCTTTATTCTAGATTCCAAACTTCGTTTCATTTAATTTGGTTTAGCTCTTATTACATTCCTAACATCAAACTCCCAACATCTAAGGATTATTCACTAGTTTTAGCTTATGACATATATATAAATGTAAAAAAATCAGTTAGTTTATGTAAATTTATAATAGTTCTAATTATTTTATCTTGGTGTCATATAATAGCATCAAAAAATTGTTTTTTAGGGTTCTAGTCATTCTTGGTAGAACACATTTAGGTTATTTAGTTTTTATATTCTTTAGAATTGTACTGAACATTATTAAAATAAATTTAAAATTATTTTTAAGGGTTTTAATTATCATTTTATAAAAAGGTTCAGTAATCCCATGAGACTGGTCTTTCCCTTTATTGAAGTAGTCAGTTTTATTGAACATCACATGATCAAATTCTTTGAAAATCCTTTAATTTATTTAACAAAGTTTATGTTATATAGGTAGTAAAATATCTTAAAAATATCTCATTATCATCATTTAGATCAAACAAACCTAGATTATCCTTGTATTCAATATATAAACCATGCATCCAAAATAATTAAGGTACTTCACATTATGTTTTACATTATTCTGAAAATCATAAAGAGTATTTTTTATAATATATCAAATTAAAACTCAATTCATTATATAGTAGGCTATGATTACAGTTTCTACCAAGAAAATAGGTAGGAAGTCAATATTAATTGAGCATAGTACAAGACATTTCTTGAATAATTTTATTTCTTTTATCAACAATTCCATTTTGTTGAGGGTTTCCTTATGCAAGGAAAGTGTGTTTGATACCCAAATTTGAAAAAAAATTATTTATTCTCAAATTATACCCCATGATCTCATCTATACAAAATTATTATAAAAACATTTTTATTTTGATAAATTTTACTAATACATTCATAAATAGTGAAAAATTACTTTTTTAGAAAAAAGGCTAGTAAATCATATATAATACTCTACTGAAACATAAATACATTATTTATCGTCCCAAAATTATATCTTTGATGGTCTAAAAAAATTTATATGGATAAAATAAAATTGTTTAGATGTATTATTTTTGTTAACATATTTGAACGGTGATTTGTGTTTTCCAATTTTTCAGGTATCAAATTTTTTTTCACTATCAATTTTAAGACTATTAAAATTAAAAACTATTTATATATTATATAATTTATGTAAAAAATAAAAATTACAATTTCTAGGTCATCTCTTCCAAATTCAGGATTCATTTGTATTAGTAGTTTACAAATTCACCTTCTGTGTGCATAAGAAATTTAATTCAAATGTATAAATAGTATCTATTATAGGTTATCTAAATTTAAGTAACATATCTATAAAAACATAATTAAAATCATTATAATAATCAAAATAAAATCCAACATCACAATGTCGAGAAATACATATCAAATTTTACATTAAACCATTCACATACAGTGCATTGTTGATTGAGATAGTCATTGTAACTACAACAGTTGCAACACCAATTTTTTTTTCTTTTTGAATTGCCACCCGAAGTGATAAGACCTCCAACCATTTGGGTGAGTGTGTGAAAATTTGATGTATCTCCTCTCATATGCCTCAAATAGCCTCAATCCAATTTCTATATAGAATTGTTGCTATTGTGGCCCAGTTTCTACCAATGTATTTAAACAAATATTTGTTTTCGTACCCATAAATTCTTAGGTCCAATTATGTTCTCTAGTAGATATCTAGGAATCTAGACTTACTTATTTCCCATAGCTAATATCATTAGATTCATATAAACACGTCGAAATAATAGCTATTTTAATGTTACTGATTTATTGATTTCTCAAATAACTATTATTTTTCACATTCCCTTTAATTCCTCAAAAGGAAAAAAGTTGTCTTTGTTTAATTGGGGACAATACAATTATTGTTCAGTTTAGATTTATCTCAATTATTTCCTATACAAAATCATTCCCTTTTGATAACATTCCTTCCAAGGATTTTATTTAATAAATTTTATCCTTCAGTAGAAAATTCCATCACCATTTTATGTTTATACTTAATCTTGTAAAACTTTGATATTCATTTCATGATCAGCACATTTTGATATAGATGAGTGAAATGTTTCAATTAACTTTTGATTTTTTCAATTAGGGTATACCTTTCTCGTAAAAATCATTCAGAATTTTAATTAAATATTATTTATTTTTAAATATATATTCAAATTTTTCATCTGACATAGAACAATAACCAACTAATATTTTATTTGAGAAACCAGAAGAATAAGATTCAGAAATGGATGAGTAATATGTTTGTACATTTTCATTTCCAAATGATGAAGCACATATTAGCTTTCAAATTATATTCTCATTTTTATGAATTTGATTTAGGTTAGTTGTTTGAATCTTTAGAAACACTCCATGTATCATTAAATTATCATAGTCTATTATGTTCGTAATCAATATTTTGATTATATATTTATATTTCATTCCTTTATCATATTTTAGCTGAGTGAAATCATGTTTAATATGACCTAATTTCCTGAATTCCTAGCATCTGAATTTTTTGGACTGTCTCTCATCCATATTGAAGGATTTTCTGAATCCCATATTCTTCTTATAGAATTTCACAGTCATTATGGATTACTGAGCTAGTTCTGTTTAGAATAAAAATTTTCAGAATTCTTCTACTTTCAGTATTATTTTTACATATTTCTACTTGTTTTGTGATATGTTGCCTTTAGATCAGTGTTTTTATATCTCTTAATTATTCAATGAACATTATATTTACCTTTTCTTTCATCTTCACACATCATTAATACCCCTATTTGTTCATTAATTTTCAAATCATTGATAAGTTATTATTTTCGAATATTATAATATATAAAATTATTTTCAAAATGTATAACTATTAGTACATTCAATTCTTGATCTAATTTTATGATAGGTTCAACTAAGGCTGTAATATTATTGATAAATTCTCTGAGACTTCTATTCAGCTGTATGATGCTTTCTCCATAAAAAATCCAAAATGATTCAAATTTTAGTTTAGTTTTTTAGAACTCATTTGTATTTCATTATCAATCCCTTCATATGAAACTACAATAGTTTTCTAGATTTCAAAAGATGATAGAAATTTGGAATCAAGATTGTACAAATCTTTCACTAGACCATGTATAACCGAATTCATAGCATTTGAATTCATTAATTTATTTAATTAGATTCTGCATACAATTTTTTAATTTTTTCAGGAATTTAATATTGTTTTATGTTTTTGGAGTAAACACTGAATGCAATATTTTTAAGATAAATAATCATCCTTCATTTCCAACACCAATAATTTTTACCATTGATTTTTGGAGATAAGAACATTAAAATCCCATCTATAGGATCAATCATTTCACTCTATGTATATAACTTATACATTTTAAATTGATATAGATTATCCAAAATCTCTAATGAGATTCTAATTATTAATTTAGAATATACAAATTAATACATAAGAGGGCTGAATAGCGTCTTTTGAAAATCATCCACAAATTTTTACTTTTAACTCCCACTATAATTTATACAAATATGAAGTGTTATTATTCTATTCAAAAATATGGACGGGATAAATATAAATAATCAACAAGGATTTTTATAGTTGTTCAGGACACAGTGATACCCTAGTTCACTATATCAATCATTCTCATTGCGAGTTTGTAAATTCTACTAGATTGGTTCTCATATCACAAGACCAAAAATATCATAAACATAAATCATTTACTTGAAACAATTATAATTATAAATACAATGAATTCCTATTGTTTTATTTGGATACTGATTATCCAAATCATAGAATAAGAATACTATACTCATCCACTACTCTGTATGAGCAGTTGAAGCTAAAATAAAAAAAGATATTGATTTTTTGAAAAAGATTAAACATCACTTTTTTTATAGTGCACAATTGATCATAGATGGATCTTCTTCGTCAAAAATAATAATAATCAATAGAGAAAGAGTCTAAAACGGTCCATTTTACATATATATATTCCATTCAAAAACAACAAAAAAATATAGATGTCACCATCATACAATAGAAAAATATAAAACATGTATATCTATAAAATGTACTCCATTAATAGTGTTTTTTTCTTTTATATAATTGTAAATAGAATTTCAACAAAGAAGACATGTATGTGAATCACATAAAACTTATATATTTTTGAAGTGATATTCAAAAGGAATATATAGAACATAAAATAATTTCCTCAGTGATCTATATAAAAAATAATTTCCTGCTTGTGAGTGGAAATTAAAATTTCAATTTACTTCGAAATTCATAACATCCCTTGGAAAAAGGATAACTTTTTTCTAGTGAACATGTATTTATGAATGAATAAAAACAAACCTTGAATCATTATTTATTTCTATCTGGATGTTTTTCATAAATCCAATATTGAAAACACGGATTGAAGATCTTTTTAATTGAGTACACAACTTAGGGTTCAATTGTGTAACATAAGGTTCCTTCATGTATCATTGGGTTCCTTTGAGTTGCATAAAACTCCATTGAGTATTTTTTTCTACATGTAATGTAGGGATAAAAAGGCAATGTAGGGATGATGATCTATATGTTAATACTTGGAAACATAGAATTCCATATATAGGATTAAATAACCATACGTTCATCTTTTCCAAATGTGAAGTTAAAAAACAGTAAATCCAGACTCCAACACATGGTTCCAGATCTATATAAAAACTCATCAGCATAATGTAGGGTTGATACCAAACACAAATATTAGATTTTCAGCGTAACGTAGGGTTGAGAAGAATGTTTCCTTATTAATTCACATAATGCTAAATTCCTCATAATAGAATATAAATTATGATAAAACTAACATAAAAACATTATTAGACTAAAAAATTGGGTTTTTTAACTTTACAATCATCATAAAATGACGATTATTACTGATACATTGCATTCCAAACAAGAACTAGATGAATAGATGAAAGAGAATTACCCTAACCTGTTTTTAGCATATTATGTAAAATGAGATTTCCATGGTGAAATGTCATAAGGGAAAAGAATAAAATGAAAAAATATTTAATGAACGAAAAATTATTATATATAATAATTTTATATAGTATAATTATCATAAAATTACATAGAAAACACAATATATCTTGGTAATAAGGGAGCCAACTAGGATATAACATGGAAGGATGATTTTCTTATTGAATTTCATTCTTTTTATGATAACGAATATAATAAGATTCCTTCCTTCTGAGTCATGTAATATTCTTTTTTTATATTAAAAATTTGTTCTTCGTCTTTTAATGAGGCACCACCTTCTTTTAAATAATCATAAAGAACTAAATATAGAAATTTTGAATGATGAACTAATTGTATAAGATGTATTTCCTTAATTTATGGAACCTTTATCAATTGAATAGTAACATGAACATTAGAATAGTAATATTACCTCAATGAATAGTAAATATACCAATATAATAGTCACAACACCCATGAAAGTGTAGATACAATATCAGAATATTATAAATGGTAATATTATATAATATTATATGTAAATAACAGATTTAGAAATTATTAATTACTATTGATAATTTTATAAAACATAAATGATTATTTAAATTTTTATAATTAATATAAATATTTTTCATAAAATTTATTCATAAATTATAATCTATTTCTCTTATAAATATAAGATACTTTTATGAGACCCTAATTAATTTTCCAATGTGTCATAAAAACAATTAAAATTTGAAAATTTGTATTTCCCATGTAAATAATGTTTTCGATTAAAAATTTGATTTCTCATATTTATATATTTATTTTCGTAAAATTGAGTTCATTATTTAATTATAAACATAAATAAAATGTTATAGTGAATATTTGGTATTTTTCTAAAATACATGACTATTTGGAGAAAGTGAAAAATGATAATTTATGGAACACAATAACTGCATTATTTATGGGGTCATAGATGATGTCTAGCTGATGTATTCCAATAATATCCTACTATACATCATTATTTTAATAAATATATTGTGAGTACACAAACTATTCATATCCTTGGGGAGAATAATAATCTAATGAATAAAATAAATAGAAAACTATCCACCCTTGTCAATACCAACCCTCTGCACCACTTCTCCCGACACCATTAAAGCTTTAAGACTAGTCAAAATTAAACAAAATCCTCTTCCCATTATCTCTCACTTGACTTGAATCTTTTGGTCTCAAAAAATTACAAAACTCATGTGCCTCAAGGATGATATCAGGGTGAAGAATTCACGAGGTAAAAACCTCTCCCTTTTCTTTTTATCTACCATACAATATATTTTATTTTCTTATACTATCATCGCCCCCCATTATCAAATTTTGAGGGTAACTCCTATATCTCACATATATATAAATTTTTCTATATTAATATAATATTCCATGATCATTTATTTCCCCTATATATTTTTATTCAAAATGTAAACATAGTCTCTGATGTGTTGATATATCATATTCACAAACAACGAGTTTTCAATTTCCATTTCCTCCTTCAACACAGGTCATAAAACAATTTTAATGGTTCAACTAGATTACAATATATGTATTAAATTCTATTTAATGTATTGGAACACTTATATATTCATAATATTAATTAATTAAACAATACTGGTTTGTGATTATAGAAAAATAGAAAAATAATCTAAATGATTATCCCAATCATCTTGTACAATGATTTATGCTAAACCAAAATAACCAAAAGAAATATATATACATTTATTAAACTATATATTAGGTAAAAATTATATGTTCAATTCTAAAAAACCATAATTATTTTACATGATTTTCCATACATCTACACAAGAAAAATGATCATGAAAATCAAGGAAATGAGCAAACTAAAATGGTAAAATTAAATCTCATTACCTATCAAAAGACCCTAAATGAACATAATAAAATTATAATAAATAAAATAAATGAATAAAATGTTTTAATTAACTAATTATCTAATGTAATCTGATTATATAGGACATTAATTTCAATGGTGGAACACTTTTAGACATAAGGCTAGGGGTTCTTTTAAATAATATTTTTTTTTCTATTTGGGAAATCCATTTTTCAAATTAATACAATTTTATACAACTTTATGTTTATATAATTCTTCAACATTATTTTTATATGTTCTAAAAACATGTATCTATATCATATCATCATTATTTTTCATGGAAATACCTGTTATAAAATGGCTCCCTTCACAATTCTTCCAAATAATCACGCCTGATTAAAGGGATGTCCCTGATTCCTTACCTATTTTAAAGTACACTCCATTATATGTTTTAATATACCTTTATTTTCATAAAATAAGTCATTTATCATAAAAAAATATATTGTATTTAACTTATGGTTGTATTAAAATTAATTTTATTTTTCCACATTAAATTATCTTTTTTATTTTCCTTAAACTCAACTAAAATGTTTCATTTCTAAAGTATCATAAACACTATTTTTATAGGTTTCCACTTATATTTGACATATTTTTTCCTGATATATGTCTCTTTTTCATTATTAATTTTATTTTTTGATTTAAATCAATTATATCATGGAAAAAAATATAATATGCTCTTTTGACATTTCATGTGATATGATTATGATACACAAATTTCTCTATGGGTATCTATTATGTTTATGTCTGATTCCATAGATATGATTCTTTATGTGGAACATATATTCATGAAAAGTTTATAATGGGTTCACCCAGATATCACTCCAATGAATTGAGTAACGTCAAGACCTGACCCAACGAGGATCAAGCTGCGACTCCCCAAGCCCACCTCCAATAGGCCAGGTGCTGGAGTCTAGCGCCGAGTATGATATCACACACAAGGGAGGAATAAGCCGAATTTACCTGTACAAACGCACCCACATAAACCTCTATGAAAAAGTGCAGAAATATATAAAACAGTTATGAAAATGCAGGCATACATCTATCCCAAACCAGATTATAACAGCAGTACAAACTGGGAAAAATAGGGCCCTACAAAGGAAAAATACAAAAGTGACCAACCTACTTAGAAGGAGGGAAAAAACTGCCAAAAAAACCTGCCGGTATGCTCCTCGGCACAAATCCAGTAAACACCCCAGTAAAACCCACTCAAAAAGATCCACCTACTCCAGGTCCTCCTCGAACTCTATCGAAAGGCATGTGGTCTTCATAGGACACAAACATGTGCGGTAAAATCCCATGAAGGGGTGAGTATAACAATACTCATTTGGTTCCCGAAATAATATAAACAAAAGAGAGAAATTGATAGAAAAAATTCTTCTAATCATAGCTAGAGGGAACATAAACGAGAGAAAAACTCCATCATGTGACCATCCTTAGCTAAACACAACTAGTCATCTCAACTCAGGTGTATGCCAATACATATACCATGAGAAATCCAGATATACCCAGCTCACGCACTAATCCACATGAGGTGAGGAACTCATCACCAGCAACAAGTCACAACCAGGTGAAAAAACTCCCCAATTGCTGTCATCCCAGATGAAAATCATCCGATTGATAAACTCCATCGGGTCCCATAGAAACATCTCATAATCTCACCCGGTAGATCATGCTCCATGGATATCTTCACTAAGGACGTCACACTGAATCATCTGATTCACCAAACTCCTCAGATAGGGGATCTATCGTAGGGTCTGATAGGGGATACCAGAACCCGCATAGGTATACAAAGATGTCAGAGATAGGGGATTACTCACAGAGTCCGCTAGGGAATACCACAACCCGATCAGGCATTCGTAGATCTCACAGATAGGGGATCACTCCTAGGATCCATTGGGGGATACCACAACCCGATCTGGCACTCGAAAGAAACACGTCACTCAGATAGAAGATCTTCACCCATGTCACAACTTCTATGACAATAATGAAACCCTATCTGGTAAATATCGTGTTGTATGGGATCGAACTGAAGATGCAATAACTCTAAAGAAACCACGTGCTAAGTAGGGGATCATATAACCAACGATACCACAACCCTACAAGAAACCTCATGCTGAGTAGGGGATCATATAACCGACAATGAAACAACCCTAATGAGCATAAACCAACGCATAGAGGATCATCATACCGATGATTCCACAAACCCTTTGGGGTTAACCTTCAAGATAAGGATTCACTAACCATGGATAAGCGGTAACAATGATACAAAGAACCTGATCATGGGAAATGATGCTAGAGGATCCCGCTATGGGCCCACTATTGGGATGCCACAACTCTAACAGATTAAACATCCCATCGAGAGGTTCACTAACCCATACTAAGGCTGGGATGCAGCACGAACCCTCGTAGGAATGAACCATGTGAGTACCCTCAACTACTGCTGGTACAAATGTCGCTAACCTGAGCGACCCGCCACAACGCCACACTGCGCACCTCTAAGGCTGATACCAAGGCCACCATCACGATCCACGTAGAAAAACACAAATGATATGATGTTTACTCACCCGAAACATACAACCGGTGAATAAAGGCACTATTCACCATAGGTAGCCCATGCGAGACCCCCACTACGATCCCAAAACTCATCATGCAGTTCATTCCACTTCGATCCCCTCGGAATAAGACATGGGATCCACAACTCTTTCATCCCAAATGGACCCCCTATGAAAATTGTACTATTCACCGAAGCCATCCTAGTTGGGGCCCTAACCACGATCCCAAAAATCATTGAACGTATCACACCATTGTGATCCTCACAGAAAAATGCACAGGATCGATAAATCATCCGCCAAAATCAGACTCCTGGTGAGAAAGTTGTGTTTCTCCATAAATGCCCAAACATGGCCTCATGGGGCCCGCATCCCTAAATCGGCCCCAACCCTAGAAACTCAAGAATAAAATCCCACCGTATCATCAGGGCATCGACGCCTCTGATGGAACATCAATCGGACGCTCTGGGTAGAAGATACAACAGACTAAAGTCGAATAATAATAAAATATTATTATTTTATTCGACGTTTCAAGCCCTCAGGCCACGATCCCCAAACGTAAAAATCTCAAACCCACCAAAAAGGTTTCAAATTATCTCCAGGTTTACATCGTTGTAGAGGTAAATGAAATGGACACCCAGTTAGCAAACTGTGGCGGTTCAAAGAACCCCCGGATCAAGACAGGGTCGGACCAGCCCAACTTGCCCGGTCCAGCCGGCCTGAACCGGCCCACCCCACCACGGTACTGCGGCATTCTGCTGCACTAGGTGGCGTGACGCTGCTCCTCAATCATCGGATGACACCTTTCTACACTGGTCCGCTTTTTCCATCCACCCCTCACCGGTGCCGGCACTGCCGTGTCGGGGCCACGGCTGCGAGGCTTCCGCGGACCGCCAGGACCACCATAGTGGTTCGTTTTTCGATCCAGAGGTGCCTGTGCAATCCTCATGATCTCTTTTACAATTCTATAGACTCAAAATGAAGAAAATTGATAATGAAACTGGATCAGGGGTTTGAACTCATATCGTCTACCTCGTGGGTGAAATGCCAAAGCTTCAGGTGCAGAACAACGCCTACGACGCGCTGGAGCTCGATCTTTCGATGATCTGCGTCGAAAATGGCTGATGTCGGCTCCTTTGTGGGACATTCGTTCATCCATGAGGATTGGGGGGGGGGGGCCCACACATACAATGTGTTGGGGGAGATGAGGTTTGTTTTTTAAAATTATTTTTTAAAAAAATCATCTCACACACACAACCCTGCCTCATACCAAGCCTCTAGGCGCGGAGAGAATAAGGTCGCCCCTATGGTAAATGCGCCATTCTTAACACAAATATGAACTTATATTATTGATCTGAGAGTCCATACATATGTTATTTGAGCTGATTCTCATAAAAACACATTTCAATTATTTACGGAAACACCCCTAGTGGCTTTTCTCATAGCAGGCCCGCGCCAACAATGTTTACTCTCTGCCCAGGGTAAACGACATGATCTGAAAGCAACCATGCCCTGAGATTACCATTCTAAGATAAAATTTAAGAGATAACACACCCCAATTGTGTGAATATTATAAAAATACTTAATATTATTATAAAATTAATTTTGTCCACACCGGGCCTCGTAATCGCACACTGTCTTCATGCCTAGTTCAGGAATTATTCATAAGAATATTCCAAAATATAACAAGGCCAAAACCCAATTCGCTACATTTAATGTTTCATGTTATTTCATTTGAACCAATATTTTTTATTGGCCTTGAGTCATGCTTCATTTTAAATTGTGTCAGTGATTTTCCTTCAGTCATGCTCCTCCTTGTGAACTGATCTTTGACTCATAATAAGGACATGTTGTTGTTTATGCCACATTATTATATTTCCATTAAAACATGATCCCTAATTATATATGTTATAATTATATATATTTTTGTTTCTAATGTCATTATATTATGCCTTCAAACCCATATGGTAGGCTTTATTATTATTTTTATTCCATTACTGGGATTTTTAGCTCATCCTTTTGTTCATTATTTACTTGAAATAGAGCTTCTGAGTTGTAGAATTGTAATATTATAAATTTATTAACATGTTAAATGTTTAATTATTGGTATTTTAATTTTTTTATCTATTTATATTTTATTACTTTAGTTTTTAATCACTTGTATGTGACGATTTTACGTTTATACGGATTAATTTTAAAATAATATTTTTTGAAATGTTTTGAAATATATATTTGGAAATAATTTTTTTTGGGAATTTCATTATGATATTTATATAAATGTGTTTTCTACTAAATATTTTTTTAAAATTATATTTATGAGCCATGTTTTGGAAAATGGGGAAAAATTCAGATTGATTTCCTCATTTTAGAAGTAAAATTTAAATATTAAACTATCAATTTTTTTCTTAAAAAGGATATTTGTTTTATTTTATTTTCTGTATTGGGATATCCAAATCATTTGAAAAAGAATTTTATATCTTATATTCAATAAATAATTTCATAAAATATTATAAAAAAGGAATTCCACTTATTTTCCAGGTAGTGGTGGATTACTAGGTTTTTTTAGGATGGGCTTGTTTGGGTTCCTTATGTGGGATAGACGAGAATAGATCATTATTAATGGTATCAAATTTAGTTTGGGATAATTTTTTCAATAGAATTATATTCCCTTATAAATACTTTTTTTATTTTTTATCATTGTAGTTTTGAAATTAAATTCTTTTTACTTGATGTTAGTTGAGAAAAGAGTGTGAAGTGCCCAGATTAGTGTGAATCACTGAGAGGGGGAGGGGGTGAATCAGTGATCCTTTAAAACTTTTTACTAATTGATTCTTAATCAATTAAACCTCTATGGCTTGTTAAGTCCTCGATCCACTCTTCTTATGTCTCTCAACCTTTCCCGGATAATGCCGTAATGAAAAGGCACAGGACACAAGGATTTACAAGGTTCGGCACCAAAGGCCTACATCCTTGCCATGCTCTCCCAGCATGGATTCTCCCATTATAACTTGTTAGAATTACAATGGTCGATACAGAGTCTCACTGTATCTCTCCTGAGTCCCACAAGAGGGTCTTTATACTGCTTCACACAGTGTTACCAGAGTCCCACTGGCCTGCTCCAGAATCCCACTGAAGACTTCTTCTCCCTGAGTCCCACAGGGTCTTCTCCTGGCTCCTCGAGTCGCACGAGTAGCTCTTCTTCACTTTATGCTTCTTCAAGTATCCTCAGCAGCCTGGGATAAAGGCTGCTGGCCTTGCTCTGTACCTCTGATCACTTGTGATGATCAGGTCTTCTCGTCTTGCTCAGGATTTATCTCCTTCTTCTAAGGATGACCTGGCTTCTCTCCAATTACTGAATTCTCAGACAATTGATGTCTTTAACTTCAGTCTGGTCCAGTCTCACATCACTTCAACATCATGCACTGAGTGCATGGCAACTCTTCATCTTCATGCACTCATAGCATGGGTTCTCAAATCTCTTCAAGATCTTCAAGTCTTGGACTCTTCAGATGCACACCACTGATTTAGCACTGTTCACGTGTGCACGTGCAGGCATGCATGCATGCACTCCCTTGATTCTCTTCTTGGTGCAGTAAACCCTTAGAGGGTGTAATTCTTTTCAGCACACACCAACTTCTCAAACTTCACACACTTTAAGCAATTTGTCTACAAACATAAATGTGTGTTCTTCTTTGTGTGGATGTCCTCCCTTTTCTTCTTCTAAGTGTATACACACTTCTTAGTGCACACACCTAGGCTCGGCCTTCACTTGTTAAGCACACACAAATTCTTCACTTTGCACACACACTTGAATGAGTTCTTCTTTGTTGTGGCCAACACTTCATTTCTTGCACACACCCAAGGCTTCGGCCTCTTTGTTAATTTTGCACACACTTGAGCTTGGCCTTCACACTTCTTGTTGCATACCCTTAAATGGCCGTAGGGTGTTCCTCTTCAATTTGCACACACACACACTCAAATGAGGTGTGGTCTTCAATTCACCCACACAAGGCTACGGCCTTTCACTTCCTTTGCACACAAGACTTGTTCTTTTATTCTTCTTTGTACATACAAGGGCTACGGCCTCCACTTGCATTCTTCTTTTGCACACACTTCCTCTCGGCCTTCAACTTTTACTTTGCACACATAAGAGGCAAAGCCTCATTCCACTTCTTTCACACACTTGGCCTTTCTTTATTCTTGCACACAAAATACTCGGCCTTCTCCTTTGAACACACAACACCTTCTTCCTCAAACAGAGCGCTCAAGGTGTGATCTCCTCGGGTGCAAGGTGCAAATGCCGCAGGGACGCGCAGGGTGTCAAGGACAGCCTCGCGGGCGTGGGGGTTCAGTCGCGCAAGGTACTCCTGGCGCGGGGCGCGCAAGTGCTGCCACTGCGGGCACCAACCAAGGGCGCGCAAGGCTTGGTGCGACCACAGTTCTTCCTGCTGCTCAAGTGAGGCGCGCAGGGGACCCTTCTTCTAGTCGCGCAAAGGTGTTGCGCGCAAGGAACTTCAGTCGCGCAAGATACTTGCACGGGGCTTAAAACTCTTCGCGAGGCAGAGAGATGCGCTCACGGGACTTCAAAAATTCAGCGCATCAGCAAGCTTTTTGAGAGCCTCGGGCTCTTTTTATAGGTGAAGCAGAGGCGGTTCATCCGCGTGGGATAAATCTCAGACTCCCGAGATCTTCGGATCTTTAAAAACTTTCCAAATCTTGAGATTTATTCTCGGTTTGACGCGGGCTCATTTATTTTTTGTTCCACTACGTGCATGCGACTCATAACGCATGCACGACCTTCGGTTTAGGCTCATCCCATGCAAAAACACCAACCACGTGGCCTCGGCAGCTTTGCTTGCCTCGGCTGAACATCGAAATTCTCCATCTGTTGCATGCATGCCTTTTTTATCCATGGTTGTGTTCGTTGGATCCATACGAACCCATTGGTGTCTTCGGCTTCTTCAGAGGTGGCCAGAATCTCAAAAACGTCACTCGGGAGGCGCCTGGTTTGAAGGTGGCTGCGGGAATGCGCGGGGAGGCCTCAGCCGAGCTCGGGGTTGAAGACGGTCCCGCAGCCGTTGGATCGGCGATTCAATTGATCTCGGACGGCCTGGATCAGATCGGGGGCGCGGCGGATTAGATGAGCGGCGCCGATCGTCCGCGAGATCAGATGAGCGGCCAGGATCTCTTCCGCGGGAAAATCCCGCATCCCACATCGAAACGGCGGCCGAATTTTCCGTAGCTTATTACCCAAGTGCTGTCGGCCTCCCTTCAATTGAACTTCTCCCCTCCCGGTGCCGCCCCGCAACGGGTTCTTCCTGCGGGCGCGCTCTGCGCCCACTCTGCTCCTGCGGGCGCGCTCCTAGCGCCCACTATGCTCTCCGGGTGCGCGGGTTTCACCACCGCGTGCCCTCGGGGGCTTACACACGGCCCCCTGCCTCTCGGGCTGGCTTGAGATGGCTAATTTTTTGCAAGTAAATAGAACAAGGACTTTGTTAAAAACAAAGTAACCAAGTTCAAATGCCATTCCTTCTTCTAAGCCAAATGCCACTTCAAATTATTCTTCTTCTTCTCCATTTCATCCATTTCTTCATTTCTTCTTCATAAGAATTCTTCCAATCTCCTCAACATATATTCATTACTTAGGAGGGAAATTCTTGGAGGTACTTCTTCTTCAACTGAACTCCTGAATCAATTAATTCTTCAATGTTCTTCAATGATCCAATTAGAGGTCAAGTTGGATCATCTTCATGTTCACATGCACTAAGTGATAGTGCATGGACATCATTAATGCACATCATCCACTTAGTAGTTGTGGATGGAACTCCTTTCAACTCCTCATGCATTGTGAAGACAATGCATGGTCTTCAATCAATGTTGTGACATTGTATCATCAGGATACAAGTTCTTGGAACTTTAATAACAGCTCAAAAATCGTCAGATGTACATGGAGAATGTTGCAACCACAATTTCCAATACCACTTAGTGAATCTCCTAAGTGACATGCATCTTAGTACCATGGCCATTCTCCATCACCACCAACACCATCACAACCTTTGTCATTCACATCTTGACATTCCTTGACTTCCATTCATTCCAAGACAACTTCATGCCTCATTGACAACAAATGCAACACAATGCACTTCAATCTCCCCCTTTGTATTTGTTGTCAATACACTCCTTCATCACATATGAATGGGTCAATATGTGTGCCAATATTTTCTCCCCCTTATTGGCAATCAAATGCAAAGGTGTGGTGTGGTTCACTTTCAAAAATATCTTCCTCCCATTGAAAAGTATCTTCTTGAAAAACACTAGGAGAGGGATGATGTCACATGTTCTATTTAGCAAAGAACCTTTAGTAAATCAGCTCTAAGTCTACTTGGGCTAACCCGGTGTAGAAAACAAGAGTGATGTAACCAAGGAATTCAAAGCTGTCCATAATTCTCTACACATGTGAGATCATGCTTAGGGGTTTGAAATTTTTCAGATATAACAATGAATTTGCTAAATCCTGCACAACTTCACAAAACTCATTAGAAAGTTCAGGTGCAAAGGTAAAGCTCCCCCTTTCATCCATTTTCTTAAGATGATATTAATCTCAGAACATCATCTTCTTCAGATTTGCTCCCCCTCAAGGGGTGCACTCCATTCAATTCAAACCATCCTCCAGATGAGAATGATCATCATCTTCAATTCCCTGCAATGTTAGCACATGTATATACCAAGAGTATAAGGGAATAAGATGGATCCTCCTTGGTTCATCAATGTGAACAAAAAGGTTGAGAAGATTCTCTCAACCGAGATGTCCCATTTTCACCATTCTTCACACTTTCACATTTGATCTTCATTGATGATTCTGCTGGTGTGGTTCTCAACCCATCTTCATGTGAAATCTTTTTCTTCCCTTTTGCTTTAGCAAATGCCAGAGCTTCATCTTCAGCTCTTTGTAGTTCTCTGGCAAGTTGCAACTGATGTGGCCATATGACAAGTAAATCATTTGGAAGTGTGGCCTCCGTTCTGGAAATTCCACATGGTTCCTTCGATGCTTTCAAGCTACCTTTCTTAGGCAACTTGTTTTCAATCAATCCCTTCTTCTTCTGGATTAATTGTCTTTTTGAGTTCAGTCTGCTTCTATTCAGTTCCATGGATTCTTTACAAAGGTCCATGATGTGTCCTTTCTTTCCACAGTAGAAGCATGTTTTCTTAGTGGTCCTACTGGATGCATCACCCTTATTGGACTCAGACTCCAAGGACTTCTCTTTATTTCTCAAGCACTTCTTGGGAGCATTTTCTACTTTCTTCTTGCTTCCCAATGAATCTTTTTGAGCCAGGTTCTGTGATCTTTTCTTCTTTTGAGCTCTGGATACAGTTGGAGACTGACATGTATCTTTTTGACCACTTTTGCAACCATCCCAGATGTTGTCAAGTAATCCAAATCTATTTGCAGTAAACAGATGTCTCTGGACCTGTGGATGTTGCTTATTTCTTTCTGGCTTGATCCCCCTCGGCATGGGCTTCCTCTGTGATTTGGAATTCAGTGGATTGTACCAACAATCCTTTGCACAATGCCCATACTTGTTACAACACCAACATTGACCCACAAATCTTGACCTCTTGTGTACTTCTGATTGCTGGGTACTTTTCTTGACAAGTTGTGTTGTTTCAGGAGAGCCCTGCTTCTTCACTATCTTCATCCATATTTGTTTGGAATTATTCTTCCATCCTGCACTTTTTGTGGAAACACAATTAGAAGCATCAGTACAAGATGGTATGGATGGTACCTTCTTTCTAGAAGATGTTGCACTTTTATTAGAGGATGTCTTTCTCTTAGAATCATCCTGCTCAAAGCTCACTTGAGTGGCAACATTTCTTCTACCAGCTGACTGGGAGGTTTTGGCTTTGGGTGATTGCTGATTTTTCAATATCACCACTAGTTCTAAGCATTTCATGTTAAGTGAGTTCTTCTCATCTTCAACAATTCTTAGCTTTCCTTCCCTATCTTCTTTCAGCTCCTTCATCTGGTCTTCAAGCACCTTCTTCATTTCTTGCAATGAATTGTCAAGCTCCTTCACCCTTTTTTCTTTGTCTTCAAGTTGAGCATCTTTGACAACAATTGAAACTCTGTGTCTCTTTTCCAGTGCATGGAAAACATATTTGATCATTATCAAAAATATTTCTTTCTCAGAAGAGCTCCTTTGCAATTCTTCACGGGTATCTTCATATCTTTCATTGCAAAGGGAAACAGTTTCATCTTTGGCATTCACCAGCCTTCTGAGAGTGTTGGTTATGCCAACCCTTTTAGCCAATTGGACTTCCAGAGAATTGGCTTCATCTTCTAGCTGTAATTTGTCTTCTTGAAGATCAAGGAGGCCTGTAGATATACACATTGCAACTTCCTTGGGGACTCTCTTCTGAAGATATTTGATTGCATTTAGAAGATCATTGTTTCTTCCATCTTCATCACAGCTAGAGCAGGATTCATCAGAAGAATGATAAAAGGAATTGTCATCTGATGTGACATTCACATTTCTTTCCATAGAAGGAGTTTCTCTGATTGCAACAACCTTCTTCCTCATCTTCTTTGCCCGTTTCTTCTTTCTGTTTTTTTGAGTCTTGGCAGATATCTCCATTTGAGGCTGGTCACTCATTTCCTCAAATCTGCACTCCATAAAGACTCTCTTGGATCTTTTAGAGGTAACCTCCCTCTGATACCAATTGAAGTGCCCAGATCAGTGTGAATCACTGAGAGGGGGAGGGGGTGAATCAGTGATCCTTTAAAACTTTTTACTAATTGATTCTTAATAAATTAAACCTCTATGGCTTGTTAAGGCCTCGATCCACTCTTCATAAGTCTCTCAACCTTTCCCGGATAATGCAGTAATGAAAAGGCACAGGACACAAGGATTTACAAGGTTCGGCACCAAAGGCCTACATCCTTGCCATGCTCTCCCAGCATGGATTCTCCCATTATAACTTGTTAGAATTACAATGGTTGATACAGAGTCTCACTGTATCTCTCCTGAGTCCCACAGGAGGGTCTTTATACTGCTTCACACAGTGTTACCAGAGTCCCACTGGCCTGCTCCAGAATCCCACTGAAGACTTCTTCTCCCTGAGTCCCACAGGGTCTTCTCCTGGCTCCTCGAGTCGCACGAGTAGCTCTTCTTCACTTTAAGCTTCTTCAAGTATCCTCAGCAGCCTGGGATAAAGGCTGCTGGCCTTGCTCTGTACCTCTGATCACTTGTGATGATCAGGTCTTCTCGTCTTGCTCAGGATTTATCTCCTTCTTCTAAGGATGACCTGGCTTCTCTCCAATTACTGAATACTCAGACAATTGATGTCTTTAACTTCAGTCTGGTCCAGTCTCACATCACTTCAACATCATGCACTGAGTGCATGGCAACTCTTCATCTTCATGCACTCATAGCATGGGTTCTCAAATCTCTTCAAGATCTTCAAGTCTTGGACTCTTCAGATGCACACCACTGATTTAGCACTGTTCACGTGTGCACGTGCATGCATGCATGCATGCACTCCCCTGATTCTCTTCTTGGTGCAGTAAACCCTTAGAGGGTGTAATTCATTTCAGCACACACCTACTTCTCAAACTTCACACACTTTAAGCAATTTGTCTACACACATAAATGTGTGTTCTTCTTTGTGTGGATGTCCTCCCTTTTCTTCTTCTAAGTGTATACACACTTCTTAGTGCACACACCTAGGATCGACCTTCACTTGTTAAGCACACACAAATTCTTCACTTTGCAGACACACTTGAATGAGTTCTTCTTTGTTGTGGCCAACACTTCATTTCTTGCACACACCCAAGGCTTCGGCCTCTTTGTTAATTTTTCACACACTTGAGCTTGGCCTTCACACTTCTTGTTGCATACCCTTAAATGGCCGTAGGGTGTTCCTCTTCAATTTGCACACACACACACTCAAATGAGGTGTGGTCTGCACTTCACCCACACAAGGCTACAGCCTTTCACTTCCTTTGCACACAAGACTTGTTCTTTTATTCTTCTTTGTACATACAAGGGCTACGGCCTCCACTTGCATTATTCTTTTGCACACACTTCCTCTCGGCCTTCAACTTTTACTTTGCACACATAAGAGGCAAAGCCTCGTTCCACTTCTTGCACACACTTGGCCTTTCTTTATTCTTGCACACAAAATACTCGGCCTTCTCCTTTGAACACACAACACCTTCTGCCTCAAACAGAGGGCGCAAGGTGTGATCTCCTCGGGTGCAAGGTGCAAATGCCGCGGGGGCGCGCAGGGTGTCAAGGACAGCCTCGCGGGCGCGGGGGTTCAGTCGCGCAAGGTACTCCTGCCGCGGGGCACGCAAGTGCTGCCACTGCGGGCTCCAACCAAGGGCGCGCAAGGCTTGGTGCGACCCCGGTTCTTCCTGCTGCTCAAGTGAGGCGCGCAGGGGACCCTTCTTCTTGTCGCGCAAAGGTGTTGTGCGCAAGCAACTTCAGCCGCGCAAGATACTTGCACGGGGCATCAAACTCTTCGCGAGGCAGAGAGATGCGCTCACGGGACTTCAAAAATTCAGCGCATCAGCAAGCTTTTTGAGAGCCTCGGGCTCTTTTTATAGGCGAAGCAGAGGCGGTTCATCCGCGTGGGAAAAATCTCAGACTCCCGAGATCTTCGGATCTTTAAAAACATTCCAAATCTTGAGATTTATTCTCGGTTTGACGCGGGCTCATTTATTTTTTGTTCCTCTACGTGCATGCGACTCATAACGCATGCACGGCCTTCGGTTTAGGCTCATCCCATGCAAAAACACCAACCACGTGGCCTCGGCAGCTTTTCTTGCCTCGCCCGAACATCGAAATTCTCCATCTGTTGCATGCATGCCTTTTTTATGCATGGTTGTGTTCGTTGGATCCATAGGAACTCATTGGTGTCTTCGGCTTATTCAGAGGTGGCCGGAATCTCAAAAACGTCACTCGGGAGGCGCCTAGTTTGAAGGTGGCTGCGGGAATGCGCGGGGAGGCCTCAGCCAAGCTCGGGGTTGAAGACGGTCTCGCAGCCGTTGGATCGGCGATTCAATTGATCTCGGACGGCCTGGATCAGATCGGGGGCGCGGCGGATTAGATGAGCGGCACCGATCGTCCGCGAGATCAGATGAGCGGCCAGGATCTCTTCCGCGGGAAAATTCCGCGTCCCACATCGAAACGGCGGCCGAATTTTCCGCAGCTTATTACCCAAGCGCTGCCGGCCTCCCTTCAATTGAACTTCTCCTCTCCCGGTGCCGCCCCGCACCGGGTTCTTCCTGCGGGCGCGCTCTGCGCCCACTCTGCTCCTGCGGGCGCGCTCCTAGCGCCCACTATGCTCTCCGGGTGCGCGGGTTTCACCACCGCGTGCCCTCGGGGGCCTACACACGGCCCCCCTGCCTCTCGGGCTAGCTTGAGATGGCTAATTTTTTGCAAGTAAATAGAACAAGGACTATGTTAAAAACAAAGTAACCAAGTTCAAATGCCATTCCTTCTTCTAAGCCAAATGCCACTTCAAATTATTCTTCTTCTTCTCCATTTCTTCCATTTCTTCATTTCTTCTTCATAAGAATTCTTCCAATCTCCTCAACATATATTCATTACTTAGGAGGGAAATTCTCGGAGGTACTTCTTCTTCAACCGAACTCCTGAATCACTTAATTCTTCAATGTTCTTCAATGATCCAATTAGAGGTCAAGTTGGATCATCTTCATGTTCACATGCACTAAGTGATAGTGCATGGACTTCATTAATGCACATCATCCACTTAGTAGTTGTGGATGGAACTCCTTTCAACTCCTCATGCATTGTGAAGACAATGCATGGTCTTCAATCAATGTTGTGACATTGTATCATCAGGATACAAGTTCTTGGAACTTTAAGAACAGCTCAACAATCGTCAGATGTACATGGAGAATGTTGCAACCACAATTTCCAATACCACTTAGTGAATCTCCTATGTGACATGCATCTTAGTACCATGGCCATTCTCCTTCACCACCAACACCATCACAACCTTTTTCATTCACATCTTGACATTCCTTGACTTCCATTCATTCCAAGACAACTTCATGCCTCATTGACAACAAATGCAACACAATGCACTTCAGAGTGTTCAAATTTATCTCTCACCCTTAGCCTTAGATTTTCAGGTGATGTATGAAATTTCCCATTGATTCATGTTAGATCATTGATTGAATTTTTTTTTATTCCAATGGGGGCACATTTTAGATGCTTAGTTGCATGACATATGTTAACTGCTGTATTTTATTTGATTTTTTTAATTGTGAATAATATTGACTATATAATGTGATGATGGTTTTTATGGCCTGAAAACAGATGAATTAACAAAATTCAATATTTTAATAATGATTTAATGGACAATGAATTATGATAATTTGACCATGAGACTTGTGTACATATCAGGCATGGTTATTTGTTTTGTTTTAGTTTTTTATTTAGATATCTTAATCCTTGTATATATTATGGTTTTTTGGGAAATGATATAAGGTTCATGTTCATTCCAAATATATTTTTTAATAATTTTATGGGTTTTTAATTGAGCTTCTTACTATAGATTTGTTTCCAAGGTTGTTCAAGTGATATGAAATTCATGTTTCGTAAAGGAAAAAACGATTCCCGATAAAATATTTTTATTTTTAAATCCATTTTACATGTCCAATTTATAAAAAGTTGTTGGATTTATAAATTTTTTTGAAATAGTTCATTTAATTTGGATCTAGAAAAATATTGTTTTTAATTTCATTAATACAATTACCTAAAATTATAAAGACATGTTACCTCCTATAATGGAAATAAGTATTTTATAAAATTGGTTTTTACCCCTATTTTTTCCATTAAAATGGAATATGTACATAAAAATATTTTCAAAAAAAGAAATTGATTTCGTTTTTAATCAAATTCGGATTTTTTGGTTTTGAAACATCCAGTGGTTATTTATGAATCAATTTTAGAAATGTTTAATAATTTATCATGTCACATAATTACTAGAGGTTTAAATTTTTTAAATAGTATATGTTTGGATTTAAATGAAACAAGGACCTATCGTAATGGTTCACTGGATTTCAAAATCATATTTTCGCAAAATCATGTCCATTTTTTGGATACTATTTTTTTAGGTGTTTTGGTACCACATTGTTTGATATTGGGGACATGAGAACATTAAAGTATAAATATTTGATTGTTTTCCCCCACCATACCAAAAAATGGATAAAGTTAAATTATACCATTCATCTTTAGGATGATTTTTCCTCATTTTAAACACTTACTAGGGTTCTAATTGATTGGAATGTTTTGTTTCATTATCGATGTTTCATGAAATTATATTATTTGATGTAATACTTATTGATTGGATATTTTGAAGATTTTTGAGACCATCAATTTAGGCCTATGAATTTTTATGAAGGTTGGATCATTATTGATTAGATCTCTTTTTTTCTTTTGTACAAGAAAATGTAAATAATTTTTTGTAGGTTTATTGAGGAATGCCCATCATTTAGTGTAAACACTGGGTGTTTTATTTTCTTTCTTTTGGATGGATAGTCATTTTGGAATTTGTGATTGTTACATTTAGAGAAATATTTAATAGGGGAATTCATTAATAGTGATTGTTGGGTTCTAATTTAACTTCCCATTATAGGAATCCTTTCTTATGCGGATTTTTCATGTCTGGTTAGTTTCTATTGTTTTTAGATGACCTCAAGTAGAGTTCATCATGGTTCGATTCCTTTTTGGATATTTTGACCAAGTTATTGGGATATGGGAATGATCTATGGTGCATGTACTAATGTTCTAGGGGTATTAATTCATCAATGTTGTTAGTGGATGTCCCCAAGTTATGCATTACATTGGATTTACCATGGGATAGTATTTTATGGAATTGGATCTAAACACACACTTATTTAACATGAGAACCTTAGGTCAGAGCCCAGTTATTTTTTAACAGGGTGTGCCTCCAGTCCACATAATCCTTGGGTTCTGTAGATATTATGTTTTTATGATCCATTATTTATCCATTTGTATGTTTCTCATAGTAGTTCTCTCTATGCGGTTTTTGGATTTATTATCCATAGAGGGTAATTTTTTTGATTCACTTAGTAAATGTCATGAATCCAATTACTTAGTTATATTATCATTTTTGTGGTATGATTATTTCTTTTTTTCTAGTATTTTAACTCATTCCAAAAACATTGGGAGACAAAGGATTAGTATTTTTTTATTTAATTACTTCATTTGATCAAATTTTTCAAAATTTTTTATTAGAAATTTCATCTCGTGATGATTTTTTTATCCTTCAGATTTTATCATGAAATTAATTAAAGTATTAACATATACATTGACTTGAGACTTTCTGAGGGACAAAATAATTATGTTGAGGATTTTCTCACACTTATCATGCCAAAATAATGTAAATTAATTAATTATTTTAATTTGTTTTGATTTGTTTTTATTTCATGATAATTTCATGTGGAATGTTTCATGATTTTAAGGATAGTTGTTTTTGTATTGTTTTTTCATGGTTAAGAGTTATCATGCACTAACCATGTGTAAATGGTCTGTATTTGATAGTTGTGAAACTCATTGTTCAATCATATCTATCTCATTCACGTGAATTACTAGGGGTATCTATATTGGCTCCTCATGGTTGTACTATTGGGACAATATGTCAAGAACATGTTTTGGTAAGCCATGCACCTATATTGAGCATCATTTCTTGATGTTTTTTTAAATAAATATTTATTTTTTTATTTCTGCGATTTTCTTCCATGTTTATTTATTTTCATCCCCTAACTTTCTTGAGTGTCACATAAAAAGATCCCACCCACCCTTTATGTCATGTACTCCTCTCCACCGTGTATCCTCTTCACCTCTCACTATCTTCGGTATGTTTATTCGAAATTTAGGTACAATTTTATATTGCAAGGTCTCTTCTCCCCCCTATCAAATTAGGGTGTTTTCATCTTTATCTAATTAATTAATTCCATTACTCAAACCCTAGGTCAAGTGTATACATGTTTTTCCGATTTTATTCATTGTTATGAAGTGAAATGTGACTTTTAATGGACACTATTATATGTTTCAACATTTTTTTGTGAATGTGAATCATGTCAGAATATTTAGTCTTTCCATACATCTGTTTGGGGAATTTGTTTCCATGGAACCCCCTTGTATTTCAAATTATAAATTCCGATATATTATTTAAAATGAATATTTTAAAATTTAACTTATTATGATATGAATTTTATATAATAAATTAATTAGGTTTTGTTTTATCATATAGATTGGGAATTGTCATCATGAGAAGTGTTTGATAAATTCATGGAATGGATCTTGAAAACTGATTCATGAATTTCGAATAAATTCATGTTACATTAAAAAAATTGGAATTGGAAATATGATTTTTTATATTGTTTTAAAATGGTTAAAACATATGGAATAGAAATTGGTCACATAAAAAATGTTGAATGAAATATTTGTTTTAATTTTATTAAGGGATTCAGATATTTTAATTTTTTTGTATTTTTAATTTTTTTTAAACTCACTGACTAATTATAAATGGGTTATTTTATACAAATGGTTTTTTACTATTAGTATAATTAAGTGGTTTTTTATTTCAATTATTGGGTTACATTTGATGTTAATTTTTATTTCCCATAGTTTTTTTGGGTTATAAAATTCCCCTATTATTAATAATGTGTATAGTAGACATATGTATTTAACTACATGTAGCCTCTTTATACATATTGAGACATTGAAATGGAAACCTGTATATTGTGTCATGTGGTATCTACATATTTATATATATAAAATTATATATATGATTATAAGTATTCAAGGTAACTTAGAATAAGGAAAACATGATTAAAAATTCTTTTCAAGATGTATATATTATAAGTGATTAATAAAAGTCCATGTTTGAACTTGTGAATTTATTATTGATTGATTGATTTTTTTGTGATCTTATGGACCCATATCCGATGTGTATGTTGATAATCATATGATGTTTCAGTTGATTTATTTGTGTCATGATAGAAAATTAATTATGTATTTGGTCCTTTTTCAGTGGTAGTGGGGTTTTTGTAAGGAAGTGTTTGTGGTGTTATCCTTGAGTAATTGAATTTTTCATGTGATGAAACATATTTTGACTATTTCCCTAATAATTTTATTATCCCATGAGGAACATTGTATAATAACATTATGGTTAGAGGACATGTCTATAATAGTTGATATTATGTGCTGATAATTCTCCCCTGGATATAAGTAATACTTGGATAGTTTCTTGTGATTAATGAGACTACGAGGGAGTGATTCGGTTGATGAATGTGTGACTGTTACCCTATTAGAAGTAGGTACACTTTTCACATCTCATATTTATCCCATTAGTACAAGTGTTATAATCTAATTATATGTATTGTATTTCATGCCTTTTTTAATATATACCAAGCATGTAAGTTTCTATCATGTGATGTTATGCATGTATTTACATGTTGGATCATTTATCATTTATTACTAAAATATTATGAATTTACTTTATTTATCATATCATTCCTTTTTCAAGAACTCATTTTGTGCTTGTTTGGATTACATTCAAATTAATTGTTCTTAAAATGGATTGAAATTGAATGATATAATGAATGTTTTTTTTTCATATTTCATTAATAGCATTAATTAAATTTAATTTCAAAGTAATGGTTTATGAATATTATATTTTCATTGTACATATTCGAATAAGGGGAAAATTTTTACTTGAATTAATCATTTTTTAATGTAACTATAAAATATATAATTTTACAGTATTTTATAAAAAGATATCATTTTTAATGTGTTAGGGTGATTTCATTTTACTAATACTGGTAGAACCAATTTTGTACCTTATATTAAAACAAAATATATATAAATGTTTTTACTAATAAATTTCCAATGATTCAGTGGGTACTAGAGGCCTACTTAGTGTGTTTGTGATCAGTCATATATAATAAATTTTGGACATACATTCAACAAATCTGTCATTCTTAACCATAATCCATTATGGTTTTAGATTTTTCGGGAATGACTTGTATAGTTATAGTAAGATTGGTATGTTTTTTTATTTTTTATTTATGTTTCTCTTATCGCATTGGAAATTGCAGATTTCATATTTTTCTACAAACATAGTGTAATTGTGGTTGCTGGTGGGACAATCAGAGATATTGGAGGTGGGAATAATTTTTTTCTAGAAATTTTGTATGGAGGTTGATTGAGGTTTTTGGGGCACATTCATGTTTTTTTAATTTTTTAGTTTTATACTATGTTGTTGTGTTTTTTAGTTTTACTTGGGTGGACATCTCACATATAGAATAGTCAAGAAGGAATTTTAAATACATTAATGATACTATATATTTTCTATTTATATGGTGAATCTATTCTCAAGTGTGTTTCTAGGATTATCATTCACTAATTTTAGTTATGTGGTTGTCAAGAATGACGTTGGGGCCAGTGGTGATCCCATTATGGAATCTGTCGATGGAACGATCCCCACTGGTTCATGGAAGTATCATTTTTCCAACTTTGTGCCATCTAATGTTAAATTTCAAAACAAATTTACCTCATAAAATATTAAATTTGGTTAAATGTTACATTATTAAAACACACTTTTGAATTATTTTTTTGGAAAATTTATTTTAAAGAAATATATTATAATAAAAGAGAAAATTAACTTCGAAACCCATTTTTGTAATATAATTTGATTTATTTTTTAAAAAATTCAATTCATTAAATAAAATAGAAAATTAAATATCTCGATATAAGTAAATAATTAAATGAAAATTCTATAAACATTTTTTATTGTAGTAGCATTTTAATTTAGTTTTAGATTTTCTATACATATGATTATAATTTCAATTTTTTTGAAAAATTCATAAGCTTATTTCCCAAAAATATATTTTATTGAGAAAATATTTTTCATAAATTCTATGATAAGATTATATATTTATACATTAAAAAAGATTAATAATTTTTAAATAAATGATTTATTAATTGAAAATTTTCTATTTTAGTAAATAATAAAAATTTAAAATAAAGTACATTTTCTTGTTATTAATTAAAAAATTGAAACATAAATTATGAAATTTAAATTTTTAAATTTACAAATTTATAATTTAAATAAAAATACATAATAAAAAAATGTAAATTATTTAAAATTACCGTTCTTAATATTGACTCATATTAAGTATTCACCATTTAAATATATAAGGGTAAAGAATATTATTATTTATTCTAGATTTATTTATATTTTATCATTAATATATTGTGGTTTTCTTACATTGTTTATATTGTGTGACACATGTTACATAACATATTAAGAAATTTGAATGATCTAAAATCTAATGGCATCCCATTATGCTAACTTATAAGAATTATTCCCTAATAGTTATCTTATTACATAAAAAATAATTTTGTCGTGGGCATCTTTAAGTACATCTCACTGAGTTTTTCCAAAGTGATTTCAACCTTACAAACTCAAAAATATCTAATTATTCTCATAATATTCTTGTCCCTAATACTATGTTTTTCTCATACAATTTCCGTTATGTGTCGATCCTTATATGGTATCAAGATCTACACTGTATATGTGGTTTCTAAAGGTTGATAGTTACTAATATTTAATTTCTATAATATAATAACAAATCATTAAATTTTATTCTACTAGTGTTGAAAAATCATTCTACTAATTTAGGGAACCAATCCATCACAAATATTTCAAGAAATTTATCTAAATGAATGATAATAATATTTTAAACAATTAAAATTACCATAGACATAAATTTGGAATTAAAAACCAAACCATTATATTTTTATTTGAAAATAAAATTTCTGGTATAGTATTTTAATGATTATAGACCACATCTTAGATAAACATGAGTTCATAATATTATAATCCCACATAAAATCCACTAATCTAGAGTATCGAGTATGAATTAATTAAATAATATGATACCCCTAATTATCATAATCTTCTTCATACGAGGTGATTATATTATCTTTTACTCATTCTATTGTCTTTGTTTGATATTGAGATTTTATTTTCATAATACATATTATCATTGCGGTTAGTGGCACAATTCTTATACTCAGTACAATTGTGGGAATGGATTAAATATTTTTAATAATATGAAAATATTATCCAACCATATAATCACACAACCTTCTCATATCTATTAATCATTCTTCTACTTGATGACCTTCTACTCCCCACATTATATTGTTACTTGTTCATTAGATAAATCGCCATCATGTGTCCTTTGACATTTTTTAAATTATAAATTATAATGTTCCCTTATCTATACTATTTATCATTTCAATTTTCATCAAAAATAAATTTTCCCTTTTTTCCTTATATTCCATAATATTAACTAGTTTCCCCAGCTTTAATTTTCAACATATATGTACCTTAAACAAAATCTTATATAATTCCAAAATCCATTATAGAAATTAATTCATGTAGACACAAATTGAAACCTCTAATGAAATGATCAACCATAATTTCATGGAAAATGATACAATCATGGTAATTTCTTCAAATTTATATTAATTTTTATAATTAGGAACTAATTGATTAATATAAATATTTCACTAAATAATGAAATTCACTCCCTATTTCTGTGAATATATTTGGAAACATACTTAATAAATAATTTTTACTTGATAAATAATTATTATTTAAATTCTTCATATTTAATTAATTAAATTTATTACATTGGCCTTTTGGTCATGATTATGGCCCATAATAAAACAGAATCATCTTCCAAATGATATACAAAAAATAAAACTTTGCAAGACCACATCTCTAATGAAATAATAATATATTATTCATTTTATTGATCATTTTCTTATAAATTTTTGGATTTTAAGTTCCATAAAAAATATGTGGCCATTGATACATAAAGAAATCATAATATGACGATCATTATTTGTGGAATTTAGTATCCCCACATGAAATCAATTATATTTTATAGAGAGGGATAACATTTTAATTATTTTTTTGAGTCGATTTTCAATCCCATGAGGTTTATTATTAGATAAATTTCATCGTGTTCCATTAATTCCATTGTTGAATAGATCTATCTAGGTTCAAAATAATACATTAAATATGGAAATGTTTAAATTGACATGATATTAAATTAATATAATAAAAATATTAATATTAAAATAAATAAAATATAAATGACATATGTAACATACCTTATGAATTTATTTACATCTATCAATTTTATCCATTACCATCACCCTACAAGGTTTTAAAATTGGACATTATTGTTATATAAATCATCTATAATGATTTATAATGTGAATTTAGATTACACAAATAATATCCATTAGTAATTTTATACAAGTAATGTATTTATTCCACTTTTTCTTACATACGGTGATGATTAAGTTAATACCCACCATGTCCTTTTCATGTTTATTACCCAAATTACATATTTTTTAGATCATTAATATACATTTAATATAAATATAAGGATATAATTGAAAAGATAACCATATAATCTATATTTTAAAAAACATCATGATGATATTTTATAATTAGACTTATCCCTAGAGTTTTTAATAATATTTTCTAAACCATTCTCTAAAAAACAACTATTCAACCAAACATATTGATTCATACATCATATATCACCTATGGTGAACCAAGATAATAATACATAAATAATACATTGAATCTATGTTTTAGATAACACATCTCAAAAAATAAACCATCTATTGGAAAAAGTGGCTTAACTACTTTGAGATTTGCTACAAAAGTATCTTAATCATCAATATTTTTATTATTATTTAAGCCCTCCAAAAACCATTTTATACTTTCCACAAATAATAATTATCTTGATGAAATGGGGAAAATAAATCATAAGAATTAAGTGATATAAAACACTCTTTCATATAAAACATATCAATATACAAATAATGTTTAAATTAAGAGAATTTGTGATAACCTGTGTTGGCATGAATATTACAGTTGAAAGGAACATTGAAAATATGATTTTTCAATACTTTATAATATAAGGAAATGTAATATAAAAATATAAAACAATTTACCATGTAATAAGTGTGTAGAATAATGAGATGTTAAAAAAGAATAAAGAGTCTTAGTAATAGAAATAAGAATATTACATAAGATTAGGGTAAAAATATAATCATAGAAACCATATTGCAATGGTTCCCATCATGACAATCATCACGTTGTAGTCTAGGGATAACCACTTGTTTTCATTCAATGTCATGGGATAATACTCACAAATACCCATCGTCTATGTATTAAACATCTCATTTACCCAATTTTCATTGGATTAGTCTTGTCAAATGACCTCTGGATTTGGAAAATTCATCACGTATATCAATTCAATTTCGATAAATCCCTCTGTGTACCCATCTGTATTGGGATATGTCTGAATTTTTACCCTTTTTTATAATAAGAAAATAAATTAAAAAAATTCCTTATCAGGTGAGATAGTACAATTTCATTCATTATCCATACATATGAATGTGACATAAAATAAAGAAAAAACATATCATAATAAACCCATGGAAAATGAACATGTTACTTATAAAATTTAAAATACACCACATAACATAAATTTAAAATATCATAGAATATAAAAAATAAATTTTATTACAATGTGTCATTCTTTAATTAAATATATACATTGAAAAAAACATAACATCATTATAGATAAACCTTGCATGAAAAATTGAATGTGAAAATAAAAAAAAATCCTAAAACCTTTTTATTTTTTATAAATAATTATCTTAAAATAAATTAACAAAATAAATTTTCAAAAGAAAATATAAATCATTATAAAATATTTATTTCAATATTTAACAATAAAATTCCAACCATATGATAAATAAAATGTAGCATATACACCTTTTAAGAACAAGATTCAATAAAAAAAGACATTATTATCTAAATATGAAAAATATCATCAAGATATTTAACTGATAGATTTAAATGAGATTGAAAAATATGACATATTTTTATAATGATCACATGAATAATAAATTATTGTTTAACTACTTGGATATAATCACTCAATTTCAAAATGAGTTATTTTCTGCTTCAATAATATGTTTCCATCAAAGAGAAATTTTATTATTTTTGTGATTCTATATTATAATGAATTTTTTAAAGAATTAGAAATAAAATTTATTTAAATTATATATTTTTTAAAAAGTAATATCCGAATTATATTTTGGTGAGATTTATTGACATTTCTAGAAGGATTAAATTGGTAGTTTATATTGAAAAATACTAATTTATTTAAATTATGATTTCATTTCATTGAGAAGTAACATTTAGACATTGATTTGATCATTAATTAAGATAATACTCCTTCAATTATTTCTAATGTAATTTATTAATAATTTTTTACAATTAAATATTATTTTTTGTATGTTCATTTTGGGCCTTTAAATACCCATTTTTCAAAAAATTATTTTTATTTTATTTTATGAATTTAAATTAAAATAAATTTCATTATAATATATGAATTGAAATTTGTCAAATTGAATTTAGGTTTTGATTTACAAATTCAAATTTATAATATGATGAAGTTTTCATATTTTTCTAAATAAATGAATTTTATTAATAGTAAAAAGATTTAATGTTAATGAATTTTGGTATCTTTTAAAATAAAGCAAACAAAATATTTATTAATATTTATTAATATTTTGAAAATAATAATTTATCATGATTTAATATGAATATTATAGAGATGTAATTAAAAATATTTAAGTAAGAATTTATTTTACGATAATTTTGAAAAATATATTCAATGATGATGTACACTTATTGTAGCACTAGAGAAGTAAAATTCAGTTTACTGAAGAATTTAATTGACGAGGAAATAGATATTTATTTAATTTTTGACTAAATATTAAGTATTATTTATTTTTTTTACGTATACTTCATGTAATTTTTATATGGAAAGTGACTTATAAAATTTTTTATTAAATGATTTCACATGGCTTGAATAGTATAAATAACATATAAAATAAGTGATTATTACATATTTACTTAATAATATACATATTAATGTATTATAAATAATTAAATGAAAAGAATTTAATATATTTCAATTATGGTAATATATTTTTAATTTTCAATGATGATATAATTACCTTAAATGCTTACACAATGTCGACATAGTGATTCTGAATGTAGTATAAATTTTAGGTAAATTTTTTTTGAAACATTATAAGAAATATATTTTGTATTAATTATAGTGTCACATTAATTTTATAGTTAATAATAATATATTATTTTTCATTAAAATAATTATATTTGAATACATTTTCTATCTTGTTTTTTCAATGTAAAATTATGTGAATAGTTCATAAAATGACATGAAAAATATTTTTTGTAAATTATTTATCAAAAATTTAAAAATAATTAAAACCATAAAATAGAAAATTTTTAATTATAAGTCCTCAAAAATTTTATCCCTTATTAATTTATTATATAATTTTAATATTATATCTTAATTTATAACCCTTGATAATAAAAATGTTTTTAGTATGGTTATGTTTCAAAATACGTAATGGAAAGACAAATTCAAAATATATTTTCAATATGAAAAATAAATATGTAATATAAAGATTCTTTGGTTATATTAAAACCATTGTATATATATCTTCCAATCCCTTTCATTGGGAACTATTTTACCAATGTTAGACACACATTATATTATTATATTTTATATATTTTAAAAATATCCCCTTTCATCACATGTAAAGGGGAACTATCTCTATTCTCTTCCTCACACCATTATTGTACTATAAATTAGAAAATAACTATAAATAATTCCCAAAATACATCCCTATATCATATAGGTCTTATTTCGTTCAGAATGGAAACCTTATAAGGATTATGGTATAATTAAATAGAGGTTGTCCGAATAAGATCTATACATTTTCACTAAATGTTCTAGTTTTAATACATCTAATTCGTCCATCAAAAAATATTATAACCATTATTATTTAATATAATTAGAAACTCATTTATAATGAGATATTATTATTTTAATATATCAACCATAATCTTCATTAGTGTTCAATTAAATGGAAAATGAAGCCATTGTTTGTGTTTAAAGTGGACAAAATCATTGTCAACTGTTGTAACTTTCAATCCCTCAACACCTCACAAAACTGTTTATAATAATAGATACTTTATATATATAATATATAGATGGAATAATTTTATTTAATTTAATTTATTATACCATCTATTTTCTTCCCTTTTTATATATTACAAATTGTAACATCATCCATGCATACATGTGGATTAGAACCTCTAATAAAGAATTATATATTGTTTTCACCATCACATAACATTGATGGTATATATAATTTATTAAAACATAAAATATTATATTTATAAAATATTTTAAATATTTAATGTTAAAAAAATACATATTTTTTTTATCTTATGATCACTAAAAAATGGATATCGTACTCATTCATGAGTTCGGCCTACCATATGCATGATTTTATTATAATTTATTTTTCATAACCATATTTCACGGTTGGTTATAAAATAATAATTGATAAATATTGATGATAATTATATCATGAATATTACTCAAGATATCATTGAATATTTGACAATTTTACGATAGTTAGACTACCATATTTTACTGGGATATATGTGTGGAATATAGAAAAACCAATAACACGAACACAACTGATTATGTAATTAAATTTTTGTAGTGTCCAATACCAAAATACATATATGGATTCCTTAATATAGTCAAACACATAAAAACAATAATTACTCCCTATATTCTAGAGGCCTCCTTCTAACAGAGAGGGCCTAAGCTATGATTGAGGGGATATTATGCCCTCAAAAATCAAAGTGGAGTTCAACGACAATAAATTTAAACAACCTATAGAAATAGAATAAATTATAATAAAATTAAATAGTTATATGAAAGAAGATGCTGAATAATAAATAGATACAAAATGATTATTATAATCTTGTTTCTATATAAAAAACTATTACATAGTGAATGAGGGATAAATATATATTCCACATGCTATCAAAACACATAATGGAAAAAAAGAAGCTACTACTCGCATCATGAAGATAAACTTGGTCCCTTGTTCCCATACTACATCCTGTTATAATAATCATGAATTATAATAAGAATGCTTACATTATTCCATACTTTAAATTATGTTTTCTAGTTGGGAAACAATGGTTTCTCATGCAGGGTGTGAGATATATGCATTAGATCACAACCATTGATATCCAAATCAACAAATTCATTGTGAATAAAATGAACATTTTTCCAATATTATTAAATGAATGGAAATAAATTAAAAAATGTTTGTTTGGGTTCCTCCTGGATACTTGAATATTATTACCATCTTTACAAGAAGTCAGATTTCTGAACCTGGATAAAACTAGTAAAGTGATATATAATGTTCAAATGGAATTAATAAATTGATTATCATTATATGGACCATGCCAATGAATGTTATTTTGATAAAAAGTATTAATCCTTATAATTTTAGTTCTAATTATTAGTTGTTAATATTAGGTTCTTCACTTAAATATTAGTGTGGGTTAACCTAATCCCATTCAAGGTAATCCATAAATAGATTCCCATGTTTCACTCTAAGAGCACTGTTTAAAACTAATTTTATGGGAATCCATCGTAGAATACAAATATATGAGTTCCCTTGCATAACTCTTGGCAGGGTATTGAAACTATAATGACATTCATGTCTATCCCTGTTATCTCATGTAGGTGTTCGTGTCTCACTCGAGATATGGTTCCACCATTATTCCACCAAAATCATGAATGGGGTCTCACCTAGGGAGCATGAATCAATTGTGTGGGGTAGAAGAAAACCAAAGTGATCACATACAATCCATGCCTTCTATTTTCTAGTAAACGTTTACAAATAATAAGAAATATAAAATATTTAACGCATAATCGGAGATATTTTTCATAGTCCTTCACCATTATTGGTAGGGTTTTATTGAAACGGTTTGGGAAACTCCTTCCTATAGATTCCTCTCATGGTAAAGTCACATATTAAATGTTATTTAATTCATAAAATGTCAGATCACCCTTTCCTTTGAATTCCCAGAGCACCAGGATGTAAAAGAACCCTGAACTCACTTGGAAATCTACATAAAAATAATAGATTTGTATTATAATTAAATTATTGGTTATGAATAGTAAACACAGAATTATACCTCTAAATAATGTTGGTTTACTAAAATCCCCTCCCCCCATCCATAAAACAACTCATCCTCATGATTCCCTTCTGATAGTGTAATAGTATTTTCATGAAATGATTAGCCCGCTATATATGTACCTCAGATTACCACTCCTATATACAATTTTAAATATTTTTGTTCTTTTATAGAACATTTACTAGTGGAACAAATACTTTTATGAGATCCTTCCTACCATTATCAATGATATGTATCAGATGATTATCCAAGGACACAACCACCTCCAACTCTACATCCTCATGATCAAATTAATGAGATAGTTCATGATGATACAAGTGATGTTATGAAATGTGGAATATGTTAAGAAAGTTGTAGTAAATCATAGGTTACTATAACTGATATGATAACATCAAAATAATCTCTAATATCTCGAAAGGCATGACATAACGAGGTTATAGATTTCCCTCTCTTTGTATCTTCCTATGACCCGATCTAAGTGATACTCATAGTAAGACATGATTTCCCCCAACAATATGTAGTGGTAAATGTGGAAGGTTAATTTAAGACTTATTCCTGGAATGATGTATATGTATATAATTTTAAATCACATGGAAATGGTTGGATGTCTATTGAACTATATGAGGACATAGTAGCTCACCTGCATCTAACTAGAATTACGGGGAATTAAATGACCTAACATAAATGGCCGCATATGGAGACATATAACTTGTATCATAAAAGTTATTTTTGTAGGAACTGTCAATGAGAGGTATATGTTACTCCATATATCCTCCAAATTCTACGAATAATTACCAAATCATGTCCTCTGACACATGTTTCATCCTCTCACACTTCTCATAAACCTGGGGGTGATAAGTTGGATGCAAGAGCACCGGTGAACCATGTTCCTTATATATCCCCTTATATAACATCTATATATATAGTTCATGTTAGTATGATATTATATAATGGGGAAAACATGAAGGTAAACTATATCATAGTTATAAATCTTCACAAGATCATTATCTATGAAGATATCTCAGATGTGTAAGAATTATGTGACCTTGGACAACCTGCTGATGATCACCAATACATAATCACTTCCTCAAAGGGATATCATCAATCCCAATCATGAAATACAAGATGAAATAATTTCATATTCAATAATTAATGTTTAGAGGTTTAATAAGTATCGTCAGTTGTGTGTGATCATCCTTCATCTACTGGAATACAGATCATCGATTGACTAAACCCATAATCTTCAAATTCATATATTGAAAAAAATATTAATGGTTTATATCTCAGTATATCATGGTTATACTAGTTTTAACATCAAAAATAGATACACAAGATCCTCACATAAACTCTTCCAAAATGATTGATGTAACCTAGATACCCCCTACAAGTGAGTAGTATCCCATTCTATTTAACAACCCAAAATGATGGTCGGTTGCCATCATAGAAACTCTGCTTTTGGGATAAGCCTTCGGTATCATAGATTTTACTCATCCACACCCCATCCATAATGGATAATTACATATATAAGGATGATATAATTGGATTCCTATGACAATCATGTACCTTCATATGCATATTGGAAGACGATTCAATCAAATGCCACTCACTGTTGGGTTCATAGGCAACCTATATCTGTGTCTACTAGATCAGAGAATCAATTACTAAATTACCCTTCTCGAGTGTATAAGTAATCTTAAAATTGAATTATTTTTGGTATACATTATTTCCTCAAATTAAATTATTCAATTGTAGATATATATTTGAGATATTTAGTATTCATAAATGAACAAACTCTCCTATAATAATTAGTTCCTAAGATAGTATAAGTTATTAACCATGTCTACGAGCTCAGGGTCATGTGTAGGGTAGTTCCGTGAATAGGTTCTCAGTTGATATGACCCATAATCTACTCCTCAATCACCCTACAATAGAACTACTAGTATATTTATTCGTAAAGAATCATAAATAACAATATAAATTCTTACATTATCTAATAGGATCATGATCAGTGTTTATGATAGTATCCCTTTAAACCCTAATAAGGATGTCTCATAAGAAGGTGACCAGATGAATTTCAAATCCTTATTAGTTGGGCGTATAAGAGTCACTGTAAATAATGAGAAATACTAAATTAGTTTCATTTAATAGTTAGCATGCCCCATGAATATGTGTATATCAAATACATTCATAGAATGATCCGAAGAATCCCTAGTTCTGACATTCTCTCGGTCAACATACACACCAGCCTCTGAAGTGATATGAATCCAGAAGTAAAACATACCGACCCAATAGTATAATTTATTGATATTTCATATGGATGTTGATTTATTAATGTATTGATCATGATCTCACTATGAAAAAAATGATTTTTTCTGGTGAAGAAACACACTACGATTCCTTCTTTTGATGCCCAACATAAATTAATCTAGATATGTATGGAATAATTGATTCATCTAATTATTAATGATAGACCACGATCTCTTGAGGAATAACTACATTACCAGATACTCTTACAATATTTATTTACATCATAATTTTATATATCGTATTTCAGATTGTCCAAAAAACAAATAATTGTAACCCAACCTCAAATAAATATTATAGAAAATTATATCTCCTAAAATATGGTCGAAGTAGCCATATATATGAGTTAGTTGATATCGATTCATTACTCTACCATGGTCTAGATGGTATTAATCAATTCAAAACTAGAGGGGTCAATCCACCTTCTTGGATAACGGGATATGTTAACCCCATGGTGATGTGACAAGTTAGATTATATTATTGGAGATCCTAATATAGCCTACAAGAAATCAGAGTCAGCTACAATATATATGTTGGATGAGCCCAATATAACTTATATAATGGGATTGAATGACATGTCCCTCAAATTAGTCAACTAATGTACCCTATAATTAAAAGAATAATGAAGAGAGTTTACCATGGATGTTTCTCCTACTGATTTGATATGGCTCTATTGATTGTTGGAACATTTAAAAAATACTACACTTCATAATACATTTAATGTTATATATGTTTTCATGATATGGGTTCAACTGTTTTTCATTAATAAATTTTCTCATATTGATATAACTTATTTCATGAAATTAAAAAATATTATGATAAAGTTAAACAAATAGGAGTTTTCATTTTTTTCATCCGAGATTAGGATTTCATACTTTTATATATCATACTGATATATTTTTTCTTCCCATGTATTATTTTTATATTATTTTTCAAAGTTATAAAGGATTAATATTAATGTTATTAAATTCAATGTTCAATAAATTAATGTTACCTTTAATCAAACAAGAATTTATTTTTAAATAAATTTTAATGTGTAAAAATGAATGTTGTATGGAAATCTCCACATTGAAATATTTTTTCCTAATTATCTAAACCTCTAATACAAAATGTAATTTAAATATGTATGTTATAAAATATTTCATTTTTTTATTTGTTATTTAGTTTTGAAAATGGGTTATTTTTTTCGTATCAAATATAGAAATGTAATGAATTTTGTTGGCACTGGATTCTCGATTACATGCACATGGTTGATTACTTTAATATGAAATAAGATATTTAGAAAACATTATATATTAGGATTTTTTTCATGATAGGATATCATAAGGGTTATGTATACCATTATGGGTATATAATTTTATGAATTATTATAACATTAAATGCATAGAAACCTATTTTAGGTTTTATGAGATATTTTTTAATTGTGACTGGTGATATTTTGGGACACGTGTTTTTCTAATGAGGTATATGTGACCCTTATGTTTTACATGAATTATTATATTATAATATATCCATTATAATTTTGGGGATGAATTCTCAAATGAATCAGACATATTTTAAGGTTTAAATATTATTTTATATATATCAAATTATGTTTAATTTGTAAATAAGGTAAATTATTTGTGTAATTATTTAATTTTAGCATTTTGTATTGTTTTTTATTTTTTATATAAATGTATTATTTCTTTACGTGATGGTTTATTCATTTTGGTTATTATCATTTCATATGAGAACTAATTTTTTAGTATACATGGGAAGAATATTTTTTTATCCTATTAAAGACAACCTATTAAATTATATGTTTATTATAGTTCTTTAGGAATTAAATATCTACACTCGTCATTTATAGGAAAATATATGAGTTTAAATCGGATTATTTTTGAAATGCACTACCAATGGATGAAATTGATCTTATTTATATTATGAAAATCATGATTGTATATTTCTTTATGTTCTTAGTTATGATGGTAATAAAATTCCACTAATATTGTAAAAGTATCATAAAATAACATTTTATCTAATATTATTAATTTATGATGATTTTCTTTTCTTTTTTCACAGATAATTGGTGTATTATAATTTTATTATTTACTATCACATTCTGACACATTCTTGAAATAAAATATATCTTTCACAGTCCATAATTATCTAGATATTTCATTTTCTTCCATTAAAATATTTTCAATTCCAAATAATTTTCACATATTCATAAGCCTAGTTATGTTTTATTTCAAATTTCTTACATATTTCCCTCTCCTAAATGTCAACATGATATTTTATTATCCATTTTATTATATGGATTTTCAAAAAGGATAATTTAAAAATTCAAACCATTTATTTCTTATTTATAGTTTGAATTGTTAGGACATAATTTACCAACGGAAGAATAAAATAATACCCCATGTTTTCAAACGAGTGTTATGTTCAATAGTGTTTACAACTCATAACACAGAGCATAAATGAAAAATGGAAAATTATTATCCATATATGAATGATATAAACTAGACATTAAATTAGAAGATATGAATAATAGATATGGAATTACAACATATATATATACATAAGGGTCATATTCATTACAATTTATTGATTAATGATATTGAAAAATGCATTGAATTTTCAAGAAAGCTCTTTTATGCATCATAAATATTTTATGAAAAAAAATTAATTTATTTTCATAAGAAAATATTATAATTGATTTATTACAATTTTTAATTTTATGTTGATAATAATTATATAATTTTTAAATTTAGTATATAAAAAATATGTTAGGGTGATGTTTATTAGAAAATTTTAGGGGAGAAATAATGTTTGAGTGATTATAATATTGATTTTAATATCACTATATGTTTTTAATTTATAATCCCAATCATTCATTAATTATGATAATAAAATATGAAAGGACTGTATAATTTATATATAATATAATCAATTTAATAACAATCATCATTATACGTAAATTAGGTATAAGTTCACATTTGGTAATTAAAACACATTTTTTAAAAACTATTCATAATTATGTATTATACATTTATATTAAAATAATTTTAATTTCCATTAATAAGAATTTAATATGATGAAATGGAAATAAATTTATTTATCATAAATTTAGATTTACCATACGATTATGTTTTCTTATTTTTCTATTGTGGTTAATTTTTTTGTCAATATTAAAGAAATATAGTTTTTGAAATATGATATGTTTTATAATATATATATATATATATATATTAATATTATATAAATATTTAATGGATATAAGTAAATAATAAATTATATATCAATAATATAATTCAAAAATTTGACAATAAATATAATTTAGAAATTATTTTATGATAAATTTGAGAATAATTTTCATTTTTGATATAGTACTTGTACGACTCAGTAAATGAAAAATATAGTGTTCTAATGAAAAATATATAAATGGAATTTTTTTATATACATTTTCAACTAATATAAATAATTAATAATTAAATATATATAAGAATTTATATTTAATAATACTTTTGAATTATCCAAATGCTTGTACAAATATTTAGTGAGGATATAAAAGTTAAAATAACATTATAAATAAGTTGAAAAGTCATATTTGTGAGAAAATATTCATATCGGACTAATTTATATTTTTTAATAAATATAATAAATTTTAATTTTTGTTTTTTTTATTTTTAGAGAAATAATTACATTTAACGATTATGACACACTGACATGGTTCATTTGAAAGTAGTGTAAAATTTAACTAAATCATTATAAAAATAGAAAATGAATTTTTTACGGAATTATGGTTTCAAAATATTTTTATTATTAATAATAAACTATTATTTATTTTAAAATTTATTATATTTGAAATCCAATCCTTTCATGTTGTTTTCAAATTCAGATTATGTGAATAGTTATTAAACATATATTACTATAAATTTATCTTAAATATATTTTATTATATTATTTAAAAATCAGAAAAAATGTAAGAAGATGACTATTAAGAAAATAAATATTACAAAATATATTACATTGGACATTTATGTGACATTTTATAACAAAACAAATTAATTTACACCATTTATATATGAAACATTATTACTATTGTTAAGGTTGAATGGGGACAATGGAAAGAAAAATCCAAATATTATGGTTTAAAATGATATCTAAACCTATAAAAAGTTGTCTGTGTTATTATATTAATATCATGTCACACTAATAAATGATAAAATTTTATTGTGTAATCCATTTATAGGAGTATGACACATGATATTCTAAAAAAATTAATGTCTTCCCAAAAGTCCCTCCAACCCTCACTTATAAAAGGTAACCTCTTCTATTCTCTAACCAATAACATTAAAGCACTCTATTTACACATATAAATAACTCAATCTAAATTTAAGATACCTCCCAAAATTAAATAGTTCTTATTTGGGGTAAAATAACAACTTTAAATGGAATAAGGTACAAATATATACTGGTTTTCCGATCAATATGTATAAATTTTGACATAATGTTTTAGTTTTATTTATTATTAGAATACTATAAAAAATATTATCTATTGTGATATAATAAATTATTTATCTCAAATATGATGAGATTTTATTATGTAAATATATTAACATTAACCCATCTCCTTCATCAATCAAATGGGATATGAAACCATCGTTTATGTGTATGATGGACAACACTCATAATCTAATGTAATTCTTTATCTATCACCATCTATCATAGGTGGTTATTATGTTTGACTTAATGCATATATATTGTAGTTTTTACATATTTATCATTCAATTAATATATTATATCTTATTTTTTCTTACATTTCAATATACTGAAAAATGATAATGACCGAAATTTATTTGTGTGGATTACAATCTCCATAAAATGTTATAATTAGTATTTAATCAACCCATAACTTCGATGTTATATATAAGGTATTTAAAAATATTATTTTATATTCATGATTTTATAATCACTATTTTAAGATAAAATAATACTTATTTTTTTATATGATGACCGTTGAATAATATCAATGTTATTCATTCACAGATATGGAATTCCATCTTCATTATTGTAACATAATAATGTTTCCATATTCATATTTGAAGGATGGTTTTAAAATTTATAAATAAAAAAAAATTAAATTAATAAATTTTTCAATATTCTAGATATGATATAATAATAAATTTTTTAATCATTTCCAACCAAGTAATATGATTATAGATATTGGTGGTTAATAACTTCATAATTGATGACATGAACTTATATGTTTATGTAATTAGATATGTCATTAAAATAAATTAAATATTTATTTTTTGGTGACAGATTTAAAACTAAATATTTTTATTATGCATGTAAATAATTGATGTAATTATATTATTTGATAACATAATGAACATAAGTGACGAGTCAGACTCGAGGTAGGAGAAAAACTTTTAATAGTCCTCTTTTAATGTTTTCCATCCAACAATCCTCCTTCAATTTATGTTTGCTTTAATTTTTTGGAAAAATTATTTTACTTATGAAAAGGATTGTAATGTTTATGTTCATACATATTTTAAATTAATTACTTTGGATGAAAAAATTAATATTTTTAATGTTTTCAATATGCATCACTTGTGACTATTTTTATGAAAGAGTAAAATAATTTTATTCATCAATATAAAAGTTGTGATTGGAATTAAACAACATTAATTTCTATAATTGAATTGATGCATAATTTATATGTATTTATAGTTAATTTCAAATGAAATTATTTTAATAATATTTTTAGAATAGTTCAATTTTTACAGTTTTCAAAAGAAATAGAATTTCTCTCTATTTTATGTGAAAAATTAAATACCACCAAGGAATTCATGATCAAATGAACTAGGATTTTAATAAAAAATATTAATCTACGTCCCATGAGAGTTATAAATGATGAAGCATCATCTTAATAAATCTTATATGACTACTGATCCTAATAAAACTAATATTATGGTTGAGTTTTAGAATTCTAATATTATGGGTGATCCCGATATATTTTATATAATGGGTGTTACAAATGTATTTCTATATTACAATGGGTAATGTATCATCTATTCAAATTAAATAGAAAGGGATTTAACTGAGGATTTTTATCATATTTACTTAATAGGACTCTATTTAAATTCAACACATGTTATGAATAAAATGATACATGATTTCTCAAAAAAAAGGTTTTTGTTTTATTTAATTGAGTATTAATAGTTTTATTTGATAAAAACTAGAATGTTTTTAACTATTAAATTATTTATTTCATACAATAATAGAATATTTTAATAAGGAAATAATTTTATTAGCTTATATGTTTTCGCTAGACCAATGTATTTTAAACATTCATATAATATATTTATATTTTTGTTTTTCTCATCAGATTTTTTAGAAGAAAAAAACTCAAAGGGAATATGGATTATTAGAAATTATAAGATCAAGATATCGATGTAAAATTTATCAAAGGATTAATTTATTTATAATGAACATGATTTATATAAAAAATTTATATTATATCTAAAAATATAATTTGAAATTGTTCTTCGTAGTTCCCTATAACTCAAAACCAAAATGGTCATTGGATATGTAACTGACAAAATGTTGTGGTTTAATGTTATTTCCTTGGTATAGGTAAAATCCGGTCGCATTTATCTTTATAATATCTAGAACTATATTAATTATTTATTGAGAACTATATTTAGGAATACATGTTTAATATCTCTAAAGTACACTAATGATGTAAAAAATATAGTGGGGAAGATACAACAATATATATTGAATGGATTTAAATCCCAATGAATATTTGGAAAAGAATTTATAAAAAATGACAATTTTAAATGAATTATTTTTGTTTAATTAATTAATTTGTTTCAAAGTATAAATGTATTGAAAATTTTGTTTATAATTATTATATGAGAATAATTTTTGGAAGTAAAAACATTGACATTGAAAAAAATCCCCTAAAAGCAATATGATTTATCCTTACCAAAAAAATCATTTTCTTGAAATAATATAATCATCATGGAATAATTATTTTATGTGAACCATTGATATACAACTAAAAAAGTTTTAAATAATATATAACATTATCAATGGTAATAATTTGTATTTTATGAAATATAATAGTCAAGTAATGCACTTACATCCAAATAAAATAAAATGAATATTGATGTCACCTATTGAAATGGGGATTGATTAAATAAAATCCTTATGATATATAGAGATTAAAATAGAACATAAATAAACATGTATAAATGAAAATTTATTATATAAAATCTCAAATAGGATTTATATACCCAATTTTAATGGAATTGGTTTTTAAATAAAAATAATGTATCAAATGTTGATATTTATGTTGGAAAACCTCATCCAACTAGTTATTTATGAATCAGAAATCATTGGAAGGATGAACCTAGTATATTTTTTGAAATCACATAATTTATGCCTGGGGTAGTAAAAAAACATTTTTGGGAATAATATACACCAAGTAAATATAGAATTAGCGAACAATATAAATTGAGACGATACTCTTACCTTGTTTCTATAAATAGTTGATCACACATTAAAATCATATAAAAACAATCATAATATACTTTTCCATTGAAATAATCAAATATATATAATTATTTAATAATACTTACATTAAATTTTTATCATAAGAACATTAATTAGTTATAGAGTGCTATGACAATTAGGTATTAACAACTTTATCTATTTTGTGTATATTTAGTAATTTTTATAACATTTAATTTTATTTGATATGATGTTCACTATTGATATATCAAATAATATTTTATATCAATTGGAAATTATTTATTTAAAATTTCATAATTTCAATCCTTATGTGTTTTTCTAATGGTATGAAAAAACTTAATTGATAATGTAATATTTTAGTAATTTTACAAGAAAAAATAAAATAATAAGTTAAATAATTATTATAATAGTCACATAAAACTAAAAATATAAATATTTTCATATTATATTATAATAATTTTATTTTTCTTGTTCAAATTGTCATCTATAATCATATTTTTAGTCATTGTTTATATTGGTGGACAAATCAAATCGAACAAGAACATACTTTTAATCGATTGGAGAGTATGGTTAAAGAGGTGTTTATTTCGAAAGAATATCATTAATTTTTTTAATTATTATCTTATTATATATTATTTATGTTAAATTATCTTTGAATAATTTTAGTTCATTTATGAAAATCCATAGGAAACGAATGTTTCACTGAGGAGTCATGAGTCATCATGTAAGCATGTATAGTGTTATTATTCCTAAAATAATGATATGGGGTGTTGGTAAATATTAAATATATTTTCCAAAACCATAATTACATGATATATTATCATCATATATATGAAAAAACACTAAGAGTGTGGGTTAATTAAGTTATATTAAACTATTCATTTGTAAATATATTGTTTTATCACTTTGAGGAACACTTTCATTTCTCTTAACCATTCCTATCAATAATTGATGAAATTAGTAAAAAAATACAAGATATGTCACATGGTTCCCCACCATTGGGATAAATAAATGGAAAATGAATATAAATTCACAAGTGAACTAAATTAATTAAAATACCAATTATTTATTGACATAAATTTAGAGTGATGTTATGGACCCTCCTAGTTCACTACGATGAATAGTCAGAGTAACCACGTCTATCTTTTGATGAGGAACTAATTTATTTATTTTTAACTCTTTTTAATCTAATAAAAATTATATGAACATACACCTAAATTGAGGTTTATATTTTTCATAACAATTTCATCCTCTAGTAAGTATGTGAATATTTATTTGACCATATAATTTTTAGATAACAAATAGAACAATAATTATGGGGAATTTTATATATAAAGACACTCTGTTTCTACCTTTGTTTTTCTATTCTATTGATCATTTACATGGATTATTTTTTCGTTATTTTATGTTATTTTAGGGCTTATAATTGATAACTAGATTTTTAGGAATGCGGTATGTGTCCCTTTATTTTTTTCTATCTTGATGTATCATAATATAGAATTAACCAAATGTGTTTCACATCATAACTTCCCCTAAATAGTAGAGTCATTAGACTTAAAATGTCCTGGTTGTGGTATATCCAATAATTGTGAATCATGATATAACTATTTCTATATATACTATAATGTTTACAACATTAAATTTGAATAACAACATCTTCCTTCATTATTATTATGGATTGGTCATAAAATATGAGGTGAGGAGATTTTTATTTGACTAAATCAAAATTACCTAGACATTAATTCCTTTAATAACACAAATATCATTTAATCCTAAAATACATCTCCCACATATCTAGTTGTGATGTGGAGACAATTTTAGTAGCATAGCCTCCTATTAGAAATGGGAAACAAATCATTTCATTTCACATAATTAGAATATCAATTTTATAAGGAATAGTTGTGGAATGGACTCTTTTTGGTCAAATGAGGCTACAGAGTAGCCATTTCCACTATGGCGTAGACACTTGTAATGTTGATAAATAATAATTCCTTACTTATTCGAATTTTAGACAGTCCATGTGCTAATTACTATATGTGGTGTCAATAAAATCCTATCGAAGGGGAGCATGTATAAACTCTATTTTATTTACTTTTTTCACCCCAAAAACATTAGTGGCATTGAAAAACCCTATAGAACCTACTCTATACCTTAGTGAATGTTGTTGTAGAGTAGTCCAAAACACATGAGTTCCACTATAGTCTTTTATATAGAAATATCCTAACATTTATGTGAGAATATCCATTGACTAGGAAAATGTGAGTAGTATGGTATAATACTAACATACATCATTGTGTCTCCCTATATCATGAACCACTTCCTCTAAAATTTCTCATTTATGGTTTCAACCAATCCTCCTTGCACAAGACAACCCACATGAACTCTTTATTTACCTTTGGAGATTCCATTGATATATAGCCTATCTCATTCCTATATAAGTTTTAGATTAGTCACACATATGTGGGTAAATTGGGATTGGACTAGTATCCACAGTTGGCCTAATTTTGGCTCTAGAACATAATAGGTTTTGGCGAAGTAAAGGCGACAATTGAATGTCATTTATATTCCTCTATAAGGAATCAATATTTAATTTATCGACAAAGTCAACAACCAAAAACATCAAAAAATTATTTTTGCTATTAGTACCCCTTTTTGAATTTTTTTCAATTTCCTAAACACTCCTACCATATATAAAAAAATATACTTTCAATGAGTGCATTAATGAAACAAAAATTCATCAATTATAGGATATTGTGAGAAATTATCAGTTTGGGAGAGGAAAATAAAATGAAATGTTTTTCATGATAATAATTTTATAATTTAAAACATAAAAAACTATAGGCACCCCTAGAGTAAACATTTAAATACCCTCCCCCTTCTAATATATTGTTTTGTCTCACTGTAAAACACACAGAACACACTTAGATCGTTTCTACAACATTGGATGTGATCTAAAATATTTCGCTACTATGAAATGTTATGAACAAGGGTTTGAAATCCATCAAAATTATGAAATAACAACATAACTATCTGATTAAGGTTACTAAGGTGGAGGGGTAATGTCCAGAATCAATTATATATATGGAAATGGTCGGACTCTAAAAATAAATTAATGTTTCTCATACACTACATTAGGTAGTTCATTTTTCATTTTTATCTACAACATTATCATAAATTTAAAATACTCAATACCACAAATTATTATTCCACTTTCTCCATTATGAAGTAATATTAAATATAAATTTTATTCTTACAAGAAATTTTTATTTATAATTTAAAATAGTGATTACACAAGAGTTATAATAAAAAATTAGAATGAGAGAACATTATTCAATACTAGCATTATGAAGATTTTTTTTTCATATATTTAAAGGATTTGAATGCTTGAGTGGGATAAATTTACTTTTCATCCATGATTCTGAAGGGTGTTAAATATATTTGTTTCCTTATCGATTAAATACATGATCTACCTTAATAAGAAGAACGTATGAATGAAGAATTACAATCAACTTCTGAACCATCCAAATATTTATCAGTGAATCACAATAAATTACTATGTTTATCATTATGATAAAACAACCAAAAAACATTCATTTTATGAATATATCAATGAATTATTTTCATTGATTTCATGTGTATTCGCTTGGAGACACTCTAAAAAGGATCAACATTGCATGTTTAAAATAATATATCTCATTAAATGGATTTAAAATATAGTAAAATTCCAATATTTTTCTTATATTTTGATATACCTACACTAGTCCCTCAGTCATATTTTGATAATTTAATTCTAGTTTCTTATAGAGTTTAAATGGTCCTAGAATATGTCAATTCAATAAGCTTTTCCTTATTATTTTTCCATTACTTCATGCTAGGGGGAGATTGCTAATACAATAAGGATTCCTTGTGACTTTACCATTCCAACTTGTTTTGAAAATAACAAACACCTTATCTTAAGGCCAATATCGTTTTACCCTGTGTTTTAATTCTATAAGGAAAAATTTCCTTCCACAAAGAAATTTATCCTTACCAAGTTTATTGTTCATATCATAAATTTTCTATGTATAAAATTTGGTGTCATATATAAATCCTCATAATCATATAGATTCCCAGATATGAAGAATTTTGTTTTAGGATTTGAATTCTCAGAATTCTAGTTACAAACTCATCTGAATTCTGAATCATAATTTCGAATAAGAATTATGGGTAAAAACTAATTTGACTTCTGGTTCCGAGTTCTCGGAATTCAGACTTCGAACACTTATGATTTCTTTCTCAAAATTCTCATGAACACCGACTCCGATCATTGTAAGTTCAGGTTTCAGATACTTCTGAATCCAGATTCATAATTTCCATGAAATTCAAACACTGGAATTAAATATAATTCTAGATCTGAATTCCTACAAAACAAAATCCAAATATCCTTGTCTATTTACTCTGAAATCATTTTTTTTGTTAGACACTTAACATTAATTTAAATACATTCCGAATATAAGATTTTGGTTATGCTTTCACTTGTTTAGTTATAAACTGATGTCATGATTTCAGTTACACACTAACCATTGTTTGAGTGACACATGTGTAGGTCCCTCTTAAATTTAAGGAAAAATATGACCATTGGAGGAGGGAGCCGACCGTTGAAGTTGTGCTTATAAATATGAGCAGATTTGAATGAAATCATTACATTTCTGTGACTCTAGTGATCACATGTTGTTGAATTAATTTCTAGAGAGTGAATTTCATTACATTGTTCATACTAAACTACTTGTTCATCTTTGTTTCATGCGACTCTGATTGTTTCTGTGTAAAATTAAGGGCTTCCGGTTATATAAAGACATAGGTGCCTACTACCTTGATGTTGAGGGCTTCCTTGTTGAGGAGGTAGAGGTGCCTACTACCTGACAGTTGAGGGCATGAGGGGATATCAAGACCGACTCTGATATTCGTATCGTGGGATTACCTTGGTGTGGGTAAGACAGAATTTCATGAAAGTATTAATCAAGGTAACTTTATCCTATATTTTTGGATACCCTTCTCTTTGTGTTAAAAGACTTACTACTTGTTACTTTCTTTGTTACAAGTTTTCCGCTGCATTTGTATTGTTGAGTAATGTATAACTCTCTTATAATTCTTTATACATGTACTCTGATAGAGTTAGATTCTATACACATTATGGTATAATATTAGTTTCTGTAAACTGTTGTAAAGTTTTATTTCTGGAATCAATTTTCTGAAATCAAGAAAGTTATTACAGCTTAGAGGTGTTGTGAATTTTAGTTATTCAAAATTTACATAAGGAATTTTAAAATATAAAAATAACCCCCTATTTTATTAGAGAATATCATAATTACATATTCGACCTAAATTTGGTATTATAGAGTATATCATACTCACGTACCATTTCAACAATTGGTATAAAAGGAATTGGTAAAATCTGATTTAATCTCATGATTAGGTTCAGAAGAGATTTCTCAGAATTGAACTTCTAGATTCACATTTTTTAGGAATCTGTTTCTCAGACTCATAAATTTTGGATTCATTTTTTCATAGAGATACTTTAGTTATGTATTTTTATTCCTTAGGATTATATTCCTTGATTACAAACATATTCTATTATGAAGTTTTTGTGGAAAGACATTTCTTAAAGATGACAGGAATCAATGTTGGTTCTATAGACAATCTTAATCCAACTTGACCACCTATCATTGATGGAAATGATTACACATATTAGAGAGGTCACATGAAGACTTTAATTATCAATACTGGTGTGGATAATTTTCTTATGATTATTAAAGGATATAATATCCCAGAAAAAGAAGTTAGTACCTTTACCAATCATGAAAAGCATCAATATCAACTGAATTATAAGGTACACAATACATTGTTTTTTTCCATGACTAGAATCATATAAATCCAAATTTTATCTTGGAATGTAGTAAATTATATATGGATGAAACTTTATGTTACTCAATTTGGAACATCCACAGTAATTGAAACTGGAAGAGCCATGATCAAAGCTTAATATCGTGGCTTCTACTTTCATTATGGAGAACCCATATGTACGGTGCAAAAAGATTCATGACTATTGTGAATAGTTTACAATTAATTGGCGAGAAAGGATTAGATAATGAATCTCTTGTTGATAATAACATAGACATCATGTTGAATGAATGTGAATCCAAGAGGACTGATATTGATGAGAACAGAAAGGTTACTGATATTTTCTTATATGAGCTATTTGGAACTCTTTTTCAACATGAGACTAGAATGAAGAGAGATTATGATAACATAAAGAAGAAGAATGGAAATGATAGTGTTACTTTTACTAAAACATCTAATAATATGAAATCCAAGTCTCCAGAGAGAGTTACAAGATCCAAATATAAGAAAGTTGTTATCCAATCTGAATCTAGTGCAAGTGAATCCTCAGAAAATGAATCATCAAATCTTGCTCGAAGGATGAAAAATATTGCTGGACAGAGGAATATACAATATGGATATAAGAAAAACGAATTGAAATATAAGAATGATTCAGAAGATACATGTTATGAATGCAAGAGAGGTGGACATATAAGTCCTTATTGTCCTATGGTCAAGAAAAATGAAAGAAAGGAAAGGCATTCATAGAAAAATAGAAAGAAGTATTAAATGGATAAATCTAACAAACACTTGAAAGCTAATGACACCATGAGTTGTAGTGGTGGAAACTCCTCATATGAGTCTTCAGATTATGAATCTTCTAGACAGAATAATCATGTTCTAATAGCTAGACTACCTATGTAAAATCATTGCATAATGGCTAACGTACAAAATTCTGAATCAATGAACAATATTTCTTTTAATTCTAATGATAGTAAATACTATAAATCCTCTGATGAATAATATTCTTCTGATGGAGATAATACTTTAACTTCCTATGAAGAAGTTTCTAGGTTTTCCAATCTTCTTGAAATTGTGAATTCAAAACACATGAAAAAACATGAATAATAAAATTCTATGAATATCATTCTTACTATGGAAATATTATATCAATCTAAATATATTGATAAGAAACAATATTATTTTAAATGAATTTCATAAAATCTTGAGGAAGTATGTTCTGAGAAGAATAAGCATTCCGAATATCTAGAAAATGTAATTTTATGAAAAATGTTTTCGATCCTAGATCTAGTTCAAAATAAAATGTTTTTAAAGACCAAAAGGTTTTCATAAAACTCAAATCCGAAAAATTTTCATTAAGGAAGTGTTTTTCAAACATTACCTTAGGTAAAGAAAATTTTGATAAAATGTATTCTCTAATCCGAACACTAAGGAATAGTTCTGGTTTTGGATACACTGGTTCTAAACTAATATTTAGCAACACTTATTTTTTTCCTCAAAGTGCTCCATTCTATACTAAGTGTCAGTGTGGTGGACATTGGACAAAGAATTTTTCTCTAAACAAAACCCAGTCTTTAGGATTTTATAAATCCTATTTTTCTACGAAGATGTGGGTGCCTAAAATATTTCTTTCTGAATTTTATGGATCCAAGAAATCTTGGATTCCGAAAGTCTAACTCTTTTTCTAAATAAAATAGGGAATATGCCAACAACAATACATGGTACATGGATAGTGCATATTCCTGATATATGACTAGACACAAAATATAATTTAAAAATATTATCATGACGAAAGGAGGAAAAGTAACTTTCAGAGATATTTCTCCTGGAAAAATAATTAGTATATGTAACATCGTTATTCTTAGAAAACTATTATTTCAAATTATTAATTTGTTGAGGGTCTTAAGCACAACCTCATTAGCATAAGCCAATTATGTGATAAAGGATAATCGGTGAATTTTAGAAATGAAAAATTCCTAGTAAACAATTCCAAGAGTTTTTCTATCTATCCATAGGCAATATAAGGTTTACACACTAAACTTAGAAGGCCATAGGAGCCCAGTCATACCTTGCCATAGTGTAATGGAAGATCACTCTTGGTTATGTCATATAAGGGTACAACATTATAACCTTAATAACATATGAAAATATTATATGAAAAGATTATTTAATGATCTACTAGAGATTAGATTTGATTATTCAAAAGGTTGTGACCCTTGTCAATATGGAAAGAAACATAAATCAAGTTTTAGATCAGTCGGTGAAGTCTCGACTACTTATGCATTACATATACTCCATATGGATCTTTTTGGTCGAACAGAAATAGGAAGCATTGGTGGAAACTGCTAAGTATTTTTCTTGGTTGACGATTACACTGGATTTATGTGGGTCTATTTTCTAGCAATGAAGTATGAATCCTTATATTATTTAAATTTTTTTAGATACAATGAGAAAAATGAGAAAATATTCCATTGAAGACAATTCATAGTGATCATGTCGGAAAATTTAAAAATTCTGATTTTGAATCTTTTTTAGTATAAAAGGTATTCCTCACAACCTCTCTGCACCCAGAACATGTCAACAAGATAGTGTTATTGAAAGAAGAAATAATATTCTTCAAGGCATAACTAGAACCATGTTTAGTGAGTATTATGTAGAAAAACATTTTTGGTATGAAGCTGTATGTACTTCTTGTTATACTATAAATCATGTTTTGATTATAAATTTTCTTAGTAAAATTCTTTATGAGTTATTGAATGGTAGAAGACCTAGACTTTCCTACTTTAAGGTTTGTGGTTGCAAGGTATTCATTATGAATACTAATTATAATATACATAAATTCTCAGCAAAATAAGATGAAATTTTTTTGTTAGCCTACTCTTCAACATCGAAGGAATATAGATTTTTCAATAAAAACACTTTTACTATTATAGAGACAATACATGTAAAATTTGATAAAACTGACCCTTTTGTTTTTAATAAACCACTACCTTCATCCTCAGATGTGTTTTAAATTTTTTTTATAAACCTTTGATAGAAGATTCTTCTGATAAGGAAAATGTTCAAGAAGATACTACTGAAACATTTATCCCAGATAATTTTATACGCTATGTTGATGACCATGTTTTACGAAAATGAAATCAGTCATTTCCCAAGAATCATTCCAGTGATAGTATCATTGGTGATGTCAATCAACCGTTAAGTACTAGAAGATCCTTAATAAATGAAGTATTACATCTATCATTCATTTCCCAATTAGAACCAAAAAGTACTGATGAATCTTTAGGTGATGATGATTGGCTTAAATCCATGCATGATTAACAAAATAAATTTGAAAGGAATAAATTCAGGACCTTGGTTGAAAGTCATAAAGAAACTTCCGTTATTTAAATAAAATGGGTCTTCAGAAATAAGTGTGATTAAATTGGAATCACTGTTATAAATAAAGCTAGATTAGTTGATAAAGGCTATAATCAACCAAAAGAAATAGACTATGAAGAATCGTATGCTCCAGTAGAGAAACTTGAATCTATTCATATTTTACTTTCCTTTTCAACATTTATCAATTTAAAACTTTATCAAATGGATGTGAAATTTTCTTTCCTTAATGGTTATGTTCATTAAGATGTTTTTGGTGATCAAACTCTTGGAATTGAAGATTCAAAACATCCTAATCATGTTTTTAGACATACAAATGCTCTTTATGGACTTAAACAAGACCCTCGAGCTTTGTATGATAGACTTGAACGATTTTTTCATCAAAATAACTATGTTAAGGGAAATGTAGATTCAACACTTTTTATAATGAAATACAAGAATTTTTTTTCATTGTTTAAATTTATGTTGATGACATTATATTTAGTTCAACTCAGTAATATTTAACTGATTCCGTTGCAGATCTAATGAAATCTGAGATTGAAATGAGTATGATGGGTGAGTTAACATTATTCTTTGGTTTCCAAATTTCTCAAAAACTGGAAGGAATATATATATCCCAACATAATTATATTAAATATATTGTTAAAAAGTATTAATATAACAACAGTAAAAGTTTAAGTACTCCCATTGGTACCTCAAACACAATTGATCTTGATGATGCTAGGAAACTAGTAGATCAAAAAACATTTAGAGGTATGATAAGAAGTTTACCTTAGTTGAATGATATTGGAATGACATAATATTTTCAGTATGTTTATGTGCAAGAGATAAATCCAATCATAAGTAATCTCACATAAATGTAGTGAAAATAATGTTTTTCTACTTAAAGGGAACCATGGATTTATGACTCTTTTATACATCTTGAAATGATTTCATTAAAAAGTTTTTCGGATGCTGACATTGGTGGATATAGAATTTATAGAATGATTACATCCAGATATTTTCAATTCTTAGGAGATTCTTTAGTTTCTTGGTCTTGAAATAAGTAACCCTCAGTAGCACTTTACACTGCTGAAACAGAATATGTAGTAGCTGGAAGTTACTGTGATCAAGTGTTGTGGATGCAACACACACTCACAGAATATGGTATAAGTTTTAACAAAACACAAATTATGTGTGATAATACAAGTTTAATTTCCCTTTGTTAAACCCATTCACATCACTCTCGTGAAAAACACACAGATATTGGGAATCACTTTCTTAGGGATCACACAAAAAAAAGAGATATCCTTCTTCAATTTATCGTAACGCAAGATCAATATTCTAATATTTTCACAAAATTTTTACCCTGCGATAGATTTTAATACATTAAATAGATGATAGGAATGATAACCGAAAGGTAATTATCCTTGATTAACTTCATGCTTAGTCAATCTCCTTATAGTAATAAACTTCTTTTCAAATAGGAGTACATCTGTTATTGATGTTTGTCATATTTTTCATAATATAGTTACTTTTTCAATTTTGTGTAATGAATATTTTTCGAGTTTGTTTTTCAAAATTTCTTAATGAAAATTTTCGTAATGAGTTTTTCAAATTTCAATAATTAAAATTTTCCTAATTATATTTTCAAATATTCCTAATGAAAATTTTCGTAGTTAGTTTTTCAAATTTTCCTTAATGAATATTTTCGTACCTAAAATTTTCATAATGAGAATTTTTCATACTCGAAATATTCGTAATGAATATTTTCGTACTCCAAATATTTCTTAGTGGAATTCTGGTACTCAAAATATTTTGCAATAAAATTTTTGAAATTATTTTTTTCATAATAAGTTGTTTGTAGTAAAATTTGTTTTCATCTAAAGTTATTCAAGAAAAATATCACCTATTACGAATAATATTCCTATCAATGAAAAAAGTATGATTTCCTTCATAAATTTTCATAGTCATTATTTCAATGCTGGTATTTAAGTTTGTATTTTAAATTCTCGGATTCTATTTTTCTTAAAAAACCTCAAATGATCGGATCCTAAACAATTCTTCTTTGCAGCTATTATATCAACAGTTAGATCTGATCATGAATGTTTCTCAACAGTTATATTGGATTTAGAATATTAAAGGTCACTTCCATCTCCTATATAAATGACCCCTAAAGGGTTTTCCCACATTGGTTTTGAAGCCCTCGCATGGTGAAGTTCTGCCCCCTTTCTTAAGCCTGTTCCAAATCTCTCAGAGTTACTCCAATCCGAATGTATGTAGAATCATTTTCTCAAGATATGTCTACCGTGAAGACAATATCATGTTGTAAAGTGAACGGGGAACGTTTAGTCCATGTGAACATTTTTATATACAAATCTATTATTTCAAAGAATATCAAGCTTAATGGATGGTAAGGGTGTGTATATCAAAGCTAGGAAATCAAGACATATATTATTCTGATTTTCTTATATAATTTTACGAGTTAGTTTCTTTCTTTAAGGAAGATGGAAGAGAAAAATTTCCCTTCATGAGTTATGGAATAATTTATAAATTCTCACACATCGAGGGTTCTAGCTTGGTAGAGATATCTTATGAATGGGAAGTCGAGTTTCTCTCTCAAAAACTACCAGATGTTCAAGGATGTTTTTTAAGGTGAATGTTTTGGAATGTGATAGACTATCATATGTTAAGACCGCAAATATTTCTAACTTATCTATCAACAATCGGATCTGGAATCTATGGGTTCAAGGTTTTTGCGTACAGAGAAAATGTGATAAGGACACCTTAAAGAAGTGTGACATATATAACATGGATTTTTTGGTAAATTGAAGGGAAAAAAATTTGATGAGGAACATTCTAAATATGATAGAGAATATAAAAAATGGGAATTTGAGAGCTCAGATTATTATGTATCCTGCCTTAGTTTCCATGATGACAGTCCGGTGTCTTGAATCATTCAAGATCCATTACAGTTACAATCTAATGAATTGTAAACATATGGTTGTAAGTGATGACACTTTGAAAAGAATGAATATTGCCTTTTTTTAGGGGTAAGGATAGTTTTATGATCATCTAGTGGAAGAGGCAGAAGTCATTCTGAAAAATGCAGAAAAAGATGAACCATCAAGGAAGTGCGGAAAGAAATGAAATTTGAAGGACACAGAAGTATGAGACAAAACCCCTATGTCTAAGGATGTCCAATCTGCACCTCCTAACCCCATGATGGAGAAATCCTATCCAGATGTGGTTGTAGAAAAATGGAGGGAGGATTAGAAGAATAGAAAAGTCAGAGAGCCACAGTTTGGTTTTGATCCTGCTGAGGTGAAGGCCTTGAATGAATAAACTACTGAATAGCTTGAGTAGAAAGCCAAAGAGAAGAAACTTATGAAGAAAATGTCTGAGGCTGGAATTATGCAATATCTCTTGAAGGAAACTAAAGTATCATTCGAGAATATTTAGGTTCCACATTCTTTCTTGACAAATCCATTACCTGAGACACCAGGGAAGAATTTATTAACTCTCAGAAAAGGTAACGAAAAACTTGTTGAAGAAGTGGAAGAAGTGGAAGTGGTGGAAGAAGAATAAAAAGAAGAAGGGAGTGGTAACATAGTTGATCCTATAATGCATGTTAATGATTATCAAGACAAGGGAAACCCATTAGAAAAATTGTCACTCCAAACATCTAAAGTCGAGTCCTCCAATGTTGTCACTCCATAGGAGGATGAATAGAAGGATGGAAAGAAAGATGAAGACAAAGGTGAAGATGAAGACGATAAATTGTCTGAATAAATAAAATTCTAAATCAGGATTTCATTCATCCTGAGAATGTTGAGGCTAGAAATCAGAATGAAGAGGTAGATGAAGATAATGCTGTGTAGCTGTCGGATAGTGAGCATGAATCCCATGATGAGGAAGCTGTATTGATAATTGATAAGGGTAAAAAAGTGTTAGTTGATACTCCTAGAAAATCTATAGTGATGATTAAATAATCTGAATGAACTTTAAAGATAAAACTTCTTGATCTTGAAAAACAAGCATCACCAAGAAGAGTCTCGGATTCTAAATTATCTTCGCTTTGTCATGATTTTGTTGAACAATACATGAATAAACATCTCGACTTCATTCTTACTTTTTCAAGCATAGAATCTAGATTCCAGATGCTTCAACATTTTCTTAATTAGAAATCAGATTCAGTGACCATGGTGATGGAAAAGTGTGTCAAGATGGAATCAGATTTCAAACAATTCCTCATTGGCTACGAAGATTACACTACTACAATAACTGCCATTAGCGACCACCAAAAGCGGTCGCTAAAGGCCAATTGAGACGGCCAAGCGACCGCTTTTGGCGGTCACTGTTGCTTCGTCGGTAAAGAGCAATAGCGACCGCCAATGGAGGTCGCTAATTCCTCTATCGAAATACAGCAGCAAATCTGCTACTGTATGGTTGACCGGTGGAGGCAGGGGTGAGAGGGATGGTGAAGATTCGACTACCGGTCATGGCGGATTTGCGGAGGCCGAAGGATATGAGGTATGTTGACGGTGCATGTGTCCGGTGGTCCGATGATGTGGGGGATGACGAGGCTCACCTACGAGGGGGTAGGGGGAAGCGACGGCCGACAAAGGCCATGACATAGGTGGCCGGATGAAGGCGGCGCGCAGCGGGGGAGGTGCCCTGATGTTGCAGCGGCGAAAAATGAAGTGGGGAATGACAGGGCGGGAAAAATCATGCGTTTCTTTAGGCAGGATTAGCGACCGCCATTGGCGGTCGCTAATAGTATTAATAGCGCCCGCCAATGGCGGTCGCCCGTGTGCAGGGGCACAGAAACTCCAAATTCTAGTAGTGTTACATAAAGTCATGTACGAAGATAGCCAGCTAGTCAAAGAGTTTAGTATAAGAAATGAGTGAGCTTGATCAATTTAAAGAAGATTTCAAGGATTATTTTGATACTGAAGACACCAAAATCAAGGATCTTAGAAACAGTTTTAATGAAAAGCTAAATATACAAAAAAAATACTCAGATTCAAGAGGTGGACGACTTGAATGGGAAATTTATCTATGTAGCTCTAAGCTGGAAGAGGGAAATAGATCATCGGATTGAGATTGAAGAGAAGCTTATGAAACAAGATGAGTTTTTTAATTCTCAAGAAGAAGTTATTAAGTATCAGGAAGAGAGAATCAAAGCTCTATAGAATAAAGATTAGGAAGATCACAAGGAATTCAAGAAGATAAAATCCAACATGAAAAATTCTATACCCAAGGAAAATGAAGAAAAATAGAACCAATCAGATATTTTTTTGTAATGTCATTCCTTGTACAAATTCTTCCAATTATAATGAAATTGTGGTTTCTTGTTTTTTTAGGTTTTTTGTAAAATATTTAAGATAAAATATTTTTTTCCATTCCCTAAAACTCTTTTTGAAAATCAAAAAGTGGGATAAGGAAAAATAATTCTAAAGGGGAGATGGAAAATGATTTATAATTATAGAAAAAATATCCTTATGTAATGGGAAGTTTACTAAAGGGGGAGTTTTTCATTACGATGATTTCTACATTCAAATGAAAATTAATATTCAAGAAATCTAGAATATGAACCTTAGTTTTCCAAAGCCTAATGAGGCGTTAGTCGTATTCACCATTGTCCTTGATATAAGGGAGATAAGTTTTATTTTCAATTTTTAGTAAAATATTTTCTAGGTCTATATATTCTTTTTCGTGAGGATGTATGTGCTTTCCAAAAAGGGGATGATTTTTGAGTCAATAAGGTTTTCCATACGAATTTTCCATTCTTTCATTCTTGGGGTATATTGTAAAGAAAATAAGGTTTCTATATGAATTTACCATTCCTTCTTATTTTGAAAATCACAAACACCTTATGTTAAGGAAAATCTTGTTTTACCCAGTGTTTTACTTCAATAAGGAAAAATTTCCTTCCCCATGGAAATTTATCCTTACCACGTTTATTGAACATATCATTATTTTTTTATGTATAAAATTTGGTGTCATATCCAAATCCTTGGAATCCTATAGTTTCATAAGTATGAAGAATTCTGTTTCAGGATCCAAATTCTCAGAATTCTAGTTTCTAACTCTTCTGAATTCTGACTCCGAATTCTGAAAATGAAATATGGATACGAACTTCTTTGAGTTTTGGTTTCGAGTTCTCTGAATTCAGAAAACGATCTCTTATGAGTTCTGACTCCGAATTCTCATGAACATCTACTCCGAACATTGTATGTTCCGGTTCCAAATACTTGTTAATCCAGATTCTCAATTTCCTTGAAATTTGGCATCGGAATTCTCTTGAATTCAGGTTCTGAATTCATACAAAATTGAATCCGAATATCCTTGTCTATAGTATTAGATTTACATTTTTGTTTAGACTCCAAATATTCATTTACTCACTTTCCCAATATCAGATTATGGTTATTCTCACACTTGTTTAGTTATAAATCGATGTCATGCTTTCAGTTACTCACTAACCAATGTTTTAGTGACACATGTATAGGTCACTGCAAAATTCAAGGAAAAATATGACTGTTTTTAGGAGGGAGACGACTGTTAAAGTCGTTCCTATACATAGGATCTCATTTGATAGAGCTCATAACGGTTCTGTAACTCGAGAGACCACATGTTGTTGAATTAATTTCTATAGATTGACTTTCATTGCATTGTGTGTACGGATCTACTTGTTCAGCTTTGCTTCGTGAGACACTGATTGTTGCTATTACAATAGAGGGCTTCTGGGGATTGGAAGACAAAGGTGTCGATTACCTTGAATTTTGGGGATTCCTTACCGAGGAAGATAGAGGTGTCGTCTACCTGATAGTTGAGGGCTTACAGTGATAGAAATACAGACTCCAATATTGTTATCGTGGGCTTACCCTTGTGTGAGTAAGACAAACTTTTTTGATTGTTTAAATCAAGGGACCTTTATCAAAGTTTGTCGGATACACTTCTCTTTTGGTTAAAAGACTTACTACTTGTTACTTTCATTGTAACATGTTTTCTTATGTATTTTTATTATTGAGGAATTTATAACAATATTATAATTCCTTATACTTATAATTTGATTTAGTTAGATTCTATACGCTTTAAGGTAGAATCTTAGTTGTTGTAAAATTTTGTTAAGATTCATTTCCAGAATCACTTTTCTAGAATCAAGCATGTTATTAGAACATAGAGGTGTTTTGAATTTTGGTTATTCAAAATTTCCTTAAGGTTTTTTAAAATATATAATTCACCCCCTCTTGTATTTGAGGTTCTCATATTTAAATATTCGATCCCACAATTGGTATTATAGAGTATATCATACTCCCATACCATCTCAACAGAATACTCCATGCTGAATATTCATTCATCCTCCTAGGAATATTTAATTTCTTGGAACAAAATTTTATCTACACATTGAACTACCTGTAAGGTATGGGGAAGATACATTTCACAAAATATAAACATCTCGTATTCTTGAATCATGAGCTATGAAAAAACCATTCATTAGTTATCATTTATGACTAATAATGATGTTCTCTACATAATAGAGAACCATAAACCCTTTTTCATTCTCCTTCATGATATAAATTATTTAATGAATGCCACCCCAACCCCATATGAAATCCATCTTCATTAAACATTTGAATCAAATGGAATAACATTACACGAGTGATTTATTGTGTCCATATCATTCAGTCATTAGATGTTGGACCTTTAATTTAGCCTAATCAATGGGAAATGCATCCAATATTTGAATATATACTTATACATCATGGACACCATTCATGAAGATTGAATGTAAATCCATCATAAATATTTTGAACCCCTTATGTATTTCCCAGGTTTGATTTAACCATATTCGTTCAAGTCATAATATGTGTCCATATTTCTAATCGACCTCAATTTATTAAATTTCATATTAACCTTTAAACATAAATCATTATTTTTTCTTAATCATGGATCCATATTCATTTATTTTATTTTTGAATAGTACCTTGGTCAGAGTGTCATTTTTGTCACATGGCCTAGAATGAACTTAACATGAATTAATCATCCATAGTTTTTCAAGCCTCTCTTTTTTAATATTGACACAGATTTCATTACCTCTATTTTTTTTCTATATATTATAGTTATTTTAATGATATAAAATATACCTATATTCAATCCTTCATTCTTTTAGTTGGTACTTGTGATGTATTATTTTCATCAATGTTTCTATCAATGATTTTATCCCCAATTCAGTATATCTACAATCTTTTTTCATTGTGTAATATTTATTCACAGTATGATTCATTATCATATTTCTATGAAGGAATTGTAATTTCCAATAACCTAATTTTTATTTATCACACATATATTGATAAATTTTTAGTGGTCATGCGAAATATTATAATGTTTTTTTTTCTATTTGTTTATATTCAACAACTATAAATTTATTTCATTCAACCATATTCATAGGATTATTTTTTATAACACCAATAAGATTTACTATGAGATTATTACTGATGAAATATTCCACTTTCTCCCTAGTGTTCAAATTTTTATAACTTTTCCATATAGGGAATCAAAACATTTCTTCCATACACTAAGAATTATTTTAGTGTTATCATACTTTCATACCACATTCCACAAGATATTTTATATTCATTATAAAATATAATATCTCTTTAGTGGATGTACACTACAACCAAAACAACTTATTTCCAATTTATTTTCATAACATTCATTCAGTCAATATTGTTCAACATATATTGTTGATTTTACAATTTTTTCCCTCCACAATATTGTTCTATTTTAATGTTATGATAACTGATTACTGCTGTTGAATTAAATTCCATTCCTTGTATTTATAAACATGATGATTTGTGAATTTGGTCACACAATTTCTTTGAAACATATAGATCTTCACAGTAATCATATTTTAATCTCTCTTATGAATGTAGTGATGCATCAATATAATTCAGTATTGTGTGTGATAGGCATAATCGAATCCATTTTCATTAGTCTTCTATTAAAACCACATATTTCCTTCTACCATTTGTTACATTAGGTGAAATAGTACCACCAAATTCCATATGAACAAGACCATGAAACACTATTTCGTTCATCTTCATTTCCTTGTATGAATTTATGATAAAAATCACTTTTTTTGAAATGAATCACATATGTGGGTTAGATCATATCAATGTTGATGAAATTCATGATCTTCATTTGTCATTACCATCAATTTCAAAGATATTTTACTCAATGTCCAATTAATATATTCCATATCATATTCCCCTCTTCATTGGATATCATACATCAAAACATACACAAGAATGTATAGATTTAAAAAAGTACTTTTCCTGTATTGAATAACTGAATAGTGTAAGGATTTTATGGTATAAACTATTGGACTAAATTAAAATTGTTTCCCATGATCAAATGTGGGAAGTTAGTAAGAAGATTAAGAATCATTTCATCAATCAATTGAATTTATGTTCATTTGAGGTATTCATCTACAATAATTTGTTTTCTACAACTAAAATTATTATGAATCTTTTTGTTCCTAAAACAAATGATTCCATTGATTCCAACACACTCACGGGGGTGAAACTCTTGCTACAATGCCTATTTCACTACATTCCATCTTTCAAATGGATAGAATCTTCTATCCATTTAATCAGTGATATGTTCTCCTTTATCAAAAAAAAAATGATATGGTGTATATTAAACCTTCAATTGATACCTCCTTGAAGGAAGTATCATAGTATGGGACTCCCATATAGATATAAATCCAACACACGAACCGTGTTCTCGACACCATATCAAGTTGGACTCTAGTAAATTATGTTTCCTTTGTCTTGACATATATGAAATCATTATCCATGAGAACTAGTAATGTGCTGAATGAGTGGGTATTTCTAGAAATTTTGTATATTAGAATCCTATAATTATTTCCTCATTTATATGTAATTTCAGTTGTGATTCATCTTTGGTGTAAAACCATATAAATCATGATTTTAATCTATTGTAATCGATGATAGGGGAATAATTTTTCAAAACAATTCTTCCATATGAATAGAAAACATTTTGCATGAGGTACATATTATGTATCTTGTAATGATAATAACTTATTGTGGATATGGATCATGATTTATTATAGAGGTAGATAGGGTCACGACATTAATGTCTTGAGGATACAAATCAAAATTAATTGTTTATTCTTATTAGATCCGGAGATTAATGAATTTTAGGGAAGCATGATGGTCTGTTCTCCATTGAGGGACGATTCACACTAGGATGATAGAGTCTATCATACCAAGGATGCCAATTTCACATAATAATGATTGAGTGTGTCCCCAATGGGGTATAACATCACAGTATAAAGATGTAGTTTATCCCTATAAAGGGGGGTAATTTGACTATATAATGATGTAGTGAGACCCCAGAACGGTGATAATTTTACATTAGAATTATGTGAAGATTTATCCAGAAGGAGGTGTTCTATGTACCCTACTTATGATATAGGGATAAAACAACATGTTGTTTGATTATAGAGTATAAGGTCCTATGATAGGACCATTCGATGTGTTTTAATGTCATGAAGTAAGAATTCTCATGTGGTGGAAGGAGTGTCGATAGGGGATGGGGTTTGGATTATGTGTCGAATATTCCCGACGCAAGAGGATAAGTCGATTGTGTGGTTGTGTAAGGATTATGTGTGGATGATTCATGATACTATATGATAACTATTTATAGAGGTTGTTTATGTATTATGTGTTAAATCTTATCTATGCAGTAGTTTCCATTTTATGTAACATGGTCTTGGGAATTATCATTGGATGCTTCATGATACATGAGGATCACTCTATGGTGAGGTTGTGTGGGGATTACACTTTGGAGCTCCCCATTTTAGTAGGATCACTCTGTGGTGATATGGGAAATAAGATGACATCCCATGATGGCCATACATGTGGAATCCTATATTCATCATGTATGTTAAAAGTTGTTTGGTCATCCCTTGTAGAAGAAACATGGTGAGTCATATGTCTATCACACTTGGTTATGTTAAATCATTAAATTATGTGATAAGGGAATAGTCGTACAGTTTATCATTATATAAATATCACGTGGGGATATGCTATTTTATATCTTTCAGTTCAGATGTAGATGGGGCTTACTCCTCAGATAAGTTTGTAACAACGTGGGAGGAGGAATCTTCATATTAAATATAATCAATGAAATGAATATATTTTCCCTAAAACATGCCATCTTTGGGGATTATGTGTCCACTTCTCATGTGACTATTGGTAGGGAATTCCTTAGACACCTCTTTAGAGGAGTGTAAATTAGGAGGCCCACCGACAGGGTACCTTTTTTTATGAGTAATATGCATTAGGGTTCTTATGATTTTTAAAAAATGGTAGGTCGAATTTTTTTAGAGGGACACGAGTTTGAGGATTAATAATACTAGTTTAATAATATTAGGGGATCCAGGGAAAAAACATTCCCGAAAGTAGATCTACTGAGATAGGAAACATGGATAGAGATGAAGTATGGGTTTCATGAAATATATCATTTCGGAAATTATTCAGGCTTGATGAAGTCATGGGGTCTCATAGAGGTTTCTGGGTCTCATTAAAGAGTATGTTTCTAAAAATAGGGTAACTTTGAATCAACGTAATGTATTTTTTTCTGGGGGGATAGATTCATGAAGGAATTCTATCTTGTAAAATACCAAGAGACAGTAGTGGATTTCATCATAATATAAAGACATTGATCATTGTTAAAATAATATTTACCATAGGTTATGGGTATTAAAACCTGGTGAGAGGATTATTTTTGAAATATGGATAACTATTTAGGTTAATATTTTTTTTAGCTCATGATTCACTTATGTTACAAAAATTTATACTATTTTGTGGAAGCTAAAAGTTTTCATCCCCATAAATATAGGGAATATTGTGTATTTAGGTATGGTGGTGGATTTGTACTTAGTTAACTAAAATATTTAGTCTTCTGTGAAAAGCTAGGTGCTTCTCGTGCATAAGGATCTCCATGAATCCATATTATAGTATGAAATACTTATCGTTATATCATCATGTTGTTAGGGACTTTTGGGTATCCGGGCACTGTGAACCCAAACATATGTCGTGTGGATGTTAGTATCAAACCATAAATATTGAGGACATTCAAATGAAATAGACATTCATGAATGTGGAGACCTTTACGAATCTAGTCCCTTTTGTGGATTTTGGTCCATATTGGGCCAAAATCAATGAAATTGATTGGTACTTCTCTGAAATCAAATGTTAAATTCATATAATTAGATCAAAAAATGCCACCATAAAAATTGGAGATGATGGGAAATTTTGGTTTGGATTATGAGTGAAAACATCTAAAAACTTGTATCCTGAAATCCATTCATGAAACATGACATGACCATGCACCTATATCTAAGGGTAGGTGTCCCTTAAGGAATCAAGATATCTTCATTAATCATAGTAATGTGATCAATTTTCTCAAAACAATATACCACCAAAATAACTTTATTATTTTAATCCTAACCTTTATGAAACAAAACCAATCCATATATTTTATTCCATTAATATATTTTTTTCAGCATACATTCCTGATTGAAATTCTATGTATAGACTACCATGTAACCAAATTTCATTATCCTTTCTTCATGGAATTGTGTCAAAAAAATTATTATTCTAAAAAAATGGCTAATGATGGTGAAAAAATACCAATACACATTGATAGTAGATGACTAATTTTCTTATTATGAAATATAGTGTTAGGAAAAAATCATATTTTTAAATCATCATAGCAATACTTGAAGAGGATTAGAAGTAATACCCACTCCCTATGAGACAATGGCTATATTATATCACAACTTTGGGATGATGTTTTCATCGAGGACACTGATTTATTGGTGCTTTCCAACTATAATTGTGTAGTTATTGGCTAAATCATAAATGATAATGAAACTCTTATTCCACACACTGACATAAATCATCTAAACAACATCAATAATGATGTTTTGGATGAAACGTTGTCCCCTCTCCATCATGAGAATATTCTTAAGTGATGTATGGGGAACTAACTGAAGGGGATGAATGAAAGAGAGATCATAGGCTAGGATTTAAATATATTATATTAGTGGGTTTTACTCTACTAGTTGTGCTAGTATATCCAAGAGTTAGAGAAACAGCTAAAGCAGGTCAAGATTTATGAGGCATCAGGCTTCTCGTAGTTCATCATCTATTTCCACATGGACATCATGCTTGAACAATTGAGAATATTTTTTCATTAGACCAAAATCTATCTTCCTCATTTTGGGGAGGTTAGAATCAACTTGTGGGAAATTTACCAGATTTTTGGTATTCTAATACATGGATCCATATTCAATGGTTTCCTCCTAATTGTCAATGTTTGGGAGGACTATAAATAAATTTTACCTTTAAAAATAGCTATAATCTACCTGGTTCATATGATGAACAAGTTATATTTAGGGATAACGGACATTAAATTCATGTTTGGGTACTTATTGGATGAAATAGTTGACATTTCACATGGGTGGTCTCTTTAGTGCCACAAGTCCTTCTAATGACACAAGGAACACACTTATTGGGGGATTATAGAAGATATAATGAAGTAGATGCGGGGTTAGATCTTGATTCTTGAGTATTCCATTGTCCGATTATATGGATTTATTGTTTTAATTATCTAGAGAAGGATGATCTCTATGACCAAAGTGCAAACGGTGGTGCGACTGAGCAGCTTCATCATAGAATTGATGTTGGTGATAGTGTAGTGCATCAACCACGCTATCCCAATATTTGAAAATCTATATAATGTGTCATTTCATTCCCAAAAAGTTAATAATCCACTACACATTAGTGTTACATTAAATTTTTTGAATGATTGAATTTGTAACACCCCACGATTTGGTGATGTTTTTAAATTAATTTTATATATTTTATTCATTTTATGGAACCCTGAATATAGATTCTATTATATGGAAAACTGTGTTTGGATTGCACTATACAAAACAACATGTTATTCGTTTACAAAAAAACACTTATATTATCTTATGATACACACAACACTAAAATCTTCTTATGTTACAATCAATAATGAGTCTAATCGATTGCTACCATTAAACAGAAGGCTAATCTTGACCAAACTACAAAAAACGATAAATATTGCTTTTAAAATACTATTATATTTACCTTTTAGATATTTTAAATGAAGTTACTAATAAAATTAAATAAATTTTAATGATATTATTTAAACATATATATATATAATGAATCCATCAATTATCAATTATTTATAAATCTATATTTGATTTGTTTAAATATATATATATATCTTTGAAACGGAAAAAAAAAATTTATATGAAAACCCAATTTAAAATCTATAAATTAAAAACACTAATTTTGATTAATTATTTCAATAATAAATATATATTATATATCTAATTCCCATTTAATCAATTTTATACATATAAGATATTAATAAATATTATATTATGTATAAAACTATGTATTTTCTAAAATTTAATTTTACTACCTTTTAATGGAGTGATTATTTAAAATCAAGTTTTTGAACCATTGATAAAATTTCATTGAAAAAGTAAATTTAATTTTTGAATTAATTATTTCAATATTTAAATTGATTAATTTTTTTTACTTTTTCTTATAAGTTTCATTCTATAATGAATAGTGAAAAACACAAAATTTTAATTCAACACAACTTTTTTAACCATTTTATTTATATATTTATTTTATATTTATATTGGTTTTAAATAATATATAGATACGTTTTACATATATTAATAGAATTTGGGTCATTTTAATCATTTTCCCATTGAAATCAGATTGAAATACATTTCAATATTTTGAACATTTTATATTAAAAACTCGTTGATATATCCCACAGGCATGATTATTTTTAAAAAAATTTCTACCACTTCTATTTTTATATATATTTAATTTGGATTACATATTTGAAATCAGAAAAATTATTAATTTATAGTAAATTAGGATTTTTATTTATTACTAAATTAATAATTTATGAAATTAATATGAATTGTAGTGATTAATGAACAATTATGTTTACATAGTAGTTAAACATTTCCTATGGGTAAAAATACACAAATAACATGAAAATAAAATTTAACTACAAATATTAACCATAACCTACCTTTTATTGAAAATGGGAAATTATTTGAAACTCGTGATGTATGCGAGACCAATAAAGAGTGTTTTTCTTTCTATATTTATAAGATTACCACTCCTCCAATTTAAACAAAAACCCGATATCTTATTCACACATATAAATCTTTTGGTATCATTAAATTTAGCTATAAATAAACTACTGAAATCCATTCCCTCAACTTTTAATTCTCATATTGGGAATATGTCCAACCATGGAATCCATTCAATGGAAATCGAAAGGAGTTTCCTGTTAAAGATTCCATGTTCATCAATGTGCATTTTTATTTTAATTCCATCTAAGACAAACCAAATAATTCTTATTCCATTATTATATAATAATATATGTTTCCTTAATATACTGATATTTTTTATGTTAAATTTACGACCTACAATCACACACACATCCATCAAATGGGATATGTAATCATTGTTCATATGTACAGTAGACTATTGCCTCAAGAACTGATATCCTTCATTCTACCATTATAATATCTCGAGGATGGAAATAATTATTAAAATTTTTTATATGATATTAATGATTCCATTATGTATGTTTATGTATTTTATAACACAATCCCATATGAATTTTATTTTTAAAAAATATGATAACATTTTTTTTAGATACCTTCGCAAAGTAATGTAATTCGTCCACACATTACATGGAATGTATTTAAAATGCTTTTACTAAGATTATATGATTTATATGAAAAAATTATAATATTTTAATGAATATATATATATAACTTTTAATTTTTTTTCAATACATCATGAAAACAGAAACAACATCCATGCGTATGTAAGGCCTCACATCTACATGAGAAGTGTATTACATTTAATATTTATATATTGTATATATTATTATAAATAATTATATAACAAATAAATATGATATTTATACCATTTTTAAATTAATTTAATAATGTAATAGTGATCTATATATGAGGATCAGGAATAACAGGTCCAAACTTATTCAAAAAAACAAAGCAGTTATTACCGGAAACATTATATTTTCTTGAAAGTGGTAACAATATGATTTTATAATGTGACCATGAAATCAAATATTGGATGAGATATATGAAAAAATTTCATTTAGAAATTTATAATAAACATATATTTATTATTAATGAGGTTTTAATATGAGCGTAGAAAGTCAATACTTATGATTAGGGTTGTCTCATATCTCTTTTATTTCATTGAGATACATTCCATATTCAACACATGCTTCTTTTTGTATGGTTTATATTCTTGTATATTAAATTTTTTATAATTATTTTACTTTATTTAATTATATTAAATTTTATAATATCTTTAATTCATTAATGGGTATTAAAATTAAAATGATACTCTTGTAGTAGTGGGATTTCTAGTCAAAATATAGAATCATTGGGACTGATTCCTTATTAACCACTCATTTTCTTCTGTGTGGTTTATATACCTCACATGAATGTATTATATGATTATTAAATATAAATTAATGGTTATATAAAATTAAATTTTATAATATCCATTTTAAGGGTTTTACGGTACCATGGTTACCAAATTAGTATGTTAAATTTGTTTCAATCATCCTCCATTGAGCCAGAAGTTATGTTATGTACTTACATTCTTTTATGAGGTGTATATATTACTTGTTGACGTGTTATATCATGAATATATTTATTTTAATTATATTTTTTCATCCATTTTATGTCATTCTCTAATCAATGATATGATTTAACATTACTAAAGTGGAAATTGTTTATTTCAAAAATATCATCATTAATTAAGATTATTTATAATTATGATTACATTTATAAAATATAAGGATCAATATCTCAATAAATATCATGATTTTATTCTCATATTTTTATTGAAGAAATATAAACTTCATTGTACCATTTTTTCAATCTTCGGTACTTATGACATTAACGATATTTTATTTTAAGAACATTCGACTTTATCTCCCTCTTTAGTCAAAAATTAGTGTTCATTCAAGTCCATTTTTTTTAAAAATGTTTTAAAAATGATATTTTATTATCCTATTATATTTAATATAAAATTTTACTATTTTTTACTTTTTAAGTTGTTTTAAATAAATATTATATTTATTTTCTCATTGAGCTGATTTTCTAAACTTCTTATCATGCTAACCGAATTTTTTCCATGTAGGGATTTGTCTACTATCCAGATCTTCATATCATTGATACTCCCATTGAATGTTTAATAGATTAATTTGTTCTTATATTTTTTTTCTCTCACATTCTATAAATTTTTATAAGGTTTTCATAGAAAAAATACCTTAAATAGTTTTTAATGAACTAGATGCCTTTTAAATGATTTTCAAAATTCCTTTTTTGTTATTTCAACAAATTTTTTAATTAAAAAAAATTTAGAAATGTTTTTTATTTAAATATTTTAATTTAAATATCAAAAATCTATTTTTATCATGAATTTATTTTTAAAAAAAATTAATTCTTTGTTTTTAATTTTTTAATGTTGTTTGTAATGAATTTTTTTTTAAGTTGTTTTATTTTATAAAAAGTGAATTTCAAAGAAATATTATTTTCATTAATAAATTATCATTTTCATATTTCAAAATAATTTTCCATCTATGAATTAATCATTTAATATAGTGTATTATTTACTCTGGATATAATCCAATGTTTGTATTATTATTCATTCTTTTAGTGCTTTATGTTTAAGATAAAAACATTTATATGTAACCCATTTCACATCCATGAGATATAATATGATAAAAAAATTATAAAACATGGTAATTTGCATGGGTTATGAAAATATAAAAAAATTATGAAACTTTTATCTCTTTTATTTGTTATTATATGATACAATTTGTATTTTTATTATTTCTTTTTATGTGTTATGATATGATGTTTATGAAATCCATATCTTTTTATAGGTCTTGATATGATGATTTCTTATGATCATGTGGCACACATATGTATGATTTAAAAATTTGATGGGTGGGAATGATATCTTATTCCAATGAAATTATTAATTATTTAAATATAATTAGATAAATTTGGGAAACAAGTCAATGGGCATGATCAAACATAGGAAATAGGTGTGTCCTAATCCGAAATAGGAAACTTGTGGGTCTTGATCCATAATGGGAAATGGGTGTTTCTATATCCAATATATGAAATAGGTGTATCATGATCCATATTAGGATATAGGTGTGTCCTGATCCACAATGTGAAACATCTTTTTCTTGATCCACAATGATTATAGAATTGGGACAAAAACTTGACTATTATAATGTTATGCGTGAACCTGATTACATGTTCACATCATTATGTATGGACATGTTTTCATGTATATAAGTATATAAGAGGGACTAATTTCATGTCCATATCCTAGTGAGTGAGCTTGTATCTACGTATACCAGATCACAGTTATATAATATGATGTTTATGCCCAAAATATATTACTCTTTCTTATGATATTCTATATTGGTTCTTGTTCTTGATTATCTTATAAACTAATGATATTTTTGAACTACCTTAAATTTTATAACAATGAAATGTTCTATATGAACCTTTTTAGATATACTCATAATCATTTACAATTATACATAACTTATGACTTTATATGATCATATATTGATATATATTATGTTTACCCATACTGATAATCTAATCCCACCTTTACTTATGTATCAATTTCATATATTATAAAGAATGGTTTATGTAGGAGTGATAAAGGGAATTATCCTTAAAAGAGAAATATAATATCAATTACAACATTAAAATAATTTTTTCCATGATTCCAACCAAGCTAAACAATTTTTCCCTCAGGCTCATGTTTTTATATTATAATTAATATCCATCTAAAAGATATAATATACATGTATGTTAAAACATGGGTAGTTATAATTGGTATGAAAGGAAAAATTTATTAAACTATTGAAAAATATGCATTGAAACCATCAGTGACATCTGTAATGAAATTTCTATATATTTTTAGATATATCATTAAGGTTAAACCAAAGGTGTCATATAATTAAAATAAGGTTTCATTATATATAAATCATAAAAGTCAATTTTCATAAAAATGTGTTTTATTCTATGATATGTGTTTCTCATTGTATGATAGATGGTATAAGTCAATAAAAATAACTAGAAGTAATTTGTTTAATATTGAATTTTTTGGAACTGAAAATTATAGGAATTATGAAAATCATTGTACGAGGTGGAAAGATCATGGAGAGAATCAGACAGGTGGAATGAGTATTCATTATACTGGTGAAGAATAATAGACCATGAATGAAATGTGAATATTATATATATTTTAGGAATATTTTTATATTAAAAGTATTAAGAATGATTAAAGTTGTTTTGAGTAACCTTAATAAATCATTCATATTACATATTCAAGGAATGTCGTGTAATGGAATATAACAATAAATACTATGATTTTTTTTTAGAATAATATTGGACGATTGATGTGTATATGTATTGGAAGTAAATATTTATGTTATATGATTCATGAGGTATATTTTTCCATTAAGTAATTTAAAAAATATATTGAATGGTGCTGATCAACTCAAAAAGTGATTTAATGTAAATTTGATATTTGGATTTTTGGAAGATAACCCAAAATGTGTTCTTGATGTGGAGAATATTCCACATAGCTTGGAAAAATAAATGATTATGGATAAAAAATTATATTCCAATAATTACCATTGAACAAATTATTTATGTATTGATAAAAATTTCTATGTTATCTTGGATATTGTTATTATATATTTTGGATTAAAGGAATATATCCAATATTCTTTCAAATGAGAATGAATTATTGTTTTGAATAATATTTTAATGTAATTCAGGATATTAACATTATTCAAGGGAAACTAAGATGGTTGTATTCACATGTTTTTTAATGTGACAACCATGATATAATTTATCAGATATTGGGGATATATTTTATGTTGTTTTTGAAAAATTTAGAGACATTTTATATAATGTTTTGGATATTTATCATTTGGAAGGGTTAAAAGGTTATAAAATTATGGAATGTTTTGTATTAAACATCATATAAGGACTTATAAATTTTATTAGTATCTCACAATATAATGATTTATGACTTCTAGATAACATTTTATAAACATTTTTTGTGATAAATATAGATTCAAGGAATTAATATTCTATTTATGGAAGTCATGATATGTTAATGATTTAAGATTTAATAATTCACCTTGATTTCTTAGTAGAAGTGCTGATGTTTAAATTAATTTACAAACAAGGTGTGATTGTTCTGAAATTATGTAACTATATTTATATTGAAAGTTATTTATCATTAGAAGAAGGGTATTTTAATAAAATTTTATTCTTTTATAATCATTTTTTCTTTTTAAATGACATTTTTTCACCCTATCTGGTTTATTTCATTGTGATCATTATAATTATATTGATTATGTCATATTTCATACTCCATCAAAACGTAATAGTTATATTTATCTTCTATGTCCATGTTTTCACTTCTTACCAATGTTCTATTATATGGTGAACTAGTTTTGTGTTACTTATATTTATTGTTATGTATATAACTTCTCTCTTTAAAATGATGTTTTATTATAAATTAATTCAATGTGGGTTTCCATGAATGTAAAATTAATGTATTAAAACTTTTAATAACTAAATGAATTTCTATGGATAAATTCCATTTTTTGTGGTGTACAATGCAACACATTGAGATTTTGCGATTTTTGTTCGGAATTTATTTTATTTTTTTGATACTTTTAATTTCACAAAAAACTGAATATAACATCTATTATTTGGAATAAATATGTACGGATTTGGTTATAAAGAACATTTTAAGACTATAATTCATGAATTTTTTTTATTAAATTCTAATACATAAAAAATGTTTGGATTTCATTACCCATAATATGGAGTCTCTTCAATAGAATTTCTTACCTGAAAAAAATGAGATTTTCATTTCTATAAAAAAAATATCAATAATATTAATAAATTATTTATACAGTTAAATGATATCTATTAAAATAGATATTACAAAAAATATTCCCTATGTTTTGAGGAAATTATATATAAATATTTATAAAATTAATCAATTTGTTATCAATTTGTTATAAATTAATCTAAGAACTAGTTGATAATAAAAAATTACATTACAAAGAAAACTATTTTATATACAAAAAAACAATTTCATCTCAATAATTTTAACCAAGAACATTTGATAAAAAAAATTGATAAAATTTTTCAATAATATATTAAATCCAATTTTTTTATTGTAAACAAATATATTATATACATATATATATAAGATAAAAATAAATTCAATTTTTTTAATACAAATATATAGTTTTCTAACATTTATTTTTACCTCCATTTAATGGCGCACATATTTTAAATATTCATTTGGAAATGTTAATAATTATTTATTATAAAATATAAAATTCATTTTGAAAATCATAATTTCATGTTTAATTTTGAATAAATTTTCTTCATTTACTAGTAAAATATATTTTTTGAATAACAGTGAAAATAATTTATTTTAATTGAAAACTGAAATTTCGTTAAATGTATTTATATATTTAAATAATATTATATTGGATTTATATTATTTTTAAATAAAAATTAAATCTATTCTTCTGATTTATGTCATTTATGTCCATTTTTTATTGAAATTGGATATAAATACATTTTTAACTTTCACACATTTTAACTTAAAAACTAGTTGTTATCTCCCATCTACGATATTAATTTTAAATATATTTATACAAAATATGTATTTATAATTTGGAAAAAATAATTCTATATTTACTATTAATATTTTTTTTAATTTATTGTAAGATCATATTTCTTTTTTACCAAAAATTTTAATGAAATTAATTTAAATTAAATATTGTGATTAAGGTAAAAAGTTGTGTACATTGTAGTTATGATTTATCATAATGGGACAAATTCCCTAGAAACTATTCCAAATGACACTGTATATCCATATTTCGACCATATACTATTGTTTATATGAATTGGATAATATTGCAGTTACTGATGTATATGTTATGCGAAAATTGTGTTATCTATTTTTTATTAACAATAATACCAATACTCCACTATAAAATGGCACTCACCCCCCCCCCCCACCACCCCACCCCCAACACCAATTCATGACACCACCCAATCTCATTTAATCAATAAAATTATACCCAAATAATCTCCCATATTCCATCATATCATCCTAATATTTTTATTTCTTGATGAAATCCAACCAATGAAGCACTTCAGTGAAATCCAAAAAGAGATACCCAAAGATGAAGTAACATTAATTGACATGAAATTTCATATTTCAAACCTATTCAAACCACTAAATTATTATCATTACAAGCTTATATAATAAAATAAATTTAATAAATAAAATTATTTTCTGTTTTGTAATGTTTACATCCTAAACTGGCACACACTTAAATCAAATGGGATACAAAATCATCAAATTATTGTATGGCGAACTACCGCCTAAAGACTAATCATTTTCATTCTACTCTTACCAACTCTTAAGGTTGGTTTTAGTGATTTAATTAGTAATTTATTTGATATTTATGATTAATTTATGATTCTGTAAATATTATTTTACACATACATTTTTTCATTAAATTTTTTGGGAATATGATAACTTTATTGGTGGAAATGTAGACTACCTCCATCTCAATGTGATATGATTCATTAAAATATTAAAATTAATTTATTAAGGATAGTTTTATTAAAAATATAAAATATATATTATATAAAACATTTAATCAGATCTTAATGTTTATAGATATATTTAATTTAATTACTTTCTGTCCATATGATATGAAATGAGAAACAAAATTCATACATGTGTACGCCTTACTGTCTCAATGAATAGTGTATTCTATTTCATTTATATAGATGTTATTGATTACTATAAATAATTTTGAACTTAATATATATGATATTTTTATCATGTTTTAAATTCTATAAATAAAAAAATAATTATGTAAGAAATATGATCATGAATAACAGGTCTAAACATAAACAAAAAATTAAGCAGTTATTACCTAAAAAAAACATTAAAATGAAATTGTTAATAAATAAGTAATATAAAGTAAAAATAAAATTATATAAGGTATTATATATATAAATATTGTTTTCTATATTTTCATTAAATTTATAATTTTTATACAAATGTATTTAATGGGAATGAAGAAATTTAATACATTAAGTAACACTTTTCTGGTTCAATTTTATATTTTGTGAGATACATCCCATATTCAGCACTCACATATTTTGTGTTCTATATATAAATTTCTATGAAATTTTAAATAATTAATTTTATTTATATAATAATATTAAAGATTTACATTGTTTGTATTACATCAAGGGGATCATTATTGTCACCAACCAAATCTAGTCACCACAGACACTAGAGCCAAACCCAACTTGTTCCAAGCCCTGAAGGGTATTCCCAATTCTGAGGTGCTATAACATTTCACCATGTATCATAAAATGAGAATTGGGGATGATTTACCCGATTTTATAAACATAAAACAAATAATGAATCCAATAAAATTAATTTGGATTCTTCAAACCAAACATTCATTAAAAAAAATAAAAAGTGAATTAAATAGTTGAAAGCAACTCCCCAGGTCTATAAAAAATGTACAAAACCAAAAACATTATCCCAAGAACCGTCATGGGATGGAGCACTACCCTCCATCCATCTCGACAACACTTCACCACCCATGACCTCCTAGAAACCTGAACTATATTCACTAAAAATGATACCAATACCAATCCACAACATAATTGGAATCTTTAAAAACTATTATTAAACCACCAACATGTCTTATAAAAATTCCTCAATTAAAACCACAAAAATTCAAAAATGAAAAATAAACATTTTGCAAAATAACATCCACGAAGTACAATATGATTTTACACATTGAACCCATTAAAAAAAACCATTGCAAGGCCCAAATGATAGTAAGTCATGAAATACAAGAATTGGAATCCACTTTCAACACTAATAAAACACATTCTTGTGTTATAAAATACAACCTAACATTTCCCCAATAGGCAGACTTGAAAAGCACCCAATTCCTGGAAAAAATGAAACTACAAAATTAAACACTTAACCAAATGCATAAAAAATATTTTTCACACCACACACCACAAATTATAAAAATACTAAATTAATAAACCATGCAAGATAATTCATCATAAAATGGTTATACATGTAATCACCGAGCTTTTGAGTCCAAACAATTGAATCATTTTGTGAAACGTCAAACTCACCAAAATGAAGATAAAACGAACCACAACCCATAATATTTCACCACAAATACCCAAAATAAATAGCTATGTATGAACCCTAAATTCTGAACACTATAAATTCATGAACGAGGGAAGAAACCCTAAGGAAAAGGAAAGAAATGAATAGAGAAATAGTTTGCCAAATAATTGATAAACAAAATGACCAAAATACAATAGTGTCTGAATTTCCAAACAACTATAAATGAAAATGAGGATCGAATAAGGCTATTTAGGTCAGGCAGGAAATGGAATGGGATAAAAAAGCAGAAATAGAAAGAGTTATGAAAGGATTAATTTACCTCCTCTAATCTGGGATATTTTTAAAATCCATAATAGATTAGATAAAAATATCTAATCAATTTATCCCCAATTTGAGAGAGAGAATTGGGGTGCACCTTTAGTATGTGAGTTCGGGTGAGAGTTGTAATCTACAAAAAACATAAAAATTTAATGAGATATTAAGGATAAAATACTATTTAAAGCATGAAATGGGCTTTCTGGCTAGACCAACACCTTAAAAAACCACAAATCAAACATTATTATGGATTTATATGAGATCCAAATGGTTATGGTGGATTTAATATAACAAGTTATTCCAATTTGGAAGTGGAAGAAATGGAAATTTTTGAAAAATCATGGTCTTATAAAAGATACTAAATTTAGTTTTAAATTAGGAAATGGGCCCATGGTTTGGTCTAAATTTTGAAAACCGGCAATTTCTACAAAATTACAAGGAAAAACAACATAAAATATCATAGTTGGAAAATAAATAAAAAATAACTTTAGAAGAAGTCATGGATGTGAAAATTATCCCCACCATAATACTATCCCCCCCAGAAACCAAAAATAATGGCAAAATTCAAAACCAAACACAACTGGTAGAACCGAGATTTACTCCTTCACCATGTTCGGCACATCCCTAAAAGGCCATAACACCTATCGTGTTCAATTAAGGAATGAATTATCTCAAAAACAAAAAGTTACATCAATTTCAGGAAATGATCAAGATCATTTTGACTTTATCCCAAAAAAGAAACTCCTAAAACACAATATTATCATGAATAGTGTAATCTAACCAGATGAACAACAACAACGAACAAGGTTACACATAAATTTCATTTACTTAACCATTGGGAACTATCCAATAAAAACACTTACCCCTGAATGATGATGTTAGTTATATAGTTCAGAACAAGACTACCTTCCTCTAGGACAAGACCTTGGACCAATCTGAGTTACTAGTATTTGGAGGGAGAATTGGGCTCCCCACACTGAGAGATAACTTAAATATTCCTGAGACATATTCCTGACACTAACAGGGGAGGCATGAATAGACTCCCTGATTCAAGGGTTAGAATTACATCGAATATTTACAAAAGAAAAAATATAAGAATCATAGTTGGTCTCCCCTATATAAGAACCAACCATCTTAACTGACCATCATTGGATGGTAGAGAAATACATAAAATTTTACAGAGTTGGGATGACCGCCCGGTCAGTCTGCATGGTTTTGGAAACGGTGCACTAACCTTATAGATCCTTCTACCTACATGGTTTTCTAGGGCATGGTCACTAAAAACCATCTGAAAACTATACCCTCAACCATTATATCCAATATTCAATCATTTATCCAAATTACTATTTGAAACAAAACGAGTAAAGTATGAACATAGGCTACAATATTGAAACGAGGTCCTCCCACTTCTACCACCAAACAGGAACAACTGGAACAAGATGACGATGACATAGGTTTAAACTCTTCCTATCATTTATATTGAGTATTGGAATTTGTAAAAGGGTTTGAACGACCTTTGGATATCCCATGACTAAGTGGAAGATTCTCCCTATGTCCTTTAAATGGAGCTCAAATGATTGAAGCATATTTGGCCTCATTATTAGGCATTGGAATCCTCCTGAATGGATCAAATTCTTCTGGTGATACGAACTACAACACCATAATCCCCGATAAGTTTATCGAGGAATAACACATTCCAAAATCACTTTTCCCTTACCCAACATTTCACTGAAACAAGGACTTATAATATGTACACACACCACACCTTGTTTCATCGGGTGAGATATTACAGAAGGGAAGGACGCATATTACCACCTTCCTCTGAAACAATGGATTAAGATGTTTTTCCAAGGGACACATAGTCCCAACATAATAGAAACTATCATATGAATGAACAAAAATCAACATTACAGTCAAATGTGAACATGACATTGCAAGGTGTCATCGAACATGACCTTTGCGACTGATATAAACAATACATGGAACACGAACATATGCCAAGCCCCAAAACAATACACACATCGAGAAAGTGACAACAATAGCCTATAATGACAAGATTCCCAAGACTGTTGGTTTGACTTGAACACCTACTAAAAAAAACTATGAAGTACCAAGATGCCCTCTTAGAATCCATCAATACACTCATCCACACTAACAACCCTTGACAACATTCACCAGCAATGAATCATGAAACTATTGAAACAATGTCTCTTTCAGCCTTTCATGAGAACTATCCTTCTACAAGTGGATATAAAAAATAAATAAAAAGAATTTTTTTATACTCAATAAAAAAATACCGATAAAATTTTCCTTATATTTCTCAACTAGAGTTTTTTCCAACGGAGAAATAATGCGGGTTGCACTTCAATTATGCATTAACAATTAATGGGGTGTACCTTATCTAACAACAATACCCAAGGACCCAACCATGCTAGTACATTATTCAAAACATGCTACAAAATATATGTAAACACATTATGGGAGGCACCATAAATGTGTCCCTAAACATATCTTGGAAGAGACTACTAACTGGTCCTTATACCCAGTATACAGAACAAACTCAAATCCAAAACACGGGTTGAATAATAGGGGTTCTTGGACTCAAAACATCATATATATATATAACTACATTCTCCAAAAAAAACATATAACATAATGTATCACAAATAATTGATAAATACATCATGTTTTTCTTTCAAAATATTTCTAGGAAAACAACTGGTTCAGCGGTAAGGGTATCCACCAATGGTACCCCAAGGGCCTCACACATGCATGTTTCTGTGCCACACCGGGAACCCTCTTTATATACATCATGGCACTCATACAGTCTTGCCATAAATCAACTATCATCCCATTTAACCCCATGCATTTTGTAGAGACACAAAGCATAACGTACATGGACATTACATTACTTTTGCGGTATACTTAGTATATAACAAAAACACACACACAAGGATCGTAATACTTTAGTGTCTTTGGAAACTCAGAATATAATCTTCTAATCGTGGTGAATGATCTTCAACATCTCCCATAAAGATCTTCTTTTTTTACCTAAAACCTTTCTTTATATCCTGGGGAAAAGAAAACATAAAAGGGTGAGATCAAATTCTCAGTAAGGGTAATCAAAAGAAATATCAATCACATCATATTCATAAGAACATAACATTTTGGAAAACGTAAACTGCAAAACAGATCATAATATCATAACATGGGATAAATCATAGTAGTGAAATGTAATCACAATAATCATAACATAAAACATTAAACTGTGTGTCATACACACATAATCATAGAGAATCATTTTTGTTAGTCAAGACTCATTGACAATACTATCTTAGTGGACAAGGTCCCTTTCTGAACTGAGTCACCCTCGTTTCAGTACTGTTTCACTGAACCGGTATAACCTACAATTCCAGCCATGTCTATCTCATGTGATATAAAATCATTACCCAATGCATTGGAGGGAGATATATGTCCCACCCATCTAATAATGATACCATTCTTATGTGTGCCACAAAATCATAAACCATACATCATAGCATAACCCATGTTATAAAAATGGGATTCTTAAACAACATGACATCATAAAACAATTCATATAAGATAAAGGAATTCATAAAAATATTTCTATCACAACATAATCAAATCCATGTAATAATAGGGATAGAAACAGAACCCTTTATTATCTTAGATGGAAAATAATTTTGATCAAACACTTGAACTTCATTCTTGAAGAAAATATCCTTTCTAATTCCAAAACATTTTCCGTTCTTAACATGTCTTACAATTTTAAACTAAAATAAATTGATTAAAAATAAACTTGAAAACTTTTAAAGTAATATTCTTGGAAATAATGTTTTAAAAATCCATTCATGCTGTATATGTTAAAAAAACATTCTTCTTACATTTTTCGGAAAAGTCAAAAAAGACCTCGTACGAAAAACGATAAAAGATTCCTTTTATATCTTTTACTAAATACTCACCGAAAGGTAAAATTGGATTTAAACAATTTTAGTTGAATGGAAATAATATTACATATTGAGGAAACATGTATGTTGATGATAAAATACACCCCAGTAAATACCAATGTATAAATAATCTCGGATAAAAATGAGATTGTGATATTGCCCTTACCTTAGGTCCGATTTGCTTCGTAAGTGTCCAAACCTCATGTATAATGATTTAAATAATGTCATTGACTTATTACAGAATCATACTCATTGTTATTATATCATATATGGTTCACTTATGAATTTATATTACCCTTTCTTTTGTAAATTCCATGTTATAGAGCATTTTGGGTAAAATTGTTTCATTTGTCGTCCGTGTTTTGACTTGTAATTATTCATATGATTACATAGATCATGATTACATAATTCCAGAATATAAAACATTATTTATATATAATATATATTCAGAATATACATATATATAATAAATCAGTAAATGGAAAGAAATACACAGTTCATGGAGACGGTAGGCCGTACGTACGCATGAACGCTGTTTTCGTTTCCTTATTTAGTTGAATGGAATTAAGTAGATGACATACATATATATTCACATAAATACAGTATCATTATTATGTCTTATATTTCATGATTACTTATTATATTTACTTTATAATCATTCATGAATGGATAAAGTGGAGAATGAATCACACCGCGTCTTGGAGACGGTAGTCTGTACGTACGCACGAGGGTTGATATCATTCTCATGATTGTGGGACTATATTGGAGTGTATGTATAAAATTTCAGAATCAATATCACTTTAAAATAATCATATATAGTTATTATTTACACCATCATACCCATCCAAGTAAGGTGTTGGTGGAAAAGCAGATTACACCACGACGTGGAGACGGTATTCCGTACGTACGCACGCGCGGTGATTTCCTTTTTCCGTAGGATGGATATAAGTTTTATTAGAGTTGTTTCATATTTATAATAAAATATCAGTATATGAGTGATACTGATGTTATTACTTCATAATGAAACAACCTTAGAAGAAGAAGTGGAAGAAGAAATAAAGGTGAAAGAATCAGTAACGGAAATTACCTCTTCTTTAATGCGCCTCTTTGAGACCTCCTCTTAGGGCACTAAAATTGGTCTTTGAGGAAGACCAGAACCTCTAGGATGTTTCTAGGGAAGTGGAGAAGAGAATGTGGCAGGGGTTGGCCGAGCTTGAAGGATTAATGTTGTGTGAGGAAGAGAGGGAGGAGGTGCCCTATTACAAGGGAGGGGAGGGGTACCTTTGAAATAACTAAAAATAATATTTTATTATAAAGTCAAGTTCGGTTTAAAATAGCTCCAAATTGATATATTTCGAAGCTAAGGTGGGGATGTGTCGAAATACTCTCATACAATAGAATTTAGACAAGTTTAGGTTCCAATTTTAACCTTATCATTTAGATTTAACATTAAGTTAAATAATTTTACTTTTACCATGTCTTCTTGTGTTCTTATACTATAAGGTTAATAAACATACTATATAAAGCCAAAAGAACCCCAAGTTGTTTATTATCAATATACATAACCTTATCTAGGTCATTTTTCCGAACCATAGATTTTTAGGAATTAAATAACAATTAATAATATAATATTTGTATTAGAAACTAATTTATGTCAATTTTGACACTATTTGGTACATGATTTTTATGAAATTCATAACAGAATGATAAGTTCAAAACAAGTTACTTATATCAACAATAACATGTCATATTAAAGTTGAAAATTTATTTAGTACATAAAAAATATAAATTATATTTATTTGGGTATTTATATCCTCAATTATGTCAATATTTCATTAATAACATAATTACTGCATCATCATTGTGTCATAAATAAATTAAATTATTTGATGTCTAAAAATTGCAAATAAAATACAATTATGTAGGAAAGGTTTTTAGCTTTCTAATGAATATTTATAGTCTAATTTATCTTATGTATAACCCCATAATAAAAATATTTACTTATTAAACATTGATTTTAACTATTTTAACCCTTCTTTAAATAATTAAATAATAAATGTCCTAATCTAATCCAAGTGGGTCTAAATGGTCATATTTTATTTCTAAGATTGTTCTTTGTCGAATTAAACTTGTCCAATAGAATTAGGTCATGTGTTAGGGTAATAATAATATCATTTTTACCCTTAATTACCCTATTTACTTTTAACCGTGGTTAAAAAATGTAAACAGTTACTATTCACCAAAAAATTATTTTCATCTCATTGAACTACATTTTACTTACTGACATCAACCGTGTCTCTCAGATTTTCGAAATTCCACTCACAGAAGCGGTAAAATTATGTTTTATGAAAAATTCAGTTTTTTTAACTACCACTTAGTGGTTTCACTATTCATCAAAAATTGAAAGTTTTCAGAAAAATACAAAAAATTGAGCCTAAGCTATATTTGATATTATGAACTCAAAAATGATGTATATTTTACCAAATTCAAAACATATCAGTTACATTAACTAATTTAAAAATTAATTCTCGTCGTCAAAACAAATAGCATGTTTTTAAGAGATAATAACTATAAAAAGATTGACACTTGTTTATAACTGTTTTAAATGTGAAATTACATCCAATGACCAAAATTGTATTAAATTGTAAAAATATATTCTAAATATACTTTAAAACCACTCAAATTAATAATTTATCAGTATTAATTATTTCGATTAAAAAATATGTTTTTAATTAAAATTTAGTAATTTTCAATATTCATCAGAATATGAAAGTTATCCGAAAAGTACCAAAATTCCACCTTAGGCTAAATTCAATACTCCGAATCCAAAAATAAATTCCATTTTCAAAATTAAATTTATGAAATTTCAAAAAGTGGTTATTACTATTCATAACGGCTAGTTTTAATAATATTTTAATAGCATATCGTTGTTTAGTGAAACTCGGTATTGCGTACAACACACGCTATCGTGGAAGGTCGCGATTGCATGTAATGCAAGGAAATTCAAGGATGCGTGTTGTGCAAGCTCCTTTTGGTGTAGAATACAACACAAGACATTAATGAAATTAAAAAGAATATTTTTCATAAAATCTCGGGGTGTTACATTCTACCCCCCTTAAAATGAATTTCGCCCTCGAAATTCGTTGGGGATATAAATGGTTTGCTACTTGAAAATTTCTTTAATAGAAACCCACATCGTAAAAAGGAATAAAAAACCCAATCTTTAAAAACAAAAGTATGAAACGTAATGGTTACCCAAATAAACTAATCAATGGGTTTCCACATAGGTGAAAATATGGATATGGAAGAGAAATCTACCATCATGTTCTGATGGAGAGTGGTAGAGAACATGGCTATGGAAAAGCCAGCAATCACAAAGCCATAAATTTGTGACGATCTAAGGTACCGTCTGATTCATCAGATATAAGAGAACTAGGACAACATTATTGGTTTTCAAGATTATTTTGGAATTAGAAGAAATACTTTCGTGATTTTGGTATAGTCTCACCGTTTGTCGTTCTTTGGACAATTTCCCCTTCATCTCTTAAAGAAATGAAGTTTAATTTTTCATTCATGATGTGTTAGCAGATCATGTGATAGATGATGGGTCATTCCATCTGTCTCAAACAAAAGGTTAGAAAAAAATACATAAGTCCATCTATAGTGATATTAATCCTACATAGTTCCTAAAATGAAAATATACTTCATATATCATACTGCTTAATATAATAAAACTAGTTTCCACTAAACAGGGACTTCCTGTAGGCCAGTGGTAGGTGATAAAGGCCAGTCGCACTTCGGTTGTGGGTTTGATTCCCACAGCCTTTTCCGACGCGATGGGATGTCGCCCGTCCTGTAGGTTGTCCTTTTTCTATAACTATATTACTATAACATCCCATCAATAATATCGAAAAAACTTCTATCCTTAAACAATACTAACTTATGTGCAACATAATCCATTCCAATCTTTAGGCTTGTCCATAATACTGTAGTCCACTCTCATAATATAGTGAAAATGATTACCAGATATTTAATATCATCGTTGATCCCCATATATCATAAGATATGTCTTGTTGGTCACATTCCAAACATTCAAAGGCCTTAATCATGTATTCTCTTGAATACCCATTGAACCTTAGTGAAAACATGAGTGCTGTCAAAAGATAACTCTTTCCACATACCAAAATCCTCAAAATTCTATATACATAGTCCCTATATCAATCATGATCTCATGAATACTATCAAACATTTAATTTTCTCCTTATCCCTTCATTATGCGCATATCATCTACATTCCAAAAATATCTGAATAATCTTTCATGGATACTGCTACCATTAATCAGACACATTCAAAACTCAAGGAAATAAAACAATGTAACAATCCTTAGATGTCCTTTTATTCCATAGTAACATGAGATTACTTATACAACATTACACATGATAAACATGTAATCATTCCACTACATTCTTAAACCATTGACCGAGCTTCAACAATTCTATCATCTCACATATCATTTGTAGTCTCTTCATCATCATCCACATAAATACTAACCATACGACCATACTGATTCTCTTCATGAGACTTTACCTTAGGGCATTGGATTGCATAATGCCCATTCATTCCACATTTAAAACATTTAACCATTGGTGATCTCGTAGCAATACCATTATCCTCATCCATGGTGTTAACTGAACCTTTTCCTTTGCACTTACTGGCTTTGTGTCCTTTTCCACACCCAAAGCATCTTCCAGTTCCTTTGAAACATTCTCTTTGATGCCTCTTCCCACATGATTTACATAGGGGAAAATGAACTTTATTTCCTCTATGATCATCATGAAACTCCATCGTTCTCTTATTAGCCGAGTCCGGAAATTTACCAAATTTTACTTTATTGATCATATTATGAGATTGCTGTTTCGGAATAATAATGATGTTTGGACTTCCAAATCCCATTTCATTTGGTTGCTCATCATTCCATTGTCCATCATATCCTCCATTATCGTGAATCATCTTGTTTCCAGCCATTTTCTAAAACCCAAAAAGAATAGTGTGAGAGACAAAAATCATTCTAGGTAAAACAACATAGTAAAGGGGGAGCACCCTCAATATCTATCATCTTAGGTTAAATTATAATATCATTACCGTAGTTCTAGGACTATATCCTATACGTATACTTATCCATAGGGACATCCCTAGACATACCTTAGAAATATCTCTAGGGATCTCACTAACGTTTTCGCATCCTAGTTTCCAAAGGTTAACTAAACCTTTCCTCTGATACCAACTGTAGAGACCTGAAGCTTAACGTACATGGACATTACATTACTTTTTCGGAATACTTAGTACATAACAAAAACACACACACAAGGATCGTAATAGTTTAGTGTCTTTGGAAACTCGGAATATAATCTTCTAATCGTGGTGAACGATCTTCAACATCTCCCATAAAGATCTTCTTTTTTTACCTAAAACCTTTCTTTATATCTTGGGGAAAAGAAAAGATAAAAGGGTGAGCTCAAATTCTCAGTTAGGGTAAACAAATTAAATATCAATCACATCATATTCATAAGAACATAACATTTTGGAAATCTTAACCTGCAAAACAGATCATAATATCATAACATGGGATAAATCATAGTAGTGAAATGTAATCCCAATAATCATAACATAAAACATTAAACTTTGTGTCATACACACATAATCAAATAGAATAATTTCTCGTTAGTCAAGACTCATTGCCAATACTATCTTAGTGGACGAGGTCCCTTTCTGAACCGAGTCACCCGCGTTTCAGTACTGTTTCACTGAACCGGTATAACCTACCATTCCAGCCATGTCTATCTCATGAGATATAAAATCCTTACCCAATGCATTGTATGGAGATATAGGTCCCAACCATCTCATAATGATACCATTATTATAGGTTCCATAAAATCATAAACCATACATCATTGCATAACCCATGTAATAAAAATGGGATTCTTAAAAACATGACATCATAAAACAATTCATATAAGATAAAGGAATTAATAAAAATATTTCTATCACAACATAATCAAATCCATGTAACAATAGGGATAGAAACAAAACCCTTTATTATCTTATATGGAAAATAATTTTGATAAAACACTTGAACTTTATTCTTGAGGAAAATATCCTTTCTACTTCAAAAACATATTCCTTTCTTAACATGTCTTACAATTTTAAACTAAAATAATTTGATTAAAGATAAACTTGATAACATGTAAATGAAGCTTCTTGGAAATAATGTTTTAAAAATCCATTCATGCCGTATAAGTTAAAAAAACATTCTTCGTACTTTTTCGGAAAAGTCAAAAAATACCTCGTACGAAAAATGAAAAAAGATTCATTTTATATCTTTTACTAAAAACTCACCGAAGGGTAAAATTGGATTTAAAAAATTGTAGGTGAATGGAAATAATATTACATATTTAGGAAACATGGAGTTTGATGATAAAATACACCCAATAAATACCAAATTATAAACAATATCGGATAAAATTGAGATTGTGATATTTCCCTTACCTTAGGTCTGATTTGCTTCGTAAGTGTCCAACCCTACTGTATAATGATTTAAATAATGTCATTGACTTATTCTAGAATCATAATAATTGTTATTATATCATATATGGTTCACTTATGACTTTATATTAACCGTTCTTTTGTAAATTCAATGTTACAGAGCGTTTTGGGTAAAATTGTTTCATTTGTCGTCCGTGTTTTGACTTGTAATTATTCATATGATTACTTAGATCATGATTACTTAATTCCAGAATATAAAACATGATTTATATATAATATATATTCAGAATATATATATATATATATATTAAATCAGTAAATGGAATGAAATACACTGTTCATGGAGACGGTAGGCCGTACGTACGCATGAACGCTATTTTCGTTTCCTTATTGAGTTGAATGGAATTAATTAGATGACATAAATATATATTCACATAAATCCAATATCATTATTATGTCATATATTTAATGATTACATATTATAATTACTTTATAATCATTCATGAATGGTTAAAGTGGAGAATGAATCTCATCGCGTCGTGGAGACGGTAGTCCCTACGTACGCATGAGCGATGATATCATTCTCATGATCGTGAGACTGTATTGGAGTGTATGTATACTATTTCAGAATCAATATAGCTTTAAAATAATCATATATAGTTATTATTTACACCATTATACCCATCCAAGTAAGGTCTTGGTGGAAAAGCAGTTTACACCACAGCGTGGAGACGGTATTCCATACGTACGTACGCGTGGTGATTTCCTTTTTCCGTAGGATTGATAGAAGATTAATTGGAGTTGTTTCATATTTATAATAACATATCAGTATATGAGTGATACTGATGTTATTACATCATAATGAAACAACCTTAGAAGAAGAAGTGGAAGAAGAAATAAAGGTGAAAGAATCGGTAACGGAAATTGCCTCTTCTTTAAAGAGCCTCTTTGAGACCTCCTCTTAGGGCACTAAAATTTGACTTTGTGGAAGACCAGAACCTCTAGGATTTTTCTAGGGAAGTGGATAAGAGAATTTTTCATGGGTTGGGCGAGCTTGAAGGCTCAATGTTGTGTGAGGAAGAGAGGGAGGAGGTGCCCTTTTATAAGGGAGGAGAGGGGTACCTTTGGAATAACTAAAAATATTATTTTATTATAAAGTCAAGATCGGTTTTAAATAGCTCCAAATTGATATATTTCTAAGCTAAGGTGGGTATGGGTCGAAATAATCTCATCCAATAGAATTTCGACAAGTTTAGGTTCCTATTTTATCCTTATCATTTATATTTAACATTAAGTTAAATAATTTTACTTTTAACATGTCTTCTTGTGTTCTTATACTATAAGGTTAATAAACTTACTATATCAAGCCAAACGAACCCCAAGTTTTTTATTATTAATATATATAACCTTATCTATGTCATTTGGCCGATCCTTAGATTTTTAGGAATTGAATAACAATTAATAATATAATATTTGTTTTAAAAACTAATTTATGTCAATTTTGACACTATTTGGTACATGATTTTTATGAAATTCATAACATAATGATAAGTTCAAACCAAGTTACTTATATCAACAATAACATGACATATTAACGTAGAAAATTTATTTAGTTCATGAAAAATCTCAAATTATATTTATTTGGGTATTTATAAAATCAATTATGTCAATATTTCATTAATAAGATAATTACTGCATCATCGTTGTGTCATAAATAAATTATATTAATTAATGTCTAAAAATTACAAATAAAATACCATTATGTATTAAATCTTTTTAGCTATCTAATGAATATTTATAGTCCAATTTATCATATGAATAACCCTATAATAAAAATAATTTACTTATTAAACTTTGATTTTAACTATTTTAACCCTTCTTTAAATAAATTAATAATAAATGTCCTAATCTAATCCAAGTGGGAATAAATGGTCATAGTTTACTTCTAAGGTTGTTTTCGGTCAAATTAAATTTTTCCAATAGAATTAGGACATGTGTTAGGGTAAAAATAATATCATTTTTACCATTAATTATCCTATTTACTTTTAACCGTGGTAAAAAAAGTAAAAAGATACTATTCACCAAAAAATTATTTTCATCTTATTGAACCACATTTTACGTACTGACATCAACCGTGTCTCTCGGATTTTCTAAATTCCATTCACAGAAGCGATAAAATTAAGTTTTATGAAAAATTTAGTTTTTTTAACTACCACTTAGTGGTTTCACTATTCATCAAAAATTGAAAGTTTTCAGAAAAATACCAAAAATTAGGCCTAAGTTATATTTTTTATTATGAACTCAAAAATGATGTCTATTTTACCAAATTCAAAAATATCAGTTACATTAACTAATTTAAAAATTAATTTCCGTCGTCCAATCAAATAGCGTGTTTTTAAGAGATAATAACTATCAAAAGATTGACACTTGTTTATAACTGTTTTAAATGTGAAATTACATCCAATGACCAACATTGTATTAAATTGTAAAAATATATTCTAAATATTCTTTAAAACCACTGAAATTAATAATTTATCACTATTAATTATTTTGATTAAAAAAGTTGTTTTTAATTAAAATTTAGTAATTTTCACTATTCATCAGAATATGAAAGTTATCCGAAAAGTACCAAAATTTCACCTTAGGCTAAATTCGATACTCCAAATCCAAAAATAAAGTCCATTTTGAAAAATAAAATTTCAAAAATTTCAAAAAGTGGTTATTACTATTCATAACGGCTTGTTTTAATAATATTTTAATAGCATATAGTTGTTTAGTGAAACTCAGTATTGCGTACAACACACGGTATCGTGGAAGGTCGCGATTGTGTGTAATGCAAGGAAAGTCAAGGATGCGTGTTGTGAAAGCTCTTTTTGGTGTAGCGTACAACACAAGACATTAATGAAATTAAAAAAAATATTTTTCATAAAATCTCGGGGTGTTACACATTTGGTCTCTCTTGGAAATACCAAAGGCTAAATAATTAATTCTTTAAACTTTTGAAAACAAAAATGGTCAAACAACACATCCTTTTATCAAAACCGCTAACCACGGGATCAAAATCCCAATTCCCATTATAAACATATTCATAGAAAGACATCCATTTAGATAATAACACACTATCAGGTCATTCACATCAATTTCAAAACATCTTATCCCATTAAAACACCATGTTATTGTTAATAAAACTCTATTAGAAACAAATTTTCGAAACCCACTTCAATATAGTTCCTTCTATCAAAATAGGTGTAAGCACACCATTTTCCATTTAATAACAATTCAGAAAATTATGTTCCAAATTTTTATAAATCAAACCATTCCCTCCTTATTTGAAAATAATTTCCCAAAAAAGTTACACGTCTTTAAACAAAGTCACATTAAAACCAATTATCCAAAAATTCAAAACTATGGACCACCAGAAAATGCAAATAGAAACTACTTTCAGTGTCCATCTTAGACATATGGTTGGTTGTCATATTCCAATCAATTCACCATCATAGAGAGTGATCTATGGAATATCCCTGGCTCCACATGGATTTCCAGGCCCTACTAGCTCACTACGACCCTCACCACAACTCTCTTTTCCTTTCCCCAAATCATCACCAAACAAAGAAAACGAAAGGACTAAGATAAGAACTGAATTTCCCTAGAATCATGAATCACATACTGAGGTGTTTTGATTAAGAAAACGAACCAAAACTACAATATCGTGTTCTGATATTCATCAATCCAGAATATCAAAAATATTCCCAAAATAACTTTACCCAAAGTGTTAACCTGGACCTTCGATTGATATCATTTTTTTATGAACCAAATCATGATGCCACAAAAACATGTGCAAAACTCATCCCATGACAAGGCATGAATGGTTTTTCCAATCACCATGGGATTGAAAAATCTCTGGGGTGTCGTTAAATTAGATTTGGGAATGATTTACTAGAGTTTATATACATAAAACAACAAATGAATCCAATAAAATGAATCTTGATTTTTCAAAACAAACAATCCTTCAAAAAAATTAAAACTGAATTACATAGTTTAAAAAAACTCACCATGTCTATAAAAAATGTAAAAAACTAAAAATAAATACCCCAAGAACCCTCAATTCAAGGGGAACCACCCTAAATCCTTCTTCACAATACTTCACAACTACGAGTTAACTAGAAAACCGAACCAGAAAAACTAAAAACTGTACCCAACCTATGATGACAAAAACAACCAACTGTACTATAAACCAAGGTTGTTAGAAGGTTTCGATTAAATTCCATGTAGGATACCACCACTAAGATATTACATGCGATAAAAATTCAAAAGAAAAAAATCATTTCATGTACTCATAAACATGAAATGATAGATACAATTTCAAAAAGATGAAACTTAAAAATCAGAAAAGAATTCAAGTGGGATATAACTAAGAATAAAAACTTATAAAATAAATATCAACACTACTGAATATTACATCCAACCATACCATAATTCAATAGTAAGCACAATGTAACTAATGAGAACATGAAATAAAAATGAACCCCTAGGCACTTGCTCGTTGTGGGTCCCAGGTACGTCGTATCTCAGTGAGAGTAACTTTCACAATATCAGTTATTGTCAATGATCTACAATATGGGAATTTAAACTAACCTGGTGGTCCCCAATCATCATCATAATATATTAGTTAGTTTTTTTTTGATTTTTTTATTCTAAATGAATCTGACAAAAACCCCCACAGATTCACTAGCATACTAGTACACGTCCACCCACCTAGATACCCGAGTTTCCCCTTATGATCAAACAAGTTCCATAGGTTAATTAATACGCATTTCACATGAAAATATAATTTATATATAACAACTTCATAAAACATCACACCGGTACATCACACAAGTCAAAGAATCCAATTTTACTTCAAATACATTTTGAAATCACACTCAAACAAAAAATAGCTCACAACACTTTTCACATTTCTTCAAAACATTGAAAAATACATTAAACATTTTATAAACCCATTCCAAGACATTATAAATCACATAAATTCCCACTAAAATATCATATAATACTTCATTCATTAACAAAATTTATATTGAAAAAGACAATCACACAATAGATCCCACAACCATGTTTCCCAACATTCTTTCCATTTGAAAAAACATTTCAGAACATTATAAAACATTCTAAAAAAATATTTTACTTATTAAATAACCTTCATCACCTTTAAAATACCACTATTAGGTGAAAAATACCAACAAATTGTTCATATATAAACCTTTTCCCACAATTTTTAACCAAACAAGACGTTCACAATTTTTAAAAAACAAACCCGTGTGGTGTTACAATGCTTCGCAGAAAAATCCCCTTTCAAATCCCGAATTCATTTACAATTTCATACCAAAAAAGTCCATAATAAATTATCAAACCTAATAACATTTATTAAATAACCCCCAGGTGATTTAAAAATTCTTCAATTAACACCCCAAAAGTAACACATGAAAAAAAAACGTTTTGAAAAATAACATTCAAGAAGTAAAACATGGTTTTAAATGTTCAACTCATTAAAATAACAAATCTCAAGGACCACATAAAAATAATTAATTTAAAAACATAATCAAAATCCCATTTCAACACTAATTAATTACTTTAAATTGTTATAAAATACACCCAAATAATTCACCTAGATCCACAAATGAAAAACACCCAATTCCAAGAAAAAATGAAACTACAAAATTAAAAGCTTAACCAAATGCATCAAAAATAGGATTTTCACCACAAAAAATAGATTATAAACATACAAAATTAATAAACCAAGAAATATAACTCATCATAAAACGATTATACCATGAATCACCTTCCTTTTGAGTCCAAACCCTTGAATCGTGGTGCGAAACCTCAACCACACATCCACTGCACCACAAAAGAGTGAAAACGAACCCTAAACCATAATATTTCTCCAATACATCCACAAAAAATAAACTAGGTATGAAATATATATGCTGGACATTCTATAAATTCATAAAGGATGGATGAAACCCTTAGTAGAAGGAAGAAAATGATAATACAAACACTTACTAAAATAAATCGTGACGAAAACCACCCTAATACAACAATATCTGAATTTACAAACAACCATAAATGGAATTGATGTTCAAATAACTATTATTAGGTCATGTAGAAACTATAATGGGTGAAAAAGTGTAAAATTTTAAGGAGTTAAAAAATGATCAATTTAAGTCTTCAAATATAAGAGAATAGTGAAATCCATAGAAGTTTCGACCAAATTCACAGTTCAATTGATCCCCAAATTGGGGGAGGAGAGAATGGGGGGAGCCTATGGTATGTGGGATCGGGTGAGAGTTTGAATCACTACGAAAATTGTATTCTATATAAATGAATTAAAAAAATATTTAAAGTAGGAAATGAGGTTTTGGGTTGGCCCAAATACTTTACAAAAAATCCAATTCCATCATTATTGTTCATGAATATGAGATCCAAAGGAATATATTGGTTTAAATATATTATGTTATCAAAATTTTGAAGTGTAATGGTTGTGAAATGTTGAAAATGAAGAAGTTATAAAAGAAACAAAGTTTATTTTTTAATCTTGTAATGGGCTCACGGTTTTGCCCAAATTTTGAAAACATGCAATTTATACTAAATTGAATCGAAAACCCTAATAACAATGTAGGGATGTAAATTAAATGAAAAATTCCATTCAAATAAGCCATGGATGTTCCAATTATTCAATAATTATTCATGTGGTAAGGTGATTTCTGGGCTCACTTTTATTTCAGTTAGACATATGCCTTATTCGCCCCTCAATTTTTTTTGTGGGGTATATAATTTACATGATAAGAATATATTATTATCATCCATATATTTATTTATATTTACTTATCCTTTTTATATGTTTTATTTCATGATGTTTATAGTTCAAATGATACCAAATTATTATGGTAAATTTGACCCTATTTTTCGTCATTGACACTCATGTTTTGTTATGAACCTACATTATTTTATGAGGTGTATATAGTACAAATTGACATTTTATATCATGAATATTATAATTTTCCACAAATATTAATATTCACATGATTTAATTCTATTACGGGGATTAATATTCAGCGCTTCCAATGTGGTAAGAGATAATTTCTATAATCTCATCGTTAATCGATATTTTTTACGATTATTATTACATTAATGAAATATTATGATACATCTCTCAAAAAATAACATTATTTTTATAATCCTCAAGTTATACATGTCATATTTATGTAAGGGTACCATTTCACACTATCTATAAATTAATATGATTAAGAAGTTTTTTAAAATAATATGATTGTATCAGTATCTTCATTTAAAAATATGTGTACTTTTGGAACCATATTTTCAAAATATATGTTAAAAATGTTATAATATTCTCCTTTGATATTAAAAATAATTTTATCCCATTTTTTAACATTTAAAAAATGATTGTTAGATATTAATTTTCATGTCATTTTCGGATTGTTCCACATTTCTAAACCTGTTACATTGTTAAACAAATGTTTGATATATATTAGTTTATCGGCTATAATGAACATAATTTTATTAGGAATACATTATAAATTTTCATTGAATAATTGTTTATGAAAAAAAAATGTTCGTAAAATTATGAGAATTGTTTATTTTAAAAGTGTTTTTCAATGAAAATTGTTCTTTAAAATGTGTTATGTTCAAGAAGTGTTTGAAATGATTCTCCAATATTCATTTATAGTTATTCAAATACATTTTAAATTTAAAATGTTTTAAAAATTATATATTATTTAAATATATTTTTCATAGGGAAATGCATATTATTTCAAAAAAATTATTTAAATTATATTTAATTCTTACTTCATATGTTTTAAATGTGGTTTCCAATGTAAATAATTTTTGAATATAATTTATGTCTTAAAAAATTATTTTCAATGTTTTTTATTTTCCTTAATAATTTCTCCAAGTGATATTTAAAATTACATCTCGATCTAAGATGAAATTTTTTGATATATAATACTCTTTACTAGGGATATGATACAATGACACCATTTTTATTCATTCCTTGTTTGGTTTATGTTTAAGATGATAAGTTGTTCATGAAACTTGTTTCATATACATGGGTTATACAATGATAAATCTCCAATTAATGAAACATCCATTAATGGGTTATGATATGAAGAAATTTTTCTAATCATATAGCTTTTTCATATGATAATATATGATAATTTTTTTATTATTACTGTTTGATTACATGGGTTATGAAATGATGCTTATGAACCCCATTTATTTTTATGGGTCATGATATGAGGATTTTTTATGATATTTTGGAACAATTATGGACGATTTCATTATTTGATGGGTGGGGACTATATATCCCACCAATGAATTTAGTAAATAGTTATCTCTCATCAGGTAATTATTAGGAAATAGAATATGGCCTTGATCCACAATGGGAAAATTATGTGTCCAAATCAAAAAATGGGATACAAGTGCGTCCTAATCCACAATATGAAATATGTGTGTCCTGATCCAAATAAGAAAACAACTATTCCATGATCCACAAATGGGAAAGAGTTATTCCTAATCCATAATGGGAAACATGTGTTTCCGAATCCACAATGGGAAAGAAGTGTTTCATGATCCATTATGTTTATAGTATGGGGAGTTAATGTCAACTATTTTTATCTTTTTCAATATCCTAATTAAAATTTTTTAATTTTATGTGTGGACCTAGTTTCATGCCCATATATTATGCGAGGGCATGCTTTCATTTTCTTAACATAATGAGTGATCTTTTGTGAACATATACATTATTAAAAAAAATTTATATAATTTTATGCCAAAAAAATATTTCATATGTGTATAATATTCTACTATAGTTCATGTTCTTGATTACCTTATGATTCATGTATTTTGAACTGAAACATTTATAACATTCCACATGTTTACCATATATGAAAGACTTGGTATGAACCATTTATGATATGTTCAAGATCAAACAACCTTATTATTATCTTATAATCTACTATGATCATAGATAGATATATATATTCGGTTCACTATTATTGAGAATCTTCTCTGACACTTTATTATGTTTCATATACCCATGTTATGAATATTTATTTTATGTTGAAATTGTAATGAGATATATTGTTACTAGAGACATTAAAGATCAATCACCATATTCAATAAACGTGTTACATATTTCCAACATCACTAAACTATTATGGTTCTCATTCTATTTTTGTAAAATGTAATGAATAAAAAACAATTCCATATCCATGTATGTTAATCCATGGGTCACTATATAGTATCCACACAATTCAGGGGGTGTTAAGAATATCAAAACCCCACTTTCCCTTCCCACACAAGCTTATTTCTAACTATCATGAACATCATCGGTAGTGTCTCATTCAATATAGGCTTACTAGAAGTATTGGTGAGTATCATGATATAAATTTGACTACTTTTCCACGCATCCCCTCTTATCATGGAGATGGTGACCACTAGCGGTGTAGGGACTATCGAAATGTGGTTGTACCAGCTGTCCATTCGAGGTGGGGTACATATGGTGGGGGTGTAATCTATGATCCATACTACACCAAAAATATTCTAAAACAAATTATTATTCATCTAGTGGATGATTCAAAATTTGTAAATATGGGTGTGACATGAATTCTGACCCCCAGTCCTCTAACAGATTTGGATAATACAACTTTAACTATAATTTATGGTTTACCCAGGATTACATTTAATGATGGAAAGAGCATGTAATAGGGAGATATGTTGAGGTAGCGAACTACTCATGCTAGTTATAGAAATTTCCCACAACCACATTGATAAGGGTGACTAGTGGTTGGGGAATACTCTAGAGGCAGATATGGAATGGTGGAGTGAGTAGCAGTTGTAGACACAGTTGTTCAAAGACATGAATTGGTGGGATCCATGGGTATGGGAGTAGTGATATGCATGACTTACTATCTTTAGCAGTTGTTCATGGAAGGTGGACCCTTTGGTCTAGTAATAGGGGTGCATGATCAGGGGGGAGGGAAGATGCTACATAATAAAAACATTCCCTGTAATGCTAGATTTTTTTTTTCTTTGGTTAGTTGGGGACTCCACAAGAAGATCACCACTACTTAGGGTGTCTGGTATTATCTCATCACTATTGGGATATTCATCATTGGTTGTGGTCACGTATGGGTAGGCCTCCATTTTCACCACACAAATGTGAATAAATACTTTGTGGATCTAGTATACCTTGTATATTCTCATGGAGTAGTATGTCCTTTAACCCACTAGGTTATGGTGATACTAGAAATTTCTTCTCATCAGTATCTCCCAGTAGTTGAGTTATCTAAGTGAATAAATCTTACGTAGTGTTTGAGTGAGGAATAATGGTTTTTTGATTCATATTGGGACTCCCCCATAGAAGATGGACCTATCATCAGTTAGGTAAATCTTATAAAGTTATATATTTTTTACAATACCAAAAATATATAAATATTATCTACTTCCCATTTTCATGTACAATAATCGAATAGTGTGGAAATGTTGGATTGTAATGAACCTCATGTGTAGATTGAGGGAGCCTCGACCCTTGGAGGGGAATCCAATTGTCATCTACCTAATATATCAGTTATTGGTGGCCAAATCTTGGCCAAAGAAGTTTCTGAAACCAAGATGGAAACCACTGTGTAAATTATCTATATATGATGACATCCTGCAAACCTTTTTGAGTTACTAATCTGACTATACTACTAGTATAAGGTTTATCCCTCTATTTAACATGTTATTTAATGATTTCCCTTCATACATCTGATTGAATCATGATTAAATGGCTATAAAAGTTCCATTTGGGATATGATACAAGTTCCCACATTCTATTCAATGGTGGATGATGTCATGGTGGTGATAGATATTGTTTCACTATAAGTGGAGGTGGTCATGGAGGATACAGAGGTTTGACCAACCAAGGGGATGAAATCATATGGGGATTATGAGGTTGTGTCCCTAATGGATTTTTTAATATTTTCCTCACATCAAGGCTACCTGAGGGGGTTGTCGTGGATAATAATTTCATTGAAGTTACACCATATGTGACTTTTGGGGTTGAATTATCCACAGAGTAAGTGGTGATCATTCCAGTACCCAAGGAGATTGAAAAGTATGTCATGGACATTCTTGTACTTTAAAGTCCTTTAGTGGAGGCTATTGGAGATGATGCCTCAATAAAGGTGCACATTATCGGACCACCCACATAGGCAGTTGAGGATGATGAGAATGTTTAATTTTCATCATAGTTTTCTTATGAGGTGTGTAATGATACTATTGTCTATAGGGGAGATCAAGGATCTATTTCCTAGGGAAATGTATTTTATTCCTCCCATTCTCATGACTATGGATGTCTTAGCGACTTATATTTTTGTTGTCATTCCTTAGTATAAGTTTTCACCACCTTTGGAATTCAGGGACCCTTAATTAAATTTCAATGAGGAGTAACTGGTCAGTTTGTGATAAGGCATTGAGGTACATGTGAGAAATCATTATTCACACCCAACTGGTAGAAAAACTAAATTGGGTGGGATCTGTCTCCCAATATTTAGATAGCCTATGGATCAGTTGAGTGGAGTATATATGAATCCACATAATGGATCAAGAATTTTGCATCAAGAGAGGACATGTTGAGGGGCATTTGTTTGATTATTCATGGCTCAAAACATAAGAATTAGTGAACAAATCCATTTTATTTATATTAGGAGACTATATCATAATTATTACAGTAGTCTTCGGATCAAACAACTATCATCACCACTCATGGGGAAATCATTATCCATCTGAAGACCTATTTAGTTGTATATGAGTATAAGGAAATGAAGATGGAATCCATGGTAGACATGTTCTATGTTGATAAGTACTGGACATTGAGCAGAGGAGATAATATCCATCCTAAATTTATGAAAGAAAAATCACACCAATAGGAATGATAAATGACCCTATAGGATACCCAAAAGAGGGCGGATGAGATCATATTCTTAATATCTAGGGTCTGTCTACAGGCTAATTTTGGTTTGTTCCAAAATAAAAGAGAGGCTCTAATATGTGGATGAACTTCCTTAATGATGGTTGATTTTTATAAAATTAATGTATATTTTACATAATTTTTTTCATCTCAATCACATTAATAAAATGACTAATAGTTAATCTCTATGGTAACATGAGTTATGTATGTTATGGGAAATAAGGTACAAAAAGATGAATACTCATCTTGATGGGAGTAGCAAACAGTTGACGAACACTAGGGTTATGGACTTATTTATCGACCACATAGTGTGTGACAAATGAAAATGTTCTATATAGAGAATGATATTCTATACAAACATGACATTATTTTTTTAGTGTACAGTAGTGCATCAATATGGATTTTCAAAGGGCATTTAATTCAAACCCAGATAAGGGGAATATAGTGTTTGAATCGAGACACCCATGATTTGGAACGTTATGAGAGTAGTAAGATACTGTAAAATAATTATTTCCATGCTCAAAAAACATATGCATTATTTTTTTTGATGATGGGTACAATAAAAAATCAGTCAACTGCTATCTATATTTGAAATATGGGACCTATATAAAATTTTATCTATTGTATTTCATGGAATGTTCCTAAAACTATAGGTGTGCCAATGTGTCATAGAACTATGAATTAAATGAGGTAAATTTAGAGATATATGATGATGAGGACCCATTTCATGCGAGACTCAAGGCATGTGGTTGAATGGATGGAATGTTTTAAGGTGTTTTACACTCATGAAATTATGACAGCATTGATTTTAAGAACATTAGGTAATAGTATTAGTGTGAACAAATCCAAAACTCAACCTCTATAGAGAGTATTTTCTATTGGGATGTGGGGTGATTGAAATACATGGATGACATGGTAGATTATAGCCTCTCAAAATATAATTGGGATTCATTGGAAATGTATTACGATTCACTGTTGTACTATTTAATGAAATAAGGATAGTGGATAAATGTTTAACATCATAATGTAAGGAAAATGTATCTCATATAATGACATCATTTTATTGGGATAGAATACCCAAAATTTAATAATATACAAGAAGGATGATGTGTAAATTTTTTTAACATTGTCTCGATAGGACGTCAGACTTGTAGTTTATCATCAACTAGTAAGGAAAGTGTATCTCACAATTTAACATTGTGTGATGCGGATGTTTATGGATTATTTTAGAATCATGTTATCAAGACATGTTAATTAACATGATTGAGGTCTCTCAACCATGGAGGTGGGGAATAAGTGGGTAGCATAATGGGTTCTCCCTAGAGGGGAATATGAGGTAACACAATCATAGGATTTGGAACTAGTTTTTTCATAAACTATTAGGTCCATCAAGCACATCATTGTTTTTTCTAGGGCCCATAGTGGGTCCCATTATGGAATTTATCCTCTTTATCGGGGTTCCTTGTTTATTATCATTTTATAAGAGAGAACTGACAGGGGAAATAATGAATCGTTCTTTTCTTTCCAAGTTTTTATTTTAAACCTGAATGTCATTTGAGACTTCTTTTTTGTATCATGGGTTCATACCAGAAGAACCTAGGTGTTTCGAGTAATTTTAGGTTTTAATTCATTGAAAATGAATCCTAATTTAAATTCATGGAGGATTTAAATATATGTATCAAGTATTTTATGTTCTTAATTCTTGGACCAATCTATTTACACTCCCAAAAATATTTTTATGATGATAGAGGATCTAAAATGGGATGGAATTTCATGCCTACGGGGCCCTGCACTCTTTCATGTATTCGGGGATGTCTCGCATTGTTTAATTCCATGATGATTAGACCATGGTGATTTATGTCGTTAGGGGAATATTTTCATCACTTGGGATATGTATCCCAACATGAATGTAGGGGCCAAAGATTTCACATGTTGCTGTAAAAAATAACTTCATGATAGCGGGCACAGTGGTTATTTTCATGATTCATGGACCAATTTAAAATAATTTATGGTTGTATTTTGTGACCATTAGATTTTGTGACTAAAGGTAATATGTTAGGTAGTAATGTAAGAATACACAACATTGATATATGAGCCTATGAGGAAACATGATTTTATATGATTCATCTCCAGGATAATTATCACACATTTTGACTTTATCATTTGAGGAATAAGGGATTGGTATCCCAAAATGGTTAGGTGTGTCATGGAGATGTTAAAACATCGATATGAATTGAGATGAAAAGAAGGCCTGATGTTGTTCAACACATTCCATGGGTGAAATTCGAATAGTTTAAAGTCATGATGCTTGGGCATGGGCCCCTAGTTTTAGGTAGTAATTTTTAAAATATGGGATATTTCATTAATGACATATAAATAAGGCCCTGGGCACCATAAATATTATGGAATTGAATGATATTGTAGTAAATAAATATTAAAAGAGTTATAAGGGGGTCTTTCTCTATGGGAAACACAAGGGTAATATTCTAATCATTTTATGGTTTCGATTCATAGACCTGTTACCCTCGTTTATAAACATAGATATCTAACTATGGGAAACTCATGCATTTCATACTTCAATGAATGAATCATTTCTACAAATCAAAAGCACATTTCATCCATTATTTATGAATGAAATAATGATTGGTGTGTTGTTCATATTGCCTATTGGGGATAACACAATGATGTCGAGAATGTGACTAAAAATCCATAGATGATGGTTTCATCATTCAAGATATGTATAGTATAAATTGGTCAATTGATTACCAAGGAGTATATTTTTTGAAAATATTTTTGAAAAGTTTTCTTTGATAACTATGTATATTTAAAATGAGGATAAATAATGTCTAATCGACCATTGAATGAGTAGAAAACAAGGAACTACTATTTGATTAAAATGGTCCTTTAAGGCATATTCCTATAATGATAGGTCATATGTTATGGCAAAATGATATTTGTATAATATATCTTGTTCATATTTGGGAGGATGATGATCAAATAAATTTATTGATGTGGGGTGTTAGGATGTTGAAATGGGGATTTCCCTAGGGGGAATGTGAGTTCCATAGAAACAATCCCATTAGGTGCTTTAACAATCTATATGACATAGACGGTATGTACTAATGAAGCCTGACCAGAAGAAAAAAAATACCCCACAATGAGTAAATGGATGGTTTGGGCCTAGGATGAGATATCTGAGAACCACTATGAATCCCATGAGTATGTGTAATAGTCCAAACATAGTTATAGTACATGTCATGGTAGGGGACCAACACCCTAGTGTTAGAATCCTCTAAGGAGAGGACTTCATACAATATCATATTATGATGAATCTATGTTTTGTATGGGGTAATACTAATGTTTATCATCAATAACTAAAAAGTTTGGTTTGGTTCATCTAATATTTTTTTACATAATTCATCATAGGTTTATGAGGGTTAATGTTTTTATCATCATCTCATATATAAAATATAAAAAATAATTGTTAAATATTGTGTTAGGTAATTTAGTAACCATGTTTACTATGGACATTATGTTCTTCATTTCAAATTTCATACACCTTTAGGTAGTTTTTCTTATTTTTCAAATTCGTAGATCTCAGAACATGGGTAATAATTTTTTATTTAGGTATCATAACATTAATAAATGGGGTGAATTTGTGTCCTATGGAAGATAATTTAGCATGACAGAGAGGTATCCCATTGTGAAATAAGGTCCAAAGGGATCCTCTTCTACAAAAAAATATGAAACCATACCATGGGTCAACATCACGATGTTTGGGGAGGAATAGACCAATAATGAGTCAATATTGGGATCAATCCCATGATGTAATATTTGGGATCCATTAAGTACACCATGAGTATGGAAATTAAGCCACACATAGTTCTAGAGGTTTTATATTAGGATGAAAAAACTGATAGGGGTTTACATCCCAAATGAGGATTCTAAATCATCTCATATTATGATATGAGGCATCTAGAACTTATGTTGGGTAAGTCTATAGTTTATCTTCTTATGTTGAGGTCATTTATTTGTATTCCTTACAATTTTTATGTATGGAATCATGGTTACCAATATGGTAAGGATATAGTTTATGTATGTTTCGATGTAAATTTTTATGGATTACACATTGATCTTCTGGTTCCTTAACACATTATGTTGGGTATTTAGGGAGTCATGAATCATTTTAGGGTCATGTAATATGATTTGGGATTATATCTTAAGAGATGGACAAAAGTATTTTTGGGGAAATACTATCATAGGAATGGAAAAATTTTATGTTGAATTTATAGAAGGGAATTGAGACATCAGGATAGTATGACTATGTATCCCATGGGAATGGTAATCAAGACACAATATGTTCTTCAAAGAAGGATTGGAATAGACTTTTTAAACACCATGGATGAATAACGGCATGAGAGTGAGGGGTCAAGGAACCTAGATGCACATATTTTTAGGAAATAATTCATGGACTAGGAAACCTATTTTGAGGACATAAATCTATAACCATGTGATATTAGATTATAGTCATATACCTTGGAACATAGGAATTTTCTTTGAAAATGTTAGTGTCACATGAAGATGTGAAAATTGATGTGAAATGAGAAAAAATCGATCTTTAATATACAATGAAATATTGAACCCTACTCGACATAGTTTATGGTGGTGATGTGTGGACCATGAAAAATAGTTTAAAGTAGTTATTATTAGATGAATTAGAAAATATTTTAAAGACATGATTCTTATAAAAGGGTTAAATAGTTTAAATATTATATTATTTTAATATGGGTGTGTTTTTTTCTATGTATTTTCATGGTACGAAATAAATACAACATGATGTAAATGGGGAATATACCCAAAAATAACACATAAATACCATGAAACAAAAAAAATAATTTAAGTACATAATTAGATTACAATATGTGGGAAAAAGGGTAATATTTTCCTAATTTTTTTGATGGGATTAAAGACTTGATATGTGGGTGTCTCTTGAGAATAAAATTCTTATGACATGGGACAGGGATAAAATTTATAATCATTCTCATAAGAAGACTTCCTTCTATGTCATTACATATTTATAATAGAGGGAATACAATGTGCATTCTTTATGAGAAGATAATGGTTTGAAATCTTATTTAGGATATTTGGATTTCAGGTTAAAAAACATGCAATTCAAACATTAGTTTCTTTCAGTCTAGGATCATAGATCTCAGACAATTATAAAATAGTTTAACGTCATAATTTTTGGACCAAGGGGATGTTGTTATATTGTTGTCATAAACATCAAACAATATGTCTACTAAATTAAATTTAATTTTTTAGAATGTCACGAAGGCCTTCATTAATTATTATTTTTTAAAATCCACTTATCAATTGTTGAGATGGGATCCGTACAAGGACCGAAGGTTTAAGAAATAATTACATGACATCTATGTCTTATATGAATTATCTGAGAAAAAACAACTTAGAACAGATAATCCCTAGAATATGTAAGGATATAAACATTATACATTCACAACAGTTTTTTGGATAAATGTTATGTACAAAGATGCACAGTCTGGGTACCGATGTCAATGCCATACCCTTACTGTCTTGCTATTCTAGTTACCACTTGAGTAGTGAATTCCCCTTCACTAAATTCTCATTTTTAGTATAGTCCCTTATAATATGATGTGTACATAGTCATATTCCATGCCTCTAGAAGGTCTTGGGGTGGTATTAAGGCCTTTAGGTGGCCATGATTCATTATGATCCAACTGTCTTGAAGGCCTTGGGTGGCCTGAAATATGTTCAGGACTCGTAGAATAAACTGGTGTCCCAATGGCCTAGATGGATGAAAATTCCATGCTACTATAATACTGAACAATACTTATTATAGTAAATAGTATATAAGAATCCACCTCTATATTATCTCCAATCTCTTGAAGAAATTTCTGATTCCTCAACATCTGGGCTATGGCTCATATTCCTACTATTTTAAATTCATAATTTGTATATTGTATGGGATAAAAGTAGTTTAGTGCCACAATACTTGAACCAAGATATTAATATATGGTTGAGAATATCAGACCATTTTCAAATAGTTAATCGTCATTCCTTATGGACTATAAGGCTCCACATTATAATTGAATTTTATGAAACATGGTGTATCTAAGTCATCAAATAAATTTCCCATCCATGGTGATCAAAGAATATTCTCCATTGTATTATTCCCTATGAATAATTTAAGATCCTTCCCTATTTGAATCCATCTTTAGTGGATTTTTATAGGTATCATCATTGTCTTCAGAGATAGTGCCATATCTATTTGGAGAAAGGTGTAGGGGAGACAATTCTAGATTAATTATCTCACCATCAAATTATAGTACCTCTCTATGTTATTAAAGGCCTTATTACTATTTTCCTTGAGTTATTAAATATTAGAAAGAAGAATTATAACATAATTCCAATAATTATTTTCATAAACAGTGATTGGGTGTGATAGAAACTAATCCATAATTTGAATAATTGCATATGTTCAATACATGAGGGAGTATGTAGTCACTGGAGAGGAACATTGAGTCCTCATGTAATCTTCCCAAATTGAATTAATGTTTTTATGGGCCCAATATTTTCTTTCATGAGCACTATATTCATAAATATGTTATATAGGGTCATGTTGAATTCCTTGATCTTACAATTTTCTTATTCATGATAAAGAGAATTATAGTTGGATAGAATATTCTACTTGTTGTACAATATCATCTTCTCAAAAGGCCAAAATTTGGTGTAATGTTTTGTGATAACAACATGAGTGAATAAAAATTGATGTAAAATGTGGGAGCTCATGAAATAAATCATGTAATATAATTTTAATTAATTAAGGACAACAACTTCTACCCATTTGGAGAATAATACAGTTGTAATGAAAATGAATGTGAAATATCCAGCTGTCACTGATGGGTTTGTCCCTACAATGTTGAGTCCCTAAACATGAAAGGGACATGAATACATGGTTCAGTGGATAATATTTTGTGGTAGATAAACAATGTTTGAATATTTTATTACACACATGACACCTCTATCTTAACTCAATGTAGATATGATAGATTTTTGGCCAAAAGTATCCCACTCTCTATATTTGTTGGGAGTTATTTATTCCCTCTTGATGGGTTGTATAGTACGTGGAACACAAATCATTTTGAACCTAATGTATCTCATCTCACTAGATGAAATGGAGTATAATTTTACCGAACCAACGCCTATAAAGGGATTTCATTAGGTTGGGAAAACTCCAGAGGATGAACTATGCTTTACATTATCAAATCTAGTCATGCGATGCCTAATTTGGGTATAGGATGATATTCTGAAGGTAATCAACAAATGGGGTCATCCAATTGTGTGTTTCCTCAACATCAAGGGGACTTGGAGGTCCTTGATCATAGATATTGGAAGCTATTTGATTCAAATATTGGTTTCTATTATCTGATGGGGTAGGGGTGATGACCCATCAGTGTGCCACATTAATGACCAAGTCATCTTAGTTATAATATTTGAGGGACATGGATAGAATTTCCAAGGCATCTAATCGACCATTATATGACCGAGGTATATGGTTCACATTTGGTTTTTGAAGGGAACACGTGCATCTACTGATGGGTACATTATAGTATGGGAAAAACCATTTTATTTTAACAAAGTAGTCACCCTTGATCAATTTGATGAATAACTCAGAGTATACCATTTCATGTAAATAGGGGACATCAATCTTAATATAAAACTAGTGACTACTAATAATGGACTGATAATTTGCATTGTTGTTGGTGTAGCCTTTTGATATATAGGAGTGAGTTTGGAAAGATGGTTTATTCCAATGAAATGAATATGGTCCTCTAGCCTACTCTGTTAAGATTGGGGTCAGTTATCCTCCTAAAAATTGTTATTCAATGGAAACCATTTATATTAATATTCCAACATTTTATAGAATGACGAACTAATAAAATAGATTCATAAAAGAAATAAATATCTAGAGGATATTATTTAGGGCCTGTGTGTGTAGTCAAGAATTCTTCTAAATCCATCCCATAGATTTCATTCTGTGGGAAAATCAGTATGATGAAATTCTAATTGATCACAATCCAGGTCACATATGATCCCATCAACATGGGTCAATTTAGAATATACATCATAAGGTCCAATCTAAGTAGTAGTAGTACCCCATGATGCTGTAAATAATATCCAATCTTTTAAACTAAAATATTATCCTGGGGTAACTCTAATTTATGAGGTAGTATCAAGTTTATGTGTTGAGGAACATGAATATGAGATAGTATAGGATTTCTTCCCTACACTCAATTTTTAGAAAAATAGATCATTGATTAAATGATTTAGTGATGTCTCATAGAGGACCAAAGGCTTCCCTGAGATGGGTGGAATCAAAATTATAGGCTACTAAAAGTTGTGAATGATATCATAAAATTTATTATAGAACTCCTCATCCAATTGCTAAATGGTTCTCTTTATCATTATTCATAATAATGGTTTAAACTTTTCTACTATATTTTTAACTAATTGACACATATAGGTTAAGTGACTTTAGAGGCCCCAAAACACTCAGATATTCTTTGAGGGGGAATTTTATTGATGTTCTTGATCTTATCTAGGTCAATATTGAATCCTTGGTATCTTACTTCGAAGCTAAGAATATTTTCAGAGGTTACCCTGACTACACACATCATGGGGTTCATCTTCAGATGCTGGAATTGAGGAAAATCAAACTCATTTATAGATCCTTGAGACGGTCTTAATGTTAGTGTGAATTGATCACCCTATCATCCACATATTACTAGACCAATGTCCCAATAATTGACTTAATGATATGGTTCATGTACCCCTACGAAATGGATCTGTAATTTTTGAAGACCAATAACATCACATGATAGAAAAAATACCCTTGGGGAACCCTAAAGGTAGAGAAATATTCATCCCTAGGGTCCAAATAGATATTGTTGTACATATTATATCCATCCATGATGGTTGGGTATTGGAACATATTCATATCAATTTTCTAAATGTTTTTTACTAAAATGGAAAATAATGTGATAAAATATTATTGGGGGTCTCATAAGTTAATACAGACCATTATATGTCTATTCTTCTTCAAAAATTGATTATGTTGAATAACAACCTATTATAATAGAAGTCCCTAAGAATTTATTATTTTATCACATTTTCAACATCGGGCTCAAAGACAACACATTTAGAGGGGAACATTTTCTTGGGCGTCTTCATGAATTTCTGCTTAACTGCTAGGTATCTAAGGAAATGAATGGATACGTGAGGGTTTATCCCTATAATCTCATCATTTCTCTCGGAAAATATGCTGGTATTTTTTCTAGGATTCTGATATACTTCTAGTAATCCATTGAAGACATGGTTTTACTGATCAATTATGGTCTCAGATCATCCCTAATACTGGGGTTCCTCTGGGATAACTCTTCAATTCTGTTTGATACACTGTATTCAAAAATAGGATGGTAATCATATAAAACCCCTTAATAATGTGAGATATGAGAATATAATTGGTGGGGGGGGGGGGGGTTTCTCATTCATGTCAATAGATATTGATGAAGACTGGTAATTACTATGGTTGAAAAATAATAGTTATCGAGGGGTCCCTATTCTGTGGAGATTGTGGAATGAAAATATTTTGAGCAATTTCTATTGGTTTTTTGATTGGGAGGTCAACCATTGAAATTAAATAAATTAAGATGGATTAAACATATTTAAATTTTCCTTGATTTGTGGGACACATTGTAATGTTGAATGTACTTGGAAATCGTAGAACGTCTCAATAATATATTCTCATAGGGTCTTCTAATATCAATAGGTCATATGATGTGTATAAATATTTCTAAATCTTTGGGTTAACACTTTTCATAGAGAAAATAATCCAATTGTCGTAGAAATAATGATAAAATAGCCAAATTTTGGAATTTAAGGATATAATGGTGAATCATGAGAAAAATATTCCATTCATGTTCACCAAAAGATTTGATGTAGTGTTTGTTAGTGTATTGAGGGAAGTAATGTACTAAACATCATCAATCTAAATCAGCTTTATTTGACTTATTTGGTACCCAACATCTACGTAATGGGACCTATACGAGTAAAGGGGACACATCCTCTTGGAGTACACCTACTCAACCAATGCAGTAGTATTTGAGAAACTGGTTACATGGAGATGGTATAGTTAATTAAAATTGAATCCTGGTTCTTACCAGAATAATGGATTAGTTTGTAACCTATGATACTACCATTAATTTAGAGATTGACTGTAGGCCAGAAAAATGATTCTCTATTACAATCTCTCCATGAAATTTATTCTCACTCTTATCATACCCCTGAATCATAATACTAGATGGAGTCTAATTTAATTCTATCAACCCAAGTTTATATAGTATTTAGGTCGGTATAATGAAGATCATGGAACAAATATCCACTAAGAATTTGTGTATTACCATTCCATTTAACTAAACTGGGTATAACGTGTGAATATATTACCCTAAATAGTGACACCCTTATCTTCTATAGAAATCATGATAACCACTTGATATTCATATATCATCTGCCAAATATTATGTTAGCCCTTTTCTTCTTGTCATAACCATGTACTTTATGGATATGTATTCTTGATGTCATTCGGTGAACCGGTTTTGGAATGCGATATAGTGGAATATGGATCGAGATTTGATAATTTTGTATTATAGTGTTTTATTTTTTGTTTCATTAATATTCTGGAATAGTAGATCAGTGCTAACAATATGTTGCGACAATATGATGTGCATGTTCATGAGATTATCTAATCCATATATATGTTAAAACCCAATCTCACATGGAGGGATTATATTTCATGATATTTATTTCATCCCCACAACTCAACAAAGAAAATTTCAATGCCCGATCTATACCTGATCAACCTCTATTAGATTTTCTTCCTCATCGCACCCTGATTATGATCCTGCTCTGGTCGTACTGATATTCTCCATTCACTACAAAATCATAATTCTTGTTCATAAAACTATTCATAACCTATCTATTCACGTGGATATCATGCTACCATAACTAATATGTGTGTTTGACCATGCTCAAATCCCCCCTAATAAATTCAACCCAAGGACTCTTTTTCCAATGACGAAGAACACATGAAATAGAGAGGTTAAAATAAATAGAACCAAGTGGACCATTTTTGAAGAATAATTATATGTCAATGATCAAATAAACAAGCTGATGACATACCAATGAAGAAAATTAATATATTATATCAATTCAATCAGTTAAATTATGGGCCTCACGGGAAGAATATATAATCGTATAATCATAAAAATTCCTTTAATTCATGCATCAATGAATTAATAATAATTGAAGGAGACCATAATTGACAAGTCCTACCTTGATAATGGATCAATCATTAGAGAAGAATGCATCATAATGATATATATATATATATATATATATGACGACACTTCTGTGTACTCCATTCATCTCATGATTATAAATTAGTTGATCATCATTAACCATTAGATGTATATCTTCCAATGAATAAATCTCTCCTCCACATATTAGATCTAGAATGGGTTATGCAGCTTACACTTACAATCCATCATAATATTCAATTTAAAATGAATTTAATTTTTTTATTAAATAAATCATAAAATTATTTTATTCATTTATTTTATGTAAATGCACCTTCAAATGGATGAGTTATCTTATCTTCTCATGGATATCCACTTTAGGTTGAACATATTGTAAACTATACACTCCGGATTCAACAAATGTCTCTGATGTACAATTTTAGACTTAAATGTATGTTTTTCAAATTTATAGGAAAAATAAATGTGTTTTAAATAAGAAATTTTTAATATTTTTATAACATGATTCACGGTCTCACCAATCATTGGAATCATGTTCTATCACAATTATTGGATCCAAAAATATTCATAGGAATATTCCAAATCCTTATCTGAAAAAACCAAAGTCTCCATAGTTTTCACTAAATCAAAGACTTTATTACCCAGAAAAAAAAACTAAGGGAAATGATGGGTATACTGATCCCATATCCATCACTCTCAATACAAAGATGGTTTCATGTTCTAATAATAATCATGTTCCCAATGAAAACATTTTTCCATGAGGGGACATTCTCTGCTAGTTCCCAATGCCCCAACTGCACGAACAAGTAAACTCCACTCTCAAAGGCCAGCTTACCCATGTATGTATCATGTATTATGTAATTTAAGTACGTCCAAATTTGTGACATGTGGGTAATATGAGACACTAGAAAAACCTTCAAAGAGGTCAAATGCAGTTTCCACTCAGTCAATATAAGAGGATGAAAAACGAAGTTGTTAGCATTCTCTACCATTTCCATCACTATAGGGGCCATCATGTGTCTGTAATGAAAACATGTGAAGAACCCGCTTCCACTCCCCTTTAATCAAATACATATCAAATTATGTTTATATCTAAATATATAACCGGATCCATAGTAGATTCAATTCATCTAGCACTCGTGGAGCTTGTATATCACCATCAACTTCTACACTGCTTCCTGGAACATTGACGTTGAAGAGATGAGGGTTCCCTCATAGAATACTATCAAAAACTGATCCAAGAAAGATTAAGTATCTGACAAATATGTCTTGTGAACACTAGTGGGGAGTTCAACATGCAATATAGTTCACCCAAAACTCCATGAAACCACATTGATTCTATGAATCCATGACCAGTACATCCACATCTCAAACTAATAGATGGTGATAACCCTTCTTGAGGTCAACATATGTGAACCAATTCACCAAAATACACTAGGTGAAGAGGTCTTTAATTATTTGGTGTGGATACTCCTCCATAATAGTCACTGGATTCAGCGTTGTTAATCTACACCTAACATCAATCCCTCTTTTTTCCCTAATGAAAACATCATTTTGTCTAAGATAACACAATATGTATTATAAAGAAAATTCACTATATAATAATCCTACCACACCCCTAGATTTCATATCTATACTGGGTAATCCAATATACTATAACATATATCGGGTCATCCTTGGTGAAAGTCCATATAGAAAACAAACTATTCTTGGTGAGGTAAAGCTACAATGTTCTCAATTTGGATATCCTCACAATACTCCATGATTATAATAAATGTAATACTCATGGGACATGAATATCAAAGGGTAATAATATCAAAATAACAATTATGTGGTCGTAACCTCATGTGAATGATTTCATCCTACCCTACCTTGGGATCAATCCTTATTGAAGGAAGAAAACTCCAACCCTACTAAAATGAAACACTAAAACAATGACTTGTTACTGTAATTTTTTTATGGATAGAAAACTATCATCCCATACTTAGGAAAACATAAAATGTTCGCAATGGCACTATATAATGTTTTTATAAGATAATCTCTCTCTCCCACCATAGAGTTAGGTAATACATTAAAAGGAAATGGTTGATCACTTATCCTCTCTATTGGAGACTCCATCACATGTGTTAGAGAAAAATGTCCTCCATCTGTATAACTAGCTCTCCAATAGGGGCTATGTCCTTGTAAAATGGGTCTTCTGAACATATTCCATAACTAAATCTTGTGATTTTGGGACACATGTCATAACTGAAACAACACAAGAATCCAATGAACCATAATATCATACCATCTAAATATATTCAATCTATTTCCATCATACTCACCATAACTAGTGATTTATATGAAACATTTAAATACCTGAAATACTTAAAAAACACAATTCAAAGGAACACACCAACTATTCCTCGATAATATCTACATGGGGATGGATGTGACTTACCTGCATGGTTTTCTAATCATGTCACTAGAACACATAATGGTGTAGAATGTTTCCCTCTTTCTTGCATATGTGAATCAACATAAATAACTAAAAACATATAGCTCTATCCATGCCACATGGAAACCTGTGAAAATCTAGCACCCAAGACCACTATCAGGAAGGTTTCTATCGATGTGGTACAATCCGACCTCAGTCTCACTACATACATCTATAACCTGAGATGTGGGAGCCTAGATCACCATGAAACCTAGGTGATATATATATCTAAAAGTCACTATGTGCACTCAATAAAAGTTAATCATCTATTAGTACCACTTCATCAATAATTTTCCCGATGGAGAAGACTTGTCACCAATGAAACCACTTCATCATCCATGGTCCTCCCATGTTTGATATCTTAGACTAGTTCCCTAAGTTAAAACTCTATTTTATAAGGGTCTATATCATTACATAAACTCACTGGTATCCATCGTTAGAACTCATGTAATATGCTAATCATATTAATTCCATACACATACCTTACTAGAGAAATTAAATAGTCAAAAAATGTATGATCATCTTCCTTATCTATATATGTATCCATGTACTCCTAAACTAGTATTAGAACAACTCGGGGCCCACATAGATATAAAACCTCTTGGGTGTATCCCTGAACTCAGGCCTCATCATTTAAATGTTCACCTTCGCAACAATTTCTTGAAATCCAAGAAGTTTTTCATCACATAATCATCATGAATGTCATAATTATATTCTCTGGTTGAAGATTATATATAAATACAAGACTCAATTAGGATAGTTGAAGGATTCGATCCTATATGATGAATTTAAAATTGATCATTATAACTGATGTCTTCATATTTTGAGTTCACAAATAGTTAGTCATAGTCCCAATATATTGATACAAAATCCAAAGTAACAACATTGGCTTCCATGGCTGGAAATATAAACATGAGAAACTATGGAAACATTTCCCTTAATCCCATGAAAAACTACATCATGGGTCTAACTCCAAGCACTAACCCGGTTATGCAAAAAAACATAAATCCCATGTACTTTTATACGATCTATGACTATTTATTCTCTTTGTCTCCAATATATCATGACATGACTCACTAGGGCCCTCCTGGAAGGTCAATGGCTAAGCCACAACTACCCCAGTCCCTTCACTATAGACTATGGGATGGTGACAATCACCAGAACAAATAAATAAAATTTCTGGAAATTCATGTATATACATGTATGTACACATAGAACTAGAACTATATTGTAGTACATTTGAATAATAAAAATATATATATCATGTATAGAAAAATCCATGCATTAAATAACACATATGGAATTGAAAAAGAATATGATAGTGTAAACTGAAATGTAATGGGGTTACAATACATGCCCTACCAGAAAATATTTCACAAAATTACGATAATTGGAAATGTAAATGCTAAGAGAGCCCAAATCCAGATCTCAAATCACATCCACTGTACACAATTTATGCAATTATGTATCTCTAGGATCTACTAAATCACCTCTCAATGGTATGTCATCGGTTTAAGACATGAACTATGCATAAAAATCCCATGAAGAGGTGATTATATACATACCTAGTAGGACACCCCAAAACCTAAAGAGGAAGAAATATAATTCAAGATATAATTAGTCATATCATCACAATAACAGTATATCAATAAATATATGTCAATAGAAACCATACCAAAAAAAACTAAGATATGATCAGGAAGAATTCAGAACGAGAGAGTAATGTGAAATATATCTCTATAATCCAGCTATGAATAATGAGTCATCCTATACGTATTAAATGGGACCACATCTGATTCCTACCTTCTCATGTATCATTATAAGTAACAATTTTGAGACACGCATCTCCACTATACTCCGCAATCAAGGGGACATAATATATACGGTATGGGGGAAACAATCCCTTATATGACCTGGAAGTACTGTATCCGTGGATAGAATACCCATACCCATGTGTGATATAGGATTACTATCTATATCATCATAACAACTAAGGGGGACTCATTCCCTAGTGTGATCGTGGATTACCATCTCTAGGGTTAGAAAACTCACTCTGTAGTTCCACAGGGGGCTACCATCTCTATCATCTTTTGTATGGAGGCATTTGTATTGGTGTGACAGGTAGTACCATCTCAATGAATAGAGTGTTCGTTCCCCAGTGCCACATGGGAGTACCATCTCAATCTCCATAATTAGTATGGAGAAATCGCACACAAATGCGACATGTGAGTATTTTCTCCATAGATAGAGGACTTTTATGTTAATACATAAATGGTGTATCATCTCTATCCCAATAAGGAATTTGGAGGAGTATCATTCTGATAGAAAATAATAGTACCATCTCTAAGGGTAAATGTCTCACACAACAATACGATAGTGGAGTACCATCTATATATCGATAGTAAATTTGGATTACCCGTATGATGATATAAAAGTGAAGTATTGTAACCATTGAAAGGGGACATACATGATGCTACGATTGTGAATTTCCATTTCATCCTTGATATATAATGTAGAGTACCAATATAATAATATGACATCAGAGTATGATCTTTATGGATAAAGGACCTGAATGCTAATAAAATAGTGAATTACCATCTTTATCATAACTATCTTATGATCCTGCTCAATCATATTCATTTTTTAGCTTCACCTAAATAGGTTTCATAGTGATAAAATCTCAGACTATATCTCAAAATCCACAAAGAAGGAAACTATTACATTATAAAAAGAGTAAAAATAACTAAATATCATACACATAAACAAAAATCTGAGTCAAAACAAAGGAGATATGAGAGGTTGAATATTCTCAAGATGTATGCAGTATGCAAGGTTCCAACACTGTCTGTGGCCCCACACCTCTTCCTGGTTGTTTTCATTCTAGTACATAAATTGATATCCATGAAGTAAAATACTATGTAAGAGTACTACACAACGTGCCTTTGATAAAATCTAGATTAAGCCAAAGATCTCATCATTTAACCAATGTATGAATGCATTAAAACCACGATATTTCACGGAAGATAGAAATGAATTGAAAAACAGATCGCACCATTTCAATCAACACAATAAATATTCTTGGGATAACCTATTCACTTTTCCAAATCCAACATCTTGTGAAAAAACTAATTTTACTACATCATTCTAGAATGAAATTTCATTTCACAAAGACACTATTCAAAATGAAATTCGATATATTAATATAGAAACAAATTCTTACATATCATGGTCACAATTCCCCAGATGATTCATCATTCTATCACTAAATGGAAAAGTTACTTCAGATACTAGATTCCATAAAAACAATTAAAATTTTATATTATTATTATTCATTGGAACTTTATGGACCTGATCTCTAATCCAAAAAATGTATCCAAATTTATCATTAAACTGACACCCTCAATGTTAGGGTCATTTTTATACGATTTTTTTTTTCAATTAGATGTCATATGAATACTTTACAGAAGATTGATGGTTTTATCAACCAATAATAATAATAATAATTTAATTTTTTATATAAATATATTTAAAATGGACATTACATTCCATGCACATGATCACGTTTGGATCAGGAAAATTCCTAATTGAAGACGAATGTAATTCAGCTAAATTGTAAATGGAAAAAAATAAAAGGAAAATCGATTAAAAAACAGTAAATAGAATAAAATTTAAAAAGTAAGGATGAAATGATGTGAGGAAAATAATTTAATAGAGCCACTCCACAAGGCGGTCGACCACCTTGCAATACCACCATGAAAAGAAAATGGTTTGTAGATGGCACAATGTAATCAATGACATTGAAAAAAATAAATTTTTTTCTGGAAAGGGTTGCTGATTTCTGATCCCTCAAATGATTCCCCCCCCCCGAACCAAACTGTTCATAGGAATGTGAGGTCTCATAGGATCCATGACATGAAAAAATTTAGCTGTGAATACATGTGAGGATTTTAGTTCCCAAAAAATCCATCCATTGACAATTCATTTCATGGGCCAAGCATTACCTGTGAGCTCTAACAGAAAGCGTCACATAACTTAACCACGGATGACTATATACTCTAGTATAAATTCCCAACTATTATCTAAAAATATACCACGGGGTGAACCAAACAATGATAAATGGATGATTAGAGAGTATTCATAGAAAAATTAAGGAGAACCACACTTGGAAGTAAAAAGGATCAGCAAAAACCGGATCCCCCTTCCATAAATCCAACATGTAAAATCATACTCATAACATTAATGAGAAACCATAAATAATTTTATGGATTATGAACTAAAAGTCAAGTGTATAATTAAACCACAAATAAATAAAAAAAGGAGTCATTCATTCATAATCATACCGTATAGAAAAACTTTATGCATGAGATACCATTCCCAATGTAGCCAAATAATGAACGAGTGGAATTCCAACCCATGTTGAAAAATGATACATGGGGGGGATGTAGAACCATTAAGGATAAAGATATGCTGGTAAAACATATATTCTGACACCAAAATTGAATTTGGGTTTCCCTCAGATCTATATATAGATATTATATGAGCAGTTAACATCATCCTGCTTAAAAAAATACTATACAGATTTGGGCATCCAAGGGTGTCATACACTCTGACTCCAAATGTTATCTGTCATGTCATCACCACCATCATTGACACTCCATGATTTTATCCAATGGAATCAGGCCAATGCCTCTTCTAAATACCTCGGATAATTATGACAAGATCATCTAGCAAACCAGCATGCCCATTTGTTTTTTACATACACATTGTAAGTGGATTTTTGTGGATCTTCCCCGTAATAATGCGGACCCTCTGAATGAATTTGATATTAAATTCACATGGTAATGATGGATTTTCCTTTGGATTCTTACATGAACCTATCTATTCTAGCGTTTTGTTGTAACCATTGTCCATTCTATTTGATTAGGGCATGTGTTGAACAATCCCTTCCATATCAGAACCAATTTCAGAGCACTGCCACTGTGGTAAGCCCATATCCATTAAATTGGAAGGATACACCCTTACTCATATTAACCTTATCCAATGATGTATTTAAAAAAATTGAAAATGTATAACTATTCAGGATATAAAACCAATAGAGGTAATGGTATCACTCAATGCCATTTCTCAACCGCTCCCGTTTGGGCTCCAGAACCATCCACTTGTGGATGGAGTAGGATGTACAATCTTCAAATCCATATCCTCCAACTGTTTATCACACATCTAATTAATTACATAGACATATGATTTTTTGGAAATCATGACATATACATGATATCTAAGCAAGTCTAAATGATCTTCTCCGTAGTTTTAAGCCCCAAATTCAATCCAAATGGGCCTTCTACATAGATGTAAATCCCAACATCAATCCAAATGAGACTTATCCTTATATAAAATCCCAGACATAATTCTAAATGGTCATCCTAGATAATATAATACAGGTTCAAATCCATTCAAGTGGGATGATTCTTCATGTATTCCCTAAAACATTCCCTTTTCTAGTCTTCAATTAAATTGTATCCCCCAGTTTACTGAACTACAAAGGAAAATGTTATCAACATACAGATATTAGTATAAAGCTTCCTTGAGGTCAAAACCATATAGGAAAAACATCCATATTGTTTTATTATCCATATTACTAGTATGATCACACCCACTCATAAGACCACACCTTATCCGGGTACCTACGACATCCTCAACATAAGTCCCACACCATCTTTGAAGAGACACCTTCATCTTGAGCATGGTCACTATATGACGTTGGAATGCATGGATAGGTCCTTATCATATGACCATAAAAAGGAGATATTTTTAGTTGAGGAGAACTGAACAATGTGGGTTATGATTCCTCTCACAATGATACACATTAATATTTTTTCACTGGTTTGATCGCAATATAAACATAACTTATGTCTCTCATAGATGATTGATAACTCTGGATCACCCAATAAAGTGGATTAAAACCAATTGAATCCCAAAAAACATGGAAAAAAATTTATATTTAACCACTAAAGTGTACCATTTATAGAAATCCTCATATACATATAGATGATTCTAAAACGATGCATATTCATATCCCCAGAACATTACAATGAGTCCATCCCTTACCTTAGGAAGGCTGATTAAGTGGTAAAAATTATTTTTTGATTACATCACATTGGTTAAACACATGGACACCTAAAAAAAATTAATTCCAATGCAATGTGAACAGTTGTGCTTATTATGAAGATTATATCAACATGCGGGCACTATGTAAAGTCTAAATGGACTAGGTAATGTGAGCGGTCCACAAAGGGTGAGGATCAAGCATTAGATATAGTTTATTTCTATCATTCCGATTGAACAATACCTCCATGTTAATACGGTGGAAACACACGTGAAGATGTATATTACCATTAATTCTTACAAATACCAACATTTGAATATGGTGTCACACTTTGAGAAAGTATAAATGTTTACCAATGCTCACCAGACCCACCATGAATACAGGGTGGAAAATAATTTGTAGGAGAAAATCCATGCCAATGAAAATGATGCATGTCAACCTAATTAGATTGAAATTAGATATGAACATGTTAAAATTACTACTTCCACATATGATTCTATTCATTCAAATAGGGATACAAATCAGTAGTATAAAATTCCTACTCAAGAATATGCATCCCATCAATCAGATATGGTGATAACCAAGTACATGAAACGAAAAATTTATACTACAATATATGAATCCCATCATCCAAATATGGTGGAAAGTGTGTATATGGGAATACATGATCATTAATATGAACCGAAACCACCGAATATAATGGAAACCAAATAGATGCAAAGGAATTTTTCTGCCACCACATATAAAGATCATCAATAAAACTAGGTGGCAAATGAGAGGACATAATTCCCTTCTCATGTGAAAGAAGCCAAAAATTCAAATAAAATGTATACCAAGTACATTTAATGTAGAATTAATACATCCACATATGAATCTTATCATTTAAATGAGGTTGAAATTTAGAAAAAACAAATACATGCCCACAAATATGAATGACATCCATCAAATATGATGGAACCAAAATACTTCAATAGTAAAATTATGAAGGATGTATATCAAGAACACCAAACAAATAAAGAGGAAAAATAGTGGAAGTAAATAACATCTAGTGAATTGAATCTCACCAGTCAAATATAGTGTCAATTGTGGAAGAAATTACAGTATCCCATCTATGAAAAGGGGGAAGACTCCTTCCTCTTCCCTCAAAGGGGGGAACTATCTGTACTAACTGGTATGAACTGGATGAATCGAGTAGTCACATATTCATTCACTAAAATATGAAAGGGATTATATTCAAATTATATCGAAATCTATATCTCTACTCCACATAGAAATCATTGAGGACTAGATAAAAATTACCTATGATATCACACAAACATTTTATGATGTAATCACATCCATAGAAATAGAATGGATTCGGGGCCGAAATCCAACCTCCACAAGTGGGGTAACCCATCCAAAATATAGGGTTGTCACTATAATGATATTATGAATACATTATCCCATCCATGAGTGTTTTGTCTATATTCTATAATAAATTGGAAACCAGATTGGTCATAAATACCTGTTCCAACAGAGGGATACCAGTTCACAATGGTTTTCTCCATAGGAAGGGCATATATCTGTACCAAAACTATGGATGGTCACAAGAATATCCCGGAATCACCAAAAAGCTCACTAAAACATGATCCCATATATAAAGTTCATCACCAATACAAATAAGACCTATTATCCCACATGATAATGTACAAAAATTAATCACAACAATGGATAGTAGAAAATTAAAAATAATATTCATGTCATTGATCTACCAGAATGTTGAGTACATCATGCCATTAAATAGTTATCCATGATGGATCAATATCATGTCAATCCATTACATATTTATGGAAGTGGTAATATTTTTTTTAAGGTCATCCCTGCAATATTTTTACTATCAGCTCTAAAGGTCCTCCATAGACTATGTACTATAAATGTAACACCCCAATATATTATGAAAAATATTCTTTTAATTTCATTAATGTCTTGTGTTGTATGCTACACCAAGAATACCTTGTGCTATACGCAACACCGTATTAGCTTGCAGTATACGCAACACTTTTCTTGGCTCTTGTTACACACAATTTCAAGTTCGTTTGATAGAAGTTATTCTACGCAACATTTAACATATATATATATATATATATATTCAATGTATAAATAAAATATGGTTGGATTCTGTTATACGCAACAACAAAGGAGTTGTGCACTACACGCAACCCTGACTTGGCTTGCATTACACGGAATCGCGACCTTCCTCGATAGCGTGTGTTGTACGCAATACCGGGGATTACTAAACAACGAGATATTATTATAATATTATTATGAACTAGCCTTTATGAATAGTACTAACTAAATTTTGAATTTTATAACATTATTATTCATCTTACACATTTTCTAGAACATGGTATAAGAACAAAATAATTTTTTCGGGTAAAATAAGTATTTTTCAAAAAATGTAGTTTTTCCGCCTTTTGATGGCGCACCCACTTTAAATCTAGTTTTTGACATGTTTATAAGTTCAATTTGACAAAATAAAATTTTTCTTTTGAATCAGGATATAAAAATTTACATTCGATAAAGTTTTGATATTTTTCCGATAACTTTCATATTTTAATGAATAGTAAAAACAAGCTATATTTTAATTAAAAACAAATTTTTTCATCATAATATGTTATGTGGTTAAATTATTATATTGAATTGTTTTAAAGTATAAATAGAATATTTTTTTACCATTTAATATAATGTATGTCATTAGCATTGATTTTACCTTGAATTCGTAGGATAAATCATTTCAATCTTTTGCAATGTTTTATAGAAAAACTCATTTTCTTTCGACAACGGGATTAATTTTAATTTAATTTATGCAACTTTTGTGTATTGAATTTGGAAAAATGGATTCCATATTTGGAATTAGTGGATCCAAATTATGTTAATAAGCTAATTTTTTTTGGGAATTATGAATAGTAACTACGGTAAATTTTATTTACCGTAGTTAAAGGTAAATCAGGTAATTAAGGGTAAATATAATATTTTAAAATTACCCTATGAAATGTCAACATCCTATTGGATGACTAAAAGTCGACCCATATCACCTAAGGGTCGGATTAGAGTCATTTAATTAAATTTTGTCAATGAAAATAATTTAATTATTATTAAAACCAAAGAATGTGACAACATGTCACTTTCTTAAATATTATAAGTATAATAATTTTAATCTAGTGATAAGATTCATGAAACTTCGAAAAATAATATTCTCCAAAACGATAATACAATTTTATACATCATAGGAATTTATTTATAATTTTTAGGGATTAAATAATTATCATTTATTATGACACAACGATGATGCAGTAATTGTCTTATTAATGAAATATTTACATAGTTGATGTTATAAATGCCCAAATAAATGTAATTTGAGACTTTTTATGACTTTTAATAATTTTATAGATTAATATGACATGTTATTGTCGATTTAAGTAACTTGGTTCGAACTTATCATTCTGTTATGAATTTCATAAAAATCATGTACCAAATAGTGTAAAAATTGACATAAATTAGTTTTTTAAAACAAATATTATATTATTAATTGTTATTTTATTCTTAAAAATATAAGGTTCGGCCAAATTACTTAGATAAGATTATATATATTAATAATAAACAACTTGGGGTTCTATTGGCTTGTTTTGGTATGTTTATTAACTATATAGTGTAAGAAAACAAAAAGACACGGTAAAAGTTAAATTATTTCACTTAGAGTTAAATCTAATTGATAAGGTTAAAATAATAACCTAAACATCTCTAAATCCTATTGGATGAGATTATTTCGACCCATCCCCACTTTATATTTGAAATAATACCCTTTTGAACCATTATAAACCGAATTTGACCTTAATATAAAATAATATTTTGAAATTTCCTAAGGTGCCCCTCTCCTCCCTTATAAAAGGGCACCTCCTCCCTCTCTTCCTCACACAACATTGAGCATTCAAGCTCAGAAAAACCCTGTCTAAATCTATTCTCCACTTCCCTAGTATCATCCTATAGGTCCTTGTCCTCTTCAAAGACCATCCTTAGTTCTTTATGTGGAGGTTAAGAAAAGGCGCGTCAAAAAGAGGTAATATCCATTACCAATCTTTTTCAATTTCATTCTTCTTCAACATCTTCTTCTTTATTTGTGTCATGATAAACTAATAACATCAGTATTTCATATATGCTGATATGTTATTATAAACATTAAACAACTCTAATTAACCTTCTATCCATCCTACGAAAAAAAGATATCATCGCGCGTGCGTACGTACGGAATACCGTCTCCACACCGTGGTGTAATCTGTTTTTCCAGCAACACCTTACATGGATGGGTATTATGGTGTAAAGAATAACTATACATAGCTATTATAACATCATAATGATTCTGATATATTGTATCATCCACTCCGATTAAATTCAATAATTATGGAAATGATATCATTGCTCGTGCGTACGTACGGACTACCGTCTCCACGACGCGATGAGATTCATTCTCCATGTTAACCATTTAAGAATGATTATAAAGTATATATAAGAAATAATAATGAAATATATGACATTTTAAAGATACTGGATTTATTTATATATGTATGTCATCTACTTACTTCCATTCAAGACAATAAGGAAAGGAAAACAGCGTTCATGCGTACGTACGGACTACCGTCTCCATGAACGGTGTGTTTCATTTCATTTATCTATCTATTATATATATATATATACTGAATATATATGATATATAAATCATGTTTTATATTCTATAAGTAAGTAAATCATGATATAAGTAATAATAATGTCAAGAACAACAAGTCCAAACATGGACGACAAAGGAAACAATTTTACCCAAAACGCTCTTTAACATGGAATTTACAAAAGAACGGGTAATATAAAGTCATAAGTGAACCATATATGAAATAATAACAATGAATATGATTCTGTAATAAGTAAATGACATTATTTAAATCATTATACATGAGGTTCGGACACTTATGAAGAAAATCGGATCAAAGGTAAGGGAATTATCACAATCTCATTTTTATCCGAGATTGTTTATACTTTAGTATTTACTGGGGTGTATTTTATCATCCAAATCCATGTTTCCTCAATATGTAATATTATTTCCATCCACATACAATTTTTTTAAATCCAATTTTACCCTTAGGTGTGTTTTTAGTAAAAGATATGAAAGGAATATTTTGTCGTTTTTCGTACGAGGTACTTTTTGACTTTTCGGCCAAAGTACGAGAAGAATGTTTTTTTACTTATACGGAATAAATGGATTCATAAAAAATTATTTCACTGAAGCTTCCATTACAAGTTTTCAAGTTTATTTTTAATTAACTTCTTTTAGTTTAAAATTATATGACATGTTAAGAAAGTAAAATGTTTTTGAAGTAGAAAGGATATTTTCCTCAAGAATGGAGTTCAAATGTTTTATCAAAATTATTTTCCATCTAAGACAATATAAGGTTCTGTTTTTATCCCTATTATTACATTGATTTGAGTATGTTGTGATGAAATTATTTTTATGAAGTCCTTTAACTTAAATGATTTGTTTTATGACGACACGATGTTTAAGATTCCCATTTTTATTACATGGGTTATGCAATGATGTATGTTTTAAGATTTTGTGGCACACATAAGAATGGTATCATTATGAGATGGGTGGGACCTATATCTCCCTCCAATGCATTGGGTAAAGATTTTATATCTCATGAGATAGACATGGGTGGAATCGTAGGTTATACCAGTTCATTGAAATAGGACTGAAACGAGGGTGACTCGGTTCAGAAAGGGACTTTGTCCACTAAGATAGTCATGGCAATGAGTCTTGACTAATAAGAAATGATTCTCTATCATTATGTGTGTATGCCACAATGTTTTATTTTTTTATGTTATGATTATTGTGATTACATTTCACTACCATGAGTTATCCCAGGTTATAAAATTATGATCTCTTTTACAGGTTAAGATTTCCAAAAGTTATGTGCTTATGTATATGATGTGATTGATATTTCTTTTGTTTACCCTTACTGAGCATTTGATCTCACCCTTTTATGTTTTCTTTTCCCCAGGATATAAATAAAGGTTTTAGGTTTAAAAATAAAGAAGATATTTATGGGAGATGTTGATGATCTTTCACCATGATTAGATGATTATATTCATAGATTCCAAAGACACTAAACTATTATGATCCTTGTGTGTCTGTTTTTGTTATGTACTAAGTATTCTGCAAATGTAATGTAATGTCAATGTACGTCAAGCTTTGGGTATCTATAATAAAGTCTTACTTTGTGGGAAATAAATGATCAATTATGATAGCCTATATCACGAAAGTCAAAAAGGTAATCCTACTCATGACCAGAAGATGAAAAAACTATAATTTCCACCACATAAATTCATTCCCCCTGATGTTACTCCCCATGTTATACACTAGAGATTCTATCCAGAAGTCAGACATGAAGCTGTGATGGTAGTCCTCTCGATGATAGCATCAACTAGGAGGACCTCGACCTGGTGATGTCTTAATTTAGAAAATTGGGCCTCCCTTGAGAATCTTTCATTCTAAATATCTGCTTTATGATATATGTTGAAACAATTATCCGATAATTCATAAAAAATACTATGATGATAGCCCTTTCAATAGTAGCACAAACTACGAAGGTCCCCCCCCATTGTCAAATTCAATATCGATAGTATGGTCCTCCCCTTGAAGAATAAAATAAAACAAGTAACTCATATAGTGGGTATTATGGAAGGGCAGGGTAAATCATGTTTGATACCATATCAATAATATGTTACATCTATTCCAAACAATAATATTGGCAATGCCTACTGTCCCCTTATGAGCCACATCTGTACTATTAACATATCAATGATAACCCTACGATCCCCACTACCTATGATAAATCCATCAAAAATCATTATTGATGGAAATATCAAGTATTGGAATCTCTAGTTGAAGAACAAAATGATATGTTCCTAATTAGATGAAAATTTGTCTTGGATTACATACCAGTAATGAATGGGGCCACAATGACTAATAATATCAATATACTAATAGGGTTGTTAGAAGAAGGAATACATAACATTTTTATGAATCACTAGACAACTCTCCACTAGTAGAAAGAAAAATTATTTCCATACAATGGGTAGGTAGACCATGTCAAAATATTGTGAGATAATAATTGTTAGTTTGATATAGAAGCCCTTCCATTTTCATGATTATCACATTTTGAGAGGCCTAAGAAAGATCTTCCACTAACATTCCTCCTTTTTCTACATATGTTACATCATCTTATTGGTGATTCCTGATATAGAATTCAAATATTTGGAATAAGAGATCATGGAGCATTTCATTTCATTACAAGTACCTTTTTGATAACCCAATGCAAATGGAATCATGTAATGCCAGTATCCCAAGACAAAATCAAATGTTGTCCATATTCATTAAAGTAGACATCATCAACAAGAACCAACTTTGAGTAAGTCCCAAAAGCTTCAATCCTAATGAGATAAATTCATTGAACTAGACTTGAACTTGGGAACCATGTACAATTTGTGCTTCCATCCAAAATAATAAAACAACAAATCATTTCGAATGTACATAAAAACTAATAGTTCACTTATAGATATATCACCATAGATAATTCACACAAGAATCGGTATAAAAAATATCTATAAAGAGTCAATAACACTATAAACCACTGTGATATGGGATAATCCCCATCATATTGGTCTAGAATAATTAAAAAAATCCCCCATAATACCAAAAAATAAGGGCTAGGGAACTGCTAAAAATAATATGAGAAACCCCATTCCAAGGGGCCATGAACATTATTACCTCAATAAACTTCCCAACAGAAATTGTTAATTTCCCATTTATATATGAGAAAAAAAATGTGTATCTTGTTCCATCCTTTCATAGGAATCATTCCCCCTTTATGAAACCATAATGTGAGATTGTATAGAGGTTCCATTCGACTTACCCATCACCATGATGCTTGAGGGGGATCCTATAATGGTTAGGGATGATCCAATAAGGAACTAACATGACATTACCAATCAACAGCTACTACACCACCCACAATTTGTTCTGAATTATTGAACATTATCGACATCAGTTTGATGGACCTAATCGAATATTACTAAAATGAAACTAGTGCAGAAACCATTTTTTACGTCGGTTATTTTTCATTTTTCAAGTTGGTTTCTATCCGACGTTAATACGGGAGACATTATAAACAATGTTTATGATGTCGGTTATTTAAAAACCGATGTCAAAAACATAAAATTGCGATGTTTATGACGTAGATTTTTTTAGAACCGACGTGATAAATAAAATAGAAGGGTTTATCACATCGGTTATTTAATAACCGACATGATAAAAGGCTTGGAAAATGGTTTATCAAGTCGGTTATTAAAAAACTGGTGTGATAAAAAGAAGGGGAAATGGTCTATCACATTGGTTATTAAATAACTGAAATGATAAACTGGGGGGTTTTATCATGTCGGTTATTATAGAATCGCCGTGATAAACAGGGGGTTTATCACGTCAGTTATTATAGAACCGCCATGATAAACCATGGGGGTTTATCACGTCAGTTAATAAATAACCGATGTGATAATCCGGGGGGCGGGGGGTTTATCACGTCGGTTTTTTAATAACCGAGGTGATAAAGCAGTGGGAGGGGGGTTTATCACGTCAGTTATTATATACCGCCGTGCTAAACTGGGGTGAGGGGGGTATATCACGTCGGTTATTATATAACCACCGTGATAAACCGGGGGGAGGGGGTTTATCACGTCTGTTATTAAATAACCGACGTGATAAACCATTTTAGAGGCCTTTTATCACGTCGGTTATTAAATAACTGACGTGATAAACCATTTTCTAGTCCTTTTATCACGTCTGTTATTAAATTAACAATGTGATAAACCATTTTCCAGGCATTTTATCAGGTCGGTTATTAAATAACCGACGTGATAAACCATTTCCCATGACTTTTATCACGTTGGTTATTAAATAACCGATCTGATAAACCCATTTTTTAAAAAAAAATTGAATACAATCATCTACTCTCTACTAGAATCAACCAGAAAAAAAATCAAGAAATCATACCACAAAAACAGATGTAGATCAAAATTAAACATGTACATTGATAACATATAAAACATACCCCCTAGACAGCCCTCACCCTAATGTATACCCCATGGACAGCCCTCCCCCACCCCGTTGGAGACCTCACCCCCATGTATAGCCCCAGGACAGCCCTCCCCCACCCCATTGGAGCTCCCACCCTCATGTATACCCCTTGGACAGCCCTCCCCCACCCCATTGGAGCCCCCACCACACTCTTGGACTACCCCCGACCCCTGGACTGCCCCAAACACCCCTTGACAACCCCCACCCGCCGGAACAGCACCCCCTCACCCCACTTGACAGCCCCCACCACACCCCTGGACAACCCCCCCACCCTCATGTATACCCACCCACCCCTGGACAACACTTCCACACCTCTGGACCGCCTTCCAACACCCATGGACAGCCCTGCCACCCCCCTGGACTGTCCCCCCTCCCCACTGGATAGCCCTCCCAGACCGTTGGACACCCCCAACCCCACTGAACACACCCCCACACCCTTGGAACCCCTCCCCCACAGACCCAAATCCATACCATAAAAACCATCATAAGTAAACCAAAACAAGAAGCAGAGTAAAATTAAACATTCACTTATATAACATTCAAAACTTACACTTTCAACTTCAAAAAAAAAATCCAACTTAAACAACTACAAAATACACAATTACAACGGCAATATTCAAAATTACATTTTACATTATAAACAAATAAAATTCAATCAAACCTGTAAAATAATTTGACCACTCCACTTGTAAGTGTTTGATGTCTTCAGTAGTATAGGGTTTAGGGTCATCAAAAATATACAAATTAAAATGAAATTATTTAACATGTATAATGAATAAATCAAATTGAAATATTATGGAAACTTTTAAGAGGAAATCTTACCAGGTCAAAATTCACAACTGTACCGGTTGTTATTATTTCATATATAAATCTTAACATATAATATCCACATTCGATGAGGTCTTGTTGTTCATTAAAATTCTGTTTGAATGAGTGTAAATTCAATATATTATTTTTATGTAATAAATCAAAAATTAGAAATTATAAATGGATATTTACCATCGCATTTACATATTTGATCTTTGCCCTTATTTTCTTTTTTTTTCGAAAGTAGGCCCATGCACTGTTAGAAAATAATACGAATGGGGTAAATTTAAAATTCATTATAATTTATAAAACTATTGAGAAATTAGAACATACTTTTCCAATATATACTTAAAAGTTTCACACACATCACCATGGACAAAGCATATCAAATAAAGGGATTTCTCCCTTAGGAAAAAATCCCCTAACATCCAATGATCACTGATAAAAGAAAATTTGACATTAGTTGTTTTTTATGTTAAAAGATAATTAACTCTTTGCAAGAAATGTGTTTCATACCTTTCACAAAAAGGCATCATCCAACATTGTGTGATTATATTCTTTTCACATTTATCAGCAATATAAACCATTCTACGATCCTCATTCAATGCACATGCTTCAGGTGAAATCAAATGTGGGTCCATGAATCCATATACTTCTGTCGGCTCATTCCTATCACAAATTTTATAAAGATACCAAATAAAAAACATACATAATTATACATTTTTAATAAATATAATGCAGGGAAAAGGTGTCAAGACTTACATGGAAAAAAATTTCACCACGTTGATGCCCAACATATCTCCAGTAACAAGCTCCATGATAACAGTTTTTATAATCCCCACTCTTATTTCACATCCACAAACATGAGCTTCCATTAAAACTCATAATATCCCAAAAACAAATGTGAATATCTTGATAATCTATCAAGACCATTTGAATCTGTATCTGATGTCATATCCATTTTTCTTTGTTGTTTTATATACAGTATTTCATTACCGTTGAATTATTCCTGTAAAAAAATTGAAAAATATATTAGTTTCAAATGATAAAACAACTTTAATAAAAATATATATATAACATTCATAGCTCTATGGTAATGAGTCCATGAACTCTGGATGGCCAAATTAAAAAATGGTTGATACTCTGTATAACTATCACCACCTCATCTATAGGTATTGGTACCCTAGCTGATCTATCTATAATATCATGTACAGTGACCCTCTGATTCTCTACCTCTAATTATTGATGATGAACTGTATCTCCTATACAATATACCACCCCATATTCTACTATATGATTTTGAGAATCATTAACATACAACTCAAAATTAGTAGGAAGTTGCGGGAGAAGAGTAGGATAAAAATGGGGTCTGCGGGTTGAGGTGGGGGAGTGGGAGCTACTAGCGGAGGTGTAGGATAAATAATGGGGTCTGTAGGGGGAGGTGGAGGAGTGGGTGCTGCAGTCTGAAATTTTATTTTCATTTCTGCAAACATAGACTGCACCGACTCCCTAATCTTTTCCTTCATCGTCGCATTGATATTATGAACTTCAGCCTCCAAGGATTCTATTTTTCTTATAAACACCCTCAATTTTAGAAGTTGAAGAACATGGATACACTTTTCTTACTGATACACCTACCATATATCCTCTTATATGACCAGGATGTTCGGGCCTTCCCAATGCTGCAAATAAGATATCTTCCCTCCCAATAGCTGTAAATGTCCCCTCTGAACTCTGCTCTTCAATAGAGTCCTATATTAATTAATTGATCATTTCTGTAATGATTGAAATTATATGAAGAAAATAATTAACTTAAATAAATAAAATATATATCTTACAATCCTCTCATCTACGATTCTCGATTATTCTTAAAGATATTTCCCTTTTTTCCCTTCCGAGCTCTCTTCCATTTTTCATGTCTAGATGGAGGGGATGGAGGGTCCACCTCCCAAGTGATTGAAGACTCACCTCTTAGTTATTGAAATTTTTCCACCATTATTTGTTCTTCCAATAATGCATACCCTCCCCGAGATAAACTATGAGGGTATAAATTTTTAGATTGGATCTCCTGACGAGCTTTACATGTTTTCTGTAATTTAAGAATATGAAATCATTAAAAAACATTAATAAAATCATTTATATAAGAATGTTTATAAAATTCTACATTTCCCTTACCAGAAATGACTCTTTTCATATACATTCAAGAAACTGTCTACATGTGTCTTCATCTATAAAAGGATATATACGACATGGATTGTCATGAATCCTATGACCATAAATGAAATTAGATGAGAGGGTTGATTTGAAATCCCTCTATCTCCTGACAGCCAATGATAAGAATTTCTTCCTGACTCCTCCAGTGACAGGAATATCAATTGTCATCTAATAAAGAAGTGTCTAATCATATTATATATACTAGAAACATTAAAAGAATAGTAAAACAATGACAAAAGATCTAACCAAAATCGTCTCCCACAACTGAGAGATAATGTCTTTATCCACACTTATCCTATCATCATATAGAATGCTTACTCTTCTCTTAGCCTGAGTTTCTACAAAACTCTTAAAATCTTTTTCATTCGGACCTCTAGGAATATCATCAACATCAAACTCAATGACTATCCTCTGATCCTACGTATGGGCAACTGATAATTTTGGTAAACGTGTGCACCAACGTTTACCAACCTTTTAACTCTTTATCGTAATATGAGCATGTGAATGTTCATCCCCAGAGGTATGACCAGAAATATTCTCCTCTCCAGAATCATGTGGTTGATCATCTGAATGATCTATCATTATTCTAAAAATAAAAAAAACAAACGTCAGTTCACAAATATACAAATTCAAATATTTTAATAGTACTGTAATCAGAAAATAGAAAAGTTTACTAAGTTACATAATAGTAAACATTGGTAATATGGTAAGCATGATAAACAATAGTAAAGATGTTAAAGATGGTCAAGATGGTCAAGATGGTCAAGATGGTAAACATGGTAAAAATGGTAATCCTGGTAAACATTGTAAACATGGTAAAGTAATTGTCAGTGAATAAAAATAATATATATATAATTCATTTAATGGTTATAAACATGATAAAGTAATCTAAACAAACTTAAAAAAACATATACTTATTTTGTTTTAAAACATGTTTTAATAAATAAAAAACTTACAATATCTGACATTTATGGAAAAAATAAATGTAAACAAGAAATAAACATATGTTACATGTAATTTTAGGAATGTCCAAATGGATTGTTTTCCCAAATTCCTTCGTCGTGATTGTTCATTATGGCACATACTATGTCTTCAACAAGATCATCATTATGTTCTGTTAATCATTCCATGGAAGTAGGGATATCACATATATCAGAATATTCATCAATTTCATCCTCACCAACATATTGTTTTTCCATTGTAAAACAACAGCCCACTGCATATCTGATTGATCTATTACATAGAAAATTTGTTTTTTATGTGTTTCCATTATAAAAGAATCAGCGGTGTCTTCCAATCTATTCAGATTAACAAGTGTCATTCCAAATTCATCGCGTCTCACATTGTTGTTACCGTTAATCCATTTACAATTAAAAATATGAATTTTAAATTTAAAGTAATCAACCTCCCACAGGTCTTCAATCACTCTATAATATGCACTTGATGCCGAAATTGGGTTTTTGTCCTTAGCACTCGAAAAATGCATTGCTTCTACAAAAACCAATACACCACTATTCTGAACCGCACTTCTGTTGTCCTGAGCTTTCATATGAAATGTATAACCATTAATTTCATAACCGGACCATGTTATCAAATTTACACATGGACCACCCACTATCCATTTTAATGTCTCTGATAAATCTGATCTACCAAGAAAATTCTTTTTAATCCATGACAAAAAAGTTTTGTTGTGCTAATTGAAAATCCACATTTCTTTCTTCTTTGGATGATATTGTTTCAACTCACTAATATGCAATGTGATATTTGGTTGAGCATCAGCTATGTTATTCAAGATGTATGATTCTAACTTCATCATATGTTCAGATGAAAATGATTTTAATTTCATGCTGTGAATCCCCTTTCCCTCATTATAAACTCGTTCATGGCGAGATGGAGGCAAACCTATGTGTTGCGCCGCATCCAATTAGCTCGTACAAAACTCTGCTACCTTCTTAGAAATATACTTTTCAATAATGGGCGCTTCAGGTCGATATATATTTTTAACATACCCCATTAATATTTTCATATAACATCCAAAAGGATACATCCAACGAAGATATACAGGTCCATAACGCTTTATTTCTCTAACCAGATGAATCATTAAATGCACCATTATATCAAAAAAAGTTGGAGGAAAATAAATTTCCAATAGAAAAAGTATAAAAATTGAATCCTTTTCGAAAATGTTCAAATCATTCACATCAATCTCCTTGTTACAAATTTAATTGAAAAAATAACACAACATCATTATAGTCTTTCTGACACGAATGGGAAATATTCCACGCAATGGAACTGGTAGAATTTTTGGCATAATGACATGAAAATCATGTGATTTCATACCTATCAATTTCAAGTCCTTCAATGAGACAAAATTTTTTACATTAGAAGAACAACCATGAGGCACTTTGGTATCATGAAGACACTGACAGAAGCTAATTTTCTCCCTCTTTGATAATGTATGACATGTCGGGGGAAGAAATTTTCGTCTTCCTTTAAGAGTGGGAGCTAACTCCAAACGTATTCCCATTGATATTAAGTGTAATCTTGCATTCAATCCATCTTTAGTCTTTCCTTTAATATCTAACCATGTCCTAATCAAAGAATCACATATATTATTCTCCACGTGCATGACATCAATATTATGTTTAACTTCATGATACCTCCAATATGGTAGCTCAAAAAAATTGACCTTTTCATCCAAATACATCTATCATTACCAGATTTATATGTCTTTCCCAATGTCACAACAAGTATTTTCACCCTCTCAAAATACAGATTAGGGGATAAAGATTTTGGAGCAGTATCCAATTCTTGTGAGCCATTGAATGCCTTTTTTAGTCTTCTATAAGGGTGTTACATTGGAAAAAACATTCGATGACCCATGTACACTGTTTTCCTCCCATGATGAAATTGACAATATGACATCTGTTGTTCGCAAATTGGACTTGCTTTATGCTGTTTAACACTGTATCCAGACAAATTTCCATACGCTGGGAAGTCATTTATAGTGAACAGAAGCACTGCATGCAGTTGAAAATATTCCATTCTATAAGAATCATACACCCTAATACCATCAGCCCATAACAGTTTCAAATCATCAATCAACGGTGACAAGAAAACATCAATATCATTACCGAGATTCTATGGACCAGAGATCATTATACTCAACATGAAATATTTGCGCTTCAAACTAAATTTAGGAGAGAGGTTGTAAATTACCAATAAAATAGGCCATGAACTATGTGTGCTACTGAGGGTTCGGTATGGAGTCATTCCATCTGTGCACAACCCTAGTCTGAGATTTCTAATTTCATTTCCAAATGTAGAATACTACGCATCAATTTTCTTCCATTGTGGTCAATCAGCTAGATGACGTATTTTCCCATCACATAACTGCTCTTCAACATTCTATCTTTACCTTTTTGCATCATGTGAATTAGAAAATAAGTGTTTGGAAAGATTAATTATAGGAAGATACCAAAATACCTTTAAAGGGATATTTTCAATCTCTACACCAGCCTGTGATTTTTATTTCACCTTATACCGTGATGTCCCACATTTAGGACACCCTGACCGAAATTCATATTCCTTCCTATATATAATGCAGTCATTCGGACAAGCATGTATTTTCTTGTATCCCAATCCCATCGGACATAATATTTTCTTGGATTCTTAATGTGAATATGGAAGATCGTTATCTTTTGGAATAATGTATTTAATCAACTATAGACACTCCGTAAAACTTTTGTCACTCCATCCATGTTTCTCCTTCCAGTTAATAAATCATAACACCACCGACAATATCATAAAATCTGTACAACCAGGATATAATGGTTTTTCAGCATCACCATATAGACGCGCAACTTTCAGTTCTATCTCAATTTGTTCTGCTACAATATCATGAAACATTTCTTCAATTCCATCAGAGTTACCATCTTTCGAATCATCATCATCAGTGACATTCCATCCAGTTTCACAATGCCAAATCCAAGGGCTGTAACTCGGATTAAAACCATGAAAAATTAGATGATCTTTTATCTCCTTACTTTTCAACTTCTTCATATTCAAACATTTCAGGCATGGACAGGAAAAAAAAGTCACTACTTGGAACATTTCATTTTTCAAATTCGAAAAAGGCATCAACACCTTCCTCAAATTCATTGCTCATTGGATGTGCCATAATCCAACTTTGACACATTATTACCTATAACAATTATAAACAAAAAATATATATTTTTAAGATAAGACAAATATATATGTATTTGAAAAAAATCATAATTTCATTGTAAAACAATTTAAAATATAAAACAAATCTATTGGTATTTAAGAAAATATGCTTGAATATTATTTTTAAAACAAAATATAGTTAGATATAATAGTTTTAAATTTCATTGAATCAAAGAAAACCATGCCGAATACATAGTTGATTGAAAATTGGACAAAATGGAGTAAACCTAAGAATCACCCCACCCCCCAGACAACCCCCAAAACACTCTATAGAGGACACCACCCCCTTGGACAACCCCCCACAACCACCCACCACCGTGGACCACCCCTGGACACCCCCAACCCTCCGGACAGCCCCCACCCCTCTAGAAAGCACCCCCACCCCTCCTGGACACCACCCCCACCCCTACCCCTTGAACACCCCTAGACATCCCAACCCTCTGGACAACCCCCACCCCCCGAACAACCCCCAAAACCCTCTGGACAGGCCCTCACCCCCTTGGATAGCCACTCACACCTACCCACCCCCTTAGACACCCCCCGGACATCACCCGTTTCCACATCTTTGATATAACATATTTTTTTAAAAAACGTGACATTAATAAAAACGTTTCATGAAATATGATGAATATTCAAATCGTATTTCTTATGAAAATTTTCATACTATAAAGGGTCTTAGTATTGGATAGAATAGTAAATAAAGTGGCATAAAAAAACAATATAATCCTAAAAAATTCAAATAATATATCTTAATTATTTGAATAAATATGTTTGTAATCAACCATCACATCCAAAAGGTGTATGAGAGAACATTTAGAGAAAAACAGACAATGAGAGATCATAATCATTGAGGGGGGATGGTGTCAAAGGAAACACAAAATCAAATGAACCGAGACCACTTTATGATGTAATCAATGAAAAAGAAAAACCTAAATCAAATATAACCATGAAACATCAAAAAAAATACCCATTTGAAATAGAATCTAGTATCTTGATTTGGAAACTCAAAAAAATAAATAAATCACAATCTCATTGATTGAATCTTGAATTTCTAAAATAGAACAATACACTGGTTTCACTTTGGTTTGTGGTGCAATTAATTGTTGTATTCGATCATCAATTAGTTTTGTGACATAAAATAAAAAAATCTTGTGAAATACATATAAGTAACATTCATTATTCAAGTTCACATTCTTTTTGTAAAATTACCCATGTAAATATTATCCTTAATAAAAAACATTAACATTATTCTCAACTAAAATCATGAGAATTGTGATATTCACATTTTTATAAACATATATTAATGATGTTATGATAGAGTTTATCATAAAAAATAATATTAAAAATGGTATACTTATCTATAGTAGTGTCCTATAAGAAAAAATTGATGCACGATATTTCAGTGACATTTAGATTTTTTAAAGGGATATAATGATGTTTAATACTTCCCAGAAGAGTGAAATTATAATATAGTTTAGTGTCTTCTAAAAATACAAAGTGGGTAAAAGTGAATTTGTTTCCATTAAAGAAAAAAAATGGTTTATCATAGATTTATTAGACTCTATGAGGGTAAATGATAAATATTTATTTTATTATGTTCCATTAAAACTCATGTGTAAATATTTATTTTAGTTCAATTAATGAATGATAAATGGTTAACATTAATGGTTTTTGTTTTCCAAAAAAAATGACATCTTCAATATGGATGATTAATTCCTATTCTATGATAAGACACTCAACAAGGATGATTCACTATATATGATGATAATTTCTTTTAAATCTCTAATCACATATACATTATTGTTTATCCAACTTCAAAATTATTAGATGAACCTGAATGTTAAATGAAATATACGATAAAAGGAATGGATGAATCAACCATACCTAAAATTTATTTTTGATAATGAAATTCAAACCAGTCAAATCAGGAAATATTCCAAATAGTTCCTTAATCGCGCCATAGTTCTTTAATAAATAACCCCAAATATGTTTCCAACATAGGTGGATTTTGAGTCCTTAAATGCAAGGTAATATATCAAAAAAAATTATAATGAAATACAAAAACAAGACACTAAAGATAAAAATGAATGTCTGGTGCCAACATTATTCAAAAAGATGTAATAGTGTTTGAAATGGAAGAAGATAACCTAGTTTAAACAAAAAATTCTCAAAACATAAATATAGGCTATCTGGGGAAAAAACGAAAGAAATAAATTCGTGGAAGGCTTACTTGAATGTTGCGAGTTGAGATGATAGATCTGAGGAGAGTAAAGATGATAAACGATGATGCCAAAATGAGTTTAATGTACGTATATCGACGATTCGATTAGGGTTTACCGCGCGAGAGAGACGAGCCGACAGGCTGTCGACCGAAAAATCGTAAATGAAAGTCCACGAGGCTTTAATTTTTTAAATGTTTTATAATTTCGGTTATATAATAACCGAAGATATAAAATATTTTTTAAATTTATAATGTTGGTTATTTTAAAACCGACGTAAAAAACCCCCCGCGCTTTGGTTTTTTACATCTGTTATTTTAGAACTGGCGTAAGAAACTCGTAGATATCTCTTTTTTTCGTCAGTTATAAAATAACCGACGTAAAAAACCAAAGTGCGGGGGATTTTTTACATCGATTATTTTAAATGCGACGTAAAACCCCCCCGCGCTTTGGTTTTTTACATCGGTTACCAAATAACCGACAAAAAAAACCCCCGCGCTTTGATTTCTAACATCGGTTAATTTATAACCGACGTAAAAACCGAACACTCACGATTTGTAACGCCGGTTTTTAAAATAACCGACGTTAAAAAGCTACTCAACGCATTTTTTACGTCCGTTATAAAATAATAGACGTAAAAAATCACGTTTCACAGATTCTCATGTTGGTTATATATAACCGACGACAAAAATGGTGACGTAAATAAAGTTTTCTGCACTAGTGTGTGGATGAATATGGATATGATAGATATTTAATGTTGATAATCACTATTTTCCTTCACTGAACCATATGGTCATCGAGGATTTCATTATTCCCCAATAAATCCTCTTCCACCTGATCCACAATACCATAATTATGTGAGGAATATAAACAATGTCACATTTGACCAACCTTTTCCTTATTGTGAGAATGATTTCCCAATGATTGAAGAAATATTCACTCTCCTGGAGGAAGAATAAAAAGAGATATGGTTAATCCATGTTGAATTACTATGAGGTCTAAATCAATCACAGGGGTTTATTTCGACAAATGAATCAATTAAAAGACATCTTAAAAACATGTAACCTAGTCCATCAACCAAAATTGACTTAGTAATGTAAGGATATATGTACTTCTAACTACTATGGATACAACCATCATGAGTGTTGTCTAGTCCTTCAAGGATTCTCTTGATCGAACATCGTCTTCATGTTCCCACAAAACTAGAACATAAAATGGTTTCCTATAGTATACTAGTCCAAACATTGGTTTAACATGACGCACCCTATGGACTAATTAACACCAAAAATTAATTATTAAATTGTTTGGAATCCATGGTGATGTGGTGCATGCTAGTACAATAAGAATGGAAACCATACCTCAGTTGAGTGAGTACGATTCCACCTCCACAAAATTTCAAGATTCCCATGTTCTAAATATTCAATCACTCGTTTGACCTGGGGAATCATATGATGATCTATGCATCCTATTTTTATACCACTATCGGAAGCCTATTTAAACAATAAGAAGGTAAAATGAGATTATTCATGTAAACCCTACAAAGTTTATCCTTTTTCATCTCAGTTGATATCTAGATGTGAACATCTACATTGGTATTTTATCTTCTATCTATGATTAATGTTGGACAATACAATATAAATAACACTCAGAGTAAAAATATCAACTTAATTATATGGATTCATAATTTATTTCCTATTGCAAAGGGGTGACTATATCTTAATAACATCAACTCCCATAAGATTAGATTCTCACTTTGTGTGTCGATAACCTTCATGATGAGATGTGAACTCTTTGCATACCATTTAACTATACATGTTGGTATAGTGAGTTCAACATCCATGCCCAAATCATTGAAGACTCTTTATAGTGGACTAATCTCAAGTGCATAGCATCCCCAATGACCGTTGGAAGTTAACCATGGAAACCTAAAGCAGCCTCTATCATAATTAATCTTTCATCTACCCATGATTTAGGGACTTCACCATATCGTATCGTTCCACATGGACACCAAAAACAACACCCACAATGACAAAATGACCGAAGGGTACCCAAGAGAAATTAATTCATGGAATGGAGAAATAATTTTTAATCATGGTGTGATTATCATGTATGTGGATATTTTAGAGCTTCCATGAACAATAATTTAATATATCTACTACAGCCAAAAACTGATTAATAATTAGGTCTTAATGACTGACCAGATTATTTTCCATTCCACTAGTTATTGGGACACATCACTAATGAATATTTTTCATCAATGAACTCATATAAGGAATAATCGAAACATGGGATGTTAATGACAGACTACTACCAACACATTTTTCATATTCTTTCACAAACATCCCTGATAAGGGATAAGAGTGGAATGAAGTTTCTAGTATAATGAAGATTATGTTTGATTGTTTGATCACTAATAAAATAGTCAATTAGTGACATGTAAAACATCCAGCGTAGTTGAAAATACATATAATTCCCCCCAAAAAATTTTATTAAAATGAAATTGATATCCTTATCCCCAAAAACATTTAATAGATGAACTACGAAGATTACACAGGATCAAAATGGTAGGTAGAAGGTGTGAGATGTTGAAATCATGTCAGGTAACTATTCATCCTTCAACCTATTAGATTTAATTCTATAATATCTCAATGATACGGAACCACCCCACCAAACTGAATCACTATAAGTAGTCAGTTAGAATGATTCATCATCAGATGAAGAGTTGATCTTTGTATCTAATAATTTAATTCAAATAATTGACCCCTACTTCCATGATTAATAAAAATATAAAACATGAGTTCCCCAAAGAATAATAGGGAACTAGAAGCTGTAGCTTTAAGAAAATAGGATATCTAGGGAGATGTAGCCATGAAAAAAAGAGACTTATGGACACAAACCTACTCAATCTATCAATTTAAAAAAAATAATGAAAGAGACGTTTAGAAGACCCAAAAAGAACATGTAATCCATATCCACCATCCAAAAACCAATCGATCCTAATCATTCTAGAATATACATCACAAGTGTAAGAGGTATTTAATAACCTGTATGATGTAGGAAAGCCTTCCGGACCCAACCCAAGAAGAACATAAGCACCACTAGCTTATTCCTTGAGTGTCAATCTACCTACAACCAAATATATATCCCCTAAAATTCTCGCTAAAGAGAACCCCCATGTTTGGAAATGTCAGAGTTTTGATAAGATATATGAAATCATGAAATTCCTATCCTCAGTATTAGACATTCTATCAATACTGGATTCGTTAAATTTAATAATAGACCTATGGGAGGCACACATAGAATCTTTTCAAATCCCCCAGGAGTTTCAAGATGATATGTTATGCACAAAAGTCTATTAGACAGAGACCGTGTCCTGTAGAATTCAATGAACTCGTATCCATGGATGATCAAGATGAAGACTCCATTATGCAGGGACACAACACACCTTTGTTTTTGTCTAATAATTTAAAAGGGAATTAGGTTTGAAAATTCATCATTGGAAATTGATCTAGATTTAATCACATCCTATTTAAAAATTATTACCAGAGGGCCTTCAACATGGATTATCTAAAACACTCAACCAAAATCCTGTTGGGTTATGAAAAATAGTGAAAAATATGTGAGGTAAAATAATAAAGAAAAATGGTTTGGGGTCATCATGGTTGAATCAAAATTTATAGTGGTTCCTAAAAACAAGTTTTATACATTCTTCTAGGATTTCCATGGTTTAATTAGTACACAATGATTAACTCATCTCACCTATATTGAGTCAAATATTACACTGACAGACAAACTGGGATGTTTCTCATTAATAAGTTCTCATTTGAATCATTTGATTCAGAATATATCATAGTAGGATTTTATGAATATAAAGGGAAGTTTCCCTCAGTGGATAGTGTTGATTGGGTCAAATCTACAAATGTTTTGGATATGAATCAATCTGGACCCTTAAAAATGTTCAAAAATGTATATGTTCTACGCATAATCAAGTTGGGTGTGTGAGTCCACGTTTGGATTGTTATTCAACAGTACTCGTGAGTTTTGTCAAGGCCACCCGACCTAAAAGCTGTAAAAATTCATCTGAATTTCAAGTTAATAGAGAATTCTCAATTATAAATTCCCTCAATCTATCCTTATATATCCATGAAACCCATTCCATACTCACTGAGGTAGAAGAGGAAGAATAAAATCCATTTTCCCTCATTTCATCCTTCATAGAAATTAACCCACTCTAATCTAGGACAGATGAATCTTCTTCATATTCCAATTATGATGATAATATCACTTTAAAAATTTAATTATATCACCTCAATAATTTATTCTCCATTGAAAAAAAAAGAAAACTAAGATGCGGGTAGAAAATATTTGGAGTGTGACATTAATGATGACCCTACAATATTCGAAGAAGATATCTATTACACCGTTGATGAAATTGTGGAAATAAATAAAGGTACAAATGAAGATCCCAAATCTTCTCTGATTAGTAAAACCATTCATTTACATGAGTAAGAGGTTTAAACCTCATTTCATAGGCTACATCATGTTTATTCCTCCAAGAAATTTACTGAAATACCCTTCCTCAATCTCAAGGGGGTCTCTCACAACCTAGGATTTCTAGAAGATAATATAGCTTATAAAAAGAAGCTAGAAGGATGAACCTAACACATGATGCCAAAGTCATGGATGAGGTAGACAATATTAAAAGCTCTATATTTATTAGGGAGGATAATTATCCCATGAAGATGGATAATATTATCAAAATAATAATTATGAAGGGAAAACTATTGGTTTGCATCGATTTTATATATCTCAAACAGAACTGTCCATAAGATTTTATCCATGCCCTGATGTCATATTTCTTATTCACTACAACATGCATATATTATGCTATCTCCTTTAGGGATGGATATTCTAGATATAAAAAATATTAATGGTGAGAGAAGATGGATAAGCCACCACCTTCAGGCACCCAAGGATTATTTTTCTATAAGGTAATGCCCCTTGTATTGAAGAGACATAGTGCCACATATAATCATTCCATGTATGACATATTCAAACCCTTCCAAGGAATGTTTTCATAATTCTATGATGATGAACTTGTGGTTAAATAATGAAAATGGTTATACCACCTAGAAGATCTTGAACCCATTTTCAACAAGTTTATACAACACAATATGAAAATAGGCCACTTAAAATATTCCTTAAACATTACATTGGGGAAGTTTCTTGTCCTAATAGTACACCATTGTGGCAACAAATTTGATCCCAAAAATAAAAATTATATCTTTGGAATGTCAACTCTTCACAAGCAAATAGAGTTAGAACGGATTTGAGTACCCTTGTAGAAGATTTGGGGATTCATAGCTATCCATGTATGGAATATTATCCCTTCAGGAAGATTGTTAATAGAGGGGTATAATATTAATATAATTTAATTTTTCATGCTTCAATATATAATATCAATAAGTAACGCATAAGTCCACCATTTTTATTTCATCTCGTTGAAGGAATACCTCTCATTTTGTATGTTACATCCCTAAAGCGATCCATGTGGGCATTCCAGACATAATAGAATGCCACTGGCAGTGAAAACAAATATTATTATCTCATTCAAAAAATAATTGATCCTAAGAATCATTAATCATGTATCAAAAATTTCATTTTGACACTGATCATCGTATTCCTAAAATTGAGGCACTACCTTCATAATCTCATGTTCCACTTAGTCTCTAGAAAACCCCTTAAGTATATTCTTAGTCATCCAATTCTAAATGGAAACCAATCATTATGGGTGGTCATCCTATTGAATTTTCCATCCAGTTTTTGAATAAGAAATCTTTCAAAGGATAGGTATTTGATGATTTTTTGGTAGAGTATCCCATTTTATATCTGACATAATTGGATGCCAAATTACATGAAGAATACGTTTGTATTATTAAATGATACCCCAGATCTAGGAGGTGAATTTCGATGGTGCATCCAAAAGCCCAATAATGAAAATTATGGAGGACCCTTGAAATAACAATGTGATAATGAGAGTCATACTCATATCTTCAACAAATTCAATCATTCCGTACTCATTCCTTCTATCCGAGGGGTGCAAAAATAGTGAAGTGGAATACCAAAAATCTCATTGTAGGGGTAGATCTATAACATCAAGTACAAGTAAAACAAAAAAAAGATAAAAGGTGATCTAGAACATCTCATTAATTATCTCAGCAATGACTATTCTATCATAATAAATGAATTTCATACCATTCTTGACAAAATCTTCAGACTAATGGTTGAATTATATTTGGGACTGACATTGACTCATGTCCCCCATTTGAAAAATGTCTAGATTGAGGTATTATAAAATGCAGTAGCAACACCCAATTACCCAGGCCATGTTGAAATAGTCATTAGCATCACTCATTTTCATATGGTCCGACCATTAATTTTGGAAAACATGGCTTAGATCGCTGAGATAAACCCCTTACCAGAGTCATATGGTCATACCACCAAATGGATGATAACCATTTTAGATTAACTCAAAAAATAGAGATCTCCCACTTAAAAGAGATGAGAAAGAATAAATATGAAGTTGGGAAATTAGATTTTTTCACATTGATGGAATTAACCATCGAAATGCTCCCTATAAGTTATCCCGTGATGACATCCTTCTGAGAATAATTAAGGGAGAAGTGAATATTTATGTCATGATGGATGTTAATGTTAGAGATTGTGGATATCACTAATTATAATCCATGTTTTCCCATTAAATTAAATGTCGTGGATGCTACTAGACTGCACTAACATATGACATCACTAAATTCCCCATGACATGTTATTCATGTCATGTTCATCCAATTTCAAACACCATCTCCCGAAGCTATTTCTCACATCCTAGTAATATTTGATGTTTTATTTCTAGGGAATGGATGTCATGGGACCATATCAACCTACAATGGCCAATAAACACACGTATACCATCATATATAACGATTTTTTCCATATACTTGGAATTTATTACCCTAAAATTAGTCAAGTCAAGAATCATTGTTAGCATTTTGAAATACATCATAATCACCATATTTAGTGTCACTTATACTATAGTGATGGACAATAATAGAAATTTATGTTCTGTTGAGTTGGAGAAATAATATCAGGGGTATGGTATCAAGACTAACTGTTCATCCCGATACCATGAAATGACTAATAGTCAGGTAAAAGACATCAATAAGTCATTGTCCAATAAAATAAAAAAACTGTACATAATGAGAATAATTCTGGTCCAGACATGTTCCTCCAGGTGATAAAGGATATCTAGGCCACGAACAACACTACCAATCTTGAATCCTAATACTCGTTAGTATATTGTATAGAAAAAATACTTCCCATCAAAGTTCATTTTACCTCTCAATGAGTTTCCATATTGGATTAACTACCCATATATAAAAATCCTATAAATGCAAAGATGAATTGGAGAATATCAATGAACATATATTTTATACAGCATGTCATTTTTAGGTTTATCGTAATCATATTACATGATCCTTTAACATACAGGATCTCCTCTGGTATTTTATTGAATGATAAATGAAGTTGTTTCTCCGAACACCGATGATATTCGGAAAGAAACATCCAATGATAGAGCCAAAATTTGAGTGATCGAATTCCATAAATAATATCCAATAAAATAATATTATTCCATGATTTTAATGGATTTTATGTTCAATATAGCTCTAGAAAAAATTATGTCACATAATTAATATTTATTTTCACTACATGTAAATTTTTTTGACCTCGTGAAATTAATCTACATGATACAATATTCCCTTTATCTTCACATTTAGTGATCAATGTACTCACTGAAAAATGTTAAACAATATAGATAAATTAAAAACTACATGGCATCAAAACTACATGGATTATATCCCCACAAAATGAAAATAAAATATATTACACATTTTTTGATTTAATGATGATAAACAATATATTAAATTGTCTTTATTATATGACAACTACATTGTGAAAATTAGTTTAATATAAAAATTCACATAGATAGGATAAATATTTTCAGGGGATGAATAAAATACCCCCGCTCCTACATGACAGTCAGATCCATGTGTTAAGGAAATATTTCAAGAACTATATACATATTGACATTTATATACATAGTATATGTAGAGCCATAAGGATTTTAAATCTTGGTATAACCACACTAAAAGAATGGTTAAAAATTTCTCCTTCCCCGATTAATGGTTCAGACTGATACAGAGGACATCAACAACTATGTATGGAATGATTCATGCCTATGGATGATACAGAGTGATGTGTAAATTATACATCTATGTCCAGCAACCCACAAAGTGAAAATTGTCTCCTGCCCCCATATTGGATAAACCTACATAGAGATATTTTCTATTAAGAACTATGTGTTGCTTGATTCTCATTCTATGGGATACATAATGATTTACATATCCTATGTTCTGAGCCCAACTGTGAAATGAATATAATCCCCTTTCCTTGAATAAAAGTCATGTCAATGTACGGGGCATGCAAACATTTCCTATTTACAATCCCACCTTAGTAATTATTATTCCCCCTCTTTGCCTGTGGACCTCACATATACATGGAATCATCCCATCTAGAAACAAAATGTGGCTTGATCCCTAACATTTCCAGATATGTAATTATTATAGTATCTCCAAAACCAAGTCCATCTATAAAAATTAATAAAAAAATTATTCCCTCAATGCATGAATTAGATCTACATATTGAAGTCACTATGAATTCCATGAGGTATGATCCTTAAATCAATGAGGTATGTAGTGACATCTTGTTCCTACATCCTGGGTGCAGGCCCTATAAAAGAAATTACCTTATATTATTTATGTAAATATATATATCTACACATAATGTTTCAATCATGTATTCCACATGAGGGAGAACTCAAAGAATCAAAATGCCCTCAAACGCATGAGTGTGATCTGTGTAGGGAAATTTATGATTTATGGCCAATACTTTTTTTATGCTTCTTAAGTATCCACATTCATCCTTTCCATTAATCAAAAACAATTCCCTAGTTAATTTTAGAATATCATAACCCTCCCTATCCATTGGAGATGGATGGTTAGTGTTCTTAGTACTTTTTTTATGTATAATATTCTCCAATGGTAATGCATTTGTTTCCCACAAAAAAACATGTCAACCAAAGGAAAATTTATCCCAATGAGGGGAATGTTATACCTCAACATTCCCCAAGGTATTTCATCTCCTTATAATTTCTCATGTTCTATGAATCCCCTAGAACATCGTTTAAACTCACGTTCCCCTTAAAATTTGGTTCTTGTTTGGAAATGCATGCCTGACTAGACATTGTTTATTCATTTTTCATATAAAATTTCATCCGAACTGAATGATCAAAAACATAATGTCATGTTTATCAATACAATATGATGTAAAAGTTTTAGTTTAATATCTTAACATAATGACACTAAATAACATAATAATTTTTTTCATGTATGACATTAAACTGTATAGCATTGCAATGTTCTCACCCAAGATAGCACTACCATCATATTTGGTTATCCATCATTTCATATTATAGAACTATAATTTATTTATTCCTATAAACACATAATATGTAGTGATACATATATCCTAAATCCTGTCATAGCCAAAAATATTTTAAAAATTCACATATCCTTGTTCATAGACTGATCCTATGAAGTGATTTTTCAAAAGAAATATGTATGGCTTGAATGCCACAAATATGAGATACATAGAGACTAAAAAAATTTACTTGGAACCATAAAAATCCCATTCACCCTTTTAGAAATAGATCCTTAGTATCCTTTAAGAGTTTGTGATATTACAAAGGGCATCTTAGGTCCTAATTCATGTCAAGTCGTAATAGTCGATCCATGAACCTCTCATTGGAATACTTCTACCATTTCCAAAAACATGACATTAAATTTTAAAACAACCCTCCAAGTAGTAATATGATAAACTAAATGAAATTATCTTGATTCCCTCTTATAAGAGTAAATTTACCATGGCATTAGTAATCCACCATTCCAGTTACAAAAATTATCCTACATGTCATTGGGTCATACACACATGGGAAATTTCTAGATATAGAAATCAATTTTCCCCCATTCCCAACGCATTGAGTAAATCTACATAGTAACATCCAATGTGTGACCAACCCCACAAGTGAGATCATATAATATCATATTAAAAAAATTAATCTTCCTTGAAAATTCTCATATAAAGACCTCAACCCAAACATACGAACTCAGTGTTGAATCATGTTGTTTGGTTTTATATTTAAAATATAACTAAAAAATTATCAGGTTTGTATACAATAGAAATCCTTTTACTGTTCTAGTATATGGATGATTATTCAAAACCATAATTTTATCATTTTTGAAAAACAATTAATAGATACACCCAATAGGTATCCACTAAATAACCCCCATAATATTAAATGACCAACATAGAGATTCTATGATACATATTAAAAAAATTAAAATAACATGTGGAACATTCACTTTGATAGTAAAATTTTTTAAATTCAATGAAAAAACATTACAAAAATAATTCCATCAAAATAAGATTGTGACTTTTTTTTAAAATAGTATAATTCATATACTTTTTGAAATACCCTTTTTAAAAGTTAATTGAAATTAACTTCACTTTAAAATAATATACCATTTTTTAAATTTCTTATGTGATGAAATTGATTTAAATGTAATTAAAAACTTCTTAGAAATAATAATGCAATCTTTTAAAAACAAAACATTGAGTAAATATGAAAAATCCATGGCTATCATGGGCCTACCCACTTTTTTAGGGATGGTTTCACCCCATAATTCCCAGCCATATATAAAATGTTCTAGTGTCAAATTTTATAAAAACATTTTATAATTTCCACACATGAATATACATTCAATAGAGTTTATGATATTGAAAATATGTCACTATATTAAAATAAATATTAACCCTTATGTGTGTGTGTATATATATATATACGAACTTCCATTCCATACTACATGCGAATTTGGTTATAATCGAAACTCATCGCACTTACCCTTTTCAAAAACGTTCATATATCCAAACATTAATGAATTCCATTTTTAAAAAATGTTCTAACATCACCCATCATAAAAAATCAATCAAGAATATGAAAATCAAAGGCATATTTGTTTAATTGATTTTTGGAATGACATAGAGAAACAAATGTATAAATTAATGACAATAGAAATACATTATTTTTTCTTATTAAAAATAATCATATGCAGTAGATAATTTTATGCACCACATAAAATAATAACACAACATTCCTTAAATTATACATTTATACTTTTCATGGATATATATATCTGTGTGTGTACATATATTTTGAGTATCATATCATTAATTATAAATATATATATGTGTGTGTGTGTGTGTTTAGTTAGATGTTGATCGTGGATGTTTTATAAATGATTTCTTTATGTTTTTTTAATATTGACATATGTATCACACATCCATGATATAATAAAATTGTTTAAAAAATATAACTTCAATATATATATATAATAAAAACAAAAATTAAATATAAAAATAGAAATCTATTTACACACACCCATAATAAATTCATCAATGAATGATATAGGCTTGGAATTAAAGCTAATATAAAACATGCAGTCCAATTATTTAATTATATAATAAAAAATTCTTTATATTTTTAAATAATACCCATATATATGTGTGTGTAATTGAAACAAATATATTCATAATAAAAAACAATATATAAGTTCTAATAAAATTTTAGGATCCAAATACATCAAATAAATAAAATTACACCATTATAGAAATAAAATTTCAAAAAAATATTTATTGAAAATATATAATTTTCCCTTCCCATAGTAATATTAAAATATTTAATTAATTCAAAACATATAATTAATAATATTCCACTACACAAACATAATAATAAAGCACGAAAATAATTAAATTATAAATAATTAAAGAAAATATATAATCTCCATTTTGAAAAACTAGAAAAGCATTAATTTAATTGAAATATTTTTACATTAGAACATTTAAATTATGGTAAATAAGTTTCTAATAATAAATCCCACTAACATAGAATTTGTTGATAACTACATTGTACATATTTTTCATCCAATTTCCACTATTATAGCCCTCATTATTTCATAGGTAGGGAACATAAAAAATGATTTCATGTGTTGATGTCATTTTCTAGGTTCCATAATTATTATAATTATACTCAACTCCTGATAGAGTATAATTTTTATAGTGAAAATTATATAATATTATAAGTAGTTTTTTTTGTAAATTCATTATTTATGAAATCATTGAAAATACTATTTTGATTATTTTGGATTATGATTAAGATATCATAATCAGTTGTGCTTATCATACTACTGTATACATATACTAATTATAAATATATATAATATTATCCGCAAACCAAATATTACCAATGAAATTTAAAACAATGACATATGAACACAAAAAAATCTATGATGATTAGAAACTACTACCATTATTAACTATAAAGAAGAACAAAAATTTCTAGAACAATTAAGGAATATAAATCCATTTAGATTAGATATGTATTTTAAATGGTAATTTATTATTCACGATGCATCAACCTAAAAAATATAATAAAAAAATATGAAATGATGAAAGTCATTATGAATAATAGTAAACCATTATTCTGTTGATGAAAATTACAAAAACTATCACTAACATTGATAAAAATGATGACAATTTAAATAGGTGGATGATATCAACCAGATTGGGTACAATTAAGTTGATCTAATGATGATTCAGAAACCAAATACATAATTAACATCACCTACAAGAAATTTTGGGCCACGAAAACCATTTTCAATCTAGGTCCCATTTAGAAACTCCATTCAACATAGATATGAACATACCAAAGATCAAGGTGGTTGGAACTCTCTCTAACATCAACATACACATGGATTTCCCCATATCCTAATTATGACACATTGTTCGGACTCTATGAAACCAGTATCTCCATGATCATACGTCTCACTGAACTCATTATGATTCAACTCCTTTTGGAGACCTTGAAGACAAACACTTAAACTATACTGTTTTGTTCTCATTAGACCTCTTGATCATGCCTGACCCCTCGCCATTGACAAATTAGGACTCGACTCTTAAACCTTATTTCTCAGTATTCATCTCTACCGAAGATAATAATTTTATATTTTTTATCATTATAAATTACTTTTATTACTAATATTATTTCCATTAATGTAAATAATATATATTTAGTATAATTGAAAAATAAATTAACTAATTCAATGATACTATGAGAAAATTAATTTTATAATATAAGATTATCATGATTCACATGGAGTTTAAATATTTATAATTCAAAATAACAGACACACACACAATCAAAAATATATATATATATACACATATATTCTCTTATAATTCATAACATAAAATTATAAATTATTTGTTAACGATAAATTTTTTAATAAAAGATTATTTAAATATAAAACCACATTTAATAATGAAATATTTAACATATTTATATAATATTAAAATTCATGTTCAATAAAATAATGATTTATTTAAGAGTGTTATTATATATAAACAATATAATGTTTTTTGAATTTTCATTATAAATCCATTACTGATTTCATTAGTATATAATTCAGTAATCAGTCATAATTTTGTTTTATTATAATTAAATGAATTATTAAATCAAAATATTTAGAATAAATAATTGATTTATAAAAGCTCGTGATGATACATTCTCCCCACATAAATGATTTTCTCCCTTGAAAATCATTCGTCAGACTTATGAAAATTTGTATTTTTATCTTCATAATTAGGGAATTTATTTGTAGACATAATTATCAAAATATAATTATATCATGTTAATTTTGTTCTCTCAAATGATATCATTTAATCTCAAATATTCCTAGATCATTAGTATGATACAAATTATAATTCTATAATCCCATCCTCACGGCCTCAATACTCAAACATGTAGTGTATTTTTTTATATAAAATATAACTGGGAAGAACACATTGTATTATATAATAGATGAAATTTTACTATTGTAGGTTCTATGGGACTATAAAAAACCAAAAATTTATTAGAGTTGAAATAAAAATTAAAAAAAATGATGCTACTATGCTTCTACACACATACTCTAAAAGCTACAGTGACTGACTTTGTGCTTTATGATTCTTCGAAAAAAATTTAAAATAACAGGATGGGAATTTAATTTCTCATTAATGAGTTATAAAATCATTGAAATAAAATTTAGGAATCCATACATTGAAAATAAATTGAAAAATGTTTCTGAAAAAATATCACAAAAATAATTTTCTAAATACCCTTTTTAATATATAATTTAAATTACTTACATAGTAAAAAAATATACAAATTTTTATATTATTTATATACAAAAAATTATATAAAAGTAATCTAGTGATTTTTTAAAATAATACATAATACTTTGAAAAAAATAACTTTGGAAACATGAATCATTAAGGGATATCTTGCGATTTCTAACTTGATGAGGGATGGGTTCACTCCCCAATTCAATACCATATTTACAATGTCAATGTTCAAGATTTTATGAAACAATTTACCTTGTTTTACACGTATATACATTCACTGGTGTTTTTGATTTTGAAAACATGTAACTTCTTTAAAATATACATTCGCACGCACACACACACCCAAAAAAACAAAACAAAACACACACAAACACAAATATTTATATTTATTGAAATATATAAGAACTTCCATTGCATATTACATGAATGTTTGGTAACAATCTAAATTCAGTCCACTTATCCATTACATTAATATCCTTTTTCATATACTATCATGAATTAAATTTTTACAAAATGTTATAACATCACCCAGTTTATGAATTCATTCATGAATATAAAAATTAAATACATAATTTTTAATTTTTTTATGTGCTAAATTAAGATAAGAATGTATAAAATAATGAAAATAGAAATATATAATTTTGACTTCATAAAAATAATCATATGAAATTGATAAATATGTTACACACCTAAAATTTTGAATGTAACCCGTAAATTATACATTCATACCATTCTTGGATATATATACATATACATATATGTACATAAGTTCTAAAGATCTTGTCTTTTTGTAAATGTATGTATACACATAATTCGATGTCGATCATGAAGGTTGAATAAATCATTTGCGGGGTTTGGGTAATATATACACTTATAATAAACCCTTGATTTAATCTATTTTTGTGAAAAATATAAATTAAATATATATATATATAAAGGATAATCCTAATAATTAATGATAAAACTAAACAAAAATTAAAATACACACATATTCAATTCATGATTGAGAAATATAGGCTTGGAATTTATTCAATTATTAAACACGAAATTTAAATAGATAATTCTTGAAGAAAACTTTCTTGTAGGTTGTAAATGATAAGCATATATATTTATATATGTGTGTGTGTGTGTGTGTGTGTGTTTGTAAATGAGCCACAATTATTCATAATAAAAAAACATTTAAAATTTTAATAATATTTCAAGAACCAAAAACATGATTTCATTTTAATTACACACTTATTAAAATGACGTTTGAGATAAATAAATGTTCAAAAATAATAAATTTTCCCATACCAAAATAACATAAAATATTAATTTAGAATAGAATTTATAATTAATAAAATTCACATTATAAATAAAAAAATTAAAATATGAAAATAATTAAAATCATAAATCAAAAATAAAATATAAAACCTCTTAATTGAAAACCCAAAAAAAACCTTTTTTTAAATAATTATATATAAATAAATATAAATTAGTGTAAATAAAAAACTAATAATAATTTTGTCTTACATTTAATATTTATATCAATACTAGTGACTAATTATTCTTTGTATTTTGATTTCTATAACTCTCATACATTCAGAAGTAGGAAACACACAAAAATTAAGAAAAGGATTTAGGAGATATACATTTCTCTAAGATTCCTTGAACTATAATATTCACTTGATAGATCGTACTATATATATCCAACATTCAATAAAATTATAATTACTATTTCTGTACTAATTTATTATTTTAGATAAACTCTGTCAATTTGGTTTTGAATGTTGACGCTTATGATCAAAGTATATGGATCAATTGTGGATTCCATACTTTTATATATGGATCAATTTTTTAGATATATATATATATAATGTTATGAATGGAACAATTATGATTTGAAAAAATATCAAACTATGACTGATGAAAATAAAAATTCAGTGATGAAATGAAATTAGTACAGATATAAATAGAAAATGACTAACTATGAAATCCAAAATTTATAAGGAATATAAATCCTAAACATATTGGATATGGATTTAAACTAATAATTACATATTCACAAAATTAATACCACAACAATACATTAAACAATCAAAATGTTTCAGAATCGTTATGAATAGTATTATTCAATTATAAATTTGATGAGAAATAAAAAACCAATCACTAATAGGGGAATCATGAGATGATGATAGAAATAGGTTGATGAAATCCACATGATATGGAACTATTAATCTGATCGTATATCAATTTGGATACAAAAAATAACACCTAACAGTCTTTCGGGACCACCCAAATCATTTTCCCCCAAGATAACTCCACTCAACTCATATCTAAACATCTTGATTCTCGTAGGCGATCATAACACAATCCTTCATAAACACACACATATATTTAATTAGATCTAGATCAAGAATCTAAATTCACCATTGATGAAACCATTATCTTTTTTCTCAACCTTCTCACCCTGATCAATCTGATTTTTCACTTATGGTCAAATTTTAAGATAAAACCCTTAATTGAGGAAGATCTACTATCGTTTGGCATCCTGATCGCACTTGACATCATTGCCTAGATAACCTGGGACTGGACTCTCAAACCATACTTATCGGGATTCCCCACTAACGAATCACTTGATTTCATTATTATTATAATTATTAATTATTATTATTACTAACATCATTTACTATAACCTGAATAATATATATTTATACTAATTAGAAATTATTATAATTTATTATTTCTTCTTGTTTAAAATTAAATTTATAATATTTTATTATCTTAGTATACTTGAAGATAAAATATTTATAAATCAAAATAATAAAAATAAATATTCTACTATAACCAGTACAATAGAATTATAAATTATTTTTTACCGTTAAATCCATTTTTTTAAAATATTATTTAAATGTAAACCACACTTGTAAAATAAGTATTTAAAATATTAATATAATATTAAATATCATTTGATGTAAAATAATGAAATATTTAAAATTATTATATAATTTAAATAAAATAAATTTTGAATAATTTTGGTTATAATTAATTCATTTCCTTCATTATAATTTAATACCCATTCACAATACAATTTTAATATTATTTAATAACTCTTTAATTCTGTATACATAGATTATTTATTTCTTTTATAAAATCATGAAATTTTATAGTCCCTTCCTTGTGTATGGGTCAAACCTATGTAGAAAAATTCCTCCCACTTTTGTATTTGAAAGTTCTCTTTCAAATTCCTGAGAAATTTAAACATGAAATACCACTTTCATGATTAGGAACTACACTTAAACAATCTAAAATCTTTGTCTGGACTGGTCTAAATCCACATTATCAAACATAGCCATCTAAGATAGAGGGCCAGTGTCCTAGGGTCACATCTATTTTAGTATGAAAAATATTCCATAGTGGCTCGGCATATGTCTCGAAGAAATGGTCTACCAAATTGAGGGAAATTCCTCTTTGAAGATTCTCATTCATCATTCATACTCCCTATGGAATTTATGTACCATATCACCCCTTAGATTTAGAAACCCACCAAATTATAGCTTACACCCATCCTTCTCCTTCATTCTAAATTATGATAGAAAATTAATATTAATATTATTATGAAAAAAACGAATCAATTACCACTTATGTTAGAGAAGAGTAAAAAATATTTAACATCCTAGTAGTAAGACATTACGTAAACCACCAACATTATAATTTCACAATGATAAACATTATTTTCTATCAAAACATCATTACAAAATCCAAACACATGAGTTATTTATCCCATACCCAATTCTTATACTGATTCCCCCTGTAGTTTTTGGTCACCACTCTCGAGCCACCTTTTGTGGTAATTAAAAAAATTCATAATTCCCTAAAATTACTTGACCATCAAAAATATATCTAATGTTTACAAGGGATGAATTTATATGAGTATGTAAAATATGCCATGGGGGATCTTCATAAGTTTCCCATTAAAAGATCCATATCAACCAGAGACAAATCCATCTTCTGGAGAGGCTATTCCTACCCATGTACTCCCTTATATGAATCATGTAGATAACCATTCCTATAGATACTCCTTTTTAAAATTCCACGCAACATGTTTCGAAACTAGGAATCATTAAATTTGGATCATGAAAAATCCCTCACAATTGTATAATGAAATGTTATGACATACTTAGATAATAAATTATATTGTTTTCCTCAACAATAAAAATCATCAAAAATGATATTATACATAAAACATCAGTAATGTTAGTCTTGTTTTTATGATTTTAAACTACCAATTAAATTTGAAGAAAAAATCTCTAGACTGAAATCGTGTGAATAATACTTTCGGGAAAAGTTAAGTATTAACTTTAGAAACCTATAATTGATTAATTTTATGAAAAGAATAATGTTGTCAATAATTCAATAGACATAAATCATTTTAGTTCAAGAAACTAAAATAAGAGTCCTATGAAAATTCATGGTATACTCACTAAAGCTGCACCACAAGTGTATTTAGGAAAACATTAGTGTAATAATAGTGCGACATATGTTTTTAGGGTTTTCTATATAACCTTATCTATAATAAAAATTTTACTCACTGATCCCATTGGTTCAATAAAAAATTATATCACAATATGATAATTTCTATTTATTTATCTCATATCATGATTAAATTTACTATCCAGTGGATATTATATTTTAAAATTTAGTCAAATATAATTGATTGATAGTGGAGGAAAATTTATAAGTACAAGAATTGGATAACAAAATATTAATTCCATTAAATGGGGATGATGGAGAATCAAAAACATTAATTCTATCACTAATATTAAAAAAAGGGTATGGGACAACCTATATGATAACAATGAATACCAACATGATTTCTACAAATGATCGGAAAACTTTTGATGTAGTTCATTCTGTGTTTATTCCAAATAGATCATATGTTTAGCTTCTGCTTCAAATTTTTGATGCATTGATATAAAAACACTTATGTGATTTCACCCCTTTTTATTATCCACATGCATTGCGTTTATTAATGATATTTGGGCCATTAGTATGGTTTCATGATACTCATACTCCCACAACTCTGTAGTTTGAGAAACAACATGGTCATAATATTTGGCATATTCAGCCTCTATGTGGTGTAAATTGGTGGTAATATCCTGAAAGTTCTGTGTCTACTGATTGGAGGCATCAAATAAATCTATATTAGCCTCGGAAGAATCTATGTCTTCTCATGATTTTATTATTTGGTACATGATATGGTGCATGTTTTAATAGTTAAAAAATTCATGTTCTCAAATCAATGTACAATTAGCGAAGGGTTTCAACGTTATCCAAAAATTGTGCCAAGTGTCACTATGTGATGTTAGTTGATATTTAATGTCATTCCAATAACCTCACATCATGTTGTTATATATCATAATTGTATCCTAGATTATATTACTCCACCACAAAGGATATATAATCTCGAATTTAGACTATGGAAGATGGAGTCTCTCTAATTTGAGTTACCCTAGTAGACAAGTATTCAATCTCTATGGTTGGCTCAATATGGGAGGAAATTAAAAAGGGGTTGGATACATTTCCATGAATTCCTGGTTATGTTCTACTTTGGTAGGCCTTAGTAGGACCATCATCTAGGTCAGTCTAACATATGGCGTCGAAATCACTGTCCATGAATGTAGGATGTACAAAAAAATTCCCATACAAAATCATTTTATGTTTAAGAGAATGTAGTCTTACAATAGTAATGGAGGAAGAGAGGGGAATTATTATATACGTATAAGTAGGAAATGGTCTTTTTACTCATCAAACTAACTCAACCAAAACTCCATTAGGATACCTATCGACCAAAATATGAAAATTGTTACATGATAAGTATTTTGCGAGCTCCATGAATAGAATAATGAATTTAAGACATGATTAATTTTTCATCATCACCATCCATAGTTGTTGAATGATTATTGTGAAAGACTCCCTCTTAACCTGGGTATATGCCCAAAAATGATCTTCTTCGGGCATCAAAATTTCATAGAAAACCTATAAGGACTATAAGGACCAGAAATAGTTATTCTGTGTATGTTAGTTGTTAAGATTATATATTTTATATCAACGATGAAGGATCATGATTTTAATGATCCCCTCCTATTATCTACCACATCTACATATGGTTCAAGATGAGGCATAAAAGAAAATCAAGAGAAATTGTTCAAGAATTCAATAATTTTTTTGATGCTCAATGATTTAGGATGACAAATGGCAATGTTGAGTTGGTTCGAGTAGAAATTGGAATGAAGAACTATTGTAGTACGCCAATACTTATAATATGGGAATGTATTCGTTATCCTGAAATATAATAATTTAAATGTCTCACTAAGATGATGCGTAGGCCTTCCTTCCTATAGCCACACATGTGATTCATAAAAATGGGTAAAGGGTAGGGATGAAAAAATTTATATGAGGTCTATCTATAAATGTGGATTCCAACATCATGGTATAAATGCTTACATCATTATAGATCTCATAGGAGGTGACAAAACATAAAATTCCTAAACATCGTAATGAAACCCCCCCAGACTATGCTAAGATGATACATCTAATCAGATCATGTTACCACATGAAGGTGTATTGACCTCTGCTAAAGGTATCATAGAATGATTGCAGAATGCATCATGATTTTTTGATGGGATGAGTCTCAGTATGTAATACTTTTTCCCTTGACCCATTCACCATAAAAAACCGCTCTATCCAATCATTAATTGAAATGATGGGGTTAGAATGCTGGGGTTGACCAATTAATCTCTATTCCATGAACAAAAAGTCTCTCTACAAATGAGATACTTGTCAACATTATCTCAGGTATTGGCCGCCAATATGAATTCATCATACATATTTCCATGGATGGGTAGTCCCTGTATCTTGTAGATAACCCATATACTAATTACCACTTCTCCATGATATAAGTGGAACATTTTGGTGTTTGAACACTAGTGACTGAGATGTTTAAGAATCATTTCACCAGGTGAATAAATTGAGAACTAAGAAACCCAACATTCATTATATAAATTGACATCCACCAATTTATAGGGTAATTCCATGTTGTGTTAGGGTACATAGAATGCCCATTCCCATTCATCATATATGCACTCGCCAAATTGTAGATCCAATGTGGAGATTTTCCCTCTATTTTGATTACCTCAAGAAAGGTTGATTATATATAGGTAATTATAGATGACTACTTACAAGGTTGTAACAAGGATATATTGATTAATTTGCATCCACATAGAGCTAGTAAAGAAAAAAAATCCTTTTGACCTAAATTAGAAATGATATCCCCCATAGAAGAATCTTTTTCTCATTTTCACCACCAATACATCTCATGAAAAATGGTATGGGTTTTCCAATAAAATGGTGACAAAGGATTGTTATCTTGAAGTCTGAAAATATAAAATGTAAATAGAATATATAGTGGTTTTTTCATTAGTTATGAGAAAGGATATCGTTTATAGTACTCTCCTGAGCGATAACACACGATCAAATATAATCAAAAACATTTTGGACATATACTATATTATTACAATATCATTCATTGAATTAAGAATTAGAGACATAATTACTTCTACCATGGACCAAAAAAAGAGAGATATTGTCTCAACTATTAGAAAAATAATTATAATAACATCCAGTTTATGAATGTTTGTTGAATATATTTTTCTAGGAAGTGATGGTCCTCAAATCATTGGTCACTGAATCAATATATCACATATCATTCGTCCTATGAACAATTCCAAGCTATGTGAAAATCAAAACACATTAATTTTGGATTAAAATATTTCATTTACTAATTGAATAATTCATTTCACTGGGGACGTGATCAACAACGGTGTTTTCTTGGAAGGATCAATACATGGTCACAGATTTATGGGAGCATAGAGTTCGCTGATAAAAATGGTATGAAGTAAATTAATATGGGACCCCTAAATATATAGGTGTGGTCCCCTATAGAGTGTCAACTCATGTACTAAAAAAAGGATCAATATAGGATTAAATCTTACATCAGAATATCCTCTACATTTTCCTAATCAGAAATAACTCTGATATGGGAATTTATTAGGTTCTGAAAAATTATTAAAGAAGAAAAATGTAATTAAATAAAATTTAAATATGATATAAAATAATGCTTCGTAATAATTGAACAAAAAATATTGAATGGAATGATATTATCAAATGAATGATAAAACACAATGAAGAAATGACCTCTGGGGACTTCCACTATAAAAAGTGGTTTGCCGCTATGCAAATCCTCCATGAATTGAAAACTTTTCATAGTTAAGGTAGATCCAATGGCACCTGAAAATTGTGTAAATTCATATGTTTAAATGGGTAGTGAATTATATTCTAGAAAAACATATTCCCCTAGACTAATAAATTCGTGGGGAGGGGTGGTATCATTGTCTCCATATAATGATACAATGTTTTTGTTGAGCTTGTGAGGATTTCTATGACTTTAATGGCCCCTACTAACTATGTTTTTTATAGGATCAAATTCCACATATTCTGCCCCGAAAATGGTTTTACAGAAAAACTATGATCAACCGGCTACACCAGTATATAGTTCCCCTATTTTTCAGTAAATATACATCGAGGGGAAACCAAAGAAATTATTAATGGAGATCTAGAGATGATTCTTGGATAAATGAAGGATATATGCCAATAGATGTATAAAAGTAACACAAAAACTGGGACCCACTTCAATAATTCCCCACAAGTAAAATTCAATGTTGAACATTAAGGAGAAACCATAAAGAAATCAGTTGTCTACAAACTCAAATACTAGCATAGAAATAATCCACACAATAATTAAGACTAACTATCCCTTTGTGAATATGCAACCCACAAAGAAAAATGATACACATGAAATATTGTTCCCAACATAGCCAAACACTTCACTGGTGGATTTTGACCCTATGTATAAAAATACTACCCTGGAGGGACCTAGCCCAAAAAGGAAAGATGTTACCTGGGACAAACCCCATGTCAAATAAACACAATGTTACTAAAATGTCCCATTTATCCCCATAGTGATATGTTATGTAATGGGAACTCCATCCCATGTAAGAAATTACTATTTGGATTACGGCATCCTATATTCTGGCTCTAGCCTATCCCCATCATGTCCTCACCCACCATGATGGTGTCTTCATGAACCAGTCCAACAATATTGGGACACAAACTCTTCCAAAGAAACCAGAAAATTAGGATAAGATCATCAAGCATACCCACAAACCCTATTGACTTCACATTACCATTTAAGTGGAGTTTTATTGATAATACATTCCCAATGGTGGACCATATAAATGACCTTGGTTTTATATTTCCTGGGATGGGAGGGTTATTGGCTCTGGTTTCTCACATATAACTCCACATTCAAAGGATTTAGAGGAACCAATTCCATTTCCCTTTGGTAAGGGACAGTATTGAAAATTCCCTTCTCCCCTAGGACCAATTTTTTGGGAACTCCCACAAAGGAATTCTTATAGCCTTTATTGTGAGAGGATGCTTTATTTCAAATTTTTTCCATAGACTATGATGTATATGGATAAAAAAACAAACATGACTACCCATTATATGAAAAAAGATAGGGAAATGTTACACTCAAATCCCAATCTCTATATTTCTCCATTTGGGAACTAGAACCACCCATCAACAAATGGTACGAAATGTAAGATCTAGAGATCTACTATCCTCTCATAATTCACTAATAGACAATCAATTACTTGGTCTTTGAGGATGGCAGCAAACATAGAAATAGCATGGTTATGAAGAAACTCATATGTGAATTCTCAATAGATGTAATCCTCTACATCAATACAAATTTTACTTCTCCTTCGATGTAATCCCTAAATTCAATCCAGATGAGCCATCTCATTAGATGCATGAACCAACTTCAATCAAAAACAGGCCTACTAGAATGTATAACCTCGGATAAATTCCCTTAATGTGGGATGTTTCTATATGTATGCTCCAATAATGCCCCAATAAGGACCTCCTCAATAAGCATGTCACAATTTACCAAACTACAAGGGAATTGATTCTCAAGTAACTGGAATCTTTAGAAAGACTCTTTGACATACAAACATGACACACAAATCAACCAAAATTTTCTCCTAGACATATTCTTGGGTGGGTCATATCCATAATGAATGCTAAATATCTAATGGGTACCTCACGCTTCCTCAACATAATTCCCACACCAACATTTACTTTGAACCATTAACATTTCCATCCTCAATTATTATCATTAAACTGCATGGTTTATTCCTTTTTATAAAATCATAAATTTTGATGTCCCAGTTGAGTGGAACCAAAATACAGGGGTTCTGATTCAACTCATGAGGATATATATTAAACCTTTTTCATGTGTTTGATCTATCCAAAAAACAAATTTAATACCCCTGGATGAAGGTGTACTCTAGAGCACCCCATCATGTGGCTTAAAACTATCTTCATCCGACAAAATTAACTAATAATATATTATTTCACAACTATTGGGTATCATTGATGGAGAACCTTGAATACATATAGATGATTTTGAACCCAGCCATATTCATTTTCAATAATTCCCTAGGGGTAATTTATGTATACATTCATCTGAGTGATCTAAGGATTAATGAACATATGAATATAACACACATATATAAAATATCCTCAGAATAGAAAATAGTTCCCCCAAAAGGGTATGATGTTCCAAAATTCCCATCCTCTCTAACAAAGATAGTTATAATGTTTTATTTTCCATTTCACCCAATGAGAAATTCCTTTTTCAATGTTTGTCTATGAATCGTGGATATAAGATTTTTTGTCCATTTCTTGCACCCCGAAGAAAACCTTTAGGCTTTCATCTAAATACATAGTATGCGACATTAGTGATTTCACACCATTCAACCTCCTGTAATCAACAATTAAGGCCACAAAAAAACATTTAGTGAAAAAAAATGGTAACCCTATATAAGAAACATGACCATGGAATATCCTTCACAGCATAAAAAGGATATACTACCTCATCCCCATTGGCCCATTTCACACCTAAACTCGAATAAATACCTTCAGGTGAAACAATCCCCCATTATTGGAATACCCTTCAACGTGAAACATTTTTTAAAATTAAATATTATTTTAAAAAAATATCATAATTAAAATATGTGGGGACTCACACATCAGACTTCACCACCCAATCCATTCACACAGATAACGAATTAACATATTTATAACATTTTTATTTTATTAAAAAATAATTTATATTTTTGGTAATTATAAAATAAATAATAATATTTTATATTAACTCCCCATCATCTCACATAACACATAAAATCATAGTTCACACAATCCTTCATTGAATTTCACAATTTTCATTTAAAATTATATTAATTAAAAAAAATCATTTTGATTAACACCATTTTTTAGATTATATTACTATTATTTAAAATAAAAATAACACCTTCCAACATAACCATGTATGATCACCTAATCAAATATCCATATATATCCACTGTTAAATCCACATTGGGATGTGTCAACCATGAGTCCCCTTGCATGAACATCCCTCAGAACCGATCTTGTTGCAACAAATTTTTTCAGCATACATCATCCTAGAAAATTAGAATCCATAAATAAATCTCAAAATACCTCTATCTCATGGACGGACCATTAATTTTTATATCATTGATCAACCATGTGTTCCATCAGTACATGTAATCCTTTTTTGTTTTTTACATGGATTATATCATGGTGTAATCTCACACTCGAAAAAACCATTCTATACATCATTATATTGATTTGAGTAAAAATATTATGAATTAGTTATTTGATATGATCTCAAAATGCCTCTTTTTTGTGGACCAGACTCACTTCATTGGTCATGTTATATTAGAGATATGAGTATTCGTAAACCTATAAGAAATGAAAGAAGTTTTTTACTAGAAGCAGTTGAAAAATTCCATTGATGTATTGTGTTTTATACAGATTTATGATTACTATAGACATTTAATAAAAGACTTTTACCAATTTTTAGAACTATTGTTGGTCCTGACTAAGAAGGATGAAATGTACTTGTGGTTAGATTCTTATGAGTCAACTATTCAGAAGCTCAAATAGAGGATGACATAAATACTGGTACTCATTTTTCTGGTGTGAGGAAGGAGTTATAATGTTTAATGTGATCCCTTATGTTTCGATATTGGAGAAGATATTATATAGGGGATGGAGTTGTCGCATATGGGTATAAATAGATGAGGCCATGTTAAAGGAATTACCCAACACACTATTTTGAGATGGATGTAGTTTTTCATTCTCTATGTAGTTGGAGACATTAAATGTTGGGAGAGATTTTTTTTTTGTTTTTCAAACCCAAAAAAATGTCTACAGTACATCTTCACTCATCTTGATCCTAATTTTAGGTATTTAAGGTGGGTTGAGTACCATCATTCCATTGATACTGAGATCACTTATATGCATGGGAATGGAAATACAGTGGCTGATGCTTTGAGTCAGAGGACTCAGATACAGGGAGTTCAAGAAACCAGCAGTGATTGGATGCTTATGGATATGTTCTCTGATTGTATATTGAGGTGCATGACAGACATGGACATAAATTTCATTTTTCTATAGTTGTTATCTATACTCTACTAGAGAGAGTATGAATGAGTCGCCTATCATATTCTGAAGGCCTAGTCCTATGAGAGAGTTAGTTAAGAGATGGCCATATTCCTTGATGGACTATAAGTGAGGATTATATATTGCACTTACATGGGTATGTATGGGTGTGAGTAGAAATACATGAGGAGATAATGTTGGAATTATGTTTTTCTATTTGGGATATTTATCGTGGTGTCACCAAGATGTACCGAGATCTCCCCATCAATATTGGTGTCTATGTATAAAGATACATGTTGCTAGTTTTGTGATGAGGTTTTCAACCTATCAGTTGGTGAATTATGAGCATCAAAGACCTATATGGAATTTTCAGTAGTTACCCATTATTTAGTAGAAGTGGGATGTGGTCGTGATGAAATTTGGGAGAGGATTACCGAGGAATTCTCAAGGGAATGATGTAGTTTGGGTTGTCGTTGATAGACTTAGGAAGGTTTCACACTTATTACCCATCTTGGATACCATCAGTGTTGATGATCTCAGATGTTTTTACATTCGAGAGATTGTACATTTACATGGGGTTCACCACTGCAATGTTTTAGACAAGGATTCTCGTTTTACTTCTACTGTCTGGAAGGGACTACATAGGGCATTGGGTAGACATGTACTTCATAGTAAAACATATATTTTGTAGACAGATGGACAATATGATTGTATGATTCCGGTGTTGGAAGACATGCTTCAAGCATGAGTTCTATATTTTGGAGGGTTTTGGAATAATCAAACACCTTTGGATGAGTTTATCTACAATAATTGTTTTCATAAAACTATTCCGATGGAACCCTATAAGGATTTGTAACGTAGGAAATGTCGATCAGCCTTATGTTGGATGGAGATAAGAGAGCCAACTATGTTGGGACCTCATCATGTCCAGGATTCCATAGAAAAGGTGGTGTTGATTCATATGAGGATGGCTACTGCATAGTCACGAGATAATTCTTATGTTGATTGACGGAGATGAACTCTAGAGTTTGAGTCTAGATATTAGGTTTTTCTTAATGTCTCATCAAGGTTGGAAAAATGAGTATTAGAATATAGGATAAGAATTCCCAGAGATACGTTGTGCCATTTTTGATTTTTCAGAGTGTCAGGATGGTTGCCTCTCAGTTGCAATTACCTCAGAGGTATCAGGCTACACACCACGTCATTCATGTTTTCAGTTTCGGTCATACTTTTCAGTCTCATCTCATGTTTTTTAACCTGAGGTATTGAGTTATAGGTAGATGCATCATTCGATGAGCATACTATCTGGATTTTTCATCATAGTGCGATGGATCTCTATGGTCTTCCTGTTACTTTGGTACATCTGTTTTTGTTGTATGGGTGAGTACAAGATGAGACATAGGAGTGGGAGACCAATGTACGATTTTAGTGGCCATATTTGTTCGAGGCTCCTTCTTCTATGATATTTGTTTGGGAAATTTTGGTATAAATTAATTTAAGGGTAGATGTTTGTAAAAATAAATATCTTCTTTCAGTTATGGTAATTTTTTCTCATGTTATTGAGAAAAATATGAGTTTTTTGAAAATTTAGTCATGCATGTCGCGTACCTAGGGGTACACACCGTGTTCCTAGTTTCCATGGGTAGCCTTGTACTAGTAATGTAACGGCTTAGTACATGATATGAGGGGTGACCTGGAGACCAATTAATGTAAAGGCCAGTTAAAGAATGTACAAGGCATGTACATTAAATTAAATTGATGAGTACTATTTTTATTTGTTAAGACAAACTGCGATCACATCTCATTTAATGATCACCGTACTTATAGCTGTCTATCGTCCATGAGTGACTCAGATCGGATTTTTTCTCCAGGAACCCATCCCAATATCTGGGCTTGGAATTAACCACAATTGAATGCGTCATAATCGAATTAGTGAATTCTTCCTTCTCCTATAACATATTCTCTTGTTTTTTCTCTTTTGTGAGATATCAATGGTTGAATGCTATTTATGTTTTTGTTGATCTACCATGTTCTAGGTCGATTAAAAGGTCGAGGTTCAACTATATCAATCTTAAAAAATCGAGGTATGTAGTTTGTACCTTTCGATTTTTTTCATTTAATTACATGTGAATCATTGCACAATATCATAGATCAGGGGTATTGTGTGTTTAAAGAATTTAACAATGTTAGTGATTTCCCTTCTTTTTTTCTTAAGTAGAGATATTCGAATGTGAATATGGATTATTTTACATGCTATGGATGTGTTTCCCATATTTTACTAATTTATCCATTGGGTGCTGAACTTATTATTAATCTGCTTTGTTTTCCATGCCTAGTGTTGATAGGATATAGTCATATTATCTGGAAGTAGATGATATGAATTGTACGTATTTAGACAATTAGTATATTTTTATTTACATTGGATGCTGGATATCATTGGTTCACGATTGACATACACCGGGTTGTGGGAACCAAGTGTAGTTAGACCATTGGGGGAATGGACGATGAGGGATTCCCTAGAGCATCTATTTTTAATTTTTAATGTTCTGATACCATATGGGGGTGGACTTGTGTTCTCCCTCAAAGTGTCTTTAGTTCCTAATTGCGAGACCATAAAGGGAATTTGAGGTTGAGTGATCCTATCAGAGTTTTTACATCACTGATAAAATACCACACGGGGAATTGATGGTGAATGCTTCCATAGAGATTCATTGTTTGAACTGAACTAGAGGGTTTAGGCAGTGAGTACATCCCATAGGGTTGTTTGTGATTTATTGGTTTCTTCATTAATGAATGTAAATTAATGTTGTTGAAACTATAGGATTGATTACTTTTCATGACTCCCTTGTCTATTACATAATTTTCTATACTACCTAATATATATATTAACTGATAATTCCACACATATCATTATGTGGATTCCTACCGGGATTCATCTCACACCCTATTTGTGTCAGGATTTTGGTCCCATACTTATTATATTTTTGTAGATATATATTAGGGAAAATTCCCTTCTACTTCTGGTAATTTGTTTTTACGGATATGGAGAGAAGGGGACCAAGCTGAGGCATGCAATGTTGAAAGAGTTATTCTCTTTATTCATTTGTAAATTCGTTTAGTAATGTATTATAGAATTAAGAATTGATTGGATGATTTCTTATACATTTGTGACATGCATCATTTAAATATGTTCTCTAGTTGTTTATCTACCTACGGGTTTCCACTGTTTACTGTTTCGTGGTATTATTACTGCTTCCACTACTTTTATATGTTTTTGCAACAGTGTTACTCACCCAATGAGGGAATAGTTTCCACACTATCAAACCAAATACCCTAAATGCAAGTCGGCATCCTCTGGCGTTTATGGAAATGAATTTAAGGCCATGTGACAAACCAGGTATTGGGAACATCTGGGTGCTAACCGGAATACAGATGTTACACTAGGTACATATAAAATAATTTGTTTTCATTCTATAATTAAATAGTTAGAATCATTATAAATTTATAATGAAATAATTCATAGTTATTGAAGTGAAGGAAGCTATAATAATAGAATAATAACCTAACCTATAAGAGTATAAATAAAATTTATATATTTTATAAATGGAAATAATAAATATTTATATCTATAAATAAATAAATAAATCATTTAAAATTTATAAATTAATTTTGGGTATCTTTAAAAACCCTTTTTATATTTCAAATTGTATAATAAAAATAATTATTTAAAAGAAAATATTATTTCCTAAAATAGATTCATAATTTAATATTTTGGTAGTCAACAAGCCCATACCCAAATTGTAAGGCCTCATGCTTGGCATCCATGAGACCCAGGAGCAAAATCAGGTGGAGGTGAATTTTCGAGTACCGTAGTAGGCACTGCAGTAGGCAATGTAGCAGGAAATACAGCAGGCACTGTAGCAGGCACTGTTTAGTGCTGTAGCAACCGGGCTATTCACCTAATTTTTTATTTCGGGCCACCGGTTTGGGCCTACGGGTCTCATGGCCTTCGGGCCATCAAAGGCCTTCAAGACACAGGGCCTTCTGGCCATTGAAGACCATGAAGTAGACCAGTTCACATCGATAAGGCCCTAGATGAGGATCAGAGCACCAGTAGCAGTCACCAGAAGCAGAGCTAACAAGATTTGATGAATGAGATGATATGACAACAGCCATCGGGACCAGGCATAATACAGCTTTGTACGGGGCAATTCTAGCCGATTAGAAATGCAAGTGGGAAGATAAAGGCAATCAATGATGTAGAATCTGGGGAGGGGTAGTTCTAGTGAGCTGGGCCTACAGGTCATGTATTGGGCATGGTATGCCTCTAGGCCTTTGGGTAATGTATTACAGGTCATGTAGGGCCTTGTGCCTTGGGCATACGGGTCATGTACGGGTTCCCGTTCAACTCTTAAAAGGGGAATTATCTATAATAAAAATAAAAAAAGAAGTCCTTCGGGCCATTCGGGATAATATTTTGGCATTTTATGAATATAAGATAAAATTATGAGACCTTTCTAAATTTTTCAATGTGTTAAAGATCCGATTTTAATTCTAAAATAGGCATATTTGGAATAAATGATGTTTCAAATTACAAATTAATGTTATTATATTTAGAAAATATTTTTCATAAAAGTGTAAATTTTTGTATCATATACATCAAAAAATGCTTGGGATGATTTTTTTTTTTGGAATTTTTTAAATTGATCAATTTTGGTGAATTGTGAAATATGGTAATTTAGGTTATAAGATGAATGTATAAATTATTGTTTTGTGGATGATATATGTATGATGTAAGAACCTTTAGATCTATCCCACATTAAATATTTACAATTTTTATGCATTAAAATACACATTATTCAAATTCTTGAGTGAAAATGATATAAATGGATAAAATAAAAAACATCCATCTCTTCTATTAAAAATACATTACATCACCACATCTTCTCCTCACACCTAAAAATACATGGAGCTTCCCCAAATCTAAATAATAATCATCCTAATTCTCATCCTAGTGCTGGATAATTTTTTCTCAATAAAATACAAAACTCAAGTTCCTCATGGAGGTTGTCACGGAAAAGATTTGTAACACCCTATAATTCTAATGCACTACTCTGTATTCGATAGTTTGAATGAAAAAAATCACCAAGAACATAAGGAAATATAATATACCTATAATATAATACATATTTACTATGTTAAATATATTAATTAAATAGAATATATTGTTATGAATTCAATAAAAAGTTATATTGTGTTAAACACAAGTGAGACATTTTTCGATAACTTGTTTTACATAGAAGATAATGTTTCCCCAAATAACAAAGTATTATTAAAATATTAATTTTTAAATTAATATGATATAAAATTGAAATTATATTATTATTTATGATTATTATTAAATAAAATAGGAATATTTTTGGTTTATAGGATATTAATATGAATTTATTGGTAAAAAACTAATGAGAAAGTAAAATAAGAACCAAATGGACATAAAAAAGAACTAATATTATTTATATTCTTCCAATGGAGACATTCATCAATAGAAATAATTTATTATAATAATTTAATTATTTTAAATAAATATATATGATATTTATTCAATATAACAATTATTCATATTCATCCAATATTTTTTATATACATAAGATAAGAACCAACTCAATTTTATACATAAAAACAATATTTTTGTAATGCGAATTTTACCTCCTTTTAATGGAGTGATAATCATAAATATAAATTTAATCAAATTAATTGAATTAATATGTCAAAATAAACTAAATATTTGAAATATAAACCTAATATTTCGATTCCGTTGGATTTATTATATTTTTTTTGAAACATGTCATTTTTTTAATGAATAGTTAAACATAATAAATTTTATTTTAAAACATAATTTTGATGTAAATTATTTAAAATGATTAATTATATTTTAAATTTGATTTAAAATTTATGTAATAAGGATCAATTTTACTTTAAAATTTTCTATAAAAACAACCAAAGCTTCTGGACAATTTTTAACATAAAACAGATATTGTCGTCTCGTCTACGAGACTAAATTTTAATTAATTTCTTCCACATATGTGATTTGACTTTAGAAAAATTTAAACCATATTTTTAATTAGAATAATTTATAATTTATATTATGTTTACATAGTTTTTTTATGAAAAAAATTAGTGAAAATAATTAAAATTATTTATAATTATTATGGATAAATTATGTTTAATAAAGGTCCAAACCATTGTCTTAAGGGCCCAAATGACATGGAAACAAGCACAAAACCTATTTTAATGAATTATATTATCCATAAAACTTATATAATTGACTTTTTTTATTAATTATTTTCTGTAATAAAACTTTTACACCTAATTTGTTTCCAAAAATTCCTTAAGAAACTTTTTCCCTTCCCTATAAAAGGCTGCCACTAAATCCATTATTTCACACCTCGAAATCATAGTAGGTTTAAAAAAATATTCCAAATATCTTCATAAAATCCCTTACCTCAACTCGGAATCCTCCCATTTAGAAACAATAGTTCTAAATAAGTCTCTTTGTATAAATCATAAACAGTTAATCGATTAAGTGGTAAAGACTTCCCTCATAATTTTTAGATTAATTCACATTCTCTAATCGCTTACACTTATTATTATCTTATTACATAAAAAAACAATATAATTAATATATTATGATTTATTATGTTATTTTTACCAACGCTTACACACACCTCCATATAATGGTTAACAAACTAACTATTTCTATTTACAATTATAAACTACCACAAGAGAGGATGATTATACATTTTCCCATAACCACCTATCATGGTATCCATTATAATGGAAAACCTTTTTATATATGTTATAAATGAATTTAATAATATCCTTATTATTATTTAATTTTTATTTTTAACATAACTTTATTCATTCCATAATTTTTTCGTTATGATAAATATGTTTGAGGATGTGTAGACTTCCACCACCTAAAAGTTATATGACTCATTCATGGTATACATAGAACATATAAAGTATGGTTTAATGAATCCTATTTAATATATTTAAAATAAAAATGATAAATTTATTTTAAAATACATATTTATCAAATAATTTCAAATTTTGTAATATGACATTGAAATAAAAGTATCATTCATGCGTACATACATCATACTGTCTCCCTAAATAGTAAACTTAATTTATTAGCTTGAAATAATACCAAAAAATATGAATACTTATGTAGTGAATCTATAATATAATAAATTCTTTTTTTTATATTTTATAGATTATGAAATAATGATATATGATGTCGGAATAAAGTGTAACATATCCAAATATAATTGATAAAACAGTGTGATTAACAACTTATATAGAAAAAATAATGAATGATTATTAACAGATGGGAAATAAATTTTTTCTAAAATTTAATATATTATAATAAAAACAACATTATAGTTCTGGGATAAGATACTAAAATATTTTAAACCAATATATAAGATTATAAGGACCACCCAAAAAAATTATAGTTATGATATGGGATTTAGTCTCAACTAATATTTCATTGAGACATATTTTTTATGAACTAATTTACTATTATTTATTTTATATACTTCACATTGACATGATATATTAGAAATATACATATTCTAAGGATATTATATGTTTCATTTATTTGATGTTGAATTATGATTTATATTATTAAAGTGGTTTTAGACACTTGGGAAAGCTAAATGTTTATTCTTTATTAAGAATGTTTTATTTTCAACAACCAATGATGTTATATATCTTTTATTGTGGTGTTACTCACAAATATATATTGTAAAACCCCAAGATTTTATAAACCTATATATTTTTAAAATAAATAAAATATTCATCATTCAATACAAAATTTCAAGGGTTAAATTCACACAAAGAATACGTTTCATATTTTACATTCCACACTTATTTGGCATACAATACACACAACACTGAGTTAGCATACGAACCCACAACACTCAGTTGGCATATGATACACGCAACACTGAGTTTCTATAAAAAATAATTTATTTTTTAAATAATATAATATTACACTATCCAATAAACATATTTATATGGATAGTATTAACTACTTTTAAAATTATTTAAATTTTTTTTTATATAAATAAAACATATTGATAATGAAATATATGAATTTTGGTAAAGTCCTTCTTTTTCTAAAAATACTATTTTTAATGTCCTAAAATTAAATTTAATTCTAGAAACATTTGGAAATTATATTTTATAAAGTAACCATAAATATATATTTTATATTTTATAAATTATCTTATGGTTAATGTTTGGAATTTTTCTGGGAATATTCATTTTTGAATTAATAATTATAAATTACATTTTCTAATTCAAAATTAAATTTTAATTCAATATATTTATTTCATTAATATATATTTTAATTTTATTTCATTGTTCTATTAGATAATATTTTTAAAAATTAATCCAATTTTGTCCATTGTAATAATTTACACATTAAATTACACAAAAATACATAACGAACTTTGGATAATTTTTTATTATAAAAACTTGTATTGTCGTCCTCAAAATAGAATTATTTTTAAATAAATTTATGGCACTACTGTGAGTAGAATATAGAAATATTGATTCCATACTATTAGTCATAATAATTTTTAATTACTAATAGGGTAATGATTATTTGATTAAAATTATTAGTAAATGTGCTAAAAATTATTCAAAGTGGTTAAGCCCGGATTATGCCTAATTATGGAAAAAACATTAACATTTAGAGTCTAAAAAACCAAGAAATTTTTCCAAAACCCATTGCTGCCATAATTTCTGCAAAATAATCGTTTGGATCTAACATAATACATTATTTATTCCACATTTAACAAGAGAATTGTGGTGGGAATTCTATCTTCAAATATTTCAGAGAGTTCCACTCCAACTCCACAATAAAAGGCCACCACCTCTACCCATTCATCCCACCTCTCCAACCTTTTATGTTCTTCCATAAACTACCATATTAGACTCTAAAAATTCCTCTGTTAGACCTTGACTAATTTCTTATTATTGAAATCCTCTCATAGAATACATTTTTTACAATCCAAAAAGAGGTACTCGATTTAGAGGTAACGTATTTTATCAATATTTTTTCTATTATTTTTATTATTCACACCTCCACCTTCTTTCATCTATTATTATGTTAGAAAATAGAATCCAACAAATAAAAAAATGTTTTTATGAAAAATTGTCAGACATAAATTTATACACACCCTAATCTAATGGATATCAATCATATTTATTCTATGTATAGTGAATAACAAACACACGAAAAGATGATTGTTCATTTTTCATTTACTACCAATAATTTTGGAAATTATGTTGGAAACACTATTTATATATTTCATATTGTAGGATCGAAATAGTGATGTAGATGCTCAATATACAATAGGGGGGGTGAATTGTATACTTTAAAAATTCCTTTGGAACCTTTAAAGTTAGTTAAGAATAACTATGTTTTCCTTAAGCAAAGGAAAAGGCTATGTTTAACAAAGTTAAACTAAGAAAATTCACAACACCTCTTAACCCCAAATGCAAACTAGGAAAACAATCTCACTACGAAAAAAAACTCAGTACGAAAAAGTAAATACGAAAAACACATTACGAAAAAATGGTACAAAAATCTGGTTATGAAACTGCCAGTACGTAATTTTCCATTCCGGAAATTTTTAATATGAAAAATCCTATTCCAGAAGTATTATGTATGAGAATGTTCATTTTGGAAAATTTTAGTTCCGGTAGTTCCATTCCGGAAATCTTCGTTCCGAAAAGTTTGAAAATAAATTTTGAAAAACTTTTTTAAACAAACAGTCAAATGTACTCCGCCTATGAAAAGGAGTTTATTACTGTAAGGATACTTTTTCAACAGAAATTTAATTAAGAAAGATTACCTTAAAGTTATCATTCCTAACTTCTGTTTAATATATTCAAATCTATCAGAAGGGAAATATTTTGTGAAAATATCAGCAAGTTGTTCTTGCGTTCCGATAAACTGAAGAATAATATCTCCTTTTAGTGTGTGATCCTTAAGAAAGTGATGCCTAATATCTATGTGTTTTGCACGGGATTGGTGTACAGGGTTCTTACTGAGGGCAATGGCACTTCAGTTATCACACAAAATTTGAGTTTTAGAAAAACTCAGGCCATAGTCTGTGAGTGTGTGTTGCATCCACAACACTTGTGCACAACAACTTCCAGCTACTACATATTCATCTTCAGTAGTGGAAAGTGCTACAGAATGTTTTTTCTTGCAGGACCAAGAAACTAAAGAATCTCCTGAGAAATGAAAATTTTCGGATGTACTTTTTCTATCCATTCTACATCCACCAAAGTCAGCATCAGAAAAGCTCTTTAGAACAAAATCATTTCCAAAAGTATAAAATAATCCTAGATCCATGATTCCCTTAAGGTAGCGAAAAATTATTTTTACTTCCTTTAAGTGAGATTCCTTAGGATTGGATTGATATCTTGCACACAAGAATTCTGAGAACTTTATGTCTGGTCGACTAGCTGTTATGTAATGTCGCCTTCCAATCATAACTCTAAAAGATGTTTGATCTACTGGTTTCCCAGCTTCGTCAAGATCTAAAGAGTTTGAGGTACCAATGGGAGTACATATACTCTTAGTGTTGTCATAACCATACTTTTTAAGAAGATCTTTAATAGACTTATGTTGAGATATGTAGGTTCCTTTTGGTTTTTTAGAAATTTGAAAACCAAGGAAAAATGTTAACTCACCCATCATACTCATTTCAAACTCAGATTTCATTAGACTAGCAAAAGAGTCAGTCAAAGATTTCTGAGTTGAACCAAATATAATGTCATCAACATAAATTTGAACAATCAAAACATTTTTCTTATCTTTCTTTATAAAACGGGTTGGATCTGTATTTCCCTTAACATAGTTATTTTGATGTAAAAATCCAGTGAGTCTATCATACCATGCTCGTGGGTCTTGTTTAAGACCATAAAAAGCTTTGGTAAGTCTAAAAACATGATCCGGATGTTTTGTATCTCCAAATCCAGGAGGTTGTTCAACAAAAACTTCCTCTTGAACATAACCGTTAAGAAAAGCACATTTCACATCCCTTTGGAAATGTTTGAAATTAAAGAATGCTGCAAAGGCAAGTAGAATACGGATAGATTCAAGTCTAGATACTGGATCATAGGTTTCTTCATAGTCTATTCCTTCTTGCTGATTATAGCCTTTAGCAACAAGTCTAGCTTTATTACTAACAATGAATCCATTTTCATCACATTTATTTCTGAAAACCCATTTTACTCCAATAACAGAAGTTTCCTTAGGTCTTTCAACCAAGGTCCAAACATTATTCTTTTAGAATTCATTTAGTTCATCTTGTATGGTTTTAATCCAATCATCATCACTTAATGCTTCATCAGTTCTTTTAGGTTCTAATTGGGAATGAAATGCTAGATGTTCTACTTCATTTCTTAAGGAACTTCTAGTCCTTACAGGTTGGTTTACATCACCAATGATACTATCACTGGGATGATTCTTAAGAAACACCTGATTTGGGTTTTGTAAAACATGTTCATCAACATAGGGTAGAAAGTCTTCTGGGGTAAATGTTTCAGAAGTATCTTCTAGAACAATTTCATTATCAAAAGGTTCTTCTATCAAAGGTTGAAAATCAGTTTTTGAAAACACATCCGAAGATGTAAGTTGAGATGGTTTAAAAACAAAAGGACCTGATTAATCAAATTTTACATGTACTGTTTCTTCAACAGTACAAGTATTTTTATTAAAAACCTTATAATCCTTAGAGGTTGTGGAATATCCTCATAAAATTCATTCATCAGACTTTGGTGCGAATTTATGTAAGTTATATTTAGTATTCAATATGAATACTTTGCAACCAAACACCTTGAAGTAGGAAAGTCTTGGTTTTCTACCATTCCATAACTCATAAGGAGTTTTATTAAGAAAATGTCTAATCAAAACTCAATTTATAGTATAGCAAGAAGTACTTACAACTTCATCCCAGAAATGTCTAGAAATAGAATATTCACTCAACATGGTTCTAGTTATCTCTTGAATAATTCTATTTCTTCTTTCAACTACACCATCTTGTTGAGGAGTTCTAGGTGCTGAAAAATTGTGAGTAATACCTTTTTTACTACAAAAAGTTTCAAAATCAGAATTTTGAAATTCTCCTCCATGATCACTATGAATAGTTTTCAATGGAAGGTTTTTCTCATTTTTAACTTGAGCTCTAAAACTTTTGAAATAGGAAAAAGTTTCAGATTTCTTTTCTAGAAAATAGACCCAAGTAAATCTAGTGTAATCATCAACTAGAACAAACACATAGTATTTGCCTCCAATACTTCCATTTTGTGTTGGACCGAAAAGATCCATGTGAACTAACTGTAATGCCTCAGTTGTTGAGACTTCACCGATTGACTTAAATCTAGATTTATGTTGATTGCCATATTGACAAGTATCACAAACTTTAGAAGAATCAAATCTAAGCTATGGTATATCCTTAACTAGTTTCTTCTTAGTGAGTTTACATAGGTTTCTAATATTACAGTGTCCTAATCTTCTATGCCATAACCAAGAATGATCTTCCATTGCACTTAGGCAAGGTAAATCTTGGCTCCATAGGTCTTCTAGGTTCAAAGTGTAGACATTCAATTGCCTATTGGCTGATAGAATAAATTCTTCTTTGGAATTGAGAACTAAACACTTATCATTCCTAAAATTCACAAGGTAACCCTCATCACATAACTGACTTATGCTAATGAGGTTGTGCTTAAGTCCCTTAACAAAAAGAACATTTGAAATCAAGATTTTACCAAGAAAAACAATATTACAAATACCAACAATCTCTCCCTTAGCATTATCTCCGAAAGTTACCTTTCCTCCTTTCGTTTTGATAATCTTTTCAAAAAAGATTTTGTTACCAGTCATGTGCCGGGAACATCCACTATCCATGTACCATGGATAGTTGCTTGTACTCTCTTTGTTTTCATGAAATTAATAACAAAATTAGATTTTCGGAATCCAAACATTTTTGGATCCTAGATTTCAAAACAATAAAATTTTAGGAACCCACATTTTCATAGAAAAGTACGCTTTGTGAAATCCTAGAGATTGGGTTTTGTTTAAGGAACAATTCCTTGCCCAGTGACCACCACATTGACACTTTGTACAAAATGGGGCACTTTGAGGAACAAAATAATTGTTACTGAAAATAGGTTTTGCATGGGTATAACCAAATCCAGATTTATTTCTTAAAGGTCGTATTTGGGAATATATCTTATCAAGAAATTCTTTACCAAGGGTAATGTTTTATAAATGCTTCTTTAAGGAAAAAATTTCGGACTTGAGTTTTACAACCAAGTTTTTATCCTCTAAATTATTAGTTTTTGAACTAGAGTTAGGCTCGTAAACATTTTTATTAGAAATTACTTTTTCTAATTCTTTAGAAAGTTTTTTCTTCTCAGAACTTACTTCCTCATGATTTTTTGAAATATTTTCAAAATCAACATTTTTCCTATCAAGATCTTTAGAATGATCTGATATCTCTTTTGTAAGAATATAATTCCTAGAATTTGCCTTATCAAGTTTCTTATTTAGTTTGGAATTCTCAATCTCAAGATGTTCAGCAAACCTACTGACTTCATCATAAGTAGGTATAGTATTTTCCTCATCACAAGATGATTCTTCATCAGAAAAGTTATAATACTTACTATCATTAGAAATTAATGAAACATTTGTCAGTGATTCTGGATTTCGTACCTTATACATAAGACAATGATTATCAATAGGTAATCTGGCTATAAGACAAAGATTCTTCTGTCCTGAAGATTCATAATCAGAAGATTCATCTGAAGAGTCACCACCACTGGCACTCCAGGTGTCATTAGCTTTCAGAACTTTCTTAGCTTTAGCTTTATAATACTTCTTCCTGTTTCTGTATGAATGTCTTTCTTTTCTTTCTTTCTTTTGGAGCATAGGGAAATCTGGTCTAATATGTCTAGCTCTTTTACATTCATAAAAAGTAACTTCTCCATCTTTCTTATCTTTCCTTTCCTTTTTCTTATACTTAGATTGAAAATTTCTCTCGCCGACTATCTTGTTCATCCTTCGAGCAAGATTTTATAATTCATTTTCTGAGACTTCACTCTCACTAGATTCGGATTGGAAAATAACTTTCTTAGACTTGGATCTGGTTACTCTCTCAGGAGTCTTAGCTTTCATCTGATTTGAAGTTGTAGTAAAAGCAACAGTACCATTTCCATTATTCTTCTTGATGTTGTCGGCATCTCTCTTCATTCTGGTTTCATGTTGTAGAAGGGTTCAATATAATTCATCAAGAGTAATTTGAGTGACCTTCCTATTCTCATCTATAGCTGTTCTCTTTGATTCCCACTCATTGGGCATAATATCAATTATCTTGTCCACAAGAGCTTCATCATCTAAACCTTTCTCTACCATCGATTATAGACTGTTGACAGTGGTCATAAATCTTTTTTGAACTTTACAAATAGATTCTCCATAAGGAAAATTGAAGCCATGATATTCATCTCTAAGCATAGCTCTTCTAGACTCAATCACATTAGAAGATCTAAAGTGGGTAACTTCTAACTTCCTCCATATACAGTTAGCTGCTTCACAAGATGAAATTTGGCTATATATATTTCTGGTCATTGAACATAGTAAAGTGTTGCGTACCTTATAGTTGAGTTGATATTCTTGCTTTTCCTGATTAGTAAATGATCTGACATCCTTGTCAGGAATTTTATAATCACCAGTAAGCATAACAAAGTTGTCTACTCCAGTATTGATAACAAAAGTCTTCATACGATCTCTCCAGTATTCATAGTCATTACCATCAAATATAGGTGGTCTTGTAGGATTCAGATTATCAATTGATCCAACATTAATTCATGACATACTTAAAATAACATTGCACACAACCTTGTTAGTAGCAAAGAATCGTAATAACAATGTTCGGAATGAGAAATGTTCGGAATGGGAAACTTCGTAATAAGATAGTTCAGAATAATAAAATGAGAAATAAAAACTTTTATGTCAGTACATGTACTTCAGAGACCATCTCTGATACCAAATGTAGGTTTGGTATAGAGTAAATGGTTTCCAACCTCTAATACAAATTGTAGGATCGAAATAGTTATGTAGATGCTCAATATACAAGAGGGGGGTGAATTGTATACTTTAAAAATTCCTTTGGAACCTTTAATGTTCATTAAGAATAACTATGTTTTACTTAAGCAAAGGAAAATGCTAAGTTTAACAAAGTTAAACTAAGAAAATTCACAACACCTCCTAACACCGAATGAAAACTAGGAAAGTGATTCCGAATGAGGGTTCCGGAAATATGGTTTCGGAAATTGAATCTTATCAAAATATTACAATATGAGATTCTACCTTAAAGCGTATAGAATCTAAATGAAACAGTGTACAAATAAGGAAGTATAAGAAAGTAATACTTTCCTAATATTTCAAAGTGCAGCGGAATAAAAACAAGTAGTAAAACTACTAGTAACAAGATATAAGTCTTTTAACCCAAAGAGAAGGGTATCCAACAACCTTGGATAAAGGTACCTTGATTTATACTTTCAAGAAAGTCTGTCTTACCCACACCAGGGTAAGCCCTCGATATGATGATCGGAGTCTCTGTCTTGCTATCCCCGCAAGCCCTCAACTTCAAGGTAGTTGGCCTCCTCTGTCTTCCTTAGCAAGGAAGCCCTCGAACTTCAAGGTAGTCGGCACCTCTGTCTTCCTATCCCCAGAAGCCCTCGAATGTAATCACCAACATTCGGAGTCACACGAAGCTATGAGAGTTAATAAGAGTCTCTCTCTCTAGAAATCACTTCAAGAAAATTAGTCAGCCTTTCAGTCCTTTTTCAGCCATCTGCCATCATTATCAATCTCTTTCAAATGAGCTCCTATTTATAGGTATGGTCGGATCCTTCTTCAACGGTCATATTTTCCTTAAAGATCGGAGGGACCTGTACACGTGTCACTTAGACAATGGTTAGTTTATAACAACACAGACGACATCGTTTTATAACAAAACAAGTGAAACAGAATGTACAACATCGTTTTAATTCTTACTCAAAGGTTCGGAATGAATGCTTCAGAGTGAAGGTTCGGAGTGTAATGAAAATAATATGAGTAGTCAAATTTTAGAAGTGTAAGAAATATAAAAGATCGGAGTCGAACAAAGATATTTTTCGGAGTCTGAATTAATTCAGAGTGTATAAAACAAAGATACTCAAATTCTGTTTAATAGGTGAATTTGGAATGAGAATTCAGAATAGGAATTCGTCATCAGAAATCGTAATGAGAATTCATCATCAGGATTCGTAATGAGAATTCATCATCAGAATTCGTAATGAGAATTCATCATCAGGATTCATAATGAGAATTCGTTATCAGAATTCGTAATGAGAATTCGTCAACAGAATTCGTAATGATAATTCTTCATCAGAATTCGTAATGAGAATTCTTCATCAGAATTCGTAATGAGAATTCTTCATCAGAATTCGTAATGGGAATTCGGAATGGGATTTCTTCATTAGAATTTGTAATGAGAATTCTTCTTCAGAATTCGTATTCTGAATCTGGTATAGAACATAGTCAGAGTTCATATCCAGAATTCAGAATGAAACTTCCTTATAGTTCTTATCCAGAATCCGAATCCTAAAACAGAATGCTTTATATCAATGTTTCAATGATTCCGAGAAAATAGAAATGAATCCGAATTACATACATAAGAAAAATATGGATGAAAATAAGATAAGGATAATTTTTCTTATGAAAGAGAAATTCCTTATAAAAGCAATTTTTCTTGAGAAATCAATTTTTCTTATAAAAGCAATTTTTCTTAAGGAAGCAATTGTTTTCTTAAAGATAAGGTCTTTGTGATTTTCAAAACAAGAAGGAATGGAAAAGCCATAAGGAAAACCTTATTGACTCAACACATATATATTATTTATTATTATTTTTGCATATTTATTCATTTTAATACATGAATCTCTATACATAACATTTGGGTTTTTCATGATAATCTCGTTTGAGGATGTGTGTACTAACACCCCATCAATGCAATGTAATTCGTTAACACACAAAATGGAAAGTATTAAAGATTGGTATATTGAATGTATATGATATATATGATATATTAATGCTTAAAAAAATATGATATATATATATATATATATTCAATTTTCATACATTATATCAGTTTGACAATAAAGATAGAAACAGCGTTCATGCGTACGTACGACTTACTGTCTCTATGAACAATGTATTGAATTTTAGAATCCTATATTCTATATATTATAATATATATATATATATATATCATGCACATGATATTTAAATCATGTTTTTAAAATCATTAATCATTATTTATGTATATGTACAAACGATATATCAAATGAAGACACATGCGAACAACAATGTTAATATTCCCCGAAGTGAAACCTTAACATAAGATCATTAAGAAGAGGGTAACATAAAATCATAATAAAAAAATATATGTTAATATATATAATAATATTTATCTTCAAAATATTTATAATTAATTTATATTTATTATACATTAATCATGTATGTGTAAGGAGATAGTCCAGAATCACGGTAAGGGTATTTAATCTCTCTTTCAATTTCTATGATATATCGTCTATGTTTGGAAATATTTCATTATTTTGGATATATGTATTTACCATAATTGTATTATATTTACATTTCACTTAAATATATGTATAATTAAATATGAATTTTATCAACTTTTTTTTCATAGTGTTTCACATTGAAAAATTACCGAATCTTTAAATAATTTTTGTGTCAACATTCTTTCTTTGATAGTCATGACTTGTTATGCATCTAAAATCTTTTTTGAGGTGTATATACATAAATATTACATATCATATAATTAATATCATAATTTAAATTAAATATTATGTAACACCCCATGCTTCTACGGTACGTTTCTCTTTGAATAATGTGATAGCGTGTGTTGTACGCAACATCGAGTTCTAACACACCACAACCAATCAAACTAGCCGTTATGGATAGTAATACCTAATTTTTGAAATTTTATAAATTTTATCTCTCAAAATGGACTTCATTCATGGATTCGGAGTATCGAATTTATCCTAAGGTGAATTTTTTGTACTTTTCGGATAACTTTAATATTTTGATGAATAGTGTAAATTACTAAATTTTAATTAAAAACAACTTTTTTAATCAAAATAATTATAAGTGATAAATTATTAATTTGAGTGATTTTAAAGTATATTTAGAATATATTTTTATCATTGAATACAATGTTGGTAATTGGACATAATTTCACAATTAAACCGAACATAAACAAGTATCAATCTTTTGATAGTTATTATATCTTAAAAACACGCTTTTTGTTTTGACAGCGGGAATTAATTTTAAATTAATTTCATCCACTTCTGTGTTTTGAATTTGGAACAATGGATTCGATATTTGTAATCAGGATGTTCAAATTATGTTAATAGGTATCTTTTATTTTTATACATTTTGAATAATTATTTCGGTAAATATTTTATTTATCATGGTTAAAGGGTAAATCTGGTAAAAAAGGGTTAAACATTAATATTATAATAATAACAAATTACCCTAAAACATGTCCTAACCTTATTTTTTGATACATTTTCGACCATTTTCATATTTGGGTCAATTTTGGGATACCATGGTGCCACTTGTAAGTGATAGGGAAACATTATTTTAATTATGTTAAAATAAACACAAAAATGACACAAGCATATATCTTTTAGAAAAACAATTTTTACATAGGGTTATATATTTTTTATTTTCGACTATAAATATTAATTAGAAATATAACAACATTTCCTACATAATTTTATTTTATTTATAATTTTTAAAGATTAAATAATGTAATTTATTTATGACACAATTGTGATACAGTAATTACCATAATAGTGAAAAATTAAAATGATTGATATTGTAGATACCCAAATAAATATAATTTGAGACTTTTTTTGAATTACAGTAATTTTATAGGTTGATATGACATCATAGGAATGATTTAATTAACTATATTTTAAGTATTAATTTTGTTATGAGTTTTAATGAAATCAATTATTGAATAGTGTCAAAATTGAAATAAAAGAGTTTTTTAAAAAATATATTATATTATTAATTGATATTAAATTCTTAAAAATATAATGTTCGTCCAAGAGACTTATATAATGATAGGTGTATGATTAATGGACCACTAGGGGGTATATTGGATGTATATTTTAAGTATATTAACTATATAATATAAATATACATAGAGACATTGTACAAGTGAAACTAATTAACTAAGAGTTAATACTTAACGATAATATTAATATATTAACCCAAACCTATCTAAATTCTATTAGTGGAGTGGTTTTCGACCCATCCCAACCTTAACCCTTAAATAATCCACTTTTTATCCATTAGAAACTGAATAAGAATTTATTAAAAAAATAATATTTCTAGCTTTTCCAAAGGTGCCTCTCACCCCTCTTATAAAAGGACACTCCCCCTTCTCATTAACTCACACCATAGAAGCCTTTTAGTTCGTCCAAACACTACCCAAATACTCTATCAACATCCCTCACTTCATCCTAGATTCCTTACTTTAGTCATAAATCCAACTTAAGAGATCATTTGATCAAATCAAAAGGAAGAACCCGAAAAAGAGGTAATGATTTCACCACACATTTCCAAGTTACTTTGTTCTTCCAATTCTTCCTTATTTGTTATTTCCATTATAAAATAATAACTCATGTATCTTATATATATTGTGATGTTATTATAAATATGGTACCACCATATTCAGTATTCTATCCATTCTTTTAATAACATGTCACCATACGTGCATACATACGGCTTACCGTCTCCACGTCGTGGTGTAATTTTTATTCAATAATTAATTATTTGGATGGGTATAATAATGATGTACAATTCATGTAAATTATAAATTTAACATTATAATGATTCTTTATATATGATTTACCATCCAATTATATGTAATTATAATATCAAAAAAATGACATTGTCGCTTGTGCGTACGTATTGACTACCGTCTCCACGAACGCGATGAGATTAATTCTCCATCGTATCCATTCAAGTATAATTCTCATTTGATGATTAATAATGGTATATAAGGACTTGATATAATTATGGATATGATTAAGATACAACTTATCCATGACAAACATGACTTACGTAACAAAACATATAAAAGAAAATGTGTAAGTTAACACCCGAAACAACGATAATACTAAGATATTATTAACAAATCAATATTAGATAATCATATATGATATCATATTAATGTATAAGATTCTTATATAATTTAATAAAAATTATTTCACCATTATACAGGAGTTTAACCTACCCTCAACCATGTAAAAGTACAAAGTATGTGTTATTTCGCAATCTCTTCATTTTCCGAGGTTATTTCTACATAATTATCTATTGGGGACTATTTATCATCAACATCCATGTTTCTTAAAAATTTATATCAAAACATTTTTACTATTTAATATAATAAGGGTTAAAGTAATTTATACCCTTTTTTACTTTTTATAAGAGGTTATTAATGTAATCATTCCATTGTTTTCCAAACAAGGTGTTTTTTAACCTTTTCGACAGAATTAAGGTAAGAATATTTGTTTAACTTCTACGGCCGATGCGGCTATTTTCCACCATTATAAAATCGTCGAATCATATCTTACAAGCTTATAAGAATAGTTTCAAAGAAAATTTTTAAATTTATAAACATATGACTCTTAAATGATTTCAAAATAGAATGGGATATTTCTATAAAAAGAGTTTTTATTTAATCTCTGTCAACATCCTTTGATGGATTTTACGCTTATTTGAAGTTTATTTATTCTGATAAGAAACTTCTTTATTGTATTGAATGTTTTTTGATATGTTTGACTGTGTATGTTCTATTTTTATACCATTCATGGTGTATGGTGAATGTATTGACATTTCGTATGCTAGTTTTAATAAGAATTTTTATGTTTTGTTTAATACTTTTCATATGGGAATTCATTGGACATAATATGTGATGGGTGGGGCCCACTATAGCTCCTCGATGCATCGGTAGGTCTAATGAGACAAACTAGTGTCTTGGCACAAGGCCTTGGAAAAATCATATTTTTAGTCTTGGCACGAGGCCTAGGCTATGTGGTTATGATAGTCTGGAATTATGCATTCCATCATTATGAAAGTGGTTATTGATATTGCATGTGATTATTCGATTAGTATAATATCCATGTGAATATGTAAATGGCATTATTTCATTTTATTTTTTCCATACTATGTTGAAGTTCATGTTTAAATGGGTTTTGTTTTACTTATACATTGCCTTAAATGTTTATTATTATTTATGTAAGTTTCCGCTATATTGTTATCCTTACTGGGCATTTGAGCTCACCCCTTTCAATGCTTTATTTTTCCAAGGATGTTAAAAAGTAATTTCTGAATGACCTACCGGGATAGTATGTGGGGATATGAGTGTGGACTATGAAGAAAATATGTTGTTGTAGTTTTCATTTTTTTGATGTAATGTAAGACTTATGAATATATCTAGTGTTTCCATGGCTATTCAACCAATCAGTCATTTGAGATTTAATCATTATTGTGATCATGCCTATTTTATGTAATAATGCACTGACTATGGGTAACTGGGGTCAGGGCATTACAGTTGGTATCAGAGGAAGTTTATTACAAACCATGGAAGCTATATTTAGATAAAATCTGATTAGAGCACATAGACCTAAGATGGAAATTGAGGATTAGTATAGAAGAACTTCCTAGAATTTTTGTATTGTAGAGATTTTGTGTATTTTCCGATAAATACATCCATGTCTGGATACGAGCAGGTAGAGGAGGCTCTGGAACAGATTTACCTAGGTGTAAAACCTGAAAACACCGCTTTGATCTAGACTCGAATGGGAACTGGTGCATGACAACAGGCCTTGTTGTACTCTTGGTTACGACACTACTGAGGGATATTCTTCGGATAACTATCATTTTCATTACAAATCATTATGAAGGGTTTATGAGTGTATACTTCCTAAAAGAAAACATTTTTATGATTATGGATTATATCCATAAATAGTTCAATTTATGTTAAGTGTTTTATAAGTATGGGATTATGTATTTTGATTCATAAACTGTTCTAGTTTATGCCATTGTTTATAAGTGGCACATAGTGGAAGAAATGGAAACTGTATCAATGCACGCACTCCATGTATGGATTTCCCTCCTTCTCAAGAAAATTATAGTGGAGATAGTGATGCAACTGGTGTCGATCCTCTAATCACCATACTGGGATAGCTCACTCAGGTTATGAATAATAACCTTACACATATGGAGCACCCTGATCCACAGCGTGGAGGATCAATGCCAAATCTATTCATGAGGTAACAACCACCAACTTTCAGTGGGAGTAAAAATACCTTAGTAGCTGAGCAATGGATAAATTCCCTAGAGAAAATATTTCAGTCTCTGGGGAGTAGTGAAAGGGAAAAAGTTATCATGGGAGTTTACCGCCTCACTGGAGATGTTGATCAATGGTGGTCATTGATTCAAAACACGAAGGAAGTTGATGATGTATCAAATACAGAATGGAGGGATTTCAAAGATTGTTTTTAGAAAAATACTTTCTTCGTGAACATCGAGAAGTTATGGAAAGGCAATTTCTGAGTCTGAGACAAAATGAGGACGAGAATGTTGCAAAGTATGAGGCTAACTTTACAAGGTTAGAAAGGTATTCTGGAGATTATATATGTAACCCAATAAGTAAGCTTGATCGTTTATTTGATGGGTTTAATCCATTTCTCCGTCGAGCATTAGAATTATAATCCTTCTCCTCGTAAGAAGACATTGTGTCATGTGCAATCAAGACAGAAAAGGAATTCTCTATGTCTTAGGAATTTAAAGCAAAGCAAGAGAAGAAGAGATCTTCTGATCAATCTGGGAATAGAAATAAGGGGAAGAAGGGAATGGCTGAATATCCATCCTGTGGTAAATGTGGGAAGAAACACCCTATTTCTTTCTTGAAGGGAATGGGCGTCTGTTACAAATGTGGTGAAAAAGGCCACCAAGCTCATGATTGCAAAGGGAAGAAGGAAGCTACCAATGTTCAGTGCTAAAATTGCAGGGAGATGAGGAATTATGAAAATGAATGTCCTAATCATCAGGGGAACTTATCTCAGAAAAGGCCAAGGGATCATGGCCAAGCTTTTTCTATCACTACTGCTGAGATAGAAGCTCCAAAAGACGTGGTGGCAGGTAATTTAATGGTTTCCTCAAGTTTATAAAATGCATTATTTGATTATATATCCTTGAATTGTTTCATATCTTCCAAGATTTCTATGAAAATTAGATATTTCCAATTTGATTTAACAAGGGAGTTGTTAGTTAAAACTAATAAGGGAAGTATCATTGCAACAATGTTTTATGAATCAGTCCCCATTAGAGCACATAAATGTTCTTTATCTGTTGATCTCTTCGTCATACATATGATTGAGTTTGATATAATCCTATGTATGGATTGGATTTCGTATTATGATGTAAAGATTTATTGTAAGATAAGGAGGTTACAATTTTTGATGATGATGATAGGGAACACCTTATCTTTAGAGCAGAATCATCACCACCGAATTCTTATCTAGATCCACCCCCAGTAGCTCAACTAAATACAATTATTGGGGAGGAAGAGAATGAAATTACTATGGGTGAGTAATGGAATGTTCAAATATAGTATATACCTATTGTGAAAGAATATGTAGATGAATTTCTGGAAGATTTACCTAGACATCCTCCAGAACGAGAAGTTGAGTTTTCCATTGATTTAATTCTTGGATCAAAGCCTATATTGAAGACCCCTTATAGAATGTCCACTATGGAATTAGTCAAACTAAAGAAACAACTAGAGGAATGGAGTAATAAAGGAGTTATTCACCCTAGTGTTTCTCCATGAGGAGCCCCTGTTCTTTTTGTCAAAAAAAGATGGATCTATGAGGTTATGTATCGACTACAGGGATATCAATGCTATAAAAATAAAAAAAAGTATCCCCAACCTCACATTAATGATTTATATGACCAACTGTAGGGAGCTCAATAATTTTCAAAGATTGACCTTTGATCTGGATACCATCGGTTTTGTGTAAATAAGGAAGACATTCCGAAGACGACATTTCGAACTAGGTACGAGCATTACGAGTTTACAGTAATGCATTTTGGAATTATGAATGCACCTTGTGTATTAATGGATTTGATGAATAATGTTTTCAAGGAATATCTCGATGAATTTTTGGTGGTATATATTGATGATATCTTGGTATACTCCAAAAGATACTAAGATCATGAAAATAACTTGCGCATTATCCTGAAGACTTTGAGAAGACATGAATTATATGGGATGTTTAACAAGTGTAAATTTGGGATTTAGGAGATTTCTTTTCTTGTCCATATTGTCTATAAAAATGTATTCTCTGCTGATCCTTCTAATTCCAATTTAATCCAAGAATGGCCATCACCTACGAGTATAACTGAGGTACATATTTTTATTGGATTAGAAGGTTATTATCATTGTTTTGTCCAGAATTTTTCCCGATTGGATAACCCATTAACGAAGCTCACACGTAAAGGGGTTAAATTTGTTTGGACAATAGAGTGTTAAAAATGTTTTGAAGAATGGAAGAGAAGATTTAGTCAATGAACTTATATTTACTCTACCATCGGGGAATGATGGGTTCGTTATTTATAGTGATGAAGTGAAGAAAGGACTTGGTTGTGTCCTTATGCAGAATGATAGGGTTATTGCCTATGCATCAGGACATTTGAAAATTCATGAGCAAAACGATCCTACTCATGATCTCGAGTTAACAGCTATGATATTTTCTTTGATGATATGGAGGCACTACCTCTATGGTGGAAAATGTGAGATTTATACATATCACAAGAGTTTAAAGTATATTTTGTCACAAAAAGAACTCAACATGAGGCAAAGAAGATGGATTTAATTACTCAAAGATTATGATTGTACGATACAATACCACACGGGGAAAGAAAAAAAGGTGGCAGATGCTTTGAGCAGAAAAGATTGAGATACATTGTGTGTGAGGATGTAATTTTGAAATTCGGGAAGAGACTTTGTGTTCCCGATATAATTGATCTAAAAATGGAATTGTTGGATGATGCTCATAGTTCCAATTTCTTTATACACCCTAGGAGCACCAAAATTTATAGATATTTTAAGGAACATTTTTGGTGGGACAACATAAAGAGGGAGATTTTTGATTTTGTTTCAAGATGTATGGTTTGTTAACAAGTGAAAGCTAGAAGGCAACATCCTGGATGATTCATGCAACCACTTCCCATAGCAGAGTGTAAATGGGACAATATTACGATGGACTTTGTCATGGGGCTACCAAAGACTCATAGAAGGAATGTTTCAATATGGGTTATTGGTGATCATCTTACCAAGTCAGCACATTTTCATGCTATAATAGAATATCTACCACTGGAACGTCTAGCAAGACTATTTATTAATGATGTTTTGAGACTTCATGGAGTACCCCTATTAATTTTTTCATATCATGATCCCTAATTTACTTCAAGATTCTGGAAGAGTCTTCATAAATACTTGGATAATGTACTTCATTTGAGCACTGTCTACAACCCTCAAATAAATGGACAATCAGAACAAACTATTGAAACCTTAGAAGACATGTAGAGATCCTTCTCACTTGACTTTTATGGTATGTGGGATCAATATTTACCTCTGGTAGAATTTGTCTATAACAATTGCTTCCATTCGAGAATTTAGATGGCATTATATGAAGAGTTATACGGAAAGAGATGTCGCACACCAACCTGTTGGGATGACGTTGGTGAAAGAAAACTCGTAGGTCCAGAACTGGTGGAGGAAACGATGGAATAGGTGAAGGTAATCCAAAATCACATCAAAGAAGCTCAAAGTAGGCAGAAGAGCTATGCCGATAATCGAAGGAAGGATTTGGAATTTCAAGTCGGTGATCATGTTTTCCTGAAGGTATCTCCATGGATGGGAGTCATACATTTTGGTAAGAAATGTAAATTGAGTCCCAGGTACAAAAGACCTTTATAAATTCAAGAAGTAATTGGGGTTGTAGCTTACCGATTGGCAATGCCTCCAAGTCTCCCCAAAGTTCACAATGTGTTCCACGTATCTCTATTTCGGAAATACATGTCTGACCCAACGTTTGTACTCACCTACGAGGAATTAGAACTAGAACCTGATCTGTCGTATTGCGAATATCCCATAAAGATTTTTGATATGATAGAACAAGTACTCAGAAACAGGACGACGCGTCTAGTAAATGTTTTGTGGAGAAACCATAAGATGGAAGAAGCAACATGGGAACCCGAGTAACTTATGATGAAGAACCACCCAACCCTTTTCATGCGGTAGTATTCTAGAAATTTCAAGGAAACAATTATTAGAAGTAGGGTAGAATGTAACACCCCAAGCTTCTACGGTCCATTTCTCTTTGAATAATGTGATAGTGTGTGTCGTACGCAACATCGAGTTCTAACACACCACAACCAATCAAACTAGCCGCTATGAATAGTAATACCTACTTTTTGAAATTTTATAAATTTTATATCTCAAAATGGACTTAATTTTTGGATTCGGAGTATCGAATTTAGCCGAAGGTGAAAATTTGGTACTTTTTGGATAACTTAAATATTTTGATGAATAGTTAAAATTACTAAATTTTAATTAAAAAAAACATTTTTAATCAAAATAATTAATAGTGATAAGTTATGAATTTGAGTGGTTTTAAATTATATTTAGAATATATTCTTACAATTTAATAAAATGTTGGTCATTGGACATAATTTCACAATTAAACCGATCATAAACAAATTTCAATCTTTTGATAGTTATTATATCTTAAAAACACGCTTTTTGATTTGATAACGGGAATTAATTTTAAGTTAATTTCTGCCACTTCTGTGTTTTGAATTTTGAAAAATGGATTCCGTATTTGGAATCAGGATGATCAAATTGTGTAAATAGGAAACATTTATTTTTAGACATTTTGAATAATTACTTCGGTAAATATTTTATTTACCATGGTTAAAGGGTAAATCCGGTAAAAAAGGGTTACAAAATAATATTATAATACTAACAAATTACCCTAAAACGTGTCCTAACCTTATTGGTTGATACATGTTCGACCATGGGCATCTTTGGGTCTATTTTGGGACCCCATGGTGCCACTTGTAAGAGATAGGGACACTTTATTTTAATTATGTAAAAAATGAATACAAAAATGACATAAGCATAAATAATTTAGAAAAAAAATTTACATAGGGTTATATATATTGGAGTTTCGAATATAAATATTCATTAGAAAGCTAACACGATTTAATACATACTGTTATTTTATTTATAATTTTTTTACAATAAATAATTTAATTTATTTATGACACAATGGTGATACCGTAATTACCATAATAGTGAAAAATTAAAATGATTGATATTGTAGATACCCAAATAAATATAATTTGATACTTTTTATGAATTAAACTAATTTTATAGGTTAATATGGCATCTTTGAAAGGATTTAATTAACTTTGTTTAAAGGAATCATTCTGTTATGATTTTTACAAAAATCAATTATTGAATAGTGTCAAAATTGACATTAAAGAGTTTTTAAAACAAATATTATATTATTAATTGATATTAAATTCATAAAAATCTATGGTTCGGCCAAGAGGCTTATATCATTATTGGTGTATCATTACTGGACCACATGGGGATCTCTTGGATGTATATAGTATGTTTATTAACCATATAATATAAAAATACAAAGAGACATTGTAAAATTGAAACTAATTAACTAAGAGTTAATACATAACGATAAGGTTCATATAGTAACTCAAACCTGTATAAATTCTATTGGTTGAGTGGTTTTCAACCCATCCCCACATAAAAAATTAAATAATCCACTATGGAGCAATTAAAAACCGAATATGAATTTATTATAAAATAATATTTCCAGCTTTTCCAAAGGTGCCCTCACCCCTCTTATAAAAGGGCACTCCCCCTTATAATTAACTCACACCATCAGTGCCTTTTGGGTCAGCCAAAATCTTCTAAATTACTCTCTATACTTCCCTCAATTCATCCTAGAGGCCTCCCTTTAGTCATAAATCCAACCTAAGAGCCCTTTTTATCAAATCAAAAGGAAGAACCCGAAAAAGAGGTAATGATTTCACCACCCTATTCCAAGTTTCCTTCTTCTTCCACTTCTTCCTTCTTTATTATTACCATTATAAAATAATAAATACAGTATCTTATATATAATATGATGTTATTATAAATATGTTACAACCATATTCAGTATTCTATCCATCCTTTGAATAACATGTCACTATACGTGCGTACGTACGGCTTACCGTCTCCACGTAGTGGTGTAATTGTTATTAAATAAATTATTATTTGGATGGGTATAATAATGATGTGTAATCCATGTAAATAATAAATGTAAGATGATAATGATTATGTATATATGATATATCATCCAATTATATATTATTTTAATATCAAAATAATGATATTGTCACTCGTGCCTACGTACGGACTACCGTCTCCACGAACGCGATGAGATTCATTCTCCATCGTATCCATTCAAGTGTAATTATTTATTGATGATTAATAATGGTATATAAGGACTTGATATCATTCTGGATATGATTAAGATACAACCTATCCCTGAAAAAAATGACATACGTAACAAAACATATAAAAGAAAATGAGTAAATTAACACATGGAACAACAATAATACTAAGATATTATTAACAAATCAATGTTAAAAGATCATATATGATATATTAGTAATGTATATGATTCTTGTATAATTTAATAACAATTATTTCACCATTATAAAGGAGGTTAACCTACCCTCGACCACGGAAAAGTACGAGGTAAGGGTTATTTCTCAATCTCTTCATTATCCGAGGTTGTTTATACATAAGTATTTACAGGAACCTCTTTATCATCCACATCCATGTTTCTTAAAATTATAGTTCAAAACATTTTTACTATTTTAAAGAATATGGGTTAAAGTCATTTATACCCTTTTTTGAATTTTTATAAGAGGTTTATAAAGGAATATTTCTGTCATTTTCCAAACAATGTTCTTTTTAACCTTTTTGACAGAATTAAGGTAAGAATGTTTTTATTAATTTATACGGAGGGTGCGGATATTTTCCGCCATTATAGAATCGTTGAAGCTTCCCTTACAAGCTTATAAAAATATTTTCAAAGAAAATTTATTATTTTATAAATATACGACTCTTATATTATTTTAAAATAGAAAGATATATTTTTCTAAAAAGAGTATTGATTTCATCTATGTCAACATCCTTTGATGGATTTTACGCTTATTTGAAGTTGATTTATTATGATACAAAACTTCTATATTGTATTGAAGGTTTTTGTGATATGTTTGACTGTGGATGTTATATTTTTATACCATTCGTGGTTTATGGTGAATGTGTTGACATTTTGTATGCTAGTTTTAATACGAATGTTTATGTTATGTTTATACCTTTTCTAATGGGAATGCATTGGACTTAATATGTGACGGGTGGAGCCCGCTATAGCTCCTCGATGCATCTATAGGTCTCATGAGACAAACTAGTGTCTTGGCACAAGGCCTTGGAAAAATCTTATTTGTAGTCTTGGCATGAGGCCTTGGCTATGTGGTTATGATAGTCTGGAATTATGCATTCCATCATTATGAAAGTGGTTATTGATATTGCATGTGATTATTCGATTAGTAGAATATCCATGTGAATAATTAAATGGAAATATTTCATTTTAATTTTTCTATACTATGTTGAAGTTCAAGTTTAAATGGAATTTTTTATAGTTATACATTGCCTTAAATATTTATTCTTATTTATGAAAGTTTCTGCTATATTTTTATCCTTACTGGGCATTTGAGCTCACCCCTTTCAATGTTTTATTTTTACCAGGATGTAAAGATGTAATTTATGAATGACCTGTAGGGATAGTATGTGGGATATGAGTGTGGACTATGAAGAAATTATATCTTGTTGTATTTTTCATTTTTATGATGTTATGTAAGACTTATTAATATATCTAGTGATTCCAAGGATACTAAACCAATCGGTCTTTCGAGATTTGATCTTTCTTGTGATCATGCCAATGTTATGTAATAATGCACCGACTATGGGTAACTGTGGTCGGGGAGTTACATATTCTGCTTCATGTAATTTAATTTTCAAACATGTAGAGTATGATTCCATGTTACCAAGTTATAATATATTATTGATACAATCCCCTCTCTTTTTGAGATTGATTTTGTTAATTCTTAACTTGAAGATATATTACTATACAAATATCAAGAGTTTTCTTGAAATTCCTTATCTTTGTATTATTCATGATATACTTTATTTTTAACAAATTTCTACTCTTTGGTGTATAAAATATTTTTTTTATATAAAATCTGACCCTCTCTCCATTTTTTCTAAAATCTATTGTATTCAAAAATCATGTATTTGAAAATGATTTCAAAATTAATTTAAAATATCATTTATTATTATTTTCAAGGTAAAATTATTTTAAAAATGATTATTTTTTTTAAAAGAAACCTTTATATGAATTCAAATCTATTTTCATTGAATATATTTTTCAAATGTTTTCATATTATAAAATTAACATTTTAAAGAAGACATGATATTTTTCCCATGAAATGTTTTTAAAACATCATTCCAAATTATATCCCATCTTGGATATCATCCATTAGTGGTTCTAATTTCATTATGGGGAAATTATTCAATTTCTACAATCTTATTTTTTCTTAGAAAACAATTTTTTACTAGAATCATACTTTCAAAGCACATATCTCTTCCCTGGGTTATAATAATATTAGACCAGTATAATTTCATGGGAATTTATTATGATAAAAAGATTATTAAACCTTATATTTTTCACTAGTCATTATATGTTTACATGTTTATGATACCAATTTTATTTCATGGGTTGTGATACAATTAATTGTTATCTTCTAGAATATGTATGTATAATTTATTTATGTGATTATTGGGACATAAATAATCCTTTAAAATATTGGTTAATGTCTTATGTAGCCTGATATAAACTAAGACGGTCTTGGAAGTGATCCATGAATACTATGATGGTCATGGGAGCGAACAATGACTACTAGTAAGGTATGGATAGTGAACTCATACACTAATGAAGCACTTAGTATCGATTACTTTGTTATTATGGAAATTATTATAAGCTTGTGTATTTTAAACGCTTCCATATTCTATTCATATGTTGTGATTTCAGGGATTATTCTCTTTATTTTATTATTATTCGGTTATAATGTCTTGAAAATATTTAGTCCATGACCTCGGTTATGATCTTTGAAATGATGGGTAAGATCTTCTATCATCGTTATCATGTTCTCATACCCACATGCTCATTATTAGGCTAACATGTATCCCTTTTTTACTATAGTAATCATTTGATATCAACACTTTTTATGATTCCATTCATAGAGAATGAAGATATGTATTATATTTGATGTGTTTAAGAAGGGTGATAGTCATAAAGAACCTAGTGGGAGATTTTGTAGATCTATTATATGCCAGTGATTATGTTTACATGTTTCCAAATTCACTAGACTATTACAATATTCTTGCATCTATTTGTGTAATGTTTAGTATTTTCCGCAAATGTAATGTAATGTTAATATTTGAAAAGTGAGGGGAAAAGTCTATATTCGTTATGCAATTTCGATATATGATAAGAAAATTTATTTATTTAATATATTTGGAATTATTTTCACCTGAAATACATGGTTTGGGGACCATTTAAGAAACTCAATACAGGTTGGGAACTGGTTAATTCAAGCCCATAAATGAATCAGTATTCTCAATCGGAGAATTACAAGTCCAAATACATTAAACAACCTCTTGATGGTAAATGAATCATGTTAAAAAGAATAAAGAATTTTGATAGTTATGAATTTTAAATGTTTACAATTTCATTATTATTATGTATCCATGATACTTTACTTCAACATTTATATTGATAAATTTGAATTTTAAATCATTTATTAAATTTCATATGTTTTCGACTTCATATATTTCAATGTTTATATTGACTAATCTAGTAATTTGAATGGAATGTGTTATTAGTTATTTACCACTCCAATTGAATTTATTTATATTGATTTCTTGTTTCCTCTGATTTCTTTACCCTTATATTTAATTTGAGATCACCATTATTATGTTTCCTTTCCCCATGTAATGAAGTAGAACTCTTGGAATAAACATATGAATATATAGTTTATTTTCTATTTATGTATCTTTCTTGTATTCCAATATCCCTATTTAATATGGGTGCTATTTGTTTAATATATATTTCCATAAATACAAAACAGATCAGTCATTTAGGATATTATTCTTTGTAATCATTCCCTTGTAAAAAAATAAATCGCATTTTCTATAGTTCTCAGGATAGGGTGTTTTAGTATGTGTGATAGGATGTTTAACAACAACATTGGAAGTGATATTATGAAAACCCAGTTTAGGGAGAACATATCTATGATAGAAATTTATTTTATGTATAAAAGAACATAATATATTTTTATTAAGGCAGTGATTATGTTTTTATTCATATCAATAAATAATGTTTTTTATACTACTAGAAGATCTGGTTCTATCAAAAAATTTCCTAGGAGTTATAACTCTGACATGGTATTCTGTTCCTAGCTCAGGGTAGACTAGTACACAACAACTGGCCTTAATTATCGCTTGGTATAAAACTCATGGGGAAACTTTTTAGGATAATTCAAATTTTTTATATGTATAATTTTGATTGATTTTAAATTAGTGATAACACCTATGTAACCAATGTTTATGATTCTATGATTCATGATCCATAAATTTCTTTTATGTACTATACTATATTTAAAATTATAAAATGTTCACTACATTATGAGATAATTCTGTGTATACGATTATATATTAATGGTTCATGGAAGGAAAAATTGTAATAATACTCATGTAAAATGTTGATTTTACCCAGCCATGGAAACAAATTCATATGGAATTGGAAATAAAAATGTTAGGGATTTCATACGAAAGCATATTAGGGTTGCTGAAAAATACTAGGATATAATGGGGAAACCAACTCCATTAATAAAATATTTTTTATTGGATTGCATTATGGGCAAAAATCCCACATTGTTTAGTAGGACTATAAATCCAATTGAATATGATAAATAGATTAGGTATCTATAAAAGATATTTAATTCCTTGGAATGTAGAGAAAAGGTAATGGTTACACATGAATTATATTTTATCCAAGGTAAAACAAACTAGTGGAGGCCTTTGATGTAGAATAAATTGGATGATCAATAAATTTAACTCATGGAATTCATAACATATAAGAATACATTATTCGATAAATACATCACCCATGATAAAAAATTGAGGTAAAGAGGAACTTAAACAACTTCAAGAAGAAGTATGTATAATTTCTTTTGGGATATGAATCTACCTTTACAAGGATATTGAGTTATACTACTGATTATATATGAACCATAGAGTGCATGATTGACTGCTTCATTTAATGAAATTACATAAATATTATAAATTTGTTGGTTTATAATAATTTCTCATCATACAAATAGATATATTTTTGTTTGATTAAAATATTGAATAATTATCATAATCCAATATATTAAAGGGAATCCAAGTGAATAATAGGTCTTATGGACACCTTGCAAAATGTAATGAGTCAATAAAGATGAAGGTAAAAAATAATTTTCCATCTTCCGATAATTATGCGAAAAATAACCCTGGTTAATGCTTGAATGGATTGGGATTTTGTTATATTATAGGAAAAAAATCACCAACCAAAATATAGAAATGGATAGATGGAAAATAATTCCCTGAAATATTGCATCTACAAGATGATAGGTCCACAAAAAAACTAATTTCCCAAGCATAAAGAGAATATACAACAAAAATGCAAAGGGATAAATTTTGTACAGATTTACTAACACAACAGATGTGGAATGATTAATTTTCATCAGTTTTATGATATATGAAATATATCGTAAAATTATTTTGGTTATGATGTTCTCATAATATGATTCATTAAATATATATGATCTGTATTGTAATAATTTTTATTATAGATATATGTGCATATGATGAATGGTACCAGGGAATGTTATTCAGGAGAAATAAAATAATTGTGGGAATAAAAACCATTGATATGTTCTTTATGTTCAAATAATGATGAATAAATGATTGATTTTGACAATTTTTGACTACTTATGAACTGGTTAACAACTTTTTTAAAAGTGTTCAATGCAACTATTTATGGATTTTAAAATAGTTTTATACTAGTGTAAAATGTCCTATAACGGGTGTCTTAGTGTAGTAATAAGGATGTAATAATGATTTAAATAATTTTTATAGTGTCTCTAGTTATTAGAATATTTCACGAAGATATATGATGATTATATGAACATGATAGGATAGTGAAATTTTTTATCTCATTCATGTTGTTTTGATTAATAATAATTTCTTTTTTTGTAAATTCAGTGACCTTCAATAGAAATTGTAGGATCCAAATCATTTGAAAAGGTTTACCATTTATGAAATGGTTTAATTTATACTTTAATTCAAGTTTTAGAGAATGAAATGTTACATTTGTATATGATGAATCTTTTTCTAAGAGATAATGTTCAAATAAATAATGGTATAATTGAATGAAAATATCATTTTTATGGAAACATATATTTACTTATTTTCAAATGTAGTGAAATAATTACATAATAATATAAATTGTTTTTTAAACAAATAATTTGTCCTTTTATCATCATTTATGATGATATAATATACCATCACACATGTCACTTGTGCTTTGTTGGGGTTGGTAAGGGTGGGGAGGTTTTAGCGGTGTGATCGTAGGGTCATGTCCATAGGCAAGTGGTTTTAGGTGTATTCTATTCGTTCCATGTGTTCGTAATTTATGGTTGTACCCAATGACCTTTACTCAAAAAAATGGATATTGGTATTGTGTTAAAAAAATATTTCAAACATGTTCTCTATCACTCTCTATCATATCATATGTGTTGGTATTTTTCTTACGTATCCATGTTTTAATTTACGACCCATGTCCTCTTTTAAGGGAAGCTAGTTAGGTGAACATTGTTATTTCATTCTTTCTTAATAATAAGATTTCATATTAACACCATTTACAATGTGGGTGTTTGAAAAATAAATTATCATCAATCCTTAGAATACATATTTAATGATTAAATTTAGATTACAAAATTTTATTGTTGTGGGGAAAATGTAACACCATGAAATACTAATATACAACATTGTATTTAATAGTGTGCATGAAAAGAATCACCAAACACATACTGGAATATAATATCCTCAGACACTACTATATATTTAAATTTTTAAATATATGAAATACATGATATCGGTTTTAATTTACTCAACATATATTTTTTTGAATTCCATGAATGAGTGACCATCCGCGATAGCTTTTGTTACAAAGAAGATCACATTTCACCAAAAAAAACAATTTTTTACTAATATTTTATTATTTATTATAATATGATATATCATATAAATTATGGTAGAGGTAATGAATATTATTGACTCTCATCTGAAAATTTGTGATTTCTATAAATATAACATGATCCCACTGGTTACCAACTAATGAGAAATCTAATTAATAACCAATTGAATATCAAAAGAAATATTTTAATTTATATACTAACAAATATGTTTTTTATCAATAAATGTAGTTAATTTCAATTTTTGAATTATTTAAATAAAATATATATGTTATATATTCAATAAAATATATTTTATATTCATCCCATATATTTTATAGGTATAATATAATAACAAACAATATTTTACACATTAAAAAATATATTTTAATGTTGGAGGTTTACCACCATTTAATGGATCTCACATTTTTATTATGAATTCTGAAAATTTAATTGATTTAAAATGTTGAAAAAAATAATATGTAAAATTGAAACCTAATAATTTTTTAATGGTGGAATTTTGATATTTTTCTGAAATATTTAATATTTTAATTAATATTTTAAACTTCAAATTTTTAGTTCAAAAATACATTTTCGTCATATTTATATAGAAGTAAAATTATGTTTTTAATTGGTTTTAATGTTTAATTAGATATAATATTTATCATTTAATACAATTTAGGTCTTTTGAATAAATTCCACTTTGAAATTGACTATAAACACATAGAAAACATTTGGAAATGTTTTACCATAAAAACAAAATTTTAATCCAGTTTTCGAGATTAAATTTTAAACAATTTACACCACTTATGTTATTAGAAATTTGAAAATATATTATAAATTTGTAATTAGAATAATTTATAATATCTAGTAATTTAAATATAGTATTTCACCAAAACTATTTAGGAATGTAATTCCAATAATTTAAAATTATTAATGTAATATTAAGATTAATAATAGAATAATCCTTTAACATAATGGTCAAAATAACATTAAAACTATTCTGAAACACATTTTATAAAAATATAAATGACATAATAAATGAAATAATAAAAACATTGTTGTTTTTTTTGTATTTTTATTAAATTTTATAGGTAATAACTTCTATACACTTTTTATCTTCACAAAAATTCCAATTGAGTCATTTTTCTTCCCTATAAAAGGAAACTGCCTCACCCATTAAATCAAACGTCTATAACCTCATAGGTTCATCCATGATCGTTCAAAATATATTTCCAAAATCCCTTACCTCAAACTTGAATCTAGCCGTTCTGGAGAATGCCTTCTAAGGAAACCTTTTTTTATAAACCAAAAGATGTAACCCGATTAAGAGGTAATGTCTGCTTTGATGCTTTGTAGTTTAATTTAAATTATCCACTCACTATATACTTTTATTTAATTACAATATAATAATTCCAGTATCCTTAATAAAACATGAAATTTTTATTCAATTATTTTGAATTATACGTACAAAAACCTCCATATAATGGTTTACAATCATATTGTTTCTATGTACGTCGAACTACTAACAAATGAAATAATGATGGTTCATTTTTTCAGTACCACGTATCATGGTGGAAAATATAAGGGGAACTATGTTTAAATATGTTTTATATGATATTTATATTGTCTTTATACTTCTACAATTTTTATTTATAACATAAATTTATGAATTTCATGTTGTGTAAATATGTTAATTTCATATGAGGATGTATGAAATATTTCCCCCTCAAAGTGTTATAACTCATGAAATCCATGCATCAAATGTTTAAGGATGGTTTGAATAATAAATTTTACCATATAAAAAATAGATAAATAAGAAAAAAAATATACATATTTATCATTTTTTGTCAATTTAATAAGTCAATAAAACGAAAGTTCTGTTCATGCGTTTATACGACCTACCATCTCCATGAAGGGTGCACATCATTTATTACTGAGACAAATTTTAGAGTAGTCTAATTGTATATGTATTTATTATATAATATAATTATGTCAATGTTTAAATTTTCAATATTATTAAAACATGGTATAAGAAATAGGATCATCATGTAAGAAGACAAAACAAACCTCACAATACTAGGGAATTAAAAGCCAAAATAGAAAAAATAATGAGATAGTATTTAGAAAAGGTTAAAATCATATTTAACGAAGTTAATATATGATAATATATATATATTTATGTTTTTGGTATATGTTAGTATAATCTTTTAGAAAAACAATATAGGAGGATAATGACCACACAATAAATGAAAGGTTTATGTAATGAATTTAATCTCAATTTACATACCATTTAGGATTATTTTTTTATTCAATAATTTAATTTTATTTTTTATTTACAACACTATTTGACGTTGATAATTCATGAATTTTATTATTATCATGATATTCTAGCTCTAATTTAATTTATTAGGAATTATGTTTTAAATTATTCAAGTGGAATGACACACTTTGGACTGTTTATTGATTAATTTACCTCAAGAATGTTTTAATGTCAATAAACCTAATGGTTATATATCCTTATTTGTGGTATTATAGATAAATACATATTCCTTATTTAATATGAATATTTTAAATGTATAATTTTTTATTTAATATATGATAAATTAATTTTTAAATAGAAATTAGAAGATGGGGTCTATTTTAGACATTCCCAATGGTTTACAGACTACTTAACACACAAACATTAATGAATCAATATTATAATGATGTGAATTAGTTGGAAAAATAGTTTAAACAGTATATTGATGAAGAAGATATAATTATCCTTTGAAACATGACTTCTGATAATTAAGCATTAAATTTATTGGTAATTTTATTATTTTTATTCATCCATGGGATATTTCATCAAAATATATGTGGATGCATTTTATTTTATATTCATTGAATAAATGGCATGTGTTTTATGGTTCTTAAATTGACATGTATATATTTAATTATCATGTCATTTTAATGAATTGTGATATTAATTAATTATCATTCCATTTTAATTCATTCATATTGATTCATTATTACTTATACTTTACTTGTCCTTAATGACAATTTATCACACCCATATTATATGTCCCTCCACGGGGAATGAAGAATAACACATTGAATATGAATTTTGGGATTCAATTTGTTTTCTTTTTAGGTATATTTTATTTATTCCAATTTACCTATGCAATATTGGTGGAATGTATATAATATAGTTTTACAAGACTGATAGACAGATCAGTCCATCATTATTTGATTCCTTGTAAAAAATAGAACATAATATAATATTGCACCGACTATAGATTTCTATGTTTGGGGAAACATAGTTGGTTTCATATGATTTTTAACATTATACTTTGATCCTAGATTTAGAAAACATATATTACATATCCAAAATATAATATAGATATTGATGATAATGATACAAGAACATACTATAATTCTAATAAAGTGGTGATGATATGGGTATTACTTGATATACATCCATGTTTGTATACTATAAGTGGATATAGTTCTTGAACATGTGTTCCAAGGTGCAATAACTCTGACAAGGTGTTTTATTCTAGACTATGGTTAACCCTATAAATGAAAACATGCCTTACATCTCACTATGATTTACAATATATATGAATATGAATAGGATAATATATATTTTCTCAACTTACCATTATGAAGTATTTGAAATTAGTGATTATCCCATTGTACCCAAAAACAATTTCATAGATTCATGATTCAATAATTTATTTTATGATCTATAGTCTATTTAGTGTTATAAAAATTTCACAACATTGTGATATAATCTATTGAATTCCATTATTTTGAAATGGTTCTTTGAATGCTGAATTGTATTAGTACTCGTGGATGATATTGAGATTGCCCTGGTAAGGAATAAAATATTACATATTTTGTAAATGAGCATTTTATTAGCATATCAGGGAAGCATATTTTGGTTTTGAAAAATAACCTTCCCTGAATGTATAATCCCTTTCGTTGTAAAGGATCTCCTATGTTGGATAACATTAATAGGTAGAATCCCCCATCGTTTAGTGGGAATATTAATTTAATTGTATATACATAGTGGATTATGTCTTTATAACTTATATTTAATGCATTAGAATGCATCAAAAATTTAATGTTTACAGTTATGGTCTATAGTCTATAAGGTGGCGTTGACTAGTGTTGGACTCCGATCCAACATACAAGGAAAGAAGAATACATTGAACTCATTTAATGGAGAATGTTAATTGAGAATTTATTTGATTATTACATCCTTCATAATAAAAAAATTAGAGGAATAAGATGTTTATTATATTAAATAATATGGAAGAATAATTTTATATAGTTTATATTGCTACCATTAAATGGTTATTAAGGTATTAATTAAATTATATACCAAAAACGATGATAATGATCGACCAATTCTTTTAAGGTATTTATCCAAATCATTAAGGGGAAAAAGATTATATTAATATCTCATCATATGAAGATATAGTTTTATGTTCTATCAAAATAGAGGAAAAATTCTCCAAATCCCTTATGTTAAGGGAAACAATGAGAAGTAGTGGTATTAAGAACACCATGATAAAAGGGAATGAGTTAAATATGATATACGAATAAAAAAAATTATCCAACCTACGATAATTTTGTTAAAAATAAACATAGTAAATGATTTCAATGATTGAGTGATTGTTATAAATGTGAAATAATTACCATCATGATACAGAATGAAAAAGAATTATTGAAATTATCATCATTAAATGATAAAACTATATAAATATATGGAACTATATAAATTTATTTCCCCAGAGTCATTTGAATAAACCTCAGAAGAAGCTAAGGGATCATGGTAAAGCTTATGTTATAGACACAACTGTAGTATAATGATTAATGTACTTCTTTTTTTGAAGAAATAAATATATATTAAAAGTATTTTTTATAATTTTATCATCATTTTATTTATGATATATGTATATATTCAACATCAGTAATGATTCATTATTTATTTGAGATCATATGTTGTATTTTACCAAAAAACATTTTTATATAAGGTAAATTTTTTATAGAGAATGAATATAAATAATATATTGGGGATGTTTTTATAATTATGAAGAAATGATTGATTTGTACATGTGATGACTACATGGGAACTAAATAATGACATGTTTATAAGTGTTGTATGCTATTATTGATGTGGTATTCAACACTTTTATATTGAAGAAATATATCCAATAAAATGTGTCTTACCTATGGAATAATAAATAATTCATCATTATGATATGTATTTAAGGTAATTCGAGTTATTATCATATTTCTGGAGGACACATGATGATGTTATTCACATTATTGGAAGGTGATAAATTAGAGATACTTTATATAGTTTATAATAATAATAATATATTCAGTTTTGTAAAATCAGGGACCTTTTATACAAAGTGTGGGATCATTATCATTTGGAAAACCTGACCATATACGGAATGTGTAATGTTAAAATTTTATTCATGTTTTAGAGATTACTAAATTATATCACTATACAATGACTCATTTTCTTAGAGATGAAGTTTAAACAGTTCAAGGATTAATCTTAGTAAAACGTTCTGTTTATTTAATTGTATAATTTTTTATTATTATCCAGTGATATAATTATTTAACATTAAAAAATGGTTTTGAAACAAAATATTTGTCCAATTATCATCATTTTTTATGATATAAGTGACCATTGTTGACACCTATGATTTATGGTATTGTGGAAATAAACATTCATATTGACATGTTCTATATCACTCTATATAAAACCATTATTTTTGTACATTATCTTCTATATCAATTTTTCAAATTTCCACATATTTGTTCATATTAGGGAATATTGTTACATGACTGTTTTACATCCCTTTATCTCTAATTAAAAAAATGTGATACTAACTCTTATTACATTTTTTGTATTTCCGGAATACTTTATTTTAAATACATATATTACTGAAATCATGATTAAATTTTGATGACATGATTTAACTATATCGGGTGAATGAAACACCCCAAAATTCTAATGTACATCTTTGTATTTGATAGCATGCATGGAAAAATCACCACGAACATAAGGAAATATAATACTTCATGAATCTAATATATGTTTACAATTTTAAATAATTTAAATAAAATATATACATTATAATGAACAAAACACAATGTAATCATGTGTTGCACACAAGAGCGACCTTCCTCGATAGCATGTGTTACATACAAGACAATGTTTTACCAAATAAAAATGAATTAAAAAATTATTAGTATTTAATATATTATAATATATATCATCCTTTATGTTCATTATTTTGAATTGTATTAAATAACACGTTATAAATTTATATCTTATCTAAATATAAAATGAATTATTTGGTTATCAACTAACATGGAATTAATATATGAACTAATTGAATATAAAGATTAAATATTATAATTAATATGCTTCTAAAAGAGTTTTTCTTAATAAAATTAGTTAATTATAATTATTAAAATATTATAATTAAATATTTATGTTTTATATTCTATAAAATATAATTAATATTAAACCATTATGTTTGATATGTATAAGATAAGAACAAACCAAACATTACACATAAAACATATATTTTTATAAAGGAATTTTTTACACCTTTTAATGGAGAACCCATTTTAAATATGGCTTTGGGACCATTAATTTATTTTATATGTCAAACGAACATCATATGTTAATTCATAACAAAATTATAATTTTAGGGTGATTTTTTGATATTATAAAAAAACATTTTAATTTTAATGAATTGTTATAGTATTGAAATTTTAGATCAAAACTAATTTTGCATATAATTAATTTTTAATGATAAATATAACTTCTATTTGATTTTGATGATTAATTATATAATATTTTTATCAATTAACACAATTTATTTCTTTTGGGATCAATTTCACATTTGAATTTTACTATAAAAATTTTAAAAAATATTCGACACTTTTTACCTTCAAACCCCTAATTTTATCTCATCTGTGAAATTAAAATTAAACCAACATTACAGAAATATATTATATGAATTTTTTGAAATTGATAAAATATTTTAAACTAAAAAGACATATAATTTAAAATAAGATCAAACTAGGGTTTGGAAAAAAAATATTTTGAATGTAATTAAAATTAGTTATTATTATGAATGTATAATTAATCTTAATAGAGGACTAAACCTATATATTAAGGACCAAATGTCCAAAAAGATTATATAAAACCTAAAATATGCACATAAATAGTCCAAAAAACTTCTATTATTTTGTTTTTTTCATTTGGTATTTCTTTTTTTGAGGTATGAATAGGTGTACACCATACTTGTTTCCATAAATTCCATGCGAGTCTTTTTCCTTCCTTATAAAAGGAAACTACATCTCCCACATTATCACACCACTAAAACCTCATAGTTTTAGCCATTATATGACCAAATATATTACCAAAATCCATTCCCTATACCATTAAACATCCCATTGTTCATAAATACATCGATGTAATCCTTTTGTATAAACTGAAAGAAGTTACATGATTAAGAGGTAATGCCTACTCTCAATATTTATAGTTTCAATTCCATTCGGAATTTAGTATAAACATATTATTAATTGATTAAATAAAAACACTAGTATCCTAAATATAATATGATGTTTTTATTTTATTAAATATGCATACACATTCACAGACCAAAATCTAATGGGTAATAAACATACAGTTTCTACGTAAGGCGAACTACTACAACATGAAAAGATCAATGTTCAATTTTCCCTTACCGTATATCAAAGAGGATATTATGATGGAATTTATATTTAGATTTTTTATTTATGATATTTAAAATTTATTTATGCTTATTTAGTTTTTAATCATAACAAAAATATATTTTTTTTTATTTGTGGAAATAAGATAATTTCGTTTGAGGAAGTGTGGACTACCGCCCCCTCAATGTGATATGACCCATTTAAGCAATATGTGAAATGTATAAAGGAAGTATGTAATAAAACTAATAAAATAATATAACACATATATGATATTAAAATTATAATATACAGATGTAACATTTATTTTTCATCATGTTAATATGAAAATGATATGACTGTGTTATTTTTTCTTATGTAACGCCTACCATTTCCATGAATAGTTCACTTAATTTCATATCTAAAAATATTATTGACTATTATAAATAAATAGATACAGAATAAATAAGATTATTAATTTTTCGTTTATATTATATATATTATTAAATCATGATCAAATAAAAATGAACAATATGTGACGAGTTTAAACATAAATTAGAGAACTAGGCATTTAACATAAAAAACATATAAAATAATGAATGTTTATTAAACAATGGGTAATAAAATATTTTAGTAAGTAAATATATGATATTATAATCATGATAATGGTCCTTTTATAATTTTCCAACAAATTTTAAACCACTATATAGTAGTAAAAATACCACACTACTAATATAATTTTAAGGAAAATTATATCTTCTCAATTTACATTCCAATGAAACATATTTTTTATGAACCTACTAACATTTATAAGTTATATATTAATAACTTTGAAATGATATTTTATAAATATAAATACTCTCATCATGTTATATGTTTCATTTAATTAATAGGGAATTATGATTTATATATTTCAAGTGTTATGGGAAACTTTGGAATGATTAATGTATATTTTCCCTCAAGATTGTTTTAATGTCACCAACCATTTTTAATACTTATCCCCTTTTTTATATTATTCATAAATTCATATTCATTATTCCATATTGATATATTATAAGGAACATTATTTATTCAGTATATATGTAAGTATTTGGAAATACAAAACATGGGTTGGGGAATATTTAATTAAATACTTATTAGTTGGGCACTAGATAATGAAATCCCATCGATTCAATAGTATTCTTATGAGGTATGTTTGTTGTAAAAATAAATTAGACATTCTCATGATGGTAAATGTATTATGTTCAAAGAAACATGAATTTTTATAATTAATATTTTCTATATTTATTATTTGATTGCTTTTGTTTATCAATGAGAATTTTAGAGCATTTATGTGGAAGAATCTCATTTTCAGTTCATTAATTAAATGTCATGTGTTTTCATCCCCTTATATTTCTATGTTGATATTTTATTATCCAGTTATTTGAATGGGAATTTATATAACTTATTTACATTAAAAAGATAATTTAATCCTACTGATTCATGATTGAATCTAATTTACAAACACATACAATGAATTTGATCACACCCTTATTATTTTTACATTCTACAAGTTATGAAAAATAACTCTTTGAATGAAATTTCAAGGACACCGTTTATTTTCATTTTAACATTCTCACTAGAATTTCTAATTTCTATATATATTTTTGGGGCCATATAAGTAATCTGGCTTTCCAATTCTACTAAAAATATAGATAAATTGGGATTGATTAATTTTATTCTTGAAAATGTAATGAAATAATGCATCGACTCTAGAATTTTGGGATTAGGGTGTTAATTGAATTAAAGAGGTAAAAATCACATTATTTTTAAATTTTTATTTTCAATTTTTCATCCTTTTATCTTCATCTCCGAACATATATTTATACAAGGTAAATGATATATTTTTAACAATTATATATTATTAATTTATTATATTAATGTAAGAACCCATAATAATTTATCTTCATCTCCACTTTTATTTAAATAATGAAAACATCATCTCTAATGTATCAATTTTTCACTTTCTAGGATGACAAGTATTCCTTTTCCATTAAAACCTTCATGGACATTAAAAAAATATAATAGTGGTTAAAATATAATTTAACATACATGTTATAAATTGTTAAATCTTATATAACTCATTTATGTAAATGAAATTAAATAAAAAAAGCAGTTTGTGATGGTAAGAAAAACGCTCAAAAAAACCAATTTTTATCATTAATTTTTTTTATGAATTGTATCCATAGAAAAAAATGATATATGGTATCATTTAAAATTTTGGAAATATATTAATACAATTTTATTCCAATTATTATGTTTTTATTTTCTTTTAAAATATGATATATAATTAACAATCCAATGGAAACCATGAAACAAATACCCCTAAAATAATGAAAATAACAACATCTTGTTAACAAATGGGAGGATATATGTTATCAAAATATCTTATCACGTATTAGAAACATTATTAATTTTTTAATGAATTAATAACGCACATTTATCAATAATACGAGTAGATTGAACATGTATTATGGAATTCATACTTGAGGTAACAAAACTGCCTTTAGAAATACTCTTTTAAATTCTAATTTTTACATAATAGAAAATAAATATTTTAATGATTCAAGAATTAATGTTTTATGATGAAGTAAATTTTTTTATAAATTATAAATGATTAATGGTGGTGGATCTTTGATATCCCTCTAATGAATTGGGTATGTTTAAGTTTAAATTTGACCTTATTAGATATTTTATGTTTATCTATGATGTTTACATCGTAAGGGATCCATGAGGGTTACATACTATGGTTGTTGTGAGTGTTATAAATCATAAGGTGGGGATTATGGTTACAATCCTATGTAATTATTTTAATAAAATGATCACAAAAATTACATAAATGGGTTATTTAAGATTAATATTTTTATGGAAATATCTTATTTTCATATAGTAATTATAAGATATAATAAGGATGAGAAGTATATATGTGTTAAAATGATTTTATATGGTTATAAATATTCATGGTCTAATGATTTCTTAAATTATTTTTATTTCCATTACTGTTATTTTTATGCTCAACCCCAGGTTTATTTTTTTTATGTGTTAAATGCTAGGTAATAAGAAATAAAAAACCATGATGAATGTTGTGAGGATTTTTCATAAAAACAAATCACATATTATTATTTATATATTTTTATATTGTGAAAAAAGTGATAAAACATTATCATTATACAATATTTATTCATATTGGTTGTTCTGTATATATTATAACATTATTATCAAAACTCTAATATGAAAATATATTTAGGAAAGTTATAATGTGAATTCTTGGTGAATTAACTAGATTATATAATGATTATGTTCATGTCATTATAGTTTCATCCATTATTTTTTATCAATACCCACATTATATATATTTTTTCCAAGAAGTTTATTATTATTATCCTCTATTTAATATAATTTCATTGGTTAACAAGAATTGAGTTTTCATAAATACATATAATTTTTGTTTTATGTGGAAGGATCAAATATCTTACTAAAACCACATTAAATTAATATAAAAAATGATAATAAAATTTCAATATAGAATATACCAGTAAACATATACTTGGGAAGAAATAATTCTACTAGATCTTAATCCAACCATAAAACCATTGACATTTGTATTCAATGGTCTTAGAAAAAACCTTAATATATAATAATTCCTAGAATTTGATTTAAACAAGGTATACACAACTATAGATTATAGTGTACAGGTACCATATATATCTTTATCCAAATTGTGATTAATTAATGTATATGAATTTCATTTTCTTATTGGACGTGGAAGTAGTAGATGGTCATCATTAGATCATATCCTTAAATTTGGGTATTAAATTGTATAACTCTCATCTTCCCCATACACATAACATCGAATTATTAATTTAACCATAGGATAAACTCTATATATATTAATCAATTTAATCTTGCTATTCACTTTTTCGTTGTAGTTAGATGCTCAGTGACCCCCTCTTGCACTTGTATAGTATATGGCCCCATCCTTAAACCTTACTTAATCTTGAGTTATTACAAGATTACACATTGAGGATCTTTTCGGGTTTAATGTTTTAGAGAATTAGATCATAAAACTTGCATTACATTCCACATATAAACAAAGTGGTAACATAAAGAGAGTATTATTCATTCCCATCAATAGAAACACATTTAAAATAAAACATGGATTATTTCTGGACCCTTCCTTGACACTATCATCATATCATGTACCTTTCCCTTGACCTGTGAAAAGCATTTCAAAAAAACTTGGGATGAGCATATAAAGCTCAGTATGGGTTATGAAAACATGGAAAGGAAACATGAGTTCATATATACATAAGAATGAAATCATACTTTACCCATAAAACATAGGAACTTTAACATACCTCATAAAATCATGAATAAATCATATAAATCCTATGACATAAAGGTAACTTGAGGCATCCATAACATTCTTACGTAGGGAGTAACCCTATTGGATATGTTTGGAATACCCATCACAGTATATTCCCTAAATCTCTTCAGATAAATATTAAAGTTTCACTCCTTCGCGTTCCCCAATGCATTGGAGAGATATATCGTGCTCACCCGCCCTTAGTTTATCACGGAACAACCCGTCTTCATAATAATGCCCAAGAACCATAACATAATCATATCACATAAAACATGCATAAAGGAAACATAAAATTTCTACATTTCAATCACGAGATATCAATACAACACATTGATATAAAAACATTATGAAAACCATTTTCAATACTAAAATAAAAGAAAAGTAAAACATGGTATTTATTTTTCTTTTAAAAAGAAGGTATGGCTTGTAGAGGAAGCCGAAACTCAAATAACGGTCACGACGGCGGAGAAGTCGTTGTCGCCGCATACGTACGACAAAAACATTCCCTTTTTTCATTTAGTAAATGCTTCGTATAAAAAAGATTCCTTTTGAATAAACGTAAAAGTCAAAGGATTTTATACACCGTATAAAGGAAAGTTGTGTATATAATAAAATTTGCCTCAACGAAAGGAGATTGAGACGAAGTCCCATACCTCGTATCAGACTTGACCCGACCGTTCTTTAATCTCCCGAATAATAAACTTGACTTAATCTCTACTTGCTTATGAACCTTTTTCAAGTTCATTATTCCTTTTATACCATGTTATGAACATCATGTAATAATTTAAGTTAATAATGTTCATTTTGTCGGTATTTGGTTCTTAAGTCAAAAATAGACTTCTTATACTTACATGTTGTTAATTTGGTCAGAGGTTCATTATATACAGAATGATATTAATGATTTGGATAACATATATATCATATATATTCATCATATAAATGTATTTATAATATTACATCACATTTAGAGGTAAGAAATGAAATGCACCGTTCATGGAGACGGTAAGCCGTACGTACGCATGAACGCTAATTCCATTTCTATTTCGTATTTTCTGGAATGGAATCATAATTATATAAGAGTATATTATAATTCCAGTATAATAACATATATAATATCATTAACTTTATCCTTTACACATCCCACATATGGTATTAACGAATCAAATCACATTCAGGCGGCGGTAGTCCGCACTTCCTAAAATGAAGATATCGTGTTTACCCAAAATGGAAACCATAAAGGTATGCCCAAAATGAAAAAAAAACAGAAGCTTAAGGAAAACATAAACATATTATATATCATATATAAAAACAGTGACATCATAATGGCCACCTTTGAAGGTGTTAAATGAGTATTGAACAATCATTGTTTCGGGAGGCAGAATTTCGCCATCCACGGAAACCGTATGTTCTTTAACCATTTGATGTAGTTTTGTGAGAGTTTAGCTCAAATAAATCATATAACAAAATCCTAATATATTTAAGATACTGGTTTTGTTACAAAAGAAGAAAATAACAATAGTTTAGGGGGTTGGAGAAGCAAAATAAAACAAATGAACAAGAGAGAAAGAATTACCTTTAAAACTGTAACTCCTTTTGATTTGAGCCTAAAGGCTTCCTTTGAAAGGATTCTGCCCAAAGGGAATCCTCTAGGATGAGGAGAGGGATGTGTAGAGACTAAATGGGCAGGGGTTGGCCGAGCCAAAGGCTTGAAGAGTGTGTGAAATGAGGTAGAGGTGGGGGCCTTTTATAAGAGTAGAGGAGGGGCACTTTTGGAATGTAAGGAAATATTACTTTATTTGAAAATGTGTTTCAGTTTTAAAAGGTCCCAAATTGATATAATTCGTGGATAAGGTGATAAGGGCTCGAAATACACTCATACAATTGGTTTTTTACATGTTTAGGTCATAGATTTTAATTTATCATTCCTTTTTATTTAAATTGTTAAATTATGAGGTCATCGCTGCATCATCATGATGTCATAAATAATTTAATTTATTTAATGTCTAAAAATGATAAAACAAATACTATGATGTAGGAAATCCTTTTATATTTCCAATGACTATTTATAATCAAAAATATTATCTTTATATACCCATGTAAAAATTCATTTCTTAAGACATATTATGTTTGTGTCATTTTTACATTAACATTTAATAAAAAGTTATTTATGTCATTTCCCAACCAAATTGTCTCCATGGGGTCCCCAAGTTGACCCATGGCTTGTAGTGGTCGGCCATGACACAACCAATAAGGTTGGGACGTGTGTCTAGGTCATTTCATATTATTAAATCATTATTTATACCTTAAACTACCCTAACTACCACTAATCGCGATTAAGAACATAATAAGTTACTATTCCCCAAAAAAATTATTTTAATCTCATTGAACCACATTTTACTTCTTAATGACAACCATGTATGTTGGATTTTTGAAATTCAAAACACAATGATGGCAAAATTTCATTTAAATGGAAAATCAGTCTTTATAAGTACCACTTAGTGGATTCACTATTCATCAAAAATTGAAGTTTTTTAGAAAATTACCAAAAATTCACCCTAAGATATATTTGATATTAAGAATTCAAAAATGAAGTCTATTTTACAAAATTCAGAACATTTAAGTCACATTAATTAATTTAATAATTATTTCCCGCTGTTATGAAAAATAGCGTGTTTTTATGAAATAATAAGTATCAAAAGATTGACACTAGTTTAAGTCCAATTTCAAAGTGAAATTGATTCCAATGACCACCATTGGATTAAATGGAAAAAATATATTCATATTAAACATTAATACCAATTCAAAAGATAATCTAATCATATAAATAAATTTGATTAAAAAGCAGTTTTGATGTAAAATGCAGTATTTTTCACTATTCAATAAAAAATGAACATTGTCAGAAAAATACCAAAAATTCACAAAAATTAAATTTTGATGTCCCAATCATAAAGAATAAGTTCATTTTGAAAAACATAGCTTATAAAATTTCCAAAAGATAGATTTAAAAATGGTATTCCATCATAAGGCAGTAAAACAATCTTTTAAGAATATTAGTGTATTCCATGCTTAAGATTGGATTTATTTTCATTTTAAGCCTCTCAAACACTATCTTAATCATTAATAGACATAGATAAAAATATCTATTATTCATTAAATACTTGGGATGTTACATCCTTCCCCCCTTTAGAAAATTTCATCCCCGCAATTTATTTACTTATCAAATAAATGGGGGTACTTATCCCTCATTGCATTTTCAAATTCCCATGTTGCCTCTTCAATAATGTGGTTTTTCCACAAAACCTTTTCCTGGTGAATCACCTTATTCCGTAACACTTGCTCCCTGTGGTCAAGAATCTGGACCATTTGTTCCTCATAAGATAGGTTCTCTTCCATCTGAACTACCTCTGGACTCAAAACATGAGATGGATCTGGCATATACTTTCTCAACATCGAAACGTGAAAAACATTGTGTACCTGAGATAAACTCGGAGGTAAAGCCACTCGGTATGCAACTGATCCAACTCTCTGTAGAATTTCGTATGGTCCAATGAAACTTGGAATCAACTTTCCTTTCTTACCAAATCTCATCACACTTTTCCATGGTGATACTTTGAGAAAAACATGATCACCTACCTCGAAAGATAGATCGTTCCTTCGGTTGTCCGCATAACTCTTCTGCCTGCTCTGAGCTGTTCTTATGTGTTTCTGAATCAGCTTAACTTTTTCTGCCATCTCTTCTACCAATCCTGGTCCCATCAACTTCCTTTCACCCACTTCATCCCAGAAAGCTGGAGTTCGACACCGCTTCCCATATAATGCCTGAAATGGTGCCATCTGTATACTGGAATGAAAACTGTTATTATATGAAAATTCAACCAAAGAAAGATGTTGGTTCCAACTTCCCTGATAATCCATAGAGTATGCTCGTAGCATATCCTCCAATGTCTGGATTGTTCGTTCTGACTGCCCATCTGATTGAGGATGAAAAGATGTACTAAAATTTAATTCAGTACCCAACGACTTCTGAAAGCCTTTCCAAAAGTTAGAAGTAAACCTGGGGTCACGATCCGATACAATGGAGAGTGGAACTTCATGTAACCTGACTATTTCTTTAAGATACAAACGAGAAAGTTGATCAAGAGAGAAAGTATCTCGTATAGCAAGGAAATGAGCATATTTGTTCAAGCGATCAACAATAACCCAGATTGCATTATTACCTTGAGATGTCATCGGTAATCCAACAACAAATTCCAGGGATATATTCTCCCATTTCCACTCTGGCACTGGTAAAGGCTGAAGCATCCCATTCGGTAACTGCCGCTCTTCTTTAACTTGTTGACATGTCAAACACTTCACAGTAAAATCAATAATGTCTCTTTTCATTCCATCCCACCAGTAATACTCCCGCAGATCTCTATACATCTTAGTACTTCCCTGATAAACTGAAAACGGAGAATTATGAGCTTCACATAACAACTCTCTCTTCAACTGTGAATCACAAGGCACACACAATCTCTTCCCAAATCTCAAAACACAATCACTATCAATGTTGAATTCAGGCAACTTACCTTTCTGAACCAGCTCTACCTTTTTCTGCAACTCACTATCTTGCTTCTGTGCTTGCTTGAATCTATCTGATAGAGAAGATATCACTGATACCTGAAACAAAACAGAAGGACTTCCTGCACCAACAACTTCTATGCCAAAGTTCATCAAATCCTTATCCAAAGGATCACGTTCCAAACGCAACATTGTTAATGAAGCATTACTTTTTCGACTCAAAGCATCAGCCACTTTATTTGCTTTTCCCGGATAGTAATGAATTGTACAATCATAATCCTTGATTAATTCTAGCCATCTCCTTTGTCTCATGTTCAATTATTTCTGATTGAATATATACTTTAAACTTTTGTGATCGGTATATATTTCACACTTTACTCCATACAAATGATGCCTCCAAATTTTTAAAGCAAAAACAACAGCAGCTAATTCCAAATCATGTGTAGGGTAATTTACCTCATGAGTTTTCAACTGTCGTGAAGCATAAGCAATTACCTGATCATTCTTCATTAGGACGCAACCAATTCCTATCAATAAAGCATCACTGTATATAACAAACTCACCATTCCTGGAAGGTAGTGCCAAAACTAGAGCATTCACGAATCTTCTTTTCAATTCCTGAAAACAATCATCACATTCATTTGTCCAGATAAACTTAACACCCTTCCGAGTTAGCTTAGTCATTGGACTAGATAACCGTGAAAAATTTCTAACAAACCTTCAGTAATAGCCCGCCAAACCAAGGAAGCTACGAATCTCGGTTACATTTGTGGGTCTTGTCCATTCTTCCACATCTTTTGTTTTTGCAGGATCAACAGTAATTCCATCTTTAGAAACAATGTGACCAAGGAAAGAAATTTGTTGCAACAAAAACTCACACTTGCTGAATTTCCCATACAGTTTCTTTTCTTTTAAGGTTTGCAAGATAACCCTTATATGTCTTTATTGCTCCTCTTTACTTTTAGAAAACACCAAAATATCATCAATAACACAACCACCATTTATCACCTGATTTAACTGAGCCATCACTATAGTAAACTGCTCAATTCTGATTCTAACCATCTCAGTATGCTGATTTGGAAGTTCATTTCCCTCAGTATGCCTTCACAAAAAAATCTTCTATGTTTCCTCTATGAAAACCCATTCTTAACACTGAAATACCTTAGGTGAAGCAACATGGTAATCTTTAAATGCTATATCATTTCAAAAAAAATATTATTGGATAATAATTTAATAGAATTCTAACTCCTAAAGTTATCTAAACCGACCTCTAATACCAAATATAAGGCCACAACCTTAAACCTTACTTAATCTTGAGTTATTACAAGATTACACATTGAGGATCTTTTCGGGTTTAGAGTTTTAGAGAATTAGATCATAAAACTTGCATTACATTCCACATATAAACAAAGTGGTTACATAAAGATAGTATTATTCATTCCCATCAATGGAAACACATTTAAAATAAAACATGGATTATTTCTTGACACTTCCTTGACACTATCATCATATCATGTACCTTTCCCTTGACCTGTGAAAAACATTTCAAAAAAACTTGGGATGAGAATAAAAAGCTCAGTATGGGTTATGAAAACATGGAAAGGAAACATGAGTTCATATATACATAAGAATGAAATCATACTTTACCCATAAAACATAGGCATTTTAACATACCTCATAAAATCATGAATAAATCATAGAAATCATAAGACATAAAGGTAACTTGAGGCATCCATAACATTCTTACGTAGGGAGTAACCCTCTTGGATACGTTTGGAATACCCATCACAGTATATTCCCTAAATCTCTTTGGAGAAACCTTAACGTTTCACTCCTTCGCATTACGCAATGCATTGGAGAGCTATATCGGGCTCACCCGCCCTTAGTTTATCACGGAACCATCCGTCTTCATAATAATGCCCTAGAACCATAACATAATCTTATCACATAAAACATGCGTAAAGGAAACATAAAATTTCCACATTTTAATCATGAGATATCAATACAACACATTGATATAAAAACATCATGAAAACCATTTTCAATACTAAAATAAAATAAAAGTAAAACATGGTATTTATTTTTCTTTTAAAAAGAAGGTATGGCTTGTAGAGGTAGCCGAAACTCAAATAACGGTCACGATGGCGGAGAAGTCGTTGTCGCCGCATACGTATGACAAAAGCATTCCCTTTTGTCGTTTAGTAAACGGTTCGTATAAAAAAGATTCCTTTTGAATAAACGTAAAAGTCAAAGGGGTTTATACACCGTATAAAGGAAAGTTGTGTATAAAATAAAATATGCCTCAACGAATGGAGAGTGAGACGAAGTCCCATACCTCGTATCCGACTTGACCCGACCGTTCTTTAATCTCCTGAATAATAAACTTCAGTTAATCTCTACTTGCTTTTGAACCTTTTTCAAGTTAATTATTACTTTTATACCATGTTATGAACATCATGTAATAATTTAAGTTAATAATGTTCAGTTTGTCGATATTTGGTTCTTAAGTCAAAAAATAGACTTCTTATACTTACATGTTGTTAATTTGGTCAAAGGTTCATTATATCCAGAATGATATTAATGATTTGGATAACATATATAACATATATATTCATCATATACATGTATTTATAATATTACATCACATTTAGAGTTAAGAAATGAAATGCACCGTTCATGGAGACGGTAAGCCGTACGTAAGCATGAACGCTACTTCCATTTCTATTTCGTATTTTCTGGAATGGAATCATAATTATATAAGAGTATATTATAATTCCAGTATAATAACATACATAATATCATTAACTTTATCCTTTACACATCCCACATATGGTATTAACGAATCAAATCACTTTCAGGGGGCGGTAGTCCGCACTTCCTAAAATGAAGATATCGTGTTAACCCATAATGGAAACCATAAAGGTATGCCAAAAATGAAAAAAAACTGAAGATTAAGGAAAACATAAACATATTATATATCATATATAAAAATAGTGACATCATAATTGCCACATTTGAAGGTGTTAAATGAGTATTGAACAATCATTGTTTCGGGAGGCAGAATTTCGCCATCCACGGAAACTGTAAGTTCTTTAACCATTTGATGCAGTTGTGTGAGAGTGTAGCTCAAATAAATCATATAACAACATCCTAGTATATTGAAGATACTGGTATTGTTACAAAAGAAGTAAATAAAAAGAGTTTAGGGGGTTGGAGAAGCAAAATAAAACAAATGAACAAGAGAGAAAGAATTACCTTTAAAAGTGTAACTCCTTTTGATTTGAGCCTAAAGGATTCCTTTGAAAGGAATCTGCCCAAAGGGAATACTCTAGGATGAGGAGAGGAATGTGCAGAGAGTAAATGGGCAGGGTTTTGCCGAGCCAAAGGCTTGAAGTGTGTGTGAAATGAGGTAGAGGTGGGGGCCTTTTATAAGAGGAGAGGAGGGGCACTTTTGGAAAGTAAGAAAATATTACTTTATTTGAAAATGTGTTTCGGTTTTAAAATGTCCCACATTGATATAATTCGTGGATAAGGTGATAAGGGTTCTAAATCCACCCATACAATTGGTTTTTTACATGTGTAGTTCGTAGATTTTACTTTATCTTTCCTTTTTATTTAAATCGTTAAATAATTAGGTGATCGCTGCATCATCATGATGTCATAAATAATTTAATTTATTTAATGTCTAAAAATTAAAAAAAAATACTATGATGTAGGAAATCTTTTTAACTTTCCAATGACTATTTATAATCAAAAATATGATCTTTATAACACCATGTAAAAATTCATTTCGTAAGACATATTATGTTTGTGTCATTTTTACATTAACATTTAATAAAAAGTTATTTATGTCATTTCCCAACCAAATTGTCTCCATGGGGTCCACAAGTTGCCCCATGGATTGTCTTGGTCGGCCATGACACAACCAATAATGTTGAGACATGTGTCTAGGTCATTTCATATTATTAAAGCATTATTTATACCTTAAACTACCATAATTACCACTAATCGCGATTAAGAACATAATAAGTTACTATTCACCAAAAAAATTATTTTATTCTCATTGAACCAAATTTTACTTGTTAATGACAACCATGTATGTCAGATTTTTGAAATTCAAAACACAATGATGGAAAAATTTCATTTAAACCGAAAATCAGTCTTTATAAGTACCACTTAGTGGTTTCACTATTCATCAAAAATTGAAGTTTTTCAGAAAATTACCAAAAATTCACGCTAAGCTATATTTGATATTACGAATTCAAAAATGAAGTCTATTTTACAAAATTCAGAACATATAAGTAAAATTAATTAATTTAATAATTATTTCCCGCTGTTATGACAAATAGCGTGTTTTTATGAAACAATAAGTATCAAAAGATTGACACCAGTTTAAGTCCAATTTCAAAGTGAAATTGATTCCAATGACCACCATTGGATTAAATGGTAAAAATATATTCATATTACACATTAAGACCAATTCAAAAGATAATATAATCATATAAATAAATTAGATTAAAAAGCAGTTTTGATGTAAAATGCAGTATTTTTCACTATTCATTAAAAATGAACATTATCAGAAAAATACCAAAAATTCACAAAAAGTAAATTTTGATGTCCCAATCATAAAGAATAAGTTTATTTTGACAAACATAGCTTATAAAATTTTCAAAAGATAGATTTAAAAAGGTATTTCCATCATAGGGCAGTAAAACAATCTTTTAAGAATATTAGTGTATTACATGCTTAAGATTAGATTTATTTTCATTTTAAGCCTCTAAGACACTATCTTAATCATTAATAGACATAGATAAAAATATCTATTATTCATTACTTACTTGGGATGTTACATATAGTATATATCTACCCCTTGAGGAAATTCCATTTTTATTTCATTCAATTTTTTTGACATACATGAAATTGATCATTCTTTATTTCACAATCATCATCATTTTATATTTTATGAAAATCATTCATTTATTCACTTGTAAGTTTTAGATCGCATCAATGTTCACATTGTTAGTCATATTTCAAGATAGATGGATCGAATTAATCACAATGTTTCTCATTTAAATTCATATTTCAATGGGTTTTTTTACCTACTCTCTAACATATCTCTCCAACCTATGGTTCATTACAGTTTCATCCCATTCTAAAACCAATGGTTTCACATGAGTGAAAATACTTGTACAATACATGTAAAATATCAAAATCAAAAAGCAATTTATACCATATAATTCCATATTCTTTTATATGATCTTATCTTCATGTAGTTTATTTATTTCAGCCTATACAAATCTTATATTAACCAACGTCACATTATGATGTGGTATATTATACTTATAAATATAATCCCTTAGTGTATATGGGAAATCATTACTTTATAGAGGTTTGTAAATTACATGTTATAATCTATAGCATATCAATCAAGAGGGTTTATCCCGTTTTGAAATCTTATGAAAACTAATTGTACATCATGGTGATGATACAATCAATTCTCAGAAACCATTTTCAGTGGAAATTCATCTTGGTGAATATATGAAATAACTTTATCCACTTACCAGTATATATACAAGGATTTATTGTTGTTTCTCAAGATATACTTGCCTTTATTTGATGACATTTCGATAATATAAATATTATTTATCACAAATAGAGATATTATTCCAATAATATAAGGATTATAGTCACTGATGAAAATATAAATAATATACATATTTTACAACACATGTGATCATTTCTCATTAATTAAGTAACACTATAATCCATTCTATACTTGTTATAGATTATATATATTTTTACAAATAGAGGAAATATAATCATATTTATGGGTTGAGCTAATATACTTAGTACGTGAATAAAATATTAATAATAATTTAATATCATTTCTAATGATAAGATAACCATGTAGTTATAATCATGATATATAAGAAAATTTTATCCACCAAAAATTATAGATCATAAATTAGGTAATATGAATTTTTATAACATAATATATGAATCAAAACAGTAATAGCCTGAGTAAATAAAAGATAAATATGAATATTTATATAGACATAAGAGGTAATAAAAATTGATGAAATATCAATATATATTATGATAAAAATATTATATGGAATACTACATTCCTGACCAATAATATTAGTACCCACACATACGGGAAACAATAATATTCAATATAATACTTCTATCAGCACATATGAACATTAAATAAATTAATTGGATGGTGATATAGGATGTCACCTCCCTTCACCCATAATTATGAGTGCCACTTGAATCCAATAACTCATAACATCATATATAACCATTTGAAATAAAATGTCTTACAAAACTCATTCCCAATGTCAAGTTGTCACTTTTATAATTTAAAGAACAAATGGAAAGAAAATGGGTTTTATTCAACACATCATAAAGATCCCATGATATTGAATGAACTTAATTTATATTCACATGAAAAAATCATTAATAATTACATCTATAATCATAATATTATAACCTGAGAGAAAATAAATGGTAATCGAATTTCATCAAGTAACATTCTATGTAAATAACATTAAAATAAGATAATAAATCATATTTCATTTACATAATATAGTTAATTGGTATATATTATTGTTTAAAATTTCCCTATATAAATAATTATATTAAATATAGGTGAACCCTCTTCAATGAAAGGAATTAAGTAATATTTTATTGGCAAAAGGAAAGGCACTGGGTAAATCATCAGTATCTTACATAATAGTAATTTGGGAAATAAAAAGGAAGTGACAGATCATTCCTCCAAAAGGGTGGGATATTAAATTTTCAATATAGATAAATAAATATTATTTTTATTTTATAATAATATCCTTTTTTTAAATATAATGTATCTTAAATTATATGGATGGAACACATTTTTTAGAAGCATTAAAAAACAATTTGGAAAAAAGAGAAACTATAATTTTTTGTGAAACTTTTATATAGAAATATTTTATATATAAGTATGATTTATTTCTATTTTTTAATACCACTAAATCATACACTGGAATTCTCTTGGAACATGATATATATGGTTAACATTTTGGTTTACATGGATAATGCTAAAAATATATTCTTTTCACTGTTTGATGAAAATGGCCTAATCTGAATGAAATATAAATTACATTTAACATTATGAAAAGGTAAGGTAGTTAAAATCACCAATATAAATTTTCTAGTATATATAATGAAATTTTCAAACGAATCCAATGAATTAGTTCATTTAAAAATGAGTAATTGAATGACAAATAACATATGGGGAATATTTTACTTAAAAAAACAATTCCAGTTAAATATAATTCATGGGGAAATAATATATTGTGGACATATATATAACCACATAAATATGAAATTAAAATTATTATAGGGTTTATATTGAAAACAATTATACATAAGGTTTTTCTTTAAAAGATTATTTACTTGAAAATAATATTGTTTACAAAACCCTTTAATTTTGAGTAACTATTTGTTAAAAAATACATTCAAGTTTTAGTATCTTTTAAATTGATGAAATTTTTTCAAAATTAAAGGATATATATTGAAGGGCCATGAATATGTTAAAAAAATTCTATAATTATTAATAAATTAATATTTTAGGTATCATTCTACACATTAAAAGATGAGTCATAATATATAAAATTTGAGAGAAAGAGAGAATAATTTTATTCCCCCTTAGATGAAATCACTCTACACATGTTTAAAATCATTAATATATTAATATAATATAAAATAATATATTCATATCACAAAATATTTTAAATTTTATTTTATAATCATTTTCATTGTGTATATATGTTTTTTAATTCATATTTCTCTACATCATGTGTTAATAGTTTTGACTGTTCATACATGTTTAGTAGGAGTGGTATCTGTATTCATTAATCACCAATATATCAGTAATAAATTTAAATAATATTACCAAATTTGATAAATTATACATATTTTTGATGTTTAAATTTCCATTCAGGTCTACTTTACTAGTTATCATATATGATGAATTTTACAACGATTATTTTTTGGTTATTTTTATCTTGTTATGGGTGTTTTCTTAATTAATGCGATAAATATTTATGTTTCATTTTTGGATAAAAGAAATAAATTATATAAATTATTATATGATATTATCGCATTAATTATGTTTTCATTATCACCCATGATAAAATTACATAGTATTTTCTAATTAAGATGGGTAAACCATGATAATCATGAACATGCCTTGATTGTTTTAACTATGAAATGATTTAGTTGTAATAATACTACACCATAATTGAAATGATATAATATATTGATTATTAGTTTGAAATATCTGAATTATAAAATATTTATCAGTATAACTAATGAAAATTAAAATTTTAAATAATTTAATTTAATGACATTCCTCTTAGTATGCATGTTTTAAACAATTAAATTTACGATATTAATTTATTTGGTAATATAATTAATTGGATCTCAATTTTTTCATATCCTGACATTATTTATATGAAAAATATTATATTATTTCCTTTATAAATTCTCAATGAAATACATATATTATTGTTATTAAATGAAAAACTAAAACTCATTCATTTTATATAGGTGGTAGTCCACATGTAAACATAGTTCATGATTACAGTTTTCAAAAAATATTATAAATGTATAATATGTTTAATAATTTAAAAATATAAAATAGTTTATAAATATAATAATTATTTACTAAATACAAAATTATCACCATCCATTTAACTATTATATAAAAAATTAAAACTCATATTATGTGGTTCCATTAGTCCATTCACCAAATAAGACCATTTTTTTCATTACGGAATAAGGGACGTAAGATTAAATCTTGAAACATCAAAAAAACATACCAGTATAATAAATGAATTTATTTTATAATTTTGAGATTTCCTATTGAACTTTATGGAGGATGAAATGCACATTATAAAAAAGTAACATATAAAGAATCAAATAGAAATCAATAGCCCACTACATGGGTAAACAACATTGTAAAATGGGATAAACCATTAATGGGTGGAATTTTGAGAATAAAATAAAAGACATATGTATTAAAGTATTTTTGAATAATTTTTTTTTATTTATTTTCGGTTAATATAAATTGTTATTAGTGTGAGTGTATGTGGGGGGAGGATATCCCCTTTTATAATTGAAAATGATCTGATTTTTTGTAAATACGGAAGAATTTTCAATAATCCAATGAGTCACTAAAATAAAATGAATCCAAAATCGATAAATAACAGATAGTAGAGTATATACATTGAATAATCATAGAAAAAAATTGATTTAAACTTTTTAACATGTTTTCCCTTTTTCAAACAACGTTTCACATTTTTACCATCATGGTTTTCACCATGATAACATGTTTTTTCCAATGTAATGTATCCATTATTTATTAAAATCATTTTCCCTTTAATATAATTTTGAAAAAAAATTAGAAATTTTAGATGAAATTTCTATTCAATTTTATTAATATGAATAAAAAATTAAATAAAAAATTTCATATTGTTTTGAATTTTTTTTTAACATTTTAGAATAAATTAAAAAATTTAAAATGTGGGTTTATAAATTGTAAACACCATTTTAAATATATGAATCTACTGTAAAAAATATTTGTTCTTAATAAAAGTATTCATAAATTGCCAATTAATAAATGAACATGTATTTTTTTCAAAAACATCATTTTATTTGTACAAAATGGTATTATAAACTATTAATATAAAATCAATATTTTTTGAAATATATCAATGATTCATCATTGTAATATCATACCTTCAATAAAATAATTTTATATATATTTAATTCAAATTAACATATTTATAAAATATTTTCTAAATGAAAATAAATTAATATAAAATCAAAAACTATTTATATATAAAATGGATGTTTATAAATAATAATTACTCTTAATATTAGTTTATATCAATTTTTAAATTAAAATATATTTATATTTTATTTTATATATAAAAATATTTTGAAATTATTCAATTCCATATAATTGAATAAAATATACCACACATAAGAAATGTATATTTGAAAAAAAATTATTTTTTTATAAAAAATATACTTTTTCAAATACCATAAAAACTAATTAGTAAAAATATAAAATATAATATTATTAATACATTTATATTAAAATGTTTATGTTAATATCATATATAAATCAAATAATATTATATATATATATTTATTTATTTATATATTACACGTATAAATATTTTTCTTATTTCATATTTTTTATTTCATTTTGAATTATATTATTTTAAATTTACTATTGAAAAATAAAAGACATAAGTATAACTATTGGATTTTTGACCAAACTAATTAATTTAAACGATAATATATTCGATGAAAATATTTATAATGGATTCACATTATTTCTATAGATATTATTACTAAACAATTCATTCATTCTACTTTAATGTCACATAATATGGTGCATATTTTATTTTTAATATTTTGAATTATTCAATCCTATATCAATATTCTCACCATAAGAATATATTTTTTTCATATTTATGATCCTCAAGGATATATATGATCATGACATTTCTTAGTCATTATGAATTTATTGTTTTATATATTGTATCTTATTGAGTTATGAACTTTTAATGGATAAATGTGATGGTTCAAAACATTCAAAATGTTACACAACATGAAATATGGTGATTTAGTTGTCTAGAGGAAGTTAAGATGTGTTTAGAGGTGGAATAGAGGAGTGTCTTGGATTATTGAGGAAAAAAGGGGTGTCATTGAGGTTGACAGTATCACATGATGGTATCACACTAGATGAAGCACCCTATGTTTTAACCCTAGTGGTATCCCCAAATGGTATAATTTGTTGGTAGAACACATACGGTATAACCTGACAGTTTTACAATCATAGTAGAACGAGATAGTAAAATAATGGTGGTAGTAGCAGACATTAGCCCACTGGTGGTAGGACCTGACAATAATATTATATTGGTATCACCTTGTGGTAACACACAAAAATAGAAAATTGGTAGTAGCACCAGATGATGGAAGTCTGACAACAACACCTGATGGTACCACACTCATGGTATCACCAAATTGTAGCACATAATAGTGGCACCTGATAATAGTGTTCCCCAAATTTTGAAGAATTTTCAATTTTCCCTTTTTGGCATTCTATTGGATGAAAAATAGTGTTAACAAAACAATTAAAGGAATTGTAAGTCATTTTAATGAATTATGATTATATATTTCATTTCATAAAATTATGGATCTTTTTAAATTTTTATACATCATTGATTTGATGAAATACATCTTTAAGAGAAAATTAATACCATATCAAATCATGATGTAAATGGTTCTATTTATTCAAAAAAGGATTTTTTTTTCATTATATCCTAATTTTATACACTCGAGACATCATGTTCTTATGTTATTTTTTTGAGTCGTGGAGCCCTATTATTGGTTTTGGTTAATGAAATTCCTATCAAGGTTCCCTCTTATGCATATAACCCCCTTTTTGTGCTTAATATAAGATGCCACATCATTATTCCACATAGGTGTTCCTTTATATCTGACATAGTGTATCATGAATAAAGGGTTTATTCATGTTATCTCATGAGAATATGGTTTTGTTCATCATAACTATGATAAAAGTATAATTTTAATTAACCATGTTAGGGGAAGTGGAACAGAATCACATGCATTGACATTTTTTTCAATTAGTGAATTTATGAATTATACGGGATAATTTCCCACTAAAAATAATTTTTTGATGGAATTATTTCCACAATTGTTTTGTTATTATATATCCCCTTAATTTTTTTTAATGAAATAGGTTATTCAATTACACATAGGATAAGGAATTTTTTCCCTTGGAAAAAGTTTCTTGTTTGACAATGACATAGATGTAAATTAGAGGATAATGAAGCCCCTTGAATGGATCTAAAAAAAATTATATGTGATTTGTAGAATATGTTAATGAAATTAGATGTGGGGTGTTGTTTTTTTGTTTTATGGAAGATGCCTTTTGTGGTGGGTATGATAGGGTAATGTGAGTATATGTGTTAATTTTTATGGAATGTGGATTGTCATAAAAAGTGTGAAAATGTGGACATTGTAGAGGAAAGTGTGTATGGTTGTGAAATTGTGGTGTTATGTCAGATTCTGGCATGGGTTGAGGATTATTGTGTTGTTTCTGTTTTGGTGTATATTTTTCTTATTTTAGTTACCCTAGATGTAATTTAATTTTAGAATCAATAAGGATTATATATAAATTAATTGGTTTGAAATAGTAAAATAATTTTGATAATGGATGAATAAATTATATCAATCTATGTCATTTAAATGGTACACTACTTAAAATAAATTAATCAGATGGAATATGTGAAATGAAATGAGAGTTTAATCGAAATTATTTTGTAATTTAAGTATGTAACATTTTATTCATTATAATGAGAAGATGAAAAGTGTATTTCACCTTATGGCGTGTGGTATTGTGTGGTACAAGTAGAATTGGCTGTGAATATGGTGTTGTTAAGAGTTGGTTATTGTTTATGTAGTAAACCAACTTCTTGGGATGTATAGAGACTTATTTTATACATATATATACACACACATAATATTATTAATTAATTTATTTACATGCTCCATCCATATCAAGTACCTGGTACCGATGACCAACAATTGAAGGGGTGTTTTTTACAACAACCCTCTTGTGTGGGTGGATAGTTTCCCACCCACTATACCTTACTCCCACATACATGATATGATTTCATGTATATGATATGATGTCCAAATGTCAAAATTTTCACTTTTGAGACGTTTTTTGATGTAGTGTGATGGTCTAGGTGACATCGGGTAAGATATATTTTGATTGGATGAGATGTCCAATGGTAGGGGTAATACGTATTAGGTGGATGGAATGAGTCCAATAACAATCATGTTAATGATACCCTACTACGTTATATATTTAATGAGATGTAATTTTATGGATATGTTGTCTTTGGGAGTGATAGAAAGTGATTTATTATGACAAAAAAAGAGGTTAGAATGCCATGAGACTTTTCGTGGGGGGTGTGAGAGTAGCTAATCAGCGGGAATGTAGTGTGGTGTACCATTATTCAATATGAATCATATTATGTTATTATACTATTAGGAGTTACTTGGTGAGAAATCATTGTTTATGGTCGATAGGGATGAATGACCTATTTCGGTGTTGCTGGATATGTTATTTTCTCACTGGTGAATTAGTGTGATTTGTTGACATTGAAAAGAGATAATTTGGTTTTACAATTATATATACCTATTATCTAGCCCTAGGTATATATAAATTGTTTTCATGTTTCTCGGAGTACTACATAGACCATTAAATAAATTAATAGCTCATATATATGGATAGTTTTTATGCCACTTATTTATATATTTTTTACATGTCTTTCAAGACTTCTACATGTATCAATTTTATTTAAATATTCATTGTTAGATGATTTTGAGTTTATTTATATTATTTCATAGAGTTTTAGTAAATTATTCTTCTCATAATTGAATATTATTTTCTTATATCTACTAATTCCACACATATCATGATATTTTTATACCATTACAGCTTAGTTCCATCCCAAGGCCTCATAGTGGTGACACTTGGTGGGACATTATCATTATCCCTTCATTAAGGGGTATTAGGTGGGATGGGGTTATGATATTTTTGTATGAGATGTTTTTTTGAGATATTTTATGGAGTATGGTCTTAGGAAAAGTTAGGATTTCATGAGTTGATATTCTAAAATTTATAGTTTTCCTTGTTGGGTGACAAAGTCTAGGGAAGCTAGCTTGGACATGAGATTTAAGGGCCCCCATGATCCAATGCATGGAATCTAATGTTCATTAATGAATAAGTGATGTTTCACCACATGAAAGTTTGTAACTGTAGAGTAGAAAATGAATTCGGATGTAATGGTTTTTTTGTTTTAATTCAGGATTTTAGGTTCTATAATTTTTAAATATGTAAAAATGAGTTAAAAATCATTATAAAATTTAACACTACCGGGATTAGGAACATGTTGATTCCCAATGCACTACTGATCCTGTTCATCATCCATATATTTATATAGATGTAGTGTTTCATTGGGATTATATGTTTGATTGTGAAACTGCATTTCCAAATTGAAGAGGAAAACCAATGGTATCCGATTATACATGAATATATATCGTAGGATTAAGGGATATATGAGAATAATGTTTCAAATATGGATATAATGAGTTGTCTTGGGGAGTTGGAGATAAAATTAAATTTGATCCAAGACTCGAAAAAATTATTGGATCACATCGGACGTTAGTTCTATTTGCAGATCTATATATAATGTTGGAAAATATACCTTGGAGAGAAGAAAGAGGCATATGTGTTGTCTCTCAACATTCACAAAGATTTCTATGCAGAGTTTCTTTTGACAAATACGAATAAAGTAAAGTGGTTAGAGGTAATATTTAATCAATTAAGGAGAATGTCATTAAAAGAGTTTTGAATCATGTTCAATAACCTTATTTATTTTCTCCATGTTCATTTTCTTGATGAGGAGTGTCATGTGAGGCATTAAGAGGTGGCACTCAGTACTTCAATTATGTATGTAGTGAATCAATTACATTGTTGTTGTATGTTATGGTTCTGAAAAAGTTATAAGTGATTGAATTTATGGAATCATGAGATGGTTTTCCGAGATAATTGAATAATTAGGTAATCCTATAGAGTATGGTTTCAAAAATTGGTTCATGGTGCTAGTTCCTTTTAAGATTTTATTTACATGGAGTCAAAATCATAAGATTCCCTTTTATGTAGTGGTAGTTTTTTTGGTGATTTTATATGGGGATTGGGGATATTTTTTTCATATGTATGGTAAAAAATATCATTATTTTTAGTGTATATTGTATAATATATCTATGTTTGTTACTAGTGGATAGGTTCTTCACAATCCTTATCCTAAGTTACTAGTGGTGTTGTTCCACCTATAGTGTAAGATGATTTGTTCTCCAGCTACAGTGCAATGGGTATATGGAGATCATCAATAGGGTGTTCATCACGTTGAACTTTATATACATAAAATTTGTTATAGAGGTGGTAATCATCATAAAGGTAGAGGTTTTGGTTGTGGCTAGTTGTATATAGTGTACTAGACATCACTGGAGAAGAAAGATATAATTAGATTTTTTATCCACATATAATATACTATTTTGTTTTTCATTGATTGATTCTGGATCATTGCAATCCTTTATTACACCTTCTCAAGTTTATTCTTTGGATATTGACATGGATATATTTCTCATGACCCTGGTTTTGGCTAATCAATTTGGAGGGGAAATTAGTTTGCTTGATGTGGGTTAGGGATGTAGCTTGATTATTTCACTACTTTAGTCAGGTTGGAATATTTTTTTATTTCATAAGATAATATAGGATGTCATCATTTTCATTAACTACATGTATTATGACTGTTTATTTTTCTTATTCTACTAGAGGAGGGTTAATTTCTTTAATTTGGATGTATAGTGTCGAGTTTTCATCGACAAGATGAGTCATTAAGTTCATAATAGACATGTAGAGCCCCATACATCCTTAATTGATGATATTTATTTGGAATTAGATGAGGCTTGGATGAAGTAAGAACCCATTATATTTAGGGTGTTCAACCATATTATCCCTTAATAGGATGTAGAATAACACCTTGATGTGACTTTGAGTTAACGATATACATTCAAACCATTGATTCTTTGATTTCAGTGGATCATTATTGTATGGAACTTTCTTAGTTGTGGGTGTTCTGGTTTCAGATAAATGATCTGATAAAGAAGTATTTTATATTTCTTTTTATGTTCTCATTAGTTTCTAAAGTGTTGTTTACCAATAAAGAATATGGTATTATAAGGTTTTGTAAAGAATATCATAGGTCAAATCAGTTCACAATCATGAATAATTACCCCCTTCCTAGGATATAAAATCATTACGACTAGTTGATGGTACCTAGTTGGTTGTCAAAAGTATTCCTTTGGTCAGGATGTCTCCAGCTGATGATGAAATAAGATGATGAATTGAGGAAAAACTTCATATACATGTGTGATAACATTATGTTTTTGTCCATGTTATTTGGTCTCATGAACACAATACTAAGATCCATGGGGTTCATGAAAAATATGTTTTATGAATTCACAAACTAATTAATAGTCTTGTTCATTGATTATATAGTGAGCTAATGAAGGTCATAGGGGGTGCAGGTTGGTCATCTCAGAGTAGTCCTAAAACATCATCAATATCACCATCTCTATGTAATTTTTTGTATGTGTATGTTCTAGACATGATATGTTATTTAATCAGGCATGTGGTCTCCCAAAATATATTTTCCATAGATCCATTAATGTCGAAGGTATTTTTTTCATTGGAATATCCCACTAACTTGGTAGATGTTAATATTACTAGAGGTTCATATTTGTATTCTTATGGACTATGGACCCATTTATAACTCTTACTAGAATAGACTGTGATTTTATCTAGATTGAGCTGTGTTTGGAATAATTTGACTACCTGAGTGGGAAACTGATCAGTGCTTCTATTCTATAGTTTTCATAAGAATATGTGATGTTTGAGGAATTTTTTATTCTTTAAGTCTTGTATTGTGATGTTAATTGATGTAGTAGTAGGAAATGAACTCTTTTTGGTCTAGTAAATTACATCCACAAGAGTGTAACTAGGGAACACATATTATATTGAGTTATAAAAATTTTATTTTTTATAATTGTGTGGAAACAGAACCTCTCTAGGGAGAGAATTGTGGTTTTCTTGGATCACAAGATTTTGATGTATTTATTTTTTATGCACGACATAAATATGTGGAATAGAACATGGATAGTGTTTTGTTTGGGAAATAATATTGGGATCCTCTAGAATCTTGGAATGTGGAATGTTAGGGATAACACTTTGAATAGTAATTCATTGATGGATGGGGTTCGTTTCTCTATGGATACATAATAAAAAATAGAGGATATAGCGCCCCTAAGTATAGATTCATGGTTGGTTTCTATTGTAGGTTGATTTTTCTTGATGAAGGTACATACTTCTCCAATGTAAAAGGCGGATGATTCTCCATGGGGAGACTTAGAGGAAAAGGTGGGGAGTGATCATGTTTATCATGGTGATGCACTAGAGTAATGGCTAGTGGATGGTTAGAATCGAATATTAATTTTAGATAATTTCATCATTCCAGTTGCGATAAATTAATAATTATTTCATTATCTCCATATATCACCTTGGGAGGTACACCTAGGAGTGATAATATTTACAATAGATTGAGGACATAATTTGTTTGTGCTTAGATGAAATAGTGTCCATAAGTGTTTGTGGATTGGTGTTTTATTTTCCTTCATTTCAATGATGATCATCATGTAAATAGTAATTTTTTGTATCCCTTAAATATTATTATGTAAAAATAGAAAGACATTTCAGTGAAATATATCACATTATTACCTAAAGCTCTTGGATGTATTGATGTTATCTAGGTAATAATGGATTGCTTAATGAAATCATCCCACATCCTAAAGATCAAAGTATTAAGAAGAGTAGATTTATTTTGGAAATGTGGTATGTGGATGATGTGGTATAGATTCATAGATTCATTAGTTCAATCATCTAGACTTAGGATACACATTTTACCACATGAGTTTAGAGGGTATTTCAGAATTCTATTAGCACACAGTTAAACATCATCACTATTCTCCACCATTATATTGAAGGATATATGGAGTTAACTATCCATACAATGGAGGATATGTTGTGATGATGTATATTAGTTGTTGGAGGATCATATGGACTACCTTTTACATTGATATATTTTCCCTGAAAAATAGTTATAATTCATCTATTGGCATATACCTGTTTGAGGATTTATTTTGGTGGTAATGTTGATCTCCATTATAATGGGTTTCATTTGGGTATCCAACTATTCTCGGACATGATTTGGAATAGATCATGTTATTTTTAGAACATTTATTTCAAAATATGGTGAAATAAATATATTGTAGGTAGATATATTATTATGATTATAGTAGTAGATCATTAGAGTATGAGTTTGGAGACCCTGTTTTATTTATGTTTTCCCCTTAACCGGAGTAGTATAGATACAAAATGGGATTTACATATTGACATGGTATGTTGTGACTATAAAGTTACATGGGAGTATTATAGTGGTGTATTATCCGTTGAAAAATTCTCAAATACAAGACAAGATTCACAATGTCTTTCATATTTCACATATCATTTAGTATCATCCCATTGGATTCCATTTCATTATCAAGGATGTGCTATAAATTTAGGATAAATTTTTTTTCATTGAATGTCTTATTTTGATATATGATCATTGAGATAACCTATCATAGTGAAGGACAAATAAATAAGTTCATTTACAAATGAGGCATTGTGGCATGGAGGATAGTATATTGGAGAAGGAGTTTCAAATGTATTCTAAGAAGCCGAAGGTTATTTTTTGAGTTTTTTCATTGTAATATTTTCATTCACATTGTGATTGTTGTAATTTATCATCTAAATTATAAGATTTTAATCCATGTTGATAAGAATTGTGATTAATTATTTAGTTTATTTTATGAATGTAGAACGTGATCTATAGTTGAGATGTGAAATACCTTAGGGTGATTCAAACTATTTGGGTGAGTTAGTTCCACGTAAATAAGTTATTATTTTGACAAGGGTGATTAAATTTATTGATTTGTGAATATAGGTATTTTATGTGTTTTATTTTTTGATGATAAATTATTGGTTCATATTGTGGATGATATGGTACGTTAGTGGTTTTGTGAGGTGTTGTCAATAACTTTATTTGGTTAGTGAGTTTTTTTAGTGGAAGGATTTCAGATGTAGTGAATTCCTTGAGATGTATCTCAAGGGATTAATAATTAAACCTCTTCCTACGTTCATTATGAGCTACTTTTTATTATCGAGGGATATAATAGGTTTAGAGTAATCTTAGGTAATTACTCAGACCATCCAGTTTATTAATTTATTGAAAATATAGAGATTGTGGCATTTGGGGGATCTCTAGAGGTGTTTTGAGGATGATGTGAGGAGTGTGGACGTTTTTTGATGGGAAAATGGTTTTATTTAAGTTGAAAATATAATCTAATGGAAACAAAGACGTAGAACACCAAATTTAGTATCATATAGTAGAATGCTAGCACTAGAACCTTATTCTAGTACAATAGAGGTAGATCCTATGGTAGAACAATGTTCGTAGAACCAAATGGTAGCACAATAATTAGAGCATTGGATAGTAGCACATTGGTTGAATCACCAAATTGAAACAAATTATTATAGCACACTATTGGTAGCACCTGATAGTACCACCTAGCGATAACACCTAGTGGTAGAACACTGGAGGTATCACCTAACGATTAATATTGTTGATAAGACCTGATGAAATTTCACAAGCTATTGTGCTTTAAAGTAACATATTTTTTGTAGAAACTAACGTTGATTCCTAATAGTAACACCCAATAGAAGAATATTCCATATTTTCTAGAATTTATATTTTTTGTATTTTTTAACCTTTTTGATGAAAATTGGATTTAATCCCTTAATTTATGGAATTTAAATCCATTTTAAAGGTGGAAAATTTCAACATTCATTAAATAAAAGTCTACATCATTAATAATGTGTATGAAATTTAGTTTTTTAGACCATCCATTAATTTTATGCTAAAACCTTATTAAATATTATGGTATTTTAATATATTTATTCTAAAATGAATATCATTCATTTGTTCTTTCCTATTTGTTCTCAATCATGATGGAAGGTTATGAAGGCTTTCATTTTGATTCATTGAACTGTATTGTCATTGTTGGTTTTTGTTGTTCGTGTATAGTTTTCCTCTAGAAAAAACACCCCATGTTTTTTGGTATAAAATCATTTGATGATTATTTATTCTTGGTAGGGGTGCCTTCATTTCTCAGATAGTTTATTTAATGGTTTTAGTTTATTCTTTTTATCTCTTGAGAAGAAGTTCATATCCAGAATAACTGAGATAAATGAATTAGTTTGATTTAATATAAAAACATAAAGGGAATGAAATTTATTGATTTTTCCATTTTTGTAATTGATGTTACAAATTATATAGGATAATACCTCATAGGAAAACATGGTAGTTGTAAGACATATTTTAAATAGTTTTTTGGTGTTAGAGATCCCCAGTTATATGATTTTTTATATCACGCAATATGGAATTGGTTAATCACTTATAATCATCTAATAAATCATCTATAAAATTATTCTTGTATGAGAATTACCATAAATGTAATGAGTAATGTGAGAAATCCCCTTGAATGAATCTGAAAATTGTTATGATTTTATTTGAGTAATGCATTGATGAAAGTGGAGGTGTGGTTTGTTTTTGTTATTTTGGTGTATTTCATGGTTGTGGCCTGGTTTTGGTGGATATAATAGGTTTATGAGAGGTGATGTTGTTGTTGTAATAGAACGTGGAATGTGGTCAAAAGATTTGGATTGTGGTATTTGTGGAAAAAAGTGGTTATGGATATGGAATGTTCATGTTGTTCTTTTCACAAGGATTAGGATGATGGTGCTTTTCAGATTTTGTTTTATGTGTGATTGGTGTTACTATCCCAGGTATTAATGGAATTTTATAAATGATAATATTGATATATAAATTAATTGGTTATAAATATTAAATTAAATGGATAATAGAAAAAAAATTTAAAATGGTTCTGTGGTATAATGGGTTGGCTATTAGATAAAAATTTATGGTCTAAAAAATTCGTAATGAACTATCTATTTTAATTGAAATGTATCAGTAATGGAATTTGAAAAATTTTCTTGAATAATAATGAGAATATTAAAGGTTTCTGGTTCCATGTGGATTCTGGTGTTGTGTGGTACATTTATAAGTTACAGTGAATGTGGTGTTGTTATAAGTTAGTTTTTTTCATTTATAGGGAACCCATTGTTTTGGATATCAAAGGATTAATTAATTAATTATATATATATATATACCCATTAAATTATTTTGTAATTTCCTTATGGACCCCAGCATGTTATATTACCTGTAACTGATATCCAATAGTATTTGGGTTTTTCTCCCAATATCCTAGTCGTGACGGTGGATGGATGACTACATTCTCTTCCGCGCTCCATCATCCATGAAATGATGACATGAATTTGTTTTGATGTCCAATGAAAAAATTTCCATTATATTTTAATTTGACGTGGTGTGATGGCCTAAGTATCTTTATGATAGATATTGTTCGATGGGATGAGATGTCTTATTGTGTGGTACATTCAAGGTAGGAGAAGTGTACGAGGTTGGACATCATTATGTTCCTAGTACTATAATAAACTTATTATATGATGATTGGTGATGTGATGGTCTAGGTGTATATGGTATGAGGTGACTTAATTTATTTTTTAATGAATGTGGTTGGAGTTATAAGAAATTTTTCATTAGGTTTGAGAGTATCCAATCCTTGGGAAATTGGTGTGGTGATCATCTCATTGAAATGATTCAAACATGTTAATATATATTGATGTATTACATGGTGAATGATCCATCGTAATGATGGGTTAGGTTGGATAGCCTATTAAGGTGTTGGTGGTTTTGTTGATCTCTCACGGATGCATCAGTATTCCATGTTCCCATATTCATGTGAGTTATTGGTTTTATTATATTGTATAAATCTATTCCCACACCAACTTTATATTAACAATTTTATGGTTTCTCGGAAGACTATGTGGGATTTTTTTGGACATTAATAGCTTTGATATTTGGATAGTTGTTGGTCGCAGCCTTATTTTTTATTTTGGTACTTGTTTTTTGAGACTTTTGAATGTTTTTGTATTATTTATTCATAAATTGTAGGATGATTTTTGGTTCATATACAAATATAGAGTTTTTTATTGTTTATTAATCATATGTCATGATATTATTTTATTATTATGGGTTGTGCCTCCCATATCAAGATGTTTTTATAATCTCGGTGAAAATCGCCAACATGGGGCCTACAAGAAGAGGGAAATGGGGGTAATTATATCTATACCTTCAATGAGGCATCTTTTGTGATATGGTTTTGTTAAAATATATATCAAATATATTGAGTCATAATCCATGTTTTGAAGCACTTATTTTCTTGTGTTTTTTTGTAATGTCCCACTTATTAATGATTAATTATTTTTTTAGTTTGGTTTACATCACATATATAACATTTTATAATCATGTTCAGATCCTTTTGAGATAATATATCAGTTTAAATTAAATTTATAAATAATAATAAATGTAAAAACAACAAAAATAATAATGAATATTTAAACCTATAATGATACATTCTCTCTACTTAAACAAAATTATTCAATATAATTTTATTTATCTCATACATATATAAATTGGTTAGGGAGTATAAATTATTTAAATGTATAAGGATATAATTTGTAGATAGATATTAACAATAATATACGTAAAAAACAATATATTTAATTTGAATGGGATGATCCATAATATTACATTTTCTTTAATCGATTTTGAACAATAGTATACCATATTTTTTAATAAATAAAAAATTTATATAAATTTTTTCATAGATGTTTTAATATTTTCCTTTCATTGATAAAATATCATGAGTTAATATGTATTTATTTTCCTCACATGAGGTAATTTTATTCAAAGTGTATGAATAATATCCTTTAATAAATTTACATTAAATTTATTAAACGAATGGATAATAATATTCACACATGGTATATTCTTATAGGCATCAACATATAATACAAAAATTAAACCATGACTATTTAATTTCCAAAATGAAATCATCATGGTGATGATTTAATGATCGTAAAGAAATTATTTATTTACTAAATATCCTATAATAAAATTACAAAATCGATTCTACAACTCTTATATAGAGGTTACATATATGATAAATAACATGAATCAACATAGGGTGTTGTTCTTGAATAGAAATTCAATTATAATCTTGGTCAGGGAGTTTGGTGATTTTAACTGTGCTGGTTAGTCACTGGATTAGGTAATTTACTTGGATAGTAACCGTTTTTCCCAATCATAAGACAATGTATTATCAATGGAACCATAGGATGAACACTCTTTCTTTCAACGGTGTTAAATATACAATTATTTATTCATAATATTTTGGGGATTTATAATTCCTTAATCCACATGTAAATAAAATTACAATGCAAATGTTCCAATCCTCTAGGGGATTCATCGATCATTTTTACATCTAGGAATTTGAACATTTTTTCACCTAATTTCTTGAAAACAAGTAATTTCAAGAAACTCAATTGTTCTCTTTTTTTGGGAATTCAACAATATTCAAATTATTAATCATATTTATTAATACATAGTTTGAAATAATTACAATGGTTCTCAATATGAATCACATTATAATGTGATTTAAATTGAGTTTTCTCCATATTATCCTCCACATACTTAATTACTACTAGTTATAACTATTAACAAATCCAAAAGTGTTTTCATGAGTGAAAAAACTAAAAATACGATGGAATAATCAAAATAATAAATTGAATTTCAACTTTTAAATGAAATTTAATGTTATATGTTCATGTTGTATTATAACACATTGGGTTATGAATATATTGGTCATACGTTATCCAAGGTCACCTTATATCAGGTTATCTTATACATTCCATCCTAATCCCCCTGTGTAACTAAAAATAAATACATTAAAATTGTTTGTGATGATATTGTGTTCAACCAAATAATATACCATGTGATTTTCTCTCAGTGTATGATGGCTCAGGCCTACTAATTGTGAATTATGTTGATGATTGATTCTTTTCTCAGCCAATAAATTTTAGTGATGATTACCCCTTTTGCATATGTGACATAAAAACATCCACTATCTAGTGTCTTTATAATGACTTTTTCCATTGAAAAACACATTCCCAAAACATCCACAATATTTTAGGATATCGTCCTATACATATAATAATATTTAGTATTTTAACCAAAGTTATCGCATCCTTATCCATATAATAAATAAAATAAAACACATAAATAAATATATTATACACTTATACCTACTATAGTGACCTATAATATATATTTATTTGTTTTGAAACATTCTTATAAAATAAAAATTATACCTAAAAAATAATCACACAATCCCATAAATAATTGTTTTAGTATCATTGAATACTTGATACATTAGAATTGTATTTTATAACCCTTTTGAAAATTTCTCCCTAATGGTGCCATACTAGACTCACAATAATAAATTTTATAAATGATGCAAATGTCAATAACTAGGGAAAGTGGAAATATAAGATAGGGGTGAGGTCAGATGCTCGTTAAGGGAAATGAGAAGTGATAAATATAAAATAACATAAGTGATAACAAGATTGTAATATTGGAATAAAAATGATATATAATTATGTTAATACCTAAAAATAGTAGATTATAAATAAAATCATATGACATGGAATAAAACAACTCTGTTGACATAATTCATAGGGTGACATGGAATAATTGTCTTAGAAGATATAAAACTTATAACAATGAATTATAGGGTGATATTTGACCCTACCCATCATCACCAACAGATATGAGTGTCACATAAAATAAATCATTTATTTGATCATAAGAACCCATTATAGAAAATGGGTTTCTTAAAACATTAATCATTTAAATCATTAACATTTATAGAATAAAAAACTATGAATAAATATTTTTCTCATTAAACACATTAAAAAGAAACCAAGGAAATAAAAAAAATTTCTTATAAATTTATATAATAATATAATTAATAATTCCATAAATAATCATTCCATTTTAAACCCATTTAAATCAAATGGTTATCCAATGATTTTAAGTTATACTATAGGTAAATAAAATTCGATCAGGATAATAAATGTCATAGTATTTACACCTCATAGATAAATGATATGTAGTAGATAAATAATTACCCAAATCATTTGATATCTATAATTTAGATAATCAACCTTCAATAAAATGATTCAAAAATATATTATTCATAAGGGAAATACATTTGGTGAACATTAATGATTATACATAGTGATTGATTATAAATAGAAATGAATGATAAATAATAATTCCAAAAGATAATGATATTACATGGTTAATCTAGAGAAAAATGGATGATAATTACATTATAAGTATATCCATTATCATGTATATTTCATTTCAAATAATGTTGATGATGGCTATTTTTAAGATCATTATGAAAAATCAATTGGGAAATAAGATACTTCCATGAACATTGAATAAAATTTTATATGTAATTTTATTCATATATAAATTTTAATAATATATTTCTAGGAAACAATTAATTGTTATGATGCATGTATCATAGAAATCAAAAGAGAAAGAAAAAAGGGGTTTTAAAATGGAAAATATCAATCATATATTCTATATAACTGTTCATGAAAACGACCCAGACATAAAATGTTTAATATTTCCTATTGATTTTTAAAGAATATAAAATTTTAGAAAATGTTTTTAATAAATAATTGATATATAGAATAATAAATTTTTAAATAATCCAAAGAATTCATAAATATAAAAATGTGTTTCCCAACTCATAATTAGTGATGTGGCCAGTTAAAAATAAAATATATTCAAAGGGTAAATACGAGTAACAGATAAATGAAATATTTATATGATATATTAAACCCAATTAATATATATGGATTAGTATTATAAATCTTAAAAATAGTTAAAATTCCCAAGATCAATTTTAATTCAAAAACAATATTGATTTGAATATAATATTGGCAACAATACACTTGTATTTTGAGTAATATTTTAATATAAAAAATCTTAATTTGGGAATCTTTTAAATTAATGTTCATTTAATGAATGTACATAAAATTTCTCATTAATACTAATTAATATAATAAAAAAATTCAAAAGTCATAAATTACACAATATTAAATTTATAAATTTTCATATTATTAATTAATTCTCTATAAATTAAAGTTTAGACAATGAGACCCTTATATTTATTCCCACTTAGTTGAATATAATAAAATATATTGTAATGTTAAAAAATATATTAATATACTATTTTAGAACATGGTTATTACCAATAAGTAGTAATTATGTTTATTTTTATTCATTTTTTACATGTATATTTGTTCGTTTTTTTATTTTCCATCATTAGGTCTTAATAGTTTTGATAGATTGTATTATTTTCAGAGTATAATTTTCATTATTCAATTTTATTACATAGATATTCATTACATGATCATTGAAATTTCTATAATGGATTACTTATAATTATTTATGACATTGACAATTCATTTCATTAGTAATTTTTTCATTATCCAATAACATGAAATTAGAAATAAACATTTTATAGATATTCTTTTCCTACAAATGGTATTTTCTGATTTTTTAGTTAGATATTGATATAACATTTAAAAAATAATAAAAATAATAAAATAAATATTTATTTCATATTATGACATTAATAACGGATTCATAATCATCCATGATATAACTTTAATGCTTTTTTCCAGTGTTTAGTCTAAATTGACCTTAAAAGATCATATAATGATTAATGATGATAATGGGTTAAATTATTTTTTATATAATTAATATAGTAGATTAATAATATAATTTATTTTTTATTAGTATTAAATATAATAATTTTAAATTATTCACAATAATATGTATGGGATATAAAGAAAACATTTTAATGATTTTACTCTTACTATTATTGTTTTAAATGATTGAGTTAATAGTAGTCATTTGTTGATCATATCATTAACATGTCATCTAATTTTCCAAAACAATACCTTAATTATATCAAAATATTAATATATATATATTAAACATATTCTCATATCCATAAATATATAGTGGTTACAACAATAGAAATGGAAATCAATCATACAATGGAGGAAGTATTCCTCACATACACTTGTTTGACAATGTTATTTTCTATAGAATGGGAGAGATGAATAATAATATTTATCATTTTAGAATATAATTTTTTTTTTAAAAATAATAAATATCTGTAGAAATCATCATTATTAATATTTTTTTAATATGGTTATGTAAAATGATATAATATATTTTGTGGATACAGTAGTCTACGCACACAAAAATAGTGTTTTCTCTTTTCATAAATAAAAGGTAAAGGTGGATAATTATTGTAAATTAATTTTTAAAAAATAATAATATTATAATGAATTTTTTATAACTTTATTATTGTGAAAATCAAATCATGAAAAAATAAATTCACCTAAGGTAAAATAACAGTGGGAGTAATTTCATTAAATCTATACCATACAACAAGGGTTATCTCTTTTACAGAGTGAATTAAATCTTCAAAGGATAGTCTCATGTGAATCCAAAAATAATTTTAAGCAATATAAGGGTAAATAGGATATTTTTGGGTATATTTTGGGCTGAGAAAAAGTAATTTTGGTGTGAGTGAAGATGAAGGGGGATATCCCTTTTATATGTGAAAATATGTTAATCTTTGTAAATTCACAAATATTTTCATTAATAGAATATCTCTCTCAGGTGATATGAATTAAATTATTTTAAATTTTATATTATATAACAGATAAGGCTGATATAAATATAAAATTATCAATTAATAAATTTTAAATTATTTTGTTACCAATTACATCTTATGTTACTCATTTTTAGCATTTTAGATTTCAATGTGGTAACTAGTATTTAATGTGGATATTTAACATTTCTGTCGATAAATAATGATCCAACTTATTTAACATGGATTTAATGATTAAAATTTTATATTTAATTGTGTTTTTTTCAATTTTTCAATGTGAGAAAAATAATTTCAAAATTCTTAATATATAATGTATATAGAACAATGTTTTAGTAATATATATATATTATTATAAAATGTCAAATATTTGTCTATAAAAATAAAAAAATTAAAATTATGAATTATATTATATAATATATAATTTTTCATATGATTCTTTTTATCAATTTAAAATCCATAATTATAATCTAATAATTTCATAAATCTCCTATAATTTATAATAACTTTATATTGAATTAATTGCCAAAAAATATTTTATTTCAGAAAAATATAAAAAAAAATATTATTCGTATATTTCAATGAGAAATTAAAAACTTGTTTAATATTTATAATTTTTAGTTTCTAAAATTTATATATTTAATTTCTTTACATAAAAAATAAAAAATAAATTAATAATATTTTTATTAAAAATGATGTTTTTAAACACAAACTGTTTTTAAAAATATTTTTCATCAATTAATTACTTAAAATATTTAAATATGTTTTCTCCCATTTAATAAAATATTTTAAAACATTTACGTAATATATTCAGACAAAATATAAAATAATTAATAGAACAATTGATTGAAAAAAAATCTTTTATACATAATACACTGTAACAAATACCATTAAAAATAAATATTTATTTTCCAAATTTTATATTACTAAACTATTGACATAGAAATTTTTTATTTATATATACATAATATTATAATTTAGTAATAAAAATGATATCATTTATATGCATCTAATAATTATATATATGATTACAATATTTTAATATCATATTTTAATATCATTGTGAGTTACATTATTTTAAAGTTACCTCTTACAACATATGACAATGTATTCTTATTATAAATATGTGCAAATATAATATTTTCATTATAAATATTTGTATCTAACATATTTATAAATATCATATTTATAATTGTTTGATTTATTACTATATATATATTTACTAAATAATTTATTCATTCCATTCTCATATTTAAAGGAATATTTTTTCTTTCATATGATATATATTTCATAATTATCTCACATTTCATCGATTTATTCGCAATTATAAGTGTTTTTTATATTTTTTATCATCAATGTCGATGATGATCTAAGAGATTTCCTGTCACTAAAGTTTTATTCTTTTTTTTTCTATTTCCACTATTGATCTATGATATTATAATGGATATACATTATCAATGTTGTGTAAAAATGCATGATGGGTAATACATATTTTTATATGACTTTGTTTTAATTTCCCACTTATAAAAGAAAAAGACTTTATTATTTTGTTTCATATATTTTGAGGCACATTTTCTAATATTGGTTCAATTATATAAAATTAATAGAGAACCATTAATCCCACTTTTAAACAAAAAACTAGTTTTTTATTATTATTATTATTATAAATATGAATCATAAAACATGTGGACTTATATGAGTTAATTTTAAAAAATTATACTTCAATTTTTATGAATATTTCAGGATTTCATTTTATACATAGACTCAACTCTTGGGATTTCACATAGGTTCTATAATGATAATACCACGAATAACAAAACTCATCCTCAATAATAACTAAACCCTGAACTAATACAAACTATATTGAACTAATATTAAAATTTCATTATTTTACAACATTTACAAAAGGTAAAAATTATTTCTCAAATATAATAACATAATCCAAAAAACATATGGTTTCACGTCTTTGAGAACAATATAAATAAGAAAATTAAAATATAACTCTTATGATCATTTAATTATAATTTTTCCATGCTAGACACTATATAGTACTTATTATCTATTGTATTTATATTTATAACCTGTGTAAATAGAAACATAATAAATGTAAAAGAACATATTAAAAGAATGGGAAAAACAATAGTGATGAAAATAAAATATTATAAATACATATAATTTGAGCAAGTCATATTAATGTGTAGTCTTTATAAAATTATTCCATAGTAATTAATTGATCATAAATCAATGTATTCGACTTATAATAACATAATTCATGGATAAAAATAGTATTGAAACTTGGACGATTAAACATGATCCATCGGTTCATAACATAGTTATGAGAATATCAATTAATCTGTGAAATATCATTTATCATTCAAGAATTAATTATTATTTGGATCATATTATTCATAATCCATAAAATTTATTCCCATACTTATTATAAACTAAAATATAGTCATGAATACTTATATATTGAGATGTAAAATTTAATCCAATTCAGTGTATAGTTACATATGACCATTCTTATCATCATTGTTTTTTTGAGTTCCACTGTAAATCAATATGTTATTACCTCATGAAAAATTCGTTGAAATAAAAAATTCATTAATCTTTCAAAATGAAAAGTGTTCACTTATTTTACAATTAATAACCCATGTAAATAAAACCGGTCTCAATAAAAACATCATAAATATTCCTAGTAATTAAAATGGGATTCATATAGATTCAATTAAGAAAATGATTAATGGTTTCATAAATAATAATACATTATGATCCCATTAAAATTTAATGGGTATCCATCAACATCAACCAACAATATATTTAAATACCATTCCATGGTAAAAATAAAGAATATTGTATTTATGAAATATAGATAAATTTAGTTTTGGGAATTAATTTATTTTATTTATAAAACAAATATATGTAACCTAGGTGGAAAATATCCATTAAAATTAATAATATATACGGTATTCATATAATAAAGGCATCATGTAAAAATATTGTACCACACATAATGAATGATTAAGAATGAAATGGTTGTGATGGATAATTATTCAAAAATGTAATGATATTACATTTTTCATCATAATAATAGAGATTGATGGTTACAATAGAAGAATATAATTGATCAAGAATAAATAATGTAAAATTATGTGAATTCATGTGAAAAAAAATTCATCGATATTTGAATTATATATTTTCAAATTGGGATCATAAATGATTTTTTGAATAATTTTAGATTGAATTATTTTATATATAAATTATAATAATATTATATTTTCAAAACTAATTAAATATTCAAATGTATATATCAATGAAAATGATAAATATGATGGGAAATAGGGTAAACATAGATAACATTAAAAGTATATTATTTTTAATCTTTGAGGATAATTACCGAGAGAGAAAAAGTTATAGATTCATTCAAATTTTTGGAATAATATAAAGTTATAGAAAATGATACTAATAAATTTTCAAGGTATAGATAAAAACATTTTTTAAATAATCAACTAAATTATGAAATTTAAAAAATAGGTTCCAAGCTGAATATAAGAGACATTTTCTGTTTCATTTACAAGAACCACCATAGGTAAAATAGGGGTCAAGGGAGAATATAAAAAACATATAATATAATATAAAAATTTATAAAATGGAAAATATTTTTTATAAATTATTTACTGTAAAGTAATATTGGAAATAAAACCATTATTTACAGTAACAATATCATAAATATTACATTCATGTTGGGTATTAATTGAATCGATGTTGATTTTAAAAAAAACTACAAGATATGGATATTAAAAACCCCTCAATATGGTAAAATAATTTTATTTTTATGAAATTACACTATATTAAATTTATGACTGTCCACCTTAATAAATAATATCAAGAAATTAAATTTGAGACAAATAACCACTTAACATGTTTTACTATATAGTAAAATGATGTATAAGCTCATAAATACATATTCATGTCCAAAATATTTATAATATTCATTTAGAGTCATTTCATGATGTATTTTAGTTAGTTTTTTCCAATTTTCATGCATATGGTGTTTAGAGTTTTTATTTTTTTTCTAGTTTCATTGGACTTTGGCAAATAATTTTTTTATTCCAAGGATCATCATTAAATGATCACTACATTTACCATTATTAATTATTTATAATTATTTATGACATTAAAATTTCAATTCATGAGTACATTACTCTTGATTATAGATGATAAAATTTCTAATGATTATTTATATTTCTATATCTTATTATACTAATACATGTGTTTTCATAATCACCCATTATATAATTCTATTACATTTTTAATGCAGGGGGTCAGACCAACAAAAACATTAACATACCATTATTAATGATGATTAAGAGAAGATTAAATTGAAATATATTTAAAAAATTTGAATAATTATATAATTAATTATATATTATAATTATCATTGAGCCATAAGAATATTAAATAGTTAGGTGAATATTACATAATTTGGATTAATAATTTTCCTCATAGTATCATTTTTTAAACAATTCAAATAATGATAATAATTTATTGATCATATCATTAATAAGATATCATATTTATCATAAGTGAGCCTTAATGATACCATAAAAAACATATATTTTCATTAATCACATTATCATGACTAACCACATAGAGAGGTGTTCTAAAGTAAAAAACATTAGTTGTCTCATGGAGATGGTAATCCATAGTTACACATGGTTTGTGATTTAATTCTCCATATAATGGGAGACATTAAGAAATGTATTTTCATAATTTAATAGTGTATAATTTTTTATTTATATATTTATTATTTATTATATTAAAAAATATGGCCATCTGTGTATGATGGTTGAGTAAAAATAAACATGATATTTTGTGAAGATGACAGTCCATGCACACATAAATATTATATTCATTTTATCATAGGTAAACTAGGAAGGAATATTTGAGCATTTAACATCAATATAATAACAAAACAATATAATATTTAAAATAATTTTATCAGTTATCGATAGTGAAAAACATTTATAACGAATAAATGAACATAATGAAAATTAAAAGTGGATGAAGATGTTTGAAATCTACAACTAACTACATATTTGATAACCATTGCGGAAAGAAGTGAACATTTTAAGTATGGAATTATAAAAAGATTGGAACAACCTATATTTGGCTAGTCAGGTTTATAAGAGGATTTGGTGGTGTTTGGAATGAGCTAAGGAGGATATTGTGTGAGGGGATGTGAGTAGAGGAGTTCCCCGTAATATGTTAACAGGACTGATATATTTCTAAATTACCAAAAAACTGAATAATACAAAGTAACTCATTATTAAAAATGCACAAAATTGATAAATAATATATAGGTGAATATATAAGGTATACCCACACCTCGTACACTTAACAATGACGTGTTTTAATATGATTGTACCTTTACCACTAAACTTACTCATATTTACCATTTTGATTACCATAGTATCAAGTTGTTTCCTAGGTGATATCTGTTTTTAGACCAAAAAAAATTATATCTATTATATATGTAATACCAAGTGATTCTGAATTTTAATACATTTTTATACATTTTATTAAATTGAAAGACATTAATTTCAAAATACATAATATCTAATTAATTAATAATAAAGTTTTATAATATTTCATATATTCATTAATAAAAAATATATGTTTATAAATTAAAAAAATATATTTTAAAAATCATAATGTCACCAATAATATGAATATTTGGTAATATAATATAATTTCATGAATTTTAATATCATAATTATAAAATGAATAAAAAATTCAGGTTATTTATATACACTATATTTGGACTATTCTCATTAAAATCATTGTCTTTATAGAGATATTAAATATTAATATTTTGATAATATATTCATTATAAATCCAAAATAATGTTAATGTTTTTTAATTTCAAAAACTAAAATTTATATTATTTTTTTATTTAAACATTAATATATTTTAAAAAACGATATAATGGGAATTTTTTTTAATATTGACTAATATATTTTCTATAAATTAGAATATAAATTTTTTATCCAATAAAATTATTATATATTGATTTTATTAAATCATTATAATCATTGTTTCTTTAAATAAATATACAATTTCAAGAAAATAACTTTTTTATACATAATGGTAATTGATTGAAGATGACTATTGAAAATGAAAAAAATTTCATGATATATATGTATATATATTTAATTAAATATTGATAAAATCAGAATTTCGAATTATATAACACCATATGATATTTATATTATACCTTATCATTAGATAAGATTCGGTAATAGTTTCTTGTTTTGGTTCACCTAGCATAGATCTTATGGAAATCTACACGATCATGATCTTCTCTCGAATAAGGTTCCTCTCAATTCCAAATTTATGATGTTTGGATTTATCTTCATCTAGGGTAACCCCTAATAGAGAAAAATCACTTCCATGATTTGAAAATTAGTTTTATTAGTTAATTATTTATCTTTAATATATATTTTATTCATACTTTTATTGTTGGATTAGTGTATGGTTACTCCAACTTAAACAAGTTAATTTCAGTGTTATATAATAAAGGTAAAATTGTATTTTATCACATCACAGTTTCATTTTACATTCATTTTTGAATATGAAACAAACTATTAAGATAATATTTATTTTTAAATAATATAGAGCTAATTATCAAGTATTTACCACCATAACATGCAAGAAAAATTGTTTTTAGAAAAATATTAAAAAAACTTTATAAAAATTAAATTATTATATATATAACATACATGTTTATTATTGATCCAATAAATAAAGAATTTTTACATAAACATGTAAACCACGAAAATAAAAATTAGACAATATAAAATATTTTTTATAAAAAATTCATTCCATTTAATTTTTAGAAATGAAATTTGAACATGAACTATCCAAAATTAAAAATAAATTGTTACAAAAATCGATTAAAATGGGTCTCCACTTAGCCATAAATGATTTATCATCAAGTATAATGAATTTCATTATATTAATCACATGATTAATAATATTTTTCCATAATTATTAAATTTATTATATTCCTTTTAAAATCATTTTTAATTCATTCACTGAATAGTTCTCTCTTACATCTACATCATTAATATTGTTCAATCAATTTCTCTAAATTTACCTCGGTATATTGTCTCTGCTAATATTTATGATAAAATAGTTTCATATTTTGTATATATTTAATTATTTAAATAATTAAATTTAATTTTTTATGTACAATTTTTGAAACATACATTCTTGGGTTTAAAATAATAATGAATTGTATTGCATTATAGAGGTTATTGTCAACATAGGAAAACCAGTGTGTATAGTATTTTCTAATGGATGTATGGATTGGTATACAACTGATATTTTATATTTATTGAATCGTATTATGTTATAAATAGAATATATATATATATATTAATAATTCTGTATTTTGATCCATCCATGTAATACAGTGATGAACAAGAAATTACACCACTATCTTTAAATAGTAGGTTGTATGTACACATGAGAGATGTTTTTATTTTCTATTGGTTGGAAAATAGGTGGAAATCGGTTTTATCCTAATAATAATAAAATCTCATTATATTGGTGAAACTTGATTAAATATTTTATGATATATTAAATAAATTTAGAGGATGAAGTTGAATAAATAATATTTGTAATAATTATATAAGTGGATTACATCTTCTTTGAGATACCCCCTTTGGTATACAACTTAAGTATTATTATGATGGTCTAACGGTATGATGGATATAGAAAGTATGAAGAGAAATAATAGATGACTTTTTATAAGATAATATGTTTTAGATATATAACACAATGTTGTGGAATATGGTAGGATACTAGTTTCACTATTATATATTAAGGGAGGGACATATATTGGATTACAAAAATGATTTTAACATTATAAACCAATTTTTTTAGGAAGTGGATCCATTTTTTATTATAAAAGAATATTTTATTTATATGTTAATAAAATAAGAAACCAATGAGTAGTAGTAATTATTATTTTTTATTTTTATGTGTTTTCCAATTATTTTTAACCTTATTAGCCCATTTTACTACTGAATGAAGTGGAAATATTTATCATTATTTCCATTAATTATAGAGAAAAATTAATTTCACCATAATACCAAATATAAATTATTTCAATTCCAAATATGCAGTCCATATTACATTTCTATTCTCTTTTATATTGAATAATTTATTTTTGATATACATTTACAAACCACAATGAAAATACTTTTTAGAAATAATTTTTAAGCATAAAATTCACTTTAAGAAAAAATAAATTATAATGTTGAATCCAATGGTATTCATTGATTTATTTTTATTCATAGGAGATATATTTGAATTTTAATCCAATCAAAAATAGAAATATTTATTTTTTTAATACACAAATAATGAAAACAAATTTTAAAATATATTTATTTGAACAAAATCAATTCTTAAATTTCATAAATGTTAAGAATATATTCCTATATTAATAATTATATTTTATATTTTACATATATCATTGAATATATTTATTTTAATTATTAAAAAAGGACTTATAAATGTTAACTTTTTTCTTACACCACTATAATTTCATAAAAGTGACAATTATTTTTAAAATTTATATTTCTCAATATTGACCAAAAAATCAATTTTTTCTGAAATATATCAAAAAACATGAATAGATAATATTGACATGATGAAAAAAAATATGAAAATAAATTTTTTAAAAGTGAAATTATAAAATTATATAATTTATTTATTACTGGAATTCATTAATACATATATTTACATTCTGTTATTGTTTATTTAGAAATAAAACACTTAAATAATGATATCCCAGTGTTAACATTATTCCCTCCATAAAAAGATTCATCCTACTTAAATGAAAATAACCTCATTAATATTTGAAGGGAGTTATTGAACATAACATCTTTATGTTCCCACATTTTCTATTTAATTTAATGATTACTCAATAGTACATTAAAAAACAAGAATATTGATTCTACAACACATGTTATCTAGATTGAAGAATCAAAATAGGATATTCAACATATGATAAATCATATTCCAATTATATATCCACAAAATTTGGCACATTAAATTAGTATAGAATATACTTCATCATTGAATAGATAAAAAACAAAAAATTATCTATATAGAGGATATGTGACATTTTCCTATGGAAAGTCACAACAAAAATTCATTCCATAATATCAAAAGCCCTGATATTAATTATATATAGTTTCAATTTCATTATAAACCTTATTATTTCCTTCCATGTCGATGAATTATTTTAAATAATATCACTTTATCAAAATTCAAGAAGCTTTGGTTATCTTCATAAACCTTTTTCCATAATTATTATACATTGATATGGATATGAATAGTTCCTATATAAAACATATCTCCTTAACATTCTCTAGGAATAACTTATTTTTTTCACAAAAAATATCCCATCAATTTGGTGAACAACATAATTTAAAATACAATTATTTATCTGATTACATTTTAATTATATAATAGAAAATATTATTAAAAAATATAAAAAAGGTAAAAAATGAAAAAATATACTTTCAATGTCAAGTAATCCCAAAAAAAGAATTTATTTCAATGTTTAATTTGTCAATTATGACTGTCCAACTATCTAATGAGGATAATTAGTGAAATAATATATTTTACATTATTCAGCATAAATTTAATTCTAACAAATCTTTAATGAAAATATAATGGTTTCTAACACTAATTTTTGAGTTGGATAATTCATTTCATGAATAATTTACTATCATTATATAATTCTAAAAACTATATAATTTTATATATAGAAAAAATCAACTCTTTTAGTTGATGAATCTCTATATATCATAAATTCATCCCTTCCTAGTTATAAATTAATTATAAGTTAATTTCCAAAATTCTTTTATAATTCATCTAATTATTATTTATTGTCTTCAAACCATATGAACATAACCCATATTTATGTTAACATGTTTAATAGGTTTTTTAATCAATAAAAGTTTCGAATTAATCATCGATAGTATCCTTAGGAACCAAGGAGACTTTGAACCTTAGTTCAATTTGTGGGGTTTTTCATTGTATCACTACCATGTCCTCTTGATCATCCATTAATATTATCTCATTAGAGACTATATATCCCATAAGGGAAAAATAATTAACTCATAATTCAATATTTATAAATATTCCTTATAGCACCATCTCTCTAAGAGTATTAAGAATAATTCACATATTACTATATTTATTATCATATTATATATATATATATTTCATTAATAAATATCACAAAAAAATTAGCAAGATTATCATTCAATAATTTTTTCATTATATCAATAAAAATAGAGTGTGAATTAGTTATTACTAAGGGATTTACTATAAATTTTTAATATCCATACCATATACAGAATCTCACATAAGTAATATCATATTAATTTACATTAAATTATTGTTACCGATATCAAATATCAATATTTAATAAATATTAATCTATGTTATGTTGATCAAACAAGTCATAAATAAAAGGATGGTGAAATTTTTTCATTAATGTAAAAGAAATATTTTCAATATAATCAATTCATAACCTTATAAAACAATATTTATTCTTTATAAAGGACATTATATCCCCATGTTTAAACATTGTGGTATATAAATGCCTTATGAAAAAAAACTGGTAGTTATTTCTTCAGTTTCAAATATTCTATTATTTCCAACCTACATGGTGTCTTGAAGATATTTTTTATATCCAGGATGATATCAATAGAAAACTAAACATCATTCTCTAGTGGATTCCCAATTAGATATTTACTATATTGATCAAGATATTCTTAAATAATATTTAAATCCTCTATTTTGAGGACAATTTTCCCATCCATTGGTTGTTTTTTAAGTTATTCATTAAGTACATCATTATGAATATCTATATAAGATTGATCCTAAAATGTATCATATAAAATTTTTCCCCTATTAAGACAAGGTATTCTCTATCGCCATCATTAATTATAATATATTTACTATAGTTATTGTTTATTTAGTTATAATTTGTCATAAAATATATATGATGGATCACAAACAAATCATACATTGGTATAATAATATTATTGCAAATAGGTAATGTATATATGCATTATTAGAACTAACTCACACATCCTTTTTTAATAATATTCCCACTATGACACATTCTTAAAAACTCTATTATTCTTATACTTTGAAAATATAGATTTTTTTAGAAAATTTGGATGATATAAAAGACTATATAGATATAGAATCAAATAAATCAGTAGCTAAATTTCAGGTTACGAACAGTTTATCAAAAATCACATATTTATGAACATCATATTCATCTATAGTAATCACATAACCTAGGTCTTCCTACATTGGCATATTCAAGGGGAGGTTACATTGATTCAAGGGATATTGGTTTAGATAATTATCCGTTTATTTATTACTGATTCAATTTTTATAAGTGGTTTCTTTATTTTTCCATTAATTACTTCCCAAGGCTGTAGATATGTTTTCATGGATTTTATCCATTTTCCCACGTCTAATATGGTAGTAGTTTATTTAATATATTTTGTCTTATATCAATTAATATGATCTAAAAAGGTGAATTGTTCTATGTAACAATAAGTTACTCTATAAGGGTAAGGTTATTGTTTATAACCTATTTAATCTTCCCTGATATATCCATGATCATTTCACCTTCAACAGCAACTATATTTTCTATCTCGGTCAGGAAATCCTAATATTTACTATGTATGTTGATTCCATTTTTCCCCAAGGTTCAGTATCTAAATAATGTAGGACACTATGTTAGCTCATAATCATTTTGAATATAGTGTAGGATCATAATCATTAGAATAGATGTCTATTTTTACATGTGGGGTTGTATTTTTTTTTAAAAAATTAAACATAAAAAAATAAAAGTCATCTTTGAGTAAATTTATTGAACTCATACACAGTTCAATTAACAATGTCCCATAATCAAAACTAAGGATATTTTGATTAAATCAGAGTAATATCAGAATATGCATATCCTAATAAGAATAATTATAATAAAAATAGAATATAAATATGAATAATATGACTCCATTACTATAAAATATTGCGTTATAGAATACATGTAAAACCAATTAACACAAATAGCTTTGAAAAAGTAATAATCACAAATAATCTATATAAATAACATATATCTTTTTACCATAAGAGAATGGTAGTCAATAACTGTGACTAAAGTTTTCCACTATTTTGTACATAAAGTAATGTTTGTATTTCCTTACCCGGAAATACCTTGATACGATGATTCAATTTTATCATTCCTCATATCCCCTGAAACCCTAGAAACAGTAAAAATATTATCATTTTATTATAACCCTCATAATCCATCGATCAAAAATATTATTAGTCACGTATTAAAAATAGAAACATTCATAAAAAAACTTAATAAGGATTCCTTTATAATATAATGCTCTAAATAGATAAAAAGACAAAGAATGAGAATTTCATACAATGAATTATTATGAAATGAATGATATTGAATATAATAAACCGTCACTAAACTATTCAAATTACTACGTATTTGTTTCCAATATCTCAATTGTGATATTTTAGTTTTTTTCTGTAATAAACTCATATAATTGGTGCTTGACAGCCAACTTGAACTGAAATTCGGATGTGATATTGATTAACAACATTATAGTGTTAAATATATTCATTAAATTAGAAATAAGATTATGTATTCCAAATATAAAATTAGTTATTCTGATGGAATATCTATACATTGTAAATATGAAAATCATTACGAGCTTCCTTATGATTTTATTGGAAGCAGTATCAGTCTGACTAAGAAGTCTTTTGATAGTATGATCAATATGAACAAAGTCTAACTTATAGTCTGATAATGTTGAGGCTGATATATCAGGTACACACTTATTTTAATAATCATAATGAATAATAGTAATTTCACATTTTTAAGTCATTATAAATTTTTATATATATATTAAAATATAATATTTTTCTAGAAAAATACTTATAAAATAAATGTGTAATAAAAAATTAGTAAATATATTTTTTCATGTGTTTGTGAATTCCAAAACTAAAATAATAAAAAAGTTATAATTAAAACATATTACTCAATCAACATCACTTTTTTTAAAGTAGAAACCGTATAGTTTAATGAAAAATTTCACTTGAAAAACATAATTTCCTTTTTTTATTTAAGAACATCATATTTGGAGTAATTTACAGAACCTTAACTACCCATGAGATTATTATTCTATTGAATATGACTATGAATATGATGGAGTATTAGTATATACCATTCAGTAATATATATTCTCCCCCTATAAGAAATTTCCACCTCATAATGATTGAATTATCCCCCCTTAATATTTCAACTTCCCCATTATAAAAACATATCCTAATTTAATAATTTAACCTCCATATAATTATTTCAACCATATGTGGATTTCTAAAACAATGGGGATGAACATGAAGTTCTATAATGTTTTGAAATTTAATGTAAAATCAAAATTTAAGTAACTAATCATCCACAAAAAATTATTATAGAATATATATATATAATCGTAATTAAATTGCTTTCAAAAAAATATATTTGAAAGATAAGACAATTATATATAAATACATTTCAAATGTTTTTACAAAACAAATACAAAAAGAGTTCAAAAGAGAAAATCTATTATTTCTTCATTAATGTATTAATAATGTTCATCTTATTTTCGAACTCATTTCTATCATTATCGAGCTTGCCAACATTACCTTTTGATTCTTTAAATTATTTTCTTTCTACGAATTATCTTTCATTTAATTATTTGATAAGATGAATATTTCATCACAATATCACATTTGGGTCATCTGTAGATCCATGTCTCAAATAATCATCTTTAGAATAATATATTCTTGATTATGATCATTGATGTAATACATGAATTCATCATATTACATCAACATATTTTTATTTCCTTTGGATGGATAATTGAAGAAATTAAAAAATTATACCATGATCTTATTCAATTCATCAAAATGACCATATTGATTTATAATATTATAATAATCATGATGATACCATTAACTATATGATTTCATGACTTTTTAGGATTTTGGGATCTTTCTTTAACGACAATGAATTCATCTTCAACCTGGACTACCTACTCAATTAGATTTTTTATCGATTCTGATTTATTATTCAAACTATCATAAATAGTCTAGAACAAAAATTAAATATTTATAAATATGAATATCTCCCTATAACATAGTAAAAACATGAACAATATAATAAATTCATTATTGTGATTTCATTATAGCTGAATCTGGTTGATCTTTCTCAATCCCTGGGGGATTATCCATCAAGTTCCCAAATCAAATTCCTTATCTTAAATTTTCCTAATAATTCAATTATATTTTTCAAAATACATTGACAATTTTTTATCATCTCATATTTCCATATTTTTATCACCAATAGTCTCTAATTTTTAATATTCTTATGTTTTTTAATTTTGACCATCTTCTTTTTTCATAGATGACGATTGAGATTCTTATTTTGATGTAGATTCTTCTTCTTAAAAACTACGATGTTTAGAATACTAATTATTATTGTAAGGTTTACTTGATGACGAAGAAGACAATGAATTTAATGAAATATTAGGAGATTCAGATTCAATATTAGAATTTTATTCTTCATTCTAATCATTTTATTCTATTTATTTATCCACTACTTCTTCTACTCGTGTTTCATATTCTTCGTATTATTCTTCCTCATTACTCATTATTATTTTTTAGAATATTTTGTGTGTCCAGAAACCATTTAATAAATTTATTTAATAATATCTTGTTGATTTTTTAGTAGTTCCCAATGAAATTATATAATCTAGTTCTAGTACCGATTATTTTTCGTGAACAATGGGTACTGATAACTCAATTATAAAATTTTCTATTCCATTATCTATGAAAAAAGAAAATTTAGTTGGTACAATAGTTGATTCTTCAAATAATAACCCCAAATTCAGTATTGTCTGATCAATTTGTGAATTTGGTAGAAAAAACATTTCAAACACCCATTCCACACCTTTCAAAATCTTCTGAAAATATATATATATTTTATTTTTCTTTACATAATTTGACCATAATGATTTTTATATCTTTTTATTCATTTGGGATGATTCTGAACATAGGATATCCACATATTTTCATAGCATTTTATTTCAACATTTCATAAAAAAATTCATCTGGAATATTCGTCTCTTTCTTTATTTTTTATGGGGTGATGTTTCTATATTTCCCATATTATTCATCATATCAACATCCTCGTACTATCGTGTTGGTTGGGCATCAAACGTAGCCCCATAAACCTTATTTAAAATCTCTTAATACATTATATAAAAAAATAAAATTCCTTATGTTCATCATATATTCATATATTAATGTTATTTTTTCTATCATCGAATATGATTTTTGGAAGCATTGAATATTATCATACAATTAAAAATTGTTGCTCTTATTAATAGTGTAAATATTATAATTCTAGATTTTATTGAGGTAATATTTAGGATTTTCATTGTGATATGATAAAAAATTCTATGATCCATCATCCTCATATTTAAAATATAGTCCATGTAGAAATAATATTATACCTTCAAGGTTTCTCTATCACATTTAATAGTAATGAGAAAACCTTGAATCTACAAAGCCACCACACCGATAGCCGATGTCAGTAGGGATAATTTTATTACATTTTTCATAGTAAAAAAATAATGAATCTTTAAATTTATTCTTATTAAACATACTGATATAGTTCATCAACTTCTACGAAGGATAATACAGTTAAATTTATTATAGTATTCCAACCATGTCCTAAAATTTCTTGTATAAAACTTCACAACTTTTCCAATATATCAAAAATTAAATTATTTATTTTCCATCATCATTCAAAGGTTGAATAGAAACTATGATTTCATAAACATTCTATATATAACACATATCAATGACTTTTCCAGTTTTTCTTCATAAACCATCTCCCATCCTTCAAAATAAATTATCTTCTTCATAGTTGAATAATACTTATTCTACATATATCACTATATGTCCCACTACCAAAACACATTCCACCTAGAAAAATCCAACATAGTTGCCATCAAATATGGAACTAAAACTGCTGAATTAGACCAAATAATGTTTTCTCAGATGGGGGAACTTGAACGAGTTAGCGAGAAAAAACACTAGAGAATGGATGTGGGACACTATGGTGGCCCACATTTATATATGATCTCAAGTAGACAATTTAAACACTATAATGTCACAAATGGTTGAGTTTAAATCCATTATATTCTAATTGATATAATTCATCTAAAAATATTAAAAATAATTTTGAACTCATGAGTATTTTGTAATGGATTTATGATATTGAGAATGAATATGATTAAAATAGATTTAAAAACATGAAAAAAATAATGTAACTAAAATTATATCAAAAAATGTTAATTGATGATGATAATTGAATGGTGTAAAAACATAAAATAATATTAGATAACCATTCAGAGTGAAGATTTTTATCAGTTTGAATAACCATTTCTTATTAGTTCATTTCAAATCAATAGATTATGATAGTTTTAGAAAAAAAATTCTAAATAACAATGTTTTAGAATAATAATTAATTACAATTGTTAATTAGGTAAACTATTTATGAGAATTTTATAATCCGAAAATTTTATTACATGATATGAGTTTGGACATTTTCCTAATATTTTAATAATATGTAAAGTCATTTTATAATTATGAATATGAAATTTTTATAATAAGGGTTTGGTTTATAAAACTATTATGTTAATGTTTTTTGAAAACCGAATTTTTTTAAAACTAAATTATTTTCTAAAACAAAATATTTAAATACCCCAAGTGAAAATGATAAATTAATTTATGGATATAGGTCAAAAAAACTATATATGAATGATTAAATTAACTTTATCATTCCAATATTTTGTGTATTATATTAAAAAATTTCGGAACTATGGGGGTTTTTAAATAAAATAGTTAGTTGGTATTTCATTTTCATTACTGGTAAATGAATATATCATTCGTGTGTGTGATGATGATTAAAATAGTGTCTAATATCCATATTAATTTAATGTGAGTGATGTGATGGGTATTAATATAATTCAATTGAACTTGTGATATTTCAAATTTTTTTATTTTTATTAAATGTTTTTCCATTTTATGTAATTTTTAGTTTTATCTACAACACTTGACCACAAAAAGTTTCAGCTACCAACTATTCAGATTCAGCAATTGAATGAACTATTGAGTGATGTTTCTTACAAAAAAATTAAACTAATATATATTGTATGAAACAATATGTTAACGATTTGATTTTCCTATGCATTATATAGCAACCAAATTCTTTATCTAAAATAATTGATCAGGAACATTCACATAAGAATAAAAAATTCTTAAATCAACAGTTCCATTAAGATAATAATAAATAAATTTTTTATGTTTTTAATGGGATTCTTGGGATTTTCGTGATATCTTATGCCTAAGAATACAAAAAAAATAATCTAGATGACTTGAAGTTATGTAATTTTATATTCATATCGTACCTCTAAGAGACATTTCATATAAAAATTTCAAATACTCATCATGATATAAAGTATATGAGCTACCAATGGGATTAATAATAGTTTTTGTATTTTAATATCAAAATTTCTTTTAAAGAATTTTTATATAAAAATAGTGAGATATCAATGTTTCATATAGTTTAATTGAAATTTGGAAACCAATAAAATATGATAAATCACCCATCATACTCGTTTCAAAATATGATTTTATAAGATCCTAGAAAGAATGTATTAGAAATTTTTTCTTTTTGATCTGAATATTATTTCATCGATATAAATGTATAAAATAATGATATTTATATTTATTTATTTTATAAATATAATTTGATCAACATCTCTCATTAAGAAACATTTTTGTAACAAAAATATAATTATTCTTTCATACAATTATTTAAGAGATTTTTTAGATAAATATAAATATTTGGTATGTCTAAAAAAATGATATTGGACCTTTAAATTTTATAAAAAATGTTTGTTATCAACATAAACATATTCAAAATCATGTCTAAAAAAAACAACACTTTAAATCCATTTAAATATATATGGAATTAAAGACAGTCCAAAATGCTAAAAGTATTCAAATAGATCAGATTTTTTTTATCGGAGTGTTGTTTTCATAGAAATATATTCCATCCTATTGATAATGACCCTTAGAAACATCTATGAGTTTTATTATAAAAAATGTTCCATTTTTATTACATTTGTTCTAAAAAACCCATTTTACACTATTTATAGTTGTTTCTATTGGATGTTCAATAGAATTACAGACTAATTTACATTCAAGTTTTTTAATATCAACATCTATTGTCCAAATGCTATCCTCAAAACCTAACGAATCATCAGGATTTTATGGATCTAGTTGTAATAATAATGCCAAATATTCTATTTAATATTTTTAAGGAACATCTAGTCCTCAATTGTTGATCTACATCACCAATGTTACTTTGAGAAGGACGATTCATATATAACAACCGAATTATTGGGTTTCTAAATGTATTTTCTCCAACAATGGATAGAAAATATTCTACAGTAAAAACTTAAATATCTATTTTTTAATTCAATTCCTTATGATAATAATTTTATAACAACCGATGAAAATATGGATCAGAAATTACATTTAATGATTTATGTTGAGGATGTTTAAAAAGAAAATGGTTTTTTTCATCAATATTAACATGCACTAGTTCCTCAATAGTACATGATTTTTTTTAAAACCTTATAAGATAATGATGTAGTGGAATAAAATAAAAGTAGTTTTTTAATAATATATTTGGTAAAAATTAATTTATGTTATATTTTTTCAAAGATGATACTTCGGAACTACAAACACTAAGTATGAAAATTTTTGTTTTTTTTCTTATCCACAATTCATAAAAAAATAACTAATAAAAGGTATTATTAAAAATATTTTTATAGTATAAAATTCAGTACTAACATCATTGTCCCAAAAAAATATTAGAAACTATGTATTCACTCAAAATGGTTCTAATTATTTCCTAAATAATTATATTTATTCTTTAAACACCACAATTATTTGGGGGTTCATTGTGATAAAAGGTATTTTTCAATAAATTTATTAATAAAAAAAGAATCATAATCATAATTTAATAAATCTCCACTATGATCATTTTGACTATTTATCATGGAAGTATTTTTCAAATTCATCACAATGGATTAAATAGTTTTAAAATAACAAAAGGTTAAAAATATATTTTTTTAGAAAATAAACCCATGTATATCTAGTGTAGTTATTAATTTAGACATATAAATTGTACTTACAATAAATATTTTAAAATTTTTTCAGACCAAATATGTCCATTTGAACTAAATATAATGATTCAGATGGTGAGATATCACTATTAGATTTAAAACATAACTTATGTTGTTTACCATATTTACTAGTGTCACATACATTGGAAGAATAAATCCTATATTCAAGTAGATCATTAACACATACATTCTTAGTAAAATATGATAATTTTATAAAGTTACAATGACTTAATATTCTAATCCACATCCTATATTGATGTTCTATTTCACTACGTTATGGTAGTCCTTGGAACATATGACTTCTATGTTAGGTGTATAAACATTCTAATATTGAATGTTGCAAGAATAAATTCATCATTGGATATATGTACTACACATTTATCATTCCTAATTATCACAATGTTACCTTTATCACATAGATATATTATTATTATAAGGTTGTGTTTTATACCTACAATAAATGAATCATTTAAAATAAGTGTGTTTTCAAGAAGAAAAGTGTTACAAGTACTAAGAATATGTCTTTTAGATTTATCTCTAAAATTATCATTTCCAACTTTCATTTTGATAATTTTATTTAAGAATTATTTATTTATTGTCATGTTCCTAGACCACCCACTATCTATGTTCTATACATACATGTTGTTGGTACTACCATTGTTATTCCGAAAACACGAATACTAGACTTTCAGAACCCAAACTTTCTTTTGTCTGGAGTTTCCATGAAAATATATTAGTAGTCCATATTTTTTTAAAATATATGGTTTATAAAAACCATGATATTTCATTTTTTTTAGGAAAAGTTATTCTTATACATCCCACCACACAGGACCATTGATAAAAAAGTTCACTATTTGGAATAAATATATTATTTCTAAAAATAGTATTTTTATATGTATAACCCATTCCATATTATTATCCATGAATCATGGTTTTATATACATTTTTGCAAAATTTTATATACCCGTGGTAATGTTTGATAAATGTTTTCTCAATTTTTTTTTTCATATTTGAGTTTTAAAACTAAATTTTTATCATCACTATTACTATTTATAAAACTATGATTTATTTATAAAACATATTTTTGAGAAACAAACTCATCATAATATTATGAAATAGTTTTTTATTCATAATTTGTTTTAACAAGATATTTTAAATGATCTGATTTTTCATTTGTTAAAATATTGATTCTTGAATCAGCCATAGAAAGTTTAGTTTTATAATATTCAATTTTTTTAAAATTTTACAATTCTCATTTTCTCATTATTTTGAAATATGTTAAATAGAATCATAAAAAGGAAGATAATTATCTTCTGCTAAGGATGATTCTTCATCTGATTAAGTAGAAATGTTATCATCGTGATTTTTAGAATATAAATACATATTTTTATATTGTAATCTCTTCATACTATATCTATTTAAAATTTATTATCATTGGGTACATTATGAAAAAAGAATATATTCCTCCATATAGAAAATTCATTATCAGATGAATGTTCAAAAGAATCACCTCTTCTGGAACTCCATTTTTCATTAGATTTCAGGAAATTATTTCTTATATATTTTTAATACTTTTTTACATTTACTGTGATTTTTTTATTTTTTCTCTTTCCTCCTCAAATTTATACAATAATGAAAATTTATTCATTCTTTCTTGATTTCTATGTAACTGAATTAATCTTATATAAATAATCTATCAAAAGGTCCTTTTGTATCAGTATTGGATCTATTTGTTTTGGACTATCCTTTTCATCGTTCATGATATATTAGATAAATATTTTATAATTTTTTTTGAATTTATAGCATCACATTGAAGAATAAATTTCTAATATCTATATGATTTAACAACTTTCTAATGTGCTATCACATTTTAAGGAATACATTTCATAGAAAAATAAAACCACAATTTGTCTTCATATCGTTCTCATCATCTATCAATTTTCTAGATTCATAATTCATAATGAATATAATAAAACCTTCCAAACTACTATTATGAAGCATTATTGTCTCATAAATGCCAATTAGTGTATATTCAGACTCACTGTTTATAATATCTATAAAATTTTACACTAGAATATCATCATCAAGTCCTTTTTTACTATTATATTGTATGATAGTATTGATTTTCATAAAACTATCATGAATCTTTGAAACTAATTATCTTGGGATTAAATAAAAGTCCCAATAGTGTTTTCTAAGCATAGCCATCCTGGTCTCAACAACATTAGAAGTTACAAAATGATTTATTTTATGATTTTTTCATAATACTATTTCCGTATTGTCATGAAGATATCTGAAATTAAATGATTATTTTCATGGGATAAAACAATGTATTCATTACTATATTTAATTAAATGATACTATTGTTTTTATTAACTATTAAAATTAATAACATCCTTATCATAAATATTGTAGTCTATTATAATAATAACAACATTATCAATCTGATGTTGATAACATAATTATTTATGCTATCTACCAAGTACTCATAGCCAGTAATGTTAAAGAGAGGTGTTTTGTTTGGATTTAGACTTACAATAAAAAAAAGTTAGACATTAAATATAATTAATATAAATTATATTACAAAAATACATTTTATTGTAAAAAATATTACAAAAAAAAATTTTATAAAAAATTCTCAACACTTTAAATAGTAATGAAGGTAAAAAATCAACCATCAATATAAGTAGAATAAATCTCATATAATACCAAATATATATAGTATGAATGAGAATATATTAATATTATTACTAGAGGGGTTGAATTGTAGTTTAAAAAATATTTCAAAATAATTAATCTAAATAATATATTCCTCTTTAAGCAGGGTTATAAAACTCAGACTAAGACTGATTAAAATGTTACCGATTCAGAACTCGGAACATTTTGATTATATCGAAGTAAATATCATATTTACTATGAATATGGTTTATCAATATATGTATTTCCATGACCAAACCACGATCAACCACAAACTAGTCACCATACATGGCGCAAAGGGTATTACCAATCCCCATTGGTTGAAAACTACTGCCATTCATTCAAATAAAAGAAATTGGGAATAATCTGGCCTATAAAATATGCATATGATCAATTGTAAACTGATAAATAAAAAATATAAACACAAACAATAAAAATAAAATAAAACTACACATACCTCCCTGTGACCATATGGGCAATACTCACCAATAAACCAATATATCCCCACAACGACTGAAACCGAGTGGGATGTATCAACCAAGATAAAAACCAAAATGAACCTATAAGTGTTATTATTAAAATATAAGAGGCAAGTCAAAAAATTATATTCTGAATACATTTAAATTAAATTAATGATCCATCAATTAAATAATTGAGATAAAATATGTATACATAGGTTTTCACATATTTTCATTAAATCAAATCACAATCCATTTCCCATTTTATTCTAAACTAGATTTATTTAATAGAATGAATCATTAACATATTAATAAATTAATTATAGAGAAGAATAATGTGTAAAATATTTTCAAAAATAATTCCAATAGTAAATTGAAAACCAATTTTTCACTTCTATAAAAGAGATACACCATACATGGAATCAAATAAAATGATCTTACCTAGGAAATCGAAAATAGAAATAAACTGTAACCAACCAAACAACGCACCTCAATAATCATCAAAACACAGATAAGGGCTGAAGTATATGATAGGACCTAAGAGCCATTTGGATAATCTAGAAAATGCATACATCTTACTTATCCCAAATGAATGTCTAACCGGATGACATCAACTTAACCACACGATCGATTAATCCCTACCAAGTATGACCGAGGGGAATTATCCCAAAGGGATGAAAGCTTATTTCTAAAGGCTAGTTTCTAAAGTTAACACCTCATATATTACATCATCAATTTTCCAAAAATTCACTACATATTCCAGATTAACATCTCATGAATAATGTGTGGTTGAAACAATCATTGATAAACAATTAATCCATCACATATACATTCTTCACACAAAAATAAATATACCCAAAAATACCACCAGAATCACTCTAATTTACAATATCTCACCACTAAAAAATTCAATCACTAGGTAGTCTTTCATCGTGGATCTTCAACAACATTCAAAATAACAACGGAAAGAGAATTATACTAGGATATTTTTCCAGAAAATCAATTTTTGAAGTTGTGATTAATTGGACTCAATTGATGTTAAGATGGAAAAAAATTTATTAGTGAACCAAACATACATTACTATAAAATTTAGTAATTTACATTCACATATAATCTATCACCTCCATAAAAAATTTAAATACAATTAGAAACCCCATTAATGAAACCATTTTTTCCAAGAACCATCCCCACTGTATGAAAAAGAGGAAAACACTCCATTTATAATTTCCCATCCTTTTAGAAAACCCAAAACATAATTTTAGAAAAAGAAACCATTGCCAAAAAAACCATTTAGGGATCCAATTACGCAACCTAGATACTTTTTTAAACAAAAAACATTTTTTTAAACCATGAACCACATAAACAAGCCAACCCTGATAATATTAAAATAATTAGTCTCTAAAGTAAAATATGAAAATTTCATGCAGTTCTATACTAATTTCACATCAAAAAATTTCTATTAAATTAATAAAAAAATATTTATCCTTAGATAGAGTAGTGAAAATAAAACAATTAATGTTTCTTAAAATTGAATGTCAATTGAAAAGGGAAAAATACCTAAAACAAGATTCGTATTAATGAACACCACTCATATTCTCTTTCTTATAGCACTCATATGCTTATTAACTTATATTTAAGGAAACCTAGACCTTATGTACATATTTTCATAGCCAAATTTGTACAATATGATTCTTAGATATGTTATTACATGTGCATATATCCATTTACCACACAAACGTATACATTTTTTATATATATACATAAGAAAATCCTTCCCAAATATATATTCGTACATTCATGTGTGAATATATATATATATATATATAGGTGGAACATACATATATATATATTCCTACCAAGCCATATACATGGATGTCTCTTTTGGAAATGGAATGGTAAAACCACCAATTATTAGTCCAAAACACTGATGAAATTCACCATAAACTCAAATACTGCAAAACAAAATAATTATAGTATTAAAAAGTGATGTAACAAAAATAAATTACCCAAAATAAATGTGAAACCCAATTCCATAATCACTGACAACATGAAAAACCCTCAACAAGGACAATAATACCTATTCATCATGAAGCAATAATAAAACAAAAATATAAATTTAGTATTCGATCAAGGTGAATGTACAACAATGAAGAGAGGGAAAAAAAGAAATAGTGGAAAAATTAGAGATAGGAGACCAACCATAGGGAAAAATACAACAAAATTGGAGGAGGATCCATCACTATAGAAAGTATTATGTGGTAGTTGTGGCACACGAGGGGAAGGGATGTGTCATATGGGGGGTTGCATTAGGGAGGGAATGGGAGGGGGAGAGAAGTGTTGTGTGGTGTGTGGATAGGGGTATGTGGGTACCCTTTTGGGATTTAGTTAAATTAAAACATAATAATAATAATAATAATATAATTATTATAATTCGTAATAAAATTATTTTATTTTTTTTATTTTATTTGAATATAATATTTTTTTTAACACTAGGAAGCTCACATGGTTTGGTACCATATCTACTAGACTATAAACTAATCATGGGAAACCTACTATAATTAAGGTAACATCTTTTTGGCTAGCCTCAAGGTCTGAGAAACATTATGACAACCATATAACTCAGGTTTATCATTTTATATAATGTGTTTACACAATCTTTCAAGGTTTCCACTAACTATGTGCAAGCTATGATCCACCAAGAGAATATCACATGGTCAATATTGGACCTTGCATGGATTGGTTTAAATCCTTTTCTAAACACACTTCAGTCCAAAAAAATTCCATATACTTTGGAACTCAAAAATATTCATCCATTTCATGACCCAAAACTCATCCAAAATATCAAATATCCTAGAAAGAATAAAAATAATGAGAATCCATAGTCATGGAATGATTATTATACCCATCACAAAAATATGTTTCCCCCAAAATGTCACTCACCGTGATGATTATTTAATCTAGAACTCATAACTACATGACGGAAAATGAAACTAATAACATCGATACAACATTTTAACTCCACATTTCACACCTAACTAGTTAAAGATAGATGCATAATAAAAGATATTTTGGGAAAACATGGAGGCTTCTCCACAAGATAAGAACCAAACATGCATATCCAAAATTGAATCGCCCAGAAAAAAAAAACATAAACTACCTACATGAACTAAAACTTGAATGTCCAGCACAGACCATAAAATCCAACACAGACTAATCCCCACCACATGGGGTCTTGACTAAAACCCCAAAATGAGTATCAAACCCTACCAAGATTCAACATATCATAAAAAAAACAAATTATATCTAAATCATACACAAACCATATCTAATCCAATCCATAATGAGACCACCATTCAAGGATATACATCCAAATGTCAAAATAAAGTAATTATAAGGAATGGAGACCATAAATCATTTTCAAAACATTGTGGAAGCTTTCATAAAAATATATGGCTTTAATAAGAAAAAAACTCCTATATTCCTTTTAAAATTAAAAGGAACCTTAAAAAATTAATTAAACTAAAAAAAATTATCTTAAATTATCTCTATTCCAACAATATATTCAAAATTTGCACCAAGGCCCTCCACTCATAGACAATTACTGACTAAATAAAAGGAATAAAATAAGTACAAAAATTTGGATCCATTGTGTATTGATGCATCTACTTCCATGAAGGTAAGAGATAATGATATTCAACTAAAACCTATTCCATTAGTAGTTCATACCATATAACCCCATCAGATGACCCAAGAAACCACCCCAAACATAACATTTTTTATGCCACTATGCACAAGTGATTCGAGTATTTTTAAGATAATGAAGGTGGGAGAACAACCAATTAGTATCATGTATCATATAATGTTATTACTATTTTTATCTCCACCAGTCAATTTAGAGTCATGGTAGAGTCATCAATGGAAATAATTATAGAAAAACATATTCATAATTTCCTGAAAACCCTAACCACCGCATTATTGAAAAGATCAACCCACTAAAAGAAGGCCAATAACACTTAAAAAAACAATAATTCACCAAAACATAGAGAATGAAATCCTAGATTCCATCATTTCACACATTCCCTGGACATTTCTGGGGGAATACTAAAAAAATCACAAATAAAAATAAAAAAATCATAAAAAATTTAAACACTTGAATAACAAACAAAAACCAATCCTGAAATTAAAATTCTAACCCCACATTCAGAATTACAAAACCATGATTCCAAAAAACAGGATTCCAAAAAAATAGAAAACTCCAAAAACCTACTTACTCACTTTAGAAAACATTAAAATCACAATTTTTTGGCAGAAAAAAGTACTGAAATATCCACCATTGGTTTTCCAAGAAGTGTCACACATGCACACACACACAGATATATATATATATATATATATATATATCATTATTATAGGCCATGCACTCATACACATATACCACTAATTATTCACCTTCCACATGTGTATATCCATATATATTATCATTCATATAAACACCATGGGTCTATTCAAATAATAACTAATTTCCAAAACAGAATATTTGAAATTAATAACAATTTCATAACCAATATGAAGAAGCCCCTTATTATTAAATTAATATATTTATAAATTTTGAGTTAGATTTTATTTCCCATTTATTAATGTATATCCAAAATCTCAAAATGATTTCAAACATAACTACTACTATTCCCTTTGAAACCACACATTTGTTAAAAGAAAAATATTTCATTAAGAAAAAAATTCATATACCATTTTTACACCCCAAAAACATTATTCCATTTTTAGACTCATTTTCCAAAAACCCCATTTTCATTATTTTAATCTTTTTACACAAAAAACAATTATTACCAATCTTAACTCACATTAGAGATTCAATGGAAAAGTATCTAGTGGATATGTCTATTCCAGCAACATGGCTTAGTAGACCATGCTCCAAGAAGGAATCAACCCTGTGAAGAATCTAAAACTGTTCACTCAGGTTACACATATGTTTTTACATTAATAAATGTTGTTGTATAGCACTTTCTCACTGCCATTTTCAATCCCTATCCACACAGACAAAACTAGAGACTCAAATCCTATACTAGAACAGGAAACATAAACCTTTAGTGGAGAAATTTTCCATATTTTCCATCCCTTACCTACCTATCAAGTTTGAAATGTACCAATATCTACAATACCTAACACCCCTAATTACAAGGGCTTCCTATGATACCATTTTGTTACAAAACCAACCTGGTTCAACCCTGAATGAGTCACCGGAGTCATCCTACAACTAAGCATGAATGGTGTTCTTAATCCCCAGGGGCTGGAAATTAGTGTTGGACATAAAAATAAATCAATTTAGAATTACATAAACCATAAAAGGATGACAAAAAATAATAAAATAAAAAAAATGATAAATTATTGAAAATAAATTTAAATAAAAATTTACATAAATCAATTTCACCATGCAGGTCAATCCCAACTACCAGTCTAATGTCCCCCAAGATGACTAAAACCGAGGAGGGAGTAGAACCCAAGATAATAAAAAAATGAAACTATAGTGATGAGTATTAATACTTATTAGTCATTCAAAAAAATTCTACTTCCAATGAATTAACATGAAATAAAATTTTCATCAAATTTATGTTTGAAATACAATATATGATCATAGTTTATTCACATATTTCATTTAAAAAAAATAATGGATAATTTAAATATATATTTGAAATTTATTTATATTAAAAGTGGTATGTTTATAAGTTTTAATATAAGTGGGATAGAGAAGGAAATGTTGTAAAATTTTCAAAATTGTTTCCACAAAGATTTGAAAACCATTTTATCGCTATTTTTAAAGAGATACAATATATAAAGAGGAAATAATTTATTATAGTCGTGAAATGGAAAATATAAAGGAAGAATATACATCTAAAAAGGCACTTAATTTATCGACCACATACAACTATGTTTTTATGTACATGGGAGAACCTATGAGAATAGTTGATAATCTAGAAAATACATACATTTGACTCGTTCTGAAGGAATTATTGCCCGATAAAATCAAGTCACCCACATGCTTGATCACACCATACCTAGTTTAATCAAGGAGAAATATCTCAAAGCGAAGACAGTTCGTTGATAAGGACTACTAAATAGATAGATAACCTATGATAATTTAGAAACCATTCACTGAAAATATACTATCTTTTCAAATTATCCATGTTTTGACTAATGTGTGTGTGTCTGTGTGTGTGTGTGGGGTGGGGGGTTAACCCACCAATTCCAAATAAGAAATCCATTACATATGCATTCATCACACACATGAATGTAGCACCACATCCCCCCCCCCCCCCCCCGAATCACCCGAAGGACCAATCATATTTCATTAATCTATTTGATCATAATTGAGTATCTCGTTGGGGATGTTCGTCAATGTTAAACAGAACCAAGTAAATAAAATTTTTGAAGGATAGATATCTTGATACACACTTATCATAAAAGTTCAAAATCTGCATCACAAGAACATCACATACCACACCTTAAATCGAAGACCCATACATATAGATCATTCAAAATTGATAATCCTTAACAAATTATAATCCAACACATCATTCATAAATTCCCAATCCGTCGAATATCCACATGTAATAATCCACCTTCATTTATAGAACCACACCCTTCATTTCAATATGGTGACAACACAACATTTACATTTTTACAACTATTTATAAAACCCAAACCATCATTTCAAAAACCAAAAGAAAATTACTAGAAAATTCATTTAAGGGTGTATTTACAAAATCATGATACATTTATTAACCAAAACAATTTTTGAAATCCATAAACAACTTAGAAAGTCTAACATGGAAATATTGAAAACACATAGCGCAACAAATAAAATAAAACATTTTCATGCATATCCATACTCATTTCAAATCATAAAATATTTCAAAACATCATGTATCACTATTTAACAATAAAACATTTTGTAAAAAGAATAAAATTATTGATTGTTAAATTTAAAGGGTACATGAAATGGGAACCCTACCTTAAATTTTTCATTTTTTATTAAGGCCACTATAATTTACGTTCGTCTTGCATTTATATGCACATTCACTTTTATGAACAGATAGATAATCCCTATGTGCATATTTTCATGGCCATATATGTATATGGGGATCCTTAAATATAAACTTATATGTGAATATGACCCTTTACCTCACAAATGTATTAATTTTATATATAAACATAAGTACACCTAGCCCAAATAAATATATTCATACAACCATATGTGTATATATATATAATGGGAGAACGTACATACATATATTTGTACCTATGAGTTCGCATGCAAGTCCATTTTGTCCACGGCAATGAAAAACCAATGATGTGAGGTCCAACACACATAATAGAATCATTAGAAACTCAAATACACAAAAAAACTGAACACTAATTTAACTAATAAATTGAACCAAAACCCTTACCAAAAATCAAGGATTTTTTTTACTTTTTACAAGAATGGAAAGAACAATGCTCAACAAGGCTAATGAACTCTACTCATCATGACAAAACAAGGAAAATAACCAAAATCGATTTAGGTTATTACTATGGTCTGTGCACCACAAGATAGATATAAAATATTTATAAAATAAGAATAAGAAAAGATAAGAGACATATAGAGAGACCACATAACTAAATGAGAGGAGGAATAGTCATTATTGGAAGGACATGAATTGGCGGCAGTGGGCGGTGTAAGGGGACTTTGTCTGATAGGGGTCATGCGAGATTGTAGAAGGGAAGGGGATGGGGGGATTCATGTGAATTTTGGTGAGGGGAACCACTTTTTAAATTATTAAAACATAAACCTAATAATAATAATAATAATAATCATTTTAATAAATATAATAATCATATTAATAACAATTATAATATTAATGTTATTATTATTATAACATTTTCTTTAAATTTTCTCTAAATTTTATTCATAATTTTTTTTAACAGTACACATGCACATGGTTTCACCACACGGTCTTCCAAACTGTGTGCCAACCATTCACAACCTATGAGGAATAAGAGTATCTCGCATGGGATGAACGCATAATTTGAGGAATCATGTGCTAACCAGGAAACCCATATCTATCATTTGACATGCCGATTTTTTATTCATGTCACACAGTATCCTATAACCATGAACAATATGTGCTCTATCAATATATTATTGAACGATCACTATTGGGACTCACGTGGTTTGTGAAAAACAATTCTCAAACCGTTTATAGATCCAAAACCAAACTATCACTCTAAAACTCAAATATTTAATTGGGAATATGAATTAAACCTCATACAAAATATCCATCATCATGAAATGATAATAATAAATTGAATAAATATATGGTGTTTGAAATTTATATTGTAATTAATGGTAATAAGTTAAAAAAAATATTATATAAAGATTAATATGATGAGTAACTTTCAATGGTATGCATCAGAAGAGAAAACTTGTATAACTATGTAATTAAATAACTATGTAAAAGAACGAATGAATTAAAATTTATATTAATAAGATTTCACTTTTCACCATTAGAGTGAGTAATTAAATAACACTAACAAATGGTATCCACTATTTTATACTTATAGTAATGTTTGTCTTTCATTGTCATGAAATCCATAGATACGATAATCAGATTTTATCAATCTTCATATCCCTTGAAGCACTTGATTCAATGATAGGTTTTGATTTGTCTGTCTATCCCTATAAGTACTTGATCTAAATGTTCTTATTTAATGTCTTCCTATCCTTGAAATACCACAATCATGACAATTATAGGAAATATATTACATAAAATTTTTTAAGGAAACAACTTCACAAGGATTCTTCATGAATAAATACATCTAATGTAATAAAATGACTAAGAATAATTTCTTCACATTATGTATACTTAAAAATTGAGATAAAATGTAATAAACCAGTTCTAGACTCCATAAATGAATTATCTTTCACATGAAATCATCCAATGCATATATTTTTATTTTTTTATGTAATGAATTTTGATAGGTAACACTTAACAGATCACTTTTAACTGAATGCTTGGTGTCATATTGATTGAAACTATTATACTGTTAATGTTATTTCTCATATTTGATTTAATTTTATATAATTTTATTAGAAATGTAATCAGTCTAATGGAACTTCTCAACAATTTAATTATGATAATATTTTTAACTATCAGTCTGATTATATTAGTACCTGTAAGAGTTAGATTGTCAATAATTTTTTCAGTATGATATACATAACTGAATTCTAACTTCTCGTATGATAATGGTGAGTCCTATTTTAATGTTCAAACTCATTTTGAAAATCAAAATGAATTATAGTATATTCATATTCATAATACATTATAACGTTTTCTCTGTATTGGGAATGATTTTATTTTTTACAAAAAAACATAGTAGTTTAATTATTATATAAAAAGTTAGTAAACATGTTTTAAGAATTTGTTTCATACATCCATTCCTTAATGATTAAAAAATTAAAAAATTAAGAATCCTAACATAACATATAAATATTTGTTTTATAAATCAGTATATTGGTAAATTTTCTCAAATACCTTATTGTGTATTCATAATTCAAATGGTAATCATGTTAACATAAAATGTATTTCCTAATATTATAACTAAACATCACATGATATCAGTTCGGACCCCCTAACATTAGTGACCTAGATATGGTATTTATGACATTGACATATTATACAGTGGGTATTATCATACATAGTTGATTAATTTATCTATATTTGAATAGGGGAACACAGTTGATTATTTTTATATTTATTAAATATAAAAATTAATAATAATAAATATTCTTGTATCCATTTATGTAATTCAATAAATCATTCTTTATATATTGTGTAAAGGGAAAAAATAAATTATTAGCTCAAATTCACAATAAGGTGTATGTAGAACAAAATCAATCATTAGTAAATAATGAATAATAAATTTTTACAAGTGGATAATCAATAAAAATACTATTAAATCTTTAATTTTAGCTCAATGAACATATGTGGATAATATTAACATAGAAATCACATGGATAATGGAAAAAAGTATCAAAAAATGAAAAAATAGTCAATAATAAAATTTAAACAAAGGACTCATTGATGCTTTCATGAATCGTACTATAATGGCCCCTTAAAAAATCATCATTCATATTAATGGGAATGGGTAAAGAAGCTAAATATCTAATATGGTATTTGTACTCTTTTTTGTTAGGAGACGAATCAATGCATCATTGAAATATATATAATCAGTCCCAACCAATCAAATACATTTCCTTTTCATTCCACATAATTTTATAGATCAATATAATGAATTATAAAAATTATTTATAAGTAAAATATTAAATATATTGAATCGTGACTATATAATATCTATATTTCTACTATTAATTAAAAGAATATACTTATTAATATTCCTTCAACATATACGATATACAGAAATGGTATAAGGTTAAAACATCATAAAAATAATATAAATGATTATTAATTCATCCATGATATTAAATATACATACATGAAAAATAAAAATATTGTAAAAATAATAATGTAGAGGGTTAGAAAACATAATTGAATGAAAGTAAATTATCTCCTAAAGAGGTTAATTCATTATTAATAAAGGATTAAAGAGGTTAATAGATTTATAATAAATATATTTCTAGTACCAAAAATCCTTTATAAAATAATATAGAATCAATATGTTAAAAATTATTTTCTAGTAGTTTTTTGTATGATTGGAAATAAAATCACTTTACAAAAAAAACATTCCTTTAATGATTTGGTACAATTTCCATTTGAGATATTTTCAAATAAAAATTCCCAATATAATGATAAAAATAATTTCATTTACAATAAAAATGTCAAATTTTGAAGTATCCATTTAATAAAATAATACTCATTACAATAGTAAAATATGATCAAACCATATGTGCTAAAAGAGAACATCCATTTCACATTTTTGTAAAAAAGTCAAAAATAACACATTTTGAAAAACCAAGAAGATTACTATAAAAAACCTTGTAACCAATGTAAAATATTATTAAATATAACTCAAAATAATCAATAAAAAAAATAATAACATTCATGACACATATTTATCAAACATGACGTGGATGAAAACGTGTTATAAGAAAAACACTAAAACATGGATATAATATAAGAATATTACTTACATGAAAATTTATCACTAATTCATGATACAGTTAAAGAATAAATGGAATATAAACATGTAAACCCAAATATAAAAATTAGAGAATAAAAATATTTATGTTTAAAAATTTAGTTAAATATAAATTCCCCAAAGGAAATATATACCTGAATAATCCTGAAATACTATGCAATTGTAAAATAAATCAATTACCTTAGATATATCATTTTTTATATGTGTTTCAAATTTCAATATAATGAATTTATATTAAATAATGAAATTATATATATATTATTTAAACATTATTAACCTTTTTACGGGACCTTTGTAATCATTTTAAATCATAGTATATAATAGTTCTATCTTACATCCACAACATTTTGGTTGATTAGTTAATTTCTATAAAAATATTTTTGTTTATATTTCCACGTGTGTAAAGTTTCATTAAATTGATCCATATAATTATAAATTTTTTTAATATGTTTTTTATAATTTTTTTTATTAATATATAATTGTATAATCATCCTTGAAAGGCTATAGTAGATAAATTAATCACATCACATCTTCAAGGTGGTAGTACACATGTACCCTAGAATGGAATTATTATTTACCAAAAGATGGAAGGATATGATGGTATATAACATATTATATTTCAATACTTATAATTATATAATAAATAGAATATAAAATTCCTCAATTCTATAATTATAACCATCAAATTTAAATAGTGATGAAAAATGAATTACATCATTGAAGGGATATAGTAAGTCAGACGTATTAATGAGTGTTGATTTAATTATACATATGATTGATATGAAGTTGGAAAAAATGGTGGCATAATAAAAATTAATTATAAGTACATTTTTGATACTGTAGTATTTGTTTTATTAGGGAAACAATATATTTATATGATGTATATAAATGAAATGAAAATTTGGAACTATGTAATATTATTACCTCTTCATTGAGATGCCTCTTTTTTTAAACACCTTAAGCCTTGTTATGATGAGTTTAGTATAATACAGTGAGTTAAATAATAAATGTAATTATCAAAGATATTTTTTCTATTATTTAATTTCTATGATTGAGGGATCAATGTTTGTGAATATGGGAGAATAATCAGTTCAATTTTATATCTGAGGGTAGGTACACACATGAAATTACATAATTGATAAGTATAATATAAAGTAATTTTATTATTTAAGTTGCTAAATATATCCATATATTCATATAGTACAATATAAGATAATGTAAATATAACCAATGTGTTTTAATAATGTCTAATGTTTTATCTTTTAGACCTAACGATTTATTTTTAATTTTTTAAACCATTTTAAAAGTAACAATGTTGATAATTGTTAATGAAGGATATTTAATATTACAAAAAAAAATTATGTTAACATTATTAACTAATATTAATTATGAAAATTAATAATATTTAATATTTTTTAGATAATTTAAGACATATAATTATTGCAAATTTGATTTAATACTGTTTTAAAATGTAATAAAAATCATTTTTATAAAAATGATTATTCTAAGAAATTTTATTAAAGAATAGTACTGTATATTATTAATTAAAATTTAATTAATTAGATTATGTAATATAATATAAGATGTATTTTTATTCAAAATTAATCCAAAATAACAAGTAAACCAATAAAGTGTTAATTTAATGAAGAGAAATTAATGTAATTTTTATTTGATCAGAAACATTACATAGATTTATTAATTTTATCACAACCTTTTATAAGTTATAAAATAAATTTTTATATAAATTATATAACATATTAAATATATAATTATTATTCACAAATATTCCTTAAACATTCATGGTATTGTTATATCATTATAATTTCATAAAAATATAATTATTGTTTTTTGAAAAGTAATTATAGTTTTTATCCAACAAAAAATAAATTATTTCTGGAAAATATTATATTTTATTATTATGATAATTTTCCTAATTATGAATTAAAAAATATACATTACTTATAAAAAATAAAAATATAATAATTTGGAATTAATTTTATAATTATATTTTAATATAGAAATGGGCATTATATTGTAATTTCTTAAAACGAAATGCTGAAAGTTATAGTTGAATAACAGATGTCACATTTCCAATCATTCACTTCTTCATATTTATTTTTATTCCATTATCATCATGATACTACTTCTCCATAATTACATATATTATGGTTTATTATTTCTTTATAAAAATAATGATATTTCTATATGCATAACAATTACCAAATAGAAATTTTCAAAATCCATAAATATGGGATCATTGTTAAAAACCATAATTTATAGAACACCAAGGTCCCTCTTACACAATGCTTCAACCACATTATTTTTCATCCCATATTGGTATTTTACCTATAAATCATTATATTTAGGAATTCTAACAATATTATTTTAATCCTGATTCGTTATTTCTGAAAAAATATGGACTTAATTTTTTTTTTGGCCTTGATATATGTCACATATTTTCCCATATCGATAATTTTAATGTATCTTAAAAAAATATTGTAATTTCAATATAAATATCATTACTTGAATATTTTTTTTCAATGATCTTCAATTTCAGATATGTATAAGAAAAAAATAATACATTTTATATAAGGAGACAACTTAGTACCTTCCTAAATTCATAAATATATATTAATAACATTTCCATTATTTATGGTAATGTTAAAACCTATGAATTAACAAATATTTTCATTATCTATTATAAAAAAATTTCAAATTACTTTGAACATCTAAATTTAACCCCTTTAGATGTCGATATTCTTAATGATTTATCCAACCAAGGAATAATTTTACAAACCCACTAATAGTGACCTAAAAAATAATTAAACTATGTATCTAAATAATATTAATATACATGATCCATTATTTTACTGTATTTTCAATGAATAATGAACTAATATTCAATCCCTGGAGACAATATCATAATGAAAATAAAATCATTGAATCCAAAATTCACATTTTATTACTTTTTCATTTGATTCATTTTCAATAAGAGTGTCAATAATGAAAAATATTACTCTTAAATTCATCATAGATATTATTGTGTCCCAAGATCATTACTAAATAAAAAATGAAACGAAACATGAAAATCCTTCAATACTGTATTCACTACAAACATAAAAACATATGATTCGTTAGTTAATCCCAATATAATTACTATTAATTATTAGTGTTTATAACTCATATTAAATTTTATATTTGGAATATCTACCATATTTAATTATAGTTGATGATATTGAAAATGAATAGTATTCTTCAATGAATACTGACCTCCCTGAAATTGAAATAATTCGTCATCAATTAAGGGTTGATGATACATTTTGATGATACTAATATAATTGATATTCCTATTAACGATGCCTATCATCCTTGACCACTCTATCATCATAATTATTATAATATGATATCATTATGGTTACACCTTAGGGAATTAAAAATTGATTATAATCTAGAAACTCTAGTTTTTTATCAGGTACACTAAAAAAACTATGTTTATTATATATGGATTGTTATATATAGTTCTTAATTAGTATTTTGATTTACATAAAAATCAACATCATGATCAATTGGATGTATACATTGTATTGGCCAAAATATCACTTCTACATTACATTTTGTGAATTTCTTATTTGTGGGGTTTTAGGGAATCGAGGTTACTCATTTCATCACTTTACAAAATTTCTAAATATTCAATGTTTTTCAATGTTCCCTTACCATAGTTGTGACTCAATGGGGGTCTCTTGGATTCTGGGAATTGATGGTGGTGGCTCGTTGGTGGTGTCTCACTGGTGGTCTCTTTCTAGTGGTGGATCACCATCATTCAATTGACCAACGATGCCTTGTCAAAAGATGTCATTCTATCCGGTGATTCACTAAAAGTGGATTTAATTTCTTCTAGATGTCTCTTGACCAAATGTAGACTCACGAGTAGTGACTCTTCGAGCGGTGACTCACGAGAAGTGACTCACCGAGTGGTGACTCACTAAGCTGAGACATGTAAATCGGAAACTCTCCAAACATTAAATCACCAAACAATTACATGTGAGTGCTATCTTACCGAATGAAGACTCGTTATTGGTACATTATCATGTGTTGAGTCATCCAATAGTGAATTGTCTATAGTGTTTCCAATATCATCCATTATCACATGTTTTATGTTTTATTTGATTTTATATGCATCTAAATACATTTTTGAAAAGGATTTAAGGATGATTCGATGAACATAAATCCTATATTATTTTAACTAAGGGACCAGAGACTTTTATATGGTAAAAATGCATTTTTATGACCATACACACCATTCATGGACAATCAAAACATATCTAAACTGCTGCCCTATATAGGACTTTCGTAGAAGGAGACATATTTTCCCTCTTTTTTCTTCTTTCAAAATTTATCTTAGAGTGAAATACCCCAAAACATCCCTCCCACGGAATTCGTGATATCATTCTATGAAATTTCATCATGTTTTTTCAAGTGTTTATCCTACTTCATCGGTGCCCCTGTCTTGGTGTATCCAAGAAGTGCAGATAAGCTTTTCTTCAATATATGTTTCTCCTCCATCCCTCTAAATTGTTTATAATGTGGGCTGGGTTTATGTATATTACCCCTATGAATATAAATTTTTCAAGATTAATAAAAATATTTGTATAGTATTTAAATCAATCAATAGGGGGTGAGAGATGTTAAACATTTTATTACTATTTAATTGTTTTTGTTGATAGTTTGAGTTCTCTGGGATATCTACCCACAAAAAATTGTGTTTGTTGGTGTAAATTTCCTATTCATAGAATGAATTATGGATTATTGTATTTATTTCTACTAAATTATTATAGGTGAAAATCATTAACAATGTATACTCGTCTAATAACGGGATGCCTCGGGATTATACATTTTATATGGTAACCCCTGAATTAATAATTGGAATTAAAGGCTGGATGGTTTTCTAAATCTTAAACATGTTTTACATTGGTTTGTGTGGAGATGTGTTTGTCGGTACATATGTACACAATATTGGTTTAATAGATATTATAGTCTCATCAAGGTATACTTGTGCAGTATGTCTATAGAATAGATTATGGTTTAATGTCTTTTAGGATTTTGTTGTGAGATAAGGGTTTTTGTGGATGAGACGATTGATTTTGAGGAATGACATTGAATAGTTATGATTGTCGTTAGTGTGGTTATTTATAAACATATAACATTAATAAACATTGAACCTATATTTAGATATTGATATATGATATATCATTAATGGGTGCTAAATGTGGAGGTCATGGACCTCTGTGTTTTTAATGGGAAGCATTCTTTATTTATTAGGTTATTCATCATCTAAAATATCTACATATATTTTTTTAGTTTCCTAGGGAGTTAAGTAATGAAAAATTGAAGTTTTAATGATGATCATAACGATATAGGCTGGTCTTTTTAAAGAAATAGAAATGGTTAGAAGAATCAATTTTGAATGTGATCTTGGTTTATGGTTTTGTTGTGTGGTGTGGAACTTTTAGAGGTAGAAACAATGATGAAAGTGTTTAATGTTGATGGTTTTTTAGAGAACCCATAGGTTGGGCTTGAGTTTCTAGTATCATATATGTATATACATTTATTTTCTACGTGATTTATATATGTACGCCACCCTAGCTGAACACTATGTGTCAAACCACTCCATCAACACAGGGGATGGTGTATTTCCCCAACATCCTAGTGGGAGGATGGATGGATGGGCACCTTCTCTTCCCTTATCCCACATCCAGGCAGTGATATCCCGTGATTCTTTGGGAAGGCTGTGGTTTGTAAGACCCAGCTGTGTTCAGGTGAGTTGTTCATTCCTAGGTGTCTGCAGGAGGAGATGAGTTATGCTTTCCCAAGTGTGTTTTGGATAAGGTTTCATATTACATTCTTGGTGTCTTAAAGATGTGATGTGTTTTGTGGACTAGGTGTCAATGGGAGGTATGTGTTGTGGTTTTTGTCCCATGTGCCTATAGGAAGGATGTGACCGGGTACATTCTAAAGAGGTATAAGAGTGATGATGTTTCTCATCACTGAAGAGTGTCTAATCAGTGCGAAAGTGTTGCGGGGTACCCTATCATCAATGTGATATATATTATATTACATGGTATTCTTTATTGAGTTATCATACCATGGTGATGTTGGGATGGTTACTGTACATTTTTGGTGGAATTTAGTTCTTCTATTTTCTCATGGGTGTATTAGTAAGACTCTTTCACATGTGCACAATAGAATATGGTTTCCTTAGTATTATACATGTATTCTCACCATATGTATATAAACTATTTTTAGGTTTCTTGAAGGATTTTGTAAAACATTCAAGACAATACTAACAGAGTTCTTGACTATTTATATGTGACTAATTAGCTTTATTTTTGGTGTTTACTTTAGAGACTTTTGTACTTATAACATTTATACATTTTTCATGCATGTTGGATTGTTTTTTGATTTCTTATATATATATATATATGTCATGGATTAGTTTTTTTGATAATCTATCTATCTCCTGATCCAATTGAAAAAATATTTAATGCCACTCATATTTAGATATTATTATACCATATATTCTAAAAACCATCTGGAGGTCTATTAGAGGTGTCAACTGGAAGACATTGTCTCCCATTCTTCTATTCAAGCCTAGGAGGCTCATATTTTTAGGGAGGGGTCATGGAAAAATATAATTAGAGGTGGATGGTTGAGATACAGTACAATGTTTAGAGTAAGGAACCATGAGGGTTGAATGGTTTTGTATGGGAAAATTTTTAGGCGATCATAGTACATGACATAGTCTTGGAAAGACCAGTTAGGACATGATATTTTATCCCCCCTTGTGATCTGATATAAAGACTCAGATCCTATCTAATGACCAAGTGAGACTATAAAATAATTAGGTAGAGACCACGTGAAGGTGAATGCATCATAATGATGTGTGTTCTTGATTGAATTGGGACTCTTTTGGATGTTTAAAACGAAAAAATGATGAAATTAATCAAACATGATAACATGAATCTTAAATTCTACACTACTCGGGCTAAGGATATCATTGTTTACCCTTTAAACTATCTCTCTCATTCATCCTAAGCATGTGGTTCAGAAACATGAGATATAGAATTATAATGTGGTTGATCGATAGAGAGCTAATACAATTTAGGATGATTACATATAGAAGGGGATATTTTTTTGATTTCAATTGAAAATATTTTTGATTTTATGTGGGTAGTGTTTTAGACATGGATATCGAAATATGGATATATGATCTTGAGATCACCAAAATATTGATATAGGCCCTATATCAGTATTTGATTCCATTGGAACTGAGTCGGATACAAGGATTTTCATGTTAGTGGTGGATGAATTATTTGGGGTAGAGAATTGTAGAAGAAGTGTTATGGGGTCTCATTTATAATGAATTCCATGTAGAGTTCCATTGGTTGATCATGAAGTATGTTAATTGGAATGAGTTATTATACCTTCAGTAAGAGTGAATTTCAATGTGTTCTCATGAGATAAATTTCATGGACCATCTTAAATTTTTCCATGAACTATTTTTGGTTGAGGATTATCATGTGAGACACCTTTAGGAGGTGCTCCATCCTTTGATCTTGTATGTAGTTACTCCATTTATGTGTCCAACACACATAAAAGTTCAAATAAAAGATGATGTGATCGAACAGATTAACTCATGAGGATATCTACCGTGGGAGTGGATCTAGTAGATTTCTTTGAAAAGTTGGGTTACTAGTGGCAGGTACCATAATATATGGAATTAATTATTGTGATTAGAAAAGTGTCAACCTCAACACTTCCATTTGAGAACATTTTTTCCTCATTCCCATTCTTTGGTTTGGGTAAGTGGAGTTTCTTTTCTTTAGTTTTCATCCATTTATTATTCCATTGTCCTAAAGCTATTTTTTCTCATTATGGTGGAGGTGTACTTGTTTAATGACATCCAATGTATCAGTTGTTGGTGAGTTAGTTTCAGTAGAAGGTACATAAATGTTTTTCACCACATAGTGTAGAGGGATAATGTAGTGTCCACCCTTGAGAAATTTCCTCATGTTCAGGGGCCTCAACCCGGTCATTATAATGGAGGAGTTCTTTATTATATATATTGAGGGGTCTCGAATTTCTAGTTTCATGTAGTAGAGGAATATGATTAAGTAGGGATAGATATCTTGAGAGGTATGATTATTTTTTTCCCTTTCAAGTGATTTTTTAGATTTAGTATCTTCAAACTAATTTGTTTTACCCACACTATATCCTGCTCTGGGACTAGATGTATAGAACCTTCTAGTCCCATTAGTATTGGGTATGCTATTCGGAGCAAAAATTATCTTGTTTGATGTGAGTTGGGGATATAGACTGGTGATGGGACCACATGAGTGCAACGAATGACATTACTTACTATAGAAGCAACCATATACTTTAATTCTAAAAATAAAATAGGTTTTATTCTATTTTTGTTTTGTTTTCAAAAACATCTAAATGTGAGTAATTTCATCAAATGTGGATGTCCAGAGTGTTTATTTCTTTAGCCAGTGGGGTTGTTAGGTGGGTTTTTGGAATATATTTTAACTTCTTTCATTTTTTGTAGAACTTTCAGTGGAATCATTAGATGAAAGTATGGTAGAGTTTTAGATGGTTTTTGAATGATTCTATGTGTTCTCTCCAAGGAGTCTAGGATTCTACCCCATTGATGTGATGTAGCAATTTAGATATAATTGAATCTTGCTGCATTCCCAATTTTGACGGACCCTTATTAGATGACATCTTTTAATCAATAGGATTTGAGGATTCAAGTAGATGATATAATGAAGAAGGGTTTTATCTGGCCTAGTGTGTCTTTATGGGGTTCTCTAGTGTTTTTTTCCATGAAAGATGATGATAGAATGAGGCTGTGAATAGAATACAAGATGATTAAATAGGTACAGGTAAACAATTATTTCCCACATTCAAAGATATATTTTATTTTTTACAAATTAAAAGGGGATGGATGGATTTTTAAGACTTATATATAGGTTGGATATAATAAATTCATAATTACAGATGACCATATTTGAAGACTTCCTTCAGATGTAGATAAATGAACATCATTTTTGTGGTCATTTCAGTCATTGTTACGAATGATTCAACTATGTTCATGGGGAGTATGAACACTATGATCCATTTTCTCCAAGACGGAATCATCATCATTTTGATTGATCATATCTTAATCTACACAAAGTTATATGAGGATCATGTCGACCATCTAAGTATTTTCTCATAGTTTCTTTGACACCAAAAACTCTATAAAATGTCATCCAATAGTATATTCTTGATACAAGAGGTGTATTTCAACTCGAATATGGTGTCTTAGAATGATGAAGTAGTATACACATCAATGGTTGAAGTTTTTTTTGTAAAAACTCCGAATGATAAATTGTTAAATTGCTAAATTATATGACTCAAGTTGTAACACCCAATGCATCCAAGAAATGTATCTATTTCAATAATGCAATAGCTTGCATTGCACGCAAGTTCGATATTCTAACACACCGCGACAAATCAAAGTAGCTATTATGAATATTAATACCCACTTTTTGAAATTATATAAATTTTATATTTCAAAGTGGAATTCATTTTTGAATTAGGAATATCCTAATTGGCCTATGTTTTATTTTCAGTATTTTTATAAGAACATCGAATATTTGATGAATAGTAAAAAAATACTTATAAACAAGTTTTTTAATTAAAATAATTAATAGTGATAAAATTTACTATTGAGTGGTTTTAATATATAATTAGAATATATTTTTTCTATATAATCCAATGGTGTTCATTATAAATAATTTCACTTTGAAATTGGATCTAAACAATTGTCAATTTTTTGATAGATATTGTTTGTTAAAAACACGCTATTGGTTTTGACAATGGGAATAATTTTTAAATTATTTACTGTAATTTCGGTGTATATAATTTGGTAAAATTGATTCCATATTTGTAATATTATGGTCCAGAATATGTAATTAAGACTCTTTTGTTTTTAGACATTATGAATAGTAATGACGACAATTATATCTAATTATAATGATTAATTAGTAATCGGGTAGTTAAGGTTAATAAAATAATATCATAATAATATAAAATGACCCCAACATGTGTATTAAGGATATTTTATGTCTCTTTTCCGACCATGGGATTCCTTGTTCCAACTTAGGGACCCCATGAAATCATTTTTGTGTGATAGTGACATTTTATCATTTTATTTTTTAAATAAAGGAAAATATAACAAAAGTATGTAACACCAAAGTAAATCAATTTTAATTTTGTATAAATAAATGATCTCTTAGACTATAAATATTCATTAGAAAGATAAAATTATTTCCTACATCATGGTATTTTATTTTTATAATTTTTAGACATTAAATAAATACATATATTTATAACACTACGGTGATACAATGATTACCACATTAATGAACGATTTAAATAAAATGAAATGATTAGGTAAAATATAAGACTTATACTTTTTTAAAGCCTATTATATGGGTGTATTGAGAAACCTTATCACCTTATCCTCTAAATATATCATTTTGGGACATTTAAAATCCGGAAATCATTTCATAATAAAGTAACATTTCATGACTTTCCAAGAATGAACCTCTTCTCCTCTTATAAAAGGCCCCCATCTCTACCACCTTATTCACACCATAAAATCCATTTTTCCAGGCCAACCCCTGAAAAAATACCCTCTAAACTTACCTCTCTTCATCCTAGAAGCCTTAAATTAGGCAGAATGCGCTTCCAGAATCCTTTTGGTTCAAACCAATGGGAGTTACCCAAACTAAATCTAACAATTTCTATTAATTTCTTTTCTTTTATTTTAAATATAAAACCCCTAAACTCTTTTTATTCTATTCTTTTGTAACCAAAAACAGTATCTTCAATATTAATGGATGTTTTTATGAAAATTATTCAATCTAAACTAACACACACCTCTATCTAGTGGTTAATGAACACAATGTTTCTGTGGGTGGCGAATTACTGCCTCATGAAATAATGATTGTTCAATCTTCTTTTAACACCTCTCATGGTAGACATTAAGATTTCAATATATTTATATATGATATATATTATGTTTATGATTTCCTTATGATTTTTTATTTTTCATTTATGAAATACCTTTATGATTTCCATTATGGGTAAACACGATATTTTCATTTAAGGAAGTGCAGACTACCACCCCCTCAATGTGATTTGAATCATTAATGCCATATGTGGGACGTATAAATGATGGAGTTAATGATATTATATATGATATCATACTGGAATTATAATATACCTTATTATCATTATGATTTAATTCCATTAAATACTAAATATATATGAAATTATCTTTCATGCCTACGTACGGCATACCATCTCCATAAACGGTGCAGTTCATTTCATACATCTAAATGATACTTAATATTATAAATGAATGTATATACTGAATAAATATGATATAAATTATATCTACATCATGAATATAATTCTGGATATAATAAAAATTTTACCACATAAACAACTTGTAATTATAAGATGTTTATTTTTGACTCAAGTACTAAGGATCGACAAAATGACCGTTAAAAAATTAAATGGTTACATAATGTTCATAACATAGTAATAAGTGATATAAAATTAATAATGAACATTAAAAAGGTTCTTAAGAAAATAAAAAATACCTCTAGTTTTTTATTCAGGTGATTAATGAATGATCGAGTCGAGTCTGACACGAAGTAAGGGTTAATTAAACAACCTTTTCATTATTCAGGTTTGTTTTTACGTAATTATCTACGAGGACATCTTCATCATCCGCATCCATTTTTCATAAAAATTTCATTGAATTTTTTTTACTATTTGATATAAAATGGGTTAAAGTCATTTATACCCTTATTTGACCTTATACGTTTTTTAATGGAATCTTTCCGTCATTTTCCAAACTAGGTACTTTTGACCTTTTCGACAAATTTAATGGACGAATGTTTTTTTACTTATACGGAGGGTGTGGCTATTTTCCATCATTAAAACATTTCTAAAGCTTCCATTTCAAGCTGATAAGAATATTTTCAAAATTAAATTCTTCTTTATAATTAGGATACTGTTAAATTATTTCAAAATAGAAGGATATATTTCTCTAAAAAGGGTTTTAATTTCATCTATGCCAACATCATTTGAGGGGTTTTAAGTTTTTTTGAAGTTGATTTATTATGATACAAAATTTACATATTGTATCAAATGTCTAAATAGTGGATGAGTTATTTTTATACCGTTCATGGATTATGGATATTGTATTTACATTTCGTATTATTTTTTTAATACTATTGTTTATGGTATATTTATACCGTTTCATATAAGGAATGCATTGGACTTAGTAATTGATTGGTGGATCCCTCTACAGCTCCTAGATGCATCGGTAGGTCTCATTAGACAAACTAGTGTCTTGGCACAAAGAATTGACAAAATCTTATTTGTAGTCTTGGCACAAGGCCTTGATTTAGTGGTTATGATGGTCTGGAATTAGGCATTCCATTATTATGAAAGTGGTTATTGATATTGCAGGTGATTATTCGACTAGTAGAATATCCATGTGAATAAGTAAATGGAATTATTTCATTTTATTATTTCTATATTATTCTGAAGTTAATGTTTAAAATTATTTTTCTTTAGTTATACATTGCATAAAATGTTGATGCATATTTGTAAAAGTTTCCACTAATTTGTTATCCTTAATAAGAATCTGAGCTAACCCCTTTCAATGGTTTATTTTTCCTAAGATGTGTGGAAGTATTTTATGAATGACCTCTAGGGATAGTATGATAGGATATAAGTGTGTTCTGTGATGACAAGATGTGTTATATATTTTTCACTTTATGATGTAATGTAAACCTTATGAATATATCTACTGTTTCCAAGGAGACTAAACGAATCGGTATTTCGAGACTTGATCAGTTGTGATCATGCCAATTTTATGTAATAATGCACCGACTCTTGGTAACTGGGTTCGGGCTATTACAGTTGGTATTATAGTAAGTTTAGTATAACCTCAGAAGCTAGATTTAGATAAACTCTGATTATAACACATAGACCTAAGATGTACATTGAGGATTATTATAGAATAACTTCCTATAATTTTTGTGTTGTAAAGAGTTTGTGAGTTTTCCGAGAAATACATCCCTGTTTGGATACGAGAAGGTAGAGGCATCTCTGGAACATATGTACCTAGTGGTAATACAAGAAAACACCGCTTTGAGCTAGACTCAAATGGGAAATGGTGCATGCCAATGGGATTTTCTTCACTCTTGGTTACGACACACCCAGGTGATATTCTAAGGATAATTCTCATTTTCATTAAAAATAGTTATTAAGTTTTTATGAGTATATAATTTCTCAAAGAAAACATTTTTTATGACTATAGATTATATCCATAACTAGTTCATTTTAGGTAATGTGTTTTACAAGAATGTGATTGTGTATTTTGATTCATAAAATTATCTAGTTTATGACATTGTTTAGAAATGTTTCCTAGTGGAATAAATGGAAACCATATCAATGCACAGACTCCAAATAGGTATTACCCTCTAACTCAAGATAATTATAGTGGAGGTGGTGATGCAACTAGTGTTGATCAGGTAATCACGATACTGGGACCACTAACTCAGGTTATGAATAATAACCTTACCTATATGGAGCACCCTAATCCACAGTGTAGAGAATCAATGTTAGATCACTTCATAAGGCAATAACCACCAACATTCAATGGGAGTAAAAATCGCTTAGTAGATGTGAAATGGACAAATTCCATAAAGAAAATATTCCACGCCATGGGGTGTAACGAATGGGAAAAAGTTTTCATGGAAGTTTACTGCCTCACTAAATATGTTGATCAATGGTGGTCATTGATTCAAAATAAAAAGTATGATTAAGAAGTATCAAGTATGAAATGGAGAGAGTTTAAAGAGGTTTTCATAGAAAAATAATTTCCCCATGACCATTGAGTGGATATGGAAAGACAATTTCCGAGTCTGAGGGAAATGGAGGACAAGAATGTTGCAAAGTATAAGTATAACTTTACAAGGATAGAAATTCATGCTGCAGATTATATATGTAACCCAAGAAGTAATATTGATCGTTAATATGATGGGTTAAAACCATTTCTCTATCGGGCGTTAGTATCACGATCCTTCTCATCGTATGAAGATATTGTCTCGTGTGCTATAAATAAATAAAAGGCATTCTCTAAGTCGTATGAAAACAAAGTAATGTAAGAGAATAAGTGAATGGTGGAGAAAGAGACAAATAAAAGGAAAAAGGGAAATAAGGATTTTCCATTATGTGATAATTGTGGTAAGAAACACCCCGGTAGTTTCCTAAGAGAAATGGGAGTTTGTTACAAATGTGGAGAAAAAGGTCACCAGACTCGTGATTGCATGGGAAAGAAAGAGGATGTCAATGATGAACGCTACAATTATAGGGAAATGGTGCATTATTTGATGTGACAATTGATTTTGGAATTTAGAGAACTTTTAGAGAGAGTCTAGACAGTGGTATTTTGGATAAATATAAAGGTTGAAATCGATTAAGTTGAACATTCGATAGTTTATATTAAGTTTTAAACATTTTTGATGTTTTTTTGGAATATTATAATACTATTGTTTTAGGAAAAAAACATACAGGTTGGGGGATAACCCAACTCGTTGGAGAAATATGCAGGAATCGAACCCACAACCATAGTGTGACAGGCCTTTATTACCTACCACTAGCCTACAGGAAGTGCCTGGTTATTACAAAGTAGTTTTCCTAATAGAAATATTATGTGTTAATATTTTTAACCTTATATGATTAGGATAAATATAATATTTTTGTATTCTATTATATTTTTGAGTGAAAGATGAGTTTGTTGTATGAATTAGCTAAAGGTTGAAATTCAACTTGTGAAGTATATATATATATATATATACCTCTCACTTATTATTTGAATAATTTAATTCTTAATCTTTAGTAAAGGGATATTAAAACAAAAAATGTGTTATCCTTATACATTATGTTTTGGTGAACTGATGATATTTTAAATCACCATAGATTGAAGGCTTTGAGGCCCTCAATTTTACACATGTTTGTGATTGATGACCTCAATCACTCCCTATAAATAGTTACATTTTTTCTCCAATTATGTTTCCTTAATTAACACCAATTTTCTCCAAATATATATCATAATTTGGTGGTGACTTTTTCATTTCCCTTTGCCTCATATTGAAACTAAATTTTATTAACCCTATTTCAGATAAGGGTTTTTAAAGAAGGATTTTTCTATTTTCAACCTTTTATTTTCGAACAACAATTTCAACCTTCAAGGACAAAATTAATTGAATTAGGGTAGAATGTAACACCCCAAGATTCCATGATACGCTTCTCTTTCAATAATGTTGTAGTTTGCATTGTATGCAAGTTCGAGATTCTAACACACCACGACCAATAAAATTAGCCATTATGAATTTTAGTACACACATTTTGAAATTATATAAATTTTATATTTCAAAATGGACTTCATTTTTGGATTCAGAATATCAAAATTGGCCTATATTGAATTTTTTTTATTTTTCTGAGAACTTCCAATTTTAGATGAATAGTTAAAACTACTTCAAAACAACTTTTTTAATCAAAATAATTTATAGTTATAAATTATTAAATTAATTTTTTATACAGTATAATTAGATTATATTTTTACCATTTACTCCTATGGTGGTCATTATAATTAATTTAACTTTTAAATTGGATATAAATAATTGGCAATCATTGGATAGATATTGTTACTTAAAACCCCGCTATTGGTTTTGAGAGCAAGAATAATTTTTAAATTAATTACTGCAATTTCTGTGTTTATAATTTAGTAAAATGGATTCCATATTTGGAATTATAAGGTAAAAATTATTTAATTAATACTCTTTTGTTTTTGGACATTATGAATAGTAATGACGACAATTATCTTTAATTATCATGATTAATTAGTAATCAGGTAGTTAAGGGTAATGAAATAATATCATAATAATATAAAATGACCACATCATGTGTCCTAATGCAATTGTATGTGTCATGTTCGACCATGGGATGCCTTGTTCAAGCTTAGGGACCCATGTAATCACTTTTGTGTGATAGTGACATTTTATCATTTTATTTTTTATAGAATGGAAAATATAACAAAGGTATATAACACCTAAGTAAAAAAATTTAATTTTTTCTACATAAATTATATCTTATTATATAAATAGTAATTGTAAAGTTAAAAATATTTCCTACATCAAAGTAGTTTTATTTATAATTTTTAGACATTAAATAAATAAATTTATTTATGACACCATGGTTATTCAGGGATAACCTCATTAATGAACAATTTAAATAAAATGAAAAGATAAAGTCAACTCTAAGACATAAAATTGTCTAAATCATATTAGATGGCTGGATTCCCAATCCTTTTCACATTATCCTCAAAATATATTATTTTGGGACCTTTAAAATCTGAAAATCATTTCATAATAAAGTAACATTTCATGACTTCCCTAGAGTGCCCCTCCTCTCCTCTTATAAAAGGCCCCCACCTATACCACATTATTCACACCTTAAAATCTATTAGGCTCGGACATCCTCTACCCAAATACCCTATAAGATTCTTCTCTTCATCCAACAAGCCTTACCTTAGGCATAATGCTCTTCAAGCATTATTTTGGTTGAAACCAGAGGTAGTTACCCAAACAAAAGGTAACAATTTCTCTTAACTTATTTTCTTTTATTTTACTTATACAACCCCTAAAATATTTTTATTCTTTTCTTTAGTGACAAAACCAGTATCCCTAATATACTTGGATGTTTTTATTAGAATTATTTGAACTTCACTTACAAACAACTCCATCAAATGGTTAAAGAACATACTGTTTCTGTGGGTGTCGAATTACTGCCTCATGAAATGATGATTGTTCAATATTCTTTTAACACCTCTCATTGTGGCCCTTAAGATGTCAATATATTTATATATTATATATATTATGTTTATGTTTTCCTTTTGAATCTTAATTTAACATTTATGGAATAACTTTATGATTTCCATTATTGGTAAACACGATAATTTCATATTAGGAAGTGTGGACTACTGCCCCCTCAATGTGATTTGAATCACTAATGAAATATGTGGGACATATAAAGGATGTAGTTAATGAAATTATATATGATATTTTACTATAATTATAATATACCTTTATATCATTATGATTTTATTCCATTAATACCGAAAAAGATATTAAAGTAGCGTTCATGCGTACGTACGACTTACCATCTCCAAGAATTGTGCATTCCATTTCTTACATCTAAATGTTATGTAATATTATAAATGAATGTATATAATGGATATATATGATATATATGGAATCTACATCATAAATATAATTCTGGATATAACGGAAATTTTACAACATAAACAACTTGTAATTATAAGATGTTTATTTTTGACTCAATTACCAAGGATCGACAAAACGACCATAATTAAATTAAATGATTACATAATGTTCATAACATGGTAATAAGTGATATAAATGTAATAATGAACTAGAAAAAGGTTCTTATGAAAATATAAACTAACTATAGTTGTATATTCTAGAGATTAAAGAATGATCGAGTTCATTCGGACACAAGGTAAGGGTTAATTCTGCATCCTCTTCATTATTCAAGGTTATTTATACGTAATTATCTACTAGGATTATTTGTCATCCACATCCATGTTTCATCAAAAAAAATCAAAACATTTTTACTATTTTTTATAAAATGGTTTAAATTCATTTATACCCTTATTTGACCATATAGAATTTTCAAAGGAATCATTCCATCATTTTCCAGACATGGTACTTTTTGACCTTTTTGACAAATTTAAGGTACAGATGTTTTTTTACTTATATGGTGGGTGCATAAATTTTCCATCATTATAACATCATTTAATATTCTCTTAAAATCTTATAAGAATATTTTCAAAATGAATGTAATATTTATAATTAGGTTACTCTTAAATGAATTCAAAATAGAAGGAGTATTTCTCTAAAAATGGTTTTGATTTCATCTACTCTAACACCTTTGAGGGATTTTAAGTTTATTTGAAGGTGATTAATTAGGATACAAAACATCCATATTGTATGGAATGTTTTGAATATTGATGTCTTATTTTTATACCATTCATGGGTGGTGGATAATGTATTTACATTTCATATGCTATATTTAATAAGAATGTTTATGATATGTTTAAACCTTTTCATATAAGTAATGCATTGGACATAGTAAGTGACGTGTGGATCCCTCTATAGCTCCTTGATCCATCGATAGGTCTCATGAGACAAACTAGTGTCTTGGAACAAGGCCTTGAAAAAATCTTATTTTTAGTCTTGGTACAAGGCCTTCATTATGTGGTTATGATAGTCTGGCATTATGCATTCCATTATTATGAAAGTGGTTATTAATATTGCATGTGATTATTAGAGTAGTAGAATATCCATGTGAATAAGTAAATGGAATTATTTCATTTTATTATTTCTATATTATGCTGAAGTTAATGTTTAAAATTATTTTTCTTTAGTTATACATTGCATAAAATGTTGATGCATATTTGTAAAAGTTTCCACTAATTTGTTATCGTTAATAAGAATCTGAGCTAACGCCTTTTAATGGTTTATTTTTCCTAAGATGTGTGGAAGTATTTTATGAATGACCTCTAGGGATAGTATGAGAGGATATAAGTGTGTTCTGTGATGACAAGATGTGTTATATATTTTTCACTTTATGATGTAATGTAAACCTTATGAATATATCTACTGTTTCCAAGGAGACTAAACGAATCGGTATTTCGAGACTTGATCAGTTGTGATCATGCCAATTTTATGTAATAATGCACCGACTCTTGGTAACTGGGTTCGGGCTATTACAGTTGGTATTATAGTAAGTTTAGTATAACCTCAGAAGCTAGATTTAGATAAACTCTGATTATAACACAGAGACCTAAGATGTACTTTGAGGATTATTATAGAATAACTTCCTATAATTTTTGTGTTGTAAAGAGTTTGTGAGTTTTCCGAGAAATACATCCCTGTTCGGATACGAGAAGGTAGAGGCATCTCTGGAACATATGTACCTAGTGGTAATACAAGAAAACACCGCTTTGAGCTAGACTCAAATGGGAAATGGTGCATGCCAATGGGATTTTCTTCACTCTTGGTTATGACACACCCAGGTGATATTCTAAGGATAATTCTCATTTTCATTAAAAATAGTTATTATGTTTTTATGAGTATATAATTTCTCAAAGAAAACATTTTTTATGACTATAGATTATATCCATAACTAGTTCATTTTAGGTAATGTGTTTTACAAGAATGTGATTGTGTATTTTGATTCATAAAATTATCTAGTTTATGACATTGTTTAGAAATGTTTCCTAGTGGAATAAATGGAAACCATATCAATGCACAGACTCCAATTAGGTATTACCCTCTAACTCAAGATAATTATAGTGGAGGTGGTGATGCAACTAGTGTGGATCAGGTAATCACGATACTGGGACCACTAACTCAGGTTATGAATAATAACCTTACCTATATGGAGCACCCTAATCCACAGTGTAGAGAATCAATGTTAGATCACTTCATAAGGCAATAACCACCAACATTCAATGGGAGTAAAAATCGCTTAGTAGATGTGAAATGGACAAATTCCATAAAGAAAATATTCCACGCCATGGGGTGTAACGAATGGGAAAAAGTTTTCATGGAAGTTTACTGCCTCACTAAATATGTTGATCAATGGTGGTCATTGATTCAAAATAAAAAGTATGATTAAGAAGTATCAAGTATGAAATGGAGAGAGTTTAAAGAGGTTTTCATAGAAAAATAATTTCCCCATGACCATTGAGTGGATATGGAAAGACAATTTCTGAGTCTGAGGGAAATGGAGGACAAGAATGTTGCAAAGTATAAGTATAACTTTACAAGGATAGAAATTCATGCTGCAGATTATATATGTAACCCAAGAAGTAATATTGATAGTTAATATGATGGGTTAAAACCATTTCTCTGTCGGGCGTTAGTATCACGATCCTTCTCATCGTATGAAGATATTGTCTCGTGTGCTATAAATAAATAAAAGGCATTCTCTAAGTCGTATGAAAACAAAGTAATGTAAGAGAATAAGTGAATGGTGGAGAAAGAGACAAATAAAAGGAAAAAGGGAAATAAGGATTTTCCATTATGTGATAATTGTGGTAAGAAACACCCCGGTACTTTCCTAAGAGAAATGGGAGTTTGTTACAAATGTGGAGAAAAAGGTCACCAGACTCGTGATTGCATGGGAAAGAAAGAGGATGTCAATGATGAACGCTACAATTATAGGGAAATGGTGCATTATTCAAATTAATTCCCTAAGAGCCAATGAATCCTACATCAGAAAAGGCCAAGGGATCAAGGCCAATCATATGCTATTACTACAGTTGAAGTGGAATAATTAATCTATTTGTGTTTTTAGGATCAAGGATTATATTTTGGTTATAAGAATAATGTGATATATATAACATTTTTACTGAAGTACTTGTTGTTTTCATTACGTTTTTAATATGATGAAGGTAATAATATTTTTATAATGTGACAATAAGAGAAACATTACTTTGTTTGGGAAATTTGATGTGACAATTGATTTTGGAATTTAGAGAACTTTTAGAGAGAGTCTAGACAGTGGTATTTTGGATAAATATAAAGGTTGGAATCGATTAAGTTGAACATTCGATAGTTTATATTAAGGTTTAAACATTTTTGATGTTTTTTTGGAATATTATAATACTATTGTTTTAGGAAAAAAACATACAGGTTGGGGGATAACCCAACTCGTTGGAGAAATATGCAGGAATCGAACCCACAACCATAGTGTGACAGGCCTTTATTACCTACCACTAGCCTACAGGAAGTGCCTGGTTATTACACAGTAGTTTTCCTAATAGAAATACTATGTGTTAATATTTTTAACCTTATATGATTAGGATAAATATAATATTTTTGTGTTCTATTATATTTTTGAGTGAAAGATGAGTTTGTTGTATGAATTAGCTAAAGGTTGAAATTCAACTTGTGAAGTATATATATATATATATACCTCTCACTTATTATTTGAATAATTTAATTCTTAATCTTTAGTAAAGGGATATTAAAACAAAAAATGTGTTATCCTTATACATTATGTTTTGGTGAACTGATGATATTTTAAATCACCATAGATTGAAGGCTTTGAGGCCCTCAATTTTACACATGTTTGTGATTGATGACCTCAATCACTCCCTATAAATAGTTACATTTTTTCTCCAATTATGTTTCCTTAATTAACACCAATGTTCTCCAAATATATATCATAATTTGGTGGTGACTTTTTCATTTCCCTTTGCCTCATATTGAAACTAAATTTTATTAACCCTATTTCAGATAAGGGTTTTTAAAGAAGGATTTTTCTATTTTCAACCTTTTATTTTAGAACAACAATTTCAACCTTCAAGGACAAAATTAATTGAATTAGGGTAGAATGTAACACCCCAAGATTCCGTGATACGCTTCTCTTTCAATAATGTTGTAGTTTGCATTGTATGCAAGTTCGAGATTCTAACACACCACGACCAATAAAATTAGCCATTATGAATTTTAGTACACACATTTTGAAATTATATAAATTTTATATTTCAAAATGGACTTCATTTTTGGATTCAGAATATCAAAATTGGCCTATATTGAATTTTTTTTATTTTTCTGAGAACTTCCAATTTTAGATGAATAGTTAAAACTACTTCAAAACAACTTTTTTAATCAAAATAATTTATAGTTATAAATTATTAGATTAATTTTTTATACAGTATAATTAGATTATATTTTTACCATTTACTCCTATGGTGGTCATTATAATTAATTTAACTTTTAAATTGGACATAAATAATTATCGATCATTGGATAGATATTGTTACTTAAAACCCCGCTATTGGTTTTGAGAGCAAGAATAATTTTTAAATTAATTACTGCAATTTCTGTGTTTATAATTTAGTAAAATGGATTCCATATTTGGAATTATAAGGTAAAAATTATTTAATTAATACTCTTTTGTTTTTGGACATTATGAATAGTAATGACGACAATTATCTTTAATTATCATGATTAATTAGTAATCAGGTAGTTAAGGGTAATGAAATAATATCATAATAATATAAAATGACCACATCATGTGTCCTAATGCAATTGGATGTGTCATGTTTGACCATGGGATGCCTTGTTCAAGCTTAGGGACCCATGTAATCACTTTTGTGTGATAGTGACATTTTATCATTTTATTTTTTATAGAATGGAAAATATAACAAAGGTATATAACACCTAAGTAAAAAAATTTAATTTTTTCTACATAAATTATATCTTATTATATAAATAGTAATTGTAAAGTTAAAAATATTTCCTACATCAAAGTAGTTTTATTTATAATTTTTAGACATTAAATAAATAAATTTATTTATGACACCATGGTTATTCAGGGATAACCTCATTAATGAACGATTTAAATAAAATGAAAAGATAAAGTCAACTCTAAGACATAAAATTGTCTAAATCATATTGGATGGCTGGATTCCCAATCCTTTTCACATTATCCTCAAAATATATTATTTTGGGACCTTTAAAATCTGAAAATCATTTCATAATAAAGTAACATTTCATGACTTCCCTAGAGTGCCCCTCCTCTCCTCTTATAAAAGGCCCCCACCTATACCACATTATTCACACCTTAAAATCTATTAGGCTCGGACATCCTCTACCCAAATACCCTATAAGATTATTCTCTTCATCCAACAAGCCTTACCTTAGGCATAATGCTCTTCAAGCATTATTTTGGTTGAAACCAGAGGGAGTTACCCAAACAAAAGGTAACAATTTCTCTTAACTTATTTTCTTTTATTTTACTTATACAACCCCTAAAATATTTTTATTCTTTTCTTTAGTGACAAAACCAGTATCCCTAATATACTTGGATGTTTTTATTAGAATTATTTGAACTTCACTTACAAACAACTCCATCAAATGGTTAAAGAACATACTGTTTCTGTGGGTGTCGAATTACTGCCTCATGAAATGATGATTGTTCAATATTCTTTTAACACCTCTCATTGTGGCCCTTAAGATGTCAATATATTTATATATTATATATATTATGTTTATGTTTTCCTTTTGAATCTTAATTTAACATTTATGGAATAACTTTATGATTTCCATTATTGGTAAACACGATAATTTCATTTTAGGAAGTGTGGACTACTGCCCCCTCAATGTGATTTGAATCACTAATGCAATATGTGGGACATATAAAGGATGTAGTTAATGAAATTATATATGATATTTTACTATAATTATAATATCCCTTTATATCATTATGATTTTATTCCATTAATACAGAAAAAGATATTAAAGTAGCGTTCATGCGTACGTACGACTTACCATCTCCAAGAATTGTGCATTCCATTTCTTACATCTAAATGTTATGTAATATTATAAATGCATGTATATAATGGATATATATGATATATATGGAATCTACATCATAAATATAATTCTGGATATAACGGAAATTTTACAACATAAACAACTTGTAATTATAAGATGTTTATTTTTGACTCAATTACCAAGGATCGACAAAACGACCATAATTAAATTAAATGATTACATAATGTTCATAACATGGTAATAAGTGATATAAATGTAATAATGAACTAGAAAAAGGTTCTTATGAAAATATAAACTAACTATAGTTGTATATTCTAGAGATTAAAGAATGATCGAGTTCATTCGGACACAAGGTAAGGGTTAATTCTGCATCCTCTTCATTATTCAAGGTTATTTATACGTAATTATCTACTAGGATTATTTGTCATCCACATCCATGTTTCATCAAAAAAAATCAAAACATTTTTACTATTTTTTATAAAATGGTTTAAATTCATTTATACCCTTATTTGACCATATAGAATTTTCAAAGGAATCATTCCATCATTTTCCAGACATGGTACTTTTTGACCTTTTTGACAAATTTAAGGTACAGATGTTTTTTTACTTATATGGTGGGTGCATAAATTTTCCATCATTATAACATCATTTAATATTCTCTTAAAATCTTATAAGAATATTTTCAAAATGAATGTAATATTTATAATTAGGTTACTCTTAAATGAATTCAAAATAGAAGGAGTATTTCTCTAAAAATGGTTTTGATTTCATCTACTCTAACACCTTTGAGGGATTTTAAGTTTATTTGAAGGTGATTAATTAGGATACAAAACATCCATATTGTATGGAATGTTTTGAATATTGATGTCTTATTTTTATACCATTCATGGGTGGTGGATAATGTATTTACATTTCATATGCTATTTTTAATACGAATGTTTATGATATGTTTAAACCTTTTCATATAAGTAATGCATTGGACATAGTAAGTGACGTGTGGATCCCTCTATAGCTCCTTGATCCATCGATAGGTCTCATGAGACAAACTAGTGTCTTGGAACAAGGCCTTGAAAAAATCTTATTTTTAGTCTTGGTACAAGGCCTTCATTATGTGGTTATGATAGTCTGGCATTATGCATTCCATTATTATGAAAGTGGTTATTAATATTGCATGTGATTATTAGAGTAGTAGAATATCCATGTGAATAAATAAATGGAATTATTTCATTTTATTTTTTCCATATTATGTTGAAGTTCATGTTTAAAAGGATTTTACTTTAGTTATACATTGCCCAAAATGTTGATGCATCTTTAAAAATATTCTTCTATTTTTTTATCCTTACTGAGCATATAAGATGACCCCTATCAATGTTTTATTTTTTCCATGATTTGAAGAAGTATTTTATGAATGACCTGCAGTGATAGTATGCGGGAATATGAGTGTGGTCTATGAAGACATGATGTGTTGTATTTTTTTCACATTATGATGTAATGTAAACCCTATGAATATATTTAGTGTCTCCAAGGATACTAAACTAATCGGTCTTTCGATACATGATCAGTTGTTATCATGCCAATGTTATGTAATAATACACCTACTCTGGGTAACTGGGGTAGGGGTGTTACACATAACAACAAGGTGCATCTTTTCTTTCGGAAGCCAACCAGATTAGAACTCCACAGTTAAGTGTTCTTGGCCTGGTGTATAGATCAGTATGGGTGACGTTCTGGGATGTTTCCCATGGTGTGTGTCAGTGAAGAAAAAGAAAACTAGAAAGGACATGTGTTTTCATGTGGGAACATTCATTAGTCAGATGATGCATTCAAGACTTGGGTGGGCCCTACGGTGGGGACCACATGTCTGTTCGGAAACTGGTGGTACCTGGATTGCCAGGACATGACAACCATCTGATGTTGAGGTGTCTTTGCTATAACTAGGACCTAGTTGTCACATTTGGAATCAGAGGTCGTACAAATCGTTAAGTGATGTGCACTGCTTGGGATTAGATTTAAGGCCCACAAAAAGGACGTGATCAAGGGGTGATTGTAACACCCCCAAATGATAAAGGATTAAATGAATAAATGAAATGACTCATGTCATCGTGGTACACCTTCCTTATAAAGAGGCTACCAGATTTGAAATCAATAGTTAAGCATGCTTGGCCTGGAGTTGTGATCAAGATGGGTGTCCCTATGGGTAGTTATCCAGGGTGTGTAGGAGTGACAACAAAAAACATTGTAAAGGAATTGTATTCACATGGGGTGATAGTCATTAGTCAGATGACACGTTTGGACATGTGGGTGGGCCCCAGGTTGGGGACCACATTTTTTTGGGGAACCTGGTGGTACCTGGAGGGCCAGGACCCGACAACCATGTTATGGAGGGGTGTCTTTGCGGTCAACGAGACCTGGTTGTCTCATTTTTTATTGGGTATAACCCAAGAATGTTTTTATAGATCACAGTTTTCTTGGTCTCAATTTTATTTATCTGTTTTTTGAATATGATTTATCATGATTTAATTCCTTATTATCATAGTTAACCTATAAAAAGAATGATTTTTTTTGTGGATTGAGCAGTGTCATGAATTGTTTGGCTACCTAGAGGAGAAGTTAGTTACAATTCTATTGCTCCATATTATGGTGGGGTGGCTTTGTGGTCAATGGAACCTAGTTGTAACGTTTTTTATTGGCTATAACCCCATAATGTTTTAGTGGATTTTATTTTTTAGGGTCTCAAAGGTAATTATCAGATATTTAATAGGATTTATCTTTAGTGTCATCCCTATTTAAATCCTTATACTAAAATGACCCTGAATGTTTGTGTATTGAGGATTGTCATTAACTGTTTGGCTTCCTAGAGGAGAATTTTGTTACTGTTCTGTTGCTCCATGATATAGTGTGGTATCTGTACTATCACCAGGACCATGTTGTCAAATTTTATATTGGCTATTACCCAAAAATGTTTCAGTGGATCACAATTTACTTAGTATTAATGTTTATTATTAGACATTTTAACTGAATTTATCTATAGTTACATCCCCAATAATATATTTATCCTTGAATGACCATGATATTTTGTGGATTGAGGAGTGTCAAGAAGTGTTTGTCTACCGGGAGGAGATGTTAGTAACTATTCTGATGCTCTAGTTGCATTATGAAGGGGTGATTTTTGATGTTTTCTTTGATGCTACCTATATTGCATGAAAATGATTGTTGATGGAGAAGTGGGAATGGATCACTATATGTTATATGTAGTTATGTCCTCAGGAAACTAACAACGCTACCCCTGATCTGGAGTTAGTATAATTTTAGTCTGTGATGAATTTTTTGTTACATTGCCTCCTTGGGGAGTTCTTTGCATTCTTCACAGATCAAAAGAGCTTGTGTTATATCTTTTCCCTATATGATATAAATATATGGAAGTGGATATGGATGCAGTTTCCTCATGACTATGACATAAATATCTCCAATACTATATTAAAGTGAAATTTTGTGGTTGATGCCACAAGTAGAAATCCAAAAAATATAGTTTTTCATGATTCTTATAGATGTTGGGATAGAGATCGGGGAGTTGGAAGCATTATACTTGTATGTAGGATTGGATGGAAGTAGAGGATATTTTGTTTCGAATGAAAATGTGGTTTTATTTGAAGCTGTAGGTGGAAGAGTATCCTTATGGAGACTCATATTTAGTGTTGTGGCATGATTGTTTTGTCCAATGTGATGCCCCTGAGGGATGTTCGGAGGATAGTCAGTGCCATATGTTGTTCTGTGGGATATTGTTTGTTCTGGTGACGATGCATGAGGGATTAATTATTTCAATTTATATAAAACCCTTAGTGGTACATCCAGGTGTTCCTAAGATATACTATGGATTGGGGATCCAGATTTTTTTCCCCTGGATGAAATGGGCAGTGGGAGAGTTTGTGGTGAAGTGTTTTGTTTGAAAGTAGTTAATGGTTGAGCATAATTTCCCCAGTAGATTGTTGCAGCCTTTGGATTTACACATGTGGAAGTGGGATGGCATCTCAATGGATTTCATCATGGGGTTATCCAATGGTAAATGAGGACGGGTTGATATCTATGTGATTATAGATCTTTTCATCAAATCACCCTACATGGTCACAATTACTATGTAGGGAATAGTGGAGGATATAACCATGAGTTGAATAGATGAATTGTTGTGGTTTCATGGAGTTAAACAATCATATGATCATATCAGGATTCACATTTCACCTCACATGTCTGAAGGATATTTCAAAAAAATTATGGAACACAGTTTTGTCTTAGAACTAATATCCACCCACAGATAGATGGGATATGGAAAAAACTATCCAAACATTGGGGGATATGTTGTGGGCCTGATTCATGTACATTTTTTGAAGTGGGGTTCGAAACCTTACCTTGATAGAGTATTCATATTGTAATTGAAATTACTATTCAATTAGAATGGGTCCATTGGATTCATTGTATAGATGAATATGTTTTTCATGGTTTTTCTAGATGGAAGTTAGGGAGACAACTGTTCATGGTCCGGATGTGGAGTAAAGAATGATAGAGGAGTTTCAACTTACTCTTGAGATGATAAAAGTGGCGGAAGAGTGGAAAGGTTGTATGAAGATCGCAGGAGGAGGACCTTTTATTTTTATGTTTTGGGACCATATTTTCATTATTAGCTCCCCTTGATATATGGAACATAGTTTGGGAATAAAGATTAAACATTATCCTATGTTTTTAGACCATTTACATTGTTTTATTGTGTTGGTGAGGTGGAATTCTAGTTGGTTTTAGCACCACGATAAGATAAAATACATGGAATCTTTCATGTATGTTATCTGAGCCGGTATCTACACAAGGAATCTCGTGTTATTGACATGGAAAATTTAGATATCGAGAATGACACAACATTCATAGAGTAGCCATTAGATATCTAGGATCGTCTGGAGATTGTGTTGTGTGAACATATCCTTCCTTAATTTTTGGGTTGTGGAGTCATGGTGGCTAGGAGGATAATACTTGAAAATGAGAGACACACATGAAGTAAAATTAACTATAATTTTTTTATTTGTTCTTCTCCTTAATATCCAATGAAATGAGCTATTTGGAACATTATATTTTAATAATATAAGAGGATAACAATTCTCTGTGATAATGTCTTTTCTTATGATGTGGAGAGTACATGAATCTTAATTAATATGCATTTAATGATTGGAAATTATGCTTTTACGGGAGACACAATGTTTTACAAAGAATCTAGTTTTATGACATGGAAAATGGGACTCACTATTTCGTATGATTGATATGGAGTGGTTGTTTTGATTGTGTTGTGTTGTATTGGTCATTTGGGTAGACTTGATGAGTCATATGTTGCTGATATTGGAGGAGGTGTTCTTTGTATGAGGAGGTTTTACTCCACAATTCTAATAGAACATGGAATTTAATCCTTGATCCATGATTTTTTTAGATAATAGTGGTGCTCCATGTGTAGCAGGGTCCTTGAGAGTTATCTTGAGGGATGGTGGTTTAGAACCATCATCGGGTTTCCTTCCTGGTTGGTTTTGAATACTTGGGGGTGATAATAGTTTCCTATGTGTCTTATGTAATGGCTCAGACCTCTCTAATCCATTAATTCGTGAGAATCTGTTGTTTGAGGAGTTTAGAGTTATCATGGAAACTCATTTCACCACATTGCAGAATTTACTAATATTCCATGTTTTCCAATTGTGTATCACTCTAACAGTGACTCGATGGGGGTCACTCACTAGGGGTGGCTCTCTTGTAGTGACACCTAGGTAGTGACTCACTAGTGGTTTCTTGCTTGAGGTGTCTTGTTGGAAATCAATCAATATGTTGTTCCTCATCCAATATTTTCTAACCTTGTAATGAATATCTAACAGTGTTTGGTGTTTAATCTGGCTGTTAGTTGAAAGCATGGTGACTCACGATCAATGAATGTCTGAAAGGTGGATCGCTACGTGGTGACTCATGAGCAATGACTTTCTGAGAGGTGACTCCCCAAATGGAGAGTTGTCAAATGGTAACTCACTGAATAGTGACATACGGAATGGTGACTCATGAGTGGTTACTAACATAATTGTGACTCATGATTTGTGCCTCTTTGAGCATTGAGTCATCCAATGATGGCTTCTGTATAGATTCTCTAGCATCCTCCAGTTTCTAAGTTTTTACATTTTGGATTACAAAATATGATTCTAATGCCTTGTTTAATATTATCAATGGTGAATTCAAAACCACTGAATCTTATAATATTTTTCCTAGGGGTTTAGGGGATTTTACATTGTCAAAGTGTGTTATCTTGATGGAATCCACATTTTACTGGAAAATCAAAACATTTCACAACCAATGTTGTGTTTAGATTTCATGAAGGCCGATATAAATTTCGCCTTTGTTCTTTCTTCTTACTTCTCATTGTTGTATGGAACCTTAATTATTCTTCTTGTGGGATTTGTGTGATCGTTCTATGGATGTTGATCATGTTTTCCCTAGTTTTTTTCTTGCTACATGTGTTCCCCTGTCTTAGTGAATCAACATGGTGTAGATCACATTTTCTTCCAACTAGGTTTCTCCTTCATCCATCTTTATTGGGTATCATGTGGGCGGGTATATTGATGTTACTATTGTGAATTTTTTTTTTGATTAATGATGAAAATTTGACCTGATTAAAATCAACAAATTGTTGGATGGGAAAATTGGTGAATGTTATTGTTTATATAATGTTTTTTATATTATGAGTTGTATGGGATATGAACACATTGAAATCATGGAAATTATGGATCATTTTTTTAAATAAAATGGGTAACAAGGTATTGATTTCCTTCTTAATGAATGTTGGTGAAAATTGTTAATGACATATACTTATCTAATAATTTGATACTCCAATATCAAATTGTTTATGTGATAACCCCTAAATGTACCAGTTGAATTAATGTAGGTATGTTTTTTTAAATAATAAATACATATTTACTTGGATTTTTCAGTGAGATGGTATCTGGAATAGATTTTCATAGGGGGTTTTTTTGTTGATATTTTAGTCTTGGCATGGAATTATTCTGCAACAGGGCTACATAACAAGTTTTGGTTTGATGTGTTCATGGATATGGTTACGACTTTGTGGTTATTGTGGTTGAGTTGATGTATTAATAGGTATGAGTTTGAAGAATGGTGATATTGGTTGGTATGGATTCTTAACCATTTTCAACATTCATAATTTTTTACCTCGTATGTTGAGACTGATATATGATATATAATGAATGGTAGTTAAACATGGAGGTCATAGAATAATGTTTATTTAATGATAATCATCATTTATTTATTAGGAAATTCAACTATGGAAATGACTGCTTCTATCATACATAGTTTCCCAGATTGTGATTGAATAAAAAATTGATTTTTAATGATGTATGGAATGGCTTGGGATTAATTGGTTAATGAAATGTAAATGGTTAAATTAATTGGATTTGATTGTGAGATTAGTTCTGTGGAATTTTATGTGGTCATTTGGGCATTTAATGTAAACAAAAATGCTTTATTTTTTTTATTTTGTGGTTATTAAAAGAACAGATAGGTTAGGATTGAAAGTTTGGTATCACATATTAATATACTTGTATTTTCCTTGTGATTTCTATATTCACTACATAATACTTTAACAATATGTTCTGAACACCTTCATCGTCAAGGAGGACATAGTATTTATAGAACATCCCATTGGTTGGATGGACGTCTCAAAACCAAGACATCCCTGATTTCACTTCCACGAGGTCATTAACGATTAATCTTTGGTAATGTTTAGATTTTTGATGTCCAGGTGTGTCTGGGAATTTTTTTTCTCATGTTTCTTTGGAATGAGACATGTTATGATTTCTTAAGTATCTTCAGGATATGGTGTGTTTTGATTTCTCACGTTTCATTGGTAAGTGATGTGGTTTGTGGAATATGTTTCTATAGGTTGAATGTTATGTGGTGTGTGGCCCATGTATATGTGGGTAGGATGTGATTTGGATTGTGGCCTAGGTGTGTGGGTGGGATGTATTGCGTGGACCAGGTGTATGCAAGTAGCATTCGATGTGATAATTCTGAATGAGGTAAAAGTGTGTGGATGTTTACCATTACGCAAGAGTGGTTAATTAGTTGTAATGTGGTGCATGGTACCCTAAAATCAATGTGAATTATATTATATTACTTGTTAATTATTATTTATTGAGAATTTATTGGTGTGGTTGGGTTTTTTAGTGTTCTTGTTTTTCCTTGTTTTGTTCTATTGTTTTCCCTGCGGTGACTTTGTATTCCTCTTTCACATGTTCTCGGGAAACATTGGTTTCCTACAATGTATACATGTAATATCACAGTTCGTATATAGAACTATTTTCAGATTTCCTTAAGGATTTTATTGATCATGTTGGACCGTACCAGTCAGGATACAAATTGGTGTTTTGTTACTACATATCATTACATTAGTTATTTACATTAGATAATTTTTTACATATTACAGTTTAACTTTATTCATACATGTGGGTTGGTTTTATTTATATATATATATATTAGAATTTTTTTGTTGAAGATCCATCATACATCCTAATTCTATTTCAAAAAAGGATAATACGACCCATATTTTGAGATATGTATACACTTAGTCCTAGTCACCATCTCAAGGGCTTATAGAGGTGGGACATGGGGTTCATTATCTCTTATTTTTCATTTCCATCCTAGGAGGGGCATATTATGCATGAGGTTTCATGCCATTATTAGTTATTTGGGAAAAACAACAATGTATTGCTTAAAAATTCATATATAACATATTCAAATAATATCTTTCCAATACACATGTTTTGTCTTCACTTATTATTCTATAATATTTTTTCGAATAGAAACTTGTGGTGAATCCATACAATATTCTGGTGATTATGATTCCCCTCCCATGATAATTGATTCACGTCTTCTTTATGAATCATAATATCTAAATCTTGAAAATAGTTTTTTTTATACTTTGAATTTCAATCCATAACAGAAATTATATCGTATAAAACCAAATTTATAATAAAAATTTATATAAATAGGGTATAAATGTACATTATAATGGGAATATACTTAAAAATATTGTTTGTAATAAGATTTCAATTAGAATTCATGATTAACATCTCCCTTCTGATAGAGATATGTAAATATTTATTATTCTAGGAAAGCATGTAAGATATTAAAGGGAGATAATATAGATATTAAAAACATGAATTAAATAAATTTTAGATTATGATAAATGTACATCCCACTAAATCATTAGGAACTAACCATCATTTATATCATTTGTACAAAATTTTACTACATACTATGGACATTTTATAAGTAAATTCCCTTGATTCATAGGGAATTTATTTGAATAGAACCACATCTCCACTACAGATGAAGCATTGGGCCTTTGAGGATTCTTCCCTTCCCTCGATATCACAATCCTGATCAACATTCTCTCCACGTGTGATGAAATATATCTTTCCCATATAAAATGTTCATTAGTGTTTCTTTCAATACTAATTACATCCTTCATATTCCACCATTCAATAATTCTATTTTTTTATTATTTCTTCATAGTTCTTAGCCACACACTCCATTCATTATGTATTCCTAAAAAACATGGGAATTTGAGATTTATTTATTTTTCATGATGGAACATGATTCTAAATCGTCATATAATGAAACAGTTTTTGTAACAAATTCCATTTGGAGGAAATGTTTTATCCCAGAATATAAGCGATAAATATTAATTCATGGATTAAATTCATTTTTGTTTCATTGGTTTCTAATAGAGTGATGATGTAATCATATTCCAAAATGCTCTCCACTTTCATTTTCATTAAATTAAGGAATTTTTTCAAATTTAAAACTTATTTTCATGAGTAAAATTATCTTTAAATAATATCACCTTAAAATTATTCAATCCATGCTCTCTATATCTTATAATATTTTTTACTCAAGCTCCATTACCACTATTTCTCAACATATCTCTTTAGATGATAAACATCAATGATCTATATTTCACTACATCCTATAGTGAGAAATATGTTCTACATCTACATAAAAATCTCATCTTCAATTAATTCCTTGTTATTCCCATTGGACGATGAAGTTTTTTTTCACAGTAAGAATAAAATATTTGTTATACCATGTTGTAGATTACTGGTATACACAATAAGATAAAGAGAATCATTTGTGTTATGATCCAAATAACCTAATATTGTTATAATGTAATCATCCCTATTACTACAATCATTATAATATTATAAATTATCATAAGATAAATTCCATCATAGATTTTATGTGTTGATACAATATCCATTCCTTCTTTAATGAGACAATACTATGTAGTGTAATATAATTGATTAACTCACAATATCATGAATAATAAAAAAATTGGATTCTAATATAATTAAACTATTATAAAAGTTTTAATGTAATATTATTATAAGGCCCCAGCCTTAAACCTTACATAATCTTTAGTTATTACAAGATTACACATTGAGGATCTTTTCAGGTTTAGAGTTTTAGAGAATTTGATCATAAAACATGCATTACATTCCACATATAAACAAAGTGGTTATATAAAGATAGTATTATTCATTCCCATCAATGGAAACACATTTAAAATAAAACATGGATTATTTCTTGACACATCCTTGACTCTATCATCTTATCATGTACCTTTCCCTTGACCTGTGAAAAACATTTCAAAAACATGGGATGAGCATAAAAACTCAGTATGGGTTATAAAAAAAACATGGAAAGGAAACATGAGTTCATATATACATAAGAATGAAATCATACTTTACCCATAAAACATTGGCACTTTAACATACCTCATAAAATCATGAATAAATCATAGAAATCATAAGACATAAAGGTAACTTGAGGCATTCATAACATTCTTACGTAGGGAGTAACCCTCTTGGTTACGTTTGGAATACCCATCACAGTATATTCCATAAAATCTCTTTAGAGAAACCTTAACGTTTCACTCCTTCACGTTACCCAATGCATTGGAGAGATATAACGGGCTCACCCGCCCTTAGTTTATCATTGAACCACCCGTCTTCATAATAATTCCCAAGAACCATAACATAATCATATCACATAAAACATGCATAAAGGAAACATAACATTTCCACATTTCAATCACGAGATATCAATAAAACACATTGATATAATAAAAACATTATGAAAACCATTTTCAATACCAAAGTAAAACATGGTATTTATTTTTCGTTTTAAAAAAGAAGTATGGCTTGTAGAGGAAGCCGAAACTCAAATAACGGTCACAACGGCGGAGAAGTCGTTGTCGCCGCATACGTACGACAAAAACATTCCATTTTGTCATTTAGTAAACACGTCTTATAAAAAATATTCCTTTTGAATAAATGTAAAAGTCAAAGGGGTTTATACACCGTATAAAACAAAGTTGTGTATAAATAAAATTTGCCTCAATGAAAGGAGATTGAGACGAAGTCCCATACCTCATATCTGACTTGACCCGACCATTCTTTAATCTCCTGAATAATAAACTTGAGTTAATATATATTTGCTTATGAATCTTTTTCAATTTCATTATTCCTTTTATACCATGTTATGAACATCATGTAATCAGTTAAGTTAATAATGTTCATTTTATCAGTATTTGGTTCTTAAGTCAAAAATAGACTTCTTACACTTACATGTTGATAATTTGGTCATAGGTTCGTTATATCCAGAATGATATTAATGATTTGGAGAACATATATATCATATATATTCATCATATACATGTATTTATAATATTACATCACATTTAGAGGTAAGAAATGAAATGCACCGTTCATGGAGACGGTAAGCCGTACGTACGCATGAACGCTACTTCCATTTGTATTTCATATTCACTGGAATGAAATCATAATGATATAAGAGTATATTATAATTCCATTATAATAACATATATAATATAATTAACTTTATCCTTTACACATCCCACATATGGTATTAACGAATCAAATCACTTTTAGGGGGCGGTAGTCCGCACTTCCTAAAATGAATATATCGTGTTTACCCATAATGGAAACCATAAAGGTATGCCCAAAATGAAAAAAAACAGAAGCTTAAAAAAACATTAACATATCAAATATCATATATAAAAATAGTGACAACATAATGTCCACCTTTGATGGTGTTAAATGAGTATTGAACAATCATCGTTTCGGGAGGCAGAATTTCGCCATCGACGGAAACCGTATGTTCTTTAACCATTTGATGTAGTTGTGTGAGTGTGTAGCTCAAATATATCTTATAACAACATCCTAGTATATTGAAGATACTGGTGTTGTTACAAAAGAAGTAAATAAAAAGAGTTTAGGGGGTTGGAGAAGCAAAATAAAACAAATGAACATGAAAGAATGAATTACCTTAAAAAGTGTAACTCCTTTTGATTTGAGCCTAAAGGCTTCCTTTGAAAGGATTCTGTGCCAAGGGAATCCTCTAGGATGAGTAGAGGGATGTGGAGAGAGTAAATGGGAAGGTTTTGGCCGAGCCAAAGGCTTTAGGAGTGTGTGAAATGAGGTAGAGGTGGGGGCCTTTTATAAGAGGAGAGGAGGGGCACTTTTGAAAAGTAAAGAAATATTACATTATTTGAAACTGGGTTTCGGTTTTAAAAGGTCCCACATTGATATAATTAGTGTATAAGGTGATAAGGGTTCTAAATCCACTCATCCAATTGGTTTTGGCCATGTGTAGTTCATAGATTTTACATTGTCTTTCCATTTTATTTAAATCGTCAAATAATGATGTCATCGCTGCATCATCATTATGTCATAAATATTTTAATTTATTTAATGTCTAAAAATCATAAAAAAAATACTATGATGTAGGAAATATTTTTAGATTTCTAAATACTATTTATAATCAAATATATGATCTTTATAACCCCATGTAAAAATTGTTTTCGTAAAACATATTATGTTTGTGTCATTTTTACTTTTACATTAAATAAAAAGTTATTTATGTCATTTCCCAACCAAAATGTCTCCATGGGGTCCCCAAGTTGACCCATGGATTTTATTGGTCGGCCATGACACAACCAATAAGGTTGGGACATGTGTCTAGGTCATTTCATATTATTAAAGCATTATTTATACCTTAAACTACACTAATTACCACTAATCGCGATTAAAAACTTAATAAGTTACTATTCACCAAAATATTATTTTAATATCATTGAACAACATTTTACTTCTTAATGACAACCATGTATGTCGTATTTTCAAAATTCAATACACATTAGTGGTAAACTTTCATTTAACTGAAAAAATCAGTTTGCTTGATTACCACTTAGTGGTTTCACTATTCATCAAAAATTGGAGTTTTTCAGAAAATTACCAAAAATTCACCCTAAGCTATATTTGATAATCCGAATTCAAAAATGAAGACTATTTTACAAAATTAAAATCATATAAGTCACATTAATTAATTTAACAATTAATTCCCGCTGCCAGAGCAAATAGCGTGTTTTTACAAAACAATAAGTATCAAAAGATTAACACCAGTTTAAGTCTAATTTCAAAGTGAAATTGATTCCAATGACCACCATTGGATAAAATGGTAAAAATATATTCTAATTTCACTTCAAAACCAATTCAGAACATAATCTAATCATATAAATAAATTAGATTAAAAAGCAGTTTTGGTGTAAAATGCAGTATTTTTCACTATTCATTAAAAAATTAACATTGTCAGAAAAATACCAAAAATTCACACAAGGTAAATTGTGATGTCCCAATCATAAAGGATAAGTTTATTTTTACAAACATAGTTTATAAAATTGTCAAAATATATATTCAAAAATGGTTTGCCATCAAAAGGCAGTAAAATAATCTTTTAAGAATATTAGTGTATTCCATGGATAAGATTGTATTTATTTTCATTTTAAGCCTCTATAACACTATCTTAATCATTAATAGACATAGATAAAAATATCTATTATTCATTACTTACTTGGGATGTTTCATCCTTCCCCCGTTTAGAAAATTGTGTCCCCGCAATTTATTTACTTATCAAATAAATGGGGGTACTTATCCCACATTGCGTTTTCAGATTCCCATGTTGCCTCTTCAATCATGTGGTTTTTCCACAAAACCATTACCTGGTGAATCACCTTATTCTGTAACACTTGCTCCCTGTGGTCAAGAATCTAGAACGGCTGTTCCTCATAAGATAGGTTCTCTTTCAGCTGAACTACCTCTGGACTCAAAACATGAGATGGATCTGGCATATACTTTCTCAACATCGAAATGTGAAAAACATTGTGTACCTGAGATAAACTCGGAGGTAAAGCCACTCGGTATGCAACTGATCCAACTCTCTCCAGAATTTCGTATGGTCCAATGAACCTTGGACTCAACTTTCCTTTCTTACCAAATCTCATCACACTTTTCCAAGGAGAAACCTTGAGAAAAACATGATCACCTACCTCGAAAGATAGATCCTTCCTCCGGTTATCTGCATAACTCTTCTGCCTTCTCTAAGCTGTTCTCATGTGTTTCTGAATCAGCTGAACTTTTTCTGCCATCTCTTCTACCAATTCTGGTCCCATCAACTTCTTTCACCCACTTTATCCCAGAAAGCTGGAGTTCGACACCGTTTCCCATATAATTTTTGAAATGGTGTCATCTGTATACTGGAATGAAAACTGTTATTATATGAAAACTCAACCAATGAAAGATGTTGGTCCCAACTTCCCTGATAATCCATAGAACAAGATCGTAGCATATCCTACAATGTCTGAATTGTTCGTTCTGACTTCCCATCTGATTGAGGATGAAAAGCTGTACTAAAATTTAATTCAGTACCCAACGACTTCTGAAGGCCTTTCCAAAAGTTAGAAGTAAACCTAGGATCACGACCCGATACAATGGAGAGAGGAACTCCATGTAACCTGAATATCTCTTTAAGATACAAACGGGAAAGTTGATCAAAGGAGAATGTATCTCGTATAGCAAGGAAATGAGCAGATTTGGTCAAGTGATCAACAATAACCCAGATTGCATTATTACCTCGAGATGTCTTCGGTAATACAACAACAAAGTCCATAGATATATTCTCCCATTTCCACTCTGGCACTGGTAAAGGCTGAAGCATCCCTTTCGGTAACTGACGCTCTGCTTTAACCTGCTGACAAGTCAAACACTTCACAATAAAATCAGAAATTTCTCTTTTCATTCCATCCCACCAGTAATACTCCCGCAGATCTCTATACATCTTAGTACTGCCCGAATGAGCTGAAAACGGAGAACTATGGGCTTCACATAACAACTCTCCCTTCAACTGTGAATCACAAGGCACACACAATCTCATCCCAAATCTCAAAACGCAATCATTATCAATGTTGAATTCAGGCAACTTTCCTTTCTGAACCAGCTCTACCTATTTCTGCAACTCACTATCTTGCTTCTATGCTTGCTAGATTCTATCTGATAGAGATGATCTCACTGATACCTGAAACAAAACAGAAAGACTTCCTGCACCAACAACTTCTATGCCAAAGTTCATTAAATCCTTAACCAAAGGATCACGTTCCAAATGCAACATTGTTAATGAAGCATTACTTTTTTGACTCAAAGCATCAGCCACTTCATTTGCTTTTCCAGGATGGTAATGAATTGTACAATCATAATCCTTGATTAATTCCAGCCATCTACTTTGTCTCATGTTTAACTCTTTCTGTGTAAATATATACTTTAAACTTTTGTGATCGGTATATATTTCACACTTTACTCCATACAAATGATGCCTCCAAATTTTTAAAGCAAAAACAAAAGCAGCTAGTTCCAAATCATGTGTAGGGTAATTTACCTCATGAGTTTTCAACTGTCGTGAAGCATAAGAAATTACCTGATCATTCTGCATTAGGACGCAACCATGTCCTTTCAATGAAGCATCACTGTATATAACAAACTCACCATTCCTGGAAGGTAGTGCCAAAACTGTAGCATTCAACAATCATCTTTTCAATTCCTGCAAAAAATCATCACATTCTTTTTCCAAATAAACTTAACACCCTTCCGAGTTAGCTTAGTCATTGGACTAGATAACCGTGAAAAATTTCTAACAAACCTTCGGTAATAGCCCGCCAAACCAAGGAATCTACAAATCTCGGTTACATTTGTGGGTCTTGGCCATTCTTCCACAAATTTTGTTTTTGCAGGATCAACTGTTATTCCATCTTTAGAAACAATATGACCAAAGAAAGAAATTTGTTTCAACCAAAACTCACACTTGATGAATTTCCCATACAGTTTCTTTTCTTTTAAGGTATGAAAGATAACCCTTAAATGTTTTTCATGCTCCTATTTACTTTTAGAAAACACAAAAATATCATCAATGAAAACCACCACAAACTTATCCAAGAACTCATGGAAAATTCTATTCATTAAGTCGATGAATACAGCAGGTGCATTGGTTAGCCCAAAAGGCATTACTACAAATTCATAATGGTGATATCTCGTACGGAACGCGGTCTACGGAATATCTGCCTCCTTTACCTTCAGCTGATGGTACCCCGATCTCAGGTCAATCTTTGAAAAAAACTTAGCTCCCTGGAGCTGATCAAACAAATCATCGATATGAGGAAAAAGATATTTGTTCTTAACAGTGATATTATTCAAGGCTCTATAATCAATGCAAAGTCTCATAGAACCATCTTTTTTCTTAACAAACAAAACAGGAGCACCCCATGGTGATGTGATAGGTCTAATAAAACCTTTCTCTAATAAATCTTTCAATTTCTCCTTCAACTCTAAAAGTTCAATTTGTTCCATTAGATAAGGGGGTTTTGAAATTGGCTTAGCATCAGGAACTAAGTAAACAGTAAAATCAACTTCTCGATCTGGTATTATTCCAGGAAACTCATCAAGAAAAACATCAGGATACTCATTTACCACTGGCACATCATTAATCTGAACAGTCCCTTTATTTTCAACGATGTGTGCAAGGTAACATTCATTTCCATCTTTTACAAGTTTCTTGGCCTCTTAATATGTTATCAAAAGTAAGGGGTCATTCTTGTAAACAAACTGAATGTCTTTCTGAAAAGAAACTTCTTTAGCTCTACAGTCAATCTTAGCATGGTAAATAGAGAGCCAATCCATACCCAGGATAACATCAAACTCTACTAGAGGTAGAACAATAAGGTTTGCAAGCAGGTTCTTTCCACAGATAAGGATAGGAAGATTATTATAAATTCTTTTTGCCTCAACATTTCCCCCAGGTGTTTTTACCAAAAGTTCAGGAGTCATTTCTTGAGATGGTTTTCCCATTTTACTAGAAAAGGTTTCAGAGATGAAAGAATGTGTAGACCCCGAATCAAACAACACAGTGGCATAATCTGAAAAAACAAACAAAGTACCTGATACAACTTCATTTGATGGCCCGACATCTGCTGAAGTAGTTACAAAGGATTTCACCACCCCTTTCTGCTTGTAGTCTAACTGCTTCCCATCACTCAAGCTCTTTGTCGGACACTCGTTTGCATAGTGACCCATTTCATTGCAATTATAACACTTCACTAACTGTAAATCAAATTTGTTCTTACCTTCACCTTGATCCTTTTCAGTGCAATCACGAGCCTTATGTCCCATCTTCCCACATCGGTAGCACTTTCCAGAATTCAGAAGACATTCCCCAGCATGCCTTTGGCCACATTTATCACAAACTGAAAACTTAGTTCTCTTACCATCAGACTTTTTTGAAGAATTCTTACCTTTCTCCTGCCACCTCGGTCTCTTCTTCTGCTGGTTGTTATAGAACACTTGGTCGTCGGCAAACTCCATTTCCACCTTCTCAACACATTGAACAAGCTTTTCATAACTTTTAAACGCACGATAAGCTAATTCCCTTCGATACTTTGGCTTTAATCCTGAGTAAAAATGATTGATTTTACTATCAAGGTCTCGGATAAAATTTGGAGCATACCTTTCCAATCGAGTGAACGTTTACTCACAGGCAGCCACTGAGTCTTCCTCTTGCCTAAATTCCAAGAATTGATTTTCCATCCTAAGTCGAACAGCCTTAGGAAAATACTTCTCAAGAAAAATACCTTTGAATTCATCCCAGTCAAGAGCATCAATCTCATCGGCATCCCTGATATTTTTAACCATAGACCACCACTGATCTGCTTCACCCTCCAAACGGTAAATAGCAAGACTAACCTTTTGATTGTTTGAACACCCCATGACATCAAAAATCTTCTCTATTGCTTTAATCCCCCTTTCAGCTAGAACAGGGTCATATGATCCTCTGAATGATAGTGGATGTTGCCTCATGAAATGTTCCACCACTGACATGTTCCTCTGCGATTGGTCTGGCTGATCTCGTATATGGATACCACCACCATTAATCGCTTGAGTCAACTGCTCCATTACTGCAACAAACTGTTCAGTTCCAATTTCGACCATTTCTGGATGCTGATTCAGAAAGTTATTTCCTTCTGTATGCCTTCCTAGCACTGCTTCCCTGTTTCCTCTGCAGAAAACCATTTTGAAAAAACATGTCTTAGATGAAGCAACATGGTAATCTTTAAATGCTATATCATTTCGAAAAAAAATATTTTTGGATAATCATTTAATAGAATTCTAAATCCTAAAGTTATCTAAACCGACCTTTGATACCAACTATAAGGCCCCAGCCTTAAACCTTACTTAATCTTGAGTTATTACAAGATTAAACATTGAGGATCTATTCGGGTTTAGAGTTTTAGAGAATTAGATCATAAAACTTGCATTACATTCCACATATAAACAAAGTGGTTACATAAAGATAGTATTCTTCATTCCCATCAATGGATACACATTTAAAATAAAACATGGATTATTTCTTGACACATACTTGACTCTATCATCTTATCATGTACCTTTCCCTTGACCTGTGAAAAACATTTTAAAAACATGGGATGAGCATAAAAACTCAGTATGGGTTATAAAAAAAACATGGAAAGGAAACATGAGTTCATATATACATAAGAATGAAATCATACTTTAACCATAAAACATTGGCACTTTAACATACCTCATAAAATCATGAATAAATCATAGAAATCATAAGACATTAAGGTAACTTGAGGCATTCATAACATTCTTACGTAGGGAGTAACCCTCTTGGTTACGTTTGGAATACCCATCACAGTATATTCCCTAAAATATCTTCGGAGAAACCTTAACGTTTCACTCCTTCGCGTTACCCAATGCATTGGAGAGCTATAACGGGCTCACCCGCCCTTAGTTTATCACGGAACCACCCGTCTTCATAATAATGCCCAAGAACCATAACATAATCATATCACATAAAACATGCATAATGGAAACATAACATTTCCACATTTCAATCACGAGATATCAATAAAACACATTGATATAATAAAAACATTATGAAAACCATTTTCAATACCAAAGTAAATCATGGTATTTATTTTTCATTTTAAAAAAAAGTATGGCTTGTAGAGGAAGCCGAAACTCAAATAACGGTCACAACGGCGGAGAAGTCTTTGTCGCCACATACGTACGACAAAAACATTCTCTTTTTTCGTTTAGTAAATGCTTCGTATAAAAAATATTACTTTCGAATAAACGTAAAAGTCAAAGGGGTTTATACACCGTATAAAACAAAGTTGTGTATAAATAAAATATGCCTCAATGAAAGGAGATTGAGACGAAGTCCCATACCTCGTATCCGACTTGACCCGACCTTTCTTAAATCTCCTGAATAATAAACTTGAGTTAATCTCTACTTTCTTATGAATCTTTTTCAAGTTCATTATTCCTTTTATACCATGTTATGAACATCATGTAATCAGTTAAGTTAATAATGTTCATTTTGTCGGTATTTGGTTCTTAAGTCAAAAATAGACTTCTTACACTTACATGTTGTTAATTTGGTCATAGGTTCGTTATATCCAGAATGATATTAATGATTTGGATAACATATATATCATATATATTCATCATATACATGTATTTATAATATTACATCACATTTCGAGGTAAAAAATGAAATGCACCGTTCATGGAGACGGTAAGCTATACGTACGCATGAACGCTACTTCCATTTCTATTTTATATTTTCTGGAAAGAAATAATAATTATATAAGAGATTATTATAATTACAGTATAATAACATATATAATATCATTAACTTTATCCTTTACACATCCCACATATGTTATTAACGAATCAAATCACTTTTAGGGGGCGGTAGTCCGCACTTCCTAAAATGAAGATATCGTGTTTACCCATAATGGAAACCATAAAGGTATGCCCAAAATGAAAAAAATAGAAGCTTAAGGAAACCATAAACATATCATATATCATATATAAAAATAGTGACATCATAATGGCCACCATTGAAGGTGTTAAATGAGTATTGAACAATCATCGTTTCGGGAGGCAGAATTTCGCCATCCACGGAAACCATATGTTCTTTAACCATTTGATGTAGTTGTGTGACTGTGTAGCTCAAATATATCTTATAACAAAATCCAATTATATTGAAGATACTGGTGTTGTTACAAAAGAAGTAAATAAAAAGAGTTTAGGGGGTTGGAGAAGCAAAATAAAACAAATGAACATGAGAGAATGAATTACCTTAAAAAGTGTAACTTCTTTTGATTTGAGCCTAAAGGCTTCCTTTGAAAATATTCTGCCCAAAGGGAATCCTCTAGGATGAGGAGAGGAACGTGGAGAGAGTAAATGTGCAGGGTTTGGCCGAGCCAAAGGCTTGAGGAGTGTGTGAAATGAGGTAGAGGTGGGGGCCTTTTATAAGAGGAGATGAGGGGCACTTTTGAAAAGTAAAGAAATATTACTTTATTTGAAAATGAGTTTCGGTTTTAAAAGGTCCCACATTGATATAATTAGTGGATAAGGTGTTAAGGGTTCCAAATACAATCATCCAATTGGTTTCGGCCATGTTTAGTTCATATATTTTACATTGTCTTTCCATTTTATTTAAATCGTCAAATAATGATGTCATCGTTGCATCATCATTATGTCATAAATATTTTAATTTATTTAATGTCTAAAAATCATAAAAAAATACTATGATGTAGGAAATATTTTTAGTTTTCTAAAGACTACTTATAATCAAATATATGATCTTTATAACCCCATGTAAAAATTGTTTTCGTAAAACATATTATGTTTGTGTCATTTTTACTTTTACATTAAATAAAAAGTTATTTATGTCATTTCCCAACCAAAATGTCTCCATGGGGTCCCCAAGTTGACCCATGGCTTTTATTGGTCGGCCATGAAACAAAAAATAAGTTTGGGACATGTGTCTAGGTAATTTCATATTATTAAAGCATTATTTATACCTTAAACTACACTAATTACCACTAATCGCGATTAAAAACATAATAAGTTACTATTCACTAAAAAATTATTTTAATCTCAATGAACCACATTTTACTTCTTAATGACAACCCTGTATGTCGTATTTTCAAAATTCAATACACATTAGTGGTAAAATTTCATTTAACTGAAAAAAATCAGTTTGCTTGATTACCACTTAGTGGTTTCACTATTCATCAAAAATTGGAGTTTTTCAGAAAATTATCAAAAATTCACCCTAAGCTATATTTGATAATCCGAATTCAAAAATGAAGTATATTTTACAAAATTAAAATCATATAAGTCACATTAATTAATTTAATAATTAATTCCCGCTGCCAGAGCAAATAGCGTGTTTTTACAAAACTATAAGTATCAAAAGATTGACACCAGTTTAAGTCTAATTTCAAAGTGAAATTGATTCCAATGACCTCCATTGGATAAAATGGTAAAAATATATTATAATTTTACTTCAAAACCAATTCAGAACATAATATAATCATATAAATAAATTATATTAAAAAGCTGTTTTGATGTAAAATGCAGTATTTTTCACTATTCATTAAAAAATGAACATTGTCAGAAAAATACCAAAAATTCACACAAGGTAAATTTTGATGTCCCAATCATAAAGGATAAGTTTATTTTGACAAACATAGTTTATAAAATTGTCAAAATATATATTCAAAAATGGTTTGCCATCAAAAGGCAGTAAAACAATCTTTTAAGAATATTAGTGTATTCCATGCATAAGATTGTATTTATTTTCATTTTAAGCCTCTATAACACTATCTTACTGATTAATAGACATAGATAAAAATATCTATTATTAATTACTTACTTGGGATGTTACAATTATGTTGTCTTAAGATAATATCCTCAATATGTTCTAATACGTTCTCATATATCTAATTACCATGTTCTCTACTAAAAAATCTCTGATAAAATTTATATTAACCACATATCACGTACCCTCATTCTAGGGGTTAATTATCTACATAGAAAAATTATTTAATAGAACCCAAACCACAATATTGAATTGTTTAGTAGTCTCGAGAAACTAGATACACACATGATTCTTAAATTTAAATAAAAACATAAAATTATATATAATTTGTACTGAGGACAATAGTATTTCTTAAATTACATCTGTGAATATATTCATTGTTCTCTTATCAATGACCTAGGGAGAGGATAACATAATAAAGGGTGAACCCAAATGAATAATAACATAATAAATATAATAAAAGCTAGCATATAATAAATAAAACATAAATTATATAATAGAGATAAACAATAACAAAATGATCTATATAACTAACCACCAGAATGGGAAATAGACAGGTATAATATAATAGATTAAATAATCACGTGGATAATAATATATAATTTCATAATGATAACATATATAATTCTAGACATCATAATCGCATAGAAAAGGTCTAATTCTAATATATTTTTCCAAAAAATGTAATCCATACACCAAAAAATCATTCCAGTTTGTCTCATGGGTCCTACCAATGAATCAAATAGATATAACTAGAATTTTATATAATATACTAACTACAATACATTAATCACAGGAAATAAATAAATAATAACAAAACACATAATAAAAATCACATTTTTATTAAAAAATAATCATATTAAATGTCAATAGTTTCTAAGGTCAATTGGTAGATCATCATGATCAAAATTCTTCTATACAAATATGGATAATATTAATAGATCATATTTCTTGTGTATCATAATAATCATTAATAGATGATATCATTTATTAAACATATTTTTTAATAATATATTAGGATGTCACATTGATAAAATAAGAAATATCAATTTATATTGAATATAGTTTAAAAGAAAATAATTTAGAGATTATTGAGAAAATAAAATTTTCTAAAGAAAATCATGAAAAATTATAATGGAATATTCATTAAAAATCTGAGTGATAAAATTAATAAAATTAAATCATTTTATAAACATGAATTAAATGATTCCTTCCACACTTTTGTTAAAAATTAAAATTTAACATGTTTAGAAATAGAAAAAACAATTCTTTTAAACCTTAGTAAAAAAAATGTAGTAAAAATTTATTTAAATAATCATTGTAGATTATTGAATATATTTTACAGAATATTATTATGGAGGGGAGTTATTCCTCACTACTTTGATAAATAAGAATTGTTATCCTAAAACAATTCTCATATATTCTTAGTACCACACAGATGAGAAGAATGGAAAATATTTAAACATTATATAAAAATATGGGAAATTTAAATATTTGGATGTTAAATTATTAATGAAATAAAAATTCTATAATCTGAATGTAAACATTAACCATCTTGAATAAAAATGAGCATACAATAAATCATTACCTTAAATTTCCTCTTACATGGATGTGTTCTGACCTATAAAATTATAAACATATATTAATTTTTTTCATTAATAAGTACATATTTTTTAAAACAAATCATTATTAATCCATTTTATTTCAGTAAATACAATGCCTTATATTGTTACTAAATCTATTATGATCATGTAATATGTTTTGATTATTTTTTTACATTAATGTAAAATAGTTTTACTAGGTTGACCATGCTAAATATGGAAATTACTCTATCATCTTAATGTTGTTAAAATTTTCTAAATATAATATTTATTCATTATATAATTGTTTATAATTGTTTATGTATGTCTATAATGTTAAAATTAATCACATCCCTTAATGGAAGTTTTAGTCCACATAAAATAAATAATAATGTTATCATTTTATAATGGATGTGAGGGTTAGAAGGTATATGATATTTTTCATTTCAAGAGTTACAATTATTTCACAATTTCCTAAATATTCAGAAAATAATTTCTTATAACAAACCATTTTTTTAGTGATGAATAAAATTACACCATTATGTAGAAATGGTAGGTTATATGTACTGATGAGTGACATAATATTGTAAATACTATGGAAAAGGGATTGAAAATGGATGTAACATTATCATAAAAAAATATAGTGAATATATATATATAATTATTTTAATATGGTTATTGAATATTTGGTGTACATTTATGATTAATGAATCATGGGAATTATTAATAAGAACATATATCGCTTGTTTTTTGTAATCTCATTTGACTTGCTATAGAATTCATCTCGAACCGGCCTTTAAGAATGAAAATAATATCTAAAATATATAAAAGGTTGTTAAATATTTATTTAGGAATGTATTTGTCAATTTAAATGTTTCAAATTATGAGAATACGTGAGGAGAGGGTGTTCCCTTTAATAATTGAGGGGATTATCATACTTGTAAATATCATTATCATTAAATGAATAAAAATTTATTACTCACAACCATGTCAAACAATTGATTTATTTTTTTATGATGGTATTATGTTTATTTAAAATCCATAAATAAAATCTGATTAATACTAGTTTTTATCATCATATAAAACTTATCCCTCATTTTTAACCCCCCTTGTTAACTACTTTTACCCTTAATGTGATGATATGTTTTCCCGTTAGTTATAATTCATTGTGATAAAAAATGAAATTGAGAGTACTAATATATTTGAGCCTCATGATTCTAAATATGAAATACATTATCAATTAATAAATTTATATAATTTTTTATTGTTCTATTTTACGTAAGTAGGTGTATAACTGTAATAAAACTTTATGAAAACAATATATATTATGGATAAAAATAAATTTATATCAAAATCATGTAATATATTTATGGAAAAAATTGTATTATATTCTTGAAAAGAATATGTATTTTACTTTTGGACTGAAATATTACAATAAAAATATTTTGAACAGAGGATAATATTAACAAAATAATAAAATTTTGTTTCTAAATAAAAATATCACATTGATTTTCAAAATGTGACTCACATTTTTTTATGTCTAATATAAAATTTGTAAATTAATTCAGTTAATATTTAAATATATATTTTTTATTGAAAAATATTATCACATTAATTTATGTCAATATTATATCATAATGATTCTATAAAATTGATGGTATTAAAAATAAATATTTATCATTATTCCCCCAATGTAATATATTTCGGAAAATTACTAAAACATCTCCCATGGTCAATATTGATGTTTTAATTCCCAAATAATTTTAATTTTATCAAATTTAAAATTATACAAGTTTTAATTTATATATTTAAATTAAATATTAAATAAAATGTAATTATGATAAAATATGTGTGTGTATCAATAGCAACGATTTTCCATTTGTAGATGTTTCATTGATAATACACATGTAGTGGGGTTAATAGAATCCTTTTATGTATCGTGGGTATATTATATACCTAATATTAGTCCACTGCGCACTGAGATCCAATATTTATCATTTTTTACATTTTTTATTGTTTTTACCCACAACTAATACTAATCCCATTATAAAATAAGACTACAATAGAAACATATATTTCAAGGACAAAAACTAAATGTGTACAGAACATAGAATTCCATGGGTCATTAAAACCTACCCAACATCATGCTTCAAATCCATGAGAAGAATTTTTTGTCTTTAATATGGGACATGTTTTAATCTAATTATTTATCTTAGATTCCACCAACCAAAAATCATTTCATTTTTACCATATTTTTATTAAAACTATACTATGATAATTTATAATCGTGACGTGGAATTCACACATCAGTTGATAGTAATGATAATATTTTACATTCATAAACCATATGCTTCCAACTCAAAATCATTAATTCTAATGAAATGGGTATAGTTATCCTTATAATATCATAGTTGTCTAACATTGAAAATATGATCGATTGTCCCAAATTAAGGATGTAATGGAAATGTATAAATAAACTAGGTTGTATTATACACAAACTCAAAGGTTCTAAAAATTACAGGGCTCTGAACCCCTTTATTGCTCATCCGTAAATGTCCTTGCCAGGGGGAGACATATAGAAATCATTGATGACAACACAAAAATCCACAGATTGTCAATACAATCATTATAGTACCTTTACATACATTATGATATTATAAAACATTTTTGTATAAATATCACCCATTGAATATTATCCCATAATATTTTAGGAACAATAAGTGAGGATTCCAAAATTTTACCCAGGAATGATAGTGAATGATATGTTCTATGATAAAATTCTTCAAATGGATAAATTTTTTGAATCATAATACCAATAATTGTATTCAAAAACAAATATTGACAAATAACCTATAAATATATAAAAAATGTATATTTAAATCATAATTGATACCTTTCATAGTGGATGTAGTCCAAAAAACATCCCTATCAATTTATGGATGATATTTAATAATTTATTTTTCCTGAGTCTTATTACACATATTCAATTAGTTCATATAACACTAAAGCCAGAATGACCAACAAAATCACCAATTCCATCCTATATAATCCTTGGGATCCATCCCACTATGAATTAGTAGTTTCCTCGTAGATACACTGTGTTTATCTATTAACATTCCCATATGCTATAATAGTAACATATTAGACTATTTTATATCACCACAGTCCATAAAAGTTCTACGAATATGTTTTTCCTCAACTGCATACAGTATTTGAGACATCCTAAGAACATACCCATCTTTAATCTACTATATAACATGAATGGTTAATTATGGTGATCTATTTTGGTATGATACCTAATGGAATGGTGGACCATTTTGAAATGTTTTATACATAATAGTCTTATATGTCTATATTTTTTGTGTTTTATACTATCCATACCCCTACCTGTATCAGAATTCCCCCTTAATAGAACTCGCATCTCAATCATAGGTAGTGTGTTTACACTTCTTCCTATGTAATTTATTTGATACCATTTTCAACATTAGACCTTCATCAACTAACATATAAACTTCCTACTTCCATTTTGAACATTATGTCCAAGTCCTTATAGAACAACTTGTGTCCCCATATACAAGTGTATTCCCATCTATTTGAATTCACACCTGAATAAATGATCAATTACCAAACATATTTCTATATTAATAATACAATAAAAGTACTTCTATGAAATTTTCAATAATTTACCCACACCCTAGTAAAAAAACCCATGAAATCACACATACCAACTCCACAATTGGACATGAATTATTAAATATTTCATTATAATTAGGTATTCTAATGAAAAATGGTTCACCGTATTTACATGTGTATAACATGAAAATATATTTTTTGTACTGAAGTTTCAAGGGTAATATAATTCCAAAATCAATAACTAAACCATAATTCCTAAAAAATTGTGATGCTAGTAAACACCCCATGATAATTCAAAATATATAAATTAAAAATACTTCCCCAAATAATCATATAATGATGTCTCTAAAATAGGTAGAAAATGTGAAATGATTCATTAAACATTAAAAATTAATGTCACAATGTAATATACTATGGATGATGTAATATCTTCACCAAACAATGGTGATTTATTCATATTTCAATTAAAATATAGGATGATACTCAATATCACCACCTATTCATTATTGTGTTCTCTTCACACATTGGAATGTAAGACATTGAGACAAAAATAACGTTATTTCTCTTGTCAATATAGGAAACAAAAATCAAATATAAATTTCATAATACATCATGAAAATTTAATGAAGAGTACTGTAATGAGAGGGTGATAATTCCTCAAACATTATTCCAAAATACTAGTGAGAATAACGAGTATTCCATGGAAATAAAATGATTTAGAATCATCATATCATCCCTCTTGGATTTTTAGAGAATAATGTCTCTCTAGAGTGATGATATAATATTATGTATAGATTATATATTCCTTCTCCCATTATGTGAATACAAATTTAATTTCAATGAAGTAAAAATACATCTCACTATAATCTTATTTTATATTTGGGTGGAGCTCAACTATCATATATAGAACCACATGGTTCCATGAATGGAAGAATCATGTTATGGGTTGGTTTGAATATTGAGTTTTTTATGATCAATTATTAATAACAAATTTACATGATGAAAAATTCCATGATCAATGGAAATTAATTTAAGAATATATAAAATGGATAAAACTGGAAAAATATAATGATCATTTGAACATTTATATAATTAAATTAAGAAAATAATGAATCATGATATGTGTAATTATTTATTCATTGATAGACCTAACAACGGAACTGTGTTGTGCCATCATTGGTTTGTAGTAATAGAGAATACAATTCCCCTTTGTGATGATCCACATGTGTTCAAAAAAAAACTATGAATGTTGTAATAGGAATCATCAAGTGCTATCATAGAATATACAATCTCTTGCATCATTCTTCTTTGATAACATTAAGAATAACTTCAAGAAGATTAAACTTTATCTCTCTATACTCGATAGTCGAAGGTGGAGAATGATCTCTTTATGTTACTGAATGTGTTCTGGGAGTTGAATCCCTCTAGGTCCTGAGAGGGTTTTATATATATGTCATTATGAACTACCCAATATATTTATTAAATGGTATATATGGGTTTTATGGAAATATATTAATTAAAAAATGTTTATGAAATTAGCTAATATTAAGTGAATAGTATTTACAACCTCGTCTGGGTGAAAAGTATTACATTACAATAATGTCTACATGGTTTCAATGTTTCTTCATGACTAATAGCTTCCCTTACTTATGAATCCATTACAAAGATTTTTATTCACATCCAATGATTTGATATGTTTTTAATAGGATTTAAAGAAGAATAGTTTCAAACATGGGATCAAGGAAAAGCAGTTATTAAACAAGAAAAAAACCCTGTTTCATTTTAATAATTTTTTTATATAGTAAATTGATATTGTTGGATTTCTCTACACTGTATTTCTATATATTTTTTATGTATGATTAATTAAGTAATTCAATAAATCTCTATACATGAAAATATCATTGATGATAATTAATATAAAATTATTGAGTTATCTCAAGATTATTTATTGTTCATGGTCAAGGAATTATAATTCGTAATAGAGGGTGGTTTAGATATATTTGGATATTAGAATTTTTTCATAATAGTTAAGGATATATTAATGTGTATATAATGTTAAGGATGATCATAATTTCAATGTTTTAGAAACACATTTTGAGTATTTATTATATAAAATATTTAGATGTCTCATGGTATTTTTTGTAAACATTCTCAATTGAGGAAATTATGTGATGTTTTTAATTCAAAATTCAAGGTAGGAAATAAATATTTATTACAAAACATGTTTAGGTTATTTTTTAGGACTTTATAATATTTATGAAATATTATTATAATTATAACGATTTAGAAATAGGGAAAACCAAATGCTATGTGATAACCTTTCATGTGTGTCATGTCTGCTGCAATCGATCACACAACTGAAGTGTGAATAAGGTGCATCACCTACCACTAGCCTACGTGATGTCCCAAGTAAGTATGAATTATTATATTATTCAAATGGATTCAGGGATTAAGAATATGTTTTTTTAGTAGACATAAATATTATCGAATGGATATCAATAGTAATGTAAACTTATTTGGGGATTACATGGTAAATATTATTTTTCAAGACATTCACTTGTTAATAAACATTATGTAATTGATTAAAATAGAACAATATGTGATTTCAACATAGTAACAGTTGAATTACATTTTGTGAGAATATATTATATTATGTGTGGAATTATTGGAAGTATCTTGTTTATTGAAATGATTAACCTATCATTAATAATATGTGATTAAGTTAACTATATTTCAGTATGTGACTTTAAGAGTGATCATTTTTATATGGGGATACTTGTTAAAATTTATTTTGGAAGACTATGTGAATATATTATCATGAGTTTTGTTTTTCAATAATAGTTTGAACATTTATTATAAATTTATGTACATTTTTTAGTTGAATGGTCATTATAAAACGTGTATATTACTATATAACTTTGGATATTAAATGTAGTCATTCTACTAGTAAACGATTGTTTGGGGATTATCAGATCTTGTACATACCATCATGGATTGGGATAATTTCTTTAGATAGGGGAAATATATAGATTATCATTTATGTATTATGTTATTATCTAGGAGGTACTACTAGTGCTTCAAGTATTACTCAGAAATATTCAATACTCTTCATTTTAATAAAATATAAGCTTGTGCTAGAAATTTAATAAATAATGAAACTATACATTACATGTGTAAATGTTTCCATATGTTTTTAGTCAATATCCTTAATATATTCCTCAACATTATGAAAATGATATTAAAAAACAGAATCCATTAAATGTTCATTTTTCTAAATCAAAGACAATTTAGTCCATCTCATGTTGGTGGTTTTCATGTTATTAACATGCTCTGGATCATTTTTTCTAGTTCTCTCCATCATAAAACTACATGTTTTTTTCATAAACATCCATTATTTCGTAGATGTAACCATAATATGTGTTATATAAAGCGGTATTTTTAACTTCACATTCTTTTACATAATGTGGATTAGTTATTCACTCTTTTTCTGATGTGCTATATCAATGAAGTAATTTTTAATGTTATCCCTTATATTCCTAGGACAAATGTAAAATTTGGAGGAATAAATTAAGGGGTAGGGGGAGAATATAACATCATATGACATTATATAATAATACGTTTTCATTTCTATTAATATTTATGAAATAGAAATTAGTTCTATTTTAATGGGGACCAAATGTTAGAAAGTGTACATGATATGCCACATCCAGCTCAATGAAATATCTACATATTATTATTTAATATAGTAGTTACCATGTAAATCCCCGACCCCTATTACCCAGAGTCGGTATATTATTATATAAAATTGGCATGATCACAAGAGATCAAGTCTCAAAAGACTGATTAGTTTAGTAGCCTTGGTAATACTAGATACATACAGAAGTTTGACATTATATTATGAAATGAAAAACAACTACATTATGCCCCCTTTGAACAAACTCATATCCCTTAGCCTATCACTGCAAGTCAATCATTATATACTGGTTTACATCCTGGGAATAATAAAACATAGAAATGGGTGTGCTACGATGCTCAATAAAGATACCAATATAGCATACTCTTTCATAAATAAACACAAACATTTAAGGCAATGTATAAGAGTAATACACAAGCCTTTTAAACATAATCTTCTGCGTAATATGGAAAATATAAATTAAATAATTCCAGTTACATATTCAGATGGTTATTCTTCTATTCAAATAATCAGATGTAATATCAATAACTAATTTCCAAAAGATGGAATGTATAATGTTGGACATCATAATGTCATAGTCAAGGCCTACTGCCAAGAATACAAATAAGATTTTGTCATGGCCTTGTGTAAAGACACTAGATTTTCTCATGGGACCTATAAATTCATTTTAAGAGATATATTGGGCTCATCCTGTCACATACTATGTCCAATGCATTCAACATATCAAAATATTGAAACATAATATAAAAATTCATATTAAAATTGATATATTAAATTTCAATATTTTATCCGCAAACCATGAATGATAAAAAATATCACTTCTACAGTCAAACATAAATAATTAAAAATAAATGAATGATTGTATTATAATAAATTTTATATGATAGATAATAGTGATTTATATTTCCATAGATGAAAATAATAATCAAAACTATTTGAGTGTAATATACCCCTTTTTCTAGTAAACATTTAAAAGTCTCAATATTAATAAAAAATGTGTTTAAAATAGAGATTTGAATCATTGTGTCACATACCATGTTGAATTTTTTAAAATAATATAAATTTTAAAACATTCATGTCCACATAAATAAAACATTCATACCATTTTAAAAACATGTACATTAATGTGAAACATTTAGAAAAATAAGTCTTTAAAATAATTAAATTTATATTTTAATTAGCGTTTATAACCAAATGAGAGAAATTTAAATAAAAATACTTGAGGTAATAAAAACCTTTTAATATCCTGACAATAAAGGGATTCATGATATACTCTATCAAAGTACAATATAAACTGTATAATAAGTGAATTGGTGCATAACAACAAAGAAGACTCAATAGAATGTAAATTGAGATGAAATTATTTATAAAGTCTGTATCATGATGTTAAGTATAAATAAATGAATTATTTATGGGTGAAAATATAAATACACAAAAAATGATTGGATATTCAATGTAAATAATTCAGTGTAAATTCACACATATTATTCTAAAAACAACACAAATTACATGTATGTTTAACTCAATGAATGAAAATTGATTTACGATTACTCTTATCATGTTCATATCGATGACTTCAGAATTTATAAATGGAGTTATTATGTGTATAAAAAGCATATCCACACAATGAAGAGTGTAAATAACTATATAAATGAATAAATTTCGATTTCACACATAATCTTGGAGTATTATAATCAATTATGTTTGAGTAAATCCCAGTAAGTGGAAATCAAAAAAAGAAATTTTACTACCGATATGGAAACATACGAAAGATACAACCCATGAAAGAAGGGTTATATTATGATGATACAGATTCGCATAAATTAATGTATATTACACAGACAATACAACAATGGGTATTATATACACCACAATAATAGAAATAGGGGTAATATAGCATTAATTTCACGCTAATAAGTGAGATAAAAACCTCTAACCACATTGTAATCAATCTTACCTTATGATCAAAACATAATAACCACCAAATGAATCATAGAATACCATGATTATAAATAGAATCATAATAATATATATCAAATGAAAGTAGAAAATACACCACATGAAAAAAATAAGTGGTGAAAAATAGAAATCTCACAGAATTAAAAGTTAGATAAGAAACACCTTTCATCGTGTCCGACTTTACTCGTATGTACCGTGTTATTCAAGAATAATAAATAGAAAATAATTTCTACTTCCTTAATATTTTCATTGAAGTTTTCTTATCCTTTTATATCACTTATAAGATTTCTATTACAATTAATTAATTTTTTGACCTCATATCGTACATTTTGTTATTGTTTTGATGTTTAGTCAAAAATGAACTTGTTATAATTACAAATGGTCCATGGGGTCAATATATATTTATCTCCATAATGATATTAATTATTTATATATAATATATATAATATATATCAATTTAATATGTATTTATATTATTCCATATCATTTGATGTTTATAAATGAAACACATTGTTCATAGAGAAGGTAAGTCGTACGTACGCATGAATGCTACATGCATTTCTATTTTATATTTAAAGGAATGAAAATGTAGTAATAAAAAGGTATATTATAATATCATTATAATATCTATGTTATTTAATTTAATTTAATCTATATTTTCTACATTCAACAATGGGAATTAACGATTCATATTACTTTGAGGGGGCGGTAGACCACATTTCTCCAATGAAATTATCATATTTACTCAGTGTGGAAACCATAAGGTATGATATAAATGAAAAAAAAAGAATTATAAAGACAATATAAAGATAATATATTTCACATGTAAATACCGAGACATCTTAATAATCACCATACAAGGTTGTATGACATGATTGTACAATCATCGTTTCATGAGGTAGTAGTATGTCATCCAGGGAAACAATATCTTCCTTACCCATTAGATAGAGGTGTGTGTATGTGTAGTTCAAATATTTCTAATATAAATAACCTATTTTATTTAGGATAATGATTTTGTTATAAAATATAGGAATAAAATAGTTTAGGGGGATAGATATGTAAAATAAATGAAAAGAACTTAAGAGAAGACATTACATTTAAATCGGGTAACACCCTTTGTTTTGAACCAAAAAAAAATTCTCGAACTGCCATCTACCTAACGTAATGGATATAGGTGGAAGATAGGGATCATAAGAGATTATTTTGGAAGTTTTTGGACGTTCTAAGGGGCTTCAGAGTTCTGAGTAATGGGTTAGATGTGAGGGCTTTTTATAAGATGGGGGGGGGGGCTCTTTAGGAATGTTTGAAAGTATTATTTTATTATATAATGATTTTTAGTTTCTATATATACAAAACAAATTAAATTCAAATAGAATATGACTCTTGTTCGAAATAAAAGCATCCAATATGAATTGGACAGGTTTTGGATACTATTTTAATCTTTATTATCTTATTTATTAATAACATTCATTAATGTGGTAAACATGAAATCATTATTGTGTCATAACATTTTTTATTTGATGTCTAAAATTTATAACCAAATTACCAAGTTGTAAAAAATATTTTTATCTATAAAATTAATGATTTTATTAAAAGAGAAAACTTATATATCCCCATGTAATAATTTATTTACTAAATGATATATACTTATGTCATTTTTATCATTACATTAAATTAATTAATATAAAGTGTCATTATCATTCTTATGTGGGTCCATGGGGTCCCAAAATAGACCCATGTATTTAAATGGTCGTAAATGTTTCATCCAATATGACTAGAATGAATTTAGGGTAATTTAATATTATTATATTATTTTTTTATCTTGAATTAACTTATTTACCTTTTAAAGCATTAAATATAAGTTAAATGTTAAAATTATCCAAAAAATATTTTATTCCTATAGAACCAAATTTAGATTAATAATAACAAACATGTATGTTGGATTTTTGGGATTCAATTCACAGAAGTAGTAAAATTTCATTTAAATGAAAAATTCAGTTTTTTAACAACTACTTAGTATTTTCACTATTCATCAAAAATTGATGTTTTTTCATAAAAATACAACACAAATCAGCCAAATCAATATAATATATTCCGAATTCAAAAATTATGTCTATTTTAACAAAATAAAAACTTAGAAGTTCCATAAATTAATTTAAAATTAATTCCAGTTTTCAAAACATAAAAAAAGTATTTTAAGAAATAATAACTATCAAAAGATTGACACTTAATTATGTCAAATTTCTAAGTGAAATTACATAAAAAGTCCAAGAATAGATTAAAAGGTAATATTATAATGTAATTATACTTTAAAACCAATTAAAAATATACACTATAGATATAAATAAATTAAATTAAAAGGCTGTTTTGAATTAAATTACAATATTATTAATTATTCTTAAAAAATTAATTTTATCAGAAAAATGGAAAAATTTACCCAAAGTAAATACTGATGTCCCGGTTCTAAAGAAGAATTTTATTTTTTTTTCAAATAGATCATATAATATTTTATAATATGTGATTTTTAAATGGTTCTCCATTAAAATATGGAATAAATACAATTTTTTTAAAATACATGTTTTATATAAAAATTTGAATTTGCCTTTATATTATGGCTATGAAACAGAAAATATGAATGCTAAAATTTCATGGGATATTTATAAAAATAATAATTTGTTTTATTACTATTCATATCTGAATTCTAATCCTCTAGTTTGGTAGGTCGTGGTACACTTGAACCTTGTGTTGCGTACATCACACGCTATTGTATTATACAATGAGAAGTGTACTTTGGAAAATGGGGGTGTTACATATCACCTAGAATTTATAATTGATCTAATGAAATGTGTTTCCTGAATTAATAAAATAAGTTTTACACATGTTTATATATTTATTCTTTGGTTACCAAATTAACTTGAAATAAAACTAAAAACCAATTTAATAAAAAATAATATATTTTTATCAAAAACCATTTGAATGTTAATAGTTGTTTTTATAAAATAATATCACTAATTTTGGATTATATTAATTAAATTATAAACTCAATTTGATATTTAAATTTCAATTTCAATTTTTTCTATAAATGATATAATAACAAAATCAATTTTATATATAAATAATGTATTTAAAAAAAATCATTTTTAGATCCTTTTTATAGAGGAAAAAGTTTAATTATCGTTTTGACACTTTTATTAGATATACTTGACATAATAAGATTAATCATTGGAACATTTACATTAAAATTTAATTTTTTTTGTATTTTCATATTTTTCGGATATAATTCATATTTTATGGAATAATGGAAAATACTACATTTAAATTCATAAAAACTTTTTTATCTAATTTATTTGTATTGTTTCAATATATTTTTTATTTGTTTAAAATTATATTTATATTATGTTTTTCTAATTTAATCCATGTTTGTTTATTGGATGTAATTTCACTTTGAAATTTGATATAAAATAATGTCAAAATAATGATGTGTTTTCTATTAAAAAATTCTTTTTCCTATTTTGAAAAGGGTAATTAATTTAAAATTAATTAGTAAAACTTATAAGTTATAAATTTTGAAAAATCGATTCTATATTTATAATAATATGATAAAACCTATCTATATAGTTCACTTTTATTTTTGGACATGACGAATAGTAACTATGTTATAAATTTTATTTAGAACGGTTAATGGTAAATATGGAATATTTAGGTAATGAACTACATGATATAGAAACAAAACTTATCCTAACACATAATAAAATACTACTGGATGAATAAAAGTTTACTATTAAATCCTAATGACCAAAATGGATTTTTATAATGGACTTTTTTCAAAGAAAGTGATATAATTATTGTTAAAAGAAAAGATTGTGACAACATTTTACCATCTTATCTCTTATAAGTATAATAATTTTTTCTGTTTTGATAAACATGAAGAAACAATGAAGATAATAGTTTAAATTAACATAAAACATTTTCATTAGGTGAATTTATTTATAATTCATATATTAAATACTTTCTATAAATATTGATAAAATATGGATACAATAATTAATGTATTTAAAAAAATATGAAATAAATTATATTATAAATATTAAAAAGAATATTATATGAAATAATTGATTTATATAATAAATTTTTCTAGGTTAATTTTACTTATTATAAGACTATTAAATTATTTTTTTATGTTATCTCTCTATTTGGATTTTATTTAAATCCCTTGAAATAAATTGTGTAAAAATTGACATAATTAATGTTTAGAAACATTTATTTATAAAATTATTAATAAATCCAAAAAATAATTTAAAATCAATATGTTAGAAATATAAGGTATAAATGGTCATTAATTGATCAATTATGGAATATCTAATTCATATATTTAATGTTAATAGCCTCATAATAATTAAAATGTTGTTACCTCAATTAAAATTAGTAGATAATAATTAAGGGTTAATGGAAAATATAAGGTATAAAATAATATAAATACATTTCTAAATATTATTGGAAGATATTATTTCTAACTATCCACATCCAGCGTCTAAATAATTTAGTTTTCAATGATTTGGTATCTAAATTTATTTTATATCAATTTAGTACTTTTAATATTTCCATGGGTTTTCCTCCACTCTCATTTAAAAGGGATCCACTATTATCTAATGATCACACCTATAACACATTTTGGTTCTACGTAACTCTACATAAACCACTTTATAGAATCCATTACATCATATAAGAATCCTTTCTTAGGAAATAAATCCTCCCAAATAATTCTTTTTGTTATAAACCAAAATAAATTATCTGATCAAGAGACAACACCTTCTCTCCTGATTTTTAGTTCCAATTCCCTTATCCACTATATATAATTATCATATTTTATTTTTATATAACAACACAAATATTTAAAATATCATAGTCTTTTTTATGATATGTTTTTATAAAACACTTACCCAAACTACATCTTAATGGGTAACACACATACGATTTCTATGTACAACTAACGATTCCCTCATGAAATGACGATTGCTAAATTTTCCCCTTAACTAATCTCATGGATTCCATTAAGATTTAAAATATAATTATATAATATATATATTTAATTTATATTTCCTTTATTCTTAAATAATTTTTACTCATGACATATCTTTATTCCTTCCATATTTTGTAAATATGATATTTTCATTTGAGGAATTGTGGACTATTACTCAATCAATGTGATATGACTTGTTCCTACTATACATGGATTATAAAAACGATGTTTGCATTAAATATAATAGAAATAAATTAAATAAATATAATAATTTATTTATAATTAAATTCTAATTCATTTATTAGGGAGAACAAATGAAAGTACTGTTGATGTATATGTACTAAATACCATCTCTGTGAACATTGTATTTCCTTTCTTTTTCTCTGAATAATATGGATTATTTTAAATAAATTAATATTGGTTATGAATTATATTTAAATCATAAATATTTTGGTGTATATGATTCACATAGGACCATATGGAAAATTTACTTCAAATCATGTTCATATTTGACTCAAGTGTCGAATATCGACAAAACTCCCGATATGAAATTTAATTGTTGTGTAATTTTTATAACATGGTAATAAGTGATATAAATGGTATAATAAAAATGAAAAATGTTCTCAATAATGTATAAATTATCATATGTGTATTATTCTGTAACATAAATAATTTATAAGACCCGACAGACTCAAGGTACGTGAAATCATAATCAATAACCATTATTTTAGTTAAATACATATGTCGTTGGTTATGTTCTTATATAAATATGTCTAAATGATGGCTGAAATTTTTTAATGTTTATAAAATTCTTTTTTGTGGTTTTATAGTTTTATCAGATATTTATTTTTTTGATTTATCCTTAATCTAATAATACTGTCTTTGTAAGGGGCTTCGTCTCGATCTCAATTCATTGAGCCATATCATGATTTTATGCACATATATTATCCATTATGGTGTATATAAAACAATATTGTCATGTTATATCAGGAATTATTTTATTATAAAGTAATATATATTAGTGTTTAAATTTATTCCTTTTTTATTTTTGTCTAACTATTTCTCATGTTGGAAGGCACTCTTTAACTAATACATCATTTTAAATGTTTTACAAATAAATACTTTTAAAACATTATATTTTAGTCCATATTGTACAAATGGTTTTTATGAATTTACTTATATGGAAAAGATCATTTTAAAATTTTAAAAGTTTTAATGTGTTACATGATACATTTATTCAAAATCCATTTTTTAAAATTTTTAAATGGTTTTTTAAAAGGATTGTATAATTAAATATTTTTAATGTCATTATTGTTATTGAAAATTAAATTTTAAGGGTGAAATATTGATAATTGAAATCTTTCATGTGTTATGATAATATAATTGAACATGTACATTTTACTGTATGTTATGTTATAAAAAAATTATGGGTTCTTACGTGATAAAAAAATAAATGGTGGTTACATGATAAACTTATGATGGGTGATTTCGGGATAAACAAATGATGGGTGGTTAGGCTATAACCATAAATCCCCTGGGTATGGATGTCGACTATATAGATATTCTATTTAGTAATATGGGTCTAAGTATACCTTATGGTTATTTCATTTATGTATGATTATGCCTCAAGATACCTTTATATTGTGTGATTAATTTCTATGGATTTTATAGTAATATTTTAGATAAAAAAAGGTAAAGAAATGAGATTATATTAAGTGATGAGTATTTAAACATTATAAAGGTGAAATTTTTTACATTATGATAATTTATTCATGCTTTATATGATTTTTCAAGACTAATAGTTTATTTTCTTTGTGAATCCCTTATAATTATTTTCACGATCCACCCATGTGTTGATTTTTTTTTCACGTGATTTGAGAAGAATAGTGTCATGGAAGGGATAACGGAAAAAGACCGACTAAACATGAAAAAGAATCTAATTTATTTTTAATTTTTTTGGTAGATATAGATGTTGTTGGAAGTGTCCACATTGTATATATATAGTTTTTCTATGATTTAGGACCAACTTATCTAAAGATCTAATAATGACTATATACTTGATGTAAACTAATGTCAAATTATTGACTTGTGTAATTATTAATTAATGTTTGATGTTGTGGCCTTATATATGATAAATACCTCTTTTCCTCCTCCATACAAGAGGAAAAAATACTCAGTTCTTCTCATATACATATGGATGGTGATAATATATGATCAATTTTGTTATCATGATTCATTTTGATATCTTCCTTCCATGATCATTTTATATCAAAATGAATTATAGTACATAACATGGAATCAATTATTGATCTAATTGTGGAAGAATATAGGATATTATGCATTATCAATTCTTCATTTTGGGACTAAGGAATAATTTTATTAGAAATATGTATACCATGTTACACTAGAACAAATATTTTCTTTTATTTTTTTAATCTAAATATCATTATCATCTGGTAAATTTATGTACAATCATTTTTTCGTGAAGCCACTTGGACCAATGAAAAATGATATTTATCCCTAAAAAATAGGCAACATCACTAATTTTCTTTCATAGTGAAATCATTGTTTAACTAGACAAAGACCAATTAAAAGACGTATATCTTATTTTAAAAAATTCATATGACATCAACATATACTACATGGAAAATGAATTCATTCCAAATAATCCTATTGTAATCACCTGGTGAAAATTATATTTTAATGAACATAAATTATTTTATAAATTAATTCAATAAAAAATTTTAATATCTTGATTATTAAAAAAGTCCATAAATGGATTAATAAAGCTTTAAATTTATTTTGGAATATATATGAGTCAAAAACTATTTTGGTTGTGTAATGTATACATCTTCTTAAAAGATAAAATTATGGATTTTTCTTTGAAATACATTTTAAAAAATTCATAGTCCTGGAATTGCGCTCTTATATGTTGTATTGTGATGGTTTTATACATAGATAATGGTAAAATTTAATCATTGTAGTCAATTAAATATATTTTCTAAACCTATTATCCACTATGATTTACTTATTGGAAATTACATCACCATTAGTTTCCATTTTTTTCATGAATGAAAATGTTCAACCTATGAGATTTACTTCAACTGGCTCATCAGCATGAACTCAATCTTTGTTCAGATTCTTGGGATCCATTTCAAAAATAATGGATTTTTTCCATCATTCTTCTTCTAAGAGATTTACAGAATTGCTGTGAGATAGTTGTTACTCATTTTCAAGCAATATTTGTTCACCATCATCGGTGACTTGAAAACCTTATCTTTGTGGTTATATTACATATTTATTTATCATTCATTGCGCTTGTGTTTAATAGACTACTTGTTCCATGGGGGAATATATAATATATTAATATACCATTTATTTTATATCTTTAGTGTCATAATCATAAAATTCAATCATTCTCCCACTATCTTTTTTGAGGATGTCCTCCCTCCCAAGAAATAATATTTTTCTAAAAACAAATTTTTTTGACAGGTTTTCTAGTTAGTATCCCATTATTTCTGTTGGATAACCTACAATGATACACCTTATTTCTTGGGGTACTAGTTTATTTCACAAAAATTCCATAAAAAATACCCTTAACCCTATATATATGTGTAATGAAAAATGTGCTTCCTTCCTCTACAAAACAAAATGGAAATTTAGATTTACGAATTAGTTCATAATATATATATATATATAGTATATTTTTTAGTTTGTAATGTGTATCAAAAAAAGGATAATAGAATATATTGTTGACTCATCAACATCCATAAAATAACTAAGAAAAAATGATTCATCAATTCTGTAAGACCATTCCACTATGGCATGTAAGGTGGGGTTAGTTGAGAAATAATCCAAAAATATCATTTAAATTTGATGAACTCTTCTTAAGATAATAAACCTAATAATCTGATCAATGCCACTATATATTTATTCTAAATTAAATCACTTCATAATTATTTAATTATTTTAATTTCATAAATGACTATAAATAATAAATCCTTAATTAGAAAAATTAATATCATCTACAATAATTAGAAAATGTTTTTAAGTAAGAATACCCACCTCCAGATTCAACTGGAAATGTCCCACAAACATCAGTTTGCAGCAATCCAAGGACATCTGTGTCGTTTTCATCATATCTACGGAATAGTATTTTGGAAATTTTTTTGTTGTAAACAATAATGAAAATTTTCAATTTTTTATCATATAATACTCTAAATAACCATCATGAGATCTCTATTTCAAATGGTTCACATTTACATGATCATTATCGTGATTCCCAAAATGGTTGTTATATGATTCATATGAACTTGATTTGTTTTATATATCCAATACATTGTTTTCATTTTCTAATACATATATATGGTTACTTAAATGCATCATACCATAACATTTTTTTATTTATAGAAGAAACAAATTTTATTAACTAAATTAAAAATACAATCATTAACAATGATGTATGACACAAAAATCATCTAATTGTGAAAAGTTTTACATTATAACAATAATTTATAACCAATACTATTTTTATTGGAAATTAAAGGTGGTAGTCAACAATTTATAATGAAACCCTCCTCATTCCTTTATTAGCTCGCAACTCCTCTTAACCTCTAGAAATATTTCAAAATCTACTTGATTTCTATATTTGGATATATATGTCACAACTATAAGACGTATATAATACACAATGTGTGAAAATGTAAATATTACACTGGAAAAGTATGCACCTTTATCTTCCCCATTCATCTAGAAGTTTTTGTTTTTCCAATATCATTTCATTCTTAATGTAAACAATGACAAATCATTTCTTTTCTATTCAACTGGATCATCCTCATCTTAGATGGACGATTCTCAAGATCATTAGGCTTGTTATGATACATTCTATTATTTTCCTTTAACATCCTTTTCTTATTAACTATTTGGACCATGGGTATGTCCTACCATTTATCGTTATCATATTTGTAATTTATATTAATATGTTCTAAATGACTATTTTTATTATAAACCATGTTTTAATAAATAATAAAACAAGTGTAGGTCTTAGGTAGTATGTAAATTATGAGATCTATGTAAAACTCATCTGGTAATTTAATAACTAAAATTTATAAGTGTTAAATGTTACCAATAAGTACGAATACATGATCGATGACTGGTGTTGACTTTCCAATAATTGATTAAAAAATCATTAGACTTCTTATATATCTCTTATATATCATTCACTTTATACGGATCCCGAAGGTGATATATAAATTTATATGAAGCCCTATCCTCATATAGCTTAAATGTCATTTTTCGATGGATTATAGATTGAAACACTGAACATTTATTGATTCATTCAAATACTTCCCATAGCGAGCCAACTCTTACTCCCTTGCCTCATTACTTGGTGCATAAATAACATGTTTTTTCATCACATATAACATTTTTTCATGGCCCAGAATAAACCTGAAGAACCATTTACAATATTGTAAATTTGATCTAATGATAAGGTTATATATCTAATGTATGGATCATAGTGATATCATGGAATAATTTTTTTATTTATATTTTGATAAATAAGATGATAATACTCTAATATATTATCTTATAAAATTTATACAAATAATAAAGATCATATTTATTAATTTCCAATTATTTTTATCAAAAAACTGTTGAAATCAACATTTTCATTGAAATATTATGTTCCTTTGACATTATAGTTATAAGGATCCATATTCCCCTTCTCATCACAACACTATTGGACTATAATGCATATTGAAGGGTTTTAGTTAGGCATTACAATTTACAAAATCAAAAAATCACAATTCATTGATCTATTGAGTGGACTCCCCAAACCCAAAATCATTAACATGGATTTCCACATGATTTTCCTCTTAGTTACACTTAATCAAACTTTGGTGGTAACCCTTAATATGAACTGATTTAATAAAATCCAAAACAACAAGTTGTAGGTATAGAATAAATGAAAGCACTCCATCATTAGTTGGTAAATCCTTTTGTTCTATGGTTCAATTTTAACCAATTTTATGGAATGCAATACCTACATAATATATAAAATTGAGTGATTTTATATATTCATTATAAATTTCAAATTACTATATTTATTACATTCTTGTTATTATTTATTAGATTTACATAATTGAAAAACCATGTCCTTGATAATATTTATGAAAAATCTGATTTATTTTAGTTTTATCATCCATGTTTGGAAAATCAATGATTTATGTGTTCTCAACAAAACAACCATAATTAAATAATCAAGTAACTTGATAGAAATGAAAATATGATGTGGTATGATAATGAGATTTTACTATTGTTTTTTAATCTAGTAAAAAATAAACTAACTTTCTACTAAGATAACAACACATTGAACCATGTATGGTTTGTGTTATATCTTTCCACCTATCTAGCTATTTATTTTTATTAGGATCGTTTTTCCTCGACATAAAAATAGATCCACTTTCTCTGGCTTGGTAACTCCATTAGTTTATTATGATTTTACTCACACTTAGGTGAGAGGAACCAATGTATTGGTTATGTTTTTTATATAAAATAATCCATGGGAATTCATACACTTAACTTATGAGTGGATGGATGAAAAGAAGTCCAAAAATATAATTTCATAGTAAATTAAATAAAACTAATCACCTAAAAATATCTCATAGGCTTATGCTCATCCACATGATTGAAATTAATTAGAAATGTAGTAAATTTTCAATTAAATTATTATCATTATTATTTTAGATAAATCATTCTCAAATAATGTATTTTTTATTTAATTAATAATTTCATTAATTTAAATTCACATATATATTTCATTAATATTTTCATCTATCAAAATTTTATCTGACATAAATAATTTTATAGAACATTAATAGTATAAAAAATGACAATTAACTTGTTGGAAACATGATGAGTTTATCTCTAAACTTCCCAACATTCTTTATAATCAAATTATTTTTACTATTGTGTCATATGGTATACATGACTAATCAGGTAATATCATGATGTGTATAGTAAACTGAATGATAAAAGTTTTTACTATATTCTATTATGTATCATGAAATTCTTTAATGAGTATAGAGTAATAACTATAAAATGACATATACATGATAGGTTGATTTGAACATTACAGATTAATTAACTAAACAATTATATATAAAACCGATCACAAGGGATTTCCATCAAAATTAAGGACCACACCCAAGTATTTGTGGAAGTAGTTTTCAAATTATAATAAATTAATTTTGATTATATTGAATTTTGTAAAAGTACATTGAATGTACATTAGATATACATGACATGTATTTGTATCACTGCATATTTTTGGAACATGGACCTAGCATCTAATCATTTCATGGGAAAAAATTTAGTACACAACATGCACATGGGATACATGATATGTGGTCTTTGAGTTACACAACCACCAGCCTTGTATGGTTTTTTATTATGATACACAGAGTAACTATGAGTAATGGGATACATGTCGTGTATTGAAGTGACACAACATATACTCTAACTAACTTTAAATTAGGTTGGCCTAGAAAACATGTCATGTATAATTTAATTAACCACATGTAATAAATGAATAAAATGATTTTGAAATTATTTCATAGTAGTGAATTAAACACCAGTATATGTCATGTACTTATGGTCCACACTATGTGTACTCTTGTGTTGTCCAAACAAAATTTTTAGATCCTCTAGTTGAGATCATCAATAAAATTTAAATCAAAAAAAATTATTATTTTATAATTAAGAAAAATGAATAGAAATATAAACAATCACGATATACGTATTATAGAACAAATAATCTAAACATGAATACTAATAATAAATTTTTAAATAAATAAAATATATTTATAATATTATAAATAATTTTATGACCTCCTCTAATTCCACATGAAGGTTACAAGCATTATAGAAGCATGTGATAGTTTAGACCAAAATTTGTTTTCATGATTGTTGATCTGTTTCAGATTTACCCAATGATAAATTCCATGATAAATTAAATTAAATAAAAATATATAGGAAATGGATAAACAATGTAACCAAAGCATATGATCATCTCATTTATTTAATTATTATTTTAACCAATTATTAAATTACCTTTCATGGAATTATTTATTTGTTGATGGATTATAAAATTGATCTATGAAGGACCAAAATTTCATTGTAAGCATCAATAATAGATTCCCTATATTGGTGATTCACAAATTATCCTATAATATCCAAACATTACAATGGGAATATTTGGGTGTTATCATAGTTGGACCATTCAATAATATCACTCTCATTTGACCACCCTTAAAACAACATCCAATGTATTTACCATTATACATAATAACATTATAGTAAAATGATTTTGAGTATATATCTATGTTCATGGGAGAGTTTTTTGAGAGGGATATCTCTAGGTCTTGAGAGGATTCTATCTGGATGACAGTTTGCACAAACTAGAATTAGTTGGATTAATTAACATTTGTATAATTCTATTTATATACATCCAGGGATAGAATAAACAATTGAAAATTAAACCATATATATTTATATTATCCCCTAGAACATATAGTTAAATAATAAAAATAGTATTATTATTCATTAATATGTGATAATATGGTGAATTAAAATTAAATATTATTTACTCAAATAAGATTCAGTATATATTATTTCTCGTAAGACCAATAAAATGGATTTTCTCTACCTCCAAATTATTAATTGATCCTTGAATAACAAATTTTTATTTAAGAAATATATATTACTACTCTATTCGTGAAAAAATAAATAATTATTATTTTCACTAAATAGTAAATAAATATTTATTTAATATTCCACTCATAAGTTATTTTCTCGAACAACTGGTAAAGGATTATAAGTTATCGGTAAAACATGAATAATTATTAAACACCTTTTGGGAATAATATTAATTAATATTTATAAATAATAAAGAATGATATCTTCTTTATTTGAGATTTTATATACAGTTACTATGTAACCCTCTTGTCTTTTTTCTTAGTGGATTTATGTGTAAAACCTAATGTAAAAGGATAGAATCAATAAATACACCATGGAAACCAAACATAAATAAGTTAATTATAAAAATACAGAAAACATCATATAGAATCTCACAATTTAATATAATTCCTTTATCATTATATCTATAATAAAAAAGGTTTCATGCTGCTTCCATCAACTGGTGTGTTTGATGTCTTTTTATTTGTATTTTTTGAAATCAAGCATTCCTATAGAACACCATTTCCATGGATTTATTTCGGCTATATCATTTCAATTAGGGAAACCGATATATAATCTTTCATTATAGAATATATGGGAACATTATATCAATCATTGTAAATTAATGAAATATTATTACGGATGCACCCATTGTATCCTACCACACCATGAACATATATAAATTTTTTTTTCATATATACTCATTGTATGTGACTTATGATATTCATTAACAATAATCATTAATTCTAGGTATAAATGCATGTGTTTGTAGATTATAAAATTTAACAACACATATTAATATGGACTTCATACTGGAAGGTATTAATCTCATAATATCATACACTGGATATTACCAAGTGTGTATACCATGAGATATTGCCTCATGTTCTTATTTTAATATACCCTCTATTTCCTATGTCATTTGTTTCCATAAAATTATTTCATTAGTCTATACAACATATATTATTGAATAGAGTCTTCGATGTTCTATTTTCTCATTTAGAAGGGAACTAATTTGAACTTTTAGTGAAATAGAATCTATTTGGAAATTATCACATAATATCTTAAATATAATTACACTCATGATTTGAAAACATGTTTATAAATATTCATATCAATTAATACTAATTATCATAAATTACAAAAAAAAAATTGGTTCTAGGGAACCAAATCCCACTAAACCATCTTTTGATATTTAGCTTCATGGATGTTTCATAGTTTAGTAATACTAATGAGGGATTATGATATAATTTTTCTATTACCTTGAGAATATATAATATCTAATAAAAAATAAAATACATTCAACCCAACAACATTACCAAAAAATTACGATCCATTTGAGAAAAATATATTGTTTTATTTTATATCCAGTGTATACCCTGAACCTCTCAATAAATAAGTAATTGTACTATCTGTTTAGATCATGTAATACATCAATATTATCTAATAAAGTGTTTGGATAGTTTAATTAATGTTTTCACAATGAAATATAAATATAGGATACTAAAATATGGTCATACACTTACACACATTCAGAACCCACAGGTGTAACAACTCTGGATAGGTTTGTCGACCCTATCATGGTGTAACCTAGAAAATGAAAATGGGCCATACAATGCATATATTTTAAAACTCTTAATGTATATACGTAGGATAATTCACATTTTCATTACACACTATTATGATGAATTTAAATATAATCATTTTCCCAAGGAACCAAATTTTATAAATATGATATTATATATACATTAATTTCTAATTTTTGTTAACTGTTTTTTGAGATTGATATTATATAAAATGATTCAAAACCATATTTATAGTATATCATTATTTATAAATTATAAATATTCGAAGGAAAATAAAATTTCTCAATGCACGTATTCCATGTAGAGATTTTCATGCTTCGAAATACTATGTTGATTCCAAATTAGTTGAAACATTATATGTGAAACTTCCAACTATATTGAGACAACTAACTAATGTTATGAGAAATAGACTTACTGAAAAGCGGAATACTGGTCCAAAACACTGTGCAAAAATGTTATATGGGTTAACAAGAAAACAACCTACATTATTCAATAGGGATAAAAATCCATTTGTAGCTAAAATTGTATAAGTTCCATATAGATGGTTTTTCATGTTTTTGGAAGCAATGAAATGGAAAATGTTGTGATGTAATTTTATCATCTCTCAAGGGATAATGATAAACGATGTCCATTTATTCAAAATGTGAAGGAATATGTTTTTTAAAATATATAATTGAATAATTTTTACGATATTTTCAATGAAAAATATTTCTCTCAGGAATAACGAGTGGGTATAGAGACACAATTCATGAGTCGGTGATAAAAATAAGATTGAAACATATAAAAATATGAAGATAAATATACAACGATATCATGGAATTATATGGATTATTTATGTAATCCAAATATTATGATTGATTAATTCCTTGATGGGTTATATCAATTAATACAAAGTTAAATTGCCTCCCAAACCTTTTCATCATACGATGATACAATATCACGTGCTATCAAAACAATGAAATTATTCTCTACGCATTATGAATATAGGAGATATTAATAGAGGAAGTGAGTGGTTGACCAAAGAATTTATAAAGGGGACGTGAAAAGGGTAAATCTTCAGTTTGTGATACTTGTGGAAGAAAACACCATAAATTATACTTAAATGGAAATGGTGATCGACTCAAATGTGATGTGAAAGGATATAATGATCAGGATTGGATGGTTTGAAATACCATAGTACTGTTCAATTCTACAATTTTATGGAGATGATACCCTATTAATATTACTATTTTATTTTTCAATAAAATGTTCCTTATAAAACGTAATACGAGATTTATCAACATTTTGTGATTAAAATAATTTTGGTAGAATATTATAATGATGCGGTGAAATGTAATGTATTCCAACAAAAAAATTAATCCATGGTTTATTTGATTTGTGATCATTACACTCTTTTAAATATAAAAAGTTTTTCCAAAACATTATAAATTCACCTTTTTATTTAATAATGGAGTTGTTATTAAAAACTCCAAAGTGGGGTATCATTACAAAAAAAAAATTTGGTCATCCCCCATTATGACATATTAATGTGCTTCATTTTCCAACATTATCATCATACATATGGTATACATTGATATAATCCTTGGCTTGTATTGTCTAAAAAAATATGAAGCAAAAAATTATTATTAGAAGACTGAAATTATGATTTATGTGGATGTTATAGAATACCTTATATTTTTATAATAATTTACATCATCTTATTATTTTCATGATACACCCATAGTATCTCTACTAAATTAAAATTCTTGGAGATGAATACAAAACATAATCTATGGATGAGGAATGAATTCATAATGTATAATATGTTCCTCTTGTACAATAATAATTTGAGGTATTTCCATATGATTTACCTCGATATCCTCTACAACATGAAGTTGAGTTTTCTATTGATTTAATAGTTGATTCATGGAAAATAATAGACTCCATATAGAATGGACACTGTGGAAGAAGTTGAAAATAAGAAACAACTAGAGGATTTTTGTAATAAGGTTTTTGTTCTGCACAATGTTACTTTATGAGGATCCCATGTTCAATTTGTTATGAAGATAGATGGATGATTTAGTTTTTGCATTGACTATAATGAAATAATTGTTATTATAATAAAGAAAAAGTATCAACTACCTCACATCGAGGATTTATTTGATCAAAATCATGAAATACAATATTTTTCAATGATTGATTATTGATTTGGATATCATCTATCACATATTGATTGGGAAGAAGTTTTAAAGACAATATTTCTAACAAGGTATCGATATTATGAGTTTATTGTAATCCCATTTGGATTGACTAAACCACCTTCAATATTTTTGGATCTAATGAAAAAATTATTCAATGAATATGTTTCACAATTTTTTATTGTATTTATTGATGAGAAATTTGTATAATCAAATAATAAATAAGGATAATGACAACCAATTATCGATTTTTAATAACAATATTAAAATAAAAGTTATATATGGGAAATATACCATATCAGAATATTGGATTCAAACTCTTCCTTTTGATGGACATATTGTCTCTTAGGATGGAATATTAGTTGCTAATATGATGAAAAGGGATGTTTAGAAATGGATTATACCAACAAAAATTACATAGGAAATTAGTTTCATTTTTTAGTAGGATACTATCATCATTTCGTTCATAATTTTTACCAATTATCTTACTAATTAAAAAATCATAGTCATTATGGTTTTAAGATTATTTAGAAAAAGAAATGTGAAGAAATATATTAAAAATTTTAGGGGAGATTGTTGAATTCTCTGTTGTTTTCTATATAATCATAAAAAGGTGTATTTTTTATTTATATTTATACAAACAATGAAATAACTTCATTGTGTCATTCTGGATAAAGATATAGTCATTTTATATGAATCTAGGAAGTTAAAATCATGGGAAATAAAACTATCAAACTGATGATCTTTAGTTATATCAATAATCCTTTCGCTAATGATATGGAGGCACTATCTCTATGGATAATAATATAAGATATATACAAATCACAAGTGTTTGAAATATATCTTCTCACATAAAGAACTCAATATGAAGAAAAAGAGATGGCTCGAGCATCTAAGGAATTATGATTGGTCATACACTACCACTAAGGGATGAAAAATATTATAGCATATGATTTGAGTCATAAATATCCTGGAGTTCTAAACTAAATGAGGATTGTGAAGGATAATGTCTTTATATATCTGGTAAAGGTGGATATGGGGATTTTCGATGGATGTGAAACACCCATAATTTTTGCAATGGTCTTCAAACAATGTTAACTGGAAAAGATTAAATGTTCTCATTATGATTATGAAAATTTTAAAATGATAATTAATGTTGCCTGTGATAGGAAATTGGGAGACATTGTATATGAAGATAGATTTTGGAAATATGGGAAAATACATTGGGTTACCATTATAACTAAAATAAAAAATGTAATTATTGGATGATTCTCATAGTTCGTATTTCTCTATACACTCTGGAAGCACTACAATATATTGATATTTGGATGAACATTTATGGTGGGATAATATGAAGTGGGAAATTATTGTTTTGTATTATAGTTTTTAGTTTGTAAAGTGGTGAAGGATTAATGAAAATATCATAGAGTATTCATTTAACACATACGTATTCCGATATGGATATGGGACGAAACTGCTATGTAAATTATCAGTAGACTACTACAGACTCCAAAAATGTGATTCAATATGGGTAATTGTTGATAGACATAATAAATTTCAACATTTAATCACTATAAGAGGTGATATTCCACGGGAGAACCTAGCATGACTCTATTTTAATGATTTTTTAAAAACATATGGCAAACCCCTTAGATTTTTATATCATTATACATGATGTACATAGATATTTTAGAAAACTCATCTTAAATATTTGGAAACTAAGATTAATTTCCACACATCTTATCACCCTAAAATCAATAGGTTGTTTGAAAATACCATTCAAACATTGAAGTCATTTTTATAACATGATCATAAGAATTTAAAGGTATGTCGGATAAGTATTTAACATTGATAGAGTTTTCATACAATAATAGTTTCTATTCTAGTACTAAAATGGAACTCTATGAAGCGTTATGTTCCATGGGATGCGGTAGAATAACTTTTTTGGATGCAGTTTGTGAAAAGATATATATAAGACTATAATCTTTGGAGGAAAAATAATAAAAGTTAATGACTATTAAAACACCTATTAAAGTATCTTGAAGTAGTAAAACGAATTAATCTTGTTACAAGAAGAAGGATTTAGTGTTTTAAGTGTGAGATAATGTTTCTATAAATGTATCTCAATAAAATTGTGTAATAAGGATTAGAAAAATAGGATAGTAATCCCCATGTACAATGGACATTATGAAATTGTGAAGATAATTTGACCTATTGATTATCATTTGTTGATTCCACATAGCCTTTATATTGTACAAAATGTCTTACAAATCTCATTATTAATGAAGTACATTGAAGACCCAATTCATATCTTCACATATGAAGGAATAGAATTATGACCTAATTTACCTTACAATGAAGTGCATATCTGTAATGTCCCGGACCTCCCCGGCCCATTCCATTGTCAAAAAGAAGTTCCTGAAGTGTTTGGAGGGTAAAATAGACTTTTCCTACACTTTCCATAATTTTTGAAACTAAACGCCATGTAGTTTTAGTACATGTCGTGTTCCCCCTTGCTGGGTATAACCCATGTTGAAGGTTGTGTCCTTGCCGTGTGTAATAAATGGGTGCACGCCGTGTGTCCAGTACTATATGTCGTGTAGTCTTTCCCCGCATGTGTGTTACCGTGTGTTGACCAGTCAACGTCCGTGTGCTGTGTTGGAGCTGTGTGAAATAAATGGGTACACATCGGGTATCCAATACTACCCGCTGTGTAGTCCCTCCCCACGTATGCTTTACCTTCAAGCCGTGTGTTGACCAGTCAATGTCTGCATGCCGTGTTGAAGGCCGTGTTGGAAGCCGTGTGGTGGCTGCGTGAAATGGCCAAGTACACACCGTGTAGCATAATGTACACGCCATGTACTTTTTATTTTCTCGCCTATAAATGGAGTGGTCCTCTACTCTTTTTCTACACATCCCTATCCTCCCCTCCCCTCGGAGCAGAGCTCTCCCAAGAGACTCTAAGGCTCTTTCTTCCATAACTTCATCGTCTGAGCTCTGATATACGATCCTCCAGCGGCCATGGTATCATAACAACGATCCTAAAAATCTTATCTTGGATCCGTTGTCTTTCCATAGGCCTTACCATTCCGACTTCCACCTGAGGAGGTTTTTCCAGGACCCGACAGAAGAGAAGGACACCGAAGGGCGTCTTCTAAAGTTGATATGGGGAGGAGCGTTGTTATCAGAACCTGTTGAGGTAGGGATCTTACCTTCTTCTCTCTAAATTTGTTCATCATGCCGGGTGGATTTCTTCTTGTTTACGTGAAACACTTTTGAACCTGTTTAATAAAGATAATAACGGGCTTATATAACGGGGATGGGAATTTATGAATTCAGTTACCTCTTTTTATATATCTTGTGATATTATGTTGTAAATTGAATAGGATTATGCCTACTGAAAATCACGTTTGTTGGGGGCCTTTTCGTGAGCAATAAAATGATGCCCTATCTTTCTAGACAGTTGTTCTAAATAGAACATTGTTGATTGTGGAATTTGGTTAATCAATTAATATTGGTGGATTAAATGAAAATCTGGAACCCTTCTGTGATCACCCTGGTAGAAGAAAAAGAAATAATGAACATGTGGGTGTTTTCTAGGATACGTGGCATGTGATGGGGGTGTTTTGTGGGTTGTTGTGGATTGGATGAGCAGCATAGATGCGGTTGTCTTGGTTGTGGGTTGGTGTAAATGATTTGTTGGTGATGGGCAGTGGGGCTTCGATAAATGGTATTAAAGGGATAATGATGTACAGGTTTCGGTGTGATTGTGGTTGGCAGCGGGGCTACAGGGATGGGTGTGAATGTGAACGGGCTATGGGTTGTGAATAATAGATTAAAAGTGGAAGAGTTAATGAATGGTGGGTCATGGTATTGGAATGGAAATAATAATCATTTTGGTTGGTTGGTTAATAAAAAGGACTTGGTTGTGTTGCGTGTGTTTTCCTAACTTGATTTGTGGATTGCAGGGATATGTTTTATGAACAATCGATGTAATTGGTTGGGGATAGTTTTCAAGTAGTTAAGTAACTAAATAAACTATTTCTGATGAAACGTGAAAACCTAAATGGGTTGGGGTTTTTTGTTGTATGCATTCTTCGTAGTAGCAGTACTAAGGCACGTGCTCAGTTTCTCTCTTTAGAATCCATAGGTTGGGCTGTGTGTTTGGTATACATATATATATATCTGTATATTTTGTGTTTTATCACACCCCACCCCTTTTGAGCACTCAGTTTCGAACACTCACATTTCATGGGAGAGGGTTTTTTTTCTTTAGTTACATGCTCCTTCCTTCTCCTTCTTCCCTAGGATATGATGGCTTGAGGTGACCTTACACCTAAGACTCTTTGAGAAGGTTTCGATTGGGTTGGATTGGCCCAAGACTATTTGGGAATGCTTAGTTTTTTCTAAGAATCTTCGGGATGAGGCCCCAGTCTGTGCGTGCGGGATACGTGGTTGTTAGGCCTAGGTGTGTGCGGGCGGGGAGACTGTGGCAGCGTCAGGACGTTCGCCATTACGAAGGGAAGCTTACTAAACGTAAATGGTGTGGGGTACACAATACTCTTGTTTTTTATATACTACTAAGTTTTTTGATTATGTTTTTGGTGATTGTGGATGGTGTGGTTGGGTGGATAGAATTCCATTCTAGGTTTCTTCTGTTTCTCTCACGGGACATTAGGATGTCTCCCCACTTGTGCACGGGAGCTTTTGATTTTCCTACTGTGTATACTTGTATTCTCACCCTAAGTTTAATTTTATGTTTCCAGGAGGACTACCAGGGCTATGCGGGACCCTACTAGTCCGACAGTTGGAGTTACTGCAGTATGCTGTACTTGTTTCTTTTGGTATTGTACTTTGATCTTTCTTGTAATTGCACATTGTTATAAAATTGTGTAAACATACATGTGGTCTTGGATTGGGATTATTTCTATACACATTTCTTTTCCTTTTTTGTGGTCGACTTGTCCTATTTCTCGATCTTAAAATAATAAAAGGTTAATGCCTCCCTTATTTTTTGAAAAATTATACCATTGGTTCTAGTCGCCAACCCGGGGCCTTCTGGAGGTGGGACTCAGGGGTCATTATCTCCCTTTCACCATTGCCAGCTCAGGAGGGGAATCTTTCGTGGGAGGGGGTCATGGCAGAATGGTAGCAAATGTGATGGTTGAGAGATAGGATGGAGTCTGAAGTGACTCACAGTGAGGATTTTATGGGATGGTAGGGCTATAATGTCGGTTAATCTTAGTGCGTGACATATTCTAGGGAAGACCGGATAGGACACAGGATTTTAGGGCCCCTCATGATCTGATGCAAGGACTCTAAGCCTACCGAACGACCAAGTGAGACTACATTGATTGCAGGGTAGAGACCCTAGGGAAGGTACATGAATCATCATGATTGTGGTTTACTTGATTTGGGTGTTCTGGGAAAGAAATTGAAATAAATGATAAAATAAAACCATGAGAAATTTCTTTACTACTTGGGATTAGGCGATCATTGTTTAACATACATCTTTGGCACCAGGACGTCATCCCCGGGTGGCTCAAATGGCCGAGGCCCAGTAGATTTAGGTGTTCAATCAATTGAGGATTGACAGAGAGGAGGAAGATAGCAAGTGGCAGAAGAATCTATATTCTTTCCAGTGGCAGAACCTCAAGAAGTACGAGGGTAATACATCGGATATGGAGACAGAAGGGTGGATTGAAGAGCTAGGGATCACTTTTACCTTGATTCGTGATCCGAGGGAGTACTCGGTTCCACTAGCAGTCATTTAGCTGGGAGGTTTGGCACGATAGTGGTGGACGCTCTACCTCGGAGAGAGGATAGAGGCAGAGGTTCCATGGGATGACATTGAGAAGGAATTCCGAATTCCTTTCTTCTATGATGAAGGCGGAGAAGCGGAAGGAGTTACTCTCCCTTCAGCAGGGGAGTATGTCAGTACGAGAGCTGGGGATCAAGTCTAAGGATCTCCTGTGCTTTTCTCTAGATCAATTTCTAGATGAGGAGTCTCGAGCGAGACGTTTGGAAGAGGCACTTCGTCCTTCTCTCCAGTATGTTGTCACACCCTTCACCCTTCCGACGTACTTGGAAGTAAAGAATAAGGAAGAGGTTGTAGAGAGGATTCACTCACTGGGAGGTGCACCACGAGAGGGGATCCATCCAGATTCGTCAAAGGGAAAGGTAGTCAGCAGCAGGTCTCCTGTGACGGGACCTTCTAGGTTCAGGCCAGTGGGGAGTAGGTCCCAGCAATTCCAGTTCAGAACATCGGGTCCTCGTCGCATTTTCACGAGACCAGGACTGAAGAGTTTTTCTTCTATATTATTCAGTCACGTTCAGAGTATGTGCCCTACCCGAGCTCAGTACAGTGGAGGTGGGTCGGTTCAGCACCCACCTCAGCAGCACAAGTTGCCAGCGAGGCCCTTCCAGCAGCATCAGGACCATGCACCTTCGAGGGAAGACTTTGCAGGGGGTGGCCTACCTCAGGGTGCTCCTCAGAGACCTCGACCATGGCATGGTCGGGGAAGTGTACGTCATCAGAGAGGCAGAGGATCTGGGCATGGAAAGTTTCACGCAAGAGAGTTGACAGATCCAGCAGGACCAGAGGTGGTGCGAGGTACGATTTGTTTGTTTAGCACTACCATTTCTTCTTTGTTCGATTCAGGATCATCAAACTCCTTTTTTGCACCTGGTCTAGCCCATGATTTGGGACTAGATATAGAGAGACTTTTCGTACCACTGGTGCTGAGTACACCAGTTGGATGCCAGACCACCATATCATGTTTTTTCCAAGGATGTGAGCTGACGTTGGGACCACATCGATATACTGAGGACATTCTTCTGTTTCAGATAAAGTCATACGATGATATCCTAGTCATCGACTTGTTATTTTTTGTTAGTTCCGTTATCGACTACATCTGGAGAATAGTCGTGTTCTCCGACGTGGATTTGAAGCGCTTATATTTTGTTGGCGAGAGGAGATATCAGGTTGGAATATGGAATGTGAAGCCTCTCCATTCCTTGTTAGGATGGATATCATTGGTTCTAGTTGATATAGAGATGATGGATATCCTAGAGGTTGTTGGGGAGTTCCTAAATGTTTTTCCTGAGGAGGTTGTGACTCTACCCCCCCCCCCCCCCCCCACGTGACGTTGAGTTCGGGATAGACTTACAACCTGGTGTCCGTCTGATTTTAATGGCCCCTTATCGGATGGCACCTTCGGAGTTGCGGGAGTTGCAGATTCAGATTGACGATTTGAGGGAGAAGGGTTTTGTTTGACCCATCGTATTTCCATGGGGTGCTCTAGTTTTGTTCGTGAAGAAGGCAGATGGTGGTCTCATGCTATCTATAGACTACTAAAGGTTTAAGCAGGTAACGGTCAAGAATCGCTAACCCCTTCCTAGGATATATGATCTCTTTGACCAACTGAGGGGAGCATATTGGTTTTCCAAGATTGATCTATGATATGGATATCATCAGTTGAGTATAAAGGACAGTGACCTCTAGAAGACGAATTTCAGTTGCAGGTATGGGCACTTCGAGTTTGCAGTGATGCCGTTTGGAGTTACGAATGCACTAGCTGTGTTCATGTGAATTATTAACTTTGTCTTCCATGTGTTTCTGGACTGGTTAGTCATTTTGTATATCGATGACATCCTAGTCTACTCATGATCAGAGAAGTATCACATTAAGCATCTCAGGGCAGTCTTGGAAGTCCTTCGACACCACCAGTTTTATAGGAAATTGTCGAAGTGTAAGTTTTTGACGCAAGAAGTACACTTCCTTGGGCACGTGGTGTCTCAACATGGAGTGTCAGTGTACCCGTTGAAGGTGGAGGCAGTTGTTTCTTGGGAGGCACCCAAGAGCATGGTGGAAGTTCGTAGTTTCCTGGTGGGTGTCAGGTTACTATCGGAGGATCGTTTTAGACTTCTCTCGAGTTGTTGCTCCATTGATAGCTTTGACTAGGATGACCCAGGTCTTCCTATGGAGCGAGCAGTGCTAGAATGCTTTCGACTACCTGAAGGATAAGTTAGTCAGTGCTCCTGTACTCAGGTTTCCAGAGTAAGGGTTGTTTTATAAGGAGTTTTGTGATGCTTATGTCCTTGGTCTAGGAAGTTAAACCCTCATGAGCGTAACTTTTCCACCCATGACCTAGATCTTGCAGGAGTTGTGTTCTCACTGATGTTGTGGCGACATTACCTCTTTGGGGAGAGCTTTGTGGTCTTCTCAGATTACAATAGCATGCGTTATATCTTCTCCCAGCGTGACCTGAACCTGTGGCAGTGGAGATGGGTCAAGTTTCTCCAAGACTATGACTTTGAGATCTCTTACACTGAATGTAAGGGCAACATTGTGGCTGATGCCCTGAGCAGGAAGTCACATAAGGAAGTGGTTCGGGAATCCGCTGATGCTTGGAATGTTATGGGAGAGTTGTCCTCCTTGCACATGGATGCGAGGTAGATGGTTTTAGAGGTTGTTTATTTCAGATGACGGTGATGTCCACCTTGTTGCAACAGGTGGAAGAGTCTCAGTGGGGGGACTCCGAGGCAGAAGTGATGCGGGACCGTGTCGATCAGGGGAATGCTCCAGAAGGATGGTCAGGGGAAAGATGAAATCATATGCTTTTCCATGGAAGGTTATTTGTTCTAGAGGAAATGCGTGAGTTAGTTCTCCGTTAGTTCCATAGCTCAGCCACGGAAGTACATCCAGGAGTTTTAAAAATATACCGATGCATGAGGGAACAGTTTTGGTGGCCCAGCGTGAAATGGGAAGTGGTAGAGTTTCTGGCTAAATGCCTATTGTGTCAGCAAGTGATGGTTGAATACCATGTTCCCAGTGGGTTGTTGCCTCATTTAGATGTCCCTAAGTGTATGTTAGATGACATATCAATGGACTTCATCACAGGACTACCCATAGCTCAGGGTGGTTATGATGCTATCTGGGTAGTGGTGGATCGACTGACGAAATCAGCTCACATTTTAGCAATTACGGAGTCATGCCCAGTGAGTACCTTAGCACAGAGGTACGTATACGAAGTGGGGCATTTTCATGGATCCCTAGAGACTATCGTCTCAGATCAAGATACTCGTATTATCTCACAAGTTTGGAGAGGGTTACAACATGATTTTGGCACCCATCTACACCTTAGCATAGAATTCCACTCCCAGACCGATGGGCAGATGGAGCAGACTATCTAGACATTAGAGGACATGCTGCGAGCATGCGTTCTGGACTTTGGAGGATCATGGGTATGCCACTTTCCATTAGTATAGTTTTCCTACAACAACAGCTTCCACTCTTCTATTGGCATGGCACCGTTTGAGGCTTTGTATGGAGGACCATTTCGTTCAACCATTTGCTGGGAATAGGTTTGTGAGATAGGTTCTCTAGGGCCAGAGGTAGTACAGAGCACCACAGAGAAAGTCTAGCTTGTATGTGAGAGGATGAATGTGGCTCAGGACTGAAAAAAGTCTTATGTTGATCGTCGGAGGAGGCCATTAGAGCTCGAGGTGGGAGATCATGTGTTCTTTAAGTTTTCCCCTCGACGGGGGAAGAGGAGCTTTGGGAAAGGGGGAAAGCTCTCACCTAGGTTCATCTGAACTTTTTAGGTGCTGAGGCAATTCGGCGAGGTGGCATATCAGCTGGCCCTGCCACCTCAGTTGGAGAAAGATCAAGATGTCTTCCATGTCTTCTAATGTCATCGGTTCTTACATGACGACTCTCATGTTATCGACTGGGGAGAGTTAGACATGGGAGACGACGCGTCCTTCGTGGAACGACCACTCACAATCGAGGATCATAAAAATAAGGTGCTCCGTGGATGAACCATTCCGTTGGTTTGTGTGTTGTGGAGGCATGGCGGACTTAGGAGAGCACTTTGGAGTGGGAGACCCAAGTGAACGCTCAGTACCCAGAGTTGTTTTTAATTGTGTTTTCCCTTCTTCTTCTGAACATTTTTTTGATTTAGTACCCTGTACCTATTATATATGGAATGCTTGACTTGTTGGTTATGAGAACTATTGTTTCCTTGTTCTCTGGGAGCGTGTAACATGTCCGGGAGTGTGGGGAAGGGAAAAAAACGATCCTTAATCGTGACGCATTAATGAGGATGTGATTGAACTCGTGCAGGCGAGTCAGTGCTGCCTAAAGCGAATAATATCTCGACATAGTAAAAGGAATTTCCCCCAAACCACGTGTTCATGCAGTGTGTTGGTTGTGTGGTGTTGGGGGTAGTGTAAGTTGGAAAATCATAATATATGGAAGTGGGAAGGCCCAATCCTTAATCAAGACGCATTAATGTGGATGCGATTAAACTCGTGCAGGTGAGTCAGTCCCACCTAAAGCGGATAATATCTCGACATAGGAGAGTGAATTCCCAACACATATGATTAGGGTTGTTGGTTGGGTGCCTGTTATAACGAGAACCCTAAGAGGTATCTTGTTGGGTTCCTCTGTGTTGGTTTTTAAATTCTCATGGACGAGAATGTTTTAAGAGGTATCTGATGTAATGTACCGGACTGCTCCGTCCCATACCATTGTCAAATAGAGGGTCTCGAAGTGTTCTGGAGGGTAAAATGGACTTTTCTCACACTTTCCAGAATTTTGAAACTACACGCCGTGTATTTTTGGTACATTTCATGTACCACATTTCCGTGTATACCCCGTGTTGAAGGTCGTGACCTTGCCGTGTGCAATAATTGGGTGCACGTCGTGTGTCCAGTACTACACATCATGTAGTCTGTCCCCGCATGCACATTACCATGTGTTGACCAGTCAACGGTCGTGTGTTGTGTTGGAGCCATGGGAAATAAATGGGTACACGTCGTGTATCCAATACTACACGTCGTGTAGTCCCTCCCCGCGTATGCATTACCTTCAAGTCGTGTGTTGACCAGCCAACAGCCGCGTGCCTCATTGAAGGCCATGTTGGAAGCTGCGTGGTGGCCGTGTGAAATGGCCAAGTACACACCGTGTACCATAAAGTACACGTTGTGTACTTTCGATTTTCTCGCCTATAAAAGGTGGGGTCCCCTCCTTTTCTACACAAACCTCTCCTCCCTCCCCTCTGAGCAGAGCCGTCCCAAGAGACTCGAAGGCTCTTTCTTCCATAATATCTTCTTACGAGCTCTGATTTACAATCTGTCAGTGGACACGGGATCGTAAAAATGAGGCGTAACATCCGAGATTATATCTGTTGTATTTCTTTAGGCCTTCCCTTTCCGACTTCCACTCGGGGAGGTTTTTCTTAGACCCGACTGAAGTGACGGACGCCGACAGATGTCTTCTATAGTTGATCTATGGAGGAGCATTTTTATCAGAACCTGTTGAGGTAGGGATCTTATCTTTGTCTCTCTAATTTTGTGCATCATGCGGGGTGGGTTTCCTCTTGTTTACATGAAACACTTTTGAACCAGTTTAAAAAAGATAATAACTGGCTTATTTAATGGGGATGGGAAGTTTTGAATGTAGTTACCTTTTTTTATATGTCCTGTTATATTATGTTGTTAATTGAATAGGCTTATGCCTACCGAAAATCACGGTCCTTGGGGGCCTTTTCTTGGGAAATTAAATGTTGTCATATCTTTCTTGACCGTTTTTGTGAATGTACCATTGTTGATTGTGGAAATTGGTTAATAACTTAATGTCGGCGGATTAAATGAAAATCTAGAACCCTTGTGTGATCACCCTGGTTGAACAAAATGAAATAAGGAACATGTGGGTGTTTTGTTGGTTGTTGTGGATGGGGTTAGTAGCGGGGCTGCAGTTGGATTGGTTGTGGGTTGGTGTAAATGCTATGTTGGTGATGGGCAGCGGGGCAGCTATAAATGGTAGTAAAGGGATAATGATGTACGGGTTTCAGTGTCATTGTGGTTGGCAGTGGGGATCCAGGGATGAGTTTGAATGTGAATGGTCTTTGGGTTGTGAACAATAAATAAAAAGTGTAAGAGTTAATGAATGGTTGTTCATGGTATTGGAAAAGAAATAATAATCAATGGGGTTGGTTGGTGAATAAGAACGACTTGGTTGTGTTGCTTATGTTTTCCTAACTTGATTTGTATATGGCAGGGGTATGTTTTACAAATTCTCAATGTGGTTGGTTGTCAATTGTTTTCCAGTAGTTAAGGAACTAAATTAACTATTTCTGCTGAAACGTGAAAACCTAAATGGGGTTGGGGTTGTTTTTTGTATGCATGATTCATAGTAGCAGTGTTGAGGCACGCGCTCAGTTTATCTATTTAGAATCCATGGGTTGGGATGTGTGTTTGGTATACATATTTATATCTGTATCATCTGTGTTTTATCGCACCCCACCCCTATTGAGCACTTAGTGCTGAACACTCCCATTTCACGGGAGAGGGTGTTATTACCTTAGATACTTTCTCTTTCTTGCTCCTTCTTCCCTGGAATGTGATGTCTTGAGGCGACCTTATACATAAGAATCTTTGGGTAGGTTTCGATTGGGGTGTATTGGCCCAAGACTCTTCGGGAAGGTTTACTTTTTCCCAAGAATCTTCGGGATGAGGCCCAAGTGTGTGTGGGCGATATACGTGGTTGTGAGGCCCAGGTGTGTGTGTGAGGGATACGTGGTTGTGAGGCCCATGTGTTTGTGGGCGAGGAGAGTGTGGCAGCATCAGGACGTTCACCGTTAGGAAGAGAAGCTAACTAAAGGGGAAATGGTGCGGGTTACCCAATACTCTTGTTTCTTATATACTACTACCTGTTGTGATTTTTTTTTTGCTGAGTGTGGGCGGTGAGGTTGTGTGGATATAATTCCTTGCTAGGTTTCATCTGTTTCTCTCACGGGACATTAGTATGTCTCCCCACTTTTGCACGAGATCTTTAGGTTTCCCTACTGAGTATACATGTATTCTCACCCTACGTTTACTTTCAGTTTTCCAGGAGGATTATCAGGGCCGTGTGGGACCCTACTAGTCAGACAGTTGGAGTTGTTGCAGTTTTATGTACTTGTTTCTTTCGGTATTGTACTTTGATATTTTGTGAACTTGAACCTTGTTATAAAATTGTTTAAACATGCATGTGGGCTTTGTTTGGGTTTATTTCTATACACTTGTTCTTTTCCTTTTTGGTGGTTGACTTGTCCTATTTCCCAATCTTAAAATAATTAAAGGGTTATGCCTCCCATATTTTCTAAAAACTCATACCCTTGGTGCTATTCGACATCCCGTGGCCTACTGGAGGCGGGACTCGGGGGTTATTATCTCCCTTTCACCATTTCCAGCTCAGGAGAGGCATCTTTGGAGGAGGAGTCGTGACAATATCCCTATTGTAGATTCTAATGAATAATTGTTGAGGAATTAGATAACATGGCTCGTAAAGGAACGTTAGAAAAATTATAATATTAAACATTATTTGTGGAATGAAATTAAAATTATGTTGAAGAACTATCCAAATATTTCTATGTGGTGAAAATATAGATATTATGAGGAAAATAACTTTTGAGGTTGGGGAGAATTTAAAATCACATGATTTTATTGTATGTTTATTTTAATATATAACCTATTTGATAGTTTATACTTCACACAATACAACATTTAAAACCATAATATACTACTAAATTTGACAATTCGAATAGTAATGTGGCCCATAAGAATAGTAATCTGGATAATATAATTGTATCATAACCTATAATGTTAAAAATAAAATTACTTTTTCTTATAAATGAAAATATTATATATTTATATATAATAAAAGGTATATAAATTCGATTGAAAGGATAAATTATGTGTTGTTATTATTGAGAAATAAACAATTTTATTTAAAAAATTTTATTTAATAAAATGATATAAGAGAAAATATATTTTCTTAAAATAGGTCCATTAATTAATATCTTCTCTTCTAATGATCATAAAATAATTTTACGCTACTTAATTAATTACTCCAATTTTTAAAAAATAATTTATGATTTTAAAATCATCATTTCTCAAATAAATTTTTATTTAAATAACAAATAAAATTTATCATTTTTAATTGTTTTTATAAAAATAGTTTCCATTTTTTAATTCTATAAATTTAAAAAATGATACAGTTAATTTTTGGCAGTTTTTTATATAGTTTATAAATTGTGAATAATGAAATTAACTAATTTACAGTATTTTGCGTTATAAGTATCTAAATGAATTATTGAGAAATGGATGTCATATAGATGCGCTAATTACCCATTCTATTGAAATATCACTCACTATTAACTATATTAATCATTACAGCCAACATTATTCCTATTCACCAGCAAAAATAATATACAAATGAATTAAATAATCTAAAAACATCCATCTCATCCTCTATAAAGACCACACCTTATCCTCACAGATCCATGCAGTTTAATAGTGATTATATACTACCCATTTCCTCTCTCGAAAGTTTCCCCCACCCATTCTGGCATTTCTGGTCTTACCAAAAGACCATTTTCGGGTCCCTTATGGTGGTTCTCAAGTAGGTGACACAAAAGAGGTAAAACCTTCTCTCTATATCTCTTTCAATTTTTTTTCATATCCTTCTCTCAACTCACCTGTTAAAAGAGACATGATAACTCTAGTATTGATTATATTATGAAATTTGTATTTATTTATGATATATTAAGAATATTTTATCTTCTCTTCCAATTTGTATTTGAAAAATGAAAACATTGTTTGTGAGGTTATAATTTACCATCTTCATGGATGACGAGTTTTAATTTTTCAATTCCACATGTATACATTTTCATAAATCCATATTCACCTTAGAAATAGATATTGTTAATTTTTAATAAAACATTATTAATGTCTTGGATCCAGAATATATATATATATATAATAGTAATTAATAAGAAAAAACTAGTTTGTGATGAATGTAAAAACACCAATGTATCCTAAATATTTATAATTAATCCATTATCTAAATAATTCTCCTAATATATATAAAAATACAATATAAGACTATTAAATATCTTATTATATAAAGAATAATTTAAAATTTCAATTCTTCATAAATATTTCCAATTTATATGATCTTTGGTACATGTATACAAGTGAACCAATCATGAAAAATGGAAACCAACACTCCCAAATGATGAAACTGAATCCTATAACTTGTCAATATATGAATAAGTGAACATAAAAATTTTAATAATTAAAATAAATATTTAATATGTTATTAATAAATTAGTAATGAATCTAATTTTATTATTCATTAAATTAAGTACATAAAGTAACACATTTAGACATCAGGTTTGGGATTCATTATGAACCCTCATTTTTTCCTTCGGGATACGATTTCTCTCCATGTACGCTAATATAATTCTTTTATATGTTTATATATTTAATAAAATTTCTTTTTTTGTCACCAAAATATTTTCCAGTCTCTATTCTTCTTTATACGATGTGGAAATACGTGTTTTATTTAATTCCCTTATCAATTCCTCCAGATAGGAAATCATTAGTAATGGGATCATCCCTATTTTTTACCCATTTACAAGTATCATCCATAATATTTTTTTACATACATTTATTTTTTTAAAATATTTTTTTATCATGAATAAATATCACTGTTCATTTCTTGTTTTATACAAACAATTATGAACTTTTCTATTTTAAATACTATATTATATTTTATCATAATCCCTATTGAAGTTTCCCATTTCTATATTTTCTTATAAACTATTGTTATATTTTTTTCATTTTGGTTACACATAATTTATACCTAAAACACAATTTCATTGTCCATAACTATTATTTTATAGGATATTCTTGTCTGAAATCATATTTTATGACAAATGAAAATGTTCTGTTAAAGAACACTTCTTTGAAAAGATAAAATAGGTATTTCTCACAAGAATTCATCGATGATTTTATTAGAGTATATTAAACTATTTAAACACCTTCGGTTGAATATTATTAATAATTGTGATATATATTTTATGATTTTATATACCATTTAATTTAAAATGGATTCTGATCATCTTGATTGTGAATGTGTTATCTTGATATCATTCACCATAATATATATGATAAATAGGGATTATGTTTACTGATTGGGGAATGTTATTTACATTATGTATATCGTATTAATGTTTTATCACACTCATTTGTGGTATGAATTGCACGTATTATGAGATGGTAGTGCCCTCTTTATCCCCTTCATACACCAATTGGTCTCATCAAAAAAATGAGATTGGTATTTGGTCGATGCCTTACCCATTAATTTCTAGATGTCATGGTTGAGGCCTCGACGGTATGTTTCTGATTTCCATCATTATTCATTCCATCATTATGATATTAGTAAATAAAAATACATGTACATTTTTTAATACTATTATACATGCTAATTATTTTATTCTAATATTTTTATTTATATATAATTTTGTAATCAACTATTATTATTATTATATTGTATTCATGAATATATTTTAATGGAATATATTTTTAGCTATTCAATTTTATTATTGTTTGTATCTATTAGTGTTGGATTCCACTCGATTTCTTAATATTATCAAGAATTATTTCTCAACCATTTGTTATGTTTTATATATTCCCAGGATGTGAATATATATTTAATGAATGTATTTCATGTATTAACATGTTGTTTAGAGATGTTTCATGATATAGTTTCTATTTTTTCCCTTCATGTTGTAATGAAAAAAATATTTTAATATAGTTTTAAAAAGATAATAAACTATTCATTCCTTCAGAATGTGAAATCCTTTTCACAGTACCAATGTAATTAATTAAGGCACAATCACTTATATAATGGCGTGCATGTCTTTTCATATGTAATTATAGAAAAAAATATCATTTTGCTTTATAAGTCCCCTCGTGTTATTAACGAACATGTCCAGAGGTAAAACCTATAAAAAATGTCAAATATCTTACATATTTAATTAATTTAATGCACTTTTTATACTTTATAAACATAATAAATAAAATACATAAGAATGGTAAACATAATTTCATAAAATTAAAACAACATAACAAAATATCAAATGATTCATAGAAAAAGAAAATACTCAAACATTTTTTGGGAATTGTGATTACTCATTTAATACAATGACTACCATATTTGTGTATTTTATAATTACTACCCTACAAACTTGGTACAAATCAATATAAAATAAGTGAAAAACATATAGAGGGAAATACTCATACAAAAAGAAAAAGGAAAAAAGGAAGTATATTTAAGTGAAAATGATTCAAGAACCAATAATAGATAACGAATTAGACATTTATATTTATGAAAAAGTAATTTTTACTATGTTTTTAATGAAAAAAATAATATTTATCTCTTAATCTACATAGATAATCTAAAATAGTAATAGTTTTATAGTATAATTGATGTAAAATTGTCAACCTAGATTAAACTATAATGTTAAAAATCACAATGCTATTAAATTATATAAATTCCAATATTGCATAATTTACGAATCATAGGATTCACCAAATAGTGACCATTGTTTCATTAGAAGTAAAAACAATATTGAGAATGGATATGATCTCGCCTCAGGATCATCAATTTCAACAACTGACTAACTCTGTGATGAATAATGATTATATTAGGACAATAAAACTGAACCTATGAAGAATTTATGGTCGTGAAACATACAATAAGTATATTAAAATTGTCAAAATATATAATGTAATGGAGATACTAACATAATATAACCATTTATGGACTACACAATAAATTATATTATTAATCCGTATAAAAAACACACATTTGGTTAGGGTGAAAGAATGTGTTTTAGGATTGAGCTCTCGTTTTTTGTAATAAATTAAAATGGGATATAGAATCCAAAATTATGTTTTTAAGGGAGAATATATTGATATTAAAAGATTAATTTTTCATCTAAATTAATATTACAATGTTTTAGGCTATTTTGTATCTCAAGAAATCCATTTGGGACATCATGGAGATAAGATAATCCAGGATCTCTGCCTTGGTCAACCTAGTACCTTATACCATTCGATCTCCTACATGATATTACTACAGTTCCTTGGGAATATATTTCTCCCACCTTTTCTCTTCCTTATCAATTTTATTAAATTTAAATATATCATTATTAATTAAAATTAATTCTAGTTCTAAAATCAATGGAGAAATTAATTGATAAATATGTTACCTTTTCCATTCATAATAATATTTATTTAAAATATTAAAATTGATGGAAAAAACTAATGGAAAATTAAAATTTAAATAAATTATACTTATATTATTGAATTATTTAGAAAATATGGGTTTTTGGATACATAAATTGCATAATATTAATAAAAATAAAAATAAATATTTAAATAAAATAATTAATTTGTGCTAAAACATTTTTTGACACAAAATTTTTAAAAGATATATGATAAAAAATGTAGTGGATCCAAAAATATTCAAGGGGTGCATCATATTTGAAATATTCCATACTGCATTTGAAAATATATTTTCCAAAATGGCTAGAACATATTATCCACACTAGAAAATTTCAATCGTAATGGGTATGGTTTAGGATATATCAATGTTTCATGTGTGTCTCAAGAATTTATAATAGATTGAATAATATAGATAAAATAAGGATTAACAATGTAATTCTTGAACAATCTAATGAAATTGACTTTATTACCCCCACTATTACATTTTACAAATGATGGTCCTCCCTTTGAAATGGTTAAAATTTCATAATGCATCATATTTAGTAATAACATTTGAAATCCATAGAATGTCCAAAAAATTCATCCATCCCATTGGAAAATTACTTCTCATGGGGATGATATGAAATTAATCTATGAAATGGAATATCCTATTTTTTTAAATGTAAATGTACAACTCCTAGCTTTATTGTCCCAAGTTCACTATGGGAATTAGATGTATTTCTATGCGAGTTTCTAGATTTATAAATTTCTCTTCTTCATTGTTATTATATAATTAATCTGTAAAATTTAAATCAACTATAGATAAAATAAAAAAAATTATTAAATAATATTTAACAATTTTTATAAGTGAAAAATAATTAAAACGTTCTTATTGAAATCATATAATAATACATAATTTTGGAATTAAGATAATTGAATCTACAACAGTTGATTTGATCATATGAATACCAGTATAAGGAATATAACTAGTTATATAATGAGTTAATTAAAATTTACATGAAATTTATAAGTAATTAGTTTCAATTTGATAAAAAAGAAATCAAATTCCCCAATTTCATAATAATATCCCATCTGAATAAAAACAACACAGGAACTATGTGTTTTTATTTGTGGGATAAATCATTCCATAACTGAATAAATTTATTTATATAATCATGAAACATGTATCATTGTGATTTTGGAATATTCATAAACACAAAAGTGCTTTCAATTGTAAAATTTGAGTGGTTGAAAATATTTTTATATAAAATGGTATCCACATTCTAGTATTTAAAGATAAATATAAATAATTCCTCAAAAAAATATATATCTATATTATGGTTATATAATTATGGGATTTACATGATTCATGTATATGATATATATATATATATAATGAAAAAAAATTTATGAATTTTTAAAGCGCTCTTATTACCACACGTATAAGGAAAATAAATCATATTGTATTGATAAATTTATATTGAAATATATATAAACAATCATGCAAGATTGATTAGAAATATAAGTCTATTATAAATAATATATATCTCAATTATCAAAATATGATCTCTATTTAATATTTGTGTCCAATAATGTCTTCATTTACTAATATATAGAAAATAACATACCATTCTTGTATAAGAATCCAAAGAGGTAGATTTTGATAATACAAAGAAGGAATTTGTTTAAAATGATTTAATATATGTTGAGATATATAAGAAATTCATTGGATAAACAATATGTGACAATGAAGGAATGTGAAATAGTGGTGTTGTCATTTGTGATAATGTTTTCGATTAATAGATTTTTTATTTAAAATATGTTGTTATATAAGTTTTTAAAATTATCGATTTAAAAAATTTACCTCGTTTCCTATATCAATAATAACCTAACTAGTATTTTATATGATGAATAAGAGTATAATAAAAATAATTATGATAATAAATCAATAATAATTTATTTTTATCGATAATATATATTGGAGTTTGGTATACCATAGAAATATCATTTAGAGGGTGACAAAATTATCCATAAATATATTTTTTTAATATAGTAATGATTCTATATAATTTTATAATAAATTTATAATTGATTTATAGATATTATTACATATATAATGTTTATTTATATTAGTATTTGAAATAAAATTGAATCATTAATATATTTACAACCAATATTTATATTTATGTTGGACTTTTGGTCCCTAAATGTTAAACATAATAAATTAGCCAAGAATATGTAGTTTTGTTTTGACATACATTCAGTGTGATTTATAAAAAATAAAAAATATGATTATATAGTAATTTTAATTTATGAAATTGTGAATTTAATAATGTGATATTTTTTAACCAATAGAGGTGAATAAAATTAGTAATGTATTTATTATATGTTTAATATTATATTTATATTGAATAAATGTATTGATATATATTTTATTTTAGTATATATATATGATGAGGTTATATTTATGTAATATGACATGGATATAACAGTTTTTAAGTGTTCAAAGGCTCATTTTATGATATATTCTTGAATAACATTATTTACTAAATCCCCATATTCTAGAAAAACATTCAGAAATAAAGGTTTTTTTGGTAATTAGAGTTATATATTATTAAAATATTTACATAAATTGATTTTTTTAGGAGGGGAATTATTTGATGTAGTTAAATAACACAAATATAAATTATTAGACAGTACATTTTATTGAGTACATTAATTTAAAGGCGTTCTTACATGACATTTTGTTTAATGCATTATTATGTGAACATACTTTTTTGGATTATATTTTAGTGGAATTGTATTATATTGTATGGGCACGAACTATCATATATAAATTTTTATGATGGTAAAATAGTTTGATATAGAAACAGAAATTGTGAATTTTTTTATAAAAAAATACCTTATATTTTATGTGTGGGAGTTTTGTTGGTAAAAAATAATGGAGATTTGTTTTTATATAAAATCATGGAGAAAAACATCATGAATGATAAATATCCCAATTATATTTTTGTTTAATAACAATAAATATATAATTTTTTTGTTGAATGGAAAAACATAACGATATTATGTTAGGTTGATGTTTAAGAATAAACATTTTTAGTCGGAGTATAAAAACTAATCAAAAAAAAGTAATCTGAAAGTTATTATTTTGGATTCATAGGAAGTCATGAAACTTAATAATTTCTTTGGAAAATAAAGTTTTTTGAAACAAGTATTTTCATTAGTTTAATAATATTGATAAAAAATTTTGTTTATCAAAAGCATTAAAATAATGTTACATGGATTTTTTATATATCATATTACATGATTCATGATACTTTTAGTTTGTTTTTAATTTGTTCTAAAAGATTTAAAGCCATGGTTTAAAGGAATAATACAAATGTAAGAGAATCAAGTCATTGAGGTAGAAATCCAACCATGGGGGAAAGTTTTTTTAATTTTAATTAAATATTACCTAGTAAAATGATTTGAGAAATATATAAAAATAATAAATTTTTTAGTAATTATAAGGTTATTTTTCATTGTTTATTATTACATAGTAATCCATGACTAGGTGAAACAAATCACATCATTGATTCGATGACATTTGGAAATATATGATGAGATATCAATTATAATTATTTACCATATTGAAAAACACATATGAAATATACTGGTAATGAAATTTCATAGTGTTACTAAATTTGTATGGATGATACATTTTTTATGATTGTAGAATGAATTAGATACATACTATAAAAAACAAAATAATTCTATTTAATGACGAGAAGTTATTTTAAATATAGTCATTTAGGGGGAAAATAAATGAATGGTGAAAAATATATATATAATACAAAAAATTGAATTAATTGAAAAAATAGATATAAATTTTTTATTTCTTCTTATATAAATGATTTTAAGAGAGTATAATTTTTGAAATGTCATTGAAACATTAATAAATGTATAAAAATGTGGTTGAAGTTGAATTTTCCTATGGAAATTGATCCTAAAGGTGAATTTATCAGACATGGGTTTTTAAAAAAATATTTTTATTATATTAAAATATGTGTTGAAGAAAATGGAATAACTCTCATTAAAATGACTTGATTAATATCAATTTTAATGAACTACATATAACGTATATGTCTTAATTTTATCAAATCATGTGTAATGTATTCTGACTATTCTACCTGAATATTAACTAAATTGGTTATGTCATATGATCATTGCTACAGCTCTCCACAATGAGGTGGTTACTGACTGGTAGGGAGTAGGATTCCCATGACTCTCACTCTTAGATCCACTGCTAAAATAATACTCATTATATACTAAATTTTATTTCGATTAAAGATTCCTAATCATAAAATTGTCTAAATACTATTTCAATGAAAAGTATTTAATCACTTATATACATAAGAAGATTCAATTTCTAAGTTTAAAAGTTTTTATGGAAAAAATATTTACTAGATAAATGCATATCATTGTCATCAAATTGAAAATTTTCCAATCAAACCAATATTTCATAAATTTAAAAAATTTCTACAAAATCTTCCAAATTATTCTTAAAACATGAAACCAATATAAACATATCGTACATAATAATCTTTTTTATAACCTAGATAAATGTAAAACCAGAAAATACTGAGCTCAAACACTCAGTAAGGGGTATTTTTTAACAGAAGGTATCATTTATTTAACGAGGAATGAATAATATTAAATGAATAAAAAATCATAAAACAAAACCATGAAAATAATGAAATTATCCTATAACATATACATACATAACTGAAAAAAGAAAATAATAAAATTGATAATAGCGACAGATTTCATATTGATGGAATTTATAAATTTTGACTTTATAAAAATAAAACCAATGGGTAGATATTAAATTCCTTTCAACCCTTTCTTCATTCCATTCTACTCAAATTCACATATTCATACCCTCATTCTCCTCTCATATCATACAAAATATCCCCTTGATTCATCCACTATTTTGGATTGATTTTTCCATATATACATCTCAAAAAAACATTCATTCCTTTCCATTCCATATTTATATTTGTTTTAGTTTCTATTATAACCCTAGATGTTCGAATAGATGGTTTGGATTTTCGATAGATTTATTGATGGTTATTTTTTTCTATTTTAAATATAATATGAGAATATATTTTTTAGGAGACCCGAACTAAAGCTTTCATGTTAATTCATACTTCATCTTGATTTCCATTTCATCCAACTATGTGTTTCTTTATAATAAATTCATTCTAGAATTCAATTTATTCCTGAAATTTTTAGATCTAATTTTTTTGAAAATTTAGACTATATGAGGCATAAATGGGGGGTTATCGTATTTTTTTCTAAAATTTGGTCATTGAAGTAATGTTTAATATAGCATGATCTATGTTTTCATTTGGAAATGGTATTATTTTATTTATTTTTTTAAAAAAATTCATATGGGTAATTTTAAAATTTTCTAAATGTAATTTGTTGTATTTTTTATTCTGTTATTTCTTAAAAAGGATGAAATTAGGTTTTAATCACATAATTATTTATACAATGAGTTATTGATTGTAAAGTTATTTTAAAATGGGTTTTTTGATTAATTTAATATATTTTTTAAATGAAATAATTTTTTTACATTCCATTACTCACATAAAATTTCCTTATTTTCTCTTTAATGTAATCTTAATGGAAGGGTTGTGATTTAGCCTTACCATGGTTTCCAAATTAGGATATTCATTTTTTATAAAGTGGTTTTTTGAAGTAATAATAGTGTGAAACATTAAAGGCTGAATTGTAACATTCTTATGTAAAATGGTTTTTTAATAAAACTAAAAGATTTCTCCTTATCTTCACAATCATTTATGGGTTTTTAATTTATATTTCATGTTTGTATGATGTTTTAATTGGTTTTTTGACATTTGTGTGATAAAGATGAGGGGTTTCAATTACTTATTCATTGTGTGTAGATCGTGGGTTGTGTGTTCACATACCTCTACATTTTTTAATGTTATCCCTAGAATATATGTTGGATATATATATTTTTGAATTAAACCATGATGCATATATTTCTAATTTCCCAGATATTGTGAAAATGGTTAAAGTGGGATTGGAATATTGATGATTTTAGTTCAGCCTATTCTAGTGGTTTGTGTAGGGTTTCGATTACATAGGTTGTGATTAAATGTAATTTTTGTGGGGTAAATTTAGATGTGTCTCAAATTAGTAACGAGTGTATAACCCATAAACCATTTAATTCATGGTAGTTGATTTATGAATGGGGATTCACATGTTATTATTGATTGTATTACCTTGTGTTTTGTATTAATGAAGCATTTTATTATCTAAAAATTCCATTTTTATCTTTTGAAATACAATTACATACTTGTGTTATTCCTAACCCTTAAATTATATGTTCTTTTCATTTAAAATTTTTTTTTTATGATTATTGGGAAAAATGTTTTAAACTAGGGAATATAGTTTTTTTTTTCAAACATATAGTTGAAAATATTCATTTTGGATTAGAAAAAATTTGATAAGGAATGGTTTTGATGTGACTATTTTAATTTAAGAATAAAATAATACGTTGTTTTAAAATTATTAAGCACTAAATATTGGTTTCAATTATTATGTTTAAAAATATTATTTTCAATTTTTCCTTAAAATCCATAAAATATAAATGTCAATTTAAAAACTATTATGGGGACTTTAATATTAGTGACCTAAAGGGATGTAGGAATCACTTCTACTTATATTTTATTTTATATTAATAATGTTTTCCTTGGTAAAATAATTTTAAATTTTAAATTGATAAGTTGTGATGTGATGAGAATCCTAAGGTAGATTGGAGGAGACACTATGATGATGGTTCTTTTGATTCCATGGTAGTATTTTCTAGCCTATGTGAATCTGAAACATCCTTTATAGCTGAGTGGAAGATCATTTTGGGTGCTATCTCATATTGCAGATTCGTTTGTTTCATTACTAAAGGCTATCAAAACTATGGTTCATAGAAAGGGAAAAAGTTTCTTGATTGATTCTTCATTTTTATTATGTTTTTAATGGTATATTTTAAAATATATTTTTATTAATTGAGTTATAAGAATTGGGTTAGTGTTCCATATTTTTCTGATCCATAACCTCTTGTTTGTTGTTGAATTCGCGTTTTCAATTTTGTACTTTGGTTTTTTGTCTTCTTTTTTGATGAATTTTGATATGGAATGATATTTTTTTGATCCCCATGGAGTATTATAGTTATTTTTGATGTTATTAATGGGTTTTGAGTTGAAGGTGTTTTATACCCTGATTTTCAAAATTATATCACACTAGCTATAAAACAATGTGGATCTCATGCAGTCTTAGTCTATCCCCTCTAAAAATATAGGTGAATGATTGGTATACAGTTTCCCTGCTTATATATCTAGACTAAATACAACCTTGTTTCTTCCCTGATTTATTTATTTTCACTCCTAAAAAATTCATGATCCACATAATTTATTTCACTTGTTATAGAAAAACTAAAAGGGGCCCTGATAATGTTTGGATGTTTATGGAATATAAATTTCATGATGTTTCTATAACTATTTGATTAATAATAATACTAAAGGGATTTATTTTTTTGAATATTATAAAATTTTATAATGTGATATATTTTTAAGTGTTTTAAAAATGAGGGGGATAATTTTATGAAATTACTAACTCCAAAATTTTGTATTAATGACTTCTTGCAGAATGAAATTTTTTTTCAGGAAGTTATTTAAAGGGGATTATTTCTATTATAATTTTCATAAAGTGATTTTCACATAAATAAATTATTTTAAAGGTATTTTAAATTAAATTTCACTTCATCCCTTGTTTTGGGGTTTTCCTAAGTTTTTATTGATGAATGGGTGAGTTTTCATGAATTTGGTCAAACTGTGAGCCCAATTCCATATTTAAAAATAATTTTTTATTCCACTATAACTCCTTAATTTTTCAAAAAATTTCATCCATTTCAACTTCTAATTTTCATACTCTAACCTATTAACACCAACATATTAATTTGGTCCATTTATAAATCTATAATCCTGGAGGATATGGGTTTTTATTTAAGGGATTGGGCTTGGCCGAAATCCCCATTCCTACATTAAAACAAATTTTATATACTTAATATCGCCTTCAATTTTATGTTTTTTCAGTGATTCTAAATATCACCCAAGATCGCAGACGTAAGGTGCGCCCCATTCTCTCCTCCCACAATTTGGTGCTAAATAGAATCATGAAATTGGTCGAAAAACCTCTGGATTTCAGAAATCACCCAAATTTGGAGAGGTAAATTGATAAATTAATAACTCCTTCAATTTTTATTATATTTCACCCATTTTAGTTCCTACCTTATCTTCTCATCCTTTTTCGAACCTCCCATGAATTGTTGGCTATTTTAAAATTCAGATATAAGAGGATTTTGGGTCGTTTTCTTCAAAATTGTTCTGAGTAAGTTTTTCACTCTTCAATTCCTTTGTTATCCTTTGGGTTTATTCCATATTTCATTGCGTAATAAAATGTAAATAAGTTAGGGTTAGAACCCAATATTTGATTTTTTTTGTTATTGGTTAAATATTGTGTTTTAGGACGGAAATTATCTTCTTTGTGGTGCGGCGGTGGTGTTATTGATGTTTCACCGCATGTTTTGAGGGATTCTACACTTTCGGTAGGTGGTTCCACATGTAAACAATTATTGATGGGTTATATTTATTTATTTGATAATTTTTCATATTTCTCATTTTTTGGGTGTTGTTCGGAAATTATTTATGATTGATTTGGTTAAGTGTTTAATTTTATAGTTTTATTTTAACTTGAAATATGTTGTTTTCAAGTTTTACTCATAGGGTATTATTTTCATGTATTTTATAACATATGGAATTGGATTATTATATCTGTTTTGGCCTGAAAATTATAGTTTGGTAATTTATTAGTGTCCTTGTATCCTAAAAATTTGTTTTTTGAATAGTTTTTATGTGTTATACATTGTTATAATTCTTGAGACAATTTTATGAAAATTTGTGTTTTCATTTGGATCTTTTGTAGTATTAGTTAAGGTTATTTTATAAAACATGAATGTGGGTTTATAAATATATCTAGGGATTCCAATTCTATATTGGATAGGAATTGGTGTGGTTTTTGGTCTTAAATTGGGGTTTTGAAATGGGTATTGTGTGCAAGAAATATTTACACCACTTTGGTTATTTTTCGGAAAATTGTAAATATTTTAGTTTATTACAAAAAGTGGGAAAAGGTTCATATGTACTGTTTGGTATGTGTGTCCACCTATAATGGGGTTTTTAAAGGTGAAGTTATTTTTTATGATGTCAAACATTTTTATAATGTTTTGTAAATTTCTAAAATATTTTATTAAATGGTGATGTTGGAGTGAAACTTGTTTGTGGGCTGTTCTGTGTAAGTTTGATGATAAAATTACATTGAAGGTAAAAATGGTATTATGTAACAAGTGAGTGGGATGTTATGAGATTTGTAAAATTTTGGAATGGTTTTATAAAATTGTATAATGGATTTGTTGAAGTGTTAATGAAATGAGAAATGTGTCTTCGGCTATTTTGGTGTGAGTCAGATTTCAAAATCAATTGGAATAAAAGTGGACTTTTGTGACTTGTGTTGTATACATGTAGTTTGTTTGGTGAATTAATGATAAGGAAATGATATTTTCATGTGAAATGTATATTCACAAACTTTTTGAACTGGTTAAAGCACAAAGGGAGAACCTGGGAATGTTTTTGGGTGGACATGTACTAGTATGCTAGTGAATTCGTCGGGGATTGGCCTCAGTTTCACATAGAAAGATTTACGATTACAACTCTAACAAAACTTCGATGATGATGATTGGGGACCACTAGGTTATGGGTAAGATATGAGGAACCTAGTACCCACAGCAAGCTAGTTCCTAGGGGTTATTTACCATTGTTTGTGCTCACTAGATATTTTTTGCTTATCTTTTGCATACGATATGAGTGTTTATAAAATTATCCCACCTAAAAACTGATTTTATTTAATGTTCCATATTTTCTTAATTGTAACTGTCATTTCATTTTATTGAAAACATGAAAGCTTTTCATCTATAAATTTTTATCACATGAAATATATTAGTGTTGTTATCCTATTGGGATTTGGATCACACCCTACATACACCATTCGGTGTATGTAGAAATGGTTATATTTTTGTTGTTGCATGTTGGGTACATTTTTTTTGCCAGTGGATCGGGTTTCTAGCATGTCCTTGGTAGTGAAGCATTTTGGATATGAGTTGAGGGTGGTTCCCCTTACCATTATGGTTATTAGTATGTTTTATTTTATATTTATAACTTTGTTATAGTCTTGAATAGTTTCTTTAAGCTATTTTATTGTGTTCTAAATTTTTATAAATGATTGTTTGGTTTGAAAATTCCAGGTTGGTTTTATTGGATTCATTTTTTGTTTTAAGTTTATAAACTCATGTAAATAATTCCCAATTCTCATTATATGATACCTGAGAACTGGTGCCAGCCCGTGGGGATCAGGAACACCCTTTGGACCATGTCTCAGGCCTAATTTGGGGATGGTTTCCGTGGCAACCAGATATGGTTCATGACAAAATGGTATCAAAGGTAGGTTTAGATTAACTAATTGGGTCATGTTATTTGGTGAAGAGTCAGGATATTTTGGAGTTAGGAATTATGGAACTTGTTATTCTAGTTATGTGTAGTGTGCCTGATAACCACACCTTATGAGGGGATTCATGTTTCTAGGATTATTCGGTATTTATCTAAGTCCTTTGGTTTTCTTGGTTTGATGCTGATTAGGGGAAATGAATAGATAGTTGGGTTAATGGTCTCAGTGAGCTCGCATGGCCTGGAAAGACATGTGGAGTCAGAGATATTTTCTATAACAATCTCGGTGGAAGTGAAGTGATTAGAATAAGTTTTCCAACCATATATACATTTCACCCAATAAAACTAGTTTCCTCTTGCATTGTTTTGTGCATTAGTTTTGTAATCCAGAAACTTTTGGTTTTAAAGTGACTTGGTTTTAAGAAGTGTAAAGATTTTTTGAAATGATTTTCTATTAAAGAGGGAATTATTTGGGTTATGAAGTTGTGGAACTGAATTTTCAGAATTGTTTTGAAATGAAAAATGGTGTTCTTACACCTCTATTGAAAGGAGGAACTATATTGAAGTGTGTTTTTTAAAATGTTTCCAATAGATATTTATAAACAATAAAAGGGAGTTATAATAAGAGAATATGTTTTGAAATTGAGCTTCATAACATGAAATTTATTTCTTATCAAAATGGTGGTGTCTCTATAAAAACTCTAGTAATATGTGAATTGGGATTTTTATCTCATAGTTAGCGATTTTGAGAAAAAGGATGTGTTGGGTGACCGATTTGGTTTTAAAAAGTGGAATAAATTTTTGTTTTAAAAAATGGTATTTCTGTGGGAGACCCCATGAATAGGGTTATATGGGATGATGGATATTAGATGTAATGATAGGATGAGTGACAGGACATATATGATGAGGGGTGGCTGGTGTGGCATAAAAGCATGCATGTGTAAGGCCCGTGGGGTACCATTGGTGGATATGCTAACTGGTGAACCGTTTGTTTTCAAAGAAATTTATTTAATAGAAAAAGATGGTGTATTGATTAATTTTTTTGGATGGTGTATATTATGTGTTTTTGGAAAATGATTATGTTGTGGGACTTTTGATTCCGATAACCCCTCATGTTTGAACCATGTTTTGGGTTTGTGTTTGGTCTGTAAGCTGTGTAGGACTGGTTGGTAGTCTCCTATGAGATATGTTTTAGGACACCCTTATTCTGGTTCATGTCATGTGTTTGGCTCTGGTTTGTTTCATGTTTTGACCAATGGACCAGGTCGGTTGGGTCCTTGGGTTCTCTTATTTGATAAGTTATGTCGCCATTAAGGGTTAATACACAACTGAAGTGCAACCCGGATTGTTTCACTGTTGGAAAATCCTTCAGTTGATCAATATAAGGAATCCTTAATCAATAATTATAGATTTAGTCTACACCCATTATATTCATTGATTTTTGGATCCTATTGTCGTGGGAGAGTGCACATGGAAGGTTAAAAGATACTTTAGTTTCTTAAGTTTCCTGATTCGTTGAAGTTGGAAGTGGTCTGGGGTTGTTAGTGTGGATGAGTGTCTCGATGGTGTCTTTGAGGTCCTCTTGGTTCTTCATTGTTTCTATCAAGTAAGAGTTCATGTTAAACCACCATTTTTAGTATTCTATTCATGAGAGGCTATTGTGGCCTCTTTTTTGGAATTTTTTGTTATTTAGGGACTTGGAATATGGTATCGTTCCATGTATTATTTCTACTAGTCGCAATTGTCATGTTTGGTGACGCCTTGTGATGTCATGTTATCGTTTGACTATAAAGGTGAATGTCTTGCAATCCATTGAGATTCTCTGTTATATTAGGAGAATTTATCCCTTGTATAAACTTCAAAATCATCCATTTTAAAGGAAGGTAGGTATCATTGTTATTTGCATCTATTGTTTCTCACCCAAAGAAACATGGTGTGATATGTGTGGATCTTCTAAGAACTTATTTCAGTGAAATATTGGGTTAGGGTAATGTGAGTTTGGAATCTGTTATGTCTTGGTAATCTTACCAGGGATTGCATTGAAGTTGTTTGTATCACCGAATGAAAAATTTCTTTCCAGGTTGTTTACAAAGCCTAACTATGAGGCCGAATATGCTTCAATCATTTGAGCTCTACCATAGGTCATAGAGAGAAGCTGGCACGAAGTCAAGGGAAATCCCAATGTCATTTAAAACGTTTTATAATGTCCTATCCTTAGTATGAAATATGGGAATTGTTCAACCCACTTATTTCTTCATGTTTGAGTACATAGTTTTTGCACGATTATTAGGGGTCGTGTGATAGGAAGCCATGCTGAAAGAATGATCCCCACGGTTAGTTCATGGTTTCCCAAACCATGCAGACTAACCGTGATACCTACCCATCTTTTTAAATTTTGTGGTCATTCTATGGATTCCCATACTGGTTGTTAGGATGTTATGTTCTTATGGTGGGGATACCCACTATGAGTCTCATGTGTGTTATTTTAGAAATGTCTAATGGGAGTCTACCCCATGTACCATATGTTTGTTCGGGCCTCCCCCTCTTAGTGTTTCAATTCAGTCTTTGGAAATTTTGAGTTGTCTCTTATGGTGGGGAGCCAATTTGTGTCTCCACATACTAGTAACTCAGATTATTCCTTGGTCTTGGCATGGTGGTAGGTAGGCTCTTTCGAAGCTATCACGGTACCTACATCTTCCGTGGGTAAAGGTTGATATTGGAGAGTTCCCAATGGTTTAGTTATAACAAGGTAAGTGTAACATTGTTCAATGTTGTTGTTCGTTTGGGTGAATTGCTTCACTCTTATACGGATAGTGTTTAATGAGTTTTATTTTGGGATAAAGTTGGAATATGATTGATCATTTTAGGAAAGTGGTGTACGTATTATTTTTGAGAGTAATCTTTCATTAATTGATAATTGGATGTGTTTTGGCCATTGGGGGTGAATCCTAGTAAGGGAGTACCTCTTGGTTTATCAACTGGGTTTCGTTGTTTCTTTGTCCTTGCTGTGACATTCCGAGGCAGAATTTTTTCATAGTGGGATGAATTTTTACATACAATTATTATTTTATTGGTATTTTGAAATTAATTTTCATTCATTCTTATTTTTGGGTGTTTCCCAAGATTTTATGGAGGAATGGGTGAGTTTTGAGGAATTGGGCCAAACCGTGATACCAAATCCAGATTTAAAAATTAATTTTAATTCCTTTATAACACCTTCATGTGTCCACATTTCTCATCAATTCTAATTCAGAATTGTCATCCCCAGACTTATTAACACTTATATATTAATTTAGACCATTTTGTAATCCATACTCATGGTGGATATGGGTTTTTATTAAAGGGATTTGGCCTTCCTGAAAGCCCCATTATCCATTAACAATAAATTTTAAATATTTAATAACTCATTAAATATTGAAGTTTCTTTGGTTATTCAAACTCTAAATTGATATCAATTACCAAAGGTGAGCCCCCATTTTATCCTCCCACAATTTGGAGCTAAATAGAATTTCAAAATTCTTCGAAACATCTCTGGATTTTAGAAATCGCTCGGATTTGTAGAGGTAAATCGATCCTTTCATAAATCCTCTTATTTTTACTCTTTTCCCCCCATTCTAGTCCGTACATGACATTCTTATCCTTTTTCGAACATACCTTGAATGGTTGGCTATTTTAAAATTCAGATACGGAAGTATTTTGGGTCGTTTTTATCAAGATTGTTTTGAGTAAGTGGTTTTTCTTCAATTCCTTCCTTCTCTTTAAGGTTTCCTCTCTATTTCATTATGTTATAAAATGTATAGAAGGTAGTTGTTCGATAATAGTGTTATATTTTTGTCTTGTTGGTTAAATATTTTGGTCTAGGGCTCTATTTATCTTCCTTGTGGTGCGGCAGTGGTGCAGTAGATGTTTCGCCCCTTGTTTTGAGGGATTGGACACTTTCAGTGGGTGATTTCTTTTGAAAACAATTATAGATGAGTTAGATTTCTCTATTTACTAATTTTTAATATTCCTTTTATTTTGGGTTTGGAGAAAAAACTATTTATGATTTATTTGGTTAATTGTTTAATTTTATAGTGGCATTTTAACTTGAAATTGTGTGTTTTCATGTGTTACACATGGGGTATTATTTGGGAGTATTTTATAACATACGGAATTGGTTTAATAAATAATTTTTGGTGTGCCAATTATTTTTTGGTAATGTATTAGTGTCTTGTTGGCCTAAAAATATTGTTTCGGAAAAGGTTTTAGGTGTAAAACATTGTTATATTTCTTGAGATCATTTTATGAAAATGTGTGTTTTCATTTGAATATTTTGTAGTATTATTCAAGGTGATTTTATAAAAAATGAATGTCATTTTATAAATGTATCTAGGGATTCCAATTCTATTTTAGATAGGAATTCATAAGGTTTTTTTTCTTAAATGGGGGTTTTTAAATGGGTTTTGTGTGAAAGACATATTTACACCACTTGGGTTCTTTTTATGAAAATTGTAAATATTTTAGTTGGTTATAAAAAGTGGGAAAAGGGTTAATATGTACCATTTGGTATGTGTGTCTACCTATTATACAGTTTTGAATGGTTAAGTGGTGGTTTATGTTGTCAAAAAAATTTAGAATATTTTTTAACTTAGTGAAATGTTTTATTAAATTGTGATGTTGGAGCGAAACTTGTTTGTGGGATGTTTCATGTTAGTTTGATGATAAAATAATTTTTAAGGTAAAAAGGGTATTATGTAACAAGTGAGTGGGATTTTATGGGGTTTTAATATTTTTTAATGGTTTTATAAAATTGTTTAATGAATTATTGGAAGTGTTAAAGAAATGTGAAAAGTGTTTTGGGCTATTTTAGTATGAGTCGGATTTCAAAATCAATTTGAATGAAATGTGGAATTTGGTGAATTGTGTTGTATACATGTGGATGTTTAGTGAATTTAGGATATGGAAATTATATTTTCATGAGAAATGTATATTCATTGACTTGTTGAAATTTATTGAAAAGAATTGGAAAATTCGGGTATCTAGGTGGGTGGATGTTTAATAGTATTCTAGTGAATATTTGGGGTTTTCTCTCAGATTCACTTAGAAATATTGATTCCTAAAACTTAAATAAACTATTATGATGATTATTGGGGATCATTGGGTTATGGTTACATTCCATACTAGTTGATCGTGAACGATAATAGATGTTTGTGATGGTTACTCTCACAGAGATACGAGGTACCTCGGACACACCGCTAGCTAGTGCCCAAGGGTTATTTCCCATTTCATGTGCTCAATAGAAATTTTGTGCTTATTGTTGGCATACGGTATGAGTTGATGGATAATTTATAAGGTCTGGTATTTATTATAAAGGTGTTTATTCTCTAAATTATCCCACCTAAAAACTAATTTTATTTAATGTTGCATCTTTAAGAAATTGTAACTAGCATTTCATGTTTTTGAAAACGTGCATGATTTATGTTTTTAAATATTTATCACATTGAATATATTAGTGGTTGGATCCTATTGTTATTTTTATCACAACCTAATTATTCCCATTGGGCATAATTATAATTGGTTATTTTTTGTTGTCGTAGGTTGGGTACAATTGTTTTGTTCTAGTGGTTCAGGTTTCATGAAAGTCCTTAGTGGTGAAGACTTGTGGAGATGGGTTGAGGGTGGTGCACCTTGTCATGAGGGTTATTGGGATGTTTCCTTTTAGTTTATTACCATCATTATAGTCTTGGTGATATTCTTTAAATAATGTAATTGAGTTCTAAATTTGATTAAAAGATTGTGTGGTTTGAAAAATCCAGATTTGTTTTATTGGATTCATTTATTGTTTTATGTTTATAAACATTGGTAAATAGTTCCCAATTCTCATTTATGATACCCAAGAACCTCTTCCAGCCGATGGGGATCAAGAATGACCTTCAGCCCATGTCGCGGGTCTTGTTGTGTGCCGGTTTTGGTGCCAACCAGATCTGGTTTGTGGCAGTGTTTTAAGAGGATAATGGAATTTTTATATAAGTTCCAGGAAATTAATCATATAGAATTATAAATTTATCCATTGTCCAATAGATTTTGATATGTATTCATTAATATGTATAATTTGGTTGTCTTGACTTATTGTTTTGGTTATTCGAAATGTTTATCGAAATGAAAAATAAAATTTGAACATCATTTAGGTTCAAAAGGTGGTATTTTGTTCTAAAAAAATTAGGAAATGTGTTTTCAATGATGGTGGGGATTATTTTTCTCAACATTCTCCAAATATTATGGATAAATTAATAAATAGTTATTTTTTATTGAATTTAATATTTATGAAATATAAAATGTGGTGCTTTGGTGAATGTGGATTTCAAAAAACGGATGTTTTATTTATGAATATTGTTTTTGAGACTTTTGTTTCACTGTGTTAACTTTGTAATAAAACCCTTATATAATTTTTTAATGAATAATATTTAGTAGAGTATATTATCAAATTTATATAGCAGATGTTATTGATTTTGAACAAATTTTTATTCCTTGTTATCTATTTCATCATAGTTATTTTGGTGAATTTTTTATTTGGACTTGATATCTCGGTTATAATTAAAATATTTTTTATTTATTATAATGTTAGAAATTATGTTGTTCGTGATGTACATAGAATTCCCTATATAATTGTAAAAAGAGAGACTAGAATCATTTTCATTGCTAATCATCAACTTAGTAGTTCCATTTAGTCTTCCTAAATATTTACATTGGTTTTGGAATCTATAAAGGCTATCAATGGGGTGTTAGAATTGAAACATTGCCTATTCTAGTACCATGTCTCAAGCTTCTAGAATTAGTGTTTTCCATCTGTTTATATTTATCAAGGGTCATCATAAGATGTGGGGTGTCTGGAATGAATGGATGGAATCCTCCATTCCATTGGAACACCTAACAGATCATATGTGAGATCCATTTTGGTTTTTTATAAAGAATATTGTTGAGTGTGGTGGGAGTCAGTGGTACCTTGTCTTGTATGTGATGGTATACATTTAGAGTTTTTTTAATTTGGTTCTTTTCTCTATTTATTATCCGGATGTTGTGAATTTATATGTTTTCGTTCATTTTGTGAACAATTATTAGGGTGTCCTAAAAATAAAAGAATGCATGGTTCACTTCTCAATGTTGGTTATATTTTCCCTATTGATGGTTGTTTGTAATTATAATAAATATGATTTATTTTATGTGGAATTATAATATATATTTTTTTTATATATCTATAGAATTAAATATTCACAAATAGATTTTGAGGATTCGATTTAGATGAAGGTGAGTTGTATTGGTAATTGAGGATGGGCGATGCATATGTTCCACTAAATATAAATGGTCATATTATAAGATATGTGTAATAGAAGATTGATAAACCCAAATTGGTTGTATAAGTCTATCTTTTTAGTAATAAGATACATCTGATGTTCTTCTAGTGTTCCACTGAAAGTATCTTTGATCCCTCTTGACAGAATCCACTAATATCACTACTATATTGTGTTCATTAATGTCAACGTAAAATAATGTGTAATATTGGTTCTCAAAATATGTCTTTGGTTTAAATAATTTCTATATGTTCTGGTGTTTTCCGAAAATTTTCGTGATTTATGAGGAATAGGATGATATTTTTAATTCATATTGTTTTATGTTTAGAATCTAGTTGAATTTTCTTGTATAGATGTATATGTTTTCTATTACTCATATTTTGGTTAATATTTTATGAAATTTATTGTATTTTAAATGATATTTGTTTTGATATTTTGAGGTTATTATTAGATGGATCTGAGGAAGATCCAAAAGTAAATATTGTGGTATCTAGGATGGGAAGCTAACATACAGTGATTATGCATTGGATTGTGATATTCCTGAACATTTTTTGATTCACATGTGAGGGTGATAAAGTCAATGAAATGTTATTATCATTCTGTTTTATGGACTAATGTTTGAACATACATTATTCATTTAGTCTACTTGTTGTTTTTTCATCATTCATTTTATTTGGATATGGTTTAGCTTTATGGTTGTGTAGATGTTTCAAGGATACTTCAATTTTTGATTTATATTAGGTCCTCTTATTATAGAAATTACAAATAGTTGTGAGACAAAAATAGGTCTCCATACATATTTAATTCTAGGATGTAAGATGGATGTTTTCATACATGGATCTTGTCATGTATTTTCTTGGTTTGGTCTTTTTTTAACTTTTTAATTCACTATATTTTTTATTACATCAACAAAATACTTTCTATAAGAATAAAGTGGAATGGTGTAGATTGGTTTAACACACATGTGTTACTATTGTGTTTATTATTTATTATATAATATAAAAATTTTCAATGTGGGTTTTGTTAATTATCGAGCTTGGAAGATGATGTTTTGGGTTCTGATGGGTGTTACATAGTTAGCCTACATGGTTGTGATTATTCTTGTGGATATAGTTTAATGGTTCAATCGTGTGGGTTGTTGAGTTTATATCTATCATGGTAACGTTTTTCTAACAATTAGGGGATTCCTAGGATAATTTGTGTCTTATTTTGTCATGCTAGGGTACCTCAAATAGTATTCCCATGTTTACTACTAACCATGCTACCAAAATATGTCCACTTACCTTATGTAATTATTTTCAAATCCCAATTTTTCTATTATTTTAAATGATTTCCACCACATTTCTACTACCATATTAAATTTAAATAATCTACGCACACCACCTTGCTTCACTCCTCTAAAATAGAATATCCAATGGATTTCTCCCATATTCTGGAATTATTTCTCAATGTATCCCCCTATGACATCTTAACCATCGATTCCTTCTACAGATTTCATAGTTTTAAATTATTACACAAACCATTGTGTTATTATTTAATGATTTAGTGGACTATATGTACCTAATGTTTTGGAGTTTGGTGTCTAGGTTTTGTAGATGCCATCATCATACATTATTTGGGGATCTCTATTGAAGGAAACAAATTTTATCTTGCATTATCTTAATTTCTAAATCATATATCATGGTGTTTATATGAAATAACATAATTATGGTTTATGTTAATAATTTATTTTATAAATATATTTCTTATGGAATATATGAATATGTATGATATACATATTGTGCTTCCAGATGTGTTTGATGAGATTTTTCTTTACATAAAGTGTTCTCTTATTAATTCCATGTTTTTGTTTTGAAATGGAATGATTTTTTGTTCCAGGAAATTTTTTTATTTACATTAGTATCTTTGGAATAATAAAAATTGAAATTGCCATATTTTGATCCCAATTTGGATTACCAGGGATGAAAACTATGTTTTAAATAATAATTTTTTCTGGGCGGAGGTGATGAGATTTAATGGATTTTAAAAGGGGTTCACTAATCAATTTTAAATATATCATTAAAGTGATTTTTTTCATGACATTACCCTTATAAAATTTTCTAAATGAATATATAAATTATTCATCATATAAGTTGAAGGTTTTGGATTTGTTTTGGATTTCATTTACGGACGTCATTGTTTTAGAAATAAATTCTTTGAAATAACAATTGTGTGTATCCTCAAATGAATTATTAGAACTTCCATGACTGAAATGTTTTGATTTATGTGATACAATCATTTATTTCCACATGTTGTTTCACAAGGAGGTGGTTTATTTATGTTTGTATAAAAGATTTATGATGTTTAAATGAGGTGATCTATTTGTAGGCGATGTATGGGAGTGATATTTATTTATTAGGCCTTGTACATTAATCATAAAATTTTTATTCACTCACCGCCAAATTATTTTTATCAGTATAACTGTACGCTCGTGTAAGGATATGTATATTTATGTTTTAATAGTTAGTATGTGCCCCTGGTGTCCCATGTCACATGAAAAGGGCTATGTGGCGAGATTAATCCCAATAGTATCAGTATAGAAAATGCATTGTGCTTATGTAGCACGAATATAACATAGACAAGAATTTAATACAACTTTGGTTTTTAAATGATTGATTCATCGAATTTTAAAACTTTTAGAAGAGACCATGGAATACTTATTTCATGAATGTTGGTTTATAAATAAGATTAATATCTTTTTATCAATTTTTTTCCCTTCTAGATGTACTATTTCAACACCTTATTTATTATTATTTATATTTCATATCTTGTTACCTATGATGTTGACCATGTGTTTTTGATGATCCATTATGTTTGGGTTGTTTTTAATTAAAAATTATTTCAATTAGGTTTAGTAAAATAGTTGAAAATTAATGGTTATCTTTTTGGGTTTTAAATCAAATTTCATATTCGGTTCTGCAGTGAAGAATGGATTTAAAAGAGGCACACTTTTAAAGTGATTATTTTCACTGAACAAAATAGATTAATAAATTTTATAAAATTGCTATATAGTTTATTTTTATTTTACATGTTATTTCATAAAATCATATTTATTATTTATATTTATATAATATAATTTATGAATTTACCTATGAAATAGATTTTATAAAATCGTTGGGTGGTAAGGAACTGTAATATATATCAGAAGTGTATTTATATTTTTGGTTTTAGTATTTTTATGTGGCATGGAAATAACATTCTTGGTTTGGAATTGGTTTTTCATGTGGTGGGGAGAAACCATAGGATTCATTAAAGAGACTCATTGATGTCAGTTATTTTATTTAATTTTCACTCAATGTGTGTTTTATCAGCCATCTGAGACTAGTTAATTTTTTATCCTAATTCCATTTTGATAAATCTATGTGATCTGAAAAAAATATTTATGATGGAAATATATTTCATTTTTTTTTATTTTTTTAACTTTTATTCGTAATAATATATAATTTGAAATATAAATACAATGTATATTAGATCCATTCATGGATATCAATAATTGATGTCATATAATTAACACAAATTTTATGGTGAAATAATTCTGAAGGTATTTAAATTTATAAATTGGTACTAGTTACAAGAATAAGTTGATTATAAAAGTCCATCAAGTAAATTGGAAGCTTAATTAAGGTGTTAGTTTCAGTGGGATCCTAATTTGGTTCATTATTGTCCTCATCATTTCCCTCTAGCGGCCTATATTGTGGTTTTTGAGCTTACTCCTACAACCAACATGTTCCACCTTATTTTAATGATTCTGATGACCCTCCATAAAAATTTCTCACATAAATGAAAATATCATAATCATCCATTTAACCATTTATAATGTGTCTAAAAATAATAAATATCAATTGGACTCTAAATGTTGCAAATGACCCCTTCTACCCTACCTTTAAGAAAATAATTCTCAGAATCCATCATCTAACTCATATGATGATCATTTCAAACTCACCCTCAAAGCATATATCATTTTATATATTTCCTCTTATTAATTTATCTTAAACATAATGTTTTAATAAAATCAAATATATTCCACTATCTTGTTATCTAATTGGTTATGGTCATGTCGTTCATTCCATCTTATAAGCTAACCTAAAATACTATATGAGATCCCATAATATAGACTTATACACATTTAAATAATATAATAAAATAGTTTCCCTATCAATCATTAGTCTTCATTCACAATTATGAGAAAGAAACATCATATCACTGCAATAGATTAATATAATAGCTCAATGGACTAAAAAACCGACATTTGATAAATCCACTAAAAACATGATAATTCCCCATGTAGTATTATATTCATAAAAATAAATAATCATTAACATCATATCCCCATAAGAAACATATATTTACAGTATACTTCTTCTAGATCAATATTATCGGTAAAATGTCATGTCATTTTTTAATAAATTTAATTAGTAATTATGTAATTATGGAAAAATTTCAGTGACTAAAATTTATTATTTTTGAATTTTGGGTTTTATATGAATTTATATTTTTCATTCAGAAGCAGTTATAATTTTTGAATCACGAGAAATAAATTTTGATAATTTTTAATATGGTTTGATGTTTCTAATAATTTGAATAAATATAATAAATATATGATTATCATATAACCTATAGTTTATAATAGTAGCTGACACTAAGTACTGAAAAGTAAAGTAGAACATTGGGTACCTATGGGTGACATCGGGTACATGGTGGTCTCAAAATGGCTTCCTCGAAGGGATATAGACTATTTTTTCAAATGTAATAATATTTTTATTTTCTTTATAAACCACTGGAACACACATATTAAATCTATAGAAAATAATTTCTCTCAAACCACAATGAGATCATTTTTAGTCATATATTATCTAATATGTACCTTATTCATACCAATTGAATTATTGTTTATTTAATGCTAAATTATGTTTCCAAATAAAATGTAATCTATATCTACGTTCCAATATTTCACTCTTATATGAAAACATTCTAATTTATCAACTCATATGTTAGGTATTCTGAAATAATTCTATTCAATCATTTTAGAATGAATATAAAATAAATTGGCTTCATAATTCAATGTCTAGTGGGAATGAAGATAGATTTTCAATGATATATATGAAATAAAATCATGTAAGTTACTTTTTGTTCAGTTGTTTTAAGGATTTGAGGATCATAATGTAAAATTAAATTCGTTTTTGGTAATTTTAATTCATGTGTTTTTTCATATTATATTATTTATTTAATATCAGCAGATGAGGAAATGGGTTTTCAATGGGTTGTGGTTATATATATATATATTGGTTATTATATTGATTATTTATATATCAAATAATTTTTAACATTTTATAGGGTGCTCCATAATGATTAATTAGATTTGGAAATCATATTAAATTTTATACATAGTGTTCTCACCAATTATGGTGATTTTTTATCCAATTCATTGAACATATTTTCACATATTTCCCCACAAATAATAATACAAAAATGAAAAATCATTTTTATACTCATAGAAAAATTATTTCCAATGATATTTTTATATAACCAGTAATGAATTTATTTTTTATTTTATAGAAACTTGTGTATAGGATTAAATTTTATTTTCTTCTCCTAAATTGTTTTCTAATTATATTAAAACGTTCCTTTCATAATACCTTAGTTTTTCATGATAATTCACAATTGTAAATACAAAAAATTTAACATGTTCTAATGGTTATCTAGTATATATTCTTCAATCTAACTTTATTGATTACTATATTGAATATAGAACATAATAATACATTATTTTTTCATAACAATATATCTTATCACATTTTCCTTATTTCCTACATATGTAATTCCAAAAAGAAATTATGTAATCTTAAAATCATTATGTTTCATATGTTTTAGTGATGGTATTCTATTTTTTCCCGGTTTCTATACCATTTTTTTAATAATTTTTTTCCAATAAATTGTTTCAAAATACGAATGGGGCGTCCAATTTTTATAATAGAATGTATCATAACATTTTTTAAAATCATGTAATTTGACCATTTTAATGTATTATGGGATGGTATGTCTATGTTTAGTAGGTGAGTACTCTTACTTGCCTCTTATCATGTAGTACTAGGAAAATACCATCCTCCCACGAAAATATTTATTAATTATATGTAAAAAATATATAGATGACCTTAGTGAACAATTTACATAGTAAGTGAGATTAAGTATGTATTTTCTATGTGGAAGGGAAATAATTAATTTTAATATTACTTTTTTAATAAAAATCTATCATTTTTTAAATATTTTGAAAAAATGATTCTTCATAAAACATACATTTTACCAAAAATGAGCTCATAATTTTCATAAAAAACATTTTCCAACAACTAAATGATTATTTCTAAAATAACATTTATCGAGGGAAAATAATTAGGCTTGAAATATTAACCTCTTGTGATAGTTACATGATTTATAAAGGAAACATCATTTATTAACATTGCATATAATAGAAAATCATTTTATTACCACTAAAAATCAAATGATTTACATTTTAAACCATTAAATTTATATCATATAGTTACCATATGAATTTATCCATACATTCACCATTACATTATCCCTATTAATGGAATAAACTAACAATATAATTCTCATATCATATAGGGGTAACTTATCACTGGTAAACTATATCACATTTCCAAATTAATACAACCATAATATCAAACTCATTTGTCATTAGAGATTTATCATGGTCTCAATTAATTAATATAAAATTACCATGAACAATAGAATGAATAAAACACATATTTATTGAAAATTGATTAGAAAACCATTCGAAATGGGCATCCAATCTGATAAACAATAATTATTTCTTTAATATAAAAAATATGAAAAAGGGGTTTTCATTTCATTAAAAAATAAACATAAAATTTAAATCAATATTTATGGAAATATCTTAATTGAAAATATCCAATTAAAATTATAGAGTAATATTGTTAATAAATATTGGTTATGATGATTTAAATAATATTTCATTCTGTATAAATTAAAAATAATTCATTTTTTACATTAGTAAAATAACATCAAAATGATCCATATCAAAATTTATAAAAAATATAATTTTTTTAAACAAAAAAATGTAAATGTTAATTGTAGTTAAAAATTACTTCTTAGATAAATTGTATCATATCTAAAATTATTCTAGATATATTTTTTAATAATAGGTAGGAATGAAAAAACTACAATTTATTTAAAAATAACATTGTAATACAAATCCAATTCCTTTAATACCAACTATCATTGTATGTTCTCTAAATCTTGAATAATCAAATTATATTAGCTTTAACCATTCATAATTTTAATTAAATTATGGCCATTCCTTTAATATTTTTTTCCTTGTTTATTTGTAACTAGTATATTTATATTTATATTGGATGTTTTGGGGTCGTTCAGTTAATATCCTCAAAACCATATCGATGTGTGGACCATGGAAAAATTGTTAATGGTTAAATTATCAAATGAATCCTATAGATTTTATATTTTTTAATATTCATATATTATATAAATTTTTTATATAAACCATCTATATTTTCCATAAAAAATGAATCACATCATTTCATAGTGATAGTATTTCATACATACGAATGAAGCACATTTTAATTTTTAAAGTAGGAAAAAAATAGATTAATTTTATAATATATTAATATTAATATATAATATATATCTTATGAATATAAAATTTATTTAATATTTTTATTATTATGTCCATTATTAATTGGGGAAAATGAAAAAAAATCACATCACTTTGTGGGGGTGGTATTCATCTCGTAAGCACGAGTGACATAATCAATTCCCCAAAACCAAAAATTGTAAGAATTTAAATAATATAGATTGTTTAAGAACTAATAATACTTAAATAAATATAATATAAACAACCTTTTCTTCATTTTATCATTCATATGATCGGGTCACGAAAAATGAAACACATTGCTTCATGGAGGTAGTATTCATAATTTCCGCATAAAATATACTTTCCTTTATCATAATATGTAAAACGTTATGAACAATGGTTTTAAACTATTCATAATAATATTTAATTATATGTAATATAGTTATGGTAATATTTTATTTGGGTTGAATAATATTTTATGGAGGTAGATGAATAAATTAATATGAACCAGGTTGCCTATGGCTTTTAACTTCCTCGGACATATCTCCCTCTTGTTTACACATTAAAATGTATATGATTACCATAAGGATATTAACGAGATCTATAGATCATGGACATGGAAATTTGGTAGATATCTTGGTAGGTATGTTCAATTCTATAGTCCACAAAAGGTGTTCGGATGGATGTAACATGGATACTCATTTATTATTGACGGGGAGGGCATAGTTGTAATTTTTCAAAATATTTAAATATTAAAAAGCCTTTATCATTTTAAAATAGATCTTAAAACTATAAAATTTTAAATATATTGTCATAAGGTTTGAAATGAAATCATCCAATTATAATTAATATATGTATTTCGGGCCTTATAAATTATATTTTACCTTATTTTATATGATTTACCCTTTAATATGGTGATTCATTTTTACCATGATAACAGTTCATGATTACTAAAAATTGAAATTTAACTCATTTATAAATTCAAGACCCGTAATTAATAATATGGAATATATTTTTCATGATTCAATTTTTTTATTTTTAATAAATTATACTTAATATTATTGTGAAAAACATAATGAATTTTTTATGATATCCTGTTTTTAATTAAAAAATGTACATATTACAAAATAAAATATAATTTTTATTCATAGAAAAATAATAAAATTATTTGTAATCAAATATATTTCATTATTCATTAATCCCAAATAAAAAATTTAATTGGACTTTTTAATTACTTTATTTCAATAAGTTATATAACAGTTTTGCCAAAAATGACAGCATTTTAAACTATTATCTCAATATCAAAATTTTCATACAAAACCAAAATTATTATCCTAGGAAATATTTAATATGATTATTCTAAAAATTAATTCATTATTTTTAATTTACATATCTAAAATCAAATCATATTACTTTTAAATAAATTCATAAAATTCAGGAAAAATAAATAGAGATGAACAATACTACAACTTTTCTAAATGAAAACATATATGAAATTTTTAACAATCTATGATGGCTATAATTCCCTAAAATTAATAATTAAAAATCCTAACATTGATATATTTCTATAATTACATTGTTCTCTACAAAATATGGCACTTTTTATGTATTCTTTATTCTGAAGAAAATATTCTTTGTCATATCCAATTACAAACATCGTTATTCAAATGATTTCTCACTACTGTATACATATTATTTCCTATAACATTCTTAGCTCCATGTATATTCATTAATAAAACATTTGAACTATTTTTTATCATTATTTAGTTTTTTGGATAATTATTACTAGGATCCAATAATATAGTGATCATATAATTTATTTTGACATATTTGGCATCACCAACACTGATATATTTGGTGAAAAGGTAAATAAATATATATATATATAATGTATAATTATGTGATTTAGGTTAAGAATTTTAATTTATTTTTCCATAATTTTTTCAATTTATACTAATTATTTAAGAAGTATTCTAATAATATTCGTTTATATTTCCTCAATTAATGTATTAAAATATGATGATTTATGATGGGATCAATGTGCACTGACATGTTATATAGATTCATTTTTCCATGTAAATGGGTTGTAAGGGGACCCATATTATTATACATAAATATATTTCAAATGGATGGGTTGAATTATTTCCTCAAAATATTATATATTTCATTCTTTGTTGGATGGGTCATAAATCAATTTTAAATTATATACACATCTATAAATAAATATATTTATTTATTTACTCTTGTGTGTACCCTATATCTAGTACACTATTCCTCATTTAACATAGATATATGGTAATTCATAAATAAGTTTTTACATGTATGGAATGTCCAAGGTATGGAGGTTCGCATTCTAGTTGGCACTAGTCCATGAATCGCTCCATTGATTAATACATTCGTGGTTTGATTATTAATTAATTATATGGATATATCTTTTAATTTACATGTATAAGAACAACTTTTTGTCCATACACCTATGTATTGACCACTATGGTGTCTATAAATTGGAGGTTCCAAACTAATTATTCATGCAAACAAAATGTATGGATACCTAATTAGATATTTCTTAATTTACTATATTATATATATAACCAGTTTAGATCACCATGATTTAAGTATACATTATAATTTTAATAAATTTTTTATATCGTCTGACACATAAAACACCAATTTAAAATGGAAATTGATATATTATATTATTGGATAATATTTCAATATGATATGGAATAAATGAAAAGATAATTAACAGAATCAAATTTTTATAACTACTCATGAATGAAACCATATATAAATAAAAAAATACTAAATGTTTGAAATTTTTATCATAACGATCTTCACTAATGATTTTAGTACTATATATTACTATATAGTGAATGAATCATATTCAAAAATATGATAGACATCCTGAAATATAACATAGATAATTTTATGAATGATGTTACAGATATATCTTGATCTTTGTATAAGAATTTAATTTTTTCAAAACATATATGGTAAATGGATATAAATTCATTATATATATATGTTGGATATACATATATCTAGTAGATATACTAAAGTTTTGTAATTATAATGATAAATCGAAAAAAATACAGTTTATAAAATATAAATATTTTTACAATTAATTAATAATATGATAATCAATTAATATTTATTATTATAAAAGTCTTTAATATTATTTATCTTGATATTATTACTATTATTATTGTTTAAAAAATGAGGATGTTTTATGAATCTTGAGTAAATATCATCATTGATATCATGACGATGCTCTAACTGCTGTGATTTATATGTTGAAATATGGTTTTTATATCATAAGTATATGTTTCATCAATATTTCCCTCACAGGAACACTGATTTCATGAAGCACAAAAATATAAACGATCTAAATATAACAAATTTTGTTTTTTTTTCAAATTTATTTACTCTATAACTAAATAGAATATAAAAAAGTGATGTGATTCCCAAATAACAAATAATAATGAATTTATTTGTAAATGTTTATAAATGTGTCACTAATTTATCATAGTTGATGATATTCTAATAAAATTTTATATACCATGGGTTGATTATTAGTTAATATGAAGAATGGTTTTATCTTGGGATTATCAAATCTGAATATTACTAACCAGAGAGAGAGATAACATTTTGTGACCTAGCCTTATGGTGGATTCAATTAATGGACCTTGTGATTTGGTCATTTTTTTCATAATGTGTGTATTCTACAAATCTATGAAAAGGGTGTAAATTTTCATATGTATAATTTTATAAAATTACATGATCACGTATATTAAATAATATATGGTCTTAATTGGGGGTTTTAATAAAATAATACTTTTAGAAGAATCATCATCAATTAGTATAACCATCAATATGGAATATTATGACAAGTTATTAAATTGGAGTTACTTTGATATTTTTAGTAATAATATTGATAGGGATTTGACTTTAAATGGTCAGGTTATTCTTTTAACACATGTTTATTATATTACAATGATTATTTATTATAAGTATCTAATATAATTTTTATGTTGCTCTAAATCGATTAAAAAAATAAAAGTAACTATGTTAGATTTAATATTTAATCCACTTAATGTTTTATCTATGATATATGTGAACATGATGTAAATTCATGAAGGTTTTAAAAAAATATGTGGAAGAGGAAGTAGGTTAGTAAATGACAATTCATCCCTTAGGTCCATCATATAATGGAACTTTTCAAAAGGTTCTATTGAATGATGTTGGGAATCAATATGGTAATCATGTCCCTTTGAATCATTAAATCCCTTGGGTTTTCTTTCTAATTTTTTGACACCTCATATGGTTTTATCACAATATAAAGGGAAGAATATTATAATTTTTTTCTAATATTAAAATATTGGATATCCAAGGGTAATTTAATGAATTTATTTATTGGTCAAATAAAATATGACAATTACTTTGGGAGATAATGGAACGAACTAGTATTGTAAATTAGTATAATTCCAAATATGTGAATATAAAACCATCATATGTACCGATATCATTTCATAAAATTAATGATCCTTTTAATATTACAAATATTTTTACTCCATGTGAGGTAATTGAATGTATAAAATATGTCGTTGTAGAATATTTGTGATCTAACATTAAAATTTACATATATATGGACACATAGATATTCTAGCCTTTGATGTTTAGTCACCTAAAATATTATCAAATTGATTATAATGAAAGGGAATTGACACCATCTCTCATTTTCCACCAAATATACATACTATATTCTAAATGTATAAGGGTATTTTAATTTGAAACAAAAGAAAATAGGACCTATGAATGATTACCCAAATTTCAATAATACAATAATTATATGATTTTATAATTAGTGTTCTAGGCAGTATAATATCATTTTCATCATGGAGGAAGACAATAAAGTAAAGGTACTTTTTATAATTATTCCTATCTTTTTTAAATTTGTTTTTATGGACTATGTTTCTATATAAATTGGGTTTCCATAAAAATGACTTGTGTATGATTGTTAATTATTTTCACCAAAAAAATATAAATAATATGATTTCTTAAATTTATAATGAGTTATAAAACAATCCTAATTTAGATTATAAACAATTACAAGGAAAAAAAATTATTCTAATATTAAAATTTCCTATACAACATGTAAATTTTCAATATGTGGTGAACTCTCCATTCAACCGATTGTTAAAGGTGAAATGATGATGGTTGTCGATTGTCTATTTACACAAAATATTTATCCAGTAGGTTTTCATTGTTATGTAGGTCATAGGAATTACAAACTAATTTATAAATATAGATTATGTAAGAAGTAATAATTAAAAATAATTGACATTGAATTATATGTAGTTACCTTTTTTATTTTGTAATACTCTTGATTTTTTCCATTAAACAAGGATTATGGATTTTGATGAATAATAAATAATATATTGTTTATTTCTAGAATGGTTATATTATTGGGAAGATAATTTTTTTTTCTTATGGATGAATTTTTGTTTTCCATTTTCATGATGTAATATCATGTTTCAGTCTTGAGTTTTTTTAAGATTATTCATTTGAATGGTTATGGTGATATTTATAAATTATTTTCAATAATAACTATTGATTTTATTAGTGAGAAGTATCTTACCTTTTTGAGTTTTTTAGCATTTTATATGGCATCATTTTCCAGATTACTACAACCATGTACAATAGAGATCTTTTTTTGAAGGGTGATCTATCATCACTTTTGAAGAATGATAAAATTAACATAAAACTATATATTTAATGATCCCTTATATAACTATTTCAAATTTTTTATTAAATGGTTTTTTCTAAAACACTACAAAAAATCATTATTATACTCCCTAATAACAATCATCTCATGGTGTTTTTTTGTGTGTTTTTTAAAAAACATTTTTTATTTATGGGTTTGGTTTTTCAATGTCATGGATAATGGAATTTATTATTATTAATAGATTGGTTTTATAATTAACATTAATAAAATATTTCAATTCCATTTGATTAATAAATTTTATTAATTTTTTTTAAAAAAATGATAAATGGATGTTATTAAAAATATAAGATTCAGAATTGAGATATTTCATCATAGAATTATTTTCTGAAGTGTTTCATATTTTTTAAATAGATTAAATGAATAAAATTAAATATATATTTTTTATAAAATTTAATAATCAAATATATTATTGTTACATTAATTAATAATTTATGAAAAATAAGAATAAGAATAAATAATTTTAATAAATTTATTTTTCTTTTCAATTTTTTTAATATATGTTTCTTATTTTTTAAGATGATAATTTTTAATATTTAAACATATAATTAAATTAAATAGTGTAAAAATTTGGAATAATCCAATAAAAATTAGAAAATATGTGTTATAAAATATTTTATTTTTAAAAAATAATTTCCAAGGTAATTAATAAATCAAGGAAAAAATAAGCTAAATGGGTAAAAAGACAAACAATATTTGATAAATGATTATAGAATTAAAATGATATTTACACATTTTATTATACAATTCATATGTATGGGATTAAATCCATCAATTATTAGTAACATTTACCTACTTTACTCACCTAAATCCCATGTGATTCCATCCATACACATTACCAATATCATCTTTCCAAAAGAAGAATCCTCCATTTTGATATATATTATGAACTCCCTTATACACACAAAAAACCATTTTTATCCATAATTTTTCTCTTGAATAATTTTAGAATATTTTCCTCTTAAATTATAATTATATTTTTTGTAGCCTTTGATTATAAAAAGTATTATTATATACTTTATTTTGATGGAGGACATTTCGATAATGGGTGGTTTCTTAAAAGTAAGTTATGAATTCTTCATCTAAACATTTAATTACATTATCAAGTCCAATTAATATAATTTTAATAATTAATCCATTTATATCAACTCTCTATCATCATGAATCTAAAAAACTAACATTATTAATACATAACTCTATATTCATACTTCTTGATTAGTTAGAAAACGATCTTGTTTGGAATTTTTTACCACATACATGAATGATGTTATATTATTATCATCTTGATTTATTAATAAAAACATAATATTGGTGATATTTTGTAATAATGATCTGTTTTATGTGTTTTCATAATTTTGTAATAGTAATATATACTTCAAAAGCCTAGGACTTGGTAGAAACCGATCCTAAAAAAATTTATTAAATAAAAATACAAATGAGTCAGACAAACTGGAGATCATTAATAAATCGAGAGTGCATGAAACCCATCATATCCACCTCCACCATTGAAGAAAAATAAACAGGGGCTGCAAAGGACCACATCATATCCATCTACAAAATCTACTCCTTATATAAAGTATCTGCCACCTCATTGGATTCCCAATAAGCATGTGAGACCACACTTGTAAATTAGCTACCTTGAATAGTCATTCCACCCAGTGAGGTAACACTCTCCATGGGACATTTCACGTTATTGATTCCAAAGAATGAACCTCAATCAAGGAATCTGATTCAATCCATAACATGTTATAACTATATCGGACAACATACCTAACGACATGAATTATCTCCCACAATTCAGCCTCATAGGCAACCCTAATATTAGTAAAGTGATAGAATCAACCCTTGACAAAGCCATGGTATGTTCTAAAGATTCCACCACATCCTGATAGTCATGGATCACCAGAATAGGCACCATCCACTTTGACCATGATCCATGGGAGGATCGGAGGTATCTATCATATTTATTTAAGAACCCGAGGCTTCCAAGGCTGTTCAGAAACTCCAAGCCGTCTCAAAATCTGCAACTCCAGACAACATTTATGCATTATACATGTTTGTATCAGTGAAGCATCATGAACTTCTGAATGTATCGCGGCCATTATGCATTAAATAGAGACACACATGCCGTCAAAACGTAGGGTGTTGTGAACAGCCCATGTGGCCATGTTCAAAGATGCAATGGCCACTATGAAAAGATTTGTAATCTGAGTACTATATCGCACCTTAGATGGCCCTATTAACAAATCATGGAGTAGCATATTTGAATCAATTACAAGCCCAAAAAGGAATCCAACATAATCCCATATCCGCCTATCATAAGTGAATTCCACAAAAAGATGTTGAGAATTCTCCTCAGCAGCCATGCATATATGACAATCCGACTCAATTTGAAAACCAGACCATTTCAGCTAGTCATGTGTAGGGAGTATATTATTCCATATTCTCTATACTAAAAGATATCTGGAAGGATGAATAAAATTATTCCAAAATTTTAATATCCAGAAATGATCATGGAAGGGCCCTACACAAATCATCTGATAAAAAAATTTCTCATTAACTTCCCATCACGATTATACTTCCATATCACCATATCACAGTCCATGAAAGTGTAACATTGAACTTCCCGCTCCACGTTGGGTGGAACAGTGCTGACAGGACATTGCATCTATGAAATAAAATCATTTATGGAAAAATGACTTACACCAGAGGGAAAATACATTCTTTCCTTCAAACAGCCTCTCAATCCATTTTATACTCCAGAAATTGAGATGAGAGTCCTTACAAACCAGCCACATAGTGTAATTAATGAGATTCATGAATGATTTCTTGAGATATTCCCAAATAGACGATGCAATATAATACTTATATATATTAAGCTGCCTTCCTTTGAATTTGTTTGTTAAAAAGTCACTAGACCCATCCTTAGATATCAGACCCCATGTGAACGTCCTGATAAGACCATAATTGAATGTCCGAAGGTCCTTGACTCCTTGGCCTCCCAATTAAACCTTCTTGATACAATCATTCTAGAAAACATTGATAATTTTCCTCTCATGAACTGACACCATCCAAATGAATTTCTGTATTATACCTTGTAAATCATTGATGAGACCCCTAGTCCATCAATAAATAGAAAAGGAGTAAACAAACTTAGAGGCGATCACTGATTTGACAAGTCAAACCCTCCCAACAATGTATATCACATTCCTTTTCAAGATAGAAAGTTGGTTCAGAATGCTAGAGGTTATTCCTTCCATATGTTTCCTCTTCACCCTTCCCCATAACAAAGGGAACCCTAGATAATTGAAGGGTAATGATCCTTTTTTGAAACCAAGATTTTAACATTACAGTTTTTCTTACCAATCATATCTACATTACCAAACACAATGAAATATTTTTCCTAGATGATTTCATAACCAACCACAACATTATAATGCTCAAATAGGGCCTTAATAAAAGATATGGTTCTCTTTGTGGATTGACTAAGCAATTGAATTTCATCACCATATATGCAATGAGATGGGGAAAAGTCATTCCTCCAAGACTTAATTTTTTTGAAGAAGAAAATTTCAGCAAGATCATTCATGCATCCGCTCGAATATTCTTCAACAATAGCAAAGAGAAGTCCAAAGAGTGGGTCACTGTGCCGTACACCGCTTGTGCAGGGAAAAAATCCTCTTGGTGTTCCATTTATAAGAATGTACAGCCTTGATGAGCAGAGAATTTTATTAATAATCTTGATGAACTCATTGGAAAATCCATTCCATTTAATGGAATCCATGAGGAATATTCATTTTAATGTGTTAAAGGACTTTGAGATGTCGGTCTTCATTTCAATGTTTCTTTCCTTCGTAATTTTTCTCATAAGATTAATGCTCTCCAAAGCAGTGAAAAGATAGTCCTGGATATTTCTCCCTGAAAAAAAAAGCCAAATTGGTTGGTAGTAATCGTGTCAATAACCATTGGCCCCATTCTATTCATGAGTATCATTCTTATGAGCATAGGGATAGTGTTTCCAAGATCATCTGGCCTAAAGTCATTGATATCAAGGGCGTTAATATTCTTAGACAATAAAGAAATGAAGTATGAGTTTATCCCATATGGCAGGTAAGAATGAGTGAAGAAGTCAATTGTAGCTCGGGCAATATCATCCTGCAAAACATCCCAGTGATATATGAAAAACATGTTAGTGAATCCATCTAGGCCTGAAGCACTGTCCACATTGAGAGAGAGAAGAGATGCTCAATTTTACTCTTTAAGAGGTGGTAACGACATATTGATTATCATTCTCTTCAATGCCTATGGTTATATTCCTAAATTTGTTTTGAGTGTTGATATTCCCATCATCAGAATACAATCCATTAAAGTGGTCCATGACAGCCATAGAAATATCACTATCAGACGTATAAATATGACCATTGATACTAATTTCTTTATCCGTAGCTTGGGATCTTTTCACATTTTTCAATCTGTTGAGAAATTCAGAGTTCATGTCTCCTTCTTTTAGCCATATGAAATTCAATTGATTTTTGATTAACCATTCCCGAATCATAATTAATTCATCTAGCTTGTTATGATCTAGAATTTTATCCTGAGAGGGATCAGACTGTTGTGGTATTTGAATCTGAATGTGAGAGAGCTCCACATATGCATCCACGATGTTACATTCCCAGTTAGAAAAATATGTTCTGCTCAAATCCTTGAGATGTACCTTTAGATGCTTTACCTTCACAGCCAACCTCTGAAGAGGACTTACAATGGGCTCAAGCTTCCAATCTTCCAGCATAATTTCCCTGCATCTAGGCTCCATAACACACCCATTGTTGAACCCGAATGAGATGTGTCCTGACTGTGCCAATTTAGTATCAAGATCTAAAAAAATGGATTGTGATCAGAATGATGCCTGGGTAATTTAAATCGATAAATTCCATGAGCAGGACCTTGATTAGCCATTTGGACAAAACATATCTCATGTTTTCTTGATTTTTTACCATTCTAGGGGTAGTGACACCATGTTAATTCATCACCAGCAAGTGATACTTCAACAAGATTGTAGTGATCAAGACAAAAAGATAAGTAAGAGGCGTTAATTCTATTAAAATTACCTCCAATTTTTTCCTCTGGTTTCAGAATCACATTAAAATCTCCAAGGGAGATCCATTTTTGTTCCATATTCCTAGAAAACTCATTGAGATCCTACCATAACTCCATTATCCTCATGTAGGGGATGGATGAATACACAAAAGAGACTATAAAATCATACACATCTATGTTGCAAGAAATAAGAACACTATGATACCTATTCACACAAGACTTCAATTTATTGGAATCATGTCATAGCACCCACAAATGATCAATTTCAGATTTGTGAAAATCACTGGACATAAACTAGTACCCAATGGATACCCAACTTAATTCATTCAATCTGCTAAAAAGAAGCTTTGGTTCAACAATGCCTACAATAAAGTGCTTCCGGGCCTTGATAAAATGTCTAAGGGATTTGGCCATTCGGGAATTTCCCAACCCTTGACCATTCCAATAGATGATCTTCATTGGATATGGGGCATTCCCTGTGTTTGGGGACCACCCTTTATTTCCATTGCCAATTTCTTCTTCCCTTTTTCCCTTTACCCTTCCTTCCATGCCCTTTTCGGCTGTTGTCAACCCCAGAGATCATGGGCGAGGCCACAAGATCCTTCCCCTCAGAGGCTGTTGGGACCAATTTGTGTATAAAGATTGTATTTTTTGTCAAAAGTTTTCAATAATAGACAAAATGAATAAGGATATGAAAAAGTAATTCAATGTTAATGGAAATCGGATGAATTGAGGATGCCTGGAGAATTGTTATGCAATCATAGAATTGCATGTCATGCTGGGGAAATTCTACATGATGTGAATTTATACAATTATTGAACTGATCCTATATTAAAAGAACATGTTTCAAAGGTGACACATTGTTAACAAAAATGAAGAATGGAGACGTATCATCAATTTTAGGATGATCAGAGTACAATGGTGAAGTATCATCTCTCTAAGGATGGTTAAAGACGAATTGAGGATTTGAGGTAAGGATAAAAGAAGTATTTTGGAATTCATATTCCAAAACTAATGGTTGAAATCAGATGATGCTTTGATGATTTGTATTTTACAATCATCACAAGTTTGGAGAATGTGTGGTGTAAGACGTATGAAGGATAGATAGTGTAAATAATTGTTTTTGGAAAAACACATTTCAATATCATACTATCCAAAAAGGAAGAAAGCTAGAAGAAGGTGTGCATGTGGTGGAGCACAAGTGGTGGCAAAGAAGTGTCAGTGCGCAAGTGTTGTAGAGGCATGCATGTCATATTTCAAATAGGATTATTTCAGAAATATGGAAAAGGAAAAAAAGAGGAATGCATGTAGTGGTACGTAAGTGGTTGCGCGCATGTGGTGGCACGCAAGTATTGATGTGAAAGTGTAAGTGGATCTCAAGTTAAAATTCAAAGAACATCCAATCATAATATGACAAAGGAAATAATGTGGCACGCATGATTTAAAGATTCAAACATGTGAAGAGTGTCTCACAAGTATTTGGCTCGATAGTGCATGTTACACACAAGTCATATTCCAACATCATCATATCAAAATTAGAAAAAGGATATAAATTTTCATGCAAGTGATGGAAGGTCACATAAGTGATGAAGCGTCGCGGATGTAATAGAGTGGCACACAAGTATTGGAGAACAACTTTATGGGTGCGCAAGTCTCCAAAATGCCAATAAATAGATGACTCGCCTCCTCATTTTTTAATGCTCAACACTAATGAAAAAAATTGACCTCTGAACGCGCAAGTGTAGAAAGTGGCGTGCAAGATGAAGTGGCACGCAAGCTGAGGGTTATTTAGAAGGCGTGTAAGTAGGGTGGCGCGTATGTCTTCCATGCAAGTCTGTTTTTCATGTGTTTCCTCAAAAGTCTATCGTGCAAGTGTTTCCCCGCAAGTCCGTCACGCAAGTTTTCCCGCGCAATTCTGCCCTGAAAGTCTTGTCACGCATGTTGTGTCATACAAGTAGCAGTGCACAAGAAGAGGCGTGCAAGTTGTAGGCGTGCAAGTATAGGGTGGGAATGTGGAAGTGGGTGCGCAAGATTCTTTTCTCCAGGGGTTCCTGCAAGCATCTGGGTAGAATATAAGAAAAATAGACACACAAGTATATGTCGTGCAGGTATATGTCATGCATGTCAAAGTAGGAACACATTCTATTGTGCTCCAGAGGTTCCTTCTAGATTCTGGGTAGGAAGGAAGAAGGATAAGAGCTCAGTTCATATGCTTTTGCACTGAAAGAGAACGTGTGAAGAAAAGTAGGTTTCAGTGTAGGTGGTTTTTCATTGAAGAAGCTGAAGAAGAAGAAGAAGAAGAGTGTGCAGATTACAGGTTTTCAGCATTAATAGAAGAGAAGAATAAGAAGAAGAACAGAATAGATAAAGAAGAGTTTTAGTGCAGTTGGTTGTTTCACTAAGAAGTAGAAATAAGAAGAACAAGTACAGTTGGATTCTGCGCTAGAGAAGAAGAGAAAGAAGGAAGAGAATTGCATGTCTACTTCTTTGCAAGCAATGAAGTGGAGAGAAATAAAATAGACGAGGAGAAGAACCTAAATTTTGAAGAAGGATAAAGACTGTCTCTATAGGAAGTATAATGAACCAGCTAGAGGCTGTATGTTGGAATAGGCTATCACCAGTCCAGGGAAGAGGAATATTTCACACCCCCCTCTAATGTGTAGGGACTCACACTGGCTAGAGGATTGTTTAATTAGCCACTCAATTGTAAAATCATATCACATTATAATGAAGAATCCATACAGTTGTCATACCCATGAATGTAATGGATGTAGCTACTCTTATGGAGTGGTGAACCTTATAAAAATATCATGTGCCAATTTTTTATGCTTTCTATTATTTCATGCGATGGGGGAAATGGAATAAGAGAATCAAGATCCTAACAGGTCAAGTGGTACAAGGATAATAGTTGGAATTGGTCTAAAAAGTCCCCAACATCGATTCACCCCCATCTCTGTGTTAGACATATCCCAAACTGGTCCTCTCAATTTGTATCAGAGCGACAGGTTCACCTATGATGGATTCTCTACAGTGAAGTTATTCTGTTTTGAAAAACATGAGATCATTTCCAAATTCAAAAATGAACACCAGTGTTTGTAAAGATCAATCAATCTCTGAGCAGAAATATATATCCACCAAGACCATGATGAACAGGAAAAAGAAAGAGAAGTGAAAATTGAATAAGAATTCCCTCTTATCTAAATAAGGGGAAGCATATGGTTCTCCATATTTGGATGACATTGAAGAAACCCAAGACATGGAATGTAATGAGAAGTTTGCTCATATACCTACCGAGAAGATGGAAAACCTTCCTACCTCAACTGATCAATAGGTATGTGTTAGTACATTTTGAAATTATCCTCATGATGATAATTCTATCACAAGTGGTGATGATCAATCTACAACATATCAAGAAATATCAGTTGATAGATTAAAAATTATTCGGCATGGGATTCTTTAAGATTGTGCATCCCTTGTTTGTAGAGTATTTCAATGCATGCCGGAAAATATAACTCAGCTAGAAGAAGAATCTGATGTTTTGTAAAAAGGCTTACAAGAAAAAATTGATCAATGTTTAAATCTCAATAGACTGGTTGGAGCCTTTGCAACAACCAATAAGGGATTTGAAGTAAACTCTTCAGAGATTCTCAAAGACGTTGAAGAAAAAGATGAAGTTAATAAGACCCTAGAAGAGAAGATCTGTGCACATGAATAATAGATGAAATAAAGCAATGATGTCAAGGAGTTATATTTTGAAAAATATTCCATGAAGATCGAAGAACATGAATCTTTGATTCAAATCAAGGTGAAGATGCGTGAAGCTGAAGTTGTAATATTAAAGAAGGATTGTGAAGAGAATATGACTATGATTGAAGACCAGGAAGTCATCCTCAATTTGAGATGTCTTGAATTGGAATCAGAGTTGACCAATCTTGAGAAGACGCATATCGAGTCTTCACAAAAGAAGGAAACAGTTGCTGCTAGTACTCAATGATCAATGGTAGATTCTACTGTCAAAATACCTCCAAAATGTGATAAGAAGATCATGGCTTCACTCATTTCTATATCACAAGTAGCAGAGAAAGTATAGGTACCATCCATATAACTTGTACTCCTGGTTCTAAAATTGATTATACAAAAAGTGAAGGTTGGAAGAAAAATTCCAATCAAGTTTGGAGGAAGAAAAGTGAGATGAAACATATCACCATGGATAAGGTGGATAGTGGAATGCATTTGGAAGATATATCCCCACATAAAGCACAAAATACCAAGAATAAGACTAAACAACCTTATCAATAAGATTATAAGAAGTCACTATTTGTTGGTCAATGCTATCGTTGTAATAGATTTGGGCATTGTGCACTGGATTGTTGGTACAAACCTTTAAATGTAAAACCATAGAGAAATATCATCTCTAGGGGGAGAAATCCATAGAAGAAGAAAAAACATCCACAGATCCAGAAGCATATGTATACTTAAAATAGATTTGGAATTCTAGATAACATCTGTGATGTATGCAATGGGTATGGTCACATGAATGGTGCATCCCTATCTCAGAATGTATTCAATTCCAATAATAACAGAAGACCACAAAAGCTCTAGAAGAATGAATAATATATCTTGGTAAGTAATCATAAGTATGTTTCAAAATCAAATGCCCCAAAGAATATTACAATGATGAAAATTGAGAAGTCCTTGGAATCCATTTCAAAGAAGGTGAAGGGTGGTACATCCAAAGGAACTACTATGAAGGAAGAGACTCAGAGTAATCCATATTGAAGATGAAATATTGATGTTTCAGTTCCAAAAGATATATTGGAGGTTTTTCCAGAAGATTTGGACAAAATGAGGATAATGGAAGATGCAAAAGATAAGGCGAGTTCTAAATTTAAAAAGAATATTCTACATGAAGACAATGATGTTCTGTGTGTGAGGTGCAACAAGGCTGGTCATACTGTGAGAAAATGCTATGAATTTATTCCATCATAACATGAATTCATGAAGAGGCTGAAAGATGCACTGGGAGATTCTTGTGCTTGGAAATATTTTGAAGAATGGAGATTCACACACAAAGACATGGAAGATGTATTGAGATCCACACAGTCACATTAAAAATTAAATATCAAATGTGAAAGTGAGAGGAGTGGAGAAAATGGATCATCATGGTTTAGAAAATCATCTCATCCATCTAGATCACATTAAATAAGCATGGAGGATCCACCTTATTCCCTTATACCTTTGTGTGTTGTATTTTTTCTTTAAATATAGGGAATTGAAGGTGATACAAGTTCTTAAGGGGAGATATTGAGATTCAATGATGAGAAGTGTCCTTTTTAGAGGGAGGAACAGAAAGAAACTTCCAGAGTAATTATCTCAATACGTATCACCATCAGTTGGTATTAAATTCAACTACTCTGAAGATTTTCTGAGGACTATGTCCTTGGAAAAGGTATTTCATTTTTTAATCTCTCATCCCTAGTTACTAGAAATAATGATATTTTTACAAAGGGGGGGTAACTATGTAAATCAATGACATAAGAAGAATGAATGTTCCCCAAGGAAACTTATCCTTCTAATTTCACTGGAATGTTTTTGATCCTTGTGTGGAAGTGAGTGTAGGAATTTTAGGATTGATTATTTCCTATCACATTCAATATCGTTGTCCTGGAATGAAAGTGGAAAACCCTTGTAGACATGTATATGAGATCTCATCGCATGAGGTATCACGATCAGTGGATAATGGACAACTTTTTTTTCTAAATAAAATTCTCTTGTTTTCAACATCTATCTTTTCTCAAGTAGACTTAGAGTGAAATGAATAAAGACACACCACTTAATTAAGGACGGATACCCTCCCTATCATGAACATTATATTTCATGTCAATAAGGGGGAGAGAAAGTAAAATGAATGTTTGAAATGAAAGGGGGAGAGAAACATGTAAAGGGGAGAGTAGATTCTTATTTTAACATTGACACATTCATTTGAAGACAAAATGTGTTATTGATATCAAAAAAAGGGGAGATTTTTCAGACCACGTTGTGTATGAAGATTGTATTTGTTGTCAAAAGTTGTCAATACTAGTCAAAATGAAGAAGGAGATGAAAATGGAATCCAATGTTAATGGAAATTGGATTAATTCAGGATGCCTGGATAATTTTTATGCTATCATTGCCTTGTATTTCATGCTGGGGAGATTCTCCATGAAGTGAATTTATACGATTTTTTAACTGATCCAATGTTCAAAGAACTTGTGTCAAAGGTTAAACATTATTTACAACAATGAAGAATGGAGACATATCATCCATTTGTGGATGATTTGAGTATAATGGTGATGTATCATCTCTCTAGGGATGGTTGATGAAGAATTGAGGATTTTTAGTGAAGTTGAAAGAAGTATTTTGGTATTCATATTCCAAAAAAATGGAAGAAATCAGATGATGCTTTCCTGATTTGTATTTTAAAATCATCACAAGTTTAGAGAACTTGTGGTGTAAGCCGTATGAAGGATAGAGAGAGTAAATATGTTTTTTTTTTGGGAAAAACACAATTCAATATCATACTATCCAAAAATAAAAAAAGAAAGAAGAAGGTGCACAAGTGGTGGCGCACAAGTGGCGGCGCGCATGTGTTGGTGAGAAAGTGTTGTAGAGGTACATAAGTCATATTTCAAATTGCATTATTTCAGAAATATAGAAAAGGAAATAAAGTGGCGTTAATTTAGTGGCACGTAAGTGGTGGCGCGAAAGTTGTGGAACACAAGTATTTATGCGCAAGTGTAAGTGGTGTGAAAGCCCTATTTCAAAGATCATCCAATCAAAATATCAAAAAGGAAATAAAGTGGTATACAAGTTTTAATGTGTCGTGAAAGTGACGAGTGTCGAGCAAGTATTGGGGTCCAAGTCTTCGCATGCTTTTGCAAGTTGCGCACAAGTCATCTTCCAACATCATCATATCATAATATGTCAAAGGAAAGAAAGTGTCTCACTGGTGATGGAAGGGAACAGATGTGATGAATCGTTGTGCAAGTAATGGAGCGGTGCACGAGTATTGGAGTTCAACTGTATGGGTGCACAAGACACCATAATGCCTATTAATAGATGACTCGCCTCCTCATTTTTTAATTCACAATACTTAAGAGAAAAATTTGAGCTCTAAATGCGCATGTGTAGAATGTGGCACCCAAGCTAAAGTGGCGTGCAAGTTAAGGGTTATTTATAAGGCACACAAGTTGGGTTGTGCGTATGTCTACCACACAAGTCTGTCGGGAAAGTGTTGTCGGGCATGTGTTGCTGCAAAAGTCTGTCATGCAAGTTTAACCATGAAATTCTTCCATGCAAGTCTTTTAACGCAAGTTGTGGCATGCAATTAGCAGTGCGCAAGAAGAGGGGTGAAAGTTTTAGGTGCACAATTATAGGGTGCGCAAGTGGATGTGCGTGCTCAAGATGATTTTCTCCAGGGGTTCCTGGCAGCTTCTGGGTAGAAAAGAAGAAGAAAATGTGCACATGTATAAGTCGCGCAGTTATAGGTCACGCAGGTCAATGTAGACGCGTAGGCTATTGTGCTTCAGAGGTTCGTTCCATCTTATGGGTAGGAAAGAAGAAGGAGAAGAGCTCAGTGTAGATGGTTTTTCACTAAAAGATAATGTGTGAAGAAAAGTAGGATTTAGTGCAACTTTTTTTGCATTGAAGAAGAATAAGAAGAAGTAGAAGAGTACGCGGATTACAGGTTTGATTCATATAAAGAAGAGAAGAAGAAGAAGAACATACTACAGAAAGAATAATTTTAGTGCTGTTGGTTGTTGCACTAAGAAGAAGAATGAATAAGAACTAGTTCAGTTGGATTTCGCACTAGAGAATAAGAGAAAGAAATATGTGAATTGTTTTCCTAATACTTTGAAAAAAATGAATTGAAGACAAATAAAATAGATTAGGAGAAGAACCATCATTTTGAAGAATGAATAAGACACTCTCCATAGGTAGTATAAAGAACCAGCTAGAGACTGTATGTTGGACTAGGTTATCCCCAGTCTTGAGAATATGATTGTTTCCCACTCCCCTCTAAAGTGTAGGGACTCAAACTGGTGAGATGATTTTTTTCACAGCCATTATATTGTAAAATTATATAACATTATAATGGAAAATACATCCAGTGGTCATACCCATGCATGGAAAGGATATAACTACTCTTATTGAGTGGTGAACCTTGTAAAAATATCATGTGCATATTTTTACTACTTTCTATTTTTTCATGCGATAGGGGAAAACGAATAATATAATCAAGATACTAATAGTTCAATAGCTATAAGGATAAAATTTGGAATTGGTTGAAAAATTCCCCACCACTGATTCACCCCCCTCTCTGTGTTAGACATATCCCAAACGTGTCCTCTCAGAGTCTTACTGTGTACTAGCCACAAAAAGCTTGACATTCTGAGCATGTGTTGAGATGGAATGTTCAAGGGGGACAACCCTTGTATAAGTAAGGATCACATGTTCATGAGGTTTATCAATGAGAATGTGTGCCCCCTTCTCAAGAGTACCAGCTGGGTCTGGTGGATGACAGTACTCAATGTTTTCTGACCAGAAAAAACCCCTCTAGTATGAAAATTTATTCCGTGATTTTAAGTGAGAAGGGAAACTGATCACTTGTGCTGCTCTTTGAGAAACCTTGGAGGGGAGTGTCTTCGTGAATTTCCCCCCTGGATCAGCTGAAACCAAGGAATTTCCATTAATGATTCCACCTGCATCATCACAGAGTGTCAGTATTGGTGATTAATCTTGAACCAGTGGTTGAGTGGTGACCATATCTACAGTACCCTTTCCACATTAGATTGAATCTGAAGGTGGTTCCACCATAGATTCTTCTGCACAAGCTGGGTAATCACCACCTTGATGAGCACCTGACTCACTATTAAGAACTGAGACCCTTGTTCCAGAGACTTCTTTAGCAGAATCCATTTTTGGCGTAATGTAGTTCACAGGTGCATCCACCACGAGGTCATTACCGGTTGAACCCGAATGTGCTTCCACCGCAGGGTCATCTGCACAACATGGATTATTGCCTCCCAGATAAGAGTCTGCCTCACCATTGATATCCTCAACCCTTGAGCCAGTGACGTCCTGAGCAGAAGCCATTGTTGGCATAAGAAAATCCTCCTTCTCTGATGCCTTCCATTCAACTAGAGGCTGTCCAGAAGTATCTCCCTCCTGATATACAGACAGGACAAGCCCATCCATCACCATAGTAGCAACCCAATTCCCCCCCTGAGTACCATTGGGGATATGGTCCTTTCCCTTCCTCATTCAACATGAAGCATCATCATTTCCTTTCACATTGCATATACTACATTCCTTTCCCCTTCTACACTCAAAAGAAAGGTGACCAAAAAGCATGCACATCAAGAAGAAGTTTTGATTTCTTTCATAAACGATATCCAACATCATACTGTCATCACATGTTGTTAGAAAAATTTACTCAACAAGGGTGCTTGACCTATCCACTTCCATGATTATCAGGGAAAAATGGCCAATCCTTGGATTAGTTGTCTGGCGGTCCAATCGAATGGGATTTCCAACAGATGAGGAAATGTTCCATAATATCCTTGGGTGCCAATATTTACAATTCAGCCTACAGGTTCGGATCCATATTTGAGCATGAGTGTTTCTAACACTCATAGGATAAAAATTCAGGTCCCATTTAGGAATGTTCAAAAATCCAGGTTTCAGAGGGATGGTGCCCTTTCCCTAAGCCCTTCTCTTGGGCTCATCTGATGGGAAGACGACTTGGTAGTATCCCCTTCTCATTGAAGTCACACTCCCGTCATCAAATCACCATACTTTAGTGGCCCTTTTATTCATTTCATTGAATTTCTAGAGGTTCAGACCTTTCTGGATCATCACACGAGCAATAATCAGGAATCGACATAAACTAACATGTTCCTCGACCGCAACCTGATTTTCCGAAACACGGGGGATCCTCCCCTTCTTGATCACCTAACTAGGTGGAGGTGCATCAAAGAAGAAAGAGGGATCAGAGACCTCTTTGACCACATCCACAAAAATTCAATTCATACCACCATATTCTGGGATGATAGATCCCAACTCACCAATGGGATTTTTTGCACACGCAAACATTTCTGAGTGGCCAATACATTCAGAAAGATAACCCAAAAGATCATCATCTTTTCAAGTTATCCCTGAACATTTGCCGCATAATAATTTGGATCCCCTGGTTTGGGATTTCGCCCATGTCCCCTTGGGTTAAGATCTTCTAATATTAATATATATATAAGTACGTTTAATAATAAAATTTGTTCTCTCATTATTAAATCTATATCCATAAAATTGGATATTAAAATCTCCATTTACAAATTATCATCATAATTTATATAAAATTTTAATTATACCTGTTAATTATAAAAAAGCACCTATGAAATGTATATAGAAAAAATATATGTTAGTAAACCATTTATATGGATCAAGAATAAAAAACATAAAACCAAGAATAACATGAGACCAATATGATAGATAACACCAAAATAATAATATTAAGAATGACTGGTTGCAAAATTGAAAAAAAGAAATTATAAATTAATTATTTATTATAAAATAAATACCATATTTTTCATAAATATTTGATTAATAAATCCAAATAAATAATAAAATAGGTATGACAATTTATCACTAAGAAGGAATCAATTGTTTGGGTTTTGTTATGTCGACAATTATTTATTCATTTATTTATTGAAACATGTATCTATTTTAATTTATAAATTTTATATACAAAATATTTTCAATATGTTATCATAATTATAATTTCATTCATGGTATTTATACTTCCATTTCATGTTCTATCATTCAAGGGATTTTGATTACAAATTCACCAATTTATTAAGTTTTTCTTTTCTGATCACACATTGAAATATAGATTTTTATGAAACAAATTACATCCTGATAATTTGTTTGATATTTATATATAAGAAATAATATTTAAAAACAACGATTATTCTTTGTAATTTACAACATGTGGGTTTCCTATGTAATCTCATGTGTGCATCACCATATTTTATAGGTTGAAGAATAAAAATGAGAACTAATGACAATAATGAGGTTAGTATTAACCCTAGTATTATTATTAATGGTTATTCTCAAATATATTGACCATTCAGAATGACCTATATTTATAAAAAACCTAAAGAAATTATTATACAAAAAAGGATCCCCATATTCCACCAACATGTTCTAAATAAAAATCATTAAATCTATCTATATGATATATTAATAAAAAAATATAGTTGTATCATAACATAAATCGGTTAAATGAGGATCATATAAACAAAAAACACACTCTATTGTGCACATGTGGAATAATAAATGACAATTATCTAGTATATTAATTTACACACATAATTATACTACTCATTCGATGAATGATATAATATGTCAAACATGAACCATTTTTTCAACATGAAGAAGAGACTATTCCTATAGATAATACATGGATGTATTACCATGAACATCAAAACACCTTCCATGTATGATGGTATGGTTCAGCCTAATGACATATTAAAAATATTTGATGCCTAAAAAAATAATTTTAATATTGATTATGTTTTTTTATGTAGTGCATATATAATATGTGTATTCATTTCCATGAAACATCAAAACATGGAAATAAAAATTTAATGTTATTAAAATAAACATGTTGGTTATTAAATTTTCAATCATATAACCTCAAACCATAACTATTATTACATCATCTAAAGAAAATGTATCATCGAAAAATCACTATAACCAAGGCACAAGTGAAAAAGATCACTCAAGTGGGAATTGAGTCGTTGTCATTTCATCTCACATATACATATCCTCGAGGGTTTCGACATCCATATTTCATAATCTCATTGAATACTGATCACTATGGGGACAGTGTTTCGATCACAATTCGTCTGACATATATGTCTCCTTGTTGGGAATTTCAACCCTTCAAAATAATCTAATATTATAATGAACACATGGTGTGGTAATAAATCCCTCCTAGATCATCTCACATATACATATCCTCTAGTGAATTTTATTCTATACCATGCATCCCATGTGTCACATTAGGGTGTAGTTCATCATAATATTATGTGTCCTAGTAGTTGTAATGAAGGATATATACAATAAAAACGTCTAATTATTCCAAGATTTATATATATATTGGTCTGTTGTAAATTCCTCCAAAATCAAATCATATAGTTTACCTTTATATGGTTGAACATCAATATAAACATATATAACATCACAGAACTTTTCCAATAATGTGTGTTTTCAATCACTTATTTATCCTTTAGAGGATCACACTCTCTATTTGGGGTATAAGGTGGAACATGTAATCACTAACACACATATTTCACTTACACTCTCTAAATGGTTAATATATCATCGAGGCACTGACTAGAGGCCGCCAGCACAGAAACCTAACATGGGATCATCAATCACATTTTAATCTCCCAACCTCTACCAATAATTCTAGTTATAATATCCAAAAATAACTATTTATTCCATTTAAGATCATATCTACAATTAAAGGGATCTGTCAGGTCCACATGTATCATCATGCCTCATTGACTCTAATGGAAACCCTCATAGGAAAATATATTTAACATCTACTAATATGAATCAAAAAGAAAACATGGGAAAAAATAAAGATAACATAAAAAACACTCATGATTTAGAAAACATGTCATCATCTTCTTGATCTCAAAGGTTCAAAAATATTTTGACCAAGCATTTCAGGATTTACATTCAAATCTTTTTCAAAATCACTTTTTCACCCATATAAAATAGCATCAAATATCCATTCTTGTTGTAATACTCATGTATTAATCATGTTTTAAAGATAAAAAATCATATACATTATGTGAATCATGTTAGTAATGTTCAATCTATTCCAAATCACGTGTATAAATGATTGGAATCCGTATTATACAAATAATTATTATTTTGAATCAAATTAAATTCATTCATGAATGATTATGTTTAATTAATTCTATAAATATCAATGTTTATGTCTGTCTAAAATGATTTGACTATGTCTGAGACATCATGACGAACCAAACACCATGACCATCAAGAAACCATGACCATCCAGACAATGTGACTATCGAGAAATCGTAACCGTCCAGAAATCGTGACCATCTAGACACGTAACATCCAGACACCGTGACCATCCTAACCCCATGACCATTCAGACACCATGACCATCAAGAAACCATGACCATTTAGAGATCGTGATTATCCAGACATCCAAACGCCATAATCATCTAGATACCATCACCATCCGGACACTATAACCATATATACACGAAGACCATCCCGACACCATCACAAGACACCCCGATCCTAATACTGCATTTTTTCTTTTGGTTCCATTTCACTATAAAACAATGCCATCACAATTGTTTCACCACTGAATGACAATGAACGAGACACTATTTCAAGGAGAAAAAATTTCAATGAGACATCATTTCAGTGAGACACCATTTACAGACATCGTGTGACACTGTTTTTTAATCTACTTTGTCGTTTTCAATTTATTTTTTAACGGAAATATTTGAAGGTTTTAAATTCATATACATAATTAATGTTTCATTATAGTCATGTAAACAGACAATAGAAGGTACGAGGATTAGAATATTGGCATCATGTCATATCCAACACATGCATTCCAGGAATAAAAAGAACAACATGGCCAGAGGAAATGTGTGTGATTGGTGTAAGTCTAGTGATGACAGTGTAACTGAAAAACAAGTGTGTACATGATAACGAATAAGCTCATGCTTACATGAAACTCGACATAAATTAATTACACAAGAATCATACTCGAATCTCAGAGTCGAGGACATTTCCTCATCGTCAACTCCATGAAGAACAAGATCTCGGTCGAGCTAACCTACGATAACTTGTTATTTATGAGAGGACTCTATTTCTATATCTATATCATTTCAGAAGTCCAGAGATGCATTGAATAACACTAAGAGAACTTATAACCCTATCTCATCATTTCTACTCTATTATGTATTAATTTTCTAATATTTCAAGCATTGTGTGTGTTCTTACCAAAAACTCACTGTCTCTTACATCAAACTGAAGGATACAATATATCATTTCTTGTACATCTTTTTACCACTGTTTATTCCCACAGTTAAGTATGCAATAGGTTTTGTGAGACCTGTTAGTTCATTCCCATGAAGAACTATAAAAGTGTTTTAGTGACCTACTCAGTATTGTGTACAATATTAATGCCCGATACAGGTGGTGTATCATGTTTACTTAAATAAACAGCATGGTGGAAGGTTATCAACAAGTGTAGTGGATTAATTTTTGGTTTGAGAATGAACCACTTGTTTTATATTCGCTGTGTTGTTAATTTCTGTGTTCCCTGTTTTACTATTTAATTCACAAAAAACTAAATTTACATTGACAGTTTTTTTTAAATGAAGTTATAATTTTTTTCCTTATTAAAATAGCTTCAAATGTAATGATAATAACTGATATTCATATTACTGGGAATTAATCAACCTTCTATGAATTTATTCAAATAGTCATACATTAATAACCGTAGGACCTTGATTGACATAGATTTTTTTATATTTATTAGGGAACATTTTTAAGATTACATTTTAGACAAATATTTTTAAAATATACACAATTCACCCCCCTCCTGATTACTCTACTCTGACAGACATTTTCTATAAAAGAATTTTTTATTAAGACACTGTTATTAGACTTTTCAACTTTTATTGTAGGTGTACATTAAATATCTGTAAATTTAAATTGTTTCTAAATATCTATCTCATTTAAATTATTTCTTTATTATGGACATTATATTGAAAGGTGATGCAAAAAAACACTTTTCTTTTATTGGTCCAATTATTATCAATGGAAAATTAAATGGAAAATATATTTATAAAGTACGAGCATTGAAATATTGACTTCCATTATAGATTAATATAAGGTTCATGCTTCGCCATTTTCTCACCAGTCTGGAAACTGGAGTTCTACCAGCCGTTCGGGCCAAGGTGAAGGTCGCAGCCGTGGTGGTCAGAAACCCGGTTATGAGCTACAATAGAGTTGATCAGCTCAGAGTGGTCAGCCAGGGGCACAGGTTCGTCGTACTAGCCAGACATTTGCTGTAAAGCAGACCTACCAGGGGAAAGATCCCAGAACTTCTACAGTCTGAGGTCCAATCCTAGTAGCCTTAGTTTTATCTCCATCAATTTTCGATACTGGTTCTTCACATATTTTTATCTCTGTTGCTGTTCTGGAGAGCCTTGGGTTCTGTATATTTTCATGTGCCGAAATGTTAACCCTTGACATGCTGTTTGGAACGAGGACATGTAGCGTACGCCAGTGAAGAGAGTTCTCTCTTTAGGATGTAGGGTGTCACTTCTTATGGGACCTCTATGTCATAGAGATGACATGCTATGATTTCATTCTCTGTATGGACTGGATGGTTCCCTTCTAGGCAGGCATCAAAATTTTATCACCGCAGGGTGAGTTTCGTATCACCAGAAGGATGATCATTCCATCGTAGAGGTGAGTGGGATGTCCAGTTGGTTAGAGATGGACCAGAGCATCTTGGGCTTGGATGAGTTACCCCTCAGATTTTCGGTCTTTATCTCGATGACCAGGGGAATTTATAGTTAGACTTTCCTTTAGTGGTGGATTGTTTCAGTGATGTCTTTCCATAGAAATTTTAGGTCTGCCTCCGGAGCGTGAGGTAGACTTCTCGATTGAGCTCGTTCCAGGAGCAGAGCCGGTGTCCATTCCTCATTATAGGATGGCTATACTTGAGTTGCAAGATCCCAAGAAGTAGTAGCAGGAGTTGCAGGCAAAGGGTTTTATCCGACCCAGTACTTCTCCTTGGGGATCACCTATCCTGTTTGCAATGAATATAGATGACACCCTTAGGTTTTTTGTGGATTATCGAAATCTGAACAAGTTGACGATCAAGAACTGATATCCCTTTCCGAAGATCGATGACCTATTTTAATATCTTCAAGGAGAATATGTGTTGTCAAAGATCGATTTGTAGTCCGGTTATCATCTGATGCATGTTAGAACATCAAATATACCTCTTATATCATTACAGAGCAGGTATGATCTATACAAGTATACAATCATGCCGTTCAGTCTCACGAATGTTCCAGAAGTTTTATGGCACCGATGAACTGAGTGTTCCCTTCGTACATAAATTCTTTTGTGGCAGTTTTCGTGGAAGACATCTTGTTTTATTCTCCAACTCGACATGACTATTCCACACATCTTGAGATCATTCTGAGTACATTGAGAGAGCATAAAATATATGCTAAGCACAAGAAATTACACTTTTTGATGGATTATATTCACTTCTTGGGTCATTTCATCTCAAAGACAAGAGTATTAGTGGACCCAGAGAAAGTGAGAGCTTTAGTTTTCATAGAGAAGCAGAAGAATGTCTTTGAGGTGAAGAGTTTTCTAGGGCTGGCTTGATACTACAGGCATTTCATAGAAGACATTACATATCTACCTGCACCGCTGACAGGTCTGAACAAGAAAGGGATGACGTTTTTATTGTCAGATTCTTGTGAGACAGCCTTTCTGGAGATGAAGGGGAGGTTGACGTCAGCACCGATACTGGTCTTTCCAGAGCCGAGAAGGGGTTATATTGTTTTGTCTGATGCTTTAGGTAATAGTTTGGGAGTAGTGCTTATACAGGGAGATGGGTCTGTTGCTTACGGGTCTCGACGGCTAAGGCCACAGGATAAGAACTACCCAACGCACGATCTAGAGTTGGCAGCTGTTGTTCATCCCTTACGTAGTTAGAGACACTAGCTTCTGGGAGATCACATTGTGGTTTTTACCGACCACAAGAGTCTCAATTATATATTTAATCCGCATGATCTGAATATGATACATCGCATGTGGGTCGAGTATCATCTATCTTTCGACATTGATCTTGCCTATATGCAAGGGAAAGCTAAAGAAGTGGCTGATGCGTCGAGCAGGAGAACTCAGATTCAGGAATTTCAGGAGGACATCATTGCATGGAAGCATATGGACCTATTCTCTGAGATGCACTTGGAGGTGCGCGACAGACAGGGACAGACATATCTATCTTCTATTGATATTACCTCTACACTTTTTGATCAGGTACGGATGAGGCTGCTAATAGAATCAGAAGGCTTAGTCCTATGGGAGAGTGTGTCAGGATTGGACACTCTTTCTGGATGGAGAGTGGGCGAGGATGAGGTCTTTTCTTCCAGGGATGCGTATGGGTGGTAGCAGACATACGCAAGGAGCTAATGTAGGATTTTCATTCCTCAGTTTGGGAAGTTCATCTTGGAGTCACCAAGATTTATCGTGATCTACACCTCCAGTACTTGTGGCTAGGTATGAAGAGATATGTTGTTGGTTTTTTCATGAGGTGTTTTATTGTCAGTGGGTGAAAGCAGAGCATTAGGGACCAGCCGGGATTTTACAACAGGTACCCATTCTTTAGTGGCAGTGTAATGATGTCCCATTGAACTTCGTGAATGGGTTACCGAGGTCACCTCAAGGGAGTGATACTGTTTGGGTTGTTTTTGATAGTCTTACGAAGGTTTATCACTTCTTTCCGATCAAGTATACCTTCATTGTTGAGGAGTCGGGATGGTTGTACATTTGATATATTGTATATACACATGAAGTTCCAAACTCCATTATTTCAGACAGGGATGTACGCTTTACTTCATGGTTCTGGAAGGGACTTCAGAAGGCTTTGGGTACACATTTACAATTGAGTATAGCATACCATCCCTAAAATGATGTCCATTCCGAGTGCACGATCCAGGTGAATGATGATATTCTCTAAGCTTGCATTTTGGACATTGGCGGTTATTGGGAGAAGTATATAACTCTTGTGGAGTTTCTCTATAACAACAGTTTCTAGGATAATATTCTGATGACACATTATGAGGCTTTGCATAGTCGTCCATGCCGATCAACCTTATGCTGGCTGGTGGTAGGAGAGGTAGCTTTTCCAGGACCTTGTCTTATTCAGGAGACCTTAGAGCAGAGAGATTTTATTTGGAAGGGGATGGTTATAAGAGAGTCTCGACAGAAGTCTTATACTGATCAACAGAGATGGCCTATGGAGTTCGAGTTTGGGGATTAAGTTTTCCTTCATGTCGCACTGATTTAGGGAAACTAGAGGATTCAGATACAGGGTAAGCTATCACCGCAGTACGTTAGGCCGTTTAAGGTTTTGGATAGAGTTGGGCCGGTTGCCTATCGGTTATAGTTACATTAGATGTACTGGGTCATGCACAATGTCTTCCACATTTCTCAGCTCCAAAATTACTTTTCAGACCTGACTCATGTCTTTCAACCCAAGGAGGTTGATCTTGAAGAGTATGCATCATTTCAGGAGCATCTCATCTAGATTGTCGATAGCAGTATGACGGTTCTCTGCGGTCGGTCTGCTCCTCTAGTACTGGTGCTTTAGCAGCACGGGCGAGGGCAGGACAAGACTTGGGAGAGAGTGGATAATGTACGATCACCGTGGCTGGAGCTGTTGGGGGATTCTACTTCTATGCCTCGTTTGGGAAATTTGAGGACAAATTTCTTTAATGGGGGATGTTTGTGAGTACATGGATCTTCATTTTCAGGTATGTATTTCTTTTTTCCTTGAGTTTTTGAGAAAACAAGAGTTTCTAAAAAAATTTGAAGTACACATCATGTACTTTCGGAGTACACTTCATGTACTACATTGCATCACCAGGTCATGTGCTGGTTGTGTCCGAGAGAGACACACGATGTGTATGGGTGAATTTACGGCCTCTTAAAGCAGAGTACGGAAAATTAGAGTACACGCCATGTACTCAAGAAGTCGACGCTGTGTATTTTATTTTTTCCATTAAACGGACCGGGGTCACGCCTAATCGACAGAACAGAATCCTCCTAGGTTCCGTTTGACTGAGAGACGACATACAACCATGGATCTTATCCGAATCCCCGAGCCTCCATCCGTTCTTCGAATAGACGGCTATTGATTGCGTTGGAACCACAGCGATAAGATCTTCCTTCCCATAGAGCCTCATTTTTTAATTCCTCCTCTTTCTCGAGTATTTGTTGGTCAACGTTTTCTGTATTTTCATATATATACGTCGCTAGGAAGAGAATCAAGCTTCTTGGTTCAAGTATATCAATATCCTAGGATTTAGGTTGGTGGTTTGGGCCTTACCATTTGATGTCTTTGAGTTTTGTGTTCAATTTCCACCAATACCTATAAACGGGGTATTACTTGTTTACCATTTTTCTCATTTGGTTATTCAAGCCTTTCTTTCATTCTTGTATAGAGGTAAATTGATCATGTTTGTGCATTTATTTCATGATTGGATGTTTTTCCCATGCTTTGTTCTTGCTAAGTCCTTTGGGCATCTTAAGCCTTTAGTATTTATACCTGTTTCCTTGCCTTGTGATCGTAGGATAGAATGATGTTGTTAAACATGCTTGTTGCTTTGTAGACTGTTTATCCAAGAAGCTCTATAGGTGTACATTGGTTAGCCATGTAGCTTTATAGGTGTACTCTGGGCTTATAGAATTAATAATCACTGACTAGAATGGGGCTGTGAGAACCCACTACTTTAGACTATAAGGGATAGACCGAGTGAACTTCCAAGAGAGTCATAGATATTATAGACTACTTGGATAGACCAGGTGAGCTTCCTCACAGAGTCTTGGACATTATAGAATACATGGGATAGACCGGGTGATCTTTCTAGAGAGTGTTAGTTATTATAGACTATAGGGGGGTAGACTGAGTGAGCTACCTCAAAGAGTCTTTAACTTGTTTAGATATCTTTAAAACCTTCCTAGGATAGAGGAGGAATTGACCGAGTGAGACTACTCAGGGAGCCTGTGGTATTCCTAAGGCTATAGGTGTATTGACCGAGTGATCTTCCATAGAGATTCTCTAGACCTCAGGTTAAGAGGGTTAGACCGAGTGATCTCCCTCCGAGAGTCCCTGACTACCCTAGACTAAAAGGGAAATTGATCGAGTGAGTTTCCCCAGAGAGTCTCATATACTCCAATAACCAAACAAGAGGGGTTAGGCTGAGAGAACGTCCCAGAGGGTTGTGGTACTTCTTGGATTGAACCAGAGGGGATGGATGCGAGTACTTCCTAGAGGGTTTCCTGCTTGTGTTAGCTGTTGCTTTACTGATGCATGTTGTTCAGCAAACTGATCACTGTTGTGTATCATTCTATTTACTGCTTTCTGATTACTACCTGTTTTTGCTGCTACTATTTATTGCTTACTGCACTATTACCTACCATATACTCTCTAACTGTTAGGCACAGATCTTCAGTTGTTTCCTACTAGGATTTAGTCTCACACCCTATTTGGGTCATGATTTTGGACCCAAACAAACTATAATGTTTCATGTATAGAAATGTGAAAGTGCCCTTCGACATCTGGTACTTGACTGCTTGGAGTAAGAGAGCATGGGACCAAGAATTCTCTTACGATGCTGAGGAGCTGTTTACTTACATTTATAATTGTTTTAGTACAATTGTATTTTTCCGCATTGGGACTTCTTTGGCTTCTTTCCTAGATATGTATCATGAATCATTTTATATAAATACAAATTTTCTCCAGTTGTTTTCTATTTTAAACTTCCTTTGTTTATTATTAATTGTTATTTACTGCTTCCACATGGGCAAGTTTATTTACATCTACTGTGTACTCCTCCAATGAGGGCATAGTTTTCGCACTATCATAACCATGGCCCTCACTTCTAGTCGAAAGCATCTAGCGGTCGGGGAAATGTACTTGAGGCCATGTGACCAACTAGGTATGGGGATCCTCTTGGTGGATTCTAGAACTGGGATATTACATTCCTAATAATCTTTTAAATCCATAGATATTTCTATCAACATATCTCCAAGTATCAACATATCCCATTAAGATTTCACCTATATTTAGGGATGATAAGCTGTATTTATGTTAAACTATATGTTTAGAACAGACTTGATACTCTTATAAAACATTTATATGAAACATAGATCTCAATAATATGAAATCTATAGTGGTGTTCCATGTAGCCTCACTACTTCACTAATTTATATATTTGCATCGTGATCGATTGAGAAGTCGTCTTGAATGGGAATTAAGTGATATGATATTATAAGATGGTACATGGTAATCCATATATGAATGTAACATTTCTATGTATTTGGAAGATCAATGAAAAAATCAATAGTGACGTTTTCCTATATCCATGTTAGTATGTTAAATGACATCATCATCTCTTTGAAGTTTTTCTTCATAGACTTCAACCACTGACACGACTAGAACATTTATGCATATTCCTCAATATCCTTAATTATATTTTCCCAAAAATAGTGATTTGGTATATCTGTATACATCCTTATATTTCTATGGTGATTATAGAATACTGACATATGAGCATCACATAGTATCTTCTTTGTTATCTCCATATCTGATGGAAGACAATGCCATTTTCCCAATCACACAACTCATTCATCATCAATTTTTATAATAAAGGATTTCCCCTATCTATTAGAATAAATCATCCTCTATATATCTAATATTATAATTTATATTTGATAATATTCTCCACTAATGATGATTAATATATTAATTGATAAAGGTTGGCTGATGTTCCTTTCATCGTGATTTCCATGTACATCGATTAAAATATTAGAAGACTGGATCATTCTAAAACCTCATCATAGATTAGGTTTCATGATATATTCTACTAGGATAATATGCCACTGTGTTCACCTTCCATATATGGTATTTGATTAATAAATTATTATCATTGTACATATCTAGTTATTTTTGTTGATGCGGGTTTATATCATTACATGTGAATATATATTTTATTCTATCGTGGTCCATATATACATATTTCATACTTTCTTCCTATGGATACATTTCAATTAACTATTAAATGAATGTATTACTATATCCCTCTCAAGATCATGTGTTGGATTATTTTATTCAATCACCAAAAAATTTCTTGAGGCATGTGCTAAAAATTTATCATTGACCATGTGTATATATCACATACCCTTTTTAGATGAATCACAATAGATAACTAAATAATACATTCTTTCGGGTATGGTGAGTATAGTTATTTTTCTTATATTCATATTCATATAGTTGAATCTCTCTTAACACTCATATTTGTAGAAATAATTTATTCCCTTCCACATAAGAAAGATATGTGGGTTTGATAACCGTGAGTTATTTCCCAAAAACTGCTAATAATTCCATGATAATCCGTAGAAAAAACCAATCACTATAACATCATATGATATTGGATAATACTCAATCACCTATATCTGTGAATAATCATAATAAATCATCATAAATTTGATAACATGACCTAATATTTAATATTTATCCCATTAATCCTCAAATTTACTATTCATTTTTTATATTAAACAAACCAACCATGGTTGAAATCATACCAGACACCCGAATCGGCCTGCAAAATGTCCCAATAGGCGCTCCCAATCCACCCGACCTATAAACATGTCCCAAAGATAATACAATTAGGAATGATATATCCCAGAAAATAGTATCAATGGAAATGAACATTAACAGAACTTTAAAAATAAACACTAATATGAAATGAAAAAAATGGACATACCTTAATGTGACCATGAGGGTCACAACTAGCTAGTGAGCCAAAATCACTCCAAGGTGACAGATTCTAATCAAGATTTCGTTCTTGAAGCTAATAAAAATATACTTTTGTAGGTACGATTATTATAACATTGTAGTAACGATGGAATACTAAATTCCATATGTTTTTCCATTTATGATAAATCTAGAATATTATAGTTTCAAAATAATCAATATAAAAACTATGGATATAAATTATTTTTAAAAATATGTATGAAGATTATATTCATTTGGAAAAATAATTTTTCATTACATATTTCAAATATATTTCAAAAAAATATTTAATATGTGTCTCATGGAGAACCAAAATCTAGCACGCAACATTATAATTAAACTAGAATATAGAGAAAATCGCATAATAGAAATTTTGTGTCATGGGATCTATTGTGATAACCAAGAAATCCAAGGTTTAAGATATAAATATATTCAAATATCAAATATCTACTAGTATAAGTTAGAAAAACTCAATTATCAAATACTAGGTGACACCATAAAAAGATCGACTGAGGGGTGCTAACCATAAACATTCATGTCTTCTACTTGGGGCCACTATCCATAGAATAATCACAAATATTTTATGATGTTTATCTATGTGTCTTACCAAACTACCTACGATTATCCATGAAAATTAGTTTTTTTGTTATTTTTATCTCGATAACATATACATTTATATTGCCCTACATAACACAAAATACTTTATGTCTTCTCGACTCGGAACTCCCACCAATAGTGTAGTCCATTTTTATGTCCCAGACAAACAAATCAAAAGCCTCTTCACATAGAACATCATAAAAATATCATCTTTATTAGACATACCAGAGTTCCAAATTAGGGGGGAATGACATAATATGGGTTTTCAATTTTCATCCACTATTATAAATTGACAAAAAATACTTTAGACTTTAAATAAGAAGTTATATTTTACATAAAAAATTAACCAATGAATTTTAGTTCCAATGAAACATAAAATATTATAAACCATTTAGAAAAAAAATTAATCATTTAGAACACTTCACTTTGTATGATAAGATTATAAAAAAGACAAGATAAGTTGTACTCGTGTACGATGTAAGAGAAATTATTGAAAAAGAAGTGTAAGTCCAGTCCCAAGGAGCACAACCATTTTGAATATAATTTACAATTACAATAATAAAAATATATTTAAAACCCTTGATTATTCAAGTAATTCAAATTGAAGAATCGGGCATGGGGAACCTACCTCAAATTGGAGAGAAACAAGCCAAAACACCTCCGCACTCGACTCCTTCATCGATGTCCACACAAATCATCCCTTTTCAACTTCCATGCATATAGGATTTCTCATATATATATATATATATATAATCATATGTCCTATATACACATTCAAATGTCCATTTATATTCACATTGGGGGCCTTTACATATAATCTTATACATTCATATACCCTTTTATATTTATATATGTTTTCAGGTTTCATTAATATATATATATAATAGTAGTTAGCCCAAATATATATATTCATAATACCATGAGTTAATATATATAAAGGGTGAACATATATATGTATATTCCTACATATTCATACACATGTAAGTCACCTTAGAAAATGGGGTCTCAAATCCTCCTCAATGAGGATTATGGTAATCTAGAAAAAAATATAGGAAAAACAAAAAAAAACAATGGACCACAAAAAATTTTAAACAATAAAATTTATTGGAGAATACATACTAAAATAGAAGTGGAAACCTAAAACTGACCAAATTTATTTACCATCAGTGGAAGATAACAAAATTCCCACAAATTTCACCTGAGAGACACATCACACACTATATGAGGAAGAGAGACATAAAAAAATAGACTTCCCAACACCATAGGGGTTTTTTGAACCAATAGGAATGATATGGAGATGAGAAAAATTCTAGAAATAGAAGTATAAGTGAGTTGGATACAATACGTTTTGGAATCGACCATGAAATGATAATAAATATGGTAAAATCCTTGGAAGGGAACTCTAATGGAGGGTGGTGGAGTATGACCATAGTGGATGGTTGGGTTTGTGTAATTTTGATTTATATGGGTGCTGAAATAGGAAATGAAGTACATGGAAAAGTTAAAAAAATGAATAATAATTTTCTTTTGACAAAACGCATGGTATGTACATGGATTTCAAAACTCTCCACCAACTATATTTTCCCTACATTACCTGCACAAGGAACCACACATTTACCACTAGTTGAGTTTTAATGTTGGATAAATTGTTCCCAAACCATGCTAAATAGATCTATGACAATTAAATAACCACTTTCATGGTTCTACATAATTAGACTAAAATATGCACAACTCTTTTGATGAACCCTTCTGCCATATTTTTTTATTAAATTTATAATGGAATATATCGATAACCCAACCCAAACCTCAAGTAAAAATATGACAAAACCATAAATAAATGAAAATTAATTAAATAAATGAAAATTTATGTTAGTGTGTGATCATTATGAAAAAACAAAATAATTCTACCCCAATAATGAAAACAAGATGAAAAAGGTATAAAAATAAAACTCGAAACTGAAATAGGCCAAATGAAATAATGATCCATTATTTTGGCCATTATTTTTCACATGTAACACCTGACCTATGATATTGAAATCAAAAAAGATATTATGGGGGTGAGAAGGATGGGTCCTCCCCACCATTTATGAAGTGACATGAATAATGACACCAACATTAGTACTCCTGATACGAGAAGAGCTCAATGATGAAACTCAATCCACGAATAGAACCAAAATACAATTAATCTTTTCCCAAAGAATCTAACGACTACTTGTATGTATCACCAAAAACTAAAACCCACGCACAAGAGGGACACCCATTCAATTAATCATATCCAAAGGAAACACTAAATAAATTTACATGAATAGATTTCTACCTTGATCCTTGAAATAAAGCAGATCTTCAAAAATAAGGAAATATAAATCAAGGAGAAATACAATGTTACTCACTCTAACACGAGAGAATAATGTTGGTCTAACACCCCCAAACCCATCAATTCCTGAATATGTGAAGATCTTCACTCCATGGAAAACAGACAGAGCCTTGGTGCATTATAACAAATATTTCCCTGTATTTATGAGATAATGACATTTTACCATGGCTTATTCATCTAGAAAATATTCATGAAAAACATCAAAAAGTGACCCAAACAACCACAAAATTTATATAACATTATATGATTATGACAAGAATGCATAAAATGCCTTAAATTACTACACTAGAATGAGGTGAGCATGTTTCCTAACAAAAAAGTTGACTGAACTGAATATGTAGAATACCTCGAAGTGGTTTCATGTCTTACACATCATTTTCTAGATGGTGAACCATTATAACTAAAAAGGGAAACCATATTTATAAATTATGTACACTATGGTCTAGGAACCAACTCAACATAGAATACTTCTTCTCCTAGCATAAAAAAATAACATCTCTTGATTTTAGAACTCAAACATAGATTTCCATATTTATAAAAAAGGATGAATAGAGGCTCTTTTAATTAAACAATTGATTTAATTTATGTGGAAAATCAAACCATCTATTTAGAGTGATCGATATACCCACTCACTCATCGTTGAACTTGATAAACATTCAATAGCTCTACCACATTCATCTCTTTTACATCCTTAGACATGAACTGTCAAATAAATGTTAACATAGAAAAAATCCATATGATATTCCCTATTACAATGATTATAGTTCTATCACTATCCATCAATCCAAATATGGACCGTATAATGAATTTAAAACATATATCCCCACCCACATATTAAGGATTTACCAAAGAAATGAAAATAAATTCAAATTCCTCAAGTCAATGAGCAACATATAATGGTCCATGGTCACCGCGTAATGTGGGAAACATTTGTTAGGAACTATAAAATACCACTCCACTATGAGTATTTGTGGGGCCAATGATTGAAAGTCACCCACTAGAATTTGTTGAGAACATTCAGGGTAACATAATCTAAAGAACAAAAAGCACAAAACCAAAACAAAAATAAACTATAACACAACAAATAACCATTTAAAAAAATTCTCATTTACCCACAAATCATAAAACCAGATAAAAAATTCCAAAAATACATTTAAAAGAAATTCTAGAAAAACATTTTAATATTACCAATTCCATGTTCACATATTTATAATTCATTTCCTTTTCTGAATACACTCCCACTATCAAAAAAACATTCCATTAACATAACATAAACATAAATAACTGAAATAGGGAACAACTGGACATGCATGCCCCAACCACATGGTTTTGTAGTCAATGAAACTAGCTTGCACCTACCACTAGATGTATATATAATTATTCAGGTGGGATCCAAATGGTTCAATAATCCATGTAGTAACACCTTATATCACTATATAATTTCCACCACCATCATGTAACATTGAATAAATCATAAAAATAAACAAACACGGGAAAAATAACTGAAAACCAAAAATAAATACATGAAACCCTACTGAACCTAGGGAGTCAGGTCTCACCATGACTTGTGGTGATCATGCACAAACCCATGACCAACCCCTATGAGACCCAAGAATCATATATTGAATCTACATAACACACGAAAAGCATGAATCCTCCTCTAATACCATTTTGTCACTAACCAACACCAATCGACCCAAAAACAGTCCCATGATCTGGCATGAAATAAGGCCCGACAGGCAATCCTGATCCTCTTGAGCTAACTACTAGTGTTGGGCAACAAGGTAAAATCATTGGGAATTATTTAGGCCGTAAAAATAGGAAAAATAAATGAATATAAAATAACCAATAAAAAAATAACAATCATAGATAGAAACCATATATTATATACCTCCATATGACCCTACGGGTCACCTCCATCAATTGATCCATCTTTTCTAAACAATGATTGAGTCCAATTTAGAAGTGTCCCCAAAACGATAGAAAAACATGTGCGATAGGAATGAGTATTAGAACTGAATAGTTGTTCACAAATAAAATATTATATATGATTTATCATTAATGTTAATTCCAAATCATGATAAAATATAAATAATTCCTATAGAGTAAGGTATTACATTATTTTCAAAAATAGGTATCACCTTTACAATATTATAGTTAAACTATTTTTCATTAAATATTTAAAATATTTTACAAAACATGATAAAAAAAGTATCCCATTATGAAATCAAAGAAGATATGAAACATTATAAATAACCTCAAAAATAGAGTACAATATTATACATGAAAACAGGTGTCATGGGATCAAGGGTTATAGTTGATATGACCTAGGATAAAGCTTTAAAAATGACCGTGAAATAAATTTTTACAATCACTAGATAACTAAATTCACTACCCAAACACTCGTTGTTACCCACACATGCTCGACAGGAGGGAACATCACATTGGAATTTATGTTAACTACTCAGTGCCATATGCTAGTGTGTAATCTCAACACGTACAGAATATGTATATAAGGATCCCACCTAAATACCCAAGGATACCCATGAAAATAAAAAGTGTGTGTATTTTATCATGATATCGTATACATGTGTGTCACCCACATTCGAAATAATCTCATCCTCATTCTCACATATGAACTCGCACCATAAAATCTATCACTTTTTAAATCTTGCACAAACCATGCACAAGCCTCTTCACTAGGAATATAATAAAAATTGAAACATTATCACATACACCACAGTTCCAAATCCTAGGGGAATTATATACGAGATTTTTTTCAATGTCATTAAATATTCAAAAAAAACTATTAGGGCTTAACACTATAATGAAATAAATCAATTATTGTATACATGAATAAACTAATATTTTAAATTCAAAAACCACAAATCACATTTTAAAATTAATATATAATTTTTTTTTGAATTTATTTTACATCAAATTTTAAGGTGAACTTGCTAACATGATCAGATAATAGGAGATCATATAGGATATTAAGAAATAAATGGAAAACAAGTGGATGACGAATTCAAAGAGGCCCAAACAATTTTCATATAATTTACCATTACTATAATAAAAACATATTTTAAAACAACATTAAAATCAAGGAATTCAAATTAAAGGCTTCAATATAGGGAACTGACCACAAAAAAATACAACAAAGCTGAATCACCTCAACAATCGACACCTCCATAAAAAATAACTACAATATTCCATTCTCAACATTCATGCATATTCTTCTTTACATATATACAAGGACACATATCCCCTATGTAAATATTATTTTAGGAATGAATATGTACAAGGGGGTCATGAAATATATTCATATTCATGCATATGCCTCTTTACAATTACACAGAAATGTTGTTTTCATATATACAATCTATATAATCATAAATAAATTAGTGAATATTTATATACATGTGGAAATTATATACATATATTCTAACTTATTCATACACTCTTATCACAACATCCCCAACTGTAGATCAAATCCTCCTTAATAAGGTCAAAATTACCTTATAAAAATATATATGAAAACCAAAAATCTCCCAAAGAACACAAAAAAATTGGAACATTTAAAATAGTGGAAGAAAATATATAAAAATGGTTGTGGTGAGGCAAAACGAACCAAGGCGAATCACCTTGAGAAGTGGACTCCAAAATACGAATGAATGCAACCATAGAGACTCATCGTATTCCCTATCAGGAACGAAAAAATAAAAAATAATCCCACCTAGAAATGTAGGGTTTGAACCAATCTAATTGTAGCGATGGAGAGGAGCAAATGCACAAAATAGAAGGATGAGTGAGGTGGAGACCATACCATGAGTCATTGACCCAGAAATCAGAATAAATCATTTGTTATAATGGGAATAAAGATCTCATAGAGGGAGGGGGAGCTCGAACATAGTGGATGGGATGGGGCATGTGCATCATGCATTGATCAGGTAGAGAAGTTTGAAAGATAAAAATTTGTATGGAGTAAAAAATAATAAATATAAATAATGAATATTATAAAAAATAAAAAAAATCTCTAGAAAAACTTGATTCTTTGTGCACAATTTACTAAACCATGCACCAGCCATACTGTCCCGACTAGAAAATCATGAAGCACCACATGGTTACTCCAATGTGACTCAAATGTTTGGTAAAAGCATGATCCAAAAATTGTAAATATCATTGTCCCAATGATAGACCCTCAAACACCATTTATGCATGTTACTCCAAATCATGTGCAAACATGTGCACAGTACATGTTTTACAAAAAATGAAAATTTACACAATAACAATATAGTGATCCCATCCCAAAAATAAATTTAAAATCTAAAAAATTAAAAATATAATAATAAATAAATTTATATAAAATATTTGGGGTCACGTTGTGTCAATATAAAAATTCCTTCTTCCATGTCTTCATCACAACATTAAAATTATATGTATATCCCTCAATGTTATTGGAATGTATTAGAATGTCATTTAAAAAAATACCAAAAGATGGTAAAGAAAATGTCTATATAACATATTTATTATGTCACCCAAGATTTAAGTTTCATCCATGAGTCTTAATGGAATGACAATAAACCTGTAATGCATGTACCCAGTATGATTGTAGGTCTCGATAATATCTTCCTTCACCTTGAACTGATGATATCCCAGTTGTAGATCCACATTACTTTACTATTGAGCCATATGTAATAGATAAATAAATTAATAAATACATTATATAGGATAATTTTTAGTTATAATTATGTAGTTTAGTTTATGATAATTGAATGTTCGAGCTTGGGGATTCATTTATGTTGTGCTTAAACCCTGGATTATTCAATTACTTGAATTGGATAAAAATTAAGTCCCTTTGAAGATAATAATACCAACACTCAAATTATGGGTGAGGGTTTTTGTTATAAATTGGATACTTTAGACATAAAAATATTGTATGATATTTCTTTATCCATTGGCATACCGATATTAATTGATAACGAAACTGAAGTGTCTTGTTTTGGTCACTTCGCTAAGAACATAGTTGAGGTTGAATTAGGATCCACTCTTGTTGACAAAGTAATGCTTTAAAATGATGATGATATTATAAAATTAAAGGTATATTAAGAAAAAAATCCCTAAATTCTGCAAATATTGCAATGAAATTGGTCACGATTTAGCTACCTGTTGGCACTCCATAGTTTGCAACTTATTTGATCTGTGTTTTCATGATGTAAACAATTTTTTCAAGAAGGAAAATAGTTCATTTTCATAGAAAACTGATTCTCTTCCTCATCTATTGGATCATGGGGATAACACCGACCATGGTTTTCAAAAGAAGGAGATGCATGGTGTTGTTCCTGGGGATGTAACCAATGGTAGTTTTGAGGAGAATGGTGAACACTCTTGTGACTCACCTAATGTCCTTACCTCCACCTCTGTGAATAAGAATAAATATTGGAATGAAATATTTTATGATGAGAGGAATGTTCAAAATGTGGATTCTGATATCAACAAAAAGGTGCTACATCATAGAAAAATCAATCTTGTTAAACTGCCAATGATGATGATTCAATTTTTGAATAACTGATTGAAGAAGATGCCCAACAACAAGTGTATCATAATCTCTTATAGAAAAGCATGATTTCTTCAGGTATACAAAAGGTAATCAAATATTATAATCTAAAACAATAGGAATTTCTAAAACTTTTCAAACATCTCCCAACCTATTATGTATAGTGAGGTATTTCATCTTTAATCATATAAGAAGACCATATCCCTTGTTCTCTCTCCAATAATTGATGAACAAATAGTTGCAAGTAACATTGTTTGTCTTTATGATCATATCATTGATGGTGCCACTATGATTCATGGCACAATTTTGACCACTCATGATGAGAAAATGGAACATGAGTCATTAGAACTGGCTTATGAATTAGTGGTGGAGGGGACCATAATGGAAGTGAAAAGAGACTCTTCTCCTGAAAAATTCAAGGAATGAAAAGATGAAAACCCTGATTTAGAGATAACTGATGCATAAATACATTATGAAATACTTCATTCACTCTCATCAAGTAGGGGGGATCAAGAGTTCGGTGGTGCGATCATGGATGGACTGATTGGTCATATTTTCTTAATGAAGAAAGAAGACTGTGGGAGTGATTGTTGAAAAAGATAAACAGATATTTTTTCATTGGGTTTGCCTTGTTTCCCCATACACTTTGTGTTCCGTTTATTTATCATTTAATAAAAGAGGCTCATCCACCACCTATCATAAAAAAACATAAACTCAGCATTCTTTGTGAAAAATTTGAATGGTTCACCTAAAGGGGGAATTTTGGAGTATATAATTTGTATCTAAATATTCTGTAGATTTCCTCATCGACTAATATAGTTTAATTGGATTCATTATTTAATGAGTCATGGATATTAGTTAAGATTCATATATTTGTTAAACCAAGAACTCAACCTCTAGATAAAGTGGTATACTATTCTATTCCCTAGTGAATCCATGAGTATAATAGATTATAATGGGAATTTCCTCAATATTGGACCACTCCATTGATTCAATCAATTTTAATATCCATGATTTCTCATAAGACAAAAATATCAAAGAATTTGATAATGATCCAAAAGGATATTAATCATCCTCTTTACACTTGTATAGAATCAAAGTGTAATCAGGATGTAGAATGTGATCTTCTTCTATCGATGGTAAATGTATCCTATATATAAACAATAAGAAATAAATTATTATTATATAATAATATACCACTAATGTAATAATGTCTTGGTTCATTGGTAGATTCATCCCATTGATGTCAAAAATGGGAGAGTAATGAAACTAATAAAAAATATTCAAACCATTAAAATTATTCATTAAGAACATAACCCCCTATATTATATGATAGTTTTTTATTTATTTACTAAAAATACATGATATTAAATAGTTACTACGAACAAAATAAAATATTTATTCATTATTATCTAATCTATAACTATCATATAGGTCACCATATTAATGTCTTGATCCACTTTGGAAGTAGTTTTATTATAACCCACATTTTCCCGTATGGACTTGTGGGTTTTTATTAATGGATAACCTCGAAAACCCTTTGCATAATATATTTCATTTCATGGGGTCTATTTTCTTTGAAATACAAATATTAACATATGTTTGGGATTAATGGCAAAATTAATTTCATCAATCACGTAAGTTTGATTCTTTATTTCATGTTTATATGTGTTGTCTTGATATTCCTCCCTTTGACAATTGAAACATTGATTAGACCTCTTGAAATAGTTTTTAGGACTCATCTTTCCACAATTTTCACAATTATGTTTTTTTTATTTTATTATCTATATGTATTTTATCCCATTTTCCACTATAGATAAACACAATTATCAATTTTTCATCAGTAGTTCCATTTGTCAACTATGAATCACTCATTTCCATCTCAACATTTTGGGAATATTAGGAGACTTATTCAGATATTTCTAAATATATAATTTTTAAATCTCTTTATATGCACAAATTTATCACAGAAAATATTTTTTCAATTTTGCATTAAATGTTAATGAATAAAAAAGAGGATTATCATGAAAGCCTTGTAAATTTCACCATTTAAAATTTGATTAATATGTCTTCCTTTTTAAATTGATTAAGGAAAATTATGATTAAATTAAAATGTAGAGTGAAAGGTAAATATGTTTTCATAATTAACAGCTAGAATTCATCCAACTCCATAGATTATATGAAATAAATGTGATTTTTTAAATCAGTGTCCACTATATATTATAATCTCCCTCTACGTGGAAAATAACAGACACCGCCATTTATTTCTCAAAGAATTAATGGAAATAGAAAATATTATTTATTCTCATAATTAAATTTATTGAGATTATGGGATAAAATTTCCACATCATATTGGAGGTTATTGATGTAAAAAATTAATCATCTATTAATTTCTCAATTGAAGGGTGTTCCATAGGACTCATGTTAATAATGATATCGTGAGTAACTTGTGATATAATATCCATGGGGTTCTAGACGACAAAACATGTCATGTTACTCGTTTGATTAGAGAATTCATAACATTTACAACTCCATATATCATAAAAAATATACCATAAAAACAAATACTAGTTTTGAAGTAAATAACAATTATTTAGAGGAAGACATTTGTTAACTCATGTTTAAAAGGTTAACCTCAATAATTAATGATGTAACTCATACATTATGTATAAATCAAAACATATTAATCGATAAGTGTAAATATATATTATCTATAGTAATTTCCCTATTATGATCTATGACTAAATTATTTTCCATAATATGGTGTTCAAATCAGATTGTATTGTTTACAAAGAGGATGCGAATTAACAAAATTATATATATTGCGATTTTATAGAAATATTTAATGTTATTAATCATTCTCATTAATAAATCTAGGGTTAATTTAGTACCTATCACACACACATCAATGTAATTACCCCTAGGTAAAACTATGCAAGAGCCTATATCAACTTGCTAGTATCATTACATGGATTTATTTCATAGGAAAACGACACAACCTATAATTTATAAATATATCATGTTCGTATACACTTCTTAGGTTTATATCTAGGGTTTTAACAGATGTTGTCTGTTAATAATTTCAATAAATATTTATAATTTTCTTTGATACCAACTATCATTGCTCGATCATTAAACACATATTATTTCAGGATTTTAACATATTATTCAATCAAATACAAGCCAAGGGGAAAGTGGTTTTCGATATTTTGAGGATTAGAAACATAAATAAATCATATTAAATTTAAAAATAATATTTAACAAAAACTCAAAAAATTCATCTTAAACCCCATTTTTATTTTCAAATGGCATAGGATTGACTGGAAAAAATACTTATGCAAATTAAAGATCTAGAAAGCACAATAATTTAATAAATATATAAAATAATGAGTGTGAAAAGGCATAACATAATCACTTAAATATGATGCCCATATAAATTTATAAAAGTAATAAATAAATTATTTCATAAGTTCATTGAATCAGATACAAGGGGACACATTATAAAAAACAGATATCCTAAAAATACGTCAAGGGGAACTCCCAATACCATCATCCTATTGTTAAAAAAATCACATATTGGATTTCCTTCAATCCCAAATCCCTTGCATAACACCATATGAGATATAAAAAATTACCCAATGCATTAATGGAATATATAATTCCAATCCAAACCATCACATTGATGAAAATCATATATATTCACAAAACGTGATGAAAATAAAATATACATAAATCATAAGCATGATAAAATGCATGAGAAGGAATTGAGTTTCCAAATTCTAATTCAAGACCTAAACTCATGGTAAAAAAATTATTACCAAAATTGGAAAGAAATAAATTATATAATTATTTAATAATTCAATGGAAGATGTAGGTTATGAACATTATATTACATTATAGAAAATTCATGTAAAAAATCTAAATATTAAGGAATAAAATGAACCACTAGGGTGATGAATTTACATCTAAATAAAGGCCCCTCTAGAATAATTAAAGGTCTTTTTGCATTAACGCAATAATTAAAAAAAGAATTAAATATAAGATAATTTTTATTATTATAGTCTATTAATATTTTCAAAACATCTGATGGGTGTTACGCTGACATGAGATAATAAATAAAGAACTTCCCTTTAATTGGGTTTACATAAAATTTTTAATTCCAAATGGAACTAAAAACATTAATAACCCCACACAATGAAAAATAGATTAAGTATAACTAATAAATCATGAAGGATCCACATATGACCCCTTACCTCATGTATAATTGTTATATTAACCTGGTATTAAAATATTGAAAAACCAAATTTAGTGTATTAAATATAAACATAATAATCTTATTCAACTATATATCATATTTAATGGTCAATTAACCTCCATATTTTATTTATTTATAATATTTGTTTTCCAATGATTGTTACTTGTGGGTTTTCAGGGAATTTTTTGAAAAAAATAAGTATGTCATCCATGGTTCGAATAACTGTAAAATAGTTTAATAATACCTAGAATATTAAAATTATTATATAAATATGTTATATATATTAATTTTTTTAAATCCACCATACTATTTAGTGATAACAAATGAAATTCATTTCTAATGGAGGCAGTAGTCAGCACTTACGCTTGATTAATGTTTCTATATATCAAATAATAGGAGTAATTTTGGATAATTGATTATTATGAAACCTCAAAATAATATATATATATATATACATTATACCATAATTTTTTTATCTATTACCTCCTTTTGACCATATATTAATGATGTTGATATAAAATAGATGGTGTCTCTTTGTTAAGGCGATACCCTAAACAATCCACCAATAATGCATCTGTTTTTCATAGAATATGAAGTGGATGAAATAACTGTTATACAATAAATATAAAAACATTTAATTATAAATATGATACTTGTTTAATTATATTTTTATGAATATTGTATATTTTAATAGAAATACTAATGAGGAAAACTTGTAAATAAGGGAATATTTATGTTAGAGACATGGTCTTCTCTTAGATATGACATTGGAAGTGGTGTACATAAGATAACTTCTATAAATCGAGATATTAACAATTATTTGAGTAATTAGTATATATATAGTTGGGAAAAATAATTAATTGAATTTCGATTGGTAATTTTATCCATATATGGGAATAATACACCCCTTTTACGAGTAAAGAAAATTAAATGTTTAGTAATATCTATTATTCTACTATGATATAAATGTACTATTACTCCATAAATAAGCTCAAAATTTCAAAATAATTAATTGGGGGGGGGTGTTTTTGAATAATATAACCATGACTTTCATTACAATTTTTAAACATGTTTATCATCTTTTACTATATCTTTTGAAATTTTATCATTTTGATTTTATCTTTAGTTACTAAATTTTTACTATTAAATTTATAAATTATTTATATATATGTAATCCATATTTCCAAATAAATATACAATGAAACAAAATTTAATATACAATTTTTTTTAAATAATTTTTTAAATAAGAGTAAATAATATTTCAAATTAAAATAATATATATATATATCCAGTTTTTATAGAATCAATAGTTTTAACTATTATGTGTTCTTAAATATTTTTTTATTATTATAAATTAAATGTGTTGTATAAAATTATATGTATGTTTAAATATAATATTATTTTTATCATTTAAATCAAATGAATTAAATTTATTATAAACACGTTGAAATAGTTTTTAGCGAGAAATATAACTTCGATTTCTAAATTGTAAAATGGGTGTTTTAAAAATATATCATAGTATTTATTAAATTTTTAAATTTACATAATTAATATATATTATTGATATCAATTTTTTTTATAACGTTATATTATATTGGAAATTATTTTTTAAATATCAAAATTTTCAATATTTGCATAAAACGATACAATTTTAAACAATCCTGATAATTCCATTTAAGATAATATTGAAATGAAAATATAAAAAATAATGTTAGTTCATGAAAATTAAAATCAAATTTTTTTTAAATATAGGAATTCATAATTGGGTTTATAAAATATTTTACCATTGTGTTAATAGTTAGAAATGTTTCCTTGTATAATTTAAATTTATTAATGTTTCATGGTTTATGATTTCATTCAGTATTAAATATAACATAATATACTACACACAATATATATTCTGGGAAAATATTCACTAATATCTTAGGTCATTATAATTTTTCCTATTATTACACTTTCCCCATACAACACATGTTTCATCTTCAAAAACTCCCAACCTGGTTGTTTTAGGTAGTATCCATTTCCCACATGATAGACACATAGTTCAAAAGTCCCTCCAAATTTCTAAATTATAGGGTTCTATGGTGGGGTACAACACTTCGTACCCAATAAAACATGTGGGATCCCCAAAAAACATATGACACAAAATATTAAATGATCGAAGAACAATATAATTTAGAGTTATGTCGGAAAACCTATATTTTCGATCTGATCTCTAGCTATCCATTTAAACAAATCACTAAAATAAAAAAATTCAATTTCCCCTAAAATTTATAACATGATGGGACATTGGGGTTTTAATCACCCCAGTGTAGCACCTTTCAGACACGGTAATACCCAATTCTGAATAAATATATGTCTCCCCCTTTTAAATTCATCATATCTTGACAAAATAAACATATTATGTCATAAAATACTGAATGCTATTCCACTGTGAAACTCTATCATCTATTCAAGAACACATTTTCTACCATAAAAAAGTATTTTCTTTATACGACGACCATCACAAATTTTTTTTCAAATGATTCTCATTATATAGATTCTATATCACTTCATACATTCTCATGAAATATTTTTTCACACCTCTTCATGTAAATTTTTACTCAACTAAACTCATCTTCTTCCACTAACATATCACTGCCTCACCCAAACCAATCAAGATTCCCTAAATTTCTAAGGAACAGTTGAACCTTCTAATCACCAAAAATATATTCCAAAACTAATCCCTAATGTGAATAAATGGTTAGATTCATATCCAACCAATCTATTTGTCACGTTTAATCTTTGATCATCGATAGTTCACTAATTCAACTTACCATCAGATCAAGCTACTACCACCTATAATCTTATAGAATCCCATAGACATTATATTATACCTCACGAGAAAAAAAAAATTGGACTTTCTACAAACTATAATCATGTGACAATATTTACTAGGAAGTATATCTTTTATTTGAAAACTAGTAGTTTGTCCTGTCAATCCTCCTGGTCCCAAATATCTCAATTTTCTCCCATGATCTATTTGTGTCAATGGATTTGTTCAATCCAATACTTGAGATAATGGGTGTACGATGAAAAAGGATTCATAAGTAACCATCCACTAACAAATTTTACTATAACCACAAATATTCCAATAGATGGGTAATATATTTACAATTGATAAGATGCTTAACATAATAGGAGTATCCTTAATTTCCACACATTGAATCCAATCAAAAAATATTTAACTCATATTCCCTATACATGTCTGATTATAATGATTGGTTGGGATCAACCCACTTATACTCAATAATCTAGATGAAACATTGATCAATCAAACACCATGACGGTTATCAACCACACACGTTGATCTAAAAACAATGATGCATATATTAGAAATTTACCCAAATTATATAGAATTTTCACAATAATAATCTAAAAAAATGATTTTTTAATCAAAATATTATACAAAATATAATAATTACCTTCCTAAAATAGTCAAAATTATTTCCAAGCAATGAAATCATCAAAACACATATCAGTTTTTCAAATCTGTTAAGTGACCTCATATCCAACCATTCAATCTCCACACCACTATTAATCTCATGAGATTTTGACATTATAACCTCTCTCAAATATATATATTTCATGTAACTAAACATATGATACATACCATATTCCAAATTTATCATCATATAAAACTAAAAAAAATTTCTACATTGGTACTATTTATTTTCCCAGAATCTAACCAATGTACCTCCACTTCCACAAATGAGACATGGAATTCCCCAAAACATCAAGACCGATAATCCTTTAATGTAATGGATTTTTTATACCTTGTAAATAAATTAAATAAATTAATTAATATTTTTGGATATATTCATTGAGTTTTCATGGGTAACTAATGCCCAAAGATCCTCACTATTGATAAAATAATAATATAAGATATATTTTATCATGTGCACACAAGTTTCTTAATTTATTAGAATATCTACTAAATTGGGTCATATATTGGAAATATGAGAGTGTAGTTGGATCTAGAACATGAATTTTATCATATTCATGAATGAATCGTTATCTCCTACAGTAGTTTTGGAAATTTTTAGTTTCATGCACAAATAAAAAAATAATTTTTTTTATTTTTCTATTTAATTCTCGAGACATAAACTTATCTATAAATTCAAAATATTCCAAATCCCTAGTGTTAGCCACAGAAACCAATGGATCAATATAGGGACTTTGGAGGAGGATTATTGGATGATTAATGATGGCTCATGGATATGATTTTGCAGTGCCAATCATATCCAATGTATATCACCAATGGCTACAACATGGAACAATTGTTTGTCATTGATTTATCCAAACCCAATTTATGAAATTTCCATTGGGTGGATTTACCGATTTTTTCCAATGAAAAAATTAGAATTATTTCCTAAAGTATAAAATTAAAGTATTCATCATATATTACAAGTATTTATTTATCATCCTATAAATATGAAGTTGTTATTGAATTGATATTCGCTTCTTCATTCCTCATTATAATGGAAATTAATCAATGAATGCTCGAACAACGGATATGAACTGTTCCCCATATTATGTTTTATAATATTATTCACCTATTATTTTTATGTGAATCACTAGAATTTTTTCTGTCTAGCATTTCAATCAATACCCATTGGATGATATTTGTTCAATCGTTCGTTGGTGCAATGTGTCAACACCATGGTAAGGGTAGAGGATCGGCAATGTACTCTAAGTATGATGAAGTTGGTGGAAAATATGAGGATCACTGACATTGAATCAGTGTTTTCTAATATTTTTTTTTGAATTATGTGATGGCATAGAGAAATTAGACTCAATTCGCAAGAGGATTGTATGACTAAAATCTAGCGACTAGAAATGGAATCGTTCAGTCAGCTCAAATCCCTAAATCAGGGGTGAGACTTTTGGTAGAATCCAAAGCTTCAATGGAGTGAGAAATAATTTGAAGAACTTGTATCTTCTAGAGAATTCCCAAATACATGGTCTGAAGACATAAAAAAAATTAGATAGAAACCCTATATATGGTGTCAAGGGTTTGAGTATGAAATAAAATATCACACACATTGCGGTGTCCACCACATATTGTGTGACCCAGGAATGGAATCTCAGTTTGTACCCCTAGGGTACATGAGCATAGAAATGACCAGGAACATGTGAACTACCATAGTAAATGGGCATGAAGCAATACTCAGATATGATTAGGATAATTGGAATGATCAGAGTACATGAGCATTGCTCGGTACTCTAAAATGATTGATACATAAACAAGGGAAAAGTACATGGGCTTGAGTTAAAATACATAGGCATGATCCAATGTAAAAATTAAGACACTAATTAGGTTATATAGGTATTACTCTCTATATACACATTGTTTAAATTATCTAGTCATGTTTGAGTCCATTGTTCAATTCATTATAGAATATTTTACATAGGGAATGTTTCCGCAGCCCATCTCCCTTGAGGGTAGAGTGGGGGATCACGTATTAGGAATAGGATGTGATCTATTATGTGGGATAAATATTGTATATATTTTTAGAAATCCTTTATGAAGTTCATTTTTTTCATCTTCTATCGTAACATATTCCCTATGTTGGGTTTTAGGAATCAACAATACCAACATACTAAGGTGTTGATCCATTCCTTAGTGGGGTAATCATGTTAGGGTTTTCGAAGTCCCCCATTACCTTGGTTGTTACCTCATATATATGTGTTGATACCTATTTTGTTCCAATGAATACTACCTCATGGTGAATCCAGATGATCATGACCTCTCAGATGAGTATTGTCAGCATTATTCGGCATGTAGACTGTGTTATATCAGATGATCATATCCATAAAAATCATGTTAAAAACTATGAATGGTTTTTTTATTATTACCATTGAGGATGACATCCTAACATGGGTATACCTTTTTGTTTTTATTTTATGTCTTTTATTATTATTGGCTTTCCATGTGATGATGTAGTAAATGTTGTCTTGATTAATTTTGTTTAAGGATTTGTTGGTTCCCTAATGAGTATTGTTATACACAAGAATTCATTGGTTCTTCCCCCAAATGTAAAGCCTTATACATATTATATATTATTTTATAGGGTACTTGGTGGACTAGGATATGATGGATCATTGTTTTAATTGATTTTCCATGGATTGTATTAGGTTTTTATTTTGAATGCCGCACCGTCCTTCTAGTAGGATGGAATTATTTTACAGATTGGTGGACTTGTATTTGGACCCTTATTATTTCATGTACATTTTTATACTCTGAATATATGATATATTTGATTTCATGCATTGGTATATGATGTATTTTTAACTATTATAAGTCTAGAGGTATTTGGATAGGTTTGAATATGTTTAGTTACCTTAGGATAAGACCATCCAGTAGTTTGGTAACCCTACTCAGTTCATGTTTCCATCCCCTATTCTGTTAATGATGGGATTGTGGTGTAATACTCAGCTTGTCACTATCTTGGAATTTCCCACTGATTCGGGTCATGATAGTGTGTAATTATATGGTTGTTCGTCTTAGAAAAACTGTTTTGGGATTTTATAGCAGTGTGATTGGTTTGAGAAATATGTAAATATTGTTAAAGAGTTTCAACATCGGCTCTTAGGTCAAGGAATATTGTTTTGGGGTGGGGTCAATTTTATCCATTCTACAGGACATCCATAACATGATTGTTTACTCAGTATATATTTGGAGTAGTTATTGAGAAAGTATTGGTACTTGTATAATTTAATAATTGGTGTGGTTTTCATTTCTTTCAATAGTTAGCATCCATGAAATCACTAATTGAAATTGCTATATCTTGATTATTTTCAATAACTTTTCTTGATGTAAAATAGCATGGTTTCCTTAGTAGAGTAGAAAGTGTTACATCATGGGTGATCATGGACCATTAAGGGTTCCAATGATGGGGAGGATTTCCATCTAGATGGACAATGGGTGGTGCTTCTTCACATTAGTCATAAAATATATCCACCTTATATGGTTTGTGTGGATTCATTATTCCATACTAGATGATTAATATCTCTAATGTTTCTGTGTGATGACGTCGAATGGTTGATCAGGTTTCATAAGATTCCGAGGAACAGATTGCTTGGGGTTTATGGTGAGTGGGTCCCACTGAAAGTTGGTGTGTGGTGCGGTTCATAGAATAGAATCATATAGAATTTATGAGGGTCTTAGGTACAGTCATGTATGCTTATGTAAGGGATTATTAATCTTGTGATAGACATTGACATCTCACGAGCGATTTTGCTTCCAATCATGTTATAGCGTAAGAGGCAGTTGATGGACTACCTAGTACATGATGTATTTGGAGGGAGTTACAAAGGGTATCATAAAATGTGTTGGAGTTGGGAGATTTTCATGAGGTAGTTAGTTCTTTGATCTATTCTCACCACCTCCACCCTCAGACCATCCATTCTAGGCTCAGATAGCTAGTTCTTAGGGAATTGGGTAACATCAATTGTAATGTCTTCTAACACAAAGTATTTAGAATTGATTTTAGGTATTATAATTGTCATTTCTAGTTTATTTATAGTATTTCTATACATGGGTGTGAGACAAAAGTTTTATTTTTACTTTCATAGTTTGAGACCATGAGATTCTTATCAAGCCGTTGTCCCGACATATGCGTTTAGAGACTCCAACTATAAGATATTTAGAAATCACACACTTCTTATGATAATTTTAACTATGTATTAGACTATATTTATTCCTTTATTATATATTTCTAATTGCGTTTAGGCTTTATGATGAGATATCCATAATGGACTATCTATATACTATTCATGTATAGATTTTTTGCTTCATGTGGAGGATGTTATGTGTCTGATTTGATGGAGGGAGGTCATCATTTGTCAGTGAGAGGGAAACATAAGTATAGTAGGAATGGATTTTACACTATAGGATATATTCAATTGCTCACTATTAATATAGTATTACCCTTGTAGTGATGGATTTTATGAGATATCATTCTCTTATAGTGGTGGTGGAGTATGAGTACATCTTCTCCATGGAATTATCAGGCATACCTCATCACTAATAGATTAGTATTTTCATATAATTTCATCAATTGAATTCCCTAATATATATGACATTATATTTGATGCCTCTTACAGATAACCATGAGATAAAGTCAAAATTGAAGGAGTTATATGAGACTGAATTTAACCAATGTTTCCCTTAGGTAGCTCATGTTATATTTTATAAGAAGGGGTATGGGATTATGAGATTGGGTACGGATTAACATCACCTAAATTAGGTAAAATACAAGATTATTTTTCCATTATAGAGAATCGAGGACCTTTTAAATCAGTTAAAATGGTCTAGATGTTTCTCGAAGATTGACATCATCTCATGCTTTCATCATCTCTGAGTTGAGGATGAGGATATACTGAAGACTATATTTTTATGTAGCTATAGTAATTACTCATACTTTTTTATACGACTTAGTGTGATAAACACCCAATAAGTGTTCATGGTAATCATAGATTATATCATTAATCCATTCATAGAATGGTTTATGGTAGTCTAATCGATGATATCTTGGTGTACTCTATGATTGAGGAGTAGCACGTGAGACATATGTGGATTGTTTTATATTCAATATGAGAGAACCATATTTTAAAGAATATATCATAGATAGAGTTATAGATTTTATTGATCCAAACTCTAGTACAAGGAATATTATAAAACGGTGTAACATCCGAATCGAGGAAGGGTTCGGAGATGCTAATAAATGTGTCACCCCATAACATCTCTAATGTACATAGTTTCTTAGGGTTGGTAGGCTACTATTCAGTATTCATAAAAAATTTCTATATTATTTATTCACCCATTACATCTTTTACTTAAGAGGGGTATCTTTTAATATGGAACAACAGAGGCCAATAGGCTTTTTGGAGATGAGGAAGATGTTGTTGAGCACCCTATTCTTGATACTACTAGATGACAATGATGAGTATAAGTTGTTCCATGATACATTTGAAAATGTGAATGAATTTGTTTCGATTAAGAGATTTTTTGTGATCTAATTTGTGACTCAATAGTCTATTCCATGTGAGAATAGAAATGTTACCCATGATCTAGGGCTAGAAGTAGTGGTATTAGCATTGATGATTTGAAACACAATTTTATGGTCGATTGGTTTATCATATATGCCAACCATATAATTCTCATGTATATATTTTCCTTGATGAAAATAAATTTTATATAGATATTTTTTATATATTTACTCAAGGATTATAACTTCTAAATATTCTATACACCCAAGACGGGGAATGTGGTTGCATATTATCTCATCAAGAAATCATGTCTCCAGTTATTGAGTTGGGCATCCGAGTAGTTGGACTCATTTCAATTTTCCATAATTGATGTTGAGGTTGAGTCTAAACATCATTAAATGATTTTCACCCCTCTATTTTATTAGTTAATTTTATGGTATTGGTATATTTATTTGGAAAATGGTATCTTATGAATTTAGATACCCACTAGTTATTATACTAATTAATTTTCTATAGGTGGTATGCATTTCATCTTTTTTATGAGGATGGACCATGGTACCTAAAACAATGAAAGAGGATATTTTGAGTGAGTTTAATAAATCCCACATGGTAGTTGAAATATATGAGTAAATGATTTATCGAGACATTTAACAACATTTATAGTGGCCATGAATAAAGAAATGTTTATAATGGTTTATACAACGATGCCTCACTTGTCAGTAGGTGAAGGTTGAGCACCACGTTCCAGTGGGTTTTTATCATTCCCTATATATGATGGAGTAGATGAGGGATATTATCTAAATTTACATATTTATGGGACTCCCATTAAAATCTAGATGACATGTCAACTTCTAGGTGATCATTGAGTGACTCACTATGTCACCCCACATCCATGGTTTTCAAAAGAAGTGTTTTTTTGGATATCGTGGTATAAAATTATGTATAGACGATAGTGCATCATTTTTTATTTCACACAATGAACATTTTATATTATGATTCTCTCTTCATATCATGACTATATAATAGATTATAGGAGGATTTTAGGACTTTTTTTTCATTTTATAATGGAATTACACCCCCATACTGACTATTAGTCTACGGGAACCATTAAGGTTTTGGATTAAATTATTTGAAATTTCATGGTTGTATTTGGAATTATATTGGGGTTCATCGAGCCTAGGTTAATTGTTCATTCATCCTAAACTATGAGACCACAATTGATATTTCACTACTTGAGTCATTGTACAAGAGATCATTCATTTATCCACTATGTTGGATTGATCCAGAAGAGTCAATGCTCAGGATCCCGGAGATTGTGTGAGTGACAACAAGGAAGGTGTAGATCATCCTTGAATAGATGAAGAATAAATATATCAATCATAAGTCTTATTATAGCTTATGAAGGAGGAATTTGGCATTCAAATATGAGGAACATGTGTTCTTGAAGGCATAAACTATGTGAGTACTGCATAGATTCGGATTGGGAGGTTTGTTATCTTTGAGTTTCATGGAAAATTATAACATAATATGTAGGGTTTGTGATGTGGAGTACCAATTTTCTATTAATAAACATTAGGACTAAGTACATGATGTATTTAATATTTTTTAGTTGAGTATGTATGTGCAAGAACCATCACATGTTATCAATTGGGGAGATCTAGACATAGATGATGTAGATACCTTTAAGGATAACCTAAAAGTGCCTAAGAATTAGTAGTAGAATACCCTTCTTGGAAGAGTGATTCCATTTGTGTGTGTTGGGTGGTAGCATGTGAATTTTGTTAGAGCACATAGTATTGGGAGAACCAAATCTCATCTTAGTACCCTCAACTATTTGACTAGGTTCTTACTTTTTGCAATGAAAATCCGTACATTGGGGATAATTTAATGAATCAATTTTTTCTTTTAAATGCTTTAGAATATCATCAAGATTATTTTCTAATCTATGAACACAGTTAGAATGTTATTCTTAAGAATATGGAGGATCAATATTAATATAATAAAACCAATAAATATATGATATCACACACACATTTTATTTCTGAAATAATTGAATAACACCCATATAATGACTCGTATATGAAATATGAGACCTCCATTGGATCTATAATGTGTGTATTACCCTAGACATGAAATGAATTTTTTTTGGCACCATGCATTTTTTAAAGCGCAGTCTTGAGTGAAATAATAATAATAATAATATATATATATATTTATTTATTTATTTTACACGGCATAAAATCCTCTATATACACATAATTATTCCAAATACCAAGTGTTATCTGCACAACCATAGTGGTCAGGAGTGATTCGTTGGAGGATCATTTGAATTTGAATTTGGTGTCCCCATTGAAGCTTGCGGATATCACCATGGATAGGGATGTATAATTGTTCTTCATTAGTGATTGATCCAAACCCATGGTAGGGAATTTTTGTATTGTCTAATGTTCTGATTTTGGTTTCACACAAATCGAACATGAAATAATACCCATGAAAATTAATTCACAGATCAATAATTGATTGTGGTTATTTCTTTGTCTTCCTAGAAATAATAATTTTTTATTCAATATATATTTCTTCTTCATTATTTATTCTAAGGATAATAAATTGAGGCCCACCCAAACAATAGTGGATCCTTATTCATTTTTTATTCTTATTCCCCATTGTTCATAAGTTCATCACATGATTTTTGTTTGTTCTGTGTTTCGAGAAATACTCATTGGACAATCATTGCCCATATTTTCATTAGCACAACTAATAGTCATTGTTGGTTAAAGATCACAATTATAAAATTGGTAGAGGTTTTATGAATATTTGGTATGATCAATGATGGGTTGAGATTATAATTTATTTCAATTTCATTTTTTAGTGTGTGGAGATGTCATGGATCCATGTGAGGAAATTCTTGAACAGATATCATGGTCAGAATCCTTCCATTGGTGACAGAAGGGTTTGGTCAACTAAGATCATAATATCATGAGGGGGATTTTTGGATGAATATTAGGAAGAAGTATTGTGAGAATACACACGAGAAACTACAATTTTTTGAAAATTCATGATTACTATGCATGTAATTCAAGGATCTCAGATAGTTTAGACAAATAATATAGTGAAAATAGTTTACACAAGATATAAAATATAACATATCATGTGGTACCCAACACATGTCATGTGACCCATGGATGGATTAGCATTTTCTACCCATGGGGTACACAAGATTAGACACATATTGGCCCATGGGCATGTAAATATTACACAAGAATAGACTGATAGTTTGAAACAAATTCAAACAAGGAAAAAACAATATTACCTTGGTGTGGAATCATACTCAAACATGTCTTGGTACATGGGTATGTCCAATGTACTGCAGTGCATCCTGAAATACATAGGCATGGGATAGAGTAATACATATATCTTTGGATAGGTAATACATGTTGTCTACTCTATGTACACACCATATACATTCAGAATACATGTTGGAGGTCATTATTCTATTTTAATGTTGACTTGTTTCCATAGGTTGTGTTCCCTCAGTCAATCCCCCACAAGGGTAATGTGAGGAATCATATCCTAATCATAGGATGTGTTCTTGTCTATGGGATTAGTCTCAAATGTTGTTTTATTAATCCCTTGTGAGGAACAAAATTTTATACCTTATCATTTCTTATTCTATTGGAGGACTTGTAATAATTATAAATAATAACATACCACATTTGTATCCCTTGCATAGTAAATTAAACCATTTAGGGTTTTTAGTTTCCCACGTGTCCTTGGGTGTGATCCCTTTTATTTTTATTGATCTCATAAATGTTATAAAATATATTAACTCATGGAGAGTCTCCTCTAGCACAACATCTCATATTTTCATAATGATTTTAAATAAGATAATGGGGAGATTGCTCTTAGTTGATCATATTCATGAAACCTCGAACAAGAATCCTAGGTTGTGTTTGTGGTTATTTCATATAATAAAGAGTGTTTTTATTAATCATATTTGAGTGTTATTATTTTATATCTCACATTGTATGTGACATAAATTTTTTATGATTATATGACCAATTTCATTATGATTTTTGTTTGGTGATTTCTAAATTTCCACCTGGGTATAGTTATTGTAAACCATGTATGGGATCTGTATGAACAAGTGATATCTCAAGTGGAAAAAAAGTTAATTTTACAACGTCTGTGGTGGACCAGGAGTATATGTTTAATAGTTGATCTAAATAGACTGTAGATTGTATCAGTTTTTTAATTTTACAAAATTACCATCCTTCTAACAGGTTGGAAATCTTTTATAGTTTTGGTTGTCTTGTATTTACCGAATAATGATTTCCAATAAAAATATTTCCACATATTTTAAGATATAAGACCATTCATTATTTGGTATTAGTTTTATATTTATCTTTCATCGTTGTATGGATATTTAAATAACTGTTTTTTTAAGGAGCCTTAGGCTAAGGCCTCACATGTTTGGGGTATGTCTACCTAGAACATTGGAATAATGTTTGGCCTATAAGATGATGGATTAGGTTTTCACATGCAGTTTATCATTGATAATGTGGAACCTAGTGAGTGGGGTCATAAAAATGTAAAAAATTCAAAAATTAGGTTTTCTCCCCTGCAATAAATCATTGTCTAACAAGGTATTGATTTATCTATTTAAAATTTTCAATCAAATCCTATAACAATCAAAAAATTAATTTCATAATAGAAAAGAAACCTCAGAATCAAATGGGTTTTTTTCAAAATCGTATGTCTCCAAATCCCAATCTCGAAAGATTCATTTCTAAAAACTCATATCTCTTCAAAATTTCATTTAAAAATTTTATTTCACCAATTATATTAATATAATTTTCTCAAATAAAATTCAACCCATTTTTAGATCAAATGTTCCACGATCCTTTTCAATATATCCAATTCTTTATACATTATACAAACCCCTTAGTACCAATACATTATAATTCATTTAAAATTGAGTTTTCCTCAAATACCAAGAAACCCCAAAATAATATCTATATAGAATCTACAAAATCAAACTCAAAACTGGTCATATAATCCGCTAGTGTCTTTATTAATTGAATAACCACTTATAATATATTTTGAAAAAATTAGTAGAAGTTTCATCAACTAAAAATGGGTGTTGATGATTTGAAATTTCCAAAACTCCACTTATAATCATTTGTATCATTCCAAAACAATTATGAAATCATGATACATAACCAAATAATAGATTCTAGTCAATCCCCAAGACACCTCCCAATCCTCACACATCTTAATTTTGGATTCATAGTCCAAACCAACACTATAATCACCCTGCAGTTTCTTGTCATTAAAATTGAAATCCCCAAGAAAAATATGATACAATTTATGTTATGTAATATTAGCATGTTCTCAACCTACTTTTAAATTATGGAAATCCAATCATCAATAATGTCTATTATTATCCCATCCCAAAATATGTTTTTCTACATCTCTATAATGCTCTATCTCGGAACTGTCAAACGACACCTGTGATTTTTCACTATGAAGCCTCGAGTACACATCACTAAACACCAGAGGCAATGGACTAGCAACAACCACCTACGATAGTCATACGGATACTATGTACTCTGATATAAATACCATGGGTCGTGCCTATATATACTATGATCCCATGGTCCCTTATTGTATTAAATAAATTTAAGAAAAATATCTACATGATGAAATAATAAAAAATATATTAACATCAATTGATAAACATGTAAAACTTGTATTATATAAACATTTTCCACATATTCCATTAAAAGTGATGAAAATTAATTAATATTAATTTACCCAATGGACTTACTCACATAGTAACAGTTTGAAATCCACGACCACTATAATTTTTAAAACATGTTTTATGTGTCTAGATCAATGAAGTACCTATGACATTGGATAAAACATGATGTAATACTGGTGTAAGTTGAATCACATGACCTGTGCAAGGGTAGGATGTGAGGCAAACAACCTAGTTGAATTCACTAAATACTTAACAAGACTATGTGTAGTTTTTCTTATGTTTATGTGCACACAATACATATATAAGAATTAAATTCATGAATTTTCACCAACCCACCTAGAAACATACCTATAATACACAATAATAATACATTTCATCCCTTTGGGTGCCAATCAGACTACCTTGAACCATGTCCATACCTACTTCAACTATAGTGAGAGTGTCTCCAAATAATCTCTCTTACCATCTCTTATGTATATTGATCACATAGTGGGTAGTACGACACACCAAAATCATCTCAAATATATGTCTCTAAATATTCAGTGTGTCCCCACACATGGTATCAGAGTATACATATAATTTTCTAGAATTTTTGTCCCTACTATATCATTTGAAATGTGCATATTCATAGGGGGAAGTGCATACCTCCCACATTATCTCATAACACACCAATCTCCTAGGGGGGGGGGGGGGGGGTTCATCCCTCCCATTAATCCAATGTGTCCCATCAAAATGGTTGTTCATCCCACCTATCAATATCATATTGATTGAAACAATGGCTAAATTAATATAAAAAATCCATGGGATCCAATATTTCTATACACATATGGATTGGTTGTTCATCCCATCTTAACCATTTCATATAACGAGATTTAATGGGGTATACCATCTATCTAAACTAGTATATAATAATTGGGGTCAGCCTCTCAATTACCCAACACATAACTACCTCAAACATAACATGATCATAGACTCAATTTATCTTCAATGGTTACACACATAATCAACAAAACACATATACATCAAGAACCATCTCTAGGGTCAATATAATATCATGGAACTATCTAAGGGAACCATTTGTTAAACTATATCACACAAACCCAACATAGGATCTTTGATCACGAATCTTTCTATTGAAAGATCCCATAATTCTAGTCATAATTTCCCCAAACATTCATTAATATACTATATATATATATATATATATCTACACTATAAGGGATTTGTCACGTCCACCCATTACTACCTACAAGTTTGATAATAAAAGAAATCATGCATCATCTAACAAGACTAAACATTCATTAACATGAAACAATTGTAACACCATAAAATCATTGAAACTGATACATACTACTTCATTCAAGTCATAGAAAATTGTGATTTTCCTTTACATGTTCATGTATACCATAAAAATTCAAAACATCTATCCTGGAATTCATATTGAAACCAAGACAAACAAACCTTTGAAAAAATTTCAGAATAAATCACCTCTCACCTTACTCACACAAAAACCTTCAACTAAAAAGCATTCAAACATCTATATAAAACATGTTATCCATTTTATATAACCTCCTTAAAACCCATGTCCAACGTACTAATTTTAAAATTAAAATAAACATGGACCAAACCCATTTTAAAAAAATATAAAAAATAACCACATTTTTCATTTGATTTAAAATTCATAGCTCCAATAAATCTATAAAGACATCCATTGTGACCAATTAGAACAATTCACCACAGTCAACCACTTTTTTATGATATGAAACAGATGAGGACTACTAAACTAATGTGAATCCATTCTAATTCATAGTACTACAAAACATGTCATAAAATATGATGGAAGATAAAATAATTATGGAACACCAACATAAAATCACTATTAGAAGTAGATAAATCAGAATTCTATGTTCTCCAACTTTGTTCGAAGTCATTATCCATTAATTTATATCTGAACCTTACTTACTCGGATTTTCCTACCATCAAATAAAATGTAAATAATTTATCTCAGATCATGAAATCCTAGATTTAATTATAAATAATTTATAATTAAGAATTCACATAATTTAAAAAATATTGTAATTTATTAATCAATCAATAAAATTAAGAATAATTTATAAAATATGACTTGTGATATATTTCACCAAAAAATTGAACAATAATATGTGGTCCACCCTTAAATCACACCAAAAACTATTCAATGAATTTAATTTAATTAAAAAATATGTAATAAACTAATTTTACCCAAATAGATATAATGCCTAAAATGTAACATAGTAATCTTTTCTACCAAAATATCAACCATGACCATTCATATGTTTTTTGTCAAACTCTTAAATCATACCATCCCAAATCCCTAAAACATGACAGTTATTCAGTAATTTTTTTTTATTTCAATGAGACCCATATAAAAATACATAGGGAAATATACCTTCTTTGTAATGTAACAACACAATATGTGATTAGTTTCAATTCCATTACCCACACCATGTCAATGCCCCATCATAGTGGGATGATTCCACTATACTCTAGTGGAATCATCTCCAGAACCATAGTTGGTTGAATCTAAAATCAGAGATGATATTGGACAAACTCTACATGGATCATAATTTTGAGAGGAAAATGAAAACAGGGATGAGGTATGTTAAAATTTGATAATGGAAAGAAAATAAAATACTAAAAAACTCACACATGATTTGGCCAAAACAACATCCACCACATCATTCCCACTATGTTTTCCAATTGTTAGGTGGCCCATAATGAACCTGTTGTAATGAGGACCAAGGAAAAGGCCCCTCTACTAGTCTCTATTTCATACTAGTGTAGCACCGATTCCCCCCCACCCCCCAACACCCCATTCCATGATTGTTGTTGTTGTTTTGCCTATATATCCTCAAAATGATAACCTAAAATACACTATGATGTGATGGATTCTATTTCAAATACCCCAGGACACCATCATAGTCACCCCAAAATGATTAAAAATTGATTTCTTTTTGATTTTTTGATACTCACCCCGCCCAATACTCACCATGGATACTAAAACATCAAACCATTGAATTTTGGCCACACACATTTCCCACAGGACATATCCAAAACCAAATCACTTTCCAAAAACACGCCATAATGAGGTATCATGAGATGGTTGACTGTAAATAGTTCAAAACAAATTTGGGTCTTCCTAAAAAAACCCAAATGTATGCAAGTAATCAAACCATGAAGAAAATAATCATCTATAGATATATAAATGCATAAAAATTCAATCTGATCCCCAAATATCAAAATGGAACCTCTTGAAAATAAATAGATAAAACATATAGGTAATTTAATATCACTAAAAACTATTTTTTTATCCCATCTGTTTTTTAATCCAAATTTTTTTCTAGGTATTATATCATTCATTATCATTTCACCTCACATGGGTTTATAATTCTATCATATCTATGTTTTTTAGTAAATTTGACATCATATTTTCTTTCTGGTAGGGAATCATTATCCTTAATTCCTATGTTTCTCATATATTTATTATATTCGTTAATAACTATAATTATTTTTTATATTTATTTTCAACAAGAAATTAATTTATTTTTGAATATATGAATGGAATGTTATTTAATTTTTTATACACATTTCGTTTCTCTAACCATTTTCATTGATTTTCATTATAATGGAATCTTTATATGATTTCAATGAATTCCAAATACCATTTCATTCACTATAACACTCGATTTCTGAAAACATTATTTAAAATATTATTTACCTTTTATAAAAATGTTATCAATACGAGAAGGATATTTTTTTCATGATTTTTAAATCAGTTTTCTAATTTACTATTAATTTGATCATTTAAATCAATGTACATAACTAATTTGAACACCTAGCTAGGTATATTGCTTAATAATACCATCCAACTTGTTTATATAAATCTATTGTGATCATATCATATAGTATTCTTTATGATAAAACATTATATCTAATAAGTCGTTAAGCTATTATTTAATTATGAATCAAATAATGTCTATGTGAAACACATTTATTTGATTTTTTATAACATGATGGCTGTGTAGGATATATTCATCAAATGTAATGTGTAATTATTTATATCTTATGATATAAAAAATTTCAAATGGAAATTATTATTTTCATTTATGTCCACAGCTCTGTCTGTGTAATTTAATACATTTTCTAATTATTACAACTATGTTCATGGATGTGATTATTTTCGATATCTTCAAATCTGTGTCTATTTATATGATTCTGTTTAAATATCTTCAAAAAAAATTTCATGGAAATTACTTTTTTGAATAATATTAATAAATCCATGTATAGAAATAATTTCATATATCTTTATTCACAATGTTAAGGTTTACCTAGGATAGTGTTTATATCACTTCCCTTTGTTATATTCCATGGCTCCTCATTATTATCACATTTTTTCAAATTCATACTCTGTGGAATTTATTATTATACCATGGTGATCTTTTATGATCTTTTATATTCATCTATAAATCCTTATTGAAATTTCTTATGCTTCCATTTTCTTTTTAATTATATATTTCTACAAATTTCATTTTTTTAACACTCATATGGTATAACAATTCATTTCTTGTTAAAATGCATTTCCCTTAATGATTAATTGAGAATAATAATTTTTATTTTTATATATTCATCATCTAATTATATACAGAAATAGGTTTTCGATGATGTATTTTGAGGATAATATTATGTGATTTATTAAATAAATAACATAAGTTAATAAATTTATGTTGAAATTATTAAAATTAGTTAATCCTTTTTATAATGTAATTATATGCTTATTTTTGTGAAGTAAATGATAACTTATGGAAGATGATGAAAAATATATACATTTTATGATCGTGTCAGCAAAGTTATTATTAGAATGATTTTTAGTAATTTTTTTGGATTAATTATAACATTATAAGAAAATCCAACTTAATGAAACATATGATAATTTAAGAACAAAAATTGAAATGAATGTTTCATTGGATAAAACAACATAGGTTTTTTCTATGTACATATTTTAATTTACAATAATATTATTAATATATTATTATTTTAAAATCATACTAACCATTTCAATTTTTTTCATATGATTAATACTAGAAATAAATGTAGACATTCACAATAAATAAGCATTAGTAAAATTAAAAATTATTATTTGTGAATAGTTATTATCATTACATTAAATCAAACTGGTTTTCTATAAACATTGATACATGTCATAAATCATTAGATATTAATTTACCATAAAAAATAATTTTTGGTATGATTATTTAGTTTAATTTATATTTTTTTCATCAATCCTGGTTTTTAGGTAAATAGATCAAGAAGATATAGTTTATCACCCATTTGTAGAATTTGATGTGAAAGTGAGAATGTATTGTCTCCAATATGTAGAGTTCTTATTAATTATCATGATTGTTAAATCTCATTTAATGTCACCATTTTTACCTTTATCAAATATCAATGCAATTATTTCTATCGAACTCCCTTTTGAATAACAATTCCATAATATATAATGTGATTCCAAATAATGAGTAATTGAAGGCTCAAATGATTGGGAACATAATATTAAAGATATGAACAATTCCTAGTAATATATTGAAAAATTTCTAAATGAAATACCAGGTGATCTGCGAGAACATCTTGTTGATATTTAAATTAAACTCAAACCACATTTTGTGAAAATACTAAAGAGGAATTACAGAGTGATTATCATTGAATTGGAAAAATATAATAAGAATCTAATATAGAATTTGATAATATTTTTTTCTTGAAAAGATAAATGACTTGGGGTGTATTGGTTGTTTTTTTATGAAAAGTTGGTTTATGTGTGTTTGTATTAGTTTCCATAAACTATATATGATCAAGATCAAGAAAAATAACATTTACACCAAGTAAATGATTTGTTTGAAAAATTTAGAGGGTATTAATACTTATATAAGGTGTATTATTTATGTGGATACCATCAACTATGGGTATGGATAGAGGATATACCAAACATAACCATCCACATAAGATATGGAAACAATGAATATATAGTTGTTCAATAGTGACATTAAATGTCTCTTATTATCAAGGTTGATTTTTTTAAAATTGGTCTATAGATATTATGTTGATAAATAATTTGGAGTCTTTATAGAATATATTCTCATATATCCAAAATCTTGGAAGAGCATGAAAATTATTTGAGGATTTTTCATAATACCTTTCAAAAGGATATCTTTTATGGTAATTTTTTAACGGGTGAATATTTTTCATATAAGGAATCCTTAATGGGTCATATAATTGTATTAAAATTTATATATATGAATACTTTAAAAATAGATGTATTTGATGATTGAAATAGACCATATATAGTGATACATATAAAAAAATTTCATGTATTATCTAGATACTAATGATTTTTTGTTTCAAAAATATTCATGACTTTTAAATTTACTAACCTTGTTAATAATAATGGATGTGATGTTTACCTATATATGAGCTTTTGTATAACCTTTAAAGGATATTAAGAATAAGTTTTCCAATGAAAATGTACATGCATTATACAATAGTTGTTCTGCATTTTTGACATAAAATGACTCTTTAATTGAATTCATGAGGCATGCCAATATGAAATATTAAAAGGTGATAGAATATACCACACATCAATTAAATGTTAATGAGAAAAATTACTCAATTCATAATATATTGATACAAATTGTAATTTTTTAATAAAAAAATATGGGGGAATTATCTCGATGGTGGAAATTATGATATATATAATTACCATACAATCTTAAAGTATATATTCACATTCATGGAGTTAATATAACTCCAATAGAGATGGTTCGAGTTTCTCAAAGACTGTGATTTCTCAATAAATGACTATTGTCCAAAGAAAAATAATGTGGATGATGCTATTAAGGGATTGGAACATTTTACCTTTTTCATGATGTATATTGAAAGGCTAATAATATTTATTTTCATTAAAAGGTTTGATATAATCAATCAAAAAATGAGGGATGACGTCCTACCTTCCCCAAATGATTGTAAAACCATTATTCTATTTTATGAACATGGGATCCTAAAAAATTACATGGATCTATATAATATAGTAGAAAATATTTTAATGTTAAAAATTAATTTAAATGGAGTTATAAAATTTTGAACTCAGATAAGTTTATTATATATATAATATTTGAATCTTTAACATTTAGGTGATGCAAATAACTTATCCAACTCTATTGAACTATGAAGCACAAAGATGTAATGATTTTATAAGAATAATATCCACTAGCACAATAAGAAAATGAATATTTCGGAATATATATATATCTTCCTTGTAATACTAAATTTAAGGGATAAATGATGGATATTAAATGTGATGATTCATCTATCACATTTACTATAATTGAAATGTTTGAGTACCAATATGAATTATACTTTAGTTAAACATAATAAAACTAATGGAAATATGGAACATTGGGTAGTTACAGATTTTCATAAAAATTCAGATAGTTTAATTTTTATTCAACAGGATTTATCACATTACCATCAATCAATGGTGTACATTAATTAATCGGTAACGCTTCATTAAGTAACAATTTTATTTATATCTAAGTGAGATACATGTTTTTTAAAAATGTTCTAAATATTCCACTAATAAGAACATCATATGTTGTAAAACATTACCAAGGATATTCATTCTCAAACCAAAGGTAAATTTTAATGAACCATTCATGCATATTAATATATGATAATATCAATCAAAATTGATTTTACAATTGTTTTGATCAATATTTGTCTATAAAAATGTTCTCAAATAATAAAAGTTTCAACTCTAGTATCAAAATGGATCTTACTAAGGCTTTATATGGGAGAGGATATAGAAAATATGACATGTTCATATGATGTTATATAGAGGAAATTTTTGGGACACATTTGGAATGTGGTATACGATGAATTTAAAATAGGTGTGGTTGGTTGGGAATCCTTAAAAGAGGGATTTTTGTGTAACCCACATCTTTCATCCATCATCCATAATTCATTTCTAGACTAATGGGAACCCTATTAACAGTCATTATTCAAAATGATATTTTTAAAATGATGAATATAATTGGATTGATGAGGTAGTGAGATCCATAAAATCATCTTCGATGGGAAAATAAAAATAGAGATAGGCATGTTAGCACCTATAATATAGTCACCCCCAAATCTTTATGTTTAGTGAAGGGATTCCCTACCGTTTTGTGTTGTACTAACATGGTGAAAATTATTATCAGGGGTGATACAACATAATTTACTAGAAACACAGACCAAATAAATGGAATGACTGCTGAAACATTTCACTAGTGCATGATATGAATCATACTACCCAATGAATACGATGGTCATCTATGAGGAATGTCGTTAGTGCATCACATGGTGAAGGCTTATGGAAACTGTTAATGGTGGTCCTTCTGTCAATCACATTTGATACATCTAGTTCATGGGTCCTTTAGACTATATTAGGGCCTCTGATTCAGCATTATCAAAATAAAATGTTCTTCATGGCCTACGAGTCATTCTAGGGATCCATTTATTCCCAATTTTAAAATTAGTTACATCTTTCTATTTTATAACGGTATATTGACCCTCAATCCCTTATTAAAAAATATTTAGATGCATAACAAGGAACCCAATGTTTGATTTAATATCTATATTAATAATTTATACTAAAATATATAGATAGATATTAGTGATAAATTATACCATTAAATATCACCTTGGAATAAGGATATGAGATTTGGGGGGAAGTGAATGTTGAAGCATAGATACATTAGTAACAACAATATCCTTATTCGTATTGGGAACATATATTATAAATGAGAACTTATAAAAACATATAATTGGTCTATGATGTGTTCCATATATATATTTTAATAAATCACATACATTTTGATTCACATATACTAAACACAATGAAAAAAATTAGAAGACAATATCTTTTATGTGGAAGAAATTGTGGAGATCATGGATCATAGAGATAATACTTTATAAAAAACACCACTCATCATGTGATAGTTAAATACAGAAAAAATATGCTTTAGGAGGCTACATGGGAGTCTAAAAATGTATCCACAAATTGGTATAAAATTTTATTTTACTTAGGTACTAAAATATCAAGGGTAAAATTCAATTATGTTGGTTGAATGTAACACCCAATTATATTAATTTTTATTTTTATCCAAGTAAATAAAGTGTTCGATAGGATCTAATTCATAAAAAACCCTATTCTGTACAATTAATTATATTATTATGGAATTATATTAAAATAAAACATGGAATTATTACCAAAAACGTATAGAAATATAATTTTTAAAAAACATAACAAAATGAAACCATAAGTAATTAAGAATACATTAATATTTAAATTTTCCTTACCAAGATCTTCAATTAATGTCATACCTCTAATGATTAGTATTGAAATAATATTGTATATAAGAAATATAATAAACATATTAACAAATAAATAGGACAACGTGATGAATTGTTTCCATGATATAAGTAAGTTTATATGTTGAAATCTACTAAAACAATTAGATATTTGATTATTAGAAATATAATTTTTAGATATTTAATAATTTAATATAAGCACCTTAATTAAACTTGTATCTAGTATAAGAATTAATGATTTTTAAATATTATTAAAAATTATAAAAAATATAACTCACACATGATAAAAAAATTCATACACCAAATAATATGATAATAATTAAATCGAATGTTTTATTATAAACATATATATTTTTCATAATATTTTTTAATCATTATTATCATTTAAAAATAATTTTTTAATAAATTAAAAAAATTAATAATCAAATACAAATTCATTGAAAAAATTAAATGTTTATAAAATGTATAAGTGGTTTCAATGGGTTATGATTAAATTTATTTAATTCAAGTAGTGACATTTTTTAAAATTATTATATATCTACGTGTTTCATATTTTCTTTTTAATAATTAAATCAACCAATTTTAGGGACAAATATTTTAAAATTTAATATATATATATATATATGAACATTAATTCAATTATTGATTAATATGAAAAAATAATAACAACACATAATGTTTAAAATGATTTTTTTGTATGGAAAAAATATTTTCAATATATTTTACTTTTACATTTAAAATGAAAATTTACAATATTTAATTTCCAAAAAAACCCTAACTCTCTTTTGATTAAGCATTTACCCTTAAATTAATTTATGTTTCAAAAAAAAATTCTACAATTTCACCTAAATAAGGTCTCTCATACACACACTCCAAACCAATTATATCAGTTGATATTATCATAAATCACTTCCCTGTTTTTATTTCATAAATTAATATCCATGTTTTGGAAGTATTTTTTGCCTAGAAATAGGAATATTTACTTTACTCTAAAACAAGATGTTTGAAGAATGGGAATTTTATTTAATGTCATAAGTTATTAATAATTCATTTCATTTTTTTTTTCTAAAATATAATCATACTAAATATCATTTTTCATACCAAATGTGTAATAAAAGGATAATTATAACTCTATGAAAATTATTTAAACATTATATAACACATTTATTATAATCATTCAACACTAATAATGTGTTACTTCTTGGGATTATTTTCCCCCAAAACAAATGATACTATAAAGATAACACCATGAATGATTTAAAAAATTTATATATATTTAATAAGTTGTTATGATGATTAAGTTAATATGTTTTCATAATATATTAATTATATTAAATAGAATTTTGTTTATTAATAATATTCATAATTTTATTATTGAATCATAATTCACAAAAAAATATATTTTAACCAAACAATATGAACCACCAAATAAAATTTTTAATATTACAATTGGAAATCATAAATATATCAAAAAAAATATAACCACCATCTAGATTTTGGATATGATGAACCCATGAAAATTTTCTATGGAATGGAAGCACAACAAAGATGTTATCCCCAAAAAGGGTCAATCAATGCCCCAATATTAATTTAAAAAAGAAATTAATATTAAAGGGTTAATAAAAAATGAATGGTATCATAAAAAATGTATTTCAATTTATATATATATATATGAATAATATTGAAAAAATAATTATAAGAGATGTTCAACAAAATTTTATTGGGTGAGAATCTTATATAAGCATGTTACCTATAAATATTCCTTTATTGAGAAATGTGCCATTTTATGCACCAATTTAATTTAATAATATATTTATATTATCTTAGTAAAATTTTACAATAATTATACTATTATTCATTGTATATAATGTTCAATTTCATGTTATCTCATTCATCGGATTTTGACTCAAAATTCACTATTGTGGTAAGAGTGTATTCCAAATTTCACATTGAAATAGACTTTGTTTATTACTAATATACATATGGGGAAAATATATGGTCTTTATCAATAAAATCCACATAAATTTTAGCCTATTTTTTAATTTATTGTAATCACATGTATCCTTACCATTTAACATCTATTTGGTTTAAAATTTAATTTAATTTATTCATATAAGTTGATATAACCATATCTATTCTTTATATATATATATATACATTTTCCCTCAGGTAATTTATTTATCTTATGTTTTTACTAATATATATAAACCTACATCTATTTTTATAAGGCCATTTTTAATGAATTTTAATTACCCTAAAATGGTGTGAATGGAAAAAAATTTAAACAATTTCTTCACATTTTCTATCTCTCACCATTTTCGTTATATTTGATATAAAGCTTAAATGGAAATTTTCCGTGATTTTTGAAAAATATTATTATCCATATCATTATTTTTATGATATTTTATTTGAAAAATATTCCTTTCAAATATAAATCATGTTATAATTAATGGATATTTTTTTATATTTATATTCAATTATCTATAATTTTTAAAATTATTTTCATTATTTTCAATATAATTTAATTATAATAATTCATAAATAATGTTATTATATAATTATTATATCATGATAATTTATGTTATTAAAATATTATCATATCATATATATATCCACATGAGACCCATTTATTTCCCATGGGTTTATTATATTATTATGTAATTATAAATGTTATCATGTTCATGGGATACACATATGTATGATTTATCATTATCTAACTACTAACATTAATGTATCAAAAGAAATAAATAGGTAATAATTTTAATTTTATTATATATATATATTTCATATGAACATTAAGATAGTTGGATATGTTTACAATAGCTTTAGTGAAAATATTACATTTTTTTATGTTCACTACATTAAGAGTCAATAGGGTTGAGTTTCTTTATGTCTAAAACAATACATTTACACATGATTATATTTAGATATGTTCATAATTTTATATATATAAATGATATAATTTAGGTATGATCATAAATTTATTATTGGACATGATTTTGTTTAGTAATGTTCATAATGGAATGGTTTACCTATGCTTGTGTTTGTGACCCATAGCTCTATCATGATCCATGAATCCTGATTATTTTTTCTTTTTTGAACATTATTACACTATGGTAAATTTTACTCTAACTTATTGATCATTTCACTATTCTATGTCGTTCTATCGTGATTTCTGCATAATGTTTATTATTCAATATCCTTTTTAATTATAATTTTCTACCATGCTCATATTTTATCGAATGTTTATGATATAACTCATTATGCATCATTGAAAAAATCTTCCCCTACGATGAAATTGATCTCACCCCTCTTTAGTTTTACCATTTTCTTGTGTCATTTCCTGCAGATACTTGTTTTGGGGGAGGTTTTGTGAAGAGAATTTTGTGGGATATGTTGATAAAGTAAAAATCAATAATAAATTTATACAGCTAATCACTAATGATACAAAAAACATTTCGCCTCTTGGATAGTGTCATTACTTTTTTAATATATTTTAAAATAAATTAAATGATTTATAATATATATATATGTTATGATTGGGTTATCTTAATAAGTTTATGTTTCATTGATACACATCCAAGGTTTTTCTATACATGCATGTCATTATTAAATTTATATTTATATTTTTTATATTTAATGAAATTTAATATTAACAAATACCTCAAACAATATTATAATTTTGAAAATAGAAGTTTTCATGTTATCATGTGTTTTAGTTTCATAATTCGAATTGATCAAAATATGTTGATTTCTATATTAGAATTATATTAGTATTACAAACATCTATCTATATAAATTTATTGTAATTTAGTTTTGATGAATCCAATTAACATATTAAATCCCCAACTACCAAGTGTGTACAAGAAAAAAATATAGACTATTTAATATAGATAAGGGACTATGAATTTATAAATAGTGGGAATAATTAATTACCCCATCATAGTAGGACATTAAAAATGTTTCATTATTCACATTAGAGAATAATAATACATTATGATGTTCCATTTTTTAACCTATATGATCAGAAATTTCAACACAGAAGAGCTTCATTTCCTTACTAATGAGAAAACTCAAAAGATTTTATTTAAAATTTAAATCTATTTTAATAACATAATGATTATATGAACGGTCAATTGGGATATAGAAATCCTCTACGGTACCTTATAACCCAATTATAAGAATATTTTTTTGTTTAAAAAACAGAACAGAACACCAGAAACAATTTTTCAGAGAATGAAAAGGCCTCACTAAGCATAAATGAGATGAAACTATAAAAAATTTTGGAAATCAATTTATGATATGATTATATGAACAAGTATCCCTCATGATTTAGCAGAGGACCTATATTTACATGAATTTTTTCATTGATGGTGGATAAAATTTGAGGTGTCATAAATGACTCATACTGTTACTGTTTTTAGAATTGATGATAAAAAATTTGAGGTTCTTGATTTATTACCTTAACTTATATTAAAATATGAATTTTTTATTTTTCATTTATAGATACTATATTTATATATTATAATTTTAATTTATGATGATATGGATTTTGATTATCTTGATATAGGTCATCAATATAATTTTTTATGAAAATTTTCATATAGAAAATAGGGGTTTACTTTGTTGGAACCCATCAAAAAGAAATTTAAGGGTTTTGTTCAATGAATTTGTTAGATCATGTAAATATGAAGAATTATTCAGAGGTGAATCTACTACCAATTTAATCATTCTCATATTCCATCTCCAAGAATAGCTCAAAGATTCTTTAAATTAATAATTTAACAAAGCCATTCCAACTCTATCCTCCCAAAATCTTGTCAACCAAGCCAATTTACACCTTTAAAGACCAAATACACCTTGAAAATTTAAATAATTATCATATGTTTTTAACTCTCAATAGAACATCCTTATGGAAAAAGAATATTCCCCCATATCAAAAAGTTTTGAAAAATATCATCATCTCATTCATCAAAAGTGAGTACAGATATAAACCATGATGTGACTCATTCAAATGGGTGAATTTTTTATTTAATTTATTTATTTTTATAAGTTATATTATGAGTTATAAAAATTGTATTTTAACATTACAGAAAAATTAATTCCTATATTGTGAAGACATTTTGAATAATTTCCCGCCCTCTTTTGTAATTTTAATCTTTTTTTTATTTGTAATAAAACTAAATTCACTTTATTTTATTATTTTTAATTATTTTTTATTCCCTTATAATATCATTATAAAAAATCTAGTTATTTTTAATTGATTACAATTTTCATGCAATGTCCAACGGGAGGTCCCACGATGCCCATTAGTCTATTCTCATTTTATTTATTTATGTTTTTGAATTCGTTACAATGAGGAAAAGGGATTATCGGGGATTGTAAATTGTTATATCAAACTAGAAAGATCATTTTAGTAGAGACATTCAAATATAAACCAAATATTTTTCATTCCCATCGCTTGATATAAATTTCATTTAGTTAGATTTATAAGGATTGAAGGACGAATTTTTTATGATTGGGACTGGGTTAAGTGTGGTAAATATTTTTTTGTTGTGGAGTTCCAATCACTTGAGACTATGGAGGAGGTGATACGTGGTTTTTATAAGAAATTTAAAAATGAAAATTAATACTTACATTGAAATCTATGGATGGAGATCTTGGAAAAGATGTTGTCTGGATTGTCAATGTTACTTATGAAATTACTTTATATAGTAATGGACATGTGTTTTCCATACATAGGGAATGACCCTTCACCTGCTAACATGTGTTTAGAACTATTTTTCCCATTATTATATTCATTCACACACACCAAAATAAATACATCCATTCTCATTGTATACACTATTTTAAAAAAATAAAAGATATAAAAATGTGATAAAGAAAAGTTAAACTAAATCTAAAAAAATTTAGAAACATACAAGATCAATTATATTAGTCCAAAATTTAGGAAAAAAATTTTTTTGTTCAGGATATCGTAAAATTCGATCATCAACATGGTGATACCACCAAGGAGTTTGGTCAATAACTAACATTACATCATAACATTGTAAATAATTATATTTATTCTAATAAAAATATTAAATCATAAAAAATTAAAACAATTGACTGATTTTTTCTCCCATATGAAGAAGTTTTTAAAATATTTTATAGATAAATTTTCATGTTAATAAAATAAAAAAATTGTTAAATGTTTATGGGGGAAATAGAGGACCTGAAACCAACAATTAATGATTCCTTAGCCAATGAGCTTAACCTTTTCCTAATTTAATTCTAAGAGATCCATCAAAATTATTCAGGGAAACAAAATTAGATCAACCTAAAAAACTATAAATAATAAATAATGGGTTTTGAAGTGCAATTGGAATATCATTATCGCCCATGTTTTTTACAATCCTCGAACTAGACCATAATTAAAAATTATAAAGCCTAATTAATCTAATGAATAGATCCAATAATTCATTCAAATCAAATGCTTTTGATTTATCTTTAATTGAATTACAATCAAACTTCCAAAATGTTAAGGATACAAACTTTTATACACATTTATAATTATATAATGTGAAAATAGGGGATAAAAAAGGTTTCATTCTATATATTTTTAGATTTGATGTGAAGTTATAATACCCAATGTTTATTCTATTTTTTGAAAATGGTTTTTTAATTCTATTTTTAAAATAAAATTAAATTTTTATTCTTATAAACACTAGTAATTCATCTTATTTATATTATATATATATATGTACAACTAAATTAAAATTAAATTTATCTCGTTATTTTATAACTGATTCGGCACATATAATGGATTAAGTAAAAAAATTGTGTGAATATAACACAAATAAGAAAAAAAAATTAGAAGATGAAGGAGGATTATGGGTTAACCTGGATTACAATTTTGGAAGATAATAATGAAGTAAACAGGATTGTACCCCTTGTGGGAATTATAAATAAAGGAGCCTATAAGGCCCTATTATATTTTTTATATCGAAACTCATACTAATAGAATCATCAAAATCATTCATAGAAAGTGGTGGGACTGAAAAAAACTGATAATAATGACCTCTAGATGGAGTAGGTTGCGAATAACAATACAAAAAGAAAATTTTGGTAGAAACAATTGATAAATCCATATCCACCACATAACTGATCATAATACAAGTGTGTTTTGACTAGGATGGAATATATCGAAATGCATCTTTGGATGTTTTACCACGTTGTTCATAATATATTTCCTTGAATTTCAATTTTTTTATTTTATGAGTTTACTTATAATTAAAGGTCTTATTTATGTTTATTTCATATTGATAATATGATATGATGTAGTTATACAAAATCATGAAAATTAATCTATTTCTTCAACATATAAAAATAAAATGTGATATGAAGTGGATGAAAGATACTAGAGTTGATAAATACCATTAAAAACTAATAACATTATTATAAATACTACCTGGTATTCTAATAATTTAATGAATTATAATATCCTATTTAAATCATTACATGATACTAAATTTTTCCACATTATAATTTTAAAAATATTCTAGAAAATTGAAAGCAACATATTTTATTTCGTTTAGAATATATTGTAAATTATGTGTGGGGAGAGGGTAATTATTGGATATTTGTTTTGATGTATTTTATTTTTTTTTATTCTTGACATTGGGAATTTTATTTTGGAATCATAAAAAATGTTAATATTTTGAACAATTTATAACAATATTTTATGTGATTTTCAATGATGTTTTCAAAATTTCATTCGAATACTATGAATTCTCATAAGATTTTCAAACTCCGAGTAGGTTATGAGAAATTATATCTTATTATCAGAATTTAGATTATAATATTATTTGTTATTGTTTATTTTTTTCATGTCTGTGATTTTTATGTATTTTATTTATCTTCCACTAGAATTTAACATCTAAAACCATCAGTGAATGACAAAAATTAAATAACCCTATTGATATCTATTCTCAACAGATTTAGAATCATTATTTTAATTCCCTCAATTCATCAGCTAATCATGGGATTTATTTATAAACAAGAACATGTGCACATTCTCTTTAAAATTTATAGAATTCTTAAAATACATCAACAAGATCAAGGTATTAAATTTGGTAGCATCTCATCCATCATTGAGACATACCTAGAACATATAAACTTTTTCATCCAATAGATATCTATGAATGACCTAATAGGTTGAAGCATCATTGTAGGATAAATTATACATTTCATTCCATCACTCTAAAATAAAATTTCATATATAATTAATTAATAATTGTGGGGGGTGGGGAGGGGGATCCAAATTTATCATTTTTAATAATTACATGTTCATGTGGGAAGTGACTGTTATGCCATCATATTGTGGAATTTTAAAATGGAAAATGTTATTGATTAATTTTCATCGACATTATTTTATTTTTATTATCCTATTCTCCTTAAAATAGGGTATGTAAAAAATTAAACCAATAATATTAGACCAAAATAATCAGTAATCTTATTTGATTGATTCATGACCCCCATCAAAAAACAGAATTAATTACCATTCATTATACTGAAATGAAAAATCATTATCTAATAAAATTAAAATAAATATAAATTCCAATGTATATGATAAATAATAATACTTAATGAGGATAATTTCTTTAATCATATTCATTTCATGTATCAAAAAATAAAAAATAAAAAATAAAGGGTTGACTGAGAGTCATATTATATAAAGGGGGATTGTGTGAAGGGTATTTTTATTTCTGAAATTTATTGATTATAGAATTTTATTTAAAGAAATCCACCTTTCCTTTTCCAATAATATTTTTTAAAACAACATCCCTCCATCATTAAGACACTGAAAAAAAATGTCAATCCCTCATGGATGATTGCTTTATCATGTTTTATAGAGTGGAAAGATGATAATTTTCAAAATAATAAGGTAGAAATTATTTATCAAAGTATGAGAATAACTCCCCATAAATAGGATATCTATAATGAAATTTGATGTCTAATTCCTTTTATTTTTGGTCAAAAAATGGTTTTTGAATGAATATTAAAATTTTATGATCATGTGGATATAATAATTTTAGAAATTAATATTAAATTTATGTATGAAGAATGATAAAATTTTTCTGTAGTAAACTGAAAATGTCCAAACACACTTTTATTCGTAGTTAATTTTGTATGAGTCTATCATTTCCTGTTTGTTTCTACTTTTTATGAATAAATCAAATTGAACTCCAATTACAAAAGATGAATTTTTATCTCTTTTTCCAATGATGTACTTGAAACTAATTTTTTTATTTGATACAGAGGTTTAAATTTCTTAGTTACACATAATTTTGGTTTATTATAAAATTATATTTATTTTAGTATTGTACTAGATGGTTTGTCATGAAGTCCCAACATGGGGGGTCACACAACGGTTCCCCAAGTAGGTTAGTCACATGACCATAGGTGTGCCTCCTCATATTCCATATGCTGCCAAATTGCAAAGTGGTTTAAATATTGATTATGGGGAGGCTATACCATATTTATCAAAGTAGCACTATAGTTTATGAGAATAAACAACATCTAATAGTTGAAACAATCAGAAAACAAACACAACTATTATAACATGATGATTAAAATTGGAATGAAAAAACCCAAAAAATAGTAGATATATCATGCCATGTACACAAAAAGTGTCAACCTTTAAAACCCCAATATAATTTAATACACTGACAACTCTAAAGTGGGACCCAAATCATGTTGGTTTTCTTTATCAATGATACATCCCAACTCATAAATATAATTTTTTTTCTCTACTATATCATATTATGCCAATCTGAACTATATTCAGGTACCAATTAAGCATCCCATGTAGGGTGTGAGTACAACTCTGTAGGTTACCACCAATGATGTCTAAAATAATAACTAATCAATAATGGGGTATGATGGTGTATAAATAAAAAATTACAAGAAATTATGTAAATAGTTTACATGTGGTCAATTATTATATATTTAACCACATAAACCCTTGGTTATCAAGGAATCGTGATTCATCATTACCTACTCCACCTTCATTTGATATCTAAACCATATCCAAATTATGTGGTAATAATTTATCATTACAATTAAATTCATATTATGGAAAATTGGAACATTAGTCCAATGTCAAAATTTTCCCTACATCACTATGTTTAGGACCCTGTGAGATTTTTTAGAATAATTATGTTTCCAATGAAAATTTTATTATTGTATATTGAAGTATCATTCCATGTACCACAATTTTTTATCAGTTTATCAAAAAAGTGGGCTTCTGAAATAGTTGTATTCATCCCACAATCTTTATCCCTAAAAATTTTTTAAGTAGTAGTTCATGTCCCACACATGATTATCAATTAATCCCATACGATGGATTTTGATTCCGTATTCTATGTCCCATAATTATTATAAATAAATCATATATATCACATATATCCCATTTATTCTATTTAATTGGATTTAACTCATTATAAAACATTTTACATCATGTATACTTTTGCAATTTATAACAGAAATTCAGGGTTAAATACATTAATCACATGAAATAATATATGAAATTTACCATTAACCCATGATTCAATATTTAGTTACTATAAACCATTAAACCATTATTTTCCATTAAACCACCTCATAACCCCCATTGTCAATTAGTTCGTATCATATTAGATGACCAATTACAAAACAACAATTTCACATCTATTCCACATTCAGAAAATACCATTTGTTAATTTAAAAATTAATCATTATAACTCTACCAATTATAAAATTAAAATTAACCAAAAAAAATTTACCAAGATAATATCATAACACATTCACAAGAATATTCAATTAATCTATTCTGTGTCTCCATAAATTAATTAGTTTGTTAATTTATTCAATTAAATATTAAATTTTTAATCATGGTAATTGAATTTCCATAACACTTACATGTAATTTTAAATAAAGACTATGGTAATTGAATTTAGACAACTCACCTCATGGTGTATGAAAATATCCTATCAATAATAATCCCCAATATAAGTGGTGTAACCAAAAACTAATTGAAGAACTACATCTTGATATGAAACCTCGATCCAAGATCAAATGGATTAGAACTACCAATTCTAGATCATGATACACTTTCTATGGAGAAAAATATACCTTCAATGGATGATAATAATATGGAAGAGGGATAGAGATAGGAAACTTATCATGATGAGGATCTATTATCAAGTTGGGTGACGATATTCAATCAAAGTACCAATTCACTAATATCAATAGTTTTTATTCTTTTGAATTTTTCAAATAACCTGATAAAATGAGATAATGTGGTTTATGATATATCTAGGGTGTGTATGGGTATATGATAGGGGTTTGGGAAATTATAATCTAAATTACAGGGTTTCAAAATCCTATATTTGTGGTTTCCATCTCACAACGCATGGTTTCCCCTAACTGTGCAACTAACTATGTTCCCCCAACCGGGGGTATAACTGTTACTACAAAGTGGATCTGCTATTTGATAAACCATTTTCTAGATCGTAAATCCCTATGTATGTAGGGTTTGAAGGTTTTTTGGGGATGGTTTGCATGGTTTGGGAAAACTATGTGCCAACCATATACTTTTGAAAATCCCTCTTAAACATCCAAACATCACTCACAAACTACCAAGATAAAACCCATCCAATAAATAACCAAAAAATTGAAAATTGATACCTATAAATTTCATAGAGGAATCTCCAAAAAGGGCCATGCGATTATAATATCCTCTCCATATAATAGATCATCCTCGAGCTGTGCACCCACGCAACTCTAAGATTCCGAGTCAAAAATGGTCGTGCCATAGAGCCTTCATATTTTCTTCCCTATCTCATGTTTCCTCCAAAATACATCCATGTGGAAACATTATAATAAATATCTGAATATACTTTCCCCACTACACTTTCTCATATTGATCCATCAAACATAACAAATTATCTTCAAATGATTCATCAGTTTCAAAATCATCATAGTAAAAATCAACCACATGAGAATGTTTGAGGTGATACTGCTGAAGCTGTGACACCTGAAAGGCATCATTAAAAACAATATAACCCTATAGAAGATCTAATATTTACACCACCAAACTGATTATCTCTAAAACCACAAATTTTCCAATGAAGTTGGTCACCAGCTTTCCCTTTATCGGAATATAATAGTAAACTAGTCTCGGTGACACCCAAAAAGATTCATTATTCCCCACTATAAACTCATAGGGTTATTATCCTCTATAAAGATTTTAAATTTTCTTACTATGATTTGTATCCATACGTTTCGGAATCAACTAAACCTACTCTGAAGTCTCCTAAACAATACTTATTTGCAAAAACTCTAACTCACCTACCTCCATTTAACATAGATGTGATGAGTATGGTCTTCCATAAGGTTCATCATGATGTTCAATCTATATATTTGATTGATGACTACTATTATATGAGAAATCCCCCATTGTTAGGTTCTTATCCCAAGACCCACTAAATTCTAATACACACACTCGATACATATCCTCATATAACTATATAGTACGTTTTGAATCCCCATCTTTTTATTGGTTGAATGATGTGAATAGAAAAAAAAATACCAAGCAACTTCATGAAGACTTAACTGAAGTGTGAAGTAAGGCATGAATCATGGAATAAAACAATACACTATAACACCCTATGCAGATATAATATCCCCCAAATGTACATATCTCCAAACCGCTCCAATGATAAAGTATCACACTTATGCATTAATTGTGCTACAATCTTCAATCAGTCTAGAACCACCCAAATAGCATAATTCATACAAGTAATTCTATGGGGACCCAAAAAAACTGCTTGGGAATGTAATTATTCATTAATTATAGTAAGAGAAATGTTTGTAGTAATCCACTAGGTTCTTGATCCTTAGCCTTCACCTTTTTATATGTGTATCCTCGCACCAGAAAAAAACATGATTCTGACATATATTCTCTCATCCTCATTTGGCTCCCCACCTTAAATGATTTCTCTCAAGGCAAAACATTTCAGATCCTCATATTTTCATTATCTATTATTGGTCAAAGTATTATACTACATTGAAACATAAATGAATGTCATATGATTTTGACATTCCCGAGTAAAAAAAGCATCTCGGCTAGAAAAGTAATCATTTTGAACTTAGCACTAGACTCCTGAACTATTAGTTTCTGACTTTTCCAACATAAAGATTCATTAAAACTATTTCCCTTCCCACGAATAAATGTTATATAAAAAATAATATAACTAGATATACTCAACCCTTATCCACTACAGAATATTTAAATATAACTTTGTGAATATATACATTGAGATGTTATGATCTTTATACACAGTAAATTTCTCACCTAATAGAAATTATTCCAACAATTCAAATCATTAACCACTACTTCTAGCTTGAGGTCATGTGTACAATAATTTCCTTTATGTGACCTCAATTTTCAAGGCTTAGAAACCCCAATTTAATCTTCCCAAATCAACACTACAGTAAGCCCTATCCCAAAATCATCACAACAAACCGTATAGTCCTTCCAAAGACCATGTATGGTCATGATTTTTGTCGATGACATGTTCTTATTAAACTCAAAAATGTAATTTTTACATGATTTTGTCCACTCAATCATTATCACCTTCTTGGTCAATCTAGAATGAGGGTCATCCAAATGAGAAAGGTCCATGATAAACCTTCCATAATATAATGCTATCTCCACAATGATTTAAATATCCATAACAAACATAGGCTAATATTAATAAACCACTACATGCACATTACTTGGGTCAACCAACATACCTTTATCAGATATGATATTACCCAATTAGTGTACAATATCAATCCAAAATTGAGACTTCGATAACTTGGTGTATAAATACTTCTGTAAATGTGTACTCATGATAATGAAATGATGTTGGTCATGATCTTCAAGAGCCATGGAATAGACCAAGATGTCATACACAAAGACAACATCAACCTGATCTAGGCACAGATTGATAAATTTATTCATTAACTTCATAACTAATTTTCTATATTGAATCAACATAAACAACATCCCGAAAAAATCATATAATACATTCCAAATATTTAATGTTTTATAAGGAATGTCAAAGGTATAATTCTCAATTGATGATACCTAGATCTCAATATGATCTTGGAGAAAACAAAATTTCACCTAAAATTTTCAAAAACATCATTGAGACATGGAATAAGATAGCAGATCATCATTTTAATCTGGTTCAACTTCTGGTAGCCAACACATAAGTGTAATGTTACATCATACTTATTTTGTAAAAAACTAGATATCCCCAAGGTGAAATATTCATATGGATAAATCCCTTACCTATTAACACACCCTTCCTATTCTTATGTTCCAGAAGCTTTTTGGATCCATTGTTCGTGGTTGAATATAAACTACTTTAGCCCCAGGCATGAACTCAATTGTAAATTCCACATCTCCCATAAGTCGAAACCATGAGTAGTATTCTATAAAATCATATTGAAATTCTTCTAATATTTTCTGAAAGAAAACACTATTTATACTATCAGAATCTAGTAACAAATTGAAATATGTGTGGAAATATCAACTATTTATTGGTCAACTTGTGCTCTAAAGCCCAACAAGAGATCACACTCTCCATGGTTAATATATTTCTAACCCTTAAGAGACATAAATGTTTATGTCCTTAGGTAAAAATAAATTTGGGACCAGTATTCAACTAACTAATTCATACCCCTAATTAGGTCAAAGAATCACATATCTAGAATGTAGAAATCCTATAGGAAATGATATTCACCAACCTTGAGAAAAAACCCCTAGATCAAATAAATGTCTCTCAATCATACTCCAAACAATGCATTGATAATCATTACCCCACTGTAGAACTCAACCATTAGACTCAAATCATTAAAATGTTATGAAAATATAAGGGAATGAGAGGTAACATTGTCAAATATTACCCAACCTAGCACATAATCTACATCAATATTATCCATAAATATCAACGGTCAATCCATGCTATCAACCTCTACAGGATAAACTACATTCAACTATCCTTCATCTCTTCCATGTGATGATGTCTGAGTACCCTAAGCTAAATCACCATTTTGAAACATTCACTCTTATCTAGAATCACCTCATCCACTATGTCTACTGCTAGAGGTAGTAGCACTCAAGCTACAAGACTATTATTATATAGAAAGTCCATATCCCATACTCTGATTCTTAATAGTTAATCCATTATTATCCATCTATCATCAGTTCTTGACGAACCTCTGTGGATTTCCCATTATGACTCAACATCAACATACTACAATTAGTGATGGGAACTATGTAAAAATATTATGTGACATACCACACTGGTGAATGATCACTCATGTATGATCCACGGTATCTGATCCCTTCCCATGGAAACTACACATTCCACCTTTCTATTCGACATTTTCATAAAGATAATTCATACTATAAAAAGTTTTACCTCCTAACCATATAGTATAAACCATTATTCCTCCACTATAATCCTCCTTCAAGTTCCCCTTAGTCATGAGAACATGATTTTTCACTTCTGAAAACATCTATAGCAATATGATATTCACCTAGGACATAATTTCACATTTAACTCATCCATAAATCGTTTTTCTTCCAATGCCTCAAAAAATTAATATTCAAATGAAATGTAATTCAAAAATTTAAATAGACTAGTATAGTTTGTCACGCACGTGATCCCATATGTCACCCTCATAATCTCAACTACTATATCGTGACTGAGTCACTATCATAATTATTAACCATCCAAAATCCAGGACATGGTAATCAAACGATAAAAAAACACTCATTATTCATGTTTCTCATTAGATACCATTTTCCAAATTTTCCATCAATTTAAAATTTTCGATATCATATTAAGAACTTTTTTTATGTAACTGATGAAAAGGGAAAAAAACTATACAAAAATGTAACCAAACCCTTCTTTTCCACTTGGGATCCTAAAAATGATGCATGTCCCAATAATCTGTGACGACCTAGAATGATGCATGCATACCAAAATATAGTCTCATACTAGGGAAAGAGACCAATAATATAAAAAATATGAAACAATTATAACATCTCATAACATGTACATCACTGAAGATTAGATATCATCCAACTGTAAAAAGACACATCAATAAGAATAATCCCACCATGGGTATTTGATTTTTACCCTTGTACTTGGGTAAGACACTCCCATACATGAGCACATAAACAAACCCAAACTCATCTTATTATCATGTTCACAACTCTAAAATATTAACAAAAAACACCTATTATAACATGTTGTGACGTCCTGACCCCGGAGCCACACATCAGTGCCCTGGTCCGATAGGTCATGTGATCTCAGGGGTGCCTCCTTGTATGGAAGAGGCTACTAACATGTAGCGAGGGTCCAATATAAATAATGGTGAGACTATAGAATCATTATCAATGTTTCAAAACTATGGCTGTAAATAAACTATATCCTAAGGAGGATTTAATCACAAACCAAACTCAACAAGTATAATATTATGACTAACACTAGAGTACTATATCCAAACCCAAACATTAGATATGTGAGGCCATGTATGTTCCATGTGATAATATGGAAACACCAAAGTAAATAAAGTCACTAAAAACTCTAAATTGGGCCACGAATCAAGTCGGGATCCCTCATCCATGCACCATCCCATCCCAGGTGACTAATTTGGGGCTCTTTAAATCATCCCTTCCTATAAACTAGTGATGAAAAACAGTCTCATGGTCTACGGAATTCTTAGATATGGGGAGGATACGAGATTGTGCAGGCCTGAAAATATTCATCTTTATGAGAACATTCCAGTGAAGGTTGAGCCCAAATGGGTGCTTGCAAAGGTGGGTTAGGCCTTCTTGGGGGTGGGATTACATGCGGGGTGAATATTTTCAAAAAAATTCAATATTTACTTCTCAATGATTTTACTTTTCTCAATAAAAAATCATGAATAAACCCTGACATATCATTTCACATAATAATGATCATAAAATGTCACCAGTCACTCACATGCGAATTTTAAATAGGTTTTTATTCATATTTATAATGTTATATTATTATATTTATATTGTCATTGTTCCCCATATTCAAATGGTTTGTCTTCCCACCTCTGGAAAAATAAAACTCATCACTGTTTAATGTGGTTTCAATTATAATATATTTATAATAATTATAATATTTAATGGATAAATTTAATTTTGTTAATTTTTAATTATATTTTTTTAATATAATAATTTGAATGGTCCTTATGGGAACCCTAATATGCTCCATTGATACTGGTTGTTTTCTGGAATGTCGTCGTTCATTCACAGGTCTCGCCTTCCACATAACCATAAGAACAACATCATTATTCATCTCTCATCACTGATAACTCACCAACATTGTATCACAATAGTTTTTCAACACATTTATGTTTCCACATGCCTCCATTAACCCATAGATAGAAATTTATCACATCCCTTAAATTAGTATTTATTTTCAATCCACTCTTCTCCATATAAATACCATATATATTGATAAAAAATTTCATTATTTAAATGATTATAAACAATATTTTTTTAAATGTGGGAAACCCGTGGGAAATCTGTGTGCTTATGCCGGGGGGGCTTGACATTTATTGTTCGTAATATATGCTAGATTTTGAGGACTAACATGCATTTCCTCAATCCAAAGCAGCCTTGAACTACTCCACCCCTACTCACTCAATTTATATTAATACTAAAAACATGATTTCTAATAGTGTACCGATCATTCATCCCATGTTGGGTGTGAGTACAATGAAATAGGTAACGAATATTGAAATCTAAAAAAAATATTTATTTAATAATAGTATATGTGACAGAATATATAATTGTTTAATATAAATAAAGTCAATAGTTTACATGTATTCAATTATTATTTATCTATCCACATAAATCCACGGGTTCCTGAGGAATCATTATCCCTTCATACTAGGTTTGTTCTGTGTGAGAGTCTGAACCATATGATTTTTTCATTTTTAATATTTATCATTTCAATTTTATGAATAATATATAAAATTTTAACCATTGATTAAGGCCAACATTTTGGGCCTATATCATCATTTCTAAAACCCTATGGTATTTGGAAGCAACAGTATGTGTTTGACACTCAATATCACTACGACCTTTTAAAGCATCATTCCTTGTGACACACATGTGTATCAATAAATCACACTGTTATACTTTTTATGCAATAGACTATGACCCAAACTCGTTATCACTATATAATTTTGTAGTAGTTGTCCATGTCCATCACACAATTATCAATTAATCAAACCAATTGGTTCTTGAAGTTGTAGTTTTTTTCCTGAAGTCATTATCAATTAATCATATATATCAAATTTATTATATTTAATCTTCATTATCCTGGTAATAAAAATTTCACATTATTTATACAATAAATATTCATCACAACATTTCATAGTTCAATAACATAATCATAATAAATAATATACACAATTCACCATTTACCCATGGTTCAATATTCAATTCATATATCCCATTAATCCATTTAGGCCATGTCAAACACCCCATAACCCCCATTGTTAATTAATTTATATCACATTATTTTTACAATGAAATAATTTCAATTTATAATCATGACCACATTCAAAACATCCCATTAATTAAGATGTTAAATAATCTAATTCCACCGATATCATAATCACAACTACCCAAATAAAAGTTCCAATTTTGAATTCGTCTCATATTCAGATAGAAAGTCAATTAATCAATTCCATGAATCCATAAATTAATTAATATATATATATATATATATTAAATTCATGATTAAAATGTCAACCATGTCAATTAAAAATCTACAACACAAACATGCAATTGAATCTCAATACTATGTGAATTTATTTTTGACCACTAACCTCAAGGTGGACGATGAATTCTTACAGAAGAAAATCCCCAATTGAAGCAAAGTGATCAGTAACATGACAAATGACAAGATCTAGATCTAAAACCTAGATCTAAGATAAAAAATTCTAGACCAATCAAAAACTAGATCAAGATCCACTCACGATTGTGGAAAACAACCCTTCAAAGGATTAGAGAAAGACAAGATAGGAAGAGGAAAATAATCGGGATGCGAATCTATTACCTGGAGGGATGTGTATCTTCAACCATGTTTTCCATTCGAGCTAGGGTGTTAATATATATTCTATGGGGGTTCTGAAAATTTTGATCTAATTCTTAGAGGTTTATAATCTCACATTTACAGTTTTCTACTCCATGGGAACTGTTTCCCCGACTGAGGCACCTAATCATGCAACACCACTCATGGGGTTTTATAGTTACTAAAAATAAAATAGATTGTTTGAAAAAAAACAAGCATCAGATTTGAAATCCCTTCCTATTGAGTGTTTAACAAGTTTCTAGGGTAGGGAACATAGTTTGGGCAAACCATGAACCAATGATTCACTACACAAAACCAATTCCAAAACATTCAAATTTCACACTAACACATTCAAGTAAAAAACCAAACCAAGCTATTCCAAAACCACGCCAAAAAAATAAATTTAAAAGTGAATGATACTTATCTAGAAAAGGTCGAAATCATACATTTTTAATCTATTAGGAATGATCATTTATAGATAAAATTTCTCAAAAATTTATGATTTTATGGATCTAAAAATATTTTTTGGATAAAATTTTTTCATATTTATTTGTCGAATAAATTATTTTGTTTGATTCTAAATGAGTTGGAAATTAATTAAACCATTATATGAAGCCCATCATTGTATTTTTATATGTTTGGGAATTGTTCTTTGAAATATGGGGACACAATCATAAAATATCTAGATATTACATAAGATTAATTTTCTATAAATTATTGGTGTGTTACATTTTATACTTTAGGAATTAAAATATAGATGTTGAATGAAGATATTTTTTTGAATCATGAATTTAATTAGTCGGTAGATATGTTATTATTGTGCAATATATTCTAATGCATGTTCCTTGTTATTAAATTGGAAATGGTATGAAATTATATATGTTGATGGGGTGTTTATTACATGTTTGAAAATTGGTTTTGAATTTTTTGGTGAGTTAATTACCCATGAGTGAAATATTCAAAGTGTGTGACAATGAAAAAAATGATAATTCATATTCACTGGACAATAAATTCATTGTTAAAATCCCCTCAATCCATCTTAATGTCTTGGTAAAATCAACATTTTCATGTTATTATGTGTTTTTGTGAAGAATTATAATTAATCTTAATCTTTAGATTCTATGGGATTATTTCGATTATAGTACATTAGGATTAAAACATTTATTAAAATTTATAGGATTTCAAATCAGCATGTCTAGAAATCAATTCATCAAGGACCTGTTTTTTCCTTACTATATTGGTGCATCCATATAAATCCCATGAAAATACAATCATCTTAATGCCATGAAGGATTATATAAATGGACACTAAGTTAATTAGCTTCCATGGAAGAACCTCATCACACAATTAAAAAAATGTCCAATAATTCCTAAATCATCACCACACCCGAGATAGTTTTTCAATGAACAAGTAATCCTCACAGATCATTGAAATAGGGGAGACCGAAGTACATTTTTTAGCTCAGGTGCCAATATTATTTGGTGAATAAATACTCACAAGATATTAAATTGATTACCTATATTCCCTAGGATTTTACATATCTGTAGGATCGATTTAGAGGATGACTTGATTCCTAAATATCTGCAATTATGAGTACAAAGTTCGATGTCGGTTCTTTTTTATGTATATTATTTGGACCTTCCTTGCGTGGTAGTCCCAATTCAATATACCAAGTATGTAAATAATGTAATTTGTATTCCCAAAATTGCAATTAGAAACATAAAATATGGTTAATATAATTTTCTATATTGTGGACAATGGAAACATTACATGAATTATATAAATATCTCATATAATTCTAAATTGTGGAAAAAAATGATACAATATTTATCAAAAGGAGAGTAATGTGAGATAGAAAATTCCATTCTCATGTAAACATTTAATGTAGGATCAAAACCGAAGCAATATTCAAGAATAAATTTAAATTGATTAATCATATCAATTATAATCATTAGAATCTAATTGGCATAAATCAACCTCAACCAGTCATTGTAGGAAGAAAAAAAAGAAAATAAAGATCACTTGGATTTTTAAAAACATCGCAAAATTAGACTACATGCATGGGAAAGTGGAACTTGGATTTCTCTATGAAATAAATTGTAGAGTACACCAAATATAGGAAATAAAAAATAATAATAGAGAAGACAAAACATGGAACCGTTCAAATATAGAGTTCATGTCACTAATAAATCCCCTGGTCAAACTAAGGCTATTAATATTAACATACCCAAAAACTGTAAGAACAGACTAAAGATGATCGAAATAACACCAAATATGATAATAAAAAAGAAAACAAAAAATTTATAAAATCATACCAGACCGAACCACGTTAATATGGTTTAGATAGATCTTGAAAGAGTCGTCTCCTCATGGATCTCACATGTATTTCATGGAAGAGGTCATCATCGTGGAATAATGAAAACAAGAAACACCTCCAACATGATATAGATGATCAGAATGAATCGATAATGACAGAATTTACTCCTCTACCATCAGTGCCTCTCTAATGAATGAGGATTTCCACAAAGAACACCTCCTCCAGCTCACATCCATCTCACTGAATACAGAATTCATCATGGTGGGTACTCTCCACCCACAAATCATAAGCTGAATTGACGAAATTCAATAAATGAAAACCCATTAAACTAGAAAATGATTATTTACCCCACTATTTTCAAGAAGACACTAAAGAGGATAACAAATACAAAAACAACTATGGAAAATATTCAGGTCATGTCGATGGATCAAAATCACCTAGTGAACCCATATAACTATCAAGGAACACATACCATAGAATAAAAAACATCCATGCATTTCATTATACACTTATAAATAATTATATATAAATTATAAAATAAATACATAATTTTAATTTTAATTAAAAAAAATTTCAATAAAAAATATATATTCTCCACCTTGAAAAATAAAATGAAAAAACCAAAACAACTTGATGTCCCTGCACTTCCTAACATATCACATTGTTTTGTGTGAACATGTAGACCATGAAAAATAATCGTAATAGTACATTAGTTTGTCCTCTATGTGTATCTCAATGACTGTCATATTACTAAATATAATAAAATCTATTGATGACTACAAAAACATACTTAGAATAACTTGATTAACTATGATAAAAAATATATTTAACTCATACCTTCACATACTTGACTTTGAAATCATCAAATAGCATATCTCATTATAAAATCATGCCATCAGAGGTGCAGAAAGATCATACCTTCTGGCAGAACACAAATGAAATATCCAGTATCATGACTCAAAAAATAACACACGTAAGAATAACAATATAAGGTTTGAACAAGATAAAAAATGAAATAGATTCCATGAAATATCTACAAAATAAAAAGAAACATCATCCCAAACAATAAGGCTAAGATAATCTAAACAACCTAGATACATGACCTCAAACTAGATAGGACTATCCAACATCATGGATCGTCTATCACAGGATCATAATACACACACCCCTGGAGATACACTAAAACCACATTGATCTATGTACAAGGCCACATAAACAACTACCTGAAAATGAGCCATCCCTAAACCTACAACATTATTGATTTAATGACTACATGAATTATCAACGAGTCCAAATTCATACACATATCCACATAAGGATAAAACCATGAGAAATTGAAAGACACATAAATGGATTACCATATACCATTGGATACCCATTGTAAAACATCAAGAGATAAATTCCAACACTAACATGAAGGCCCACTATGATGAAAACACCAGCGAAACACCTCACCGGCTCTCACTGACATTGATATGAGGCCAACACCTATACATGATACCAAGATGCTCGAAACACAATAATTCATTAAAGGGACCAAGAACATGAATACTAGTCTATATATCATTAGAAAAAGATTATAGAAATCCACATAACAAAACAAAAACACGGACATGATGTAGAAGACAACAAACAAGCATGATGTAAAACAAAAACACTAATCATAATAATTAAAAACTAATGTTGTGATGGTAAATAAAATCCATATTTGTTCAGATAAAAATAATTGGGGGGTTTCCTTTCAGGGAAGTCCCATTCAACATCATAATGTGGTATGGGATGCAATTTTTCCTACCAAAATACCATTTAGATATATAAAACATGATTAAAATAAATCTATATACACTGGAAAACATCAATATTACATGAATGCTATACATATTTCATTTAATTCTAATCACTGAATACAATTATAATGATTTGACCACTATTTAAATAAAAGGAATACAGGAGAAAAAAATCCATAATCACATAAACATATGAAAAAAATCACACCAAAATCCAGATTGAAGAAGAAATTTAAATTTATTAATCTAATCAATTATGAACATAAAAAACCAATCGAAATACATCATCAACAACGAGTCATCAAAGGAAGTAAAGAAATAAAGAATATAAAACCATAATATTTACATTCTTTGGCCAATTGACCTACGTCAATAATGCATGGACACTAGGGTTTCACTATGCAATAAACTAGAGATTACAAAGTATAATGGAATATTGTAAACAAAAATAATAGAATAGATGGACCATGGAATCTATCAAAGATGGAGTTCATGTAAAATGTAGATCACATGGTCAAAATGAGGGTCGATAATGGTAACATACTCACAAGATGGATTAATATACTCAAGGTGATTGACACAACACCAAATATGACCAAAAATATGAAAGAAAATAAATTATGAAATTATACCGGATATAACTAAATTACTATGGTTTAGTTATATATTGACTGAGTTAGATCCTAATGGATCTAAAATATAGGCTATCTCCACGTACATAATCCTGGAACAGGGAACAAAATAAATTACAACATCAAATTGAAGATTCACAAAATGTTCTGAGAATAACCTCAAAAGATCTTATACCATCACCGTATATCCTGTGAATGTGAATTTATACAAATATAACCTCCTCGACCACACCTATCTCTCAACAAAGATAGAAAACCTTAATTTGGGTACTCATTACCCCCAAATTGGGTGTTTCTTATATGGAATCCCCAAAACAAAAAACAATTTTTCTAGAAATTGAGTAGCACCCCAATATATTTTCATAATGTCGTTAAAGAGGATAATAGAAGAAAAGAGGGTAGTGGAATGTAACAGAGATAGATGGATGGTTGAAAGTCACCTCGTGAAACCATATAACAAGCAAGAAACATGAAAAATAGATGAAAAAAAAATCCAAATTCCCTTTACAATAAAAATATCCATAATTTAATATAAATTAAATTAGGAAAATATAATTTTAATTTTAATTTTCAAATAAAAAAACTGTATGAATAATAAAAATCACATATTTCCTTAATAAGGCTTTATATCTGATGGTGTGATTTTTGATATTCATACTAAATAGGTTTCCATTGCTATTTGTAAATCTATAATCATTGTATTTTTTGTGGCTTGAGCTAGGTTATCTTATGATCTATTGGTTCTCTCATGTTCATATCGATATTATGGTTTTTCAATGTTTGAAATCATCAAATGGCCATTTTAGGATGCAGTTTGAAGAATTTGGAAGATCAACATAATGAAAAAAAGTTTTGGAAAACCCAATATTTATACTAACTATGTTAACATTACAAATCCATGTAGTGAATAATGATACTCAATGAATTGTCATTTAACCACTACAAACCCAAAACAATGTTCACCGGGCACATTTCCACCAGCTGTATCCAAATCCCAAAACACTGAATTTATGAATTTACTTATATGAATCCCAGTGAAAAAAACAAAAATGATGTTTCATTCCACATAATTGTGATGTAATGAAACACTTCATCCTATAATGAATTTGTATGGAGGATTAACATGGAGTTATTCTTTCAACTATGTATTGTTTTCATTACTTTTATTCTATGTGGAGGGGTAAGGATATGATATCAATGGTGGATGAGATTATTTTGAATGAAATAATGTACATATTTTGGGATCATTATTAATTAATTTTCTTCTATATTTTTAATTTTGAATATATTTTCATTTTTTGAAATGAAACTATGTACTCTTTATAATATCATTTTTATTATTTTTTTGTCATCCCTTATTCTATAATTGTGATATATTATCTCTATTGTAATGGAATACTATCCTGGGGATATGTCTTGGGTATGATTCATGGTACTCTCATGTCCATTCTCATTATAATTCATGATGTTTTTTTTTGTTTTTTTGTGACTAGTGTGTTGGGATTTTCAATGGATTTAGAATAGGTTTCTCAGTTTATAATTGTCATTTCTATAGACTCTTTTCAATATAATGTAATTCAAATTTAATTCCTTCTCTCACTCCATATTTCATATGGTTGGTGTTTATTATATCATGGTATGAATATTATGTGATTGGTAATGGTTAAAGGGTGGTGGATTATCTATGTTCATGGATTTTTCATCACGTAAAAATATTTGGGAGGTGAGAATTGTTATGAAATTGAGATATCTAAATGTGTAAAATTTGTTAAAACTATGTTTAGGTCGGTAATCCATGATATGGTACTTAGGGGTTTATCAAAAATCATATGAAATTAATTTTGACATTGATGGACACATTTTTCCCTAAATAAGGACTAACCTCATCCCCACTAATACTTGTTTATAAATTTTTACCACTTACTTATATTGAGTAAAACATAAGATAACAATGTATATCATACCTTTATTTATTATTTGGGAAAACAAACATTAAAAATGTTATTAATTTATTGATAATGGTTGAACCAACACTAAAATTCTACTATAAATGGTCTAGGTAATTCTCATTTTACTATATTCTTGATAATAATATAGTTTGATCGTAGACCCTTGAAAACCATGTTTTAGACATATATGTGTGATATGTTTCATTTTCATATTGGAGATGGGTTAATATAGATCTATAACCAATTGAAAATATAGAATCATTCAATATTGTTTTACATGTCTTTTGTTCATTTGGTTGTCTTACCTCTATAAATCATTCTCCATCGGGGATTACAAATTGAATGATTATAATTTCATTCAAAGAGTGGTTCTGATATCCATTTTATGTTATCATTCATTTTTTTATGATGAGGATTAAACATGGTATTTTTATATATGTGGATGAGATATTTTAGTTTCATGGGGGTTTTTTTGTAGACCCATCAAAGAAGATAGTGATGAAATTTTGTCTCATAGGAATATTGAGACATTTGATTCTAGTTTCCATCACATGGGAATTGGGGATTGGGTCATTGAATTATATCTCACTAATTAACGTCGTGGTCATCACAAGAAGTATCAAAGAAACGTTAATTTTTTGGGGGTTTTATTGTTACATACATTAAACTTATGACTATCATATCTTGATAAGTAACGTTTAAAATTCCATATTACCATATTTGTTTTTTTAATTCTATTATTACTAGAAGATTTCCTGGTATGTGGATACATAATTTCAATGGTTTAGGGATTTCAGGGAATATTACATGTACCACTTTGTGAAACATGAGATGTGTATAATATGAATTCAGGAACCACGTTCTACAAGGATGAATGTGTCATGAGTGTATGATGATAGGTTGATATATAAGGGATAAGAATAAATATTGTGTTATTTTCTATGATTTTATATATGATAGTTTAATTAATTAATGATTAATATTATCTACAATATCATGAATAAAGAAATAGTTTTTTGTTTATATGTCGAATTATAATAAAATATGTTAATATTTATTAATAAAATTTTCCAATATTTAAAAAGTTATAATTTCTAGTCTAAGTAAAATGACGTTCTGGAAAATGTTCTACTACTAAGAATTTTATTTATTTTTGGTTTATTGTTTCATATTCATCATTCTTCATGGTTATATCTTTTTTAACTTAATTAAATGACATGTTTTTATAATTAATATTATATTGTTTCTTATGTTCTGTTCCCTTAAATTAATAGCATTCTATCAAAATTTGAGTTGAAATGTGGCCCACATACATGTTAAATACTATTATATATCTATATTTATTGGAAATATGTATTATCATATTTGTATATTAATGTTATATATGATAATGTTAATAATTAAAAAATGATTATCATAGTAAATAATATAGTCATCATATTGGATAACCAATGATTAAATGGGAGAAAGTGTTTTTCCTAAAGAACCTCAAATATGACAATGAAATAAAATGGATCTGTATTTATTATAAATTGAGCTCAATAAAGAATCCATCTATTTTAAATGTATAATTAATATCTTTTAAAATGGATGGAATTTTAAAGAAAAATGTTTTATAAATCGTTTTGATAAATATTTTTCAACAATATGGAATGAAATAAACATTAACATGAAATATATTTTTTTTAAATAACGAGTACATATAGAATAATTGAAATGAAATTAGTTTTTTGGTATAATTAGTTTTCACTGAACATATTTTATACAGAATAAATGTTTTAAAAATGTGAAATATTTAAAAATTATTTGATACATGACTTCTAAAAGAGATGAGGTTTTTTATAAAACTACTGTCATATGAGTGTCCTAGAAAAAACTATAATTCAGTGTCAAGACAACAATGACTTTAATTATAATAATTTACATGGTGGTTAGAACGATAAATTATAATTATGTTGGTCATGCTTTTTCTATACTTCAAATAATTATATAATAATCATGGTTGTCTGTATTTTTTATTGTTTTTAATATTATAATTTTTTTTAAATAAATATTTTAAATGATATTCATGTCTATTAATAAATAATTTATGTTTTTGAACATAATTATGTCATATAGTAGTTACTAAATTATATGGATTTTAGAGTTATGCATTACAATCCTGGGGGATAATAAAAATATAATCTTGTAAAATCATAAATGGCATTCGTAAGAAATTACATGGTTGTTAAAAGATGTTATAGTTTATAAGAGGTAGGTATTTAATGGTTACAGTTGAGGTTATGGTTTTGGATATATGAATAAGGATGAGGGGTGAAATGAACTATCGATTTAGTGACATAGTGTGTTCTTTATTGATTATATTCTCGTATTTCTCCCAGATGATAAGTCATGTGGTCAAAAATATATAATGGTTCATATCGAAGGTTAATTAATTAAATATTTAGTTTTTATATTATGGAAAAAATAAATATATTCAAATTATAGACTATTGGATTTCAGGGTTTGGATGAGATTTATTTCAAATTGTATTTTTAGTTTTAATATTTTCATGTTAAAATAATAAATTTTAACTTTTTTTCATATTGTTTGAGGACATATATGATTTTTTATATTCATATTAAGGATGTTAGGTGGTGAAAGATTTAGTTTAAAACTATTGGTTGAACCTGGAACATGTTGGGAGGTATCGAGTACCAATTGAAATTAGTAGAGGAACGGTTACAATGGGGGTTCCACTGGGTACCCGATGGCCCTTGAGTAGGTACCGAGTTGTCCCTATAAAATTATTTTTTAATAACATGAAATTTTAAGGTTTTCTTATCATAAAATTCTTAAAAAAATTCATGTTCTTCAATAGTTAATTTATTCTCACTGATTATGAAGCCTTTTATGTCCCTTCTTTAATCTCATTTGACCTCCAATGTGGAATCACTAGTTTGATGGTGATTTAAAGGTATTTTCATGAAAAATATGGATAATGGTTATCTATATTTTTGTTTTCCCATTCATATCACTATCTTTTTAATTATCATCTACTAGGTCACCTACATTTTAACAAACAAGCACATATAAACATGACAATTAACAAAAAAACATTCTATAAGTAAAAATGGATGTTTATGTCCACAACAAGATATATATGACTATCAAGGGAATCAAAAATAACGATTCGGAATTATTGAAATGTATAAATCAGTTGAATCATATAAGATACTCAAATTTTAAATCCAAAATGATGAATCCATCAAAAGGTGAAAATATCAATTATGGTTTTCCACCAATTAAGGTATCTACATTATGCTAACATATATATGTTAATATAGAGTCTACATACACTCATAGAGTGTAAAGAATCATCCAATAGTATTCCACCATAAATATACATAACTGAATTAATATGTAAAACATTTTTTAGGATAAATCATCTGGGGCAGACCATTTCAGCAAAATATGAACGACATCATGCCTTCTGGGAACCTACAGTTGCTGTGGCCTTTTCCATTCTTGCAGGGACGATGCTTGCAGTAGAATGCAGACAGGTTGATATCATTATCCAGTCGGACTGCCTTTCCGTTATCAATGCAATTCACCACAATGATGCTGGACATAAGGCCTTTGGCTTCATCGTCAAGAGAATGTTCTTTCTATGCCAAAGCTACTCCTCCTGCAGCTTCTCTTTTACCAAAAGGTAAGGAAATAATGCGGCCTATTATCTGGCGGCCTCATTCCCCTTTGATGACAACCGGCTATGGGTGGGCAACTTCCATTCATGGCTCTGGTTATGTACTGCTTCTGATCTTCGTCAATAATATTATCCTTATTTCAAAAAAAAGATTTAAAACATTTTTTAGTAGTTTAAAATATATTCATAATGAATTTTTCAATTTTAGTTTTATATGAGTAATAAAAACAAATCATTATTAAAATTTTTTTGTAAAAGAATCTTCATTAAAAATATGCAACATATGGAACATGAAAATAATTGTAAAGGATAACATATATTGAGGAATGTGTTAATACAACCATAGAATATAAACATACATTTTTAATATCACAACATTGGATTCTAACATTGATCCAAATAAAGTGGAAACATAAGACTACGAAAAATGACATACTGACCTATTATGAACATTGTTAAACTTAAACAATAATTTTCATTGGGAACCCAAGGAGAAATCATATTATTTAGTGAAAATAAATTATTAAAGGAAAAAAAATATTTAAATCATATTAGTGTATAAATCATCCCAATAACAGGTAAACTACCGATGATTACAATTTATATTCAATATAAGAACTAAATCTCATTACATAACCATCCATGAATAAATAAATTAAATTAAATTTACTTATTAATCCAATTTATAGGTTAAGTGTAAAATCACAAAAAAAACATCCATTTTAATATAAAATATCATGGGAAAAGGATAAAATCATAGAATGGTTGTCAAATCATTGTCAACACCATCCAATTAATAATGTAAAATAGTCAGACTAATATTTATAGATTATATCACTAGCATTGAGGATAAGATAAATATGAAATATGTATTCAATGAAAACAAATATTATTATTTTTACACAATATTGGAATCAATATGAAAAGATTTATCATCCAAATTAAATATAAAACATCTATATTTGTTTATTGATATTTGAGAAATTCTTTATTTGGGATATATGGTTCATTTATCCCCCTAAAGATGACATCGTCTTTTAATTTAAACATGATTAAAAATAGTTTTTCCTCATAAAATCCTACCCCAAAACACTACCAAACTATTAATATATTTCATTATGGTCATATGGATGTGTATCTATCAATTTTATTAAAAAATAAATTATTCTGATTCTTACAAACATCCTTTTTTTTGTACTCACGATGTTCCATTTAATTTATTTCAATATTTTTTATTATAATATTTATTTTAATTTCAATAATATTTTTGTAAATTCAGTAATCATATATAAAATATGGTATTATAAATCATTTTATTTTTGACCTTTTGTTGAAATCAAGAATAAATGATATAAAACCATATGTTTATAGTGAATGTTAGGTTTGGGAACCTAATTTTTTATAAGGAATTATACTTTTTGGAACCGTTATATTGAGATGGTCTTTTGGGTTGGTAACCAATCCTTTTTGAATAAACATATATTTTATTATGTAACACTTTGTTTTTTATTAATTAAAATTGGATTCAACCACTAATTTTAAAAAATAATTTGGGATTTATCCACACACAAATCAACCCTATGTTGAATAAATCATCTATGAGATATTATTATTGGATATTTATTGAAATTATTGATACTATATCACAATTTTAAATAAATAATTTAAATTAACTAAAATACTATTTAAAAGGATCATAAAAAATGAATAAATAATTAATATTTGTATTGGAATTTACAATTTTACATGGCTGGTTAAATTTATATTTTATATAATCGAAATTTTTTAGTTATCGCAATGTTAACGAGTGATAGTTTTGGATCATGTCAGTCATAATAAAATATGATTTCTTATATTTTCAAAAGTTATTTATCAATATAAAATTACACAATATCATAGAGTAAAATCTTTTTGAAAAATTCTTAACTTCTTTTATGTATTTAAAATATAATTTATTTTAAATTTCAATGAAACATGTTTGGGAATATTTCTCTCACTGATGCATTAATATAAACTCATAATAATATAATGATGGTCATGTTAGTGATTTTTATGTACTTTTAATTGGGGATATTATAGTTATAATATTTTTGTGTGTATTTGTCCTACAACTAAGGAGTTATTAACTAATGTTGTTTCATGAGATCATTCATTAAAAAATCCCAATGTTTCTTTAAAAGAACTATTCTATGAATAATTTCACATTTTCCCTTAAATATCCGTTCTAAATTTTTTTAGAGGAATGTGTAACGTGATAATGTATTCAAATATCTATATATAATCCTTTTTCAATTGGACTATCAGCTTCTTGTACTAATCTGTATTTATGAGATTACTTGTAAATGAACATTAAGGATCAATAAATATCGTTTTATAATGTATCAGTATCCTATTATCAATTAACTATGTCCTTGGATAAAAGGAACTTATAAGATAATGTAAACAAACTCATGTAGAGACAGTATGGGTGGTTGACTAGGGGGTCTTTATGCCCCAAACCACAACTAATTTTTTGGTTGGCATTTATTTTTTTCACTCCGTCTGAATTTGTTTGAAGAAAATATAACCATATTTCATTATAAATCCTAAAATGACAGTAGTTTTAAAATTATCCAAATTTTATAAAGGAATCAATTGACACCCTCTTGTGTATTAGTTTTTATTTTGATTAAATTTTTTTATCAAAATTAGTGATCTTTAAGAAACACTATAAATCTCTATAAAGTGTGATATTAATCTCTATTGGAAGAAATATTTTGATGCATGAACAAATCTTTCATGTCTCAGCCCACCGGGACCACACATAGGCTGATAATAATCTATGATTAACTCCCCAATCTCTCTTTTAATATTCCATGGTTAATGAAAAAAATTTTACTGGCCATGAACAGAATGGTCAATTACATTTTGAAAATCTAGTGTTTGAAGTTTCTCGGGAGGTAATAATGAATTATTTCAGCACATTTAAAAATTTCTAGTTTTTTTTCTCCAACAGTAGGTTACTAGTGGTGAGTCATGATGGTGATTCATGAAGGTGATTCGTGACATTGAATCATGTCAGTGATTTGGGACTATGAGTCGGACTAGTCAGTTAGTATAAATGAGTCGGGACCATTGTGTCGCAAGAGGTACTCACAATGGTAGCTCGTGATAATATCTCGCAATGGTAGCTTGCACAGGTAGATCATTGAACACAGTCATTAAATGTTGAATCACACAATATCGTGCATTGGTATCTCACAAAATTGTGACTCACACCAATCATTCACACCATTTTGTCACAGCAGTGAGTCCCTTAATGGTGAGTCATTTCCACCTGTTTTACATTTTTTTTTCTATTGTTTCTATTTTTTAACATTTAACATTATGCATAACCTAAAATGATTTAAATAGAGTATTTATAGTTTTTTATTAGATATGAATAAAATATATATTATAATAACCCGATGGATCTATTGACATCCAAATATCCCAGTCATTATAAATTTCAACCTTTAAGTTGTTTTAAAAACTATTTCTCCAAATGGTATAAGATATGGCATTTCTATAGATAAGATATTATTTTCCTTGTGAACATACATTTATCTTGGTATGATACACCTAAAACAATTCTTACATGAGGATTCATGCATTTTGTGTGGTAGAATATGAACCACATTTTCCCAAGAGGCCTTTTCATACTTCAGGCTCACCGCCAGCTTTGGAACAATAAAGAGGGGCTTATCACTTCATATTCCATGGATTTTTATCAATCATCTAGTTAATTTTAGAATCATGTGGGGTGTGCTTATGAATGTAACAGTTGTTAATATAGTTTAACAAAAAAATAATAACGATTATTTAATTTGTTCGATATAATCATTTTGGGTTGGGGAATTTGTTTTTGATATTCGTGTTATTTTTTGGGTATCTTTGTTAATTATATGAGATAATCTCCCCACTAAAAATCATTGTCATTAGGGGGCCATTTTTTCACATAGAGTAATGATTCTAGAATTCATGGTGTTTTTATTTCTATGAAACAATTTTTATACAATCAGTTAACCACATACACATGGAAAATAAATTAATTCCCTAGGATGAAACAGGTTCTATAAAAACCAAGATATTAAAAAGTGGGAATAAATAATGGATTACATGTTATATATGAATATTCCTTTCAAGGGTTCCTATAGAGGAGTATTCTGTGTGGTGTTATTGTGACTATTATTGTAGTAGGGCTCTGGGGAATGTCCATATGATGTTGTGTGGTTTGGGTGGTGTAATGGAATATCAGGATGAATGATTTTTTGATTTATAATAGAAATAAAGTATTTTACAATATGGTTGGGGTTAGGTATTGTGTTATGTGTTGTTGAGTGCAGATTTATGTTGCGGTTTTCTCTGTTGAAAGGATGGATTTGGTAGGATATCTTTGAAGAATCATGATGGTTGCGGTTGGAATGGGTTCTTCTCCGTTTATAACTTGTTGTAATAATTCTCATATCTCGGGATTGATATGATATGTAATTTATATGTGTTAAATTGAAAGGAATTTGAAGTGGGTAAATTTAACATGGTTCTTATTTCTATTAGTTACTTCCTCTTTGTGTCTTGTCTTATCTTTTTCTTAATATTTTTTCAGGTATTTATGGAATGAATTAATGAAATTTTTTTAACAAATAATGCTATTTTGTTAAATACATTCGTTGGGTTTGTTATTTGACTTTCGGAATGGTTGTGTGTTTAGTAATTTAGAGGTCATTGTAAAGGTTGTATTTTGGTTATGTTTTATGTTGAAAACCCATAGGTTGGCTTTGAGTGGGTTGTATAATATATGTATTAATTGAGTTTTTCCATGTGATTTCTATAATAACTCCACCCTAGTTGAGAACTATTTTCCAAACACAACAATAATCTTGTGGGAGGTTGTCTTTCCAAAACATCCTAGTGAGAGTATGGATATATTTCCACCCACACATCCCTTCCCATTCTTACAAGTGGAAGTAACCCAATATTATTTAGGAAGGTTGTGGGTTGTGGGGAGAGTGTGTGTTCAGGAATGTTTTTTTTCCTATGTGTCTTCAGGGTGAAATTTTTTATGTTTTCAAATATATATTTTTGAAGAGATGTGAAATTCTTTCATATTTTTTTTTCCATATATGGTATGGTATGAATACATGGTGTATGATTGTGGGTTGTTATGTTCTATTGGTCCCAAGTGACTGAGATAATTATATGATGTGGCTCACAGCCTTGGTGAATGGGCGAGGTGTCATTATGAGGCTCATCTGTGCGCATGAGGGGTGTGATATTGTGTGTTTACAAGAGGTGGGAGTGCTATGAATATTTCCATTAGTTAAGCATAAATAAAAACATTGTATGTTCTATGGAGTACCCAAATAATTGATGTTATTAATATAAAAAATTACTTGAATTAAGTTAACTTTTGAGTTTTCCTTAGTGGGATTGGGATGGCTAGTTTACCTTGTTAGATGATTTTTGGTCATGCTTTTTTCTTATAGAAGCAGTTTTATGATTCTCTCACTTTTTCATTAGAGATTTTGGTTTTCATTCTGGGTTTACATGTATGATCTCCCCATGCATAATTTTTTCAAGATTCCAAAATGATTACAATAACCATTACAGACATTACTAGCATGAACATTTTGAAAGGTATTATGTCCATTCTTGGATTTGATTTTTTTATTTTACATTGGTGGTGCATTTTATTTAAAACACTTGTATGTTAAACATACATGCGGGATAAATTTTGTAATTCCTTTTTATATATAGTACATTTAATTGTTTTGGGATTATCTATCTAATCACTCGATCTTGTTTTCTATTAAAAAGGAAATGCCACCTATTTTTTGATATTGTAGAGAAAAGGTGCATGTTGCCACCCTAGGTCCTACTGGAGGCGTGATTATAGGTTCATTATTTAATATTCTACATTTCCATCTTATGAGGGCCATATTAAAAGGGATAAGGTCATGAAATAATGGTATCATATGAGATAGTTGAGATATAGGATTGAGATTATTGTTTGGATCAGTTAGGATTTCATGGGTTGGTAGGTTAACAGTGTCAGGAAACCTTGATGTGTGATATAGGTCAGGAAAGAGAAGCTAAGAATCGTGATTTTAACCTCATCCATGTGATGTGATTCAAGGAATATAATCCTACATAATGACCATGTTAGGATACACCGTTTTTAGGGAAGATATCTGAGGAATGGTACATGAAACATAATGACTTCTATTATTTTTTTATTTTAGTGTTTTCGAAAACATGTAATGGATGACTATTTAAGTTAAATAACTTAAAATGAGTATCAATTAATATTTCCATACAACTATATGATAGGAAATACTTATTTACCTTTTTAGCTAGGTCAAATAGTCATTGTATACATGTGGATAGGGAAGTTGAGACATTACCAGAAAATCTGGTTGATTATTAGAGGGTGAATCAAGTGGAGGTGGATAACTAGTGGCATAGAACATTATGTGCCTCCCAGTTGCAGTCTTGGGATTGAATGAGGGACGTTTTTCGGAAATTAAGTCTGAGAGCTAGCTTAAGGGGGTTGATATAACTTCCAGTTTGATCCTAGATTCGAATGTTATCTGGGTTCCTTAGGTTGGGAGCCCGATCTGTGGATCCACATGTCAGTGAAGAACATTGTACCTCTGGGATATGAAAGAGGCTAATATTGTGTGTGTCGATTTCATGATGGATTTATAAAAATAATAACATTCATTGGAAAAGTATTGTGAGAATAGGTAGGAGTTTCTCTCCCCTGTCTTGGGACTATATTGGTACAATATATGGTGATTAAGGTCATGTTTATCCTTTTTCTCTTAGACCACTTTCTGGATGAGGAGTCTCATGCAAGATTCCTAGAGTATGAAATTCAACCTTCTATATAGTACGTTGTTACATAGGTAACATTGTTAACGTACATGGAGGTTTAAAAAAAAGAAAAATTTATTTAGAAAATGAACTCACTAGGAGGTCTATTATGAGAGGGGAGCCAACAGGGTTCTCCATGAGTTAGGGTTAATAAAAGAAATAATCAGGTTCTAGTGCCTTCATGGTATTCACCAGCATGTAGTTGACCTCAATAGTATCTATTTTGACCATCTAGATCCCAATACATTTATGGGGGCATGGCGATATGGTTTTTCTTCTTTAGGGTCCATGGAAATCTACAAATTCCGTTCCCAGTGGCTAATCATGCTCATTTTAGTGGAGGAGGATAGGTTTTGCGCTAGTCTCAGTAGTAGTTTCTACTCTGGTGGTTTAAACATTAGGGAGAATATTCTCATGCTACACCATGGGGATATGGAGTAGATGAAGGTCAAACTCATGGTGTTCCTTAGGGACTATAAACCAGGAGTGGTCATCAATTTGGTAATCAGCATATGGGAAGATGTGTTGGGCGTGGTATGTTGTGTACCACAGAAGTATCACTTCCATCAAATCCAGAGATTGTATGAAGTATGATTACTCTGTTTTTTTTACATTATTACACTTTTGATAATTTAAGCGCTTTAAAATCAATTGCTTCACTTACTCTACCCTATTTTAGGGACTATAACTACATAGGATTCCCCTGAACCTACTACTTAGTATGCTAGTCGAAGATCATACTAGATTTTTTGATATCTTCCAAGTGTGTAGACTGATGATAGGATTTCATTACTGCCATGGGAGTATCTTCTTGATACAGATGCAATCAAACAGTGTAATTATCATCCTAGACTGTTTTTATTCCATTCATGTTTTTATAAACTGATTCCATATATGAGTTTTATTTCTATATGTGGTTGGATGATGTGTTGTTTTTATTGGGGATTAATGCTATCAAGTTTTAATTACTCATATATTTCATCATATTTCATTGTTGGAAAAGATATCAGTTTAATTAGTAGTTGTACAAATAATGGAGGTTCCAATAGTTATTGCAGGAGTTCATTGATGTTTTTCGGGTGGAGGTTGTGACTCTACCCCATCATATAATTTTGACTTTTGGATATAATCACAATACGATTTTTATTGGATTTCTATATATCATTTTGAGATTATGGAATTTAGGATTCAAATATATGATCTGATGAATAAGTGATTTATCTGGCCCAGTATTCCACCGTGTGGGGGTCTAGAGTGGTTCTCAAATAAAAAACACTATGGTATAAGATTGTTTATATAATAATGGAGGATGAATCAGCTGATGGTCAAGAACTAGTTCTCCCTCCTTGTAGATAGAATATATTTTTGACTATATGATTGGGGAATGTTGTGTTTTGAATATCAATCTACTATTTGGATTCTATAAGTTGAGGGTGAATAATGTCAATATCCCGAAGACTACATTCAGATGCATGAATGGGAACATTGAGTTCATAGTTATTCCATCCCATTTTACAAACTCACAAAAAATGTACTTGGGGATTATCAACTCCATATTTTATGAATTTTTTGACCAGTTCATCATCATTTTAATTTAATACATATTGATCTAGTCTATGTTTGAGGAAGAGCATGTCTATCATTTCATTACTATATTCAAGGTTTATTTATGCTACTATCTCTATAGAATGTTGTCAAAGTTTTTGAACTGGAAACAATAGTTGTATTTCATTGGTAATTTGTTTCCCAGTAGGGAGTGGAATTTAGCCCATCAACCCCAACAAATTACTAATGTTAAATAGTCATACTAATATTTATAGGATATATCAATAGCATTGAGGATAAGATAAATATAAAATAGGTATTCAATAAGACCAAATATTAATTTTCTTTACACAATATTGGAATCAATATAAAAATATTTATCATCCAAATTAAAAATAAATCTTCCGTATTTGTTTATAGAAATTTGATAAATTCATTATTTGGGACATATGGTTCATTTATCCCCCTCACGATGCCATCCTCTCAAAATTTAAACACGATTTAAAATAGTTTTTCCTCATTACAACCTACCACAAAACCTTCCCATACTATTAATATATTTTATTATGGGTATATATATGTGGATCTATCAATTTTATTAAACAATAAATGATTCTGAAGCATACAAACATCCTAGTTTTTTGTACTCATGATGTTTCATTTAATTTATTTCAATATTATTTTTATTATAATATTTATTTTAATTTCACTAATATTTTTTAAATTTAATAATCTTATATAAAATATGGTATTATACATCATTTTATTTTTGACCATTTGTAGAAATCTAGAATAAATGTTCCAAACCTTATGTTTATAGTGAATTTTAGGTTTGGGAACCTAATTTTTTATAAGGAATTCTACTTTCTGGAACCATTAAGTTGAGATGGTCTTTAGGATTGGTAACCTTTATTTTTTGAATAACCTTATATTTTAATATGTATCTATTTGTTTTTATAATTAAAATTTGATTCAACAACTAATTTTAAAACACAATTTCGGAGTTATCCACACACAAATCATCCCTATGTTGAATCAATCATCATTAAGATATTATTTTTGGAATTTTTTTGATATTATTGAAACTATATAACTATTGCAGAAAACTCATTTAAATTAAATAAAATACTATTTCAAAGGATCATAAAAAATGGATAAATAATTCATATTTGTATTGGAATTTACAATATTCCATGGTTGGTTAAATTAATATTTTTTACATTTGAAATGTTTTAGTTATCACAATGTTATGAAGTGATAGTTCTGGATCATGTTCGTCATAATAAAAAATGATTTTTTATATTTTCTAAATTTATTTATCAATATAAAAGGACACAATATCATAGAGTAAAATATTTTTGACAAATTCTTAACTTCTCTTATGTTTTTAAAAAATAATCTATTTTAAATTTCAATGAATCAATTTTGAGAATATTTCTCACAATAATTCTTTAATATCAACTCATAATAATATAATGTTGTTCAAGTTATTGATTTTTATGTACATCAAATTGGGGATATAATAGTTATAATATTTTGGTGTGTATTTGTCCTACAACTAAGGAGTTATTAACTAATGTTTTTTCCTTAAATCATTCATTACAGAAACATAATGTTTCTTAAGAAGAATTATTATATGAATAATTTCACATATTCCTCTAAATTTCCCTTCTAAATTTTTAAAGACGAATGTGTAACGTGATAATATATTCAAAAATCTATATTAAATCCTTTTTTCAATTGGAATGCCAGCTTCTTGTACTAATCTGTATTTATGAGATTCCTTGTAAAAGAACATGAAGGATCAATAAATGTCATTTCATAATGTATCAACATCTTATTATCAATTTTCAATGTCATTGGATAAAAGGAACTTTTAAGATAAAGTAAACAATCCCATGTAGAGACAGTATGGGTAGTTGACTAGGGGGTCTTTATGCCCCAAACCACAATTTTTTTTTTGGTTTATATTTTTTTCTCTTCATCTTAATTTTTTTGAAGGAAATATAACTATATTTCATTATAAATCATAATACGACAGTAGTTTTAAAATTATCCATGTTTTCTAAAGGAATCAATTCATACCCTCTTGTGTATTTGTTTTTATTTGGATTAATAATTTGTATCAAAATTAGTGATCTTTAACAAACCCTATTAATCTCTATAATGTGTGATATTAATCTCTATTTGATGAAATATTTTAATTCATGACCAAAAATTTCATGTCTCAGCCCAACGATACCACACATAGGATGATAATAATCTATGATTAACACCCCAAGATCTCTTTTAATAGTCCGTGGATAGAGAAAAAATTTCTAATGGCCATGAACACAATGGTCAATTACATTTTGAAAATCTAGTGATTGAATTGTCTCGAGAGGCAATAATGACTTATTTCAGCACTTTTAAAGATTTCTAGTTTTTTGTGTTCTCCATCAGTAGTTCACTAATTTTGAGTCGTGATAGCGATTCATGAAGGTGATTCATGATAGTGAATCATGTCAGTGAGTTGGGACTATGAGTTGGAATAGTCAGTTAGTATCTATGTGTTAGGACCAGTGTGTCAGGACCATTGTGTCGCAAGAGGTACTCTCAATGGTAGCTCGTGATAATATTTCGTAATGGTATCTTGCACAGGTAGATCATTGAACACCGTCATTAAATGGTGAATCACACCATATCTCGCATTGTTATCTAACCAAATTGTGACTCACACCAATCATTCGCACCAATTAGTCACACCATTGAGTCCCTTAATAGTGAGTCATTTCCACATGTTTTTCTTTTTTTTCTTCTTGTGTTTCTAATTTTTAACTTTAATCATTATCCATAACCTGAAATTATTTATATAGAATATTTATAGTTTCGGATTCGATATGAATCATATTTATATTCTAATAACCCATTGGTTCTATTGACATCCAAATATCCCAGTCCTTGTAAACATCCACCTTTAATAAGTTTTAAAAACTATTTCTCCAAATGGTTTAAGATATGGCATTTCTAAAGATAAGATATTATCTTTCTTGTGAACATATATTTATCTTTTTATGAGACACCACAAACTATTCTTACCTGAGGAGTCATTCATTTTGGGAGGTAGAATTTGGATCGGATTTTCCCAAGAGTTTTTCTCTTACTTTAGGCTCATCCCCTACTTTGGAACAATAAATAAGTTCTTATCACTTCATATACCAAGGTTTGTTTTCAATCATCTAGGTCATTTTCGAATTATGTGGGGTGTGATATTTAATGTATCACTTGTGAATATAGTTTAACAAATAGTTAATAATGCATACTTAATTGGTTTGATATCAACATGTTGGGTTTGGGAAATTTTTTTATCTTCGTGTTATTTTTTGGGTATTTTCGTCAATTATCTGTGATAATCTCCCCAATAAAAATAATTGTCATTTGGGGCAATTTTTTAATATAGAGTAATGATTATAGAATTCATGATGTTTGGATTTCTATGAAACAATTTTTATACAATCAGCTAACCACATACTCATAGATAATAAATGAATTTCCTAGGATGAAACGGGTTCTATATTAACCCTAGAAATTAACAAGTGGAAAGAAATAATGGATTACTTGTTAAATATGAATATTCCATTTATGGGTTCCTTTAGAGGAGTAATATGTGCATGTTTATTGTGACTTTTATTGTAGTAGGGTTATGGGGAATGGCCATATGATGTTGTGTGTTTTGGGTAGTGTAATGGAATATCAGGTTGAATGATTTTTTGATTTTATAATAGATATAAAGTATTTTACAATACGGATTGGGTTAGTTTGGGTTGTTATGTGTTGTTGAGTGCAGTTTTATGTTGCAGGTTTCTATGTTGAGAGGATGGATTGGGTGGGATGGCTTTGAAGAATGACGATGGTATTGGTTGGAATCGGTTCTTCTCCATTTATAACTTGTAGTAATATTTATCATATCTTTGGATTGATATGATATGTAATTAATATGTATTAAATGGAAAGGAATGTGAAGTGGGTAAATTTAACATGGTTATTATTTCTATGAGTTACTTCCTCTGTGTGTCTTGTTATATTTTTTGCTTAATATTTTTTCCGGTATTTATGGAATGAATTAATGAATTTTTTTAACAAATAATGAGAATTTGTGAAATAAATTTGTTGGGTGTGTTATTTGAATTTTTGAATGTTTTTGTGGTTGTTCATTTAGAGGTAGTTGTAAAGGTTGTATTGTGGTTAGGTTTCTAGTTGAAAACACATAGGTTGGTTTTGAGTGGTTTGTATAATTTATGTATTCATTTACTTTTTCCTTGTGATTTCTATAATAACTCCACCCTAGTTGAGAACTATTTTCCAAACACAGAAATCATCATGTGGGAGTTTGTTATTCCAAAACATCCTGGTGGGAGGATAGATGTATGTCCACCAACAAATCCTTTCCCCTTCTTGCAGGTGGAAGGAACCCAAGATTCTTCATGCATGTTGTGGGTTGTGGGGAGAGTGTGTGTGTGGGATGTTTTGTTTTCCTATGTGTCTTCAGGGTGAAATTTTTTATGTTTTCATATATATATTTTTGAAGAGATGTGATATTATTTCCTAGGTGTTTTCTATATATGATATGGTATGAAGACTAGGTGTATGAGTGTGGGTTGTTATGTTTAAGGGTCCCAAGTGACTAAGATAGTTATATGATATGGCTCGTGGCCTTGTTGAATGGACGAGGTGTCATTGTGAGGATCAGGTGTGTGCGGGAGGGGTGTTATATTGTGTGTTTACAAGAGGTGGGAGTGCTATGAATATTTCAATTAGGTATGCGTAAATAAAAATATGGTATGTTATATGGAGTAACAAAATAATTGATTTGCTTAATATAAAAAATTGCTTGATTTATGATAACTGTTGAGTTTTCCTTTGTGGGATTGGGATGGATAGTTTACCTTGTTAGATGATATTTAGTCCGAATTTTTTCTAACAGAAGCATTTTTATGATTCTCTCACTATTTCATGAGAGACGTTGGTTTTCATTTGGGGTGTACATGTATGATCTCCCCATGAATATTTCTTTTAGGATTCCCTAATGATTACAATAACCATTACAGACATTACTAGCATGGACATTTTGACATGTATTATGTCCATTCATGGATTTGATTTTTTTTTTTACTTTGGTGTTGCATTTTATTTGCAACACTGTTATTTTAAACATACATTCGGGGTACATTTTGGTATTCTTTTATATATATAGTACATGTAATTGTTTTGGAATTATCCATCTAATCACTCGAACTTGTTTTTTATTAAAAAGGAAATGCCGCCTATTTTTTGGGATTGTAGACCAATGGTACAGGTTTCCAACCCGGGTCCTACTAGAGGCGTGATTCTAGGTTCATTATTTAATATTCTATATTGCTAGCTTATGAGGGAAATATTTGGAGTGATAAGGTATTGATATAATGGTATCATATTCGACGGTCGAGATAAAGGATTGAGATTATAGTTTGGATCAGTTAGTATTTCATGGGTTGGTAGGTTAACAGTGTCCGGAAACCTCGATGTGTGATATAGGTCAAGAAAGAGCATCTAGGATTCATGATTTTATCCTCCCTCATGTGATTTGATTAAAAAAATATAAACCTCTGGAATGACCATGTTAGGATACACTATTTTTAGGGAAGATACCTGAGGAATGGTATATGAAACATAATGACTTCTATTCATGATTGATTTTTGTGTTTTCGAAAACTTGTAATTGATTACTGTTTTTGTTAAATGAGTTAAAATGAGTATAAAATAATATTTCCATATAAATATATCATAAGAATTACTTATTTATCGTTTTAGCTATGTCAAATAGTCATTTTAGACATGTGGATAGGGAAGTTGAGACATTACCGGCCACTTTGGTTGATTAGTAGAGGGTGAATCTAGTGGAGGAGGATAACTAGTGGAATAGAACATTATGTGCCTTCCAGTTGCAGTCTTGGGATTGAATGATGGATGTTTTTCTGAAATTAAATCTGAGAGCTAGCTTAAGGAGCTTGAGATAACTTCCAGTTTGATCATGGATTCGATAGTGAACCGGTTTCCTTTGGTTGTGAGCTAGATCTAGGGATCTACATGTCAGCGAAGGACATTGTACCTCTGGGATATGAAAGAGGATAACATTGTCTAGGTCGATTTCAAGATGGATTTATAATAATAATAACATTCATTGGAAAAGGATGGTGAGAATAGGTAAGAGTTTCTCTCCCCCAAGAATGGTTCAATATTGGTACAATAGATGGTGGTTAAGTTCAATGTTATCATTTTTCTCTCGGACCTCTTTCTAGATGAGGAGACTCATGCAAAATTCCTAGAGTATGAACTTCATCCTTCTATCTAGTACATTGTTACTTAGGTTATGTTGTCGACGTACATGGAGGTTTAAAACAATGAAAAATTTATTTCGAAAATGAACTCACTGGGAGGTCTATTATGAGAGGGGATCCAATAGGGTTCTCCATGAGTTAGGGTTAATAAAAGAAATTACTAGGTTCCAGTGCCTTTGTGGTATTCACCAGCATGTAGTTGACCTCAATATTTTATATTCTGACCATCTATATCCTAATACAATTTTGGGGACTTGGGGATATGGTGTGTCTTCATTAGGGTCCATGCAAATCTACAAATTCAGTTCGTAGTGGCTAATTGTGCTCATTTTGGTGGAGGAGGATAGGTTTTGCGCCATGCTCAACAGTAGTTTCTACTATGGTAGTTCAAACATTAGGGAGAATATTCTAATGCTACACCATGGGGATATGGAGTAGATAAATGTCAAACTCATGGTGTTCCTTAGGGACTATGAACCAGGAGTGGTTATCAAGGTGGTAATCAGCATATGGGAAGATGGGTTGGACGTGGTATGTTGTAGAACACAGAATTATCACTTCCATCACGGCCAGAGATTTTCTGAAGTATGATTAATCGATTTTTTTCACTTTGTTACACTTTTTTTATTTTAAGTACTTTAAAATCATTTTTTTTCACTTACTCTACCCTATTTCTGGGACTATAACCTCAGAGGCTTTCCCTGAACCTACTTTTGAGTATGCCAGTTGAAGGTCATACTAGATTGTTTGATTTGTTCTAGGTTTGTAGACTGATGATAGGATTGCATTACTGCCATGGGAGTATCTTCTTGATACAGATGCAATCAGATAGTGTAATTATCATCCTAGACTGGTTTTAATCCATGCATGTTTTTATCAACTAATTCCATATAAGAGTTTTATTTCTAGATGTGGTTGGATGATGGGTGGTTTTTGTTGGGGATTAGAGCTATCATGTGTGATGTCCTCATATATTTCATCATATTTCATTGTTAGCAAGGATATCAGTTTAATTAGTTGTTTTATGAATAATAGAGGTTCCAATAGTTGTTGGGGGAGATCATGTATGTTTTTCGGGTGGAGGTTATGACTATACCCCCTCATGTATTTTTGACGTTGGGATATAATAACAATACAATGCTTATTGGATTTCTATATATCATTTTGAGATTTTGGAATTGAGGATTCAAATATATGATCTGTTGAAGAAGTGATTTATTTGTCCTAGTATTCCATCAGGTGGTGGTCTAGTGTTGTTCTCATATAATGAAGACTATGGTATAAGATTGTGTATATAATACCGGAGGGTGAATCAGGTGATGGTCAAGAACTATTTCTCCCTACTTGTTGATAGAATATATTTTTAATTAGATGATAGGGGAATGTTGTGTTTCAAATATCAATCTACTATTTGGATTCAATAAGTTGAGGGTGAATAATTTAAATATCCTGAAAACTACATTCAGATGCATGCATTGGAACGTCGACTTCATAGTTATTCCATTCAATATTACAAATTCACCAATAATGTTATTTGGAATTATCAACTCCATATTTTATGAATTTTTTGACCATTTCATCATCATATTCATTGAAGACATCTTGATCTACTCTATGTTCATGGATGAGAATGTATAGCATTTCAGAACTATATTCAAGGTTCATTGATGCCACTATCTCTATGGAATGTTGTCAAGTTTATGAACTAGAATCAATAGGTGTATTTCATTGGGAATTCTGTTTCCTAGTAGGGAGTGGAATTAATCCCATCAACAGTTGAATAGGCTATTTCATGGGAATAAACCAATATTGTGGCATAATATCAAAGTATGCATGGTATTGTGGGTGATTAATGGAGTGTTGTATCTTATTTCTCTTGAGTTGTATCTTCAATGATAGATATGACTATAAAGGATGAGGATTTTGTTTTTGGTGATTAGTTTCTTGTGTAGTTTGGTTATCTATAGGGGATGTTGGTTAGTTCACTAATGTTTTGATTGCCTATGGAATGAGTAATGTTTGGGGTGTTATTTGATGCTTCCCGTATGGTCTTAGAATGAATCTTTATATAGCAACAGAATGTGATCTATGATGTGAATAGGAAGTTACACTCCTATGGGCATAACTAGGCCGCCAATGATATAGAGTTAGTAGAGATCATATTATCACTGAATTTGGGGGGGGAGTGCCCAATTAAAGAGCACATTGTTGTCTTCACAGACAACAAGTTTTTGAGGTATATATTTTCCACATGAAATATGAACTTACGTACATGTGTCTTATACATTGGAGGATCTTTGGTATGACACATTTCATTGGTAATTCTTTCATTAAAAAATAGCTATCACTCTTCCATTTTCATGTCTCTATTTGAATATGTGTGTGGAAGACCAAGTCGTTCATCTCTGTTCTTCAAGCTAGTTTGGGAGAAATATATCATTGTCCCTATAGTGGTGTCGAGAATGACATTAAAAGTTCAGCTCATTTAAGATAGGATGAATGTGGTGAAAGACCTGTAGAATCCATACACATATCACAGGAGGATTCCCTTGGAGTCTGAGGTTGGGGAGCACATCGCTTTCTCCTTTTTCTTTGAGCCGCATGTTATCGTGATAACAGGAGAAGGTCGGACCGTACGAACACGGACGACACTCCACCCCTTTTTTGGTTGTTGGTATTGTTGTGTCGAGCAAGGTAACGCGGTGCCTAAGCACCGCGTGGAATTTTGATAAGAAAAGGGGGGAAGCGTGACTCCATCACGCTGCACCGTTGAAGATGAACCATGACGTGGCACCGTCGCGCCACGCCGTTGAAAAACAAAGAAAAGATGTGGTGTCGTCGCGCCGCACCAGAGAAACACTAATGTAACGCAGTCGGAGCATGGCCGCGGTGGAGTGGCGTGGCATCGTCGTGCCGCCCCGGACGTACAAAGGCCGCAGTCGGTTCTGGGCCGTGGCGGAGCAACAGAACCAGAGGCCGGTACCGGGCTGCCGGCGTCGGAGCAAGGGGACCGGCCCTTTCCGTTCCCGTGGTGGCACAGCCGGCCAGCCGGTGTGGGCCGGCCGGTTCGAGGAAAATTCCGGGGGTCGTAACCCCCGGTCGTCCAGATGAGCGGCCCCATAAAGGGACCGTGGTTTCATTCACGGGGGGGGGGGGGGGGGGGCAGCACCCCCCGCACCCGAAACGGCTCGGCCGTTCGGGTGAGCCCCCTGCCGGCGTGCCACGCCCTGGGCCGGGCCACGCCCGAGGGGGCCAGACCCGGACCTGGTTCGAGTCGACCTGGTTCGGGCTGACCCTGGGGGTATCGGGCCGGGTCAGACCGGGCCCGAACCTCTTATTACCGATCCTTTTTTGTTCCTTTGCCCAAAACATGAGCTACGTGGCTCCGATCGATGCACTGTCAGTTGCGATGCGATCCTTGTAATGAGACGGTCGTTTCGGTATATTGCACTCAAGGTTTCAGAGAACCTTGGGTTTGGCCGGGTTGGTTCGTACACAAAACCAACCGGGATCTCGGAGCGGAAACACTTATAACCTGAGCTCCGGACATCTGATCGACGTTTCGTCAACTTATTTGGATTTCTCTAAGTGAGATGGACCTTTTGGATTACACCTTTCGAGGTTTGGATGTAGGCAGAATGCGGTCGGGTTGGTTTTGACTCAAAAAACTACCGGGCTCCTGGAACGAAAAATCCAATAACTCTCAGATCGGGCATCTGATTGATGCGCTGTCTGTGACATCGAGTTCCCGTTGACGATACAGAACTATTGGATACATCAAATCTGGACTATGTGTCAATTGATGTATCAGCCTCTCGACTCGTGGAGCGGACCCTCTCTAACGAGCTTGCCGTGTGGGGGAACCCTAGAGCTAGCTGCGACTGCGATGACGACGATGAATGTACAGAGAACCTGAGTGGATTCGATGGCGATGACTTCAGCACTCAGCGATCCTACGTGGATCAGTGCTACGGATCCTGTGTGGGTCCGATCCTGTGTGGGTCAGCACTCAGCTGTCATGTGTGGGCCAGCGCCTACAGATCCTGTGTGGGTCTGATCCTGTGTCGGGCAATGCAGGGGTTAGTTACCTCTCGGTCTAATGTGGGTCAGATCCTTTGTGGGTCATTTTGGGGGTTAGTTACCTATTGATCATGTGTGGGTCAGATCCTTTGTGGGTCATTGCATGGGTTAGTTACCTATCGATCCTGTGTCGGTCAGATCCTTTGTTGGTCATTACAAGGGTTAGTACATATCGGTCCTTTTTGGGTCCAACAGTTTAGATGAATCAGTGACTATATATGAACATCTATATCATCATAGGAAGTTGTATACCTGTGTGAGATGGATCCTATTTTTATTTCCTTTTTGGATTGTGTTTTTCTATCCTGTGTGGATTACGTTTTTCTTTCCTCTGTGGACTGGGTTGTTCTTGTGCTCGGAGGATGGAGCGAACATGAATTGATGACTTAGGTATATGTATGGGCATATACAAAAGCAGTGTCAGATGTTACTTCGTGTTTGTATCTTTCCTTTGTGGATTATCCTTTTTGGATTCTAGGAGACCTTCGAGGGCCTCCAGGTACCTACTGAGTATCTTATACTCACCCCTACTCGGGCTATGCCCTCACTACGTTGTGTTGGTTGCAGATGACGGACAACGGTGATCGTGGTTGAGGCTTGCGGAGAAGGACGGTACCTGGAGGTGGACCATGGGGCGAGACATACTTGGAGCGGACGGCTGGACCCGAGGATATATGGAGGTGATCTGTACTCACCCATCTGGTGGCACTTCCAGTAGGCGGCTCGATGTTGCGGCTTTACATTCAGTTGTTGTTTTCCCTTTCCAGTTGTACTTTACATTCAGTTTGGGTTTGTATTCTTGCCCACTTACTTTTCTGCACTTACTGTTGTACCTAGTTTTTACTTAGTTTTTACTTCTTCTTCTTTCTTGATCTGTGGTGCTTGATTACTTTACAAAGGCAATGCCTTCCCTTTTTACTAGGATTTACGCCTTGGTGCTAGTCACCAGCCCCTGGCCTATGGAAGGCGGGCTTGGGGTAGTCACGACACGGGCCCCGAGGACGGGTCGTGACCTGAAGGATACCCTTAACATTGGCCACATTGTCTTGGCATGTGGAGTAATATTTCTCTATGATTCATTAGCCATGCATAATTTTTGGGTGATTTGGTGAGGTTGCATACTAGTTGTAACTGCCACCACAGTTGGATAGGATACTCAACATCATTTGTGTCCCTCAACTTTGTCGGTATCTTCATGATTACTCATATGTCGTTTAATAGAAAGATATGGATATCAATGATCATTCGACACAAAAGTATTTTCCTATATATATCTTAGATCATTTAGATAAGGTATTTCATGGGAAGACCTGTCCTTCGGTTAGTGTGTTGGGGAGGCATGATGTACTATATAAGAGTACATTGGAATGAGAAACAATGACGCGTTTTATGTACTCGGAGTTGTTCTAGGTATTACTTATATTTCCTTTCATAGTGATGTAATGTTTTAATTTTTCATTATGAAATTATTTTTCTTCCAATGGGATGACAATTGTGTGGTGAAATGTGTGATAATGTCCTGACATGTGAAAATGGGATGCCAAAATTCCTAATCAAGACAAATTAAATACGATGTGATTAAACCCTGTTGAGTAACACATTGCCGCCCATAGTGGATAATATCGTGATATAGAAAAACTAATTTCCAAATTCATTTGTTAGGGATGGCATGGTTTTTGGACCTTCTGTGGTGCTTCTAAGGGTCAGTTGGGTTACCCGATGATGGAGTATTTTGTCTTAGATGTTGAGGATTCACTCTAACATTTGAACAACACAAGTTGTATTATCATTGAACTTTTATGTCGGTGGTGGTGCTTCCAGGATATAATGTTCTTTGAGAGTTATATTAATGGGTTGGTTTTCAGTCCACTATTTTCATTCATGGTTTGGTCATGAATTTTTAATGGAGGAAATAGTTTGATAGGTATCATATGAAGTATCCCAATCCTATCCAATCCATTATATTATCGAAATTCGATGGTTTTTTTCTACTAGGAGGTCACACTTTCTGATTTCAACACTTTTCAAAATTTCATGATTTTAAGGTTCTGCATTGGTAGGTCACTATTGGTGATTCAAGATGGTGAGTCGTGGTAGTGAGTGGCGATGATTAGTCATGAAAGTGAGTCATGATGGTGAGTTGTGACAGTGAGTCATGATGGTGATTTGGGATTTTAAGTCACGATGGTGATTCGGGATGGTGAGTCAGGTCGTTGAGATATGACTTGTAACACCCCGAGCTTCCACGATACGCTTCTCATTCAATAATGCAATAGCTTGCATTGTACACAACTTCGAGTTCTAAAACACCGCGACTAATCAAATTAGCCGTTATGAATAGTGATAACCACTTTTTAAAATTATAGAAATTTTATATTTCAAAATGGACTTCATTTTTGTATTCGTAATATCGAAATTAGCCTATGTTGATTTTTTTGTAATTTTCTGAGAACTTCCAATTTTTTATGAATAGTGAAAATTACATAAAAACAACTTTTTTAATCAAAATAATTTATAGTGATAAATTATACCATTTAGTGGTTTTAAAGTATAATTAGAATATATTTTTACCATTTTATCCAATGGTGGTCATTAGAATTAATTTAACATTGAAATTGGACATAAACAATTGTCAATCTTTTGATATAAATTGTTTCTTAAAAACACGCTATTAGTTGTGACAACGGGAATTAATTATAAAATTAATTAATGAAACTTATATGTTTGGAATTTTTGTAAAATAGACATCATTTTTGAATTTGGAATATCAATTATAGCTTAGGGTGAAATTTTGGCATTGTTCTGAAAATCTTAAATTTTTTATGAATAGTGAAACCACTAAGTGGTAGTTAAATAACTGATTTTTCGTTTAAATGAAATATTACCACTTCTGTGTTTTGATTTTCAAAAATCCGACATACATGGTTGTCATTAAGAAGTAAAATGTGGTTCGATGAGATTAAAATAATTTTTTGTTGAATAGTAACTTTAAAGTTCTTAATCGCGATTAGAGGTAATTAGTGTAGTTTAAGGTAAAAATAATGTTTTAATAATATGAGATGAGCTTGAAACTTGTCCTACTACTATTGGATGACTCATTGCCGACCAAGACAACCCATGGGTCAACTTGGGGACCCCATGGAGCCACTTTTGTTGGAAAATGACATTAATATATATTTATTTAATGTTAAAGTAAAAAATGACACAAACATGAAATGTTTTACTAAAACAATTTTTACATGGGGTTATACAAGTAATATTTTTGACAATAAATAGTCATTGGAAAGCTAAAAATATTTCCTACATCATAGTATTTTTTTATATTTTTTAGACATTAAATAAATTAAATTATTTACGACATCATTATGGTGCAGCGATGACCTCATTATTTAACGATTTTAATAAAATGAAAAGAAAATGTACAATCCAAGGCTTACACATGTCCAAAGACTATTTTATGGGTATATTAAGAACCATTATCACCTTATCCATGAATTATATAAGTTTGGGACCTTTAGAATCCGAAAATCATTGTATAATAATGTAACATTTCCTTACTTTCCCAAGAGTGCCCCTCCTCTCCTCTTATAAAAGGCCCCCACCTCTACCACCTCATTCATACTTTCAAGCCATTTGTCTCGGCCAAAATATGCCCAAATAGACTCCCAACTTCCCCCTCTTACTAATAGAAGCCTCACTTTGGGAAGAACTCTTCCCAAGGAAGCCTTTGTCTCAAATCAAAAAGAGTTAGCCGATTTTGAGGTAATGTCTTCTCTAATGTTGTTTTGTTTTATTTTTCTTCTCCAACCCCCTAAAATATTTTTATTAATTTATTTTGTAACAACACCTGTATCCTCAATATACTATGATGTTGTTATAATAAGGATTCGAGCTACAATTACACACACCTACATCTAATGGTTAAAGAACATACGGTTTCTATGGATGGAGAATTTCTGCCTCACGAAACGATGATTGTTCAACACTCATATAAAACCTTCAAAGGTGGCCATTAAGATGTCACTATATTTATATATGATATATAATATGTTTATGTTTTACTTATACTTCTGTATTTCTCATTTATGGCATACTTTATGATTTCCATTATGGGTAAACGTGATAATTTCATTTTAGGAAGTGCGGACTATCACACCCTCAAAGTGATTTGAATCGTTAATGCCATTTGTGTGATGTATAAAGGATGGAGTAAATGGTATTATACACTATATAATACTGGAATTATATTATAAATTTATATAATTATGATTTCATTCCATTAAATATGAAATAGAAATGAAAGTAGCGTTAATGAGTACGTACGGCTTACTGTCTCCATGAACAGTGCATTTCATTTCTTACTTCTAAATGTTACGTAATATTATAAATGAATGTATATACTGGTTATATATGATATATATGACATCTAAATCATGAATATAATTCTGGAGAAAATGGATATTCTACCACATAAACAACTTGTAATTATAAGAAGTTTATTGTTGACTCAAGTACCAAAGATCGACAAAACGACCGTTATTAACTTAAATAATTACATAATGTTCATAACATTGTAATAAGTGACATAAAAAGGATACTGAAATTAAAAATTGTTATTATTAAAGTATATATTAACTCTAGTTTATTATTCATGAGGTTAAAGATCGGTTGAGTCAAGTCAGACATGAGGTAACAGAATTTTTAACCCAATTTCCATTCGTTGGGTTAATCTACTACTTTCAAATTATGTCATGATATTATTATGTCTTATCTTGTATTTTAACATTATTTATGTGTACTTATAGTGAATACACATTATATATGTACTTTATTTATTAAAATGATCTTTTTAAGGACTTCGTCTCAATCCCTTTCACTGAGGCATATTTGGTTTTATACACAACTTTCTTTTATACGGTGTATAAACCCCATTGACTTGTACGTTTATTCAAAAGGAATATTTTTTTTACGAAGCGTTTTGCTAAACGACAAAAGGGAATGTTTTTCTTTCCGTACTTATGCGGCGACAACAACTTCTCTGTCATCGTGACCATTATTTGAGTTTTGGCTTCCTCTACAAGCCATCATTTTTTTTAATGAAAAATAAATACAAAGTTTTAACTTTCTTTTATTTTGGTATTGAAAATGGTTTTGAAAGCGTTTTTATTATAAAAATTGTGTTGTATTGATATCTTGTGATTGAAATGTGGAAATGTTATGTTTCCGTTATGCATGTTTTATGTGATACGATTATGTTATGGTTTATGATATGTTTAAACCTATTCATATGAGGAATGTATTGAACTTAATAAGTGACGGGTGGAGCCCGCTATAGCTCCTCGATGCATCGGTAGGTCTCTTGAGACAACTAGACGTGGAATTGGCCGAGGCCCTTTCCCAATTTGATTTATGGTTTTGACCGAGGCCTTAATCATTTTAGATGTCTTGGCCGAGGCCTTGACAAAATGTTTCAGAATTTATGGCATTTTACATTCCCTCATTATGAAAGTGGTTATTGATATTGCATGTGATTATTCGACTAGTAGAATATCCATGTGAGTAAGTAAATGGCATTATTTAATTTTATTTTTTCCATATTATTCTGATGTTCAAGTCTAAAAAGGCTTTTGTTTTAGTTATACATTGCCTTAAATGTTAATGTTTATTTATGAAAGCTTCCGCAATATTGTTATCCTCACTGAGCATCTGAGCTCACCCCATTCAATGTTTTAATATTTTCCAGGATGTGAAGAAGTATTTTATGAATGACCTGCAGGGATTGTCAGAAGAGGATATGAGTGTGGACTATGGAGACTTTGTTATTGTAGTTTTTCACTTTATGATGAAATGTAACCTTTACGAATGTATCTAGTGTTTCTAAGGATACTAAACTGATCGGTATTTCAAGACTTGATCTTTTGTGATCATGCCAATGTTACGAAGTAATGCACCGACTCTAGGTAGTTGGGGTCAGGGCGTTACATGACTGGTGAGTCAGGACTATTGATTTGTGAGGTTGACTTGCAATGGTAGCTCTCAATGGTAACATGCACTTCAACTCTCCAAATGGTGATTCATTTCTAACAGTTTGAATTTTTCCCACATTAACTAGTATCTACCCTTTAACATTTTCTTGGACATAAAATGTTTTAAATACCATATTTAATTGGTTTTGGAGATGTATCTATTCATATCAATCCCTTAAAATCTGGAAGCATTATTATACATCCAAATATTGTGGGAATGGAAAAGATCATCCGTTAAGGGATTTTGAAATACCTTTCTCCCATTGGATTAGGATCCAGAATTCCTAATTCTATGATCTTTATTTTTTGTGATGTTCTATTTATCTTGGATTGAGATTCCCTGGTCCTTTCTTCCACAAAGATTCATGATTTTTCTTGTTGTAGAATTTAAATCACCTTTTTGTAGAGGCTTTTTTCTAAGACATGTGCACCCCCTTCATTGGCTTAATAAAGAAGGGATAATCATTTCTTTTTCCAAGTAGGTTTTATTTTATCTCTATCTTTTGGATATCATACAGGGGTAATATGAATGTATCTATTGTTAATATGGGAGAATACCAAATTGATAGATATAATTTAATTGGTTTGAGATCAATATGTGGGGATACAGAGAAGTGATATATGATATACTTGTTAAATTTTTTATTGTTGTAAATTATATGCTATAACCAAGAATCTAAAAATAAATTCATTTGGGGGTATTTTTATGTTCACCAAGTAATGATTCTAGAATTCCTGATGTTTAGTTTTTTGTAAATGAATTTTTAAGTAATCGGTTAATAAAAAACACTCGACTAATAAATTGATGCCCGGGGGATAGTCTTTTTTTATGATAAAACATGAAGATAAATAGAGTTATTAAAAAATAGATAACTTTTTAAATTTGATTATTCAATTCCTGGGTTGGGTAGATGTGTACTATGTGTGGGGTTGTTTTGACTTGTGTGGTAGTAGGGATGTAGTTATGTATGAATTTTGTGGAGTAGTTTGGTTGGTATAATAGAAAATCATTCTGAGAGATTATTTGATTATATAATATATATAAAGTGTTGTACAATTAAGATATGATTGGGTTGAGTGTTTATTTATTTTAGTTTGTATCTATGAGTGTGGGGTTTTCTCTTTCAATATAATGGATTGGGAAGAACAAAATGGAAGAATGATTATGGGAGTGGTTGGAATGGTTGATTCTCCATTAATAACCTCTATAATGATTTCATGTATCTGGGGATCTATATGACATGCCATGAATCATTGTTAAATAGAGAGGAATATGAAGTTGGTTTTTACCTAGTTCTTATTTCTCTGTGTGACTATTTTGTGTATCTTATTATGTGATATTCTATGTAGTTTCCCAATTAGTGGTGGAATGAATCAACTAATTGGTTCATAAATAATGAGAACTTGTTAAATGAATTCGGTGGCTGTTTCATTTGAGTTTTTGGCTGGATGTGTGGCTATGAATTTCTATGAAAGAGAGATGGAAGTATTTTTGGTTGGTTATTGATTGTAAACATATAGGTAAGGCTTGAGTGTTTTTTATCATATAGGTATTAATTGTTTTATTCCATGTTATTTCTATAGGAACCCCACCCTAGTTGAGAAATATGTTTCGAACACCCTAATCATCAATGGTGAATGTGTCTTTCCCAAACATCCATGTGGGAGCATGGATGAATGGCCACCTACTCATCCATACTCATTATTCCACACAGTGGTTGCCCAAGAATCATTGGGAAGCTTGTGGGTTGTTAGGACCACATGTTTACATGTGAATTGTGTTTTCCAAGGTGGATTTCTAATGATATATGTTGTGTTCTCCCCAGTGCCTTCTGGATGAGATGTGTTGTTTCTTTCAGGTGTTATCGGGATGTGACGTAATATGTGGCCCCTGTTTTTGTGGGTGGGATGTTAAGTGGTGTAGGGAAGATGTGTTTATGTGCTTCTTTTGAATAAATTCATGTGCCTGGTGCTGGAATAATGATTGTTTGTAAGGCCTTGGTGTGTGTGGGAGGCTTGTGATGTTGTTTTTTTCAGAATATGTTGGAGCACTAGTATATTTTTCATTTGAATATAGTAGAAAAACCAATGGTAAGTGATAAGTGGTACCCAAATCAATGATTTTATTAATATATTAATTTACCTGACTTGTGTTACATGGTGAGTGTGCCCTGGTGAGTTTAGAATGGATAGTGTACCTTGGTTGTTGTTATTGGGTCATGTTGTTTTATAACATGAGCATTAGTATTCTTGTATCAAATGTCCAAAGAGACATTGTTTATCTTAATTATTATACTGGTATTATCTCCCTACATATATAAAACTATTTTTAGTATTTCATGTGGATTACATGGAATTTTCTAGACCTTACTATCTCATACATTGGGATAGTTTTCATGTCTCTTCATAGCCTTATTTTTGGAATTTTACGTTAGTGGATCATTTTATTTGTAACAATTTTATTTTAAACATGCACGTGGGATGGATTATGGGTTTCATTAATATACATATTTCATGAATTTGATTTAGGACAGACAATATTATATACTGATATTGTTTTCTTTAAAAATTGAAATGGCTCCCATTATTTGAAATTGTATACCCTTGGTGCGGGTCGCTACCATAGGGCCTACAATAATAATCTGGGAGGCCTTATACTAAAGCACCCATACGAAAACATACACACCAAACTTCATGAAAAAGTATAAATATATAACTATTAATATGACTCTATAGAGTAAATAATGGATGCAATGACCTCAAGGAAACATATCGAGTGAAAAATATAAATTTAAGAGTATAAAGGAAAAATACACACCCAACATGAGATAAAATGGAAAAACCAATGACAGAACAAGTAAAATAGGTAAAAAAGGGAGAGCTCAGCTTAATATCATTGAGTCTAGACCCCAAACATAGTCATCAAAAAAATGATCTGATAATCTCCATTGATATAAGGTCCACCATAGTCAATGTTCATATGTTGATTATCTAAATAAGATAGTAAATATTCAGAAAAATCTCAGGAATGGGAGAGTATTACAAAATTACGTGGTCTGATTCCCGGAAAACATGGTGGTAATGAATAAAATAAAGCACATAGATCCACTAAAAAAGAAACTGTCAAAAGAGGAATAAGATTAGACATGAATAATAGGTATCCCAATAAAAAATTGAATGGGTATTTCCATTTTCATAAATTATTAATGAGAAAATAATACCCTAATGTGCTTAAAAGTCACCTCTCCAAATACAATCACCGCACATAATCTCACTAGAATCAAGGTCGGGGGATTGTACCTCTCCACCATGGTTCAAGACAATGAGAGGAGTAAATCCATTAATTGAATTTATCATCAATATATGAAGATGATGGGGGAGAACCAGAACATAAATAATGGATACATTCCTTATTTAATATGAGGCATTTGTGAATCTACCAGTATAAATAGTATATAAGATATATGCACTAGGGAAATAGGAGCGTACCAACCCCAACGTTTGTCTTTTGAACAAAAAATGATCAATTAAATCATAAAATCATAACAAGAAGTGGAATACCACTTGTAACACCACACCTCTAATATATACATCCGAAATGAAGGTCCACATCAGGTCACACATGGAAAAATATAAATGATAAGCCACTCGTTTTCTCAATTATGATCATCATAGAAGAAGGTTTGTGTGGTATTAGTTTTTTCAATGGTACAAAATGTGAAGATAGTGTCACATGGTGTGTGAAACCTCTTGGAAGCAAGGGAATGCCCCATCCTTGGGATGGCTTGACTAACCATGTATCTAATCATTGTGTGTCCATTATAGGTACATGTGGTGTACTCATAAGCCAAGTCACATTAATGGTGAAATTTTACTCACAGAATTTAAAATCCACATATATGGAATGACATATGTAGTATAATATATTTGATACCACCCAAGATCAAAGAATTGTAACACACCTAACAAAAGTTCTCTTAATTAATTGGGGTAAAATGATTGTAATCTATAAAAAATGTCCTATATGCCACATATATTTTAAAATCCTATACCATCAGAAAACAATTTGGAAACCCAAAAAAATTTCTCCAAGTGAGTGGGTCCTTCATATGGTGTTTGAGGCTTACAGTAGACCTATAATCTATTCACTACGATATTCAAAGGAATATGATTTGTATTCATCTTGGATATAATATGTGTATTTAGGTTTCTGAAAGAAAATTTGGTTTCTTGCTCACATCTCAAATGATACACTTTTTTCCACTATCTTTTCCTCTATCTATAGCTGAATGGATATTTTGTATGGAAAATATCTCCTTTGTAATTTTTTTTTCATTATAGGCCGAAAACTGGTACGTGAAGTGAACCAAAAGAATTCAATCACGCATCTCATCATATTGATGGGTGGTATGATCATGAGTAGAACATCTGGGATAAACAACAGTCTTTCCAAACTATTGGAATATATGGAAACACCATTTTATCATCAATTTATAGTCTACAGGGTTTGGATCTCAATATTCCCAGCACCCTTGCATGATCTATAAAGCATTCCATTTCTAATAATGGTGTTCTAAAACACAATTACATTACTATTTTTAGTATTTCAAATTGATATCCTTCCATTATTCTACAATCCATTGTTTCAAAAAAACCCTCATGAATCAAAAGTATTATTACACTCAAAGAAGTCTGAAAATGTCAAATCTTTGACCCTTGTAGGAAAAAGATGATGAACGTGAAGAATATAGATATGATCGGTACAAGACAAAGTGATTATTATCTTTAACAATTGTGATCCCACCGGTGATTAAATAATTATAAAAACGTGATGATTCACTAGCGAATCAAAACAAATGATCAGAATTAAGAAGTTGATTAAATATCCAGATCATGTGGAGAACATAATCCAATAATTATGTAGACATTCGATCATTTCTCAATAATATTATCAAATGGGAGGACCTCAATAAATAAAATTCCATATCAAAAAATATGATGGATAATTGTTGAATAAAGTTTAAAATAATGATGATGGTGATAATACCACTATAACCATACATCTTATAAACCCCCTTGATCATTCAATGTATGTCTACATTCCTATGTCCATCGACGGAAATGGTGGATCTCCACCACCACCTATATACATAAAAAATATTCTGTGGCTAATCATATAAATTTAACATCATAACAAATTTAATGAGAGGGTGTCTAGTTTAGGAATTTAATAAATAAATTACATAAATATTTAATTTATTCAATGAACATACCAATGAATCGCGTCAATGGAATGTCTGATGCCAACCAACCTTATAACTCACCTAATGGAAACCTCATTCCTCATAAAAATTTCTATCTTTTAGTTTCCATCTGCGGTCCCAATCCATGGGATAACCTTTATTTCGATAAATATGTGTGGACATGATTTAATATATTTATTTATTTTAATATATTAATTCTAGGATCCTCTAACACCCAAAAAACCACTCAAATAGTAAGGAAACAATAATATGGTACATAAATAATTATTAAATGGTTCAAATTTCCAAAAAAATATAAAATGAATTCTCTCAGTCATTATGGATTTCCACTGCTAAAATCACATTATACAAAACAAATTTAAGGGTATTGAGCTTTAATCATGCTCTAATGATTCAAGGATCACTCTTTCATGATCTGATGATACCAATGCACTTGGACAAGAGGAATGGTCAATCCATAAAAGAACCTCTCTGGTTTATCCTCAATCAACATCGAGTACATAAAAAAGGTGAGTCCATCCTCAATGTATAGATCTCCCTAGTCGATAACGTGAAATGGGTCAGGAAAATATATACCCATAAAAAAAATGAATACAACATGAAATCAGATGAACAGTAGAGTTATATCAAGTGGTTACCAACATTTCCAAACCCCATTAGGATATAAAACTACCTAAAGTACATCATTAAAATAATACTACCCAAGTACAACTCCCCAATTTGCATTGCCAGGATACTCTATAAAAGGGGTGTTCTACCTGCTCAAACTCCCATGGTCTGTGATGTCAGTGTGTATAAGATTTTGGGTGACTCTATGTTATACTCTAACACTCATGGACCAGCTGAACCCTTCTCTGATGTTATATGAACTAGTTATATCCCACCAATAGATGTGTTAAATATATTATACCAACAATAGGTGACCTATAGGGTCTCTCATATTTTGTATCTACTAATTCCATATTGATATTGAACTGATAGATACTATTATAAGTAAACATCACCAATGGTATGTGATCCACACAACCCCATAAAAAATTCTATGTCACAACACTTTTTGAAAAACCTGTATGGTCCGATCAGATTGGACATCAACCTATGGGTAAAAAATTGTAGATAACCAATTCTTTGTCTATAAATCCTCCTATAATCATCTAAAATATTGTGACATATACCAATTATCATGGTTAGAGTTGATCATCATGTGAACCAATTGAATCCAGATGATCTCTTCTATGTTCAAAACCCCCAAAATATCAATGGATTTCTTCCATTGGATAGGATGGAAATAATCATACTTGGTATGTTGTTCAATAATAACTCTGATAGATTTGTGTTCTATCACATTAAATATAAGAATAATCCCAAAAAATAGATATTCCATCCATCTTCCATAATAAAAACTCAAAAGGTTATGTCAGACCTGCCAGAACATGATGTTTATAATTTACCTACTAATATGTGAGGCATCAGGAAACAAACTCAAAATCTCATAACCTCATTCCATCATAGAAAAAAAATCCTCTTGAAGTCCCAGTACATTATTACCACTATTAGATTCACTATCGAGGGGGGGGGGTGTTGGAAACTCCATCAACACCACCACATGAAACACAACCAGAACCACATGTTATCCATGGAGGAGAAAGAAATTATGTGCACCATCAGTAAAACCCACTATTTCATATCCTAAGGATATATGTTTTCATAGAACATAATATATAGTAATTTCTCCCATCTAATATTCTCTTACACAATGAGGGAGTGGTCGGGTAAGCACCATCGACTGAAGATAACTTGAACCCATCTTAACCACTAGGGTATGATATAGTGATGTTATCTACTCGATCACCTCAATTGAAAAATGAGATGGGAATTTCCTACTAAGCTAATATAACACAATTTTTACCCTACATAGCAGACATACTATCTTAATGTCATAGTCTTTTATGAACTTCTACTGACACCTATATATTAGGTTGAGTTCGTGTTCATTATATTTGTACATTCTGCTATACTGGTCTTTGAAAAAATGATTTGCTTAACTAGAAGATAAAACATATAAATATTAAATGAGATGATTTTCTATTTCCATATACAAGTTGTGGGTCAATTAGTTCTAATCATGTGGTCTAAAATACCTCAACCCATAGACAATCAATACCTTCCTCTACATCAATATATACAGGAGCCATGTTCTAGGGTCATCAAATTACACCACATACTCAACTCTTTCCCATATAACTATTCATATAGGATCATAGATCTAGATATTTCCATAATTTAATGGAATATATATATTATTATGCAATGAAAATAGCTACCCTTTCCATTTTAGGGAAAAATAGGGGCCCTATTCATGAAATTGAAATCCTTGAACCTATGATAGTACCCAACCAAACTAGGGAAACTATATAACGTTTTCATTCTCTATGGTTGATAAAAAATAAGAAAAAGAACAATATTTTTTAGTTCCATAGAATTACCTTTCTCCTAGATGGAATTCCCCAAAAACTTGGCATATCGAGTCCAAAACTAAAAATTGTATTCGTTTTCATATGTAGGGATATCATAGAACTTTATGAACTTCCAAAAATATTCTATGTGTACATCTTCAAATGTGGAGTATATGATAATTTCCTCAACAAAGGATACCATGAACCAATGTATAAATTTCTATAATATCATGTACATAATATCCTTGAAAATTATGGGGGAATTTACATGCTATAGGGTATCCCTAGGAAAACATCATTCCCATAGTGACATAAGAATTCAATATTTTGTATACCATAATCATAATCCATAAATTTTTGGCATTCAGTCATAGGATCAATCTTCATGAACCATATGACACCATAAAATATTTTAATTCATCCTTCAAACTTTGTAATTTGGATGATTTAATTGAAAAACAATTGATTATGTTGATGATAAACAACAAAAAACACCAAACACTAATCCACCATTTTTATAAACAATATTGAAGATTCCATATAGAAAAAACAGGTATTGTTAGAACCCTTTTAATATTTTATACCGCACTATGGGTAACACATAGAAATTAATGATAAGTCAGTTGTATAATAATCCATAAGATCTGAGAAGGCATTACTTGAGAATACATATCTCTAATGAATGAAAATCACATTCCATACAATTCAACACACAAAAAACATCATAGTTTATTATTGTTAGTTTTGAAGTAATCCCCTGAGAGGATCCCTGCTCCATGATTATAGTCAAACCTCTCTAAGGAATGTGTGATTATATAAACATCCTTTATAAGGAACTATAAACCAAAGTGGATAGATAGATGATCCACTAGAATCTATGTGTATCAAACAAGGAATGAAACAATAAATGTTGGACATGTTTTTATTTCTACTAAATCTGTAACTAATGTAGTGAATCCATTAGTCATACATAAGATCATTATACTACATCTATGCCATAACACTGCTATTTCTAAAGCTATATTTCTCCATGGAAATTATTTCCACACAATATGGATTCACACTGCAACCATAACACCAACAAAACAATATAAAACATAAAAACTAAATTAAATTATCAACCAAACCTCAACAGTTCCCAGTATATGTGGAAAAGACTCACCTAAATGTATTCAAATCATATCATAAGAGAACATTTCTGGGTGGGGGAAATGTCTGTCATTCTGTGATTTTTGAGGCCACATCACAGTTCAACAACATAAGTATCCATCAATGTACTCTATTAACATTATTAATTATAGTTATTGGGACTGCAATATTACCATGAAGGGTTTTATAAAAGGGGAGAAAAACCAATCCATTTCATCTTGATAAACTTCATTTAATATTTATTTTACTGGAGAGTAATCCAATCAAAATAGATTCCTATATATATCCCAATTTAGGTTTACATCATCATGGATCTATATAACTATACAACACCAATATTCTATAAATCCAAGGAGATGAATAGTTTCCTGAACAACCATCTGATCAGTTGGGGTCCCCATAAGATAGAAAAAAGATTTGTTTAACATGATCCAATCACATAACAACTGAGGTTTTATCTCATCACAAAACATGAATGTTATCTATCACTCGAACACATAAAATTCACTAATACAACTCACATCTTCATCCTTTCTTACAAGGGGTATCAACTTCTCAACATACATGGACATTTAGAGGAGGGTCCATGTGATGCTATGGAAGTGAAAGCACATTTTATTCTCTTCTATAGGGAAACACCTTAATAATAGGTCCCTAAAATAGTGCCTCTTTACAGAAATGTTATATTCCTGAATCTGTGTCAGAATAATACCTAGATATCATCACAAGATCATATTGAAAATTTTCAATATGTACCAAAGTCATTGAAAATATCTAGGGAAATGACATAAGAAGGACATGGATCTCAAAAGATACAATCCTATATGATCCATGCACTATTGGTTTCCCTACAACTATTATCTCATCGTGAAACGTCATCAAGAAGGTTGTTAGAGTCCTTGTGTATAAAACTGTCTTCCTATGCACCAACACTAGGTTCCCAAGTCCATGTCCTAAAACTGATACACTCAAAAACTAATTCCATATGCCCCTAATCAAATACCCAAATCATATTTAACTCCAAAAATCACTCTTAAGATATAAAAACCCATTGATACCACTCTATCATGACCCAACACACCGAGACCCCACCAGGGATAGAAATTATTTAAGAGTGATGCCGTAATTGTATTTATAACAACCTAGGTGATGGAGAAAATTGATCAGTAGGTATATCACTTAACCCTATTGAACAATAATCACTCATCCCTAGAAAAACCAAACCCTACATCACCAAAAATCCCTATCTCAAGGCCCTAGAAAATAAATAACCCTAAAACCATATCCATAAAAAACAAAAAAACTCAGACATTGAAAAACCCTAAAAAGTATGACTTTAAAAATAGAAGACCCTCCATCTGATAAAACCCTAATGAATCATCCCTAGAAAAAACTGAATCCCTATTCCAATAATACATGCACCCGTATCCATATATTCCCTAAACCATCAGACCTAAAAAATTACCCTCATTACCTAAAACAACAAATCCTCATACCAAAAAAACCTAGAACCCAATCCACTAAATAAACCCTCATCACTATTAAACTATACACCATTATCATCTAATACCACTAAGCTTTCATTCCCCAAAAATATTAAAACCTAATTACACCAATAAAAAACCCTCATCCCCAAAAAACCCTAAAACCATATCCCCAACAAACCATTGAACATATCCCCAAGAAAGAGAAAACCCTTATCTCCATAAAACCATAAAAAATTTGGCTAAAAATATAGAAACCTTATGCCCCCCCAAAAAAACCCATATCTGAAGATAAAAATAAATCCTCAAGCCCCAAAAACCATAAACCATTATCCAAATAAATACCTAAACTCATAAGAGTAAAATATTATAAATTATCATCCCTAGAATACATTAAACATTGAGCTACATGAAATGAATAATAACCCCCATGAAAACCACAAATAAACAGCACAATAAAACAATTTTCAATAAGACCATAAATACCTAAAATAGTATACACATAAAACACTAAACCCTCATCCTTAAAAAAACGGTAATCCATCATCCCCATAATAAAAAATTTATTTATGACATGATAACAGTAAATCATCATCCATGAAAATGAAAACCCGTACACTTTGAAAAATATAAAACCTAAACACCCATAAAAGATCATCCCAAAAATACCCTAATCATAAGCCCCAGAAAACCATAAAATGTTATCCCTAAAAACATTAAACACCAAGAACGTAAAAATATTGAACCTCCATACCCAGATATCACTAAAACGCCAATCCTAGAGAATCCTAAATGTGTAATTTCATAAAACCCTAAAAATTTGACCTAGAACGACACAAACAGTCACCCTGATAGATCCATAATCCTCTTACCGTAGAATAAACAAAACCCAAATTCTAGAAACCCTTTAACCCATAACCCACAACCCACATAACCCTAAACCCTCATCCCTATAAAATCATTATCCCTCAAACCTAGAAAACCCTTATCTCAAATCCCTTGAAAACCGATAACCATCAGACCCAAAAAATCATGAACCCTCTACTCCAGAAAACCAGAACCCTCATCACATGAAAACTAAAAATACTCTAACACAAATAACCTTAAACCACCATCCCCATTAACACTAAAATAAAATCCCAAGATAATCTAAATTCCCTATTCCCAAAAAACCAAAAACCTTAATCCCTAGAATAGATTAATCCATTATTAGTTGAAAACCCTATAACCTTTTCCCTATAATGAACTAGAACATTATATCTAAATCCTCAAAATCCTCATATCTAGATAACCCAAAACCAAAAAATCATCAACCCCAAAAAATGTTGAAACCAATGGCCCCAAAAAATCCCAAAACCTCAGCCTCAGTAATTATTCACCCATAAAAACCCATAAAACAACAACCACATAAATCCCTAAACCCTCAGCCTTAGAAAACACCAATACCTCAACCCATGAGATTTGTAAATCATCAATCCCTAAACATCCCAAATGGTTAGACCCTGAAAACCATAAACCACCATACAAAAATTAATATAAACCCTCAATCATACAAAACCTAATCCCTAATTCATTTTAATAAATAAAACCATATCTGCAGAAAAACATAAACCCTCATCATAGGAAAATATTAAACCCCCATCCTATGAAAATCCTAAACCCTCAGTCCCAGAAAACCCAAAACCATTCACCCTATAACCCTATAAACTCCCAAACCCAAAACACAGTAAGCACAAAACCCTAAAATTCTCTATAACCTCATCCCCAAAAGAACCGTAACCCTTAGGCCTAAAAATCCCTAAATCCATATCCATAGAAAAGCATGAACCCTCATCCATAGAAAACCATAAACCTTCAACATCATAAATCCAAGAACCATATGAACTATATATCCCAAAACCCTCAACATCTTAAAAAACAAAACCCTTAGACCCCCTCATTTAACCTTATGCCAAAAAACACTAAACCCTCATCCAGAAAAATAGTTAAACCTCCACCCAAGAAGTCCCTAAACCCTCATCTTCATAATACGCTAAACACCCAGCCCATAAAATCCCTATAACATATCCCGTTAAAAACCAAAACAATTTGTACTAGAAAATAATAAAACATTTCCCATAGAAAAAATATACCATCATCCCATGAAAACAATAATATCCTTAACCATCATCCCTACATAAACCTAAACCATAACCCACATCTAATCCTAAACCCTCCACCTGAAAAAACCCAAAACCCATTCCCTCAAAATCCAACCACATTTTCACCAAACCTTTCAATTTCCTCAAAACCAAAAATATCATTAAAACATCATCCCTAGAAAACACTAAACTATAATAGCCAAAAACGTCTAAACCCACGTCACAAAAAATTCAGAATCATTAGAACCACAAAAACCTCAACAGTAGACACTAAAAACACTGTAAACATCATTCATAGAAAAACGTAAACCGTCATACCTAGGAATGAAAAAAATCATAGCTTCACAAAAACCTATAAACTCAAAACCACAAGACCCTCAACCAAAATTCTTTTAATTATATACAAACTAAACTCAAAAATAACCTAAACTCTTATTATTACAAAACCATAAACCCTCATCCCCAAAAAATATAATAATTTATCCCCAAAGAAACTAAACCATAATCCAAGTAAATCACTAAAAACATAGTCCCACAATAAAATATCCACATAAAAACCCGAAAACCCTCATCCCATAAACCAATATAACCTCATTCATTAAAACCAATTACCCTCACGCCACAAAACCATAAGCCCTTCCCCCCGAAAAACATAATCCTTAAACCCCCAAAACATCATTAAACCATTAGACCCAAAAAACCACAATCATTCCACACCAAAGACCTTAAACAATCATTTCTACAAAAATCTTGAATGGTCATCCAAAAAAACTTAAATGCTCATACACAAAATCCAAAAAACCTCATTCTAATAATATAAAGAACCAGTAGTGGATAAAACTCTAAACCCTAGTCAGGGAAAAATCCCAAAAACTTAAATAATAAAACCCCATTAACCATCATCCCTAAGAAAAACCTAAGACCCTCAACTATAAAAAAACAATAACCTGCAGCCCAATAAACACTAACCCGTCATATAGAAAAAATTCTAATACCTAATAAAAAACCCCAAAAACCATTACTCAAATAAACCCAAAATCATCATGCCTAAAACCTAGAACAATAGAACCCCCTAATCCCCCATCCCCAAAAATCCATAATCCCTATGTCTGAGAAATCATTTGGCCAACAACCCTACTAGAACCGCAATATTCATACCAAAAAATCCTAAACCCACATCCAAAAAATCATTAATCCTGCATCCCCAAAAAATAAAAACACTCAGCCTCTATAATCAAAAAATATTTTTCCTTAAGAAAACATTAACCCTCACCCCCAAAAAACCATATCCCTTAGCCCCATGATATAATAAAACCTCAATAAAAAACCCCAAAACACTCTTTCCTAAAAAACATAAGCCATTATATTCTATATATCATAAAACTGCACAAAAAAACAAAAAATCCCAATACCATTAGCCCAATATAAACCTCATCCCCAACATAAAAACCTTAAATTATATTCTCTAAAATATCCCCATCCCCTCATATCCTAAATCAATATGCCACAAAAAACAATAAATCCTCATTGGTATAAACATCAGAAAACAGGGAACCAAAAAACCCAGAATCCTCATCCGCAAATTCACTAAACACTTGTAATAAAAAATTGAATATCCATTAGGGTGTTTTATAAACTGTTTTTTAATTTGTTTTAATATTTATTTCATTGTAAATTATATATTTTTTATTTCAATAGAAGAATCATATCCATAATAATTAATATTCATCAGACTCATAATATTGTATTCATCTATATCAGAAGTAGATCATCAGATAAAATAGAATTTTAAGTAGAAATTATTGATTGAGGGAAGTTCTACAATTTCCTTAAAAATAGAATAAAATTCACTAATAAGCTTGAAATACAGAATAAACTATGTGATGATTTTGTGGTGACTCTGATGTGTTTTATATAAGATTGTGAATTAAAAAGATGTAATGTTTCCCCACATTCCAATCTAAGTCATATAATTCTTTGATGATCATGATTTTATCAGTTATTATGAAAACATTCAATATAACTTCATTTGATGAACTTGTGGATAGGTTGAAGAAATTCAATATTTCAGAGTGATGAATTCCATCATAATAGGAAATTTTTTCATAAAGATAATATCATATTAATGGGGATTAAATCATTATAAATAAATAAATAGATGGAATAATGTTATATATGTTAGGATCTAGATGTTATAATATTAATATAATTAATGTTTGAAAAATTAAAATTTTGAAGAATGGATATTCCATCATAATGAGAATTTCATCGTAATGACAATTCCATTGTAATGAGAATTCCATCATTATGAGGATTCCAAAATACTGAGATGATAATGAACTTGAAATAATAATGAGATATGAATTAAATAGGTCATAATGTAATGAGAATGAAACATATCGTAATAGGATGAGAATAAAATAGATCCTAATTATGTGAGAAAGAAATATATTTTAATGAGATTGGATAGAAACCAATCAGAATTAATTGAGATGGAAACAAATTTTAATGAGATAAGGAGGAAACATGAAATAATGGGCTATGAAGGAAATATATCATAATGAGTTTACAGTGAAAAATATCGTAATGATTTGAGTAGAAAACAGATTGTAATGATATGATTATGGGGAAGATTCAAATTAAATATTATAGAAGTATTATGAATAATTGAAGAAGTCGAAATTAAATTTCAATAACGCATAAATCATTGCGAAATATAAGGAGTATTGAGAATGTCAAAGTTGAAATTTAAATGTGATACTCATCATATTGAGTCCAGCGTACTGAGTCCATTGTTTTGAGATAATAATATATAGACTAATTGTAATGGTAGAATAAGATCCAGACTCATTAGATTGAGAAAATAATATCCAACCAAATGAGACTGAGGATTTGGACAGAGCATATAATGCCTCATCCTAATACAATATATAATCATTACTTATGTTAATAATTAACATTTAGGATCTTTCCAGGTTTGGTGTTTTAGATAATTAGGCCATAACTGTTACATAACGTCTAAAATATTACAAAGTAGACACATCTACTTTGTATCCATTTTTTAATAAAATAAAAAAACATAAATGAAAAAAATAATATGTTTCATGATATAAATCTTCATGAATTTTTTCCTTTCTCCTACCCTACCTTATATCCTGTGAAAAACAATTCAAAAACGTCATATATGCATAAAAAATCTCATTGAGGGTTATAAAATAAAGAATTAAATCATTATCCCATCAATACATACAATAAATAATCTCTTTAACACACCTCATGAAATCATAATATTTATGAATAACACATTGAAATAATATATCATAAAGTTAACTTTTTTAATCTTTATCAAACATTAATTGTAGCATTCACAGCTATATAGGGTGTTTGGTTTGGAATACACATCACAATATATTTCCTAAATCACTTTGCAGACACATTAACGTCTACCTCAATCACATTACACAATTAATTGGAGAGATATATTAGGTCCACCTTCCCTTTTTTTATCATGGAACCACCCATATACGTAAAAATCTACCAAGAGAAATAACGTAATCATAACACATAAGAAAAGCATAATTGAAACACAACATTTCCACCTTACAAACACAATATATCATTCAATATATTGACATAATATAAATCAATTTTAAAAACATTTTTCAATAACAAAATATGTAAACATAGTATTTGGTATTTTTTTTCCTTTTAAAAGTATTACGCCTTGTTATGGAAGCTAAAGATCAATTAATGCTCACGGTGGGGGAATGGTTATTGTCACTATGTATGTTAAAAATAATAAATACTTTTTTCGATTAGTAAAACTAATCATAGAAAAAAAATAACATTGAAATAAATGAAAAATAATAATGGGTTATACAACATATAAATGAAATTCATGTAAAATAAAATTATGCCTCAATGAATGTAGATTGAGATGATGTATGTTACCTCATGTATGACATGACCCGTTTGTTCAATAATCTCCTGAATAATAAACTAATGTTAATTTAAACTTTATTAAGAACCATTCTAATGTTTATTTTTCCTTTTGTAGCACTTATTACCCCTTTATTAAAATTATATAATAATTTATGTTAATAACGGTCATTTGGTCGATATTTCGTACTTGAGTAAAAAATGAACTTCCTATAATTACAAGTTTTCTATGTGGTAAAAATTCCATTATCACCAAAATGATATTCATCATTTTTATATCATATAAATTATATATATTTAGTATATATAAGTTTTTATAACAATATATAACATTTGGTGATATGATATGAAATGCATCGTTTACGGATAAGGTAAGACGTACGTACACATGAATGTTACATTCAATTCTATTTCATATTTTAATGGAATGAAAAAATAAATATACATAGGTTTATTATAATTCCCTTATAATATCATATATAATTTCATTTACTCCATCTTTATATGTTCCATGTACGGAATGAACGAGTCATATCACTTTGAGGAGGCGGCAGTCCGTACATCATGAAATGAAACTCTCGTATTTATAAAAAATGAAAACCATAAAGGTATGACATAAATAAAAAATACAGAATCATATAGACAATATATATAACATATAAATACATATCCATATTAATGTACAATATAAGTGGTGGTAGAGGAATATTGAACAATCATCATTTGTTGAGGCAGTAGTTCCCCATCCACAGAATCAATGTGATCATATATGTTTGATGGAGATGTGTAGAAGTGTAGTTTAAATCTTTCTCATTAAAACATCATAGTATATTGAGTATACTGTTGTTTTTATGTATAAAATGAATAATATGAGCATAGATAGTGATGAAGTAAAATTAATGATGAGAACTCGATGGAAGACGTTACCTTAATATCAGATAACTCCCTTTGGATAGAACCAAAAGGAAGTCTTGATGTGACTTCTGCATATATTAAGTCTAATAAGTGGAAGAGAGGGATGTTGGGAGATTATTTGGGTAGTGTTTAGACGAGAAAAAGTGATTGGGAGGTGTGAGTAATGGGTTAGATGTAGGGAAATTTTATAATATGAAAGAGAGGCTCTTTAAGAATATTTGATGTATTATTTTATTATACAATGGTTTTTTTGATAAAAATGTCCAAAACATATTTAATTAGAATATTAGAAAAATATAAGTAAAAATTAAATCACCAATTAATAATTGGAATGTTTTTGGATTTTTAAATTCTTATCATTCTTATTAAACCCTTTGTTAACTTATTTATCTTTTACCATGTGCTCTTATATATTAATACAATATGGTTAATATATTTACAATAAAAGTACATGTCACACATACTGGATCATTAATGACATTTTTAACATAAAATATGTCTTTTTTATGATTCATTGGATTTTAATATTATTTTATCATTTAATAAAATAATAATTGTTTTAAAAACTAACATTTGTCAATTTATAAACTATTCATATCAAGGATATCAAAAAATCTAAAAAACTTGATTATTTTGAACAACCATTAATTCATTCAAATATTTCAAGAAATTTTTATAACTAAATTTCGTGGATTTCATTGAAAGCATCAAATTAAATTTTTTTTATAATGTTTAAAAATTATAAATAAAATAGCATGGCTTAGGAAGTATTTTTATATTTATAATTACTATTTATATTTTAAACAATCAATTATAAAACCTATTTTAAAAATTATTTTACTTAGATATATATGTTTATGCTACATTTTCCTTAACTTTTTTTTATAAAGTGTCTTTTTCCCTTATAAGTGGCTCCATGGGGTCCCCAAATTGACTAAAGGATTAACAAGGTCGGAAATGTGACATCCAATAGGTTTTGGACAAGTTTTAAGGAAATTTAAAATTATTATTATATTATTATATAAACTTATTTACCTGATTTAACATTTAACCATAGTAAATAAAATATTTATTAAAGTTACTATTCAAAATATCTAAATATAAAAGTTACATATTTACAAAATATGGACATCCTTATTCTAAATATAGAATCCATTTTTCCAAATTCAAAACATATAAGTTTTAGAATTTAATTAAAAATTACATATCGTTGTCAAAACAAAAAGTGTTTTTAAAAAAATAATAACTATAAAAAGATTGACAATTGATTATGTCCAATTTCAATGTGAAATTACATCCAATTATAAATATTGGATTAAATAGTAAAAATATAATATACTTACATGATAAAAAATTAAAAATATAATTTAACCATATAAATAAATTAGATTAAAAGGCAGTTCTAAATTAAAATGCTTTACTTTTCACTATTCATTTCAAAATGAACATTATCAGAAAAAAACTAAACATTCATCCAATGTAGATTTTTATTTCCCAATTCTAAATAAGAATATTATATTTCAATATAGAACCTATAAATGTGACAAAAATCTTATTTTTAAAGGGTTTTCCAATAAATGGAAATAAATCAACCTTCAAAAAAATATTAGAGTATTTATGCTTAAAATTGCATTCATTTATATTTTAAGCCTCTCACATTTGTTGAAAAAATGTTAAAATATTTAACAAACATATGTAATAATATATTGGTTAGTTTTATTCATTACCACCAATACAATGTCTATGTGTTAACTATTATTTAAATTAATATAATTATATTATTATTTTATTAGTATAACTCAACATTGTGTGAAACGTATGATTTCGAAGAAAAATTATGTTTTGTATTAGGTACTCCATTATACATAAAATCACCATTATTGAAAAATTAAAATTTCATTCACAAATATTAATAAATATGAAAATTTCATCTTCTTTATTTAAATAGAATGTTACAACCTTCCCCCCTTTTGAAAATTACATCCTCACAATTTTATTCCCATATCAAACAAATTGGGGTATTTATCCCTCATAAAATTTTTAGATTACCACATTGAATAATCAACCATGTGGTATTTCCAAAAACCCATTATATAATTAATTAACTTATTCCACAACACATTCTATCTTTAATCAAGAATCTGGAATGGTTTTTCATCATAAAAAATTTTCTTCCAACTAAACTACCTATGGAATCAATACATGAGATGGATCTGAAATATGCTTACTCAACAATGATACAACAAACAATTGTGTACCTGGGATAAATTTGGATACAAATCCACTCTGTATGCAAATGATACAGCTTTCTATAATATTTAATTATGTCCAATGTACTTCGGACTCACCTTTCCCTTCTTACTAAAATACATCACACTTTTCCATGGAGAATCATTGAGAAATACATGATCACTTACCTCAAAAGAATGATATTTTTTCTGGTTATTAACATAACGTTTCTTCCATCTCCGAGCTGTTCTCATGTGCTACTGAATCAATTGATCTTTTTCTTCCTTATCTTCTTCCAATTATGGTCCCATTACCTTCCATTCACCCACTTCACCCCAAAATCGATAATTAGAAACGACTTTCCATATAAGGCCTCAAATGCTACCATCTGTATACTAAAAAGAAAACTATTATTATAAGAAAATTAAACCAATGAAATATGATGGTCTACACTTCCCTGGTAATCCATTGGGTAAGAATGTATAATATCTCCAATTATATTAAATTTTCATTCTGATGCCCATTTTATTTAGGAAGAAAATCTATACTAAAATTTAATTGAGAACCCAATGATTTATGTAGGCGTTTCCAATAGTTAGATGTAAATCTAGGATCATGATCAGAAACATTACAGAGGGGAACTCCATGAAATATGAGTATATCATTAACATAAATCTAAGAATGTTGATCAATAGGAAATGTATCTACAATAATATTAAAATGAGAAGATTTAAATAAATGATCAACAATAACTGGAATTTCAATATCACCTCGAGATGTCTTAGGTAATCCCACAATGAATTCCATGGATATGTTTTCCCATTTCAACTCTGACATCAGTAAAGGATGAATAATCCCTTTCAGTAACAGGTACACAACATTAACCTATTGACAAGTTTGATAATTCCTAGTAGATTCATCAATATCTCTTTTCATTCCATCCCATTATTAATATTCCCAAAGATCATTGTACATATTAGTTATGTGAGAAAAAAACATAGAACTATGAGCTTCACATAATAAATCATTCTTAAACTGTGAATCACCATGAACTCATAAAATCTCTTAAAATCTCAAAATACAATCTTTATCACTGACAGAATTAGGAAACATCCGCTTCTAAAACAAATACAAATTTTTATGCAACTCACTATCTTTCTTCTCTTCTTTATTAATAATGAATGATAGAGATGATTTCACTGACAACTATAACAAAACAGATGAATCACCATCACCAAAACCATTTATTCCAATTTTCTTCAAATATTTAATCAAAGTATCTTTTTACAAACATATCATGATTAATATTGCATCACTTTTTCCTCTCAAAGAATCAACCACTTTTATTTCCATTGCCTAATGGTAATGGATCGTGCAACCATAATCCTCAAATAATTATTGACATCTCCTCTAAATCGTGATTAATTCTTATTTAGTGAATATATATTTCAAAATATTTTGGATCATATATATTTTACATTTCACTCCATACATATGATCCCTACAGTTTTTTAAAGTAAATGATAGAGAATCTTATTTCAAATCATGTGTGTGGTAATTTAAATCATGAGGATTCAATTGAATTGAATAACATGAAATTACCTGATCACTCTGCAAAAGGGAACAACCACGTACTTTAATTAATGCATTACATTAGATAAAAAACATACCATTTCTAGACGGTAGTTAAAAACTAGAGAATTCACCAATATTCATTTCAATTCCAGAAAACAACCATCACATTCTTTTATCGAGATGAACATAACTCCATTTCGAGTAAACATAGTATGTGGGCTAGATAACCATTTAAACATTTCAAAAAACCTCCGTTAATAACCTGTGAATCCAAGAAAACTACTTCACTCAGTTATATTTGTGGTTCTTTCCCATTCATTAATGATGTTTTTTAGTAGGATCAATAGTTATGCTATTTTTTAAAACAATGTGGATGATGAATGAAATCTATTGTAACCATATCTCCAACATACTGAATTTTCCATACCGTATATTTCATTATGGTTTTCAATTCAACCCTTATATGACTTTAATTCTCATAGAATCTTTTTTAATAATACAAAATATCATCAATGAACACAACCAAAGACATATCTGAGAACTCCCAGAAATTTCTATTTATATGATCCATGAATACAACGGTTGAATTATTTATCCCAAAAAACATATCTAAAAATACATAATGAAAATATCTAGTACAAAAATTGGTCTTCAAAATGATAGATCATTTACTTTAAACTGATGGTACGACAACCACAAATCAATATTTGAAAAATACAGGGCTTTCTTGAGCTTATCAAACATATCAACGATATGAGGAAAATGATAATTGTTCTTAATAGTGATGTTATTTAATAGTCTATAATCAATTCAAAGTATCATTGAACCATATTACTTTTTAACAAAAAACACAAGAGAAAACCATGTTGATGTTCCAGGTCAAATGAATAATTTTTCTAATAAATCCTAGAATTTCATCTTTAATTCTAAAAGATCAATTTGAGCCATTCGATAAGGGTGTTTGGAATGGGATTATCATCAGGAACTAATTCACCAGTAAACTCAACTTCTCGACTAGTTATTATACCAGGAAACTCCTCAAAAAATACATCAAGATAATCATTTACCACTGTAACATCATTATTCTAATGATTTCGTTTGTTTTCAACAATAAGTTGATTGTAACATTCATTTCCATATTTTAATAGTATCTCAAATTAATGATATTTTTTCCTATGTAAGGGTTTGTTATAGTACACAAAGAGAAAGTCATTCTGAAAAGAAACCAATTTAGCTCTGCATTCAATTATAAAATGATAAATGGAAATCCAATCAATAACAAAACTAAAATCTAACTCTTCTAGAGGTAAAAGAATAAGGTTTTCAGGTATATTTATTCCACACACAATGACATGAAGTTTCTTATAATTTTTTTTTGCCTCGACATTTCCTTCCAATTTTTTTACCATATGTTCAGGATTCATATAGTTTGATGGAATTCACAATTTAATATATTACTTCATAGAAATGAATGAATGTGCAGACCCTGAATTAAAAAAACATTGATATAATCTGAATAAACAAATAATTTACCTGATACTACTCTATTCGATGGACCAACATATGTTGAAGCAGTTGTAAAGGATTTCACCACCTTTCATCATGTAGTCCAGTTGCATTCCCTTAGTTCATTTCTTCGTTGAACACAAATTATCATAATGACATACTTCATTACACTTAAATCATTTTACTCACTATAAATCTGATTTTTTCTACCATTACACACATATTTTTTAGATCAATTATGAGGCTCATTCCCCATTTGACCACATCGGTAGCACATACCAGAATTCAAAAGTCATTACCCAGCTTGCATTTTACCACAATTTTCATAAACTGTAAACTTAATGTTCTTAGCATCATAATTTTTTAAGAGTTATTCCCTTTTGTCTTATTGCTAAACCAAATATTCTATTAAATTTCAATGAGAAAATGATAATACGAAAACTCGATTTCCACCGTCTCCTCACAAAGAACAATTTTATCATAACTTTTGAACTCACGAGAATCTAATTACATTCGATACATTATATTTAATCTTGTGTAAAAATGATTTATTTGACTATCAAGATCATTTATGAAATGTTGATCACACCTACCATGTCTAGTGACTTTTTCATCATAAGAAGCCACTTAGTCATCCTAATGCCTGAATTCCATGAATTTTATTTCCATCCTATGATGAACCACATTAAGAAAATATTTCTCAAGAATCATACCTTTGAATTCATCCCAATAAAGAGTATAAATCTCCCCACTATCCTTGATAATTTTCACCATCGACCACCACTGATCTGTTTCACATTCAAAAAAATAAACAAAGAGAATAACCTTTTGATGTTATGAACACCACATGACATAAAAAATATTTTCCAGTGATTTAATAAAAACTTCATCTATCACATTGTAATATTATCCTCTAAATGATAGTCGATTTTGCCTCATAAAATGATCCTCTATTGACATGTTTTTTCTAGGGTTGATCCGTATAATCTTGTTCATGGATACAACCACCATTTATAGCCTGTGTTAATTGCGCCTCTATGGAAACACAATGCTTATTTCTGATTCCTACCATCTCTGGTTGCTGATTTGGAATGTTTTCTTTCTCCTAATGTCTTCCCATCATAGATTCCCAGTTTCCCTTGAAGAATACCATTTTGAACAAAAACATATATATGGAAAGGAAACATGGTAATCAATAAATTCTATATCATTTCAATCTTAACACAAAGAATAAATAATTTATGCATATTAATTTATCTGTTTCCTACCAACTAAACTTATCTAAACTGACCATTAATACCAAATATAAGGCCATATCCTTTAAAATTAAATAATCTTGAATTATGTTAACAATTCAATTTGAGGATCTTTTCAGGTTTAGTGTTTTATAGAATTAAGAAATAACTATTAAATTTCATCTCATATATTACAATGTAGAAAATTTTACTCAGTATACATTTTTTCATAAAATAAGAACTCTTAAAAGAAAAAAATAATTCTTTTCATGATATAAATCTTCTTGAAATATTCATTTCTCTTATATTTCCTTATATCATGTGAAAAAAAATCAAAAACATGGGATGGGTATAAAAAACTCTGTAAGGGTTATAAAATAAATCATGAAATCATTATACCATCAATACATACAATACATAATCTATTTAACACACCTCATGAAATAATAATATTTATGAATAACACATAGAAATCATAAATCATAAAGTTAACTTTTGGCATCCATATCAAACATACATTGTAGCTTTCACAGTGATGTAGGGAGTAACTTTTCGAATACCAATAAATGTATATTTCATAAATTCATTTGGAGAAACAAAAATGATACCATCCATCATGTTACCCAATTCATTGGAGAGATATATCAAGCTCACCCGCCGTAGTTTTATCACAAAACTACCCATATACTTATACAATTCCCATGAACTATACAATAATCATAACACATTACACACGCATAAATGAAAAAAAAATATACATTGCAATCACAATATATCATTTCAATATGTTGACATAATTAATTAATTTTAAAAAAAAATTCAATATTAAAATCTATAAAAATATTATATGGAAATTATTTTCCTTTTAAAAAAATTACGTCTTGTTATGGAATCCAAATATCAAATAATGCTCACTGCAACTGAAAGGTCATTGTCATAGTGTATGTTTAAAAGAGAAATTCAATTTGATGTTTAGTAAAATGTATCGTTGAAAAAGATTCAATTTTAATGAAATGAAAATTCAATGGTTTTTATACACCTTATAAATGAATGTCATGTATAAATAAAAATATTACTCAATAAAATGTTACTGGGACGATGTCCCTTCATCGTGTCTGACATGACACGTTCATTCTTTAATCACTAGAATAATAAACTAAAGTTAAATTCTACTCACATAAATATCATTTCAGGTTTATTATTACTTTAATATCACTTATTACCATGATATTAATATTATATAATCATTTATATAAATAACGTTCATTGTTTATAATATTTGGTACTAGAGTCAAAAATGAATATCGTATAATAACATGTTGTGCATGTGGTAAAAATTATATTATATATATAGTGATATTCAGGATTTAGATATCATAAATCTCATATTTATATATATATAAAGTATATATATTTATTTATAATAGTACAAAATATTTGGATAAAAGAAATGAAATTCATTATTCAAGGGGATGGTAAGCCGTACATACACATGAATGCTACATTAATTTAAATTTAAAACTTCAATGAATTGAAAACCTAATAAAAAATAGGTATATTATAATTATATTATAATATCATATATAATTTCATTAACAACATCCTTTAAAAGTTCCATGAATCTCATGAACGAGTTTTATAATTTTCAAGGGCGTTAGTTCTCTCTTCTTGAAATTAAATTATCGTATTTAACCATTACTGAAACCATAAAGGAATGATATAAATAATGAATAAAGAATCATAGATACAATATATCTCACATATTAATATAGTTTCATATTAATGTCCCCCATAAGATTTATTAAGAGATGATTGAAAAATCATAGTTTCGTGAGGAGATAGTTCGTCGTCCACAGAAACCATAAGATCATATCCATTAAATAGAGGTGTGTGTAAGTGTAGATCAAATAAGATTCATTATTAACAACTAGTATATTTAGGATACCCTATTTGTTATCTAAAGAAGGAATAATATGTTCATATGGAGTGATGAATTAAAATAAAAGAAGACAACATGGGGGACGATGATGCCGTTAAATTTGGAAATTTCCTTTGGTTTGAAGGAAAATGGTATATTGATGTGCCTTATGCCAAAGGTAACACTTGTAGTAAGAAGAGAAAGATGATGGGAGATTATTTGGGATGATTTTGTATGATCCAAGGGGCATGAGTAGTGTGGGTAATGGGATAAAGGTTGTATGCATTTAAAAGAGGGAGGATGGACTCTTTAGGAATTTTTGAAAGTGTTATTTTAATAAAAAAATATTTTCAGTTTAAATAGTCGAAAACATATTTAATTCAATAATAAGGAACATATAAGTCTAATGAAAATCATACAATAAAAATTAGACATTTTTTTGATATTATTTAATCCTTATCGTTTTCAGTTATCCCTTTGTTATGTTATTTATATATTACCATGTCTACTTTTATATTCATACAATATTGTTAATATATTGAATATAAAATTCCATGTGACCCAAAATGGATAATTATTGTTATTTTTAACACCATATATGTTATTTTTCCTAATCATATATTTTTAGGATTTTTTATCATTTAATGAAATATTAATTGTTTTGAAAACACATTTATGTCAATTTATAAACTATTTATATCAAGAAAGTCAAAAAATCAATTAAAAAATTATTATTTGAAAACACTAAATTACATCAAAGATAAAAAGACATTAATTTCCCTAAAATTATAGGAATTCATATAATGTATCAAAATAAAATTTTCGTAATATTTATAATATCAATTATTTTAATATTTTATTAATAAAGAAATTATTAAATCAGCATTGTTTCATAATTTAATTTTTTTATATAATGTCTAAAAATTATAACTAAAATACCATGATGTAGGCAGTATTTTTAGATTTCTAATAAGTAATTATAGTTGAAAAATCATTTATATATCCTAGTATAATGTTTTTTACTAAGAGATGTATTTTTCGGTTATATTTTCCTAAACATAAAACTAATTTTTATAAATTGACATTTTCATGTACAAGTTCTTCAATGGGGTCCAAAAATCATCCGAAGGATTCCCATGGTTGGACATGTATCCTAAAATTGGGTTATGAAATGCATTAGTGTAATATAATATTATTATAATATAATTTTTACACATATTTACTAGATTTTCCCTTTAACCATGATAAATAAAATATTTACTAAAGTTACTGTTAATAATATTTAAAATAAAAGATACATATTTACACAATATTGAAATCATGATTCCAAATATGGACCCCATTTTTCCAAATTCAAATCACCAAATTTTTAGTAGTTAATTTAAATGTAATTCCCATTTTAAAAACAAAAATTGTTTTTAATGAAATAATTACTATCAAAACATTGACACTTGTTAATGTCTAATATCAAAGTGAAATTAAGTCAAATCACCAAAATTGGATTAAATGGTAACAATATAATATAATTAAACGTTAATAAAATTATAATGATAATATAACCATAAAAATAAATTATATTAAAAGGAATATTGGAATTAAAATGTTATATAATTCACTATTTATTGAAAAATAAACATTATCAAACAAATAAAAAATTTCATCCAAAGTATATTTTGATGTCTTGGTTTTAAATAAGGTTATTGTTTTTTCAAATAGAACATATCAATGTGAAAAAAACTATAGTTATAAACGGTTTTCCATTAAAAGGTGGTAAATAATCATTTTAAAGAATATTAAATTATTTATGTTTATATTTATATTCATTCACATTTTATGCCTCTAAATTTTATTAAATAAATGTAAAAACAATTAACAAGCATGTGTAATCATATTGTAGTTAGTTCTATTCATTCTCACTCATACAATGTCTATCCATTAACTACCATTTAAAATAAAAATAATATATTCTTATTTTTCTAGTATAACACATTGTTGTGTATAGTGTATGATTTCAAAGAAACCCGTTGTTATGTTATGGGTATGACATCAAACATAGAATCCACTATAATTTAAAATTAATATTTAATTCAGAAATACTAAAAATTATTAACATGTAATATTCTTTATTTACCTGGGATGTTATTTATAAATTGAGGAATAATTTCAAAAAAGTCATTATTATTTTGTCTGGATCAATAGGTTTTTTATAAATCACTGTAATCTGACCTGTGTCAGTATAATATTTCTTATTGGGAGATAATATAATTATAATAGGAGTTTTTAAAAGTTATGTTTAATTATCCGTGATATTAAATTTCTATAGAATCATAGGAGTGGCTATGGTATAGATGTGGGTTAACACAATTATATTGGACCATTTATATATTATTTTCATTACATTTTACCATAATAATTCCTAAATGAGGATTTTTTTAATTGTTTATAAAGAATTTTAATCATAATAGAATGCATAGGTTATGATTTGAAACGTATTGAAACTAATAAAAATTAATCCAACTGATTCAACCCCACCCCATATCAGTTGTTATTAGATCCATCGATTCATAATTTAGAATTAGATGGATGGTTCAATTGAGGAAACATTTTCAAGGATAATATAAATTCTAAAAATATTTTTGGAACTCAGATATTTGATGGAAAAATTATTATGGATTGAAAATATGGGTGATTCGTTTTCTCATATCTCCTTGAATGGATGTTTTTGATATTTCTACAACTTGTTTCAACCCTATTTTGAATGATTCATGAATGCTTCTTACTAATAATAGAAATATAGAAGTTGATAGAATGAAGAGAAATAAAATTCCTATGCCATTATCATGTTATTTTTAACAAAAGTTTAATGGTCTCAATAATTAAAATAGTATATAGGACTAGTTGAATGGTGTTTTCAATGGGAATAATAAATTTCAGGAACCAAACCTACAAATCTATAGTATTATGTACAGAGAAATCAGAGTGAGAGATGAAGAATCAAATTTTTAATACATTAGAGGAGTGAAATAAATTTTTTCCACATCCCATGATTCAAAGATGTCTTAGAAGATTATATAGTTGTGAATAATATTATGAGAATCCTTAATTATAGGTCTTCTTATATAATTTATTCATATAAGATATGGATTATTTATCTCATTATATGATATATTTAATGATTATTAGGATTATTTATCTCATTATATGATTAACATTCTTGATGGATATGAAATAATGAATGCTAGAATGTTTAAAATGATGACCTAATATGAAGTGAATTTCGAATCAACACAAAAGATGAAAATCCATGATCTTGAAGAACCTAATCATTATTAGTCTAATGATAAAGATGAATATTAATAGAAGGAGAAAATCATATCTCTTATATCCATGAACTATTGAATTGGAAGGGGAAATTATAATATTAAATATCCTTTAAAATATTTGACCATGGGGGAATAAGACACATTGAAATGAATTTCTCCAAGAATAATGTTGTATAATTTTGAGATAATACCAATGAAAATCATCGATGGGAGAAGTGGAATAAACATTATAAATAAGAAAAGTATTCTGAGAATATAGATGATGACGATTACTGAAAACCAAATAATTATGTTCTGAAAAGATCATAACCTTTATTGAAAAATTTATAAATACAAGGATTCCCAAAGTATTGAAGATGGTGGTGAAGAATCTTACATATCTAATCAACTAAGATTATGTACTATCCTGAGAAAACCAAACACATGAATTAAATTGTAGTTATGAATAAATAATGTGAAGATGTTAATGAAGGAATAAAGTATTTAATCAAGATGGAGGAATAATACTTCAATAAGATATAATGTTATAGACATAGAATTCTTGAAATGTGATAAATGATTGAAGATCTAAAAATGATTTTGGATTCCAAAAATAAAGGGTTTACACGTTTAAATAAAAATATATTAATCATGATTGCAAATCTAATAAGACGAATTAAATTTTATTTAAAGAGTTGGAATTAAAATTTATGAGTTCTAAACATTCTATGAAATCACAATATGAGAATTAGATGAAATTTTATCTTACCATAAATAATGATTCATTTGATTATTTTAACAATCTATGATCTATAAAATGTATTGGGAAATATTTGGTGGAGAAAATATGTGAAAAACCATTCAAATATAAAAAAGTAAAATACTCACCCAAACAGTATTATGACGCATCCCTTGGGTATTAATTAGTTGAAATAATTAACCATCTGTAATAATGATTCTATAAAGAAATATCAGTATGTTATAGAAAATAATTTTTTGATGCATATTATGGGTCTTCTGGAATCTATGAAAATATAGACTATAATTATTTGAATAACATATTTATACTTGAAATATATTTTTTGAAAAGTAGGATAAATATTGATAGTACAATGTATAACATTCCTAACATACATAAATTTGAAAAGGTGAATTCTCAACATGTAATCAAAATTCAAAACATAATTAATTTCATTGTTTGGAAGAATTTAATGGAAGATGTCATCAGGTTTTTCATCTCTCCAATTGATTTATGACACTACATCTGAAATATGTTTCTATTGATAGAAAATAAAATGATGTTCAAAATTAGAAATTTGAGGAATTTTTTTTTCTAAATACAGATTTGAATGAATGTAAAAAAAACAAACCATGGTTATTTGATAGGGGTTGATCATCATATATTACATGTGATATAAAAATCATGAAACATGTTGAACATCATGATGGAGAATAATATGCCATTGGAAAAAATTGTTTCTTTATAATTTAAAGAATTGGAAATGTAGAGATTGAATAACAAAACTTTTAATCTATGGATTTTTTACATGAAAAGGGAAAAAATTAATAGAAATTGTATAAATAAGCATTTTTATGATGGAAAATAATATTTTTTACAAATTGTTTGTATCAGAAAATGTTTCAAATATAGAAAACATTTTACAAAAAGATAATGATCAAGTGGGAATATATTCTAAAAAGGAGAATTCAATAACTCCAATTACATGAGTGAAAATATGTAAAAAAATATAGCACTGAAGACCTGGTAACCATAGAATGAAAATATTTAAGAAACCTTATAATGTTGTTTTCATTCATAATTTTACATATTTGAAAAGGAGATGTGAATATGTTAGTATTAAATTCCATTAAAAATGATGACTAAAAAAATTCATAAGAGAATAAAGATTCATTCTACCATGCCTCTTAATCATAATGATTTGGATTTATGTTGGGTGATTAGACATTAATCACAAAAAAGTATATTTATTCCTGATAACTTTTATTTATTATATCATTCAGATGAAAAACAATATGTTTATGAAGCACAAGTCAAAGGATATTGACAAGTTAAAATTATTTATAAAATATATTGAGAATGAAATTTTGGTTTACATAAAGTAGTTGGGAATATATAAGGGTTATAAATTCACAAAAAAAAATAATTTGAAACACATCTATGAAATCATGGAATTAACTATTAGTATGGAAGTACCTATAATCCATAAAACAAATGGAGTATTATAATGAATGAGTAGTAGTTTATTGTAAATGGGAAGATGTTTTTTAGAAGTGTAAAAACATTATAAATTATTTGGAGAGAATTTTTTAGAATATAGTACATGTTAAAATAGATTCCTGTTAATACTGGAAACTAACACGAATCCTTATGAATTGTTGAAAATAAAATCAATAAAAAATCAATGTTTATGTATTTACATGTTTTCACTAAATAAAAAAGATGGATATGGGAATGTTTAATGATAAAGATGAGGATGGATTATATATTGGTTAATCATAAAATGGATGATGTTATAAGTTGTGTATGAAACATTTAAATTATTTGGTGGCCATTATGATGTAACGGTAATTGAAAATAGTATTTCATTAAAAATATTTTCCCTGAATGATGACAATGATAAAATTAGAATTCCAATAATAGTGATGGTAATTTAAAACATAATTGTGAATATGAAATATCTTCTCTAAACCAAATGGACGTTGAGATTATAAAATTAGACATCACATATCTGAAAAGAAAAATAGAAATTACTATCAAAATCTATTCAAGAAAAAGAAATGGTGGATTCTAGGAATTATGAGTCGGATCAAATAAAGAATAATTAATAAGGTAATTTTTTCATGAACATAAAATGAAAATGTTATTAGAAATAAGGGGGTTTATAGAATACGTTAAATGATCTTAGATATGTATCAAGAACCAAATCTAGGCCTTTTGTATAATCTATGTATAGGTGGAAGATGTGGATTTTTAAGAACATTTCTCCCGAGTTATTTTATAGGAAACTATTTTAATTTTTTTTTCACTGGCCTCACATCCAAATGAAAATTTTACTAGATGGATGTAAAGTTATATTGTTAAATGGCGTGATTGTGGAAGATGTTTCCATCGAATAACTTTGTGGGTTTCATCATAATATAGATTAAAACAAAGTTTATTAAATGAAGATATCATTGTATGTGGTGAATTGAGATCCAAAATATTGGTAATATAAACTTGGAAATTATTTTAGAATGATGAATTTTTCAAATGGAAATGTTGATTGAAACATATATGTGAATGATTTTGAATCTATAACTAAAATTTCTATTTTTTATGTGTATGATATGATTTTATGTGGGGATAAAAAAGATGTTTTTATGTCAATTTCTAATGAAATAAAGAACAATTTTGAAATTTTTATGTTATGATTATTGACTTTTTTACATGGATTACATATAAGAAAAAGAAAAAATAATGTTTCTTATCATATGAAACGTATGCCAAGGAATTGTTAAAGAAGGATGGAATCGGAAAATCCAATGAAGCTTCTACTCCAATATCAACGAGCACCATGTTTAGTAAAAATGAAACCATGAATAAGTGTATATTATATTGTTAGTATTATGATGATAGGAAGTATTATATATCTTACAATCTCAAGGCCTAATATTTTTTATGCTTTGAATTTGTTTTCCTAGAATCAAAATAATCCAATAAAATCACATATCATGGTAGAAAAAATAATTTTGAGATATGTAAATTGAATAAAAAGAAATGGATTTTTATAAATAATAAAGACATAGGTAAGTTTTATTGGTATTATTATTGTTGATTTGGCAGAAGATTGTAATGATAGAAAATTAACATTCGGAGGAACATTTTACATAAGTGAATGTTGTGTTAGTTGGCATATTAAGAAAAAATGTTCAGTAAAATTGAGAATAATTTTATCTGAATGTGTTGAATCTACTCAGACATGTACAAAAATTTCATGGCTAAAATTTCAGCTAGAATATTTGAATGTAAAACTCTCTTGTGAGTAGAAGATAAATAGTCATGATTAGAGTGCAATTGAACATATAATTCTATCCATCATTCTAGATCAATACACATTGATATATTGTTCACAATATAATAGATAATGTTTCAACTCAATATATTTTAATAGAATACATTTCAAAAAATTATTAGGTACCTGATATCTTTACATAAGAAATGATAAAATAATGATTTGTGTAATTTAGGATGAAACTACACATTCATCATCATCCAATTTCTTTTTGAAACACATAAAGATGAAACCTTATTAATATTTTCATTATTATGATAATACATGACATAACATGACAACATTAGGATTTTGTAGAATTTTTTTCTAATGTTTCTAAAATTATTTTGAAGCAAGGATTATGTGGAAATGGGGGATAGAAATAAAAAAATGGGAGGCAATTTATAATTGGGGTGTTTCTCTTTAAATGGGAAGAAATTTTCCTGGTCACAGAGGGTAAAATAACTTTAAAAACCAAAATTTAACTACTGATGTTGTTTCAGGACACTATATTTTTAGAATATAATTTTTTTGATAAAATTGAAAAACATGAGTTGTCTACAAAATCTGAGTTGTGAAAAAAATAATAAGATTTTTAATAGATGTTTACAAGGGTTGTAAAAAAATCCAAAGGGGGAGATTGAAGAACCTTAGTGGTGTTTTTTTAACAAAGATTTATATTTTTTTAAAACTACATTAATTTTTAAAATAATGTTTTTGTTATTAAATAATCAGACCCATATCTATCTTAATAAAGATTCACCAGACTCATAATATCATATTCATCTACATCATATTGAGATCATGTGATCTAGAAGAATTTTAGTTAGTCAATGATGATTTTTCTATGAATTATTTTCCTTACTTAGAAATGAAATAATTTGTTGAGTTAAAATCATCAAATTTGCATTTTAAAGAAGTAATAGTGAGGCTGAATATTCTAATTGAATAGAATGAAGTCATTAGTTAGAAATTTTTCAAAAGTTATAAAATTAGTCATGAGATTATTTTATGCTCATGAAAATATAAAAACCATGAAAACATTCAAGATAAAATAATTTGAAGAAATTATTGAGTGGTTTGATGAACCATAAAATTGAAGAGTGATGAATTCATCAGAAAATGAGATTCTATACTAATGAGAATATCATCGTATAAAGGATTAAATCATTTTGAATTAAAAAAGTTAAGATCATGATGCCTTGATGTTTAAGTAGATGATGTTTGAAAAATGACAATTTTTATGAATAGAGATTCCATGGTAATGGTAATTCCATTATAATGAGATTTTCTATCTATGACGACTCCTTCAGAATGAGAAGTGAATGAAATAGAGATTGAAATGAGATTTGAAATAAACAGATTATAATGAGTAGATAAGAAAATAGATCATAATGTGGTTAGAAAAAAAACAATCATATTAAGTTGAGAAGGAAACAAATCATAATGAGCATAAATGAAAACTGTTCATAGTGAGATAAGAATGAAAAAATCGTATTGAGATTTTATGAAGAAAAAAATAAAAAAACTAAAAGTATTATGTTGATTTGAAAAGGTTAAACACGAATTTTAGTTTAGTGTAAATATCATATTAATACACATAGGTTTGAAGAAGTCTATGTTTTAGTTTAAATATGATATATCTTCGGATATTTTGAAATTTTTGGAAGAGGGGAATGTTTTCATGTTCCCCGCTTATTTTTAGTTACTAAAAATTATTACACAGATCAATCATTTATTAATAACTTTTTATTAATGTTGAAATGGAAGAGTGCTAAAGAAATGAATTGTACGTCATTTCCAGCCAAAGATATCATGGGAATTAGAATGGAAAATTTTTGTTTATCGGATTGGGAAATATCATAATTTAGTGATCATATTGTGTTTATCGGATTGATAAGATCATATATAGTAGATCAGACAAAGGAAGATCAAGTAGGGAAATTGAGAATCATTTGAGTTTTGTTTTTTGACAATTGATTTATCATATTTAGTCCATCATATTTAGAAAATTATATCTAGAATCCTTCTATTGAGTGAATCAAATCTTGACTCTTTAGATTCAGATATTAGATCAGCCAAAAAAGGCCAAGGATTTAGAATGTTCAATAGTGTATTAGTTTCAACATGCCCTTTATTCTTTTATGGGACCAATAGTTGTATTATATTACATTATAGAGTCATAGGAGTAATTATAATCATTCCTATTAGGATATAGATGACGAGTAATAAGATTTGGTCTAGGTTGTATTCACTTATTCTTAATTTTGATTTTCCATACACCCATCAGTGTTGTTATGGAAATTATTTTGGTTCTCAGATTATGGATGATCCTTATAATTCATTTATTTCCTTACATGGGTTCCAAATTTATTATTCATCATTATTTACAAATAATTTATAAAAATAATAAATCATAATATGTTGTTGGGATTATTTTTTTATTGTATTGAATCATGAAAAATGTAAATCAAATGATTCAACACCGCCCTTCTCAGATATTATTCGATCCATTGGAACTTAAGAACCCATAACTATATATAGTTAAAAATCTTAAAACAATCAACCCAAAAATAAAATCTCTTCCTAAATCCCCAAAACCATTAACCTTCATCCAAAAATAACTTAAAACCATCTGTTATGATGTCTTAAAAAACTCTAGTCTAGAAAACCCTAGACCCTCATCCCGAAAATACATTAAACCCTCACCCCCAAAAACACTAAACCCCAAAAATCCTGAAACCATATTCCTCAAAAAAACATCAGCCCAAAAACCCCATGACCCTCAACCACCAAAATTCTAAACGCACATCCCTAAAAAAATCTTAAACATTTATACCCAAAAAACCATAAATAATCTTCCCCCAAAAAACCATAAACTGTCGTCCTAAAAATTGAAAAGCCTCAACCCCAAAAAACACAAAACCATCATTCCCAAAAAACCATATAACCTCCAACATAAATTTCTGTAGACCATCAGTCCCAAGAAACAAATAACACACATCCCAAAAAACCCCTAAATCCTCATTCCTAAATAACCAAGAACTTCCATACCTAAAAAACAACAACATACCCTCAGTCCTATAAAACAATAAACTATTGTCACAAAAAAACCGGTATTATATTATATCCATATAACTATAAAACCACATCCCTAGAAAACCCCAAAACCAAAACCCCTAAAAACTATCATCCCCCCAAAACCCCCAATATACATAATCAAAACACACAAAACCCACAACCCAAATGTATATATTATCCCAGTCACAAAAAAACTGTAATGACATAAAACTAAAAATATATATTACATCAACCCCAAAAATCAATGAACCCTCAATTAAACCCCCCCAGCCTGGATCACCAAAAATTCATCATCCATATGACTGAAAAGAAACCATAATACCACATCATAATAAAACTCTATACCCTCATCACAAAATTCAATTAAACATTATCTCCCAAAAAATATAATCACACATCCAATAAAGTAATATTCCCAAAAAAAACTAAACTACCTAATCAAAAATAAACCATCAAGACTCATCCAAAAGAACCCCTCAAACCAGGCCTAATAAAATCCTAAACCATCAACCATAAAAGACCCTAAACCCTCATGCCCAAAAAAATACTAAACCCTAAAACCAAAAATCCCTAAACACTCTGCCTCTAAAACTAAAAACCCTTGTCTCCAAATAATATTAACCCCTCGTCCCAAAAAATAAATGATCCCTAAACCCAAAAATTTCTTAAAACCTATTCCCCAAAAAACCCTAAACCATTATACTCAAATACCCAAACGTCACATTCACATGAAAACATAATAACTATTCCAAAAACCACATACCCTTTTCCCGAAAAAACACAAAATCCTCCACACATAACACCGCAAACCCTCATCCCCCAAATAACATCATCTCAAATCCAAAATAAAACAACATCAGAGATCCCTAATGAAAATTCTTCCTTTAACCCATATAAACAAAAAATCAACAAATCCCCTAATCACTTAAGCCTAAGAATCCCTCAACCATATGACCCAAAAAAATCTAACCCCTCATCCCGAAAAAATCCTCATCTCACATCACCAATGAACCACAATATCTCTACTGATAATGTTTCTTAATCCGCACCACCAAACCCCCCTAAACATTCATCCCCAAAAGCCACAATATTTATCAACATAAATCCATAACATACTAGCATTGAAAACCCTTAATCCTAAATTAAAAAAATACCATATCAGCTAGTCCACAAAAACACTAATCCCTTTTCCAGAAAAATGATCATCCTCTACCCCAAAAAACACTCACCAACTAGTCTCAAAAAACCATTAACTCTCATCCCCATGAAAACCCTCTACACTGATTCCAAAAATATCCTCATCCACAAAAACAAATACCATGAACCCCTAAAACCCCACAACACTCATAAAAACAAAAAAATAAACCCTAATATTTAATAAAATATATACCATCATACATAGAAATACCTAAAATGTATTTCCCAAAAATCCATAAACCCTCACCAAAAAAAACACTCAATAATCATCCTTGAAGAACCTACACCCTCTCCACATGAATCCCATAAAAATCAACTAAAAAAACTCTCAACCCTTATCCAAAGAAACACCAATACATCATCCAAAAAAACATCAAACCCAACCCTAAAAAACCCAATAACCACATCCCCAAAATAACCCTTATCTACTTAAAACCCACATCCATTAATCCCAAAATAAACCCACAACCCTATCTCCCAAATAAACCTCAACCCTCAGCCTAAAAACCCTCAACCATAGACACTAAAAACCATAATTAATCATCCCAAAAAAACTAAAATACCTAGAAACCTATAATACACATGACCCATAGCTGAGAAAACCGTGAACCTATATCTCTAAAAAACCAATAACCCAATGACAAAAAAACCATAAAATATTTTTCACAAAAAACTCGAGACCCTCACCAAAAAATCTATTATCTAGCATTCCAAAATAACCAAAACCCCTAAAATTCCAAATCCCTACAACCCCAACCCTAATGAATTATAAACCCCATCCCAAAAAATATCAATACCTATCCCAAAACACCGATGAAAATTTCATCACAATAAGGCATGACCATCATCCAAAAACATTCATCACTTTTATGAAAATAACACTCATCCATTAAAATAAAAGAATAAACTATATTACCTATAAAACCTTAAAACACATTCCACTAAAAAAGACTCAACCATAAAAACCCTCTAACCCTCTGCCCCTAAAAACTCAACCCTCAGCTAAAAAGGATCCTATATCCGTGACCATAAATAACCATAAACACACATACACAATAATACATGAACCTAAAAACCCAAAAGACCCTCAACCCTGAGCACCAAAATACACTCAACTCTATGATAAAAAATGAACCCTGAGTCACAAAAAACACATAACTATTTATCCCAAAAAAACCATCGATCGATTTCCACAAAAATCAATGAACACTCATACCAAAAATATAAAATCCCCACAACACAAAAAAATACTTAATTTCTCGGCACCAAAAAACCATAATCTCTAAATATAACCTGAACCCTTATCCAAGAAAACCAGGATCCCTCATCACCAAATATCATAAACCCTAATGACCCAAAATCCCTAAACCTTCATTACCAAATATCTTGAATCCAAAATCCCCAAAAAATCATAATCTATCAGATCAAAATAACCATGAACCCTCCAACTACAAATAAAATGGACCATCCAGACCAAAAAATATTGTACCCCTTATCCCAAAATACCTTAAACATGTATCCCTAAGAAAACTAAATATTCAACAGTAAAAACACATAAACTCTATAAAAACCATGAATTATCAGACCCATGAATCCCCAAAACCTTATCTCAACCCCCCCCCCCCCCAAATACTCAAACTATAAAAGCATGAATCCAAAACCATAAAAAACATTGAACCCCAAACCCCAAAAAAACGTGAAACATTAGCTCAAATGACCTAAATATCTTAGACTCAAAAATCCTAAAATCCACATCATCAAAAACCCTAATTACAAAACCCAAATAATCCATAACACTCTACCGAAAATAATATTTAACCGTTGGGAACCAAAATAAATAAACATCTATTCCAAAAATCATAAATACTCATCTACAAAAACATGAATTATTATGGACAATAATCCTAGATCCCATACACATAAAAAATATAAACCATCATCCGCAAAAAAATAAGGATATTAAGAACCATTTATCCTTATGACCAGAAAAACCGTACTCCCTCATCCCCCAAAAGTAAACCATCATTCAAAAAATTCAATAAAAACTATGGCACAAATAATCCATAAACAATCATCTCTAAAAAAATATCGAACCCTCATCCCAAAAAAACCTAGATCCCTCAGTATAAAAACAACAACATCCATCATCCCTATAAAACATGAACATTCTGACCCAAAAAAACATGTATCCCATTAACCCTAAATAATCTAAAACCTTACACTCAAAAATCCATGAAGCTGGGGACCAATCAAATCCAGAACATGGAACCCTAAAAGAACAAGTACCATCCGCCCAAAAATACCATTAACACTCATCCACAAAAAACATAGAACATTGAGAACCCAAAAAAATTGATCCTTAGTCCACAAAACACCCTAAAAACTAAGCCCAAAAATTCTATGATCCCTCAACCCAAATAAACCATAAAACCTCATCAATAAAAACTATATACACACTACGATAACATACCATGAAACCTCATTCACCAAAATTTGAAATCCTTCACCCCAAAAAACATTAAACCTCCCAATATTGATCCTGAATACCCCTCAACTCTCATTATCTATAATATAATCAAACCTAGTATAATAAATAATCTTAATTATCATCCCAAAACACCATCAACCTTACATCAACAAAAAACCGCAAACATCAGGCTAAAGAATCATTAACTCCCATCCACAATGAAATAAAAAACCCTTATCCACAAAAAATGTAAACCATTTCCCCTAAAAATTCATAAACCATCCCCTTCAAAAAACCCAAAATTATCATCACTAAAAAACTATACCCATATCCAATATAATGATAAACCCTATATAATAATAAAACACACAACCATAATCACTAAAAATTCATAAAATATCATTCTAAAACACTCAAACCTAAACACCATAAATCCCTAAATCCTTGATTCCAAAAATAACAAACAAACGATATCCCCTAATAAAAATAAAACTAGGGCCAAAAAAACAAAATACAAAGGTAACCATAACCATTATCCATAAGTAACACTCCACCATCAGCAAAAAAAAAATCATAAACCATTATCCCCTAGAAAAACTCCATCTCCAAAACGCACTGGACACTGAACTATAAAAAACCATCAACCAATAGAGCCAAAAATCATCATCCCAAAGTCCCCACAAAAAAATACTTCATCCACAAATAATATTAAAGCATGACACAAAAAATTTAAATATCCTCCTCCCAAAAACCCTCAAATCCTTCATCACAAAAACAATTGTCTACCCCAGTACAAAAAAACTTTTAATGGAAACCCATCATCCATTAGCACCTTAATATATACCCTTGTCCCTAAAAATATGGAACCCTCTACAATAAAAAAGTCTCATCTATTATCCCCAAAAGAACATAACCCCTCATCCTAAAAAAGACCCAAAACATGTCGCCCTGAAAAACATTAAACAATCAACCCCAAAAAACGATAACCCTTTTCCCCAAATTAATCTCAATTCGTTTCTACCCAAACACTTTAAACCACTAGCCCCAATAAATCCTAACTGTACGACTCATGTTGACGTCAACCTATATACCTAACAAATCCTCAACCCTAGTCAAAAAAATACCATGAACTCTTAAATCCAACAAAACACATCCCCATTCTCAAAAATCCCCAAAAAACCTTATCCACAAAATCCCTTACCCTCAACCACATAAAACCCTGAACATATAGAAAAAAAGAATATGAAGTCTTCCACAACATAAATAAAAAACCTCTCATCCCCAAAAATTGTTCAATACTTAACCCCCAGAACTCTTATTCATTGTCCCAAAAAACATCAGATCCTCATCATAAAGAAATCCCCAAACCCACAATCGCAAAAAAAACATAAACCCTAGACTCTAAAAAAACCCATAAACCCTCAACCCCAATATACCTTAGAACTATGACCCAAAATCCAAAAACCCACTTACCAAAAAACCATGAACATTTTCCCCCAAAAAACTAAACACTCGTCTTCTAAAACATCAACACTTTCATCCACAAAATATCTGGAACACTCGTCCACAAATTAAATTGAACCCTAATCCACAAACCCCCTTGAATCCTCTACAATATGTCCTCTAAATTAACATCCCCAAAAACCCTGAACCACTTACCACATGAAAGCATGAACCCACTTCCCCAAAAAAATGGATCTTTGGCCCCAAAAACAATGAATCCCACAACAAAAAAAACCCTAAACACTATCCCCCAATACTCGATTACCTTTCACTCCCAAAACCACATGACACATTTCCCAAAAAACCCTAAACACTCATAAAAAAAATCAATGAACACGAATCCTAAAAAACCCATGAATCATTATAAAAAAACCAGAAACTGAATACCCAAAAAAACATTGATCAATCAGCCCCATATAATCCATAACCCCATCTAAAAAAACATATTCACCAAAATACAAAAAGTCAAATCCACTAACACTAGAAAAATCAAAACACCAATTCCTGGAACCCCCATAACCCTAGACCTATATATCCTTAAACCCCAATACATATGTATCACTAAATCATCAGATATAGAAACAATTTAATAATCATTCCCCAAAAATCCTAATCACTAATCATATGAAGACCATAAACCCTAACTATTGAAAAACCTTAAACACTCATCCTGGAAAAAACGTAAATCCTTATCCCCATGAAATTATAAACCCTCCTCCATAGAAAACCATAAAAACTCATCCTGAGAATACCTTAAACCAACATCCCATGAAGACCTGAAACCATAAACCCCAGAAAACTCTAAATCTTCATCCCAAAAAAAACATTAATACTAAACCCCAGAAAACCCACAATACATCTACCTATAAAACCATGCTCCCTTATCCCTAGAAACCCCTAAACCTAAACCTAGAAAAACTCCACCCTTTTCTATAGAAATCCATTAACCAACAACCCTAGTAATCTCTTAACTTTCAACAATAGAAAACCTTAAAACGTAGTCATATTAAATCGTAATCTCTAAGACACTAAATACCCAAAACCCTCCACACCATAAAACCCTCAATAGTAATTATAGGAAAACCATAATACATCGTCCCTATAAATTCTTCAAATCACATCCCTAAAAAACCCCTAAAAAATATCCATGGAAAATCCCAAAATAGTATCCCTATAATACCCAATGCACTAAAACAATAAAAAACTAAACTCTCTGACACATAAAACCCTAACCCTGAAAATCTAGAAATCCTAATCCATCATTCCAAGAAAACCATAACCTTTTAGAAGTAGATAACCAAAATACATAATCCCCAAAAAAACATAACCCTTTTCTTTAGTTCTAATTAAACAATATTCTGTAAAAAACCCTAATCCCCCATACACAGAAAATAGTAAAAACCCTAATCCGTTATTACCTATAATATATAAAACAATATCACCAAATATCCCTTATATATTAATCCTATGAAACCATTAACCCAGATCCCCAAAATATTATATTCTGTTATCCCAATAAAATAATAAACACGCATCCCAATAAAACCGAAAACCACATACATAATGATTAATAAACCTGCAACTTTAAATAATATAAAAACCTATTCCCTTTAAAACCATTTACCTCCAACCACAAAAAAAACCTAATCCCTCATCCCTTGAAAAATCAAAATTACTAGCATAGTAAAACCTTAATCCCTCAGCCCCAAAACCCCCAAAGACAATTTCGTAACAAAACCATAAACCCCCATCCATAATGAAATATGATATGATCAGCCCCCCAAAAATCCGTAAATCATCATCCACTAAAAACACTAAATTATCAATCCAAAAAACCTTTAATCCTCTATAATAAAAAATATAAGACATCTTCCAAAAAAACCATAAACATTATCACTAGAAATCCCTCGAAACTCTACCCCTAAAAATCCTAAACACTCATCCCCTAAAAAAACTATACCCAAAACATAAAATATTCCTCAACCCTCATCCCCCAAAAGATTACTCTTTCCCCAAAACCAGAAAACCTCATCTCTCATAACAAAAAAACCCTAGACCCTCATAAACAAAAATCCTAATATATAATTCCCAAAAAACAATAACTCCTCATCCTAATAAAACCCTATATGTTTATACCTAGATATACTTATATCATCAACGATAGAAAACCCAAAACACTTTTCCATAGATAATTCAAAAAAAATATTATCAAAAGTTCGTTAACCCTAAAAACTAGAAAACCCAGAAGCCAATCCCTAGAAAACAACAAACCATTAATCCTATTAAATAATATTTCCTTATCTCAAGAAAAAAATTAAACCACTTCCATGGAATTACCTATACTGTTCAACAACTATCTACTCTTAACTCATAGCCATATAAAGACACTCATCCATATGACCAATGAATCCCTAAACCCTCATCCCAAAAGAACATAACATGTCCACCAAAAAATAATATAAATATTCACCAAAAAACATTAAGAAATCATCCCAAATCCCCAAACCCCTAAGACAAAAATATAAAAATTATTTATTCAAAAAACCCATGAAACCGCAATCCAAAAAACCATAAACCATCATCCAAAAAAGCCATAGAACCTATAAAATAAAAATACATAATCCCTCATACCCCAAACCCCTTAACCCATGTCCCAATAAAATGCTAAACATAAATCCAAAATATCCCTTCACCATCATTCCCAAAAAATAGTAAACCCTCAGCTCCATGAAAACAAAAAAGGTTATCCCAAAAAACCCCAAATCCCTCATCCAAAGAAAACCATAAACCATCATGTCTCAAAAAACCACAACCATCATCCTAAAAAAACCTCATCACTAAAAATCCCAGAAACCACAGCTCCAATATATCTGAAACCGAAAAGTCCAAAAACAAATGTAAAACCTTTGGAAAATAAAACCCAAGACCCTCTTCCCAAAAACAATCCTAAACCCTTTGACCCGAAAAAACAAAATACCAACATCCCGTGAAAACCGTAAATTCTCATTGCTAGTAAATCGTAAACACCCAATAACAAAAATAACAAATCCCTAAGTCCCAAAACACCAAAAATATAATCTCAATAAAAAAATATACCTACTACCCCAAAAAACAGTAGACCCTTATCCCCCTAAAATCCTAGACCACGAACCTCAAAAAAACGTTGAACCACATCCACAAAAAACTCTATTCTATCATCCCTAAAAAACCGAAGATCCATAGGCAAAAAAAAATTCTCATTAAAAAATATCCTATACAATTATCCTTAAACCCTACAATTGATTCTTCCCAAAACTCCCCAATACCATCTGAAGAAAATTCCCTTAAAACTTCAACCTTAAATGTTTATTAACACTCATGAATAAAGACCATTAAACCCACACACAAAAACAACTATACCCTTTTCCCCAAAAAAACCTAAACTCCGCAAAAACAAATATCACACCATCCTATAATCCCCCCAAACCTCAAACCAAAAAAAACTCATAAACCATAATCCCATTTATCATTATCTCAGTCCCAAAACTCCAAAACTCTAATCCAAAAAAATCCAATATCTAACCTCCTGGAATCCCTAAAATCCCCTAAAACCTCAACACATAAAAACCAAACCCCATCCCCCAAACCCCCAAAACCCACAACCCAAATTTTTTATAAAATCCAAGACACAAAAAACAAAAAACCTCACATATAGAACACATAAAACTCATCCACCAAAAAACGAAGAACCATTTTCAAAAAAAATTAACCACCAATTAAAAAAAACAAATCCCTTAGCAATAAAAAATCATAAATCACACGGCCCAAAAAACCCTAAATCCTTAACCCATAAAAATTAAAAATCCACATCCCTATAAATTCTAAAACCTCACTCCTAATGATACATGAACTATTATCCCTAATCAACTCTTATATCTAATCGCATAAATCCAGAAACCCTAATCAGAAAAAAAAATCTTACCCCCCAAAATCCATAAACCCTCACCTAGAAATATCCCTAAAACCTCATCCCAAAAATCACTAACCCCTCTCACACAAGAAACCCAAAACTCCCATAATACAAAACCCAAAACCATCATCCCTCTCCCCCAAAACCATTAACCACATGCCCCAAAAAACCATAAACCCTTATACCTCCAAAACCATAATCCCTCTTCCCCAAAAACACATTTTCCTTATCCCCAAAAAACACTAATCTAGGATCCCATGAAAAAATTAACCCAAAATCCCCATGAACCCATAAACCTTCATCCCCGCAAAAAACTAAAAACATAAAGCCCCAAAAAACAATAAATCCTCATACAAAAAAACCTAATCTTTCATCCCCCCAAAACATAAATACACATCCCCAAAAAACCAAAACCGTATACGTCAATATATACGAATCCCTTATCCCCAAAATCATCCAATGCTCGCATCTTAAGAAACTCAAAACCCTCAAACCCAAATGGTCATAAACCCTTGTCCCCAAAATTCCATAATCCCTAATCTCAAAAACACCAAAACAATCATCCCCTAATACTCATATCCTTATACCTTCAAAATTATCAAACAATAATCCTTTTAAGACACTAATCCCTCATTCAGAAAAAACACTAAACCCTCATCCCCCAAAAAAACATAATTCCTCATCCCAAAGAACAATTAATAATTTGATTCAAATGACCTAATAATAATCATAAAAAATACATAAACCATCATCCCAAAAAAAACCCCATATCCCTGGGAACCAAATATAGATAATCCTTTATACCCCAAATCTGTATTCCTAATTCCTCATGATCCAAAACCCTCAGTCCCAATACTCATATACCATCATCCCCAGAATAACCTAATCCCACTCTAGTAAAAAAATCCCTAAACCATCATCCCAATAATTACCTAATCACTCAATCTAATATTCCCTAAACCCTATGAAAAAAACCCTAAATTGTCATCCCCCAAAATCCATTAACCCTTCTCCCCAAAAACCCTCAAAATATCATCCCTATAAATTCCAAAAAACTAAATCGTAAAAAAATATCTAAACACTCGGCCCCAGAAAATCGTAATCACCTAGCCACCAAACTCCCTAAACCATCATCCCAAAAAACCCTAATCCCTCATCTTAAAAATTCCATAAACCATAATCCCAAAAGACCAATTCCCTTATCCTTAAAAATGAAAAAAAATACATTCAACAGATAAACAATCATCCTCCTAAAAACAAAAATCACTCATCCTAGGAAAAAAATAAAAACTCCACCCAAAAAATACCACTAAACCCTGGACCTGAAAAAACAATAAACCATCAGGCCAAAAAACCCTGAATCATGATGACGAAAAAATCCAATACCATTATCCCCTAAAAATGGAAAACCCTTTTAAAAAAAACCCTAAATCCAAATTCCTAAAATACCTAAACACTCAATCCCAATGTACCAAAACCCTTATCCCAAGAACCCCAAAATAATCAGTCTTAAACACTGCTAAACCCTTATCCCTGAAGACCCATAAACAATCATCCCTATGAATCTTTGATTAATCAACCTCAGTAACCACTAAACACTTTTCTCAACACTAAACTAAAATGATAGCTTCAAAAACCCTTTAACCCTATAAACAAAAAACCCTAACAATCAACCATAGAAACAACTAAACCCTCATCCTCAATATCCCTGAATCCCTCATTCCAGAAACACAAAAATAATTAGCCCCAAATATTACTTAATCCTTCACATCAAGAATACATAAATCATTATACTCATAAAACCCAAAATTGGTATCTGTAAAATAATTAATCCCTCATCCCCCAAAAATAAAAATCCCTCAACCCCAAAATACCCCTGAAGCATTTACAAATAACATGCTCCCACATCCATTCAAAACCCTAATACCTTAATCCAATAAAAACTCAAAACCATCATAACAAAAGAAACTAAAACACCCATCTCCAAAAATCTCGAAAACATTATCCCAACGAAACCTTAATCACATATCCCTAAGAAACCATAATCTGTTAGCCCCAAGAATCCCTAAAACCTCAAGACTAAATATCCATAAACCCTTAGAACCGAAATTTCCTAAACCATCATCATTAAAAACCCACAACCTATAGCACCGAGAAACATTCATCCCTAGAAAATTCTAAACCCACTACCCCAAAGAGACCTAAACCACTAGGCCCAAAAATTATTAATCCCTCTACACCAAAAGACTATAACCCCCACCCACAAATCCTCTATAACATTATCTTCATATTACCTTAACCCCATTTCCATAACATCACTATACACTCAAACCCAAATGCATAAAACCCCTAGCCAAACAAATCTACAATCCCACACCGTAAAAAATCCCTAAACATTCATCTGAAGATATCCCTATTACCACACCTACAAAAAAATAGACACTTACACCCAAAAAAATTAATACATCATCCCAAAAAATCTACAATCCCTGATCCAATAAAGACAATAACCAACAATCCATAAAAATACCTCAATAGTAAACCTCCACAAATCCTAAACCCTCATCCACAAAAACCAACAAATCCCATAGCACATAAAATCATCTAATCCCCCAACACCCACAAAATGTTAAACCCCCATCCAAAAAACCCTAAAACCATAACCTAAAAACCCTCATTAATCAACCCCATTAATTACATAACCATTAATCCCAAATATATTAATAACACATGATCCAAAAATCCCTAATCCCTAAACGACAAATATCAATCAACCCTTGTCCCCAAATATCTGTATATTATCCTCAATAGAAAAAAATAAATTCATAACTATAGAAATCCATAATCTCTTATCATTTAATACCCAAATATAATTATCCTTAAAACCACTCAACCAGTATCCCCCAAAAAAATAAACAGACATAAACAAGAATAATGAAACCCTCAGACAAAAAAATTATCAACTTCTAGCTAATAATAACCCAAAACACTCATCTAAAAAAACTATAAACACATTCCCCAAAACCCTAAACAATCCACCACAAAATACCATAGAACCATAGCCATTAATATACCTAAACAAATTTCCCCAAAAAACCAAAATCACTCATCGAAAGAAATCATAAACACCCACCCCAGAAAGGAACTAATCATACATCTCAAAAAAATGTAACACATTAGCCCCCAAAACCCTAATGCTTCATACTATATAAAGTCTCAAACCTCATCCCTAAAATCTGTAAACCCTCAACCCCAATAATCTATATACACTCATCTCCAATATAACATAAACCCTCATCCGAAAAAATGCCTCATTCATTATAACTCAAAAAACAAGACCCACATCTCAAAAAAAACCATTAACACTGATCCATAAAAAATATGAAACATTATCCCAAAAAATCATAAACACACATTATAAAAAAACCCTAAACACAATTCCCTTAAAACACTGAACCCTCATCCCCAAAAAACATAATACATCATCAATTATTAAAATTAAATACCCATTAAAAAAACAAAACACACAGCCACAAACACCCTTAAACATTCATCCCCAAAACACCATAACCCCTCATCCCCAATTAATCTGAAACACTTAGATCACAGAACCCAAAACCCACAGATATAGAAAAACCTATACCCTAAGTCCCAAAACACACAACACATGCACAACATTAAAAAAACACTACTCCTTAGAAAATACTTATCCTTTATCCCCAAAAATTTCTAAACCCTCATCCCTTGAAAGACATATTTCCTCAACCCCTAGAAAATTAAAAACCATCAAACACTAAAAAAACCTAAACAATCAATGTTATAAAATCCAAATTATTAATTCTTAAAAAGGAATGAACCCTAAAAACCATCAAAACGTTAAATAATAATCCCGCAAAAACCAAAACCATTATCCCCAAAAAACCAAAAAACCTCAACTCCAAAAAAAAAATAAAACCCTCACCCCCAAAACAAATATATCCTTATCCCCAAAAGAACTAAATCCACATCACTTTGCACCCCTAAATCGTCATCACGAAAAACCATAAATACTCATCCCCAACTAACACAAAACACACGTCCCCATGTAATATAAAAAAATCATCACAAATAAAACTTATCCTCTATAAAACAAATGATACTAAAACAACATCTAAAAAATCCCAAAAACTCTTATCGAAAAACCACCAAAAACATTTCACAAAAACACCTATAACTTATTAACTAAATTAACCATAAATTAGAACCCTAAACCAACTGACACAAAAATTCCAAAACCCTCAGTCACAAAAATCCATTAATTTGTTGCCCCAAAATTCCCAAAACCCAAATCCCCACAAATTTTCCAACCATAATAAACACTAAACCCTCATCCGCTAAAAAAAATAAACCCTCACCAAAAAACACATTATACCCTATGTCCCCAAAACCCATAATCACCTTCTCAAAAAATCATATACCCACTCCCCAAAAACCTCTAAACAATGTTACCTAAAAACACTAAAACCTCATCCCAAAATATTCAAATCTAACCCCCCCCCCCCCATAACCTTAATCATCATCCAAAAAATTCCATAGCCCATAAAGTAAAAAACTCATAGACATGCAACCATAAAATAATAATAATCATGCTTCCCTAAAAACCCTAACCCCTTATACACAAAGAAACATATTCCATCATCCTTCATAACCCCTCCACCATTAGAACCATAAAACCATAAAAACTCAACCCAAAAATACCATAAACACTCAACCCCACAAACCACTAACCACATAGCACTAGAAAAAAATAATCCATTAGCATAGAAAACCGTAAACAATCATTTTTAAAAATCTCTAAACATTCATTAAAAATAAATATAAACAATCATCCCGAAAACCCTTTGAAAAAATCTTCCCCAAAAAAACCTAAGACCTCAAACCTAAAAACCCCTAAAAACTCATTTTCCAAACCCCTAATGACTTATCCAAAAAATCCAAAACTACATTCTCAAAAAACAAAAAACCCTTTATTGTATAAAATCATAAACGCATAACATCAAGAAGATATCCCATAAGCCCAAATATCATTGAAGTTTTATCCCCAAAACACATAAACCCATATCCCCCCAAACCCTCATCAAAAATAAACTAAAACCTCATTCAAAAATAATACATAAAACTATAGTTATCAAATTCATGAACATGAGCCTATAAAAACGTAAAAACCATATGATAATTTAACCCTGTACTCTAATATGCAAATAAAATAAACCCATATTGACTAAAAACCATATACCTGTATCCCCAAAAAAACCCTAAACACTCTGGCAAATAAATTTCCAAACCCTCCACCACAAAATTCCATAAACCTCATCCCCAAAATCCATAATCCATCAGTCCCAAAATTCCATAATCCCCTATACCCAAAACCACTAATCCCTTATCCCCGAAGACCATAAACCCAAATCCATAAAAAACAATAAACGCACTGCCCACAAAAACAACAAACGCTTATAAAAAAAAAACCTCATCCGAAAAAACACAAACCCCTCAATGCCAATATCTATATACAATGAACCCAAAAATCCATATACCCTCCACCCAAAATACCTCTAAACCCAACACCAAAAACCTCAATACCCTATAAAAAAAATCCCCTCCCCCCAAAAAAACTAAAAAAAACATAATCCCTCATCTTCCAAAATCCCATAGACCCATAGCCTCAAAAAATCCAAAACACTCAACCATAAAAATATTAAACCTTATCCCAACCAACAATATATGATCTAACATAGAGAAACATGAAACCACATTCCCCCAAAACACCAACCAGTCATATAAAAAGAAAACCATAAACCCTTATCCTCAAATAACCCAAAACCCTAAAACTATAAATACCCTAAATGAATTTCATGTAAAAACCATAATCCCTATACCTAACAACTCTATATCCTCATCCCTCTTAAACACTCAATATCCATCCCTATAAAAACCATAAACTGTTATCCAAAAAAATCCTAATCACTCATCCCCAAACTTTAATAATTAATCTCCCCAAACTTTAATAATCAATCACCCCAAACACCATAAACAATCATCTACTGAAAACACTAAAACATCATTACCAAAAAGAACTCAAAACCCCCACCCCCAAAATATAGTAATCACGTAGCCCCAAAAAACCATAATCTATCAACCCAAAAAAGTAGTACCATCATACCAAATAAACCATACATCATTATACACAAAAAACAATAATATATATGATCCAAAATCCATAAATCATCCTTATCAAAATACCTAAACCATAAAACAGAGAATCACTAAAACATCATCCTTTAAAAGCCCTAAAATCTCATCCATAAACCCCCTAAACCATCCACCCAAATATCCTCAATCATCAACCCCGCAAATCCCTAAATTATCCTACACAAATATCTCTATATCCTCATACACATAAATCCATAAAACCTTTTCCAAAAAATAACAAAATCACTCAACCTCATTTATCCAACAACCATCATACCCAAATTGTCTAAACCCTAATCCCATAAAATTACTAAAACCATTATTCATTAAAACCCAATAACAAGAATCCCAAAAAAAACATAGACCCTCATCAATAGGAAACCATAAAACCTCATAACCCAAAACCCTAATCCATCTTCCCCAAAAAACATTCAACCCTCTCCCAAAAAAATTCTTAAACCCTTAACCCCAGAACACCGAGGAACCTCGTCACTAATAAACCTAAAACTTCGCCCACCCGTTATACTCTAAAATTCCGACCTCCATAATCTCAAGACCACAAAACCAAAAAAACCATAAAATATCAACCCCAAAAAACCCTAAACACAACGTCCTAAAAACACTAAACACTCAATCCTAACCCCCCCCAAACACTCTGTTGTTAAACCAATAACTCCATAGCCCTAATAACTCCTAAACCTTTTTTCTCTCATAACCATAAATAGTCATCAACACAAAAACCCCAACCTTATACAGCGAAATCCTGAAAACCTCATCCCCATAACCATTATACAATAATCCCAAAAAACAAATTAATACTCATCCTAAAAACACAAAAACCCTCCACACTATAAAACATTAACCCTAAACCCCAGAAATAGTAAACAATCATCCCAGGAGAAAACATGAACAATGAGATTCTAAAAACACTATACTGTTAAACCCGAAAAACATAAAAATAGAGCACCAATGAACCCTAAAACATCATCCCAAAATGAACAAAAATTCATTTCATAAAAAATTTATAAGCTCACTGGAAATAAACCCAACACCTTATCAAAAAAATCCATAAACCCTCATTTTATAAAACCCTAAAATCACAACCCAAAAATTAATAAAAACAACATCCCAAAACATTTGTTAATTCTACCATAAAATTATTTAATTACTTATCTTAGAATAACATTAAAACCTCTACCACAAAATCACTAAACAAACCATTCAAAAAATCCATAAAGTTTTAGTCCCAAAAAACCCTAAAATCCAATCCCAATAAACCATTAATACCTCATCCAGAAGAACCTTGGTACCCTCAGTCCCAAAACCAATAAAATTGAATCTCGGAAAACTCCTGATCAATCATCCAAATAAACAACTAAACCATTATCCATAAAAAACACTAAAACCATGTTTCCAAAAAACCATAAACCATGCGACAAACAAACTCTAACCATTCAGAACAAAAATTCCTACAACTTCATTAACAAAATAACCTAAAACATTATCCTTAAAAGTCCATTAACCCATAACCTTTATAAAAACTACACACTCAAAAACCAGAAGTCCTTGGACTGAAAACCCAGAAACATTATTCGCAAAAAAACCCCTAAGGCCTTAGATCCAAAAACAGTAAATTTTAATCAATATAAAAAGAATAAACTAGAAACCACACAAAACACATAAACAGGAATCCCAAATAATCCCTATACCCTCATCACTAGATAACCATAATCACTAATTCATCGGCCCCAAATCTAAAACCCCTCAACACCAAAAAAATCCTAATCCCACATCTCGATAAAATGTAGAACATCCATCCCCAAAAACCCTAAACAATCACCCAAAAAGACATTAAAAACCAGACCAAAATACCTTAAACACTCATCGTTGAAAAATGAAAATCTCGTAGTCTCCAAAAACGCCAATTCGTAAATCCCCAAACACCCTAAACTCTTCTCTACAAAAAACCATAAAAGTTCAAGTGGATAATTCCATAAAATCTCTTCACTAAACAATAATAAAACCTTTACCCTAAAAAACAATAAACCATAATAAACTAAAAACATTAAACCATAATTAATAAAAGTAACATGATGTCGTATACCCAAAAAACCCAAAACTCTTATCCAAAAAATATAACAACTCATACGTAATAAATCCTAAACACTCATCACGAATGTAAAATCACCTCTCATCCTAGAAAGACCATATATTTTATGTCCTAGAACCATAATCCCTATCCCAAAATCCTACAACGAAAATTAAATTAGACAATCATATGCAATAAACCATTTACCCACATCATGAAAAACCCATAAACCACATGACCAAAAAAACATAAACACCCACTCATAAAAAAAACTAAAACCATTGGCACAAATAATCCAAAAACCAAACCCACAAGGTTATTAAACCCTCATCCCTAGAAATCAATAAACCATCATAATCATTTAAACCTAACCACCAATCCTAAAAGTCACTAAATCCTCATACCCAAAAAACCCTAAACACATATCCTAAAAATAATCCTAAACCATCATCATCCAAGAACCTTGAACCCCATTCCCAAAAAAAACAACTTATCCCCAAAAAATCCTAAATCCTCACCTCCAAAAAACCATATAACCCTTTCCAAAAAAATACTAAACCCTCTTCCCCCAAAATAACTATACCATCATCTCTATTATACCAAAAACATAGAACCCTGACATTCCACAAACCCTCATTATCAAAAAAACCATATGACCTAAGACCCCAAAAAATCTAATCCCCTAACCCCCAAAAAACACCAAACCCTCATCCCACCAAAACCCTCAACCCTATGCTCAAAAACGTCCCTAAACCCATTGCCCAAATAAACCAAAAACCTTTATTACCGAAACTACTATCACAACTATACCGTAAAACCATTATAATACACCAAAAATACATCTACACTTAACCCCAAATAACAATTAACTGCGAACCCAGAAAATCAATAAAATCCTAGACCCAAAAAACCTGAACTCTTAGCGAAAAAATGTAAACCCTCATAAAGATAAACTCAAAACCCTTATCCCTAATAGATACTAAAACATCATCCCAAAAAAACCCTAAACCCTCCCATGAAAAATGACTAAACCCTCATCCGCAAAAAATCGAAATCACATAGCACATAAACCCTATTTCCTGAATCCTTAAAAACCAAAAATCCATATCCCCAAAAAACCCTAAAACATCATCCCCCAAAAAACTAATCCCTTTGGAACTAAAATATCATAATCCATTTTACATGAAAAATCGATATCCCAAACTAAAAAAAACCATAAACCCTTATCTGTAAAGTCAATAGTGAATGAAAATCCCAAAAAAATGCTAAACCATTATCCCCAAAAAAATGACTTCTTAGCCCCCCAAATTTTCATAACAAAAATCATTAAACAATTTTTCCCATAAAACACTAAACCCTCGATGACAATAATCCCTATGCCCTCATATAAAAATCCCAAAAACCATCTTCCCCAAATTACCCAAATCCTCATTCATAATACCACTAATCCAATATCCCAATGAATCTTGAATCCATAATCCTGAAAACACTAAAAACCCTTAGAACTTAAGGGGATGAAATCCCATACCCCCAAAATCCCTACTAACTCACCACCAAATCCCATAACCATCAATGAAAATGTCATGAATTCCAAAACCAAAAAAACCCCAAAAACCATAAGAAGAAATAAAACTAAACATTATTACCCAAAAAACCTAATCCTTCATGTAACACCCGAGACTTTTATGTTATATAAATCATCAAAGGAGTCATTTTTTACACAACACTTGCATGGCTTGCTTTACACGAAATCGCGACCTTCCTCGATAGCTTGCGTCGTACGCAATACCGAGTTTCACTAAACAATGATATGCTATTAAAATATTATTAAAACTAGCTGTTATGAATAGTAATGACCACTTTTTAAATTTTTATAAATTTTATGGACTTAATTTTTGGATTCGGAATATCGAAATTAGCCTAGGGTGATATTATGGTATTTTTCAGAAAACTTTCAATTTTTGATGAATAATGAAACCACTAAGTGGTAGTTAAAAAACTGAATTTTTCATAAAACTTAATTTTAACGCTTCTGTGAGTGGAATTTTAAAAATCCAAGAGACACGTTTGATGTCAGTAAGTAAAATGTGGTTCAATGAGATGAAAATAATTTTTTGGTGAATAGTAACTTTTTACTTTTTTTACCACGATTAAAAGTAAATAGGGTAATTAAGGGTAAAGATGATATTATTATTACCCTAACACATGTCCTAATTCTATTGGATAAGTGTAAATCGACCAAAAACAAACTTAGTAATAAAATATGACCATTTAGGCCCACATGGATTAGATTAGGACATTTATTATTAATTTATTTAAAGAATGGTTAAAATAGGTAAAATCATAGTTTAATAAGTAAATAATTTTTAATATGGAGTTATACATAAGATAAATTCGACTATAAATATTCATTAGAAATATAAAAATATTTCCTAAATAATTTTATTTTATTTTTAGTTTTTAGACATTAAATAATTTAATTTATTTATGACACAATGATGATGCAGTAATTATCTTATTAATAAAATATTGACATAATTGATGTTATAAACACCAAAATAAATGTAATTTTAGACTTTTTGTGAATCCCACTAATTTTATAGGTTAATATGACATGTTAGTATTGATTTAATGAACTTGTTTCGAACTAATAATTCTGTTATGAGTTTCACAAAAATCAATTACTAAATAGTGTCAAAATTGACATAAAATAGTTTTTAAAACGAATATTATATTGTTAATTGTTATTTTATTCCTAAAAATACAAGGTTCGGCCAAATGACTTACATAAGGTTATATATATTAATAATAAACAACATGGGGTTCGTTTGGCTGATTATTGTATGTTTATTAACCTTATAGTATAAGAACACATGAAGACATGGTAAAAGTAAAATTATTTAACTTAATGTTAAATATAAATGATAAGGATAAAATAGGAACTTAAAATTGTCTAAATTATATTGGATAAGAGTATTTATACCCATCCCCACCTTAGAATAGAAATAAATCAATTTGGAGCTATTTAAAACCGAACTTGACTTTATAATAAAATAATATTTTTTGTTCTTCCAAAGGTGCCCCTCTCCTCCCTTATAAAAGGGCACCTCCTCCCTCTCTTCCTCACACATCTTTGAGCCTTCAAGCTCGGCCAAACCCTGCCAATTTCCCCTCTCCACTTCCCTAGAGACATCCTAGAGTTCCTGGTCTTCTTCAAAGACAAATTTTAGTACCCTAAAAGAAGGTCTCAAAGAAGCACTTCAAAGAAGAGGTAATGTCTGTTACCGATTCTTTCATCTTTATTTCTTCTTCCACTTCTTCTTCTTTAGTTGTTTCATTATGAATTAATAACATCAGTATCACTCATATACTGATATTTTATTATAAGTATGAAACAACCCTATTTCACCATCAATCCATCCTACGGTAAAAGAAATCACCGCGCGTGTGTATGTATGGACTACCGTCTCCATGCCGTGGTGTAATCTATTTTCCACCACCACCTTTCTTGGATGGGAATAATGGTGTAAATAATGACTATATATGACTATTATAAAGTGATATTGATTATGAAATAGTATACATATAATCCAATACAATTCCACGATCATAGGAACGATCTCATCACTGGTGCGTGCGTACGGAATACCGTCTCCACGATGTGATGCAACTCATTCTACATGATCTTCATTTCATAATGATTATATAAATGAATTGAATTAATGAATATGATATATATTAAACTAATACCATTCTGTAAATGAGTTATCTATAACCTAAATATAATAATAATAATTTATTCGACAAAACACGCATAAGAACAAAAAGTTATAAACACCCGAATAACAAGTAGCAATGAAATAATACTACTAAGAAGCTAAAAAAATTACCATATATGATATCATAAAAATAAGTATGATTATGGAATAAGTCAATAACATTATTTAAATCATTATACAGGAGGTTTGGACACTTACAAAGCATGTCGGTCCTAAGGTAAGGGAAAATATCACAATCTCATTTTTATCCGAGATTGTTTATACTTTGGTATTTACTAGGGTGTATTTTATCATCCAAATCCATGTTTCCTCGATATATAATATTATTTAAATCCACCTACAATTTTTTAAATCCAATTTTACCCTTCAGTGAGTTTTTAGTAAAAGATATGAAAGGAATCTTTTGTCGTTTTTCATACGGGGTACTTTTTGACTTTTCAGACAAAAGTACGAGAAGAATGTTTTTTTAACTTATACGACATGAATGGATTTTTAAAAAATTATTTCCAAGAAGATTCCTTTACAAGTTTTCATGTTTATTTTTAATAAACATCATTTAGTTTAAATTTGTAATACATTTTAATAAAGGAAAATGTTTTTAAAGAAGAAAGGATATTTTCCTCAAAAATGGAGTTCAAGTGTTTTATCAAAATTATTATCCATCTAAGATAATAAAGGGTTTTGTTTTTATCCCTATTATTACATTGATTTGATTATGTTGTGATGGAATTATTTTTATGAATTCCATTATCTTATATGAATTATTTTATGATGTCATGATGTTTAAGATTCCCATTTTTTTACATGGGTTATGCAATGATGTATGATTTATGATTTTGTGGAACACATAAGAATGGTATCATTATGAGATGGGTGGGACCTATATCTCCCTCCAATGCATTGGGTAAGGATTTTTTATCTCATGAGATAAACATGGCTGGAACGGTAGGTTATACCGGTTCAGTGAAACAGGACTGAAAAGAGGGTGACTCGGTTCAGAAAGAGACTTTGTCCACCAAGATAGTCTTGGAAATGAGTCTTGACTAACAAGAAATGATTCTCTATGATTATGTGTGTATGCCACAAAGTTTCATGTTTTATGTTAAGATTATTGTGATTACATTTCACTGCCATGATTTATCCCATGTGATGAAATTATGATCTCTTTTGCAGGTTAAGATTTCCAAATGTTATGTGCTTGAGTATATGATGTGATTGATATTTATTTTGTTTACCCTTACTGAGCATTTGAGCTCACCATTTTGTATGTTTTCTTTCCCCAGGTCAGGAAGAAGGTTATTATGTATGATATTTCAAAAAGGGACTCTAGATATGATGAAATAAGTGGGAGTAAAAGTTGATGCTTTATGAACCAGTTGTTTATGTTTCCCGGTTTCTAAAGACACTATACCTATACGGCCCTTTCGTGGCTTTGTTATATGTTGTAATAAGTATGCTTCAATTTTTAAGTATTAACAATGTATGTAAAGTATGGGTTGTTATAGTTGGTATCAGAGGAAAGGTATATTCAACCTTTGGAAACTAGGATGTGAAAGAATTAGTAATAACCCTAAGGATAAGTCTAAGAAAATAACACAATCTTAGTGTTTTAGAAATGGCCATGAATAACCAAGGATAAGACCTTAAGTGTGGAATTTTATTCTTAATTATGTGGTTTTCATATTATAATTACAGTTGCTCACACTATTCTTCTTGGTTTTAGTCAATGGCTGGAACCCGAAGGAATCGTGTTAATGCGGAATGAGACGGTCAATTCAATGATTGTCCCCCTGAGAAACCAAACGTTATGGGAGCTGGAATGAAAAATCCTGTAGCCATGCTCACACAACTTTCTCAAGCTATGAATCATGCAGGACTTCCAAACGAGCAAAGGAAATAGAAACATTCTGTTGAATCCTTCATGAGGCAGCGTCCACCATCTTTCAACGGGTCTACTGATCCATTAGTTGCTGAACAATGGATTAGTACTACTGAAAAGATATTTTTAGTTCTTCAATGTTCTAAACATGATAAAGTCATCCTAGAAGTGTATCGTTTGGAATGAGATGCTTATCAATGGTGGAATCTTATTAAGAATATGAGTCAAAGGGATGAAATTGAGTCCATGGAATGGGACGAGTTGAAGAACTTATTTTTCAATAAGTACATCCCGCGTATTCTCCGAACAATGATGGAGAAAAAGTTTCCTGAACTAAAGAAAAAGGATGATGTATATGTTGGTACCTATGACGAAAATTTTACAAGAATTGCATGGTACGCTTCTGGTTTTATTATCCAACCTGAGATTAAGATCGATCGATTCTTTAGTGGCTTAAAACCAAGTCATTGAATGGAGTTAGCCATAAGGGACTTCAATAGCTACGAGGAAATCGTTCGATGTGCTCTCAAAGTAGAGGTGGAGATTGGATTAACCCATCAGTCATATGGGTTTGATAAGAAGAGGAAAATGTAATTGAATGGAAAATCTAAAGAGCACACTGAAAAGAAGATGAGCTTTCCCTTATGCTCAATGTGTGGAAAGAAACATGCAGGGAGTTGTCTTAAAGTGACAAGTAAATGTCTAAAATGTGGAAAGTAAGGTCATCTGGCATTTGAATGCCGCGATGATGGGAGGAAGATGTCTAATGATGCAAACAAAGGAAGGGATACACAGAATGAACCTACTACACTTCAATTTTTCAAGTGCAAGTAGATGGGGCATTATGCCAATAAATGCCCTAATACAATGGTTGATGATGATGGTCGACGTCAATAAACTCTTAAGGATAAAGACAATGGAAAGTCACATGCAATTTCTATCAGCGATGTGGAGTACGATAACGATGTGGTGAAAGGTACACCTATCATCCACTCTAAAGTAGAAAATGTTTTATTTGATTCTGGATCCACCCAATCTTTTATTTCTGAAGAATTTTATAAGGGTATCACGGTATTAACTCAACAATTAGATGTTGAGTTAGCTGTGACAACACCTAATGGCACAACAGTCGCATCAAAAGTTTATAATTCTTCTCCGATCGAAGTTTGTGGGAAAGTGCTTCCTTCAAATCTCGTGATCCTTCCTATAGTGGAATTTGATGTGATTCTTGGCATGGATTGGATTTATTTATATGGAGCTCATATCAATTGCCAAAGAATGGAAGTCACATTTCATATTCCAGATCAATCTATGATCGTCTATCAATGCAAGGATGAACATAACCTTCCTGTGGAAATTTCTTCCATTTTATGGGTATTAATTCCACTAAATGAATGTTATTTATCTCAAATGGTTGGTGTGAAACTCACGATTAAGAATATGCCCATTGTACGGGTGTTTGATGATGTCTTTCCAGAGGAATTTCCGGGTCTTCCGCCGAATCGTGATGTTGAGTTTTCAATAGAACTCGTACCAGGTGCTTTGCCTATTTCAAATACCCCTTATAGAATGGCCCCAATTGAGTTGCAGGAATTGAAGAAGCAACTCCAAGAGAATTTTAATAAGGGATTCATACGCCCTAGTGCATCACCTTGGGGAGAACCATTTCTATTTTTTAAGAAGAAAGATGGATCAATGAGACTCTGCCTTGATTATCGAGAACTTAACAAGATCACTATCAAGAACAAATATCATCTCCCATGCAATGATGACTTATTTGACCAACTACGAGGAGCTCAATACTTTTCCAAGATTGATCTTCGTTTAGGGTATCATCAATTAAGGGTCAAAATGGAGTATATACCAAAGACGTCTTTCTGTACAAGGTAGAGACACTGAATTTATAGTCATTCCATTTGGTCATACTAATTCCCCTGATATCATAATGTATCTCATGAATAGTCTATTTAGAGACTATCTTGATCAATTTGTGGTAGTATTTATAGACGATATTCTTGTCTATTCAACGAGAAATGAAGAACATGAAGATCACTTGAGAATTATATTGAGGACCCTGAGAAAGGAGAAGCTTTATGCCAAATTTACCAAGTGTGAATTTTGGCTTCAAAAAGTTTCATTTTGGGTCACATAATCTCAAAAGAGGGGATATCTGTGGATCCAGGGAAAACAGAGGTTATCGAAAGATGGTCGAGACCAACAACAGTAACTGAGATCCGTAGTTTTCTTGGTTTGGCTGGATATTATAGACGTTTTCTGAAATATTTTTCACAATTATCAAATCCACTCATCAAGTTGACTCAAAAAGAAGTTATGTTTTTCTGGACGGAGGAATGTGAGGAGAATTTCAAGGAGTTGAAAAGAAGGTTATCCGGTGCACCTGTGCTCACACTGCCTTATAGTGGAGAATGGATTGTGATCTACAGTAATGCATCCAATAAAGGATTGGGGTGTGTTCTTATGAAAAATGATATGGTGATAGCTTATGCCTCACGACAGTTGAAAATCCATGAGTAAAATTACCCAACACATGATTTGGAGTTAGCTGCGGTAATCCGTGCATTAATGATTTAGAGGCATTACCTTTATAGTGAAAGGTGTGATATTTATACTGATCATAAAAGTTTGATATATATTTTCACACAAAAGGATCTGAATATGCGTCAACGAAGATGGTTGGAGATGATTAAGGATTATGACTACTCAATCCAATACCACCCAGGGAAAGAAAACAGGGTGGCAGATGCATTAATTCGACAAGACCATGCCAGTTTATCCATGATGAGGATCACAAAAGATCCAATATTTATGGATTTCCAAAGGATGGATTTTGTTATTATAATGAATGGGGAAAAATCATATCTTTCTCAAATGAATGTTCAACCATCTATACATGTGAAGATTAAAGAGGCACAGAAAGAAGATGTCGAGTTACAAAAGAAGGTGAGAAATGTTCCTGAATTCAACCTTGATTGTGATGAGATAATAAAGTTCAGGAATATGGTTTGTGTTCCTCCCATCCCTGAATTAAAGAAGGAGCTGCTGGATGAGGCTCATAGTTCTTCATTCTCTATTCATCCTGGAAGCAAGAAGATGTATAGGGACCTGAAAGAGTACTTCTGGTGGGATGGCATGAAAAGAGATGTTGCTGAATATGTATCGCAATGCTTGGTTTGTCAACAAGTTAAAGTTGAGAGACATAAGTCTAAGGGGATGTTACAACCATTACCCATACCCGAATGGAAATGGGAAAACTTCACTATGGACTTTGTCCCAGGGCTTCCTAAAACATCCAATGGAAATAATGCTATCTGGGTCATAGTTGATCATCTTACAAAGTCTGCACACTTCATTGCTATTAGAGAGGATTTCTCTCTGGATCAGCTTTCCAGGATATATGTAAAGGAAGTGGTAAGATTGCATAGAGTACCACTTTCTATTATATCTGATCGGGATCTGAGATTTACCTCAAAGTTCTGGTGAAGTCTTCAGCATACTCTGGATATAGAGTTGAGTTTCAGCACTGCTTTTCATCCTCAGAAAGATGGTCAGTCTAAGAGAACAATTCAAACCCTATAAGATATGTTGAGAGCTTGCTATATGGATTTCAAAGGATGTTGGGATCAACACCAACCTTTTGTGGAATTTTCTTATAATAATACCTTTCACTCCAGTATTCAGATGGCTCCTTATGATGCTCTCTATGGAAAGAAATGAAGGACTCCATCTTTCTGGGATGATGTTGGGGAAAGAAAGCTATTAGGACCTGATGTCGTTGATGAAATGGCAGAAAAGGTCAGATCTATTCAACAACACATAAGAGCAGCTCAGAATTGACAGAAAAGTTATATCGACAACCGATGAAAAGTCCTAGAGTTTGAAGTGGGTGATATAGTGTTCTTTCGAATATCTCCCTGGAAGAGGGTTATGAGATTTGGAAAGAAGGGGAAGTTGAGCCCTAGATATATCGGTCCATTCAAAATACTGGATCGTGTTAGGAAGGTAGCTTACTGATTGGCACTTCCACCGAATCTCTCTCAAGTTCACGATGTGTTACATGTATCTCTCCTGAGAAAGTACATACCTAATCCCCCACATGTACTCAGCTCAGAAGTTGTACCACTGGAGCAAGATCTTTCTTATGAAGAACAACCGATAGAGATTCTGGATCGTAGCGAAAAAGTCCTACAAAACAAGACCACTCGATTGGGGAAAGTTTTATGGAGGAACCACCAATTAGAAGAAGCTACATGGGAGCTTGAGGATATGATGACGGAGAGGTATCCTCATCTGTTTGTTACAATGTGACGAATTTTGGGGGCGAAATTCATTTTAAGGGAGGTAGAATGTAACACCGGAGACTTTTATGTTATATAAATCATCAATGGAATATTTTTTTACACAACACATTCTTGGCTTTCTTTACACGAAATCACGACCTTCCTCGATAGCTTGCGTCGTATGGAATGCCGAGTTTCACTAAACAACGATATGCTATTAAAATATTATTAAAACTAGCTGTTATGAATAGTAATAACCACTTTTTGAAATTTTATAAATTTTATGGACTTCATTTTTGGATTCAGAATATCGAAATTAGCCTAGGGTGAAATTTTGATATTTTTCTGAAAACATTCAATTTTGGATGAACAGTGAAACCACTAAGTGGTAGTTAAAAAACATAATTTTTCGTAAAACTAAATTTTACCGATTCTGTGAGTGGAATTACAAAAATCCGAGAGACACGGTTGATGTTAGTAAGTAAAATGTGGTTCAATGAGATGAAAATAATTTTTTGCTGAATTGTAACTTTTTACTTTTTTTACCACGGTTAAAAGTAAATAGGGTAATTAAGGGTAAAGATGATATTATTATTACCCTAACAAATATCCTAATTATATTGGATAAGTTTAATTCGACCAAAAAGAAACTTAGAAATAAAATATGACCATTTAGGCCCACTTGGATTAGATTAGAATATTTATTATTAATTTATTTAAAGAAGGGTTAAAATAGTTAAAATCAAAGTTTAATAAGTAAATAATTGTTAATATGGAGTTATACATATGATAAATTCGACTATAAATATTCATTAGAAATATAAAAATATTTCCTACATAATGGTATTTTATTTTTAAATTTTAGAAATTAAATAATTTAATTTATTTATGACACAATGATGATGCAGTAAATATCTTATTAATGAAATATTGACATAATTGATGTTATAAAAACCAAAATAAATGTAATTTGATACTTTTTATGAATACCACTAATTTTAGAAGTAGATATGACATGTTAGTATTTATTTAATGAACTTGTTTCGAACTAATAATTCTGTTATGATTTTCGCAAAAATCAATTACTAAATAGTGTCAAAATTTACATAAAATAGTTTTTTAAAAAAATATTATATTGTTAATTGTTATTTTATTCCTAAAAATCTAAGGATTGGCCAAATGACTTAGAAAAGGTTATATATATTAATAATAAACAACTTGGGGTTAGTTTGGCTACTTATAGTAAGTTTATTAACCTTATAGTATAAGAACACAAGAAGACATGGTAAAAGTAAAATTATTTAACTTAATGTTAAATATAAATGATAATGTTAAAATAGGAATCTAAACTTGTCTAAATTCTATTGGATGATAGGATTTCGAACCATCTCAACCTTTGCATCGAAATAAATCAATTTGGAGATATTTAAAACCGAACTTGACTTTATAATAAAATATCATTTTTAGTTATTCCAAAGGTGCCCCTCTCCTCCCTTATAAAGGGGCATCTCCTCCCTCTCTTCCTCACACCACTTTGAGCCTTCATGCTCGGCCAAACCCTGACACATCCCCCTCTCCATTTCCCTAGAGACATCCTAGAGGTCCTGGTCTTCTTCAAAGACCAATTTTAATACCCTAAAATAAGGTCTCAAAGAACCAAATCAAAGAAGAGGTAATGTCTGTTACCGATTCTTTCATATTTATTTCTTCTTCCACTTCTTCTTCTTTAGTTGTTTCATTATGAAGTAATAACATCAGTATCACTCATATACTGATATGTTATTATAAGTATGAAACAACCCTATTTCACCATCAATCCATCCTACGGAAAAAGAAATCACCGCGCGTGTGTACGTACAGAATACCGTCTCCACGCCGTGGTGTAATCTATTTTCCACCACCACCTTACATGGATGGGTATAATGGTGTAAATAATGACTATATATGACTATTATAAAGTGAAATTGAATCTGAAATAGTATACATATACTCCAATACAATTCCACGATCATAGGAATGATATCATCACTCATGCGTACGTACAGAATAATGTCTCCACGATGTGATGCGACTCGTTCTACATGATCTTCATTTCATAATGATTATATAAATGAATTGAATGAATGAATATGACATATATTACACTAATAACATTCTGTAAATGAGGTATCTATAACCTAAATATAATAATAATAATTTATTTGACAAAACACGCATAAGAACAAAAAGTTATAAACACCCGAATAACAAGTAGCAATGAAATATTATTAATAAGAAGCTAAGAAAATGACCATATATGATATCATAAAAATAAGTATGATTCTGGAATAAGACAATAACATTATTTAAATCATTATACAGGAGGTTTGGACACTTACAAAGCAATTTGGACCTAATGTAAGGGAAAATATCACAATCTCATTTTTATCCGAGATTGTTTATACTTTGGTATTTACTAGGGTGTATTTTATCATCCAAATCCATGTTTCCTCAATATGTCATATTATTTCCATCCAACTACAATTGTTTAAATCCAATTTTACCCTTCTATGAGTTTTTAGTAAAAGATATGAAAGGAATATTTTGTCGTTTTTCATACGAGGTACTTTTTGACTTTTCCAACAAAAGTACGAGAAGAATGTTTTTTTAACTTATACGACATGAATGGATTTTTAAAACATTAATTCCAAGAAGATTCCTTTATAAGTTTTCAATTTTATTTTTAATAAAATTCTTTTAGTTTAAAATTGTAAGACAGATTAAGAAACGAAAATTTTTTTGAAGAAGAAAGGATATTTTCCTCAAGAATGGAGTTCAAGTGTTTTATCAAAATTATTTTCCATCTAAGATAATTAAGGGTTCTTTTTTTATCCCTATTATTACATTGATTTGATTATGTTGTGATGGAATTATTTTTATGAATTCCATTATCTTATATGAATTGTTTTATGATGTCATGATGTTTAAGATTCCCATTTTAATTACATAGGTTATGCAATGATGTATGATATATGATTTTGTGGCACACATAAGAATGGTATCATTATGATATGGGTGAGACCTATATCTCCCTCCAATGCAATGGGTAAATATTTTATATCTCATTAGATAGACATGGCTGGAACGGTAGGTTATACCGGTTCAGTGAAATAGGACTGAAACGAGGGTGACTCCGTTCAGAAAGATACATTGTCCACTAAGATAGTCTTGGCAATGAGTCTTGACTGACAAGAAATGATTCTCTATGATTATGTGTGTATGCCACAAAGTTTCATGTTTTAAGTTATGATTATTGGGATTACATTTCACTTCCATGATTTATCCCATGTGATTAAATTATGATCTCCTTTGCAGGTTAAGAATTCCAAAAGATTTGTGCTTGTGTATACGATGCGATTGACATTTCTTTTGTTTACCCTTACTGAGCATTTGAGCTCACCCTTTTGTATGTTTTCTTTCCCTAGGTCAGGAAGAAGGTTATTATCTAGGATACGCCAAAAAGGGACTCTAGATATTATGAAATAAGTGGGAGGCAAAGTTGATGCTTTATGAACCAGTTGTTTATGTTTCCCAGTTTCTAAAGACACTATACCTATACGGTCCTTTCGTGGGTTTGTTATATGTTGTAATAAGTATGCTTAAATTTTGAAGTATTAACAATGTATGTAAAGTATGGGTCGTTATACTTCATGTAAAAAACCCTAATTCCTCACCCCAAAATATCAAAAACCCACCTTCCACATAAATACATTATGACTTTGTCCCAAAAAATCTAAGAGCTTACCCAAAAAAACCCAGAAACCATTATCACAATAATCCCTAAATCCTCATCCTTTAAAACAACTAAATAATCATCCTCATAGACCCCTAAAACATCAGCTGCATTAAACCTTAACTACCAGACCACCAAACCTCTAAAACATGCAAACAATACCTTAAATCCTAATACAAAAAATTAGCAAAACTCCATGACCCAAAAAACATACTCACATATCCCTTAAAATACCTAATCCCTCTACATAAAAAATATAAAACCCTAAACATAAATATCCATAAAACAACATCCCCCAAAAATATTAAACTCTCATATCCAAAATAACATAACCCTTAATTAATAAAAGAAAAACACTAGACACTCATCCCAAGAAACCATAAACACTCAGACCCCAAAAATAATAATCCCTCAGTGCAAAAAAAATAGTAATCCATCAGCTCAATTAACCCTACACAAAAAGCTTAAAAAATCTAAACACTCAGCAATAAAAAACCCAACATGATAATCCCAAAAGTTCCTTAAACCATCTTCTCCATATTCCATAAACCCTCATCCCAAAAAAACAACAAAACTCAAAGCTCAAAAAAACACTTAAACCATCATACATAAACCCTAATCAACAACATTTACTAAATACCATACCCCAAAAATCCTTAAATAATTAGGCTCAACAAACATTAATCTTGTAACACTAAAACCTCCAAAATTGTCACCCTAAATCATCTAAACCCTCATCCAAACACCATGAACTCATTTCCTACATAATTCTAAAATCCAAATCCCCAAAAAACTAGAACTATATCCCAATGAAAATGAAAATCGTATCCCAAAAATAACCTTAACAATAAACTCCAAATACCCTGAAACCCTTATCCCCAAAAAAACATAATCCCACATCCCTATAGAACAATAAACCATCTTCCACCAAAAATCAAAAAACCATCAGATCTTAAAAACCCTATATCCCTATCCAAACTAAACCCTAAACAAAATACATAAAAAAACGTTAATCCATATCACAAAAATTCCCTAAACCCTTGTTTACAAAAACACATTAAACCATCCTCCCAAAAAAAACCATAAACTATCATCCCCACAAAAAAATCCAACAACCTCCAAACCCCTAAACGATCAAATATAATTAATCATTAATCCTACATCCCTAATACTCTCATCCAAAAAAAGAAAAACCCCATATTAATTAATAAACCAAATCAATCTACCCTAAAATGTCCTAACACACAACCCCAAATAATAGTAAATCCTAAACCACAAAATGCCTATATCATTAGTAATATTAAAACATTAATCATCGATATCTGAATGGATGAACTATAAAAACCAATAGATCCTAAATTCCTAGCTAAAAAAATTAAACCCTCTACCCCTAAATCCCTAAACACTATTCCCAATAAAACTTGAATCCATCAGCCACAAAAACCCTAATCAGTTTGCATTAAAAACGCTAAACCTTCTGCCTCACTAACCATAAACCCCCATACCCCAAACGATATACCATAATTCCTAAAATTCCATAAATTCACATCCTCATAACCCAAAAAACCACATCCCTAAAAAAAATCCTAAAACCTCATCCCATAAGAAAAACTAAACCCCCATCACCATAATACCCAAAAATAATTTTCCATAAAAACCCTTAATCCTGAAACACCAAAAGTAAAAAAAATTAAATCTAAATATCCATATTCCCTCATTCAAATGAAACCTCAAACCCTCACCCCAAAAATTCAAAAAACATCTCCCCAAAAAACATAAACCATCATCCCTAAAACCGCTAAACAGTTATATATAAAAAACCATATACCTTCACCCTAAATAAATTCATAAATACCAACCTCAAAATTCCCATAAACATTCATTCCCCATCCAAGAAACATCACAAACCATCAACATCAACAAACTCTATTCCCTCCTCCACAAGAAACTAAAATCTCAGAGACTCAAGAAACCCAAAACCCATTTCCAGAAAAACCTTAACACTCATCCCCAAAAAACCCTAAATCAATGTTTAAAAAAGTACCTATAACTGTATATGTAACACTCCATTCTTCCATGATACGCTTCTATTTAAATAATATAGTAGCTCGCATTGTACGCAAGTTTGAGATTCTAACACACCACGACCAATCAAAGTAGCCCTTATGGATAATAATACCCAATTTTTAAAATTATATAAATTTTATATTTCAAAATGGACTTAATTTTTTGATTTTTAATATCAATATTATCTTATGTATAATTTTTTGTATTATTCTGAGAACGTCCAATTTTCGATGAATAGTAAAAAATACTTAAAAACGCTTTTTAAAAAAAATTAATTTATTGTGATAAATTATACTATTGATTGGTTTTAATGTATTATTAGAATATATTCTTACAATTTATCATAATGGTGGTCATTAAAACTAATTTCACTCTGAAATTGGATATAAACAATTGTCAATCTTTTGATAGATATTGTTTCTTTAAAACAGGCTATTGGGTTTGACAGCGGAAATTATTTTTAAATTAATTACTGCAATTTCTGTGATTATAATTTTGTAAAATGGATTCCATATTTGGAATAATATGTTCCAAATTATATAATTAAAACTCTTTTGTTTTTGGGAATTATGAATAGTGAATACACCAATTATCTTTAATTATCATGATTAATTAGTAATCGGGTAGATAAGGGTAATGAAATAATCTCATAATAATATAAAATAACCCTAAAATGTGTCTTAATGCTATTTTCTATGTCATGGCCGGCCATTGGGTGCCTTTTTCCATCTTAGGGACCCCATGTAATCACTTTTTTGTCACAATGACATTTTATCATTTTATTTTTTAAAGAAAGGAAAATATAACAAAAATATGTAATACCTAAGTAATTTTTTTTAATATTGTCTACATAAATGATATCTTAGACTATTAATAGTCATTGGAAATCTAAATATATATCCTACATCATGTTATTTTTTTATAATTTTTAGACATTATATAAATAAATTTATTTATGATACCATGATGATGCACTGATTACCTCATTAATGAATGATTTAAATAAAATGAACTAATAATGTAAACTCTAAGAAATACACTTATCTAATGCATATTGGATGGATTTATTTAAAACCATTATCACCTTATCAACGATATATATAATTTTTGGACTTTTAAAATCTTAAAATCATTTCATAATAAACTAACATTTCATGACTTTCCTAGAGTTCCCCCCTCTTCTCTTAATAAAGGCCCCCACCACAACCTCCTTATTCAAACCATAAAAGTCATTTGGCTCAGCCAAAATCTTCTTAAATACCCTTTCAACTTTACTATATTAATCTTATAAACATTTCATGTGGCAGAAATCTCTTTAAGAGTCCTTTTGGTTCAAACCAAAGGGAGTTACCCAAAATAAAGGTAACAATTTCTCTTAAATAATTTTCTTTATATTAATTTTAAAACCCCTAAACTATTTTTATTATATTCTTTTGTAACAAAAAAAGTATTATAAATATACATGGATGTTGTTATGAAAAGTATTATAACTACACTTGGAAAAAACTCCATCCAATGGTTAAAGAACTTATTGTTTCTGTGGGTGGCGAATTACTGCCTCATTAAACGATGATTGTTCAATCTTATTTTAAAACCTATCATAGTGGACATTAAGATGTCACTATATTTATATATGATATATATTATGTTTATGTTTTCCTTATGCTTATTTTTTTATGGGATACCGATACAGTTTCCATTATGGGTAAACGCGATAATTTCATTTTAGGAAGTGTGGACTACCTCCCCCTCCAAGTGATTTGAATTGTTAATGCCATATGTGGGATTTATAAATGATGGATTTAATGATATTATATATTATATTATACTATAATTATAATATACATCTATGTCATTATGATTTCATTCCATTAAATACGAAAGTGAAATGAATGTAGAGTACATGATTACGTACAGCTTACCGTCTCCATGAACGGTGAATTTACTTCATTACCTTTAAATGTTATGTATTATTTTAAATGCATGTATATACTGGATATATATGATATATATTATATCTAAATATTTAATATAGTTCTATAGATAATATACATTTTACCACATGAACAACATGTAATTATAAAATTTTTATTTTTGACTCAAGTACCAAGGATAGAAAAAATGACCGTTATTGAATTATATGATTACATAATGTTCATAACACACTAATAAGTGATATAAAAGGAATAAGGAACATGAAAAATTTTATTATGAAAATATAAATTAAATAATTTTTTTATTCCGGATATTAATGAACGATCGAGTCGAGTTGGACACGAGGTAAGGATTAATTCTACAACATCTTCTTTATTCAATATTGTTTATACGTGATTATCTATTTTGACCTCTTTATCATCCACATTCATGTTTCTTATAAATGTCTTTCAAAACATTTTTACTATTTGTTATACGATGGTTAAAAGTAATTTATACCCTTATTTGACCTTATACGTTTTTGAATGGAATCTTTCCGTCATTTACCAAACAATGTACTTTTTGACCTTTTCAACAAATTTAAGGTACGAATGTTTTTTTAACTGATATGGAGGGTGCAGATAGTTTCCTTCGTTATAACATCGTTGAATATTCCCTTTCAAGAATATAAGAATATTTTCAAAATGAATATCTTTTTTATAATTAGGTTACTATTAAATGATTTAAAAATAGAAGGAGATATTTGTCTAAAAAGGTTTTTTATTTCTTCTATGACAACATCCTTTGATGGATTTTAAGTTTATTTAAAGTTGATTTATTATGATACAAAACATCCATATTTTATGGAATGTTTTGACTAGGGATGTGTTATTTTTATACCCTTCGTGGCTTATTGATAATTTATTTACATTTTTATGCTAGTTTTAATATGATTGATTATGCTATGTTTAATCCTTTTCATATAAATAATGCGTTAGACTTAGTAAGTTATGGGTGGAGCCCACTATAGCTCCTTGATGCAACGGTAGGTCCCATGAGCCAAACTATTGTCTTGGAAGAAGGCCTTGAAAAAATCTTATTTGTAGTCTTGGAACAAGTCCTTGATTATATGGTTATAATAGTCTTGAATTATGCATTCCACTATTATGAATTTAGTTATTGATATTTCATGTGATTATTCGACTAGTAGAATATCCATGTGAAAAAGTAATATAATTATTTATTTTTATTTTTGCAATATTATGCTGGAGTTCATGTTTAAATTGGTTTTTCTTTAGTTATGCATTTCCTAAAATTTTGATGCATATTTTCAAAAGTTTCATCTATTTTGTAATCCTTACTAAGCATCTGAGCTCACCCCTTTCAACGTTTTATTTTTCACATGATGTGAAGAATTATTTTATGAATGACCTGCATGGATAGTATGAGGGGATATGTGTGTGGACTATGAAGACAAGATGTGTTGTAGAATTTTCACTTTATGATGTAATGTAAACCTTATTAATATATCTAGTGTTTTCAAGGCTACTAAACTAATTTTTCTTTCAAATCATGATCAGTTGTGATCACGCCAATGTTCTGTAATAATGTACTGACTCTGGGAAACTGGGGTCGGGGTGTTACATTATCTACAAAAGACCCTAAATAATGATATTTTAAAAATCATAAACCCTCATCACCAGATAAATCTATTATGTAATACACAATTAATCTGAAACCCTCAACTTTAAAAAAATATCACCCAAAAAACTATAATATTTATTCAAAAAAACACTAATCCTTAATCCACAATATAATCTGCTAAACCCTAATCCCTAGAAAACCTATATCCATTTCATATATCTTGAAAATTCACATATAAAAATTCCAATTACCCCCACCCAATTAAATACCTAATAATTTTTCCCTAAAAAACACTAACCCACCCCCCAAACCCCAAGAAACTAATCACCAAAAATACTAAAAATCCCAATCCCCAAAACTCCTAAACCATTTTCAACAAAAAAAACTACTCACCTTAGAAAACCACAATCAATCGATCAAAAATAACCACAAACCATCATCCCTAGGAAACTCCAATCCCAATTCCCAAAAAACCCAAATTCCTAAATCCCAAAATACCATAAACCTCAATATCTCATAACAATCAACATCAAATATCAATAAACCTTTTAAACTAAAAAACATAAGAATGTTTCCCAAAAAAATATCTAAATACATATCTATGAAGTACCATATTCTATCATCCCTATAGAAATAGAAAACCATCAACTAACAAACCCATATACCAGCATCCTCAAAAATCCCTAAAAACTCTTCCTCAAAATCCATATACATTTATCACAAAAATCCGTAAACATTGAGTCACAAAAATACCTAAATCCACAGTCCCATGGGGTCCTAAATCCTCATCCCCAAAAATCCCCCAAACCATCATCCCCGAAAACTCAAAACCCCATGGAAAAAAGCTTTTAACCCTAAGGCCCATAAACTCTAATTACTCCACAACAAAAATCCCAAAACCCTTATCCAAAAAATATCCAAACCATTATTCAAAAAATTCAATAAATTCATAACCCCAAAATTAACTAAACTATAAGGAATAAAATAATTGAACCCTCATCCCCAAAATCATTATGCTCTCACCCCCATGAATCCCTGAAAACCGTAGCCACGATATAATCTAAAAATTATTCTACATAAAACCATAAAACCACAGCCTAAAATAATAATAAAACCTCATATCCAAAAACCATAAAAAATCATTATAAATATCCTTAACCCACAACCGTAGAGTACCTAAAATCCGTTCCATAAAAAACATAAAACCTCAACCCAAAAAGTACATACCCCTCTGTCTACAAAATCAATAAAACCATAGACCCAAAAAACACAGAAACTGTAGTCCAAAAAAATCCCATTCCAATATAAAACCCAAAATCCCCCACACCAAAAAATACTCAACTCAATAAAACCCAAAACCATAAACCATATAACCAGAAAAAACCCTATATGTTCAGCCCTGAAAATTCCTTCAAACATCAACCCTAAAAACCCCTTAAAGCACTCCCAAAAAACCCAAAACTCATAACCATATTTACAAAAATAATCCATCGAAATAATCCTCAAACATCCATCCCCTAAAAAACATAAACCCTCATCACCAAAAAAGCCATTAACAATCATCCCCAAACTCTTATTACCTATTCCACAAAATACCTCAAAAATTCATAGTCACTAATGCAAAAAAAACCTAAATCCAAATCGAAAAAAAAGAAAAAAAGACCCCAAAATATACCTTCATTCCAAACCCCCAAATACTATAATATTTGTTCCCTAGAAAACCGAAAACCCACAGCCCAAAACAACCCTCTTCCCTCATCTCAAAAAATACTCTAACCCTTCATCCCCAAAAAAAACATAAACCATGATCATAATAAACCATACACCCACAACCTCAAAAAAAACTAAACCCTCATAATTCAAAGATATAAATAACTATAAATCAATAAATAATTATCCCCAAAATAACCCTAAACCCTTATCCCAATAAAATTATATAGCCTCAACGCAAAAAAAAAACTATTCTCCATACAGTATAAATTTATATACAAACAGCCTCAGAAAACAATTACATGTCATCCCATGAAAACCTAAAACCTCATCCAAAAATACCACAAAACTATCATCCCTTTAATAGTTTATAACTGGATCCCTATAAAAATAGAAAACATGATATCAATAAATACATAAAACATAAATCTGAGAAAATTATAATCCCTCAAACCTAGAAAACCCTCAATCCTTGGCCCCAGAAAACCCTAAACCCACATCCCTAGAAAACACTAATCTTGTATCCCCAAAAACCCCAAAACCAGTTATCACATAATATTATAAACCCTAATTCCCAATAAAAATCCTAAACCATCAATCCTAGAAAACCCTAAACCTTATAGACACGAAAACCCTAAACTCATTCCATTGGAAAACATAGACACACAAACCTATACTACGAGAAAAATTTTACAACTAAATAACATAAACCATGAGATGATGAAAAACCTAACCCCCATCCTATGAAAACACAAAACCCACACTCCCCAAAAACACAAAACCATCTGGCCCAAAATAACTAGAAACAATTTGTCCAAGAAACATCTAAATCATGAGACTGAGAAAACCCTAAACCCCCATCCCAAAAAAACTCTAAACCCTCATCACCTAAAAAAACAAATCCCATTAGCCCCATAAAAATCAGAACCCCTAGCCATAGAAATCCATATAATATCATCACCATCAAAATCTAAACATCATCTCCTAATAACTGAAAACCCTCAGCCCCCAAAAAACCAAACCCATAGCCCCACAAAATTCCAAAACCTTATCCCAAGAAAATCCAAAACCATCAACCCCATAAAAAACTATCACTCAACCTCACAAAACCCTAAAACATCTTCCCTATTTACATGAAACAATCATCCGCAAAATACACAAAAAATCATCCCCCCATAAATTTTAAACAACCATAACCCAAAAAACCTAAACAATAATAACTAAAAACCCAATAAAAAACAATCCCACGACACCCATCAACGCTCCAACATATGAATCTCTAAACCATATTCTTTCAAAAACCATAATCTCTATGTCCCTTTAAAACATAAATCCATATCCCTAGAAATCATTAATACATCATACCTAGTAAAACTTAAACCATTATCCCTATAAAACCATTAAACCTCATTATAAGAAAACCATAAACCCTCAACTCTAGATTACCAGAAACACTAAACGATTGAAAACCCATCACCCATAGCCACAGGGAAACATAAAAAAAATTGTTCAATAAACCCTAAAATTTAAACCTCAGAAAAACCTAAACCGCCATCCAAGAAAATCATAAAACTCAAACCAAATAATTCCTGAGCCATTAGCATAATGATGTTGATCTCACATCCTAAAAATATATGAACAATCATCCCCAATAAAATCATTGAACCCTTATCCCTAAAAATACTTAAACCCCATGCCACAAAAAAACAAAAATCATAAGCCCCAAAATATTGAGAATACAAAGTCAGAAATATCCCTAAATACATACCCCCAAAATACACAGAACAATCATCCAAAAAAAATATAGTAACATATCCTATAATTCATTGAACCGTAATATTCAAAAAAATTACAAGACATGGTACCCAAAATCCTAAAACGTTCATCATAAAAACAACAAGATCCCCAAACCCCAAAAAACACAGAACCCTAGTCCCCAAAAATCTAGAAACCATGACACCCAAAAGACACTAAAACCTTATCCCAAAAAACAATAAATCCCCAAAAAAATAAACCCTAATACATCAAGCACAACAAACCTAATGACTCAGCCCCAAAAAACCAAAAAAAATTATCCCCAAATAACCCTTAACCATCTATCATAAAAAAACAACAACTAATCTGCAGAAAAACCTAAACCATCACACCCGTATAAACATTTACGATATCTTCCATAGAAACCCTGAACCCTCTTGCCAGAAAAGAAGATACCATTTCCCAAATAATAACACTAAACCGTCAACACAAAATTAGGTTGGATCCATCGACCCCTAATAACCCTAAACTCTCATCCCCAAAAAAATCCCAAAAACATTAACCCAAAAACAATAATTTGAACTAATAAATCTTGAACCCTTATCCACAAAAAGACCCTAAAACCTCTACCTCGTAAAACCTTATAAACATAGACACACAATTACCAATAAACACTACCGCAAACCCTTAAACATTAATAAATAAAAATCCCAAAACCCACATCCCCGAAAAAAACCTACAACATCATCCCCAAAAACCATAAAACCTAACACTAAAAACCATAAATAACAAGTCTAAATAATACCTTAATACCTATACAGATAGATCCTTGAACACTGAATCCCTAAAACCTATAAACCCCCAACCTCAAAACTCCTAAACTAGTAGAACTAAAGAACCATATACCATAAACAATGATAACTCATAATCTATCATTGCAAAAAATATCTTAACCTAAAAAAAACACACCAAATCTTCATCCAAAAAAATAAATAAATCCTCACCACCAATAACACAAAACTATATTCCCTAAATATCTTTTAAACCATATCCCCAAAAATCTCATACCCTCACCATAACAAATCCATAAATTGTCAGCATCAAATTATACTAAGCTACCATCTATATAAAATGGAAAAACATAGACCATATTAACCTAAAACTGTTTATCCAAAAAAACTAAACCTTCATCCCAAAATAATTTTACCCACACCTCCAAAAATCACTAAACCCTAATCCAAAATATTCAAAATTACTCATCCCCAGTAACCCCTAAAACATTATCCCCAAAAAAAGAAATCCTTCTCCCCAAAAAACCTAAACACTTACCCCAAAAAACCTTTATCATAATATCCCAAAACCAAATATCCCTCATCCCTAAAATACAACAAACTGACATCCCAAAAAATATTATAGACTCTAAAAAAAAAACCACAAACCCATAGAAAAAATTCAGAAAAAATCAACTAGTATGAACCCTTATCCCTCACCCTAAGAAAATCCGGAACCCATAGCCTTAAAACCCTAAACCATAACTAATAAATAACCCTAAAACATCATCACAAGAAAGCCCTAAACCTTAATATAAAAAAAACACATACCCAACAACCGGAAATAACATACACACAAAGATCCAAACTCTCAAAATCATCAAATGGATAAAAATATAAAAACCAATCCCTAAAAATACTTATACTAAACTCCATAATAAATAAATCTCCATCAAAAAATATTAATCCCATATCCAAAAAATTTCATAAACCTTATTCTCCATGAAAACATAAACCCTCATCCCCAAATAATCCCTATAACTTCATCCATAAGAAAATATAACCTATCAGCAACAAAAAAACATTATTTGATATTCCCTAAAAAACCCTAATCCCATAGCAACAAAAAACCCTAAACACTAATCCCAATAGATCCCTAAATCCTAAACCATAGAATGAAAAAAATAAATAGCCCCAAAAAATACCTAAATCCTATTCCATTGAAAACCATAAAACTTCTTCCACATAATTACCTAATGCCTCAAACATAAAAATAATTAAATAATTATCCCCCTAAAAATATAAACCACATCCCTAGAAATTGCTAAACCACATCAGCATATTTCCTTAAACACTCATCCCAAGATAATTTAATTCCATTTACCCAAAAAATCGAATTTCACATCCCTAGAATTATATAAAACATCAATCCCTAATAATTATAAACCCACATCCCTAAAAAACCCTACACCCATATCCATAAAAAAACCAGAAACCTCTAGTATTGGAATACCATAAAACCCAATCCCATGAAAACTCTAAACACACCTCCCTAAAAAAATATAAACCCTATTTCCATGAAAACCCAAAACCGATAGAAAAAAACCCAAAACCTAAAACCTAGAAGGCATTAATCCCCCACACTGAAATAAAATCTAAATCCCCAACGCTATAAAATCATAAACCCACAACACTAGAAAGTAAAAATTCTCTCCACCGTTTAAAACCATAATCCATTAGTCTAAAAAACCCAAAAAAACCTCTTCCAATATAAAGTGAAATCCATTAGCCCCATAAAAACCAAAAACCCACAAACACAAATAAATCGTAAACCTTTATCCCCTAAAAAATAAACCATCATCCCAAAAAAAATCATAGATATTTAACCCCATAAATATATATTTCCTCCACCTTTGAAACCCCTAAATAATCATCACTAAATTCACTAATCCTTAGCCTGAGAAATCCATTGAACCTCATCCCCACACATCTCTAAAACCTCTCCCAAAAAAATTGCAAACCCTCAACCCAAAAAAATCACAAACATTGAACTCCAAGAAACCCAAAATCCTCATCCTCAAAGAACCCTAAATACTCTTACCCACATTACATGAAACCTTAATACAAATAATGCATAATACTATCATATCTAAAAATAATTTAAAAACCCATCCCCAAATAACCTCAAACCTCATCAGCAAAAAACTCTACACCCACATACCTAAATAACCATGAATCCTTAACCCAAAAAACCCTACAACTAATCCCCAAAAAACCATAAATCCTCATCCCCATATATATTAAAATCCAATTTTCCAAAAAAGAAATAAACCCTGAGACATAGAATACCCAAAAACCACATCCCTAAAAAACACTATACCATCAACCAATGGAAACAAAAAAAAACTTATCCCATGAAGATATTATACCATCTACTATAGAAAAACCTAAACCATCGGATCCATAAACCATAATCACACATCCAATTAAATCACTAAACCCTATGTTCTAGAAATCCATAATCCAATATCCCCAAATGCATAAAACCTTATCCCAAAAAACAAAAAACAGTCATCCCCTAAAAACATAGAACCATCAGCCTTAGGAAACCCAGAACCGTCATCCTCAAACAACCCTAAAACTTTATATCCATGAACCATGAAACCTCAACCACAAAATACCCAAAACCCAGTACCAAAATAACCTAAAAACATGTCCCCCAAACCCCTAAAACATAGCCCTAGGAAAAAAAACCTGAGCTGCAAAAACCATAAACCCTCATCCATAAAAATACAGATCACTCAGAATATATGAACAAAAATAGTAAACCCAGAATTAACACTAAACCAACACCCCCATAAAAACATAAAACACAAAAAAATCTCTAAAACCTTCACCGTAAAAATCCCTAAACCCTAAACCCAATATATCACATAAACCCTCATCCCCCAAAACATTTAACTCTCAAAAAAAATGATAACCCCTTTTCCCTAGAATACCATGAACCACTTAACCAAAAAATCACAAAACACTCATCCCAAAAATCACTAAATCCTAATTTCAAAAAAATAATAAAAACCTGATCATCGATGAACCGTAAACCCAGTGTGAATAATACCCAATACCTCAACCCTAACAACCCATGATCATCTTCTCCAATAACGATAAAACCTAAACTCAAAACATCCCTAAAACCCTATCAATAACCCCCTAAACACTCACCCCTAAAAAACACAAAACATGATACCCAAAAAACTAGAACCCTCAACCCAAATATCCCTTATCACAGATCCCAAAATATATTATACTCTCATTTTCCAAAAAAACTAAACACTCACACCCAAAAAAATAAAATTAAACCTCCCCAAATAGAACACTTATTCCCAAAAAACCCTGAACCTTCACACCCAAAAAATAATGAACCCTGAACCCAAAAACCCCTTGAACCCTGATCCCCATAAAACCCTGAATCCCCTAGCATAAAAAAACTAATCCCCACCCCAAAAAAAAATATACCCACATTTCCCAAAACATAAAACTATATGTCTAAAAAATGATAAAAATGTGTCTAAAAACCCTGAATCAATAATCCTCAAAACCCTAAACAATAAGCACCAAATAACGCTAAAAATTATTCATAATAAAACACTAAATCCTTTTATTGCAAAACTCAAAACTAATTTTCCCTAAAAAACATAATCCCTCAACATAAAAAAATAGTAAATTCCCACCCCCCAAAAAATTATAATCCCTTCTCCCCAAATAAAAGTAGTCACTCATCGCCAAAGTGCCATAAAAACTTACACCAAAAAAAAAATAAACCCTTAGACCCACAAAAACCTAAACAACTATCTCAAAAAAAATCCATAATCCCACATCAAAAAAATAATCCAACAACCTAAGATAACATTAAACCATCTAGCCAAAAATATTATTAAACCCTCAACTATATAAAAATATAAACATTATTAAAAAAAATAACTCACTATAGAAAATAATACTAAATCCCTATCCTGAAAAAGAAGACTATTTTTACAAGAAAACCCTATACCCAAATTTTTAGAACACCTTAAACACTTATGAATAATGAACTATAATCCCTCATCCCTAAGAAAATTTATTCACTGATCACAATAAACTATAATCCATCAACAACAATAAATTATATATTCTAAGACCCCAAATAAACATACACCCTTGGCCTAATAAAATATAAATCCACAACCAAAAAAACTAGCAACGCTCATCCCCTACAACCCCTGAAGCAACATTTCCAAAATAAACCAATCTTTTTTTCAAAAAAATTCTAATGTCTCCAACCCAATAAAACAAAAAATCCTCAAACCTAATAAACCCTAAACCTCCATCCCAAAATAACTATAAAATTATATCGAAATAAATCCCCAAAATTTTATTCACAAATATAACTAAACCCTTAGAAAGAAAAACCAGAATGGACAAAACCCCAAATACCTCCAATACCCTCATCCAAAAAAAACTCTAAACCCTGAGCAACAAAAATCCCAAAACCCATTTCCATGGAAACCTTGAACCCAATACCCCTAAAACTAATAACCCCAGGGTGATGAATAACCCTGAACCCTAAGCACTAAAAATCATAGAACACAGTCATTGAAAACCATAAAACCATATTCCCAATATGTAATAATTAATTATCCCAAAAAAACCCAAAATCCATAGCCCTATATATCTATAATCTATCCTCCCCAAAAATCCATAATCCTTATTCGCCCAAAAACCCCTGAAAAATAATCCAAAAAACCCTCAAACATCAAATCCAAAAAACACTTAAACCCTTATCCCCATAAAAAACTGAACCCTTATCACCATACCTACCACCATCCCCAAAAAACATTAAGAATTAATAAATAAACCCAAACCCATGGACATTAAAATACCTAATACCCCATCCAAAAAATAGGAAACCCTTATATATAATAAACAACTAAACCATCATCCCTAATACCCCTAAACCCACATACCTGAAACAACTCAAAAGTCATAACCTAAAAGAACCAAAAACACAAGTTTAAAAAAATCGAAAACTATCAACAGAAAAAAAATATTCTAATATCATCCCCAAAAAAACATCCACACTTATCACCTAAAAACCTAATCCATATATCTAAAAAACCCTAAAATCTCAATACCCAATATAATATACCCTCATATGAGCAATACATAAATTATTATACCCAACGATCATTAAAACTACATCTATAAACCCCCCTCAAGCCTCAACTGCAAAAAACCAATCAACCATAAGCCCAAATAAACTCTCAAACCTCTTCCCAAATAAAACTAAACCAATGATATGAGGTATCCCAAAACACTCAATAAGAGAAAACATTGTAAACTCATTCATAAAAAATATCAAACCGAAACCCCAATATTACCTAAACCCTCACCCCCCAAAAATCAACAATACTCATCAGTAGATATATCTAAACCCTAAGATAAAAAAAACCACAACCATTAGACACATAAAATACTCATCCATTAACCCAAAAATATCATATACCCTCGTCCTCTAAAAACCATTAACCATCACCCCCCAATAAATCAATCCTCTTTAAAAAAATTAATTGATCACTTTTTCACACAAAAAATAAATAAAACATCATCCCAATGAAAACCTCATCACTGAAACCCAAATAAATCCATAACCCACATCCCTGAAAAACCTCAACCCTCATCCCTGAAAAAAAAACAGCCAATAACTCCTGCAAAAACTTACCCCACAACCCCAAAAGACTCTAGACACTCGGCGCTAGAAAACCCTCAATAGATAGCACAAGAAAACCTCAAACCCTTGTCCCAAAAATCCCTCAACCCCCATACCAAAAAACACTCAACTCACAGCCCCAAAAACCATTCAAAACCTCATCCACAAGAATACTCTCAACCCTAAACCACAAGAAAACATCACCCATTAAAAAAAACATTTCATGATTTATATCTAGAAAAATTCATACACTCTCATCCCCAAAATACACTGAACTCTTAGTGTCAAAAAATAATAAATCATCATCAATAAAAACAACATAAAAACTCAGCCTCAAAACAAATATAAACCCATTTCCAATAAAACCATAGAACTCATCTCTAAGATACTCTGAACCATCATCCCCAAAAAACCATAAACAATCATAAAATAATCATAATTCCATAGCTCCATAATGCCAACTAGCATGTACCCTACTGGTACCAGCTCCTGCATGGCATCCAAAAGACCCAGGATCAAATCCGGGCAGGGGAGAATTTCCCAGGTACTGTAGCAGGTATTGTTGCAGCGGCGGCACTGTAGCAGCGGCAGCATTGTAGTTGCAGAGGGACTGTAGCGGGAACTGTAGCAGTGGCGGCACTGTAGCAGGTACTGTAGCAGCGCAGGTACTATAGCAGTACTATTCACCAAGGGGTCCATTGGGCCAAAAAAATGGGCTTTCAAGCCTTATATTCAGGCCACATGGCCTTGGGCCTTCGAGCTATGTAATGGATCTCCCTCTACCCAGTGTAAAGAGGTATTTACTTTCAAATAATAAATTGAGGCTTCGGCCCCAACCTTTTAAAAAAAATAGCTCCACAATTCCCTCAACCCTCATCCTTGAGAATTACTCATACACAAACCCAATAAACAATCAATCCTAAATCCCAAAATATATTCAAACCCCATGACTGAATACCATCAAACATCACCCATAAAACCTATACCTTATACCAAAATTAAAACTAAAACCTCATTCCCAAAAACTCCAATCCATCTAACTAATAATACCCTGAACCCTTATCCTCAAAAATATAGGAAGCCCTCTTCCATAGAAACCCTCAATCCTTGGGCACAAAAATTTTTAAACACTCAAACCCAAATAATCATAAACCCTCATCCCAAAAAATGCACAACCCGCACAAAAAAAACCCATATACCCTCAAAAAACTCATACTCCCAATTCCCTAAAAAATACCTAAACCCGTACGCACATAAAGATCAAAACCCTCATCCAAAAAAATACTTCAATCCTAATCCTGATAACCCTAAACAATATGTCCCAAAACATTGTCAGACCTATTCTAAAAAACACATTTACCCCATAACCCCAAAATATATTCAACCCTTATCCAGAAAACTACCCTCAAAACTCATCCATAAATAACCAATAAACACTCATCCTTGATAAACTAAAAACCCTAATCCCCCAAAAAACAATCAAAACATAGCCCCAAAAAACACTTAAACCACATCCCCAAGGAAAACACCAACCATCAGCCCCAAATAAAATAGTAAACACTTACATGAAAAAGACATCAACTCTCACCCAAAAAACCCCAAAAACCTCATTTCTAAAAAACCCCTCAACCATTAGTATCAAAATTCCATATACACATATCCCTAGAAAAACCTCAACACTCATCCCCAAACAAAACTAAATGCGTAAAAATAAAACTCCTAACCCCTTAGAAACAAAATATAGTCAACCCTCATGCCCAAATAAGCATAAAACATTACGTAAATAAAGAACTTGACCATTGCCTTATAAAAACCTAAATCCTCAACCCTGAAACACCCTTAGAAAAAAATCATCACACATGTTCAAAAAACCATATTCTTTTAACCCTCAGGCCCTCAAAAAACTCAACGACAAAAAAAACAACCACAACACATATCACTTGAAAATCATCAAACCTCATAACTAGAGATAACTCAACCATCATGCAGAAAACCCTCATTCTTAATCTCAAAAAAACCCCTGAGATTCCCCCAAAAAAACATCAACCCTGAGCCAAAAAAAACTATGAATCCAGAGTCAAAAAAACCCCTAAACCCTCATCCCCAAAAAATAATATCATCCCTCACCACAGAAATCACTAAAAACTATTTCTCAAAAAACCCCTCAACCACAAAAACACTACATCCATCATCCCAAAGATAATCTAAACAGTCATGCAAAAAATTACCCTTGCCATGTCGCCAGAACAAATAATCATCCCTCATAAACAAAAAACACCAAAACATCACCACTAAAACCCTAAAACCTCAACATAAAATAACCTATCCCTTATTCCCCTTAAAAAACCCACAAACCTTATCCTAAAAGGATACTCAATATTCCACCACAAAAAACAATAAACCCTCATCCCCAAAAATACCTTAAACCACAACCCAAAAATTCATTTACCATGAGACCCAATGAAATATAATCCCCAAGCCCTAAAAGACCTCATTAAATAGGCCAAAAAATACCTATACCCTAATCCATAAAAAAACATCAATCCCTAGACCAAAATAACCCATAAATATCACCACAAAAAAACCCAATACCTATTCCATGAAAAAATATATATATCATCCCAAAAAAAATCATCTAATATTTTACCATAATAACACTTATCCCTTATCCTCTAGAAAGTCCATCCATCATCCAAAAAACCATCAAAAAGCATCCCTGAAAATCTCAATACTCTCCCGAAAACCCTAAATATCTATATAAATAACCCTTAACTCTCTCCCAAACCCCCCCGCCCTAAATTCTCAAATCCAAAATTATCTAGTCCCTTACCCCATAAAAATCCTCCACCGTCACCCTTGTAAAACACTCAACCCTCATACCAAAAAACCTCAACCCTTACCCCTAAAACCCCTAAACTAATCATCCCAAAAAATACAAAACCACAATATTATCAAAGAATAAGATCCAAAAAAATAGACAATCATCATCCCAGATAAACATAAACCATCATCTCTAAAAATCAATAAAAATTCAACCTAAAAACCCCTAAATACTCTTAATGAGAATATAATAAAACACAAGGCATTAATAAATATATCCCTGAACAAATATAACTATTAAACTTTCTACCCATAAATCCCACATCCATGAACATCAAAAATCCCTAAAATGTCATCCCCAAAATTCTCAATCCACAACACAATGAATTCTTCAACCATCATCCCAGAAAACCCAAAAAATCATCACCCAAAAATTGAAACTATACCTTAGCCAAAAACCTATAATCCCATATCACTAATCAATTCTAATTACTTATTAAAAAAAATCATCAACCCACATTTCCAAAAAAACTAATGTCAAAAACCAAAAATACCCACAAATGCTAAAAAAAACATTTATCCTCATTCCATAAAAATCGTAGACACACATCTCTAAAAAACCATAAATCTTTATTCCAAAAAAAACCTAAAACCACTTCCTCAAAAAACACTAGCACTGAATCACCAAAAATTAAAACTAAAACCACTAATCCAATAAAATAGTAATCGAAAAAACATATTATACCATCATCACCAAAAATAATAAAGCCTCATTACAATAATATGATAAACACTTCAACAAAAAAATTCATGAAAAATCATACCCCAATGTCTCTAATACATCATCCCCAAAAAACCTAGAACATGACGCTAAAAAAAATACTCAACCCTCATCCTTAACTAAACCCTAAAACTCCATTCCTATAAAATCCATGAACTCATATGCTAAAAATAGTCAACGATAACTTCTCCGTATGAAACCATAATACCTATGATAGAAAAAACCTTAACTCGCTTACCCAAAAACCTCAGTCTAAAAAACCATCAACCCTCTACCGCAGAACACATTCTATTATAATCCCCAAATAACACTATACAATTTCCCACAAAAATCCCTGAACCTACAGACCAGAAAATCTTATCCATCATCCCTAAATAAACTCGTATCCCTTATATTCCAGAAATCTAGAACCCTCAGCTCCAAAAAACCATAAACCCTCATCACTATTAAACCCATATCCCTCATCCTCAAAAAATGATGAACCCTAATCACTTAAATACCCAGAATCCTCAACCCAAAAATCATGAACCGTCACCCCAAAAACACTTGTGAATTTCCACCCCAAAAATCAAAACACCCAAAAACCCTATAAATGAATGAACCATTATATCTAAAACACCTTGATTCAATTGTATTAAAAATCCCTCATGTTTTATCGTTAAAATTACATTAACCCTGAGCCATAGAAAACCATGAACCGTCAACCATAAAAAACCCTAATCCCATGATCACAAAAGACCGTGAACACTCCACCCCCAAACCCCAAACAATCATTTTCAAATGTCCCTAGACCCCCAATACCAATACCTTATCCCTCCTCCCCAAAAACTAATAAACACTTATCCCAAAAGAATATTAACATTATGTCCCAAATAACCCTGAATCATCAGAACTAATAAAATTTGGAACCCACAACCCAATTAATCCCCCAATAGTAATTCACAACAACAATTAACCCTCTTCCACAAGAAATGAAAACCCTTATACCCAAAAAAACCTCATACTTCTGCCCCAAACAACCCTAATCCCTAAACCACAGAAAACAGTAAACCCTAACCCTGAAAAACTACAATCCTTAATCACAAAAGAACCCTAAAAAACCAACACTAGAACACTATAAAACCATATTATAAGAAACCCTAATACACTATATCCCAAACCGTATAACACCATCTCCAAACAAAACCCTAAAAACCCATTCCCAAAAAACCAAAATACACCATCCACATAATATCATAAACTTTTTCTTCCAAAAAAAACATAATCCCAATGTTCCAAAAAACCCTACATATAATGCCCCAATGTCCCGTCAATCCCAAAATACCACATACACACATTACCTAAAAAATTATCAATACTCATTCCTAAAAATCACACATCCCTCACTCCTATATATATTTTAACCCTAAATCCCAAAAAACAGAACCCACATCACCAAAAAACATAGAACCCATAGCCCAAAATAACCCCAAATCCTCATCCCCAAAAACCTTAATCACAAGGAATAATAAAAACCTAAACCATAATCACATTTAATTAATGCCCCATCATAAAAAAAACTAAATTTTCAACACCATAAAATTGACAACCATAAACCTAAAAAACAATAATCCCTCAACCGGAAAAACATTGAATCCTTATCATGAAAATTCCTTGAACCATCATCCCCAAAAAACCCTTGACCCCCTACAACAAAAAACATGAACCCTCAGCCCCAAAAAAACATGAACCCCCATCCCAAAGAATCCATGAACACCCAAGCCAAATCAACCTTAACCCCCCGTCCCCAAAAAACCCTAAACCATTCGTAAAAAAATCATGAACCCTCATCTTAAAAAAACTAAAAAATCCATACACAAAAACAGAAAAACATAAACTATAAAAACCCAAAAGCCCTCAACCCCAAATAACCCTGAACCCTAAGCAGTAAAACACCATAATTCCTTATTCCAAAAAAACAATAAACACATAGGCCAGAAAATCAAAAAATACAAAACTAAAAACCCAAAACTCTCAACCCAAAAGAAACCCCCAACCATCAGCCCCAAATTATCATATACCCTTATGATAAAAGAAATATGAAACCATAAGGAATAAAAACAAAAAATCCCATAGCCATAGATATCCCAAAACATAGCTGCAAAAAATGTATATAGCTCTCCAAAAAACACAAAAAAAGGCCAAAAACCCCAAACCCTATAACTGAAAAAACGTAATATAAATACTATTAACATAACATCAACCATATGAAAAAATAAATAGCTAATCCCCCAACCCCAAAAACCACAATCCACATCCCCAAATAAGCAGACAACCCTCATCTCAAAAAAACACCCTCAACCATCAATCATCACCCACGAAACCCCCCACAACCTCAAACCCAAAATCCCTCAACCCTCATTCCCAAAACATTCTCAACCATCACCCCCTAAAATCCCACTATAATAATCTATGAAAAAACTTTAACACTCTTCCCAAAAACTCCATCAACTATCTTCCCTAAAAATATGTAAACCATGTACAAAAAGAACAATAAACAATTTTTCAAAAAAATAACTTCTAATCCCAAGAACCAAAAAAACCTCAAACCTCGAACATAAAAAATCCCTCAAAAATGACCCCAAAAAAACCAAAACCCAATACCCAAAGACACCATTATAAACTATTCTTAAAAAATAATCATTCCTCAACCCAAAAAAAAAACAAACCTGATCCCCAATAAATCCAAAAAACTCACACCCAATAAAATCTCATCCATCGCCAAAGGAGACTCTCACCCCTTTGTACAAAAATCCCTCAAACCTCATTATCCAAAATTCTTCGACCATATAACCCAAAAATTCTCATCCCTGAGCCAGAAAAACCTTACCCCTCCCCCCCAAAAACCCACAAACATCATCCAGAAAAAACCTTCCATACCCTACCAAAATAATACATCAATGCTAATAAATGAAATGCCCCAAACCTTTAAATAAAAAAACTAAAATCAAATTGATAAAAAATATTAATCCCTCATCGCCCAAAATTCCAAAATACTCATAAAAAACAACATCCCTAAGATATCCTAAATACTCATTGCCAATAAATACCATACATAAATATGACCAAATTACTCTATACACTCAGACCAAAAAACCCTAAGAACTCATAACAAAAAACCCCTCAACACATTTTTCAAAAAAAACACATACCATATCCCAAATAAACGTTGAACACTAATCCCAAAAAGAAATCATCCCATATCCCCTTAAAACCATAAAACCTCATCCATCAGGAAAACCCAATCCCTCATCCCTAAAAACCCTAATTCCACATCTTGAAATTACCATCAACCGTCACACCCCAAAAAACTAAACACTCAACTACAAAAAACCCACAACTGTCAACATTCAAAATTCGTAAACACTCATACCCAAATAACCCCAAACTATTACTTGCAAAATTCAAGAAACTCTCACCCCCAGAACACTGTATACCAATAGCACAAAAAACAATAAATCGTCAGACCTGAATAACACTAAACCATTACATCAGAAAATTATAAACCCTAAACCCTGACAGACTATAAATTCCACATCCATAGAAACCTAAACCATTAGATAAAAAAACCCTAAATCCTTTATCCTGAAATATGATAATCACTCATCCCAAAAAAACTGTAATGAATCAATACAAAAAAATACTAATCCATCATACACATAAAACCATCATCCCTCGTCCCCAATATACTCAAAGTCACAATCATGAAAAACCTAAACACCCTTCCCCAAAAATATTAAACCCTCGACCTCAAAAAACAAAAAAACCATCAACCCTAGAAAAATCTAAACACTAATCGCCAGAAAACACTAAACCCTTATACCCACAAATCTATATTTTTTAAGCTTTAAAAACATAAAAACATGATTCCTTGGATACACTAAACAATAATCTACAAAATTCCATAAAACCACAACCCATGAAAAAATGAAAACTATAGCACTAGAAAACCATAAACCCTCATCCATGAGAGAACCCTAAAACCTAATCCATATGAAAACATAATCCCTAGACCTCGAAAAAAATAACTCCTCAGCCCTATAAATTCCAATGTTTTCATCCGCATGAAATCATAATCCCTAAACCACCATAATTCAAAACCCCTATTCCATAGGTGACCCAATTCCCTCACCCATAGAGATTCATAAACCCTGAACCTTAAATAACCATAAACCATCCACTCATCAATCCATAGACCAACATCGCATGAAATCCCTAAATACCGTAACACTAGAAAAAAATAATCTCTCATCAATAATGCACTCTAAACCCTTAGACCCAGAAAAAATGAATCCCACTACCACATACAATTCCGACCCCCCCATAACAATAAAAACATAAACAACCATCTTTAGAATACCCCAAAAAGGCATCCCCTAATAAATAAAATCCCACAGCTAATAACACCTTAAAATTTCATCCATATAATACCATAAACACTTAGCCACAAAAATCACTAAATTAATAAGAGAATAAAACCCTAAGACCTAATCCTTATAAAATCAAATATTGTCACCCATATGATTCACTATGACCTTATCCCTAAAAATACATACACTCTCTGAGCTAAATTACATAATCCCATAGACCCTAAAAGAACTACACCCTCAGTCCCATAATAACTCCAAATGAGAACCCTAGAAAATCCAAAACCCACATCCAAAGACAAACCCTAACCATCCACCCTAGAAGACACATAACCCTTATCCTTAGAAAAAATAAATAACTCCTCCCATGTAAATTCTATACCAGCCACTCCAATAGAACTCTATTCTCACCTCACTAGAAAACTGTAAACCATCATCCTAGAGAACCCAAAACCCTATTCCCTAGAAAAAACTATACCATCATACTAAGGTTGGACTACACACCTGTCGCCACAAAAAATTAACACTCTATACATGAAAATCCATAAAACCTCATCCCATGGAAAATCGATACCATCATCCTCAAAAACCCAAAATCCCTCACCAAAAAAAACAATAAACACTCATCCTTAAGGACCCATAAACCCTCTTGTTGAAAAAACCCTAATAAAATATAAAAAGAAAAAACCTAAACAAGGAGCCTAAGAAAACCATATTTCCTTAGCTCCAGAAAACCATAAAAACTAATCCCTATAAAACCCAAGAAAATAAGGCCTATAAACCTCTAAACTCTCTTCCATAAAAACCCTATACCGTCAACCTCGTCAAACCTTTGACCATCATCCCATTAAATGACTAAAACCTCAGCCACAACCCCAGAAAACCCTAATACCTCAAAAATAAAAAACGATAAACACACATCCATAGAAATATGTACACGCACATCCCTAGAAAACAATAAAAACCCATCTATAGAAAATTTTAAACCCTCTTCCCCTGAATATAATAAACCCTCACTATTATGAATCCCCAGTAACTCAACACCAAAAAACCAAAAACTCTTAGACATAGAACACTCAAACCTTCATCCCAATAAAACCCTAAAACAACATTATTAGAAAAATCAAAATCATCTGCCCCAAAAAAAATTTAAATCATCCATATAACTACCTAAACCCTCACCAACAAAAAACAATAATACCCTTTGATACAACAAACCCAAATATTGCAACTTCTGAAAATACAAACAACATAGTCCCATATTATGCCAAACCCTCAGCACTAGAAAACAACATACCCTTAACCCTTGAAAACCATGAAGCCTCCAAATTAGAAAAAAAATAATCCCTCATCCCCAAGAATACATAAACAATTGAATCCTAAATACTATAAACCCACAGACCTACAAAATAATAATACCACATGCCCATAGAACAAACAGTTATTATCCATAGAAAACACTAAATCATCCTTCATAAGAAACCTAAAACCCTTATCATCAAAATTATCAAAACCATTAGTCCTATAATTTTATAAACTCTAATCCATATTAAACCTTAAACCCTCAACCCATGAAAACAATATACACACATCTCTCAAAACCTTAAACTCATAGCTAAAAAAATAATTAAACCCCCATCACCAAGAAACAATAAAAACCTTTCCTAGAAAATCATAAATCATAATCCCCAATAGACTATAAAAAACCATTCCGAAAAAAACTAAATCCATAATCCCAAAAAATACCTAAACCGTTTTCGCCTAAAAATCATAAACCTAGATCCCAAAAAACAATCAAACATTAGAAAAAGTAAAATAAACATTAAAAAAAACTAATCAAACATTAAAAAAATATATGTTCCTTCGTCCCAAAAAAATCGTTAACCCTCAACCCCAAACCCTGGAACATCATCCATAAAAAACAAAAAAACTCATCACTCCTCCCCACAATACCCTCAACCATAATCCCCAAAAAACCCTAAAACAACCCCCAACCCCCCATACACAATACAGTCATCCCCAAAAATCAGTAAATCATAAGCCCTGAAAACCATCATTCCTTAGCCCAAACACTGTAAAACCTCAGTCCCAGAAAAGACAAAACCTTCATAAAAATATATATAGAATATACAAAAACTTTAAATATTATCAACCTTCAGCCCCAAAAAATCCATCATCCCATACCCCTAAAAAACTCAAAACCCCTATCCATGAACATCTGTCAACCCTCACGTCTAAACAACACAAAACCCTTAGCCCCAATGAGTATCAACCATAAACCCCAAATAACATTAATCTTTATTCAAAAATGACACTAAATACTCCTAAACAAAAAAATATAACCACTAATCCACATAATGCAATAAAATAATTTCCCCAAAAATACTGAACACGTAGCATATAATAAACATTAATATTCAGTCCCAAAAAAACTCAACCATCAACCCATAAAAATGGAAACCCCTAGGTTGAAAATAAAACCATGATACAACCAAAAATTCAACTAAAATGTTGTCCCTAAAAACCACATAACCCTTAGACATGGAAAAAAATATCCCTCATACGAAAAAATTCAACAACACTCATCCCAAAAAAAACCCATCAACCTTATTCAATAAAAGACAATCAACCCCCAGACCCAAAAAATATCAACCAAAATACACAAAAAACTATCAAACCCAATCCAAAAAACCCTCAACTATCACACCTATAGAACCATATACGATCATACTCAAAATACCTCATCCATCATCCCCAAAAAACATAGTCTCTCAATCCAGAAACTATGAACTATAATCCAAAACCCCACTAAACACTCATTCCCAAAATAAATAACCTAAGGAAAAAAAAATTCTAACATCTCCATAAATACACTTATCCATCAACCATATAATAATATAAAACCTTATTCTTAATAAAATCAACTCTCAGCCCTAAAACCCCCAACCCTTAGTCTAAATAAACCCTTAACCCACGGTTGAAAAAAACACTAAAATGTCAAAAACAAAACATAACCATCGCCATAAAACCCCTCAATAACCAATCATAAAACCCAGAAAACCCTCAACCATCATCCTCAAAATAGTCATACATGAGCTCCAAAAAAACCATGATCCCTTGTCCTCAAAAAACTCTCAACACTCATCCTAAAAACCCATCAACCCTCATACCCAAAAAACCACAATCTCTGATGCCTAAAAATTTCCAAGCCTCGTCCCAAATGTCCCAAATAACTAGGTCCTAAAACACCATCATCCATAATCTCCCTAAAAACCTTAACCCAAATCCCATAAAAACCAAAAAAATCAATCCCAAAAATACCAAAAAACTTCATCCCCAATCAACACTAAACCATAATCCTAAAAACCATCATCCACCATTAATTAATTTCCAATAAAACTTATCCATAAAAAAGAAACAACACATACCCCATAAAAAAATTTATGAAAACCCCCATAAAACATGGGACCTATATCCTAAAAAACCATCAAACCACATCAAAAAATATCCCTTATTTCTAATCCCTAAAAAATCAAAACACTTGTCCACAAAATAACCTTTACTTTCATCACCGAAATACCCTCAAACCTAGCCCAAAAAATGTAAAACATTCATCCCACAAAAAAACATCAATATTAAGCTCAATAAAACCCCAAACATTAGGCCAAAAAATCCTAAAACATAATCCCTAAAAACACTCAAACCTCATTCCAAAAAAACCCTTACCCTCATTCTTATAAATGGAACAACCCTTAGCCAAAAAAATCCATATACGCTCATCAAAAAAATTCATAAACCATAACCAATAAAAAGTAAACCCTCATCCCTAAAAATCCATAAACCCTCTTCCAAAATAAATCAACATCCCTCTTCCCCAAAAAACCCCACAACACACAACTAAAAAACCCTTACTCACCAACACCATGAAAACCCCTAATCCCTAAACCACAAAAAAATTATAAAAAATAATCCATAAAACCCCTCAAGAAAAATACCAGAAAACTTTCAAACCTTACCCACCAGTAAACAAGAACCATCATCCCTAATTAACACCGAACAACCCTCCCTCTTAAACCTAAAACCATTATCTGATGAAACGCTGTAAAAACTTCCACAAAAAACACAAAACACATCAACCTAAAATAAGATGATCCCTCATCCCCAATAATCCATGAACCCTAATTCTCAAAAACCCCTAACCCAACATCCCAAAAAAACCGTGAACGCTAAGACAAAATAAAATTGTGATCCCGAAAACTTAAAAATCCATAGACCCTAATACATAAATTGATTTCAACTATCATCTCCATGAAACCATGAAACATTATCCCAAACACACAAAACCCTCATACCCAACAAACTGTGAACCCTCAACCTTAAAAAAACATGCACTCTCATTCTAAAAATGTATTTGACCCGCATCGCCTAAAAAATGAAGCACACTTCCCCAAAAAACAAAAAATCATCAACCCCATTAAACTGCGAAAATTCATACAAAAAAACACTCAACACTCATCCTCAAAGTAGTCTTAAACCCTCATCCGAAAAAATTAAAATCTGAGATGCAAAAAAATTGTATCCTGCATCCCAAAAAGAATATTAAACCCTTGTCACTAATATTCATGAACCATAATCCCAAAAATAAACTGAAACCTCATCATAAAAAAACCCTAAACATTCATCACAAGAAAACCATGTTCTCATACCCTTTGAAACACTCGATACTACATCGAAAAAAACCATGAACCTTTACCCTAAAAATATCCTGAACTATAATCCTCAAAAAATCATGAACTTTCCACCCGAAAAAAACATGAACATTCATCCCCAAAAAACCATTGAATCATTGTCCATGAGAACCCTAATCCCGTAGTTAGGAAAACCATCAACCACCATCCTTATAAAACCTTGAACCATATTCCCTAGAAAACGCTAAACCCTAAGCCCCAAAAATCAATAAATACATAATCCCAAATAACCCGTAACCCTCAACCTAAAAATACCTTCCCATATTCACCGAGAAACCCTAAACCATCCGCCCAAAAAAACAATCAATATTAGTACCAATATACCATAATATGGTAGTGATAAAAACCCATTGACACTATATACAAAATATCCCTCAATCCTCTAACCCCAAAACATCCATAACCCTAAACCCTAATAATCCAACAATCATCTATCCCAAAAAACTAATAGATCGTCCATCAAAACCCGAAACCATTATCTTTAAAAACCTCCAAACTCATACTACAAAACACCATAAAACATCCACCCAAAAAAACTCAATTCCAAAAACCCCAAAAAACATGAAATCATCCTCCAAAATAAAAATATAGAAATCCATAACAAACCATATACCCCTCACACAATCCTAAAAAACAACTCAAGCATCATTAAAACCCCATTAATCCCCATCTCCAACCTCCATAATCACTAATCCCCCAATACTTCAAATCAAATAGCACCAAAAAATGCTAAACCCTTATCCATAAAGGCCCTAAACTAAATGACCCAAATACACGAAAAAAATTATCATCCCTAAAAACCATCAACACTTATCATGAAATGAAAGTATACCCTCATCCCCCCAAAAACCATCAATCCATACCCGAAAAAACCTTCAAACCAGATCCCCAAAAATCTATGAACCATCATGAAAAGAAACCATGTACCCTATGATAAAAAGCACTAAACCCATATTCCCAAATAACCATGAATTCTTAGTCTAAAAAAATGGTAATAAAAAAAAACAAAAAACCCACATACATAAAAACCCTTGATCCCTCACCCAAAAAAACCCTCACCCCATAAAACCTTAAACACTTATTAATATAAATCATTGACCCTTCAACACCCCAAAACCACGAAACATCACTCCAAAAAACCTTGAATACTCCGTCCAAGAAATAATTAAACCCCCAACCCTAGAAAACCCTGAACCATCATCCTCAAATAACATGAACCAACATCCCCAAAAAAAATGGACCCAACCCCAAAAATTTATATTCCCAAAAACCTAACAATACAGATCCCTCGACTGCAAAATAACTCAAACCATCATCCCAAAAAAAATTCAACCCTCCATTACTATAAAATCCTAAACTCTAATCCCTAAAAACCCTAAAAATTCAACCACAAAAATTTTAAACCCTCAGCCACCAAAAAAAAATAAATTCTAATACCAAAAAAGTTCTTAAACACTCATTGTAAAATACCCTAATATCATCCTCATGAAATCCAAAAACCCCATCCCAAAAACTATCTCAACCATCAATAATAAAAATACCTAAAATATTGGGACCAAAAATACCCAATCTAATTGAAAAAAAACCTAATCCCACTACCACAAAAAAACCCTTCACCCCATAAATATAAACACTCCGTCCTAAAAAAATCTAAACCCTTTATCCGCAAAACCCAGAACCCCCAAAACCAAATAAACGTAAACCCTTAACATTGAAAAATAAAACCACTAATAAAAAAACCATATACCTAAAACCACAGTGAATAAAAAACCTTCATAAAAAAACACAGAACCCTCATCCCCAAAAAAATTAAAAAAATTATTATAAAAATTACCCCCATCCTTAAAATACCCAAAACTCTCAACCCCAAAATACCATCAACCATCTTCTATAAAAAACAACAAATCCTTGTCTAACCAAATCCCTCCACCCAAATCCCTAAATAACTAATCCATTATCCTAAAAAATACTATACCCACAATCCCAAAGTACTGTAAACCCTAATCCAATTATGAACATGTTGGATGGAGATGGAAGTAATAATAATTTTTCATTTGTAGAGTGTTCACTTTTATTCTCAAAGAGGATAAATAAGGACACTATGTAAAATCTTTGAAAAATCAGACGATGCATTGCATATTTTTATTTAACCAATATCATATGTTAAAATAACACTTGTTGAATACATTATTAAGGAATGGGAGAGTAATGGTGTTACCAGTAATATTCAGTTTTTATTGGAAGAAATGATGCTAGTGGAATATATGGATGGTTCAATACATTCAATTGAATGTATGAAAAAGCTAAAGGTGACCTATCATAGACAACATATCACGGAAGATACAGTTCAGAATAAAAAAATTGTTTTTTGATTAAGACATATTAAAATAATGCATCATTGGTGTTCTTACCAAAACAAATTTTGTGGTGGCGTAGTTCTCAAGTATTTCCCATAATTTTTGGGATGAATATTTTTAGATGGATAAATGTTCTATTGGAAAATAATGTTGCACGATTGATTAAATAATGTTTGGTATATTTAGTGAATGTTTAGTTCCAATATCCCAACATTAAATTATATAAATGGAGCGACACGTGCATAATATTTTTTTGGCATGAACGATTGAAGTCAATTTGGAATGTTGTTCACAGGTTATGATTCAAGGTTAGAACATCGAAAAATGAAAAAGGAATAGTGTGTGTGAATTATTCAAAATTTTTGATCAGTATGAGGTTGGTGAGAACAAGACTAACATGCCCAATGAAATGTCACATGTGGGTTTTCATGACACTTTAGGATCATGCATGACATGTTTGTGTTTTAGAAGGTAGGTGTTAGTGTTTCTTATAAATAAGAGGTGACCCCTCTCATTTGAGAAGCTCAACAAATAATGAAATCCAATGCTTCGATGAACATACTAATTTTATGGAAATGGAGTTCCATGGAAGAAATAGAGTTGGATTTTAGAAAGATAAGTTACAAAAGAGAATATAATTACGTGCAAGATTGAATTTGTATGTAAGAGGTGGTTCGCAAAAAATGTAAAATCTTGCACAGGTGGGATGAATGTTGTGGGAAGACACCTAAAATTGTTCATGAAGGAATTTATTTCTAGAAAAACATTATGGCCTATACATGGAAGTTCTTACCAGCTTCTAGGTAGGAATGAGAATAATTTTTTTCAATGTTCAATGTTTGAAAGCTTATTAAAAAAACTGAAACCTTATTTTCACAATTTTTGCTAAGTGGGTGCATAGATTCTTGAAGATTTCTTCTCTATGTACCACACAAGTGTAAGGGTATATCCCTCCCACTGTATGCCACATCAAATGATTATTTTATTGTGGATTTTGTTTTTTTAGATTATTTCCCTACAATACCAATGGATTATCTACTCTTGTTATATAGAGAATATTGTAAATATTGTGTTCCTATGGATGTGTGTTTTGATTGAGTCAAGAAGGGATATAAAAATATTGCTGGAGGAAAATAATGATTCAAAAATATGGAAATACAAAAGTGAAATAAATAACTTATTCTCCCATCCCCCACTAAGTGTTACTTGGATCCTGATTGAGAAACATAACAACCGTAAACATTAAATTATCCTCAACCCTCAACCCCCAGAAACCCTTAACCATATTACCCAAAAAAACAATCAACCAACGTCCCATAAAATAACTTAACCCTCACAGTCATGAATCCATAATCATTTATCCCCCAAATACACACAACCCTCGGCCCAAAAAAATGCTAAAACATCCTCCACCCAAAAACCTATACCATGTTCCCCATAATATGCTAATCCATCATCCCCCAAATACCCTAAACCCCCATAACCAAAAAATAAAAATCCTTTATTAGCAAAAAACATTCAACACTCAACCCCAAAAATACCTAAACCCTCAAACCCAAAAATTCTAAACCATCAGAATGTAGTGACCCCGAACCATCATACTATAAAACCCTTAAATCCACAACTCCAAAAATAGAAAACACTCATACCAAAATACCATAAAACATTTTAAAAAATTAAATCCCTTATGACCAAAATACCTTGGGGCCTCAAACCCAAAATACCCCAAACCCTCATTTGAAAAAACACTAAACCCTAGTTAAAAAAACAAAACCCTTTTCCCCATTAATAAATAAAACCTCTGCGAATAAAAACCCGAATGATATCTCTAAAAAAATACAAAACACTCAAAACAAAGATAAAATAAACCTTTAGCTATAAAAATTTATCCTTGACCCCAAAAAACATAAAAACATATCCCCAAAAATACCTCTACACTCTTTCCCATAAAAATCGAAACCCACATCCCTAAAACCCCAAAATACAAATCCTCCCCAAATAACAAAATATTATAAAAAAATTCCCCCAACTCTTAACCTAAAAAATTCCCTCAACCCAAATCCATTAAATCCCAAAAACCAGAAAAAACCATAAAACATTATCCTTAATTATCCCCCACACAATAGCCTCCTAAAAATCTATCATTATCATTAAAGAAAATTAAATTTTCCCTAAAAACCTCAATAGAATTCCCAAAAAAACCTTAACCCCATGATTGAAAAATCCATAAAGCCACATCCAAAAATATTCTAAACCCACAAAAATAATAAATCTTAAAACTGCTTCAGCTATAATCCCCAAACCCTCGTCCACCCCAAACCCTCAAACCTTTTCCCAAAAAACATAAAACCATTAACCCTAAAAAAACCCTTAACCCTAAAAAGTCCCCCAACACTCAACCCAAAAAGACCCCCAACCCTTATATGAAAAAATCCCCCAAAAAATTGGTCCAAAAACGCTCAACACTCATCCTCAAAATAATATCTTATATCATGCCCAAAAAACCTGAAACCCTCATCCAAAAAATCCATATACACTCAGCCATGATAAATTCGAGAACCTAAAGAATAATATTTCTAAAACCACGTCACAACGAAACCCATATACCATATTATCAAAAAATTGATCAATCCTCATCCCTAAATACCCCAAAACCATCAACATTAAAAACGCACATCCCTCGGACAAAATAAACCTAAACCCCAAACCCAAATAACCTTAATCTAAATCCCCAAAAACACCTCATCCCCCTAAAAAACATAAACACGCTGTTGTATTTAACCAAAAACCCTCAACCCCCAAAAAAACCATCATCCCCAAAAAACATAAAAACTAATCCCAAAAATCTTATAAACCCATATCTCCCTAAAACAAAAAACCTTATTCCTCGAGAAACCATATTTAATTATCCATGAAATACTAATCTAATGATACTAGAAAACCATAATCTCTAATCCCTGATAATCCCAAAACTCTCATCGCTAAAAAAATTTACCCTCGTCACCCCAAAACACTAAACCTTCATCCCCAATAAAACCCTAACACCTTATCCCAAAAAACCCAAAAACCCAAAACTATGAAAAATAATAAACCCTAAGCAATAAAAACCTTAAATAATTATACACAAAAAAATATTCAACCCTGTACCCAAAATAAAACATAACCCTTAGCACCTAAAACACCTAAACATGTGTCCCCAATGAAAACCAAACCCTCAATCTGAGAAAGATAATAACCCTCAAACCCAAATATTCTTCAACAATCATCCCCAAAAATCCATCAAACAAGAGTCCCAAAAGATACCACTGACCTCCACCCAATGGAACCCTCAATCATTATAACCAAAAAACTATAAACCTTTATCCTCAAAAAATACCCAACACTCATCCCAAAAAAGCCTCGACAAAGAACTTTAAATAACTCTCTATCCTCTTCCCTAAATAAACTAATATATTTATCCCAAAACACAAATACATCATCCAAAAAACCCATAATCACATATCCTCAAAATCCATATACCCCTGAAAATTAAAAACAGAAAACCCACGGACACAAAATAAACGATAACCCTCTTCCCAAAAAATATATGAACCATAGTCCATATAAATATCTAAACTCTTAGCCCCAAAAAACTATCACCCCCTATCACTAAAAAACTATAAACCCTCAGTACCTAAAATTCACAAACACAGCCCCTAAACCCTATATAGTAGTCCCCCTAAAACCATAAAACCCCATACCAAAATCTTTACCCATCATACCACAAAAACACTATATCGCCATCCCCAAAAAACATGCACCGTCTTATTAAAAAATCCCAAACCCATATCCACAAAATATGGTCATCTAGAAGAAACCATCAATATCTAGCTACAAAACGCAAATATCTCATTCCTAAAACCCATAAACACTCAAAATGAACAATAAAACTCTACCCTCAACCCAACAAATCTAAAACTCCATAGTACAAAATAACCCAAGAACTCTTTCCCCAAAAAAAACCTGAAACATCACCGCCAGTAGCCAAAAACCCATAGCCCTAGAAATCGATAATCCACCATCACCAAATATTCATAAACCCTCACACACCAAAACCATCAAAACTCATAACCAAAAAAAATCCTAAACCCTTATCCAAATAACCACAAATCTTATTACCAAAATGAAACCAAATTATTCATCACAAAAAAACTCTAAACAATAATCCACACAAACACTCAACTACAAACTCCAAATGAAAAAAGACCCTCATTACCAAAAAATCTACAACCCTCATTAACAATAAAATCAAAACAGTCATCCCTGAAAAAAACTCATCACACATCCTTTGAGATCCATCAAAACTTAACACCCAAAAGAAATCATCCCTCATCCCCAAAACCCTCAATCCCCAACCTCAAGAAACCATCAATAATCCTCAAAAAACACTAAATGTCCTTCTATAGAAAATTGAATCCTTTATCAAAAAATAACACTAAATCCTCATCTTAGAAAATTTATATACCATAAAATAGAAAAAATCATCAACCTCATTCATCAAGACCCTAAACCATCATCACCAAATACCCTAAACACATAGCCCCAAAAACCTTAAACTCTCACCCCCAGAAAATACCTAATCCCCAATCCAAAAAAATAATCAACAATCAACCCAATAAAACACTAAAACTGAAGCAAGAAAAAATCTGCAACCCTTCTGCCAAAAAATCCCTCAAACCTCACCCAGAATCAACCTTAAAACCTCAGTGATAAAACCCTCAGATAAATCAATTATAAAATTTCCATATCCCTCCACCAAAAAAATCAATCAAACCTCATCACCAAAATCTCTTAACCCATACCCTATAAAACAATTGCAATTTTACAGCCAAAAAAAACATTAAACCACCATCTATATGAAATTTTAAATCGTCATCACTCAAACAACATCATCACATTGTCCAAAAAAACCATAAACCCACATCCCCCAAACACACAACTCTAATTTCCAAAAACACTCAACACTCATCCCTATAAAACAATAAACCCCCACCTCTAAAAAACCCCTCAACACTCTACCCCATAAAAAACTCAAACTTTAGCACAAAATACCCTCATCTGAAGCCCCAAAAATCATTAGGTACTCTACTGAAAATAACCTATAACAGTCATCCCCAAAAATAAATCAACTCTCACCATGAAAAAACTAGAAATACTCAACTCCATAAATCAATAAAACCTCATCCCTATAAAGAAAAATTAAAATCTAATCCCAAAAAAATGAGCCCTCCTCTATATAAACGTTCGTCCCTCAACCCCAAAAACCCGTAATCACTCTTCCCAATAAAACCCTTATCCATTAGCCAAAAAAATGTCTAAACACTATTCCACAAATAACCTATTTATATATCGTAAACTAAAAAAAATCCTCCATCCCCAAATTACCAAAAACCAAAAACCCAATGTTAAAATTAATATTATCCCCAAAAACCTAAACCAATAGGCCCCAAAAACACTATAATGCATACCCCAAAAACCCAGAATCATGAGCCCCAAAAAACCATGAGGCCAAAAAAACCATGTACCTTGAGGCTCAATAAAACCTAAACCAATAGTCCCAAAAACCCTAAACCATTTCCCCAATATTATAAAGCCATAGCCCCAAAAAACCCAAAATCCTTAGTCATATAAACCCAATACCATCTGCTTCAAAATAACTTTTTTATCCTTAAAAAACATCAACCATCATCCCTATAAAACATTATACCCCTATAAATAGAAAAACTATAACCCATAACTCGAAAAAAACTTAGTAGAATAGTATTATAAAACCCTAATCCCTCATCCATAAAAAACCAAAACACTCAACCAAAAAAACTCATTATTCATCAACCCTAAAAATACATAAAATAAAAATTCCAAAAGAAAAAAACCATCATAACCCAAAAAACTATAACCACTAATCCCCAACCCCCAAAAACCCCAGAACCTAATCAAAAAATTACATAAACCCTAATCACACACAAACCCTAGGTCCTCATCCCTAATATCATTAATCCCCAACAAAAAAATCCCCATATTAATTTACCCCCAAAAACCATAAACCATCAGCCCTTAAAATCCCTAAAATATCATCCACACAAAACCCTAAACATTTATCCCCAAAACACCCTCATACCTAAAGGAACTTCACCCACCTACTTAAGAAAATTTGACCATTAGTCCCAAAAAAAATTAACACTCAATACCGAACACCCCAAAATCATCAGTCTAATATACCCTAAACCCTAAACAAAAATATGCATAAACACACAACACTAAAAAATGATAAACACAATCCTTGAGAAATATTAAAAATTTACCATGATAACCCATAAAATCATATCATTGAAAATCTCAAATCCAACTTCCCTAAAAAATTATAAACCATAAGTCACAAAAACCACCAAACCATGAGCAACAAAAATTCAAAACCTTTTGTCATTAATAATCTTAAACCCTCTCCCTGAATAATAATAAACCGCAATCTTATAAATTCCAAACAACCCCTGTACAAAATAACCCAAAATCCTCATCCCCAAAATTCTGTAATCCTCAACCACCAAAACCCCAAACCCTCAGAAAAAAATTCCTAAACCCTTGTCACCAAAAATACCATTAAGCCTTATCCCTAAAAAATTACAAATCCACAACCCACTAAAAATGAAAAAATCCTCATCCCAAAAAGCTATAATCCCTCATAACCGAAAATAAGTAACCTTGATGCCCGCATCAATCATAAATCCTCATCCAAAAATTTCTTAAAACCTCATCCCAATAAAACATAAACTCTCATCCCCGAAATATCCTAAACCCTTATCCACATAAAATACAAAACCCTATTTCCAAATAAACCCCAATCCCAAAACATTAAAAAACCCTAATTATTCTCCCTCCCACCTCCTCAAACTTTATTTCTTATTCCATGATAACCATAAAACACAATAGAAATACCCAAAAACCTCAAACAAAAAATACGATAAAATCTCAACCTAAATAATACAAAAAAACATAACTAAAAACTTCTAAACATTAAACCTCCCAAAAGCATAACAATTCTTCCCAAAAACACTAAAAACCATCAACCTAAAAACGGAAAACATTTTCCCCAATAAACTGTAAACCCTCCATCACAAAAAGATATATCATGAGCACTAAAAACTATAATCCCTCATATGAAAAAAAAATCTAATCCTTATTTCCCCCGAAATCCTAAAATTAATACCACATAAAAACATAAACGCTCAACCACAAAATATCTAAAACCTCTATCCGAAAAACCCATATTCACTCAGTCCTGAAAAATAGTAATGTTGTAGCCCAAAAAATCATTAAACCCTCAAAACAAAATAAAATTAAACCCTTATCCCCCAAAAAACTATATCCCTCATATATAAAAATAATAAAAGATAATTTCAAAAAAAAACTGTAAACCCTTTTCCCAAAAAAACTCTAATATAACATCCAAACAAACCCAAAACCCTCATCCTGAAAAAACCCTAAAATATCAGTCAATAGAAATACCAAATCCATTATACCCAACAACTGAAACATCATTTTCCAAAAAAATTACCATAAAACCTAACAATAAAAAACATAATCTTTCACCCATATAAAAACCAAATCCCCCCTAGTCATACAACTCTAACTCCACAATCCCAAAAACCCTTAAATCATTCCCATTAAAAAAATATAAACCCTAAATGTGGAAAAACCCCAAACCAGTAGTCCCAAAAATCCTAAACCCAAAGCCCCAAAAAATCATATGCACACTTCCTAAAAATCCTTATGACCATAGATCCAATAGACCTAAATACTTATATCAATAAAAACTATAAATTGTAATCTCCAAAAACAATAATCCATCATCCAATAGAACCCTAAACCCTAATCAATGAACTAAACTAAACACATTACCTGTAAATACTCAAAAAACCTTATATGAAAAAAATTCATGGACCCTCAGTAAAAAATAACCCAATACCCTCATCCCCAAAAATTCATAAACACATTATAAAAAAAAATCCTTAAACCATCATCCTCAAAAACCCGTAAACCTTAATCAGGAAAAAACCCTTATCCCTCTTCCAGAAAACCCTAAACACTCAAGCCAGAAATACCCACAAACCCTCAAACCCAATGAAATATAAACCCAAACACTAAAAAATTCTAAACCCTCAACCCCAAAAAACCCAAAACCCATATTAACAAATACCCTAAACTATAATTTACAAAAATACCTTAACCCATATAATCAAAAAATCCAAATATCTTAGCCCCATGAAATCTCCACAGCCCAAAAAAACATAAACCCTTAACTATAGAAAAAACCTTTTATCAACAGTACATAAAAACACTAAAGTCACATAAAAAAACAAAATAAAAAATCCCATCACCCAAAACCTTAAACCATTAGCCTAGAAAAACATATAACGTTTGTCCCAAAATAACCAAAACCCTGATCCAAAAAAAACCTCTAACTAATCATCATTAAGAAACCCAATAAACTATGACCAAAACCACTAAACCTTCAATACAAAAATCTCATACACCCTCATCACCAAAATAATAGTTACCACACCCATACAACCATATTCCATCAGCTAATAAAATCTCAAAACAGTCCCCCAAAAAATCCCTAAAAACTAAAATATAAAAAAAGCATGACCCTCAGCACCAAAACACCCTAAAACCTTATCTCGAAAAAATGCTAAGCTCTTATCCCCAAAAAACAATAAATAACCCTAATCACTTATATGAGTAAACCCCTAATCCATCTGACTAGAAACCCCTAAAATCTCTTCTGAATAAAAATATGATACCCTAAACCCTACAAAACATAAACACTCATACCCAAAAATCCATAATCCACCATCTCCAAAATATTAGAATCTCATAGACCTAAAAAACTCATCAACATGACCTTTAAATTTCATTACACCCACATCCCCAAAAAAATAACACAATTAGTCACCAAAACCCAAATACCCTCAATCCTAAAAAACCTAAGCACTACTCTATAAAAATACAAAAAAACGCATACAAAAAAACCTAAACTAGCATCCCAAAAAATTTTAAACACTCTTTCCCCAAAAAATTCAAAACCATCATCCTAAAAAAACATAGATCCAAATCCCTAAAAACTATAAACATTTAGTACCCAAAACTCGTAAACCCTAACACCCCTTAAATCTAAACCGTCAAACACAAAGAAACTCTAACCCCTCACCTACAAAAAACATTAAACTATTATCCCCAAAAAATCCATAAATCTATGTCCCCAAAATCCGAAATCATCTTCCCCATGAATCCATAAAACCACATCCTAAAAAAACCCAAAAAACATAGCCATAAAAATACTAAAAACATATCCACAATAAAGAGTAAAACCTATAGTAAAAAAATTTATAAACCCTCATTCCTCAAAATTACTAAACAATCACCCACTTAAATACAAAACCCTTCATCCCCAAATACAACAAATCTATCATACCTAAAATACCAAAACACATATCCCCAATAAAAAAATGAACACTTTTCCCAAAACACCCTAAATTGTCATCCTAAAATAACCATAAACACAAATTCTTAAAAACGTCTACACCCCTGAACCATAAAATATAATCCCTAAGTCCTCTCAAAACATAATCCATAATAAAAAAACATAAATAGTCAGACATTAAAATCCATAAATCCTAAACCCTCAACTCCAAAAAAACCCTTGTCTCACATAACCAATATAAACGAAAATATAAACCAAAAATTCATAACTGGTCAACCCAAAATAACTCTAAAACCTCATTCCCAAAAAACTATAAATACTCTTTCATATGAAGTAAAAATTTATCTAACTTGAAAAAATAAAAAAATTTCTGACCCATAAACCCCAAACCGTAATCCCCAAAATACTAGTAAACTTGTATCCCCACAAAACAGTAAACTGTCACTCACAAAAAACTCTATACCATTATTACAATAACCACCAAAACACTCATCCCTAAAACCCACTAAACCCTTAGGCCCCAATAATATAAATCATTTTCCCTAAACAACCCTTTACCGTCAGTCCCAAAATAACTTAAACACTTAGCCCTTAAAAACACATAACCATCATCCCTATAAAAACAAAAACACTAAACCCCAACAAAAATAGAAACACACTTCCTAAAAAACTTAAATCCATCATCCAAAAAATGATAAAGCCCTATCCCCAAAGGCCTCATTCAAATACCCCTAAAACACATATACGTACAATCTCAAAATCCCCACAACCTCAACAAAAAAATCATTCATCCCACAACCCTAAAAAAACTAAACCCTTAGTGATAAAAATCTATACACAATGATCCCCAAAAACCCAAAACCTTCAGTCCAAAACCCCATAGAAGGACATCCCAAAAAAACCCTTATTTCTCAACCTCAAAAAAACACTAAATGGTCATCCACAAAAAAACCTAAATCCTCATCCCAAAAACTACTAAAGCCTAACTTCACAAACCCCATTCCACTTAGAACAATGTTACAAAAAAATATAAGCCTAAATAAGACTAATGACTCAGTACCAGAAAAACATAAACCCTCAGCTCCAAAATGTAATATAACATCATGCTAAAAAAAATAACCCCCAATATAAAAAGACCATAAATCATCATCCATATATACCCTATAACCTTATCCCCAAAAAAACATAACTATTAAGTACCAAATAATTCCGTAATTTTCAAACCTAAAGAAATACAAACCATCATCCTCAATAAACCATTAACCCCCAGAACAGAAGAACCATAACCCGTCATCAATAAAAAACTCTAAACCCTTATCCTAAATAAATAGTGAATAGAAAACATCAAAAAATACAATAACATCATCCTAAAAATATATATTAAAACATATCCCTAAAAACACATAAATCCCTAGCCACAAAAAATATATGCCCACATCACTAAAAAATCACAATATTCACATCCACCAAAAACACTAAACCCTCATACCCAAAAAAACACCTAACCCTCTTCTACCATAACTTTAAATTCCCAATCTCAAAAAATCATAACCCCACATCCACAAAAAAATCTATTAAATCATGATGAAGACACGATAAACGACCTTTCACAAAAAAAACCCTAACACTCATCCCCACAAAACCTTACACCATGAGACCATGAAAATCATAAACCCTCATCCATAGACACCCCTAAAGTATAAGATCCAAAAAAACCCCAAACCCTTAGCCCAAAAATATAATATTGACTTATCTCCAAAAAAATGATCCTTCGACCAAAAAAAAACCAATTCAGTCATCCCCCAAAAACCATAAAACCTTATAAAAAAACTCTTTATACCTCATCACAAAAAACCAAAATCCCCATCCTCATAATACCATAATCCATCACACCCAAAAATGTATTCTCCTTGAATGAAAAAAATAAAATCCTTTATCCTAAAAAACACTAAACCCTCAACCCCAAATAACACAAAACCCATCTCCCCAAAATCCTCCAAATAACCGGACCAAAAAACCACAATATATAAGCCCAAAAATCCAAAAACCATCATCCAAAAATACACAAAACCACATCCAAAACACCCAAATACCACTTCCCAAAAAAACATGAACATCATACACAATAAACCTCAACCATAATCCCTTATATTATTAAACCCCTATTCAAAATAACCAATAAATCTATATCCCAAAACCCATAAACCAGCATCTCCAAAAAACCATAAACCCTCATCCCAAAACACCATAAACCACTAAATCCAATAAACCATAGATTCTCACCATAATTTTTTTTATCCACAAAAAAACCTACTATTTAAAACTAGAAAACCATAAAATCTGATCCCCAATAAAACTAAACACTTAGTCTGAAACAAAACACTAAGTCTGAGAATACCCAAACCCATAGCACTCTAAACTCCATACCATTACTCTGAAAACCCCAAAACATTTTCAATAAAATTTCCTAAAACAATATCCCAAAGAAATTAGACCCTCATCCAATGAAAACCCAAAACCCTCATACCTAAAAAACCCCAAACCCACATCTTCATTATACACAAAAAATTAAGATTAAAACCCCCTAAACCCTTAACCCCAAAAAAACTAAAACATCAACCCCATAACCCCTAAAACCACAAACCCAACACACCTAAAAACATTACCAAAAAACCCAAAAGCCTCATCTCTAGAAAACACTAAACCCTCTGGACAAGAAAAACCTAAAAACTTAGTCCCTAAAAACAGTAAGATATGAGACACAAAACCCATAAACCCCTCAAGGACAAATAACCACAAACCCATCACCACAAAAAAATCTAAATCCTCACCCCGGATAAACCCTCAACACTCATCACCAAAAACTCCAAACCCTCATTAGTAAAAAAAACTATAAACCCTTATCACCATAAGACACAAAACCCTATTCCCACAAAAAAATTGAAAACCTAAACACCAAAAAAACATAATACCTCATTGCCAAACAACCCAAAACAATAGATAAAAATCCCATATATCTTATAACCAAAAAAAATCCATAGTCCATCCACAAAAACCATACATACTCTCTACAAAGAATCCCTAAACCGACATCCCTAAAACCAGATATCATTATCCCTAAAAATCCAAAAACATCATCCCAAAGAAACGCTTATCCTGTATCTCTAAATAATCATAAACCATCCTGAAAAATTCCCTAATACCTCATATATAAAAAACCTTATAAAGCCGTAGTCGGAAACCATTATACCATCATCCCCCAACACCCTTATATACTTATCCCAAAGAAATCCCAATCCATTTTCACCAAAAAACCCAAAAACACCGCATGAACTAACACTAAACAATCAACACTACATAACAATTAAACCTAATCCCCCACATACCAAAAATATCATAAAAAATAATCCCTATAAAACCACAAACCTTTTCACCCAAATACACTACACCCATATCTCTAAAAAACAATGATCCCCTAATAATAAAATACCCTAAAACCTAATCCCAAAAGACCCTGAAACCCTTATCCCATAAAAATCATAACTCTTCATCCCTAGAATACAATAAAACCTCCACCAAAAACCAAAATCTCATATCCCTAGAGTTCCCTAAACCATCATCACCCAATTAATTGAATGTCGTTCTAAAAAATTCAAAAAACCAGATCACAAAAGAAAACGAAACCCCCAACCCCAAAACTTAATATACCCATTTCCCTAAATCTACTAAAAACAAAATCCCCATAAATTCACAAAATTGGAGCCTAAAAAAACCAATATCGTTTTCCCCAAAATAACCTAAACCAGAAGTCCCAAAAAACTGTAACCCTTATCCCATACTACCCTAGACCTAGGACCCATAAAACCCAAAATCTATAGAAAATAACACAACATTCATATATAAAAATACCCAAAACATCATCCCAAAAAATGATTCCATATCCCCAAAATAACCCATAAATAATAAGACACAAAAATCCCAAAACCCACGACACTAAAATAACCCAAACACAAAACCCTGAAAACCCATGTGTCGTAAGCTTCAGAAATTCATGAAGGCATAGCACCAATAATATCAAAATCCTCAACCATGAAAATCCCATAAACCTCATCCCCAAAAATTCTCAATCTCATATCCATACAATCCCCTAAACCCTCATATCCCAATTATTCCAAACCGTCATCCCCAAAAAACCACAAATTCTATACCCTTGGAAGCCAAGACTCCTAATCCCTAGAAGACACCAAACTCTATCCATTAGAAAAACAAAAACCCACATCCTCGAAAAACCTCAACCCTAAACCCTAGAAAACAAAAAAACCATATACCTAGAAAACAGGAAAAACACTGCTCTAGAAAACCAAAAACCCTCAGCCTCCGAAAACCCTAATTATCAAAACCCGCAAAACAATACAAATTTTGCACGAAAACCCTGATCCCTCTACCCATATCACTTTGAAAACTTATCACTATAAATCCATAAATCTGAGTCAACACAAAAAAATTAACCATTAGCCATAATAAACCGTATAACCTCACCCAAAAAAACCCTACAACCCATCCCTTGAAATCCTAAATAGCCTTCTAATGAAAACCTAAAACAGTATTCCATTGAAATCCAAAAACTCTCAAATATAAAAAAATCCATGATTCATAAGTCATAGAAAACTCTAAAACATCATAATCTGAAAACACTAATCATCAACACCACAATAATATAAACCCCCTTCCATAGGAATATCTAAAACCTCATCCGAAGAAAATTGTTTAAACCTCAATACTAGAGGTCTATAAACCTCATTTTGGAGAAAACACTAAACATCGTCCTTAGAAAACCCTAAACCCCCAGTCCGAGATAACCCTAAAACCACATCCCGTAGTACCCTAAAAAAAGGCCAAGAAAACCTATACCCTCATCCCTGGAAAACATGACAATTACCCATAGGGAACTATATAAACTAATCCCTAGAAAAACAGAATGTCGTAGCCCCAAAAAACATAAACTCTATCCCTAGAAAACCATAAATCTTTATCAAAGAAAACCTATATCCTCATCCTTAGAAACAACTAATCCCACATCCCCCTTAAAATATAAACTCTCACCCTTGAAAACTCTTAACCCACATCCCCATAAAACCTTTAACACATACCTCATGAATAACATAAATTGTTATCCATAGAAAAAATTAAACCCTAATAAAAAGAATCACTAAACCTGAGACTATAAGAAACATTCAACCATTATCCCTAGAAAATACTAGAACATGTTCCTTATAAAATAGATAAACCATGATCACTAATCCCACATCAACAAAAAACCTTATACCCAATGTCCAAAAATACATTTATTACTCATCCCCCCAAAAAACCATAAACAAACGACCCAAAAAAACCCTAACCCTAAACGCCCAATAACCCAAACCCTTACCCCTAAAAGGGTTATACCCTCTTCCACAATAATACCAACAACAAAAACCCCATGAATTCCTAAACCCGAAGCCCAAGAAAACAATAAATACACACCTCCAAAAACCTAAACCCTAATCCTAAAAAACCATAAACACTCATCCCTAAAATACTTATTTCCTCAGGCACAAATAACCCTAAACTCATAGTAAACAAACAAAAAAACGTTATTACTAAAATATTCTTAACAAAACCACCAAGAAGTCGAAGAACCTCGTGTCCAGAAAACAATTTGACCGTCATCCCAAAAAAAACCTAAATCACAAGCTGGAAAACCCTCAAAAGTGTTATCCCTATGAAACCATAAACCCTCATACCCAAAAAACACTAAACTCTATTATCCATACAACCCTAAATACCTATACCCAAAAAACTAGAAACCCTTAGCCCAAAAAATCCTTTATCCATTATTACCAAAAATCACCACAAACCCTTATCCCTAATAAACCATAATCCTTCAAGCCAAAACCCTCATCCCGGAAATCCCTTAAAACTCTACCCCCCATTATCTCAAACCCTTAGACCCATAAAACACATAACACTCAAAAATATTTAGACCATATGCACTCAAAATCTAAAATACTCCTACCATAAAAAAGTAAACCCTCGTTCCCCAAAAAAACTAATCTATAATACAAAAAAACCATTATCCTTAATCCATAAATACCCAAAATCATCAAATCAAAATTACCATAAACCCTCAGAACCAAAATATCTCAAACACTCATCCTTAAAGAACCGTAAACCCTCAATTCCAAAATAATAATAAACCCTAAACCCCAAAAAAGTAAACCCTCTACCCCAAAACACCATTAACCATAAGCCTAAAAATACATAAATACACAGCCCAAAAAACACTATCCACAAATCCCTACAAAATACTAATCCATAATTCACAAAAAATATTATTACTACATCCCCAAAAACTCTAATTTTTTATTAAAAACAACTAAACACTCACCCCCAAAAAACCGAAAAACTCATACAAAATTACTATATACCCTCGGTCAAAAAAAACATAAAATATCTTCCTTATATAAACCAAAACCCACCTCTCCAAAATCCCTGAAACCCAAATCCACAAAACCCTAAAACCTCGGTGCCAAAAAAATTAATCACTCAGTGAAAAAACACATAAACCATTGAACCTCAATCCCCTAAGTCACCAACCTAAAAAATGATTTACCGTCATACCAAAATCACCATAAACCCTCATCCCAAAAAAAAGAGAATCATCCAAAAAAAACATTCAAAGAAAATACTAAATTCTCATCAACACAAAATCTATACTATTAGAAAAAAATATACATAAACCCTCATCAACAAAAATAAAATAAAATAAAATCTAAAAATAAACCTCAATCTTTTTCTCCAAAAAACAATAAATCCCCATCCCCATGAAACCCTGAACTGAGATCCTAAAAGACCTTCTTTCCAAATTCCATAAATCATCATGCATATAATTTATTAAATCCTCATACCAAAAGAACACCTAAAAATAGAACCACATAAAACCCTAAACACATACTGTAAAAAAATCTAAGCCCCTTCCCCAAAAAATCATATTTCCTCCACTCTAGAAAAACATTAACCTTCTTCCCCATAAAACCAAAAACCTCTATCCTGAGAAAAAAATATTACATCACCCAAGAAACTCCTAAATTCTCATTCCCAAAAAATAGTGAACCCTCAACCACAAAAAACCATAAACCATATTCCTCATACAACTATAAAAAGTTTACCCAAACAGACAAGAAATCATACGCTCTAATATTCCATAATCCTTGAATCCCTAGAAGAACTGAAACCATCAACACCAAAATACCCTAATCACTTAGCCTAAGGAAATCCCTCAACCCACAACCCCAGAATAACCTAACCTCCTAGACGCAAAAAACCCTAATCCCTCATTCATAGAAATCCCTAAATCCACATAGCCTTGAATCCAGAATCTCTATGCCCTTAAAAACTGTAAATCCATATCCATTGAAATACCTAAACCCTTTTCCCCAAAGAACCCTAAACCCTCATCCATAGAAAAAAATAAACTGTAATTCCCCAAAAACCAAAAAATCTAATCCCCATAACACCCTAATCCCCCGAACCTAGAAGACATTAAACATTTAATCCTAAAAAACTATGAAACCAAATCCACAAAAATCAAAAAACCACATAAAAAAACACAACCCACATATATATAAAAAACCAGAACTGTCATCCCCAAATATATCTAAACTCATAGAACCTGAAAATTTGAAACCACATCCCTGAAAAACCCTAAACCCGTGGACCATTCAACCATATTCCATTAGTACTAAAAAATCATAAACCCTTAGTCCCATAAATCCCTAAAATTTAATCCTAAGAGTGCAGTAAACCCTATACCCCATAATAACCTATAATCCCATCCCCAGAAGATTGTATCTCCTTATCCCTTCGAATCCATAATACATCAAACATATAAAATCCTCATCCAAATACCCTATGAAACCGAAAATCCAACCCCATAGAAAAAACAAAAACCTCATCCATATAAAACCCATATCAATTATCCCAACTAACTAGAATCTCATATAATTAGAAAAACCAAAATAGTATGACCCAAAAACCCAAAACCCCAAACCCCAATTAAACCACAAAACCTCATCCTCATTAAACCCTAAACACTCATCCATATAAAAAAATAAACGACCATATCCTATAAAATTAATCCCTTAGACCAAAAAAACTATGCGTCATCCCCAGAAAAAAAAAACCAATTCCCTCATTACTATAAAAACAAAAAACTTCATCCCCAAAAAAATAAAACCCCATCCCCATAAAGCCATAACACCTTAGCCCTAGAAATCACTAAGCCCTTAGGTCAATAGAAACCTAATAACTCAGGTACAAAATCCATAAACCATTTTCCCTAGAAAACCCTTAACCTTAGTCCGATGAAAACAGAAAATACCCATCCCCATTAAACCCTTATCCCTAAACCCCTGAAAATAATAAACCCTAGTCCCTTGAAAACCCAAAACTCTCAACCATAGAAAACCCAAAAAACATGTATACCAAGAAAATTCTAACCCCATTCAAAATAATACAATTAACACAAATACCTAAAAATACCTAAAACCTTAGTAAATGAAAATCTTTCACCCTAAGCCATATAAAACAAGAAACCCTCAACCATTGAGAGCACTAAACTATCATCACTATAAAAAAAAGAAACTGTATTTTACAGTAAATGAAAAACCCTCATCCCCATAAAATATTGAACCCAAATCACAAAAATAATAAATCTTGACACCCTGAAAATTGTATAACCTAATGTCTAGAATACTATAATCTATGAGCCTCTGAAAACAATAATCTCTCAAGACCAAAAAAACCATAAAGTCTCATCCCTATAAGTCCCTAATCCCTATATCCTTAAAAAACCCTGAGACATAGAAAAGCACTTATCCTTTTCCCATGAAATCCCAAACTCACTATCCCTAAAAAATACCCAAAGCATTTTCCCTAGAATACCACAAATCCTTAGTTCCTAAAAAAACCTAAACCCTCTCCCAAAAAAAACCCATTACCCACCACCCCAGTAAAATATATACCATCATACAAATAAAATAATATACCGTACGGCCTAGAAAATCATAAAATAATACCATATAAATTAAAAATAGTTAGTCAATAAAAACAAAAACCATCATCCCATAAAAACCAAAAACACTATTTCCCAGAAAACACTAATTAGAAATTCCCAAAAATACCCTAAAACCTCTCAATATGAAAACCCTAAATCCACATCCCTAGAAAATAGGAAAATTTTATCTCTTGAAAACCCAGAACACTCATTTCTATAGTACACTAAACACTCATCCCATAAAAAACACTAAAATATAAGCAATAAAATTCCATAAACACCTAACCCAAAGAAACCATAATCCCTAAAATCATGAAAACCCAAATCCCTAATCCCATGTAAATTGCAATTATTGGAACTAGAAAACACTAAACCCTCATTTTTAGAAAATATTTAATCATCATACCTAGATAAACCTAATCCTATTGACCCAAGAAAAAACTAAACCCTTGTCCGTATAATTCCCTAAACCCTCATTATTAGAAAACAATAAACCCCATGACTAGAAAATCATAAAGTCTCATAATAAGAAAACCATAAACACTCATCCAAAAAAACCCTCACAAAAATAATAATCTAAACCCTTAGCCAAAATTTCAAAGAAAAATTTCCATAAAAATCATGAATCCGTTAGTAATAAGAAATCAAAATCCTTTAGTCCCAAAAAATTATAAACTATGAGCCCCAAAATATCCTCAGCCATAATACCCAAATAACCGTAAACCCTGAGCCCCAAAAACCTTAACCTTAAACCCATAATAAACCAAAATACTCATCACCAAAAATCATAAAACCTCATACCAAATAATCATAAAAACTCCAAAAAAATTATGAATTCTAATCCCCATGAAACCCTAAACCCACAGCAAAAAAACCTAAAACCTAACATCCAAAAAACATAGAAACCTATGTAACAAAATATCCTAAACCCTTATCACAAAAAAAATCTAAAACCCATATCCTAAAAAAAACAAAATATATTAGTCCTAGAAAATGATAATCCCTAAACACCATATTATCCTAATCCCAAATCTCCAAAAAACTATAAAAATTTATCCAGTAAAAAACATAACCATCATCCAAATAAAACCCAAACAGCAGAGATCTAGATTAACAGAAACCATCATCCCCCCAAAATCACTAAAACACCAAACCCACAAGATAATTAACAATATTAACCAAACAAAACATAAAACCTAAGCATGAGACAACACTAATCCATAACATATATAAGTAATTAAACTCTTAGTCATAGAAAACTTGATATCCTCAATAGAATTAAAACATAATCCATTATCCCTAAAAATACCCTAACCCCTCATCAAACAATAAAATTATAATACATGACCTAGAGATGAGGGTTGGGGTATATTTAGGGGTTTTTTGGATAATCTTATAGGGTTTTTGGGATGAGGATTAAGGTTTTTTTATGGGGTTGAGGTTATTTTTTATGACTCATTAGTTTTTATTAGAAATGTGGCTTGAGGATTCATTGTGGGAGGGGGTTGAGAGGTTTCTTTGGTTTACAATTTAAAATTTTTTAGTGGATGAGGGGTAAATGTTTTTTTGGTGTTTGGATGAGGTATTTTTGGTAATCATGTTTGAGGATTAATTTGGAAATTGGTTATATGGTTTATTAGTTGTGTTTTGGAGGGTTTTGAGGTCTATATGATATGGGTTTTTAGGAAGGATGGTTGATTTTTTTTCTATTTGAGTGTTCATGGCCTATTTGGACTGAGGGGTAATGGTTTTTTTTGAGATGATGTGTTAGGGTTCTTGCGGTTCGAGATTGTAGTTTTTGGGGGTTATTTATTAAGTGTTATTTTGGGATGACGGTTGTGTTTTTTTGGGGATGTGGGTGGAGGGTTCTTTATAGATGAGGTTTAATTGATTTTTGGGGACAAGGGTTATGGTATTTTTGGGTGGAGGGATTATTTTATTTTTTTGGTTGAGGGTTGAGTTTTTTATTTGGGATGAGGTTTTAGAGTTGTTTGGGACATAGTGGTGAAGGATTTTTGATTTTGACGGATATGGTTTTTATGCATTTGTGAGCTTATTATTTTTTTGTCGAGTATTGATGGATGTTTGGGGATTATGGTTTAGGGATTTTGAGGATAAGGGTTTATATTTTTTTGGGTTTATAATTTATGGTGTTTTTGGATGAGTGTTTATGTTTTTTAGGGATGCCATTTTTGGGTTTTTGGGGAAGTGTGGTTTAGTTTGTTTCAGAATGAAGGATTTTGAGTTTTTATGTTTTTAATGATTACTGTTTTTTGGGGATTAGTGTTTAGTGTTTTCTAGAGTTGAGGATATTGTTTTTTTATTTATTATTTAGTGTTTATTGGGACTAAAGTGTTAGTTTTTTTGAGGATTTATGTATTTTGGGGGCTAAATGGTTTTTTATTTTTGGTAGGAGGGTGTACGGTTCCATGGGAATGAGGGTTTAGGGGATTTTGGGGATGAATATATAGTATATTTTTAGGGATAGGAGTGGAGGATATTTTTTTATGTGGGTGTATAATATTTTCATGTATGGGGGTTGAGTGTGTATAGGGTGGGGTATGAGGATTTTGGGGAAATGTTTTTTTAGTTTTTTAGTGATAATGGTTTAGGATTTTTGGGATTTAGAGTATAGGTTTTATTGGTGTGGAGGTATCATTATTTTTTTGGGATGAGGATTGAGGGTTTTGGGAAATGAGGGATGCAGGTCTTTTGGTTATGAGGGATTAGGTTTTTGGGGTGACGAGGTTATAGGGGTTTGGGGGAATGTTGTTTATGGTTTTTTATATGGTTTGAGATTTTTTTATGGACAATTATTTTGGGTTTTCATGGGAGTATGGTTGAGTGTTTTTTGGGCACCGGGTGGAGGGGTTTTTTGCAGGTAAGGGTTTACGGTTTTTTGTTGCTATGGGTTGGTGGTTCTTAGGTGGTGAGGTTTTAGGGTTTTTCAAGAAGATTTTCAGTGATTGGGGTGGGTGGGATAATCTTTATTGTTGCAATGGGTTTAGGATCCTTTGAGGCTAATGGTTTAGTGTTTTTTTATGGGGGTATATGTTTTTGTGGTTTAGGGTGTTAGTGTTTATAAGGTTGAGGGTTGTTATTTTTTTGAGGTTGATAGTCTAGAAATTGTTTTCCAATTGATTAGGGTTTTTTGGTGTTGAGGGTTTAGTGTTTTCGAGTTCGACGGTTTTTTATTATTTAGGATTGTGGGTTTTTGTGTTTTTACTAGGGGTTGATTGATTTTTGGGGCTGGGAGTTGAGGGTTCATGGTTTTTTGGGCTGAGCGTTTAGATTTATTTGGGGGAGGGATTAATGTTTTTTGGGTATTAGTTATTAGGGAATTTTAAAGATTATGGTTTATGGTTGTTTGGAGATAATGGTTTTGAGATTATTTATGTCATAGTTATTTTGGGGTAAGGGACTAGGATTTTGGGGGAATTTGGATTTTGGGTATTTCGGGGTGAGGGTATACAGTGTTTTACGAATGATGGTTTACTGTTTTTTGGTGGTAAGGGTTGTTGGTTTTTTGGGGGTGAGTTTTTATATGTTTTTGTAGTTAAAGGTGTAAATTTATTTCGGATAAGTTATGAGGGTATTTTTATAATGAAGGATTAGGTTTTTTTGTGATGTGGGTTATCAGTTATTTTTTATAGGAGTATAGTGTTTTTGGGGATTTAGGTTTTTGGGTATTATGGGGATAAGGGTTTTGGTAGTATTTCGGTTGAGAGATTTTTGTTTTGTTTTTTGGGGCTACAGATTGAAATTATTTGTGGATGAGGTTTTGGGTATATTGGGGATGAGGGTTGATGTTGTTTTGGCACCGAGGGTTGATGTTTTATTAGGGGATACTTGTTAAGGGGTTTTTTGTGTCTCGTGGTTTATGTTTTTTGGGGAACTCAGGGTTTAGGGTACTTATGCTGATTTTTGAGGGTTTCTTGGTTCTGCATGCTGATGGATTTTTTGGGATGAGGATTCAAGGTATTTTGGGTATTATTTTTGAGTCATTTCTATTGATTAGGGTTAATTGTTTTTTTCGGGAAGAGAGATGTGTTTTTTTATATATTAGCATTTTCTGTTTTGGGTATAATGGTTTTCAATTTTCTGGGAATGAGGTTTGATGGCTATTTTGGTTTTGATGGTTTAGGGTTTTTTGGGATTAGGGATTTTTATATTTAGGATATTCGATATAGTGTTTTTTGGGATGTGTGTTGAGGGTTTTATTGGATGTGATTTTAATGCATTTGTGTTTTAGGATTTATGGATTTTTGGGCTTATGGGTTATAGTATTTTGGGTTGAGGGTATAGGGTATTTTGTGACTGTGGGGTGAGGGATTTATGGGGATAAGGTTTTCCGGTATTTTGTGTTGAGTGATGAGTGTAATTTTTGGGGATAAGGGATTAGAGTTTTTTTGGATATGAGGGTTTATGGTTTTCCAGTTCATAGGGTTCAGGTTATTTTGGTTTGTGGGTCTCATGCTTCTTCTGGGCTGAGAGTATATGATTTCTTATGTTATGAGATTGGTATTTCGTGGTTATTCTTATAGAGTTATCATTGGATGAGGGTTTATAGGTTTTGGAGCTGATTTATGAGGGTTCATAGGGCTAAAGTTTCATGGTTTCTCATTGTATGGTTGTTGTTATGTTTTTTTATGGATGGAGTTTATGGATTTTGGGTATAAGGGCTGATGATTTTTTGGGTTTGATATATGATGGTTTTTTTCTAATGGAATTGGTATTTTTGAAATAAGATTTTTTGGTTTGTGAGGGGATGGATGATGAATTAGGTTTTTTTGGGATTGATGTTCTATGTTTCTTTGCGGTATAATTGATTAGGGTTTTGGGGTTTTGGGTTTTGGGGTTTAGGGTTTACGTTTTTTTGAGGTTTTGGGATTTCGGATTTTATTGGTTTCATTGATTATGGTTTTCTGGGGTGATGGTTTATTGTATTTTTATGATTGTTTACATTTTTGGGGTAGAGGGTTATGGTTTTTTGGGCTGATTATTTATGAAATTTGTTATATGGGGTTTATTTATGGTACATTTTAGTTGATGTTATATGGTTATTTTTTAACTATGTGGTTTTTCAGTTTTTGATGGCTAAGGGTTATTTGTATAATGGGGATGAGTTTTTGGGAATTTTTTGATTATAGAGATTAGGATTTTCATAGGTGTATTGTTTTGGGGTTTTTGGGACTAAGGGTTTTGTGTTTTCAGGGATGAAAATATAGTGGGTTGGGCTAAGGGTTTAGTATATTCTGAGGATAGAGGATTAGTGTATTTTGGGAGAGTATTTTATATAGTTTAGGGGATGGGGTTTATGTTTTTTTTTGGATGAGGGTTTAGGTTCATTGATGTTCATTATTTTTGGTTTTTTCAATGCATTGTCTTTTAGGTTATTTGTGGGATGGGGGTTTTGGATATTATTGGGCTGAGTGATTGGGGTATTTTGTGGACGGTAGAATAATTTTTTGGGGGGCCAATTGTATTGTGTATTTTGGGGTTGGGTCTACAATATTTTGGGATGATATTTTAGGTTATATTGGGGATATAGTTTTTTGAAGTTTTCAGTTGATGGATGATGTTTTTTTATGCTTGGGGTATATGGTATTTTGGGGATGAGAGATTATGTTTTTATATAGGGATTTTTGCTGAAATTTTTTTGGGGATAATGGTTGATGGAATTTGGGGATAAGGGATGAGGTTTTTTTGGAGTCATACGGTTCACTGTTTTTTGGGATTAGGTTGTATTGTATTTCGATGATGAGACTAGAATAATTGTTTGGGATAACTATTTAATGTGTTTCAGGGTTGAGCGATGAGTGGTATTTGGGGAAATGTTTTTGTTAGTTTTTAATGCTCATGTATCTATATTTTTGGGGGAATAGGGTTTTTTAGTATTTTAATCCTATGGTATTAGGTTTTTCTATTGCAGAGGGTTTTTTTGTAATGAGGGTTGATACATTTCTGGTAGATTTTTTTGAGTAATTTGGTACTGAGGGTTTATAGATTTATTGGGGATTTTAATTTATGGATTATTGGCCTATGGGTTTGGAGTCATGTGTGGATGTGGGTTGGCTGTTTGAAAGTGTTGATACATTATGTTTTCTAGGTGTTGAAAGATTATTCTTATTTCAATCTAGGTCATTATTCTTTTTTTGGGCTCAGTGATGAGGTTTTTTGGGCTATGAGTTTAGTGTTTTCTGAGAATGAGGGTTTTTTGGTTATTTTTTGATGGGTCTTAATGGTTTTAGGGGGGTGTGGTGATTGTTTATTTTGGACTATTTGTTGATTTTTTTTTTGATAAGGGATTAGGTTTTTATGTGGATGGGGGAAAAAAAATTTAGGGCAGAGGGTTTTTCATTTTTTGTGTATATTTTCCTAGTTTTTTTTATTATGGTTTTAGAATTTTCGTAGATGATGGTTTATGAATTTTCAATGAAAAAAGATTATGTTTTTTGGGGATGAGGTTGTTTCAGTCTGAGAGTTCTCAGTTTTTTTAGAATTATGTTTAACATTTTTTTTGGAGATGATTGTTTTCTGTCTTATGATATGAGGGTTTAGGATTCATGGGGCTATGTGTGTATGGTTATTTGATTCTTATGGTTTATTTTATTGTCTATATCAGGGTTTATGGTTTTTTGGGATAAGGGTTTTGTTATTTTTGGGGAAAATGATTTATAGTTATTTTTGTTATGGGGGTGTAGAGTTTTTTCAGTATGTGTGTTATGTTTTTGGGGATATAAGATTTTGAGTTTTTTGTGGAGGTGGATTTTTGGTTTTTTTCAAGATAAGGGTTTTCATTATTTTGGGCACTTGGTATTTGATTTTATTGTGCTCACAGTTTAGTGTTTTTTGTGGTTGGGGGTATATGATTATTTTATGTGTTGGGTTTTTGGTTCATAGGTTTTATGGGTTTATGGATTTATTGGGTTTAGGTTTTTGGGTTTTTAGGGATGGAGGTTTAGGGTTTATTGGTTTAAAGGGATTGGTGTTTTTATTGGATTATGGTTTTTTGGTTTCATGGATGAGGTTTTAGGGTTTTTTTGGGGAAATTGGTTTTGGGTTATAGTTATGAGGTTTTTTGGGTTTGGGGGTTTAGGTTCTAGGGTTATTTATATTCTACGACTATACTTTTTTAGGATGAGGGTATTTATTTTTCTTAGATGATGGTTTACTATTATTTATTGATGAGGCTTTATATTTTTTTCTTATAAGGGATTAGTGTTTTTCCCCAGAGGTTTTATGGTTTTGTTAAGATGAGGGTTTATTATTTTTTTGGAATGAGGTATTATTTGTTTTTGTTTTTGTGTTTTATGGGTTTTTAAGGATGAGGGTTATTGTTTTTGGGGGCTAAGGTAGAAGGTTTTTTTAAAAAATATTTTAGTTTGTATTTGAGATAAGTGTAAGGGGTTCTTTTTGTTTGAGGGTTTACAGTTGTTTGGGGAAAACGATTTTGGGTTTTTTTGGGCTTGGTGTTTATGTTTTTTTATGATGGTGGGTTTATGGTTTTTTGGATCAAGGGTATATTATTTTTGGGGATGCTGAATTAGGGTTTTGGGGATATTAGTTTATGGGATTTTGGGGTTGAGGGTTTAGTATTTTTTGCGGGCTAAATGTTTAGGGTTTCTTGGGGATAATGGATTAGGATATTTTGGAGATGATGGTATGGTATTTTTTGTGAATGCGGGTTTACAATTTTTTGTGGCTAGGTGTTTAGGTTTTTAATCTAATAGAATTTAGTTTTTTATGAGATTTTACGTTGTTTTGGGTGATGTGTTAAATAAAATTTATTTGATAATGGTTTATAGGATTCTTATGTCGAAATGTTTATTGATTTTTGGTGATGAAGATGTATTCTTTTTTGGCCTAATGGATTTTGGTTTTTAGATGATGATGTTTTAGTGCTTTGTGGATATGGATTTAGTGTTTTATAGTGCTGATGGTTTAATGATATCCAGGGTCGATTGTACATTTTATTTTTTTGGTTTAGGGTTTAGGATTTTGTGGGGATGAGGTTTTAGGATATTTTTTTGAATGAGGGATTAGGGTATTCAAGAGCTGTAGGTTTTGCTTTTTTGGGATGAACGTTTTGGTTTTTTAGGAGGATTTATGGTCATTTAAAGATATAAGAATTTGTTATTTGGGGATTAGGAATTTGAGTTTTTTGGGTATGATGGTTTATGTAATTTTTAGCAAAGGGATTGTGTATTTTTTCCCCTATAGGTTTATGGTTTTTGTAGCTATCGGTTTAGGGTTTCGTGGAAAAGGATTTAGAGTTTTTTATGGATTGTGGATTGTAGTTTCATGGGAATGAGTGTTTATTAATTTATTGGGATAATTGTTTAGGTTCATTTCATGATGAGGGTTAAGGGTTTTTGGGGCTAAGGGTTTGGGGGTTCATTGGAAAATGATGGTTAAGTGGTTTAGGGAGCTGGGTGCTTAGTGTTTTTGGCACTAATGGTATGTTATTTTTTGAAGATGTTGTGTTATTTATTTTTAGGGAAAATGTTTTAGGATTTTTTAGGGTTTATGGATTATGGGTTTTTGGGGACAATGTCTTAGGGTTTTTTGAGGATAAGTGATTTGGTTTTTTTGGTAATTTTATTTAGTAGTTTATTTATTTTTGGGGGTATTTGTGTTGGGAATTTTGGATTTTCTGGGGATTTTGGTTTGTTTTTTTTCTAACATTGTGGGTTATATTTATTATAGGGATGAGGGTTTATTTTTTAATATGGATGTGTGTTTGATGTTTAGGGGGAATATGGTTTAGCTATTTCTTTGACTAAAGGTTTATGGTTTTTTAGAGAACATGATTTTTATTTTATTTGGGCATTGTGTTTGGGGTTTTCTAGATTTGTGATTTTATTATTTAAGGGATATGGTGTAGGTTATTTGGGGATAACATTATTAATTTTTTATTTAATTATTATATATACGTTTTTACTAGGACTAGAGTTTTAGGTTTTACAACGGATGAGGGTTCAGAGGATTCAAGGGATAATGGTTTATTGTTTTTTGGGTAATAATGTTTATGGTTTTCTGGAAGTGACTACAAAGGATTTCATGTTCATGAGGTATTAGGGTCTTCTATGGATGAGTATTTAGGGTCATATATGGATTATGATATATGGTTTTTCTAGGTATGAGGGTTTAGTATTTTCTAGGGACAACCGTTCAAGGTTTTCTAGGGTGGAGGGATAAGGTTTTTCTGTGGAAAATGATTTTTGGTTTGTATTTATTAGTGTTTTGAGATTTATGGGGTGAGGGTTTAAGATGGAATGATGATTAGGGTTTAGGATTTTATATGGCTCGGAGTATAGGTTTTTTTAGTGTTGAGGTATTACTGTTTTCTAGGGATAAGGTTATATTGTTTTCTCTTGAGGATGATTTTTTATTTTATTTCATTGAGGCTTTAGATTTTCAGGGAATAATTATTTTGGGGTCCCTATTGATTATGGATATGGGTATACTAGTGCTAAAGATTTAGTGTCATCGAAGGTGAGTTTTTGGATGTTTTGGGACTAAGAGGATAGGTTTTTCTAGGATTTATGGTAAATGGATTTCTGGGGATGATGGTAAAGTCTTTTTCGGGATTGAGGGATGATGGTCGGAGTGGACACTCAAGAGGGGGGTGAATTGAGTTCCAATTAAAATTTATATTAAAATATTTTCTACTTAAAATACCCAGATTTATAAAATAAGTTAAACTATAGTGAATTTATATAGATTGTAAATGTTCACATAGCTTCTAAAAGATTTATTAGGTCTCAGTTAGTTTAACCACATGATCAAACTAACTTTTGAAACTAATCTACTGATTTACAATATGTGTAAACACTTGCTAATCTAACTATCAATGTAACTTCAAAATTATTTTGTATTTTAAAGTAATAGAAGCGGAATAAATATAATATATGTCATATACATTAATCTTAAATAAAATATGCATAGCAGATATAATAAGCGATTGAGTCTCAGGCCGAGACTTAGTCCTCTCAAATATATATAAGAATTTGATCCACACCTTGGATCAGGGTTAACAACAGTTTTACAAAAACTGTCTAGGTCCATGACCTCTACCACTATTATTCGTGGGAAAAAAACAATATCAAACAAGATGTTTAGGTCACACACGACCTCTACCACTATCCCAGTGGGAAATAAAAGATGTAAGAGTTTGAGTGAGGATTTATAGATCCTCCAGTTAAAGTTCCGGAGACAGTGTGTGTGTAAAAATACAGAAGATGACACAAACTGCTCGAAAAGTAAATAATAAATCACAGAGCAGAGATATAGAGTTTATAAATGGCTCTAGTGATTTACAATGTAGCTCTGGACTCGTTGGATTGAGCAGGAATGCTTCAGAGTCCTTCTCTGGTTTTTCTATTAAAAAACAGAGTGTCTTAGTTCAGCTTTTGTTCTAAAGTACGTTGATTCGTCGTGTGTTCTTCAGAAATGTAGTATTGCTTGTATGGAAATTATTTGAGGATCGTGCAATGTGTTCTTCATATTTGTGCACCATATTGTTCTTCGGTTTATTACAGAGCTCACATGTATTGTAGTATATGTATCGAGACGTGCCAAGGGCGCGTGTTTTCTCTAATGCAGCTCAATCTTCTTTATATTCCATTAGATCTGGTAGTAGGAATGATTCTCTGTTTATAGGTACGAGATACGGTTTCCTGTCAAGACAAAAACTAACATTAAATAACATTAATTTCATAAAAAACAACAAATATGGCCATTAGCATCATTTAAAATAATATTGACAAAATCTTAAGAAACGGTGTCCCAGTGATCATGGAAACAATGTCTTCTTCAAGGTGTCTGATCACGGTGTCTGGTCATGGTGAGTCCTTCACGGTGTCTGGGTTACGGTGAGTGGTCACGATGTCTGGTCACGGTGTCTGGTAACGGTGTCTGGTCATGGTATCTGGTCACGGTGTCTGGTCACGTTGTCAGGTCACAGTGAGTCCTTCACGGTGTCTCCATACTTAGACAAAAAAATATGTATTTGGACTAAGATAGTGATATGCAGAATATGGGTAAAGGTTAATCAATATAGATAATATATGAGAGAATTGTGATTATGCATTAAAATTGTAAAGAGTAATAAACATCCAAAAGATTTGTTATTATAAAAACATGATATGCACCTATTGTTGAGTTTGAAGAGCATTATCAAGATGTTCACCGAAGATCAAGATTAATTAACAGTAATGATATTTGTGAATATTAAAACATGATTAACACATGAGGAGTCCAACAATATCCCCCTTTTTATGATGACAAATCATATATAGGCAGAATATAAAAGACATGTTATATTAATGATATTAGCATAGGAAAAACATTATAGAACAAATACTTGCAGTTTTTCACCCCCATTTATACTATTATAGAACTGATACCTGTAGGTTTTTCTCCCCTTTTTGGGATTATCAAAAAGTAGAGAAAATGAAATGAAACTCGGCATTTTTCATTAAACAAAGGATTCATAATACAAAGTACAAGAGAAGTAAAAACTGTAAACAAGAAATGACATCCCATAAAAAAGAAAAAACAGTCGGTAAAATCTTTAGGGATCCATTTTTATCTTTCCTTTATCATCTGCAGGAGATAGCGCTGAAGTAGAAGAAGGCATAGAAGTTGTAGACAACGAGGGTAAGGGTATACCTTCGAAAATAGATGGATCCAAAGTAGGAGGAGTAGAAGATCTAGGCATAGGTTTGTCAAGAATGATTGGACGGATCTGAGAAAGGGTGTGGCTAACTGTCATGGTGGTTGATGCTAAGGCAGGTAGTCCGGGTCTAAGGGGTTCAGCAGCTGGATAAACTATAGCAATACTCTGCACATGAAGATATGTCTTCAAAAATTGATGAAATCAGTAATGATTTCACCACCATACTGCATAGCCTTCTCAAAATCATCCTTATTCTCTAGAAATCTGTCCAACAATCTGGTGAACTCTGAAAGTATTTGAACTTGAGCTTTAAAATCTTGATTCATCGGAGGTATTATCAGATTTTCCACTTGATATCTAAAGTGATCTGTCATGTCACTTTTAGAGAAAATCCGGAAAAGATACAGATCTATTTTCTTGGAGATCTCTTGTTGAGCATCATTGGCTATATTTGAATGAATCCTAACCAAGTCCAATGCTCTGTCACTCTTCTTAATCACTTCTGAAAAAGAAGATAGATCCAATCCAGTGAAGGAATTTTGTAATTCTTCCGTAATTATGGATCTCAGCAGAGAATCATCCAAAGAAGGTGTGGAGGTCTGACAAGAAGCAGGTGAAGACTTGACAACTTCGGTTAGAACTTTGAATGTTTCAGAACATGTTGCAGACATCCAGTGTATTCATCTGTAATATTATTCAGAGTTTCCACAAGCTCTCTCATGCATTCTAGAATCATTGTGTTCCTTTTCCAATATTTTCATCAAAATATAGTAGGTAAGGTGGAACTTGAGACACAATATCTCTATCAAAGAGGGAATCAGAAGACTCAGGAGAAACAACAGCAGGTGTAGGGGAAGAAACAGGAGTAGGCTCTGATCTCATAGATAGCTCATTCTGCAGACTTGCTACCATACTTTTCAGATTTGCAACATCAGCACTCAGCAACATATTCTCTACTCGTACTTCTTTAATTTCTCGAATCGTCCATGTTTGAATATGCAAGATAATATATTCCAAGAGAATTGATGCATATTCTTGACTTAATTGAGTCAGTGGGCGAGGTTGAGTGGAGACAATTTTCTCAAAACCATCTAAAAAAGTATTGCAAAAAACATTCATATCATCTTCCGTTACAAATGAGTGAAGCTCAGGTAAGGATAAAAGTAAAGGTAGAGGTTCGGATTTTGTTTGAGCGTCAGAGTCATATTCAGACTCAGAGTCTGATCCTGATTGAGCTTGGGGAACTAGTTCTGGTTCTGAATGATCTAAGGACATTAGGTGAAACAGAGAAGAAAGAACCATTCCAGTTTCAGTCACTTGTTGTGACTCATTCACATCATAAAAGCTTGGGAACTCATGATGAGAGTGTGAAGAGAAAGTGACAGAAGTTTGAGAAGCTTCACCAGATCCAGCTTCCACAATATCAAGATTTCGAGTTTCCTCATCCTCAACTTTTGATTCCCTTTCAGATTCTTGAGGTGTAGGAACATGGACAAAATCCATAGGATCATCCCTAATCTATTCAGCGAACTCTTTCCTTGCCAGCTGAAAGGAAATTTCCATTCTTTCTTCAGTAGATGGAATAATCTCAAGAATGGATTGTTACACTGGATAAGCTTCCATACTTTCTTCGTTTTCAATAGAAAGAGTCTCTTCAACAAAAACTTCCTCAAAGGTTTCTTACTATTCTGAACCAAGAAAAACTAATTTCCTTGCAGCATTGGGATGAGCTTCTTCCTCATGAAGATAAACTGAAGGATTCTCTGTCCTTTCCTTTTCAACAACAACATCCTCTCCTTGTGGTATTTCAGTAGGGATAACAGCAGGGATAACACCCCTTTCCTCTTCAATAGGAACTGTTTCCATTGGAGGTATTACAGATTCTTCTCTAGGTGGAAATTTAGCTATTAATTATTTTTGTTCTTCTTCTTCTGAGTACTCAGCCACTTCATCTGGTTCCAAACCAGGATCAGTTAGGTTCCTAGGCCTTCATGGATAGTCAACAGGATTAAACCTTTTATACAGTTGATCACTATCCTAAACCCATTGCTTTTTCCAGGGATTCTAGCTAATCTTCATCCTTCCGATGATAGGCATGGATAGGTAGAAATCAAAGTCCTATAATTTTTATTCATTTGGTACAACCATTCCTTTTGAGACTCACATGGCTGAAATCATCCTTGAATAAAACAGGGAGGTGGATTTGAAAGTTTCATTGATCATTTCAAAAATATAGTTGATAACATACTTACACAGATTGATCTTTTGGCCATTCTTCAACAGGTGAATCAGGAACACATCCTGATACTTCATCACAAAAAAATCTCCATTTCTTGGACTAACAAAATTCTGAACAAACTTGAACATAATTCTTGTCTCCCCATCCAGTTCAACAGCTATGGACCTTCGTTTGGTTCCATTTCCAATTAGATTTTCCAAAGTGGATTCTAGGTCAAAGATGTCAGTTGTTGGAGGAGGGTCTTTTTGGTAATCATCACACACTCCTTCATGTGAAATTATTAGGCACGATGCCCACAAAATTGAATAGATAGAGCACTTCTGACCATCGATCCAGCTGGTAAACAAGAAGCTTTCTCCAAACTCAGAAGAGAACATCACATACTGATATAATTGAGATACAAGCATCGGGTAAATCGGTCTATTCTGTCCAGTGAACCATTCAATCTATCCTTGTTCTTTTAAAACTTTCAAAACTAACGATCTGCTAGACAACAACCATTCAGGGAAAACCACTTTTTCAGGTACAACGGGACGGATTAACAGGTTTGTGTTTAGAAGTACGTCATGAGATATCCTCGATATCCTCATTTGTTTCTTAGAGAGGCGCTTCTCAGACGAGGGTGAAGATGGACACTTCATACTTGGCTTTCACTAAAGGTTAGGGCAAGAGGGAAGAGAAGGTTCAGGAGAGAATTCGGGTAACGAGTCGAATGAAACCCCTAAGTTTTATCATTTGGGAATGTCAAACGTCATAAAAACACAAACATGAGAAATAAAATAGCGGTGAAAAAAAAATTATCGCGATACGGGTAAAAATAAAATAAAAATTATCATTCATCTCACGGTGAGACAGAAAACTAGACATCACGGTGAGACAGTTTATAGTCATCAATGTGAAATAGTGAGCAGTTTATATAGTCACGGTGAGACAGTGAGCTATCAGACCGTGAGCATAAAACAAGAACTAAGAAACAGTAAGTATGAAATCGTAAAGTAATGTACAGTAAAGTATTAAACATTAAGAACAGCAAGATATTAATTTATGATTAATCATACCAATATCATGTATGATTTAGTCTAATCTTTCAGAATATAATGGTTTAGTGAATATATCAGAAATTTGATATTCAGTATCAATGAATTCCATAGTGATATCACCTTTTTGATAATGATCCCTCGAAATGTGATGTCTTACATCAATATGTTTTGTCCTATAATGAGAAACAGGATTCATAGAAATATTTATAGCACTTGTGATGTCACAATTTATTGAGACTTGTCTGAATTGATATCCATAGTCTATTAATGTGTGTTTCATCCAAAAAATTTGTGCACCAAAACTTCCTGCAACTATATATTCAGCTTCGGCAGTTGACAATGAAACAGAATTTTGTTACATAATACACCATGATACTAGTGATATGCCTAAAAGATGAAATGTTCCAGAGGTGGTTTTTCTATCTAGCTTACATCCAGCAAAGTCAGCATCAGAATAACTAACTAGTTCAAATGATTGTCCTTTTGGATAGAAGAATCCTAAATTGGGAGTATGCTTGAGGTATTTGAAAATTCTTTTTACAGTATTTAAAGGTGACTCTTTAGGGTTTTCTTGAAAATGAGCACACATACACTCACTAAACATAATATCAGGATGACTAGCAGTCAGGTAGAGTAGACTTCCAATCATTCCTCTATATGTGGTTTGATCAACAGATTTACCATTTTCATCACGATCCATCTTACAGGTGGTACTCATGGGAGTGTCACTATTTTTTGTGCTATCCAATTAAAAAGGTTTTAAAATATCTCTAGTATATTTACTTTGAGTTAAAATAATTCCATCATCATTTTGAATAATTTGAAAACCATGAAAGAATTTAATTTCCCACATTAAACTCATTTCAAATTCATTTTGCATCATTTTTGTTAAATCAGTACATAAATAATTTTTAGAAGATCCAATGATAATATCATCAACATAAATTTGTACTACTAAAACATCATTATAAATTTGTTTTATAAAAAGAGTAGGATCAAATATTCCTTTTGTAAAACCTTTAGAAATTATAAAAGTACTTAATCCATCATACCATGCCCTTGGAGCTTGCTTCAAAGCATATAATGCTTTTTATAGTTTGAAAATATGATTTGGAAAATGAGGGTTTTAAAAACCAGGTGGTTGTTCAACAAAAACATCCTCAGAAATATATCCATTTAAAAATGCACTCTTGATATCATTTTGATATAGTTTGAAATTTAGATGTGCAGCATAAGCAAGTAAAATCCTAATAGCTTCTAATCTGGCTACTGGAGCAAAAGTCTCCTCATAGTCAATACCTTCTTCTTGACTACAACCTTGTGAAACTATTCTATCTTTATTTCTAACTATGTTTCCGGATTAATCTACTTTATTTTAAAATACCCATTTTGTGACTACTCTGAAAGTGTCCTTAGGAGTTTCAACAAGATTCCAAACATTATTTCTTTCAAACTGATTGAGTTCTTCTTGCATAGAAATTACCCAAAATTCATCATTAATAGCATCATCAATGTTTCTAGGTTCAAGTTGTGACTAGAAGGCATGATGTTCAACCTGATTTCTATGAGAAGCTCTAGTCTTTGTCCCTCTATCATGATTTCCCACAACATCATCTAAAGAATGATTCTTCAGAATTCTAGTTGATCTAGTAAAGGTAGGGCTAGAAATTTCAGGTTCATCAACAGTTTGGGAATCAACAGAAGAAGGTTCTGGAAAATATCAAGAACTGGACGTTTTAACTATAGGTCCACTGTCATTATCATTAAGGTTCAAAACAAAGATATCATCTTCAAGATTTTCAAGAGAGGTTTTAGGCTCATGTGGATCAGTTTCATCAAACTTGACGTGAACAAATTCTTCCACACACTTTGTTCTCTTATTGAAAACTCTATAGGAATTACTAGTGATAGAATAACCTAGGAAAATTCCTTCATCACTCTTGGATGCAAAATTGTAATGATTTTCTTTAGTGTTAAGAATAAAGACTTCGCAGCCAAAGACTATGAAGTAGTTAACCTTAGGATTACTGTGGTTCCACAACTCAGAAGGGGTACATTTCAGAACAGGTCTGATTAAGACTCTATTAATAATATAACAAGGTGTATTTATAGCTTCAGCCCAAAAATAAACAGGTTGGTCATACTAATTAAGCATAATTCTAGCAATTTTATGCAGGGTTCTATTCCTTCTTTCTACTACACAATTTTGTTGAGGTGTCCTTGGGGCAGAGAAATTGTAACTATAGCCATTGTGTGAGTAGTAAGATTCAAATTCATGATTCTCAAACACAAGGCCATGATCACTTCTAAGATTTTTCATCATAAGTTCACTACGGTTTTCTACAGATTTGGAGTATTTAACAAAGTAAGAATAAGCTTCACTTTTGTAAGCTAGAAAATATACCCAAGTATATATAGAAAAATCATCTACTAAGACATATACATAGTGCTTACCATTTAAGCAAGAAAATATAGATGGTCCAAACAAATCCATGTGAACCAACTCGATAGGTTGAGAAGTAGAGACTTTTTTCTTTGGTTTGAAATAGATTTTGTGTTGCTTTCCATTTTGACAAGGATTACAAACATTGTCATTTGGAATCTCAAGTTTGTCTAGGTCTCTAAATAAGTTCTTCCTATTATGTTTTCCAAGTGAGTGTATATTGCAGTGTCTTAATCTTCTGTGCCAAATCCAAGACTCTTTATGAAAATCATTTAAACAAGTAATATTCTGCTTAGCTAAATTATTTAAATCAACAGCATAAACATTTTCATTTCGCAGGGAAGAAAATACTAAAGCATTTTTAGAATTAAAAACATTGCAAGAATCATTTACAAATTTATCATTAAAACCATGATCACATAATTGTGAAATACTTAACAGATTATATTTAAGTCCATCAACAAATAAAACTTTAGAAATTAATACTGAGTCAGTGTAACCAATTTGGCCTAAGCCGGTGATTTTCCCTTTAGAATTATCACCAAAGGTGAAAAAACCTTTATCAATCCTAACAATGCATTTAAATCATGAGAATTATCCAGACATATGTCTTGAACATCCACTGTCCAAGTACCAGGTCTTCCTACATGATCTCTTTATGCAGGTTTCATACAAAACAGATTTTGATAGGAAATGATTTTGGTACCCTGAACTTCTTGGGTCTAGACAGGTTAGCAATCAAAGCTTTTGATACCCAAAGTTGTCTTATGGGTCTCGTGAAAGTTGTAGAATCAACATACTTTGAAATATAAACCTTTTTAGATCCATAACTATAAATATAACTAGTTGATGCATATAAATGTCCAGAACTATAATTAGCAGCATTCTGTCCAGATTTTGGAATAGATCTATTCTTAGTAAACTATCTATGTCCATGTTTGTAGCCTATTCCAGTAGTGTATTTTGCTGAAACATTATTTCCTATCATTTGAGTTAGTGTATCCTTTCCATTTGTGAATTTCTCTATATCCTTTCTGAGATGCTCATTAGATAATTTCAGTTCAGTGTTTTGATTATGCAACTGAGCATTCTTTTCCATTTCAATATCAAGATCAGATTTATGGTTAACAGTTAAAGAATATTGTTTCTTTAAACATTTGTATTTGTCTTTCATCTCATTACAGGTTTCTTCTAACATATCGAAATATTCAAATAGTTCATATTTTGACATGTTATCAGAGTCAGTATCATCTCCATAATATTAATAATTTAAAGCAGGAGTTTCAGCTATTACCTTGGAAGTGTTTGTCATAATACACATGTTTGCCTTATTTCTATGTTCAGTTTCAGAAACTTCAGATTCAGTGGAGCTATCCTCAGAAGCGCTCCAAGTAGACTTCATAGCCTTTTTGTACTTGCTGTCCTTGTAATCATATTTCTTCTTGAATTTGAGATTTGGATAGTCTGATTTAATATGTCCTTTTCTTTTGCACTCATAACAGACAACATCATTAATTTTAGCTGGCTTTTTTCAATCCTTCATCCAATGTCCCTTATTTTTATACTTTCCTTTGTAATTTGATTTTCTGAAGAATTTATTTTTCATATAAAACTTCTTAATCCTTCTGGCAATGTGATCCATTTCAACATCACTATCAGAAGAACTTTCACTGTCTTCACAGATTGAACTCTCGTTCAAGCTTGAAGTTTCTCCTTTCCTTGTTCTTTGAAGTTGAATATTTGAAAGCAATATACTTTCTTCGAGGTTCATCTTCTTCTTCATTTTTCACCTTTAGATCTTCCTCATACATCATAAGCTTAACAATGAGTTTTTTAACAAGTAGGGAAGCAATCTCACATGACTCTCTGATTGAAACAGATGTGCCTCTCCATCGGTCTGGAAAACATCTCAAGATTCTCATAATTTATTCCTTTGCTGGAACAACTTTTCCAAGTGAATTCATTGTATTGACTATCTCATTAAACCTGAGATACATTTCAGAGATAGGTTCATTAGTTTTCATTTTAAAATTATCATATTTAATATTATAAGTATTTAATATCATTTCCTTAACATTGGTTGTCTCTTCATGAGAAATGAACAAGGTAACCAAAATTTCAAAAGTAGTTTTACAAGCAGAAATTCAGGTAAACTCTTCATCTCCTAAAGCACAATACATGGCATTCATGGCTTTACAATTATTATTGTAAGTAGTCTTTGTAGACTCATCCCAAGTGCATCTAGCAGTAGTGGGATGTTTATATTCTGATTCTATGGTAGTCCAAATATCAAAACCTATGCTTTCTAAATGAATTTTCATTTTACGTTTCCACTGAGCATAGATGGTACCATTGAAGAAAGGTGGCATGTTAGTAGCAGCACCCTCTAGTCTATTATCCATAACTAGATTTTAGAAAGACAAATTAAAGAGATAAAAAAAATTTCAACAAACATAAATTTAAGATCATTAAAGATGAAACTAAAATCACAGTTGAAAAAAGAGTATTTCAAAAATCATTGAACAAAAAACTAAACCTCTGATACAATATGTTGGTCGGAGTGGACACTCAAGAAAGGGGTGAATTGAGTTCCAATTAAAATTTCTGTTAAAATATTGTCTAGTTAAAATCCTTTTATTTGTAAAACAATTTAAACTATAGTGAATTTATACAGATTGTAAATGTTCACTTATCTTCTCAAATAATTATTAGGACTCAGTTAGTTTAACAACAAAATCAAAATAACTTTTGAAACTAATATATTGATTTACAATAAGTGTTAACACTTGCTAATATAACTATCAAAGTAGATTCAAAATAATTTTGTATTTTAATGTAACAGTAGCAGAATAAATATAATATATGTTGTATACATTAAACTTAAATAAAAGATGGACAAAAGATATAACAAGAGGTTCAGTCTCAAGTCGAGACTTAGTCCTCTGAAATATATATAAGAATTTGATCCACACCCTGGATCGGGGTTAACAACATTTTTACAAAAACCTTCCAGGTCCATGACCTCTACCACTGTTATTCGTTGTAATCAAAACAACAGATGACCAGATTTTTTGGTCACACACGACCTCTACCACTATCCCAGTGGTAAATAAAAGATTTAAGAGTTTGAGTGAGTATTTACAGATCCTCTAGTTAAAGTTCATGAGACAGTGACTGTGTAAAAATACAAAAGATGCCACACACTACTCAAAATGTAAATAATGAATCACATAGCAGAGATTTAGAGTTTAGAAATGGATCTAGTGATTGTCAATGTAGCTCTGGACTCGTTGGATTGAGCAGGAATTCTTTAGAGTCGTTCTCTGGTTTTTCTGTTGAAAAATAAAGTTTCGTAGTTCAGCTTGTGTTCTACAGTCTCTTGATTCATCGTGTGTTCTTCAGAAATGTAGGATTGCATGTATGGAACTTCATTGAGGATCGTGCAATGTGTTCTTCACATTTGTGCTCCAGATTGTTCTTTGGTTCAGTACAGAGCTCGCATGTATTGTAGTATATGTGTCGAGACGTGTCAAGCACATGTTTTATCTAATGCAGCTCAATCTTCTTTATATTCCACGAGCTCTGGCAGTAGGAATGATTCCCTTTTCATAGGTTCAAGATATGGTTTCCTTTCAATCCAACAACTAAATTAAATAAAATAAATTTCATTAAAAACAAAAAATATGATCGTTAGCATCATTTAAAATAATATTGACAAAAGCTTAAGAAACGGTGTCATTGTGATCATGGAAACAATGTCTTCTTCATGGTGTCTAATCACGGTGTCTGGTCACGGTGAGACCTTCACGGTTTCTGGGTTACGGTGAGTGGTCACGGTGTCTGGTCACGGTGTCTGGTCATGGTGTCTGGTAACGGTGTCTGGTCACGGTGTTTGGTCACGGTGAGTCCTTCACGATGTCTACATACTTAGACAAAAAAATATGTATTTGGACTATGACAGTGATAAGTTCAATATTAGTTAAGGTTAATCATTAGAGATAATATATTAGAGAATTGTGATTATGCATAAAACTTGTAAAGAGTAATTAACATACACAATATTTGTTATTATAAAAACATGATATGCAACTATTGTTGAGTTTGAAGAGCATTAGCAAGATGTGCACTGAAGATCAAGATTAATTAACAGTAATGAGATTTGTGATTATTAAAACATGATTAACACATGATGAGTCCAACAAGGATTTATGATCTTCTAGGTATGATGATTACGGGTGTTTGAGGACTATGGATTTAGGGTCTTTGGTGTAGGTTTTATTGTCTTCTGGGATAATGGTTTAGGGTCTATTAGACTAAGGGGGATTGGGTATTTATGATGATGAAGTTTAATGGAATTTTGGGAAATTTGATTATTGAATTTTGGGATGCATTTTTAGGGTTTTCTATGGATGATTAATTATTTATTAATTACTATTAGGGTTTGTGGTTTGTTGGGATGTAAATATAGGATTATGTAAGTCTGATTGTTAAGGGTTTTCTTCGGATGAAGGTTTTGGATTTTCTGGGTATGGGGGTTTATAGTTTTCTAGGGTTGACTGTTTAGGGTTTTTTGGGGTTGTGGGTTTATGATTTTTTAGGGCTAAGGGTTTATTTTTTCCAAGGTATAAGTTTTTAGGGATTTCTCGGTTTGTGGATTTAGTTTTTTTTGGTATGAGTAGTTGGATCCTCTGGGGTTGTGTTTTTAGGATGAGGGTTCAAATATATATATTTAATAGAATTTTGGATTTTTTTTCAGATGAGTATCTATGGTTTTATAGGATTGAGGTTATATTTTTTCTAGGGATGATATTTTTAGATTATCTTGGGGTTAGGGTTTTGGGTTTTATGATGTTTTGGGTTTTTTGGATTTCTAGGGATAAAGAATTATTGTTTTTTGGGATTGTGGGTTAGTGCTTTATGTGGTTCAGTGATTAGGGTTTGGGGGATAAAGGCTATGGTTTCTGAGGGATGAGGGTTTAGGTATATATTAGGATTATGGATTAGGTTTTTCTATGGAAAAATATTTCTATTTTCTATTTACAAGGTTAAAGGTGTTCTTGGTAAAAGGGTTTAGTGTTTTGTATAGAATAGGGTTTATGTTTCTGGGTGGATGAATGATTATGGTTTTCTATGGATGGGTTTTATGTGTTGTCTCTTTCAAAGTATATGGGGTTTTCTAGGGATGTGGTTTTAGAGTTTTCCAGGGATAAGGGTTTAGGGTTTTTGGGGGGATGAAAATTTAGCAATTTGAGGGGATTATAGTTTTGATTCTTTCGGGATAAGGGTTTACGGTTCTCTTGGGGTGGAAGTTTTTCTATTCCCAAGGGGTGATGTTTTATGAAATTAATGTTATGAGGGTTTTAGGTTTCATATAATAAGGGATTAGGGGTTTTGGAGATGAAATATTGGGAATTTTTTGGGCTGAAGGGTTTTGGGTTTTCATGGGATAAGGGTTTCATGGATTTTGGGACTGAGGAATTTGATATTTTGGGGCATGTAATTTCAAGTATCTTGGGTAGAGTGTTTATGGTTTTCCGGGTTTTAGGGTTTAATGTTTTCTCAGAATGATGTATTTGGGTTTTCTTGAGCTAATGTATTAAACATTTCTAGACTTGATGGTTCATTTTTTTACAGGGTTGGGGATTAGTTTACTGTAGGGATATGGGTTTAGGGTCTCCACTAGAGGAGGTTTCTTTGTTTTCTAGGGTGGATGGTTTAGTGTTTTCAATGGATGTGGGTTTATGGAATCTAGGGATGAGGGTTTAGTGTTTTTTGGGTATGAGGATTTAATGTTTTTGGGAATGGGGGTTTATGATTTTCGTAAAATGTGGTTTAACAGTTATTTTGGGGATAAAGGTTTTAGGGTTTTGGGTCTAAGAGTTTATGGTTATAGAGGATGAGGCTTTATTAATATATATGACTGTGTGTTTAGGGTTTTTTGGGGGCTGTGTATTTATGTTATTTTTGGGATGATGGTTTAGGATTTACCCGAGATGACATATTAATGTTTTTTAGGATGGTGTTTTAGTTCCTTTTTTTGATGTGGATTAAGATACATTTTTTTATTGTCTAGTGTTTTTTAGTTGATTAGGGTTTTAGTTTTTTGGGGATAATGGTTTTTGGATTTCAGGTTTGAGTTTTTAAGCTTTTGCGGGATGAGGGTTTTTGGATTGTTTAGGATGAGTGTTTTTTATGAGAGTTTTTAGTTTTTCGGGTTGATGGATAAGGGGTTTTTGGGATGGGGGTAATGTGTATTTGGTGTAAATAGAATTACGGTTTTTATTTATGAGGTTTTAGTTTTTTTATGTTGGTTTTGGTTTTTGGATGATTAGGGTTTATTGTATTTTGGAATAGAGGGTTTCTATTTTTCATGAGGATGGTTTTGGGGTTTGGGAGTTTATGTTTTAGAGTGTTTTTGGGATTAGATTATGGTTTTTTAGGTAGATGGGTGTTTCTTGATTTTTGGGATGGGGGATTAGGGTTTCATGGGGTTTGTATTTTATTGTATTCTGGGGATGAATGATAAGGATTTTTTTGTGGAAGAGGTTTTAGAGATATTTGGGATTTACTGTTTTTGGTTAATAGGGATTTTTTATGGATTTTTAGGTTTATTGTTTATGGATTTTTTTTGAATGAGGTTTTACAAAAAAAATTTGAGGGTTTATTAGTTTTTGGGTGGAGGTTTTATGGTTTTTGGTGATGAGTGTTTTGGGTTCTATGGTTATGAGGTTTTATTATTATTTGGGACTGAGGGTCAATTGTTTTTTCGCGCAAAGGTATAAAATAATATGGGATTAGGGTTTATGTTATTTCATAATGATTGTTTTGGGGAATTTCTGGATTTGGGTATTGGGTTTTTAGGGATGATGGATTTGGTGTTTTTTATAATACATATTAGGTTTTATTGGAGATGATGGATTAGTGGTTTTTTTGGGGATTATGGTTAGTTTTTGTTTGGAGAATAGGATATTGTTTTTTCGGGGTTTTTGCGATTAGAGTTGTTTTTATGGGTGACTGTTTACGGTTTGCTTGGATGAAGTTTTTTTGTTTTTTAGGATGAAGATTTAGGTTATTGGGGGATGTAATTTTTTGTTTTTTGGGGCTCTTATTGATAGATATTTTGGGTTTGTGGATTTATTGTATTTTGGGGGAAAATGTTTTCAGTTTTATTTTTTATAAGGGATTTGGGTTTCTAGTTCTAATGGTTTAAAAGTTTTCATAATAAGTTTTTAGGTTTTATTTGTGAAATATTATTATAGTTTTTGTGAGTAAGGTTTAATAATATTCGGGGACTATATTTTTATGTTTTGTGGGTTGTGGTTGTTTTTGTTTTGTGGAATAGGGTTTAGGGATTTATGGACATATGTGTTTATGTTGTAGTTGGGATGAGAGTTTAGGTAATTCTTTTCTGTGGGGGTTTATTGTTTTTTGATGTTGAGTGTGGCTTTTATTTTGGGGATGACGCTTTTGTTTTTTAGGGGATATTATTTATAGTTTTTTGGTGATTGGGTTTTACGGGGTTTGGGGATGAGGGTTCTGGGTTTTAGGATCAAGTGTTGAGGGGTTTTCATCAGGCCGAGGGATGAGTTCTTTTTGGGTATATGGTTTCATGGATTTTTGTGGGTAAGGGTTATGTTATTTAAGGGATGAAGGTTTAGAGATTTTTGGTTTTTACATAATATATATTCATATAACTAATATATTAGACTATATTTAGCCTGATATATTAGGTGTTTTTTTTTGTAATAGGGTAGAGGTTTTTCTTGGTGTGAGGTTTGACTGTTTTTTTGGAGGGATTTGGGATTTTTGTTCCTGGGAGTTTCTGATATTTTAGAGTTGTAGTTTGTCATTATATTTGGGATAGGAGGTTATGTCTTTCAATGGAAGATGGTTGTCAGTTTTTTTGGTTGGTGGATTGATGACTTTTTTGGATGTGGGTTGATGTTTTTTTATGGTTGAGGGTAGAGAGTATTTTTGTTGGTGAGTGTACATCCTTTTTTTGTGATGAGGGTTAATGGATTTTTCGGGATGATAAATTAGTGTATATTTGAGTTTGAGGGTCTAAATTATTTTTTGGATGTGTTAATTAGTATTTTTTGGAATAGGGTTTTGGGGTTTTGGGACAATGGTTTTAGAAATTTTTGTACTGATGGATTTAGGGAATTTTAGGATGAGTGTTTATGTGTTTATGTTGATGATGAAAAATGTATTTTTGTGGCTGATGGTTGGACTTTTTATTGGGCCTAAGGTGTTAGAGATTTTTGGGGGCTAAGGGTTTACATTTTTTGGGGCTAAGGGATCATGTTTTTTTCATGTTTAGTAAACATGGTTTATTAGTTTTGGGGGTTCATTGTTTTTTTAGCTGATCATTGACTGAATATAGAGGATAAGGGTTGACTATTTTTTAGGAATAGAACTAATAGTTTAGGTTTTGTTTTGAAGGAGGGATTTTTTTTCTTGGGATATGTGGTTGATGATTTCTTTGGGTTTTTATGGTCTTTGGGGGAATGTGGATTTATGGTTTTTTGGGACTGAGGGTTTAGTGTTTTTTTGCACTAAGGATTTAGTATGATATTTTTTGGGTTGAGGGTTAATATTTTTTAGGGTTATTGGTTTATGTTTTATATGGGTATGTAATTTGGATTATTGGGGATTTGTGTTGCGGATATTATAGGATTTAGTTTTACTGGATTTCTTCTGCTAATTATTTACTGTTTTTTGGACGAGGAATTAGTGTGATTTGGGGGATGATGGTTTTTTTATGAATGAGGGTTGAGTGGTTTTTTCATAATGGTAATTGATATTTTGGGATTGATTGTTGAGTGTTTGTTTTCTGTAGGTGATTGTAGTTGGGTTTTGGGGGAAGAGGGTCGAGGATTGAGGGTTTTCTTAGTCTAGAGGTTTTAGGGTTTTGGAGAAAAATACTTTCGTGTATTTTAGGATTGATGGGTGATGAATTTCAGGGTTAGAGTGTTGATAGTTTATTGGGGTTGAGTGGTGATTTTTAGTTGGGGTTGAGTGGTCAGTGTTTTGGGGGTCTATCGAGTAGGGTTTTTTAATGTGAAGAGTGTTTATATTTTTATTGGATGATGAATTAAATTTATAGGTGAGGGTGAAATTTTTTGGGGATAAGGATTTAAGGTTTTTTGTGGGTAAGAGATTGCGTAATTTAGGGGAATAAGGATTAGGGGTTTCTGGGATAAGGGATCAAGGATATTTTGGGATGATGGTTTAGGGTTTATCTGGGATAATGATTTAGGGTTGCTTGGTGATCAGGGTTTATGATATTTTGTGGTGTGGATTTAGTGTTTTCTAAGGATGAGGTTAAATGTATTTTTGAGGTTCTGGGGTTAAGGTTTTTTTTGGGGTTAGGGGTGAGGGTTTAGGTTTTTGATGGATGAGTGTTTGGGAATTTTTTAGATGGGTATTTAAATTTACATGACATTGAGAGTTTATGGTGTTTTGGAAGTATAGGGTTTGGTGTATTTGTGGATGATGGATTAGTTTCCTTTGGACAAATGGTTTAGGGTTATTGGTATATTAGGGTTTAGTGTATTCTGGGGGATGAGGATTAAGGTTATTTTGACTCTAATTGATTTGACTTTTTTTGGCAGATGGTTTAAGGATTTGGGGGGATTTTGAATTTGGGTTTTTTGGGGAATACACTTCAGTGGTTTTAAGGGTTGAGGGTTTTGTAATTATGGGAGTTAAGGGTTTAGGATTTTTTGGGTTAGGGAGTTTATGTTTTATGGTTTAGAGTGTTTCTGTTATTTTTGGGTTCTAGGATTTGATTTTTCAGGGTTGATCATTTATGGGGTTTTTTGAGATTAGGGTTTATTTTTAGTGGGATAAGAGTTTAGTATGTGTTGGGAGGCACGATATTATTATGTTTTTGAGAAGAGGATTTGTATTATTTAGGGAATGGGGGAGAGTGGTTATTTGGGTAAGATGCTTTATGGTTTTAGGGGGCTATGGGTAAAGGGGTTTTGGGGAAGTGGTTTTAATGGTTTCTTCAGATTGTGGCTTGGGGTATTTTGGGGATATGGTTTTAGGGTTTTCTAGGGTATATTTTTTTCAATTTTATAAGGCTAATGGATTTTTATTTTTAGGGGATAAGTGTTTATAGAATTTTGGGGATGAGGGTATAAGGTTTTTTGGGTTGGGGGTTTGTGATTTTTTGGGGCTAGGAGTTTAAGAAATTTTTGGGGTTTGGGTATAGGGTATTTTATAAATGAGGATTTTCTGTTTTCCTTGGATGAGGGTTTATGGTTTTTTGGGAATTGGATTTTTTTTTTGGGGGATGAGTGTTTTTTGTAATTTTTGGTATGATAGGTTTGTGTGTTTCAAGGATAATTATTTAGTGGATTTGGGGGATGTTGGATTATGGATTTTGTTGGGAAGAGGGTTTACTATTATTTGGGGTTGAGGTTTTAGTGTTTTTGTAAGTCATATGTGTTTATTTTATTGTGTTGAGTTTCATTAGTTTTTTGGGATGAGGATTTTGTGTTTTATGGGGCCATGTGTTGAGGGTATTTGTGGATGATTTTTCATGGTTTTTCGGATCTGAGGATCAATGTATTTTGAAATCTAATTGGTTACGATTTTTTAGGCAGTAATATCAGAGATTTTTGGGGTTGAGAGTTAATGGGATTTTGATGATTATGATTTTTGTTCTTTGGGGGATAAGGGCACAATGTTTTTTGGGATACAAAGATTAGTGTTTTTTGGGTATGAGGAATCATGTCTTTTTAATGAGGGGTTTTCATTTCTTAGGGGTTAGGGTTTAAGATATTTTTGGGACTAATGGTTCATCATTTTTTAGGGTTGAGGTTTTTTTAGGTCTAATGGTTGAGGGTTGTATTTTCTATTTGGTATTATTGTAATTTTGATGTGGATTGAGTATTTTTTAGGGCTAAAATATTATGATTTTTTTAGGAAAAAAGGGTTCAGGTTTTTTTGGGGATGAGGTTGGAGGGTATTTTGTGGATGATGTTTGAGGTTTTGTTGGGTTGTGTTTTTTTTTTGGGATTTTTAGTTTTTGTTTTTTAGGGATGATGTTTTATGGGTTTTTAGGATTAATGATTAGGGTATTTCTATGAGGTTTCTTTTGTTGTTTTTAGGGGTGACTGTTTTTTGGATTTGGGGATTATGATTTTCATTTTTTTGTGGTTTAGGGTTTTGGGGTTTTGGCGGCTGATGGATTAGGGTGTTTTGTGTCTCAGGGTTCATTGTTTTTTCGGGATGATGGATTAGTGTTTATTTTATAGCGATGTTATATGGTTTTTTGGTGATAATCGTTTTAGGTTTCATATGGATAACAATTCAAAGTATTATGGGGGTTAGGGTTCCATGTTGTTTAGTAGATGATGCTACTTTTTTTTAACTACCAGTATTAAGGAATTTCTGGTCCGGAGGGCTGAAAGGTTTTTTTGGATGTGTTTGGACTATTTTTTGGATCTTTGGATGAGGGTTTAATTATTTTTTGGGGATGTGTGATTATGGGTTTTGGGATAATTATTCGAGGGTTTTCTTTTATGGGTATTTGGTTTTTTGGGGGTTGTGGGTTTATGGTTTTTTAATGGTTTATGGGATTTTTGGGAATGAGGGATGAATGTATTTTTGGGATGATGGTTTATAGTAATGTAGTGGTTAGGGATGATGGTTTTTTTTCGGTTGAGGGTTGACTATTATTTTTGTGTTTGATTTTTTAAAGGAATTCTTGGGGCTAGGTGTTTGGGGTATTTTGGGGGTTAAAGGTTTTATGTTTTATGGTGTTGAGGGTTTAATATTTTTTAGATTTTTGGGTTAGGGGTCTATTAGATATTATTACTTAGTTTTTTTAGTGATAAATTTTTATAATTTCTTTAGGTAATAATAAATATTGTTTTATTCATAATTTTTTAGGGTTTCATGATGATAAGGTTATAGGTTTTATTGGTTTAGTGGCGTGTGGGTTTGTTTGGGTTGAGGGTTTAAAGAATTTTCTGGTTGAGGGTTTAGATATTATTGAGGATATGGGATGAGGGTTTTTTGAGATGAGGGTTGAGTGTTTATTGGAGATGAGATTTGAGTGTTTTCCAAATAAAATGGTTGTGGTTTTTCAGGGATGTGGGATTTGGGTATTTCGGGGCTGGTGGTTGTAGTTTTGTTGGTGTTGAAGGTTGTGTTTTTTTGGGCTACAGATTTAGGTTTTTTTGAGTTGAGGGTTTAAGGTTATTAGGGGATGTGGGTGTAGGGTTATTAGGGGATGATTTATTATGTTTTTTTTGAAGTAGTGTGTTTAGGGTTTTCTGGTGTTGTGGATTTTATGTTTCATGAGTTAGAGGGTCTAGTGTTTTTTTGGGATAGGTGTTGTGGGTTTTTTGGGGTTGAGAGTTTTTGTTTTTTGGGGGTGGGAGTTTAGTGTTTTTTTAGGATGAGGTTTTATAATTTTTATAGTTGGTGATATAGGGTTTGGGGGATGAGTGTTTATGGTATTGGTGGATGAGGATTTTTGTTTTTTGGGCATAATGTTTATTGATGTTAGGGAATGAGGGTTTATTGATGTAGGGGTATAGGTGCATGTATATTTGGGGTTGAAGGATTTTTTTTGGGTTATAGTGTTTAGGTATTATTATGGATGATGGATTAAAAAAAAATCTGCTTAGGGGTTATGGTTTTTTGAGTTTGAGGCTTTAAGGATTTAGGGGGATAATTGTTTACGATATTTTGTGGGATGTGGATTTAGTGTTGATTAGTTCCATTGCATTGGTGATTTTTTGGGATGGTGATTAAAGGTTAGATGGGGCCAAGTGTGTGGGAATATTGGGGGTTGAGGATTTAGGATATTTTCATTATGACCGTTTAATGTTTTTAGGGGTGAGGTTATACTAATATTTATGAATATGGTGTAGTGTTTTTTAATGAGGTTTTTTGGATTTTTAAGGGAGAAGGTTTGGATTTCGGTTTTGGGACTCTGTGTTTTTTATTTTTTTTGGGAATGATAGATTATTATTTTTTTAGGATATAAGTTTAGTGTTTTATGGATAAAAGTTTAGTGTTATTTGGGACTAATTAATTAGTGTTTTTGGGTGTTATGGAATTAGGGTTTGTCTGTGTTGGGGGTTTAGGTATTTTTGGGAATTATGGTTTAGGTATTTTTGGGATGAGGATTTTGGCTATTTGTGGATGATGGTTATAGGGTTATTGGGGATATTGTTTTATTGGTTTTAGGGATATGGTTTTAGGGTTTCATGCGATGTGTGTTTAGAGTTTATTAAGGATGAGTTTATATGAATTTTTAGTCTTGAGGGTTATTTTTTAAGGGATTCAGTTTTCATGTATGTTGGGACTATTTGGGTTGGGATTTTTGTGATTAGTGTGTAATGGGTTATGGTTCTAAGAGTCTCGACTCATTGGGGATGAGAGTTGAGGGGTTTTATGGTTTGAATGATTTTGGTTTTTATGCCTTATAATTGAATGGTTTTTTTGAAGAGGTTTGAGGAATTATGGTGAATGAGGGTTTAGGGATTGTTTTTTATAAGGGTGGGGTGATTATGGGGGATGATGGTTTTACGTTTTTAAGGGATGAGGGTTCATGATTTTTAAATGTTGCGGGCAGCAGGTGTTTTTGGGACATATTGTTATTGGATTTTTCAGGATCTGGGTTTATGGTTTTTTTTTTGAGGACTGTTGAGGGTTTTATTTGGGAACGAAGGTTTATAGTTTTTAGAGGTAGTATTTATAATTTTTATTTCTGGTTGAGGATGCTTCTTTTGGGTTTATATTTTATGATTTTTTGTGATGGTAGATTAGTTTTTTTCAGAATATCTCTTCTAGAATTATGGGGGTTAATGGTTTTGGTTATTTTGGGGCTGTGGGAATAGGGTTATTTGGGGATGGATGTTTATAGTTTTTTGGGGGTGATAGTTTTGGTTTTTTTGGGAGGGGGATTTATCATATTTTGTGACTGAGGGTTTAGAGTTTTTTAGTTCTTGGGATGTAGGAAATTTGTGGGATCATGGTATAGGGATTCTTATGGATTAGGTTTCGGATTTTTTTGGGTATGGGTTTTCAGGATTTTTTATGATTAGGGTATCATGGTTATTTGGGAATCCAGGATCATGGAATATTGAGGATTATTTTTCAATATATTTTGGTGATGAGGTTTAATGTTTTTTTCTATAAAAATCATTTAAGATTATTTTGGACAGAGGGATCATTTTTATTTATTAATGATAGTTTTGTTCTCTTTGGATGATAATGATTCATGGTAATAAGGTGTTATGGGATCATGATTTTTTAGAGCAATGGTTTTTATTTTTTTGGGTATATTGGTTCCTGGTATTTTATGGATGAGGGTTTAGGGTATTTTGGTGTTGAGTTCTCAATTATTTTAGTGTTAATGGTTCTTTTTTTTGGGAATATGGATCACGTATTTTTTGGAGTTTGGGATTCTTATTATGAGGTGTGAGGTGTTTTTTGTGATGAGGGTTATAGATTTTTGAGGTCATAGACAATAGTTTTTTTGGGAAAAGAATTTTGATTTATTTTCAAGTTTTTTGAGTCATTTTTTTTGGGATATAGGAATTTTTTTTAGGCAAGAGTGTTCATAAATATTTGGGATGAGGTTTACTGATTTTTTGTACTGAGATATGGGGTTTTTTTATTGATGTGGTTCATGGGTTTATTTGACAATGAGTAATGGGTTTTTTGGAATTTGTAATGAATCTTTATGGTTTTTTTGGGATAAGGGTTTTTTGTATTATAGGGATGGGTGTTTTTTTATTGTGGGTGATAAATTAGGGTTTTGGGAATGAGGTGTTGGGGTTTTTGGGTGGGGAGGGTTTAGTGGTTTATTTATGAGGTTTTACAGTATTATATGGATGCCGATTGATTCATTTTATAATGGTTTATTGGGGATGATGGTAAAGGTTTTTCTGGGGTAGGGTTGGGGATTTATTTGGGGTAAGGGTTGAGTGATTTTTTGGGTGAGGAATTACTATTTTTTGGGGTGAGGGTTCTAGGTTTATTAGGTCCAAGGGTTGATGTATTTTTGGTGATAAAGATTCAATTAATTCTCTGGTAGAGTGATTATTATTTTTTCAATTTTAGATTTTATGTCTTTTCCTGAAGATGATGGTTTATGGTTTTCTTGGAATGAGGAATGCATGTTTTTTGGTTGTATGGGATATGTTTTTTTGTGATAATGTTTAATGGTATTATGGATTTTAGGTATGAAGAATCATTTAATGATAAGTGTTGAGTATTAATTAGGTTTGAGGGTTGAGGGTTGCGGGGTTGATGTTAGGGGTTTTTGTGGTGTTGTTTTCTATTTTCTGTGTGTTTGGTTTTGAGGGGTTTTCAAGGATGAGTGTCAATGTTTTTTTGGAGTGAGGGTTAAGTGATTCCAATGCTGGGGGTAATGATTTTCTTGAAGAGGGTTGAGTGATGACTATTTTTTATAGGAGTTTTTGTTTTTTCAGCTGTGGGATGATGGTGTTTAGGATGATGTTTTTTTGTGGATGATTGTTTAGTTTTTAGTGGGTTGGGTGTTTATTTTTTTTGGTGTAGAGGATTTTTGGTTTTTCGATATTGTGGATAGGGGTTTTTTGAAACTTAATTCCAAAAAACCCTAAAAAATAAACCCTCATCTTCTAAAAATCACTAAATCCTATGGGTAAAACCCTAAAAACTAAATCCAAAAAAAAAAATATACAACATCATCATCAAAAAAACATGAATTTAACCAAATCAAACTTCATCCATCATCATCAAAAATATGTAGACCCCCATCCGCAAAAAAACACCCAAATACATTCCACAAAAACCTTAAAATAGAGAATAAATAATAAAATCTATGTCCTAAAAACTATTTTCACCTAGACTGAGAGAAAAATTAAATCCGTAATTGAAAAAAACCCTAATTCATTATTCTCAAGATATCATAATCTATTAGAACCAAAAAAGCACTAAATACCTAGCCCCAAAAAACACTAAACCCCAAAAGTAAAAAACAGTAACCCACAACCCCCTGAAAAACATATTCCCTTAACCTATACTACCATAATCCCTAGGACCTGAATTATACTAAACCCATGTTTCCAAATATACACAAAATCATAGACCACAAAAAACCATAATAACTAATCCTGAATTACCACTAAACCCTCAATCCTAAAAAATTTAATCTGTTATCCTGAGAAACCATAAATCCATAGTGCCAAAAAAACCCTGAACACTCATTCCAAAAAAACCCAAAAACCACATATGAAAAAAATACAAATACCTAACCCAAAATACCCTAACCTAACATCCATAAAAAAACCTAAATCATTATCCTCCAATAACCAAAAACCTCATAAACAGAAAACCCAATACCCTTATCCCCAAAATACCCAAATCCCCCATTCCAACTAAACCATTACCCTTACAACCCCAAAAAACCTAATACATCATCTCCAAAAAACACTAAAACTCTATCCATAAAAAACTGTAAAACATATATATAAAAACCCTAATCCTTTATCCCCAATAATACATAGACCCTTTACCACACAACTCTCAAAAACTAAAGTCCTACGGAACCGTCATCCACTTCCCCAAAAAACTGAAAACTCCCATCCATTATAAATTCAACAACCTCATCCCCAGAAAACCCTCAGATATTATATCTCAAAATCATTCATCACTCAGTCCCAAGTAAAATAAATCATCACTCATAAATAAACATAAACCCTCAATACCCAAAATATCTTTACCCTCATCCGCATAGTTATATTATAAAATAGTACTAAAATAATCCAAATAATCATCACAAGAAAACTAAACCCACATCTGTTAAATCATGAAACCCTCATCCCCAAAAAACTATCATTTCTCATCTCCAAAAAATAGTAAACACTATGCCAAAAAAAACGAAACCTCATGCATCCAAAATCCTTAATCACTAATTCACAAAAAAACCCTCAACCCTCAACCCCAAAAAACCGAAATCCCTATTCCATGAAATAATCAAACCCTAAGCACAAATGATCCATAAAACCACATCCACAAATATCCAAATACCCTCATCCAAAAAATACCTTATAACATATCCTCCAAAACCCAATACCCGAATCCTTAATAATATATAGAAATTCATCCACCAATATCCATCAACCCTGAGTTCCAAAAATTTGTAACGCCTCATTCCCAAATAAACAAAAACCCTAACCCAAAAAATTTCAATATAACTATCCCAAAAAAACCTTAATCACTATGTTACCCAAAAAACAGAACATTCATCTCCCTAAATACCAAAAACAACATCCCCAAAAACCAAAAACCCATAACACCAAAAATCAAAAAATACCTCACCCCCAAAAAATAATATAATTTTACAATGAAAAAAACCATATTTCCTTAGCCAAAAAGGAAACATGTACCCTCAGTCCCAAATAACCCTAATCAAACAACCCCAAAAATCCTGAAACCCTAATCACTAAAAATAATTAATCACTCATCTACAAAAAACAATCAACCATTAACCCAATAAAAACATCAAACCTCATCCCCAAATTACACAACAAACCCCATTCAAAAAATACCACAACCCTCTGAACCAAACTGTAATCCCCAGACCAGCCACATCCCTCATCCCACAAAAACATAATCCATCATCTATAAAAAACCATTCATCTTCATCCCCAATGTACCTAAAACATAAACCCTAGAAAACCAATAACCTTACCATGAAATAATCCAAATCCTGGTAACAAAAATTTCCTAAACCATTTGCACCAAAAAAACTAAACCATAATCCATGAAAAACCCAAAACCATCATCCAAAAATTTCCATCCACTCTCTTACCCAAAAATAACTAATCCATGATACTAAAAAATACCACAACCCATAGACCCAAAATCCATAACTTGTTTTTCGACAAAATAAATAAACCCAATTTTGTAACGATCCATAAACACTAAGCCCCAAAAAAACCTAAACCATCATCCCTGAAAAAAAAACTAACCCCACACTCCAAAAAAATATAATCTCTCTGTCTGACATTACTCTATCCCATCTTCCCCAAAAAACATAATACTTCAGCTCAAAAAATAGTAATCCCCCAACTTTAAGAAACACTAAACAAGTTTTCAATGAAAAATAAAAACATACACAATTAGAATACACTAAATGTTGAACTCCATGGATTAGTATCATTATTCTATATCGCTACGAATCGCGAGCGTTGCCTCTTCCCTGGAAGTGACGACGTTGCTCAAATATCTAGCTCCTCCCCCCTTTGTGGGTGAGGTAGCTCTGTCTTCACACGGAAGAGCATGGTTGCCTTTTCGGCCATTATCCAACACTAATTTCGTTCCACGATTTTTGAAAGTGTCCGAAACCCCCAAAGTCATGACACTTCTGTATGGAATTCCCGACCTTCAGATTTTGACTTCGATGTTCATGGAGTCCTTGACGCCTCTTAATCTCACATTGATTTCCCGCTTCAAACAGAGGAGGCCTTCTGTTGACGCCTTTGACAGGTTCATTTTTTCCTCTTGGGATCTCCATGAAAGGGTGCTTGTTGGTTTATTGGACAGTCACCAGATCATGATTTAGTTCGAATCAGAGGAGGATCTTATCAAAGCCTGGTCAGCGGCCCCTCGCAGCTGCAATGAGATTCGTTTCTTCCTTCTGTGCTTGCGATTCAACTTTCATATGTATCGTGATCCTCCCTCGGCAGTAGTGTGGGTACGAATTCCTAAACACCCATTTCCTTTTTAAAATCCTTCTATTATCAGATTGTTGGGTGACCACTTCGGGAGATTTTTATTCGTATATAGCCGAATGGAGGCACTGTGTCACCCGATTAATCCCAGGGTATGTGTTGATGTTGATACCTCCCGGAATTCTATTGATTATGTTTGGATTACCATCAGAGAAGAATATAGATGCAAGAATAGGGTCGTTTATGAAAATTGGGTTGATTTTTGTCCAACTTGTAACCGTCTTGGTCACTCTCTGGAGGTTTTCCGAAGGAGTCCATCAAACCAGGTATCAGCGTGGAGAGAGGAAGGTTCAAAACATTATGAACCTGCAGTTTTCGGGGGGGGGGGGGGTTTCAGTTCAGAGGGAGCGCAGTACAGATAGTTACAGCGGGATGCAGCCGCTACACCTATTGGAGCATGATGATTTTGATGGAATTCGGAAGGAGCATGTATCTCGTTCCCTTGGTCCTATGAAGAAGTATGAAATGGTTCTCAATCCAATGGTGTCCAATGTATTTAAAAGATTAAGACAATATTTGGAGGGGCCTTCCAAGTAGTGTTCACGGAAGGAGGACACCAATTATCCTAAGGATAGAAATGAAGAACATCAGAAGAATGGAACTATGGGGGAGATTGAGCAACTGGCTGATAGTGAAGGGGTTGTGACTGCTATGGAGGTGTCCAGTTTAGTCAGGATCTTAGAAGATGGAGGCCCTGCTATACCGGTGACACCTCTTCTTCATGTGAGAAACAGGTTTGATAGTATCTCAGAAGTTGTTTTGGTCTCTGATCTTGTGGAAGTCTTATCCGGAGGTGTGGATGAGGGTGACCAGAAGAAACAAATGTATGGAAGGGGGGGGGGGTTGTGAGGAGTCCTCTATGCTGGCGCAAGAGCTTCCCAGCTGTGAATTTGGAATCATGAATAGAAAAGAAGAGGGTATTAATAAAATGGGAGAGGGTGAAGGGAAGGACTCTCTTAATGACAACAGAGATGAGGTTAGATGTTTTCGGTGATTGAAGGCAACACACCTGGAACAAGGAAGGTCAAGGACATGGGATTCAAGGAACCTATGTCAGATATACATTTTCAAAGGAGAAAGTATGAATTCGGGGGTAATAAAGAACATCTGAGTGAATTTGGCACTCGATCCTTTACTAATATAGTTCAAGGTTGGAAAATGAATATAAATGAAGATGTTGGATTGCTGTTTGCTTTACCAAGCAGAAAAACAATGAAGGATTATTATTATCTTTCATGCCCTAATATTACAAGAGCCTCTTCGAAGCATGATCACGGAGTGATCATAGAATTCAAAAAAGACAGCATATCCATACAACCGAGCACAGAACAGTTCTATCCAGATCAAATGAGGAGCCAGGTGCAAGGTGATAATCTTTGGAGGCAATGTAAACCAGCTTCTGAATAGGAATAAAAAACTGTGGAGGAGGACTCATGTGTTGGGTGTGGTGATGAGTATGGTTATTATGATTATTAGTGGCTGTGTTGGTTGTTCTTGTTGTTTGTTCTGGTGATTTTTGCTGCTGGTTTTGTCAGTTGTGTCCTTGTGCGGTTGTGCTCCATGGTTTCTCACATTCCCTAAAAGTGTTTGGAAATAAAAAATCATGTTTCAGTCAGTCAATATTGAACCCCATAAAACAAAAATATTATAACTAAACCATAAAACATAAAAAATCCTAATACAAATCTAAAAACTCAAAAATTCTATAAACCCAGCCTAAAAAACCCTAAACCCATAGTCCTAGAAAAATCATAAACCCTATCCCAAGAAAACACTAATCCCTCAGTAATTAAAATTCCTAAATATGAATCCCATGGAAAAACGTATCCCTCAACCTTAAAAATCCATAAACCCTCTACCCAAAAACAATCTAATACAATCATCCCCCCGAAACCCTATACCCTCACCCCAAAAGTCCCAAATCTATTATCCCCAAAAACAACCCTAAACCCATCACCCAAAAATCCCTATACCACCATCCAAAAATAACACAATTCCTAAACCAAAAAAAAATTAACCTTAAAAAAAACCAAAACACTATTCCCCCAAAAAAAAAACATAATCCATAATCCCTTGAAAATACTAAATTTTCATCCCAAGGAAACCCAAAACCCTCATCCCTTGGATACCCATAACCCTTAGCTCAAAAATAAATACAGACCTCAGCCCTGAGAATCCCTAAAAACTCATCCCCTTGACACCATAGAACCCAACCGCTAGAAACCCTAATCAATTATCCTCAGAAAACCATAAACACTCAGCCAACTAAAATCCAAAAACATGAGCCCTAGGAAACCCTAAATACCATCCCTAGGAAACTATAATCCCTCATCAATAGGGATTCCAAAACCCTAAACAATATAAAACCCTAATTAATAATCCCTATAAAGACTATAGACCTTATTCCCATTATATACATGAACACTCATCCTATGAAAGTAAAAGACCCTTATATATAAAAATACCTAAAAACATAGCCCTAGATAACCATAAAACATCATCACCATAATACTCTAACACTTCATCCCATGATACCCCAAAACAATAAACCCAATAAGTAATAATCACTAATCCCCAGAAAAAATCCATACCCACAACCCTTGAAAACCTAAAAACTATTTTTATAGAGAACCATAAAGGCTCAAACCCAGAACACACGATACCCTAGACACTATAAAAATGAAAAACCCCAACCCCTGAAAACCCCAAAACCATATCCACAGTAATCCATAGAACAAGAATTCCCATAAAACAGTAAACCATAATCCCTCGAAACCTCTAAACCCTTAGCAAAAAAATTGTATCCCTACTCCATTGAAAACCATAAAACCTATTTCTAGAATACCCCAAATCATTATCCAAAGAAAATCCTAAACCCTCAGCTAGAGAAAAATAGAGACCCTCGTCCCATGAAACCCCTTAACCCTCATCCACAAAAACATTAAAACCATTTATATCCCCATTAAAACATAAACCCTCATTCCAAGAAACACAAAAATCCTCACCACTCGAAATCGCTAAACATTCATTCATAGAAAATGTACATCGTCATCTTAATAAATCTGTAAACTAGTAAATCCCGAACAACCAAAACCCTTATCCCTATTAAAACATATAACATTAAACAAAAATAACCCTAAATCCCTAGAATAAAAAACCAAAAACGCACATTCCCATAAATCCTTAATCCATATGCCCTAAAAAACCCATAAACCCTCATCCCTTGAAATTCTAGAAAAAATATCCCCACAAAACACTAAACCATAATCCCCAAAAAATTATTAATTCTTATACATATAAAACCGTGAAAAGTCATAACTAGAAAACCATAATCCCTTAGCAACCAAAAAACCTAAAATTAACTTCCCTTCAAGTCTCAAAACACTCATCCCTATAAAAACAAATAACCTCATCACCAGAAAACCATAATATCCTAGACAATGAAAACTGTGAACCCCGTACCCAAAAAAATTAATAATCCTTCATCCCTGAAAATCCTAAACCCTCATCTTTGTGAACCCTAAATACATATCTCAAAAAACCCTAAACACTAAACCATATAGAATCATAAACCCGCATCCCCATAAATAAAAAATAGTGGGCCCTATAAATCCCTAATCTATATACTCTAGTGAACCGTAAACCTACCTCTATAAAATTCTAAAACCTCATCCTCATTGAATCCTATATTCTCATATCTAAAAAATATAAATACTTATCCCTATAAAAAAGAAGAACCTTTTTCCAGGAAAACTATAAACCCCCATCCCCACAAAAACCAAAATCCTCATCCAATAAAACCTCATATTATTATTAGAAAAATCAAAATCCCTTACAAGAAGGAAACCCAACCTTGTTATACTCAGAAAACCAAAAATCATCATTCCCAAAAAACTCACCATAAACACCCCAAACCCCCATCAGCAATAACCCTGTATCTTATGACAGAATAAACCTTACACCCTATGACCGAGAAGATGAAAACTCCCCTACCCTATATAACTATAATCTATCATCCACAAAAATCACTAAATCATCATCCCTAAAAATCCCTAAAACATCATTCTGAAAAAATTCTGAAATCCTAAACCCAAAAAATACTAAACCCATATCCTTAGAAACTCATAAATTCTTGTTCATAAAAGTTTCTATACATTCATTAAAAAAATAGACACCCTCATTCCTAGAAAACACTAAACCCTCACCCCTAAAGACCCTAAACACTCATACTTGGAAAACCATAAACCATAATCTCTAGAAAACCCAAAATAAGAAAACATGAAAAATTTAATTCCCTCATTCAAAAAATCCCTAAACCCTCATGCCCAAATATCCAAAAAAAATCTTAATAATAAACTCTAAACCAGCATCCCCAAAAATCCCCAAAGACTCATATCCCAATAATTATAATGCCTTAACAACTAGAATAAAACCATCATAACTTGTAGAACCAAGACCCACAACCGGAAAAAACCCTAAAACAACATCTCCCAAATATATTTACGAACAATATCTAAAAAATTAATTTATCCCTAGAAAATTTTAAACACTGTTAACTGTGTAGCCATAAAAACTATGCCCTAATGAACCCTAAAAACACAAACAGATGAAACCAAAACCCTCTTCCGCAAATACCATATACCTTCATCACCAAAAAAATTCTAAATTCCAACAATGTATAAAATATAAACCCTTTCTTCCAAACAACCATAATCCCTCAAACAAAAAGACATCATTATAGGCACCAAAAATCATAACAAAAATAACAAATATTCCAAAAACATTGTCCAATAAAAATTTATATAACCCCATACTCCAATTCAAAAACCATCTATCCCAAAATAAACTAAAGCCACATCATAAAAACAATTAAAACCCTCATCACCAAAATATAATAAACCACGAACCATATAAAACACTATATTATCTTCCTTATATTTTTTAAATCGTCACACAGAAAACAAAATACCCTCATTTGAAAAAATTCATAAACACTCAAACCTCAATATTCAAAATCCCATATCCCTAAAAACCAATAAACTCTTAGTGAAATATAAAATGAAACCCTGATTCCCAAAAAAAACTCTAAAATTGTGGCCCCAAAAATCCCACATTCATATCTCAAAAAACATTGAACTCTTTAGAAGAAACAAATCCCAAACATTATTCCACACAAAACTAAACAATCGACCCCAAAAAATGTAATACCCTAAAACTCCAAAATCCAAAATCATTAGAACCAAATAAAAATTAACCCTATTCCTTAATGGATCGAAAACTCAATTCGCTAAATAACTATAATCCCTCTGTAAAAATACCATAAACCCTAATTCCCAAAATAACCTAAATCATAAGCCTCAAAAAACACAAATACATCATACCCAAAATATGATAAATCCTTTGAATCGATGAAACCCTAAACACTACGCCAAAAAACTTATTTTCCACAAAAATGATGATAACCTTTGCCTAAAAGAACAGTAAATCCTCAAACTTAAAAAAAACCCAGAACACTCCTCTCAAAAAACCCTAACCTATCATAAAAAAAGAATAAATAATGGGGTAAAAAAAAGCTTAGCCCATTTCTATTAAAAAAACTTACATCAACAACAATCATAAACCCACATAAGAAAAAGAAACTAAGCACTGGGTGTGTAAGAAATCATAAACACTTATCCAAAGAAACAATAAATTCTTCTCCCCAATAAACTGAAAAATCACATCTATATGAAAACCATCACCCACATCCCAATAAACCATAAACAATTATCCCCAAAAAAACACTAAAACCATATTTCCAAAAAACTCTAAACATATGTCCCATAAAATCATAATCCCATGACCCCAAAAAAAATTATTCCATAACAAATAAATAATAGAAACCCCTCATCCTGAAAAAAACCTAAATACATGTCCATAAAAACTCTAAACTCTCCTCCTAAGAAAACCAAAAAAACCAAGCCCCTTAAAATACTACACCTTCACCCCCCCAAACCCATTACCCACTAGACTATAAAACCCAAAACACTTACCAAAAAAAAGAAAAAATTCATTTAAAGCAGATAACCCTAAACCCTCATCCTAAAAAATAGATATACCCTTAGCCCCAAAACACTCTAAACCCTCTCCCCCCAATAATCGCTTATCCATCACCCTTAAATTGTTAGGACCCATCCCCCAGGTCCCATGCCAGGACTACCCAATCCCACCTTCTAAAGGCTAGGGGATGGATACTAGCACAGAGAAGGCATATCCCTATAATGGTAAGCCATTTCCATTAAAACTATACGAACACACAATCCTAGATCATAATAAGAAGCAACCGCAAGTAAACTGCAAAAGTAAAAAGGTTAGTAAAAGTAATGGGCTGGAATACAAGATCAACTAAAAATAACTAGTACAACTAGAAAGAGAAAATATCTTTTGGACCATCCACCAAGGATCCTTCCTCAAGGGTAGGTACAACTCACGATCAATAGTCACTACGGAACGTCACGTGAAATGATCCACATCGGAGAACCATCTAGTCCTGGATCCCTCATCCTCGACCAATGATGATTGGTATCTTCTCAAGACATAGTAACGTGGTGGTGTATCTCATGTAAGCATGATTTTTAAAATACTTAGTTAGGATCCCGAGACCCCCAGAGGTCTCCCAGAGTTCCACACTGGAAAAACCACAAAAAAGACATCAATCATAATGAAAAAATAAATCATCAACTCTAATTAGTTATATTCACATACATATACCTACGTTATCAAAAATAAACACATATCATTATTGAGGAACCATATCATTCCATATTTTAAAAAAAATCATAGACATTCAACTAAGGAAGAATACCACAAATGTAACACAGTGATAGTGACACCGCTAAAGTGATTATACCATAAAGGTATCACCATTAAGGTAACACCATGATGCTAAGAGTACCAAAAAATTTAAACAAAAAAGGTAACACCACAATGTTAAAAGTATCACAAAGGTAACACCAAAAAGGTAACACTGCAATGGTAAAAGTATGATAAAGGTAAAACCATCAAGGTAAATGACTCATCTCACACTAGGTATAAATTACGTACAGATGTACAAATGATTAGATGTATCACTGAATCATTATATTCTAATGAGAGCCTCTGCAGCTGACCCACATAGGATTGATAATTTTTTTACCCATACAAGGTCATTGAGCTCTGAGCGACATAAGATTTGACCCACACAAGATCAGTAGATGATGACCCACACATGACTTCTAGGCGGTGACCCACATAGAATTGATATATGTTGACCCACATAGGATCATTGTTCTTACATCAATTTATAGCCATCCACGAGAATCCCACACTTATCCCTCTTGATTTAGGTAGGATGCACTCCTCTATCCATTATTTATACCTTAACATCCATGAAGATCCATGATGAAGTGTCTCAAATGACAGGAATGTTGTAAGGGATTAAATTTGATAGACATCACTCTAATAAGATTCCTTGTGTGTGACTTATAAGTGTTTTATTATCGAGGGCTCAATTGGGTTCGAGTTTGATATGTCACGAACATACTACAACCTTCTCCAAAATTCCAGTGGAGTATACCCAATGGACTGTCTTCTTCCAAGGATCATAAAGTAGTAAATAGTTCGTCAATCGGACACATGGTTAACATGTTATGGATCTATTTACTGAAATTGGGGTTGGATGGGTGCGGGTCAGGTCCGGCCCACTCGAACCGACTATTTCTGGGCCTGCCCCTATAGGGTTGGGCCATGGGGGGAACATCCCACAGGGTTGTGGTCCTTCGTGACCCATAGGGGGCATGACATTAGCCACAAAGGGGGCACACCCCAGCCCGTGGAGGTGCGCGACCCATCCCTCGAGGGAAAGACCTGGCCCATGGAGGGGTGGTCCCGCTAGGCTCGAGAAGCATGGCCCGCGGTGGGGAGCGTACTGCTCGGCTCACGTGGTCCAGAACATGCAGGACACGACCCACTAGCTGGGGTCCTCCCCAGTTGGCGCGGATGGGGGTGGGAATCGGCTTCCCCCAATTATCCCAAACGGCCGTAGCTACTCAGGTTTTGCAGCGGTGGCAGGAAGGTCCCTGCGGGACTCATAGGAGGGTGGGTACCTACAATGCTATGTCTTCACGCCCCTACCTCCCGCATCGGTGCCCAACAACACACCACACCTCCCCATGACCATCCAGTTCCAGCCGCCATACTCGACCACCAAGGATGTAAATTCGTGTCTTCCTCTTCCTAAGGAGCATGATGGACCGCCGCCTCCCCCGTGACCTAACGTTTTCGACTACCACCATTACTCGTCGGTGTGGGTTTCCAGTGCTACTATGCCGGTATCATGCTAGTTGTCTTCCGTGGGTCACCGGGTGAGCTCTAGTGACCCACCTTTCTAATCAATGGTTACAATGGACCTCCTAGGACACCCTCTTCATTTCTTGTCTCTTTGTTCTAAAATTCGTCCAATCCGATCAAAATCTCCAGATGAACACGTTTGTAAAACAAGTAGAGGATGCTTTGGGCTTTGCTTTTTTGGACCGTGCCCTAAACATTTAATTGAAAGATAGAGGGTATATTATTATTCAACAAAAACTTCAAATTAAAACAATATAAATACCTACATCAAGATCCATTGAAGAACTTCCATGCATGAGGAGGGGTCGTTGTTTTTTAATTCATGATTTAGTGGAGCTCGTCACCCTTCGCTGGAACCCATCCTGTCCTCCATGTGATTAATTTTTCGGTATTTCAATATAGCTTCGTTTCTTGGTGAAGTCTTGCCAATACCACTTCCCAATCCCCATATAAAATAGATGGGAAAGTGGTGGGTAATGACATTGGTAATTTATGAGTTTCATTCATTAATGAACCCTCCAAATGCCATCGGTACAATAAAAATTATTTAGAAGTCAATCCGTTTAATTTTATGACACATCATTGGTCTCACACCCTCCGCATGACCATTGGAGGAAAAATACCAATAAATATAAAATAACAATGTTTTTATAATTATTCAATTAAATGTCCAAAATATAATGTTTTATCCTGAACTACTTCAGTTTCAAGGAATCATTCCATAAGCGAATCTGGGCACTACTTATTCAATGGTGCCCTCAGATTTTTAATCTGAGCACCGATATAAAATTTTGAGAAATCCCCTTCGGTGTTTAATCAAAAAACCCTAAAAATGTTCTGAAATTCATTTTGGGTACACCGGGACTCAAAATTATGCGCTGTCAATTTTTTTAAGTATCATAATAATTTCATATAATTTAAAAAAAGTCATGGACAATCCAGGTATTTAAAAAAATACACCTAACCAATATCCCTCATAACCCCAAACCCTCAACCACAAAAAAGCAGAATCCCTATATCCAAAAATACAATAAATCCACTAAAATAAAAATATCTACACTTTTAGATAACAAATACCCAAATCCTACGACCCTAAAAAATTATAATTGCATATATAAAAAATCATAATCAGTGTTTCCCAAAAGAAACCATAAAACATCAACATAAAAACCATATAAATAATTAAAAAATAATACTCTAACATAAAAAACACTAAACCCTAATCCTAAAAACCCTAAAACACTATCCCTAAAATTTCTGAAATCCTAGGTTGTTGTTTTAGGGTTTTCATTGTATTAATGGTTTATTGTTTTTTGGAATGAAGGTTTTGGGGATTTGGGAATGTCTGTTTAGGGTTTTTTAGAGATATAAACATAGGTGTTTTGCAGGTAGTTTAGGGTTATTTGATGATGTCATTTTAGGATTTTTTGGAAGATAAATTAGGTATTTTTATTATTATGGTTTAGGATATTTGTAATAGGAGTGTTTTTGGTTTTTAGGGGGCTAAAATCATATGGTGTTTAGGGGACTACATGCTGAGAGCATTTGGGGGCATATGGTTAATGGTATTTAGGGTTGAGGGTTTAATGCATTTTTGGATGACGGTTGTAGGTATTTTGGGGATGGGCATTGATATTTTCTTTGGGGATGATGGTTACGCATTTTTTGTGATTAATTATTAGTGATTCATTAGTGTGAGGGTTTATGGTATTTTGGGATGTGGGTTTTTTGTTTTTTAGAGTGTACAGATTAGGGTCTTTTTGGGATGTGTTTAAATTCTTTTTTAGGATGACAGTTTATGTATTTCTGGGGGTAGAGATGTGGCTTTTATTGGTGAGGGTTAAGGGTTTATTTGGGATGATGGATGTGGTGTCATCATGTATGACTGTTGTGGGTGTTTGTGGATATGTATCTAGTTTTTTCACGGTATCGTGGATGTAGGTTTTGGGGATATGGTTTTATGGTTTTCCTAGGTTGTGGGATGTTGGTTATTTGGTATGCTAGGTTGAGGGTTTTTTTATATTGGACGGTATAGGGGTTTTAGGCCTTTTTATTTATTGTTTTTAGGGATTCATTTTTAGTGTTTCTTAGGGAGGGGTGTATATATTTTTTTGTGATAATTGTTATATTTTTTTTAGAATTATTGATTATTGGGATAATGGTTGAGTGTTTTTTGGTCTATAGGGTGATGTTTTTTTGAGGGTTTATCAATTTTTAGGGATGCAAGGTTAGGTTATTTTTTAGAACTAATTGTTGAAAAAAAATTGTGGGGAGGGATTAGACATGTTTCGGTGTGAGCGTTGAGGTATTTTTGGGGCTGAGGGTTTTTTGTTTTATGGGTGCATGAATTTCAGCAGTTTTTTGTGGTTATGGGGTGAACATTTTTCTGGGATATTTGTTTAATAGTTTTGGGGATATGGTTTTTCTATTTTTTAGGATGATTATTAAAGGGTTTATGGGAATGATGGTTTACTATTTTGTGTTATGAGGGTTTAGGATTTTTGGTAGATGATAGGTGAGGACTTTTGGTATGAGGGTTAAAATTTTATTTTGGGTTTAGGGATGTGTTTTCAATGGGGAAGAGTGATGAGGGTGTTTGGGTATATGGATCAAGTGTTTTCAACGGATGAGGTATGTGAGTTTTGGAGATGTGGTTTTAGGGTTTTTTTGGATGATAGTTGTGGGTTTTTTTAAATTTGAGTTAGAAGTAATATTGGTCCTTGGGATTTATGGTCTTGGGCTAATGGTTTAGGGTTTCATAATTAATTTTTTATAACTTTTTGGTGTTGTGTGTTTTCATATTTTTAGGATGATGGTATCTTGGGATAAGGGTTTTGGGTTTTTTCATGAGGATGATGTTTTTTAGGTCGAGGGACTAATGATTTTCGTATTTAAGGGGGTAGGGTATTTTTTATAACAAAGGGTTTAAAATATTTTTGGGCGGAGGGATTAAAGATGGTTTGGGTCCGAGAGATGAGGTTATTTTTGCAGCTGAGGGTCAGGGGTTTTATGGGGTTGAGGGTTACGGGGTTTTTTGGGTTAAGGGATGATCATTTTTCTGGGATATGGGTATAGGAGTTTTGTTGACAAGGTTTTATGTTTTCTTTGGTATTTGTGTTCTAGGGTTTATGGGAATGAGGGTTTAGTTATTTTAGGGATTGAGGGGTTAGGGTTGGTAGGGTTTCAGTGTTTTAATGTTTTTTTGCAAAGAATGATTTATGATTTTTTTTGAACTGTCTGTTTATGGTTTTGTGGTGATGTGGGTTTAGGGTTTCTTGGTGTTGAGTGTTTTGGTGTTTTTGGTTATGGTCATAGGTTTTTTGGGGATGAGGGTTTAGTGTTTTTATTAGATAAGATTTTATCATATCTTTGAACTGAATGCTCATTTCTCTTTAGGGTTGATGTTTTAGTGTTTTTATTCTGAGGTTTTAGGGTTCATTGGTGTTGAGGGATTATTGTTTTTTATTTTTGGAGTGATTAGGTTTCATTGGGCTGAGCACTGTGTATTTGTTTCTTCTAAGATGTTTTGTTTTTAGTTTTTAGGGATATTTAGTGATGAGTGGTTAGGATTTTTTTAGCCTTATGTATTATTTTTTAATGGATTAGGGTTGATGGTTTTTTTAGGGGACATAGATGATGGTTTTAGGGGCATAGGTGTAATAGTTCTTTTGATATGGGTTTACGGTTTTTGGGGAATATGATTGAAAATTTCGGGATCACAACAGGTTGTTGTTTGGGTCGAGTATGGGTGGATTTTGGGGGATGTGGGTTGAGGGTTTTTTGCTGAGGGGTGACAATATTTTTCAATTAGGATTAAATGTTTTGTAGTATTGAGGGTTGAGGTTTTTTTTTATTTGATGTATTTTTGGGGGTTCATGGTTTATATTTCATTGCGGATAATGGTTTATTTTTTTTGGTGGATTAGAATTTTTCATTTTGAGGGATGTGATTTTAGCGTTTTTCCATTACGGGAGATTAGGTTTTCATGGGGCCAAGTGTCTATGGATTTTAGTGTATAAGGATTATAATTTTTTTGGAACAAATTTTACTGATTTTCTGGGGGAAATTTTTTAAAGTTTTGGGGAAGTGGGTGTATCATTGTTTATGAGGGTTGGTTGGTTTTATGACTGTTAGGTTAGTGGTTTTGAGTTAGATGGTTGAGGGTCTTTTGGGGGTGAGGGATGTGTTTTTTTGGATGTGGGTTGATTGTTTTTTGGTAGAGGGTTGTGGTTTTTGGGGGATGAAAATTTACTATGTTTTTTGATGAGGGTTTTCTATTTTTTACGGTTTTGTGATGTGGGGTTTTTGGGTCTTTAGGTTAAGGGTGTTTTGTGGATGAGTGTTGATGGTTTTTTTAGGCTGAGCGTTAAATATTTATTGAGGATGGGTGCATAGAATGTTCCCAGGGTTTTAGGTTGAGCGATTTCTTGGACATTGGGTTGAGGGTATTTTGGGGGAAATAGTACATAATTATTTAGAGTTGTGGATAAAGGGTATTATTGGGATTTCGGTTTTTGGGATTTTTGTGCTCAGGGTTGTGGGGTGTTGGGGATATGCCTTTAGGGATTACGTGGGAATATGGCTGAAGGATTTTAGGAATTATGAGTATGTGTTTTGGGGGTTCTGATGTTTGGATCATTTATGGATATGTTTTTAGGAGTTTTGGGGATGTATGAATAGGGTTTTTAGGATTATTTTTATGCTTTTTAGGATGAGGTTTTAAGGATTTTATGGATGATGTAGTATCTTTTTTTGTGGATATTGGTTAGGTTTTTTTCGTTCATTGGGTTTAGGGTGATTTTATGAATGACGGTTTATAGTTTTGGGGGCATAATGTATATGATTTTAGGGGTTGATGCATGATATATTCGGGGATAATTATTGAGAATATCTTGGGGTAACAGTTTATAGTTCGTTTTTGTGAATCTTTTATGGTTTTTATGAATTGGGGTGGAGGGGTTTTGTAGATGTTGGTTTAGCATTTTATGGGAGCTATGGGTTTAGGGTATTTTGGTTCTTTTTTTCGGGTTTTGTGGGATGACGTTTTAGGTTTTCTGAATAGTAGAGTTTAGATTTTTTTACTAAGGGATGATGGCTATTATGGCTATTGGTTATGTGTTATTGTGTAATATGATTGAGGTTTTTATTGGGAAAAGGGTTGATTATTTTTTGGGGATAATGGTTGAGTATTTTTCAGGATATGGATTGAGGGTTTTTTAGTGATTATAATTTAGGGATTTGGGGGCATTTAATTTTAGTTTTTTTGGGGATGAGTGTTTTAATTTTATTGGGGTTGATATTGAAAATTACGATGAGTTGAGTATGGAGTGTTTTATCAGTCTGAGGGTTAAGGTAAATTATGGATGATGTTCAAGGGTTTTGGGTGGCTGAGAAATATGGATTTTTTTAGGGTTTATTTTTTCTGATTTAGTAATGAGGGGTTTTGGTGATTATTTATTATTTTCTATAGGGTTTGATGGTTGATATAATATTTGGGCTGAGAGTTGGGGAATTTCTATGGATTATTGTTAAGGGTTTTCTATGGATGAATGTTGATGGATTTTTAGGGATGTGGGTTTTTGGTTATTAAGGATAAAGATATAGGGAGTTTTGATTATATGTTATAAGGTTGTTTGGGTATGTGGGATGATCATTTTATAGGATGACAGGTTTGGGTTTTTTTAGTTGAGGGTTATGGGTTATTTTGGTTAGGGGTTTAGGGCTTTTTACACAGACGGTTGAGGGTTTTCTAGGGTTATTGGTTTAGGGTTTTTTAGAACATTGGGTTTATAGTTTTTTTGGAGGTGAGTGTGTAGGCTTTTTTATTCCCCATGGATTATGGATTTTTGTGGAAGATGGTTTAGGTTTTTTTGCAAATGAGGGTTTCATGATTTTTTTGGTTCTCAGATTTGTTTTTTTGGCTTTTAGGTTTATATATTTTTTGGGGATGAGGATATAGGGGTTTTTTGGGGATGCGAAATTTCATATTTTTTGGGTACATGTTTTGGGGTTTTTGGGATAAGGGTTTAAGGTGTTTCATGGTTGAGGGTTTTTTATGATGGTTAATGTTTTTTTGGAGAAGTGTGTTTTGGGTTTTTAGGGATGAGAATTTAAAATTATTTTGGTCGGTGGGATTTTTGTTTTTTGGGGGTTAGGGTTCATGGGAATTTTTGACTGAGGTTCAGGGTTTATTGTTGTTACGGTTAGATGGTTTTTTCAGGATGAGGGTTGATCATTTTTTGGGGAATAGGTTTCATATATTTTTTCTTTATTTGTTAAATTTTTTAGGTCTAAGGGATTAGGGTTCATTAGGGTGAGTGTTTCATGTTCTCGGGGTCTTTTTAGGATTTTTTGGGCTAGGGCATTAGGAATTCATGGGATGCCGATTATGGTTTTTTTGGGAATGGGGGTGAGGTTTTGTGGGATGATCCTTTTGAATTTATTTTGTATTTTTCTTGGGGTTTCATTGGGGTATAGGTTTGAGGATTTACTGTTCTTTAGTGGTTGAGTGTGACATGTTTTTTTATTTTGGGAGATAATATTTTGGGTATGTGGATTGATGATTAAATTAGAATATTGATTTATGATTTTTTGGGGTTCAATGATGAGGGGTTTCTGGTCTATGGGATTCTGTTTTTTAGGAAGCAGGGATGAGGCTTTTTTATGGATTTTATGGTCAAGGGTTTGTTACACCTTTTGGAATTTGTTTTTTATATGAGGGGTTATGGCACATAGGGATATGTAATTATAGTATATTGGTGTTGAATTTTTATTATTTTTTTTGGATGAGGGGTGTGGGTTTTTCATGGATGGGGGTTAAGGATTATTTATTGATATGTAATGATGGTTTTGGGGATAGGAGTTATGGTATCTTGGGTAGAGGGGTTATGTGATTTTTTTGGCTGAGGGTTGAGTGGTTTTTGAAGAAGAGGGTCGAGAGTTATTTGGGACACAAGGTTGACATATTCTTGTGGATAAGGAAACGTTTTATAATATATATAAGGGTTTAGAATTTTTTGTGGTCTAGGATTAAGGTATTTTTGGGGCTTATGGTTTAGGTATTTTGTGGATATAGTTTTTCAGTCTTTCAGGTTTATGGTTTAGAGGGATTTTTTGATGAGGGGTTTGGGGTTTTGGGGATGTCAGTTTAATGTTTTTTTGGGTAATAGTGTTTTAGGTTTTTTCAGAATGAAATTTTACGATTTGTTTCTGGAATATTTCTAGTTTTTGTGGATGAGGGTTTAGTATTTTTTAGGGATGTTGAGATTAGGTTTGTTCTTGTTTATGATTTACGGTTTATTAGTGATGATGGTTTAGTATTTTTATGTGGGTTTATGGATTTTAAGGGGATAAGGTTTTTGGATTTTTTGAGGATGAGGGTGTATGTTTATTTTGGAATAATGTTTTATGGGACATTAGGATAATTGTTTACATTTTTGGGGAATAAATTTAAGGTTTTTAGTGTATATTATTTATTATTATTTTTGTATTAGGGTTGATTTAATTTATATTTGAGAAGAGGTTATAGGGTGTTTTTTCTATGAGGCATATGTGTTTTTTTATTATAAATGTTAAGGGAATAATGGGGATGAGGTTTTGGGAATTTTAGTAGTTGATGGATTAGTATTTTTTGAGGTGCATGATTTTGGGTTTTTTGGGGATGAGGTTTTATGTTTTTTCATGGACGAACATTTTGGGTTTGAGGCTATGGGTTTAGGATTTTCTATGGGTAGATGATTAATTTTTTTGGGAATGTATTTTATGCAGTTTTGGGGAAGTGGGATTAGGTTGTTATTTATATTAGGGTTTAAGTTCTTTAGTGATAATTATTTATATTTTTTTTACTCTTGAGTGTTTGGAGTTATTTTATTGATGGTGGTTTAAGATTTTATTGGGATTCGTGATTGATGTTTTTTGGGGATGCGGGGTTAGGATTTTTTGGGGATGAGGTAATTGGGTTTTTGGGGGTTGGGGGTCTATAATAGTTTTTGATGAGGGTATAGGGTTTTTTGGGGATACGATTTTATTGGGTATTTAGTTGATGGATGATGTTCTTTTGGTACTTGGGGTATATGGTATATTGGGTTGGTGGTTATGTTTCTTGGTTGGGATGTAGCTTGTGTTTGTTTGGGGGTTATGGTTAGAGGAATACAGGGATGATGGATGTGGTTTTTTTGAAGATTTGTGTTTAGGATGTTTATGGATTATTATGCACTATAATTTGTGGAAGAAGTTAGAAAATATTTTTAGGATAAGTATTTAGGGTGTTTTAGGGATGAGAGTTGAGTGATATTTGTGGACATGTGTTTGTATGTTTTTAAGGATTAGGGTTCTGATTTTTTTTGGGAAATTTAGTTTACTGTATTTTGATTCTATGGGATTAGGGTTTTATGGTACAGGGGGTTTATGTTTTTTGTGATGAGTATAGAGTATTTTTTTGGTTGAGGGTTTAGAGTATTTTGGGGAGGGGGGTTTTTGGATATTTTTGGGGATGAATGTTTATAGATTTTTGGACTAAGGGTTTGGATCATTGTGGGGTTTTGGGTTGGATGTCTTATGGGCATGATTCTTTATGTTATTTTGGGGTTGAGGGATTATTTTTTTTCTAGATAGGTCTTTATTTTTATATGGGGATCAGTGATGACGTTTTTTTGGTCAAATGGTTGAGTGTTAATCTTGGATTGAGGGTTTTGGGTTTCTTGTTGATGGGAGATAATGGTTTTTGGGTGATGGGATGAATTTTTATTTTGGAATATTTTTTTATGGATATCGGTTTAGGTTTTAATGTGGATGAGGGTTTAGAATTTTTAGTAATGAGTGTTTTGGGTTTTTCAGAGATATGATTCTAGTATTTTTAGTTTAATGGAATTAGGATTTTATGGGATGTGGATTAGCATATTTCGATGCTGAATGATTTAGATTTTTTTGGGCTGATGGGTTTTCCATGATTAGAGCTTTGGGTATTTAGGGAATTATGTTCTGGTTTTCGTACGTCTGGTTTTTTAGTGTTTTTTGATATGAGGGTCTAGGATTATCAATGAAAAGTGTTTAGTGTTTTTTGTTTCTTAGGATTTATTTATTTATATATATTAGGGATTATGAATTTTTGGGATAAGGGTTTATGTATTACTGGGGACAATGGTTAAGAGTATTTTAGGGGATAAGGGTTTAGTATTTCTTTTTTGTTATGTGTTTTAGGTTTTTGGGGTATTATGATTTAGATTTTTTCATGGATGAGAAGTTGGGGGTTTTTAGGTCAAGGTTATACAATATTTGGGGGATCATGGTTTATTATTTTTCCAGGCTCATAGTTTAGGGGTTTTGGGGTTTGGGTTTATGATTTGTTTATGTTGTGGGTTTTGAGTTCATATGGGTTGTCGGTTTTTAGATTTTTGGTCATCAGGGTTTAGTGTAAGTTAGGGATTGGGGTTTATGGATTACTGATGCTGTGGGATTAGATTTATTGTGTAATAAGGGTTTGGGGTTTTAGGAATGAATATTTATGGGTTTTTTGGGGAAATTGGTTTTGGGTCTGGGTATGAGGGTTGTGTGGTTTTGGGGATGAGGTTATATGGTTATTTATGGTAAATAGTTGAATGGGTTTATATGGATCAGGGTCTTAATTTTTTTTACGATTTTTTATGATTGTTTATGACTGTTTATAGTTTTCTCTCCAAGGGAATTACGGTTTTTTGGCCTGTGGGTTTAGTGTATTTTTGGTATTAGGGATTAAGAATATTTTGGGTATGAGGTTTTATCATTTTTTTGTCAAGTTAGTATGTTTTTATTGATTATGGGTTAGGGTTTCATGGGAAATGAGGTTTATGTTTTTTATGAAATGAGATTAGTGTGCATTCGGGATAAGTGTTTGGGGTGTTTGTGATGAGGGTTTATAGTGGTTTGGGGGGTACGATTTAGGGTTTTTTGGGCTGGATGTTTTGTGTTTTTTGGGATAAAGTTTTTATGATTTATTTGGTTCAAGGGTTTATTATTTTTTGGGGATGACGGTTAAGGGTTTTTTTGGGGATATTTGTTTATGGATTTTTGGGGTTTAGGGTTTAGGGTTTTTTTGGAGTGATGGTTTATGGTTTTTTGGGGATGATGGAATATTGTATTTTGGAGATGATAATATGGGGTTTTTTCCTATTGAGGGTTTAATGTTTGTTGTGTCTAGGTGTTTAGGTAATTTAGGGATGGGAATTTAGTTTTTTAAGGAGGGTGAGATTTTACAGTGTTTTTAGTGATGTTTTTAGGACATTTTTTGTTGATTATGATATTTTTTATGTTGGAAGGATTATTGATTTTCATTTATAAGGTTTTATTATTTTTGGGGCTAAGGGGTTAGGGTATTTTTAGGATGAGGTTATAGGGGTTTTGGGGACATGTATTTAGTTTTATAGGGTAAATATGGATTATATATTTCTAGGTTTGATTGTTCATTTTATTTTTTGGGATTTGGGTTTAGGATTTTATTTGGATGAGTGGTTGAGGTTTTTTTGGGAATGAGGGTTATGGGTTTTCTTGAGCTGCATGTTTAGGGTTTTTTGGGATGATTGTTTTGGGATTTTTTTGTATAATGCTTTAGGATATTTTAGGGATGTATGAATTGTTAATTTTGGTATCCAGGATTTGTTATTTCTAGTAATGATGGTTTATGGAATTTTGGAATAGATGAATTAAGAATTTTTTTACCCAAAACATTAGGTTTTTTTGGGGATAAGTGTTTAGGGTGTTTACGGATAAGGATTTAGGGTATTATCGGGATGCAGTTGTATATTTTTATGGGGATTAGGGTTCAATGTTTTTTTTGGTGATAATGACATAGGGTCATTTCATGAAGAGGTTTTAGGGTTTTTTGGGCTAAGGGTTTTGGGGTTTTTTGGGTCATGAATGTTTAGTAGTTATGGGAGCATGGTGTTTAGTATTTTTTCTCACTAATGGTATGTGATTTTTTGGAGACACGAGATTAGGGTTTTTGGGGACAATGTTTTAGTTTTTTAAGGGATTAGTCATTAGTGTTTTTTGGTTACGATATTTCATGATTTTTTGTTGATAACAGTTATTGTTTTTCTATGGAATTTTATTTACTATTTTCTTGGGTAATCGGTTTATAGGTATCTAGGGTTGGGAGACTATGGTGAATATGATTTCTAGCACTAAACGTTAGGGTATTTTTGGATGAAAGATTATGGATTTATAGGATGTCGGTAGTATGGTTTTAAAGGGATTAGTTTTTGGGTTTTTCCATGTATTTGGGTTTAGGGTATTGTGGGGCTATGAGATTATAGTTTTCTTGGGATAAGGGTTTTTAATTTTATTTGGATGAGGTTTAGGTTTCTAGGGATTTTTTTTATGTTATTGGGGGAATATGCTTTAGAGTTTTCTTGAATCAAGTATTAGAATTTTCTAAAGACAATGCTGTATATTTTTCATGGGCTCTGTGTTTTGGTTTTTATAGCTCATTTTTTAGGCTTTCTAAGTGATATGGTGTAGTTTTTTGGAGGCTTATAGTTAAGTGTTTTTTCATTGGTCGGGATTTGTTTTTTCTAGATCTATAGTTTTAGGTTTTACTAAGGATGCATGTTCAGAGGGTTTTAGTGATACAGGTTTAGTGGTTTCTAGGACTTAGTTTTTAGAATTTTTCTGAAGTGGATATTAAGGATTTCTTGGTTCTGATGATTTGTGGTCTTCTATGGATGAATATTTAGCATTTTCTATGACAGACGATATAATTTTTTCTAGGTATGAATATTTAATTATTTATGGGGCCATGTTTTTATGGTATTCAATGGTGGAGGGTTTAGGGTTTTATGTGGAAAAGGGTTTTGGAATTTTAGGGAAGAATGTTTTGGGTTTTCTAGGTTTGATTATTTAAGGTTTTCTATTAATCGGGTTTTATTTTTTCTATGGCTTGGGAATATGGTTTTTTTGTATTGCGGGATTTTGGTTTTATAAGGCTTAGGTTATATGGTTTTTTCATGATGAGGTTTTATGATTTTTTGTCATTGAGTTGTTAGATTTTCTGGGAATGAAGGATTTGGGTTCTATATGGATTAGTGATTTGGTTCTAATAGTGCTATGAATTTACGGACTTCTAGGGTGTGGTTTTCAGATGTTGTGGGGATAAGAGGATATAGATTTATAGGGTTTGGGGTTTAGGGTTTTATAGGGTTGATGATTTAAATCCTTTTGTGGTAGAGGGTTTGGTATCATCTAGGTATAATGATTTAGGGTCTTCAAGGCTTATGGATTTAGTGTCTTCTGGGTGGAGGGTTTATAGTCTTAAGAGGCTAATGGTTTAGGGTCTTTCATTCTAAGGGAGTATGGATTTTTTGATATGGATAAATGGTCTCTAGGCCATAGCTTTTTTGGGATGAGTGTTTTGGGTTTTCTATGGATGATGGATTAGTGATTTAGGTGATCTAGGTTTTAGGGTTTTTGGGGGATATGGATTAAAGATCAGATAAGTTTGATTACTTATGGTTTTCTTTGGATAAAGGTTTATGATTTTTTTGGGCTAAGGGATTATGGTTTTTGGGGTTGAGGGTATATGGTTTTTCAGGGATACTGATTTATGTGTTTTTATTGCTGATGGTTTATGGTACCTAATGTAAAAGGGTTTACAGATTTCTAGTGATGGTGAATTAGGATTTTTTGGTAATTGGTGTTAGGGATTCTATAGGGATGTGGTTTTTATGTTTTCCTAGGTTTAGATTTATGATATTCCTAAATAAGAGCCATTTTGAATTTTTTCAGATTAGGATTTAGGGTTTTCTAGGACCAACATTATATTTTTTTCTAGGGATGATAGTTTCTGGTTTTCTATGGATGATGGTTTTATGTTTTATGAAGTTTTTGATTTTTTTGTTTTCTAAGGGGGATTCTTTAGTTTTTTTTGTATTTTTAGTTTAGGGTATTCTACAGTTAGGGGTGTAGGGTTTTTGGTTAAAAATTGTTTTGGTTTTCTAGGGAATGGGGATTTGGTATATCATGGGATTATGGTTTTTTGTTATCTATGGCTATGTTATTCTGTTTTCATGGGCCAAGGACATAGGTTTTCCTAGGTTTGAGGCTTTAGTTTTTTCTAGTAATGAGGTTTTAAGTTTTTTTGCGTTTTTATTGTTTACAATTTTCTATGGATGGGTGTTTGAGGTTCTCTTGGTCATATGATATGGGGTTTTCTAGGGCTGTGGATTTAGATTTTTCCAAAGAAAAGGGTTTACAATTTTTTGTGGTTGAAAATTTATCTTTTTGGGGATGTGAGTTTTGGGTTTTCTCAGGATTAGGGTTTAGGGTTGTGTAGGGTGGATTTTTTTTATATTATAGGGGTGATGATTTAGTGAATCCATGGGATGAGGGTTTTGGATTTTCTATACTCAGTGATTATTGTTTTTGGAGATGATTGATTATGATTTACTAGGATTGAAGGTTTTGGTTTTTCATAGGATAATGGAATTTGGAATTATGGGAATGAGGAGTTATTTATTTTATTTGCTGGGATTTACAACAATCTATGGAAGAGGGTTTAGGGTCTTATGTGCTCAAGGGTTTATGGTTTTCTCAGAATGATGTTTTAGGGTTTTCATGAGCTAAGTTATAATTATTTTCTAGAATTTAGGGTTCATTGTTTTATAAGGATGGGGTTTAGGTTGATGTAAGACTATGTTTTTAGGGTCTCCCTATGATTAGGTTTTAGGGTTTTCTGGGGTATATGGATTAGGGTTTTTCTAGTGATTAGGGTTTACATAATCTATGGAAGAGGATTTGAAGTTTTTTCTCTATTTGGAATTATGGTTTTTTGGGAATGTGGGATTATGAATTTATTATGATGAGTATTTAGGGGTTTTTGGTGATGGAATTTTAGATAATTTTGGGGTTGAGTGTATAGGTTTTTTCAATTATGATGTTTTTAGTTTTTTTGGTGCTGAGGGTTTATGGATTTCATAGTATATGGTTTTAGGTTTCTTTTTGGGAATTGGGTTTCAGGTTTTTCGATCAATGTGTTTATAGCTATATGAGGACGCGTGTTTATTATTTTTTAGGACTGAGTGCTTGTGGTTTTTTGGGGCTGTTGATTTTAGTTGTTCTATAGATGAGGGTTTAGGGTGTTCGATGGATGTGGAATTAATGGTTTTTCCAAGCTGATGTTTTAGTTCTTTTTTGGGTTATGGTTTAAGACTTTTTTATGATGATTATTTGAGTTTTTTATGGTATGAGGGTTTAAATTATTTTGGGACTGAGGGATAGTGTATTTTTTTGGGATGACATTTTATAGATTTTTAACCTAGGGGTTTAGAGTATTTTCGGGTTTTGGGTTAGTTGTTTTATGTGGTTTATCCATTATGTTTTTTGGGGTTGAGGGATTATTTTTATTTGTAACAATATCATTATTCTTATTTGGGGTTATTGGATGAGGTTTCATAGTGATTAGGGTTGAGGGATTTCTGGTAATAATGGTTTTGGGTTATTTTTTTGTTAAGATTAATGGTTTTGGGGGATGTGGTGAGGGTTAATTTTGGAATATGTGATAATTGTTTTTATGGGTAAGGGATTAGCTTTTTATTGGGATTTTGGTTTAGAATTTTTCGGGGTAGGGTTTCGGGTTTTTTGGGGATATATTATGTTATTTAGTATGATGATTTTAGGATTTTTTGGTATGTGTGTTTAGGATATTTTATGCCAATGAATTTTTTTTGGGATTTGGGGTTTTTTAGGCTGATTGCTTTGGGTTTTAGGGGAAATATAGTTTATGTTTTTTAGGGATGGTTGTTTAGTGATTTATGATATGCAGATTTAGGATTATTTGGTGTATGTGATTATGGTTTTCTGTTTCTTTGTGATTATTTTTTTCTATATATCAGGGTTTCTATTTTTTTGGGATAATGGTTTAGTATTATTGGGTTCAATGGTTTAGTGCTTTTTTGTGATGGGGTTTAGAGAGTTTATTTTTATGTGTTTAAGGTTTTTGGGGGATTATGATGTAGTGTTTTTCAAGGATAAGGAATTGGGATTTTTCAGGAAAATAATTTATATTTTTTGGAGCTCATGGTTTAGTATTTTTGGGCTCATTTTATATTGTTTTTTGAGTTTGGTGGTTTATTATTTTTCTAATGTTTTGGATTTTTGGTTCATTGGGGTTGTAGGTTTATGAAATTTTGGTGTTTATGGTTTAGTGTTTTTTAGGGATGGTGGATTAGGGTTTAATGGTGATGAGGGTTCAATATTTTTGGGGATAATGGTTTAAGGTTTTAGGGTAGAGGGTTTAGGGTTTTTTGAAAAAATGGTTGGGGATTTTGGTATGAGGGCAGGTGGGTTGAGCTTGAGATTCTATGGTTATTTATGGTCAACAGTTTGTGGTTTTTTGGTACGAGTGTTATAGTGTATTGTGGAGAACGATTTTGGGTTTTTTGGGGCTGGGGGTTTAGGGGTTTTTGTTAGGAAGGGTTTTTGGTTTTATGGGTCAGGGGTTTATTATTTTTGTGGTAATATGGTTTAGGGTTTTTAGGGATATTAGTTTATGGTTTTTTTGGTTTGGGGTGTTAGGGATTTTTGGGTTGAAGGTTTTGGGTTTTTCCAGATGTTGTGTTGGGGTATTATTGAGATGCAGGTATGGGGTATTTTGAGACTGAGAGTTTACACATTTTTTTAATGGGTGTTTATATTTATTAGGGATGATAATTGATGTTGTTTAGGGTTATGTGAGTTTACATTGTTTTGGGTGAATGGTTTAGGCCATTTTTTGTAAAGGCTTAGGGTATTTTATGTCATATTGTTTATTGATTTCAGTGATGATGTTTTATGCTTTTTTCTGTATATGGGATTTTGGAGTTTTGTGGATGAGGTTCTAGGGGTTTTGGGGATGTGGATTTAGTCATTCAAGGTTTTTAGGGTTTGTGGATTTCTAGGGTTGATTGTGGAATTTATTTTTGGGGTTGAGGGTTTCGGGTTTTATTGGGATGAGGGTTTGGTTTTTCGGAATGATGATTTAGTGTTTTCTGGAGATGTATGTTTATGGTTTTTTTGGGATGAACATTTTGGGTTTTTATGAGGGTTTACAGACTTTTAGGTATGTAGGTATTTATTATTTTAGGATGAGGGATTTAGGGTTTTGAGAATGAGGTTTTATGGCCTTTTGGGGAAGATGGATTATGATTTTTTTGCCTACAGGTTTAGGGTTCTTTTTATATAAGTGTTTATGGTTTTGTGGGACATGGATTTAATGGTTTTTAGGGTTGGGGATTATATTTCTATTAAAAATATCATTTAATATTATTGGGTAAATTGTTTAGGGTCATTTCATGATGAGTGTTAAGGGATTTTTGGGTATAAGGGTGTGGGTGTTCATTGGGGCCTAAGGGTTTAGTGGTTTCAAGAGATTCATGTTTAGTGACTTAGGCACTAATTGTATGTGATTTTTTAAGATATGGTCTAGGGTTCTATGGGGATAAGGTTTTAGGTTATTTAGGTTTTAGGGTTTAGGGTTTGTTGGGATTATTATTTACGGATTTTTGGGGTTGGGGTTCAGGTTTTTATAAAACAAATTTAGTATTTACTTGGTTTGTGGGTTTAGAGGTATCTAATTAGGGCATTTAGAAATTACTAGTGATTTTGGATAAATTTTTTCAAGGTCTGAGGGTTTGGGTTTTTTTGGGATGATGGTTTAGGGTTTTCTGGGACATGGGGTGTTGGGTTTTCTAGGGATCGGTTTTTGGGGTTTTCTAAGACTCCGAGTTTAGGGTATTGTGGGGGTGAGGGTTAATGGTTTTCTAGGGATGATGGTTTATGTTTTTCATGGGAATAGTGTTTATCATTTTCTATGGAATTGTGTTTAATGATTTTGGGTCATACAGTTTTGGGTTTTATTTAGATGAAGTTTTAAGGTTTTCTAGAGATAATGGTTTAATTTTTTCTAGGGATATGTATTTAGGGATTTCTAGATCTGTGTTTATGTTATTATGGGATATGGTGTAGGTTTTTTCAAGATTACAGTTTAATGTTTTTCATTATTTTGGTTTAGTTTTTCCTGGGACTAGTTTTCTAGTATTTAATGAAGTTGAGGTTTTAGTAGTTTTGTGGGATGAGTGTTTAGGGGTCTTTTTGTCTTACTATTTAGGGGTTTCTAGAAGTTAATGCTAAGGATTTCGTAGATTTGAGCCTATAGGTTATTCAATGGATGAGTATTTAGATATTTCTATGGATGAGGCTATTGAGCTTTCTTGGTACGATGGTATATTGTTTTTTTTTTGGGAAAATTTGTTCAACGTTTTTTAGGGTGGAGTGTTTAAGGTTTTATGTGTAAAATGGTTTAGGCTTTTTTAGGGATCATGTTTTTGGGAATTATAGGGTTCAGTGTTTAAGGATTTCTGTTAATCGTGGATTTGTTAATTATATGGCTCTGCGTATACATTTTTTTTCATTTATGTGGGATTAGTGTTTCTTTTTTTTAGGTTATATTGTTTTCTTTTAATTATTTTATTTGATTTTCTGGCATTGGAAATTAAGGGTTTTTGGAAATAATGGTTTTGGGTTATCTATGGCTAAGGGTTACGGGTCTACTAGTGCATCAAATTTAGGATTCTCTACGGTGAGTTATTTGGATGTTTTTGGGTAAGATGATATTTTTTTCTAGGTTTTATTTTTTATGGTTTTTTGGGGATGATGGTTATGATTATTTTAGGGTAGAGGGTTTAGGATCTTCATGGATTGTTGATTTAGGGTTTTAGAGGCTTAAGGGTTTAGGGTGATTTGGGTGTAGGGTTTGTAGTCTTCTAGCGTAATGGTTTAGGGTCTCTCAGTCTATTAGAATAGGGTTTTTTTGTTGATTCAGGTTAATGATTTTTTGGGCAACAATGATTATTGTTTTTTTGGATGAGTGTTTAGGGTCTTCTATGGATGACATATTTTTGATTTATGAGGTTTAAGGTTTAGTGATTAGTATGTTTTAATGTTTAGGTTTTATAGTTTTTTGAGATATTAGGGTTTAGGGTTTATTGGGAACACATATTCTATGTTTTTTTTGGTATAAGGTTTCAGGTTTTTTTGGTTCATAGGCCTTAGGGTTTTTTTCTAAACCCAAGTCCAAAAAAACTAAAAATTGTCAGTCACAAAAATACTTAAACCCTCATCCCATATAATCCATATGCCCTAAAAACATAAAAACCTAATCACTCAACCCCAAGAATCCTTAAATACTTAGATCCAAAAACCTCTGAACCTTCAGCCACAAAAAACCATAAATCCACATATTCACAAAATACTAAACCCCCAACCAAAAATACACTAATTCAATAGCCATAGAAAAACCTATTTAATTATCCTCTAAAAACCAAAAACCCTCATCACTAGAAAACCCAATACACTCATCCCCAAAATAAAAAAAATCCCTCATCCCAACCAACCCCTAATCCATAATCCCCCAAACAAACCCTAAACCATCATCTCTAAAACAACCCAAACTGATGTCCATAAAAACCTATACACCATATACATAAATAACCTAAACCCTTTTCCCCAATAATCCTTGGACCCTTTACCCCAATATTCTCACAACCTCCATTCCCAATGAACCCTCATCTCCTACACAAAAAACCAAAAAACCCGATCCACTTTATAATCAACAAACCTAAACCCCAGAAAACCCTAAACTATTATATCTCTAAATACATAATCACTTAGTCTCACATAAAATTAACCCTCCGTCCATCAATAACCCTAAACCCTCAACCCCCAGAACCCCTTTACACTTAACTTCGTAAAACTGGTATCCCACATTCATATAATACACCAAACCCTCATAGAGAACCAATCTCTCATCCCATAAACCCCTAAACCGTCATCCCCTAAAATCTATCATTTCTCAAAAACAAAAAAATAGTAAACATTATTCCACAAAAAATAATAAACCATGATAATGATAAATAATTAAACCACCATTCCTTAAAAAGCTGAAAACCCTCAACCCCAGAAAACCCTAAATCCCATTCCCTAAACAAAATCAAAATCTGATGCACAAATAATCCATAAACCCCCATCACCAAAAACCCAAAAAAAATAATCCAAAAATAACCACAATAACATATCCCATAAAACCTTATAACCCATTCCCTTATAAAAAATAATCCATCATCCAAAAATATCCCTAAACCCACATTTCCAATAAATTGTAACTCCTCGCCCCCAAATTACCCTAAACCCTAACAACAATAAAAAACCAAAATGAACATCCCAAAAATACCATAATCCCACATCCACCAAAAAACCTATATCATCATTTCCAAAAATACCAAAAACATCATAACACAAAAACCCAAAACCCTCATTCCCAAAAAATGAAAACACCTCAGCCCCAAAAAACAATAATGAATTAGCACAAAAAAACCATATTCCCATAGCCATAATGGAATCTCTTTCCCTTAGTCCCAAAAAACCCTTATCACATAGCCCGAAAAAATTCAAAACCCTAAACACTATTAATATTTAAGAACTCAACTAAAAATAAAAATTTCAATCATTAACCCTATAAAAAATTCATCTAGCATCCCCAATAATACTTCTAAATCAATGAATAAAATACAAAAACCATCAGCCCCAAACATTAATCCCCAGAAAAGCCTCATCCCTTATCCAAAAACACATTAATAATTAAGCTATAAATCCCAAACCCAAAAACAATCAATACATGTAGACACAAAAACACCAATTATTGAGAATTTTTTTTGTAAAACCTCACCACCAGAAACCCCTAAACCCTCATCCCAAAGAACTATCAACTCACAACCAAAAATTCCCTAAACAACCATCCTAAAAAATCCCACAACCCATAGTCCAAAAAACCATAAACCCTTTTCTATAAAATAACTTAACCCTATGATGAAAAAAAAACACTAGTCCCTGTTCCACAAAAAACAAAAACCCTCATCCTAGGAAAACAAAAATTGAACAACCAAAAAAAACTATTATCTGCCAGTCCCACATTACACTAACCCCTCTTCCCCAAAAACCATTAACCCACAACCCTAAAAAACACTAATCCCTAAAACTCATTTGATAATCATACATTTTCTATGAATAACAAAAACTATAATGATTTTAAAACACTCAATCCTTAACACACCAAAACAAAAACAAATTAACTGAACCGTACAGCACAAAAAACCCTAATACTCAATAACCTCATCTTAAAAACTGTTAACCCTCAGTCCTAGAAATACCCATAACACTATCCCCCAAAAACACCAATACCTTAGTCATTAAAATGATTAATTATTCAACCAATGGTAATAACTAATCCCTAACCTATAAAATACAAAATCCCTCATGCAAAAAATATCAAAATATATTATCCCCCAAAACCTCTACCCAATGCCCCAAAAAACCCTAATCCATTATCCCAAAAAACCCTAAATCCATCACCCAAATAACCCTAATCCCAACCCAAAAAAACCAAATACCTAAACCACAAAAACCTAGGAACCTTCTCCCATAAAACCTGAAACAATCATCCACACGTAAAACCTTAATTCTTCATCCCTAGAAAATACTAAACCCCTATCTTCAAGAAACCTAAAACACTCATCCACTATATATCTTCGACCCTCATCCCTCAAAAAAATTAAAGACCCTATTCCTTGAGAACCCCTAAACCCTCATCCCCTTGACACCATAGTCCTCAAACCCATGATACCCTAATCAATCATCCCCAGAAACCCTTAACTAGTTAGCCATATATATTGTCACGACCACCTCCCACCAAAGATGCCCCTCCTGATCTGGAAATGGTGAAAGGAAGATAATGACCCCCGAGTCCCGCCTCCAGTAGGCCCCGGGTAGGCGACTAGCACCAAGGGTATGAGTTTTCACAAATATGGGAGGCATTACCCTTTTTATTATTTTGGATCGGGAAATAGGACAAGTCAACCACCAAAAAGGGAAAAGAACAAGTGTATATAAATAAACCCAAACCAAGCCCACATGCATGTCTAAACAATTTTTATAACAAGGTACAAGTACAAGGAAGCTCAAAAGTACAATGCCAAAGAAAAAAGAGAACAGCAACTGCAACAACTCCAACTGCCCGACTAGTAGGGTCCCGCACGGCCCTGGTAGTCCTCCTGGAAACCTAAAAGTAAACGTAGTGTGAGCATACAAGTATAATCAGTAGGGAAACCTAAAGCTCTCGTGCACAAGTGGGGAGACACCGTAAGGTCCCGTGAGAAAACAGAAGAACCATAAACTAACAAGGAAAAACTATCCACCCAGCCTCACTGGTCACACTGACCAAGTAACACAAACAAGTTTAGTATATATATATATAGAACAAAATTATTGGGTACCCCGCACCATTTCCCACTTAATTAGACGCTGCTCTTCCTAACGGCAAACATCCTGACGCTACCACACTCTTCCCGCCCGCAAACACCTGGGCCAAACCAAGAATCCCGCCCGCACACACCTGGGCCTCACAACCACGCATCTCGCCCGCACACACCTGGGCCACAACCACTAACCCGCCCGCAGACACCAGGGCCTCATCCCGAAGGTTCTTGGGAACGGTAAGCCTTCCCGAAGTGTCTTGGGCTAAAGGTCGCCTCAAGCAATCACAGCCTCCGAGACCTACCCGAAGAGTCTTGGGTGTAAGGTCACCTCAAGCCATCATAGCCTATGGAATAAGGAGCATGAAGGAGCTAGTAACTAAGGGGGAACACCCTCTCCCATAAAATGGGAGTGTTCGGTACTAGGTGCTTGACATGGGTGTGGTTTGACAAAACACAAAGATACAATTATATAAATACATATACAAACACACAGCCCAACATACAAAGATACAATTATATATATACATATACCAAACACACAGCCCAACCTATGGCTTCTTAAAAAGAGAAATTGAGCATGTGCCTCAGCACTGCTACCACGAAGCATGCATCAACAACCAAACAATCATCCCACAAACCCATTTAGGTTTTCATGTTTCATGCAATGGTTTAACAAAATTATTACTACTGGGCAACTAACATCCAGACAAAACCTTTCACAAACATATCCCTGCCATCCACAACCAAGGTTAGGTAAAATGCAAGCAACCACGTGCCATTTCATTTACAAGAGATTATCACAACCATACAACATTCCATCTTTCATTTATTTCAAAGTTCCACACATAAAACCCTTTCCACACACAAAACATTTCTGCATTTGAAAACACCTTTTACTTCAAAACACTTTTCATAATCAAAACACTTTTCATAAATAAAGGCATTTTCCACAAAACAACCAAACCACCAACATGTTCATTATTCCAACTTTGTTCAATCGGGGTGATCACACAAGGTTTTCATTATAATTTAATCAGCCAGTCCTTACGTGCTTATCCATTTTCCATGTTTTATCAAAACCGACCACAAACAATTAAGATATCAATTGCGCACGCAAAGGTCACCAACGGCCTTGATTTTCAGTAGGCAAAGGCCTTTCAATCCAAAATCACAATCAGAAGATAAAGAAACTGGAAGGCAATAGAAACAGCACAAAACCCCAAACCCTTCTTTATCCAGTTATTATCTTTATTTAAAGTTCAACTGCATCCCATGGATCAAAAGAAAAATATCCCACCCCGCATGTTGCACCAAAAAGAGAGACGAAGGTAAACCCCTACCTCAAAAGGTCCCGATCACGTCGCTTCCGACGACGTCCTTCGGTGTCCTCCGCCTTCTCCAAACCTGACAAACACCTCCTAGGATGGAAGCTGGAGAAGGAAGGCCAGAAGGAAAGGTGACAAGTCCGGGATTAAAAGCTTCGTCTCATCGCTACGATCCTGTGGCCGCTGACGGATCGACGATCGGAGTTCGGACAAAGAAGTTAGAGGAGGAAGACTTCTTCATCATCCAAGAGTGTCGTCGTGCGAAGAAGAAGCGATTGGTCTGGAAATAATCCACACCCCTTTCATATATAGCCATCGAATAGGTAAAGCAGTATGAAGCGTGTATTGATGAATACACATTGTGACTGTACACCCGTTACGTGTTTTGACTGGTCAACACACAACACGTCACGCGGTTTCCACGCGTTTTAAAAAAACGTTAATTTTATTAATATGTGTGTTTCGTTGACCCGAGACATAACTCATAAAAAGGTATCCATCACTGGTCTTAAAATGACCATCATAATTACAGGATTACACTGCCGTTGACGGTTCGTCATTCCGACACCATATGAAGAAGTTATAGACTTTTTAAGTTTTTATCACCCAAAATAATAATATTATAATTTTATTATTATTATAATAATTTAATATTTTGATCAAAAGGGCTTGTGGCGTGAATCTCTCCCCTTAAACCATGCTCACTCCCTTATTTTATTATTGTATTACTATTTTAATATATTCAATCAACATTATATAAAATATATGATATATTAAATCAAATTATATAAAAAAATATGATTTATACAAGGGAAGGGGGCATTCACGCCTCCCCTCCCCATCTCATGCGCATCCCCATAAATTTATTATAATTAATTAAATAAAACCATTTTCCTTTTAATTGTATTATATTTATTATACGATCAATGTTATTAATTTCATAATTCAATTTTGTGAGAACCTATGCACAACCATTCCATGCGACTCAAAACCATTTCATTTAATTGAATTAAATGACAAAAGAAAATTAATATAACATACATATTCAACCCCATTTTAATAAATTTAGTTTTATTAACCTCTCACATATAGTTTTACGCCATCATTGTTATTTATTGTTCTTCAATAACAATAACATTTCATCAACTTATTTTATTAACTCACCGACGTTATTGTTTTTAATAAAAAAAAAGATTTATGCTCGTCGCATTGACCACGTTAAACCACCATGTTGGATATCTGAATCCGACCATGGCACGTCAACGTCGCGTAACATCCATCAATTTAATTATTTTAATTCTATTTATTTTTATTTCACACTGATTAAATTGAAACCACTTTTATTAAATTGAAACCATTCAATTTAATAAACCCAATATATTTTTATGCCACCATTATTATAATTATTTAACATAATAATAATAACGAACTCACCTTTAATTTTATGATCGCACCACCACGCTTCCACTTGAATCTTCATTTAATTGTTTGCAATAAATACCATGACTCATTTCATCAATTTCTCATTATTAGTAATATTATGAATAATATTAATAACACAACACCCATTATTATTATTCAAAATTAATTTCAACAATTACTCAATTAATAAAAAACTACATGTTTCATTTATCAACGTCTAATGGATCACACACCTTCCCACTTCACATCATTAATAATAATAACACCCATTAAATCATTTTATCATGATTATTCTTTTTATTTTAATTAATCACACAATTTATGTCATCACCATTATTATTTAACATATTTTTACGTTATCATCAGTATTAAAATTATCATTATAACGCACGTCGTGTTGACCACATCGATTTCAACAAAGGAATGGACCGGAGGGGTCCGGTCCATTACATCATATACCTCTCAAAACATTCTCGTCCTCGAGAATTAAAAACCAACCCAGAAAAAGAATGGATCTGAACAACCACTCCACAAGATACCTCTTGGGGCTCTTGTCATAACAAGAAACAAGCGACAACCCTAATTATATGAGTTAGGAATTTCCTCTCCTATGTCGAGATATTATCCGCTTTAGGCGGCAATGACTCGCCTACATGGGTTTAATCGCATCTGCATTAATGTGTCTCGATTAAGGACTTGGTCTTCCCACTTCCATATATTCGGATTTTCCAACTTACACTACCCCCAACACCGTACAACCCACACACTGCCCGGACACATGGCTTGGGGAATTCCTTCTCCCATGTCGAGATATTATCCGCTTTAGGCGGCACTGACTCGCCTGCACGGGTTTAATCGTATCCATATTAATTTATCACGATTAGGGATTAGGTCTTCCCCTCCCCACATGATAGGGCTCTTCACGTACATTTAAAGAAAAGTGGGAAACAACATATCATTAAAAACTCACAAAAACAAGGTCCAGGCCCAAAGAATGAACAAAAGAGGTCCAACAATGGAGTGTAATGCTCCCAACAAAACATAAAGGAGGTCATTCAAGAAAACCCAAACACATCTCTATCGATCCCTGGTCCTTCTAGAGATGCTGCCTCTGATGCATGCAACTATCCTCGCTGAGATCCTCTGCCTCTCTGTTGACATCCGCCTCCTTGACCACATCCCGACTGGGATCCTTGAGGAACTCCTTGTGATTGGCCACCACCTGCTCCATCTCCCCTCAAAGGGACTGGATCCTGTTGCTGCTGGAAGGGTCTTGTCGGTGACTGGTGCTGCTGAGGAGGGCGTTGAACCTGACCATCTCCACCGTACTGAGCATGGGTCGGGCACCGACTGTGAACGTGCCCGAAACCTCCACAAGATAAACACTTTGGTCCTGGGCTCGTGAAAGAGGGACGAGGACCTGAAGATCTGAACTGGAACTGCTGGGGCATGCTTCCTACTGGCCTGAAACTGGAAGGTCCCGTCGCAGGAGACCTGCTGCTGACTACCTTCCCCTTCGACGAACTAGGATGGATCCCCTCACGTGGTGCACCTCCCTGCGAGTGCATCCTTTCTACAACTTCCGCCTTCTTCTGTACGGCTAAGTATGTCGGAAGGGTGAAGGGGGTCACAGAATACTGGAGCGAAGGACGAAGCGCCTCTTCAAAACATCTTGCCCGAGACTCTTCATCCGGAAAGTGTTCCGGAGCAAAGAGTAGGAGATTCATGAACTTAATCCCCAACTCTCGAACAGTCAAACTCCCCTGCTGAAGGGAGAGCAACTCCTGACGCTTTTCCGCCTTGATCAAAGAAGAAAGGAATTACTCTCGGAACTCCTTTTCGAAGTCCGCCCATGGAATCTCTGCCTCCTTCATCTCCCCGAGGTAGTGCATCCACCATTGGCGCGCCGCGCCTCTCAGCTGACTGACCACTAGGGGGACCCAGTACTCCTTCGGAGCACAGATCAAGGTAAAAGCGATCCCTAGCTCTTCAAGCCACCCCTCCGTCTCCAGGTCCGAAGTACTTCCCTCGTACTTCTTGAGAGTCTGACGCTGGAAAGAACGGAGGGTCTTCTGCCACTGGCTGTCTTCCTCCTCTCGATCGATCCTCTGTTGATCGATTGCCTGAACCTGCTGGGCCTCAGCCATCTGAGCCACCCGGGGACGACGTCCAGGTGCCATAGCTGTACGGTAAACAAGGATCGCCTAAGCCCAAGTAGTAAGGAAAAACTCAATGTTTTAATTATCATTTTATTTCAATTTCTTTCCCAGAACACCCAAATCAAGTAAAACACAAACATGATTATGCATGTACCTTCCCTAGGGTCTCTACCCGGCAATCAATATAGTCTCACTTGGTCATTTGGTAGGCTCAGAGTCCTTGCATTGGATCACGGGGGGCCCTAAAATCCCGTGTCCTAGCCGGTCTTCCCTGGACTATGTCACGCACCAAGATTAACGAACATTGTTTCCCTACCATCCCATGCAATCCTCATTGTGCCTAACTCCAGACTCCATCCTATCTCTCAACCATCAGCTCTGATACCATTCTTTCACGACCCCCTCCCACCAAAGATGCCCCTCCTGATCTGGCAATGGTGAAAGGATGTTAATGACCCCCGAGTCCCGCCTCCAGTAGGCCCCGGGTTGGCGACTAGCACCAAGGGTATGAGTTTTCACAAATATGGGAGGCATTACCCTTTTTATTATTTTGGATCGGGAAATAGGACAAGTCAACCACCAAAAAGGGAAAAGAACAAGTCTATATAAATAAACCCAAACCAAGCCCACATGCATGTTTAAACAATTTTTATAAGAAGGTACATGTAAAAGAAAGCTCAAAAGTACAATGCCAAAGAAAACAAGAGAACAACAACTGCAACAACTCAAACTGCCCGACTAGTAGGGTCCCGCACGGCCCTGGTAGTCCTCCTGGAAACCTGAAAGTAAACGTAGGGTGAGCATACAAGTATACTCAGTAGGGAAACCTAAAGCTCTCGTGCACAAGTTGGGAGACACCCTAAGGTCCCGTGAGAAAACAGAAGAACCAGAAACTAACAAGGAAAAACTATCCACCCAGCCTCCCTAATCACACTCACCAAGTAACACAAACAAGTTTAGTATATATATAGAACAAAAGTATTGGGTACCCCGCACCATTTCCCACTTAATTAGATGCTGCTCTTCCTAACGGCAAACGTCCTAACGCTACCACACTCTTCCCGCCCGCACACACCTGGGCCAAACCACGCATCCCGCCCGCACACACCTGGGCCTCACAACCACGCATCTCGCCCGCACACACCTGGGACCCAACCACTAACCCGCCCGCAGACACCTGGGCCTCATCCCAAAGGTTCTTGGGAACGGTAAGCCTACCCGAAGAGTCTTGGGAAAAAGGTCGCCTCAAGCCATCACAGCCTCCGAGACCTACCCGAATAGTCTTGGGTGTAAGGTCACCTCAAGCCATCATAGCCTATGGAAGAAGGAGAAGGAATGAGCTAGTAACTAAGGGGGAACACCCTCTCCCATAAAATGGGAGTGTTCGGTACTAGGTGCTTGACATGGGTGTGGTGCGACAAAACACAAAGATACAATTATATATATACATATACCAAACACAGAGCCCAACCCACAAAGATACAATTATATATAAACATATACCAAACACACAGCCCAACCTATGGCTTCTTAAAAAGAGAAACTGAGCATGTGCCTCGGCACTGCTACCACGAAGAATGCATCAACAACCAAACAATCATCCCCCAACCCCATTTAGGTTTTAATGTTTCATGCAATGGTTTAACAAAAATATTACTACTGGGAAACTAACATCCAGACAAAACCTTTCACAAACATATCCCTGCCATCCACAACCAAGGTTAGGTAAAACGCAAGCAACCACATGCCATTTCATTTACAAGAGATTATCACAACCATACAACATTCCATCATTCATTTATTTCAAAGTTCCACACAAAAACCCCTCTCCACACACAAAACATGTCCACATTTGAAAACACCTTTTACTTCAAAACACTTTTCATAATCAAAACACTTTTCATAAATAAAGGCATTTTCCACAAAACAACTAAACCACCAACATGTTCATTATTCCAAGTTTGTTCAATCGGGGTGATGACACAAGGTTTTCATTCTCATTTAATCAGCCAGTCCTTACGTGCTTATCCATTTTCCATGTTTTAACAAAACCAACCAAAAACAATTCAGATATCAATTGCGCACGAAAAGGCCACCAATAACCTTGATTTTCAGTAGGAAAAGGCCTTTCAATCCAAAATCACAATCAGAAGATAAAGAAACTGTAAGTCAATAGAAACAGCACAAAACCCCAAACCCTTCTTTATCTGGTTATTATCTTTATTTAAAGTTCAACTGCATCCCATGGAACAAAAGAAAAATATCCCACCCCGCATGTTGCACCAAAAAGAGAGACGAAGGTAAACCCCTACCTCAAAAGGTACCGATCACGTCGCTTCCGACGACGTCCTTCGGTGTCCTCTACCTTCGCCAAACCCGACAAACGCCTCCTAGGATGGAAGCTGGAGAAGGAAGGCCGGAATGAAAGGTGACAAGTCCGGGCTTAGAAGCTTCGTCTCGTCGCTACGATCCTGTGTCGGCTGACGGATCAACGATCAGAGTTCGTACAAAGAAGTAAGAGGAGGAAGACTTCTTGATCATCCAAGAGTGTCGTCGTGCGAAAAAGAAGCGATTGGTCTGGAAATAATCTGCGCCCCTTTCTTATATAGCCAACGAATAGGTAAAACAATATGCAGCGTGTGTTGATGAATACACGGTGTGATTGTACACCCGTTACGTGTTTTGACTGGTCAACACACGACACGTCACACGGTTTCCATGCGTTTTAAAAAAAACATTAATTTTATTAATATGTGTGTTTCGTTGACCCGAGACATAACTCATAAAAAGGTATCCATCACTGGTCATAAAATGACCGTCTTAATTACAGGATTACACTTCCGCTGACGGTTCGTCATTCCGACACCATATGAAGAAGTTATAGACTTTTTAAGTTTTGATCACCCAAAATAATAATATTATTATTTTATTATTATTATAATAATTTAATATTTTGATCAAAAGGGATTGTGGGGTGAATCTCTCCCCTTACACCATGCGCACTCCCTTATTTTATTATTGTATTACTATTTTAATATATTAAATCAACATTATATAAAATATATGATATATTAAATCAAATTATAAAAAAAATACGATTTATACAATGGAAAGGGGGCATTCACGCCTCCCCTCCCCATCTCATGCGCATCCACATAAATTTTTTATAATTTATTAAATAAAACCATTTTCCTTTTAATTGTATTATATTTATTATACGATCAATGTTATTAATTTCATAATTTAATTTTGGGAGAACCTATGCACAACCATTCCATGCGACTCAAAACCATTTCATTTAATTGAATTAAATGACAAAAAAAATAATATAACATACATATTCAACCCCATTTTAATACATTTAATTTTATTAACCTATCACATATAGTTTTACGCCATCATTGTTATTTATTGTTCTTCAATAACAATAACATTTCATCAACTTATTTTATTAACTCATCGACGTTATTGTTTTTAATAACAAAAAGATTTACGCTCGTCGCATTGACCACGTTAAACCACCCTGTTGGATATCTGAATCCGACCATGCCACGTCAATGTCACGTAACATCCGTCAATTTAATTATTTTAATTCTATTTATTTTTATTTCACACTGATTAAATTGAAACCACTTTTATTAAATTGAAACCATTGAATTTAATAAACCCAATATATTTTTACGCCACCATTATTATTAATATTTAACATAATAATAATAACGAACTCACCTTTAATTTTATGATCACACCACCATTCTTCCACTTGCATCTTCATTTAATTGTTTGCAATAAATACCATGACTCATTTCATCAATTTCTCATTATTATTAATATTATGATTAATATTAATAACACAACACCCATTATTATTATTCAAATTTAATTTCAACAATTACTCAATTAATAACAAACTGCATGTTTCATTTATCAACGTCTAATGGATCACACACCTTCCCACTTCACATCATTAATAATAATAACACCCATAAAATCATTTTATCATGATTATTCTGTTTAGTTTAATTAATCACACAATTTATGTCATCATCATTATTATTTAACATATTTTTACGTTATCATCAGTATTAAAATTATCATTATAACGCGCGTCGTGTTGACCAAATAGATTTCAACAAAGGAATGGACCGTAGGGATCCGGTCCATTACATATATCCCAAAACCATGATCCCTAGAAAAACCTACATATGAATCCCCATGAAACTATAATACCTCATCCACTGAGATCCATAAATCATAAATAATTGAATATTATAAATCATCAACCTTAGAAAATATATAAACCACATTCCCAATAAATACATAAACACTCATCCTACGAAAGTCATAAACCCTAATATCAATAAATCCTTAAAACAATATCCCTTAGATATTATAAAACCTCATAATCATAATAATATAATAACGTATTTCTAATAACCATAAAACAACAACCCCTAAATTTAATAATCACTTATCCCATAAAAATAAAAACACTCTACCCTAGAAAACCTAAAATGAAATACCCTAGAGAACCTTAATGTCTGAATCTTAGGAAAAAAACCCTTAAACATGGAAAAATCCCAACTATCAACCACAGAAAACCCCAAGCCCTCATCCATAGTAAAACCTAAATCTGCATACCCATAAAAAATTATACCCTAATCAATGAAAACCCCTAAATAATTTTACAAAAAATCATTTCCCCACATCCCTTGGAAACGCTAAAACATCATTATAGAAGTCCCCAAAGTGTGTTCCCTTGAAATCACTAATCCCTCAGCTACAAAATACCCACGATCATCATCCCATAAAAGACATAGACTCTAATCCAAAAATTATATAAACCCTTCAATATCCCCATAAATATATAAACCCTCATTCCAAAAAACCAAATATCCTCACCCCCAGAAAAACCTATACCATCATTCGTAAATGACGAAAAACCATCATTCCTATAAATTCCTAACAATTTAAATCACTAGCACCCAAAACCCTCATCCTAATTAAAACATTTAATGTTAACCTAATAAATACCAAAATCCCTAGAATTTAAACCCTAAAAACTCATCACTATTAATCAATAATCCCCAAACCCAAAAAAACCCTATTCCATCTTCCTCAGAAATCCAAGAAACCATCTTCACCACAAAACCCAAAACCATCATCCCCAAAAAATAAAAAATTCATCGACCTATAAAATTCTAAATCCCCATCCCTAGAAAACACTAACCCCCCAGCAAAAAAACAAAAATTCACATCCCCTGAAATCCCAAAACACTCATATCGAGAAACACCAAAATCCTCATCACCAAAAAACCATAATCACCTACCCCAAGAAAACACTAAACCTCATACCCCACAAAGTGATAAACCATCATACCCCAAACACCATAATCCCTCATACCAATGAACCATATATCTAGATCCTCAAAAAACCATAATCCTTGAACATTAGAGAACCCTAAACCCTCGCTAACATAAATCCCAAAACCATTATCCCTATAAAAACATATTCTATATACCCTTGGGAAACCTAAAACCTCATACATAATAATATAAAACATTATCCTCAAAAAACTATAAAAGATCAAATTAATAAAACATAAATCTGCATACCTAGAAAATAGGTGAACCTTATTCCTAGAAAACACTAGACCCTCTTCCCCACAAAAACATAAATCCTCATCCCAAAAAACCCTCATAGTCCAGTCTAGGAAAATCATAATTCATCAGATGAAATAAACCATAATCCGTTATAATCAAAAAACCTAAAAAACCTCTTCCCAAAAAGTCCTTAAATTTTATCCCCATTAAACTCACCACAAAAGATCATAATCCCTCATCAAGAAGAACCATATTTCCTATCTGAGAACAATCCTTACACCCTCATGCCCAGAATATGAAATTATTCCACCTCATATAACCATAAGTATTCAACCCCAATAAACAATAAATACTCAATCCTAAAAACGCTAAACCCTCATCTCTAAAAATACACTAAACCCATGGAATCAGAATCACAAAAATCCTAGAATAAAAAAATGTTTATACACTCAATAAAACCACATTCTATGCCCTCAACCCTACAAAACACTAAACCCTCACCCCCGTAGACCAAATACCCCCCACGGGAAAACTCTAAACATTCATCCCTAGAAAACCCTAAATATACAAAAATTAAAATCCAATTCCATCATTCAAAAAATCCTAAAACCCTCATTCCAAAATAACCTAAAACACTCTTACTCTAACAACCCTATACCTTCAACCCAAAAAATCACCAAATCCTCCTTCGCCAATAAACATAATCCCCTAATCACCTTAAAATAAGAAACCTCACAACCTATAAAAGCAAAGACCACATCCAAAAAAACCTAAACCCCCATCCCAACAAAAATTTATAAACCATTATCCCTATTAAACACTAAATTCTCATCAAAAAAACTCATTTTACCCTGGAAAATCTAAAACACTCTTCACTAGGAATCATTAAACCCTTGAACCTTAAAAAAGCTAAACACACACCCCAATGAACCTAAACCCCTATTCCCCAAAAAATCCTAAACCCTCATCACGAAAAAAAACTTAATCCTCATCCCCATAAATACTCTAAACCCTTCGTTCTAAACAACCATAAGCCCTTAGACCAAAAAACTTTCATTATAGGCCCCACATACCTTTCCATATATTCATAATTTCACTAAAACCTTTTACCAAAATAATAACAAACCCAGTTCCCCCAAACCCCAATAAATAATTCCCAAAATAACCTAAAACCTAAACAACAAAAATAAACCCTCATCACCAGAAAAATATTAATCCACAATCCCTATAATAAACTATACCATCATACATATATTTTTATATCCCTCGCCAAAAAAATACCCTTAGCACAAAAAATCCATAAATGTTCAGACATTGAAATTCCAAATCCCTTATCCCCAAAAACCAAAAAACCCATACGTCAATAAAAAATAAACCTCATCCCCAAAAAACGCTAAAACTATGGCCCCCAAAATTCAAAAACCTTATCTCCAAAGAGAATTGACCTTTGTTTCCAAATAAATCCTAATCCTTTGACTATAAAAATATGTAAACCATCAACAACAATAAACATTAAACTATTTTTTCCAAAAAAACAAAACCATAAACCCAAAAAAAAAAAAAAACCCTCAACCAAAAAATTAAAAATCCTTAGCAGAAAACAACCATTATCTATATAACCCAATAGAACCAAAATGTCCATCACAAATTGTCCACAATCCCTCTTCACAAAAAAACCATAAACAATTACCTATAAAATATTGTAAATAATAATCCTCAAAAAGCATAAATCCCTCATACCCAAAAAAAGAATAAACCGTTGACTGGATGATACCATAATCCCACATCATAAAAAAACATTTACCAAAAAAAAATGATGAAACAATTTTTACCAAAATACACTAAACCCTCGGACGAAAAAACCTCAAAATCTCATCCAAAAAAATCATATACTCTCATCCCAAAACACTATAATCACAGAACCATGAAAACCCTAAACCCATTTCAAAAGCAATCCCTAAAAACTCATCACCAGAAACTATAAACCTGCATCACCATAAGAAACTAATCATGGTGTGTATATGAAAAGCTAAGACTCATCCAAAAAAAACACTAAACACTGCTCCCCAATAAGATGTAAAAACTCATCTATAAGAAAACCATCACCCTCATCCACAAATACTTTAATCCATTGTCCCCAAAATACCATAAACCCATAGTTTCAAAAAACATAAAACACTCATCCACATAAGAACCTAATCCCTTGAACCCATGAAACAATAAACCCTAACACATATATTTTCAAAACCCCTCATCCTAAAAAAAATACTAATGACATGGGCCACAAAACATTAAACCTTCATCCTTAAGAAAACAGATCCCCTAAAAACTATAAAACCCCCCAAACACATTTACCACGACCCTAAAAAACCTGAAACCCATAATCATAAAAATAAAAAAAATCCCTTGTTTCCAAATAACCCTAAATGATCATCCTAAAAAATGTTCACCCTCTCCACAAAAAAACATTAAAACATATTCCCCAAATAACCCTTAAACCATTACTCTAAAATAGTCTAAACCCTTATCCACCCAAAAATCACAAACCCTAATCCACAAAAAACCTAATTCCTCTTTCCAAAATAACCATAACTATACTACACAAAAAAAATTTAAACTGTTAGGTGAAAAATTCCATAAACCTGTGACCCTAAAAATCCCTAAACGCACCCACAAGAAAAACATAAATACTATATTCCAAATAACTCCAATCAGTCAATACAAAAAAAACTCGAAATAGGAATGAATAATAACCTACCTGAAAAACACTAAACCCCAATCCAAAAAAACCCTAAAAACCAATCCCTATAAATCCTAAAACCCTGAACCATAAAAATACCTAATCCCTCCACCACAAAAAAACATAATACATTGTCCCAATGAAACCCTAAACCCATGGTCCTATAAAAACACGAAAAATCCTCCCAAAAATAATGAAATCGTCATCCCAAAATGAAACATGAAAACCTAAAACCCATAAAAGAATAAATTATCAACCCCAAGAAACCATTCAACCACATCCAAAAAAAATTTAAACCAGCATTCCCCATAAAACCCTCAAAAGGAAAAAATACTTAAACACCCAGCCCAGATATGATCCCTAAACCCACATCCATAAAATAACTTAAAAACTCTTCCAACAACAACACTAAAACCTCATCCACATGTATCCAAAAAGTTGAATGTTCAATCCCACAATTTTTATGTTTATGATATCATACTTTTCCTTTAAGGTGAAAAAAGAAGCATTTGCATCCTAAAAACAGCACTAATGCACAATAAAGAGGTCTCCGGTTAAATCATTAGTTTAAACAAATCATTCATATTATTTTGGAATAAATTTCCCCCCATTATAAAATTTAACATTATCATTTACTTTGTTCATAAAAATGTATGACCCCTTTCACTTATCATGGTGTCCCCATATTTTGGGGTAGCTCTAATTCTTATGGCTTTTCAACTTTAGATGACTATGTTCAAAACCAGCTATCTTCATGGGAATAAATATCTCTCTCTATGGCCTGTAGGGAATACCATGTAAAATCAACTATTGTGTCCAATATAGTCTACTCCATGACAGTCTATAAAATTAATGTATGTCTTATTAAAAAAAGAACACTGATATAAATAACATCATCTGGATTGGAATTATTCTTGAATGAATGTTTTTGATTATCCCCTGGTCAACATGCTGCAAGCCCATTAAGAATGCTTGTATAGGAATTAAAAATGTAAACTAATTTACTGAATCCATTCAATATTGACTCACTTGTAACCTTTTCTATAATAATTTAGATGTTATTAACTTTAACAAAAATAGATTTATTGAGAAACATAAGAAGGGTAAATCGAATTTCATTAACTCCTCCACATGGCATTCCATAAAAAAAATATTTCTATCTTATTGTGTATAAATCCAGATGGATTACCTAAAGATAATCCTCCATGATATTCTGGATGGATAACAGGACGATCATGCCCATTATTACAATTATATCTCTTGATTAGACCGCTGAGAATATAAATTTCTCTAATAGTGGAAACTTAACCTCTCAACTAGACCAACTCCCTAATACTATTAGGAATCTCATTGAAAATTACTTTTTATCTTACAATAATGATTCCATAATTTTGGAACCATCATTAAATGGTCTACTAAACTCAAATCATTTATATAATCATTTTTTAACTCTAAAAATGATTACAATAGGTTAAAAAATTTCAACATGCCTTGGATAAAAGCTTGAAGATTCATTCTCATTTGGCATCTTGCTCACAAAAGAGTTCCCACAGAGATTTTCCTTATATATTTTAGATTCATGCTCTTGTTTAAGTTAAGATTCTATAATAAACATGTAGTATATGTTAACCACAAATTTCTCTATTTAGATATTGACTTTTCTCTATGGAAATATATTATTGATATTTTTAACTGTAGATGGTAAATTCTGGACTCCCTCAAAACTGAACTAATGAAATGTGTAGACATGGAAGGTTCACAGAAAATAAAGAACCTTTTCCTAGTTGTAGTTTCTGTTCTCCATCATGTGATATGGTACGATCAAAATTCTACTATTCATAAAAATTACTCATACATTCAAAATACTGGTAGAATGTGGATTCTTAATGCCATACATAATGTTGATATGATGAAAAAGGAACATTGAAAACACTATTTATGACTTTGGAATCCTACAACATCATCTGATTAATGGAAATTTCTATCAACCTCACCACACTATCGATGTGATATGGACATATCCTCTTCTGGGATAGATCAAAAATTAATATTTATTGCTCATCTAAAGGAAATCAGTGGCTTTCGGGATATGGTGTTGTCTTCAGAAATCATCACGGTCAGATCCTTCTTTGTTTTGTGGTTAGATGTGGCATTTCCTCCTTTAATGAAGCTATGATGATGTTCGTAATTCATACAATTTCATTACCAAAGATATTCGGTTAAATAACCTCTATATTGAAAGGGACATGACAACTATCTTGCAGGTGATTTAGAATGTCATTATTCTTCTTGTCTATCTGATTACTACTAGTTGGATAAATTGTAACCAGTCTATTATCGAACTCAACTATATTAAAATTCATTTTCATCAAGAAGAAAATATAGTTGTAGATGGAATGAACAACATGGTAGTAAATCCTGACATTATCGGGTTTGAAGACCTCCATATTGATCGTATTTCCTTACAAGAAAACGATCGTAATATGATCCTGTATTTTGGACTCCGGTAAAAAAACATTAGATAATTCTTTTTCCATGGTATTGTTGGACCAAGGAGCCTTAATTTTTAATAAATATGATTCAAAAAATGAAGTGAAAATTTCCTAAATGTGGGTAAAAATATTCAACAAAATCCCCACAAAAAGTCCTTTTGTCCCCACGATGTCAAATGGAATAATGAAGTCCTCTTAAAAGGTGATAACATTTATCCCTCATCAATTAATCAAACATCCAAGTATCATGATAATCTGATCAGTGCCTCCCTAATACTATAAACAATGGAATAAAAATTCGATTAAATACTTCTAATTGCGTGTTAAAGGATATCAACTGGATACTCAATAATTGAAAGATCTGGTTCTAACTAAATATCCACCAAATTTTAAACATGATAATGATCATGTCGATATTTATTGAGAAACGGTCGAAGTAAAACATTATGAATTTATATTAATTGAACCAATACTTCCAAATATAAGAATTTTTCCTAGGACACTCAGTGATCTTGAATGGATTATTATATCTCAGAGTTATCATTCCATTTTTTCCAAGATGAAAGTGACCCAGTTGGGGGAAAAATTCAAGAGAACCCAGTCACCTATGGAAAAATCTAAAGGAATATTCCATTTATCCTCTGATGACATTATCAAACTCAGAACTATATCCAAATTCAAACATATATCATTAATCCTCTAAGAAATCTCATCAACAAAACTCGTCTAACAAAATAATATTTTCCTAAATCTATCTAATTAAACCGTGATCTTTTTGGGTTACCATACTATTCTCAAAAAAGATTCATTCTGATCGATGCCAAATAATTTCTTGGATAAGATATCTCAAATATTCATATATGGTTATCCATTGATCCACCAAAATATAAGACATAGGCATAAATCATTTCATCCAGAATCGAAGAAACCTAATTTTTTCGATTGCATATATGTGGATGATAAGTGTTACTCAATCTTACCGGAGTCCCCATCACCACTTGGAGACTCCTACAGATCCATGAGATAGTCATTGGATGTCAGTCTAAATCAGTGATAGAAGGAACCCCATGCAGCCACACAACTTCATTCATATAAAATATCCCAATATTTTTAACTATTTTAGTATCCCTGATTGTCATGAAACGAGATGAAATTTTCAATTGGTCAATCACCAACCATATAACATCTCTCTTTCAGAGAGCCCATAGTATTTTAACGATAGAGTCCATGGAGAACTCTTCATAATTACGAACTAGATTCCGAACAGGATAAAGTAATTAAAAGGATTCAAATTATATCTCATTATATATTTCTAGGTGTATGAAAGTGACACAAAATTATAATTTTTACACTTCATACATGACAACCATAAATTATGTCTAATGTAATAATATATCATCATATTACCTATATGAGTAGACCATAAATAAAAAATAATAAAACAAACTACGATTAATTTTATATATTGATTGCCAAATGTCCCTCAAAACTATGAATACCATCTCAATAGAGATACAATATCGATCTAGTGTCCCTGCCATTAATAGATTCTTGAGTTCCTCTAGAATAAACATCTATATTCTGAATCCATTGAATAAAAACAAGGAGAGATGATGAAAACATAACATTTTTCAAAACCATACTTAATAATCCCCCTTGAGCATCCCTATGAAACCATGAAAAAAGACCCCTAGGGTCTTATTCTACCTTTTTCTCCAAATTAGTATGTGATTGTTATTTTCAAATAATATAGTATGCAAAAACATTCACATTCCCTAGGGTGTAGGTGATACCAATGTCAAATTTATGAAGGTATTCCACACATTTCCAGTATATAACCTTCAATTACTTTTAAAAAATAAATATCTAATACACATATTGACTAAAAAGAATGTGAATCTTTTTCCCAAAAGATAATTCCACGAACACATAAGCATATTCCGAAGTGAAGACATTTTTAAATCATGAGTGGTGTAATTATTCTCATGTGGTCGAATATTATGAGATTTTTAATCTACCACACGATTATCCTACATGATTAAAAATCTCAAAATAACAAAATTAGCATTATTTAAAACCACATACCTCATACAGGGCTCAGGTAATAACAATATAAGAACTGATATATGAATTCATTTCAACTCATCAATAAAAAACTAACACATTCAATCCCATGGGAATTTCACCCATTTCCTAGTAATAGAATTCAATGACAACACCAACATAGATAAATCCATGATGATAAATAAGTAGAATCAAATAAAGAATCCACATGAAGAAATGGGTACATGTCCTGAACCATTTTCTAGTTCAACATCAAACAATACACAAAAAATCAGAGTGAACTATTAGCCTTCATATAAAATTTATCTGAATGTACCAAATGAGAATAACTTGGTTAAACAAAACCCTTTTCTATAAGATCATACAATTGGATATTGAGCTGTTTTAGCTCCATTGGTTATATATGTCAAGAAGGCATTGATATTATATTGTACATGGAACCAAGTCAATTAAAAATCTATATCCCTTTATAGATGAAGACCAATGAAATAATATAATAAAATATCAAGAATGTATTGAATAAAATATGTAATATAAATAATAGAAGACATAGTATTAGGAATTGGTTCTACAACCTACAAAAAAACTAAGCTCGTTGCAGGAAGGTCCTACACAACCAGACCTTAGATACCACTCTCCCTTAAATACACAATACCTCTAATAAAATGTAACAAATGAGTCATGCTAATGATAAAAAACACCCACATAATGATGTGGTATAATCCAATACATTCTGATGATGAAATAAAATAGATCTAAATTGAAAATATAAAAATAATTCTCTAACTCTGCATCAGTTCTCGATAACACACAAGAAGATAAATGAAACTGATTCCATTTCCCCTTAATAATTGGTGTCAATATATATCTATAAATAGGGACATTGTGTCCATTAGAAGGACAAAAATATTAACAAAATTGCCACATATAAATTAGTTGGAATAACCAGTATCTATTAATGAATCTACATTTATGTTTTAAATAACTACGATACCTCTCAAATCAACAAGACCCACATATACATCCTCCAAAAAAATCACAGGAGTCATGATGGTGCATCACTCATGAAGCCTACGGATTGGTCCAAATAGTCATTAGAGGATATAAATTCTATAATGTAGAATTTATTTCAATATATACATTATCATATAGAGGTATTGACATAGTCTAAGAAATATTCTATACATGAACATAACATCCACAACAATTATACAGATATGATGTTTATGGACCAGAACATTTTTTGTGCGTGACCTTGAAAGACAAATAGAAACTCAGAGGCACGCTACAATCTATAACTAGAGGTTCTGAAGAGGTTTTCAATGGATAAATACCACCACTTCTTCTGTAAATTTTCCAACACATCATCTTTTTTCATGGAGTAGCACTGATGCTACCACTAGGTGGAAGATATGGGGAAGAATATATATCATTGACTACTATATTCAGTTTTTTTTGTATAGCCCTATCCACTATCTCAATATTGGGTGAAATATACACTATAAAAATCTATAATCTAACATCCAGTTTCATAGCTTCCAAGAATTTCTGAGCTTTCAATTGGTTATCAAAATCCCAGGTTAGAAATAAACCACATCAATAAACTGGATAGTGTCTACCAAAACTTATCACTCTACCAAATAAAATGGAGTAATAATATGACTTCACCATCATTAGAGACTCTATAAAAAACGATGGAAGAAGATATTATAATTCCCCTTCGAGTTAAAGACCACATTTATATCTACCTATATTATAGAAACTGATTATCTCGTACTAGGGCCCTAAATTTTTAATGATGCTCACATTACTTACATAGTCATAGTTGTATCTAGAAATTTGATGATCAATCTAATATTATGCAGCTATTCATATGCCTATTAATGATCATTAATACCATTAAAGGATGGTGTCATCTCAAACAATTATTTCCACGATTGATCTATTTCTCATATATCTTCTCAGTATTAATCAAAAACTATATTATGAGATTTTGGCACATTTTTATTCTTAGTGAAAACATCCCACATGATAGGCAACATAATTTTATGATCACTAGAATAATTCCTTTGATGATATGCAATTGAAACATCATGATGTAATCATATAACTTATCTTGGATGTATACTGATGCACATTGAAACAAAAGAAATTATTTTACAACAAAACAATCCATAATAAAAGTAAAAAATACTAAAGAAAAAATGTATTTTAACATCTATAACTAAAAATAAGGGACAAAAATCCCAAAATCCCAAACTAACATGAGTCTCATCATGGAAATTGTTGTCCAAGAACTCACTATAATATACTATTCAATTACTGACAATCCAATCTCATTTTTACCAAACATCCAATGATAGGGACTATTGGGTATTGTTCTCCATTGATGACATTTCATAAAAATATAACTCAAATACCCTCTCAAACTAGTACCTATACTCACACACAACATTCCCAAAGGGTTTCCCCAATCCCTGTGGGATAGAGCCTAACAACTGAACATCAATCAAAAATTAAAGGGAATTTTTCCATCCAAATTGAAAAAAAAACATGGCACACAAATACAACAAAGGTAGTAACAAAAAAGATAAATATAATCCATAACTAGAATAATTTACACAAACCAAAAAATAATAATAGAGAAAATATAATTTTTTTGTCCAACCACCATGGAATACCAAAATAGGAAAACAACTACTTTATATGATAGCTAGAGAATAATCTTACCATCCCACCACCACCTACCAAACTCAATTTATAGATAACATCAATTCCTCACTATGTGGCCTTTCCATTATTTTCAATGATATACATACAAATTTCTACACACCTCCAAATGGGTAAACATGTTTTAATATAACAGTCTTAGTTGGTTCTCACCTAGGTGTACCATATATAGTTTTTGAATAATAATCCAAGCATGCTCAGCTTTATAGAAAACAAGGTATGATAATGGTTTACAAGTTTTGTTATCAGAATGGTAGAAAACTATTTAATATCCTTATTTTCCAAATTTTAGAATAAAAACGCTAAACCATTTTGAAATAATTTCATAACCATATATTCCAATAAGATATATGGCATAAAAACCAATAATTCGCCATATATCATATAAAATATATGTTAGTACAAAAGAATATTTCCAGCCCAAAGAGGAACTACTAACATCACTCCATGGATCAAATAAGATTCAATAGTTAGGGCAATCATATATAACATATAAATTCTTATATGCATCAAGGAAATAAATATAGTCATCGAATCTGGAATGTACATGAAAACCATAGAAAGTGAAATGCCTAGCATTTTTAATGAGTCCCCAGAACGAAAATCCATGGGATAAGAAAAAATACCTCTATGAATAAACCCTGATATTGGAAGATCCCATTAAAACTATGTACCAAAGATTTCACATGTGATCTATTTTCCCCACATAGGCACAAAAAATATTTAATATTATGCAATAAAATTTAATAAAATAATTAATAAAAATAGAAATGAATTTCACAAAAAGAGTCTTGAGAGAGACCCACCTACCCTAAAGATTGGGTTGCAAATGTCCATAAAGGGATTAACTGAAAAAAGAACAAAAAATGAAAACCACTATCCTAGAATAAATAAACATATATTTTAATTGATTTTATTTAAAAAATTTAATATGGTGTATGATTATATAACACAGTCCACATGAATGAGCACTTTCTGCACCCCACCTAATAAGGAAACAACCCCTAAAATGGCACCGCATAACATATCTAGAGATAATCAACATGAAAAATCACCATGGGTAAAAAAATAAATATTTATAAAATGTAATTTCAATATTCAAGTAGAGAAAGGGAGAAGAAATTATATACTACCTAGAGAGGTTCATCAAAATTACATAGATGATCCAATGCAGAATGAACCAATCCACAATAGAAATAGGGTCCCAAAATCGTCAGAGAGGAGCCATGGGTCTAGAGGTTAGGGATCTGTAGAAGAATGAATAAACATTCATCTGATGTAGTATCCTAAAATCACTTTAAAGAATATTTATATGACATGTAATCCCTTTATACATTTTGTATTCCTCAGGGATAAAATATACCAAAAATGAATCAGTGTTTTTTATTAAAAACTTATCTATTAACATTAACCGACATGCAACTCATACACAGTGTGTGTTCTTTCTCATTATGTACTCATCTTGTGACATGATCATGAAAACAAATAAACATCATGTACTCATATTATATAAAATCTAATGTTCTTGTAAACATATAAAACTATAGATTTTTACATTACTGAAAAAACACCTAAGGAATCCTCCTAAATTAGGGAGAACACCATAAATTCAGTAAAAGGTTTTTATAAATTATTAAGTAATTAATAAAATGTAGACACCCAAAAAGTGTATATTCTTACTAGTAAATGATATCCATATATACGAGTCCTAAGACACAACAAATTAGTGATAGAAAAACAATTAGGGTAAATATAACTGATATTAGGTAATAAGATGTTAGAAACGATATGTATATTAAGTGGTTGAAAATGAATGCTTAAGGATTATATGCTAAAACATCATATAGTAATTAGATGTATTTTTAGAAAATGAGGATATATATATATATATATTAAATTAATCATACTAAAATAATATTCAATATTATCTACACTTTTAGTGCATGATACTACATAAAGATATAAATTTTTTCAGAGAAGGTAAAACTGTTTTTAAGCATTAAATGAATGTTTATTTAGTAAATATGAAACATTGTATATATAGAAAATTTATATAATTTTAGGAAATTAAATTTCATTAATATTAAAAATAAATTTGTTTTTAGTGATTAATTATAATATAAAAGTCAAAAGATTGAAGGTTTCATGTTGTAAGAATATTTAGTTTATTAAATAAATATTTATTCATTGTATTGTTATATTAATGTTTAATTCTTTAAAAATTTATTAATAATAAATTATAATTGTTAATTAAATAGAATGAAACATATTTTTAATATTTATAATAGTATAATAATATTTAATACTAATATTTAGGTTAATTGACGAATTATATTCATTATTCACAATAAATGAAATATATTATATATTACCAATTTTATTGTTCCTTCAATTATTTTTTAAGAAGAAATTAGGAGTAAATTTTATTGTGAAAACATTTAGGATTAGTATTTTTATGTAATAATATAAATATTTGTAATATGAGAATAATGAAATAATAATATATGTTAATGGAAAATATTAAAGATCATAAATTTTATTGAAAAAATATAAATATGGGTAGGTAAATAAAATATGGATTGACATTAGGTCCACACAAACCATGTATGTGACTATTTTTTATTACATGTACATAAAAAAAATATGTACTGGATTAAACATCAATAATACTTGTATTAAAATAGAAAGTGAATTTAATTGAAACTAACTTGTATATTTATTGAATCATAGTATACTACTAGAGTGACACGATATAGAATATGAAATATTCTTATACAGATCATCATGATGGATATCAATTAATAAAAAGTTATATATTAATGCACCTAATCATTAACTATATTATGAATTATACATGTATTGATACATAATATAGTGAATAAATAACTACAATATGGTAATGCCAATAAATATTGTTAAAAATGCATTGAATTTGTCACTAAATTTAAATTGAATTAATTTAGACATGTAGTGAACTAAATTTTCATTACACATTTATAGATATTATGTGTTCATTACACTAATAAATCATAATTCATGTATAAAACTAAATTCCTTTACTGATGATGAAACTGAAATGGGATTACAGTAAATGTTCTTTTTTAAATATATAATCTAATGTTACTTTTAGATGAAAGTGAAAAATACATGAATTAAAAATGATGGCCTCCCCTTTGTGGACACATGATGATAATATATTGTGGCCCTTATGAATTTATAGAAGGTTATGTATTTAATGTAAAAAAACTTATTCAACATACTTTATTTCTAAATTAACAAAAAATTAAATACATGATTCAAATTTGGTTGAAAATTAGAGCAAAATATAAAAAAATGATAATTAATTATTCTACAAAAATAAGAATCCATTGTGTAACAATGCAATCAAACACTATTTGAAATGCCCATATTAATGGATTTTTACTCATTAGCATAAACCAATGGGTTTTGAGATAATAAAAAATAATAATTGGACTAGGAAAATACTGAACATAAAATATAACAATGAATATACCTACAAACATTTATAGTAATTATATTTCTATTCATTCATTTACAATTGAAAATTATAATTTAATCCAAGGTATTGTGATCATTTTTAAGAGGGGGAAGTGATTCCTTTTATAGAATACATAATCATCATTGATAACTTCATTTTTTTGAAGTATATTATTATTGGAAATTTATGTATCATATATTTTTATTATACTTATAAAGAATATATTATTATCAATGTATGCATAAATATTTTAAATAATGAATATATTGAGAATTAAATTTAATTAATTAATATGGAAATGAGATCAATAAAATTAATACGAAGTTATTGAAATATTAAAATAAAAAATATTTATCATAGTTTTGTGGATTAGATATTATAATTAGGATACATATTTTTGTATTCACATTCAAAATACACATGAAACTTAATTTAGTGTCAAAAAAAGTTAAAGAGTCCAAAAAAATATATGGTTTTGAAATATGGATACACCATCTATTTTAGTGGAAACACAAACTTTTCATGATATGGAATGTGAAATATGCATTGGTATATGTATTATTTAAATTATATTAAATGAAAAAATTTAAATAATTGAACCTTTTAAGGTGAGGAAGAGACAGAATTGTGAGAGAAGTCATGTCATGATTTTGGTATTTAGTTTCCAAAGAGATGAAGGTACTTGAGAGAAGGTTTTTTCACAACGAAAAGTTAATGTGAAACAGTAATAAAAACATAGTCATAATGAATGGAATTAATAGGGGATATATTAAAAAAATACCATTATATAACTTTCTTATGTAAATATTAATGATGCGAGAATGTTTTGGAATCACCCATTAGGTAGCTGACGTGATCCAATCCAAATTATATAATGAGATAGTATAGAGAAGAGGTACACCATTTAATAGTAAAATGGACATATAAGAATCATGATTGGGAGGAGGTGGATTATGAGGGGATGTGGTGATGCATATCATTGTTGTGCTAGATCAACATTTTAGGAGGATGATTGTGGAGAGGTGGGGAGGAAACATTATAGTTTTATCATAGGGAGTTAGGGAGGCTACATTTGTGTCGAGTCAGTGGGGGGGGTGGGACTTATATGCTATAGCCATATTATAGGAAGATGATAATGGGGAGAAAATATATTGAGGGTGGGAATCACTGGAAGAGAGAATCTATATATTTGGTATCAATCAATATGGGATAGAGCGGTTGTCTTAATTAGTAGGGGATGAAATTGTTTGATTTACAATGGATTCAAATTAACTATAAGTGTAGATAAAGTATCACCTTATTTTTAATATATTTATTCTATAAGAGTGGAATTAGGTTATTTTTCTAGTTTTTATTATTATATCAACATCGTTCACCTTTAACTGATGGTACCCTGAATCATGTTCAATCCTAGAAAATTATATTGTTTTATAGATCTATTCAAATAAATCATCAATGTGAGGAAAATGATAAATTTTATTAACTATAATATTATTAAATAATAACTGAACTATGTAATGTCTTAATAATCTGTAATTATATTAACAAATAAAATATTATATCCTAGTGTTGAAGTTAAAGGATAAATGATACACTTATCTTGAAACTCTTTTAACCGAAATTTCAATTCCAAAAGTTCAACTTCATCCATTCTATAAATGTTTTTTAATATTACATAATTATTAAATACTAATTAAATGGTAAAATCAACCATTCATTTAGGAGTTTTTTTGGAAAATCATTAGGAGAAATATAAACATATTAATTTACTACTAAAAAATTATTAATTGGAATGGTTTATTTATTTTCAACATAATGATCTAGGTAATGTTAACTACGATATATAATGATTTTCATTTCTTCCTGGTAGGTTTTAAATGGTTTGAAATAATTTAGAATAACATTATTGGATCCATAATATATCTTAACATGACTAACTAAAATACAATCCATACATAAAACAATACCAAACTCTACTATGGGTTATTCAATATGATTTGTAGGAAATACCATCACAATCATAATAATACGATAATTCATATAAATCATTTTTTAATTAATATTTCCACTTTGTATTTTTCTGCAAAATATCTATAAACATTCCATGTGATGATATATCTATTTTATTTCAATAATTCTAACAAATTATTGAGTGTGAAGATCCTGATAAAAAAATGGAATTGGAATAATTCAAATAAACTAATAACATACTTATCAACACGAAATTTAGTTGTCCAAAACCAATAATAATTGTAGAAAATGTTTTTTTCACACATTTTTAATATTTACCGTGATGATTTACACCGTGTGTGACTTAATATATACATTCAATAGAAAAATTAAAAAATACATTTCAAGCATACTTATATTGTTTTTAATTATTTTCCTTATAATTCTACTTATTTTATTTATGAGATATATTCCCCAACATTATAAATTATAATAATTTCTTATATTTAATAAATTTCCAATGGTGATTCATACCACACTTCTCATAAGATGGGAACCTCTTTTTATTACCTCAATATTTCATTAATGAATGATTTATTATTTCATGATATATATTCAATTCCTCTACTTATTATGATGTAGTATGATTCAATTAGTAAAATATATTTATACATTATCATAAAATCGAATAAGTGATTCATATTTATTGAATTTGTTGGTAGCTAATTACCTTAGATATATTTTTTTCAACCATGACTAAAACTGATTAATCATAAAAACATGATCACTGATAAAATGTTGTATATAACCATTAAATAACATGAGTGTTTGTTCGTATTTTTCCTCTAAATAATCCTCTTTTTTCTTAAATACCCAAAAGTTATTCCCTCATACTATGTCAAAGATCTATATGATAATATTTTTGAAAAAAAAAATATTTCTTAATTTATACCATTCCAAAAAATAAATATATTCCTTATATTTAATATTCTCATCCATTGAAAACTATATCTCACCTTTAACTAAAAAATTATATATGCAAAAAAAATTTCATTTAATGATCTTGGAATCAATTTAGATAAAAATATTTTATATTGATTTTATCTATCCCTCATAAACCATTAGGATTGAAGATCAACATAATGATGGGGGATTCTATCACATGAAATTCTAAATTGTATATATATTCTTATGTGTTAAATATGGTATCTCCCTAGCATGCATACCACCTCCATTTATAACATTAGTTAATTTATCTTCCATAATAAAAAGTTTTTCAGTATGAGTTATATTTATTCTTGGTTTCTGATTTGCAATGATATTATCACATTGGTTCCTTCCTACTGTATCATCCCTATTTCTTATGTGGAAATCCATTTTAACAAAATATTTTAATTGTAGAAACAAGGTAATATTAATGTGTTTTATAATTTCAACATAATCATAATGTAAAATATTTTACGGGTTTTATGTTAATTTTATCCAAAGAAAATAATATTACATAAACTATTACACTAATAATAATATATGGAATCAAACATAAACATAAGATATTATTGAATTAAATTTTTTAATCTACTTTATTTTAGTTTTAAGATATTTTCATTTTTATTGTTTTAGATAATAAGGTCATAAATTGAATATTAAATAATGATAATCGTACAATATGGGGACTTATAATCATTATACATTTTTTAATAAATTTTTAAAACCTATAATAAGAAACATGTTTTATTTTCATTATAAATCATAATGAATTTCAACTCACCTAACTTTTTTTTTGGACATCATAAATCTCAATGATTTTAAAAAAAATATTGTGATGGAAACAAAATTCTCACAAAGAGACAAAAAATAATAAATAAAGATACATATTATTTCATGAAAATTTATAAAAATTTATCTCATTCAAATAAATATTGTGTAAAAAATAAATAATTCCATACCCCGAAACAAACATCACTACGCTATTATTTTATAATGTATTTAATAATAATTCTCAATGAGAAAAATAAAACACATAATTTTTTCTATGCAATAATGAATAATTATAAATTGTATTCAAAAAATTTATAAATGTCAACCATAAAATTTATTTTATAATTTCTTTGAAACATAATATCATTATCTTACCGTGATAAATCATTGTATTTTTAAGAAAAGGAGATAAAATTAATAGATAAAACATGAAGGTCATTTGGTACATCGTCTCCTTATCACTCTTATAATCACACATACAAATGTTATAACAATATGATCTACTTTCAAACCCAATACATTGGAGGTAAATCACATACCCACAAATCCTTGGATTATAATGGTATCTACCATAATTTGGTTATAATTTAAAAAACTATAATGAAAATCAATTCAAAAGAACCATAAAATAATAATAACATATACAATGTTAAATTATTGAAACATTATTTTCACCCATAATAATAAATTTTTAATTATAGATATATCATATTTATTTACAATCCACTTTAAAAAATAAAATTACTAGAATAAATTGAAATAATGTTTTTTATTTGAATAAAACATTTATTAATATATAGGGAAAAGTCAAATTCTTTTTGTGGTAGTGAGAATATTCATTATAAAAAATTATGTTAAAATTAATAGTTCATCTTATCATTTGTGACGAAATAAAAAAAATTTATAATGAAATTACATTTTAAAAAATCATTAAAATAATGATAAAGAAGACTTAAATAGTTCCATTATAATTTTTTATGTACATATATAAACATAAAAAAATAAATTTAAAAAAATTAACTTGGGAGAAATAGTGTTTTATAAAAATCCTTAAAAAGGGTATTAAAAGAATTTCTATTACCTTATACCCGAATTATAACATATTTTGATTCACTACCGAAATAAAAAATTATTTTTTTTATATTTTTTATTTTTAACATTTTTAATGTTTATTATTCCTTTTATTACACCCATTACTATGTTATGTATGGTTAATTAATCATTTAAGAGAACATCACTTTTTTTGAAGATATTTGGATCATAGATCCATAATAACATTGGTAAGTTGAATATGGTAAAAGAGGTAATTATAGATTCAAATAAAAAATTAAAAAAAACTAAAATTATTGTAAACGAATTATACTTTTAATATAAGCAAGGAATGATTTTTATAAAAAAATGAACTATGTTACAATCATGATGATAGTAGGTCGTATGTACGCATGAGTAACAGTTTCATTTTTCTATGATAATTATGGAAAGATGGTATGTAATTTTTTATATTTACATATATAATTATATAATATGTAAAATTTTATCTTCAATATATACACTTCTATATATCATTCATGTTATGTGTTTATGTGATACAATTTACATCACATCATAGAGGTGGTATTCCACATGAATACCATGATATGTGTTATAAATTTTCATTGAATAAAAATTTATGTTATCAAACGATGTATTATATTTTCATAATAATAAATATGTCAGCATAATCATAAACATATATATACCACAAATACAATAATACATCAATCCGTAATAGGTGACAATAGAATATGAACTACATTGGTTCGTGAGGTGCAATATTTGACGTTCACCTAAACATTAGTTTTTTTACAATTTCATAGAAGAGTATATGGTTATTGGTTATGAAATAAACATACTAATATCACATTATGTGTTATATATTATTTTTAAAATTTAATTATTATATTTTACAAATCTATAAAATGAAACGGAATGAAATTTCTTAGTTAAGAAGTATACATATTATTAGGACAACAACTAACGGTTTATAACAAAATACTTCCTAGGTATGTTTTATTATAAAAAGATGCCTATTATAAAATTAGATAGATATATGAAAGAGATTTGGATAGGTATTTTCTAATCCAAAAGGCTTTGGGAGTTTGAAAAAATGGGGAGAGCAGGTTCCATATTATAATGGTTAACAAGTGACATTTTTCAAAAACCCAAATATATTCAATAACAGGGAGTCGTTCTTAATTCAGGTTCATAAAAAATTGATAATTAATGGAATGGGGTTATATAAAGTCGAACATACACCATTATAAAAATTACATATACATGTTTTAGGCATGTTTTTTCATCACCATTAAGATCACTCTCTTTTACAATTTTTTATTTCACCTACTATAAAAAGTTATTTTACTCTATACAGGTCATGTTAGTTGCAATAAAATGATAATTTTCACATAATTTTTCTATGTTTGATACATTCAAACATAAAAAATTTACCAATCTAGAGAGAGTATTTTAGAAATTTAATATATTTAATAAAATCACAAAAGTGTCAATTTAGACGCTATCCATTAAAGGAACCATGTCATCTTTCATCATAATTGGGTTTGAATATTGGTGGAGAAAATTTCCCCAGGTTGGAAGTGACATAGTCATGATGTAGGAAGGGAGTGATTCAAGCATTATGCAAGCTGGTGGTGATGCAAGAATGATGTGTGTAGATGGTGATGTAGGCATTATGCAAGCAGGACACAATAATGACCAATTGATCTAGTTTTTGGGCCATTGGTCAATGAAATGTTTTTTATTCCCACAGAATCTCTAGTATATGTAAGGAATAAATATGGCTTTATATATGGACACATCCTTAAAACATTACATAATCTTGAAATAAATGGATAATTCACATTGAAGAACTTTTCAGCATTAGAGTTTTATAGAATATGGCCATAAATATTATATTACATGTCAAAAATTACAATGTAGAACCATCTACTCAATTTCCAATTTTTCATAAAATAATAAATCACTAAAAAAGAGTCATGTTTAGTTCCATGTTTTTCACAGAATTTATTTTCCTTGATCCCATCCTTTACCTTATTCATCTTTAAGTCTTGTGAAAACAATTTCCAAATATGGGATGATCATAAAAATCCCAGAAAGAGTTATAAAATAAATAATGAAATCACTAGTCCACTAATACATTAGTATTTTAACATACCTCATGAGATCATAAGATTTATGAATAACACATCGTAATCACAAATAATAAAGGTAATGTGTGGAATCCATAACATAATTATTTTGTAGCTTTCATAGAAATGTAGGGAGTTATAATGGAATGACCATCACAGAATATTCCCTAAATCACATAGTAGAAACATTATTGTTTACCTCCATCATGTTACCCAATGTATTTGAGAGCTATATCAGGATCACCTACAGCAGTATTATCATAGAACCAGCTGTATATGTAAATAATTCCCAAGAACCATAATATATATAGAACACATAAAACAAACAAAATTGAAATATATTATTTCCACATGATTTAAATATATTCATATAACAAATCCATTATCAAAACCATTTTCAAAACCTAAAAATTTAAATGAGTATATGTTATTTATTTTCCATTTAATAACATTATGGATTGTTAAGGAAGTCATGTAAGAACCCGGATTTTTAGAACGGTTCAAAATTCTGACCCTGTTTGAATTTTTGACAGGTTTCTAAGGAAAATAGAGAAAAATGGATGTTTCTGGAAATTTACAGACTACACATTGTGTACTTTTATTCACACGCCATGTATATATTAAGAGAGTTTAGACCGTCTGCTTTCCAAGTACATGATGTGTGATGATCATGTGGAAATTTCTTACTGCACATCGTGTAGTTTTAAATAGGCCATGTACCCCCGACCGTGTGGTGGATATACATGGTGTGTAGGAATGTTGTCCGGGTAGAACCGGGTACATGTCATGTTCCCCTTGGACAAGCCTTGTAGTATAGATGTGTATGAGGGATATACATGGAATGTGGGTAAGTCGGAGTGGAAGAGAAGAGAAACCAAGTATACACAGTGTACCCATATTTACACTCCATGAACTCGTGTCGGAAGGTCTAGAAAGTAAGGAAGTGGAATTCAGTAGTCTCAATAATAGTTAAATGACCTTCATGGGGTGTAGTCCTAAAGTAAACTCCATGTACATTATTTTTTTCGTTAAAATAGGCACTATCCTCGTATTAAGGCAGAACCTCAATTTTGTCTCCCGGTTTCGTGATCCAAGATGGTTGGAGCTCCATTATTCTCCCGATCATATGTCCAAGATCCGATTCAAACTCTGATTGATGCGTTGGAACCCCCTGGGTAAGGCCTCGATTCCTCTTGGGTCGTTTTGTTTGATTTTTGTACTATAACGAGTTATAGGGATTCGAGCAGTTTTGAAACATTTGTAGATTTAACGAGTTTTAGACCGATTTGGCGGCTGATACCGGAGATGTAGCATCGTTCGAGTATCAGGTAGGTGGTGCATACCTCATTTTTGGTTTTCGTGGTTTTTTGGGTGACACGACCTTCGGTACATTATCATGTATTTTGAGAAGGACCCATTTTATCTTCTGTTTCATATTGAATTTCTTGTTGGACTTATGGGATGCCATTGGTATGCCCTATTACCAGTTTGCGCGAGCGGGGCCAGGTGAGGGGTCATTTCTCATCGGGGAATTTTGGCCAGGGAATGCAAAAATGGTTTTAATTGAAATATTAATGGTGTAAACAAGTGAGTTTAAATTATTAAGCCTGCTATAAGTTGTTCGAGGTATTCAAGACCTCAGTGTTGTTGTACGATAACAATTTGACTGGAGAATATTCAACTGTTTTATTTCTTTTTCCTGTTATGAGTTCTATTTGAATTTTATATATATTAAATTGATGAATTTATCATTTTGGACCCTTTGGGTTGTGTTGGGATGGTCCCGGTTATGCTTGAGTGATGTTGATCACAGGTTGGGTTTGGCCCGGGTTACTTTGGTTGGTTTTGACGATGGGATTGGGTGTCATGGATGTCAGCATGAGGCAGTAAAACTATCAGGTTAGACATGGAACGGGTTACTAGGATGGTGATTCCATCACACATGAGTGGAATGGTCATAGGGACACAAGGTTTTATATGTGTTGGTGGCTTAGTTACTATTTTGATGATTACCACTCACCCAGGACTTTGAGTAGTGTGCACATAAAGATACTCCAGGATGAGGTGGTTTGGACCAGTCGTGTGGGTAGAGGCCACCATAGTTGTAGTTAAGTATTTTGGTTGGGGGTTCTATCCATATAAATCCACGTGGGAGGTGAGTAGACATTAGGGGATAACATTGAGACTATCGGGTTGGGGGCTGAGGCTTGTCGTGATTTGAGGGCAGACATCGTTGTTCCTTTGGTTTATTTTTGGGTGTGACTTTAGGATGTCGATACTTGAGTCACTAGGTGTCAGGAAGAACATGGTGTTGGGTTACTATTCTTGGGCATGCCTTCGGGATGTCGGTACATGAGGCACGCATTGTGAGGGGGAGCCTGTTGCTGGGTTACATGGTAGAGATTCCGGCATTGGCCGAAGCTGGTGAAACCCCATGGTGGTTGTTGAGAACCAGAGGAGTTAGTGATTATTTGTAAATTTTAATGCTTATAGTTTTCCCTACACTTTCATGACTACTTAAACACGTATATTTGGTATGCAACATTCGGTGGTATCCTACTCAGATTTGGTTCACACCCTGCACGGGCCCTTCGGGACGCGTGTAGACATTATGGATTTACATGTAGAAAAGAGGCCAGCTTCGACAATTGGGTTGCGTTAGTTGTTGCATGGAGATGGTATGGACCATGAAGTCATAACTGGCTGGGGTTACATGGTTTTGTTTTCCTTTCTTTATCATCATGCTTTCATTATTATGAAGCAAATGTTGGTTAGCCATTAGCACCATTATAAATTGATATGTAGGACATGATATGGATTCATGTTGGTTGTTTACAATAGTATTTGATTGTGATATTCAGCTTGTTGTTATGATTACTTTCCACTAGTGTTTTTTATATTTATTCTTTCCGCTGTTTATCTATATCGGTTATGCTTCCACTCTGCGGGTCTGGTTTGAGTCTGCTGAGTTTTTCATTCTGCTACATCTTTATTTTTATACCCAGACTAGTACCCTTATTATGATCCTCCCAGAGGGTATAGCCTCCCCACTATATATTACGGACTCTATCTTCTAGTCATCATCCTTTGACATTCGGGAAGGTGAGCCTAAGGTAGTGACACCTGACCTGTTTGGCAATGTTTTGGGGGCTAGCTAGGTTCGGTCGTTACAAAGTGGTATCAGAGGAGTTCTTAATAATTATTTATTTTCCGTGTTTTTCTAGATACTAATAGGATTGAGACTTCTATTTTTATTTCTTTTGGTTTTAATATTTTGTATATGTTAGACTAGAGATAGTTTGTTGTTACTGGAACTGGGTTTCTAGCTTGTGGTTGGGTGCCTGCAGCCCGGGTACGAGGGATTGACCAAGTTGACAAGGGTGGGAATTTCTGTTTTTATTTTTTCTCGGATTACAGTTTCTATGATTTCCAACTCATTGGATCACTTTATTTGTGTTGTTCTTTATTGTGATATGTGATCCTTGACCCGGTGCGGTATGGGAGAATTGGACCTTGGCCCGGTATGAAAAGGCTATTTTTCTAGCCTTTGTCTAGGCACATTTTAGGGTATTTCAATTTCATAATTTCATGTATGATTTGTGAAGTTATAATGACTTGTGAATATACTCAATTAGCATGCTTTATAAATCTATATAATTTCATGATGCATGATATTTGGGTCTGGCTCTTATGAGAGCAGGCATGTACTATGGCTGAGGAAGTTTAATTGTCGGGATTGGGCGACTCGGTCGTCGGTTTGAGGAAACGTGAGTTTTCAGGAAGGGCATGGCCCGAGGATCTTTTGATACTTGGATTTGTTGAGGGAGTGTAAGGAGGCCCTGAGGCCAGGATGTCGTCGGGCATATGATGCGGTGGGGAGGAGTAATGGTAGTTGTTATGCGTTACCTTGAACATGTTTCTTTATCTGCGTAGAATGTATTACTATAGATATATATGGGGTGTCTGACCATTTATGGTATTCAGCAGGTTACTCCTTCACGACCTAATGGAGCATCAGGAAAGAGATGCTACTGTGTTGTAGGATCATGTTCAAAATTTGTTACAGGATGAGCACGAGCCGCAGGTACATGGTCAGGGACAAGATCTGGTTCAGGAACAAGTGCAGGCAAGAAAGCAGCCGGGTTTGGCAACGTTCGGACCACAGCATGACGAGCAGCTCTGATCTAGCTGGGTACGTTCCTTGTAGGGGATTGGAAAAGGAACGTATGGTACAGAGACTTCTATGTCATATCGGATGCGAGAGTTCCAGTCACAGCACCCGCCTCTTCATCAGAGTGATGGTGGTCTACAGGCGGCTGAGAACTGGATAGAGAGTATGCAGATGATCTTCGAGCAGCTCGAGACACCTCCAGGGCAGAGGGCCAAGCTGGAGACATACATTCTGAGAGGACCGCAAAATCGTTGGTTGGACGTACAGGTTTAGGCTCATAGGAATGAGGTACTAGTATGGTAGGACTTCAAGGAATGGTTCTTTGAGAACTTATACCCGTAGAAACTAATGGAAGAGAGAGCTCGAGAGTTATTTAGTATTCTGGAGGGAGACATGTAAGTCCTGGACTACGTAGCTACATTCACAGAGTTGTCTCACTTTGCACCTGGTATGGTGAGCGATGACGCGACTAAGGTGAGGCGCTTCGAGGATGGCTTATGAAATGACATTCGGGTCCAGGTTAACATCTTCAGGATGGGTTCCTTCTCCGAGGAGGGGAATCAAGCGCTCATATCTGAGGGAAACGAGAGAGAGAAGTCTCTCTTAGGAAGGACGAAAACATCAGGTGATGGTTTGGATAACAGGAAGCAAGGACGGGATGAAAACTAGCAGGGTTGTCAGGCTAGGGATTCATCTAGACCAACTTTTGGTAGTTCATAGGTGATTTTCTTTTAGTGTGGATAGCCGGTTCATGTTCGGGCTTTGTGCGATAGTCCTCCAAAGGAGTTCCGGGAATGTGGACAGTATGGTCATATGGAGAGTTTTTGCAAGTAGCCTTCTCAGATAGCCGGCAGGCAGGGACCAGGACAGACTGTAGCGTCTGGAGTTGGTTCAGGTTCGGTACCCGTAGAGGGTGGTCGAGGTTCAATTATGCGCGGAGGTCATGACAGAGATGGTGGGACCCAGATGATGGGTCATGGCGAGTGACTGGAGCAGCACCGTAGGGAGGTCAGTCCTTAGGAAGTCATACATTAGGCCAGGTACATGTCGTGGAGCTTCTATAGGCTGAGCAGGATGGTGAGTTGATGATAGTTTGAGGTACACCGTGGTGAAGCCGTGATCTCCATGTTTCCATTTTGGCATGACCTGTAGAGGCATGTCTGTTTTGAGTGCATGTGGTGCACAATATCTACGTGGACTGACTAGATTCTAGTCAGTGGAATTTCCACCATGTCGAGTGTCTGATATAGTCTATTTATATATATATGAGATACATGGCATCAGGTCATAGAGGATTAGGGTTACATGAGGTGTCATGGGCACCTGGGCATCGAGGATGCATGTTACATGAGGTGACAGGCACCCGGACCACATAGAGGCGGACACCGATGTAGTGCGGAATAAGATGGGTTTTTGGAATGACATTGGAGTGCCAATGTGGCGCAGGTGTGAAGATGTATCACCGAAGGACTATGTTTCAGGAAAACAGGTTAGTAATGCTTGTCTTCTTTGAGTTTAGTTGGGTTGAGACTGGGATAGGTGATTCATAAGGTGTGGATCACCCTTGAAGAATTTAGCCGGAACCATTGAGACCAGGGAAGTCCTAGTTACTTTTTTCAGGGTGGTATCTATGGTTCCATCTCCAGGTTTCGTCTGATAGCTCAAGGATGAGCTAGGTTAAGGTGTGGAGATTTTAAGAACCTGGGTTTTTAGAACGGGTCGAAATCCCGACCCTATTTGAATTATTGACTGATTTTTTAGGAAACTAGAGAAAATGGGATGTTTCCTGAAATTTACAAACTACAAACCATGTACTTTTACGTACACACTGTGTATATTTTAAGTGAGTGTCGGTCGTGTTCTCTCCAAGTACAATTCGTTTGATGACTGTGTATAAATTTATTATTACAGGGCATGTAGTTTTAAACACTTCGTGTACCCCCGACCGTGTGGTGTCCATACATGGCGTGTAAGCATGTTGGCCGGGTAGAACCAGATACACGCCATGTACCCCTTTCATATGCCATGTAGTTTATCCATGTTTGAGGGATTTACATGGCGTGTTGGTAAGTCAGCGAGGAAGAGAAGAGAAACCAAGTACATATCGTGTAATCATTGGTACATGATGTATAATCATGTCGACAGGTCTGGAATGTAAGGCGGTCGAATTATACTATCTTATGAAGACTTAAATGACCTACACAGCGTGTATTCATTAAGAACACACCGTGTAATTTTTAGTTTTTTTGATAAAACGGGCAGTAGCCTCGAATTGAGGCAGAACCTCAATTTTGTCACCCAGTTTCGTGAACCATACCGGTCGAAGCTCTTTTCTTCTCCTGATCATCTGTCCGAGACCAGATTCGAACTCCGATTTATCCATTTCAACCCCCTTGTTAAGGCCTCGATTTTTCTTCGTCTAATTTTTTTTTTATTTTAGTTCTCGAACGAGTTATAAGGGATTGAGAGTTTTTTAATATTATGTAGATTTACATTGTTTTAGACCTAATTGGTGGCAATTACCGAAGAAGTAGAATTGTATGAGTCTAAGGTAGGTGGTGCATACCACATTTTGTGTTTTCGTGGTTGTTTGGGTGATGCTCCCTTCTGTGCATTTTCAGGTATTTTGAGTGGGACCCATTTTATCTGTTGTTTCATAATGAATTTATTGTTAGATCTATGGGATTCCATTGGGTATGCCCTATTACCAGTTTGCGTGAGTGAAGCCAGGTGAGTGGTCATTGCTCATCGGGTCATTTTGGATGTCGAATGAAAAAATGGTTTTAATGGAAATATTAATGTGTTAAACTGTTGAGTTTAATTTATTAATCATGATATAAGTTTTTATAAAAATTCAAGACCTTGGTGCTATTGTTCGATAGCCATTCAGCTGGGGTAATTCACATGTTTAAATTTTTTTTCCTGTTATAAGTTCTGTTTGAATTTGATATATATGCAATTGCTGAATTGCAAATGATGGGCCCTTTAGGTTGTGTTCGGATTGGCCTGGTTATGCTTGAGTGTTTCTGCTCACAGGTCGGTCTTGGCCCGAGTAACTTTGGATGGTTTTGACCATGGGATTGGGTGTCATGGACGTTGTCTTGAGGCAGTACAACTGTCAGGTTGGGTGTTTTATGGGTTACTAGGATGGTGATGACATCAGACTTGATAGATATGGTCGCAGGGACATGAGGTGTCAGATGTATTGGTGTCTTTGGTACTGTTTTTGTGTTTACCTCTCACTCAAGACATTGAGTAGTGTAAAAACAGAGATACTCTGTGATGAGGTGGTTTGGACCACTCATGTGGGTAGAGGCCCCCGTAGTTGCGGTTAGGTATTTTGGTTGGGGGTTTCTTTTCGTAGAAATCGACATGGGAGGTAAGGAGCCTTTAGAGGATATCATTGAGACTATCGGGTTGGGGGAAGAGGCCCACTATGATTTGAGGGAAGACATTGGTATTCCATGGGTTATCCTTGGGTGTGCCTTCGGGTCATTTGTACTTGAGTCACGACGTGTCAGGAGGCACATGGTTCTAGGTTAGTATTCGTGGGTCTACCTTCGGGACGTCGGCACTTGAGACACGCGGTGTCAGGGGGCGCATGTTTCTGGGTTACATGGCAGAGATTCCAGCATTGGCCGACACAGGTGACACTCCATGATGGATATTGATCACTAGAGGAGTTATTGTTTATTTTTGCATTGTACTTTATACAATTTTCCTTACACTTTCATGAATTCTTAAACACATATATTTGGTACACACTGTTGAGTGGTATCCTTCTGAGACATGTCTCACACCATTCACGGTCCCTTCTAGACGCCTGCAGACATTAAGGATTTTTTTGCAGGAAAGAGGGAAGCTTCAAGAGTTGGGTTGCTTTAGTTTTTGCATGGAGATGGTATAGACCTTGTGGTCATACGTAGATGGGGTAACATGTTTTTTTCTTTTATTCATCGGCATGCTTAATTCATTATGAAGAAACTGTTGGTTATCCATTGTCACCGTTATAAATTGATATGTATAACTTGCTATAAATGCATGTTGTTTGTTTACAGTAGTTGTTGCTTGTGATATTATGCATGTTGTTTTATTTACATTCCGTTGTTGTTGTTTATATATATTGCTCCATTGTTTATCTATAGCGTTTATTCTTCTTCTCTACAGGTATGGTTTGAGTTTGCTAAGTCTTTCATTCCACTGCATATTTATTTTTATACTTGGACCAATACCCTTATTATGATCCTCTGAGAGGATATAGCATCCCCACTATACCTAACTGGCCTTCGCTTCTAGTCGAATGCCTTTGGTATTTGGGGAGGTACACCTAAGGTAGTAAAACCCGACCCATTTGGTACTGTTCAGGTGGCTCTCCTGGTCCGGGTCTTTACAAGTCACATATTAATCAACACTCACTGCGGCGGAAAACGTCGTTGTTAATGCATACAGTAAATAAAATTATTTTTTTTCTTTTAGTAAAATTAATATTAGGAAAAAGACTCTCATTGAATGAAATGGAAAGTCAAATTACTTTATACACAATATAATAGAAAGGCATGTATAAAACATAATATGCCATAGTAAAAGGAGATTGAGATGATGTCCCTTAACTCGTGTATAACATGACCCGTGCATTCCTTAATCTCCTGAATAATAAACTATTTTCAATTTCTACATTTTTATGAATATTTTTCATGTTTATTATTCCTTTAATATCACTTATTACCATGTTATAGATATTAGGTAATCATTTATGTTAAAAATGGATGTTCTCTCGATATTTGGTACTTGAGTAGAAAATGAACTTCTGATAATTTCATGTTGTTCATGTGGTCAAAATACAATTATCTATAGAAATATATTCAGGAATTAGATATCACATATATATAATATATATGCAGTATATATATGTTTTTATAATATTACATAATATTTGGAGATAAGAAATTAAATGCACCGTTCATGGAGACAATAAGTTATACGTACGCATTATCACTACTTTCATTTCTATTTCGTATTTAATTGAATGAAAACATATTGATAAATAGATATATTATATTTCCAGAATTATAAAATATATAATTTCATTAACTACATTCTTTATACATTCCACATATGGCATGAATGATCCATATAACTTGGAGTGGGTGGTAGTTCACACATCCTGAAATGAAATTATGTCGTTTACCTATTTTGGAAACCATAAAGGTATGAGATAAATGAAAAATACGAAAGCATAATGTATATATAAATATAATATATATAACATATAAATACAATTCCATCGTAATGACTGGCATAAGTGGTTCTAGGAGAAAATAGAACAATCATTTTTTCATGAGGCAGTGGTTCGCCGACATAGATTCAATATGTTATTTACCCATTAGACAGATATTTGTGTAAGTGTAGATCGAATCCATCACACAAAAACATCCTAGAATATTTAAGATACCATTATTATTATAATAAAATAAATAATAAGAGTTTAGGGGGTTGGAGAAGTAAAATAAATTAAAATAACTTAATTGAAGATGTTACCTTTATATTGGGTATCCCCCTTTGTTTTGATCCAAAATGATTTATTAATGTGCTTTATAATACGATAATTCTTGTAGGAGTAAGATAGGGATCATGATAGATAATTTTGGTAGAGGTTGGATGTGACCAGGGGCTTGAGAGGTGTGAGTAATGTGTTAGAGGTGAAGGGTTTTTAAAAGGGAAAGGAAGGGAACTTTAGGAATGTTTGAAAATATTATTTTATTATATAATGATTTTCAGTTTGTAATGATCCCAAACATTTTAAAGTGAATGACAAGAATAATATTGTTTGAAATAAAACCATCCATGTATAATTGGATAGGTTTTGGATATTATTTTAATATTTTTATTTTTATTTATTTAAATAATTAATTAATGAGGTAAACATTGCATCATTATTGTGCCATAAATAATTTATTTATATTATATCTAAAAATTATTAATAAAATCTCATGTGTATGATATCTATTTACCTTTATGTTGAATATTTATAGTCGATGTGATAACTTATATAACCCTATGTATGAATTTATTTATTATAAGATATGTCTTTATGTCATTTTTTCAATACTTCAAATTAATTAATCTAATGTGTCATTATCAGTTTTATGTGGCTCTACGGGGTCCAGAAATAGAGCCAAGGATTCCCATGGTTGGAAATGAATTATCCAATAGGATTATTTAACATATTAGGGTAATTTAATATTATTATAATATTATATTTACCTTTATATACCCTATTTACCTTTAACGGCAGTAAATAAAAGTCAAAAGATATGATTCACCAAAAATTATTTTTATCATATTTGATCCCTTTTTACTTACTATTAACAAAAATATAAGTCTGATTTTTGAAATTCAATTCACAGAAGTTGTAAAATTTCATTTAAACGAAAAAGGCCGTTTTTAACTACTACACTGGGTTTTCACTATTCATCCAAAAAATAAAGGTTTTATGAAAATACCAAAAATTATGCATAAGATATATTTCATATTTTGAATTCAAAACTGATTTATATTTTCCAAAATTTAAATTATAGAACATTCATTTATTAATTGAAAAATAATTCTCAATGTCAAACAAAAAGCGTGTTTTTAAGAAATATTATCTACCAAAATATTGGCACTTGTTTATGTCCAATTTCAAAGTGAAATTACTTCCAACGACCAATATAAGATTTAATGGTAACAATACAATATAATTACACTTTAAATCCAATTAAAAAGATAATCTAAACTTATAAATAAATTAGATTAAAAAGAAGTTATTAATAAAAATAAAGTATTTTTAACTATTCATTTAAAAATTAATTTTATCAGAAAAATATCAAAAAAAATAATCAAAGTAAATTTTGAGGTTCCAATTCTGAATAAGAATTATATTTTTTTCCACAGCTCACTGTCTTCCTTTGGAGATTGTTTATTTCTCTATGGTAGAGAGGATTTCACTAACACCTAAAACAAAACATAAGAATTTCCTAAACCAAAAACATCTATTCTAATGTTCACCATGTCCTTTGTAAAAGGTTCATATTCTGAATGTAACAAGGTTAGTGTAGAATTGCATTTTCGATTCAATGAATCAGCCACTTTATTTTCCTTCTAGGATGGTAATGAATTTTGAAATCATAATCATTTATTAATTCCATCCATCTCTTCAATCTCATGATCAATTCTTTCTGAGTGAATATATACTTCAAACTATTTTAATTTGTATATATTTCAAACATTACTCCATAGAAATGATCCCTCTACATTTTTAAAGTAAAAAAAAAATCATATAATTAAAAATTATGTGTAAGGTAATTTGATTCATGAGGTTTCAAATGAATTGAAGAATAAGAAATTACAAGATCATTCTGCATAACGATAGAGCCATGTCCATTCAACGAAAAATCATTGTAGATAACAAACTCAACATTTCTAGAAGATAATTCCAAAACAAGATCATTCAATAATCTTTTTGTAATTTCTGAAAACAATAATCACATTCTTTATTCCAAATTATCTTAACACCATTTCAGGATAACTAAGTCATTTGACCTGATAAACGTGAAAATTTACCAACAAACCACAAGTAATAACCTTCTACACTAGATAAACTATGGATCTCTGTTATATTTGTGGGTCATTCCATTCTTCCATTTTTGTTTTGTTTTAGTAGGATAAAAAATTATGAAATTTTTTGAAATAATGTGACCAGGAAAAGAAATTTGTTTTAACCAAAACTCACACTTGCTGAATTTCCCGAACAGATTCGTTTCATTTTCGGTTTAAATGAAAAAACTTAAATGACATTCATGGAAAATAATTCTTTTAGAATGAAAAAAATATCCTCAATGAACGCAACCACATACATATCCAAGAACTCACAAAAAATATTATTCATAAGTTGTATGAATACAATAGGTGCATTGTTTAACCGAAAAGGAATAACTAAATAATCTTAATGGCCATATCTAGTACAAACCACAGTCTTCGGAACATATGCTTCCTTTACATTCAACTGATGGTACCCCGAACTCAAATCAATATTTAAAAAATACTGAGCTCCCAATTTCTAATAAAACAAACCATCAATATGATTTAAAGGATACTTTTTCAAAATAGTGATGTTATTCAATGCTCTATAATCAATGCAATGTCTCATTGAACTATCATTCATTTTAACAAGAAAGATAAGAGAACCAAATGGTTATGTTCTAGGTCAAATGAATCCTTTGTCGAATAACTCATGCAATAACCTCATTAACATTAATAGTTCAAATTGAGACATTTGATAAGGGGGTTTTAAAATTGTCCTTTCATCAGGAACTAATTCAACATTAAATTCAACATCCCGATCAGGTATTATACATGGAAACTCATCAGGAAAAACATCCAGATACTCATTTATGACGTACACATCATTAATATGTAGTGTTTATTTGTTTTAAACAATATGTGCAGGGTAACAGTCATTTCCATCTTTTACTAGTTTCTCAACTTCCTAATATGTCATCAAATGTATGTGGTCATTCATGTACACAAACTGAAAATATTTCTGAAAATAAACCTCTTTAGATCTACAGTCAATCATATCATGAAAAATAGAAAGCCCATCCATACACAAAATAACATCTAACTCTACTAGGGAAAAACAATAATGTTTTTAGGTAGATTCATTTTGCACATGAGTACATTAAGGTTCTTATACTTTCTTTTTGTCTCAACTTTCCCCCACTGTTTTTACCAAAAGTTCTTGATTCATAACCTATGATGGAATTACCAATTTACTAGTAAAATTCTCAAAAAATAATGAATTCATAGACCTTGAATCAAACAACACATTGTCTTAATCTGAATAAACAAACATTTTACCTGATACTAATTCATTTAATGGACCAAAATCTAATGACGTAGTTTCAAATGATTCACCACCCCATTTTGCGTGTTGTCTGGATTCATTCCCCCAGTTGGGCTTTTTTGGAAACTCATTTTCATAATAACCCATTTCATATCACATAATTCATTTTACAGAATTTAAACCATATTTTTTCTTAACATTAACCGCATCTTTTTTAGTGCAATTATGAGAAATTTCTTCAATTTTACCACATCATTAACACATATCGGAATTCAAAAAAAATTACCCAGCGTGATTTTCTCCAGAATTTTCACTAACTGCAGACATACTTTTCGTTCCATCAGACATTTTTAAGAGCTTTTAAATTTTACTACCATATTCAACTCTTATTCATTTGTTTTTCAAGGAACACCTGATCATTGAAAAACACCAATTAAACCTTTTTCGTATATCATACATGTTTTTCATAACTTTTGTACTCATCAGATTTTAATGATCATTGATACATTGGACTTAATCCTATGTAAAAATGGTTGATTTTACTATCAATATCTCATATGAGATATGGATCATACATTTCCAATCTAGGTGAGTTTAGCTTCATAGGTAGCCACTTTGTCATCCTCTTTCCTCAATTAATGGAATTTTTTTTCCATCCTATGATGAACCACATTTGGAAAATATTTCTCAAGAAACATACCTTTGTATTCATCCCTATAAAGAGCATCAATCTCCTCACCATCCTTGATATGTTTCACCATCGACAACCACTTATCAGCTTCACTTTATAATGGTAAATAGGAACACACATGTAACGTCCTGGGCCGGCTGACCATCAAACCGATGGCTGGACCGGTAGGTCACATGGCCTCAAGCGTGTCTCCCCATAGGTCAGAGGCTGTCGACTAGCAGCGAGGGTCTCAGGAGTTGATAGTGGGTAGACTATACCCTCATATCCGAGTAACACAGCGGTACTATCAAAGTAAATAATATTGAATAGTGGAACCAATAAAAAATTTAAAGACATAAGAAAAAGACAAGTAATAACCATTTTATAAAAGTCATCAAACACTAGTTTACAATGCATGTATGTACAGATGATGATATAGTTATGAAAGAAGGAAACATTACTTCATGCTTTACAAAAAATACAGAAATAAAAGATTGCAAACCCCAACAATGTTCTCCTGAGCATCCCATTCTCCGGCTTGGTCCTCCAACCGTAATTCTATAGGTTCAAATAGAACAACATACAACCTAGGTCCTACAAGAAAGAAGGTATACTCAGGAAACCTAGTGCAATGGCGGCCCGAGTAGGGTGTGAGATATAATTCTCATTAGTACGGCACCACCAGGGTCTAACCCAATCCAGACAGTGTATAATAATTAAACAGTGAGAAGGTATGGAGAAATATGTAAGCAGATCTAGATAAGTAAATACCACCCGTCCAGGTTCCCAAAGCACACCTGACGGTTATACCAGCTTCGGCTCGCTACCAGAACAGTAACCCAATCAGGTCACCATATATATAAATATATATGTATAAAATCATTTAGATCATAGATGTCATTTTGTAAGAATGCCTCCCACCCATAAATATGAAAAGGTGGAACAAGGTAGGAACGTCGCTCGTCCCTATAGTTCAACTAGAAAGGGGTAAGAATGCCTCCCGTCCATCATATTCATTCAACTGACATGGTCTATAACTGCCTCCCATCCTGTCGTGTAATCATCCACATAATTCAACTAGAAAGGGGTAAGAATTCCTCCCTTCCAGACATGTACTATCTCACTGGCATGGGGTATAACTGCCTCCCATCCAACCACGTAAATCATCACTAGAAGTCAACTGGAAAGGGGTTAGAATGCCTCCCTTCCAGACAAGTACTGTCACACTGGAAGGAGGTATAACTACCTCCCATCCAACCACATATCTGTAAATAGGTGGCCTCAACATGCACTCACCATTATTATCATTCATTAAGTGGAATCATCATGTGAGCACTCACAATACAACCATGAATATAATATACTACTTATGGAATTACCTCTTAAGCATTGAACTAATCGTATCACAATCCAAAACAATCATACAACCCATATCCACGTAAATGGTTATAATCACATTTATAAAAATATTCCTATGGAATACCATGTCAAGTATCATTATCACATTTATACTTAAGACCACTACTCTTAAGTATCCATTTCAAGACAGTAACATAATAATCACATTTATATATGGTACATGAGGAAACCCGCTCATGTACAGTATTGGATAACCTCTAATACATTATTTATTCATCTTATACCATTTCAAAGACATTTAGGGATTTAAAATCATAAAGAGGTGATATGGATTACCCCTCATAGGTAAGTCCCATTAACTAAATCCCTTCAATTAACAAAATTCGTGCGTATTCCATTGTCCTAAGACATGGTCTCACCACCCTAATCCATTTCATTGAAGTTTATCCATTTCAACAAAAGATAACAACTGTAATGTTGTAACCATTTGGTACAATTCAGAGGAAACATGACATCCTCAATTATCACCAAATCATAACAAGAATTTATTAGGAAAGCATAAGACTCTACATCCTACTTTTATCTTGATGACAACACACCTCTAATAAAGGGGTTTTGTTATTAAATCATTAGTTTAGTGACCAAGAAACCATTTTAATCTTGTCCCTGAAATTCACACTCAATGCATAAGAGTATTTAATTGAAACTAAACTTGAATGATTAACATAGTAAAGAATTACTGAAATAACTCATTAACACCTCACATTAAACTAAAGGTAAAGAGAGGGATCCTACCTCAAGGTAGATCCATCTGTCCACTCTGGGTCTTGATTCTTTCTAACTATTATCCGCTTCTTCTCCCCCATGAAGAATATGTGATTTCACATACGACATATTCCTCAGAATCAAACTGGCCGATCAAAATCTACGCAATGTTCATCTCCTTCAGCGGCGGATGTCGTACGCACACCAAAAAGGTCTCGGGGAACCTTCCACACAACTACGAAACTAACGTAACGGGAATGAAACCAAAATCAACCAAAACCTAAACCTAGGGGGATTCGGCCGAACCAAAAATAGGGAAAGGGGAAGAAGGAAAATCAGACAAGAAAGATAGGGGATGTAGGGAGTGACATACCATGGTGATTCGGATGAAGAATAGCCATGAACAAAAGAGAAATGATAGAGGAAGGAGGTGCGGCTGAGGAGGCATGCACACGAGGCCGGTGGCTCCAGGGAGGGGGTTCATGTGGGTCTGGCCAAGAAGAGAGGGGATAGTTTATTATATTTTAGGATTTATTTTTAAATTCATTTTAAATATTTTAAAAACTCAAAATAGGGCATGGCGCATGGCTTGGGCCACATGGTTTGGAAAACTGTGTGCCAACCACGTGTCCCCCACTAGACACCCAAGACACCCCACACAGGCTGGCCGTATGGTTTGGGGAGATTGTGCGTAGGCCGTGCAGACTCCTATGTCTCCCTGATTTAAGCCGCACGGTTTGGGAAGTCGAGCGCCAACCATGCACCTTCTGTTGTTCTTTAAAAAGTAGCCTCTTTTAGGTATGATGCACCTGATACACTTCGAGACACTCATGAAACTTCTCTGGCCTTCTCCCAACCACAAGAACATTAAAAAAAAGGGTTCAAACCTTCAGAACCTCATTCTGAAGCTCGATTTTAGAAACAACTGGTTCAGTAATTAAAAAAGATAATATCCTCCCACTTTTTAACCTCGTTCAAAACGCGGGACACTATAACCCACCTTTCATTGTTTTCAACATCCCATTACATAAAAAATCTTCTACAATGATTTAATATACCCTTCTGCTAGCACATGGATAGATGATCCATTGAATTGTAGGGGGGTTGCTTTATGAAATGCTCCAGTATAGACAGGTTCCTCTATGGTTGATCTAGATGATCTCATGCATGGGTACTACCACCATTTATTGCCAAAGTTAACTGTGCCATTACTGCAACAAACTATTCAGTTCCAATTCTGACCATATCAGGTTGTTGATTTGGAAGGCGGATTCATCCTGATGACGCCCCATCACAAATTCCATATTTATTCTATAAAAAACAATTCTGAACAATTAATTATCATAGGAAAATCATCATGTTAATCTGTAAATGCTAACTCATTTAAATCATACCATAAATTAATTTATGGATATTAATTTAACAATTTCCCACCTCCAAATTTTATCAAAACTGACATCTCATACCAACTCTGAGGAACCAACCATAAAAAATTACATAATCTAGAATTAAATGGTTAAATCATGTTTAGGATATTATTAGGTTTGGAGTTTTAATTAATTAAGGCATAACTATTACATTACATCTAAAAAATAACCATGTAGACAAATCTACTCAGTTTCCATTTTTTTTCAAAAAATCTAAACTCTTGAAAAAAAGATTCATGTCTAGTTCCATGTTTTATAAATCAAGGATTTTCTGTGATCCCATCATTGACCATATTTATCATTAGTTCCTACGAAAGACACTTCAAAACACGGAATGATCATTAAAAGGTCATTAAGGTTTTTAAAATAAATAAATAAAACATTAGTCCATCAAAACATAATCTTTTTATCAAAATTAATGAAATCATATGATTTATGAATAACAAATAGTAATCAAAAATCATAAATGTAACCTGTGGAATCAATAACAGACTTACATTGTGGCTTTCACAGCTACGTTGGGAGTTACATTTGGAAAATTCGTCATATAATATTCCCAAAACCTCTTAGGGAAAAACATTATCGTTAATCATCATTGGGAAACCCAATGCATTGGGGAAATATCTTGGGCTCACCTGTCATTTGTTTATCATGGAATAACCTATATTTTCAAACAATGACCAAGAACTATATCATATTCATAACACATAAAAAATAAAATAAGGATAACATTTCCTCATCATTTAAATATATTTACTTAAGAAATCTATTATCAAAACCATTTTCAATTCCAAAACATGTAGAATTATTTATGGTTTTTATTTTAATTATAATAAAATTAATTCTTGTAAATGAATCTATAGGTCAAATAATATTCATGGCGGCGGAAAAGTTCATTGTCATTGCATATGTTAAAAAAACAGTTTTTTCATTTAGTAAAAGGCTTCGTAGAAAAAAGATCCCCTTTGAATGAAATGAAAAGATAATGGTGTTTATAAATCATATAAAACAAATTCATGTATTAAAACAAATATTCCTTAATGAAATGAGATTGGGATGAATTACCTTACCTCATGTCCGGCATGTCCCATTCGTTCTTTAATCTCTGGAATAATAAAACAATGTTAATTTATACTTTTTTAAGAACTTTTTTCAAAATTATTATTCCTTTTATATCATTTATTAACATTTTATAATCAATATGTAATAATTTATGTTTATAATGGTAATTTTTCCAATATTTGGTACTTGAGTCAAAAATGAACTTCTTATAATTAAAAGTAGTCCAAGTGGTCAAAATTACATTATCTCCAAAATGATATTCATGATTTAGATATATTACATATAATATATATCCAGTAAAAATATGTATTTATAATATTACATAACATTTTGAGATAAGAAATGAAATTCACCATCACAGAGATGGAAATTCATATGTACAGATGAACTCTACATTCATTTCTATTTTGTATTTAATGGAATCAAAACATAATGATAAAGAAGTATATTATAATTATTGCATAATATCAAAAAATAATTCTATAACTCCATCCTAATGGTCCAAAACATATTTATGTCGAAGATTAGATGAATCATTTTTGAAATAAAATCATCCTATAAGAATAGGACATGTATTTGATGTTGTTTTAATTTTTATAATCTTATTTATATAAAATATTCATCGATAAGGTAAACCTTGCATCATTATTTTTTCATAAATAATTATATTTATTTGATGTCTAAAAATTATAAAAAACATTCCATGATGTAGGAATTATTTTTATCATTCTAATAATATTTTTAGTCGAAGAGATAACTTATATAAACTCATGTATTAATTGATTTACTAAAAGATATATCATTATGTCATTTTTGTCATTACATTAAATTAATTAATATAAAGTGTCATTGTCACTCTTAAGTGGCTCCATGGGTTCCCAAAATCGACCCCAGGATTCAGGTGGTTGTACATGTATCATCCAATTGGTTTAATTCACATTTTAGGGTAATTTAATATTATTATAATATTATTTGTACCTTGAATTACACTATTTAACATTAACCGCGGTAAATAAATGGCATATGTTACTATTAACCAAAAATAATTTTAAACTTATTTAACTATATTTCCCTTACTAATAACAACCATACCAGTCATATTTTAGAAAACTAATTCACAGAAGCGATGAATTATCATTTTAATGAAGAAGTAGGTTTTTTAAAAACTACTTAGTGTTTTCACTATTCCTAAGAAATTGATGGTTTTCTAAAAAATTCCAATAATTCAGCCTAAGATATATTTGATATTGAGAATTTGAAAATGAGGTATATTTTACGGAATTGAAGAAATGTAAGTTTCTTTAATTAATTTAAAATTAAATATTGTTGTCAAAACAAAAAAAACTTGTTTTTAAAAAATAATATCTATCCAATGATTGGTGCTTGTTTATGTCCAATTTCAAAGTGAAATTACATATGATTCCTAAAATTTCATTAAATAATAAGAATAAAATCTAATTACACATTAAAACTAATTAAAAAGATAATATAATCATATAAATAAATTATATTAAATTAATGCTTTTAATTAAAATACAGAATTGATTACAATTCATTAAAAATGAATTTTATCAGAAAAATACCAATAATTTACCCATTGTAAATTTGGTTGTTACAATTCTAAATAAAAATATTATTCTTTCTAATAAAACATATAAAAGTGAAAAAAATAAATTTAACGTGAATTCTCTATCAAAAGGAGTAAATCGACTTTTTAATGAATATTAGTGTATTTATGCGTAAAATTGGATTCATTCACATTTTGACCCAGTAACATTTATTTGGTAAATGTTGAAACATTTAACAGACTTATATAATTATATTTTAGTCTTGGAATTATCTACCATTTAATATAATATTATGTTATTATTTTTCAGTATGAATTAGCATTGTGTGCAACATTAAATATTAGAGAATCCAATTTATGTGTGTCAGGTATGTGATCAAACCTAGAATCCCCTTTAAATTTAAATTAATATTTAATGCAAAAATATTAATAAATATGAAAATTTATTATTATTTATTTACATCAGATGATACACTTTATGTGTGGGTTATCCCTTGTGGGGATGGAGGGGGGTTATGGCCTGCTAATCCGACCTGTGTGTGTGGTGTGTTTCAATTTAATATAATTATACCCCTAGGAACCAAATATATATAATTAAACTAAAAATTAATATAGCACAATAATTCATTTATTTTATATTTAAAATAATAATTTATAAATTAATTGATTTTATTTTTCAACTAATTAAATAATTACGACGTCATTGTTGCATAAACTCTTAATAAACATTGTCCATCACATAAATATAAAATATATTAATATTATAAAAAACTATTTTTATTAAAATTTAATATTTAATAATTGACAATAGTTTTATCCTCCCTATAGCAATGTATAATAGATGTTAAAAACATTGGACTTTTATTTTTTATTAATTACTTAAATTAATATATAGGTTTTAATCATGGATCTTGGCTCCAAAATTATAAATTTAAAATAAGTAGATGATATTTGTTTAAAAATAATTCTTGGAAATTAAAATTTTACTAGTGTTTAATTCATTACAACCCTTACATCTTTATATTAACCCATGATAAACTTGATTTTTCCCTTAACCATGGTTATAAATTTGTACTGTTATTACTATTATGTTTGACCTAAAATTATGTTGAAACTATTATATAAACTTAATTATTCTGAACCAAAATATATATTTTATTTTATCATATTTAACTCATAGAAGATAATAAAAATAACTTATAATCAAATCGAATCATACAATGAAAACACATGTTTTCAATAAATGTATTTTTTATCTATAAAATGATTATATATTAACTATATAACTAGTAATTATAACAATAATAATTACATTAAATATTTCTATATGTTTAATATATAAATATTAATTAAATCATTCACAATTAGGGAATGATTTTAGTAATTAAAATGGACAAACCTACTGAACATAAAATTGGTTTTTTGAAAAATGTGTTTTATAAATTAAAAAAAATAAACCAAAAATCAATAAAATTATCAATTTATAAAGAGTTAAATAGATTATTATATATAAAAGGGTTAATGTATATATTTTATACCAAATTAAAAATATAAAAATACTATTAAATTATATTATATTATGAAAATAAATAAATGCATTTTAAATATTGATTACCATCACTATTCACTGAAATATCATTTGTTTTAGAAAAATCACAAATATGCATTATAGAATAATTTTTAAATGATGAAAAAAAATTAAAACATTTTTTAAAAATAAAAAACAATAATTTGAAAGTTAATCCTTTAATTTAAATATTATAAAAAATATTGAGACCAAACAAATACTCTTTTGAGAAAAATTAGTTATTATTATATATTATATAACTATCTAATTAATAAATATAAATAATATGTATATTATTAATCCTATAATTAAATAAGATATTACATTTTATCCTCTTTTATAAATCGAATCTTCATATTTTTATTCACTTATTAAAAAATGTAGATATATTTCCATTGTAGAATATTAATATTCTCATGCTGCCTTTTGAACCATATGTTTTTCCCCAACAACTTATTTTAACAAATCAATTTATTATGCAACACATTATATATACATTTAATAATATTTATTTTATGTTCCTTACAATAAATTTCATCTTCCATCTATCCTTTTGTGGGGTTCGAAACATGAGATGAATTTGATGCAATGTTCCTTAACATTGAAACATGAAATATGTGTGGTACCTAGGATAAAAATGAAGTTGAAGCCAGTCTGGAGGAAAGTAATCCAAAATTATCTAGGATATGATATATTCTAATGAAAAGTGTACTTATATTTCCATTTTTACAATAACACATATCTCTTTTCCATTGAGATATACTGGGAAATACAATATCACCTACCTCAAAAGAGTGATAATTTATATAGTTATCTGTAAAAAATTCTTACTAAATACGTGTTATCCTCACGCCCTAATAAATCTTCTTCACCTTCTAAGACACATCTTATACTATCTTTAGTCCCATTAATTTCCTTTACTCATAGTTCCATAAAAAATTAAGAGTTTCACGCTGGATTCCATATGCTTACACGAAATATTCTATCTGTATACTAAAATGAAAATTGATAATATTAAATACCAAACTAAATGCATATGATAGTCCCACCATACCTATAAATCCATTCAAAAATCCAAATAAATTATTTATAATGTCAGAACTATCCACTTGGATAGTCCATCAGATTGTGTATGAAAAGTTTTAATAAAATTTTGAACATTATCCAATAAATTCTTAATGCCCTTTATAAAAATATGTGTTAGCATAGGACCATGGTTAGGTAAAATGGGGTGATAAAATCCATATAACTTAACTATCTCCAAGAGATATATACAATAAATCTTATCAAGAAACAATTTATCGAAAATCATATGGAAACGTTTATATTTAGTTAATCGATAAAAAATAACTGAAATCACATTATTAAATAAATATACCTCTGTAAATCCCCCAAAAAAATATATTGACATATTCTATATTTTTAATTATATTAATTTAAAATGATATAAAAAGTCCATCAGTAATTTTCATTCATTTTTAACATGTTTACAAGTAAAATAATTCATCATAATGTTAGTAATACCTCTTTTCATTCTATCCCACCAGTAATACATTTGAATGTTACTATATATAATTGTACATCTAGGATGGATAGGAAAAAAATTATGAAATTAAATGAATATTTATCTATGTAACTGTGAATCTAATGTCACACATAATAATTTCAAAAATCATTTAACACATCCTTTATTGATAAAAAAATTATTCCACTCACTCTTCTTGTAAAATTATATTATATCCAATAACATTTGATATTCTTTCTAATTGTAATTAATTAATTATAATAATTATTGTTGTAATTAAAAATGAAACAAAATAAATTAGGTTCTAACATCCATATATTAACATAAAATATTTATCAAATCATTAACCAAAGGGCTATGTTATAAATGTAATTTGGATAATGTTGTATTTTTTCTAACTCAAAGAATCAGTTGAATTTTTTTTATTTTAGGAAGATAATGAATCATTTTTTCATTATCACTGATCAATTATAGTCACCATCTTTATCTCATGTTAAATTATTACTAAGGGAATATAAAATTAAAAAAAATTCATTAGTATATATTTTACAATTAATTACATAAAAATGATGCCTCTATAGTTTTAATGAATGACACAAAAAATATAATGCATGTTTTTTAAGATAATTAATCATATTAAATTTTAGTTACCATGAATCATTTGAATTTACATGATCAAAATATATAAGAAAACAAAAAATTAAATTTTATGAAGCATTACAATCAATGACAAATTTATCATTTCGAGATAGAGTTCTAGAACTATATCACTCATCATTATTATTTTTAATTCCTATAAACATTCATATAATTATTATTTTTAAATAATCGAAATCTATTTTGAGTTATCTTAATCATTAGGAAATACAATTTACAATCATTTTAAAAAAACAACCCATAATTACCCTCTTATATAATAAAACTACAAATCATTATGACAATTTTAGGTCTAGTCCATTCTTTAACAACATGGGTTTTAGAAGGGTCATCATTTATTGAATATTTATAAACAATATGTCTCTGGAAATAATTTTTTTTAAAAGTAAAAGATACAAAATTTTTCCATATGTTTTTCTTTTATGGTTTGAAAAAAAAATTCTTAGGTTTCATCCAGGTTCCTCATGAAATGTCTAATATAAAAAATTTTGCCTAAAAATTTGTGACAATAACATATACAGGAACTCATAGAAACCAATATTGAAGTGGTTAATAAATATATATATTGTAGTTTATTAACCAAAGGGAATAAATATAAACTCTTAATGCCCATAACTAGTATGAAACGGTTTCTTTTTAATATTTTCTTCTTTATCCTTAAGCTAATGGTACCCTGACCTAATGTTAGTCTTCTAGAAGCACTACACTACCTCGAGCTAGTGAATAAATTAATTGATATCAGGATCATTAAATATTTTCATTATAGTTATTTTATTGAATGGTTAATAATAAATGAAAATTATCATTGAATGATCATTCGTTTCATTGAATAAAATATTATCCCCCAATGGTGATGTTCTCGGTTGAATGAAAATTTTATCTAGAAAATTGGGTAACTATTTTTTTAATTCAAAAATTTTTAATTAATCCATTAAATATGGGAGTTCATAAAATGAATTATAACATGATGAAGTCCATAGATAATTTAAATCATTTTGAAGAAATACATGTAATTGATTTTTAATTTATAAAGGTTCTACATGAAACATTATATTATAGATTATTTAAATTATACTAGTATCATGTACTAATTAAGTAGTAAACTCAACATCTTTATCTATAATAACACTAGATAAATAATATGAAAATAACTATACACATTTATTTACTACATGGAAATTACTAAAATAAAGAGTTTAATTTCAAATACATGACACTGTCAACTTTAATTTATATATTTAATTATTTTATCATCTAATTGGTAGGTTTTTAAATGTATTAAATCATTGAAAAAAAATTCATGGATCCCTAATCTATAAAATAATGATAAACGAAATCCCAATTCATACCTAAAATAATATCAAACTCTATAATATAAAGATCATCACGATTTACAGGAAAGACCACCCAACTAAAAACAATATGATGAATCCAATAAGTATGGGTTTCATTAATAATCCTACTAAGAGTTTTAAAAAAAATTAATTCTTCATTTAACGGGGTGAAATATCCATTCTACTTCTAAATTACAAATAAATAAAGGAATGTGAAGATCTATAGTAAAAAATGTTACTAGAAATTTTTTAATAAACCAGCCACATACCATTCACCAATTAATTTATCTTCCCAATATCATCCTTAATAGTAGTAATTTAGTTTTCCCATCCTTTTTATATCACCTTTGATTATTTATAGTCATAGTGAAAAAAATTGGACATATGATAGAATAATTTCAAAATTCATTTCATTAAGGCATCATATAATACATTATTGAATGTTTTATGATCCTATTCCCTGGATTAATGATCCATATGCACAAATATTCCATTCATATGTCATTTTACACATTTCTAAATCCATTTATCATGGTTTTTTTACTATATTATTCACAATATAGTATCCTGGATTTTTTACCTTTAAATTTCATTGATGAATGATTCCTCATTTCCTTTAATCTAGATCATTAGTGATCCCTATCATAATTGAATATATGTTCACTGAAAAACTCCATTTATAACTTCTCATCACATATAAAATATATCTCATATATATTTAATTCACATAATGATAATACATTTCGATATCTTCAATTCAAAAATGATAAAAATGATTAATATTTTAATCAATATCCATGTTAAAATTTGGCTTATAAATTCTAAATGGGAGATTATTTTTTCATATGTGGCTATCAAATCTACCACATTTTTCTCAATTTTTTTAATTTATTCTTATTCATAAGATACAGATCCTTTAGAAACTATTAATTAAGAAAAATATTATTAATCAATACAATTTGAAGGCATCAATCTCTTCCCTACATACAATATTCTCAATTATTAATCACCACTTGTTTAATTAACATTTGAAATAGAAGATAAAATGTATTAAAATTAGAAGAACTTAATGAAACATGAAATTAAAAATATTTCATAGTTTTAAGTCTATCCAAAAAATTAACTTTGTATATATATTCAAATATTTCTATATCTTGTTATCTCATGAAATTCACAAATATTAACTTGTCCTTTTATAGTAAATATGGATTCACCCTATCATGGGTACCATGTTGGTTTATAGGTTTAAACAACTGATCCATCCAGTTAATAAATTTTTGTATTGTATTTCCAATCATTCTAGGATAATAATTTGGAAGTATATTGTCCCTTTTGTTCCTTCCAACTACATGATTAAAATAACCTCTCCTGAAAATGTTTCTCAAAAGTACAATTTATATAAAATAACAAGTTAATATTCAAATTCAATAAAATTTTAAAATAATGATAACAAAATGTTTTTACGATTATTTTATTCCCCTTATAATATCCTTTAAATTTATCTTAGCCCTTCCCCTAATACAAACCATAATGTCTTGGTCATAAACATGACATAATCTTGGGTTTTAGTTATGAATTTTATTACTTTATTTTTTTTCATTTAACGTATATATTTTTATATTATTATTTCCCAAATCAAATATAAAAAAAATTATAATGTGTACACATCTAAAGAATATCCAATTTCTCACAATACAAAACTGTCAAAAATAAAATTTATTCATTTCCTTGAAAAAGAATCAACTTTTTCATCATGAATATTTATATCATATTAAATATCCCTAAATAGTATTTAATGTTTTTCAAGAAAAATCAATGAGAAAAAATATATCAGTAAGGGGCAGAAAAATAGGAATGATAGACACATACCAATATTTAAAAAATTATAAAATATTTCCTTTTTAAATAAACATTGGACTGAAAATAAATATTTTCATACCAGTGTAAGCAACATCCCAACCAAAATATATTCATAATACATTTCCTATAAAAAACTTATAGGAAAAATAAATCTCATAATTATTTATTTTCAATCTTGACAAATCATAAAAACGTTTTCATAAATTTATATTATTTGTCTTTAAAAAGATGAATATACTTTTTTTATGAGAAGGACATTATACTACATTAATAACTAATTTTATGTTATGATATATTTTTAAAATACATGAGAACAAAACTATAGTCATAACACATAGAATATTGCATCATAAATGTATTTTTTTCTCCCAATGAATGTAGTTTCAGATAGAAAAATATCCAAATTTTTTAAACTTATTTAAAAAAATATAATTTTTAAAATCATCTATAATACCATTTTTAAATTTAATAAAAAATTAAATAATATAATGGAATTATAAAATAAATCAATGGTTTCAATATTGGAAGAAAAAATTATAACATCATACAATAATATATAAAATTTATTTTATATTATATAAATAAATTCCCAGATTATGTAAAAAGAATTATTTTGTAAAACCATTAAATTTAATTCAAATAAAAATAACAATTTCCCTTTATTATTCATTAATTTACATTTAAAAGATTAATAAAATAACTAAAAAAACATGGATATGTAGGAAAAAGTTTTTTAGTAGAAACATTATAAGAAATGTTTTAAAAGAATATCAATAAACAAGTTCTGAAACTATCTGCTGTGTTCTAAAGGATCCTGAAAAATATACATACCATATTTATTTACATCTTGAGAAGCATTTAATTTATTTTTATTGATTTTATTCATCTCTTTTATATGATATATACAATTACATAATAATTTAATTTCATGTAAAGGTTTTTGAATATATTTAAATCATATGTAAAAACTGAATTTGGAAGGTTAATTGAGGTAAAATAGGTAATTATTCCATTATCTACATGAAATGATCATCATTTTAAAAAAATTATACTTGTAAAATGAATCAAGAATGATTTTTATGAAAAATTAAAAACATTACAATCATAAAGACAGTAGGTGGTATGTATGAATGTGTAAATTATTTATCTTTTTATTATCATAATGGAAAGAACGTAAGTGTTTTTTTATATTTAAATTGTTATAGTAATATCATAAAAAATTATTTCATTAAAAAAAATGTATATGACATTATTATTATTTGGTGATGAACACCTAATGAAATCATTTCATGGAGGAGGTAGTTTACACATATATATGACCAACACAATAATTTTTCAGGGAATGATAATATATGAAGTTAAATTATATATTTTGTTATAATAATGATATTATGTAAACAATATCATAAATATTAACATTAAATTTGTCATTCAAACTAGATATAATAGGATATGAAGGAAAATAAACTATATGGGTTCGTGATGTGTTAGTCCACATGTTTTCATGAATGATGGTTTCATTCCCCATATTATGGAAGTGGATATCAATATTGGTAGTTACATTGACATAATATCATATATGTATGTGGGAGACAGTGGTGTTATTACTTATGAATCATCATAAAATATTTATATATGTTATAATATGAATCAAAATAAATATTATTAGTTTAGAACTATACCTCTTATTGAGACAACCACTAATGTTTTAGGCCAAATAAATTCATAGGTTTCTTTTTTGATGAATCTATGGATTATAGGATGTGGATATGTATATATATAAATTATTTTAGTAGGGTTTTCATAAAATAAAAAGGATGTGGATATGTGAAAAATAGGACATTAGGCATTCTTGTCTATATATGAGAAAAATTGTAGTTTTTGTAAATACCTAATAATATTCAATAATGAGGAGCCATTGTAAAACAAATTGGATCCAAAATAAAAAAATAATCGTGTGTAGGGATGAAAATTATAATCTACACCTCCACCAAGAAAATGAAAATTTTATTCCCTAACCAGTAAGGTTAATCACTTTTACCATTTTAGCCTTCACAAACAGTAAATATTTTTTACTCCTTTGGTGTCATGATTGTTAAAATAATATGAAATATGTAACTTTATTGGATAATTATTTATATTTTCAACTGTATCCTTATCGCATGGATTGTGAAATGTTTTTTTTATAAATTTAAAATAATTTAATCAAAAATAATTTATTATAATTTATCAATATTTTCAATTCGAATAATATTTATATAATTTGTATTTGAAATCATCAAGAAAAAAATATAGAATTAAATAATATTAAATTAAAAACTATCTAACATGGAATATTTATCTATACAATTCATGTAACAAAATAATTAATTAAATTTAAATTAATTTTTTATTTTTAAGATAAATTATTTTTTCTACTAATTAAATAATTATCGTCTCATTGTTGTGAAATATATTAAGGTAACTATTTCGTTATAAATAATTATATAAAAATACACTACTAAAAAAATTATTTATATTTAAATTTAACAATTATAACTAAAAAGATGTTTTGTTTATCCCTATCTAAAATTAATAGAGATTTTAAAAGAATGAGAGTTTATTTCTTCATTTTCATTAATTAAATATTTATATTGTTTATAATTATATAATGTGGATCAAAATGGAAAAATTATAGGAAATTGATAAGTTATGGTTGAAATATGGCCATAAAAATGAAATTTTACAATTTTATGTCATGATGAATTATAATACTTAGATTATCCACATGTAAACATATGTTACCCTTAACCATGGTAACTATTTTTTAATTTTCAACTAATCATTATAACGAAAAATATATAAAACTTAATTCATTATTATAATTATTATGATTTAAAAAATGGAATCCATTTATTAATAGTAAACTCAAATAAGTGGCAGAATATAATTTAGAATCAAACCTACAGATGCGACCAAAAATTTGTTTATCAAGAAGTATATTTTTTTAAATATAAGCCAATTTTATATTAACTCTAATAATATTGATAATAATTATATGAATATAAAATCATATTTATAGATATATAGTCTATAAATTTAATTTCAATTAATCCTCATTAGGGGGTTTTCATTATTAAAACGAAGAATATTTATGTACATTAAAATACTATTTATAGAAAAAATATTTTAATCATAAAAATAATCTTATACCAAAAATCATGAAATCCAAATATGGAAAACAAGTTAACTATATTAATATAAATAAAATGTTTCATAATATAATTTTTGGACAAATTAAAAAAATTTAATTTTAAATTTTTCTATTTATATATATTAAATATATATGTATGAAAAAATTAAAATTTTCACTATTAACACAAAAATAATTTTTTTGAAGAAAAAAAAATCATATATTTATTTTAAAAAGCTAAATTAAATAATTATATTAAGTTTTTAAAATTAAAAATTCAATAATTTTAAAATATATCACTAAAATAAATCATTATTAAAAAATAGTTTGATAAAACTACATCTCTATTTATTTTAGAAAAATTCCATAATAGATTTTTATAATATTAAAATATTATTAATAAATATCAATAAATAAAAAAAGTGTTTATCCTATAATTAACAGGGTTTCTACATGATGGTAGTGAGGATTCAACTATGAAATTGAACTTGGATGTTTTCCCTTTTCATTATTGTAGATGTGCATAGGGTAGGAATCCATTAAATATATAAATTTTTTATATGGGCTATTGGAATGATTATTTTTTAATGTGTGTGTATCCCTAACAGACCTATATCAGATTCACTATAACATGATGTGTGTGTTTTCATGGGTAGTCTATATTTTTTTCCTTCTATCATATGGATTAATATGATGATTAAATTGTTAGCTCGAAATGTTGTTTGAATCGTGGTTTGAATTTTTTTTCTTATGTTTTTTTCTTATATATTTTGAAACATATTGTTTATCTTAATACTATAAGAACTATCAATCGATTGATGTGTTCTATTTATTAGTCAACATGTACATGGGATATTTCATGCAATGATTTTGGTTACATATTTTTGGGAAATCCTGTTAGAGGGATATGTCAGGAAATAGACAAAATGTCAAATTATTTTAGAATGTCTACATGAGTTGTTTGGGAAAAAATATTAGTCATTATATACATGGGTTACCCCAGTTAGTAGAATCCATCACATGATTTTGGGTCATTACACCAAGGGGATGTATTGTTATGATGAATGATATTTGTCTAGAAATGGTTCCAAAGAAGGTAGAGACATAATATTTTTAACATGATTAAGAAGTAGGTAGGTCCAGTCTCCAATGACATAGAATATGATTTTACTTTTGTGATACATTTTTGTTATAAATATACCATGATTATATAATGAAATTCACGTGAATAATTTTTCAATAATGATAATGGTCTTTGGGGGTTTCATATAATGTATTGTACTGACACACCACTTGAGAATTTCGGGGAACATGTAGATTTAAAGATTATGAATTGAAAAAAGGGAATGTTTATATTGGGTTATCGTTTAGAAGGAGGATCAAAAATTAGAAGGATGGAGTTTGAGTGTGACACATGGTGTTTATTTTGAAAATTATCTTCACATATTCCTTAGATATTTGATGAGTTTTTATTATTATATCATGTATTTCATCTATTTTTTCCCCATATAATATGATTAATTGTAATTTTTATATATTTTATTTGATCTATTATATGATACTGATTGTATATTCAATATAGTAATGTATTTCTACCCTCCCTATTAATCAAAAAACTTTTTTATATTTATGGGTTTCACATGAGGTCCTATGAATCATTGAATAAGACCATATTTCATGGATTATGATGTTATAAAAATAAATTTCCAAATCATCTCCTCACATACTACAGTTATCGTTAACCCCAAATTTCGATCCCATGAAGGTTTTCTATTAAGGTTTATGTTAATGGGGGATACCCAGTGAATATATAATTCACTTACCAAAGTTATTTCATGTTAATTAATTGATTAACATACACTAAATAACATAAAACAACATAAAAAATATTAATTATAATATTTTTAGTAGCATTTTATTATATTGAATAAATAATCATTATCTATCTTTTTCCATCGAATAGAAAATGGATGTGTCCCACATGCTTATATGCAGACTACCCCCTCCATGATGAAATGAAATTTAGACTTCCTCACCATATTACATGGATGGTTTCAAAAAATTATATAATGAATAAATATTTTTATTTTGAAATTATTAGAAGTTTATAATTGATTAATCCATTACCATGGTGCAAGGAACCAAATTATCAAACTGAAACACACATGAAAAATAGTACAATTTACACCATAATATTACTTTTAATGAATAATTGTTAATAAATGGTATTTTATAAATCATAAGGGAATTATATTGAGAAATATGAATATGAATATATAGTTATTATATATATTCTAAATAAGTTTTTATTTGTAATATTGTATATTAATGTTCTTATGAATCAATTAAAGACTCGAGGTAAGGGTTTCCTTAACACAATTTCCCTTCATTGAGATATGTTAAATATTCACCAATTATTATTTTAGGTGTTTTAAATATTATACCCATGAATTTATATTTTGTAAATTCTTATGGAACTATTGATTATTTACTAATCAATGTAAGTTTCTATCATTATTGACGTTATTACTACAACGTATTTTCTATTATAAGTATTTTTTCTACAATCTCAATTTATAATGATTTTTATGACTAAATTTCCATTAAATAATATTTTATATTAATTATATCATAAAATAAACTTATTTTATTATAATATGGTTATTTTAGGTTTTATGTTATTTTTTCAATTCCACCCTATGTGGTACTAAATTTTTATGTTGTAATTTTTTTATAAAAACCCAAAATTATTTAACATTTTTGGCTAAAATATTAAGCTTCAAGATCTTGTATTTTGAAATTTATTTATAGATTATTTTTCTAAAAAAATGATTCGTTAAGTGTGTTTTATACTATACTTATCAATTATTACTAATTACTAAAATATTTATTTTCAAACAGTTTCCTGATAACTCACATGAGTATTGATATATAAGAAAGAGAAGAATTTTTTCATTTTTATAACTCTAACACATTTTCATACCATCATTTATATTATTAATTATCAAGAATACATTATAATAGTATATATTTGTTTCAATGAAAAAAATATTATTAGTGTTTTGGGAATTTTTTGTTTTTATAGGTCACCCAAAGAAAATGATGTTTTCTCTTATTTTTTAACGCATATTGCTAACGATTTTATAAATATAATTGAAATCTATATTAAATTATTTTGTGGATATTTATAAATCAGTGAGTATATTATCAAATAAATCCTTCCACTCATATTCATGTAATTCATTTTCATAATGGTTTTATAATGAGTTTTTTATTAATCATTTTTGTTTCACATTAGTTCATTATGGTGTAGTGAAATGATTAATTATTTTATAACATTATGGTAAAAATAGGTGCAATTTACTTATGTGATAGGTGGTCCCATAATTATATATTGTCAAATTCATGGGTGAATGATTGATATCTCATGAGATAATATAAATGGGAAATATAGTGAAACCAATCCATTAATGAACTCTATCCACTTGTCAATGGGAATGGGGATTGGACCCAATATAATATGGGAAACTTTCCATTATGATACTATTGAAAATGATCCATGACTAATTAAATTATTTTCTAAACATATTTATATACCAATAAATTATATAAAATTCTTATGATATAGTATAGTGGCTTATTAGATATTATAAATTATTCTATTCCCTTATAACTAATGACTTCAGTGAAAATTAATTATTCCATTACTCATCATTTATGGCATATGGATTGTTTTATATGTTTTCATATGTTATGATTTAGTAATCAAACCCTTACTTTTTTCATTTTATAACTTATGATCATAAATTGATATCTCTCATTTTATCATGTACTAGGAATATAAGCTCACCATTTATTATGTATCCTTTTTCCTAAGTTATGAATAATGTTTTCCAGTGTTATATATCTAATAAATGAAACATGTGATAAGATTTGTTTTTGAAATATTCAAAACATTTCTTAAAATATGATGATTATTTACATACCCTCCAAACTGAACTGTTTAGTTATTATGTGGTTATTATTGGGTTATGCACTTAATATGTTACTAAAATTACATAATTTTTATATAAGTGATTCTAATGTTTCCTCAGTTTTAATGAATTTACGTTTTAGTTTTTTGGTGACTTTTTCATAATTTAATGAATATAACTTACAAAAACCTATGACAAACCAATGTGATATTTCCTGATCCTAATGTATAATTTTATGGTAGAAATATTCCATAACATATGAAATATTATCAAAATATTTACACTATAATTTTACTTCTCACTTAGATTATATGATCTTGATACACATTCAAACCTATATGTTATATGATAGTAATGATAATATGAATCGAATAGATAAATGTATTATAATTATGCATTTATTAACTTTAAATTTTTTATTTATATATGGTTTTAAGTACTATTATATTACTGAATATTTTTTTAATATTATCACACCACCACCTAAATGGTAAAATATTTATTTACTAATGAAAAAATATAATGGTATCATGATTCATTATCATGAATATACTAATCCTGGATAAAAGTTTTTTGGGAATGTGCATTCTGAAAATATTATTATCCTATAATTAATAAATTTTTAGATGATTATCTTCCTAGATTGAGTCCCCCTATATAGATCCCATATAACATTATATGGAATGGGATGTTACATTTGATATTTGAAATCAACATATGATTATTCAATGATATGAGGAAAAAATAACCATTAAATGGATATTAAAGAAATTGAACTAGTCTTACAACCTTTTTTGTGTGTGGTATTTTTCTCAAATCCTTTATATGAATATCAATAATGATTTCCTAAATATTGTTCAAAAAAAATATAATATATTTCACAAATATTTTTTAAGTAATTTACTTAATAGCAATATTTATTTTTAATTATAACTCATACTGGATGTAACATCCAATTCAATAACTCCTTATAAAATAACCTCAATTGAGTTGTAATAATTAAAGATGAAAATCTAGAATAATATTTAAAAATTATTTATACACTATAGGGAGTCACCATGGGAATAGATGTTCTATTAAATAATAATAAATATGGTTTAATGAATATTTTTATTAAATAACAAGTGTATAACATCATCACAATTAAGAAAAATATTCTCTACCCAAAAATGGTGACTTTTTTGGACAATATTATAGATCATAATACTTTTATATTATTTATATTAAATATATACATCATCTTTATTTTGTAATAATGCAGGATATACTCAATACAACCATTGTATTAGATACTAACCCTTTGAATTTACAGTGACCCCATTTTGAATTAAACCGTCCCCAACTACCATGATGGATATAATGAATATTTTTGTTCAATTGTACCTTTATCAGTTTTTGAAATCCTTTAATGATTATATTATGATATAATTTTGTGTGAAAATAAAATCACAATTATATTATGAAATTTTTTGAATACATTTTGAAAAAATAATATTTATAACAAATTTTGGAAAGCCAACATTCTGGGTATAAGAAATATAATTCTTAGATCATGTAAATTCATGTAAGGAAAATCAATAGATCCTTCATAGAAATATGTTATTAAACAATATCTTTGTCCAACCATGATGACCAATATCCTTATTTTTCTATGATTTTTAGTATACTATTAAAAAAATGGGAAAAATGACTCATATCTATAAAATTAAATAATTATGATTATAAGGATGGTATCCATGTTTATTTGGACAAATTAACTTAAGACAAATTTTCTGTAGTTAATGATGAGGAAAAATAGTGAACCTATTATCAAGATACCATATATCATAGATGTTTTTATGGAATACAATGATAAATAAAATAATATAATGGGATGTGTTCTCATGAAAAATTAAATGGTAGTAGAATATGTCTCTATCAAATTATCTATTCATTGGAAAAAATTATATAACCAATGATTTGGAGTATTAGTTATAATGTTTTATTTCTAAATATGAACGATTTTTATTTATTATAAAAGGATTTATATATATATATATCAATAAAAATTATTTGTATATATATACATAGTTGGAGTCATATATATGTCATATATGATAGTTATAAATGATTTAATATTACGACTGCTCAATACATTAGCACCTTGAGAAACAAAATAATGTTACTCATTCTCAGAGTTAGATGGACCACAAATGTTTTTCCAATATAGGGAATTAAAATGATTTATTAATTATGGATTTTCAGATTATTCACCTTGATAAAATGATGGAATTGTATATATACAATCTTTCTCAAATTAATGTTCAATTATTCATCAATATGAATATTAATGATGCATAGAAAGTGGATTTGGAGTTGAAATAGAAAATCAATTTTTTCCAAAACTAAATTTTTATGTGGATGGTATGATAAGACTTAGAAACATGATATGTGTACATAGAACAATAGAATTGATGAATGTGATATAGTATGGAGTAAATATCTCACCATTCCTTATTAATATTGGAATAAAAAAGTAGATATATACTGGGAGATTTCTTATGGGAATCTATAAAAAGTGAAATTAGAGATTATGTATCATGATCCTTGTTTATTTAGTAATTTTTGTTGTAACATAATATGTTATGGGGATTATAAAACCATTATATATACCAATATGGAAATTGGAAAACAACTCCATATATTGCTTCATAATTTCCCCAATACATCTAAATGACAACTTTCTATTTTGGTTATAATCAATCACTTTATAAAATTAATACAATTTATGTACATAAAATAATATTTCTAATGTGAAAAAAATTCTATTATATATATTAAAAAGGTGGTAATGTTCTAAGGAGTATAAATCCTAGTTGAATCTGATTGAGTAAAATGTTTTCAATGAAGATTGTGGGAAGATTTCAAGAAGTATAAAATAATGAAATATGCATTATCAACACATACCATAATATAATAAATTGTTAATATAAAATGATCATAAAAAAACTAGATTTTATTAAGTGATATTTTCATATTTATTCAAAATGTAGTTTGTATGTATACCTTCTATATGATTAAGTTTATTACGAAAATAGATTTCACTCAAGAATTTTGACAGATCCATATAAATTTATATAATTAAATATGTCTATAACTCAATCATAATGGGATGATGTTGGATAATTAATGCTATTTAGACCTTATAACGTTGATAAAATTACTATGTATGATAATGTTTATTATCAACAATTCGTAGGATGTCATAATTGAAAAGAAAGTTATGATGGTAATTGAAGAAGATATATAGTGTTCTAAGATATTGTTAAGCATGGAGTTCAAAATATCTATGAGGAAGATGTTTATAACATTTAAAAACAATTGGATGTATAGCCACATATATATTGGTCCATATAAGAATCTTGATCACATCAGGATATTATCTTGTCTCATGGAACATCAAATTAAACTCTCCCAATTCAGGATGGGTTTCAAGTCTCTTTTTTAAGGAATTGCATACATAACCCTTTAGAAGTATTAACCATAGAGGCTATACATATACATAAATTTCTTTATTATGAGTAATGAAATGTGGAGATTCTATATTAAAGAGATTAACTGTTGTTGAAAATAGACACTTAGGTTGTCAAGTTTTTATACTTAAATAATAACTTTTAGGAAGCTAAATAGGACCTATAAGATATAATTAATAATAATTATTCCGATATATTTCTATTATAATAATATAATTTCATGTTATATATTATTATTAGGGGTATAATGTAACACCCCAAAAGTTTAGAATATATTTATCTTTAAAAAATTCAATGAATACAATATATTAACCAAGAAACATTAAAATTCAGGGAATAATATTTTATTAAATAAAAATGGATTAAATTACTATATAATTAAAATAAATAAAATTAAAGTTGAGTTACATTATAATTATTAAATTAAATTAATTCTGGTGAAATGTTATTGGAACAATTTTATTATATTACACATTAATGTTTACTTTTATACTTTTTAGGAGTTATATCTATTATAATTATATGTAAAATGATGTTAGAATTCATATACTGTCTTAATGATACCCATGTAAATGTTATGTAAGGAAAAATAATACTCGTTTAAAATTTCTTTTTTAATTGAAGTCATATTTTAATAAAACATTTTTATTAATACATGCTTTCATTTATTAAAAATATTTTTTATTTACTATTATATCATTAAAATATTTATTTTAAAAATATATAAATGTTTATGTTCATTCATGAATAGAATGAATATTTGTTAAAAATAAATATTAAATATTTTTTAGGTAAAAAAAGATATTGTTTCGAAATATATTTATATATAAAATGATTTTTTATCACAATAAATTAAATTAATAATTTTGATAAATTATTTTATTTAAATTTGTAAAATTTAATATCAATAAAATTAATTAACAATAATTTATTTATTTTTACTAAGTTAGGAATTAATAAATCATTTTTATAAATTTAAATATTTTTTTTTGTAACATGCTTTTTATGCTTTCTATGCATGTATATTATTAATATAAATTTCCATTAGTAGAAATTGAATTTTAAAATGTTTAAAATAGTTGGTATTATGAAAATATATTTTTTTAATAACATTAACATAAAAATTGATCATCTAAACATGTCGTCAATGAAAACTATTATCACTATGATATGGGTTAGAAAGTTTACAGAGGTGTTAACAAAATATATATGGCCACAATTATCAAAAAAAAGCATACTAATATGATTTGAATAGTATATTTTTATCTAAAACTAATAAATAATATAAAATTTAACATTTTTGTTCATTATTTATATTAAGGATACCATAAATTATTTTAATGTTATATGTATTTACATAAATCCAATCCCCTCCCTTATAAAATGAAATATCATGTAAACACTTCCATACAGACTTTGAAAACCTAATATTGACCACTATATACCCTAATAACATACCAAATCTCCTCTCAGTGTTAATGAGTTTCATTTCTCATCAAAATAAACACCATTTCTGGATTATGTTTAATGCCAAATGACAATACACAAAGAAGAGGTAATAATCTTAAATGAATTGTTTGATGTTTATTTATTGTAAATCCTGATATAGATTTTTTATTTCCTTATAAAAAAAATATAATTGGTATCAATAAAATTATAAAATTTTATTATTTTTTTAATAATCATTATCCATATCATTTACATTCTATATAAAATGAAATAATCACTCTTGATTACATGCAAGCATTTTCCACCATGATAATATGTATTTAATTTTTCATTTACACCTTACATGGATTTTCATAAAATTGTAAATAATGTATTAATAAGATATTTATGAATTGATTTTGATTTTTTATATGAGGAATACATTACCAATATTACAGGAACAAATTTTCATAATAGATTCATAAATAGATAATAAAATGGTTGACACCAAAATATATATTTGAATGACTAACAAAAAATGAATATAAAATTGTAAATTATAATGGGATTATAAATAGTATTATGAGTATGAATATTTTTCTTCTGTGAAGGTATAACATGTGTATTTATTTTATAAATTTGGATAATATTTATATGAATCATATAAAGATATGAGGTAAGATATTACATATATTAATTTCACATTATTGAGAACTATTCTATATTCCCAACATTATTTATTTTTTGGGGTGAAAATAATTACCATGAATATATTTTATAATAATTATCATGAAAATTATGGGGATTTTCTAATCTCTTTATGTTTGTATTTTCCATCATGATTTATATCCAAGAATAAAAACATTTTGTTGGTGTATGTTACAATATAATTATGTTAATAGGTTCATTTATTGTTATATTTTATTTTTTAGAAAGTATATTGTGTTTCAATATTAATACCCATATATTTTCTTATTCTATGGTTATATGATTATTTTTATAATATTCAGTCAATATTTTCCATATTTGTTAGATAAAGTACATAGAAAAGAAATTGAAGAAAAGAAAATAATTAATAATCATTTCATATTTTGATTCATTTTAATCCCTTTTATTTTTCATTATATTTTTTAAATAAATTATAATAGATGAAAAATAATGTTTTATAAAATACAATTCTACAACAACTGATATTATTTAAAACATATTAAATGGATTATTTTGAAATGATTATTATAGAAATCATTTTGGAATTTATAAAACTATCAATAGATTGTAATTATATAGTTTTATTTGTTAATTATAAATATGAAATTAAAATTTTCCATTATTTATTAAATGAAAATAAAATTTCTATTATAAGTTTTTTAATATTACTAAATGATAATAATTTTTTTCTTGTTTTTAATATAATATTTATATTTCCTAAATGAGAATATTTCAAATATTTATTTAAATAATTATGTGCTTTTATATATTTATTTGGTATATGATGATATGGTAACAAAATACCTAAAATATCTAAATATTTTAGTTTATATTTCCGTTTAAAATGTTTACATTGTTTGGTATTGTGTAACACAATCAAACTCGAGATTTATTAAAACTATGAAAGAATATTATTTAAATATTTCTATTATAACCTAATCATTAAATTGGTGGTTTTTTATATAAGTAAAAAATATGAGATATATATATTTATAAAATTTCAATTTGAAAATATATTTAATAATTCATAGGAAGTAATGACTCAATACATTGTAAATAAATATTAGGATTCAAATATATGTTTTCATAATAATAGATGTTTTTATTTTTATGTATGAATATTATAATTAGTTTATGAGAATTATAGAAATTTTATTTAATATTTTTTTATTAAATAAATAATAAAAAAATGTCTTAGAGTGTTTTTTTATTTTCAAATATATATCAATATTTTAGTGAACTGTGAAATTTAATGAGTTTAAAGAAAACTGTATTTTCATTTAAAGTATTTATAGTATGAATATTTTATAAATATGAATTTAAATTATATTTATATATTTTAATTAAAAATAAGCTAATTATTTTTATTGAAGTAATAATATTATTAATTTTAATATAAAACCATATTTTATTTAAAATTAAATTTTTTAGAAAAATGTTTTTTCAAATATTTTAAAAGTTAATTATATATGTAATTTATTATAATAACAATATTTAAATATGATAATGTAGAATCCAAATTTTGAATTAAAATATCTTTTTTGTATTTATCACACATTCAGTTTTGATAATTATTAATAGTTACATTTGTAAAACATTATTTACAACGGTATGAGTTATAACATGATAAATTGGTTATAACACAATTTGTAAGGGTAAAAACGAAACTAAAACATTCATAAATCCTATTATTTTTTTCATAATTATTCCCTATATCATCTAATATTCTAATTTTAATATTTTTTCCAATTTTTCATAATTTATCTTTGAAATGTATTAATCTCTTTAAAAATCCATTGTGTGACCCTCTCTTACTTATTGAAGGACACTAAATATCAAATCTTATATAAAATTAATGTGGAAATCATCTCTTCTGATAACTATCTGAATCTATTATTAAATCTATTCTACATAAAATATATTAATTTAAGAAAATAAAATCCTATTAAGGAGTTATGTATAATTCTAATTAAGATTTTTGAAGAAGATGTATAGTTTATAGCAGAGTTCTTTGTTTTTTATTTATTCATTTACCCCTTTCAACCCTATTTAAAACGTGCTCATTCAATATTAAAAATATCTACCATATAATAAAATGTTATTATGTTATTTTTTTAACTCATTTTAATCTAAATATCCATTTAATAGAAAATGATAAAATATTTCATGCGTACTTGCATATTATCACCTCAAGAATATGATGCATTTTATTTTTTATAACCACCTCTTCTTGTTATTTATATTGATTTTTTCAAGATACATAATATTAAATAAGTGATATTTATTGAGATAATTATTATTTTTGAAATATAATATATCATTTGCCTTCATTTTATCCCCTGTTAAAAATGATTGCATCGTCTTGGATTAGTATGTACTAACTCATCCCCAAAGTGAATTTATTAAAAAATTTAAATGCATATCATGAGTGAATTTAAACATATATATATAATGAAAAAATATTTTACTGAAAATATTATTTAAATTATGTATATTATTGAACCATAATCAATATATAAGGACTATAACTGATGAATCAAAACATTCCTAAAAAACGAGGCTTTTAACTCATGAAATTATAGTGATAGTGAAATATTACTCAGGAAAATGTGATAATTTGTTTTCAAAAACCCATGTAAGGAATTTGATGTGTGAAAATTAATATTTTTTATATTAAAAAATTATGAAATTGTTTAATGAGAGGATAAAATCATTTACAATAAATTTTGTAACTATGGTAAGCGTTTTTACTATTGAATATATTTCATTAGTTTATATTACTTATCCATTGTCTATGTTAAGATAACATATTTTCTGTACTTCCATATTATTACATTATGTTTTATTCATACTTTTTATGTGAAATTATATTTTAATATATTAACAATTATTTTATTAATTATAACTTCATTGTTATGAAAATTTTATGGGTTTCTCATCTCAATTTTATTTGGGTGATACTTTTATCATATAAACCAAATGATTATTTTATAATAGTGTATATACATGACAATATAAATATTATTTTATGTATCTATTTATATTAATGATATTTAATGTTTCATTTTATGTCAATTATTTAACATCTTTTATTATAAAAAATTTATGGTATCCATATGGCTTTATTTGAAAATCTCATCATTATTCTAGATTATATGTGTTTACTATTCAATTGAAGGAGTATATTTTATTTCAATCCTAAAACCAATATGTTGTATTCTACTATAGTTATTTTTGAAATTATCATGTATTTGTTATATGTTTACCACAATTTGACTTAAAAATGAATTTTTTAAGGAACAAAATCATTGTTTTTCTATTTGATCAAGAATGATTTTTTTCCATGTTTCTATTTTCTTATAAATGTCTTAAAAAATAAAATATTTATTATTATGTTCATATTTTACCATTTTTTTATTTCTATTAAATTATTTATATGGAACAATCTTATTTTTATGAAATAGTGACTTCTTTCCAATGGCGTGAATGAAATATTTATTTTCAATGATTACCGGCTAAAACAATTATTCTAAAATACAGAATATTTTATTCCATGAATATTACATTATATTCTTCCATGAATGTTTTTAATGAATGTTTTTTCCTAATATTATAAATATTTTTCGATTATAAATTTGTTATTTTGAAATAAAAAGTGTATTTTCCAAAATAAATGTTATTGTTATATCCAAAAATAATTTTCAAAATTTTAAAAAATCATTGGTCAATGTTATGATTTATGATGAATATAATCTAATAATACCCTCCTCTATATTACTCTAAGGGACAATGATCCTGATTTTCCTTTTTTAACTGGTGGAATATATAGACATTCAGTATTATAGTATTAAAATATGTGTATTTAGATTTATTATGTGTTATATATATTATTAACCTATTTTAAAATAATCAATGAATTGGTCTCAGTATGTGGTGAATTGGATGATTAGAGTTCCATGAGGCATCAATAGGTCTGATGATACATATTTTTTCAAGTATTTATTGTTTTTCATCATATTATTTTGGAGTTGTTAGCATAAAGCCATGATGGTATGTTTATAATGTATTGTCACAAGTCATTGATTGAATCCTTATTATATATGGAATTATGATTTCCATCATTATGAAATAATTTTTTGTTATCAATATTATTATATATTGTTTGTTACATAATTCATGGATATATTGAACTATTATTTTATTAGTTTTATATAATACATCATTATTGATTATCAAGTCCATGTGATCCTTGATTTATTTATTCTCTAATAGATTATGGTATAATATTTCCCTTACTAAACATATGTGATGTTCCATTACTATTTTTCCATTCCCTAGGATACGAAGATGGGATATATTAATGATTATAGGATCGAATACAAAAAATAAAAAAATTTATCAACACAATTTTATATAGTATTAATATTATTAATATTTAATTTAAGAATATTTTAAATATGTAGTATCTTATGAATTATAAACTATTTATCCTTTTGGATTCGATGCATTTTTTCTTATTAGAAAGTATTATGATAACCACTAGTTCTAGGTCACAAGATTTGGGTTTTAGAGTATGTACCAAAAGAAGCACAATTGGACCATTATGATCTATAAATATGAAGAAATATATTATAGAATATAAACTAATGATTGATTTTAGGGATAAGTCTATGTATATGATAATATCATAAAGCTACGGTAATGAATATATTGTGTGGATTTCAACGAAAATATATCCATGTTTAGATACCAACAAGTTAATAAAGCTACAACATAGATGAACATAGGGTTAATAACTCTAAAAGGGATGAATTGGGTATTAGTTCAGTCTTCACCAGTGCATGATGAGTGGAAATAGTAAGGAATACTTTTAAAGGCAATCTCAAGGGAATTATTTTGATTGATGAACACTTTTTTAACCCATTTAAAAAATCAAGAGGATAAAACCCATGGAATATTATTATAATATATAATGATTTAAAAACCCAAATGTTTCATGGGGGTTTAATTTTAAGGTTTTTTAGAAATTTAATGGAATTGAAACCCATTTTGAGTTTTTACATGATGGAAGTAAAATATTATTTATGATATTTCCAACGAAAATTATTTATATAAAACCCTTTGGTATATTATTTTTTTATAAAAAGGTATTTCAGTAAGAATTATTTTAAATTTTTTGGACATATGATAAAATTGATGATTAAATATATGTTTAATATGATCTTTTATATAAATATAGTTAATGGTGATAAAAGGGTTATAATATTTTTGGAACGTTTGTATTATCATATAGATTACCATGGTATTGAAATGTTGTTTGTTGACAATGTGATGAATTCTATTTTTGTAAATGGTCTCTATATTGGGAACAATTTACGATTATAGTACATCGAAATATTTATAGTTATGATGAGATTTAGTATTAGGAATATTTATTGAGATATATTTTGGATATATATATAATATTATGGTGTCTTTCTAGTGATTAATGTTATTTATGGAATGTATTATAATATTTAGGATATTATATGATTGGGAATGCATGTTATTGTTATTTTAATTTATATGGATAAATGTTCTTTGGCGATAGATATTAAATGTTTTCGGAATAATGCCAGATAAAATCATTCATGTTTTTTGGGTTATCAATTTGGTCAGGAATATTTTTTATGAGTTTTGGAGTTATTTTCTTATTGAACTATATATGTTTAACCATTAGGGTGATAAAGTTAGAATTGTATATTAATGTATTATGTATTTTTATGAAGTTATAATCATAGTTGTTATTAATTTATTTTGTTTAAACCATTTTTTATAGGAGGAAAAATTTAAATCATTTTAAGGATCTTAGAGACAATTAAACATTGATTTTAGATCATTATGATGGAAAAAATCATCCTAATAATGATAATGAAAATCTATGAATGAATCTATGAATAAAAAATTATAATAAATATTGTAAATAAATATTCATTTATTTTTTATCATAATGCTAAATAAATTTATCAAAATTATGAAAAATGGTGAAATATATTTCAACTATGGATGAAATTGAACAAAAACCAATATAAATCGTCAAAAATTCACTTTCAAGTATTAATCATAATGAGATACATAAATATTAGGTTTCCAAGTCGTAACATATATATTAAAAGACAGTATAAAAAAATTATCTTATTTTAATGTAAAAAATATATTATAATTCATTGTTTTTTATGAAGAAAAAATAATTTTCTCATTAATATCTCTTTAAATAATTCCTTAAACTGCACTAAAATATTTTATTTGTAATGATTTTTTAACAATGATTTTTTGATGATTTCACCTCAATAATAAATTATTTAAGCCTAAAATAAAATTTAACGATAATGTATTATATTTTCATGGGTGTATATTTTTAAAATCTGCTTTAAGGATAAATTAAAGGATTTTCCAAAGAAACAACTCTTATTTCAAAATGAAAAATTATTTTTACATCGTGCATTATCTTTTATGAGATATATTACTTATTCTCTACATAATTATTACTTCTTGATTATTTAATAATCATTAGTATATCATATTAATAGTATATTTAATCTAATTATATTCAAAGGGATTATGATTTTAATGTTTCAAGGTGTTATGAGACACTTTTGAATGTTTATGAATTTTTCCTTCAGAATTTATCAATGATTTCATTTAAAAGATCCTTTATTTATGAAAAATTCATATGATTAATCTTGTATTTCAATGATATTAATCTCTTATTATATCATTAAAATGATATTTTTTAATGGTTTTATGATTAGGTTGACTGTGGATGTGCTGTCTTGATACCATTCACAATATTACTCTAAATGGATAGTGTTTTTGTTTAATGGTGTGGGAAATTTATTTACATTTCATATGTTTGTTTCAATATGAATGTATATGTTTTTTCTGTTTATCATTATTAATAATATGAATACCTAGGACATATTTTGTGAGGTGTGGGGTCATTTATATTTCCTTGATGCATTCGTAGGTATTGTGAGACTAACTATGTCATGGAATGAGGCCTTGATAAAAGGTTATGGTCTTAAAATGAGGCCTTGATGGTAAGATTATGATATATGCTTATGAATTTCCATCATTATGCAAATATTATTTATAGATTACATGGTTATTTGAATATTTTAATTCTTGTGATTATGTTTTGTTTTGAAATTATTTATTCATATCTTATTCCTTACCTAATGTGTTGATGTTTTTTCTACAGACACATGTTTTAGTTATTCACCATGCCTAATGTTAATGTTTATGCTATATAAAACATTATTACATACCCTTACTAAGCATTTGTTCTCACCCCATTATTATTTTTTATTTTCTCATGAGATGATGAAGTTTATTATGATTGTATTGTAAGAAAAAACATAGAGTAATAGATGTTCCCAATAAAACCTATTTACTATTTTATTTCATTTCAAGTTATAAAGTTAAAACTATATATGTATATATTTTTCCACAATTAATAAACTACCTGTTAATTTATGAAAAATTCATTGTAATCATGATAATGTAATAATATAATTAACTGCCTCTGGGCTTCTATGGTCGGGGTGTTACAGTTGGTAATAGATATATTTAGTAGAAAACGTGGAATCTAGAATCTGTAAAAGTAGATTAGGGAAAAAACCATTAGGTATAATTTGAGGAAAAAAATAAAATAACAACCTAGAATTTTGGTAATGAATATATTATGTGGTTATTTCTAGAAAATACAACCTTATTTTGATTCTAGTCGCTGACGTGGTTCTGGTATATATATACCTAGGAGTTACAATTCTCACTTGGAGTTTCGGGCTTCACCGCGGTTATCCTAGCACACAAAAATGGGCCATACTACGCAACTAATTTTATACTCTCAGGGGATAAAATTATGATATTTCAGATATTATGTAACACCCTAGGATTTCATAGTACGTTATTTCTTCAATGCAATTCAATAACTTACTTTATACACAACAACGAGTTTGAGCGCACCACGTCTTACCAAACAAGTCGTTCAAAAAGTGGATTTGACTAGTATTAACTCCATTTTTAATATTATATATATACTTTATAATTTTAACATCAATAATTTCTATTTCTTAAAGATAATATAATGAAAAATAATTTTTTCAGATAAAAGAAATATTTTTCAAAAAATCAAATTTTACCACCTATTTAATAGAGATTACTATTTAAAACCACAAATTGACCCTTTTATATATTCAATATAATAAAATTAAATTCTTTTTTATAATTTGGACATAAATCATTAGTTTTTATAAATATTTTCTACTTTTCTAATAACTTTTTTGTTTTTATAAACAACGAAAAAATACAAAATTTTAACTGAAAATGTAATTTTTAATCAAAACTATACATATTGTTAAATTATTAATTTGAATGGTTTTTTGGAATAATTATAATACAATTTTACTATATATTATAATTTATGTCTTATAAGTAATTTTCCATTTAAATTTGACATTAACAGATATCAATCTTTTGATAGTTTTTATTTTTTAAAAACTCACTTTTTTGTTTTGATAATGCGAATTAAATTAAATATATAAATTCAACTTCTATGTTTTTTTTTGAAAAAACTGACTTCATTTTTTAATTTTTAATATAAAAATTATCTTATTGTATGTTTGTTGAATTTTTCAGATAACATTCATTATTTTATGAAATGTGAAAAACACTGCGTTTTTTTAAACCAAATTTTTATTTAAATAATTATTAATTTTATTTAATTTTATTTAAAAATAATATTAGAGTTATAATAAATGTATAATTTTAATGTAATTAAATGGATAAATTTTATAATAAAATTAAATGTATAAATATTTATTGAAAATTTTACTGTCTTTTACCCACCATCGAGTAGCATTTGAAAATTTGCATAAAACATTATTTTACTGATTCTATGAGTTGAATTTAAAAAAATCCAAAAGACACGGTAGACATCAGTAAGTAAAATGTGATTCAAAATTTTGGAAATAAATTTTGATGAATAATAACTTTTTACTTTTATTTACCATGGTTATAAGTAAATAGGGTAATTAAGGATACAAATGAAATTATAATTACACTAACACATGTCCTAATTTTATCGAATATTTGTAATTCAACCAAAAAAAACCTGAGAAATAAAATATTATATTTTTTGTCCACTTGGATAAGATTAGTACATTTATTCTCATTTTATTTAAAGAAGAGTTAAAAGTGTGGAATTCAATGTTTAATTAATGAACCATTTTTAATATGAGTTTATATAAAAAATAAATTCTACAAAAATATTAATTATAAATATAAATAGATTTTCTACATCATGGTATTTTATTTATAATTTTTAGATATTATATAATTTAATTTGTTTATGACAAAATGATGATGTAGTAAATACCTTATTAATGAATGAATAAAATAAATAATATTATAAATTTGAAAATAAATATAATTTCAATGTTTTAATTACATCCATGAATTTTATAGTTGAATATGAAATGTTAGGTTTGATTAAATACATCAAGTTATAAGTAATCAAGTTGTGATGACTTTCTCAAAATCCAAATAATAAATAGTTTCAAATTTGACATAATTGTGTTTTTAAAACAAATATTATATTATTAAATTATATAATATTCCTAAAAATTTAAGGTTAGGCCAGAGGAATTAAGTAATATTATATAAGTCATTAATGAACTATTGGGGATTATATTTTAATTTTTTTGTACATTTATTAACCATATAGTGTAATCATAGAAGAATACACGATAGAAGTTAAACTATTTGACTATGAGTTAAATATAACAGATAAGGTTACAATGGTCACCTATACTTGTCTAAAACCTATTGGTTTAGAGTATTTAAATCCATAACCTCCTAAGGATCAAAATAAATTCACATTGAGATATTATAAATGGAATATGATTGTATAATAAATTAATATTTTAATAGTTTCCTAATGTGACCCTCGACCCTCTTATAAAAGGGCACTTCCCATTCTCTCAAAATCCATCCTTCAAACCCATTTGGATCAGAAAAAACTTTCCCAAATTTCCTCCCATCAACTCTCCCATCATTTTATAATACTTTCATTGATCATAAAGACATCCTATAGATCAACTAAAAAGGAAACACTTGAAGAAGATGTAATAATTTCACCCCCCTCTATCAAGTTCATTTCATCCTCCACTTTCTCATTCTTTGTTGTTCCCATAACAAAATAATATCTCATGTACCTCCTATATACTTTTATGTTATTATAAATATGGTACAACCATATTAATTCTTATATCCATCCTATAAATGACAATGTCTCCATACTTTTATGTAATTATAAATATGGTACAACCATATTCATGTACCTCCTATATACATTTATTTAAATTTATTTAAAGTAAAACTAAATTTATAATACCTATAATTGTTCAATTAAATTCATTAGAATCATTTTATAATAAAATTAGATGTATAAATTTCTATTTAAATTTTTATGGCCTTTTACCCTCCTAAGAGAATTTGCATATTTTCAAAAAAAAAATTACCACTTTTTTTATTTGAATTTAAAAAATCCAAGATACACGGATAACATCATTAGGTAAAATGTATTTCAATAAGAAGAATTTTTTTTGATGAATATTATCTTTTTGCCTTTTATTTACCACAGTTAAATGTAAATAGATAATTAAGAAAAAAATAATATATTAATTACACTAACACATGTCATAATTCTATTGGATAAATTTAAATTGACCCAAAAAACTATTGTAATAAAATGTGAGCCTTTTGGTCCACTTGGATTAGATTAGGGCAGTTATTAATATTTTAATTAAAGAAGATTTAAAAGTGTTAAATTATGTGTTTACAAAATAATCCATTTTTAATGTGGGGTTATACATAAGATAAATTCGACTAAAAATATTATTTGGAAATATAAAAATATTTACCTACTCATGGAATTTTAATTATAATTTTTAGACATTAAATATTTAAATTTATTAATGACACATTGGAGATGCATAATTACCTTATTAATGAAATAATAAAATAAATGATATAATAAATAATTAATAAATATAATTTCAATCTTATTATGATATACAAGAATTTTATAGATGAATATGACATGTTGGGGTTGATTTAGTGATTCTTTTATGAAGTAATGACGTTGTGATGACTTTCCGAGAAACCGAATTCTAAATAGTGAAAAAATTGACATATATTAGTTTTCAAAACAAATAGTATATTATATATTTCATTAATGAACCACTATAGGTTCTCTAAGAAGTCATGTGTACAGTTATTAACCATATAGTTTAAGAATACAAGAAGACACGATAAAAATTAAACTATTTAACAGAGAGTTAAATCTAAATTATAAGGTTACAATGGTAACCTAATCTTTTATAAAACCTATAGGATGAGCCAAATTTGACCCATAACAACCTGAGTACCGAGATAAATTAATTTGGAGCCATTATGAACTGAATATTACTATATAATAAATTAATATTTTAATCCTTTCCTAAAGTGACCTCACCCCACTTATAAAAGGGCACTTCCCCTTGTCTTAAAATCACACCTCCAATGCCATTTGGCTCGGCCACACCATACCCAATTATCATCCCAACTTCTCTAACATCAACCTAGATTCCTTACATTGATTGGAAATCCATCTTATGGAGCCATTTCGATCAACTCAAAAATAAAACACCTGAAGAAGAGGTATTAATTTCCCCACCCTATTTGAAGTTCTTTTTTCTTCCACTTCCTATTTATTTGTTTTTCCCCTCCCAAATTAGTAACCCATGTACCTCCTTCATAATGTGATGTTATTATAAATATGTTACAACCATATTAATTTTTCTATATATCCTATAAATGACAATGTCACCATACATACGTATGTACGTCTTTCGGTTTCCACATCTTGGTTTAGTTTTTTATTCAAACACCTCATTAATTGTATGGGTATAATAATGAGTAGAAATGATGTAAATAAAAAATATAAAATTTTAGTGATTCAATATTTATTATATTCCATCCAATTACATACTATTTCACCATCAATATAATGATATTATTGCAAGTGCTTACATACGGATTTCTGTCTCCACAACGCGATGAGATTTATTTCCACATTCACCATTAAAAGATAATTATTAATATATATATTATTAATAAGTATGTAATATATTATATAATAATCGAACTATATATACATATATGTACTTATATATATCTTATTCGCTATCTTCCGTTCAATACGATGTGAAAATGGAAACAATATTTATGCGTACGTACGACCTACCATCTCCATAAACAATGTTTTCCATTTCATGTATCTATATATTATACATATTTATATTCTATATATATATATATGATACATAAATCATGTTTTATATTCTAGATGTATTTAAATCATGATATATGTGATACGATCATGAATAAAATGTAAAAACACATACGATAAAGAAAGTGATTATTACATGAAATATTAATTTAAAAAGGAATCAATTATTAAATGTCTATTATAATGTAATAAATTAAGAATGTATGATATAATAAATATGAATATGGTTCTGGTATAATTTAATAACATACTATGGTCATTATGTAGGAGGTTAAAAATACCCTCTCCCAAAGGAAAGTATAAGGTAAGGGTTAATTCCTCTATCTCATTATTATCTGGGATTGTTTATGTGTAAGTAATTTCCGAGAAATACTTATTATCAATGTCCATGTTTCATAAAATAATATTCAAATTGATTTTTTTAAGGTACCCCATCACTAAAACATCATTTTTAATGCTTTATATATTTAGTCTTCTAAATCATTGTCATTAATTTCTATGTTTTCCAAATGGTTTAAAGGATTTATTTATATTGACATGATGGTTTTAAAATGATAAATCATTTCAAAAGTTTCAAATTGGAGTGGGAAACGTTTATTCAAAAATATATTTCAAATTAATTCAATTATAAATGTGTGACTTATAAATGATTTCACGATAAGAGATATTTCTCTCAAGATGTTTCGCTGATAATTTTAAACTATGTCAAAATCCTTTACTAAATATTACTATTCATTAAGGTTGATTTTTCATAATACAACCTTCCATATTGTACTTAATGAGTTATTATATGTTTGACTTGGTTGTGTTGTTTTAATACCATTCATGGTGTATGTTTAAATTAATGACTTTTTGTATTCTACTTTTAACATAAATTTTTATGTAATGTTTAATCTTTTTCATAAGACGAATGTATTGGACTTAGTATGTTATTGGTGGCGCCCGCTATAGAGCCGCAATGCATCGATCTGTCTCATGAGGAAATTATAAGTCTAATTGGTTGAAGCCATTCCCAATTTGGATATATATTTTTGTTGATTCCATAATAATTTTTAGACGTCTTGGTTGAGGCCTTAACAAAATGTTTCAGAATATCCCACATTATACATTTTCCTAATTTTGAAAATAATATTAATGGTTCATGAGGTTTTTCGACTACTAGAATACCCCTGACTATGTTTTATTATGGGATTATTTACTCTGCTAATATTACTTCAATAAAGTGTTCATGATTATTATTTTTAAAGCTATGTGTTTTAAATTCATCACCATGCTAACTGTTTATATTGTCTTCCCCTGTATTATATACCCTTACTAAGCATCTGATCTCACCCCTTTATTATGTCTTATTTTCTCAGGATTCTTATAAGTGTATTATTATAGATATTCAAAGTTAAGTTAAAGGTAAAAATGGAATTCTAAAAGGATAATTTATGTTTTTTTTGTATTTTATAATATATAATGTAAACGTCAAGTATGTACTATATTTTCCAAGACTGCTAAACTGATCGGTCTTTCGGGAAATTATTCCTTGTAATCATGCCAATGTATTAAAATAATGCACAGACTATGGGCTTCTAGGGTCAGGGTATTACATATTATTTCCCCCCATTAGTAAATATTTATTCACCCAATGTAACCAAAGTATATGGGTCTCATATTTACATTGCAAAAATTTATTCTATATGCTATACCATTTGTAGAGTCATAGAGGGTTCATAATTTTATGAGAATATATATAATACGGAAATGATTATAAATGGAACCTAATAGAAAGAATGAAAACCTCACCAATTCATGTGATGTGAATGGTAAGAAGGAACATATCTCTAATGGTATTTAGACAACCTTTCAATTGAATATTTTCAAACTTGTTTCCAATTCATATAAATAAATACTATAATGTGTTAAAAATGTGCATAAAGACATCTTTGAGGCCTATATATTTGAAATTAAGTAAAAGAAGAAGAGTAATGTAGAGAAAAAATTGGATAATAGGAATAAGGGAATGATTTATTTTCCCGCATGTGATAATTATGGAATGAAACATTTTTATATGTGATTGATAGGAAAATATTTTTTCTTCATATGTGGTCAAAAATCCCACCATTATCATAATTGAAATAAAAGGAATAAACATTCCTATATTATATGTTTAAATAGTAATAATGTGGGGAATAACAAAAATTTATTTCCTAAGAATAATTAGAATATATCTCTGAAAAAAAAGGTATCAAGTTAAAGCTTATAAGGTTACTACAGTTGAAGTAGAATAAATAACCTACTAATGTTTTTGGATTCATGAACCATGTTATGATATTATTGTTATAAAAATTTGAGATATATAAGGATTGTGTTGTATTAGAATTTCATTAAGGATTTTTAGGTCATATGATAAATGTTATAAGGGAGAATTCAATTAGTAGAATGTTTATCCTTCAACAAAAAACATTATTTAGGTACAGAAAACCCTAAATATATATCTAATGTTGAGATAATAACGATTAAATGATTTATTAGGATATGTACTTAAGACCTTTGAAATGATTATCGAAAAGTTTAGAAGTGGTCTATGCTATTATTGTTGGAGATTACAACATTTTTGGATGTACAAAATATATCTAATAACATGATTCTTACTTAATGAATATGGAATAATTCATGATTCCACTATGGTTTTATGGTAATTTATGTTATTTATATATTTCAAGAGGATCCATGATGAAAATATATACATATTCGGAATGTGAATATTTAGATATTCTTTATGATTATTAAGTGTTAATGATATGTATATCATGGAATATTGGATACCTTCATTATAATGTTTTAAATCATTCTATTTTAAAAAAATTAACCACTTTTAAGATGGTAAATGGGATAATTATATGAAATTATAGAGGTTAATGTATTTCATTGACATATAACATAATGTTTTCTATGTGAGGAGGTATAAATAGTTAAGGTTGTAATAATAGGAGGAGTTTGTAAATAGAAACATATATCTATACTATTATAGAGTAGAATAATTCATCGACACAAGTAAATGAGCCTGAAATAAAAAAAATTCCCATTATCAATGTATTTTATAATATTGATGAATTTTTATTAAATTAGTTTTTTGTTTTGTAGTAATTGAAATTCATCAGAACATGTTCTCTATCATCTTCCAAATGAAAATCATATTTTGGTTTTCCTTTCAGGTCAAGGATTTTACATCCAACTAATGTCACCCCATTCAAAAGCATATTTTTTTGGATACCACGTTAATTCCCATAACATTGTTTTGGTAGAATATTTTATTAAACGTTTTTCTAATGTGGGATTTCTATAAAGGGAATTTCATGAGTCAACCTTTAACTATCAGCTTTAAATTTATAATTGCGAAGCTAAATTTTTTTTGAGGCGGGAATAATGTATATCCCAATGAATTTACAAAGAGATTTAATATATAAATCATGAATCATTGGGTCTCTACAAAACCACACTTTGTTATAACCTTACCAATTAACATAATTTTCCCACTTTTGTAATTTATATTTCTAAAAAGTAGCATACATTATTGTGTGCATTACGATATTTAGATTCAGATAAGAAAAACATAATTTTTATTGAACTGCAAAATACCCCTATAAAAAGTAAGAAATAGTAATGAATAGTTATGTTACAGAAAATTAGTCCACAAAATAGAAACATCACCCATGAATTTATAAATACAATTTAGACATCTTATAAGTGAAAAAATTACAACATTATATATATTGGTATTTTTGAATTCCATATATATATTAATTAAAATTTTATTAATAATTTAATTATATAATATATAAATGTATTATAATAATATTTATTCATAAATTGTTACATTATTGTCTTATGGTTTAAGATAATTTTATAAGATGTTGATTAATTTGTCAAGGTGTTATAAAACTTGTTATAGGTATAACATTTTTTTGGAATAAATTATGATTATGTTTAATATTAAAGTAAAAATATTTAGAATATAATATTCAAAAAATTTATTTCATTTCATTATTCAACAGGTCAAAAAATGGTTGGGGTGAAGTTTTTCATTTCTATAAAATACATGAATTTATCATGAATATTAAAAATATTGTTTTCATTTTTTGGTATGTTTAACGAAATCATAATGAATTCATAATTAATATAAAATGTGTCTTGACATTATTACAGTAAAATATAAAATTAGGTGGCCCACACGGATAATACCATTGTAAAATAACATTGGAAATCCCATGGTTTTACAAAAACCACTAACAAGGTGTCCATATAAATTAATACAAAAACTCCCTCTCATTTACTATTAATACACACTCATTCTTTCTTTTTTTATTCAAAAATAATAATTTAAAAAAATATATTAGTTTTACCTCCCTACAATTCCTCCCATGGTTTCTTGAAGCACATAAGGTCCCAACCATCAAGTCATATGAGTTACTCTACAAGATAAGAGAATTCTCAACTGCTCTTTTTCATTCAAGTTCAATTTTTTTTGGATTGTATTTCAATTTTTCATACTGTGATATTATTACCAAATTATAATTTCTCTATAATATTTTATGATACATTTATTAACTAGTTACCCATATCCCCCTTATTTTAATGTTTTCTGAAACCATGTTTCATAATCATTATGTTGTAGAATTTAAATCTCAAAATCACAATTTTTTAAACACTCTTTTTATGTTATTATCATTTAAGATTAATTATATTATTTTTATGTGAAATTTTATATACCACATATATTACATATTATGTATGCATGATGATGTATCATTTTTCTTTGATCAAATTATTTTTTTTGAAATTTTAAGCGTCATCGTTTGGCTACCAAATTTTCTTAAGGGATCTCTGAACGTTTCGTTATTTTCATGTTCTGTTCATTATTTCCATCCACACCTCCTTTATTAAAATCGATATGATAACTCCATTACCTTACTGGTAATATAAATTTAGTTTTATTTTTCATGTTCTGTTCATTTCTTTCCCAAATCCCTCATTTCTAAAAAACCCAAAACCCTCAACCCCAAATAACCCAAAAAAAATTATCCTAAAAAACCTCTAAACAATAATACCTGTTTATGATAACAGCATAGCCTGAATAAACCAATAGAAAATCATCCCCAAAATACCATAAACCCTCCAAAAAAATGAAAATATTCTTATCCCCCAAAACCTCAAACCCTCCAACCCAAAAAACCATAATCTCACAAAAAATTCAGTAAAATATCAGTAGACTAAGAATCTTGGAATGTATATTGTAAGATCACATAAACTCTTGAAAAAGAGAATAAATCCACATTCTAATGTTCCTTGAGTAAAAAGAGAAATCTTTTAGGTGATTTAGGTTGAAAAATTTTTCATGGGAGGATGAATGAAGTTTAAAAAATTTGAATGTTAGAAAAAAAATGATTGGAATATTGATTACAAAAATGATAGATTATGAATTTCATTTCAAAATAATCTTTGATGTTTTCAAAACTTTTATATAGGAATGGTACATGTTAAGGATATTTTAATTTTCCTAGGCGTACAATCATTTAGGTGTGGGGTTGTGATCATACCACGATTCGATGTTTTATTTCACAATTATACCAATGTGTTATACTGGTTCATATTAAAAATTACAAGAATAATAAAAAATTTCACTCCATTATTGATTAAATTATTTTGTGTTAAACAATTTTATATTTGGAAATGTTAATTGATTTTTTATTATATTGTAGGTTGAGCTGATTTGGAGGGCCTATGATAAAGAGGAAGAAAAATGGGCCAAAATTATATCGATCGATGAAGACCTATCCACTAATTTCCCTTTTTAGAAACTTCCATGCATTCAAATGGGGACATATATTTTATTTTGGTCCATATATTAATTTTATACAACTATTATAAGAAACACAAGCCCAATTATAGGAGATAGGGGCCCGACCGACCCGATTTGTCCACAACAATGAATTTGTGCGATGTCAAAATTGGTTTTCTATAATCTGTTCTCATATCCTAATCCATGATTCCAATTGATTTCAAACCTTTAGTGGAGATAATCCGGTTGTGCGGCTAAAACATTATATTTTTGTCAAAAGGATGTATCAATTTTATAATGTCCGAAATGAATGGTACATGTGGTTTGTAGAAATATGTGTGCCCAAAAAAACATCAAATTTTCTTTATAAAGCAGATCCTTGTGATATCCGTTTGGGAGTTTGTACAAGATGAAAGGTGATGACATGTTGGAGTCCAAAAGGAGTCCTCCCACCAATATTTAATGTTCTGATGGCTTTGAGAAGATTTACCTCAACATAATTCTCATCCTCCTCTCCCATGGGTTTCTAAACCCCTTGTGATTACCTAGTTAGGTACATGATGTAATCCCGAGCATGATGTTTGTATTATTTTGAATGATCATGTTAATTCCAGGTAACATGTTGTTTTTCTACTTCTTATCTTTTAATTTAACTGAGTTTTATATTTTTATGGTATACTCAAAATCAAATGATTATGATTGGGGTTAACCATTCATATGATGTTTCACACACTATTTATCCATTTTTCTTCACTCATTCAATTGTGGTGTTTATGTGATTCATATTCATCAATTGAATTCAAAAATTCACTATCACGACCATGTAAATTTATTTCATGGAATCCAAAATAAGTAACACATAAACCATGGTCTCACATCTTGTTTTTCACATGTTTCCATGGTGACTTTTGTTAATGAAGTGGAACACAAATCACCCAATCATCAGCCGTGTCCAGTGAATCATCGTGTGTTTTCGACTAAACACTAGTAGGTATCCTAGACTAAAATCAGTAGCATTTTGGTTCTAGGTGTTAAAAACCATGGATTAAAATATCATAACCAACTATCATGATGCGATTAAGGATGAAAATCAATAGATTACCCCAGGTTGATCATGCTTAATAACTTCTATTAATTTCTATTTTATTTTATCGCATTTATTTTCTATTTTTATATACAATCATCAAACAACCATGTTTTACATAACCTCATTCACCTTCTAATTTAATAATCAAATACCTATATTTAAATTAATGATCTATTTCTCTGTCGAGAGACGGCCTAGGGTTGTTGCTATATTGTAGAAAGTATAGTTAAAAATAAACATCCAACTTGACAAACTAAACAACATGATTAACTATACAAGGAATACATAAAAGTAAGAGTTTTAATTAAGTAAATGAATTGGTAATGGCTATTACAAGTATAGTAAATATTTTACATGATATTTAAGACTGAATTTAGTATGTGTTCAAGTACTTAGCCAACCTTTTCATTATTATGAATTGAAAAATAATGACCCGAACAATTTAATATGGAATAAAAGAAATAAAGGTTTTTGTGTCTAGTTTAGAATTATCAATATTTATGAAAGGCAATGGAATGGTCCTTTTAAATTAACAAATTCCATGAGTATTACATTTCCTAAATTAAATAATTAATTATGTATAAGGTCCCTATTATATGTGGACCATTTTATCTTTATAAGAATGTTTTTACATGAGTGGTCCATCGATTCCTTGGGAATTACATGATCCCTATGATGATGAAATTACGATTTTAGGTTTCAGATTCCAAGGGATATAACCAACTTAAAACATAGACCATTTTGCTACTAGATTCCAAAAATGATTCTATAAGAACCCTTCACAATATTATTGATGTTATGATACCTTGGATACACTCATTAATGATAGTATGATGTCATCAGAAACATGGTGATAAGGATATGCACCATTGGCCCCATTAATTCTTATCTTCAAATAACTTTTAATGATACCCTTGTACTAAGTTAGAATCTATTATAGTTGAATGACTTGGGAAATTAATTTGGGATTATAATCATTCCCCTTATATACATGTTGTATTTTTTAATGAGGGGCATTGATTCCAAAGGGCAAATATGCTTTGTTTATCTCCATGGATCCAATTTTACAACTACAAATATTAAAGGATTACTTGGTTATTACTTTGGTTCAGTTTTACATTTTTATTCATTTCATGGTTCCTCAGATACACCTTCTATCTTCATATATTATTTCTACCATATAAAATTTGTATAAAAGTTATTATAAACTAGAACATAATTTATTTAATTATTACATGTTCAGAACTGATATAATGATGAATATGATAAGAATTATATATTTTTAATTCATTAAATTAAAATTTATACGTGAAAAATGTTTCATTTTATATTCATCGACTTTTTGGTATAGACACTTTTGGTTGTACCCTATTTATAATTATCGGACACCCTATCCATGATGTTGATGATACCCAAGAAGATTATAAGTTTCCATGTTTTGAAAAGGGGAAGTATTCTACATTGGTCCCGTGATATTGATGGACTTCTTATGATGTATAATGGTATAATATGATGGTGGAAGTGCTCAGGATGTATAGTTTTTTTTCCATTACTTAAATTATGTTTTATTGTATATATTGTATACTACCATGTATATATGTTTTGTTGTTTTTATATATATAACTTGAAATTATATTTATTTTTTATATATTAATGTTTCTAGACTATGAGTTGAGAATTTTAATATGCTTTTCTGTATTTTATATATTATTCCATTGATTTATCCCTTATTAAACATCATTCTCTACATAGCTATTATTATATATTCAATGTCATTCACTCTTACATGGGGACATAGTCACCCCAAAAAAACACCTTATGTACGCACTCTAATTGGATGCCTTTTATATAGAATTATGTGTACATGAGGACATGTTACCACTGTCTTGGGGCCACCATTTATTTGATTTTTTTATTGGACTTCACTAAAATTGATGAAAAATTTATTTGAATGATAATTTGACCATTTCATTGAATATTTGTAAAATATCCATTTATATTGATATCATGAAAAACTAACACATCTTAGGATATTTAGATAAATATTTTATTATAAAATAACCATGTAAAAATAAACTTTAATATTAAAATATATGAATAATATTAGTAATAATAAAATACATTCATTCGATAAATATTTAAAAGAAGAATCTATTCATATTAATAGATAAAATTACTAGAATATTTTTAGAAAATGTAAATAATTCCATAATTGTTGATACTAAATTTTCAAAATCACTAGATTACATAAAATAACATTAGGTGAACCATTTTAATGAATCGTGGATAGGGATAAAAATGTTCTCTGAACAATGAAGAAATAATATATGCTATTATTAAAACATTTGTCTCAATAATATTAAGTATCCAAAAGATATAAAAGTTACCAATACAATAAAAACAACGGAATTGAAAAATTATAAGACAATATATGTGGTTTAATGGTTACGATTTATATATTTTCCCTCAATAGAAATTTTTCTTAGAAAATATTTAAAATGAATGACATTGTGATATAAACCATTACATCAGTTCTCATTTGGATTCATATACATTGAAAATAATCTATAAATAAAATATATTTGATATTATTATTTTAAAAAATAATATTCAAATTCATAGTACAATATATTATCTCTTTATAATTTCAAATTTTTCTTTTATTATAAATTCATCATCGGAATGAAAAATCAAGAGAAAATTTGTCTATGTTCCCTATATTTTTCAATTTAAAGGTTATAGTCCTTACACCTTGTCATTATAACCACCCATAATTTACATACATTGGTAGTACTTCAACATTGAAGTACACTTATTACAACATATAACAATACCATTAAAGGACCGTATAGGTATAATGTCTTTAGAAAGTGGGAATCATAAACAACTGGTTCATAAAGCATCTACAATATCTCCCATTTGTTTCATCATATCTATAGTCCCTTTTGGAATATCATAATTAGTATCCTTCTCCCTGACCTGGGGAAAATAAAACATAAAAAAGTGTGAGATCAAATGCTCATTAATGCTAATCAAAAAAATATCAATCATATCATATTCATAAGAACATATCATTTTTGAAATCTTACCCTGCAAAAGAGATCATAATTTCATAACATGGGATAAATAATGGTAGTGAAATGTAATCACAATAATCATTACATAAAACATGAAGCTTTGTGGAATACACGCATAATCATAGAGAATAATTTCTTATTAGTCAAGACTCATTTCCAAGACTATCCTAGTGGACAAAGTCCATTTTTGAACCGAGTTCATTCCTCGTTTCAGTCCTGTTTCACTGAACCAGTTTAACCTACCGTTCCAACCATGTCTATCTCATGATATATAAAATCTTTACCCAATGCATTGGAGGGAGATATAGTTCCCACCCATATCATAATGATACCATTATTATGTGAGCCACAAAATCATAAACAAAATATCATAGCATAACCTATGTAATAAAAATGGGATTCTTAAACATCGTGACATCATAAAACAATTCATATAAGATAAAGGAATTCATAAAAATAATTACATCACAAAATAATCAAATCAATTTAATAATAGGGATGGAAACAGAATCCTTTATTAACTTAGAGGGAAAATAATTTTGATAAAACACATGAACTCCATTCTTGAAAAAATATCTTTTCTACTTAAAAAACACTTTTCCTTCCTTAACATGTCATACAATTCTAAACTAAAGGATGTTGATTAAAAATAATCCTTTAAACTTTTAAAGGATGCTTCTTGGAAATAATTTTTTAAAAATCCATTCATACCGTATAAGTTAAAAAACATTATTCTCGTACTTTTGTTGGAAAAGTGAAAAAGTACCACTTACGAAAAACGACAAAAGATTCCTTTCATATCTTTTACTAAAAACTCACTCAAGGATAAAATTGGATTTTAAAAATTGTAGGTGGATGGAAATAATATTAAATATTGTGGAAAAATTGATTTGGATGATAAAATACACCCCAATAAATACCTTTGTATAAACAATCTCGGATAAAAATGAGATTGTGATATTTTCCATAACCTTAGGTCTGATTTGCTTTGTATGTGTCTGAGCATCATGTATATTGATTTAAATAATGTCATTGACTTATTCCAGAATCATACACATTGTAATTATATCATATATGGTCATATTCTTAGCTTATTATTAGTTATATTTCATTTCTACTTTTTATTCGGGTGTTTATTACTTTTTTGTTCTTATGCGTGTTTGGTCGAATAAATTTTTTTCTTCTTTTTAGGTTATAGATACCACATTTAAAGAATGTTATTTTTGTAATATATATAATATTTATTCACTCAATTAATTTATGTAATCATTAAGTAATGAATATCATGTAGAACGAGTCGTATCACATCGTGGAGACGGTATTCCGTACGTACGCACGAGCGATGATATCGTTCCCATGATCATGGAATTGTATTTGAGTGTATGTATACTATTTCAGAATCAGTATCAATTTAAAATAATAATATATATTCATTCATTAAACCATTATACCCATCCAAGTAAGGAGGTGGGGGTTAATAGGTTACACCACGGCATGGATACAGTATTCCGTACGTACGCACATGCGGTGATTTCATTTTCCGTAGGATGGATAGATGGTGAAATAGGGTTGTTTCACACTTATAGTAACATATAAATATATTAGTGACATTTATGTTATTAATTAATAATTATACAACAAAATAAGAAGAAGTGGAAGAAGAATTAAAGTAGAATGAATCGGTAACGGACATTACCTCTTCTTTGAAGCGCTTCTTTGAGACCTCCTTTTAGGTCACTAAAATTAGTCTTTGACGAAGACCAGGACCTCTAGGATGTATCTAGGGAAGTGGAGAGGAGTAATTTTTAGGGGTTTTCCGAGCTTGAAGGCTCAATGTGGTGTGAGGAAGAGAGGGAGGAGGTGCCCTTTTATAAGGGAGGAGAGGGGCTCCTTTCGAAAAACTAAAAATATTATTTTATTATAATTGCATATTCGGTATTAAATAGCTCGAAATTGATTTATTTTGAACCTAAGGTGAGAATGTGTCGAAATCCTATAATCTAATAGTATTTGGACAAGTTTAGTTTACTATTTTAACCTTATCATTTAGATTTAACTTTAAGTTAGATAATTTTACATTTACCATGTCTTTTTGTGTTCTTACACAATATGGTTAATAAACATACTATAACAAGCCAAACGAACCCCAGGTTATTTATTATTAATATATATAACCTTATCTATGTCATTTGGCCGAACCTCAGATTTTTAAGAATATAACAACAATTAATAATATAATAATTTTTTTTTCAAACTATTTTATGTCAATTTTAACACTATTTAATAATTGATTTTTGTGACATTCATAACTGAAATATTATTTCAAAAAAATTAATTAAATCAATACTAACATGTCATATTAACCAATAAAATTAGTGTAATTCATAAAAAGTCTCAAATTACATATAGTTGGTTATTTATAACATCAATTATGTCAATATTTCATTAATAAGATAATTACTGCATCATCCTTGTGTCATTAATAAATTAAGTTATGTAAGGTCTAAAAATTAAAAATAAAATACCATTATGTATGAAATATTTTTATCTTTATAATAAATATTTATAGTCTAAATTGTCTTATTTATAACCCTATATTAAAATTGATTTAGTTATTAAACTTTGATTTTAACTATTTTATCCTTTCTTTAAATAAATTAATAATAAATGTCCTAATCTAATCCAAGTGGGCCTAAATGGTCATATTTTATTCATATGGTTGTTTTCGGTAGATTTACACTTATCCAATAGAATTAGGACATGTTTTAGGGTAATAGTAATAATAACATTTTACCCTTAATTACCCTATTTACTTTAAACCATGGTAAATAAAAGAAAAAAGTTTCTATTCACCAAAAATTGTTTTCATCTCATTGAACAACATATTACTTACTGAAATCAATCGTGTCTCTTGGATTTTTGAAATTCCACTCACAGAAGCGGTAAAATTATGTTTTATGTAAATTTTCAAATTCTCCTAGGAGGTGGGTAGAAGATGGTGAAAAGTTAAATAAACTTTTTCTATATCTATAATTACTATAAAATGACTCCAATTAATTGCATCGAACTTATATAGGTATTATGAATCAATTTTGACATAAAATAAAAATAAATAAAATAAATAATTATTTAAATAAAAAGTCGGTTTTTAAATAGTAACCAAGTGTTTTCACTATTCATCAAAAATTGAAAGTTTTCAGAAAAATACCAAAATTTCACCCTAGGATAATTTTGATATTCAGAATCCATGAATGAAGTACATTTTGAAAAATAAATTTTAAACAAATTTAAAAAGACGGTATTACTATTCATAACGTCTATTTTTAATAATATTTTAATTGTATATCGTTGTTTAGTGAAACGTGGAATTGCGTACGATGCAAGCTATCGAGGAAGGTCGCGATTGCCTGTAAAGCAATCCATTATAGTGTTGTGTTTAGTTAAAGATTCCTTTGATGATTTATATAACATAAAAGCAAAATATTTATCATAAATGTCTCGGGTGTTACATTCTACCCCCCTTAAAATGAATTACCCCCTCGAAATTCGTCACTTGTAACAAACAGATGAGGATACCTCTCCCTTATCATATCCTCAAGCTCCCATAAAGCTTCTTGTAATTGGTGGTTCCTCCATTAAACATTCACCAAGCGAGTGGTCTTGTTCCATAGGAATTTTTCACTACAATCGAGAATCTCTATTGGCTGTTCTTCATAATAAAGATCTTGTTCTAGCGGTAAAACTTCTGATCTGAGTACATGTGAAGGATCGGGTTTGTAATTTCTCAGGAGAGATACATGGAACACATCATGAACTTGATATAGATTCCGTGGAAGCGCCAATCGGTAAGCTACCTTCCCAACACGATCCAGAATTTCAAAAGGACCGATATATCTTGGGCTCAACTTTCCCTTCTTTCCAAATCTCATGACCCTCTTCCAGGGAGATATTCATAAGAACACTTTTTCACCCACATCAAACTCTATGTCTTTTCATCGGTTTTCGACATAACCTCTTTGTCGACTCTATGATACTTTTCTTTGTTTTTGAATAGATCGGACAATTTCTTCCATCTCATCAACAATATCAGGTCCTAATAGCTTTCTTTCCCCAACTTCATCCCAGAAAGTTGGAGTCCTGCATTTCTTTCCATAGAGAGCTTCATAAGGAGCCATCAGAATACTAGAGTGAAAGATATTATTATAGGAAAATTACACCAAAGGTAGGTGTTTATCCCAATCACCTTTGAAATCCATAGAGCAATGTCTCAACATATCTTCTAGAGTTTGAATTGTCCTCTCAGACTGACCGTCTGTCTGAGGATGATATGCAGTGATGAAACTCAACTCTATATCCAGAGTATGCTGAAGACTTCTCTATAACATTGAGGTAAACCTCAGATCCCGATCAGATATAATAGAAAGTGGTACTCAATGTAATCTTACCACCACCTTTAAATATATATTGGAATGCTGATCCAGAGAGAAATCCTCACCAATAGAAATGAAGTGTGAAGACTTTGTAAGACGATCAACTATGACCCAGATAGCATTATTGCCTTTTGATGTTTTAGGAAGTCCTCTAAAAAAGTACATTGTGATGTTTTAACATTTCCATTCGGGTATGGGTAATGGTTGTAACATCCCTCTTAGACTTCTGTCTCTCAACTTTAACTTGATGACAAACAAAGCATCGAGAGACATATTCCGTAACATCTCTTTTCATAACATCCCACCAGAAGTACACTTTCACGTACCTATACATCTTCATGCTTCCAGGATGAATATAGAATGATGAACATTGAGCCTCATCCAGAAGCACGTTCTTTAATTCGGGGATGGGAGGAACACAAACCCGATTCCTGAACGTTATTATCCCATCACAATCATGGTTGAATTCTAGAACATTTCTCACCTTCTTTTGTAACTCTACATCTTCTTTCTGTGCCTCTTTAATCTTAACATGTATAGATAGTTGAACATTCATTTGAGAAAGATACGATTTTCCCCTTTCATTATAATTCCAAGATCCATCCATTGTAAATCCATAAATATTAGATCTTTTGTGATCATCATCATGGATAAACAGGTATGGTCTTCACGACATAATGCATCTCCCACATTGTTTTTTTTCCCATGGTGGTAATTAATTGAGCAGTCTTAATCCTTAATCAGCTCCAACAATCTTTTTTGGCGCATATTCATCTCTTTTTGTGTAAAAATATACTTTAAACTTTTATGATCAGTAAAAATGTCACACCTTTCTCCATAATGATAATGCCTCCAAATCATTAATGAAAAGATTTCCGCAGCTAACTCCAAATCATGAGTTGGGTAATTTTGCACATGTATTTTCAACTGTCGTGAGGCATAAGCTATCACCATATCATTTTTCATAAGAACATACCCTAATCCCTTCATGGATGCATCACTATAGACCACAAACCATTCAACACTACAATGAAATGTGAGTACAGTTGCACTGGATAACTTTCTTTTCAACTCTGTGAAATTCTCTTCACATTCCTCCGTCCACACAAACTTAACTCCTTTTCGAGTCAACCTGGTGAGTGTATTAGATAATAGTGAAAAATCTTTCAAAAAAAGTCGGCAATATCAAGCCAAACCAAGAAAACTTCGGATCTCAGTTACTGTTGTTGGTCTCGACCATCTTTCGATAACCTCTGTTTTTGCTAGATCCATAGATATCCCCTCATTTGAGATTATGTGACCCAAAAATTATACTTATTGAAGAAAAAATTCACACTTGGTAAATTTGGCATAAAGTTTCTCCTTTCATAGGGTCTTCAATACAATTCTCAAGTGATCTTCATGTTCTTCCTTGCTCTTTGAATATTCAAGAATATCGTCTATAAAGACTACCACAAACTAATCAAGATAGTCTATAAAGACTCTATTAATCAGATCCATCAAGATAGCAGGGTAATTAGTAAGACCAAATGGCATAACTATAAATTCATAGTGTCCATACCTTCTACGGATAGCCGTCTTTGGTATATCCTCCATTTTTACCCTTAATTGATGATACCCTGAATGAAGGTCAATCTTGGAAAAGTATTGAGCTTCGCGTAGTTGGTTAAATAAGTCATCAATGCACGGGAGAGGATATTCGTTCTTGATAGTGATCATGTTAAGTTATTGATAATCAATTCAGAATCTCATTGATCCATCTTTCTTCTTAACAAATATAACAGGTGCTCCCCAAGGTGACACACTAGGGTGTGTGAACCCCTTATCAATATTCTCTTGTAGTTGCTTCATCAATTCCTGCAACTCTATTGGGGCCATTCTATAAGGTGTCTTTGAAATAGGTAAAGCACACGGAACGAGTTCTAATGAAAACTCAACTTCACAATTTGGTGGAAGACCCAGAAATTCTTCTAGAAAGACATCATCAAACTCTCGTACAATGGAAATATTCTTAATCATGAGTTTCTCAACAACCATTGAGATATATAACCTTCATTTATTGGAATCAAGACCCATAAGATGGAAAACAATTACACTAGAATGTTATGTTCATCCTTGCATCGATAGAAGATCAAAGAATGATCTGGAATATGAAATGTGACTTACTTTATTTGTCATTTGATATGATATCCATATAGAGAAAGCCATTCTGTGCTAATAATCACATCAAATTCCACAATAGGAAGGATCACAAGATTTTCCGGAAGCACTTTCCCACAAACTTCAATCATAGAAGAATTATAAACTTTTGATGTGACTGTTGTTCCATTAGGGGTTGTCACAGCTAACTCAACGTCTAATTGTTGAGTTAATATGGTGATACCCTTAGAAAATTCTTCAGAAATAAAGGAGTGGGTGGATCCTGAATCAAATAAAACATTTTCTACTTTAGAGTGGATGGTAATTGTAACTTTCACCACTTGTTTATCATACTCCACATCGCTGATAGAAATTGCATGTGACTTTCCTTTGTCTATAGCCTTATGAGTTTGTTGACATCGATCATTATCAACAATTCTTGTATTAGGGCATTGATTGGAATAATTCCCCATTTCCTTGAACTTGTAACATTGAAGTGTATATGGTGCACTCTGTGTAGCATTTTCATTGTTCGCATCACTAGACATCTTCTTCACATCATTGCGGCATTCAAATGCCCGATGACCTTCCTTTCGACATTTGAAACATTTACTTGTCCCTTTAAGACAACTCCCTCCATGTTTTTTCCACACTTTGAGCATAAGGGAATACTTATCTTCTTTTCAGTGTGCTCTTTAGATTTTTCTTTTAATTCCATTTTCCTCTTCTTATCAACCGCATATGAATGATGAGTTAATCCAATCATCATCTAAACTTTGAGAGCACATCGAACGATTTCCTCATAGCTATTGAATTCCCTTATGGCTAATGCCCTTAGAATACTTGGTTTTAATCCACCAAAGAATCGATCGATCTGACTCTCAGGTTGGATAATAATACCAGAAGCATACCTTACAAGTCTTCTAAAATTTTCTTCGTAGGTACCAATAGATTGATCATCCTTTTTCTTTAGTTCAAGAAACTCCTTCTCAATCTTTGATCGGCGAATATGAGGGAAGTGCATATTGAAAAATAAGTTCTTGAACTCGTTCCATTCCATGGACTCAATTTCATCTCTTGGCCTAGTATTCTGGATAAGATTGCACCATTGATCAACATCACCTTCCAAACGATACACTGCTAAGATTAATTTATCTAGTTCAGAACATTGAAGAACTGAAAATATCTTTTCAGTAGTACTGATCCATTGTTCAGCAACTAATGGATCAGTAGACCCGCTGAATGAAGGTGGACGCTATCTCATGAAGGATTAAATAGAATGTTTCTCCTTCCTTTGCTCATTTGGAAGTCCTGCATGATTCATAGATTGTGAATGTTGTGTGATCATGGCTACAAGATTTTTCATTCTAGCTCCCATATCGTTTGGTTGCTCAGGGGGACAATCATTTCTCTGCCTATCGCATTCAGCATTAACAAAGTTCTTTCGGGTTCCATCCATTGACTAAAACCAATAAGAATAATGTGAGAAAGAATAATTATAATAGGAAAACCACATAATCAAGAATAAAATTTCACACTTAAGGTCTTATCATAGGTTATTCATGGTCATTCCTAAAACACTAATATTGTGTTCTATGCATAGACTTATCCTTAGGGTTCTTACTAAGGCTTTCAGATCCATGTTTCCAAAGGATGACTATACCATTCCTCTGATACCAACTATAACGACCCATACATTACATACATTGTTAGTAGTTCAAAATTGATTTACAATTATAACAACATATAACAAAACCAAGAAAGGACCATATAGGTATAGTGTCTTTAGAAACATGGAATCATAAACAACTGGTTCATAAAGCATCTACACTATCTCCGATTTATTTCGTCATATCTATAGTACCTTTTGGAATATCTTACTTAGTAACATTCTACCTGGCCTGGGGAATGAAAACATACAAAATGGTGATCTCAAATGCTCAGTAAGGGTAAAAAAAGATATATCAATCACATTATATTCATAAGAACCTAACATTTTGGAAATCTTACCCTGCAAAATATATCATAATTTCATAACATGAGATAAATAATCGTAGTGAAATGTAATCACAATAACCATAACATAAAACATGAATCATTGTGGAATACACACATAATCATATAGAATCATTTATTATTAGTCAAGACTCATTGGCAAGACTATCATTGTGGACAAAGTCCATTTCTGAACCGAGTTCATTCCTTGTTTCAGTCATGTTTCACTGAACCATTTTAACCTGCCGTTCCTACCATGTCTATCTCATGAGATATAAAATATTTACCCCATTCATTGGAGGGAGATATAGGTCCCACCCATCTCATAATGGTACCATTCTTATGTGTTCTACAAAATCATAAACCACACATCATAGCATAACCCATGTAATAAAAATGGGATTCTTAAACATCGTGACATCATAAAACAATTCATATATGATAAAAGAATTAATAAAAATAATTCCATCACATCATAACCAAATCAATGTAATAATAGGGATAGAAACATAATTCTTTACTATCTTAGATGGAAAATAATTTTGATAAAACACTTGAACTCCATTCTTGAGGAAAATATCCTCTCTACTTCAAAAACACTTTTCCTTTCTTAACATGTCATACAAATCTAAACTAAAAGAAGTTTATTAAAAATAAACATGAAGACTTGTAAAGGAAGCTTCTTGGAAATAATGTTTTTAATATACATTCATGCCGTATATGTTAAAAAAACAATCTTCTCATACTTCTGTCGGAAAAGTCAAAAAGTACCTCGTACGAAAAAAGACAAATGATTCCTTTCATATCATTTACTAAAAACTCACCGAAGGGAAAAATTGGATTTAAAAAATTGTAGGAGGATTTAAATAATATTACAGATTGTGGAAACATGGATGTGGATGATAAAATACACCCCAATAAATACCAAAGTATAAAAAATATCGGATAAAAATGATATTGTGATATTTTCCTTTACCTTTGATTTGATTTGCTTCATATGTGTCCGAAAATCCTGTAAAATGATTCAAATAATGTCATTGACCTATTATAGAATCATACTCATTGTTATGATATCATATATGGTCTTATTATTAGCTTATTATTAGTAATATTTCATTGCTACTTATTATTCAGGTGTTTATTAATTTTTGTTCTTATTCGTGTTTTGTCGAATAAATACTTATTATTCATTTTAGGTTATAGATACATCATTTACAGAATTGTATTAGTGTAATATATATCATATTTATTCACTCAATTCATTTATGTAATCATTATGTAATGAAAATCATGTAGAACAAGTTGCATCACAACGTGGAGACGGTATTCCGTACGTACGCACATGCGATTATATCGTTCCCTTGATCGTGGAATTGTATTGGAGTGTATGTATACTATATCAGAATAAATATCACATTACAATAATCATATATAATTATTCATTACACCATTATACCCATCCACGTAAGGTGGTAGTGTAAAATAGATTACACCACGGTGTGGAGACGGTATTCCGTACGTACGCACGCGTAGTGATTTCGTTTTACGTAGGATGGATAGATGGTGAAATATGGTTGTTTAATACTTATAATAACATATAATTATATGAGTGATAATTATGCTATTAATTAATAATGGAACAACTAAATAAGAATAAGTGGAAGAAGAAATAAAGTTGAAAGAATCGGTAATAGACATTACCTCTTCTTTGAAGCACTTTTTTGAGACCTCCTTTTAGGGCACTAAAATTGGTCTTTGAAGAAGACCAGGACCTCTATGATATTTCTAGGGAAGTGGAAAGAAGTAATTGGTAGGGTTTGGCCGAGTTTGCAGGCTCAATGTCGTGTGAGGAACAGAGGGAGGAGGTGCCCATTTATAAGGGAGGAGAGGGGCTCCTTTTGAAAAACAAAAAATACTATTTTATTATAAATCCATATTCGATTATAGATAGCTCCAAATTGATATATTTCGAATCTAATGTGGGTATGGGTCACAATCCGTTCATCCAATAGAATATGGACAAGTTTACTTTACTATTTTAACATTATCATTTAGATTTAACTTTAAGTTAGATAATTTTACTTTTACCGTGTCATTTTTTGTTCTTACACTATAAGGTTAATAAACATAATATAATAATAAAAACGAACCCCAAGTTGTTTATTATTAATATATTTAAACTTATCTAAGTCATTTGGCAGAACCATATATTTTTAGGAATAAAATAACAATTAATAATATAATATTTGTTTTAAAAACTATTTAATTTCAATTTCGACACTATTTAGTAATTGATTTTTGTGAAAATCATAAAAGAAATATTTGTTCGAAAAAAGTTAATTAAATCAATACTAACATGTCATATTGACCTAAAAAATTAGTGGAATTCATAAAAAGTCTCAAATTACATTTATTTGGGTATTTATAACATCAATTATGTCAATATTTCATTAATAAGATAATTACTGCATCATCTTTCTGTCAAAATTAAATTAAATTATTTAATGTATAATAATTACAAATAAAATACCATTATGTAGGAATGATTTTTATCTTTATAATGAATATTTATAGTAAAAATTTCCTTACGTATAACCCAATATTAAAATTGATTTAGTTATTAAACATTGATTTTAACTATTTTAACCCTTCTTTAAATAAATTAATAATAAATTTCCTAATCTATTCCAAATGGGCCTAAATGGTCAAATTTTATTCTTAAGGTTGTTTTTGTCGAATTACACCTATCAAATAGAATTATATCATGTGTTAAGGGTATTAATAATAACATTTTTCCTTTAATTACCCTATTTACTTTTAACCATGGTAAATAAAAGTAAAAAGTTACTATTCACCAAAAATTATTTAATCTCATTGAACCAAATTTTAATTACTGAGATCAACTGTGTCTCTAGGATTTTTAAAATTTCACTCACAGAAGCAGTAAAATTATGTTTTATGTAAATTTTCATATTCTCCTAGGAGGTGGGTAAAAGACGGTGAAAAAGTTAAATAAAATTTTTATATATCTAAAATTATTATAAAATGACTCCAATGAATTGCATTTAACATATATAAGAATTATGTATCAATTTTGACCTAAAATAAATTTAAATAAAATAAATAATTATTTAAATAAAATGTCGTTTTTTAAATAGTTACCCGGTGTTTTCACTATTCATCAAAAATTGAATGTTTGCAGAAAAATACCAAAATTTCACCCTAGGCTAATTTAGATATTCCAAATCCAAAAATGAAGTCCATTTTAAAAAATAAAATTTAAAAAATTTCAAAAATTGGCTATTACTATTCATAATGGTTAGTTTTAATAATATTTTAATAGCATATCAGTGTTTAGTGAAACTCGGTATTGCGTACAACGCAAGCTATCGAGGAAGGTCGTGATTCCGTGTAAAGCAATCCATGATAGTGTTGTGTGTATTGAATGATTACTTTGATTATTTATATAACATAAAAACAAAATATTTCTCATAATAGTCTCTAGTGTAACATTCTACCCCCCTTAAAATGAATTTCTTACTCGAAATTCATCACATATAACAAATAGATGAGGATACCTCTCCCTCATCATATCCTCAAACTCCCATGTATCTTCTTAAAATTGGTGGTTCCTCCATAAAACTTTCACCAAGCGAGTGGTCTTGTTCCATATGACTTTTTCACTATGATAGGGAATCTTTATCCGCAGTTCTTCATAAGAATGATCTTGTTCCAGCGGTACAACATCTGAACTGAGTAAATGTGAAGGATCAGGTATGTACTTTTCAGGAGAGATACATGGAACACATCGTGAAATTGAGAGAGATTTGGTGGAATCGTCAATCGGTAAGAAACCTTCCCAACATGATCCAGAATTTCTAAAGGACCGATATATTTAGGGCTCAACATTCCCTTCTTTCCAAATCTCATGACCCTCTTCCAGGGAGATATTCGTAAGAACACATTATCACCCACTTCAAACTCTATGTCTTTTCTTCAGTTGTCGGCATAACCATTTTGTCGACTCTGAGTTTCTCTTATGCGTTGTTGAATTGATCAGACTTTTTCTGCCATCTCATCAACAAGATCAGGTTCTAATAGCTTTCTTTCCCCAACTTCATCCCAGCAAGTTGGAGTCGTGCATTTATTTCCATAGATATCTTCATAAGGAGCCATCTAAATACTGGAGTGAAAGATATTATTATAATAAAATTCCACCAAATGTAGGTTTTGATCAGAATCACTGTTGAAATCCATAGAGCAAGCTCTCAACATATCTTCTAGAGTTTGAATTGTCCTCTCAGACTGACCATCTTTCTGAGGATGATAAGCAGTGCTGAAACGCAACTCTGTATCCAGAGTATGCTGAAGACTTTGCCAGAATTTTGAGGTAAACCTCGGAACCCGATAAGATATAATAGAAAGTGGTACTCCATGTAATCTTACCACTTCTTTTACATATATCATGGCAAGCTGATCAAGAGAGAAATCCTCTCTAATAGCATTGATGTGTACAGACTTTGTAAGACGATCAACTATGACCCATGTAACATTATTACCTTTGGATGTTTTAGTAAGTCTTGTGAAAAAGTCCATAGTGATGTTTTCCAATTTTTATTCGGGTATGAGTAATGGTTGTAACATCCCCTTAGACTTCTGTCTCTCAGATTTAACTTGCTGACAAATCAAGCATCGAGAGAAATATTCAGAAACATCTATTTTCATGCCATCCCACCAGAAGTACAATTTAATGTCTCTATACATCCTCATGCTTCCAGGATGAATAGAGAATGAAGAACTATGAGACTCATCCAGTAGCTCCTTCTTTAATTCGGGGATGGGAGGAACAAAAACTGGATTCCTGAACTTTATTATCCCATCACAATCGAGGTTGAATTCAGGAACATTTCTCACTTTCTTTTGTAACTCTACATCTTCTTTCTATGCCTCTTTAATCTTAACAAGTATAGATGGTTGAACAAACATTTGAGAAAGATACGATTTTTCCACTTTAATTACAATTCCAAGATCAATCTTTTGTAAATCCATAAATATTGGAACTTTTGTGATCCTCATCATGGATAAACTGGCATGGTCTTGTCATCTTAATGCATATGCCACCTTTTTTGACTTCCCATAGTGGTAATGAATTGAGCAGTCGTAATCCTTAATCAGCTCCAACCATCTTCTTTTCCCCATATTCATCACCTTTTGTGTGAAAATATACTTTAAAATTTTATGATCAGTATAGATGTCACACCATTCTCCATAAATATAATGCATCCAAATATTTAATGCAAAGATTACCACAGATAACTCCAAATCACGAGTTGGGTAATTTTTCTCATGTATTTTCAACTATCTTGAGGGATAAGCTATCACCATATCATTTTGCATAAGAACACAACCGAATCACTTATTGGATGCATCACTATAGATCACAAACCTTTCTCCACTACAAGGAAGTGTGATTACAGGTGCACTGGATAACCTTCTTTTCAACTCCTTAAAATTCCCTTCACATTCCTCTATCCACACGAACTTAACTCCTTTTCGAGTCAACCTGGTGAGTGGATTAGATAATCGTGAAAAATATTTCACAAAACATCGGTAATATCCAGCCAAACCAAGAAAACTTCATATCACAGTTACTGTTGTTGGTCTCGACCATCATTCAATATCCTCTGTTTTTGCTGGATCCACAGATATCCCCTATTTTGATATTATGTTGCCCAAAAATGTAACTTTTTGAAGCCAAAATTCACACTTGGTAAATTTGTCATAAATCATCTCCTTTCTCAGGGTCTTCAATATAATTCTCATGTGATCTTCATGTTCTTCCTTGGTCTTTGAATATACAAGAATATATTCTATAAATACTACCACAAACTGATCAAGATAGTCTCTAAATACTCTATTCATCTGATCCATGAAGACAACATGGGAATTAGTAAGACCAAATGGAATCACTATAAATTCATAGTGTCTATAAATTGTATGGAAAGCCGTCTTTGGTACATCCTCACTTTTGAACATTAATTGACGATACCCTCAATGAAGATCAATCATAGAAAAGTATTGAGCTATGCGTAGTTGGTCAAATAAGTCATCAATGCGCGGGAGAGGATATTTTTTCTTGATAGGGATCTTGTTAAGTTATCGATAATCAATGCAGAGTCTCCTTGATCCATCTTTCTTCTTAACAAACAGAACATGTGCTCCCCAAGGTGACACACTAGGGCGTATGAACCCCTTATCAATATTCTCTTGGAGTTGCTTCTTAAATTCCTACAACTCAATGGGGCCACTCTATAAAGTTTCTTTGAAATAGGTAACGCACCCGGTATGAGTTCTATTGAAAACTCAACTTCATGATTTGGTGGAAGACCTGGAAATTCCTCTGGAAAGACATCATCAAACTCCCGTACAATGGGAATATAATTAATCGTGATTTTATCACCAACCATTTGAGATAAATAACCTTCATTTAGTGGAATCAATACCCATAAGATGGACGAAATTTCCACTGGAAGGTTTTGTTCATCCTTTCATCGATAGACAATCAAAGATTGATCTGGAATATGAAATGTGACTTCCCTTGTTTGGCAATTGATATGAGCTCCATATAGAGAAAGATAATCAATGCCAAGAATATCATCAAATTCCACTATAGGAATGATCATAGTATTTGCAGGTAGCAGTTTCCCACAAACTTCAATCGAAGAATAATTATAAACTTTTGATGCGACTGTTGGGCCATTAGGGGTTGTCACAGCTAACTCAACATCTAATTGTTGAGGTAATACGGTGATACCCTTATAAAATTCTTCAGAAATAATGGAGTGGGTGGATCCAGAATCAAGTAAAACATTTTCTACTTTAGAGTGGATGGTAAGTGTACCTTTCACCACTTCATTATCATACTCCACATCGCTGATAGAAATTGCATGTGAATTTTCTTTGTATTTAGACTTAAGAGTTTGTTGATGTCGATCATGTTGGAGTTAGTGGTCTAGAACCAACTACTTTTTACTTTATTCATTAAATAAAAAACCTTATCACATATTGATTTTTCTTCTTCTTGACATGTCATGTGATAATGTCCTAAGGATAACTGTTGCATTAAAGGGTCGTAGCGGATCCCTGCTATGATGAGAACCCAGAAGTTCCATAACACTTTTCTGGAATGTATGTTCTATGGCTGGATGATATTATTTAAGGGACACAAATAATACAGGTCAATAGGGGTGGGGACTCATAAAACATTGCGGCACCTTCTAATGGTGTGCGTCCATGTTAATATCAAGGAGGATATTATGAGAACGAGACCCGCCAGTAGGAAATCCACATTTCATAGTGTCATTGGATGTTCCTATCTGCGGACGTGTGTATTGGTCCTTAGACATTAAGATTATTATTAATGGGTGTTACAACTCGCGTAATTAGATGTATTGACGAAAACTGTGATGACACACTGTTCGCTGCGAGGTAGGATACGTTGGGTGCATCATGAGTAATACCGCATTAATAGATAATGCGAGAAAGGATTTGTCCCTTCTGTTCCATAACGAATGTAGATATCTCAGGCCCTTTGATGTAATTGATACATCCTAAATAAATCCATGTCCATGGTAAGGTATGTGCATGTTCAATTCCGGGAAGTCAAAGAAAGAATAATCAAGCACATGGGTTAATGGCACTATCATGCAACCTGTTTGATTGGAGATAATGAGACAATGGGATTATAATACACAGTAAGAGTTTGTAGGAGATGACACGTCATTGTATCGTTAACATCTTTCTCTATGGCTGCCTTGGCGTGTCGCTAGATGCTAACCTTAGACTTTAGGCAGGATCAGCCTAATGCCACTAAGAAAGAGTCATATAGGGTCACACACTAAGTTTGTCCATGTATCTTAGTTAAATATTAATTTAACAAGTCAAATAAATATTATTCCAGGCTGTGGTTTAATAATTATTTAGGGATGTCTGATCACATTTGTTTCAACACTAGTTATTCGAGAGAATATAGTTTGGGAGAAATAATATATATTTATTAGCGTGTAATACAGTTAAATAAAATTATGAAATAAATAGTCATTACTCAAGGTCTAATAAATATGGTGGAGGAAAAAAATAAAATGAAAAAAATAAAATCACATGCCGTGTATATTTATATTCATGCCGTGTATTTTGTTTTTTAGGATTCGTGAGAAAAATATTGTTTATTTAATTAAATGATATTAAATGTAATATGTTGGGCGCATGTCAAGTAATAATGATGGTCAACTGTCATTATCAAGACTTGTGGTATTACTAAGTATTAAATGAAATGATTAAATGCTTTTGGGAAATTAATTCATTTTATTATTCTAAGTATTATAATCCCAATTATATTATTCCCATAGGATTAGAGAGCTATTGTTGTGCACAACGAATTTGGAAATACTCTCAAGACAATGAGAGAATTCCCTTTCCACTAAGAACGCCCTCGAGTTACGAGAGCAAGATCCTCCACCGGATCAATGCGGTCGAAGGCGGACATCGCAAGCAAAGGTTCTTCCACGCTATCACCTGAAGATCCCTTCGGCGATGTCCGGAGATACGTGACACACGTGTGGATCACCGCTAGAGGAATCCTACACATGGATTCTACGACGCAACGACAGATAACCGAATCATGGCTGAACACATCAATGAAGAAATAATTCCAATTAGGTAATTATTATTCATTAATTAAATTAATTATAATCAACATATGATGATCCTCCTCAAGGGTTCCGGGACTCTTCATTTCTTTTTGTTCTTCGTTCTATTCCGAAGATTCGGCATTTTATATCATGACAGATCTCGGATTGAACGTTTTTTAACGCTTAAATTAAAGTTGGGCTAACCAACCAACGCACTTCCGCTATGCCCGGAACCTACAAGTGGTTTCAGAGCAGGGTCATATCGTTGGTTATAATTATTTAATTTTTCATTGCTGATTTACGCATTTAATAATTTAGTTATTTCAATTCATGTTTAATCGTTCTAGAATTCGGAATCTCGAGATCTGTTCCTCCTCCCTCGTTTCTCGTTCACCTCACATAAACTATTTTTTCTTTAAATTTTGAATAAAATAAAATAGAGGAGCTCATCCAGAAGAGCCAAAAGATTCTGGCTGTACAACACCAGAATAGACGACGTGTATTCGGAAGTACACGTCGTGTAATCTAGGTTCAATGCATTGACCGATATGCCAAATCGGGCCGTGTATTGAGGTCATTTATGACACCGTGTGTTGACCAGAAACTGGTGGCACACAATTTCCGGAATACATGCCATGTGGTCCAATTAAAACGTTGTGTAGTCCCTTCGGGTTAGGGTTGGGTCGTGTACTTCGTACACGGCCTTCCCGGCTAGAAACCGTGTAATGCGGAAACTACACGGCGTGTGTCCCACTGTACACGCCGTGTACTCTGAAAATTTCCAATGTACATTAACACGCCATGTCCCCGGGCATGTACTTCATATGAACGATGAAGAAAAGTACACGCCGTGTAGTCGGAACTACACGCCGTATACTCCGAAAATTTCCAAATTACATTAACACGCCCTGTCCCTGGGCGTGTACTACGGATAGACGGTGAAGAAAAGTACACGCTGTGTAGTCGTAACTACACGCCCTGTACTCACCAAAATTACCCAAATTTATTAAAATTTGTTATTGTATTATACAAACCCTTGAGGCATGTACCATGGTGCAGGCGTAAAGCTAAGGCACAACACGTGATAGGTGTTTTATATATATGTGTTTAATTTAACATCTGCGTAATAAATGGGAAGCCACTAGGTTGCCTCCAAGGTACAAGATACATACAAGGACAATTTTTAATTAATCTATTTGTTTAAAATTATGAATGACTTGAATCTCAAGGAAATTCAGAAAAAGGATTTAAGATAAAAGTATTGATTAATTAAAGATAATTTATTGATTCGAGCATGATTTATCTTAAACAAGAACAATTAAAGAATTGAATTCTAATTATATTTATTCGTAAATATCATTGAATGTTTGAATGATCATGATCTAGACTGAGACCTTTGTATGTGAATGGTTTCTTTTAATTTATTTATTTAAATAACATTTGTTGGCCTGCGAGCCATCTCATCATTAATATGCATGGCCTGCGCGCCCAAGGATTCTTTTATATAAAAACTCATTTTCCCAATCACCTGTGTGGGAGAAAAATGTATATGTAATGGATGGAGCTCCCAAGATAGTGGAGGCGGCTCATGTTAGGAGCCATGGTGAAACCAATCCCAGAAGATACAAAGGTGTACAGGTGGAAAGCTGTAAACAAGAACCCAAAAGTTTCAAGGTGTTTCTCCCCTAGGTCTTGGGTTAGTTTATAAACTGCTAGATAAACTAACCAATAGAAAATCTCAGGATCATACCATTTATTTTATTTCTGTCAGTTTCATGGTTTATTTATTGTGGGTGTGTTGTCATGATCACACAATTAATGAATTAAACGAGAATACAAGATGTAACTAATATAAAACCGGCTTATACGTAAATATTATCATTGACATGGTCAATCACATAAGTATATCCCACTTAATATCAACAATCTTGTAATCAAAGATAATAAAATGTAAATTTATGTATAAGGATAAAATCCCTCAAAATAAATATTAAGTCAGCATTGCCATCCATAATATTGGTTAGAATAGAATAATAGTTCAAAGAGCTTGACCAACCCTAGTTGGGGTGATTTCAATTATCAGGGAATTTGGAATGCCTACCTAAAACCTTTCAAGTTGCTTGACCAACCCTAGTTGGGGTAATACTAAGGGCAATATGGATCCTTGCCACTAGAATATTCAGGCAAGAGAATATTCTGAAGTCAATGGTGAGGGATATTTGATTTCGATAAAATAGTGGGAGACTAATAAGTATTAATTTAATTAGTTGTATAAAATTTTGTAATAATTTACTAAACCTTTGCTCATATTAATTTTTATAAACGACAATAAAATGACTTCAAACATATCATTGCGCACCATATTTAAAAAATAAAACCTTCTCACCAGCACCAATTTCCAATAGTGGCAGAGGCGTTTACGTGTCATCCTTCGCCACGAAAGGAAATTATATGTGCTGGAAGAGCCTATTCCAGTTATTCCTGGGAAAGATTCTATTGATGAGGAATTATCACTCTATATGAAACACATGGATGATTCCACAGATGTCTAGTGTTTCATGCTATCGGCCATGTCTAATGATCTCTCGAAGCAACATGAAAACATGGATGTGTATAGCATGATGTCTCACCTTAATGATCTCTACCAAGAGAAGGCGAGACATTAGAAGTATGATATCCACAATTATTTGTTTACCACAATTCTTGGAGAGCCTGCACCAGCTCGGCCTCATGTAGTCAAGCTTATTGGCTACATTGAATGCCTGGACATCTTAGGGATTAAATTCCTGGATGATTTGCATACATATCTCATCATATCATCACTTCCCAAGACCTTCTCTAGCTTCATTGTCAACTATAACATGAGAAGAAATGAGAAGAGTCTATCAGAGATTCTTAACATGATTCTCTAGGTAGATAAGGACATGGGGTGTAACAAACCCACGGTCCTTGTGGTGAACACGACAAGGAAGGTCAAGGAAAAGGGGCCAAAGACTTATAAACGGTCTGAATCCCCTGAGCACCGTCCTTCCAAGAAGGGGAAGATCCAGTGGCAAGGCATGGAATGGGAGGCAGTGTGTTTTTCATGTGGCAAGCAGGGCCACTGGAAGGGGAACTGCACCCAGATGTGTGGGGACGCTAAAGGTGTGTTAGTCATCTAGTGCAATCTTTCAATTTCTAAAAATTGGGTATTAGATACATCTTGTGGGTCTCACATCTGTATTCAAATGCAGGAACCAAGTAGATTTAGAAGGATCTCTAGAGGAGAGGTGGATCTTCAAGCTGCCAATGGCGCAAGGCTGGTTGTGTTGGCTATTGGTGACTACCACCTCTCATTGCCGACTGGGATGATTTGGGTTTTACCTAACTGTTATTATGTGCCTAGTGTTACCAAGAACATAATTTATGTATCTTGTTTGGATATGGATGGATTTGTTTTCAAATTTGGAAATAAGGGTTGTCTCTTTTATAATAACAACGTCTGTTATGGTATGGCACAATTAAACAATGGTTTTTATGTATTAAAATATGAAAACCATGTGTTGGCAATCGATAACGAAAAAACTCACATGACTCATACATCACCCAGTTATGGCATCACCACCTTGGTCATGTGAACGATAAGCATTTGACAAAGCTCTGAAAAGATGGTTGTTTAGACCCTACTGAGCTAAAAGCACCTGATAGATGTCACATTTGTTTAAAAGGAGAAATGACCATGCCGCCTTTTGTTGGACAAGGTGAAAGGGCCAAAGATCTTCTTGGATTGGTACACATGGATGTGTGTGGACCATTTCTAGTTGAAGCTATAGGTGGATATTCTTACATCATTACTTTTACTGATGATTCGAGTAGATATCGACATGTCTACTTAATGAGGTAAAAGTCAGAGTCCTTAGAGAAATTTAAGGAATTCAAGAATGAAGTAGAGAATCTGCATGGTGAGAAGATAAAGAAGCTTAGATCAGATCGAGGTGGAGATTATTTGAACCAATAGTTTATCGATCTTCTACGGGAGTCTGGGATTCTATCTCAACTCACTCCTCCTTATACACCATAGTGGAATGGTGTTAGTGAAAGGAGGAACCACGCCTTGTTGAAAATGGATAGGTTAATGATGAGTCATGCGGATCTTCCATTATCCTTTTGGGGATATGCATTACAAACTGCAGCATACACATTAAACCGAGTACCAACTAAGGAAGAAAATGGAATTCCATCCGAGTTATGGAATGGAAGGAAATTCACTTTGTCTCACACACATGTACGGGGATGTGAGGCGTTTGTTAAGGCCTTCTCAGGCAACAAACTAGATCCCCAGGGCAAAAACTGTATCTTTATAGGATATCCCAACTATACGAATGAATATTACCTATATAACCCTCAAGACAAGAAAGTGACTGTCACCAGACAAGCCGTCTTTCTTGAGAGAAATCACATCCTCAAGAAGGATAGTGGGAGAAAGATTGACTTCAATTAAGATGATGCTCATGATACACAAGAGTTGGTATATGAACAAGTTCCACAGGTCCCTGTGGAAGATGTTCCAAAAACAAATGTACTACATAAGATCTCAAGAGAGGTAAGGGAACCAGAGAGATTTGGTTTCCTAGTCACCGAGGATGGTAAATCATTATTGTTGGACAATGATGAACCTCTATCCTACAAGGAATCAGTAGAATGCTCAGAAGCTGCAAGATGGCTAGAAGATATGAATTATGAGATGGATTACATGTATCAGAACCAAGTTTGGGTTCTGGTAGATGAACCAGTTGATGTAATGTCTATTGGATGAAAATGGGTATTCAAAAGAAAGATGGACATAGAAGGTCAAGTTAGCACCTATAAAGAAAGTCTAGTGGCTAAAGGATTCAGACAGCGTCAAGTAATTGACTATGAGGAAACCTCCTCTCCAGTTGCCATGTTTAAATCCATAAGAACCATACATGTCATAGCAGCTTACCATGACAACGAGATTCGGTAGATGGATGTCAAAACAACATTCCTTAACGAGAACCTTTTGGAAGATGTCTATATGACACAACTAGATGGATTTGTGACACCAAGTGAAGCCAAACGGGTTTGCAAGTTGCAGAAATCCATTTATGGATTGAAGAAAGCATTTAGGTCATGGATCATTCGATTTGATGAATACATAAAGGAATTTGGTTTCATTAAAAACAAATGTGAGCCATGTGTTTATAAGTGGTCTAATGGGATTGTGGTCGTCATCCTATTGGTATATGTTGATGACATATTTCTTATTGGAAACGACGTACCAACCATACAGTCAGTTAAGCACTGGTTGAACAAGTGTTTCTCCATAAAGGACTTAGAAGAAGTAGCCTACATTCTAGGGATCAAGATCATTCGTGACAGATCCAAGAGGCTACTTGTACTAAGTCAGGGTACAGACATTGACTAGATACTAAAGATATTTATTATGGAATAATCGAAGAGGGGATTGGTTCCAGTGTCACATGGCTTACATCTTTCTAAGAAAATGTGTCCCCAGAAACAATAGGAGAAAGATAGGATGATCAAGATCACATATGCTTCGGCTATAGGATCCATCATGTATGCCATGTTATGTACTAGGCTTGATGTTGCCTATGCACTGAGCAAGGTAGGAAGATATCAAGAAGATCCAGGAGAACAACATTGGACTGTTGTTAAGACAATCCTTAAGTATCTGAGAAGAACTAAGGATATGTTCCTGGTCTGTGGAGGAGATGATGAGCTTGTCATCAGAGGGTATGCTGATGCTTGTTTTCAAACATATCAGAATTATCTAAAGCCGCAACATGAATATGTTTTCTGTCTCAATGGAGGAGTTGTGAGCTGGAAGAGGTCAAAGCAGCTAGTTTTCGCCAATTCTATAGTGGATTTTGAGTATATAGCGGCTTCTGATGCAGCCAAGGAAGTCGTCTGGATTCGGAACATTGTCCAGGAGCTTGATGTGGTTCCTAGTAGTAAAGATCTCATTACATTGTATTGTGATAATACTGCAGCATTGGCTCTTCCAAAAGAACCAAGGTCACATCAACGGATGAAGCACATACTCTGGAAGTATCACCTCTTAAGGGATTTCTATCAACGGGGTAAAGTTGCAGTGAGCAGAGTGTCCACGGAAGAGAACGTGGTAGACCCCATGAATAAAGGCATATCTCAGCAGAAGCATGAATATCATGTGAGAGCTAGCAGGTTAAAGGTTGTTAGTAGTTGGCTCTAGTCCAAGTGGGAGTCTGTTGGAGTTGGTGGTATAGAACCAACTACTTTGTACTTTATTCATTAAATAAAAAAAAATTATCACATGTTGATTGTTCTTCTGCATGACATGTCATGTGATAATGTCTTAAGGACAGCTGTTGCATTAAAGGATCGTAGCGGATCCCTACTATGATGAGAACCCAGAAGTGCCATAACACTGTTCTTTAATGTATGTTCTATGGCCAGATGATATTATTTAAGGGACACAAATAATACAGTTCAATAGGGTTGAGGACTGATAAAACATTGAGGCACCTTCTCATGATGTGCTCCCTTGGTAATATCCAGGAGGATATTATGAGAACGATACCCGCTAGTTGGAAATCCACATTTTATACTGTCATTGGATGTTCATATCTACGGACTTGTGTATTTGTCCTTAGAAATTTAGATTATTATTAATGGGTATTACAACTCATGCACTTAGATGTATTGACGAAAACTGTGATGACACACTGTTCACAGTGACGTAGGATACGTTGGGTGCATCACAAGTAATACCGCATTAATATATAATGAGAGAAAGGATTTTTCCCTTCCGTTCCATAACAGAAGGAGATATCTCAGGCCCTTTGATGTAATTGATACAGCCTAAAGAGATCCATGCCCATGGCATGGAATGGGCAAGTTCAATTCCTGGAAGTCAAAGAAAGAATAATCAATCACATGGGTTGATGGCACTAGCATGGAACCCGCTTGATTGGAGATATCGATACAACAATATTATATTACACGGTAAGAGTTCGTAGTAGGTGCCACATCATTGCGGTATTAACATCTTTCTCTATGGGTGCCTTGGCGTGTTGCTAGACACTAACCTTGGGCATTAGGCAGGCTCAACCTATTTCCACTGAGAAAGAGTCCTAGAGGGCCACACACTAAGTGTGTCCATGTATCTAAGTTAAATATTAATTTAACAAGTTAAATAAATATTTTTCCAACTGTAGTTTAATAATTATTTAAGTATTCCTGATTGCATTTGTTTCGACACTAGTTACTTGAGAGAATATAGTGTTGGAGAAATAATATATATTTATTAGCAAGTAATGCAGTTACATTTATTTAAGAAATAAATAGTCATTACTCAAGGTATAATAAATATGGTGGAGGAAATAAATAAAATGAAAAAAATAAAAGTACCTAACGTGTATATTTATATACACGCCGTGTAGTTTGTTTTCAAGATTCGTGAGAAAATATTGTTTAATTAATTAAAAGATATAAAATGTAATACGTTAGGCACATGTTAAGTAATAATGATGGTCAACAGTCATTATCAAGACATGTTGTATTACTAAGAATTAAATTAAATAATTAAATTATTTCGGGCAATTAATTTATTTTATTATTATAAGTATTATAATCAAAATTACATTATTCTCATGGGATTAGAGAGCCATTGTTGTGCACAACGGATTTGGAAATACTCTCAAGACAAAGAGAGAGTTCCCTTTCCACTAAGAACGCCCTCATGTTACGAGAGCATGATCCTCCACCGGATCAATGCGGTTTAAGTCATACATCGCAAGATAATGTTCTTCCGCACTAGCACCCAAAGATCCCTTCGGCGACGTCCGAATATACGTGACACATTTGTGGATTATCTCTAGAGGAATCCTAGACATGGATTCTACGATGCAACGACGGATAATCGAATCATGACCGGACACATCAATGAAGAATGAATTCCAACGAGGTAATTCTTATGCATTAATTATATTAATTATAACCAACATATGATGATCCTCCTCGAGTGTTCTAGGACTCTTCTTTTCTTTTCATTCTTCGTTCTATTGAAAAGATTCAGCATTTTATATCGTGAAGGATCTCAGATAGAACATTGTTTAACATTAAAATTAATGTTGGGATAACCAACCAACGCGCTTCTACTGCGCCCGGAACCTACAGATCATTATCAACAATCCTTGGATTAGGTAATTGATTGGAATAATTCCCCATTTCCTTCCATATGTTACATTAAAGTGTAGGAGGTACACTCTGTGTATCCTTTTCATTGTTCGCATCGCTAGAAATCTTCTTCCCATCGTTGCAGCATTCAAATTCCAGATGACCTTCCTTTCCACATTTGAAACATTTACTTGTCCCTTTAAGACAACTCCCTCAATGTTTCTTTCCACACATTGAGAATAATGGAATTTTCATCTTCTATTCAGTGTGATCTTTAGATTTTACTTTGAATTCCATTTTCCTCTTCTTATCAAACCCATATGATTGATGGGTTACTCTAATCTCCATCTCAACATTGAGAGCACATCAAACGATTTCCTCATAGCTATCGATGTCCCTTATGGCTAACACACTTCGATGACTTGGTATTAAGCCACCAAAGAATCGATAGATCTTACTCTTGGGTTTGATAATAATACCAGAATCATACCTTGAAAGTCTTGTAAAAAATTTTTCGTAGGTACCAACAGATTCATCATTTTTTTTCTTTAGTTCAAGAAACTATTTCTCCATAATCTTTCAGAGAATACGAGGGAAGTACTTATTGAAATATAAGTTCGTGAACTCGTCCCATTCTATGTAATCAATTTCATCTTTTGGCCTCATATTCTTGATAAGATTCCACCATTGATCAGCATCACCTTCCAAATGATACACTGCTAAGATGACTTTATCATGTTCAGAACACTGAAGAAATGAAAATATCTTTTTAGTAGTACTGATCCATTTTCACCAAAAAATCGATCAGTAGACCCGCTGAATGAAGGTGGACGTTGTCTAATGAATGATTAAACAAAATTTTGCACCTTCCTCTGCTCGTTTGGGAGTATTGCATGATTCATATCTTGAGAAAGTTGTGTGAGCATGGATACAAGATTTTTCATTCCATCTCCCATAATGTTTGGTTGATCAGGGGGACCATCATTGCTTTTCCCGTCGCATTCCGCATTAACACGGTTCTGTTGGGTTCCATCCATTCACTAAAACCAAGAATAATAGTGTGAGCAACACTAATTATAATAGGACAGCCACATAATCAAGAATAAAATTTCACACTTAAGGTCTTATTATAGGTTATTCGTGGCCATTTCTAAAACACTAATATTGTTTTCTATTCTTAGACTTATCCTTAGGGTTCATACTTAGTCTTTCACATCCTAGTTTCCAAAGGTTGACTATACCTTTCCTCTGATACCAACAATAACGACCCATACTTTACATACGTTGTAAGTACTTCAAAATTGAAGTAAACTTATTAAAACATATAAGAAAACCATGAAAGGACCGTATATGTATATTGTCTTTAGAAACTAGGAAACATAAACAACTGGTTCCTAAAGTATCTACATTATCTCCCATTTATTTCATCATATCTATAGTCCCTTTTGGCATATCTTACTTAGTAACCTTCTTCCTGACCTGGGGAATGAAAACATACAAAACGATGAGCTCAAATGCTCAGTAAGGGTAAACAAAAGAAATATCAGTCACATCATATTCATAAGAAAATAACAATTTAGAAATCATACCCTGTAAATGAGATCATAACTTCATAACATGGGATAAATCATGGTAGTGAAATGTAATCATAATAATCATAACATAAAACATGATTCTTTGTGGCATACACACATAATCATAGAGAATCATTTCTTATTAGTCAAGACTCGTTTCCGAGACTATCTTAGTGGATAAAGTCCATTTCTGAACCGAGTTCATTCCTCATTTCTGTCATGTTTCACTGAATTGGTTTAACCTGCCGTTATAGCCATGTCTATCTCAGGAGATATAAAATCTTTATCCAATGCATTGGGGGAGATATAGGTCCCACCCATCTCATATTGATACCATTCTTATGTGTTCCACAAAATCATAAACCATACATCAATGCAAAACCCATGTAATAAAAATAGGATTCATAAACATCGTGACATTATAAAACTATTCATATAAGATTAAGGAATTCATAAAAATAATTCCATCACAACATAATCATATCAATGTAATAATAGGGATAGAAACAGAATCCTTTATTATCTTAGATGGAAAATAATTTTGATAAAACACTTAAACTCCATTCTTGGTGAAAATATCCTTTCTACATCAAAAACACTTTTTATTTCTTAACATGTCATACAATTCTAAACTAAAAGAAGATGATTAAAAATAAAATTGAAAACTTTTAAAGGAAGCTTCTTTGTAAATAATATTTTAAAAATCCATTCATGCCTTATAAGTTAAAAAAGCAGTCTTCTCGTACTTTTGTCGGAAAAGTCAAAATGTACCTCGTACGAAAAATGAAAAAAGATTCATTTCATATCTTTTACTAAAAACTCACCGAAGGGTAAAATTGGATTTAAACAATTATAGGTGGATGGAAATAACATTAAATATTGAGGAAACATTAATGTGGATGATAAAATACACCCCATTAAATACCAAATTATAAACAATCTCGGATAAAAATGAGATTGTTATATTTTCCCTTAACTTAGGTCCGATTTGCTTCGTATGTGTCCGAACCACCTGTATAATGATTTAAATAATGTCATTGACTTATTACAGTATTATATGCATTGTTATGATATCATATATGGTCATATTCTTATCTTATTATTCGTAATATTTCATTGCTACTTGTTACTCGGGTGTTTATTACTTTTTGTTCTTATGTGTGTTTTGTCGAATAAATTATTATTATTATTTTTAGGTTATAGATACCTCCTTTCCAGAATCGTATTAGTGTAATATATATCATATTTATTCACTCAATTCATTTTTATAATCATTATTCAATGAAAATCACGTAGAACTAGTCGCATCACATCCTGGAGACGGTATTCCGTACGTACGCACGAGCGATGATATCATTCCCATGATCGTGGAATTGTATTGGAGTGTATGTATACTATTTCAGAATAAATATCACATTAAAATAATAATATATATTCATTCTTTACACCGTTATACCCATCCAAGTATGGTGGTGGTGGAAAATAAATTACACCACGGCGTGGAGACTGTATTCCATACGTACGCACGCGCAGTGATTTCGTTTTCCGTGGGATGGATAGATGGTGAAATAGGTTTGTTTCATACTTATAATAACATATCAGTATATTAGTGATACTGATGTTATTAATTATTTATGAAACAACTAATTAAGAAGAAGTGGAAGAAGAAATAATGTTGAAAGAAGCGGTAACAGACATTTCCTCTTCTTTGAAGCCCTTCTTTGAGACCTCCTTTTAGGGCACTAAAATTTGACTTTGAAGAAGACGAGGACCTCTAGGTTGTTTCTAGGGAAGTGTAGAGGAGAAATTTTTAGGGTTTGCCAGAGCATGAAGGCTCAAAGTGGTGTGATGAAGAGAAGGATGAGGTTCCCTTTTATAAGGGAGGAGAGGGGCTTCTTTAGAAAAACTAAAAATATTATTTTATTATAAAGCCATATTCGGTTTTCAATACCTCGTAATTGAATTATTTCGAATCTAAGTTGGGGATGGGTCGAAATAAACTCATAAAATAGAATTTGGACAAGTTTATGTTACTATTTTAACCTTATCATTTCGATTTAACTTTAAGTTAGATAATTTTACTTTTACCGTTTCATTTTGTGTTTTTACACTATAAGCTTAATAAACTTACTATAACAAGCCAAGAGAACCCCAAGTTATTTATTATTAAAATACATAACCTTATCTAAGTAATTTGGCCGAACCCTAGATTTTTAAGAATAAAGAAACAATTAATAATATAATATTTGTTTTAAAAACTACTTTCTGTCAATTTTGACACTGTTTATTAATTGATTTTTTTGAAAATCATAACAGAAAGATTAGTTCGAAAAAAGTTAATTAAATATATAATAACATGTCATATTAACCTAGAAAATTAGTGGAATTCATAAAAAGTCTCAAATTACATTTATTTGGGTATTAATAACATCAATTATGTCAATATTTCATTAATAAGATAATTACTGCATCATCATTATGTCATAAATAAATTAAATTATTTAATGTCAACAAATTACAAAAAAATATCCTTATGAAGGAAATATTTTTATATTTCTAATTAATATTTATTGTCGAAATTGAATTATGTATAACCCTATATTAAAATTGATTTACTTATTAAAATTTGATTTGAACTATTTTAACCTCTCTTTAAATAAATTAATAATAAATGTCCTAATCTAATCCATGTGGGCCTAAATGGTCATATTTTATTCCAATGGTTGTTTTTATCGAATTACACTTATCCAATAGAATTAGGACATGAGTTAGGGTAATAATAATAACATTTTTACCCTTAATTACCCTATTTACTTTTAACCCTGGTAAATAAATGTAAACTGTTACTATTCACCAAAAAATATTTTCATCTCATTGAACCACATTTTACTTACTGACATAAACCGTGTCTCTCGTATTTTTGAAATTCCACTAACAAAAGGGGTAAAATTATGTTTTATGTAAATTTTAAAATTCTCCTAGGAGGTGGGTAAAAGACGGTGAAAAGTTAAATAAAATTTTTATATATCTGAAATTCTTATAAAATGACTCCAATGAATTGCATTGAACATATATAGGTATTATGTATCAATTTTGACCTTAAAAAAATTTAAATAAAATAAATAATTATTTAAATAAAAAATCTGTTTTTAAATAGTAATCGACTGTGTTCACTATTCATCAAAAATTGATATTTTTCAGAAAAATAACAACATTTCACCCAAGGCTAATTTGGATTTTCTGAATCCAAAAAATTTGGTCTATTTTGAAAAATAAAATATAAAAATTTTCAAAAAGTATGTATTACTATTCATAATGGCTAGTTTTAATAATATTTTAATATCATATCATTGTTTAGTGAAACTCTGTTTTGTGTACGATGCAAGATATCAAGGAAGGCCGTGATTGCGTGTAAAGAAATCCATGCCTGGGTTGTGTGTAGTGAAAGATTACTTTTATGATTTATATAACATAAAAAATTATTTCTCATAAAAGCCTCAGGTGTTACAGTCATGGATCCATCATCTACAGAATCCAAATATGTTTATAAGTGTCATATTTATTCATTATATATACTTTTATAAACATTAATATAAATAAGGGATATAAAATTACTTACACTGCTTCATAGAGATGGTAGTATGTACATATACACTAATATTGTTTCCTATTTTTTATTGATGGTTCAAATGAAATTTAAATAATAATTCACATTTTAAGAATTATTATTATATCATAAATATCATAAATGTTCAGTAAATCTATTCATATGAATGCCTATATAAATACAATATAAAAAATGAATCATATTTCTTCATGGAGTTGTAAATAACATGTATGCACGAGTGATGTTATCATTTAATAAAGGAAGTTAATGAAATTAAAATATAAATAAACATAATATAGAAACATATAATTATAGTAAATATATTTATTCTAACATGTCAATATGGTTATTGAACATTTCGAGGAGGTGTAAAATTAATAAAATATAAAAAATATTGTTAACAACAAATAACTATTAACAGGTTTTCCCCCTTCTAAAAATGACCCAAGGCATATTGGATTGTTATTTTGGGATGAAAATAGCTCCATGTCCATAGATAAGGGTTTTGGGAGAGTATTGGAAAATATTTTTTTTTTGAATAATGGGATTATTTAGTGCAGAGAAGAGATGAGTGGAGGGTCTTGTTATATGTTGGTGGAGTGACATTGTTGTAAATACATTAAATAATAAAATATAATATATTTATATTCATTTAAAATTGGAAACAAAGAAACCTAAATTTATTGATAAAATACTTTTGTGTCGAAATGAACTGAACCAATAGTATTTTGGGAGGCTTTTAGGTAATTTTAAACCATAACACTTTAGTTTAATCACACTTTTCCCACTTTTATCTATTACTATATTAATTCTTTTTTATGAAAAAAAATTACTTTTAAATTACTTTATATTCATTCCCAATAGATAATAACAAATGGGTTATTTTTATGAAAGATAAAAAAATTATATATTTTAATTTAGATATTCTATTTTATAAGCACCAATCAAACATCAATGTGATGAAAATCACATTTAGTAATGATAATTAAATTTAATATCTTAGTTTTGTTATGATATGTGTTGTGAGTAATGAAAGATATTATAAAACTTCAATTTAACAATAGATAATCATATCATAAAATACTCAGGTGGTTAATTTTACCCCTTATTAGAATATCTTCATTGATATTTTTTCACTCAAATACAAAATATTGTGTATTTTTATTCCACAATACATCCTCAATTTCCCATAGAGATTCCCTAAAGTTATGGTTTTCACCAATAACTTTAACTAGGTGTGTCATCATGTTTCACAATATTTTTTCCCAAATATCCATAATCTCCTCTATTTTTTTTTAAATAAGAGATACAATTATCTAGTGGTGTGATATCTATGTTCATTACATTTGAAGGATTTTATATATACTTCCTCAAGTGATATATATTGAAGAAACCAAGAACATGATAGAGAATCTATTAAAGATCCAAGAGATAAATTTAATCAAAATATGAATATGAATTTTGATGTCATAAAAGTATCAATTTTATATCATTCCCATTATCAAAAATCTCATAACATTATTCTAATCTTATTTTCTATTAATTTCACGGCCCCAAATTAATATTTTACATCTCTTTAACATTTTCTAAGATAACTTTTTTGTTAGCTCTGTGATGCCTCTATGTGTTGAAGAATTGAAATAACAATGTCTTCCATTTTATTAAATATATCATGTCCCATTTTATTACATTCTACAACATCATAAGTTCATGTTAATTTCATTTATTTCTTTACATAATTGGCATAATAAAGATAGAAATAAATTCTTAATTGAATGTTATTATTATATGAATTATCACGAAGATGTATGTTTTAACTGCAACACCATTTGAAATATATAGAAAAATCCCAAAACATAACTTCTAGAGTTAAATATTTTTCCCTAATTATGACCATCCATCACAGTATGATATGAAATTCTTGTCATTAAAATTATTTTCAATGATAGTTGATGACTTATTCATAAAATTGAGGTAAACCATAGATCTGAATAGGATTCAACTAAATATAGTAATCGATGAAACATCAAGACATCATTAATATATAACATAGAATCATTATCAATATATATTAATTTTAAGATTTTTATATAATTTTCTGAATTTTTAAGGAGGTAAACTATAACCAAAATATAAATTATGGACTTTTGATCTATTGAGTTGTATGATGATGAAATCTATGGGGATTCGTTCACATTACTATTCTTTTATGGGTTGTGATTGTAACATGACATTATACATATTTCTATTTATCATAAAATTCTGATATACTAGGAAATAATATACATACTCTACAATGTAGCTTTTATTGGTGTTCCATATCATCCTTATTGCATTATTAAATTTTATATCCCATAAAAAAGTAATTGATATATGGTTATTACATTAAAAAATTGGTCAAAATACAAGGGATCACCCTGTGGAGGGTTATTTATTTTTGTAGTCTTTAATTTCTATATATATACAAGAAATATATATTATATAGAAAATTAGAAACAAATAATTATAAACATTATTGTATTATTTACATTAATAAAAAGTCTCATTCTTCATGTCCTCTAGAAATTAAAGAAAATAATTATTGATATCATATACACAGTAAGAAATAATTATTATAGATTATATAAGGAGTGAATAATTTAAAATAGATTTGGCATAATGGATATTCAAAAAACAAGTCATTGAATTGAAATTATGATTTTGAGTTATATTTAATGATTTTATCAACTTAGAAATCACATGGATATTGAAAACTAATTTATCAAAAAAAATTCATAAATTCATGAAATTTACATTAATTCCTTGTCGATGTTATCAGGAATCGTACCATCGAGACCAAGACCAACAGTACTTGAAATCATAGTTATAACAATTCCATTTTCCCAACTATTTGTTTCAACAGTTGGGATATAGTGTTTTTTCTAACAGGTTCTGAAAACCATTGGAATATATTGATTTAGTGTAGTCATTTCCAACGGTTTGGGAAATCAATGGGGTTATAAGGATATTTACCAATGGTTTATCTAAACTGTTGGGATTTATTGGGGGTAAAGTGATGTTTCCCAATGGTTTCTTAAAACTATTAGGACATAGTGATGTTTCCAGACAGTTTTAAAAACCCATTTGGAATGTTATTCCCCAAATATGCCAGAGCCCCCACTTCTCATTCCAGATTCAATCAAATGATTTTTTTCACTACCATAGTGGTGCTCTATTCCCAGATAGTGACCCATGTTCTTCTAAAGATCCATTCGAGTTTATTCCACTTCATATTGGGGAGTTGGAGTTACATCTAATGTATACATTTATTTTGTATTTTTATATTCCTAGTTTAGTTTATTTCCTCATATGCTGTAATCTCACATCATTTAGGGTTTTCAATAGTTATGGAATGTAAAATTTGAATATTCCAAATACTTCATCCTACACAAAGGCAATAAATTTCACTTCTCGAACAACTACCATAACTTATTTATATAAGAGTTTTACACAATATTAGTGTTATAGGGGTACAAAATTTTCTCCCACAGTTGGGGGGGTGTTTGCAGAGGTTAGGTGGGAGGGTGTGAGGGTTGGGAAGGAGGGGGCTGTGCAGGGAGAGTCTTCTATGGTGTGGTGGGGGTGGGCTATATAGGTGGGGGTGGGAGTGGGTTGTGCGAATGGGGGTAGGCATAGGGGGATATAGAATTGGGGTGGGGGGGGGGGGTTCAGGTGGTGGGGTGCAGTGGGTGGGGGGTGTGACAGTCCGGTTTTGTAGTTGGGGTGTATATTGGGAGTGCGATGGGGGTGGGGGTGGGTTGTGCTGGTGGGGCTGGGGGTGTCTAAGCGGGTGGGCGGGTAGGTGGGGGGGTTATGCATTTGGGTGGGGGAGAGGAGTGTTCATGTTGGGGGTGGGATGTCCAGGTGGTGTTCGGGGAGGGGATCATTCATTTGGGGGGTGGGGGGGTTCCAAGTGGGGGGGGTGAAGTGGTTGGGGTGTGCAGTGGGTGGGGGAGCCTTTTAGAATCCGTTCATATAGAGACAAGTGGAGGAATATCCCCATTTATATCCACAAAGACATGGGACCTACTACCATATATTCATAAGACTACAACTCCATATATTAAATGAATAGTGATTATATGTAGTCATAACATTCTAATAAAATCCTAAATTTAATTCATGTTATGGTGTAAAAAATATCGTGGAATACATTCAAAATAATATAGGAAAACACTGATAATCATCATGACATGATGATGAAAATACTTACGAACTCATTACCATAAATCATATCATTACTAATAACTACCAATAGATATTCACTAACATGTATTACTTCCACCATAATCCGATTCCCCTAACATTTTCCCAACTGAAAACATGATTCCATAACGTTATGAAGTCACCAATCAAACCTAATTTGGGATTCACTAAAAATTATTTCTCCAATCCTTAATACGCATCATTTGTTTTTCATAACATGATTGACAATCCAATTAAATATCATAGCTATCCATCACACCCCCATGGAAATCATGTACCCCTGTAGACATTTTGTACCCCCTTGACAGCCCCCACCCCGGTGGATGACCCACCCCCTAGACACCCCCACCACACATGACACCCTTGACCCCCTTGGACACATGCAACCCAGTGGACAGCCCCATCCGTGGACCCCCCCCCCCCCCCGGTATGGACACACCCCCAACCTCATAGACAGCCCCCAAGCCCTGGACACCCACTGCCTCCGTGGACACCCCCACCCCCATGGACAACCCACCGACCCCCCTAGACCCCTACCCCTGCATAGCCCCACCACCCCCATGGATTTCATGGCCACTCCTTGTACACCATGTACCCCATGGACAGCTCATCCACCCACGTGGACTGCCCTCCACCCCCAAGACACCTCTACCCCTGGACAGCCCCTAACCTCATGGACAGCCCGCCCATCCCCTGGACCCACCCCACCACCCCGGACACCCCCCATTCCCCTGGAAACCCCCACCCCCTTGACACCCCAATCCCCTTCACAGCCACCCCCACCCCCGTGGATAGCCCGCCCACCCCCTGGATATCCCTTCCACCCCTGTGGACATACTATCCACCCCCGTGGAGAGCCCGTCCACCCCCTTGGATACCCCCGACCCTTGTGGACAACCCCCAACCCATGGGACAACCCCCAACCCTCTAGACACCCCCACTCCCTGGACACCCCCACCCCTTTGGGGAGTGTATGTGATCACTCAAATAATCTAATAAAACATTAAATTTTTTCGATCTAATTTTTACCCACCTCCTGAATAATTCTCCTCCACAAGTGTGCATGATATTGTAAACACATGTATAGTTCTTGAATGATATTTTGTTATAAATATTATATTTTTCTGTTTTTTATATTATGATTCACATATTGAGTATTGTGTCAGTTATGGTTTCATATAAAGTAATAATTCTCATTTACTTAATTATATTTTCGATGAATCTTTAATTTTATTGAATTTATTTTGGAAAAATGACTTATAACAATTTTTTACATAATAGATATAAGATGGATGTATGAAACTGTTCGGATCATAAGAGGTTTTCAAATAAATTTTGTTATATTTTTAGATTTTTAATTTCATAATGCTTCAGATAGTGGTCACATCAACTTCCTGTATTACAATTTTGTTGGAAGACCTTGCATGATGTGTGGGGGAGCTAGCTACCACATAATGAAATATGGTTTTCAAAAAAAAACTACTCTTTGTGGTATCACAATGGGGGGAAATATAAATCTCAAATTTTTGATGATCCAAATGAGTGGACTGGATTGAAAAATTTGTTATATGACTAATTTCCATTTATTTGTTATAATGAATAATAAAGGATTCCGACCAAAGAAGATTTTGATATGAGCACACATGATGCGTCTAATGAAAATTATGATGTAGTATGAGTGAATAAAATTGAATGATTCTTCCATGACTCCAGTATATCAACAATGTTGTAAATTGAAAAGGCTGGAATTTTTAATCAGAATCTTTCATGGGAAAACAATGTATGGGATTTCAAATACTACCATCATTTACATTCTTTTCTTCTTGGAGAAATTAATTCCAGATGATGTAGATATTCCCTCAAACCACTATATGGCTTGTAAGTTTGTTGAAGAACATAGATTTTCATGAAATGAAATTCATTCTTGCCAGAACGAATGCTATTTATTCTAGGAGGAAACATATAAATGAAATGAATATATAAAATTTTGCACATCAAACATGAAGCCAAAAGCTGATTGAACACTATCTCAAGTGCCACATAATTGAATTCTTCACATTCTATTGATTCCCTAACACTTGAATCATTTTATGTTTGATTAAATATCAACAAAAATGTGATGGAATGATACCGAGAAAAAGAAGACTAATGATGACTAGGTTCACCGTACAGATGTATTTACATGGTAGATATTTATTTCTTGATATCCTGATTTTGTAGCTGACATGCGTAATGTGAGGTTGGGAATTTCATGTGATGGTTTTTATATTTTTGGTCGGATGCTCATATTTCACAATGCATGACCAGTCTTTATACACCATTATAATATTCCCCCATGGTTTTGTATGAAAAAACATTTGGAATTCATGTGTATAATCATTTCTGGCCCTTCTAATCCAAGAAATAATTTAGACGTATACATGAAACATTTAATATAAGAGTTGACACTACTTTGGGATGTGGGTCAGTGCACATACACTGCATGTTTGAAATACATATGTTAGATGTTTGATGCGATTATGTGGATGATCAATGATTTTGCTGCTAATGCAATTATTTCTGGATGGAGCACGAAGGAAAAACTATCATGCCCTATTTTTATAAAGAATACATAATCTAGAAATCTAAAACATCATTGTAGTATTAGTTTTATGGGACATCGACAATTCATTCCAATGGACCATCTATAGAGAAATAATCGTTGATGTTATGACATTACCATAGAGACTGATGTTCCACCTCATTGTATGTCTCCAACTGATGTGCTTAATGAATTAAAAGATTTCAGTGTTTCATTAGGGAATTTTCAAATGATGTCTAGAAAGAGAAATAATGCTTCTACTGAAACCGGTTAAAATTGGAAGAAGATGAGTATTTTCTTTGATTCTACTTATTTGTCAACCAATTTGTTACATCATTTCTTAGACGTAACTGACATTGAAAAAATATGTGTAAAATGATTCTATAGATTCATTAAAATGTTAAGGGAAATAAAGAAGATGATTTACGGTCTTGTGGTGAATGGGTGGATTGGGGAATCAGACCAGAATTGCATCCTTTGCGTATTAGTGAAAATAAATGTAAATTTCAAGGTGATTCTTATATGTGGACACCTATAGAAAAAATTAAATTTTTTTATGTACAAGATAATGTTAATGTTCTAGATGTCTATTCAAGAAATATATCCAAATGTGTCTACAAAAGAGGGTTGAAACTAAAATCGTTGAAGACTAATGATAATCACATCCTTCTAAATGAGTTGATTCTAATAGAAATTCATCATATTTTTCTAATAATGTAAGGGTGGATATTATTTGGTAGTTCCATTTTTTAGAGAGATTTTTTCTAACAAGTTTTTCAAGTCATTCTTTCAAAAAATGTGGGCAGATATCCCATTAATTTTGTGAGAGTTAGAGAAAATATATCCTCCATCATTTTTCACTTGCATGCTTCATCTAACTGTCCATATTCCAACAGAAATACATTTTGGAGGACCTATTTATTTTCATTGGATTTATCCTACTGAAATAAATATGCACAAAAAATGGCTTATGTCTGTAATAGGAATCACCATAAATGTTCTATCGTGAACTGTTACTTGGATTAAGAATGTATGGATTTATTCTCTATAAATTTGTTTTATCTGACTATAAGAATGAACATACCAATGATAAACGAAGAATACCAATATGAGAAAATTGAGCCCATTTTTCCATTACAACCTCAAATAGAAGGAATTCTTAGATCATATACATTGAAGACATTAATCCTTGAAGAGTAGGAGATGGCACATCACACAATTTTTTTCTTCTGTGAATTTTTCGATAACTACATATTGTAAGTAAATTCAATATTTATATCATATATATATATATACCTATTCTTATCTACAGGGAGAATAATGTGATATTAATTAGAAATCATCATTCTTTTTCTTTGTGAAAAAGTATGACTTTTCATAGAAAAAAGATTTTTGCATGGTTAAAATTGAAGGTAATAAAATTTCTGTTTAAAATAATTAAAGAAATATTTCATTAATTTTAACATTCATTTATGTTTCAGCTATTGAGTTTTCCTTTTGAATCTATCTTTAAGGAAATAAGTGCCTTATATTTTGGTCCTAATATTGTGGTTTGTGACTATAAATCAATTTTTATCAATGGGAATAGATTTATTATCCTTAAACAGGAAAAGAACATGGGAAAACAACATAATGGAGTTTTGGTAAATTCTACAAAAGATATGACACATTTATTGATGATTGTGTATTTTGAGTAATTGAAATGAATCTCATTCTTGCTACTAGTTAACCATATGTATTGGAATCAATGGTGAAATATGTTTTTTGTGTCCAAGTCCATATTCAACCTAAATTTGTTGTCATTATTGAATTAATTCCATTTCATATTTCTTATGATGGTGATTATGGAATTGACCCCATCCCTACTACCATTAGAAATGGTCCATTAATTACTTTTGACTACTCCAATAGCTCAATTGTTAGTGTTGACTGTGAACTACAAGTTATGATGGGAAATATATAAAATCACCTATTCATGTTTACTATTATTTTATTTTTCCTTGACTTGGGTTGTTAAGAATAATAATATTTAAATTAATTTAATTTTGCGTACAAACATATTGTATCCGACTTGACTGTTTTGTGAATTTAGAATGTTTATTGGTTACAATTTTATTATAATTTAATTTTCTAATTTGTAATTGAACTGTATTCAAACCTATTAAACCAACATTTATAACTTGGTGAACATTTCAATGCAACGTCTGTGATATGTATAAATTTAGTATAACTCTAAAACCTCTCTTTGTCATTTTATGACGTAATTAACATGATGGATTGTATTCTTCTACAAAACATGTATAGAAACCTGTATCATCTATGGTTGCTAAAGGAATTAATTTTTTCCTTAATTTTTATTACTGTTTTACCCTTTATCAATCTGGTAGAATCCATCTTCCATGATTTTAATAGACTGATGACACTTAGTAAATAACTATCCTACTAAAAATTAAATTTCATTACATCTTGTAATTATTTATTGAAATCATTATATTCCTATTAAAGATCATTTATTTTGGTTTTTGGTTTTCTCATTAGTTATCCTATTATAATTAAATCCATATTTTTTTCAAATGAAGAAAAAGAATCCAATTGAAGATAACAAAACCGAATCATATGATGGACAACAGTCATCACATTACTGAGATGGGTATTCCACCACTAGTGCCTATAATGAGTAATTTATTTCAAATATATATATTTAAATAATATATAATGTCATGTGATTAATTTTGTTTTAATCATTTTTTTAGGATCCATCTATTAGGGAATTTTTATTTGACGAGTAGCCTAGTAGTCGTCCCATTACAAAGGGTGTTCCTACATGGGGGGGGGGTATGAGAGCTAGAATATCTAGTTGGTGTACCCGATTAGACCATTCCACTCCCACTAACATACCTTCCATCAGACATTTTTATCCTATTGTGTCGTTAAGGGAAAATGGGATATTTAGGCCTCCCATGTTTTCACCACCCTTTACTTCTGAGCCTCCTCACCTATCTGTACCATATCTGATGATGACTCCCACTCCCCATCCAGCATTTGTCTAGCCATACATATCGTCTTATTTTACATCTACTTCATATCTTCGGTCTTATATATTCCATCTTCTTCGACTCCTGATATGCCAGAGTCTGTCCCTACGGAGAATACATTGGGACCCACTCCATCTGTACAGGGTGTTCCTTCAATTTCTACAGATCCAGTGGCTCTCATTGATTAGACTATTGCATGTATACTTATAATACCCTTAAAAATATTTTCATCATTATTTATTTTCATTATAACATGTATTGAAAAATTATTATTTTTTATTCATAATAGAAACATATACTGATAGGAGGCAGGGTCAGGGGAACACATGCATGCGTGCGTTATGGAACCACCACATGGAGTTACTGCTGGACTATAATGAAGATTGTAAAATGATTGGTAAATTCGGGTAGGAATTTCAGACATTTTTGTCACCGCTTGCAAATACTCTGACATCATTTTTGTCTGCCTGCTCTCATGAAGACAGTTTCCTAATAAAGTCAATGATAAAACATGGGAAGATATATGGGAAAAAAATTCTATTGTATTTAATGAAATATATTATTTTTTGTATTTATATGAATTAATATTTTTGTGTCAGCTTTGGTTTAATATCCCCGATGGTGATGGTGGGCGACCATCATGTCTAAAAGATTTAGATGATCTTTGGAGAGTTATAAGTACGATTTGTACACTGGCCGGCGTGATAGAGTGGGCACTGAGTTATAGGCGGTCCTTTTCATGGATGATTGTCCATTATAATAGTATCGATAGATGATTATTCAGTCGGTGACATGCCAATTAATGTTATTAATCACATTAGAGGTATTTATAAAAAATTAATGTTTTTGTCAAATACTAATTTTTGAATTTTATATAGGATTCATCTGGAATAAATAAAAAAAGATTTATTCTAAAAAATACATTTACACCTTGGGAAGTAAAAAAATTCATGATCATTAGTTGAATAAGGTATAAAAGCTTTCAATTTTTGATTACAACATTTACTTTAAATTTATTCCACCATAATATATTCGACTGCTAAAGTTGTTATATATTTTTTTGTTAGGAAATTAATTACTGGTATACTATTTTTATTTATGTTTTCCTTCATTAAATGTAATTGTAAATGAATAAATATAAAATATAAGGATGTCTTCCTTGACCATAACTATTTTTCTTGAGTAGAAGGAAGAATTATGGATGTGCTGTTAAAGAACCGACTAAGAAGCAGATTGTATGTTTTACATTGTAGATATTAAATTTTAATCTCTATTTTGAAAAATAAAAATCTATTTACATTTGTATCATGTTTCTTTAGAGGCCGTTGATACCTATGAAACTGATAATTGGGGTCCAAATGATCACTTACATATGTTGTTGGGAGATTAACACCCTGGTAGTGTACGATGCTGACCCGGGATGAGTATAGTTTTCACGTAGTATTATCCCTCCTAAGGTGCGAGTTTTAGTGACACCAAGTTCCAATAATTTAAGGAATGAGACGAACATGCTAAAAAGGGGCCACATAGATGGAATAACAGTCCTCTAGGGAAAACATTGAATTTATGAAACTGATAGAAGTTTTACGTCCAACACATCCACCAGAGGCCAGCACAACTTCTGATGAATATATGTCGTCATTGACTGTTATATAAGGTTTACCATGTGGAATTTCTAGTGGTGGTCATGATGATGGTGAGGAGGAGGATGAGGTGGAGGAGGTTTAGGTCGAGGAGGAGGGTAGGGGGAGGATGTGGGTAAGGAGGTGGGCGAGGCAAATGAGCAGGGTGATGAGGAGGCTGAGGATGATTACGACGGTGAGGAGGAGGGTGTTGTGGAGGGAAGGGATAATGATGGGGATGAGGGTGAGGATGAGGGTGAGTCTAATGATGAAATTGATGATAGTGATGGGGATGATAGACAGATTGATTAGTTACATTTTTTACTAATATTACTAACCTTTGATGTTTATTAATTTATTGTTCCGAAATATATGTGTGATTAGGTATGTCACATTTTGATTATTTTTTATCTATAAATAATAAAACATTAAATGATGATTTGATGTGACTGATTCACCCCTCCCATAGAAATCCCTCCCCAGCCTCGTGGACAACCCTCTCACCCCATGGCCACCCCCGCCACCCCCTAGAAAGCCTGCCCTCCGCCTGGATAGCCCCTTCCCCTGTGGATATCCTCCATCCCCATGGATATCCTGCCAACTCCCATGGAACCCCCACCCTTGTGGACAACCCCACCCCCGTGGAAAGCCTTCCCACCACCGTGGACACCTCGTACCCCTAGAAAACCCCCACCCACCCCCTGGACACCCCACACCCCCTGGGAATCCCACCCACCCTAGATAGCCTCACCCACCCCCTTAGATAGCCCCTCCTCCCATGGACATACCCCCCCCCCCTTGTGGACAGACCGCCCACACCCCTTGGACCTCCCCTACCCCCTAGACACCCCGACACCACTGGACTACCCCGCCACACCCGTGGAAATCATTCCAACCCACTGGATACCTCTCCCCCCCCCCGTGGAAATCCCAACAACCCCATGGAAATCCCTCCCACCCCTAGAAATCTACTACATCCCTAGACAACCCTCCACCCCTATGGATATCCTTCCCACCCCCTAGACATTAGATACCCCTGGACAGCCCTGTCCACCCCCTGGACAACTTGTTCCCCCTAGACAGCCCCATCCATCTGGAAATCAGACCCACCCCCATGGACAACCCACCCACCCCATTAGACAACTCGTACCCCTAGAGAGCCCTGCCACCCTCGTGGATAGGCCGCCTACCCCATGGACACCTTGTACCCCCAATACATACAAGACCACCCCCTAGACTCCTCGTGCCTGTTCGACAGCCCCCCACCACCGTTGAAATCCGCCATCCTCTGGACAGCCCGCCTACCCCAATGGACAGCCTGCCCACCCCTTTGATACCTCGCACCCACATGGAAATCCATGCCACCCTCGTGGACAGACCCACCACCCTAGACACCTCATACCACTGGATATCCTCCCCCCCAGGACAGCGCACCCACCCCCGTGTATAGCCTTCCCACATTCTGGACACCCCCAACCCCACTCGATAGCCTGCCACCCACTTGGACAGCCCGTCCACCCCCTAGACACCACTCACCTCATGGACAGTCTCCTCCCCACCACATGGACAGCCCTACCACCCCTTGGACAACCCTACTCCCAATGGACAACACCACAACCCCTCTAGACACCCCCCCCCAACAACCTTAGACTGTCCCGAGCCACCCCATTATACACAACGTACCCCTAGCATCCCCACCCCCAGGGACTTCCCCGCCCACCCTCCAGGACACCCACTACCCCCATTGGTAGCCCTTCCATCCCCATGGATAGCCCCAAACCCCTGGATAGCCCCCCACCCCTATGGATTATATAGTTTCTTACAACACGATGATCACATTAATCATATCAACCCACTTCATTTCCTCCTGAGATCCTTGACCCCCCAAAAAAGAGTGGATGTTATTTTATAAACTCCATGAATAATCAATTATCCCAGAAGAACATGCTTATTTCACTTCCACAGGAGTTTTTGTAGAGACCAAGACTTGAAAGGCAATATCTTGATCATATGAATGACTACCTGATATATCCCTTTATTTAATTTTTTATTCATTTATTTTTGTAATAGTATAAAAAATTATCCAATACAAATACTTTAGTAAAATAATCTGATGTTTTAAAAAAAGGACACAAAATTGCAAACCCCATAAAAATCCATCATAAATAATTCATCATAAAACCATTTCAAAATCACATAATAGAGACTTATTTCTACTTAAATCTCAGTAATGGCTAATCAATCCATCCATTTTAGGGTTCCATTTCAAAAATAAAATATTATTATTGTCACACAATAAAAATGTAATCCATTTCTTAATAACCAAAAACCCACTTCATACCATACACACCAAAAGCATTCATTTGTTCTTGAATATGTCTGATTAGGTAGGACACATTATATATTATTTTTATCAATAAAAAATAAAACATGACTTGATGATTTGTTGTGACTGATTCACCCCACCCAGTGGACAATCCACCAACCCCCCTGGACACCCCGTACCCCAGTAGACCACCCCGCCACCCTGTGGAAAGCCTGCCCACCCCCATGGATGACACCTCTCCCGTGGGCAGACCCCCAACCCTGTGGACACCCAGAGAAAACCCCCACCCCCACGATAGCCCCCACCCCCATGGACAGCCCTCCCTCCCCCGTGGAAAACCCAACCCACCCCGGAACACCGTAACCTCTTGGATAGCCTTGCCACCCTCACGGACAACCCCCCCTTCCCACACTGATGACCTTATAGCCCCCTGGACACCACCCACCCATGTGGACCACCGACCCACCCCCGTGGAAAGCCCACCCACCCCCATGGATAACCCTCCCACCCCCTGGACACTCCATACCCCTCGACATCACTGCCTCCCCTGTGGACAACCCACCCACCACCATGGACACCCCTCCGCAAGAAGACATCCCCCACACCCCACACCACACACAACCGTGGACAGCCCACCCACCCCCTGGACAACCCTACCCCACTGGAAAACCCCGCTACTCCTGGGGGCAGCCCACCCACCCCCCCCCACGACACCCCATACCCCACTCAATTGCACTTCCACCCCCATGGAGATCCAGCCCACCCCCTTTGAGACCCTCCCCAGTAGAAATCCCCCATCCCCATGGATAGACCACCCACCCCCTAGACACCCATAGCCCCTTATATTTCCCTGAATCCCGCATGGATAGCCCCCCTGTATGGCCCCGCCCACCTCGTAGACGCCCTGTACCCCTAGACAGACCCCCCCCCCCCCCCCCCGAGAGAGGTCTACCGACCCTGTGGACAAACCTACCCCATGGACAGCACCTGTGTGCCCATGGACAACCCCCACCCCCTAGACAGCCCCCTCCCACGGTGGGCAGCCCCCACCCATGTTGATGACCCCCCCCCCCTACAACCCCTACCCCCTAGAATGCCCACCCACCATTGTGAACAGCTGGCCCACCCTCATAGACAGCCCGCCCACCCCTTTGGACACCTCGTACCCCCTAGACAGCCCCACCACCCTCGTGGAGAGCCCACCCACCCCACTAGACACCACGTACCCCCTGGACAACCCCTCCACCACCATGGAGCCCACCCACCCCCATGGATAATCAGCCCATCGCCTGGACACTGCTAACCCACAACGACAACCCTCCACCCCCCCCCCCCCCCCCCCCCCCCCCCCCGTGGATAGCCACCCACCCCACAGACACCCACTCCTTTCGTGGACAACCCCGCACCCCTGTGAACAGCCTGCCCACCCCCTGTACACCCCTACCCCAGTGGGACAGCCCCCCACCCCTAGACACCCCTACCCCCTAGACATCCCCACCACCCCAAAAGGCTGCTCGCCCCCTTGGACACCATGTCTCCCATAAACAGCCATGCCCCCCTGGACACCGCTACCCCCGTAGAAAACCCCCACCTCAATGGACATCCCCTCCCAACCCTTGGACACCCCTACCCCCTGGAAAACCGTGCCTACCCTGTGGATGGCCCCACACACACGTGGAAAACACCATACCTCCCGAATTTCCCCCACCCTCGTGGATTATAGGGTTTCTTAAACTCGATGATCCCATTAATCATATATTCTCACTTTGTTTCCTCCCACGATCCTTGATCATTAATAAAATAGTGGATGGTATTTTAGAAACTCACATACATAATAAATGATCCGTGAAGAACATGGATATTTCACTTCAACAAGAGTTTGAGTATAGACCAAAAACTAGGAAGACAATAGCTAGATCACAAGAATGACTTCCCGATATATCCCCTTATGTATTTTTGATTCATTTATAGAGGTACCATTCTATATAATTATAAAAAAAACCATTAGTAAAATAACTTCACGTTCTAAAACAAGGGACACAAATCAAAAATCCCCTAAAGATACATCATAAATTATTCATCATAAAACCATTTCAAAATCACATAATAGAGACTTCTTTCTTATTAGAATTCCCCAATGGTTTATAAAAATCCCTTCAAAGGTTCCATTTCAAAAATCATATTTATTTTTTTCCCACAATAAATATGTAATCTATTTCCTAATAACCAAATACCCATTCCCACCATACACACAAAATGCTTTCACTTTTTTTCTAATGAAGCACATACTATTGAAATAAAAACTATTCCAAAAACATTTTAAAAACAACAATAATCATAAAATCCATTAAATTTATTCAATTAAAACCATTATAGACCCCTCCACATGGACATCCCCACCCCTAGAAACCCAACCCCCATGGACATCCCCCCACCCCATAGACATCCCCCACCCCATCCCCCACAGACGTCCCTCATCTCCCTAGACAGCCCCCACCCCATGGACACCCCCACCCCCATTGAAAGCCCCCTACCAACTAGACACCCCCTACCCATGGACACCCCACCCCTCCTAGACACCACCCCCACCACCGGGAAACCCCCACACACCCTGTACACCACCACACCCCCACTTTGGATAGCCCCCAACCCCTGAACTGCCCTGTGATGACCCAGACCCCCCTTGGTCCCTTCCTTTTCCAAAATCTGGATCCTTAAGGGGTGGCGATCGGTGTGACCGATCGGTGAGACTGATCGGTGCGACAGATCGGTGAGACCGATCGGTGAGACCGATCGGTGAGACCCATCGGTGCGACCCATCGGTGAGACCAATCGGTGAGACCGATCAGTGAGACCGATCGGTGCGACCGATCGGTGCGACCGATCGGTGCGACCGATCGGTGTGACCGATCGGCGGAACCGGCCGACGTCACCCGGCCTTTCCAAGTTGTTCCAGTAATGCTCCTTTTTCGCAAATAAGGGTTTTAAACCCTATTCTTCCTCGTTTAAAAAAAAGAAATGTCTTAAAGTCCCGAAATGCGCACAAAAGTTTTAATTAAATACTGAATCGACTCATGAGTCGGTTTAAACCACCCAACACCTTTAATGATGAGACAAGCTGCGTGGTCAACCCACGACTTCCACGTCTTACGCGGTTTTACGTTTTCACCTCAACTGTCCCCCGGCTCTTATAAACTAAGGGTTAGCCGTGGTTTCTCCTTTCCTCGATCGTGACTTTTCACAAACTGCTTCTGGTGCATCGGGCCCGCCTCATCGTTATCCGTAAAGTTCCGCGCCCCCGGCCTAAACATCGATCATCTATCAATAAGTAGGGAATTTCTCCTTCGTCTCTCTCTTTTGTGTATCATGCGGGGTGGGCGTGATTTTGATCCTGTAGAATTGGGTAAACCAGACCTAACTAAAGATAAATAACGAATTCTATAAATAAAGAGAGGGGGGGGGACTGTGATCGTTGATGGTGTTTTATATTTTGATGTTTTTTCTTCTATAACCATCTTGTTGAGTTGTGCGGGCTTGCGCCTCCTGAAAATCGAGGCCGTTGGTGGTCGTTGTTTGTGCACTAATAAACCGTGTTGATGTTTTAAATGGCTTGTTTGTGGTTGTAAAATCATGTTGTGAAAAGTAAATCGGTTAATCACATATATACGGCTGAATAATTGAAAGCACCAGGATCAACCCTTCTATGATAACTCCCGGTTAGAACCCACAGAATTTGAAATCATGTAGTGTGTTAAGTCGTTTAAATCTGAAAATCCCTGACTTGTGTTGGTAGTTGTAGTTGGTTGTTTTCCTTTCAGGACGATTGCTGGAAATGTGGGAGGGGATGGGATCCCCTGTTCTTTTATACTCTCGGTGGTTGTTGTGAATTTGGGGGATGGGATCTCTTGTTGGTATGGATTCGGTGGTTGTGAGTTTTAAATCCGAGTGGTTACTCGTTCATATCATAAATTGGGAGAGATCCTCTGTTGACAGAACCGGGTGTGAGTGTGTTGGTTGATCCATGATTTTGACGCTTTCCTTGGTTATGCTTATGGTAGTTGCCCAGTAGTGCTTAAAATTAATTGAACATTTTAACTGAACATGAAACAAGAATGGGACAAATGGGTTTTGAGGGAAAGGGTCGTGAACTGTCACTCGGACGCAGTGGTGTTGTGTTCTGTAGGTTGGCTAGGAAAACCTAAGCTTTGGGTGAGTGTTTGTTACCCATATCTATACTTGTAGCTTTGTGTTTCTTATTCGCGCCCCACCCAAGTTGAGCACTCAGTGCCGAACACCCCCATTTATGAGGGAATGGTGTTTTTCCCAACACTATCCTTAGTGGGTTATTAACTCCTTTTCTGTTCCCTTTCCCGGATAGCCCAAGTATCTTCGGGCAGGCTGTGATGGCCTGAAGTCCATTATTAGCCCAAGAACCATCGGGCGGGGTGTTGTGGTTTTTGGCTAGGTGTGTGCGGCAGGTGGTTTCCCAAGTGTCTTCGGGATGAGGCCCAGGTGTCTTCGGGCGTTGCAGTGGATCCTTTAGCCCATGTGTCTTCGGGCGTGGCGGTGGTTGTTCTGGCCTAGGTGTTTGTAGGCATGGTTACATGTGACAGTTGTGGCCCAGGTGTGTGCGGGAGGGATTCAGCAGTGGGACTGCATGCGGTTGAGGCCCAGGTGTGTGCACGCGGGATTTCGGCAGTGGGACTGCGTGTGGTTGTGGCCCAGGTGTGTGTGGGCGTGTGTGGGAGTCGGACTGCGGTGAGAATGGCGGGATTGGTCCGATGCGTAGGATGTCTCAATAAACAGTGGGAAAGTGGCGTGGGGTACCCAAACATCGATGTGCTCTTATTATATATATTACATGACTTGTGTTATTTGGGGAGTGAGCCTTGGTGAGGCCTGGGATGGATAGTTTGCCTTTTTAGGTGTTTGTTTTACTCTTTTTCTCACGGGACATTAGTACGTTCCCCCACTTGTGCACGAGAGTCTTGGTTTTCCCTAATGAGTGTACTTGTATACTCACCCTACGTATATAAAACTACTTTCAGGTTTCCAGGAGGACTTGGGGGATCACGCAGGACCTTACTAGCTCGGACTTTTGGAGCAGTTGCAGTTGTTTTTTTCTTTTTTCCTTTTTGGTACTTACCTTGTAGTCACCTTTTTTCACTTTGTGGCTTTCACTTTTGAAACATTCATGTGGGAATGGTTTACTTTTGGCTTTAGTTTTCTTTCTACCTTGGTGTTGTTGGGTTTTCTTCTCCTTATCTTTCGATCCTATAAAATAAAAAGGGTATTTACTTCCATTTGCGATAGTTTTCTATACCATTGGTGCTAGTCACCACTCTGGGACCTATTGAAGGCGGGTTTCAGGGGTCATTATCTCCCCATCAACTTAAAGAAGGAAGGGCCTGACAATCTGCTGACCCTTCCCTTCTTTTGGTGAAGGCGGGTCGTGACAGAATGGTATCAGAGGTGATGGTTGAGAGATAGGACGAAGTCTGGAGTTAGGCACAGTGAGGATTTCATGGGATGGTAAGGCAATGGTGTTGGGTGACCATGGAGTGTGAATTAGGCCCGAGAAGACCGTCTAGGACACATGATTTTAGCCCCCCCCCCCCCCCCGTGATCCGATGCAAGGACTCTGGACCTACCGAACAACCAAGTGAGGCCACACTGATTGCAGAGTAGAGACCCTAGGAAAGGTACATGTCTCATAATGACTTGTGTTCTTGTGTTTCTGGGATGTCTTGGGAATTAAGAATAAATTAAATCTTAAGAAGTTTTAAGAACGATATTCTGCACTACTTGGGCTTCGGCATTCCTTTTTTACATTGCAGCTATGGCACCTAGAAGGCAACCACGTGTGGTACAAGCGATCGAGGCCCCTGAGACTACTTTGGCCAATCGGCAGATAGCTGATCGTGAGGAAGAGGACGACCAGTGGCAGAAGACTCTTCGAGCCTTCTAGCGACAGGCCCTCGAGAAGGAGTTTCAGGCGGAGTTCCTCTCCTCGACAATGAAGGCGGAGAATAGGCAGGAGCTACTCTCCCTCCAGCAGGGGAGCATGTCCATGAGGGAACTTGGAATCAAGTTCAAGGACCTCCAACGTTTTGCTCCGGACCTCTTTCCCGATGATGAGTCTCGGGCAAGACGTTTGGAGGAGGCGCTCCGGCCCTCCCTTCAGTATGCTTTTACCCCCTTTACCCTTCCGACATACTTAGAGGTCCAGAAGAAGGCCGAAGTGGTGGAAAGGATGCATGCTCTGGGCGGAGTGTCACGAGAAGGGATCCAGCTGGGACCATCGAAGGGGAAGGTCGTCAGCACCAGGTCTCTAGCATCGGGACCCTCCAGGTTCGGACCCACAGGGAGCAGACCGCAGCAGTTTCAGTTTCGATCCGCTGGCCCACGTTCTTTCCCTTCAGGCTCGGGACCACGGTGCTTCATCTGCGGGAGCCCTGGAAATCTCCGGAGTCAGTGCCACGATCGGGTGCAGTACAACAGTGGCAGTCATCCCCAGCATCTGCCGCAGCAGCAGTTTCTAGCTAGACCCTTCCGGCAGCAGCAGCAGGGATAGCGAGCTCCCGCTCCTCCGCAGGCAGACATAGGAGGAGGAGGCCGACCTCAGGGCGCTCCCCCGGGACCTCGACCAGGGCGTGGTCAGGGAGGTGGCCGACAGCCGAGGGGCAAGGGAGCTGGGCGTGGACAGCTACACACCGTAGAGGCAACAGTTCCAACAGGTCCAGAGGTTGTTCGAGGCATGATCAATGTGTTTATCACTCTTGCTTATGATTTGTTCGATACCGGAGCTTCACACTCCTTTGTTGCACCCAGTCTACCCCGTGCCATGGGTCTAGATGCCGAGATACTTCCAGTGCCCCTGGTGTTGAGCACACCAGTTGGAGGTCAGACCGACTTGCTGTTCATTTGTCGGGGATGTAGACTGATGTTAGGGCCACATCAGTCGGTTTGGGATCTCCTTCTGCTACAGATTCAGCCGTACAATGTCATCCTAGGCATCGACTGGCTATTTTCTGTGTGCGCCGTCATAGACTGTTTCCAAAGAAGGGTGGTGTTCTCATATTTGGACGGCCAGTGTGTTACCTTCACTGGCGAGCGGAGCTGTCCGAAGGGAAACGGGAGGAAGGAACCTCTCCTCTCCTTTTTGACCGAGCTGACGGTAGAATCAGTAGATGTGGAAATAGTGGAAGTGCCAGAGATCGTCCGTGAGTTTATGGACATCTTTCCTGAGGAGGTGACGACTCTACCCCCTCGATGTGATATCAAGTTCGGGATAGACCTGTAGCCCGGCTCTCATTCAATCTCGATGGCTCCTTACCGGATGGCACCTTCGGAGCTACGGGAGTTGCGGATACAGATTGACGATCTGATGAAGAGGGGTTATGTTCATCCAAGTGTGTCACCGTGGGGTGCTCCGGTCTTGTTTGCAAAGAAGGCAGATGGAGGTCTTAGGATGTGCATAGACTACAGGAGGTTGAATCAGGTGACTATCAAGATTCACTACCCTCCCCCAAGGATAGATGATCTTTTTGACCAGCTGAAAGGGGCAGGATGGTTCTCGAAGATCGACCTGTGGTCTGGGTACCACCAGTTGAGGGTGAAAGAGATCGACATCCTGAAGACAGCGTTTAGGTGCAGGTATGGGCACTTCGAGTTCGTGGTCATGCCCTTTGGTGTTACGAACGCCCCGGCCGTGTTCATGGGGATTATGAACTCCATCTTTCGGAAGTACCTGGATCGGTTTGTGTTGGTATTCATCGACGATATCCTGATCAATTCAAGGTCAGAAAAGGACCATGTAGAGCACCTGAGGACAGTTTTGGAAGTCCTTCGACAGCACCAGCTCTACGGGAAGATGTCTAAGTGCAAGTTCTGGGCACGAGAAGTGAACTTACTCAGGCACGTAGTGTATGAGTAGGGGGTAGCAGTCGACCCATCAAAGTTTGAGGCAGTTGTTTCTTGGGCAGAACCCAAGAATGTGGCGGAATTTCGGAGTTTCCTCGGACTGGCAGGTTACTACTGGAGATTCGTACCCAACTTCTCCCGAGTAGCAGCCCCTTTGACGGATTGACCATGAAGGACCAGGTTTTTGTGTGGAGTGAGCAATGCGAGTCATCCTTCAGCTACCTAAAAGAAAAGCTGGTTAGTGCCCCAGTGTTGAGATTACCAGAAGAAGGGATGGCCTATGAGGTATTTTGTGATGCTTCAGGACAGGGCCTGGGATGCGTGTTGATGCAGCAACAAGGGGTGATCTCTTACGGGTCCAGGCAGATATGCCCCCATGAGCGTAACTACGCCACCCATGACCTGGATCTTGCAGCGGTCGTTTTTGCGCTAAAGTTATGGCGGCACTACCTCGTCGGGGAATGCTTTGTGGTCTTCACAGATCACAAAAGCTTAAAGTATATCTTCTCCCAGCGGGACTTGAACTTACGACAACAGAGATAGGTGGAGTTCCTCCAGGACTACGACTTTGAAATATCTTATACTGAGGGCAAGGGAAATATGGTGGCCGATGCCTTGAGCAGGAGGGCACAGAAGGATGCGGTCCGAGAGTCGGCAAATTCCTAGAAGGCAATGGAGGAGTTGGATGCCTTACACCTGGATGCGAAGATGGATTGTGGAAGAGGCTGCCTATATCAGATGATAGTGTAGTCATCTCTGTTTTGACAAGTGGACGAGTCTCAGTGGGGAGACCCCGAGTGTGAAGTGATGCGTGATCGGGTTGACCAGGGTGATGCTCCAAGAGAATGGACAGAGGACGGTTAGCACCGGTTTCTTTTCCAGAAAAGGTTGTTTGTTCCAAGAGTGATGCGTGGCAAGGATCTCAGTGCGTTCCACAACTCACCCCTAGCGGTGCACCCAGGAGTTACCAAGATGTACCATGGGCTGAAAAGGCAGTTCTGGTGGCCCGGAGTTAAGCGAGCGGTGGAAGAATTTGTGGCTAAATGCTTAGTATGTCAGCAAGTGAAGGCTGAACACCGGGTTCCAGGCGGCCTACTGCAGCCTTTAGCTATTCCCGAGTGGAAGTGGGATGACATCTCAATGGATTTCGTCACGGGACTACCCAAGGTACAAGGAGGGTGCGACGCCATCTGGGTGGTGGTGGACAGGTTGACGAAATCGGCTCACTTTCTGGAAATCAGGGAGTCAAGTACTGTGGATGCTTTGTCACGAAAGTACGTGAGTGAGGTGGTGCGGTAGCATGGAGTTCCGAGGTCTATAGTCTCGGATAGGGATGCACGGTTTACCTCATGAATCTGGAGAGGATTGCAGCATGCGTTTGGCACCCAGTTACGCCTTAGCACTGGTTTCCATCCCCAGACAGATGGACAAACGGAGCGAACCATCCAGACCATGGAGGATATGCTACGGGCATGTGTTCTGGACTCAGGAGAGTCATGGGTGCGATACTTTCCTCTAGTAGATTTTTCCAACAATAATAGCTACCACTCTACCATCAGTATGGCCCCGTTTGATGCTTTGTATGGGAGGCCATGCCGTTCACCTGTGTGTTGGACCGAAGTAGGAGAGGCAGGCATCCTTGGCCCGGAGGTGGTGCAGAACACGACAGAGAAGATTCAGCTCATATGGGAAAGGATGAAGGCGGCCCAGGACCGACAGAAGTCGTATGATGATACCAGGAGAATGCCCTATGAGTTTGAGGTTGGGGACCACGTGTTCTTGAAGGTCTCCCCGCGGCGTGGGAAACGGAGGTTCGGCAAGGGGGTAAGCTTTCCCCCAGATTCGTCGGACCCTTCGAAGTGTTGCGGTGGGTCGGCGAAGTGGCTTATCAGCTAGCGTTACCTCCGCCGCTGCTAAGGATACATGATGTCTTTCATGTATCCCAGCTCTGTCGTTATCTGCACGATGATTCACACGTCCTTTATTGGGGTGAACTGGACATCGAGGACGACGTAACCTTTGTGGAAAAACCAGTGATGATCCAGGATCGCAAGGAGAAGGTGCTTTGTGGGCGAGCCATTCCCTTGGTTCGTGTGTTGTGGAGACATGGAGGGCTCGAAGAGAGTACGTGGGAGAGGGAAGCACATATGCGTGCCCAATACCCCGGGTTGTTTTGAGTTTTGTTCCTTTTTGTACCTGTTGTGGTAGAACGTCTGACTTTTGGCTATGAAATGTACTGGTTTATTTCCTCTGTTGTGTGTGAAAAGCCCCGTCTAAAGGGAAGAGGGAACCCGACCCCTAATCAAGACGCATTAAGGTGGATGCAATTAAACCCGTGCGGGCGATTCAGTGCCGCCCAAAGCGGATAATATCTTGACATGGGGGAGGGAAACTCCCCAAACCCACATGACCGGGCGGTTTGGCGTGGTATGTTGCTTGGTTCTTGACAGGGAGTGTTTTTAGTTAGCAGGGGTTCACTCCTAAGAGGTATCTTTCGAAGATGGTTGTTCGGACCCTCTCTTTCCTTCTGGTTTGTTGTGATTCTCGAGGACGAGAATCGTTTAAGAGGTATCTGATGTGATGACTTAGACCCCCCTTGGTCCCTTCCTTTTCCAAAATCCGGATCCTTAAGGGGTGCCGATTAGTGAGACCGATCGGTGGGACCGATCGGTGGGACCGATCGGCGGAACCGGCCGACGTCACCCGGCCTTGCCAAGTTGTTCCAGTAACGCTCCTTTTTCGCAAATAGGGTTTTAAACCCAATTCTGCCTCGTTTAAAAAAAATAAATGTCTTAAAGACCCGAAACGTGCAAAAAAGTTTTAATTAAATACTGAATCGACTCATGAGTCAGTTTAAACCACCCATCACCTTTAATGATGAGTCAAGCCGCGTGGTCAACCCACGACTTCCACGTCTTACGCGGTTTCACATTTTCACCTCAACCGTCCTCGGCTCATATAAACTAAGGGTTATCCATGGTTTCTCCTTTCCTCGATCGTAAATTTTCACAAACAGCTTCTGGTGCATCGGGCCCACCGCATCGTTATCCGTAAAGTTCCGCGCCCCCGGCCTAAACATCGATCATCTATCAACAAGTAGGGAATTTCTCCTTCGTCTCTCTCTTTTGTGTATCATGGGGGGTGGGCGTGCTTTTGATCCTGTAGAATTGGGTAAACCAGACCTAACTAAAGATAAAGAACGAATTATTTAAAGAAAGGGGGGGGGGGCTGTGATCATTGATGGTGTTTTATATTTTGATGTTGTTTCTTCTATGACCATCTTGTTGTGTTGTGCTGGCTTGCGCCTCCTGAAAATCGAGGTCGTTGGTGGTCGTTGTTTGTGCACTAATAAACCATGTTGATGTTTTAAATGGCTTGTTTGTGGTTGTAAACTCCTGCTGTGAAAAGTGAATCGTTTAATCACGTATATCCGGCTGAATAATTGAAAGCACCAGGATCAACACTTCTGTGATAACTCCAGGTTAGAACACACGGAATTTGATATCATGGAGTGTATTAAGTCGTTTAAATCTGAAAATCCCTGACTTCTGTTGGTAGTGATAGTTGGTTGTTTTCCTTTCGGGCCGATTGCTGGAAATGTGGGAGGGGATGGGATCCCCTGTTCTTTTATACTCTCGGTGGTTGTGTGAATTTGGGGGATGGGATCTCCTGTTGGTATGGATTCTGTGGTTGTGAGTTTTAAATCCGAGTGGTTACTCGTTCATATCACAAATTGGGGAGAGATCCTCTGTTGACAGAACCGGGTGTGATTGTGTTGGTTGATCCATGCTTTTGACGCTTTCCTTGGTTATGCTTATGGTAGTTTCCTAGTAGTGCTTAAAATTAATTGAACATTTTAACTGAACGTGAAACAAGAATGGGACAAATGGTTTTTGGGGGCAAGGGTCGTGAACTGTTACTCGGACGCAGTGGTGTTGTGTTCTGTAGGTTGGCTAGGAAAACCTAAGCTTTGGGTGAGTGTTTGTTACCTATATCTATACTTGTAGCTTTGTGTTTCTTATTCTTACCCCACCCAAGTTGAGCACTCAGTGCCGAACACCCCCATTTATGGGGGAAGGGTGTTTTTCCCAACACTATCCTTAGTGGCTGGTTATTAGCTCCTTTTCTGCTGCCTTTCCCGGATAGCCCAAGTACCTTCGGGCAGGCTGTGATGGCCTGAAGTCCAGTATTAGCCCAAGAACCATCGGGCGGGGTGTTGTTGTGGTTGGCCAGGTGTGTGCGGCAGGTGGTTTCCCAAGTGTCTTCGGGATGAGGCCCAGGTGTCTTCGGGCGTGGCAGTGGATCCTTTAGCTCAGGTGTCTACGGGCGTGGCGATGGTTGTTCTGGCCTAGGTGTTTGCAGGCATGGTTACATGTGACAGTTGTGGCCCAGGTGTATGCGGGCGGGATTCAGCAGTCGGACTACATGCGGTTGAGGCCCAGGTGTGTGCGGGCAAGATTTCGGCAGTGTGACTATGTGTGGTTGTGGCCCAGGTATGTGCGGGCGGGTGTGGCAGTGGGACTGCGGTGAGAATGGTGGGATTGGTCCGATGCGTAGGATGTCTCAATAACCAGTGGGAAAGTGGCATGGGGTACCCAAACATCGATGTTCTCTTATTATATATATTACTTGACTTGCGTTATTTGGGGTGTGAGCCTTGGTGAGGCCTGGGATGGATAGTTTGCCTTGTTAGGTGTTTGGTTTACTCTTTTTCTCATGGGACTTTAGTACGTTCCCCCACTTGTGCACGAGAGTCTTGGTTTTTCCTACTGAGTGTACTTGTATACTCACCCTACGTATATAAAACAGCTTTCAGGTTTCCAGGAGGACTTCTGGGATCACGCAGGACCTTACTAGCTCGGACTTTTGGAGTAGTTGCAGTTGTTTTTTTCTTTTTTCCTTTTTGGTACTTACCTTGTAGTCACCTTTTTGCACTTTGTGGCTTTCACTTTTGAAACAAGGATGTGGTAATGGTATAATTTTGGCTTTACTTTTCTTTCTACCTTGGTGTTGTTGGGTTTTCTTCTCCTTATCTTTCGATCCTATAAAATAAAAAGGGTAATCCCTTCCATTTGTTAGAATTTTCTATACCCTTGGTGCTAGTCGCAACTCCGGGACCTATTGAAGGCGGGTTTCGGGGGTCATTATCTCTCCTTCAACTTAAAGAAGGAAGGGCCTGGAAATCTGCTGACCCTTCCCTCCTTTTGGTGAAGGCGGGTCGTGACATGCCCCCACCCCCACTGGACACCACCCCCCCACCTGGACACCCCATCACCTGGACATCCCCACCCCTAGACACCCCCACCCCTGGATACCCCCACCCAATGGAATTCCTCCCCCATCCCCCTTGGACACCACACCACCCCTCTGGACACCCCGATAAATAGCCCCCCCACCCTAGAAAACCACCTAACCAAGTGGATGAACCCCACCCCGCTTAGACACCCCCACCACATGGACACCAGTACCCTCACTGGACAACCCCTCCCCATGGAAACCCACCCCCACCCCCTTGGACAGCACCCCTCCCCCACAGACATCCCCCGACCCCTTGTCCTCCACACCGCCCTGGACACCACCACACCCATTTGACACACCCACCCCCTGGACACCCACACCCGTTGGACACCAACCCACCACCCCCCCCCCCCATGTACACACCATGGATTCCCCCCCACCACACTATATAGTTCCCCCACCCCCTAGACACCCCATCCCCCGAACGCCCCTACCCCCCTCAGACAGCCACCCCAAACCCTTGAACAACACTCCCAACCGCCAAATTTCGGAATTGAATTATTTATTTATTTAATTATCTTATCAATTATGTGTAAATGGTGTATGAGTATACCTATTGTATGGTTATACATTATGTATTTGAATAATTTTTTTATGTGTATACTTACTTAAATTACCTTATGAATTATGAGATAATTCTATATGTGTTTAGAGGGTAATTAAATAGATAATTTGATGTATTCATAATATGTAAGAATTATGTGTTGTATGAATTATGTATGAATTCATACATACTTCATTATGTATTCAGACACTATTTATAATTTTTGACATTTTCAGAATGAACCCCCCAAACCCCCTGTGAATTCTGCAGGCATGTTGGTGGAATTGTTGTGGGTTCCCAGGGGGAGGCTAGCAAGGTGACTTTCTGGTGTAGGTACAAAGGATATGCCAATGGTTTACATGAGTTGGCATATATGTAAAAGTAGAACATTTACCTGTAGTTTTATGTAATTTGTTGGCATAAATAGTTTTACATTCTATTTTCTAATGGTGTGTGGGAAACCATTGGTAATAGTCTCTAACAATGGTTTTGTAAACCATTGGTAAAAGTCCCTACCAACGGTTTTGTAAACAATTGGTATAGAGATGACTTTTTCTATTAATTATGGTTTTAAATTGTTGGAAAGCATTTATACCAACATTTTATTAAATCTGTTGGCATATACTCAATATTAGAAACATATCCTAATGGTTGTCATATAACAGTTGGCATATGTCTATCCCTACGGCTCCAGAACAAATGGTTCGGACAACCGTTGTTATAGTTTATTCAAATGGTTTTCCATCCTTTACCAACGGTTTTAAACCTTTGGTAATGATAATATTTTTAGTAGTATAAGACATCATTTTTAAGAAATGGGTTGCAATAAACTATATACCCATGAAATATTGTATGACTATTATATTTTCTTTTGATACATATTTATCAATATAGGGGAAATCAATAGCCAAAACCAATCCATAACTTTCATGTTCTACCCTTCCACATATACTAAATTATCGATTCATATCTCTCTAAAAATAAATTATTATTGAATAATTTTCATATTCAATCAGGAATACACAATACTTTCCCAATCAATGAAATAAAATTCTTTATAAAATTAACTCTACCAATATAATATATATAAATGGTATATTCCTGCTAAAATATCAATGTGGTGGAAATAATTTAAAATAAACCAATTATACCTCAAATATAGACTTAGTGAATAAAATATTTTCCAATGAAATGATATTGAGTTATAGCTAATGTGACCTTAAGAATACTAATGAAAACAAAATCATAGATCAATAAAGGATGATAGGTGATCATAAAACCTATAATAATGAATGTTTTTAAAAAAATAAAATCTTACTTGAAATAGAAAAACATTAAAAAAATTCAAATAATTTCCATTTAAATTTTAATAAGAACAATATGATAAATTCATTTATAAATTATTTTCAATATTTTATGAAAAAATAAACTTCTATTTTTAAAAAATATTAACTGATATTTCATAAAATATTGTGCATAAAATTCATTAAAAATAAATATGAAAAAAGGTAGAGAGTAAATAAAATAAAAATGGTTCATGAAGGTTTTGAATTCAATTTTTGTGGTAAACATCCAATGAATTATTCCTTTTACACGTTTGGTAAAATGGCAAAAACTATATCATATAGAAAATGGAAAGAGGATTACTTTTAAAATGAAATAAAGACAGTAAAATATAATTGATAATGAATTCAAATAATCTATTAGTTTAAATGATAATATTCTAGAATATATTTAAAATAACTATGATATTGAAGAAAAATACTTGGATGAAAAAAATATAAAACACGAATTTCATAAAAGAATTTTCCTTACATGTAAATCATATATTGATTATTGATAACCAGAGATATGAATTGGAATAAAAACATGTATACCAAAAATAAAAACAGATTATAAAACAAATATATTGGATTTAGGATATTATTATCATATAATTTTTCTATCTAAATTTGAACATAATAATTTCGTAAAGAAATTAAATTTTATCATAAATCTACTACCTCAATTAAAACAAGATTAATATGTGTCCTTTTCAAATTTTATTATAAATTTTTATTTATTAGACATCTATAATATAAAAATATTCATACTTATATTATGATATATGGTTATATTATAAGATCTTATCACCATTAAATTCGTAATTAATCATTAAAATTAAATTTTAGGTGAAAAGGGGTTTGTTTTCCATTCATGATTTGGTTTGATAGTTTTTATCCTTTCAACATGGTCAGGGGTACATTATGTCCAAAATATATATAATTTAACAATTATAATATATATTCATTATATGAAATCTTATAAATATCAATATTATGTGGTAATGAAAATTTATTTACATCACATCATAGAGAAGTTAATCTGTACATATACAAGAAGGATGTTTCCACATTATGATGGATCGATCATAAAATTGGTAAATATAAATGATCCGTTAAAAATAATTATTACTTAATATATATCATATATATTCATTAAACCAATCTATATTACTATATTTTTGAAATAAAAAGGAAAAAATCATATCACATTAGAGAGGTTATAGTCTACGCATATGCAAGTGTGATGTTATCATTATATAATATATAGAAATGTTATAATTGAGATAATATATTATCATTATATAATTATAATTATTTAAATAATATAATATAAAAACAATCCATCATAATATAAAATCGTTGATGGTGGTGTTGGAAAATTAAATACACCTATAAGTTGATGCAATACTCCACACATGCACATTCATGATGTTTTCATTTCCAATTTGATATAAATATGGATGATAAATGGTTTTCCATTTACATAATATCATTTTATTGTGTGGAATATATTTGTATTATTATATCATCAATTTTTTAATATAATTTTTAGAGTTATAAGATGAAATAAAATTAATGAACAAGGTTAAGAGTTATACATATTTAATAGAAACCTCCTTTTGGATTACATCTTTAGCCTTAAAATGATGGTCCTAGGGGAATAAAATGAACTTCAAAAAGATTATATTGAATCCATTTTTATGTGGTAATTTACTTTACAAAAATGTTCCTGATTTGTTGGAAATAGAGGTGATACAGTTCACTCTTATAAGTTTGGTGGGTGGAAAACATGTACCTTCTTCAAATATTAATATATATTAGGTGTATAACACAAATAAATTGTGCAAAAACATTATTGGATTATATTTTAATGAGATTAATGTATAATTATATTCAATAACTAATTTTAGAATTAATTAGTTTTCATTGAAACCATACTCATTTGATTTAACCCCCTCAGTAAACCTCGCTAACCATAACATTTGTAACAAATGATTTACACTTTTTATGTCATGAATGTGTTTAAAAAAAATTTTGTCAAATTAATTATCCTGGAATGAAATTATTAACATGTTTACATATTTATAATTCACTATATAGTATTTATAAAAATATATTAGTTTGAAAATAAATTTATAACTTTAATTACCATTTAATGTCAATTTTAGGACTATTCGTGTATATTGATCTTAAAAGCATCATGATAAAAATGGAATTGTAATAAAAATTATTTCATCATAACATATAAATTATAAATTTTCTATTAATTAATGGTTAACCATAATTAATCTATAAAATATTACTTTTAATGTATATAAAAAAATTATTTTATTTCTTCACTACCATCCCATGAATTATATCGGCGTTCTATAAGAGTTCAATGTAATTAAATTATCTCAGAAATAAAATATAAATTAATTGATTCAATATAGTTTATCATCATCGATTTTTCCTGATATTTTACTTTATAAGTCGTTTTTACATATATACATGTTATTAATTTATGATAATTTTGAGAAGGTAAATTTTTAAATAACCTCAATATAAAATAACATAGACATTAAAATAAATGTCTAGGGGAAACTTTATTTTATTCATATTTCACAATGATATGGTGTAATTCTTCAAATTAATTTAAATAAATGCAACTATATCATTTATTTTGAGTCCTTATCACAACACATTATCCATATATAATGTGTTTTTCCGATTACTATGTTGATAATCATTTACCATGGTTACTATTCTTCCAGACTATAAATGGAATATTGAAATTCCAAATATTATTTAATTATAGCTACAAATAGTATATAAAATTTTTTATATTATATTCCTAAAATTGATAAAAAGTTATTTTAATATATGTACAGAAAATAGATTTATAACAGTTCCGTGAAAAATACATTTTTAAAATAATAAAGAACTAATTACATAATCATAAATAAAAATGATTTAAATAAAATTAATTAGATTCTATTTACTTTAATGTATATTAAATTATTAAAAACAAAATAGAATATTGAATGAAGCATTTAAATTACATGATTTAAAGAAATGAAATGGATGTTTTGTACAAATCTATATTTTACACTATTCACTCAAAAATCAATCATTCCATAAATATCTCAAAATTTAATTTAATAGTTTTCTTGGAATAATGAGTTAAAATATTATATCTATTTTTTCATGTAAAATTTTGTAAATTATAAGTGATTATACATAATTTTTTCACACAAAATGAAATAAAAATCATTTTTTATGAAAACATATTGTTTTAGAAGAAAATAAATTATCATAATTAAAAACCTACTGACTACAATTAATGTAATTTTAATATATTAATTACTATGTATAATCAACTTATTCGACTATAATATTTATCCATAATATTTAATTTATTATATAATAATCTAAATGAAAAATATATCTTTTACTAAAAATTTGTATTTATTCATGATTTAGCATACATTAAGAAATTATTATCAATATACATTTAGCATACTCCACCATAATGATAATTAATCTATATTTTAAATACATAAATGACTATTGAAAACTCTAAATCATGTTTCAGGTTATATTTATCATGGTTTATTGATTTCTATGAGGCATAAGCTATTTCCTTATCATTCGAAAGGAGGAAAAAAGTATTAGCTTCTAAATGAATCAATTTATATTATCAAAACTTTTCGAACTACAGGGTAATAAAATCACATGTGCATTCAATAATATTTTCTCTTATTCCTTGAATTATTTGTCACAATTATCGGTCAAAAGGAATATAAATCCCGTTTGAGTCAACATTTTTATTGGATTTCATATCCTTGAGAAATATCTCAAAAATAATCCTATGTATAAAGAAATATAAGGAAAACTATTTAACCCAATCATTATGGTTATTATTGGAAATTATTTATTATCCTTTATCATTAATGGATCCACTTATATAGACTCACATGAGAATATATTACCAAATAAAGAAGCATGTAGTTGTAATAATGTACACATAATAAATTATTCATAAGTATTATTCATCCAGAAGTTTTCCAACACAATACTCAAATGATAATCATTCAATTAAATGAACATGGAATACATAAGAATATAATATATAAAATCTATCTCATACTGATCAATGTATACTTTAAAGGCACTAATTGTTAAATCCATGAAGATTCATTGGGAATTGGTAAGTCGAAATCGCATCACTATAAATTCATAACGGCAATAACTCATATAAAGTATATCTTATATATTTCCTCATTCTTAATCCATAGTTTATGATACCCATATCATAGATAAATGGTGTTAATGTATTAATCTCATTATAATTGGTCAAACAAATCATCCATATAGAGTATTTAATACTTGTTTTATACAGTGATCTTATTGAGTACCCAAAAATAAATGTAAAGACTAATTAAACAATCTACCTTTTAATGAAAGGAATAGGTGTAACCCATGGTTATGTTGTTGGAAATATAAATCCCTTATATATATTCTCATGGAGTAGTTTATTTAATACAATTATCTCAGTTAGTTATATTATATATAGAGGCTTTGAAATAGTTGTATATGCATGTGTAAGTTCTATTGAAAACAAAACATAATTATTTGGAAGAAAAAATAGGAACCTATTTAGGAAATACATAATTATATTCCAAAATAATATAGTTATCTTAAATGTGTAGATTATCCCTATTGGTGCTGAATGTTGTCCCGCATATGTAAAAAACACATCGATAATGTAGAGTTAATCCACACCGAAAAGGGTTGTAAATCCTTCCAATCCATCCCAATGGGATCCTTCACAAACCCCTCCACAAGGATCGACCGACATGCAGAGTAACACCTATTAGAGTTTCTCAAAAACATTAGAGAGCCTATATGAGTCCGATAGAGTGAATCCTATTCATGGAATCATCGTTCACCGTGTCCTTCTCCACGATAACTAGTTCAACGGTCCTCCCTACAGAGTCCCAAACCCTATGTGATGCTGATGCATTTTGGTAGATTCCATCCTATTTATGGAATCAATTTTATCTAAGGTGATTTATTAAACCCTCAAAAACATTTATTTCTTATAAATAGAGGGCTCTCCTCCCCCTCATACCAGTTTTACTCTCCTCTTTCAATTTATGAGCTTTGGTTTCCCATAGATCTTGGAGAAACATACAGATGGATCACAAATTCCACGGAACAAATGTGAACCATGCCTAATGTTCTTTATGTCCTCCACCTATGTTGGGGAATCAGTTTGTGATGTCCTATGATTGTGGATAATTAGGGAGACCCTTTTTGGTGTTTGATACATCTTAGAGCGTAGGTCCTTCATGACATACTCTTCAAATAGTGTGGGACTTCCTAATGTGATGTTATGCTCCATAGAAGGATTCCCTTTGTGAAGTCAGTACCCATTGTAAAGTGACAACCCATCACGAAAACACATCCCTTAACGAAGACCATTCACTTTTCAATGATTGTTCCCTTCGCGAAGTCCCTACCCTTCACAACGACTCCTCCCTTCTCGAACATCATTTCCATCTGGTATGTGTTTTCCTTTGTGAAGATAAATTTCTTCCAAAGTCCATTCTCTTAATAAATCCCCTATTTCGTATGTATTCTCTTTTTTATTCCCCTCTTACATGTGTTAATTGAGTCTCATATGATGTTATTTAAATCATTCTCGAGTGGTTATTTATTTTCAGTTTCTTTGACATATGCTACTTCAAAAATGTACGCCAAAATCACTTTCATAATCTCCCATAAATGTTAACAATGACACCGAAGTGGATGAATTCACTACCCTATTTCCACACAAAAATGATTCTACCTTCCACCAAACATGGGTTAATGGGTAACAATTATTTATGTTATAAGGGTGAGGAGTCAATCTACATCATCCATGATCTAGTTAGCTAAAATACTATGAACCCTCATACTAAACACATGATGTTAAAGTATCATATTCCCTTTGTGTATCAGGACACCATTGTGTAATCCTTGAATACCTCTGATGGGAACCCCCTATGCATGATCTATATATTCCTTATACATTTTGGTGCTATCATGGAGCCTCCCAATCTTCCTATTTATGGTACTCTATCTAAACATAAAGACATGCTTCCTATTTGGGCTATTAGCCATACATAATGCCCTCCCCACTTCTTATTGAAACACTTTTGGGAAGGGATCTTCAGTTCTAATATTGTATCTTCTCTATCACACCGATCATTAATCACATGGGATTATATTAAGAATAGGACATGACTTCTTTTCTGCGCTGCTAACCATGTTTATATCCCATGAATTCTTATCCATTAAACAATGTGGACTATGATCTCTATATTTTAATCAAGGTACGTTGAAAGTCTCTCTAATGTTTGAACCCCATCATTACCCATAATCCATAAGTCTTGTCTATCTGACACTTGTTAATTCTTCTTTACATATGATGTTAAACATTGTACACCACTCGAACTACGCAGATTCTGATATGTTCGGCTATATAGGATGTATCTTTGATGTTCACTCCCAAACAATAGTTAAATCTGGTACTCCCCCCGTGGGATGTACCTTCTGGATGTGACATCATACCTCTCTGTGACACATCACCTATATCCACCACTCTAAGTTGTTTTGATCCATCAATCTGGGTCATTTACCTTTGTGCACACCCCAACCACACATCATACTTTTTTGGGATGCTAACCATACATAAGAACCTCATGTTCAATCCATACTCCTCAAAACATGATTACCCCTATTGTGATGGGATATTAAAAATGTATAATCCCCAATATGTTTTTGGGTCTCTACCATTTGAGTACACCACAATCCCATGTTCCCAATCTAGATCTATGTAGAAATTGATCATTCCCCATTTTGAGTAAGGTACATAGGAAACCTCCCTAAATTTCAATCCCAACATCATCATCCTCACATCATTCCAATCTCCATTCATCATTATCATTAGATAAAAATACTATCATCAATCCTGACTCTTAAACAGGATGCCACATTCCTGTGAGATCAACCCTCCCCATCCACATTATTACTGCTCCTAGAGGAACCTAGCCGGATCCACATTCATGCCCAACGCCTGCTCTCATTCACACACATTCTACGATACAACAGTCAGGTTTACTAATTATTCTTATTCATTACACTGAGCATGGATCACATAGTCTTAGAGGTTAGTTGTGACCACATCACCACATCCATCTTGATCTATGTAGCATATTATCCATGTCTTTTACATACGGTATGTTAGAATTCTTTTTGATGTTCAATCCCCACTACTGTTAAAATTTTTTACACCCTCTTATTGGTGAACACTCTCTGATCCACCTCCATCAGCATCAAGATCTACCATCATATTGAGGAATCCCTTTTTGGGTCACAACTCTCAAATCAGTACTCTTAGGGTGTTCTGATTGATCCATCTAGAAAAAATTCATGTTACTCCCTCAAAGAGATGCACCCATCGGATCCACTATTATCTTTGTTCCAATCAGTCCAATTCGTCTCCTCTAGATGTTAATCAAGCTAAATACATTGTCATAAACATATGATTATGAGAAAAACCTCGAGGACATGCATCTACAATAATATTCCTTAAATTCGACAGGGTATTACTAGGGATTTATTTCCCTTGAGAAGCCATATAAGAAGGGGATGAAGTCCTTATGTACTAGGGTTTCAGTATATAGAAACGCCAGTGATGCCAAATGTGACTACTCACAAGACTGAAGATTCCAGAACTAACTTGTCCCTTTTTAATTTTTTGATATAAGAATTATATTTAACCAACATCCACAATAATATGGAACTAGGAAGTGTTTCACGATCAACGCCTCAATCTTAACGGAGACCTCGACTAGGTGACGACTTCCAATGAGGAAGCCACAGATGGAGAGATAGACATACCATCATCCCATTCTGATCTTGGCCCAAAATATTTTAATAAGTGATGAATTTCTCCAATAAATGGAAAATGGTAATTCAGGGAAAATATTATGACTGCAAATGAGTCTCAATGCACGCTAAACCACGTGACGAAAACCTAGTGTAATCATTTTTGGAAATGTAAATGGTGAACCCCACATGAAGTGGTATTCTCCAAATCATGGGGAGTAGTATCCTTTGGGTAATCAATATATAAGCATGTCACCTGATTCAAATATCCAGCATTAGGACCCACCAAATACAAATATTAGGATTAGCATGAAACACACCAATGTTTGCTGATGTTGACCATTGGGAATCCTGTTATGTGACATTGTTATCAGGGATCTTTATATCGAGCAATGGAAGACTAAATGATGATGGGACACTTGAAATATCTTTCCTATTGTCCACACTAAAGGATGATTATTATTGCTAACTAATACGTAGAATAATGTTACATGAAACCAATCGAGACACACCCAACGATGTATATGTAAGGGATGGGGCATTATAGAAGAAGAAATTCCCCCTGAAATCATATCCACTATGAAGGATCCCATTCCAATAGCTACTGGGCACCCACACCCCATTGGACCCCCCAAATTTACTATGAGGAGGGTTATGGATACTTTTGTTCAATGATATGAATATGGAGGGGTCATCCAGATGATGTAAATGGCATACCAAGACATGGAGGCCTCAGGGCCCTGTCAATGTCTCCTCCCCTAAGAGATACATAGGCATCCACTCTTCCCCACTCTGATCTCCAAAAGAATCAAGAGCCTATCAATGGAGCATTCCTACAACTCACTCAATTATACTAATGATTCAAAGGATGTCTAATTCCTTTTGTCTATGACTACTATTTGGGGTCCATTAAGGAGTACTTCAAAAAGACAATGTTAGGATCGCCAACTGGTCCCATAGAACAAATATTTGGTGGTACATACCCTTGCATAATCATCCCTAGCCCTTATGACCTGACGTCAATGTTGGGTGCAATCTCAAGTGTATGGCCACCAAGGGAATCATCTTAGATGGATTTAATTGTCCAATACTACACCAATGGGAGTTATCATCCCCATTTACTATTGATAAAGAGAAACTCCTAGTTAACAAGAAAGGTAACATCTATGCCTGGCCGAAATTATTTCACCAGTCACCCTGCGAGCAGGTTGAACTAGCACCCCTAGTCCCAGTGGAATGAATTTGTCTTTACAGGACATCCCATGATAGTGATGTTTGACACAGAGGAAATCCTCATAGCACCACCATCAGCCCATTGGGAGTCCCTCCATGTCTTGTTGACACCTGAAACGATGATCTTCCTTGTTCCATTAATCTCAGTAATGAAATTTTACACACACGACAAGTTCTGAATTCGGCGGTCATCCTCACCTTGTCACCAAAGAGCATGGAGTCCCTTCCCATGTGCTCATTTATTCCTATAGATTTCCTCATTGTTCCAGAAATCACCAATGTGTAGTCCATCGACACTTCATCAACGGTTAACATGGATGTAATTCTTGTTTCCAACATGATTTGTTCGAAAGTGCTTGTCGTACGACTGCTACTATGTCTGACCGACTTGAAGGCACACCTCGCACTATTGAAGGAAACCATAGAGGTCCTCCCCCTATGTTTATGAGATCTAGAAACAGACTTTCACACTCCATCACTACCAAAATTAGATGTCATCACTGTTTTCCATTAAATCTTTTTTCAGGTTCTCCTAGCATAGCGACTCATCAAAGAATAGATCCATATTAAGTCAAAAACAACCAGCATAATAGACCTCCTCATATCCCATCTAGTGTAGGCGGAGGTCCTCCCTACTCTAGAACAAACCTAAAAAGTGTACCTCTATGTGTCAAAATTCTACCCTATCCAAAAGAACCACCTTAATTAAGGGGATCATGTCGCTACTTCCAAATGAAGAGTCATATAGATGATTATATCAAAATAAAACCAATCGGATTTTTTGACTCTAATTTAGAGTGTGATTTTATAAAGGCACCCCCACCGTTATCATATGTGTTGGGTTCTAGGGAAGGAAAATGGAAAATCATACTTGTTCTCATAGAAATATAGGTCCACTAAATTCATGAGTCCCACCACATATACATATAGGAGTTGGAGGATTTTTCACATAAATGAGATATAGCTATTCAGACATATTGATCGTCACGAGGATCATTCTCTACCTTAATGATAGATCATGTAGAATTATTCTGGGGACTACTAGATGACGAGAACAATCCTTATCCTCCACGAATATCCCCACCGATGCATAGAAAAAATGTTTGGTACTCTATCTTATAGGGATGTGGTGATACAATCAGTGCAGTGCCCAGGAGAAAGCCTATGATGGAGCGATGTGTCAGCTCTTGTGTTATATTCTCCATCAACCATCCCACCATTGTAAAATTCTATGTCAGTGATGTTACCATTTCCTCAGACACCCCCATTCGATGAATTGGGAAACCAAGGGCTGGATACCATGTCAGATCTAAGAAGTTTGTAGAACTTTCTTGCCATATATCTTCTCCCTATGATGTTCTGTCCTATTGCAACAGTAGGTTTCAATACTTTGAAATTTCTCAACCAATAGGATTTTATGTTCTTAATCCAAAATATCTAGGTAACACAATACCATCTACATCATCAATGTGTGTCTTACCCCATGATCTAGAAACACTTTGATGGCATCGACTAGTAATGATTCTTGGTCGACTTGGACGTACTCCCCGTGGCTTAACACAATGAGTCACCCAGTCAACAACAGATCCTCCTGCAATGATGCATCCATATAATTTTAGTGATCAATAGTATAATTAAGAAGGATTCCCCCCACTTCAAGATCCATGGTTTGGGGAAGTAAGCTACCTTTCATTTTAGTACTATCCAGCACAGTCCGGACATGACATGTGATATTGAGGACATACCTCTATGAACTGTCATAGTTAACATGGAAACATATCAGAGGAGTAAAATTATCTAGTAATCATTGATGATAACATACCCTTAGGGTGGTTCTCCTAATATAGAATTCTTTGGACAAGGATACCCGCTATGAAAGAAATTTTCTAGGCCTCCCTGCACCTTCAGAGTCATTATCCTTCAGTTGCGACCCCAATAAGGGTACAAAGCATAATGGGACTGTCAAACCTTATGCATTGTCTGGCTCAGTGGAAAATATTAATGATGACCCTAAAAAGGTTTTTTTGCATCAACAACACATGGAAAATTAAATGATGGTTGCTGAACATCTCACCGAACATGCAGGAGAATAGAGACCATTTTATGGAAATTCCCAACCTGGGATGTAGGGACAGGTACAACCTCCCCTAGTGGGTTGGCTCCTGGTGAACAGGACAATCATACCCATTTAGGCAGAGTAAAGGTAGGATTTTATGGAATGATGGCATGACATACATCACCAAATCCACCCGATTTCCATGACAACCCTCCTCAGGACCATGCCAATGTTCACTTGCTACTAAACATGTTGTTCCCCTATAAAATCCAAAGAGATCGCACCTTCCTATCCATGTGATGTATGTATTTCATACCATATTGATGAAACATGGTAAGAATTGGTGGTCATAGATTCTGATTAAGACAAGAATCCCTATCAAATGATCCAATGGCCACTCTCACTATGTGACTCGAGGCTATAGAAACCAGACAAGTGGTTATCCATCCTGAAGAAAAATTAAATCTAAGTTGGATGGATGATATTCCAGCACACCCGTGATTCATAAATCACCACTTCTCCTATTTTAATTGGATATGAAACCCACAAAAACTTTTGGACAACATAATTTCACAATGTGGACCCATGATGGGTACTCCAGCACAACAAGAGGCCACCATACTCTTGAACATTGTCCATACAATGAAAGGGACCACATATGTATATTAAAACGAGTCACTCCTTTGATATATAGCTAGTTGGAACTTTCTAAAAGGATAGTTTCTTAACAAGATCATTTCCACAACTCGAATGACTAGAATCATTGAACCCTTTATGTACAAACATAGGCCGAATAAATGGGTCGAATATTTCATAGCCCGGTGGATGGGGTTCACCTATTTTCATTATAACCACTAACACAAGAACAACTGCTAGCAATGTGTGTGGTTAATTGCAAGACTGAATTGGTCCCATCTCTCAACACTTAGATAAACCGAGGAGTATTTTTGAATTTCTCTACCAATGGATGACGCCTAAAGGAAGCCTTGGAAAAAGACAAAGGGGAACCTTCGTTGCCTCCCAATGTTTCCGTAAAAGGATCCACCAAGACCAAGACTACTATTTTTTCATAGGTAGAGACCCCTAAACAGTTGGAGTTTTTATGAGTGGAAAAACCTCCCTACCTTCATCGAGGGACACCACATCAGGCTCATCCCCCATCCCATAATTTTTCCCCATAAAACCATCATGTGTTGGCGCATAATGTGGACCTACTACCGAGGTGAAACAATCTAGACCCTCCTCCATATAATGATCATTTATCCCCTCAGTAGGGAAAGGCTACCAGAGCCCCCATCATAGATAAAAGGAACTAAAACCACTCATTTATAAAGACTATAGTCCCCATATATTTCCAATGATCCCAGGATCACAGAATCCAGCGATTGTTAGAATGCAAGTGGCATTAAGAGGAAAAACTCCTTGATCATCCCAAATATTTCCCATAACATCCTTTACGTTTGAACACCCATAATAAGTGTTATGTGTTTAAAGGTGAGATTTAGGATCATGTTGATAACAATATAGTTATATTAGGGTCAGCCCCAATAGAGAAGGCTTGAGTGTATGGAAAACCCTATTGTGACATTGACGTGGAAGGGGAGTAGGTGTCTAACCATATGTATCAGAATCACAACGAATAGATAAATCTTAAGGTAGTATCCCCCATCCATGGTATCATTCATGCCTCTTTGAATCGAAAGGAGCCCTTTGAAGTTGTTGTGTATGCATTGACATCCAATTTTGTTTCCACATATCATCATTAATCTTCTCATGTATTTATGAACCAATGAAGCAATGGAGAAAATGTCCTCCACCAACACTAAATCCATCCCATAAGCCCATAATTTTAATGCCCCTCATTATGGGGATTCCTGATGAGTCTAACCAATAATGGTTGATTCTTCATGTGTTGATTAAGATTATTCTTTGGTAAATATCATATAATTAGTAAACCAATACATGGTACAAAAAGACGAAGAGAACCTGGAAGACCCTCCAAATGTACCAAGTTTATTCCAGCGTCAATAGATCCATGGGTATTTAAATATTCATAATGAATTGGCCAGTTCATCCATACTAGCCCTAAATACCACTATGACCAGGAAGTAGCCTCAACACGGAGCTCAACACACGCAACCTTCTAAAAATGTTTTTTCAGATTTACCTCAACTTCTTTTTGTGTTTATTGAGTCGTAAAATACGCCATGATCATGGAATGACTAGCCGAATTTATGTTTTGGACATACATTATCTATTTGACTATTGTCCACTGGTTATTTCATGTGATTCCACCAATAAGAAATAGGATATCCCCAACACTAGTCAAAACCTACAAGAAATATCTACAGTTGTGGCCATCTTACCGCTTACCACATAAATACCTACTCCTAGAAGAAACGTGTGTCTAGCATATAAGTATGATGTAATCAGGTACCTTTACAAAATCCAAATAGTGTTGTTGGTCCTCTAGGCTCTCTCAATGTTTGAAGATATGCATGAAGCCCTTGCCGAATCCTTAATAAGACCTCATCCATTTAAAACGGAGATATCTGCTGTAGAATCCAACCATATTGAGGAAGTAGAACTTGATGAATTTTAGGGAGTTATCTTATTCCTAGTATAAGATGATGATCCCCACATACTAGGTCGCATATGCCCGATGTACATCACTGGTCAGTTTACCAGTGTAGAGGTCCACTACATTCTTGTCAACACATGTTCTAGGATCAATCGTATTCCGAACCAGACACAACATAAGACTTTTATTTATGAGGATGAATTTAGCCACTATGACCTAAGAGTTCTAGGTTATGATTGGAAAGAAAAGACGTATATAAGATTGATTTGATTATAGACTCAATTTGGTGGCCTGATCACCAACACTGAGTTCCTGGTTGTCACACATGTCACTACTTACTAGGTACTTATGGGTAGACCCCGGATCCATCTACATGAAGTAGTTCCCTCCCAATATCAGTAGTGTCTCTTGTACGCCCTTAATGGTCAACTGTGCATCCTCCCAAGATATTATTCTCCCTTTTTCTGTTACGAAGACCACTATTTAGTCACCAACTAATAAAATGGAAATGACAAGCATTTTCAGGACAACGAGGTTGAGAAAACTACTGTAATACCCAATTCATGGACAGTATTGGACGATTCCTTCAATTTCCCTATTTATCAGTTTGAGGCCACAACCAGATACATGGGGAAATGTTTTATCTTCTCTTGTGCATGGGGAATGTGAGTTCCTAGGTACATGGAATGTTGGAAGATCACATTATAATCATATAATAACCAAGAATAGTAGATTCTATATCTTTTTACTGATGTAAGTTATTGGGATGTTCACCACATCAAAACAGAAATATGCCATACGTTCTTAATTTGTAGGAATGTGTTGAAACTCTTTAATCACACACACGATTACTAATTTTATATTATAATGTGCGACCACGTGGGTCGTAGACCTGATGGAATCAGTTTGATTGCCTTTTTCAACCTTGTTTCAGTGGTATGAGTGTATCTCGATGAAGATTTCACTCCCTCTCATGGCAGAACCGGTATTCATTCAGGGTCAACTATATTTGAATAATTTCCCCTTCAATGGATCCTCTGGTCGTAGATGATGAAGATGAATTGGAAGACACCCCTACCACATTCAATGATGGTGTCTCCACAACCGTTGATTAGTTAGTTCCAGTAAATCTAGAAACCTAGAATTTTCCAGGGAAGAGAGTGATCAGCGCTGCTATGCCTAATGGAGATAAAAAACAATAATTAGATTTCATGAATCAAAAATTGTATATATATATTCGGGTGGATTTAAAGAGTTTACTGGACAAGAACCCTATGTTTCCATACATCGTCCTTTCCTCCCATTGATCCACCTTGGATTCAAGTAGCCCCCCCATGAAGATAAACCTCTCCCACGATGACATGGTCGAGGCCGATGTTAAAAATATCATCAACTCCATCATCGTCAAGGTTGTATAGTATCGTAGATGGTTTTCTAAAATTGTTCCCGTCATGTAGAATAATAGACAAATTAGAGTCTGAATCGACTTATATGATATCAACCATCATTGTCCAAATGATGATTTTCCCATTCTTGCGACGGAGTTTCCAATTGAAACTACCTTGGGATTTCAATCCCTATCCTTCCTAGATGGGGATTCTAGATGTAATCAATTTCAAATGGAAATTGAGGATGAAGATTCTACCACTATCAGGGCACCCCAACATAACTTCTACTTTATGGTAATGACTTTATGTCTAAAAAATTCAAGAGCCATCGACCAATGCATAATGGACCACATATTCAATACAATCCTCGAGACACTAGTGGAATCCTATGTGGATGATTTAGTATTCCAATACCACTAGTGTGAAGACCATCTCAAATATTTGGAGAAATCTATAGACTTACTCTTTTCCCACCACATGATGGTTAACCACATGAGGTCTTAGAATTAGTTTACCTATGGAATTTTTTTTGGAATCCTAATTAGATAAAGAGGCTTAAAAATCAATCTAGAGAAAATCAAGATCATCATCGAGATTCCTCCTCTTTGAAACTTTTGGGAACTATGAGGTTTTTAAGGCCACATCGAATTCATACCCCGATTTATTGAAAATATTTCTGGAAAGTGTAAGCCCTATTCGCAACTCATGATTTATTTTTCAATTATAAACAGGATGAGAATTTTAAGACTTCTTTTCAGGAATTCATGATGTAATTGGTACTATCTACATTTATGAGGCCACCAGTTTCTTCAAAGAAATTGATCCTCTATAAGACCACCATAGAATGATCCCTCGGTGCTCTTCTTACCCATAAAAATAATGTGGGGATAAGGAATAGTTTATAGTATCTCAGTCACATGCTCAAAGATATAGATAATAGATATTAATCTATTGAGAATAGATTCTTGGATCTATTATTTAATTTTTAGAATGAGATACATTACCTACAAAACTATGTGATATAGCTAGTGTCCCACGTGGATCCCCTAATGTACAATTTGAATCATCCCATTCTGATAGACTATAAACTATGGTGGGTATTCATCACCAAAATTTTTTATATTAGGACATTTACTTATAAATCCAAAAAGGGAGAGGAATTATAAGACATCTACCCACCCCTCTAGACCCTGAAATACGGTCTATGGATCATGATTTCTCGTACATGGAAATCCTCTCAGTTGGGAAACTATTTTCGTCTGGGAGGATGCACTTCAACAGTGCATAACAGAGCCCGACCAACAAAAGGCTCAAAAATCCATGACCTAATAGGGTAGTCTTAGGTATTGTCTTCACCACACCTTCACATAATTCCTTTAACTATTTTTCGTGTTTTTAGAATGTTTTACCAACAACGTGGCTGAGTATCAGGCACTCATCCTTAGATTCGTGACGGTCCCCAATTTTATAGATCCCCACTACCATGTTAATTAGTATTTTGAGCATGTCATCAAACATACCAAGGGTGTCTATGTATTGATGAAGATAGATCTCACAACTTTTCTAGAGCGCACCATGCAACTGATGGCCCAATTCCCTTATCCACCAGATATCACCCATCTTAACCAGTCATAGAACTGCCTAGCCAATGATTTTTTTCACCTTATCACATCTCTTGTAGGGAACAACTAGGAAGACCAGATAATTCATGTGGAACATTGAAGATTCATTGCTCCCATCACTATAGATGATGAAGATATACAACATGTAGGAAATCAAACTACTGGTGCATCCACGTCAGGATTGTCAAATCCTCATGTTTTCGTAGAAGACACCATTGATTGAAAAATAATTTGGATGAGTTTCTCAAGCATTGTATTATCTCGACAGATGGAGTCAAATGTGAACGGATCCTTTGGCATGAAGTGCAGTTCACCAACCAGGGTGGTCCATCCTTGGGAAAACTCATTAAAAATGTGGGTTTGATGGATTCCTCCTCCTCCACATTCATGGAAATGAAATTTCCTATGTTTTTAAGGATGTTCATGTCGATTCTAACAGAGCTCATCAAAAAGGGCTGAAACTCTCCCACCAGATATGAGGACTTGGATACTTCTTGACCACCATGATTAATTACTACATCGAGTTCACCAAAAGGTGTCATGTGTGTCATATACATGCTAATTTCATTCACTAACATCCAGAGCCCATATATACTACCATGTAATATTATCCCATTTTAATTGGGGGACTCGATGTTGTATGGCCATATCCACCCGCAAGATATCACCAGTGCATGTTCATCCTAACCACTATAGTTTTTCATTCCAACCGGGCAGATAAAATTCCACTCAAGGAATTAAAATCATATTTAAGAATATAATTTTTGAACTCCAATACCATCCTCGAATTTTTATTCCCTCACACAATCCTCTCTAATAATGGTACCAAATTCAGAGCAGCTGAATTGAATAAACTGTGTGCCACGTACAATATCAGTTCTACTCATTCCTGTCACTATAATGAGAAATAAAATAGGAAGATCAAGGTGTTCGATAAAACCATATATAACATCATGAATAAATGATCAATTAGAGCAAGAAAAATTTTCCAGATAATCTCCCAAAAACATTATGGTCATACCAGACGATGACTCGTATTCCACCCATGTGACCCCATATTCTTTGGTGTACCGAACATGGGTAGTCTTTAACATAGTGATTTAGTTTCCATGGATCCACACAACCATATATGATAAAAATACGTTAGATAGAGAAATAGAATTTTTTTGGTTGAATTGGAAAACCTTGATGAGAACATACTCCAAGCCTTGCACAATCTAGAGAGGCATCAAGACAAGATATACAAAGCATTCGACAAGAATGTTTTTCTTCATTAATTCCTTCAAGGTGATACGGTATCGTACCTCAGAACGCCAATAGTACTCGGCATGAAACCACCAAAGATGGTGCCAAAATGGGGGGGGGGGGGTCCTTATATCATTCACAAGGTTTTCCATAATGGTGCATACTCCAAAGTCACCATGGATGGTAAGCGTATTTCCACTTTCAAAAATGATAAAATCCTCAGGATGTATTTCAATTATGATTACCTACTACCGTATTCACTGCACGATGTTAAAAATCATTGTCTGTTTGGTTTAATGGATGTCAAACTACCAAATACTCATCCCACATTATGATAAACATAAAAATGGTCAATGTTATATTAAATTAATCTGAGACCCCACACATCCTTTATGAAGTTAAACTATATATAGAAAACAAACCTCGGTCTTAATGTTATGACCCTAAACTGAGATCTATCTTATCCATACCATATGAAATTAATCTATGCTAACATGTCTCACATGACTTTACACTATTGTTTCTATGCCTCAAGGTTCCACAATGAATGGGTTTGTCCTATACTATGACCATAAACTATGATACTATCATCCATGCTTCATGATGGAAAACATCACCACATTTTTGTTTCCTCACTTAAGAGGGAATCACGTTTGGCATTGATCCTTCACCATGATATTCATCAAGGCATACATATGGCTTGATTTCTACTGTGATTCCATAACTCCTTATCCTAGTGTTCTTATCATCTCAATTATAAATGGAAACTCATTATAAATTACAATCCGAAAATAAAATTAATGATAGTTCAAAGAATATCTTCCAAAATATTTTACATGGATCTATTAAGATAACGTATAGTAAATGTTTATATTATAAAACCATCCATGGAATACATTAGGTATAATCCTATAGAGGGTTTCCAAATAAGTGGTATAGTTCACAACCATTCATTTTAATTTTACTTATTATTAAACCTCCATAAAATTATATAATTATGATGAAACAATAACAAAAGTATATTTTGTAATCATAGATTTTATTATGTTCCTTTAATAATCAATAATTATCTCATCCTCTCTCAAATGGTTAAACAAACCCATTGATCAGGTTTATGGAGGACCGTCTCCACAAAAACTGTTGTAATTTCTTTACAATATAAACATATAATAGATGGATATAATTATGAATTTATATCATTTGAATTATATTAATTAAATTAATATGGATTTTTAATAATAATATCACACGTAAATTCATACCTTCCATGATGTTTAATAATTATAATGATTCTTGTAAGTATGTGTGGACTATAAAATTTACATACCGATGAGATATGACATTCATTTTATATTGGAATGGATGGTAGTAAAGAAATATTTAAAAAATATATATTATATATATTATATAAAAGTTATTCATTAATGGTGAATTATAATATATCTTTTTTTGTTCCATCAAACAAGAAAATGGAACCAATATTATATCTTACGTTCAGCCTACAGTCTCCAAGAACATTGCAATTCATTTTCATATATTGAAAATTTATTGATGAATAAATAAATGAATTAAATGATTATATTTTATATTTATATCGTTTTTAACATTATATATATTATTTAATAATAATAAAATTACATGAACTAAAAATACTGAAAAAAAACATAAATAAAATGTGAAGCAATTATCATTCAAGACAATGATTTTTATATCATAATATTAATAAATGGGAGAAATTATCTTATAAATAAACCATTTAAGGTTTATTTATAAGATTATAGTTTTTAAATATATTATTAATAAAAATAAATTATTTTTTAAGAGTTTCAACCATGTTGAAAAAAATTTCATACTTGGGGTGTGATAAATTTTTAGCACTTTTATTTCCATGGGACACATACCATATTACCAAATTTTTAAATTGATTGGTGCATTTATTTCCCATTAATTTATTTTATTATTATTATTATGAAAATTATTTAATATATTTTCCAATTTAATCTCCTTTATTTAATGGGTCATTTGATTCAAAATTTTCAGAAAGATTAGGGGTTATATGATAAAATCTCACTTCCTAATTGGAGTTTTATGATTCTGTTTTGGATGATAGAGTATTATGATAAATCCCTAAAGAAATAAATTTTGTTTCTTATATATATATTTTTATTTCTTGAAAAAACTTTTTTCCATTAAATTTACTCTTTTTATGTACTCAATTGTTCAAAAGAACATCATTATGATAAAAAAGACATTTTATATCTCTTTTGTCATAAATATGTTCTCTATCATCTCAATGTTTTGAAAAAATTTTTTAATGAATTTTATTAATATTAAAATAAAATTTAATTTCGTTTTTACAAATTTTTTTACTTGTAATTTTATTTTTAATTAATGTTCTTATCATTTTTCGAACAAGGTTATTTTCAAATGTGAATGGAATGATTTTTTTTAATTTATATGGTATGTGTGGAATTTAACACCATTTTTAACACACATTTATTTCAATAATACCTTACAAGTTACAATTGTTATTTTCACTAAAAATATTACCATTAATATTTGATTATTTTTTATATTTTATAGAATTTATTCTAAATTGGAATGGGTATTTTCGTCAAGAATATATTAATGATAGTTTTATTCATTAAAGTCTATAACCACAAATATTTGATGTTATTTACTAGTGATATGATATAATGATACCATCAATGTTCATGTTCTATTTGTTTAATAGTTATGACAAATATGTATATGTAACACATTTATTTCCCACACACTATATTATGAATAAATATTTATAAAACATATTTTTTTTTCAAAGATTGTGATATGATAAATGATTTTGGGGCCCACATATGTATGAATTTAATTATGTGATGTGTCATTATAGAATTATATATCCCTCAAATGCATTGGTTAATGATTACCGTTTTATGATATCAAATTGGGTACATGAGTGGTTATCCCAAGGCTAATATAGTGATCATGGGTGGTTTTAGAAAGAGAAAAAGATGGTACACATGATGTTATCATTACCCCGAAGTAGATAAATGGGTGTTTATCCCAAACCTAACATATTAAGAATGTCGTGGTGATTATCCATAACATAATATTTTCTATTATTATGTATTTCCCAAAAAACTACATCTTATACAATAAATTTTCTCTCCTAGATTATGATCACTAATTCATTTATGCTTCGTGTATTTCGATCTAAAAATATATATTTTATCCATCATATTTATAATAAATAACAAGAATGGTATGTGAATAAAATCTTATTGTCATATTCACATACACTTAAGCTAATTTTATTTTGATATAAAACTTCTTTACCCTTACTGGGAATTTGTTCTAATCTTTTCTTCTATTTCATTTCCCCTATTAATGAATATAATAATTTTGAATCATAACTATAAAAAAATTTATGTTTACGAATAACATTGTGTGATTCGATGTTGAAAAACTATGAAATATACATTTATGTGTCTTTGATAGCAATGATTCTATACCTATATGATTCTAGGGGGGATCGTTATGTTTTGTGAAAATATTTCATGTTATAATATTTAATATATATGTAGGAAATTGTAGGTGTAAATACCATTAAGAATATTTTTTGGATGCTCCTTATAAAGAAGGGTCTCCTACAACTGAACTACTTGAGGTATCAAAGCATGATATGAAGCTAACAAATATTTTAGTAACATTGAGAAAAGAAAATTTTATTCATATGGGATAACCTCAGAGAGAAGTCCATATAGTAGGAAACTTTTCCAACATTCTCCATGATTTTATATAGTTCAACTAATAGTGGACGTACCTACTAAAATTTAACAAAATTAATAACACTTTTTCATAGATAAATTTCAAGTAAAACATGATCACCTTTCTTGATAGAATTCGCCTTCTTCCCATTATTTGAATAAAATTTTTATATGATCTATGTTATCCTTATAGGATGTTTAATCAAATTAACCTTATAAAAAATTTCTTCTACCATCGTTAGTCACATAAACATTATTTTTCCAAAATCATCACAATAATTTGGAGGCTAACATGACTATCCATATAATTCCTCATGTGATTCTATATGAATAATGGAATAAAAACTATGGTTTTAAGAACACTAATCTGAAGAAAAAATGATGAATCAAACTTACCTAGAAATACATTAATCATGATTGGGCCATTTAATTCTTGGTCAGAAATATTAGATCAAGATATTTATCACATTGAGGATGTTAATATGTACTAAAATATAAATCAGTATTAAAAAACTTTTAAGCCATTTTCTGAAATTAGGGGTGAATCTAGGATCATGATCAGATACAATGGATAAGAAAAATCTCTATAACTTTTCTATATCTTAGTTTTCTTATAAATAATGTTGATCTAAATACATGGTATTTTGAATGGGAATACAGTGAGAACATTTTATTAATTTATCAACAATCATCCTTGTTATATTGTTACCGTGAGATGTATTTGGTAATCTCATTATCAAATCCATGGATATATTTTCCCATTCTCACTCCATCCCTTGAACATGATAAATCATCCCCTTCGATAATTGGAATTATACTGTTACTTATTAAAAGGATATGAATTTAAAGGTATAATCAATATCCATTTTAACTAAATATCATAAATGATACTCCCTAAATTCCCTTTACATCCTTGTGATCCAAGGATGATTGGAAAATGGTGAAATATGTGCTTCACCCAAAAATTATTTCTTCCACATGGAAACACATCACACACACAATATTGATCAAAATATAATAACTACTAGTTTATAGTCATTAATCTCTATATTACTACCATTACTATAAGATTATACCTTTTATTGTAAAACATTAACCACCTATTAATTATTATTAATTATTTTAGTCAGATAAGATTTAATTGAATTTTAAAATATAGTGGTAGTTCATTGATGCATTGTTTCTAGGATAGAACTAATTAAATCACTAAACGAATTTTCCTAATCAGAACAATACCTAATTAATGCAGAATTTTATTTTTAACAAAAAATCATCTACTTTTTTTAAAGGATTGTAATTAATCATATATTCAAAATAATATATAAATTTTATCCATTTCATTTGACACATATTAAATTCTTTCCAAGAGAATATATACATCAATATATTTTGATATGTATATTTTTCACAATTTACTACATAAAAATGATGTATCTAAATTTTTAAAGAAAAACCCCTAGAATATAATTCTAGATAATGAGTGGAATAAGTTAACTTGTGTGTGTTTTTTGATGAAAATAATTTGATATTACTTTATCATTATGCATTAGAGCCCAACCATGGTACATTAATGAATCATATCTATAGATGTAAAATTTAACATTTCTGGGGGGCATGATTAAAACTAATGAATTAACCAATTTTATATTTAGTTTCTATAAAAAATCAGACACTATGTTATACATTTTAAATTTAACTACATTTTTAGTTATGTTATTAAATGGGATAGAAAACTTAGTAAGGATTTCAACAAAATACTAAAAGTAAAATAATAATGCAATAAAACTATAAACATCTATTAAATAACTATCTCCTTTAAATTATTTACAAAAATTAGTTATATCATGATATATAGGTTTGACATATTTATAAATACTATGTTTGAGTAATGATATTTTTTTTGAACAAAATTAACACATGCTAAATTTTATATATAATGTATTTCCTTTCATGGATTACAAAACAATCCCCTAGTGTCTCTCATTATCATCTTCAATTTTATAAAATATAGAATTTTATACCAAAATAAACAACATATATATCCATGAACACAAGGAAAACTCAATTCATAAGGTCTATAAATAGTGTTTGTACATTAGATATCCAAAAGGGTATAAATAAAATCTAATAATGGCAGTATCTAGTCTAGTAATTTTGTATAATATATTTACTTTTTATATTAAAAATTGATAAATTAAGTTTTATGAATTTTTGAAAAATAAAAAAACCTTTTAAATATGATAAAAACACTATATTATAAGTAACTTGATACTTGTTCGTAATAATGATGTCATTAATGGATTTATAATCCTTGAAAAGTATCACTGTACCATATTTCGATTCAATAAATAAAATTGGTTCACTATGTGGTGATGTAATTGGATTAATTAAATGGTTATCTACCAACTTTGGTAACTATTTACAAACTAAAAGATATAAAGTTAGACCATTCAATATAGGGGTTTTAAATTGGTTGTATCATTCAAAAAAATTAATTGTAAAATCAGTTTCTTGATTATGAATAAAACCATGAAAATTATCTAGAAATACATACAAAAATTCATTCCTTATTAGTCTATCAAAAATATGAAAAAAAATTATTTTCAACATCATGAGGTTTTTAAATATCAATAAAATACATATTAAATTTTTATTTTCCATGTAGGTTATCAACAATATTAAATATTATATGAAAACTATCATAAATAAATAATCTCTCTATAAATGATATACATAATTTTTTTCAACCACATAAATAAAATTATGATCTACAAAAAATAGTTTTATAAGATTTATAGAAAAGACAATAACACAAATTACAATAATAAGATTCATATAAGTGTCATCTAATTTAATATTCCCACATTGAGTTTTCTCCAAAAGTTCTATCTTTTATCCATGAGGTGTTATTCAAATTTTACATGAAAATATATAAAAAAATATGGAATGCAATGATTTATAGACAAATTGCGTGTTTTCATAATTCAATTAAACATGTAGTATAACTCACACCACTATTGTAGATGATCCAACATCAATAAGAGTCAGAAAAATTTATTTTCCATCAAGTTTTTCAATTTATATTGTTGATTTACACCCTCAATAACATTGTTTATACACATGGTTCCATAATTCTTCAACTCATTTCAATAAATTATTTATACCAGTAGTTATTAATTATTTTTATTATCATAATTCCTATTATAAAATTCCAAAATTCCAAACACTCCACATCAGAAACACTGACATGATCTTATTAAAAATTAAAAATTATTATTTCTACCACAATTAACACAATATGGGAACATGATTTTCATAACATTATATTTAGTTAATGTATACGTATCCTTTACCTTACATCTATTCTTTTTCTTCTTTATGTTGACATGATATACATCATCATTGGTAATATCAATGTATATATACTCATAACAATGAAAATGTTTACCATACCATTTTAATTCACAAATATTAAATTCCAAATGAAATATTTATATTAATCTTCTATAGAATTGATTAATTTTACTTTTCCTATCCCTAATAAACTTTGGTACATAACTTGATAATCGGAACGTATTTTCTTCATATGTGTCAACTAAATCTTCCTCCTATTATCTCATTTTGAATATTTATTTCCATTGTAATTAATATTTCCAAATTAAAATTTTTCTCAATTAAATTATTATTAATAAAATACCACTATAAGGCTTAAATATATTTTCCAAATATAGTAATTTTATCCATGGAACTCCATTGATAAGATTCACCTTTATTAGAGTGAATATAAAGAGTTACCTTTTGATGATCAAAGAAACTCTTGAATTCAAATATATTATTCGTGGATTAAAATTTTCCCAATGCTACAATAATGTAATATGGTGAACTAAATATTTGATGGTGATTTCCTATTAAATGACCCTCTATATATATGTGATTTTTTTGATGAAAATTATTGATTTCTCATTAGATTTATGCTAAACAATTTATCCTTTTTCAACTAGGACATGAAAATGGAAACTAATTTGTTTTTAATATTAAAACCATTATAGGCTTATTGAATTCAAATTATATCATCCTATTGGTTCTTTATTATATAAAAATCATTGTTTCCATTACATAACCCCATTTCGAATAGTCAATGTTTAATTTAAAAAATGATAAACAATAAATTATATAATTACCATAAATTATAGTTTCTTAGGGTTGTTTATTTGAATTATGAAAACCTAAGAAATATTTTTAATTGACCATTGATACAATCTATAATGGATCAATCCATATTCTATAAATAAATTCATCTTTAGACAATGATTTTTTTTGTATTTAAAGGATCTTTTTATGTTTATACATTTAGAAAATTAGGAAATATAACATACATAATAGAGAAATAATGAGCCTAATTGACACATCATCTTATTATATATTTATCCCATAATAATAAACACTGAAAAATTAATATTTTTTATTTTCATTGAAAATATATTATATTTTATAATTAAATTATTCATTATTCATATTTATCCTTCAAACCTATAGAAACATTACAAAATGTTGGATAAGAACCAAAATATTAGAATGGTACATAAAAATCGATACTTATCAGTCCATATTAGAAACATTAAATCATCAAAATAGTTTATTGTTTACATAACAAACAATGATCTCATATCATCATTTACAAACACAAGAAAATAGATTTATTTCCAATTTTGTTTTCATAACACCCTTTATAAAAAATTGCAATGATACATTACTAAACACAATGGTTTCATATAAAATATAAGAACCCATTATAAATATTCCATTAAAACATACATTACTACTAAAAATAGAGAAAATTATTTTATTGAACATTTATTTAACTATATTTAGAAATACAATAATTTCTATGGAAAATCATCATCAAAAATATAAAATTTGTGTAAGTTCCATGGTAAATCATATTTATATATCCTTTATAATAACAATTATAATTATAATAATATGTATGAATGACTTCTAATTTAATTCTCATCAAAATTGAATCACGACCCAGTTCATTATAGAAATATATTAGTATCATCCAACGTTATGATATATATTTGGATAAAATGACATAAATAATGTATATTGATCATATAATGAATAAATAATTTTCATATTTCAACTTTTAATCATAAATTCCTTTAAAATCCCATTTTATCCCATATAAAATCACATTAACATATTATAATATCATTTCCTATTTACATAACCATATTTGAAGAGACATAGAAAAAATGGGAAAGAGGGTTCTCGTAAAAAGATAAAATCGATTATTTATAAGGAATAAAATTAATGGATATTATTGAATAAAATCATATTGACCATAATAAATATACCAAAGTCAATTTTGATGGTATGGAACTCTTGGAATTAGGTGAATTATTAAATACATATAATTCATCATTAATTGAAAAATTTATCCAAATTGATATAATTTTGATATGATATAAAGACGACTATAATTACGCTCATATAATAAAATATGTATATGTTAATGATATTCATTATCCCTTGTCATTTTGTTTTACCCCTCAAGTTAACCCATTAGATGATGATTGAGAAAACAATGTTTTTTGATCTATAAGGGTCAGGACAGTTTATTGCAATCGAAAAATATACCATAAATTGAAAATGCTTAAACAATTTGACAATTATATTCTTTTTAGGAGTTTTAAATTAATTAATAAAATATTATTTATATCTACGCAATTCTTGAAACAATTCATTTAATTTTACGTTAAAAACAACATATCAGTAACAAAATTCACATATAATCATTCAAAAAAGTCCATGAAATTTTATATTTATACAAAAAACTAATGAAAAAAATAATTCATTAATCATATATTAATATTAATATATTTAGAATCATTTGAATTATTTTTCTATCAATTTAATACATATCATGGTAGTGTATTATAAGCATTAAATGTAATTATTTCACCACTATAAATTAGTAATAAATTACCATGAAAAAATATTATTAAATTATAATAAACCTTTATAACTAAAAAATATGTTTCTTTTATTATTATCAAAAAATATTACATATAATAAATACAAGAATGTGAAATTTTTGAAATTATACTTTATTTAAATATTATAAATGTCAAAATAAATTAAATATTGATCCATGTTTCCATATTTTTGTAAGAGGAATGTAATTGGTTGAATTATTATCATATAGTATTATAACTTATTGATTTTGGTTCATTTATTTTTTCTTTATATTATACTATTTAACTGATTTACTATTAATGTGATTGTAATTATTTATTAAGGTTACAATTCACAGTGAAAAAAATAAAATGGACTTATTTAATTTTTTTGGGGATTTTGATTAAAAATATGGAATAGAATTTTCAGGATTATATTTCTAGAAGTGTTATAATTTAATATAAAATTAAACACAAAAAATGCGAATAAAAAAATATTTCTATAAAAATTTATTTTTAGTATAAATATTGTGTTCTAGCCAATATTAGTATAAAACACATTATGAATACCATACATATATTTTGTTATATAAGTATGGTCTAATTATTTTTATATATAATACAAAATAAAATTTCTCTTTATAAATAATTTAAAATATTATTTAGTTTTCAATAAAAATCAATATTTTCAATATTAAGGGAAAACAAATTTTCATAAAATTATAATAAAGTCATTATTTGAAAATTTTGAAATTATGAATTCTAAATATAAATTAAATATATAAATTAAAATATATATATTTTGAAAAAAAATAATCTAAATAAATCATTGCAATCTAGGAAAACTCAATTTCGTTAGAAATAATGTTTCGTTCCTATAAACAAAAAAAATCACAAAATATTATTATTAGTAAAATAAATATATAAAATATAAATAATGAAAAGTATTTAGACCCTAAATTTATAATAAAATTTAAGTTTTCTATTATGTAAATATTTTTTAATTTAATTTGTTATTATAAAAACCCATTACACATAAAAGATTGTTTTTAAAAAAACTCCTTTTAATTTCTTATGATTTTTTCTCATTTATAGAAATTTAAAAATCTATTATTTAATTTTATAAATGCGTAATATTATTTATCAAATTTTATTTTGTGCTATTCATACCATTAAATATAACTACTTGGCGATAATAGTCACATTTAATAATAATTATTTAGTTGTATATCATGGTTTTCAAGGTAATTGATTCATGTAATGAAAGAGATCATACACATTGAGTATATTTAATGAGAAATATGTAAGAAAATATTAATGTTTTATTGATTAATTTATCTCAAATTTTTTATATCAATTTCATATTTAGTGATCTTTAATTTTGTATAATTAAACTATAATTATTTTTTATAATTTAACATACTTTCATGGTATAAGAGGAATATGGTCGATTAATTTTGTGATAATTTCATTAATATTAATTATAGAAATTATAATTAGGTGATCATGATTATGAGATGTGTTTAAAATTATTTTGGACTATGTGGCTAAAACATATTTTAATATTTCAGGGGACCAAAACAAATGCACTTATAAAAGATACCTCCATTTCACTAAAAGATTAAGAAAATTTAAAGGTTGTTATAAACTAATTATTTGATATTATACAATTAAAACATAACATTTGGTCTGATGTCTCAATTTGCATAAAAATTATAAAGAAATAGAATAGTAACATATGTGACTAAATTACCATAAGATAATTATTATTATTTTTATTATGGTAATGACTAATATTACTTGCATATGGATTATAATAATTCATTGATAGTTAGAAATGTAATTTGTTAATGTTAAATATTATTATTACATTTAATTAAGATAGTTCAGATATGATTCGTTGTTTTTTTATTTTTTTCTATGAGTTACCTTAAGGGGTATTTGATTTTTTATTTGTTTGTATTCCATTCCTTGAAATTTTTTCCCTAAAATCAGTTTTATATTTAATTTAATTTTATTCATATAGGTTCAGATGATTAAGATATTCATAATAGAATTATTGTTTAATATTAGTTATTTTAAAAGTTTTGGAATTTATAAATGTATTTAATGTTATTTTCATTTAACATAAAATAAGTTTTTATCTATGATAATTGTATTTTGATATATTTTATTGAAATTCATTATAAATAATAACATTCAAACAAATAAAGAAATTAAGTATAAATTAAGCAACATCAGTATCTAGTGATAGAAAATAAAATAAATATAAATAGTTATAAAAAATACTATATATACTACCACATAAATAAATCAATAAATGAGGATAAAAAAATAATTCCGGGGGAGACTATATGATGAGACTTTTTTTGGACTCACACAACAGATATAGTATTTGGTAAAATATTTTATATGTACATACATCTTCTGAATATTTTCTCTTGGATGAATCTATAATACATTCATTAAACATTACACATTATGTGTCACTTAAGCCACTGACCATAAATGATTATTAGAAAAATAACGGTGAAAAAAAAAATTAAAATTTTGATAAGGGGATATAATCATAATACATTATATATAATTTTAATGATATATAATAGTTAAAAATACTATTAATTGAGGTCCTGGGAGTCAATCTAGAAATAGGATAATAATACAATTATATTATTGACTGATTTATTTATCATAATTACGTTTTAGTGTATTTTCATTTCTATTTTAATAAATTTTCTAATGTTTGTGACATTTATATCAAAAAATGTTCTTCCCATGCAAGAAAATTGACCTCCTACTTATATTTTTTATAACTACCATGGTCATGATTGATTATGATATTTTTTGTAGGGTGTATAGAAAATTTATTCCTTTTAAAATTATAATTTTAATCCCTTCAATGGTAGTTTTTATTTATGAATTATTTTATTTATTTTGGTATTCCATAAATATTATTTATCATATTATAGATAGGAAAAACTATTTAGAGTATATAATAACATTTATTTAATTACATAAAATTATATATAAATTATAATGTTATATTATTTTTTAGATGAAAACATATTATGTATTACATAATTTAATTATTTTTTAATCATTTATTAGTTATTTTTCGAAATTACAATTTAATTTTTTTAACCATGATGTGCCTTTATATTTTCATAATCATTATAATAGTAGTAATTATAATTATTCCTAGAAATTTTTAAATTATAAAATATTAATTTCATTTAAATTCTATAATCACTTCAACTGTTTATTATATTTTCATCAAAATAATATTATAATTTTCACCACAAACTATGAATTAAATTTCATTAATAGCCGGTTAAAACATAATAAACTATAAAATTCCAAATTTCTCTCTTTGTGTGATCAAAATGTTAATTTAAATAACATCATATTCTTAAATATATTACTCAAAAATATTTTTTTAAAATTTATATAACATAATGATTGTTTCAGAAAGACATTATAAATAATGTTTTTGTTGAAATTTTTTTGTATCATTGTCTGAGAGATTATTGCATTATATTTTTAGTTATGAGATAAATATTTAATTTTGGATGTATTAATATTGTCATGATTTTATTTTTATTTATTAAATGATTATTTTACATTCATGATAATGGTGTATAAAAAAATAAATAATTATAAGGGGAATTCTTATAGAGAGTAAGGACTTCGAATTATTCATGATATTGATCATAAAATATGTCTGCCAAATTATCCTTGCAAAAAATGTTAACTGAATATAATCCAAAATAATCCATACAATTAATTTGATTATAGGAAAACATTTATCATGGTTACGAAATCATATAGTTTTTTGTTTTAAATTAATGTGAATGTATTCAAAATAAATCCTATGGGTAATCAGTTTAACATGATTTAATTTTATATATAGGTATAGGAGTAAAAACAGTATATAGGATATTGGATGATATGTAAGAGTTAGTTGATTAAACGTGTAACATCCAAGGTAAATAATGAATCATAAATTTTCATATTTATTAATATTTTTGAATTAAATATTAATTTCACAATAAAGAGGATTATACGTTTGATGGAGTAACTCCTAAAAAACAACATATTTCTTTGAAATTTAACGTTCCTCATAACGTGGAGTTATACCAAAAAATAAAATAATAAAAAATATTATTTTAAATTTTAGTTAACACCTAGCCATTGTAAGGGATATATTGAATATAAATAACTAAAATATGATTATAAAGGTTTTTTAAATGTTTTTACACTTATCCAATAAATTTTAGATGCTTGAAATAAGAAAGAATCGAATTTGAAGCATAAATACTCTAATATTCTATAAAGAGTAGACTTACCAAATTTTGTTGGAGAACTATAATTAAATCTTGTTTTTTACCTTTTATATGTTATATTTGACAATATTATATTCTTCTTTAGAATATGGACATCAATATTTTCTTTGGATTAAATTTTTGTATTTTTATAATAATGTTCATTTTTATTGAATAGTGAAAAATATTGTATTTTAATTCAAAACAGGCATTTAGTCTAATTTATTTATATGGTTATATTATAATTTTAAATGTTTTTAAAGTTTAATTAAATTATTTTTTTTCCATTTTAGCCATTTTTTGTCATTTTAAGTAATTTCACTTTGAAAATGGCCATAAACATGCGTCAATATTTTTATAGTTATTATTTCATAAAAACACGCTTTTTGGTTTGATAACAGAAAGTGATTTTAAATTAATTTATTCCACATATGTGTTTTGAAATTGTAAAAAATGTATTCTTAATTTGGAATTAGGAGGCCCAAATTGTATAAATATGTAACTTTTATTTTTATTCATTATGAATATTTACTTCAGTATGTATTTTATTTACCATGGTTAAAGGGTATATCTGTTAAATAAGGGCAATAAAATAATGTTATAATAATATTATATTATCCTAAAATGTGTCATATTCAATCGTTTTGATACATTTACATCCATGGGAATCCTTGGGTAGATTTTTTGAACCCATGGATCCTCTTGGGAGTGATAATAAAAATTCATATTAATTAGTTTTACTTAATGTCAAAGATGAATTAAACAAATAGCTTTTTGTAAATAAATTTTTACATAGGCTTATATAATTTCTCTCTTCAAAAATAAATATTCATTTTTAAGATAAAAAAATTTCATACATCATTTTTTTATGTATATAATTTTTAGAAATCATATGAACAAAATTATTTATGACCCAATAATGATGCAGTGTTTACCTCATTAATGAATGATTTAAATAAATAGGATTATAAAAATTCAAACTATATCCAAAACCTATTCAATTCTTTTTGAATGATTTTATTTAGATCATGATTCATCTTATATTAGGCTCTAATTATTTTTTTTACTTTTAGGACCCAAAAATCAATATATAATAATATAATATTTTAAAACATTCATATAGATCCCCTAGTCCCCGTTAAAAAACCGTCACCTCTATCCCATAACTAACACCTCTCAAGACCTTTGGCTCGTCCAAACTCTACCTAAATAATCTCTCTACATACCTATATGACTCTTATAAGACTTACCTTAGGCAGAACACACTTCATGTTATCCTTTTGGTTCAAACCAAAGGGAGATACATGATTAAAAGGCAATCTATTCTCTTAGGTTCTTTTCTTTTCTTTTACTTATCCATCCCCATAAAACCTTTTTATTACTTTTTTATTAAAACAACATTATCCTCAATATAAAATTATTTTTTATGGGATGGATTCTAACAAACCTTCCAAACACCTCCACCTAAAGGATACAAACATTTTGTTTCTATGGACCGCGAACTACGGCTTCACAGAACGATGATTCTTCAAAGAACTCCAACCACCTCTCATGGTGGACATTTAGATGGAACTATATGTATGTGTGATATATATTATAGTTATATTGTCTATTTAATTATGTATTTTTCATTTATAGAATACCATTATGGTTTCCATAATGGGTACAAGTGATAATTTCATTTGAGGAAGTACAGACTACCGGCCCCTCATTGTGATATAACTCGTTCATTTCATATGTGGAACGTATAAAGGGTGGAGTTAATGAAATTATATATTATATTGTAATTATAACATACCAATGTAATATAATGTTTTAATTTCATTAAAATGCCAAATATAAATGAATGTAGTGTCCATGTGTACGTATGACTTACCATATCCATGAACAATCCATTTCATTTCTTATCACTAAATGTTGCGTACTGTTAGAAATACATATATAGACTAGATATATATGATATATATGATATCTAAATCCTTAATATCATTCTGTAGATAATTTAATTTTGACAACATGGACAATTTATAATTATAACATGTTCATTTTTAAGTCATGTTATGAACATAAAAAAAAATTCAGATATGAACTCAAAAAATTAAATAATAGTTATGGAAAGGGAATAAGTAATATAAACGGAACAAAAACATGAAAATATGATTAATAAAGTATGAATTAACATATTTTTATTATACCGGATATTAAATAATGAATGGGTCAAGTGGGACATGAGGTAAGGGACTTCGTCTCAATCACTTTTCATTGAGGCGTGTTTTGATAATATACGCATCTTATTTTATACAGTGTATAATAAAACCCAATGAATTTTATATTCATTAATGAGATTCTATTTTTCTATGAATCATTTTACTAAATTATAAATGAATTTTTTTAGACATTTGTGGAAACAATGTCCTCTCTGCCATCGTAATTGTTATTTGGCTTCCTCTATAGACTTTAATGTTTTTAAAAAATGAAAAGGGGAACCCCTTATTATGTTTCTTTGGTGTTTTGGTAATGATGTTTTTTTTCAAATTGAATTTATTTTTTCAATATCTTGAAATGATTTCATTTGATTGATAATGAACTGTTATTAGTGAAATTTTTATATTTTCAATATTTCATGTGTTATGAATTTATAGTGGGACTTGGACATTCGACAGGTGTTTACATGATAAACCAAAGAAAGAGTGGTTACATTATAACCTCTAATGCGTTGGGTTTGGATGTCAACCATATGGATTTTCCATTTAGTGATATGTGTGGGTGTCAATAGTATGGTTATTCTATTTAAGTATGTATATGGCTCTAGTAAGCTTTATATGTTATGTATTATTTCTATGGGTTTTATGGTAATCTATTTGCTACAAAAGGGTAAGAAATGATTTTTTCCTTATTTGTGAGTGGTTTCCACTTCATAAAAGTGAAAAGTGTTAATTATGACAAATTATTCATGGTTTAAATGTTGTATTGAAAAACTAACAACTTTCCATCATTGATATGGAAATGAATGTTACCTTCCACATATTGTTGAAAACAATGGAAATGTTCATATTAATGATTTTCTAGTGGTAAATTAGTATCTTGATTTTTTTTGTGATTAGTTTCATTGTATAATATGTTATAGGGAAGAAAAATTTACGATTGACATTTTTCCTAATGAAAAGCCAATTTAAAACCCCCAGATCGAATATCTCACATTGAACTATTAGATTTAAATAATCAATTGTCGTTGTTATTAGATAAAGGTTTCATTCGACCTAGTACATCACCATGAGGTTATTCTATTTTTTTGTTAATAAGAATAATGGTTTAGGGATACCTTCCATTGATTATTGAGAATTGAATAACATCACTAATAAAACAAGTATCCTTTTCCTCATATTGAAGAATTTTTTGATCAGCTCTAGGGGGATTAGTATTTTTCGAAGATTGAAATGAGATTTTGGAACCATCAGATGAAATTAAAGGAAACATACATTCTAAAGAGCATGTTTTGTACTACATATGGCCATTACAAATTTGTAGTTATGCCTTTTGGTTGATCCAAAGAACCTAATATATTCATAGATCTTATGAATATAATTTTTTGTGAGTTCATGGATAATTTGTGGTAGTGTTCATTGAGGAATTTTTGGTTTATTAGAAAAGTAAATAATAGCTATAAATTAATTTATGGTTTGTCTTGCAAACATTAAAATAAAAGAAACTGTATTGATATTCCAGAAAGTGTGAGTTTTGGTAACAAAAAAATTTATTCCATGGTTACAATGTTTAAAAAAGAATTACTATTGATAATGCTAAAACAGAAGTTGTAGAAGAATGGCCAACACCCACAAATATAACCGAGATACGTAGTTTTCATGATTTGGTAGCCTATTATAGGAGGTTAGTAGGAAATTTTTCATGGTTGTCTTTCCCAATGACTATGTTAACTAAAAAATAAGTTATATTCATATGGTGAAATTAATGTGTTGATTGTTTTTAGGAAATAAAAATATGATTGTTGAATGATCAATTTTTTGCACTACCATCCAGAGATGGTGAGTTTGTTATCTAAAGTGATGCTTCATTGAAAGGACTTGGTTGTTTCCTTGTGCAGAAAGAACATGTAATTCCTTATGTTTTACGTCAGTGGAATCCTAATGAGTGAAATTACAGTACACATGATTTAGAATTAGTTTTTTTTTTGTTTTATTTATTTAAAAATTTTGATGAATTATTTGTATGGAATAAAATGTGAAATATATACTGACCACAAAAGTATGAAGTATATATTCACTCAGAATGGATTGAAAATGATACAGAAGAGATGGCTAGATTTAATCATGGATTATGATGGCACGTTTAATTACCATCCAAGAATGGAAGATAATGTGGCAAATTATTTGAGTCGAAATAGTAATGATACATTAACCATGTTACGTTTGGAACAAGATCCTTTGATTAATGACTCAATGAACTTTGGAATAGAGGTTGTTGGTGCTATAAATTCCTTTGTTTTGTTTCAGATTTTAGTGAAAACATCTCTATCATATAGAAATAAGAAAGCGCAGATGTAAGGAAGTGAGTTTTAGAAAAAGGTAGATTTGGTTAAGAAGGTTATGTTTCCAGATTTGAACATTTATAATTATTGTGTTTTGTGGTTCGGGAAGAGATTATGTGTGCCTTGTGATTCACAGCTGAAGAATGATATGTTATGTGAAGCTAATTATTCTTCTTTTTTAGTACATCTTTGCTGTAAAAATATTTATATATATATATTAATGAGTATTACTAGTAGTATATAATGAAAATAGATATTTTTGACTTTACTATGATGTGTTAGACATGTCAAAATTTTAAAGCAGCGTGGTAGTTACCGAAAGGGATGCTTCAGCCATTACGGGTGCCAGAGTGGAAATGGAAAAAATATATCCATGGATGTCATTGTTTTATTACCAAAGACATCTCAACGTAATAATTTAATATGTCTTAATATTGATCGATTGATTAAATTTTCCCTTTTCATTCCTATTCGAGATATTTTGACTTTAGATCAAAAATATCAGTTGTATGTTAAAGATATTGTCTGGTAATATGGAGTTCAACAATCCATTATATCTGATTGTGATATTAGGTTCACTTCTATGTTTTGGAAAAGTCTTCAAATGTCATTGGGTACTGAATTAAATTTTAGTATATCTTTTCATCAAGAAATCAGATGGGTATTCAGAACTAACAATTCAGAGATTGGAAGATATTTTTTGTTCTAATCCAATAGATTACCAAGGATGTTGGGACCAACATATTTCATTGGTTGATTATTCATATAATAACAGTTTTCATTCTAGTATAAATATGGATCTGTTTGAGGAATTATATGGAAAGCGGGGTCGAACTATATCTTTTTTTGATGAAGTTGGTGAATGGATGAAAATAGGAATAGAATTGGAAGAATAGATGGTAGATAATATTCTGTTGATTCACAAGCACATGAGAATAGCTCAGATCTATCAAGAATGTTACGCAGATAAATAGGGGAATGATCTTTCATTTAAGGATAGTGATTATGTCTTTCTCAATGGGTCTGCCTTGAAAAGTGTGATGCATTTTAATGAGAAGGGAAAGCTGGGTCCGAGGTTCATTGAACCTTATGAAATACTGAAGAAAGTTGAATCAGTTATTTTCAATGTGTATTTACCTCCATTTTTATCCCATGTACTCTATGTTTTTTTGTTTTTTTGTTGAGAATGTATATTCTGGAATCATCTCATGTTTTGAGCCTAGAGGTAGTTCAGAGGAAGATAATCTATCTTATGAGGAACTACCAGTAAATATTCTGGACTGAAGAGAGAATGTGTTGTAGAATAAGGTAATTCATTAGGTAAAGGTTTTTTGGAAAGACTATATTTTTGAAGTGGAAAAGTTGGAATCTGATAATTTTGTGAGGGGAAAATACCGTTATATATTTGATAAGTGAATAAAAATGGTGAGGACGCAATTTCCAAAAGGGGGAAGGTTGTAACATCCCAAGTAAATAAAGAATAAGACATTTACATATTTATTAATATTTTTAAATTAAATATTATTTTTGCATTAAATTTGATTCTACATTTGATGGCGTACCCAATATGCAAAAACTGGTTTCCTTGAAATCATATGTTGCACACAAGGCGGAGTTAAACCGAAAGATAAAATAATAACATAATATTATCTTAAATGGTAGTTAACACCTTGTTGTTGTAATAGAATGAATGAGAATAACTAACTATAATATGATTATACATGTTTTTTAAATATTTTTATATTTATCATATAAATGTTATAGTCTTAAAATTGGAATGATTCCAATTTTGGGAATAAATACTATAAATTTTTTAATGGGTTTATTTTTTCCCATTTGATAGAGAACCATTTTTTATTATACATTTTTTTACTTTTATATGTTATATTTGACAAAATTGTAATCTTCAATATAATAAGGGCATCATAATTTACTTTGGATGAAATTTTGGTATATTTCTTATAATGTTAATTTTTAATGATTATTCAATATTACAGTATTTTAATTCAAAACTACTTTTTAATATAATTTATTTATATGGATAGATTATCTATTCAATTGGTTTAGTAGTTTAATGAAATTTCGGATACCATTTAATCCAATGTTGGTCAATTGAAGCAATTTCACTTTGATATTGGACATAAACAATTGTCAATCTTTTAATTTTTTTTATTTATTAAAAACAAGCTTTTTGTTTTGATAACGAAAATTAATTTTAAAATACTTTTTGCAACATATGTGTTTTGAATTTGGAAAAATGTATTCCAGATTTAGGATCAGGAGATCCATATTTTTTAAATAGGTAACTTTTATTTTTAGGAATTATTAATATTTTTTACTTCAATAAATATTTTTTTACAATGGTTAAAAGGTTGATATATTAAATAAGGGTAAAAAAATAATATTATAATAATATTAAAGTACCCTAAAATGTGTCATAATCTTACTGGTTGATACTGTTTTGACCATGGGAATCTTTGGGTCAATTTTGGGACCCCATGAAGCCACTTGAGAGTGACAATGACACTTTATATTAATTAATTTTTTGTAATGAAAATGACGACTTAAACATATATCTTTTAGTAAATTACTTTTTAAATGGGGATATATAAAATATATATTAGACTATAAATATTAATTTGAAAGATAAAAGTATTTATTACATCATGATATTTTGTTTATAATTTTTAGACATCAAATACATAAAATTAATTATGAAACTACAATGATGCAGTGTTTGCATCATCAATGAATGAATTAAATAAATAAGATTATAGAAATTATAAAAATATCCAAAAACTGTCCAATTATTTTTGGAGAATTGTTTTTCGAACATGAGTCATCTTATTTTCTACATTAATGAATTTTTGAACTTTTGAAACAGAAAATCATTATATAATTTAATAATACATTCAAACATTCTTAAAGAGACCCTCTTTCCCCTGATAAAGAGTCCTCACTTATAACCCTTTATTCACTCCTCTCATTCTTCTTGATCCTACAAACTATTCCTAAATTAGTATGATACATCTCGCTTTTCTTCTTATAAACCGTACCATAGGTAGAAGACACTTCAAGTAAATCTTTCAGTTGAAACCAAAGAGAGATACCCTGTTTAAAGGTAACATCTTCTCTTAAGTTATTTTATTTTATTTTATATCTCCAGCCCCATAAAATATTTTTATTACATTATTTTATTAAAAAACCATTATAATAAATATTCTAGATGTTTTTATGTGAATTATTCGATCTAAACTTCCTCACACCCCTATATAATGGATTTGAACAAACTGTTTCTATGGACAGTGAACTTCTTCCTCATGAAACGTTTATTGTTAAAATACCTTCAACCGCCTCTAATGGTGGCTATTATTATTTATATATATATATATATGTGTGTATGTGGGTGTTATATATATTATATTGATATTTTCTATTTACAACTGTATTTTCCATTTATATCATACCTTTAGTGTTTCCAAAATGGGAAAAAGCGATAATTTCATTTGTGGTAGTGCAGACTACCACCCCCTAAAAATGATATGACTTGTTGATGCCATACATGGGATGTATAAAGGATTGAGTTAATGAAATTATATATTATACTATAATTATAATATAATTATATAGAATTATTTTTTCATTCTATTAAAATATGATATAGAAATGATTGTAGCATCCATGCGTATGTACGGGTTACCATCTCCATGAATGGTGCATTTAATTTCATATCTTCAAATGTTATTTGATGTAATTAATACATATATATACAATATATATATATGATATATATGATATCTAAATCATGTATATCATTTTGGAGATAATGGGATTTTGACCACATGGACAATTTATAATTATAACAAGTTCATTTTTATCTCAAATTCCGAACATCGAAATAGTGTCCAATATGAACTCAAATAATTAATGAACTATTATATAAAGATAATAAGTGATATTAAATAAATAATAAAACTGAAAAAGGTTCCTATGAAAGAATAAATTAACTTAATTTTATTATTCATGAAATTAAAGAACTAATTGGTCAAGTGGGACACGAGGTAAGGGACTTAGTCTCAATCTTTTTTCATAGAGTCATGTTTTGATAATATACACCTCCTTTTATACAGTGTATAATAAATCCATTTTATATTTATTTTCATTAAAAGGTAATATTATTTCTATGATTCAATTTACTAAACGGAAAAAAGAATGTTTTTAATGTTTGCGGTGACATTGACCTCTCCGTAGCCGTAATCGTTATTTGACTTCCACTATAATCCTTAAGGTTTTAAAAAAAATAAAAAATGAAACCCTTTTTTCAATATATTTTTTTGTTTGGTATTGAAAATAATTTTTAAAATTGATTTATTATTTCAATATCTTTAAATTATTTATTATTATTAAAATTAAAAATTTATTAGTGAAATGTTTATATTTACAATATTTTATTTATTATGATTTTATAATGGTACGTGGACATTTGACATGTGGATATGTGATAAAACAAAATATGGTTGGTTCATTAATAATCCAGGATGGGTGGTTACATTATAACCTTTAATGCATTGTGTATGTAAGTCAACAGAATGGCTATTACATTTAGTGATATTTGTGGAAGTTGACCGTATGGTTATTCTATTTATGCATGTTTATGTACCGAGATAACATTAAATGTAATGTGTTATTTCTATGGGATTTTTTGTAATTTTTTGGTTAAAAATGGTAAAATTTATATTTTATTCATTGAAGAGTATTTACTACATCATAATGGTGAAAAGTTTTGCTTATGATAATATATTCATGGTTCAATTGCTGTTTTGAAAAACTAACCGTTTTCCTTCATTGTGTATCCCTTAATGAGTGTTTTTATTCCCATACCAAGTTTTTTTGAAATGTTTTTCACGGAACAAAAAGTTAAACAGGTTCAAAGATAGGATTATGTATTTTTGATGTCGTCTAAAAAAGGATCTAGACATGACTCTATTTTTAGGTGTTTTTATTTTATGAAAAACATGATACTGAGTAGAAGTTTCTATATATAAATTTTAAATATCTATGAATATGTTGTGGCGTAATTATCATATTCTCTAAACCTTTTATTATCCATTATTTAAACTATTCATTTAATTAATGATTACATTATGTTTTATGGTCATGTATTTGTAAAATGACTTCAAAAAAATTCAAGTGGAACTTTTTGAGGTAATCATTAAAAAAATCTTCACATCATTATTAAACAATGAAAATATTTCCCATTTAAATGATTTAATTATATATTTAAATTGATTTGATAAAAACTGTGAACCCCATATATCAAAATACAGAAATGATGGAAACTTGTAATAAAATAATGGTGTATTTCGAAAAATATTGGTACTCAAAAAACATGAATATAAAAAACATTTCTATATTGTGTGTCATCAACTACAATAACAGAAAAAATGTTTTGGACACGATTTATAAAAATATGAAATGATTAAAAATCCAAATAGGACTATAATTAATGATTTAAAAATAAATTATCAATTATATAATTAGGAATAGTAAAATTGTAAAAATAGTATACATAATAGAAAACTATTCTCCCGGTATGCTCCCATTCCCAAAAAAATATCACCCTATACTATAATAGAAATTTATTTCTATGAATCCAAATATTGGTATTGATGATAAATTTCAGACTAATTATTTTTATGAAGCCATGTATTATTCAAAATAATAGGATTTAGAGGATATATAAATTTATCCATGAGTAAAAAAATTATTTGATATTGTTATTATTATAGGTTGTCTTCCTTGTAAAATTAAAATTCGAAATTTTGAAAATTAAAAACAGAAATCGAAAGTACACATTCAATAACATTAATTCATTCAAATTTTATGAATATCTAATATATACAAAAATGTAATAGATCTTGGATGAATTATATTTTTTGTTCTTATTGATTATTAATGTTTATTATTTATGAAAATATTTGAACTTGATTTTGATACATAGTTGTTTAATGGAAAACCCAAGGTCATTAAATTTATATTTTGAATTGTGTGTGGGAGATATAAAACAATTTTAATATAAATTAAAACTAACTAACCAATAAATAATTTTATATTTTTTAAATTTTGAGAGATTTTATGTGTTATCTAGAGGGTTAGAAATTTCTATATGACATTATTATCATTGATATTGTAGAGGATCCTAGAAATATTAAAATTTACTTAACATAACTTATAGTAATAATTTACTACATTACAATCATAACATAAGGAATTATCGTATTTAGGATATATAATCCATTGAAAATAGTTATTGTGAATCCACTAATGGAATAAACACAGCCCACGTACTAAGAAAGAAAAATTTGAAATTAAATTGATATATGTATTTTTTTTAAATGTAGGTCTCAAAATAAAAAATATATACTATTATTTTTTTATAAAATAATTCCAGGGAATTATCAAAACAATGATAAAATAAATAATCTTTATAAGGGAACTACCATGAAGAATTAAAATATAAAAGACTTTTAAGGAACTATATGATCAGTCACACTATGGTTGGGGTATGAAAAAACACTCAAGATCTAATATAAAAATATATGAGGTTTTAAACACAATAGAGAAAGTAAATAATCAATTCCCAAATAATAACCTAAAATATATTCCTCAATAGTGGTAAGTATAGGAATTTTATTTAATCTTGATATATAGTTTCAGTATATCTTACCCCCACACCATTGTAAATTTAAATTTTAACGTTCTACATGACGACTAGAAAACCTATATTAAAATGACCAATTAAATTCTTATGTACTTTAAAGGCCATAGATTTTTGTATTTGGACAATTTATATGGATTAAAATTATTTTGATATATTTTTACTAAACTATCAATATATATGAAACAATTACTAACATGAAAATTATTCACTGATTTATAAAAAAATTTAAATATTATACTCTTTATTTATATATATATTATTTAAAATATACAGCCGAAGAAGTATAAAAATATTCATATTTCACTTCTATTACTAGTATTTTAAGTCAAATAAATATTATGTACTACACATGGAATTTAAAACATAATAGATGTCAGAAAATTAAATCAATATAAAAAATATGCTAATATCAATTTTCCATGGATGTAAATTATTTTTTAAAATATATATGAAAAATATTTGATATTTTAATTGATTCACGTAATGCTGCATGACACATTGTGAATTTAATTCATCATTTCATGTAATTTTGATTTTTATATTATATTTAACTTAATTATTTTCAATATAAGAATGGGTTATTAGAATTGGTATTATGTGACTGAAAATATCATAGTAATATAAATGGTTGAGGATCATACACTGGGAAATAGAAATTTATGGTGGACGTATATAATCATTGGAATGAATGAATGGTGGTGTAAAATTAAATACACTAAATGATATTATTATATCTACACCAATACATATCTATTCCATCATCTATACTTTGGAATCTATTAACTCAATTTATAATTAATTAATACAAATCTATGTTTAGATCTATAGCCCCATCTATACAACCTTTATTTATATTCAATGTGATGAGTTATTTCTTTGAATGGCCATTGAAGCCTGACTATAAAATAATAGATAATTAATAATATCCTATAACTAATAATTAAATATGTTTTATTTGTTATGTATGTGATGACCAAAATATGAATGTATTGCTAATTTAATGTTTATAGAGAAGAAACTAGTGGGACTTATCCATTATAATTGTTAATCCATATCATAGAGTAATTTCATACATTGTGAGTGAATTTGGAATTGGATGTTCTTTTTATCCTTACACATTCAAAACATCCTATATAGAAACCATTTACCAACATGATTATTGTGATATTATATATGTTTATCCGTATATTAGTAAAAAATATATAAAATCACATAATATATATATATTTATAATTCTATATAATTATAAATAACCACTCCGAATTGAATCACATGACTACAACCATTAAATTTAGTTTCTCTTTGAATTTAAGTTATATATCACATTATTTCATATTAAATCAATCCTTTCCACTATAAAATATACCACTAATGAATATATCCCAGGAATGTAAATATATATGAAATCAAAGGGACATATATGAAATATAATGTGTGGAATAAAAAATGTAGTAACCTAAAAACATAAGAAATATAAAACAGATCATCATGAGTGGATAAGAAGTTTATATTTAAATAATTTTATATAAAAAATTGTTTGTATGAACATATTCAAGCTACATGATATTAAAATAGGGAAATAATATTGAGATAGTCATGATACATGGGAACATTGATATGAATCCTTATATAAGAATTTTAAAGTATCATAATATTTAGATACCATATAAAAATTAAATTTCCAAACTAAAAAATATTTACATTATTAAGTAGGCTAAAATTTCATTTGAAAAAAAAATTATGATTGGTTTTGGATACTTCTTAATTAGAAAAATAAGGAATAAATCACCAAAAACATAAAATATAAGACTAAAAAATTGTAATCATGGGATGGTTTTAATTTTTATAAAATGAAACATGATACAATAGATCACATATCAATATATTATATAGTTTATTATTATGAAGAAACCATATACATAAATTATTCTGAAATTACATTTTTCTTAAGAGGATGGGGTTAAACCAATTTTTATTAATAAATATTTTACCCATTTCTTAACTGGGTTGTGAGGTAAACCAATAAACAACCAATATGTCATCTGGTGAAATGTCCTATAAGTTAAATATAACAACGGATATTGAATAATCCAAAAGACACGTGACCCATGGGCCCTGAAAATAAATTTAATGGGCCTTCCATGTGATTTCATGAATACAGAAAATTGATGATGGGTCAGCCCACTTTCACACTACCCATCCTATCCCAAATCACCTACCCAATTTCCACATTTTTCTACATTGGATTTGATCACTCCACCATATTTTAAATACCTATAATAGTACGTAAATCCATTTTTGGTGTCAAGGGGAAGAAAAAAATCAAAATAGGTGATATCATATGTTGTATAAGGGAACTATTAAAACACAATTTATCATAAAAATATTAATTATTGGAATATATGGAAGAAATAAAAAATCATAAAATATATCATATGACTATTATCATCAATTGGAGATGGTATCCATATATTATATTGAAACATTAACATTCAAGTTGAATATAATAACTTTCTTTATAAATATAGAATGTAAAATTTCATGAATCAAAATATTTTTATCATGGACTTATTCAAAAACATCATATGTAACATGGTAAGGAACACGAAAAATACCCAAAATAATTTTCATCGTGAGACATATAGATGCATTGGGAAGGTACGTAGCCCCCACTTGTAACTTACTAAGTCAAATTAATTCCAAATTTTATAGGGATGAATATTCAAAATAATACATAATAAACATAAAGTTTCATATTTTAAAAATTGAATAAAAAAAGTTAAAATATTTCACCCTGCAAAAATAGAACACCATGACCATAAGGAATATGGAATATAAATCATGATGATTTCATAATATTATATAATAATTAATGAATTATATTCACACATGTTAATTCATATTTATGAAAATAATTTTATACTAATATTCAATCCTTTGAAAATGTGAAGGTGTTCATTTTATTTTGATTACATTTTAAATAAAAATTTATAGAATATTGAGAAAATAATTTTTATTTAAAATTACCATGGACACATATATGATATTTAATAATGAAAATAATTGTTTTGATGATGGTAAAACCTATCCGTATGGTTATTGTTAAAATAATACATCATCTCAATATTTTTATCGAAATCCAAAAGACACTAATTCATAAAATGAAAATAATATACCTTTTAAAAATTTAAAAAAAGTAATATATTGATATAAATGAACTATCATTAATATTTTAAAAAATAAAATAATATTTTTTAAAATATTTTATCAAAAATGGACTTAGAAGAAGAATTTTTTTGACTAAATAGTAAATTTGGTAAAATTTTCATTAAAAAAGGTTTTATAAATCATATTTAGTACCAAAGAGAGGAAAAATAATTGATAACATTTAAGGTCCAAAGATATAAAAATTAAAATAGAATATATAGAGTTTAAAATTTTGGTCTCTAGGACATGTTTGGATGGTAACAGTGAATCAGAGTATCGTCTTTTCCGACAAATGAGATGGATCTTGTCTATATATTGTATGGAACCTTATAAAACTGTCTAATTGAATCATATAATTCTAGAACACCCATATAAAAAAAATATATACAGAACATAGTATTTATAATTGATTCACCACTATGGTATATCCCAAGGATAATACATTAATATAATATTAGTCAAACCTAAATAGAGTAGGTTTTATAACGTATTTTTGGATTAGATTTTTTTAGACATAATCACTCTGTACAAGAAACAAATCATTTGCAAGACTTTTAGGGACGAAACACTACCTCACATCAGTCACATACATCATCCCCCTTAATCACTACATGGGGATAAGTATTACCCTGTGTTCTAACTTTATTTTCACTTCATTCGATTCAATATTTATGTCTCTGTCAGTGAGACACATGACACTCTTCATGCACCATGGTCCTAAATTGATTTACTTGGTAGAACTATTTGCTAAAATGAAATTTTCAACACTATAGAATCATTAAGAGTATATCCTTCATAAAACACACCACTAAATTCAAAAAAAAATTACCTTTCATGAAGCCACTACCCACTATGAATCTACAAACAACATAAAGTCGCTACCCTGAAAAAAATCTAAATAATTTGGAAAAGTTTCCAGTTTTCAAAAAACCACCCATTTTGAATTGATTTATGGAAAATCTAGTATTAAAAATATATTTCTTGATTCTTGTATTTCTGAAGAGTTTATAAATAAATAATAATTCCATTTATGAATGGAACTCCATAAAATCAGAAAATTTCACTCATTATTTGAAAATTCTTCCTTCACTTTGAGGGTCAGTGGACCCCTATTTATAGAGATATCTTTTCATGAAGCTTTCCATATCGCCATAGACTATTCAAATATATCTAAATTAATCTTCATCATGATGCCTATTTTAAACATTATAAAATGATATATTGCATTTTGTGATGGTTCTCATAATCATAAAGATTACCATCTCTTCATTGTACCTCTTCCATTCATTATGAAACCATCATCGTGAACATTAAATAATTAATTAAAATAGATTTCATGTTCCTTTGTGATGATTAATATTTGCTTGAAGGTAAAACCGTGGATAAATCCATTCCTTTAACATATTCTTGATGATAAATACTTGTAATTCATTATTTTATGATGGTTTCTATATCATCAATATTTTGAGCTACAAAAATTTGGCAAACAATGGGAAATGATGCCACCATCAAGACAACTTCCTTATACACTATCAGGACACATTTCATGAAAATACCTAAAAAACCTGTTTTGATTTTAAATAAATACAAACTAAAATAATTTTGTATTTGGGAAAAATAATTATTACAAAAAATAATGATCTTACAATAGTAAAAAATTAAAATTAAAATACAAAAACCCTATAATAAAAATGTTCTTCTAGAGTAAACCCTTAAACATTTTGTAACATTTGAATTATAAACTCTATGAATAAAATAACATATCATTATACATTAAATAGAATTGATATATAGATATTAATTATATAACATATCGATGTTTTATAATACATCACAACTGAAAGAAACAAGTTGCCAATATGACTCCCTCTCATAGAAGAAATAGTGAGATGAGAACCCATTAACTCATGTTCATATTTCATCATTTGTGCCTTTATACACTTATATGTTTTTTATTAATAAATTATAATAACATATTTTTACCATAATTCCATATATAATATACATAAAAAAATTCACTTTTTTATTAATAATAATTTTTTAAACAACTCTTAAAAATGATAACTGTTTCATTTTCAAGCATTTATCAGTTTGAAATATCCAGTACATTCACAATAATCATGGTTAAATCATCTATAAAATATAATTCTTATAATTTATATTATTTTTAATATATTATCCCAAATATTTAACATTACATATTCATTGATGTCCAATACATTAAAACATCACTTGTAATAGTGGAAAAACAAACCAAAACAAGATAATGATACAAAGACTGAATGAATAAGAACATGATAATGTATAAATTTAACATATAATGTATATAAAATTATTTATGTTATAAAAAACCATTATTCATAATATAAAAATCAATAATCATTCATAAAATGGTGATATCAAAGATGAAATATATTACTAAAAAATATGGTAGTTTGTATATATGGATGACTGATAACATACATTCTAATTCGTTAGAATGGATGAGAAACATAGTTTTATTGTAAAAATAATGAAATATAAATATTTGTATGATTATAGGTCCAAAATCATTAAAATAGTTAAAATATATTTATTGTCAATATAATAATAAATTAACTTTTAAATGGTCCAAAAATATGATTAATAATTATATAAGAGACCTCCATTATCATGCACTATAAACCTTTAGTGGGTTGGACTTAGAAGAATACATGATTATTATGAAAGAGGGAAGAAATATAGTATGTTTTTTTTTGTGGAATTGATTATATAGAGTGATCAATGTTTTTAAAAATAGGATGACAATGGAAACCCTACAATATCTAAGGGAAGGTATGCACATGGAATTGTTTGTAGATATTAATTATATAATGTCATTTACATGTTAATATTGCTAAAATGTTAATGAAAATGAATGCACACTAATATGAGGGTAAAAATATACATTCAACAAAATTTGGACATATTTATGTGTAATATTTAGCTTTATTTATTTAGTATAACCCCTCATTAACCCATTTTAATAATTATCTTGGGAATAAATCAACCAATATTTTGGGTTCATGAATGTATATATAAATATAAAAAGTGGAACATATTAAGAAAATTTATGAAATATATTAAAATTTTACATTAACATATTTCAATAAATATATTTTTGTATATTTTTAAATGATTTGAAATATTTGTTAACATTAAATACCATTTAATTTTATTTTTTTTACTATTCAAAAAACATGACTGTGAAAAAATAAAAAACAATATAATTAAAATATAAATATGTTTAAAGAATTATTATATTATAAGTAACCATTATATTCATGTAACACCATAATTTATAAAAATTACATCACTTTTATTGTTTACATAATCATTTGATTAAATTTTTAACCACTTTTACAAACATTATGTCAACGTTGCATAACTATTCTATGAAATTATATAATTAGTGAAAAATTAACAGAATTTTCTATCATATATATATTATATCTTTATTCCATATCAATACTAACATATAATCCTAACGAATTTTTATCACTGTGGTGATGTGTCAAAGAATATCTAATAAAGATTCTGATAGTTTTATTTATTCATTACTAAATAAAATATATTTGTCATTTAGAATAAATTTGAACCAAATTCCAATTTATAATAATATTGTATGAGTATTGTAATAATAATTCCATCCAATATAATAAATTTATCCTTTAAATATATTTTTAGTTCTTTATTAGAATTATGTGTAAACACATTTATCCAAATTATCATTTACTATGTTGAAATATAATTTCCATTAATACTATTCATAGTGACTAAAAATTGATTTAAAAAAATTTATAAAATTTAAAAAACCAATTCCAATATTTTAATTCAATTTTAATGATTTAATTTTATAACTTATGGGAATTACTTTTAATATATGTTTGAACCATGCAATGAAATATCATTTATTGGAAAAGTATTTTAATGTACCAATATAAACCTATAAGAAATAAAATATAATTCTTATTTATAAGTAATTAATTGGATTAGTAATATTAAAAATTACATAGGTTACATTAATAATTAAGAAAAAATAAAACATATCTTATAAAATACTAGGTTTTATAAAAACAAATGATTGTTTTTCAATAATAATCATTTTTCTTTTATTCATTCAAAGATAAATATTTTACTAAAAATAAGAAAAATTACTTTATTATAATAATTTAATATTTATTTCAATTATGATAACCATTTTTTGAAATAAAATCTTCAATAATTGATGAAATATTTTATTATGTTAATTCAAAAATATTCATAAAAATCCCTTGTGAATGTAATTTATTTTCTAAATATAGATGACTTTATTTTCAATTTTATTCAAAATATTATGAACTAAATGAATTTAAATTCATCTAGTTGGAGATATATATATATATATAATATAATTATTAAATAAGACAAATTTATTTATATTGATTAATTTTCATCAATTAAAATACATTTTCAAACAAAAGCATGAATTTAATGAAAAATATATGTTTTACCTTCAAAATATTTTATTATCTTTTTAATATAATTTATAATAATTATATGATTGATTAATAATTTTTCTATATAATAAATATATATATATATTTTATAATATGATTATTATATTTCATAATAATTATATCAATGACTATGTTTTTTCTTTCAAATTTAAATATTTATCATTTCTAACATTGTTCATTTAAGAAAAATGTTGCATATATCACAAAATGTTTAATATACCATTTATGGAAAATAAAATAAAAAAATATTGGGGAGTATCACCAATTTTTTTCTAAATATATTATTTTTAGTTTTATTGGTTTTATAATATGTTTGACGGATTTTTATAATATGGTCACAATTTACTCTACATTGCACCAATATATATTGTGAATATGTTTATTAATAGAATTATGGAAATCAATTAATCATATTTTTGTAAAGGATATAATATTATGAACAATTGTTCTTAGTGAAATGGAAAGGTATAAATCATTTTTAATGGAAAAATAATACATTGATATTTTTTAAATAGGGGTGAATAATTAAACATTTTTTGATCATGGAAATATGGTTACACATTAAAAATCATAATGTGTTTTTTATGATGATTTTTGTTGACAACATGGGCATGGTTTTCTTTTGTGACTTATTACAAACCATGTAGAGAAAGATCATTAATTCTTGAATGTTCTAATTTTATAATTTTTATTATGGAATGAACTGATTAATGTTATTTATAATCAATTTTTTATTATGCAATAATTATTGGATTCCCAATGTGGATTGAATTATACTAGTTTAATAACAAATTCTTTTTATAGAATAAGATGTTGTCATTCAGGTTTGGAGGTATCCATTGAGATCTGTAGTTTCTTTAAATGACATGGGTAGGGTGATGTCTATAAGAGAACATTCATACCATGAAATTTGCATTGATTACATAAATTATAACTAGGAATAATCAATGAATCTATCAATAATTATTAATGTTGTTTATAAGGTCAATATTATATTCATGTCACAAATTTAGCCATTGGGATCCATGTTGAAGGGAGGCCCTTTCTTCATATTGATCCATCCTGAAATTTCACATCATAACCATCTAAATCATATTATAAAATTATTTTATCTAGTGTTTTATATGGTTTTACTAACTAATCCTATTCTCATTAACCTTCATCCTCTATCCCACAAAATATAGTGCTTCCCCAGGATATTTGGGTTGAATCTAGGCCTTTCGGGCTCCCCATTTTGAAACAAAAATATCTATCATTGTCACATTATACACGACTAGTATTTTTGGACATTTTCCTCATTTTCAATCCATTTTTTTTTATTGTTTAGCCATTATGTATTTTTTTGGAGTCATTTGGTCATGATGTGCTCTCTATACATCATTTCTATATACCTTCACATGTATGGATTTAAGATGTCATATGTCATGTTGGTTAGGGTGTAGAGCCTGATATTCTAAATTTATCTAAATTTATATCATATCCATTAATTTTTTTTTATTTTTTTATTTGATTTTAATATGTAATAATAAACCCTAGAGTGTATGTTCATTACTAATTCATTCTTATCCCTTTCTTGTGTGAGTTGATCACATCCCGGTTGTTGTCTATATCTTGATTGTGGAAGGTGGTTCTATATTTATTATATGCTATAGGAACTATAATTACTCATTCATTACATAAATTCTTCTATAAATTAATTTTAAGTATACTATGATTTTTAATTTTTGTAAAAAATGGTTTCCAAGAAAATGTGGATTTGCCATCATTTTAGTGAAAATTGTATTTTAAATCAATTAATATAAGGAATTGAAAGTGGGTTTTTGGTGCATGTTTTTGATAAAACATGTATTTTGGAATGATACTTGAAATGTTAAATACTTTTGAAATTGATTTGATATATTCAACACATTGTGGCCTTGGGTATTTTTATAGAATGTGTGGCATTCAACCTTATATCTTGGTATTTTGAAGTGGATTATTTTTTGGGATTATCCACTATTCTTAGATCATATATAAATTTAATCAAGGAATAATATTGAGATGGTACATTGTTTAGTTATTTTGTAATCCTCTTTTCCCAAGGATTTGATACTAGTGTTCTAGGGACATGGGTGCCTAAACAATCCATGATTATTTATTAATGTATGAGTGACCTATCCGGCCTAACATTATGTTATTTTTGGAGTGCATTACATCAAGTGTTTAATTTTTACTATTTTTTAAATGATATTACATGATACATATATTGATAAATGTGACTACTTTATGAAAATTCTTGTTTTATAATATTTTACATAGACTATGGGATATATGAAAAATGGGATTTTTTTTTCAATGAATTTGATATAATTTAGTTTAATAGACAATAACTCTTTCTTTTCTTAAAATTTGAGCATATAGTGATTATTTATAAAGGAATCGATATGGAATACATATGTGGGATCCTTTAATTATATTAAGCTCACACCATGAACACTCCCATAGTGGTGTGTATTTCACATATTGTCTTTTGATGTATTAAAAGGAAAGTCACAACACTGATCTGTTGTGTTTTATGATTAAAATATCATGTTTTTTGACCATATGAAATTAAAAAATTGTTCATATTTTCTTTTTATTGGATGGACCAGTTGGTAAATCATGATTATGAAAAGAGTTACACGTTTTTTAACACTTAAAATAATTGGTTTTAGAAATGGTTAATACACCAAACAGTGCCTTGGGTTTTCTATCAGGATTCTAGATCATGGATCTTTGAATCCCCAAGCAATGAGGAGAAGAGTGTGGTGAACATTTTGTATAAAACCATTGATCCCTCAAATAGTAATCCTGTGACTAGTCTTGGGGGACTATGGGGGTGTCACTATTTTTGAATACCATGATCACTTGGATGCATGGATGTGTGACCATATTCAGATATAGGACATAGGGGACACATAGGGTTTATGAACGGTTTCCAAAAATGTGTGACATATCCCTTCAAGTTTTGGTAGTCACCTAGATGGTGCATGGTTTGGAAAACCATGTGGCCATAAAATTGACCTCATTAGAGGTATGATTTTTTGTTTTTAATGCTATATATGTATTTATTTGTCATCCACTTTTCTTTCTCTTCCATCATACAATGTATCCTCTTCCATTTCCTTTTCGTCTCACCCTATAGGTAAAGGATATCACCCTTATACGGACTCCCATTTGATTATTGTCTGGTGCTTTTGAAGAATCTCAGTATGTTTTCAACTTTGTCACCATGTTTTCTTCTTAAAATATATTCACACTATAGTGTTTTGGTATGACCTAATTCACTATATTTTTTGGGAGTTTTATCATTTCGTCAATTTATCTCGAATAAGATATAATCAAACCATGATATGAGACATATGATTCATAAACGATATTAGGTAGGTAGACTATACATTTTCAAAAATATTATTGCTGATTTATAAGGTTTATTTTCGTGCCACATGCCAATATTTCAGTGTGATGCCACTAAAATGTGATATTTAAATTATAGAACACAAATAATTCCCTATAGTATTCATGTAGTGTGATATTATCATACAGGTTGGTCTTATGCTTCGAGTATTTTTTGGATCTTGCGTGTTTCCATTGATTTACCTTAATAAATCAATTATTTTAAAATCAAAACCCCTCTATCTAGATCTCAGTATTATTGAAGGAAATAGTTTATCTATTTGGAATGTGATAGAATTTAGATCTCCACTATGATTGAGTTATGTGATAAGACCACCTCTTTTGGAGTAGTCTAATTATTTATAGAATGAGTTAAATGTATTGTATGTCATTATTGGTTATTGACATTATACTCTTTTATTAGGTTATTACAGTGGGTTGAATAACTAGGCCAAATATAATCAGTAGAACTTAGGATTTGATTAGTAGTGGAAAGGACCACATAATCAAATCCATTTCATATATATGGGCATTCCCCTCTTTAGGTGGTTTGGTTATAGCATTTTCATTCTTATGTACATTGCTTCTAATGACATATAATTGGATTTTCTTTGGGATTTTCCCTTCTCATTATTAAAATATTAGTGATTAAAAGTTAAAAATGTTTTTCACTCATTTATAAATAATTATTTTCCAATATAATTCCTATTGTTCACTCATAGTTTGTGGAGGACTTATACAGTATGAGATATTCATTATATATCTTATATGGACTAGAATTTGTGTTTTAGTTACCTTCATATGAGTGACACTAGTTTCTAGGAGAGAACCCATAAATGGGATCCGTGGAATGATGGATACACCTTACCATTAATGTGACTCACAGTCTTTTATTATTTACCTGGGAAAGGCTCAAATGGGGAATGTTTTATATTACATTTATATTGACAATTGGAATTCCATTTATAGACTCTTTGGATGGACTACTTTGTATTTTTCAAATTGTATCACTCTGGGTGTGATATATGAGTTACATTAAACAGTTCCCCTTGGAAGGTCCTTTGAGTGAATTTAATTCCATTAAATAGATTCCTATATGAAATTATAATGATGACTTGATGACTAATAATAGTATTTCAATGTTGTGATCCATGGAATTGACTTCTTGATCAAATAACATTACTAAATTCAGTCCTTTCTTTCGGCCTATTATATTTTTCACCCTTGGTGAAATCCCTTAAATTTTTTAAGGTTTTATCATATTCAACGGAATTATATAATGGAAAAAATTATCTATGGACATCCATGTTTCCTTATCAAACCTAATATGACTTGTTATGGTCATCATTTATTTATTTATTTATGACTTTTCATCATATCATTACATTGATGTATTTTTTAATCAGGGACTAGATTATGAAATATAAAAAAATGTGGGTGTCCTACAATGTATATCTCAAACTACATTCAGGAATCCATTTCATTGGGGTATCAAATAAGATACTATTTTTCATAGGACTATAGTTTGTAGCTTCAGATGTGTGTTGTAGATTTGAGATCATGACTGAGCTCGTAAATCTGATTCTAAAAAAGATCATCGTGGGTATTTTTTATTGATTTTAATATATCTTGTACCCCACTATGTTATTTTTTATACTATATTTTTATTACTTTAGTTTATGTATCATCATCTATACATGAATGCATTGTTCTATATTTTTGTAAGACACTTTCTGTAGTTATAGTATTAATCATCCACTAATTTTCATTATTTATTACTAATTTCACTATTTTTTATTTATCTACACATCATAATAGAATTTTTTTACTATAATATAAATTGTATTGTATCCCCACTATACCACCATTATACCTTAACTATTAGTCAGCACCCTCTATCATATAGGGAGGTGTGCTTGATGCCTTGTGGTGATCGATCCAGCTAATGTGTCTATAGTTAATTGTTCTAAGAAATTTCAATGTGTTATCAACGTGTTTTTTTGATTATGATATTATATCATGGGCTGGTAGATATGATACATGGAATGTGTTGGCCTTTGGTAAAAAACAATTACCATGATTGATCATCAAACGTATGAGGAAAAGTCTATTTTCCTATGTAAGGAACTGTTGTTCAATTTTTTTTTATTTTTGTTGTTATTTCACCTCGAGTGATTATTATAATTTCCACTAAATACTAATTTATGATATTTATCATATACTATTGGCTTGGAACAACTAGGATAAAGAATTACATGCATCTTTATATGCACTTAGAAAATCACATACCTTGTATATATCATGATTTATATATTTCATTTCTAGGATGATTAAAATTTATTGATGTGTCTTCTATGTTTTATTATCATGAGTTTTGTTTCACATGTTGGGTTTTTCTTGCATTGCTACAAGATTTCCAAAATTATTTTTTATCCTATTCTTATTTTATATCATTATAATATTTAACATGCCTATTTATTCATTTTGAATGTCTGATTATTTTCAACATTTAGGTGGCTAATTGATGTTTTGTTTGTTTCTAATTAACATTTTTATGATTTTTCATAATGGTATATAACATTTTGATTATGATTTAATGGGAGACAACTTGCATCTTTTATGTATTATGGTAACATTATAAAATTGGAAAGTCACGACCCATACAATCTAAACATTATCGAAATTCAATAAATATTGAACAACTATAGTGTAAAGGCTATATATATTTAGTTTTATTCTATATATTATATACAGTTTTTATGGTTAGATGGGATCCACACACAATTTATAATTTGTCTGGGCGATTGAAAAATATTGTAATGGTAACCTAAATAACTGAATCATCTCTTAGGAGCCTTATAATGTTAGAAATTATTTATTAATTATAATTATTTTTTATTTTACCATAAATAAAATGGCTTCCGCTATAGTGGAGTTCACCTTAATTTAATATAATGTATGAGTTGTTTGAATAAATTTATAAATGGAAAAGTGACCTTATTAGTTCGGTTCGCACATGATTCTTCAGTAATGAAACACACAGTGTGTTTAAATCATTATGATTAAAATTTTCATATTTATTTAATTTTAACCTAAAAATTCATAAATAGAGCCTAGTTGGTTAACTTATTTTTACATTCGAAATACTTAACCATGTCGGGGTATATTTATATAGTGTAGTGATGGTCTTTAAATGTATCAAAATTCACTAACATGGCTTACATATATGTGTATAGTGGAATCATAATTAACCCATTAATTTTAGATTTATAATGAACCTATATGTTTTTTATGACCAATAATTATATGGGGAATTAGGTAATTATAATTTCAATTACAACATAATGGGTGTTTTCCTCTACAACATCCAATACTCATTTTATTTAACTAATCGGCATTGGGAGAATTTATAACTAGTTAATGATTTCTAAAATGGAAATTTCTATAATAAACTAAATAATCATGGAATTATTAATAATAATGAATTCTTGTCAAAAGCGGTGTCCAATATAATTTTTATGAGTGCCGTATGGATTTCCTGAATAGTGTATTTTCTACAAGTTTTTCTTTAATTGGTGCATGAGGTTAATTTGAACCTTTATACTTCATAATGAATTAAATTTGAATTAAGAAAATTAATTAAAATGCACCCTTGATTGAAATCCCTTGTTTTATGCTTCGTGTATTGGTAGTTTGGTGTTCCATGAGCTTTCATTAGAACAATATCATGAGCATTACATATAGTCTCTTCTTCTGTAGCTCGAACAAAAAATACAAGCCCTTAATATATGTTATCTTTTCGATCATGAATCCCCTTGTAGGATTAAATATTTATGTTTTGGGATGCGGATATTCCATTATAGGTAGTTCCCTTTGATACTACAATTTTTTCTAATTTCTTTTGATCAGTATCAATTGTGAGGTTCCGTTTAAGTGTCGTCGTCTTGTGTAGGGACCTTTGAATCAGAAATAAAATCATTGTTGGGAATGGTGTTTATATAGTACGTTAACAACCTTAATAGGTTTCAGCATATTGTAATTGACATATTCCATAGATTAAACATTCCATGGGCATAGATAGCTGCTTAGTTAGTCAAGTGACCCTTATTTCGTTTCAATTTATTTTTAGATGACATGATAGGCGGTCATCCTATTTTTACAATAGTATGGAATGGTGTGAATAATTTATAGTTATTTGTGTGTTTCGTCATATATATTAATTCATATATATTATAGGAATATGGTGTATCTTTAGGGTAATGCATTTAAACATAAATCCCCATGATAGTATGCATTTATAAACATGGTAATCGTCGAGTTATAAAATAGTACAGTTAATCGTTTGAGTTTAGTGGTGATCATTAATGCCTTAATCTATCATGCGATGATAGAACGTCATATTCCGTTAGATTGACCTATGTGGAAAGGGAATAAAATAAATCATAGCGGATAGTATTTCATTCCAATATAATTTAGTGTTTTTACAAATTATTCATGTTAGTTTTTTCTTTCTTCCAATGCCAACAAAGAATGAGAGAGTTACTCAGAGAAGTGTCATGTTTGTTTATATAGTTAATATGATCTTGAAATATTATGTCCAGTAAATATAAGTCATCATTAGATGACTATGACACTCACAAGGTGGGGGTAATCACATCAGGTCTTCTAAATACATATTCTTTTATATAGAAAGGATAAAATTGACGAAATACCATGAAAAATGTGCAGTTCTAATTTCTTATTCTTGTGGGGTTGTTTATTCATATAACATTTAATTTACTTCAATATATAATGAATGTGAAATGGATGGATGTGTATGTGACCTTTGGAAATAGTGTTTTCCATGAATGGACTTTGGTGTTTGTGCTTTAACGATAACATGATACATCCTCTATTAAAAGAATCATTGTACCGTAATAGAAATGTGTTAGAAGGATTAACCATGACATTATAAGGAATTATATCATTTGTGTATTGAAAATCATTTTCATTTTTTAGAGTGATATAGTTGGTTTGGGATATTCTTGGAACATCATTCTGATTTAGAATACTTTTGGGGTTCTTTTAGACATTGCTATATTCTATTGGTGCAATCTCAGATAATAGATGATCATTATTCTTATCTTGAAATAATCAGGGTATAATGAATGAGAGAATTTGTTGTATTCAATTATAAATCAAAATGTAGTTGGTCATTGATAAGTAGATTCCAAAAAAATTTCTCTATAAGAATGGTTGTCTATAGATCCATGGTTAGACCAGAGTTATACATGGGTTCTGAAGTAGTATTTTTTTCAAAGGACTCATAGACCCCGGTTATTCTATTAACGTGGTCTCCAAATATATTACTGTTCAGGGTCAATAAACATTCATGATATGTGGATTTTAATCCTCATACTGAAACATTAGGTGTGAACTTCATAAATGTTTTTACTGGGGTAAGATACTTGGACTTCATTTATTGATTGTATGGTTACCCCAAACCTTAATCAAGATCATCAGTTATGTATTAGGGGTAAAAATTCTAGATTTTCGATCAAGTTTACATATATGTTTTTGTGGAGGTATTGTAGTTTATGTGATCTATTATCTCAAGTGTTCTCCAAAAGACGGTTATTTAATTTAGTGAGTGTTCATGGATAAAATTCTACGATACCTTAATTTTAAGTCATCATGTTGTATTGTGTCGTCCGTATAAGAATTGTGTTTGCAAATAGTCATCCAGATGTCAATTGAATTAACTTCTTCCAATTTTAATATATATAGTGATGAGGAACCATTAAAAGCATGCCTCCTAGTTGATATAGGTACAAATTAAAAGTTTACTATAAATTTTCATGGAATATTTAGTACAATCAGTTTATAATAAGTTGGTATTGAATTAACTATTGGATCAAATTGTGAAATGTGTCTCATGTAATGATAAAAATTGAAATTCTATGATCATGTTTTGGAAGAAAATTATGGAGGTAGATATTCAGTGACTCAGAATAAGTCCATAAAATATAGAAAATATGGATGAAGAACCATATGGCCCATTTTTAAAGAGATGATGATGACATTAGGTCTTTAGTTTTATGTGATTGGGTATGCTTTTTATTAATTCTTTATCTCAAAATTGAGCATAGGCTATGGTTTTAATAAATTTTTTACCAAGTTTTATAATGATTCTCTTAGGTCTAATGGGCATCTGGAATCACAACTTGTCCATTCGAACATGGGTTCATGACCATTGTAGGATGGGGGTTTTTTCCATTATTTCCATAATGATTATGTGTGATGAGAAGATATAAGGTAGAGATATTATAGTATCTCTGTTTTATGGACCAAATAAAATACCAAATGTGTTTTAATTTTTCATTTGGTGGATTGTTTATTTGATAAAATATGATGGATAAATTGATTCCAATAATTTGAAAATAAATAAAAGTGTTTTTTTTACACTTGGTTAAAGGTCTGAGTGTTTCCATGGTTGCTCAGTCATGTTTTTGAGAGTGTCAGACTCCAAAAACCTCAAACTAAGAGGGGTTGAGATGGGAAAACTATATTTCTAAAACTGTGCATCCCTCCAGTAGTACCCTTGCATGTAGTCTGGAGGGACTATAGTTGTCCCCTGGTTTTTTCAAACCATATGCCCCAGACATCAGGACCATGAATCCTATTGATGATCTCAGATATAGGAGACCTTCATCGTCTGCACATAGTTTCCCAAACATTGGACATGAATCATGAAACCTATAACATTAATTTGTGGCCTAAACATTGTTGGTGAACAGTTTGGCCAACTAGGTGAAAAAATCATGAAACTACATAAAGAGGTGAATTTTTAGTTTTTACCTACCTCTTTATTTTTTATTCCTCATCCATTATTTGTCATTATATATGTGTAACAACCATTCCATGGTATTTTCTTCAAATCCTATTGGTATGATGAAATCAAGCTCAGATAACCTTGTACTGTAGCACCTTCAAGTGCATTGGAAGTGTCTCGGTATGCTTTCAACTCATCCTCTATATTTTATTCATTAAATATTCTATCACTCTTACTATAATATTTTTTGTGACTTTATTCACCCTATTTTTTGGAGTTCATCCATATCTTCGATTTATCTCAAACCTAAAAAAAATAAATCCTTGATATTGGATGTATGAATCTTTCATAGAATAAGTTATGTGGTATATAGCTTTTCCTGTGACGTTTCATTGATTTGTAAGATTATAATTTCTGTTGCAAAATATTATTTCCACACGACACCTCTAAAATGGGATTTATAAATCAATGAACCCCATTCCATCCAATTTTTATACATGGATAGATAAATTATAATTATTTTATGTCTTGTGCTTTGAGTTTAATTCTCATCAAGGGTGTTCCCCTTGGATTACTTATTTAATCATTTAGTTTCTATTAAAACCCCTCAATGGGGTGAGTTTTGATAAAAACAATAATGTTTTAGTGGTTTGGAATGTGAAAGAATGTGACACTCCCGTATTTTATCTTCTAGTAAATAAACTATATCATTCGGTGTTGGATCATACTTTATTAAATTATATGGTTGAAGTGTATACCATGATAGTTTGGTATTTCATTGTTAAATAATGCATATATAGTGTTACTACCATGGGTGGTACACCTCTCCCTAATAAAATAATTAGATGGATGAATTTTTCTGGTAATAGAAATGAAAACATAAAAAAGTATATATCTTGCATATAAACATTGAACTCTTTTATTGAATTTCATTTTATAAGATAATGATTTTGTACAAGTCCTCCATTGATGTATATTTTCAATGATTTTTTGTTTGTCCATCATCATTGTAAAAAGTTTAATTATTAAAAGTTTAAAAAGATGTTTATTCCTTAATCAATATACTATTAATTTTTAAGTAATTCCATGGATATGTTCATTGTTTGTTCTAGAATTATATGCCAAAAGCAATATGTTCTTTATCATGGATGGGATCACTATAAAGGTTAATTAACTCCATATGTGAGATACGGGTTCCCATTGGAGCACCCGTGGATAGCCTCCATGGAAATGTGGCTACACCATTCTATGATTGAAACTAAGAACCCTATATGAGATAATAGGTACATGCTTAGAGGTTATATGTTTTACATTACATAATGAGTGACTCATGTAATTACATTTATGGATTCTATGGAAGAAATCATTCAAATTTGATAATTTATTATGCTTATAGTGTCATACATGGGTTAATTTATCTTTTTCAACATGGGTTGGACCATAATGGTACTTATTTATATTCAAGTGTTTCTAATATTAAATGCTAATTAATAAATGAATGGTAAAATTAATAATTCATAACTCTTTTTTTGGTACTAGAATATCAGAAAAAATAAAATGTATAGGTTCTGAATATTATTTCTATTTATTATGTTATTAAAAAATGGATATATCCCCTATAATTTCTATAGGTTCAACTGAATAAGGAAAAATACATAACATGATGAAGCATGTTTGGTCTTGCATCTATCCTTGAGGAACCTCATCTGAATTATAATCATGACCATTCAATTATTTATTTCTAATTTTTCACCATATCTACCAACTATTTTATTTTATAATCACATACTGGATTATGCTTAAAACTCTATGAGTGTTGTCTTCCAATGTATATCTCAAACATTTATCAGGCATCTATTGCACTGAGGTACATGAACAGATCTTCATGTTCATAGGTCTATGGTTCGTAGCTTGTGATATGTGTTTTTCCTGGGAGCATAGGATAATAGTACCGATCATGTAATTTATATTCTCATGGAGATCTCCCCTTGGCAATGTTTATTTATTTTCTGTCATCATTTAATATAACATAATATGTTTTCTACCACGTGTTTACTAATTTATTTTATGTATCATCATCTAAACATGAATGTCTTTTTAGATAATTGTGTAGTCCATTTTATTCAATTATATTATTATTCTTCAACTAATTTTCATTATTTTAATACTGATTGGACATTGATACGTTCTGGATAATATCAATATATTATTCTAATGACATGGGTATAATATCTCCAATATACCACCATTAAACCCTTGTAGTGAGTTATTCGCGTCTGAAATTTATTGAGATGTGCATGTGGCATTGTGGATAGTAGTCTAACTACTACTTCCAAAGTATTTAAATCTAATAAGTAACAATATATTTGTCATTTATTTGTTTTTGAATGTGAAATGGTGGAAAATAAGCCACATATCACATGGATTAGTGGTTTTTAGTTTTTGTTGTCCATCTTGGTTGATATGTATACTTTTTCCATTGGATTGTGTCTCTACCATTATCATTATGTTATTGTTGTATATTTCATTTATTATTTTCATTCTATATATATTCCATGTATTTTCATTTAAATTTGAACAAATAATTTCCTCTTGTTGTTCTTCAACGTTGGGGCACTAGTATCCAGCCCATGGGGATTGGGAATTAACATTGGGACATTTCATTACCTTGTTTGTAGATGAGTAGGATTGATTTTCAAATAGTGTTCCTAATTTTTTTATATGAGTGATATCCTTATGTTTCCTTATTTTGGGTTGTGTTTTAGGGAAATATATTTTTTTGGGAATTTGAGAGATATCTTTTTGTGTCTTTGAAGACAGATCTTGCTATGATGAGAAACAATATACCATTGGATGTTTGGAATCCTATTTATTATATTGGGTATTATCCTTTTTCTTAGCTTATACTTATAATCGTCAATTTTAAACTGAGATTATCCATTTTTCTAATATTCTACATCTCCTTTTTGGAGTATATAATGAAATACAATATAATGTCTTCATGGTTCCCTCAAGAGTTTTGAATTGGAGATTCTCCTCTAGAGCATCCTCATTTTGATCTGAATGTCATACATGTTATCCTATGCGCATTGCATATCATGGAGTATAATGTTCTATATGTTTTGAACAATTTTTTTGATGTGAAACTGGGATATAATCGGGATAGGGGTTTAACACATGAATTCCTACATGAGAATCCCTAATCAATTAATTTTATATATGAACCATAAGAGGAGGTGGATTAGCTGAACAATATTGGTCAAGCATTTGAATTTTTAGTCGCACCAGAAGCTATCAAGGTGAAATTTATAATGATCAATATCAAGAGTCCTAGAAGTATTGGTTGGATTCAATGCTACATGTAAACCAATACATTTTCATGGATTTTAATGGTTTAATAATAGTATTCATTCAATTGTTTATCTAGAATCAATGATGATAGTGAATCCTCTAGGGTCTATCTATTTATTGTAGGGGGGGAACATATTTCCATGTACAAAAATAATTTACTTGGATATGGTTATTTTATCTCTAGATGTAGTGTTGAAAGATCAATTTAATACTCAAAAATACTTATAGCTCTGGTTACTAGAAAATTGGTTTTAATTTTATATTCAATGAATCCCCACATATGTTTTCATAGTTAATAAAGTGTTTATGGATGATGTAGGTATTGTTTTACCTATTATATTTTATTTATATATGCTTCACCAAATTGGAATATTTAGGGGTGATAATTTGAAAAAGTGATAATTGAATGATAACTAAAAGGGTGGAAGTGGTGGTTCTCAATAGAGGGCCTCCACTGACCATCAGAAGATACCAATAGTGGTCCCTATAATTTCTATTATTATAGTTGGGTAGGTTAAACACAACATTCTCATACCGATCCATTGAGTATTTTTAGTGCTTATGGTTTCCAAGGATATATGTAGTAGTTATTCCATTCATTTTTTTGCCCTGTTATGGTCATGGATCTTCATCTCTGAAGGTCAATGTGGAACATTCATATTAATAAGGATCCATATAAGTACCTATTCTAAATATGATAGTCAATCACATTCACATAATTGATGAATTATCATAAGAGGTTAGTGTGGGGCCTTAAATAGTGATATTTTCCATAGTAATTTATTCTTCTATATGAATAAGTTTTTTTGATATAGGTTCCTCACAATCTATAATAACTACCAATTTCTTAAATGTGTTAAAATATTCAATAGTGATAATGTCCTTTCATATGGAGATTTTTTATCCTCTTGGAAGGATGAAGGAGTATGAAAATAACTTAACTATGTGTTATATGTTGTTATATAATGCTATGTTATTTTTGAATTTCATAGTTCACGATGTTGATATTATCAAATTCACCATTGGGATGGATTTTCTTATAACTCATTGAGATAAGATTCATTATTATATTTTGAATCTTTTTCTCGATTGATTATGGGAGGTCTCAATTGTGTTAGTGGTATATTGACCTTTTGATTTTTCATAAAGGATCATCCATATAGATCTTAGGAGTCTACTTCATTCTATTATATTTTTTCCTAAAGATTTCTCTACTCTTAGAGGCATTCCCTTGAATTTTATTGACTCTTATGATGTATTATTAGAAAAAATCTAAATTATTGCTGCATAAATGGAGATAGATTTTTCAATTTACATTTTCTAGGTATAAAATAAATTTTAATGGCCACATATCATAAGGAATTATATGAGCTGAATGAGATCATGTTTCAATAAGATGATCTACCTGAGTGGTTTATTATTATTCCCAATATTTCTATGTGCATAAAAATTATTCTCTTTAAAAATAATAATGATGGTTAAAATAATTTTTTATGGGATATAGGTTCTTTAAATTGTTTACTATTTATAATAATTACCCTTTTCCTCATGCATATGTAATATTTGACTAGTTGACAGATGAAAAGTGGTTTTTGAGAATAAATATTTAGTCGGTTTATCATCATCTTAGGGTTCGAAATTGTGATACTATAATGAAAAATTTTAAGAGAAGATAAGTCCATTAAATATACACTATAATTATTTTCTAACTAACTAATATTTGTATAGTTTATATACCTTTTATGACAATTATATTTAATTAGTCTATGGACACTATTGTGGTGAGGATTTTTGATGAGATCCTAGTTAAATCTACATTTTGGCATGATTATGAGAACCATATTAATATATTTTTCAAAATAATGGGGAGTAAAAAACCATAACGGAACATTTGAAATTAAATTTCTTGATCATGGAGTTAAATATCAAAGGATATATGATTTTATAACATTGTACCTTAGTTGATATTGAAAGGGTGATGGATGACTTGTCGTGGGGGGATCCAAAGAATACCATTGATCCATGGATATTCCATGTTCTGTAGAGATATTCCCAAAATGTTTTAGGATTTCTAAATATTGAAACAACCATTGAATAAACTGAAAATGAAATGGGTGAAATTTCCAAGGGATTTAATGTGATATAATTTTTCTAGTGAGTTTAAAATTCATCAAACATAATCACTTAGGTTTATATTTCTAGATCCTAATAATGGGTAGTTAGTATTGATTTATCCTTATGATGTAGGTCTAGGTAGGTTTCATATACATAATTATAATATCAGATCATATATCTATCATATTGTCTAATATAATTGAAATAATTACCCCACTCATTATTTAGAGATTGTTGTTGTTAGGAATTACCTCAATTATTGAAGAAACTATCTATTTTTGGGGACAAAAATTTTCATTCTAGTTCAAATGTGAGGAATTACCTCAAAAGATATTATCATTTTTAGTATATCATTCCACAAAAAGTGTAGTGAAACAATATTGTCCAATTCATTTATTTTCATATAGTGACACATGAGGATGATTCAGGTTCTGCTTTAACCAATTTTAAATTATTAAAATCTTTAAATAATTATGTTCTATTAGTTCGATAATAAGATAAATGGTTTTGTGAAATAGAGAAAAACTATACAGTCCAGATACTATTTTTTGTTGATATCTACCATATATTTGTATCCCACACATGGAGGACCATTTTTTCATACCATCATATGTGAGGAATTTATTATTTAGTGAATTTAATTATCTTTAAAAAAATTCCTTGGTAACTATGAATATTTACTATGATAGGAGTAATATTTTATGGTTGATGGGTATGTTATTTGGAATTAATGAGATTTGGTCTTATTTTTACAACATCAAAAATATATATTATGTGAACCAAGAGCCATCATGTATACTCCAACAAATTTTTATTAATTTTTGGAAATGGGAATAGGTTTATTTAGGCATCACTATAAGGATACCATAGGCTCCCCAAGGAATGAATTTTGTCTGGGTGGTGCATCATTGACTGATGAAATCATCCAAAATTATACCGTTCATAGAAAAAACCAAGGATGAAGTTCCTTTTAATCTCAAAATTAAAGATATTATGAGGTTTCATGGGGTCCCCAATGGAAATAATAGAGATATTAGGAATTCATCTCTATCTTAGAGGAGTATCCATGTGTTGATAATGAATCTAGTTAGATTGAGTAAGACAATCCATCCATAGAAAGAGGACTAGACAGAGTCTATTATTAACATTTTGGAATATATTCTCTATAGATATGTCTTTTATTTCGGTGGATCGTGGTATGACTATTTAGGAATATCTAATTTTACATATATTAATAGTTAGGTGTTTTATAATCAGAATGGATCCCTTCAAGGCTCTTTATGTTCTCCCATTAAAATAAAAACTTTTTTTGGATTAGGTGGGTGAGTATGATCTTATGGGATTCATTCTCATTCAATATATTTCAATAAATATCAATGTTACACATCTACATCTAGTTATACTTCACATCTAAATAAAATTGTATTTATATATTTGATTCATTCCTTTTGATACATCCATTAGTGATTCGGTTTTATTGAAGGCTTCTTCTCATTGGGGTCAACATCAACTTGAGAGGCTGGGAAATCCATATCTAAGATATTTTGAACCATTTTTAAAACAAAGTGGTTTGGTTAGGTTTCATATTGGTTATTATTAAAGGCTCTCTTGATATGATTACATAATGTTTTACATATATATCGTTCTACAAAATGTATCTTCTTGATCCTTCCCTCATTCTGAATTGGGTTAATATTGTTCCATATCAAGAAGAATTTTTTTTGAAGAAACCAATGTAGATCATATAATTTTAGATAATATTTTTTTTCATATTTTTAACCTATTAATATAAGTGATGTGGATTCTTATACTATTTTATCATGAGATTTGGGAGTTTTAATCATCAGTGAGGGAGCTATGGCCTGCCCCATTTCAAGAGAATACATCACTGATATGAATTTATCATGATAGTATGTCTTATGTTGGGAATAATTGTAACTACCATATTGATTTAGGAACTCTTTTTAATGTTATGTGGTCTTACATTAGGTTCTAGTGGCGATAGAATGGAATAGTTTTATTTCTAAAGGATCTAGGCTGGGATCTTGCTACAGGAGTAAATGAACCACATGAATTATAAAATCTTGATGTGAATTATAACCAGAAATAATCAATAACGTTGGTACTGTCAGGAATTATATACATGGAACTAATATTATATTCACATCATGATATTTTCCATTTATATTTTATGACATTCCAATCCATATTTTAGTTTATCATGACATTCTAAATGTTCACATCATGAGCTATTAATGAATTCAATGCAAGGTTTCTTTTAAATGGTTGAAATTATTTGAGAAATAGATTCTCTTCTCATTAACCTTTATAATATATTATCAATCTTTATGAATTTTATAGGTGATTTTACATGAATCCATCCCTTCTAGGATTATCGTTTTGTGTGTTAATCCTTATCCTGGTCGGTTTCATTTTATATGGAATTTCTGATCATTATCTTTTTTAATCCATTTATCTTTGTTTTTATTGGGTTCTCGGATGTTATTTTTGAAACTATTTATTGTGATATTATCCCTATCGATACTTTATTTAGCCTTTCTTGAATTTGGGATTCGAATGCCGAATCTCCTGATTGTTATAGTGAGAAATGTGAGATAATCAATGTAAACATTGATCTATCATTTATTCTTATAATTTTTATTTTAAATTATGATTCTAAAATGAGAGAGGAGTTATTATGGCCTATGTTCAATACTCATTTTTTATTATCACTTTCTAGATTGTTTTGATACCCTCATGGTTGGTGTGTGACCCATGCCTGAGTTCTTTTTTTTCTCCCTCTAAACTATGATATAAGAATTGTAATTGATGTTTGTTTTTATTAATTGTTTTCTAAATGAATTAGAGTGATACATTGGCATATTTTTTTGTACAAAAATAATTTCGGAGAAAAAACGTTTTCCCCTTATTTTAGTAAAATAAATGGTATTTTCAATGCGTTATGAAAAATTTTATGATATTGGATTTCAAATAATATTTTTCATAAAAACATTTCTATTTGGAATGTTTTTTGAAAATATAATTCCGCTTGAAATTTATTTTATATATTTTTCAAAAGGGTGTCATTGGTACTTTGATTGAAGGTGTAGTATTTGGTACCATTCATTTATTTAGGGGGTCTATTTCTAGGATGCTTCCATTTTTTTGTATCATTAGAAAAGTGTCTCTGGGAATATGATTCAATATTTAGGGGGTTTTATTTCATTGTTGTTCCTATGTTCCCTAGTATATTATTCATGGTAACTTATGAAATGTCATAGAGAACTATTCATTATTGTAAATTAAGTTATGAGGGATCTAGATAGCCTTAACACATGAAATTGTTGGAGTGTTCTACTTTATATATTGGGCTTGTACTACTTTGGATTTTATATAACATGATATATGATTTTATGAATTTAAATTTTTTATGAAAATTATGAATTGAAACCATTTTTCCTATTTTTTGGAATATTTTTAAAATTGGAATTGTTTACTGTGATTTTTATATAAACCCACTTAACTTCTTATCAATCATTACATATTTCTGTTTGATTATATAGAGATTATTTTATAGATAATTGAGTTGGATCACCTATGTGTGATAAAACTGAGATTGTTTAAATCACACCATATACAATCCATTGTGATTATGTAGAGAATTTATTTTCTTATGATAAATGAAATTGTTACGCACTACGGTGAGGCATCAAGGATTTTTTTCATTATATAGGGATTACCTGTGGGGATACAGTTTAAGGTTTACAACGTATCAAATGTATGGGTTGTATGATTTGGTTTTCCTTTTTAGTTTTTATGGACTTTCACATTTTTGTTGTACCACTACCATGAGAATTAAATGATAAATAAATTTTGTTTTTATGATTTTCATTCTATATATATGTTCCCTTTATTTTGTTCTAGGTTAGTAAAGATCATTTTTCAATATTTATTCATGATTCTCATTACTTGTCACTAGCCCATGGGGACACGAATGACCATCGGGTCTTTCCATTGTTAAGACAGCTCCTAGATTGATGAGTATTTTAGGAAAATTCATGGTATGGACTATTATAGTATATTAAAGGAAATTTTGTTTTTAAATAAATTGATTCCATTACAAATGTGTTTCACCCTAATGATGTAAACGTTGAAATTTATAATTCATTTAATATCCATTAATCAAGGAGTTCATAGCATGATATATATTAAAAATTGTAATGATATTGGTCATATTGTAATATGTTAAATGATGGAATGAAATGTAATTTGATAGTAGAGGTTTTATAAAACATGGAGATACCCTAAAAAATTTATAGAAATCCTATAATGTGAATAGCGGAGTTAACGTTTTTCAATATAAATAAATTGGGAAATTTTAAATCATTCTATTTTCTGTGATGTATTCAAAATAGATGATGTTCTTTAACACTTATTAATGTAGGAAGATGTGATATTTGATCCTGATGAAAATTTATTGTGTTTATACACAAAATTGGGTGTAATATACATATTTATTCAATTTAAAATTTTTTCTTATGTGGAATTCAGTTCTAATTTAGTTTTATAATGATGATTTATCATATTAAGAATGTTTAAGAATCAAGACGAATAGTGATTCCACTATGAAAAAAATAGATTTACTCCAAATTATTGAATTTTGTTTTAACAACACTTCACTAAGTGTTTAATCCTAGGACATATCCTATTAAATTTGAGGATTGTAAAATATATTATCTCATATTTTATATCATTATTTCATATTTATTTTTGAATCTATTTTTTTTTAAATTTGATAGAAAATACTTATATTGAGATAATATTAATTGAAATATATAATTCATCCAATCCCCACAGAGGTTATTATCATTTATTGAAATTATCATGTGGTGTCTTACTACAATGTATATTTTTTGTTATGATAAAATATAGAAAAATTATCTTAAAGACGGTTTATGGTTATGAATAAAACAATTTGATATTAAATTGTCATAATTTAAACTATTGATAAATCAGATAAAAAAAATAACAAATTCACATTGAATAGATATATACATATAATTACATAATGAAATATTTATTTATTATAAAACTAGTGATCTTAATGAAATTGATTATAAAAACATATCATAAAAATTTGTTTATATTTTAAAGGAATCAATACATCATGTGAAATATAATATTGATGAAATATATAGAAATGATATTATATTTAAATATTTAAACCATTTTCCAGAAAATTTTCTTAATATATATTAAGTTGAATGGTATTATTGGAATTAAGGATTCATGTGGTAGGGAATAAGTATATGGTCATGATGATTTACGCAAATTAAAATGTTGACACATTCATTCATTTGGTGATGGAGATTTAATATTGAATCTAAAAAACTCATGGAAAAGGTATCATTTAGATTTTCATCTATATAATATGTTTATATTACATAAATATAATTTTTTTTATTTTTAAGGAAAAATATACAAATAATAACTCTTTTGGTGATTTTCATAGTATACTTGGTTCCTATAATATGAGAACCGATAATAATAGTACTATAGAAAATAAATAATATTATGAAAATGGCTTAAATGGAAAAAATATTAATGTTTTAGAGAATTCATAATAAAATAGATATTTATGGGGTGATGTCATTCCATTCATAGGTATTGAAATAATATTATATAAAATCCAAATAGAATATTCTTCATTCCTTTATCTATATTGAATGCCTTCGTATGTTATAAATACTTGACTAAATAATTTTAAAAATATTATCAAATAGGATAATTCTGTGAATAAAAACCCATGAGATGTGAATGAAATAAATAATCAAAAAATTAAATTATATAAAACAATTCTCTTGTTTGTTAATAATAACTCATATTAATTCAAAATGAATGATATTAGGGATTAGAAATATGTCAATGAAAAAATATTTCATTTGAAATAGGAAATCAATAAAAATTTGAAATTGATAATAATTATATTGATAATGATTTTATATTTTACCTAAAAGTGGAATTAATTGTTATAATTTGAAAATTAGTTGTTTGCGTAAAAAGAATAAAATCAATTACTATTTTTCGTGATATTATGATATATATATGAGAAAAAATATAATTATAAGTTTAATGATGAGATATAAATGATTAAACATGACTATTTATATATATTATATGATGTGATCGTGTTTGATCTTAATAATGAGTAATATTCCAAAACTATTGTTATTTTCGAAAAAATCATGACATTTAGAGGTTAAAAATATTGAATAGATTAAGGGAGTTGTAATTTATGTGATATAAAATATCATATATTTATATAGAAAATTTACCCAAGGAATTATATTGGGAGTCTATCCTAATTTTCACTATGAAATAATAAAGAAATAAAATATTATTATATATTCAAATATTGGCATTTTCTATTGATGAATTTCTTTAACAATGATAGTAATTTAGGAATGGTCTTGATCACAAATAAATACAATAATGGCAGATGCAATGAAAAAAATTCTTATTTTAAAAAAGTATTTATTAATATTTTATTATTTTTAATATATATAATTTCCCAATATTGATCATTATTTGAATATTAAATGGAAATATGTGTTCTGAGAATTTAATTGAAAATTCTACGAAAATTCGTTTTCCACCATTTTTTTTATCTTATTTATTTTTTCTTAAAATATTCTTTTGTCATGTATTTTATTTCTAATTATTATAGTTGAATTATTCTCTATTATTCTATATATATTTTTATTTTTACCTCTCATGTTAGATATCAAATTTTGATGTAATAAAATGAACATGAATGAAAATATGATTTATATTAAATAGCTCAGAACATGATTTTGTATTTGGGTTTCAATGTTTTTAACCTATCATAACATATCATGAAATTGTTCCATACAATATGTGACTAAATTAAAATTATTTTAATAAACTATATTAAATACATGTTCTGATTGGAACTCATTCTAAAAGGTGTTTCATGAAATTATATCTTTCGGAGGAAGAATTCTATAGGTTCCCTATTTGAAATTTCAATCCCTTACCCTTCGACACTCAATTAAAATTTTATTTTAACTGTTTTGTAGGGTTATCCAATGATTGGGAAAGGTGTTATTAAATTGGGTTGTTTGATATCACACTTCAACCATTTTGATGAAGGTAAACATTATTCGAGAATCTATTCTAACGATGTTCTCCTATCCCACATATACAATGTGAGATTTAATTTTCTTAATGATATATATTTTAATAATGACAAACATTCTTAATAATTCTCTTTTCCTATTTTTTTTTGTTCTCGTTGATGTTATATATGAGTATATATTATATTTTATTGCTATACTTTTTCCAATTTCATATACAAATCTTATTCAAAATGATAATTCCTCCGATGAGAGAGTAGTTCATTTGTGGTCGATCATATTATTATCTACTTCATTTAAATATTTGGATCCATGGACTCACTATGATTATTAAAATAATTTTTAATGAAACTAATTATTAATTTTAAAAAAAACTAAAAAGATCGTCACATTGACCAGAAAGATGAGGTTCTATGAATCTCAAGAAAGGATCATTAATTCCTAAATATAATCTTCTTGATATATGTATGTTGGGTTATTATATAATATCATAACATGATAAATTAAAATTTCTTGATTGGATTTTGGGTCTTAATTTTCTTATTTTCATAAGATATTTTTTGGACAACAATCTGAGGAGGGTGTATTGACTAGAAGTCTCGATGATAGCTTATTGTTTGTGGTGTTTTTTTCTTCTATAGGGTTAGATGTTAAAAAAAGGGAAAAAACATAATTAATTTTTTATAAATGCATAATGATTAATAATTAAACACGGGGTATGTTTTATTGACTGTAATCATTTGTATTGGTGTTTTTTTAAAAAAAAATTTCATTTATTTCAGTTTGAATAAAAAAACTCCACTAAACCCCTATTTCATTAAAAATTTTCATCTCTTTATTTTACCTTTTACATGATGTTTAATTCAATTCATAATTAAGATATTTATCTAGTTTACCCACTATATATTAATTTTTATAATCAATAATATTTCTACGAGAATCCGCATAAATGGTCATCCAATATGTTTCATTAATGGGGAGGAAAATTATTTATTCTTCTTTTTTGGAATATGATTAAAAAATTAATTATATAAAAAATATATTAGAAAATGGAATTTGTTTTTTATGAAGCTTCTTATAGTGAATATTCAAATATTTATAAAATTAAGTAATAATGTTTTACAAGTCTACATGTAGGGGCGATGTGTTAAATAATTTCATTAGATAGAAAAGATGATCATGATTATCAATATATTGAAAAATTAGACAATGGACTCACTAAATTACCATAATATTTTATTGAATTACTTCAATATGGGGATAATGAAAAAAATATGTTCTTATCCTTGATGAATACATTATGTATGTGGTAGTTATATTGAAAAATCATTATCTCCCAAAAATATCAAACTTCACCAAAATTGATCAACAAGAAGGGTATTCACATGATATTGATCAATATAAGATAGTTTAATTTTTTTTTAATTATTTTATTTTTTATTTCACATTTTTAAAGAAGCCAATACACAATCATTCGTTGTGTTTTAATGAAAGAACATAAAAAATTATCGTTGTTAGTCACGACATTGAAGATGGAGTGAACACCATTGTGGAAATGATGGTGTTATAATTAGGTGTCGATGAAGTTATAGGGGTCATGAATAATGAAATAAAACCTCAATGAAATTTGTGGGACCATTTAATTTATGATTGGTATTTTCATAAGAACAATGTAATGGAATTTTCAAATTAGTTTCATCCATATTTTAATGCTTAATTCACACTTTATAATCAATCCCCAAACATTGTCAAAAAAACCACACAATGTAGTTTTTGATGAATAATAAGATCAAAAGATTCCAATTTGAATTTGATTTTATCCTCTATATACACATGAAGATATATTATAGTATGACACCAAAAACATATATAGTTAGTACCAAATATTTCATTCCACTACACCCGATGAATACTTATTTAATTTCAATACTCTAGTGATAGGATCAATTGTCCATTTGGGGACTCCACTCAGCGTACCCAATCATGGTCATTATTATAAAAATCATGTGTTGGTTCTTTCAATGAAAACAAAAATCTACCTTCGGATCAAGGATAAAAAATTTAAATACATTGTCATATGATGTGTAAAACAAAACATTTTAATGGGATAATCCAATTAAATAATTACTTTTCCGCATTGAATTATTTCATTAATTTTCAGAAATATTTCTGTTTTAGTTTTGAGGCAGAAGAAGGTAGATATTAGGATCATAACTCAATTACATCACATTCAATAGAAACTATTTCTTATCTCTCTTTATAATTTTAGTTATTCCATAAACTTGTTGGTTGTTCTTTTATTCATACGTGTAGCTGAATTTATGAGTTGGGGGACAGACTTACAGATTATTTTTTTTAAATTTTAATTCATTATTTATTAAATTATTTATGTTTTTCAAAAATCAATAATGATTAAATACAATATAAATTATTTCACAAGTTAATTAATACATTGGAAACTACTGAAAATTACTATTTGATTACTCATATATATTTTTAATCATGTTAAGAATGTGAATTCTTTCATCATTGGTGATCCCTATTAATGAAAGAGTAATTTTATCAATGATAAGTGTTATTATGAATTTGTAAATTGTTTGATATTTTTATTTAATTCATTATGGGTCTTTATATTTATTTCTTTGTGATTAATTCAATTAATGTATTTGATTGGCATATATGTTTATACATGATATCTATCTATTTTATCCATCCAAATAACAATAATAAAAGAATTTAAATAATAATGGGTATTATGAAATAACATGAAGTGATATCTAGGTCAATAGTTTTCGGTTTGCATTCATTGAATGATTACATGGGTTTGTTTTTGAATTTTATTACAAATTATTTCGAATAGGATTATTGGAATAGAATTAGGAAATATTAAAAAATCTACTTGACCAGAATATATTGCAAAATGTATGGGGAGACAAGATTTAAATGGATTGCTTGCACACGTTGATTATTTTGGCATAGATTACTCATTAATTATTTCTGAATTATTATTTTGATTTATCTCATTAATATTTTTAAAAAATAGTTTTGAATTAACGAAGTTGTATTTTTTTGAGATGGAATTATTTGTGGTGATTATTTCACAGAAGAAATTCTTATAATTGATTTATAGGTGTTAATATGGATATATGTTTAGGTTACATGACATGTAGTTTTACCTGGGAGTAAAATATCGAATGTATTATTATTTGATAAGAAATTTTTAAGATGACTATTTTTTTATAATTGATATAATTTACCCACATTGATACATATTTTAATATCAAATTATAATATGTTTTTCAGACTCATAATTAAAAATTCAATGAAAATTATAATTTTCTTCGATTAATTTAAACATTTTAATTCTTTCATGACAATATATATGAGTCATAATTTGACTATAAAATCTGTGGTTGAATTAACACCTGAAAAATCCTCAATTTTTTATTTTTAACATTCACGGCCAATCATAAATTTAGAACTATAATTATGGACATTAATTAGGGACGTGGATGTATTTCATAAATCAGACCATACATAAATATTTTGGGATTAACATTATTGTCTATGAATGGAATGAGCTTAAATATTTCCTGATATTAGTGGATTAAATTCCACGAATTTCATTTAACTCATGTACATAACAATTTATATTTCAACTCTTTCAAAATATTGTAGCATAAGACACAATATCTTATAGAGGGAAAATTATATATATATATAATTATTTAAATTTTAAAACCCTAACCCTCCAAAATTATATTTAGGTTATATTTTCTTTTCATTGAGGGGGTTTTTAGAGGATTGGGTAAGGTTAGAAAAAATTGCTGTTCAAATTTTACATTCAATCCATTTTTTAGAAGATACTTTTTTTCAAGAATCTCTACCCATGAGGCGCACCTATTAATCATCTACATTGTGTTAATTTATATTTATGATTAAAATAACTTTGAATCATAAATAAAATTTATTTTTAACATATTTTCTCATCTTTTCATTTTACATAATGGTTATGGAGTCTACCAGTTGAAATGATATATGGAGTTTTCCTGTTGAACCATTTTTTATGAATATCATCTCTATGATAACAAATACACCTATGGGAGTGTATTTATTTTTATGGTCAATTTATTCATAAATCATTTTGTTGTGACTTTTAATTCATTTAATAAAAATATTTCAAAAATTAAAATTTAATGAAATATGTTTGAACTTTATAATTTCGTTTTATTTGAGATAAAATTTAGTATGAGTACTATATTTATTTTCTCTTTGATATAATATTTTAATACTTCTCGAATTATTAATATTTTTATGGAATGTAATATTTTTTATATTCATACTAAATTCCTAAAATGTATATATATGCGTACGTTTTTATTTGAATAAGTTATTTGGAAAAGTATATAACAGTTTTATTGGATACGTAAAATTTTATATATTTTATGTAATTTTTTATCTAATAGTTGGGTGAGGTATAAAATATTATGTAATGTGTAAATTTAAATAAATACAAACAATCATGTAAAAATTTGATGAAAATTCACCTAAATGAAACATATTACACAATACATAAGATAATCATTTCATAAAACCCAATATCAATAACATAGAGTAAATGTCTAATTTATTATACTATAATAATATATAATGGATCCATTCACCAATGTAAAATTAGTTTAATTTTCATCAATAACAATAAATATTCATGATTCCAAATTTATACTTAAAATAAAATATAAATTTTTGTTATATTAATTAAATTTCATCATTGAGACACATTTAAAGATTCTATGTTTATTTCCCTTGGAATGGAAAAGAAAAATAGTAGTATTAAACTACCAGCAATGGTTTAATAAAAAATAAACTATCTGGATTAAAAAAGTTTTAATAATAAGGGAAAGGTAGATATCTATGAAAACCTGTCTTTTAATCAATAACATGAAAATGAAATTCATAAATGTTTGAAATTAATTTAGTAATTTCTATGAAGAAAAAAAATATAATTAACAATAAAATAAACGCATAAATTCATGTGTCTTGATCTATTACATATTCCCAGATAATTTAATATATTTGTTGGTATACAAAAAACTGATTTGATGATCCAATCAATTGTTTGTCTCATACTAATTGTTGACTAATTGACGGATTATGCATTAGTCTGACCTACCCATAACATTATGTTTAATTCAATATTAATTTAATTACCAATTTAATTCATAAGAAGTTATCCATATCAATGAATAAATATATTGAGTAAATAATATGGAAAACCATTATTCCAAAAGTCAATAAAACATGTTTTATAACAAAACACCAAATGTAAAAATGGTATATACTTTAAGATATAAGAATATATATGATGTAAAATAAAATTATGTTTTAGATAAATATAATTTTTGAGAAAAATATGACAATAAGAATTAAATTTTTTTAAAATAATGTTAAATACCACAAAATTAATAACATATGTAAGAGGATCATAAATTCATTTGAAATAAATATGTTTTATAATAAAATATATATATTATGAGGACAATTTAAAATGGTAGAAAAAATTATAATTAATTTCTTATTAAATAATACTATTTTTAACCATGTTAGAGTTTTTATAATTATAAATAACATAAAAATTTTATATTTTTTGGAATATCTGTAAAAAATGTAATGTTAAGTAAAAAAATAGAACTTTGACTTTTTTAAAGGAAATCAATAAAAATTCCTTACATAAATTATTCCCTTGAAACAATGTAAATAATTTTAATGAATAAATATTATTCCATTAATAAAATATTTATTTATTTGAAATTTTATTATGTAATTTTTGTTCATAATATATTGATGTGTTAGAAAAATATTCTCGCTCAAGATGGGAAATAAAATAATCTTCTCATTGGAATTATAATTTTTGGATTCAAGTGAAAAAGAGAGGAAAATAAAAAATTAAAATATCTAATCTACTAAAATATCAACAAGATAATAATATAAATCATTTCTCTGTTTCATAGATTTTAATATTCTTATAATGAAAATATATTAAATCTGAAAAATTAGATTGTAAAAATACATTCACACATCTTCAATAACGTCTGAATTATAACCTCTTTAAATATTAAACATTAATTGAAAAATTAATTACATTGAATATATACGTATTCATGATATTTATAAAAAATGGTCATTCTATTCCTGACAAAAATAAAAATTCAAGTATAATATAAAATATTTCCTAATAAAGTGGAAATTGAAACCAAATCACATATCCTCTTCAATATACATAGTCAAACGTGATTTAACCTAATGTAAAATTATTTTTAACATATTATTAATACATAAAAATCTATATTCATATTTAACATAATTGATACATATTATAATTTCAAATTTATTAAAAATTCATGGTAATATCAATAATGAGGTTCTAATTGATTTGTTTTCTCATACATGTTTCATCTTGGATATTTCAGTTATTATTAATAAACTATAGATTCGTAATTTAAAAAATATATAATTTTTTTTAAATATTATATTTATTCATTATAATAATTTTTTAACCATCCATATAATTGGGTAATAAATAATGAATGACATATATTTGTGTAGGTGGTAGTGCACAGTTAAGGATGAGTGACAATATCATTTTCCAAAAGAACTGCGGGAAAATAGCTTAGTATTATATTTTATTTCCGAATACAAATTATATCATATATAGCATTTTATTTAATTAAATAAACCTACGTATACATTTAATGTGAGGAAGTGAGGAAAAATTAAATAAATCTAATAATGAGGTAGTAGTTCTCTTGTAAGCATGATAAATATTTCTATTTTTAATTTTGTGGATGATTATAAGAAAAAATAAGTAATAAAACAATAATAATAAAATTAAAATAAATTTAAGGTAATTTGGTTATTATATTATGAATAAATAATAATATTCAGATGTGGTAGAAGAATAAATTATCATGAAATGTGTTGGTTAAGATGATTACCTTGTCCATACAGAACCATCATTAGATCCTCAATTAATAACCCTAGGGATGTTCTAATTAGAATGAATGAACCAGTAAAATATATCTAAACATATTGGTTATAGATTTTTTAGGGTTTCATTCATATTATATTGTGCAAGGTGGGGGTATATAATATAGAAGAGATAGTTTCCTTTTAGAGAGAATGAAATGATGAACATATAATTACTAAGATGAAATAAATATTAAAAAATATTTTTCAAGTGAAATCGGTCAAAACAATAGAAAATTTATAATATAAGATATTTATTGCTAGAAACTCATTAAAATCATAAAATATTTATATTTGTATATGAATTTTTAAACCATATAATTTTTTAAACATTTCATTAACCAATTTTAACCATAACCATGGTAACAAAAATCTCATTATAAAGGGGTTATAAAATCATGTATAAATCAATTGGCTCCGAAATAGTAAAGGGATGACCTTTTAAACCATGTAATATTTATATGGTCATATTTTATGAAATTAGTGATTTTAGATAATTAATTTATTTAATATAACATGACAGTCCATTATAATAATATTTAGAAGTATTCGTATATATTGAATGTAATGAAATCAAGATAGAAATGATATTTGGAAAAATAAAATTACCCTCAATTATAAATTATTATTTAGAATTTTATTCTTACGGAATCAAAAGGAATCCAAATAATATTACATTTTATGTTTTTAAAATAATTTACATTTATATTCCTACAACTTCTACCTCATTTCTTGAAGATCCCAACCACTGAGGTCCTAGTTCACTTTTGAGACAGTCAATGAGAGATGTACATTTCAATGTCCCACAAGATCTTCTTCCTTGATTCTTTTTTCTTCTAGAATTTCAGAATCTATTCTTTAGATCATGATCAAACAATGGAACTTTCGGGCTCTCCTTTCTTGTTGATGTTTTCTGGGAGACCTCAAATGTTCTAAGATGGAATCTTCTTATGCATTTAGGGTATAAAAAGCCGCCATTAGATCTCTTATAGAGTACTGTATGATCATTGGGTCTTTCCATTCCTTCCAAGGTCTTGGAAAAAAATAGGAAGTCCTTCTAAATCATCCTGGGATCTCAAGCTTACTTTTTATAAAGCATAGTCATATAGCCCCAAGTTACTTCTTTTTTGGTGGTTTCACCTATCTTACTGGTCTATAGAGTTCCATCATTGTCACGAGACTCCTCTTTCAACTATGTGGTAAAGTTTACCAAGGTTACCCCTCTCATTTGAAAACATCAGCCTTCTAGAAAACATAAGATACTCAATTACTGCCTTCATATGTGTAGACTATTTCAAAATTCAACATGAATAATCTGCTATAGATCACATTTTTTCCCCTAGAACATTCTCCACTACCTCAATCCCAGATTCCAGTCCACGTTGAGTATTCTATTTAATATAGGTAATATAAATAAAATAAACTATTTTGAAACTTTTAGAATAAATCTACTTCATGGAGACATGATTTTAGTATAAAGAAATCTTACTCCGTTCCAACACATATAGGGAACAAAGTCATTGAAGATTAAAGGTGAAGCTTCTTCCTCAGATGTGGGTCCCGATGATTCTGTGGTTTCAGTCCATGTTCTTCTTTTGCCCCTAGTTCTAACATTTTATCTTTTAGTTCCACTCCCTCGTGTTCATTCTCTCCAACTCCAACCTCTTTATTCATCCACTCATACCTAGCCCTCATCCCTTTTCTTTGAGTCCCTCATCTCTTTTCATTATATGATCTCTCATTGCCCCATATTTCCATACCCACATTAATTTCCTTACCCCCATTCCCATTATAATATCCTTCTCTTAATGTTCACTACATTTATCCTATTTTCTTGATATTGGGGTATAATGGAAAATATCTTCAGGGTGTTTGTGTTATTGATGGTTCTTTTGTCTCGGGGTACAACAACATCAATTCTTTTTTCAGATCCTCCATTCATTACACTACCCTTGTTTGGATAATATGATTTCTTCCTTTTATTTCGAACAATTTAGTTATAACATTAGCCTCTATTTAATAAATCATCAATTTCTAATGGAGTTTACAAAATATTCCAATTTAGATGAAATAAATCAGTTACTATTTTATGCAGTGATGATATTATATCTACTATGTCCATTCCAAGAGCCACCATTTCTGATGATCTCCTAAATTTTATGGAATTACTGGGGCTTTGGAGAGTTTGTAATGTCATAAATCCTTTATAATGAGTTTTTTTAGCTTGGATTCGGTTTTTTTGGAACCAAAACAAAAATCCTCTTGGATTAATGAAATAACCAGGATTGTTGGTAGGTATATCTTTTTTCATGATGATGAAATGGATTATAAAATATGGGTTTTATTTAGTTCATAGGTAAATATCGATATGATGGGAGATTCAAATAATCATATCCCAGTCTAGATTACTAAAGGTGATGAGGAGGGTTTTTCCTCCATTGTTTACAGAAAATCAGATTATAGGCTTAATGACCCGCTATGGAATGAGCTCAGAGATTTCAATCCTTCTGAGGATACATGGTTTGTTGTAGGTGTGTTTAATTATTCTATTTATGTATCATTGAATAATGTAAAGGATTTATATTCCCTCATGTATAGTCTAGATTTTATATCTTTTATAGCTCAGGATGGATTAATGGTCTTGGTCTTATTGAGAAAATAATATACCTAGTTTAATAACTATAGAAGAATCCATCTAACATTGTGTTGTTTGGACCATTACATAAGAAATATTCAATATATTTCATCCATTACTACTATGTACACCAGTAATTTGATGTGTGTGCTTTTGGCCCACACCCATTGTTAGTTCAAATAAAATCTTTCCAAACTCAAGGTGTTCATTTCTTCTTTTCTAGACGTTGGTTTTAGCTACATGTCTACCTTGAACCTATTAGTAGCACATGGGAGAATCCAATTCAAGGTAAGTTTTGGATTAAATTTCAAAACATGTTGTGCCACCCGAGGGAAGAACTTTCGACATAAGTTAGAATCATCCCATATTCTCAACACTCCTTGGACTAATTTAAATGTGATATAGAGAAAAATTAATTTATCCTTATGGAATCTTGTGATGATGATATGTTTATATTTCCTTTGTTAAATAAGAAACCATTTAATGAGACTTTTTGGAGAAATACATAATCCTTCCCTAAAAATCATGAGACACATGGCTTAAGGAAGGGTAACACTACTCAAGGTTATTCATTGGATACTTGATATAAAAGAGTTGGTTTATAGTTCCAAATATTTATATGAGCGATGAATATTTTACCCAGGTTCTAGCCCTTATTAGTGGTATAGTTACCTCCCATTTTAATTCCCTTCTTTGTGATCCTAAATGAGGTATGAAAATATGATATTGCAATGGTATAGATAATATTGTTAGATCTATCCCACATGTCATTTCAAAATATTTAAATGATAAACTAGTATGAATTCTATAGGAGGAAGATATTTAGAATTCTATAAGGTCCCTAATATAGTAATGCACCATGGGTCATGATGGTTTCTCGAGGTCCATATACATAAGTTAATAGAATATTATCATACAAGATATTGTTGAACTTATCCATGATTACGTCATATTTGTGCCTCTCCTCTAGTTTTCAGGTGTCGATTCTAGTTTTATAATACCATTTTTGAATGATACATCATCCATCACTCAATATGGTCCCATCAGATGATTAAATTTGGCATACAAAATTAATTACATCATAATTAGTAAGGGGTCACTTTTTTCATTAATTATATGGTTATGGAGGAACAACATGTGTTTAGCAAAGGTGGTTCCATTCAAGGATCTATGTTTATTTAACATGAAATGGTTGAATGAATACACAAAAAGGTTTTGGGACCCAATATGGTGATTAATCTCTAAATGGATTATGTCATGATCATCACTAATGTAACATTATTTTTTAAGTATTGAAAAGCATTGGATTTTCCATCTCAGTAGATAATATGTTCTTTCGATGCAACAACATTCCTTGGTTCAATATTAATTTTTTTGGAGAGGCCATATGGATTCATAAACCAAATAGGGGTCTAATATATGGAGACCCTATCTCTCCTATAATGATAATTATGTCTCAAGATTATCGTAGTAGGATGCTGATTATTTAGTTCTCACATCATGAGAGCTTCTCACATTTTCATTGCTGATGACATGATCTATTAAAATAATTGATGAATTGGATATATCAATGGTTTTGATAAAATAAAAGTGGATTATACCTAATATAGTTGTCAAATCATTAACTTTGGTGTAATCCGTGTGTTATTTTCTATCTTTTGTGTGGAGTGTCGAAGAGGAAACATTGAATCATTTTTGGGAAATCATAGGATGGATTTTTATATGGAATACCTAAGGGCCCTATATCTTAGGTAAGAATCCATATCAGTTACATTCATTTAATTAAGATTATGATCCCAAATATTATTAAAAACTATAAAAATATGTTTTAATCCACTGGAGGTAGGATCGCACCCATTAATTACATGTTTCCATTCATTCCCATGCACATATGTTCATAGATTAATGTGATTAGTTAAATTATTTAAGATATTGGTCAAATTTATATGAAATTGAATGAGATGATTAGATAGATGGGGGATTCCACTAGGCCTATAGGAATAGTCTTTTGAAACTATAGTAGAATAAGGGAATTAGTGTGTGGAGTATGACCAAATAGACACACATTGTTAATGGAAAATTGGTTTGGGAAACTATTGAAGGTAGAACATTATGAAGTTAATTCATTAAATTCAAGCATTGTAATTATTTTCTAATTACTAGAGGAAACCCAACACACCTCTGGAATTCCCTCCATAGTCATATAATTGAACACTAATGCCACTTCCAATGGATCCTCAATTTTGGAGACATTAATTTCATGAATTGTCAATGGGTAGGTGATATCAGTGACTATCCAGGTTTTACATTACCAGATATGAAATTTAAAAAGTCTAGTGAATTCAGTTCCTTAATCAATGTTATCCATGAGCCCTCATAGAATTTGTTCTACGATGGAATCCACTTAGAGGAGTCACCAAATTCATTCTTCTTCACAGGTAATCCCTCTACCTTGTTATCTACAAAGGCGTATATAAAGGAGTCACCTCTCCTATAAGACCATGACCAATGTGTTCAAATTATTTGGGGCATGTTAATTCCTAAAAAATTCAATTTCATGGGTCGGACGGTTCATAACAATGATATTCTAATAGACATGGTGATTAATCAGAAAGGTATACATATTGTTTGAAGATTCCCCTTTATCAAGGTCCATAAGGAGGTTGCATAGTCCAAATATTTTCTCCAAATTGAGTGGGTCAATAGAATCTAGAATTCAATAGGGGATTTATTTTGTTTTATCTTATTGGTGGTGAACCTGGATTTCTTCTTTTAGTAGTGGATTATTGGCACCATGGAAAATAATAAAGAAGTGAGGTCCCACTATATTATTTTTTTCGGTAGGCTGTTTGACCTAATGAGAAGCTTGGAACCAGGAGAGACCTAAGAATCCCACCTCTAATAAGACACTTATTGTTAGAAATAGATGTTCAGTGTAGGAGTTTTATGGTAATTTTTTCCAATGGGGAAATCCACCTCTTTTAGGTATTTATTGGTTGGACAGAAGTATCATGCCTCATCCAAACTCTTTTCATATGGATTATGGGTGAAGTGGATTCCCCCTTTCATTTGTCCCTTGTTGATCATATATGGTTCTTTTTTATAATGCCTAATGTAGGGAGGATTAGTGGATTATAACTCAAGAGGCTCATTCTTACCTTCATTCAACTCTGTTTAAGGTTTTGGGAACTCATCGAAGGAATAAGTAGAAGCCATTCTCAATTGTCTGGAGATGTTCACCTCTAAGAGAATTTCATTTCATTATGTGGAATTAGATTCTAATCTTGACAGAATAACATTAAAATATATATCCTCTACTCCCTAGTATATAACCTATTTGATTAATATATTCAATTATCTCATTCCATTAATCAGTGAGGAATCTCATATATGGAGGGAAGGAAATCATATGGATGATTTTTTATCCCACATATCCATATATGGGGTCCCAACTATAGTGTTTGACTATGTAATCTATCTTTATCTAGAAGTGCTGATATTTCATTTGGTAATTATCTAAGATGTTATTTTTTCATACCCTAATAATTCTTCGATAGGTTGTACCTATAATCTAATAAATAATTGATGATTTATTTATTTATGTTATTTACTTAAAAACGTTTTTTTAAATTATATCCATTTTTTACTTGAATGTGATCTTGTATTTATTTCAATGAAAATGATAATAAATATTTGATTAATTATACATATTTTAAAACATTATTATAAATAAAATTTGTATTTTCTAGATAAATCATTACAAATTATTTAAAAATTTATTTGAAAGATAAAATTTTTTGAAATTCATTCAATATTGTTTTTGATATGTGATTTTTTTATGCAATGACATATTAAAAAGGTCATTGTAATATGTTTTCATTAATAAAAAATGTACCCTTAATATAATTTTTTATTTTGTGTTACATCCTTCCCCCATTAAAAACATTATTCTAAATGATATTGTGGATATTACGTTCAAAAAAATCTAGGTGGTTCTTCTTGTAACTTACTTAGTTTCTTACATTGGTTGCTCAATTTCTTGATTTCTCCAAAGCTCCATTACCCAATGGGCCTTAGGATTCTGAAATAGGTTTTCTCTAATTTCTATAATTTATATATTATCTTATTAGATTGATATATAACGTTACAATTTTAGTTCATCATAGGTAATAAAATGTGTTTTCTCTCTAATATAAATCCTTAATAGTGATATATGTAAGACATCAAGTAATTTAGATATGCTTGGTGGTATTTTCATATGTTAATCTCTATTAAAAATCCTTTTTATAATTTTAAATAGTTTTATATACCTATGTATTAGTATCCGTTTATTACTAAACCTTATAACACCCTTCCAATTTGATAGATTAGAAAATATTGATCTCCCATTTGAAATTAAATATCCTTCCTTTGTTATTGTTATAACTCATATTCATAATTAAAGTTACATTAATTGAGTCCCAAATAGTTTTTACATTCATCATCATTTCCTCAACTATTCTAGGCCAACAATTTTTTTCACCAATTTCATCCCATCATGTTGGTGTATGACATATATTTTCCCATCTTGCATCATACAAGGATATATTAATACATTAATATATGATATTATTATAGGGGAACCGAAAAAAAGTAAATATTGTACTCAAATACACAAATTTATTTTTTAGAAATATCATATTATGTATTATAGTTCTTTAATAGTCCTATAGGATTGTCCTTTAGTTTGAGGATTACATACAGTTCAAAAATGAAACATAGTATCAAGATTAATCTTAAAAAATTTCCAAAATGTGGATGTAAATTATGGATCATGATTATATTTAATAGAAATAGGAGTACCCAAAATATTTACATTAAATTTAAGATAAATTTTTGGGAAATGTTCAACAGTAAGTCTTTTATTATAGTAAATAAATTGGTAGATTTCGTAAGGATATCAATATTCACCAATAATGATTCAATATTTATTAGTATCCTTGGAAATAGGTTATAAATAAGATAGTTATATCATCTAATTTACAAATAGGAATAGTTATAGGTTACATGAATCCATTATGATGTTTTCTATCATCATTGACTTATTAAAAAACATAGTATACCAATACATATTCATAAATTTGTTTCTCCATATAGTCCATTAAAAAATGTTCTTCTTGATCATTATACATATATATAATACTTTGGTGTATATAGAAAATACAATTTTGGAAGCTTGTATATGATTCCCGTTTTAAAATTAGTATGGACATAAAAGATATCCTCCTACTAATTTTCATAACACCATATTCATAGAAGATGTCTTGAAATTTCCACCATTCCTGAATTTAATTTTCTCTATAAATTCTTATTATTCGGATGAGATATATTTTTATATTTTTTAATAAATATGTGGTATAATAATTTGGAGAAATAAGTGATTTTTCTCATTCCCTAATAAATCCCATTTCTATCTTTACTAAATCCTTCAACATCGGATCCATATGAAAATGCATTTTGGACAATAATACATGATATTATAGGCCAAATTCATCAAATACAGTGATTATCTCCAATGTTTATAGACTATTGATAAATCATAATCATTATATAGATCATAACATTAATTTTTTTAAAAAATATTATATAATATATAATTCTATGAAGCAATCAACATAAACTGATATTTTTTCCTAGAAAATATGAAAATCATACCCACGGTTTCATTAAAATTATCCTAAATTAATTTTTTTTCAAATCATTAAAATAATATTTTAATGAGTATTTGAATCAACCAATTTATATCCCTTAATAGGATCAGGAATGGTGTGAAGTCTTAAACCCACACGTTATGCACCGGTGATCACTAATTTATTACCGAATCCAAACATTTAAGGTGGCAACCCCATGGTAGATCTGTGCTATATACGCATCCACATACTAGTATCTAGAATAGAATTTATTTTTGATCAAAAACTATAAATATATACTATACCAAAAAATTTGAAAATTTCATATGCATTGAATTATACTCAGTGTATTCTATTGGGTTGTGTTTCTAATCGATGATTTCCAAAATTTAGTTCACAATGCTTTTACTAAACATAATTTTATATGAACTACAACAAACCCAACACTCGTAACCTGAAGCCAATGTATACATTATTTAATTAGAATAATATATTATTGATTATATAACCATGTAATGATCTTTTTAGTCGTTTTGAAAAACCAAATACATAAATTATTCATATATAATAATGGAAATAAAATAATAGTATAATAAAAATAAAATATACAATTCTATGAAACTCGTCAAATTTCATTATTTATAATATTTTTTTATCATGTGGGATAAAATTATTAATAAAGTTTTATGTTTACTCTAATTATATCATGTGAAAATTTGGCATAATAAATATTACAATTTAGATAAATAGAAATATATACAATTTAATCAGTAAAAATTGTAAGCAATGCACCATGGAATATGTCATTATAGTATTATGATGGTTAATCGTTACTAAATTTACAATGAAGAAATGAATAATAATGAATTCATTGATCATAGCCTTTTTCAAATTAAAATTATAATATGGTTTGGTATACACAAAAATCTATGTAACAAGTCTATCAAGCTGGATTGTCTCATGAGGCCTTTGCATGCATCTTGGGGATATATGTAACCACACCATAAATGTAACTATCAGTCCAGTCAATTGTTCTTATATTAAATGTTAAATATATTTCATTACTAACATTACATATAAATAGATTCCATATTATGTTAATAATATCAAAAATAATTATTTTTAAATAAAATAACATTAATACTAAAATGTATAATATATAAATAGTATATGGTTTATTGAAAATACATTTCCATGATAAAAATATTATCAACATGAATTGAAATGAGATGCCTAATGATAGATGATCATAAGAAAGTGACTGATTCAAGATAATTTGATGACAACAAAATTAACAAGAAATAAAATATGGCCATAAATTCATCAGATAAATAGGTTTTGTAACAACATAATTTATTTTATAGAACAAATTAAATTTTACTAGGATTCCATATTACATAAAATATTAATGGGGTGGTCTAATTACACTCATTCAATAAAATATAGTAATGTGAACATATTATTTTGAATTGGTATTCAATATTATATTTAAATCACATTTCACCCTCTAAGAATTAGATAAATTTTACCATAGTTACTATTGATAATTTCTAAAATTAAAAGTTTAATATTTAAAAATTTCATCCAAATAAATAAAATTCTTAAATCAAACAAGACATTTTAAATTTCATTTTGGTTTATTTATTTATTTAAAAATATAGCTACAAAGGGGGTAAAAAATATTTTTTCAATGAAATGAATTATTTATGTGTAATATGATCTTAAATTTACTCTATTACTAGTAATCATAATTACAAGAATTTCAATTAATATATAAATAGACATATAATATGTACATTTTACTTAAATCATTCATCAGTAAGGATTTTTTATTAGTTTAAATGATAATTAAATTACCACTTCAAAGCTGTTATCAGAAATATATCTTCTGTACCTATAAATTATATCGGGTTTACTTATATCAAATTTACATTCAATAAACGATTAATTATAAAAATTAAAACACATTATTATAAATAAATATAAAATAATCTAGATAAATAATTATAAATAATTTATAAAATTATTTTTTTATTATAAAATATAAAAAATAAACAAGGGATTCTTTGATATAATAAGCAGAAAATTGATTTTCATCATATAAAATTATAAATATCATGCCATAAAATATTAAACTTTTTAATTTTTTATTGCCTCATTAAAATAAAATTGAATCATACTAAAATTGAATTTTAAATGTTACAATTATACCATCATTAGTGCATATAATATCTTGAATATTTTAAATATGATTTTAAACATTTAAAATATTTTTATTTTTGATGATAAAGTGAAGTGCATAGTGTTGCATTTGTTGTCAATGAGGCATGAAGTTGTCTTGGAATGAATGGAAGTCAGGGAATGTCAAGATGTGAATGACAAAGGTTGTGATGGTGTTGGTAGTGAAGGAGAATGGCCATGGTACTAAGATGCATGTCACTTAGGAGATTCACTATGTGGTATTGGAAATTGTGGTTGAAACATTCTCCATGGACATCTGACGATTGTTGAGCTGATCTTTAAGTTCATAGAACTTGTATCCTGATGATACAAAGTCACAAAAATGATAGGAGACCATGTATTGTATTGACAATGCACGAGGAGAAGCAATAGATCCATCCACAACTTCTAAGTGGATGAAGTGGATTAAAGAAGTCCATGTACTAACTCTTAGTGAATGTGAATCAGAAGAAGATCCAATTGATCTCTGATTAGATCAATGAATAATGTTGAAGAACATGTGTGATTTATGAGATTCAGTTGAAGAAGTCCCTCCTAAGTATTGAACACATATGGAAGAGGAGATGAAGAAGATTAAGAAGAAACCTTTTGAATTCCATATCCTAAGTGAAGATCATATGAGGAGAAGTAATGGAATTCTTAAGAAGAAGATAAGAATAAATGAAGAGGAAGATGGCTTAAGTGGCATTTGGCATATTTCACTTGGGAGTACTTTGTTTTTATACAATGTATTATTCTGTCCCTTTGCCAAAAAATATGGCCAGCCAAGGCACCTTGAGGGTTCAACCCCAAGGCATGGGCACTAGGGCACCACGCCCGGGGGAACCCGTGGGGCGAGCCAGGGCGGCAGGGCGCACAACTAGGACACCGCATGGGCGCCTGGGGCACGCCCGGAGGAGCGCGGCAGGGGCCGTGTATAAGCCCCCGAGGGCACGCGGTGGTGAAGCCCGCGCACCCAAGTGTGCATAGTAGGCGCTAGGAGCGCGCCCGCAGGGAGCAGAGTGGGCGCAGAGCGCGCCCGCAGGGAGAACATGGTGCGGGGAGGCACCGTGGAGGGGGAAGTACAACTGAGCATTGAGAGGCAGCGCTTGGGTGATAAAGCGCGGAAAAATCGCGCCCCGTTTCGATGTGGGACGCGGAAAATTCCCGGGAGCGCATCCTGGCCGCATGATTGATCGCGCGCCAGATCTCCGCCGCTCATCGCATCTCGCCGCTCCCGTTCAAATCCAGGCCGTCCGATGTCTTTCATTCGCCCGATCGAACGGCTCCTGGTCCATCTCCTACCTCGAGCTCGACCGAGGCACCCGCGAGGTCCCCGCTGAACCCGGCGCCTCCCCAACGACGGATTTTGAGTTCTCGGCTGTCTCTCTCGAAGCCGAAGGCACCCTCGTGCTCGTATGGCCATAACGAACAGTACCATGCACAAAAAGAGACTTGCATTCAACAAATGAGAAAATCCGATGAAGGCCGAAGGCAAACGAAGTGCCGAGGCCTCGGTGTATTCGTGCTTTGCGTGGATTGTTTTTAAACGAAGGTATGCATGCATTTGCATGCGCATGCACGTAGAGGAATGAAAAATAAATGAACCCGCGTGAAACAGAGAGTAAATTCAATATTTGGAAAGTTTTTAAAGAACCGAAATTTTCGGGAATTTGGAATTATCACACGCGGATGATACGAGGCTTCTCTACCTATAAAAAGAGAGCCCATGGTCTCGTTTTTTCTTGCTGATGTTTTTGTTGAAGATCTGTTGATCCATGAGAGCCCTTTGCCTCGCAAAGAAGAAGCCCCGCGCAAGTTTACTTGTGCGGCTGGAGTCCCTTGCGCACAACACCTTTGCGCGACAAGAAGAAGGGGACCCCGCGTGCTAATCCTTTGTGTGGCAGGAAGACCTCGTGGCCGCAACACCTTGCGAGCCCGAGGCTTGTTCCCTCTCTGCCCGCACCCTTGTGCGGCAGGAGGAAGACCCCACGGGTGTTGCACTTGCGCGCCCCGCGGTAGGAGGAACTTGCGCGCCCGACCAGCCTTGGATCCAAGTGACCCTTGCGCGCCTCTGTTTGAAGACACTCGGGTTGTGTGTGCAAATACAAGAAGAAGGTAGTGGGTGTGCACCAAAGAAGACCCGAGGCCATAGTGCATTTGTGTGTGCATTCTTGAAGAGTGAAGACCACCACACTTTGTGTGTGTGTGCATTTGAAAGGAAGGCTGAGGCATAGCTTGGGGGTGTGAAAAAAGAGTGGAGGCCAAATACACACTCATTGTGTGTGTGAAAAGAAAAGAACAAAGTTGTGTGTGCAAAACAACAAAGTGAAGTGGCCGAACCTATGTGTGTTCTCTAAGAGGAGTGGACACACTTAGAAGAAGAAGAAGACTCACACAAAGTATAACACACATTTAAGTGTGTAAACACATTGAACAAAAGTGTGAAGTTCATGTGAGAAGGTGTGTGCATAATGTGACTACACCCTTTGAGGGTTTATTGCACCAAGAGGAGAAAGAGGAGAGTGCATGCATGCATGCATGCACGTGCACATGTGAACGGAGCCAAATCAGTGGTGTGCATTTGAGTTGTCCAAGATCAGGAGGTTCTTGAAGAATTTGAGAAGGCCATGCAGTCAGTGCATGAAGATGCAGAGTTGCCATGCACTCAGTGCATGAAGTTGAAGTGAACTGAGACTGGACCAGACTGAATTTAAAGACATCATTTGCCTGAGTATTCAGTAGTTGGAGAGAAGCCAGGTCATCCTTAGAAGAAGGAGATAAATCCTGAGCAAGACGAGAAGACCTGATCATCACAAGTGATCAGAGGTATAGAGCAAGGCCAGCAGTCTTTATCCCAGACTGCTGAGGATACATGAAGAGCTAAAGAGGAGAAGAGCTACTCGTGCGACTCGAGGAGCCAGGAGAAGACCCTGTGGGACTCAGGGAGAAGAAGTCTTCAGTGGGATTCTGGAGCAGGCCAGTGGGACTCTGGTAACACTGTGGGACGCAGTATAAAGACCCTCCTGTGGGACTCAGGAGAGATACGGTGGGAAGCTGTATCGACCATTGTAATACTAACAGAATATAATGGGAGAATCCATGCTGGGAGAGCATGGCAAGGACGTAGGCCTTTGGTGCCGAACCTTGTAAATCCTTGTGTCCTGTGCCTTTTCATTACTGCATCATTCGTGGAAAGGTAAGAGATACAAGAAGAGTGGATCGAGGCTTTAACCAGCCATAGAGGTTTAATTGATTAAGAATCAATTAGTAAAAAGTTTTAAAGGATCAATGATTCACCCCCTCCCCCTCTCAGTGATTCACACTGATCTGGGCACTTCAATTGGTATCAGAGGGAAGGGTACCTCTAAAAGATCCAAGGGAGTCTTTATGAAGTGCAGATTTGAGGAAACGAGTGACCAGCCTCAAATGGAGATATCTGCCAAGACTCAGAAAAATAGAAAGAAGAAATAGGCCAAGAAGATGAAGAAAGCATGTCCTAGCTGTGATGAAGTTGGAACAATGAAAGATCTTCAAAGTGCAATCGAATATCTTCAGAAGACAGTCCCCAAGGAAGTGGAAATGTTTATAGCTATAGGCATCCTTGATCTTCAAGAAGAAAAATCACAGCTAGAAGAAGAAGCCAATGCAATGGAAGATCAATTGTCTAAAAGGGTTGGCATAACCAACACTCTCAGAAAGCTGGTGAAGGCTAAAGATGAAACAGTATCGCATTGCAATGAAAGATATGAAGACACTACTGAAGAATTGCAATGAAGCGTTTCTGAGAAAGAATTCTTTAAAAGAATAATCAAAGATGTTTTCCATGCACTGGAATAGAGGCACAAAGTTTCAATGAATGTCAGAGATGCTCAACTTGAAGAAAAAGTCAAATTGGTGAAGGAGCTGGACAATTCATTGCAAGAATTGAAGAAGGTGCATGAAGACCAGATGAAAAAACTGGTGGAGAATTGGTAAGGAAAGCTAAGAACTGTTGAGGATGAGAAGAACTCCCTCAACATGAAATAATTAGAACTGGAGGTGATATTGAAACATCTGCAATCACCTTAAGCTGAATCCTCCCAGTCAGCTGGAAGAAGACATGTTGCTACTCAAGTATGCTTTGAGCAGGATGATTCTAGGAGAAAGACATCCTCTAATAAAAGTGCAACATCTTCGAGAAAGAAGGTACCATCCATACCATCTTGTACTGATGCTTCTAATTGTGTTTCCACAAAAAGTGCAGGATGGAAGAATAATTCCAAACAAATATGGATGAAGATAGTAAAAAAGTAGATCTCTCCTGAAACAGCACAACAGGTCAAGAAGAGTACCCTACAATCAGAAGGACTGAAGAGGTCAAGATTCGTGGGACAATGCTGGTGTTGTAACAAGTATGGGAATTCTGCAAAGGATTGTTGGTACAATCCAATGAATGCCAAAGCACAGAGGAAGCCCATGCCAAGGGGGAGCAATCCGGAAGGAAGGAAGAAACATCCATAGGTCCAGAGACATCTGTTTACTGCTAATAGATTTGGATTACTTGACAACATCTGGGATGGTTGCAAAAGTGGTCAAAGAGTTGATACATATCAATATCCGAATGTATCCGAAGCTGGAATGAAGAGAAGATCACTGAACCTGGCTAAGAGAGATTCTTTGGGAAGCAAGCAGAAGAAAGTGGAAGATGCTCCCAAGAAGAGTTTGAAGAATGAAGAGAAGACCTTGGAGTCTAAATCCAAGAAGGGTGATGCATCCAGAAGGACCACCAAGAAATGCTTCTACTGTGCAAAGAAAGGACATATCACAGATCTTTGTAAAGAAGCCATGAAATTCAATAGAGGCAGACTGGACTCAAATAGACAATCAATCCAGCAGAAGCAGAAGGGATTGATTGAAAACAAGTTTCCTAATAAATGTAGCTTGACATCATCTAAGGAACCATGTGGAACTTCCAAAACTGAGGCCACTCTTCCAAATGATTTACTAGTCATATGGCCAAATCAGTTGCAACTTGCCAAAGATCTGCAAAAAGCTGAAGATAATGTTCTGGCAATTGCTAAGGAAAAAGGGAAGAAGAAGATTTCACATGAAGATGTGTTGAGATCCACACCAGCACAAACATCAAAGAAGATCAGATGTTCAAGTGTGAAGAATGGTGAAAATGGGACATCTCGGTTGAGAGAATCTTCTCAACCTTTTTGTTCACATTGATGAACCAAGGAGGTTCCATCTTATTCCCTAATCACTTGTATTTACATGTGCTAACACTGCAGGGAATTGAAGATGATGATCATTCTCAACTGGAGGATGTTTTGGATAGAATTTAGTGCACCCCTTGAGGGGGAGCCAATCTGAAGAAGATGGGATTCTGAGATTAATACCATCTTGAGAATAATGAAGGTATTCCAATCACACTTTCATCCCTTGTTTCTTAATTGTATTTATCATGTCAATTAAGGGGGAGTGATTGATTGAAGACAAAAGGTTGAAATGGGGAGCTTTATATTTTCACCTGAACATTCTAATGAGTTTTGAGAAGTTGGGCAGGATTTAGCAAATTCATTGTTATATCTGGAAAATTTCAAACCCCTAAGCATGATCTCACATGTGTATAGAATTATGGACAGCTCTGAATTCCTTGGTCATATCACTCTTGTTTTCTACACCGGGTTATCCCAAGTAGACTTCGAGCTGATTTACTAAAGGTTCTTTGCTAAAGAAGAACATGTGGCATCATCCCTCTCTTAGTGATTTTCAAGAAGATGTTATTCAAAGGGAGGAAGATTTTTTTTTGAAAGAGAACCACACCACACCATTGCATTTTATTGCAAATAAGGGGGAGAAAATATTGGCACACATATTGACCCATTCATATGTGCTGAAGGATTGTATTGACAACAAATACAAAGGGGGAGATTGAAGTGCACAGTGTTGCATTTGTTGTGAATGAGGCATGAAGTTGTCTTGGAATGAATGGAAGTCAGGGAATGTCAAGATGTGAATGAAAAAGGTTGTGATGGTGTTGGTAGTGAAGGAGAATGGCCATGGTACTAAGATGCATGTCACTTAGGAGATTCACTAAGTGGTATTGGAAATTGTGGTTGAAACATTCTCCATGGACATCTGACGATTGTTGAGCTGATCTTTAAGTTCATAGAACTTGTATCCTGATGATACAAAGTCACAACAATGATAGAAGACCATGTATTGTATTGACAATGCATAAGGAGAAGCAAGAGATCCATCCACAACTTCCAAGTGGATGAAGTGGATTAAAGAAGTCCATGTACTAACTCTTAGTGCATGTGAATCAGAAGAAGATCCAATTGATCTCTGATTAGATCAATGAAGAATGTTGAAGAACATGTGTGATTTATGAGATTCAGTTGAAGAAGTCCCTCCTAAGTATTGAACACATATGGAAGAGGAGATGAAGAAGATTAAGAAGAACCCTTTTGAATTTCATATCCTAAGTGAAGATCATATGAGGAGAAGTAATGGAATTCTTAAGAAGAAGATAAGAATAAATGAAGGGGAAGATGGCTTAAGTGGCATTTGGCATATATCACTTGGGAGTACTTTGTTTTTATACAAAGTATTATTCTGTCCCTTTTCCAAAAAATATGGCCAGCCAAGGCACCTTGAGGGTTCAACCCCAAGGCATGGGCACTAGGGAACCACGCCCGGGGGAACCCGTGGGGCGAGCCAGGGCGGCAGGGCGCACACCTAGGACACCGCATGGGCGCCTGGGGCACGCCCGGAGGAGCGCGACAGGGGCCGTGTATAAGCCCCTGAGGGCACGCGGTGGTGAAGCCTGCGCACCCGAGTGTGCATAGTAGGCGCTAGGAGCGCGCCCGCAGGGAGAAGAGTGGGCGCAGAGCGCGCCCGCAGGGAGAACACGGTGCGGGGCGGCACCGTGGAGGGGGAAGTACAACTGAGCATTGAGAGGCAGCGCTTGGGTGATAAAGCGCGGAAAAACCGCGCCCCGTTTCGATGTGGGACGCGGAAAAATTCCCGGGAGCGCATCCTGGCCACACGATTGATCGCGCGCTAGATCTCCACCGCTCATCGCATCTCGCCACTCCCGTTCAAATCCAGGTCGTCCGATGTCTTTCATTCGCCCGATCGAACAGCTCCAGGTCCATCTCCTACCTCGAGCTCGACCGAGGCACCCGCGACGTCCCCGCTGAACCAGGCGCCTCCCCGACGACGGATTTTGAGTTCTCAGCTGTCTCTCTCGAAGCCGAAGGCACCCTCGTGCTCGTATGGCCATAACGAACAGTACCATGCACAAAAAGAGACCTGCATGCAACAAATGAGAAAATTCGATGAAGGCCGAAGGAAAACGAAGTGCCGAGGCCTCGGTGTATTCGTGCTTTGCGTGGATTGTTTTTAAACGAAGGTATGCATGCATTTGCATGCGCATGCACGTAGAGGAATGAAAAATAAATGAACCCGCGTGAAACAGAGAGTAAATTCAAGATTTGGAAAGTTTTTAAAGAACCGAAATTTTCAGGGATTTGGAATTATCACACGCGGATGATATGAGGCTTCTCTGCCTATAAAAGGAGAGCCCATGCTCTCGTTTTTGCTTGCTGATGTTTTTGTTGAAGATCTGTTGATCCGTGAGAGCCCTCTGACTCGCGAAGAAGAAGCTCCGCGCAAGTTTACTTGTGCGGCTGGAGTCCCTTGCGTGCAACAGCTTTGCGCGACAAGAAGAAGGGTACCCAGCGCGCTAATCCTTTGTGCGGCAGGAAGACCTCATGGCCGCAACACCTTGCGAGCCCGAGGCTTGTTCCCTCTCTGCCCGCACCCTTGTGCGGCAGGAGTAAGACCCCGCGGGTGTTTCACTTGCGCGCCCCGCGGTAGGAGGAAACTGCGCGCCCGACTAGCATTGGATCCAAGTGACCCTTGCACGCCTCTGTTTGAAGACACTCGGGTTGTGTGTGCAAATACAAGAAGAAGGTAGTGGGTGTGCACCAAAGAAGACCCGAGGCCTTAGTGAATTTGTGTGTGCATTCTTGAAGAGTGAAGACCACCACACTTTGTGTGTGTGTTCATTTGAAAGGAATGCCGAGGCATAGCTTGGGGGTGTGCAAAAAGAGTGGAGGCCAAATACACACTCATTGTGTGTGTGCAATGAAAAGAACAAAGTTGTGTGTGCAAAACAACAAAGTGAAGTGGCCGAACCTATGTGTGTGCTCTAAGAGGAGTGGACACACTTAGAAGAAGAAGAAGACTCACACAAAGTATAACACACATTTAATTGTGTAAACACATTGAACAAAAGTGTGAAGTTCAAGTGAGAAGGTGTGTGCTTAAAGTGACTACACCCTTTGAGGGTTTATTTCACCAAGAGGAGAAAGAGGAGAGTGCATTCATGCATGCATGCACGTGCACACGTGAACAGAGCCAAATCAGTGGTGTGCATTTGAGTTGTCCAAGATCAGGAGGTTCTTGAAGAATTTGAGAAGGCCATGCAGTCAGTGCATGAAGATGCAGAGTTTCCATGCACTCAGTGCATGAAGTTGAAGTGAACTGAGACTGGACCAGACTGAAGTTAAAGACATCATTTGTCTGAGTATTCAGTAGTTGGAGAGAAGACAGGTCATCCTTAGAAGAAGGAGATAAATCCTGAGCAAGACGAGAAGACCTGATCATCACAAGTGATCAGAGGTACAGAGCAAGGCCAGCAGTCTTTATCCCAGACTGCTGAGGATACTTGAAGATCTAAAGAGGAGAAGAGCTACTCGTGCGACTCGAGGAGCTAGGAGAAGACCCTGTGGGACTCAGGGAGAAGAAGTCTTCAGTGGGATTCTGGAGCAGGCCAGTGGGACTCTGGTAACACTGTGGGACGCAGTATAAAGACCCTCCTGTGGGACTCAGGAGAGATACGGTGGGAAGCTGTATCGACCATTGTAATACTAACAGATTATAATGGGAGAATCCATGCTGGGAGTGCATGGCAAGGACGTAGGCCTTTGGTGCCGAACCTTGTAAATCCTTGTGTCCTGTGCCTTTTCATTACTGCATCATTCGTGGAAAGGTAAGAGATACAAGAAGAGTGGATCGAGGCTTTAACCAGCCATAGAGGTTTAATTGATTAAGAATCAATTAGTAAAAAGTTTTAAAGGATCACTGATTCACCCCCTCCCCCTCTCAGTGATTCACACTGATCTGGGCACTTCATAAAGAAATTATAGATTAAATTTGTATGGAAATAAAATCACTAAATAGAAAAATATTTTTAAATAGATTTTACAGGAAAAATTTAATTGTTATTTATGATAATGAATTTTGGGGCTTTTCATTCACAATGAATATAATACCACAATGTGATAAATTTAGATAAAAATAACAAGTTGTATGTCATTATATGAAATGATAGGCAGACACTCCTCAAAAATCCAAATCAAGATTCAAAATGAATTAGAATATTTGTTCAAATATGTATTAAAAAATATGCAGATTATTTATAGTTTTGTTTAATGGAAAATAATGATTATGTTTTAATATTAATTTTTTTAATATTTTTATTTGGCCTTTTGATAAACTATGATTGAAATATTTACCATATTAAATGTATACATCAATCTACAAAAAATATATTTAATTTTCATATCATACATATTATAAATAACATTAAAAATATTTATTATTTAATAAATATTAAAAAAATAATATAAAATTTAGTACTGAATATATTAATTCCTTGATATTATCATTGTATCAGTGAAAATATTGATGAAGATAATACATTATGTATTCAATAGTGAAGATAGAAATAATACGTAGAACAAAGATCATTGGAATGTAAGAATAAGAAATATAATGGGATGAAGAATAAAAAATATCATATCCACATATATCCTATCATTATTGGGATAGAGACCACTAATAAAATCAAATGAAACTTATAGTATCTATATTTGAACCGCATAGATGGTTATGTTACTTTAATAGGTGTGCATAGTGTTATTGAGTTCAAGAGAAATTTTGACTTGCATGAAACTGAATACATTCATGTTGTTGATGACCATTTCATTCATGATGATGATATTTTTATAGTGATATTATGACATATTGAGGGAGGAAATTTCTAATTAAAAGGCTTTATGGAGGTAAAGTTGGAACTGTTGGATCTAGTAGAGGCAACATTTTCATTAAATTTTAGGATTATGATGATATTCCTAGATGGAGCTAGTATAAATAGATAGATTTTTTGGATCTAAATGATAATTTCTCATGGTAGGTGTATGATACATACCATAAAATCATTTTTCTATTCAGATTGCATGATATTTTCACATGTAATTTTAATCAATGAAATATTAATAGTGATAATATTTTTCTCATAACGATTCAATCATAGAAATGTTTATATTCCCACAAGGGGGTAGACCATTATAAAAACACTATGTGATAATTTTTTATTCATTCTACAAAATTGATGTGGTGCTCTGTGTTGATGGTGGGAATATTGACCCAGACATCTCAATTGATAGAAATATCCGAAAATTAAGATGTAATGAAACATTAAAATCGAATTTTAGAAAAATTATGCACCTAAATCACCCATACCCTCAATGGTGAATGGATAGTCTATTGGTATTTTCCTATAATATCAAACCTAATCCTATAAACATATGATTAAAGATATAAAATATCCCCATTTTTCTTAATGAGATATAGTATTTGAAAATTAAAAACGAAATTCAGAAGTTCCTACGGTGAACAAATCAATCATAATCCATTTTATACATAAAATAGATGTCTCAATAAATCTATAAATAACATTATAAAAATGGAGGAAAATAAATTGAAAATGATATCAAATGGAATTATTTATTAAACACCAGTTTATTGTAGTAAAAATGGTAATCAAATAAGAAAATATATATATTATTATCCTATATATGATTCTGGATATAAATATAAATAGTGTAGGGGTGGTGAGTCCATTAAAATTGTTGATGACCACTACTATGATGTAAAGGATTGCCTATATAAGGTACCCATTGAATCATTTGTATATATTTTTTTATTTATCATGTTCCTATGTAATGGAATGATCAATTACAGTTAGATGATGATAGGATAGAGAATTTATTGTCTATAAGGATAAATAATAGAATCCCTCTTACTATACTATTTAAATTCCACGAGGATACTATATTAATTTTTAATAAAAATACATTCCCCAGTTTTGGTGGATTATACCTAAATGTTTTAGGAAAATGCTTTAATAAAAAAATATTTTTAAGATAATTTCCACTGTATCATTGATTCCCAAAATCCCTTAATTAATTTGAAGGAGGAAAATGGAAAGATAAATGGAAAAATATTATGGACCACAATAATTAATCTAAAGATTAAATTTATGTCATATAGATTTTATTGATAATATAAACCAATAATGATAATAATGTTTTAGATTATTGGAAGATAAAATGAATTAAATCATATTAATGTGACATAATATTGAGGTTTAATATGATAATATATTTTCAACACATAGATGAACATCCTGAACAACTAATAAATGATGTGATTCTATAAATATTTTAAATAGAGTATTCTATATAAAAACAATCATGAGATTTTAAGGAGATTTTTGGATCCTCAAAGAATATATCTATTACATAATCATAGAAAATGTTATTCTTTTCCCATATAAGTTTTTTTATAATAATGGTTTTTTTAATTGAGGTTTAAAACTTAAATATAGACCAAAACATGTCATGAAAATCCACGAAATCCATAACTAGTTCAACTGTGAATATAGAAATATCTAAGACGTGCATCAACCAATGATTATCCCAAAAGTCCAACTTGTATACCCAAAAATTGATATGTATTAAATTTTGAGGAATTTTAATTTAAATTAAAATAAAATTGTTTATATTCCAAATTTTTCATACCATTTTTGGAGATAATTTTATTGAATTTTGGAAAAATACTCTTGAGTATAAATATTATAGAAATGAAATATAAAGGACAATAAAATCCAATTAGAAAATAAGGACATATTTAAATTTTTATGATTAATATTATATAAGGTATTAATTCATTTTGAGTTGATTATGATGACTTTAAAAGATCCATAATATTTAAAAAATAGGTATCCATTTTGATGAAGAGTAGAAGTATAATTCTATAGTGAAAAATCCTTATGATAATAATAATGGGTTGCCGAAAAAATATAAGTTTAATATATTTTATGATGTGTCTCCATTATGATGTAAAATGTTAACACGGGTGTTAAAAAAGAAAATATAAATTTATATGTTCACCCATGATGAATAATTAAAAGGATGTTAAACCAAATAAGAGGTTTCAATTTTGTGGGGAAAAAGTACATGACATATAACATTAGATAAAATCCATATAAATAAATTTTAACCAAAATATTGGAAACATAGTAGAATCAATTTATTATAGGAAATATATTATTTTCATAGTAGAACACATCTTGGATAATGTATTAGATAATTTACCTTACGAATGTAAAAAACTGTGAACAAACCATATCAAAAAATCATTTATGTTGTTCATGTTTTGAAATAATGATTGATTTTTTAGAAATGAATAATGATGTTTTAATATATATTTTGTTATTGGAATAAATATATTTAATATAGTATCCCTTAAATATGTTGATTTTTTAGAGTTATTGATAAGAAAAAATGAAATATTTTAAAGATTTTAGGGATAAAAACTTGTTTATATTTTATAGAATTGAATCATTTCTGAATAATGTGATTATAATTCTATGATGAATGATGTCCAAGTTTATAATATTTTTAAAATTCTTAATGGATTATTTTTCATTCACATTTTTTAGAATAGCGAATAATATCATTTGGATGAATATATCGAGAATAAGATGGTAATGACAGGATAGTTTAGGTAATATATATTAATGTAAATAATAAAATAAGTATTATGTTATTATATTCTATTTCAAAAGATGTATAAATATTATTGTATTTATTTTAAAAATTTATAAAGACATTTTGGGTGTTTATAGTATTTGGGAATTAGATAGAGATTCCTTTTATAGAGTGGAATATGTTCTTATCATATTTGGTTATGTATGAATTTATACGTAATATATTCTTATTTTTTACAAATGTGATGAAACAAAAAATTAATCTTAATATAAATATTTATATAACATTTCCTATAATATTCATAATATATTTCTCTTAATTGTGCCACCGAAATCAAAAATTAAATTTCATGTTTAATATATTTCATGATATATTATATTTTTATTCTACCTCAAATCACAATTATTGGAAAATAAATATAATTTGTAACTTCTGGATGATACCGAATATACATTTTTGAAACTATTTTTGAAATTCATAAATGGTAGTGGATGCTCTGGTATTTCTCTTATGAAATTATTTGTAAATATCAATTAATAATTCAATAAATAATTAATATATGTTATACATTACACATGATTTTCATTGAATTGTGATAATGTATAGAAAATGAAATTGATTATAATAATATCAAAATAAATAAATATAGATCATAAACTGACAAAAATATAAGTAATGGGATAACTTTTCCAAAATTCATAATATAATATCACTCAATAATTACTGCAAATGAATTTCGATATCTATCTAATGTTTTCAAACATATAGAGATTTCAGATTTATGAATGTAGAAAAATTTTATAATAAGTATGTTATAAATTTTAATCAGTTGAATCATGAACTGTTATTTATATTTATAAACACATACAATGAGATTGTTATTCATTCTAGGCAATTAATGGCATGATTTTATGGTTGTTAAAGGAGAACCATGTTGTTATTTATTTTGATGATGATGAATTTGTCTATGATTTTTCTAGGAAATGGGAAGCAGTTCTAAAATAGATTACCTTCCAAAAATCAATATCCATGATAACCTATTTTACAACTCATAATAAAATATATCAGTATTATTTATAGTTTTTATGAAATAAAATACATTTATTTTATAACATTAAAGGGTGATACATTTGATAAGGATTTTATGATTTTAAAATATATAAATAATTAGAAATTTAAATGAATTCATTGTAAAACATCATATGATATATAGTTTATATATATTAATTAGGCAAGTTCAAATAATGATATTATATTAATATAAAATAGAATAATTATATGAAATAGGTGTTTCCAATATAGAAAATCCTGGATTAAAACAGTTTTTTGTTGAAAAGTATAATGAAATTAATATTTTGAGATTCAAAGAGAGAATATGATTATAATTTTTAGAAAATAGATAATTTGTCCAATATAACATGAATATTAGAACAAAAAGATATTACAATTACATCATTATACCATATTATATTATTAAGGTAGAGACTAAGAGGAATTACTTCTAATGTTTCTCATATCCTATGTCATGATTTTTTGATAATTGTGTTTATATGACAAAATATCACAATGACATGGGGTCGAAGAACCACAGTGAGTTTTATGAAATTTGAATGAATAAATTTAGGTTATTGAAAATCGATTAGTTCAGACATAATATATTTTCAGCGTGATTTTTCATTTCAAATATAAATGGATGTTCTAGTTATAGGAGTCATGTATCACCATTGAAGACAAATAGATTTAATATAAATAATGGTTCTATTCATTTTGGGATTCTAAAAAGGTTTTCAGGGGATGCTGCTAAAATGATGTAGATTTTTGGATTTGGCTGATACATACCCAATAAAACAATATGATACCTACATACCTCTTTTGTTAATTGTAGATTGAATGATACCATTACAATACATTATAATTACTACAACATTTATTGTGAAAATTAGTCTCTCTAGTTATGTTTAGCACTATATATATTTGATTCTAACATAGTGAATGAACCATGAAAAAACCCCACATGTCGATGGTCTCTTATTTATTCTAAAAATTAATTATAGTGGTGAGTTTATAGAGTGTAAAATTTATCCACACCATTTAACCATGATAAAGTTTATAATTTTTATAGGGTAACATAAATAAGAAAAAATTAAATTGCATAATAAGTTGCATCCGAGAAATAAAATAATAGGTTAACCACAAGATGGAAGTGAATCACATTATAAAAAAATCAACATAATATTCATCTACATGATACAATAAAACACTATAATATTTTTTCATTTTACCAAAAACAATTAATGTAAAAATAGTGGGAATTTATAAATTGACTGAATAGATACAAAAAAAGCAATATATAAATAAAATGGTTATACAATGAATGGATTCAAAATTTTTTAATTTTATATAATTACTAGTAATTTAAAATTATAAAATATATACCCTCCTAAAAATTAAAAAATAATGGTTTATTTCATTGAAATCCAAACACTATATTAAACGATATTCTAAAGCTTTTAATATACCAAAATATTTATGTGTAACCTTCGACATGATCCAAGGAACCCATCTTCCAATCTCTAAAATCAATCGATATAAAAATCTGAAAAAATTTATTTTTTCAATCCCAATAAGATCAGGATCATTTATTACTAAAAAACCATATTTTATCTTTATATAAGTTAAATCCCTTGATCAGATATGATAAGAAATATAAATACAATAATTGGATACACAGGTATTGTTTTAAAAAAAATTCTAAATTGGGTTTTGTTCATTGTTGGGTAATGATATTTAATAAATGAGTAGACTAGAGGTTGAAATGGTATTTTTGGTGGGTAAGGGAATCCCTATCGCACCAAATATAGTGCATCATTTTTTTTAGTTGTATGGATCAATTTTTCTATCTATAGATACAACTATACTATTCCACAATTTAATATTGTATTTAAAAGATTTTAGAAAAGTGTATAGAAAAATAAAAAAATTAATGAAAAGAATTTTTATAGTGAAGAATCGATAAATAAACTTGTTAATAGGTTATCTGCGTCATCCATTTTCTTTTTAGATGGAAAAAACCGTGTGTGGAATTCATCTAGCTCTGGAAATCATATCAAGAACATTCTTGAGTGTCTAATTCATTATTTTCAAAACATGTTATTCCCAAAGAAATAAATCTCAATATGTCCAGATATGATGTTATAATAATGATTGTTCATCCACATACCATTTCTGAATGTATCGGGAAATATTATGTCATTCAATAGGACAAAGATATTTTTTATGAGAATTTTTAATATATCTATTAGCACAGTATATTGAGGCTCAATAACAAGGTTATTCATAGATGCATGATGGGAAATTGTGATGTCAACCATATTAATAATGGTGATGAAATGAAGGATGATCCAAAATTTAACCAGCTCATACGAGTTAATTTCTCTCTACAAATCCACATTAATATTTAGGGGATTTTGGAGAATGAGAGATTTTATGACTTTCCAAATTGAATAATATTGGAAATTAAATTTGTAAATTTAGATCTTCATCCAGAAATATTCTCCAATAATGCCACTATATTATTTTCTTCTGATGCAAATCCACATGTCATTCATTTGAGGAGAGTCATTATAAATATTTATATTTTTTATACCAAAATAACCATATTTGGGAGGTTTTATGAAATTCATCCATGGTAATATGAAAGGTTTATTTTTAAAATTACCACAACACAAGATAATGATATGGATTCTAATAATGATTGACATAGTCTAGCAAGGGAAAATATGTAAACCATAATTTTATAAACAATATTGGACACAATGGTACATTTAACAGTATTAATCCACGTTTCCAAATAAATATATTTCCATTTCATAGGATAAATATTATATTATAACATGTCATTAGATAGTGATAATGAAATTGAATTTCGGTATTCCAGAGCTCAATGGAAAACAAAGGTAATCAAATGGAAAAAATATATATATAATACACATGTAATTCAAGATTGTAATTTTTATATGCAATATTCACTTCCCAAAGTATAAAGTTGATTTTTATAAAAATATAAACATGTCCAAAACTAGCATCCTTAATGTCTCGAATTATATCATCAATATATAAGAGGTTAGAGAGATCTATATGATTTTATGGTGTCGTGGATGGTCTATAATTTTCATTGATCATCCATTTTTTTGTGAAGCCTAAAAATATTTGTCTTATGTAATTTAATTGATGACTATATAGAGGGGATCATCTTGTATACCACCCATTTAATAGTGAAAATACCCATTTGGGAGACACTAAATATCAGTATGGTATGGGTAGAGACAATAAGAGAATAAATTAAAATGATAAATTATTTATTTAAGGTAAAACTTATTAAACAAATAATGATAAACCCATAGTTTATAGTGTCAAAATTGTTTTTAACATCAAGATTTAGAGTAAATGTTTTCTTATCTTGTGGGGCTCCTATAATTTTTAAATGATTCATAATAATTGGGAATACAATATTGGATAGACAAAATCCATTATAAAATCCAAATTGGTTCCAAGAGATCATTTTTTTGGTGATGATATCCATCCAGTTAGAAAAGATATTACAAATTATTTTTTGAAATAACATTACATAAGATATAAGCCAAGGAAAGAGTATTTAAATAGAATTATCATACGTGAAAATTTTGTTGATTAAGTGAGAATTGAAACATTTTGGCAGGATTCCATATGATAATATGGTTACCAAGATTGAAAAAATCATTTTGGGGAATATTCTATATCATCTAGAATAATATGTTATTGAATATATCCAGTCCTAATGTACATACGTGATTAAAATTAAACCATTATTCATTGATTTCCACATCAAGAGGAAAAATGTGGATCATATTCCTTTCATAAATGATTTCACGAGAATGAATAATACTGTCACTAATATCAAAATTGTTAACATGTATGTTAATGATATTCATATAGTAAGGCAAAATGTAGTCTGAAAGGAATTCCCTTTTTGTCTGATATTTGGGAACCTTCATTATAAAAATAGAGGCGACTATAGATCATTCAAAATTTTTGAATAGATTATCAATATTTGGTGAACTTATATCCATCATTTATTCATTTACTTTAATAGTTTACCATTGAAGGATTTGAATTAATCATAGAAGTTTATTCTATTTATTGGTAAAATTAACTTATTGGGTTTGGATATAATTTTAAATTTCATTTTTTATAATTAAACTGGATCAATACAATATTACACTAGGATGTAGTCTTGAGTAATATAAAACTCCAATTAATTCATAAACAGTATTAATAAATGGAAAATAAATTGAAAAAAATAAATTAGATGTTATATTGTTCACTTTTTGTATGAATAATATTAAATTATTGTGTAAAATAATAAAAATAAATTATATATTAAATTATTGTAGGATCTTAATTGATTTTGGAAAACTATGAATAACATTGGTATGTAATAAGAGACAAGGAATTTCGTATCCTACACATTTCATAGCTTGGTATTTATGGGATTAACAAATCATAGTGATAAATGAAAAACATGGGATTAATAAATGATTCACAACTCATCCTAACCACATATGACGGAATTTATATCTAAATTATCCTATATAAATACTTAGAAAAATGATTGTTATATCCATATAACATCACCTCTCTGATAACATGACTATAAACTATTATAGATCCACTACCTCAATATGATCCCACCATCACAATAAAAAGCCCTACTACTTGATCACATAATAAATATAGATACCGACCCTCTCACCCAATAAGTTTTCGAAATAATTACTCATAAAAGAAAACCTCAAACCAATTTATAGATGATGGATTTCAAATTAAGGAGTCAATAAGATACTTTGTGATGAATAAAATTTTGTGTTTTAGAAGTTGTTTCATTTCATAATATAAAAAATTAATCTGAAAAAATATGTGGGAGCCATGTTGAACCTACAAATTTCATTAACTAAAATAATCTAGGAAAAATAGTAGGGCCACATAGTGTCAAATAAAAGTTGAAAAATAATTAATTTATTTTACATAATGATGGGAAATATAATTATGGGGATGAAATTTTTTACCATGATAAAATAATTATAAAATATCACCCAAAAAAATTTCTATAATATTTAATAGATCCTGATAATGATTATTTTATCATCCAAATCATAGAACAATGAATTAAATGTGAAATTTTGAAAATTTATTTGTGATATGACTATATGCGAGTGTTCTCAAGTATTATCACTCAACCCATAACACACTAAAAGAAGATATATAATCACGTTTCTATATTATTCCTTGGATAAAATAATATATTATAATTACTTAAGGAAATTGGGGACATATTTTTGACTTTAAAAATTATCATTCTGGGTTATATGAAGGGAAATTATCCCTGCATTCATGTCAACTAGATGACCTAACACAAAATTGAAAAGTTTGTGTCACCATTGATCCATACCACATCTACCACTATTGTTGACCCCATGTATGCATTATTTACCACTATCTTTTTGAACAACACCAACCATTGTCTTAAAAAAATCATGCTTTGGGGTGATTTTAGCAGACCAATGTTTTTGGGGTAAAAGTATTATCTAAGGACATAAGCTTATAAATTTCATAATAATGAGTATATTGTCATTAATTCACATTATTAATACATTTGGATCATTATGTTTTAGAATTTAATGAATAAGGTCCTAACCCATACATAAAAAAATAATTTTTTTTAAAATCAGAAATTTTCAACTAATATCCATTGTTAACACAACATAAACTATTAAAATAAAAGATTTTTATTTTCATAATAATTAAACATAAAATTTTAGATGAATTTTTATTTATAATTCCACAAAAATAAACCCTATGAAAAAATTTAAAAACATGGGATGAACATGAAACATTATGTAAGGGATGTATAATGAAATTTAGATCCCCATTAGTCCATTTTGAAACCATAAAATCATGAAAATAGTTTTCATTAACATAATAAGAATGAATCACATAAATAAACATTTAAACACACATAAAATCACTTTTATGTCCCTATGTTTTAAATAAAATAATTATAAGGAAAAATTATTGAAAAATTATATTTATTATTTTTTGTTAGTAAACATGAAATTATTTTTTGAAAACATTCTAAAAATCATAACTTTTAAATCATAATGTATCATAATCAATGCTTTAAAATAATCATTATCATTCCTTTTTATATTCAAATTATTTCTATGAAATCCCATTATTATGTATAAAAGTATCATGTAGGTGCCTTGGAGTATCGTTGTTTCTAACGCCTTCAACGGGGCATGTGCATCCATCTGTGAGGACTCATAGTTGTTTCCCCGAATTCCCTATTTCCAAATGCGGGAAACATCAGTTCCGTATTTAGGGACATTTGCTCAATGATCGAAATGGGATGATGGGATTTCGGATCTTCCATCAATGGATTCCTCCTCCGAACTTGGAACCTAATTCGGGTCTCCGTTATAGATTAAGTCATTGTTCGTGAATCTCATTTTTGGTGCCATAACTTTGTGGATGCCGGTTAATTACACTACTTCTGTCAGGACAATCCATGGTGTCTTGACATGGCAGAAACCTTTGGATGGAGTAGATGACAACATCAGGCATGTCAGGGCATCTCTAGATAAGTGGAAATTGGAGAATCTGTATTCATCCTCATAATAGTGCCTCTCAAGGGCATAGAACCAGATGCATCATACGTCAAATGGGGTGAATCTGATGCCATAGGCATGTATCTGAGGTTTTTCTCAGATTCTCATGTTTAACACAGGGTATACAACAAGATTAACGTCTTTCGGAGACGGTTACACCAACGTCATGTCTTCAGAGTTTTTCCTCATGAAACTCATTTTTATCAGGGGAAGGCAGAATGTTTAACGTCGTGCGGGGATGGAATGATAGTTATCAGAATGTCCAATAGAGATGAATCAGATTGGTACATCTCAAGGAGGGAACACATAGAAGATTGATGGATCAGAATTCCCAATGAGGACGGATCTGTGGTGGTTCACCCAAGGGGGAGATGTCACACCATAAAGGTTGATCTGAACACCACTGAGGGAATATCTGGGAGAGTGCACCCTATAATGGGGACACCATGGTTTTCCATTGGCTAAGATTGAACATCAGGGAGGATTCCTATATACCCTATGTAGATTATAGGGATCAAAACCCCTATAGTTTGAAGGGTTGATTAAACAGGGTTTACACAGTGGAGAAAACCCGAATATATGTTGGGGATTACACGTGTATAACGGCCCAAGTACTGCAAGGAGCATCGAGGTGGTGGATGGAATGATCACAAAGGGATGTGGTGGCTCGGGTGAGAATCATTATGGATGATGGAGAGCTGAATACAGTGTAGGGAGAATGAGATGGAACCGTCATGAAGGTGGAGGTAGTGTTGGTCTTGATCCTCGAAGAGACTTCTTACATATGCCAGGGGAAGAGAATCAAAGTCCGCGTAGTTTGGTGGGATGATGGTACACCTACGGAGGTAGCCTCTGAGAATGGATGCATGGATGGGACATAGAAAAAATGGAACCCCTAGGATGGGTCATGACCTTCCCGATACACATAGGCTCGAGAGAGAGATCAAGATTAGACATGGGAGATGGGCTTGAGTATAACACCCCGAGATTTTATGAGAAATATTATTTTTAATTTCATTGATGTCTTGTATTGTACTCTACACCAAGATTATATTTCTCTATAAGCAACACCATATTAGCTTGTATTATACACAACATATCCTTGGCATGTGTTGCATGCAAGAGAAACCTTCCTCAATAGCGTGTGTGTACGCAATAACGAGTTTCACTAAACAACGATATATTATTATGATATTATTATTAACTAGCCATTATAAATATTAATAACGAAATTTTTTATTTTATAACATTTTCATTCATTATAAACATATTCTAGAACATGGTATGAGAACAAAATAAATTTTTCGGGTAAAATAAGTAGTTTTAAAAAAATAATGTTTTTCCTCCCTTTGATGAGGCACTAATTTTAAATATAATTTTTGAAAAGTTTATAAGTTCAATTTTACAAAATAAACTTCTTCTATTGCATCAGGATATAAAAATTTACATTGGATAAAGTTATGAAATTTTTTGACATCGTTTTTATTTTGATTAGTAGAAAAAACAAGATAAATTTTACTTAAAATTAACCTTTTCATCGAGATTATTTTTAAGGTTACATTATAATATTAAATTATTTTAAAGTCTAACTACAATATATATTTTCCGTTTAATATAATTCAATTCATTATCATTAATTTTACATTGAATTCTTAGTTAAAAACATTTCAATATTTGAAAATGTTTTAACTTTCAAAAAATAGGTTTTCTTAACAACGAGAATAATTTTAAATTAATTAATGCAACCTCTATTATATGAATTTGGAAAAATGGATTCCATATTTAGATTTAGTGGGTCAAAATTATGTAAATAGGTTAATTTTATTTTTTTTACATTATGAACAATAACTAGAATAATTTTTATTTATTATATTTAAAGGTAAATCAGGTAATTAAGGGTAAAAATAAGAATATAAAATTACCCTAACACCTGCCAAAATTCTATTGGATGAATAAAAGTAAACCCATATCACCAAAGGGTCTTAATAGATTCGTTTCATGGACTATTTACTATAAATATGATATAATTATAATTAAAACCAAAAAAAGCGACCACATGTCACTCTCTTATATCTTATAAGTGTAATAATTTTAATTTTGTGATAATATTCATAAAACATGGAATATAAATATTCTCCAGAAAGATAATAAAATTATCCACATCATGATAATTTATTTATAATTTTTAGCGATTAAATAATTATCATTATTGATGACACAATAGTGATGTAGAAGTTATTTTATTGATTTAAATATCAAATATATGGTTTTAAAAATATAAAAATAAATAATTTATGTACTAATTAATGTTATCCACCAAATTTCTTGATTCATATGAAATTTTAAGAGTCTATTAAATATTTCGGTTTTAATATATCCTCTGTCAGGATTTTATATAGATTCGTATAAATGAATAGTGTCTAAATTTACACTATTGTTAGTTTATAAAAATAACATATTATAAAATTGTTTAAAAATCACAAAAAAACTTAAAAAATATAATTTTAAATTTATATTTTCTAAAATGTTAGGAAGTATCCAATTATGGACAATTCACAATATATAAGTAAATATTTATAACAATTCAAAATTTAGAATATTATTACCACATATAAAATTAAATATATTAAATAAGGATTAATCAAGTCTATAAGGTATAAAATAAATTACCAACATGACTAAATCGTATTTTTTTGATGATATTACAACCCTATCTCATATAATATTTGATTGTTAGTAATTTTTGAAAGTTTTTAAGTGGGGTTTGAGTTTGTTATTAATTAATATTTTATATGTTTTTAAAATTGCCGCTCTCCTCTCTTATAAAAAGACAACTCCTCCTTCTCATCCTCACACCACATTGAGCCTTCAATCTCGAAAAAACAATGAATATTTATTTTCTCCACTTCCATATTAATATACTAGAGGTCCTGGTCTTCTTAAAATACCAACAGTAGTGCCCTAAGAAGAGGTTTAGAAGAGGCGCGTCGAAGAAGAGGTAATATCCGTTACAGATTTTAAAGTTCATTTCTTCTTATACATCATCTTATTTTGTTGTTTCATAATAAATTAATAACATAATTATCACTCATATACTGATATGTTATTATAAATATGAACCAACCCTATTTCTCTTTCTATCCATCCTATGGAAAACAAAATCACTGCACATGCGTACGTAAGGAATACTGTCTCTACGCCGTGGTGTAATATATTTTTCCACCATGACCATACTAGGATGTGTATAATGGTGTAAATTATAACTATATATGGTTATTGTAATATGATACTAATTCTGAGATATTATATCATCCACTCTAATTCATTCAATAATTATGGGAACGATATCATCGCTCGTGTGTCCGTTCAGATTACCGTCTCCACGACGTGATGAGATTAATTCTCCTAGGTAACCATTCAAGAATTATTATAAATTAAATATATTAAATAATCCTGAAATATATGAAATATTAATGATACTGGATTTATTTATTTGTTATTTACTTACTACCATTCAATATAATACGGAAACGAAAACAGCGTTCTTGCGTACGTACGACTTACTGTCTCCAGGAACGATGTATTTCATTCCATTTATAAATATATTATATATATGTATATTCTGAATATATATTATATATAAATAATTTTTACATTATAGAAGTAATTAATCATGATCTATGTAATCATATGAATAATTAAAAATGAAAACACAGATGATAAATGAAACGATTTTCCAAAAACGCTTCTTTAACATGGAATTGACAAATGAACGGGTAATATAATATCTTAAGTGAATCATATATGATATAATAAATATTATTATGGTTCTATTATAAGTAAACAATATCTTTAAACCCACAATATAGGAGTCTCGGAAACATATGGAATAAATTGGACATAAGGAAAGTGATTATTTTGCAATCTCATTTTTATTCGAGATTGTTTATATGTACTTATTTACAAGGGTAATATTTATCATCCATGTACATAAACATGTTTTCCATAATGTGTTTAATATTCTTCCATGTACGTTTAAATTAATTTTTACCCCTATTTGACATTTAAATTGTGTTATGGAAGGAATATTTCTTTTGATTACAATATGAAGAACTTTTTGACTTTTCTGGAAAAAGTACGAGGACAGGGTCTTTTTTAACTTATATGGAAAGAAATTGTTTTTTCAGTTTCATAAAGAATAATTTTCATGAATATTCCTCTACAAGATTTCATTATTATTTTCAACAAAACCATTTATTTTTAAAATTTCATGGCATTTTGTGAAAAGAATATGATTTTGAAGAAAAAATGACATTTTCCCCAAGATTTCATTTCAAGAGTTTTGTAAAAACTATTTTACATATAAGGTGAAAATATTTAGTATGATTATGATTCAAGTATAATTCCACTATTATATACATGATTTTTTTATTCTTATGATGAAATGATATCCATTTGTTTTATATGGATTTTTTTATGATGGGATTATGTTTATGAAACCCATTTTATTCTTTGGGTTATAATGAATGATTTATGTTTATTTTGTTTCACACTTAATAATGATTTCATTATGAGATGGTTGGGACCTATATCTCCTTCCAATGCATTGGGTAAAGATTTATATCTCATGAGATAGACATGGAAAGAATGGAATGTGAATCTGGTTGAGTAATACAGGGCTGAACGATATGTAAACCCAATTCAGTAATGGACTTTTTACCCTATGATGGTCTTGGAAACAATGCCTTGGAAACTATGGAAATCATAACATGTGCATAATGGTTTTACACAATTACATGTTTTATTCCCAATATATTTTAGCATGATTAATGTTCCTTTATGATCTATGCCTTATGTACTACAATGATTTATGTCATTGCTCAAGATTTTGATGTTTTATGTTCATGTTTTTACATTCAAATGTTTGTGGATTGTTTTTATGCTCTCCATGTTTACCCTTAATGATTATATGAGCTCACCCATTTTATGTTTTCATTTCCCTAGGATATTAATTATTTTTTAGGTAGGAATACAATATGGGAAGATATTTATGGGATATTTGGAAGATCTTTCACCATGATTAGAATATTATTGTTGAACCCTGAAAACGCGTCCCCAAAATTTTCTAGACATCCCCAAAGATGATCTCGGAGCGTAGCTCGTCCCGCCAGCTTCGATTTTACTGGTCGTGGAGCCCAAACGGAGTTACAGATCAGATGTTATGGTTGTTTGAATTCAGACTGCTGTGGATGGCCATCCAGGGTGGTTTTGGGAGGAAGTATAGATTTGCGCATAATAAAGGAGTTCCGCGCGGAAAACCATATGTGCGGTCAGAATATTATGCGCCCATCTTTGCAGGAGCGGAATTTTAGGCACAACACTTTCCCCGGGAGAATTTTTGCGCACACCGCCTTTGCCCGCGCAAAATTCTATGCGCACTGCCTGGTGCGCGAAAAACACTTCGCGTGTGCATAATTTTCCGTGCACCGACACCCGTGTTCTGCCTATAAATACCAGGGCACCCCCCACCACCCCCCCCCCCCCCGTTAAAGAAGACCCCCGGAGGTTGGCCACCGCTCTGATGCAAGTAAGTCCCCAGTTTCCGCACTCGTACGGAAAACTCCCCTCCCGCGCGCAAAACAATTGGTTTGAGCGGAAAAGGGACAACCTACCCAGTTTTCCACGCAACTCATAATTTTTTCACACAACAATGCCGCTGAGCCTGATTTTTTGCGTGCCAGTGCAGCACCAGTCCAATTGCGCGCAAGCCTTCCATATTGCGCGCCCCGCCGCTATTGCGCGCCCGCCTCTATTGCGCGCCCTCATCCGTTATTGCGCACCCGCCGTACCTATTGCGCGCCGACCCGGTGTTTCCCGTGCAACACCGTCAATTGCGCGCATGCCTACCCTGCACAACAGTGTTCAGGCTTGTCCCTTCGCTACCGTCACAGACCCCCATGAAAAATGTAGAGTTGCACCATGAACATCTCGGGCCGGGACGTCGAGGATTTCCATTGCACCCTTATGCGCAGCCTCTTTACACCTATGGAATAGTATGATTTGAGATACTACTCTGCACACCATGAAATACCTCGAGTCGACATATTCCTCTTGGTCCTTATAGCGTGTCGTGGGTCGAGATTCTCAACATCAATTCCCTGAGTACCTTGAGTCGAACCATTCCTCAGGCAACTCCGTCAAACCATGTCCCCTGGCTCTTATGTCTGGTTGAACCACCATGGGCTGCCCTTGCGTAAGACCCAACACCAGCCGTTCTATGCTCCTGATGCAGTAGTCCTATCTACATGACTATAAATGGTAGTAATACCCATGTTCCAAACATAGGATTCCTCTTGCGCTATACGAGAGATGCCTTATGCTCCTAGCATTTGATGGCAGTAGTCATATCTACATGACTATAAACTATTGTAATCCCTATGTTCCAAACAAAGGATGCCTCTTTCCCTATACGAGAGATTCCTTATGCTCCTAGAATGAGAAGCCAGTAGTCCTATCTACATGACTATAAACAGTAGTAATCCATATGTTCAAAATATAGGATGCCTCTTGCCCTATACGAGAGATGCCTTATATTCCTAGCATAAGATACCAATAGTCCTATCTACATGACTATAAATTGTAGTAATCCTTATCTTCCAAAAATAGGATGCCTCTTTCCCTATACGAGAGAAGCCTTATGCTCCTAGAATGAGATGGTAGTAGTCCTATCTACATGACTATAAACTATAGTAATCCCTATGTTCCAAACATAGGATTCCTCTTTCCCTATACGAGAGATGCCTTACGCTCCTAGCATGAGATGGTAGTAGTACTATCTACATGACTATAAACTGTAGTAATCCCTATGTTCCAAACATAGGATGCCTCTTTCCCTATACGATAGATGCCTTTTGCTCCTCACATGAGATGGTAGTAGTCCTATCTACATGACTATAAACTGTAGTAATCCCTATGTTCCAAACATAGGATGCCTCTTGCCCTATACAAGAGATGCCTTATTCTCCTAGCATGAGATTCCAGTAGTCCTATCTACATGACTATAAACTGTAGTAATCCCTGTGTTCCAAACATAGGATTCATCTTGCCCTATACGAGAGATGCCTTATGCTTCTAGCCTGAGATGACAATAGTTCTATCTACATGACTCTAAACTGTAGTAATCCCTATGTTCCAAACATAGGATGCCTCTTTCCCTATACGAGAGATGGCTTATGCTCTTAACATGATATGCCAGCAGTCCTATCTACATGACTATAAACTATAGTAATCCATATGTTCCAAACAAATGATGCCCCTTTCCCTACACGAGATATTCCCTATGCTCCTAACATGTGATGCCAGTAGTCCTATCTACATGACTATAAACTCTAGTAATCCATATGTCCCAAACATAGGAGGCCTCTTGCCCTATTCAAGAGATGCCTTATTCTCCTAGCATGAGATGCCAGTAGTCCTATATACATGACTATAAACTGTATTAATCCCAATGTCCCAAACATAGGATGCCAGTTTCCCTATACAAGAGATGCCTTATGCTCCTAGCATGAGATGCTAGTAGTCCTATCTACATGACTATAAACTATAGTAATCTCTATGTTCCAAAATTAAGATGCATCTTGTTCCAAATAAGAGATTCCTTATGCTCTATGTATAAGATGCATTGTGTTGTGATCACAGTGGCGTAATATCAATAGCGTTGGAATCCGTTCAAGCATTCCATCACTCCACCCCACGCATTGTGTGTCATTCATTCGGATCGTCACTCACTTACAAGTCTAATGGGATCCCTTAATATTATGGATGATAGAGCTACGGTCCGCCTGCTGTAACAGTATGGAGGATAGAACATTGGTCCTCCTTCTGTTCTGGGCCAACGCCCCGGAAGACTTTGGGTGACACTTTGAGTCAGGTCCTGTGTTTCGAACACGGTCAGCAGTCGGTCCTCATTTGTTAGTCCTCATTTCTGGCTAACCTGATATGGATGCTGCGTTTCCTCCACGGTCAACAGATATCCTCCATCACCATTCCACTATCACAAAGTTCGGAATACTGGTCGTGTGATTCACACTTTCCATCTCCCTTTGTTTGAATAGATTCCAATTCCATTGGCGTTATCCCGCTTGTGCACTAGGGCATAAGTGATTACCTCGACCCACTAGTGAGTTGTGATGCCCTCATGGCCAGACATGAGGAAGACACTATGGGCCGCCTCAGAGTGTAATCCCCATCCACCATGGGACGCCTCAGAGCGTAATCCCCATCTACCATGGGCCGCCTCAGAGCGTAAGTCCCATCCACCTTTGCTGCTCCCTAGCAGCACCCGGGAAGCACCCTTGCGTAAGCCCCAATCCTTCCTGAACTACGTCGACTTTGATTCCCTGCCACAGGGATACGTAGGAATTCTCCACGAGGTTCAATCCCACGACATAGTTGTTCTGACCTCTTCATGTCAGTTCACTATCCACCATGGGCCGCCTCAGAGCGTAAGCCCCATAAACCTTGGGCCGCCTCAGAGCGTAATCCCCATCCACCTTTGCTACTCCCTAGTGGCAGCCGGGCATCACCCTTGCGTAAGCCCCAATCTAGCTTGAACTACGCGGACATTGATTACCTTCCACGGGGATACGTAGGAATCCTCTTCAATTCTCAAGCCCAACTTCACTGTCGCCCCTGTGATGGTCCCATTTCATTCCCCCTCCACTAAATTCATCCATCCATCACCCATCCAGATTTTCACCTGGCCCAACACATCTCGGTAGGATCATGCCATTCACCTCCTCGCTGCTCCTAACGGCGCATGGGCCACATTTCACGTGTAAGCCCCAGCATACCTCCGGGTCGTTGTCCTATGTGTAAACCCTGATTCATCACCCCTTAGAACTACGTGGGTTTTGATCCCTGTCCTCTACATAGGGTACTTAGGAATCCTATAAGAGGTTCAATCCCAAGCAATGGTAATGCACCCCATCCTGGGGTGCACTTCCCCTGATCCGCCCTCAGCGGTGTTCAGATCAGCCATTACGGTGTGACATATCCCCTCTATGGGGTACACCACCATCGATCCGTCTCTATGGGATGTTCTGATCACCCTTATTCCGTCTCCGTAAGACATTAAACTCACGGCCAACATCGTGATAACCATGAGATGCCTGAGGACTTCGGATGACATGCCTTTGGCGTAACCGTCTCCGCAAGATGGTAAACTCACAGAATTCCACGTGATAAACATGGGAAGATGAGGAAAACCTCATATTTCATATGACTCCCCACATCCGATGTGGGATGCCTCGTGTTATGCACCCTTGAGATGCCCTCTTGTGAGGAAGAATACAGGTTCCCCAATGTCCACGCACCCAGAGATGCCTAGACATTCCTGATGCTATCATCTACTCCGACCGAAGGTCACTACCATGTCAAGACTCCATGGAATGTCTTGACAGAAGTATTTTAATTAATCGGCTCCCATGAAGATATGGCACAGGGAATGAGATTCACGAGCACGTCTTAAATCTATGAGGGAGACCCGGACTAGGTGATGAGCTCCGAGGAGGAATCCATGGATGGAAGAACCGACATCCCATCATCCCGGTTTCGATCAAGTAGGAGATGACCCTGAACAAGGAACGGATGCCGCCTACCTTTGGAAAGCGGGAATGCGGGGCAAAAAGCAGCATGTCCTCCCCACAGACGGATGTGCGCTCCCCTGAGATAGCATCGGAAACAATTATGTTCCGAGTTTCCGAAGACACTAAACTAATATGGTCTTTGGGCATCTGTTATTGTTATGTAGTAAGTATTCCGCAAAAGTAATGTAATTTCTATGTACGTCTTGTTTGGGTCTCAATAGTTGGTATCAGAGTGATGTTTTAGTTTACCTTTGGAAAATATGATGTGAAAACATTAGTGAAGTCCCTTGAGATATTTCTAAGGTATGTCTAGGGATGTCACTAAGGATTAGTATAAGTATAGTTTATAGTCCTTGAATTACAGTAACGATCTTAGAATTAAACATAATTTGTTTTATATTGACGGTACTCCTCCTTTATTATGTTGTTTTTCTAGCATGATTTTTTCCTCTCACGCTATTCATTATGGGTTTTAGACGATGGATGGAACCCGAATGAACCGTGTTGATCAATGTAATGGAAAACTCAATGATTGTCCTTCTGAACAAACTAATTTTATGACACACGGAGAGAAAAATATTATTTCTATACATACACATGCTATGAATCATTTTGGACTTCCAAATCGGCAGATAAAGGAACAATATTCTATTGAGTCCTTCATGAGGAAACACCTTCCTTCTTCCAGTGGGTCTTTTGGTCCACTTGTTGCTGAACAATGTGTTGGGAGGAGAAGTGATGGCAAGAGGGGGGGGGGGGTTAATTGCCTTTTAAAAATAAATAACAATTTAAAATCAAAGTTAAAGGAGCAGCGAAAATAAAATAGGCAAGACACAAAATTGATAACGGAGTTCGGCTTAAACCAAAGCCTATGTCTCCGCTCCCAACTCAACCGTTGAGAGATTTACTACCGCTTGCTTTTTAATGGTTTTAGCAAGAAACCCATTAGACTTTAAGGGTAGTCTAGAACCTGTTACAGCTTTCTTTTAATGGTTATGCAAGAACCCACTTGATTTCAATGGTTGAGAAAGAACCCACTAGCCTTCTTACAGGTGAAGGCTAGATCACCTATGACTCAAGCCTTTTAATGGGAAGGCTTGACTAACCTCTTCACACCTTGAAGGTGGTGTGAAAACCCAATGAAGAGAGGATGAGAGAAATGAGGGGTTTGTAAGCACAAACCCAAATTGAAGCTCAAAATAATAAAACAATGAAGAACCGTAATGGGGAGAAGCCTTGGACCCCAAAGGATTTATGGAGTTGATGAAGAGCGCTCCCAATCTTCTTTGGTGGTGCTCCTTGGATGTGGAAATGTGTTGGAGCAATTGGGGGTTCCTTGGAGGAATGCGCCAGAGGTTCGCCAAATGATCAAAAATGTTCCCGTGGGCTTCCGTTTATTTCTGGGGCTTCCTAGTCCTTTTTTTATAGAGGGGGAACCCTCAAATGGCCTTTGTGGGGCTTTGGAGCCGTTGGAGAGGCCTTCGGAGCCGTTGGGAGTCAAGTGGACAAGCCTGGTCAATGCCCAACGACTAGTCTGACTGGAACCACCGGCTGACCGGTGCATGGCCACCGGTTGGCCGGTGCTTTGAAAAAGGGAGAGGGCTCGGGCTCAGGCACCACCGGCTGGCCAGTGAGGAGGCCACCGGTTGGCCGGTTCTGAGGCAGTAGCTGACCCATTCTGTCTGGGTTCCACCGGCTGGCCGGTGGTGGGATACCGGTTGGCTGGTGGTCTGGACTGAAGGATGCCTTCTGTCCAGGCTCCATCGGCTGGCCGGTGGGCATCCACCGGTTGGCCGGTGGACTTAAAATCAGTCCACTTTGGGTTCTTGCTTTCTTGGCCCACTTCCTTGGCATCCTGAAATCATGCCTATCATCCAAAAACACTTAAAACAAGATTACATAAATAAGAGAGTGATTGTGATCATGAAAATTAAACCACGAGGGTTATGAGAGGTACAACAATCTCCCCCTATTTTGATGATCACAATCACCAAAACAAGAAATGTAAAAGATTGAAATGAAAGGAATGCTTTAAAGAATAAATTGAAAAGTAAAGAAAAGCATGAGAGAAAGATTTCTCCCCCTATCAACCAAGAATTTGTCCCCCTTTGTGATTATCAAAATAACACGGGGCATAAAACTTGATTGAGGGAATGAGTTGAAAAACAAGATAGATATTTGTAAACCAATTGAAATTTTGGAAATTTGAAATGAATGTTTTGAATGAAAATTTTGAAATTGAATGTTTCGAAATTGAAAGTTGAATTGAAAGTTTTGAAATTGAAATTTTGAAATTGAAATCAAAAAGGCTTAAACGATCCTAACTCCCCTAAATAAAAACAACAAATCACCAGGGAGAGGATTTTAAAACCGAGACAAATTTTGGTCCGGTGAGACTCGCTAAAAGGGACTTTTCAATCCATACTTGTCTATTGGCGGGTCTTCTCCTAATAAATTCATCATTAAAGGAAATGGTTTTGGGCCTTCCATACCGGGCATTTTTGCAATTGCACTCATAAATTAAGTGCCCGGGTTTTTTTCAATAGTTACAAAATTTAAATTGGGAGCCCCCCCTTACAAAAATAGTTAGAGCATGGGAAGATGAAGCTTGCTTGGAATAGCCAAGCCCTTGGGTGGTTCTAGATATGCGTTGGGAACTGAGCAATTTGGTTAAATTTTGTTCACCTTGGGTGAACTTGGCAAGAGATTCCCTTAAATCTTTGATTTTTGATTCCATATAATCAACATCGGGAAGGTTTTGGACCTTGAGGGACAACTCCTCCTTTTCTTTGAGAATTTGTTCCTTTTCGGAAGAGAGTTTTTTGAAATTCTTTTTTAAAGCAACAAATTTGGAAGAGAGTTCGTGAAAACCTTCCTCTAATTGATCTCTAGCATGTTGGAGATCCTCATAAGATAAATGATTAAAAGAATTTGAAGAACTAGAAGACGAGGAGTCGGAAGAGGATACCTCATGAAATGCCATTAGGCATTTTTTACCATTGTCACTTGAGGAGGAGGAGGAGGAGGATGTGGAGCTATCACTCCATGTGGCCTTGAAAGCCTTCTTCTTTTCCTTTTGCTTGGCCCTTTTCTTATTGAGTGGACAATCGAGCTTGTAATGGCCTTTCTTTCCACACTCGTAACATGTTACCTCGGGCTCAGATTTTTCGTTGGATTGAGCCTTGCATGATTTCTTCTTTTTGTTCTTCTTCATGAATTTGTGAATTTTGCGGGCAAGGTTCTCCATTTCTGAATCGCCTCTTGAAGAGGAAGATGAGGAGGAGGAGGAGGAGCTTTCTTCTTGTTGAAATTTGAAGGAGATGTTCTTTGGAACATTGATCGGTTTTCCTTCCTTTTTAGCTTGCATCCTCATGGTGATCTCATAGGTCATGAGGGATCCGATGAGCTCTTCGACCGGCATGTTCTTGATGTCTTTTGCTTCTTGGATTGCCATGACTTTTGGTGCCCATGAGCTTGGTAAGATCCAAATGATCTTCTTGACCATCGTTTCTGCAGAAACATCATCTCCAAGAGATTTTCTTCCATTGCAAACGTCAGTAAAACATGTAAAAATTTCAGAAATTGATTCATGTGGGTGCATGGTGAAAGACTCAAAATCATGACGGAACATATCCAATCGAGTATCCTTGACTTTGTTGGTCCCCTCATTGGTAACCTCAAAAAGTTTCCAGATTTCATGTGATGAGGTGCATGTTGAAACTCGATTCAATTCATTACGATCAAGGCCGCAATGATGATCGTTCATGGCTTTGCCATCAAGCATGAAATTTTTAATATCGGCTTGAGTCCATTTGGATTCATCGGGAGAGGAGAGAGAATAACCATGCATGACAATTTTATAAATAGGATAACCTATACTTCTAAGAAAAGTGGTCATGCGGGTTTTCCAATAAGTATAGTCGGTTCCATCAAAGAATGGAGAACGACCCAATGAATAGCCTTTGGGGGCGAAAGAAGTTGAAGCCATCATAAAGGATCTTGAATTTGAAACTGGTGAAGGTATTACTCAAATTTTCCTCTGATACCAATTGTTGGGCGGAGAAGTGATGGCAAGAGAGGGGGGGGGGGTGAATTTCCTTTTAAAAATAAATATCAATTTAAAATCAAAGTTAAAGGAGCAGCGGAAATAAAATAGGCAAGACAAAAAATTGATAACGGAGTTCGGCTTAAACCAAAGCCTACGTCTCCGCTCCCAACTCAACCGTAGAGAGATTTACTACCGCTTGATTTTTAATGGTTTTAGCAAGAAATGCACTAGACTTTAAGGGTAGTCTAGAACCTATTACAACTTGCTTTTAATGGTTATGCAAGAACCCACTTGCTTTCAATGGTTGAGCAAGAAACCACTAGCCTTCTTACAGGTAAAGGCTAGCTCACCTATGACTCAAGCCTTTTATAGGGAAGTCTTGACTAACCTCTTCACACCTTGAAGGTGGTGTGAAAACCCAAAGAAGAGAGGATGAGAGAAATGAGGGGTTTGTAGGCACAAACCCAAATTGATGCTCAAAATAATAAAACAATGAAAAACCGTAATGGGGAGAATCCTTGGGCGCCAAAGGATTGATGGAGTTGATGAAGAGCGCTCCAAAGCTTCTTTGGTGGTGTTCCTTGGATGTGGATATGTGTTGGAGCAATTGGGGGTTCCTTGGAGGAATGCGCCGGAGGTTCGCCAAATGATCAAAAATGTTCCCGTGGGCTTCCGTTTTTTTCCGGGGCTTCCTAGTCCTTTATTTATAAAGGGGGAACCCTCAAATGGCCTTTGGGGGGATTTGGAGGCATTAGAGAGGCCTTCGGAGCCGTTGGGAGTCAAGAGGACAAGCCTGGTCAAAGCCCAATGGCTAGTTTGACTGGCTCCACCGGCTGACCGGTGCTTGGCCACCGGTTGGACGGTGCTTTGAAAAAGGGAGAGGGCTCGGGCTCAGGAACCACCGGCTGGCCGGTGAGGAGGCCACCGGTTGGCCGGTGCTGAGGCAGTAGTTGACCCATTCTGTCTGGGTTCCACCGGCTGGCCGGTGGTGGGACACCGGTTGGCCGGTGGTGGGACACCGGTTGGCCGGTGGTCTGGACAGAAGGATGCCTTCTGTCCAGGCTCCATCGGCTGGCCGGTGGGCATCCACCGGTTGGCCGATGGAATGAAAATCAGTCCACTTTGGGTTCTTTCTTTCTTGGACCAATTCCTTGGAAACCTAAAATCATGCCTATCCTCCAAAAACACTTAAAACAAGATTAGATAAATAAGAGAGTGATTGTGATTATGAAAATTAAACCAAAAGGGGTACGAGAGGTACAACACAATGGATCGTACCATTGAAAAGATATTTTCCATACTTCATTGTAAGGAACATGAAAAAATAATTCTAGTTATTAACCATTTAGAAGATTAAGCAGACTAGTGGTGGACTCTAATTATGAATACAAGGCCCCAAGATTAAATTTAATCCAAGGAATTTGATGAGTTAATGAACTTAGTTTTCAATAAGTACATCCCTCATATTCTTCGAAAAAATATGGAAAAGGAGTTCCATGAACTTAAGGAAAAGGTATGATGAATCTGTTGGTATATACAGGGAGAATTTTATAAGGCTTTCAAAGTATGCATCTGGCTTTATCATCCAACCGGAAAGTAAAATTGATCGATTCTTCAGTGTCTCAAGACCATGTATTCGAAGGGTATTCGATATAAGAGACTTTAATAGATAGGAATGAATTGTGCATTGTGCTATCAAGTTAGAACTGGAAGTTGGTGTTACATATCAATCTCATGGTTTTGAAAAAAAAACGAAATATGGAGTTCAAGGAAAAATCTCCTAACAATGGTGAAAGAATGTGAATGTTTCTTTATGCTCAATGTGTGGAAATAAGCATGGTGGAGACTGTATAAAAGGTACTAGAAAATGTTTCAAGTGTGGAAATGAAGGTCATCAAGCAGCTGAGTGACAATGTAATGGGAAAAATTTTCAAAGGACATGAATAGAGAAAATGATGTAGATAACCCTCTACCAACACTTTAATGCTTCAAGAGTAAGGAAATGGGTAATTATTAAAATCAATGCCCTAATCCAAGGGTTAGTGATAATAGACGTGAGAAACCTCTCAAACAAATGGATAAAGGGTAGTTACATGCGATCACTATTTTTTATGTGAGTATGAAAATGTTGTTTTGGAATGATTAAGTGTATCTGTAATGGGATTTCAAAATTGTATCATGGAATCTGATTTATATAATCATGGAATTTTAGAATATCTATGCATTGGTTTTCAATAATTGTATAGTACTGGTATCCATGAAAAGTGATTGAAATATTTTTGGAAAGATGATGATATGCGCATAATGAAGGGATAAGAGGATAAAATATGTTTGATATTATTAATGAGCTCATGACTGATATAAGGAAAAAGTGTTATCATGGTTTTAGTATAAAGAATTTATGGGATTTGGGTATGTTTAAAGAGTTATGTTTTGACATCATTATGTTTTCAATAAGATTCTATTGTAATTCTGTTATAAGAGAATATCAGATTAAGGTATTCACATGTTTATAATGTTATCAACAAGATATATCTTATAATATATGGGGGATAAATGATGGAATTCACATGATCGGTTAATGCCATTTCTACTAATCATTTTCTTTATACTATGATATTGGATTGAAGTATTTTGGATAAGAATAAAGATTTGAATTGGATTATGTTGGATACAAGATAATATTGTTTAAGGATAGAAACTTTTTTCGATATTATATTTGGAATGTTATAATTGTGTTGTTTTATAAAAAGGACAACCTGCATGACAGACGGAAACCCGTCGCGTCGGAAAGTTTGCTAGAATCGAACCCACAACCGAAGTTTGACATGACTTTATCACCTATCACTGGCCTACATGAAGTCCCTGGTTTGTAGAAACAAGTTTTAATTTTTAAGAGGTATTATAGATGAAGTACAAGTCCATTTTTGGAACTATATATGATTAATTTCACTATAAGATGGACTTATGTATATAAATTTTTATAACTTTATGTTTGAGATAGATGGAATGGACTATCATTCTATCGCAAGATCTTATAAAACAACATGGAAGAAAAATTCAACTTCATTTCTTTAAGAGATGATGTGGAAATTGTTCAAGGCACAAACAACGGTGAGATTGTACCGTAATCAAGTAAGTATTTCTTTTAATTCAAAAATTCTTCAACATTAGGGAAATGTTCTTGAAAACCAAAAATGTTGTCCTAGTGCCCTCATATCTAATGAATCAGATGGTACCTTAGATCATCACAAATTTATGGCTTTATGATGGTGGGAGTTTTTATATCCATGTTCTCTACCACTCTTCATCCAACCATTATTGTTAGATTTATCTTCTATATCCATATTTTCACCTATATTCTCTTATGTGGAAACCCACTGATGAGTTATTCTGGGTAACCTTTACATTTCTTACTTTACGTTTCAGAATTATGATTTAGAAATTCTTTTTATGATGTGGGTTCCATGAAAGAATCATTAAATTATAAAACCATTCGTAAGCCCGACGAATTTTGAGGGCGAAATTCATTTTAAGGGGGGTAGAATGTAACACCCCGAGATTTTATGAGAAATATTCTTTTTAATTTTTTGATGTATTGTGTTGTATGCTACACAAATATTATCTTGAACTATATGAAACACCGTATTAGCTTGTTGTATACGCAAAACCTTTCTTGGCTTGTGTTGCATGCAAGAGAAACCTTCCTCAATAGTGTGTGTTGTACGCAATACCAAGTTTTACTAAACAACGATATATTATTATAATATTATTATGAACTAGATATTATGAATATTATTTACCACATTGTGTATATTATAACATTATCATTCATCTTACACATATTCTAGAACATGGTATTAGAACAAAATAAATTTTTCATGTCAAATTAGTATTTTTCAAAAAATAATGTTTTGTCGCCTTTTGATGGCGCACCCATTTTAAATCTAATTATTTAAGAATTTATAATCTCAATTATAAAAAATAAACATCTTCTTTTGAATAAGAATATAAAAAGTTACATTAGATGATGTTTTGAAATTTTTATGACAATGTTTTTATTTTGATGAATAGTAAAAACACACTAAATTTTACTTAAAAACTACTTTTTTCATCGAGATAATTTATAAAGTTAAATTATAATAGTAAATTGTTTTAAAGTATCAATAGAATATATTTTTACTATTTAATATAATTAAAGTCATTATCATTAATTTTACATTGAATTCATAGGTAAAAACATTTCAATCTTTGACAATGTTTTAACTTTTAAAAAACACTTTTTCTTAACATCGGGATTAATTTTAAATTAATTACTGCAACTTATTTGTTTTGAATTTTGAAAAATGGATTCCATATTTGGATTCAGTGGTTCCAAATTATGCGAATAGGTTACTTTTATTTTTTTGATATTATGAATAGTAACTACGACACTTTTTATTTACAATCGTTAAAGGTAAATCACGTAATTAAGGGTAAAAATATGATTACAAAATTACACTAACACCTATAAAAATTATTTTGGATGAAGAAACGTTGACCCATATTACCTGAGGGTCAGAATAGATTTTTTTCATAATGTAATGACCCAAAAATTGACATAATTATAATTAAAACCATAGAAAGTGACAACATGTAACACTCTTATATCTTATAAGTGTGAGAATTTTAATTTATTAAAAAAAACTAATAAAAACTAGAATATATATATTATCCAGAAATATAATAAAATTATCTACATCAGTATAATTTAGTTATAATTTTTAGGGATTAAATAATTATCATTTATGATGAAAAAATAGTGATGTAGAAGTAATTTTATTGATTGAAATATCAAATAAATGGTTTTAAAAATTTTAAAATAAATATTATATGAACAAATTAATGTTCTCCAAAAAATTTCCAGATTCATATGACATGTTAAGAGTTTAATATTTTTGATCGAATATATCCTCTGTGTGGTTTTTTTAAATTCAAATAAATGAATAGTCTCAAATTTTACAATATTATAATTTTATAAACATAACATATTATAAAATTGGTTAAAATCACAAAGATATTCAAAAATTATTAATTGAAGTTTATATGGTCTAAAATTTCATAATGTATCCAACTATGTACAATTCACCACACATATATATTTATTTTTAACAGTTTAAAATTTAGAATATTATTACCGCAAATAAAATTAAATATATTAAATTAGTATAAATCATGTTGATAATGTTTAAAATAAAATACGAACATGTAAAAAAAATATTTTTTTATTATATTACAACCCTATAACATCTAATATTCAGATTTTTGAATTTTTTGTAGTTTTATAAGTTGGTTTTGAGTTTATTGGAAATTAATATTTTTGGTTTTTTCAAAAGTGCCCCTCTCATCTCTTATAAAAATGAACATCCTCCTTCTCCTCACAGTATTTTGAGCCATAATGCTCGGCCCACCCCTGAAAATTTCTCTTCTCAAAATCCCTAAAAACATACTAGATGTCTTGGTCTTTTCAAAGACCAACGTTATTGCACTAAGAGGATGATTATAAGTGGTGAGTCGAAGAAGAGGTAATATCCTTTACCGATTCTTTCAAGTTAATTTATTCTTATACTTACTCTTCTTTTGTTGTTTAATGATAAATTAATAACATAATTATCACTAATATACTAATATGTTATTATAAATAATAACCAACCCTATTTCTCCTTCTATTCAGCCTATGGAAAATGAAATCACAGTGCGTGCGTACGTATGGAATACCGTCTCCACACCGTTATGTAATCTGTTTTTCCACAACCAACTTAATTGAATGTGTATTATGGTGTAAATAATAACTATATATGTTTATTATAACATGATACTAATTCTGAAATATTATATCATCCACTCTAATACCATTCAATAACAATGGGAATGATATCATCGATCGTGCGTACATACGAATTACCGTATCCACGAAGCGATGAGATTAATTCTCTAAGTTAACCATTCAAGAATTATTATAATGTATATATAATAAATAATCATGAACTATATGTCATATTAATGATATTATATTTATTTATTTTTTATTTACTTACTTCCATTCAATTTTATAAGGAAACAAAAATAGCGGTCATGCGTACGGATGACCTACCGTCTCGATGAACGATGTATTTCCATCGATTTATCGATCTATTATATTTATGTATATTCTGAAAATATATTATATATAAATCATTTTTTACATTCTAGATGTATTTAATCATGATCTAAGTAATCATATCTATAATAACAAGTCAAAACACGGATATTAAATAAGACGATATTAACCAAAACGCTGCTTTAACATGGAATTGACAAATGAATGAGTAATATAATGTCTTTTGTGAATCATATATGATATCATAAATTTTATAATGGTTCTATTACAAGTTAATATTATGTTTAAACCCACTATAATGGATTCTTGGAAACAAAAGGATGAAATTGTAAATAAGGTAAGGGATAATTTTTCAATCTCATTTTTATTCGAGATTGCATATACATAAGTATTTACTGGGGTTATATTTTTTATACATATATATAAAAATGTTTTCCCTAAAGTGTTTAATATTATTCCATGTATATTTAAATTCATTTTTACCCCTCATTGAAATTTACATTGTGTTATGGAAGGAATCATTCTTTTGTTTACCATATGAAAAACATTTTGACTTTTTAGGAAAAAGTATGAGAAGAATGTTTTTTTCCCTTATTTGGGATGAACAGATTTTTCCAATTTCCTAACACCTATTTTTTATTAAAAATCCTCTACATTAATCCATGATTATTTTCAACAATATCACATTCTTTTAAAATTTCATGTCATTGTGTGAAAATAAAATTATTTTGAAGAAGAAATGTTATTTTCCTCATGAATTCATTTCATGTGTTTTGTCAAACCTAGTTTCCATCTAAGATGAAATTATTTAGTTTCATTTTGTTTCAAGTATAATGTCTCTATTATTTACATGGTTTGATTCTTCTTAGGATCAAATGATATCCATTCGTATTATATGGATTATGTTATGATGGGATGATGTTTATGAAAGCCATTTTATTCTTTAGGTTATGTTGAATGATTTATCTTTATTTTGTGGCACAAGTAAGAAAGATTTCATTATGATATGGTTGAGACATATATCTCCCTCTATTTCATTGGGTAAAGATTTATATCTCATGAGATAGACATGGCTATAATTGCAAGTGAATCTAGTTCAGTAATACTGGACTGGAACGACAAATAAACTATGTTCAATAATGTAATTTGTCCACTATGATTTTCTTGGAAACAATGCCTTGGATACTATGGAAATCATAACAGGTGCTTAATGGTTTTCCACATCTAAATTTGTTATTCTAGTACTATTTTATCAATATTAATGTTCCTTTATGATATATGCCTTATGTACTTCCATGATTTATGTCATTATTGATGATTTTGATGTTTTATGTTCAGATGGTTATGGATTTTTTTTAGGTTCTTCATGTTTACCCTTACTGAGAATTTGATCTCAACATTTTTATTTTTTCTTTTCACCTGAATATTAATAATGGTTTTTGTTAATAAAACAAAAGGGGAAGATATTTATGGGAGATGTTGAAGATCTTTCACCATGATTAGAAGATTATGTTCCGAGATTCTAAAGACACTAAACTAATATTATCTTTGGGCGTCTGTTTGAGTTATGTATTAAGTATTCCGAAAATTTAATTTAATGTCTCGGTTCGTCATGTTTGGTTCTCTACAATGAGCCTGAGGGAGGCTTCCTATGTACCTTTCATTGGAATGGATCAAACTCCACATAGTTCGAAAGGGGGAATTTGGGGATTATGATCTAAGGAAGCCCAAGGTGTTGGTGAACCGACATTAATGGGATCATAGATACCAATGGGTGGTGGGCATGAAACTCATAGAGTATTCCTACATACTTTTCCTTATCAAAGATCAAAGACCACACAGTTCATGGGGTGTGTGTGTTACACTCTAGGGTACCCAGGGTGTGGGTGAACCAATGTGAAGGAGGTCGGAACGACCGAGGTGGTGGGATTGCACCTCGTGGAGCTTCCTATGTTCCTTGCTTTAGCTAGGGTCAATGTACTAATAGTTCAGGTATGGGGAAGGAGTTTCTGAATCGATGTGAATAAGGACCTAGGTCCAGGTGGATGATAGGCTTGAACCTCATGGAGGCTTCTTACGTTCCTTACATCGACCAAGATCGATGTCCTTGTAGTTCATGGGCGAGGGTGGGGCTTACACTCTTGGCTACCCAGAGATGATGTCATGGTCGGTGCTTGTTCTAATCCCATGTGAGTCATGCTCGGTGTGAGAAACAAGGATAAACAAATACATGACGATCACGTCGTGAAAGGTGTGTCCATGGGGGATTCTGAATGGAGATTACGCAAGGATGTTTCCCAGGTGCCGCTATGGAGAAGCAATGCTGAATGGGGATTACGCAAGGAAGCTAGCAAGGTGCCTCTATGGAGTGTAAATGGTGAATGGGGATTACACAATGAAGCTATATTGGTTCCAATATTTAGCACCAATGGTGGATGGGGCTTGTGCATGGATGCTACTTGGGTGCCGCTATGGAGTGGTAATGGTGGATGGGGCTTACAGAAGGAAGCTACCCATGTGCAAAGTAATGGAATGTTAGAACGGATTCCAAATCTATTGAAATTACGCCATTACAGTCATAGAATTCGGCATCTTATTCTTGGAGCATAGGAAAACTCTTTTTTAGTGCATGATTCATCCTATGTTTGGCACATATGGTGTACTAAAGTTTATAGTCGTGTAGATTTGACTATTTCAATATCATGCATGGATCATAAGGCATCTCTTGTATGGATCAAGAGATGTCCTATGTTTGCAACATTGGGAGTACTACCGTTTATAGTCATGTAGAGAGGACTATTGGAATCTCATTCTAGGAGCATAAGGCGTCTCTTGATTAGAGAAAGAGGCATCCTATTTTTGGAACAAAGGGTGAACTACAGTTTATAGTCATGTAGAGAGGACTATTAATCTTAATGCATGTAGGAATGTTTGGTGTTAGGACTTATGCAAGGGAGGACCTTTTTGGTTCAACTTGACATATGAGACAAATGATGTTGTTTGGATGAGTTACTTGAGGAATGGTTCGACTCTTGGTACTTGTGAAATTCATGATGAGAATCTCAACTGACGACATGGGATATTAACTAAGAGGAATATGTCAACTGAAGGTGTTTTAGGGTGTTTGGAGGTGTATCTAGAATCATGGTATCCAAAAGATGGATGGCGGCTGCACATAATTGCGCAATGGAAAATTCCGACGTCACGGCAAGAAAAGTCTGCGGTGCGTTTCTCCATTTCTCATGGGGGTCAGTGATGGTAGCGAAGGGACCGGCCCAGAGGGATAGTGTCGCAGCCTAGCAGTGATCGCGAGGGGGGGCGGGGGTAGCACCCCCATAGTATGGAGCAGTGGGAACATGCCTAGGAACTATTTTGTGTAATAGGATTGACCCGTAGGATGGGATGCACACAAGAGGTAGGCATTGTGTGCAATAGGGAAGACCTACAAGCAATAGGGAAGCCGTGAATTCTATTGAAAAAGTTGTAGGGAAAACACCGGGACAATGTGAAAAATCGGGGAGATTTGATGCATAAAGGGGGGTGTGCGTGCAATATGGGATGAATAGCACGCAATAGGGAAGGACTGAGCGTAATAGGCGACATGGCGCGCAATAGGGAAGGAATTGTGCACAATACAGGGGAAACAATGGTCTGTGAAAAATTTGGGCATTGTGGCATTGTTGCGTGCAAAAAATTTGCATTGCATGAAAAATTGGAAATCATAGCTCTTTTATGCACAAAAGGGCAGTTTCTCATGAATGATGGGGGGTTTTTACGTGCGGCCGCGGAAAATTCAGACATACGCGCATTAGAGCGACGAGTGACATCTGGAGACCCCAAAACCGTCGTGGATGGCCATTTCCAGCAACCCGACTTCGAACAACCAAAACATCGGATACATAACTTTTTTGTCTCCACGACTAGTCAAATTGATGTTTGCAGAATGAGCTATTCTTTGGAATCATTAATGGGATCATTTGGAAAATTTAAAGGGCATGTTTTCCATTGTCAACAATCATATTTAGAAAACCCTTACATGAACAATTAAAACTAGAATGACCATACAGTCGATTTCCAAAATAATTATCCAGAGAACATAATCATTATCCAATGTAATGAAGACAAAAAATTGAATTCATCGGTCATATTACTTATATTAGGCTTCCCCATCAATCATTAGTTATAATGGTTCTCAAACCATTATGTATGTTGAATATGACTCGCCCATTTATCCTATATAATCTAGAAATATAATATCAACAATCAAACCATGAAAAATTCAATCTTTTTATCATAAAAACCTTGAAAAAATCTTTTGAACCTATAATTAAAATATTTTGGATATCAAAATACTCTTACCTACTTTAAAACGCATTTTCAAAACTAAAATTCCTAGAATAAAAGGAAAAGATGGGTTTTCTTAAAAAAACATCAATGTGATAAAGAAAATTCATAAATCAAAAATTATGATGTAGTGAAAAATGATTACCATTGTATAAATTAAAATTGAAAATTCCTTTATTCTTTTGTAAATAATGTCCAAAAATACCATAAGAATTATATCAAATGGTTCCATTTGTAATATATTAAAAAATGTAAAAATTGGAATAAAGTAATGTGTATAATTCATTTATGTCTTTGTAAAATAATCCATTAAATGAGTTACAAAAATGGTCTTTGTAAAAACATATTTAAAAATTAAATCATAATAATATATATAATGAGTTTTTAATGTAATGTTAACATTTTATAAAACCATAAGAAGAATCAATTTTAAAAATCAGTAAAGTGATTAAATTATGGAAAAAATAACTATTTCCAAATATTTGAGTAAATAATATTTATCTTTATGAAACATTTATAAAAATATGGGAATGTAGAAAAACGTTTTTTTAATGAAACTATGAAAAATTACATTTTAAATAATGTCTCTCACCTTGAGGCCAAATCATCTTGTATGTTACTTATCCTCCTTAATAAAAAATTGTCTAAATTATTTATTTTTATTAATAATGTGACACCATATTCTTCCACAGTACACTTCTCTTTTAATAATATAAAACTGTGTTTTATACGAAACTTTGAGTTCTAAAACACCACAACCAATCTAACTAATAGTTATGAATAGTAATACCCACTTTTTAAAATTTTATAAATTTTATCGTTAAAAATGGACTTCATTTATGGATTCTTAATATCAAAATTATCTTCGGGTAAATTTTTGGTATTTATCTCAAAACATCCAATTTTTGATGAATATTGAAAAGCACTGAATTTTAATTAAAAACAACTTTTTTAATCAAAATAATTTATATTGATAAGTTACATTGTTGAGTGGTTTTAAATTATAGTTATATTATATGTTTACCTTTTAATCCAATATTTTTCATTAGATGTAATTTCACATTTAGACTTGACATAAGAATGTGTCAATCTTTTGATAGTTATTATTTCTTAAAAACATGCTTTTTGTTTTGAGAATGGGAATTAATTTTAAATTAATTTCTTCCACTTCTGTGTCTTAAATATAAAAAACTGGGTTCCATATTTAGAATCCGGAGGTCCAAATTGTGTAAATATTTAACTTTTACTTTTAAAATTTTTGATTTATTACTTCCGTAAATATTTTATTTACCATGGTTAGATGGTAAATATGGTAAATAAGGATAAAAAGTAATATTATAATAATATTAAATAACCTTAACATGTGTCCGAACCATATTGAATGATACATGTCCAGCCATGGGCATCTTTGGGAAAATATTGGGACCCCAGGGAGACACATGGATGTGATAATGACATTATATATTTGATAATTTAATGTAGACACCACAATAATAAAAGTAAAAACATTTTAATAATAATATTTATATATGGGGTTATATAATTGATCTATTAATCTATAAATATTAATTAGAAATATAAAAATATTTCCTATATAATGGTATTTTATTTATAATTTTTATACATTAAATAATTAAATTAATTTATGACACAATGATGATGTAGTAATTACCTTAATAATGAAAGAATTAAATAAATTGTATTATAAATACTAATATAAATATAATTTTGAAGTTTTCATGACATCCAAAAAATTTATAGGTGAATATAACATATTAAGTTTGATTTAATGATTATTTGATTTTGAAAAAAAAGATTCTATGACTATAACAAAAATAAAATATTAAATAATGTCAAAATGGACATAATTGAGTTGTTAAAACAAATAATATATTATTGGTTGATATAATATTCCTAAAAATATAATGTTCATCCAAAGGGCCTAAATAGTATTATATGTGTCATTAATGAAACAATTTGGGTTCTATTGGACATATATAGTACGTTTATTGACCATATAATATAAAAATACATGGAGACATGATAAAGTTCAAACTATTTTACTAAGAGTTAAATCTAAAAGATAAGGTTGATATAGTGACCCAAAACTGTCTACAACCTATTGGTTGAGTGTTTATCGACCTATACCCACCTTATCCTTTAGATAATCAACATTGGAGCCATTATAATATGAAAATGATCTTATTAAAAATATAATATTCCTAGCTTTTTTTATGGTTCCCCTCACCCCACTTATAAAAGGGAACTACCCCCTCCCTCAAATTCACACCATCAAAGAATTTTGGATTGGACAAAATCTACCCAAATACCCTCTCAACTGTACTTTCTTCATACTAGAGGTCATTCTTTATTCATAAATCCAACCTATGGAGCCCTTTTGATCAAATAAAAAGGAAGAACCCGAAGAAGAGGTAAATATCTCACCACCTCTTTCAAGTTTCTTTTTTCTTCCACATCATTTCTCTTTTTTATTTTCATTATAAAATAATAACAATAGAATCTTCTATATAATGTGATGTTATTATAAATATGGTAAAACCAAATTCATCATTCTATCCATCCTTTGAATGACATGTCCCCATACGTGCGTATGTACGGCTTACCGTCTCCAAGTCATGGTGTAATTGTTATTCAATACATTATTATTTGGATTAGTATAATAATGATGTGTAATTGATGTAAATAATAAATATATCATGATAATTATTCTGTATATATGATATAACATCGAATTATATATTATTTTAATATCATAAGAATGATATTGTCGCTCGTGCGTACGTACGGATTACTGTCTCCACGAATGCGATGAGATTTATTCTCCATCATATCCATTCAAAAATAATTTTAATTTGATGATTAAAAATATTGTTTAAAGACTTGATATTATTCTGAATATTAATAAGATACATCCCATTCATAACAAATATGACTCACCTAACAAAGAATATAAATGAAACAAATTCTTTAACAGTCAAAACAACAATAATTCTAAGATATTATTAACATAGCAATGTTAAAAGATCATATATGATATCATATTAATGTATATGACTATTGTATAATTTACTAACAATTGTTTCACGATTAAACATGAGTATAACCTACCCTCAACCAGGGAAAATTACAAGGTAAGGGTTAATTCTACAATATCATCATTATCCGAGGTTGTTTATACGTAATTATCTACTGTGACCTCTTTATCATCCACATCCAGGATTCTTAAAAATGTATTTGAAAACATTATTACTATTCTATATACTATGGTTTAAACTCATTTATACCCTTTTTTGACTTTTTATAAGATGTTTATTAAGGAATATTTCCATCATTTTCCAAATAAGGTCCTTTTTAACCTTTTAGACAAAATTAATGTAAGAATGTCTTTTTTAACTTATACGGCGGGTACGGCTATAATCCGCCATTATAAAATCGTCTAGGCTTCCCCTAAAATCTTGTAAGAATATTTTCAAAATAAATTTATTATTTTATAATCATGTTACATTTAAATTATTTTAAAAAAGAGATATTTCTCTCAAATAGTTTTGATTTCATCTATATCAACATTCTTTGATGTATTTTTATCTTATTTAAAGTTGATTTACTATAATACAAAACATTAATATAGTACTAATGGTTTTGTGATATGTTTGACAATGGACGTGTTTTTTATACCATTTAGGGTTTATGGATAAAGTATTGAAATTTTGTATGAATTTTTTAATACGAATGTTTTTATTATTTTTAAACATGTTCATATGAGGAATGCATTGGACTTAGTATGTAACGGGTGGAGCCCGCTACAACTTCTCAATGCGTCGGTAGGTTTCATTCGACATACTAATGTCTTCTCAGAAGGCCATAACAAAATCTTATTTGTAGTCTCAGCACAAGTCCTTGACAATGTGGTTATGATAGTTTGGCATTATGCATTCCATCATTAGGAATGTGGTTATTGATATTTCATGTGATTATTCGACTAGTAGAATATCCATGTGTATAAGTAAATGGAATTATTTCATTTTATTTTTTCCATGTTATGATGAAGTTCATGTTTAAAAAGTCTTTTTTTTAGTTATACATAGCCTTAAATGTTTATGATTACTTATGAAAGTTTCTGCTATATTGTTATCCTTACTGAGCATCAGAGATCGCCACTTTATATGTTTTATTTTTCCCAGGATGTGAAGAGGTGTTTTATAACTGGCCGGTAGGGATAGTCTAAGGGGATAAGATTGTTGACTATAGAGACTATGTTGTTTTAGTTTTCCATTTTATCATGTAGTGTTAGAAATATGAATTTCTCTAGTGTTTCCAATGCTACTCAACTAATCACTCCTTCGAGACATGATCTATTGTGATCAAACCAATGTTATGTAATAATTCACCGAAACTGGATAACTAGGGTCAGAGCGTTATAGTTAGTATTAGAGAAATTTTAGTAGAAACATTGGAATCTATATTTGGAAAAAACTCTTATTAAAGCACATTTCCATAAGATAGACTTTGAGGATTATTATCGAAAAACTTCCTATAATTTTGGTATTGTAGAGAGTTTTTGTGCTTTACAAGAAATACATTCATGTCAGGATACGAGCAGGTAGAGGCTGCTCTGGCATAGATGTAGATAGTGGTAAAACCCAAAAACACAGCTTTGAGATAGACTCGAAGGGGAACTGGTGCACAACAATGGGCCTTGCTGCACTCTTGGTTACAACACTCCTGGGGGATATGCATAAGATAATTCTCATTTTCATTAAAAAGAATTATGAATGTTTTATGATTATATAATTCCTCAATGATATTTTTTTATGATTATGGATTATATGCATAAACTGTTCAAATTATGTTAAGTGTTTTACATGTTTGGAATTATGTATTTTGATTCATAAACTAATTTAGTTTATGCCAAAGTATAGAAATGCCACCTAGTGTAAGGAATGGTAATATTATCAATGTACATACTCAATGTAGGTATTTTCCTCCTGATAAATATAATTATAGTGGAGCTAGTGATTCAACTAGTGCTGATCATCTTATCACCATACTAGGACAACTCACTCAGGTTATGAATAATAACCTTACCTGTATGGACCACCCTGATCCACAACGTAGAGGGTCAATGTTTTATGGATTAATGAGGAAATAAAAAATTACTTTCAATGGGAATAAACATACATTAATAGCTGAGAAAAGTATAAATTCATTAGAGAAAATATTTCACTCTTTGGGGAGTAGCCAAATGGAATAAGTTGTCATGGAATATTATCACCTCACTGGAGTTGCTGATCAATGGTGGTCACTAATTAAAAACACAATGATAAATAAGTATCATATATGTAATGGAGATATTTTAATGATATTTTCATAGAAAAGAAATTTTTTCATGACCATCGAGTGGATATGGAAATGAAATTTTTGAGTCTGAGGAAAAAAGATGATGAGAATGTCGTTAAGTATGAATCTAACATTACAAGGTTAGTAAGGAATGTTGTAGATTATATATGTATCCCAAGATGTAAGATTTACCACTTCATTGATGGGTTAAATCCATTTCTCCATCGAGCTTTGGTCTCACAATCCTTCTCATCGTATGATGATATTGTCTCATGTGCTATCAAGACATAAAAGGATTTCTCAAAATCTTATGAGAATAATGTAATGCAATAAAATAAGAGAATGGTGGAGCAAGAGAAGGGTAATGTGAAAAAGGGAAAGAAGTATTTTCCATTATGTGATAATTGTGGGAAGAAACACCCTGGGTATTGCCTAAAAGGAATGGTAGTTTGTTACATGTGTGGTGAAAAATTCCACCAAGCTCATGATTGCAAGGGAAATAAGGCTTCTTTCAATGTTTAATGCTATAATTGTAACGAAATGGGGAATTATTCAAATGAATTTACTAATAGACAAATAAACTTACCTCAGAAAAGCCCAAGGGATCATGGCAAATATTATGATGTTACTACATTTGAAGTTGAATATTTCTTTTATTTTTGTTTTTGGATTCAAGAACTATATTCGGATTATAAGAATAATGTGATATATATAAGGAATTTACACCAATACTTTTTGTTTTCATTAAGGTTTTAATATGACTAAGGTAATCATATTTTAAGTATGTGACAATAAAAAAACATTACATTGATTGGGGAATCTGATTCTATAATTGATTTTGGAATTTAGATACCTTTTACATAGAGTCTAGACATAGGTATTTTGGATAACTATATTGTTTGTAATTTATTAACTTGAACATTTTCTAGTATTGTTTAAGGTAAAAACATTTCTTATGATTATTTATTGGAATATTATAATACTATTGTCTTGGGAAAAGGATAACATGCAGGTCGGGCGATAACACGTCACATCAGACAAAGCTTTAGGAATCGAACCCACAATCATAGTGCGAAAGGCCTTTATTACCTACCACTAGCCTACAAGATGTACCTATTTGTTACAAAATATTTTTCATCATTTAAATTGTATATGTTTATTTTTGTAACCCTATACGATTTGGATAAATATAGTATTTCTGAGTTCTATTATGTTTTGGAGTAAAAGATGAGTTTGTGGTATAAATTTATTAATGGATAAAACTCTAATTATAATGTAAGTATATTGCCTTATGATCATAAAAAATATCATAAATAAATTCCTCACCATTTATAAAAGTATCTTAGATCCAAAATGTTGTCTGTTTACTTTTCCTACGGGTTAATCAAAGACCTTTCAACCCATCACAAGATTATGGCTTTCAGATCGTTAACTTTCTCCAAATAATATTCTCAATCACACTCCATCAGAACGTGAAGATTATATTCATATTCCATATCCATGTTTTCCTACATGGAACCCTAGTATGTGTTATTTTTGGTATCCTTCATACTTACCATTCTTTATTTTAAAATAGAGGCAACATTAATCCTTTTTTTGATGTGGGATTTCAACTATGATATTTTGAAATTTCAACATCATGTTTCCAAAACTGAGGATATATTGTTAGGATATTTATTGAAGGAGCAGATACTATAACTCTCCATGCTTCCACAGTATGCTTCACTTTGAATAATACAATAGCGTGTGTTATATGCAGCTTCACGTTCTAACACACCACAACCAATCAAGCTATCTATTAAGAATAGTTATACACACTTTTTAAAAATTTATAAATATTACACTTCAAAATGGACTTCATTTTTGGATTCATAATATCAAAATTATCTTAGGGTGAAATTTTGGTATTTATCTGAAAACTTCCAATTTTTGATAAATAGTGAAAAATACAGAGTTTTAATTAAAAATACTATTTTGATCATAATAATAAATTGTGATAAGTTATATTATTGACTGGTTTTAAATTATAATTAGATTTTATTTTTAACATTTAATCCAATTTTTTCATTTGACACAATTTCACATTTAAACTGGACATAAGAAAGTGTCAATCTTTTGGTAGTTATTGTTTCATAAAACACGCTTTTTATTTTGACAACGGGAATTAATTTTACATTAATTTCATCGACCTCTATGTTTTGAATATAAAAAAATGGATTCCATATTAATAATTAATAGGCCCAAATTTTTTATATAGTTATCTTTTAGTTTTATATATTTTGAATAATTACATCGGTAAATATTTTATTTGCCATGGTTAAAGGGTAAATCCGGTAAATAAGGGTAAAAAATAATATTATAATAATTTTACACTACCCTAAAACATGTCCTAACTCTATTGAATGATACATTGCAGAACATGGGAATATTTGGGTCGATTTTGGGACCCCATGGAGCCACTCAGAAGTTATAATGGCATTATATATTAAATAATTTAATAACGAGACAAAAATAACAAAAGAAAATATCGTTTAGTAAAACAATTTTTATATGAGGTTATGTAATTGATATATTCGACTATAAATATCCATTATAAGGAAAAAATAGATTTTCTACATAATGGTATTTTTTTAAAATTTTTAGAAATTTAATAATTAAATTTATTTATGACACAATGATGATGCAGTAATTACCTAATTAATGAATGAATCAATTAAATTGTATTATAAATACTAAAATAAATATATTTTTAATGATTTTATGACATAAACGAATTTAAATGTGAATAGGAAATAATATGTTTGATTTAATGTCTTTTTTTCAAAGTAATAAATCTGTTATGACTTTAACAAAAATAAATTATTAAATAATGTCAAAATTGACCTAATACAGTTTTTAAAACAAATACTATATTATCGGTTGTTATTATATTCCTAAAAATATATGGTTCAGACAAAGGGACTAAATAGTATTATATGTTTCATCAATTAACCTATTGGGGTTATATTAGAATTATATAGTATGTTTATTATCCATATATTATAAAAATACAAATAATCATGGTAAATGTCAAACTATGTAACTAATAGTTAAATCTAAATAATAAGGTTTATATAGTGACCCAAACCAAACTAAAACATATTAGTTGAGTGGTTATCGACCCATCACCACCATATACTTTAAATAATAATCTTTGGAGCCATTAGAAACCGAAAATGAATTTATTATAAAATAATATTTCTAGCTTTTCCTAAGGTTCCTCTCACCCCTCTTGTAAATGGGCACTCCCCCTTCCATAAAATTCAAACTTTCAAAGCCTTTTGGATCAGCCAAACTCCACCCAAATACCCTCTACAATTTCCTCCCTTCATCATAGAGGCATTACTTTTGTCATCAATCCATCCTATGGATCCCTTTTGATCAAATCAAAAAGAAGAACTTGAAGAAGAGATAAATATCTCCCCACCTATTTCAGGTTTCGTTCTTCTCCTACATCCTTTATCTTTGTTGTTTCTATTCTAAAATAATAAATCAATTATATTATATATACTATTATGTTGTTATAAATATTTTAAAACAATATTCATTATTATATCCATCTTTTTAATGATATGTCACCATACGTGCGTACGTATGGCTTACAGTCTCCACATCGTGGTGTAATTGTTATTCAATATATTATTCTTTAGATGGATATAATAATGATCTTTAATTGATTTAAATAATAAATATAACATGAAAATTAATCTGTATATATTATATAACATCCAATTATATGTTATTTCAATATTAAAAGAATGATATTTTTGCTCATGTGTACGTACGGATTACCGTCTACATGAACGCGATAAGATTCAATCCCCATCGTATCCATTCAAGAATAATTTTCATTTGATGATTAAAAATAATGTTTAAGGACCTGATATTATTCTGGATATGAATATGATATATCCCATCCATAACTAATATGACTCACATAACATATAATATAAAGGAAAATTAATCTGTTAAAACCTGAAAAAATGATAATATGAAGATATTATTAACAAAGCAATGTTAAAAGATCATATATGATATCATATTAATGTATATGATTCTTTTATAAAATAATAACAATTATTTAACCATTATATAAGAGGTTAAACTGCCCTTGACCAATGAAAAGTATAAGGTAAGGGTTAATTCTACAATCTCTTCATTATCCGAGGTTGATTATATGTAATTATCTACTGGGACCTCTTTATAATCCACATCCATGTTTCTTAAAAATGTATTTCAAAAAATTCGTAATATTTTATATACATTGGGTTAAAGTCATTAATACCCTTTTTTGACTTTTTAAATGATGTTTATAAAGGAATCAGTCTGTCATTTTCCAAGAAATTGCATTTTTATCATTTTTGACAAAATTAAGGTAAGAATATCATTTTTAACTTATACTGTGGGTGCTGCTATTTTCCACCATTATAAAACCATCTATGCATCCCTAATAATATTATAATAACATTTTAAAAGTAAATATTTTATTTTATAAATATTGACTTTTAAATGATTTAAAGAAAAGAGATATTTCTCTCAAAAAGTTTTAATTTCATCTATGTCAACATCCTTTAATGGATTTTATGATTATTTGAAGATGATTTATAATGCTACAAAACTTCCATATAGTATTGAATGTTTTTTGATATGTTTGACCATGGATGTGTTATTTTTATACCATTCATGGTTTATAGATAAAATATTGACATTTTGAATGCTAGTTTTAATACGAATGTTTATGTTATGTTTAAACCTGTTCATATGAGGAATGCATTGGACATAGTAAGTGATTGGTGGATCCCGCTATAGCTTCTCAATGCACCGGTAGGTCTCATTAGACAAACTAGTTTCTTGGCACACGGACATGACAAAATTGTATTTGTAGTCTTGGAACAAGGCGTTGACTATGTGGTTATGATTGTTTAGCATTATGCATTCCATCATTATGAAAGTGGTTATTGATATGCCATGTGATTATTCGACTAGTAGAATATCCTTGTGAATAAGTAAATGGAATTATTTAATGTTACTTTTCCATGTTATTCTAAAGTTCATGATTAAGAAGGCTTTTGTTTTAGTTATAAATTTCCTTAAATGTTTATGCTTACATATGGAAGTTTATTCTATATTGTTATCCTTACTGAGAATCTGAGATCACCCCTTTCAATGTTTTATTTTTCCCAGGTTGTGAAAAATTATTTTATGACTGACCAACATGGATAGTCTATGGGGATATGAGTGTGGAATATGGAGACTATGTTGTTGTAGTTTTCCATTTTATCATGCAATGTAAGACTAATTACTGTATATAGTGTTTGTAAGGCTACTAAACTAATCGTTATTTAGAGAATTGATCTTTTTTGATCATGCCAATGTTATTTAATAATGCACTGACTCTGGGAAACTAGGGTCGGGGTGTTTCAAATAAAACATTTCATATTTATTTTTCCTTTTACCATGATATAATGAAATATTAATTTAATTAAATTTACATTAGATGTTTTCATGATATTCAACTCATTAATTCTACATGAAATTGATAAGTTGACTTGTGTAAAAGATATCATTATTACATCATATCTAGAGAAATGATTCGCATATAAAGATTTCCTCTATCTTAAATATCTCTAGGGATGTGAATTGGGATGCAAAAATCCATTGTCTTTTGAGAAGTAATCTTGTTCCTATGATACCCAATGGATGATTTAAAATGTGTAGTTCCCATTTGAAATATGTCCTGATTGGGTTGTTTTTTATACCAACCCTTTGGATATGGTATTTTATTAATGAGATAAGTCACACCCAAAGATAATAATTTATGGATGCTCTTATTGGGGGTAGCAAATTGATGAATGATATTTAAAAATATGATGTTGATATTGAACTAAGGTAGAGGTAAATGTCAGGAGGTACGTCTCCTATGGGCCAACCAAAGGTAAGGGAACATTCACTTATATTGGTGGAAATCCATAATAGATCATGTAGCGAGGATACTTTATATGAAGAAGTTGAAAATATCTAGGACTGATTTGGATTAAAATACTCATAATTTAAGCATAGTGTAATTAATAATTTGAAGGATTGTGAAAATAAAGATGATTCTTGATTCAGAAATATTACAATTGGGTAAATGTATCTCATGAAGAGGAAGTTTTTTCATGCATGAATAAATAATATTAAACCGGGAAGGGCCCTGTGTATTGGTAGATAAGAAGACTCTCAATATATCAAAGTGGACATCGAGGGCAGGGAGGATGATATCAAGGATTTTGATGAATATTTAACCCTTTTTTATCATTTTTTCCTGCAACATGTTTTCACTATGTTCTCAAAATATCATTTTCCCATGTACATACATTCTACTAATAAATTTTCAGGACCCTGGGGTTTAATCCATGGTTGCACCATTTCTAGTAAAGAATATTTTATTTTATTTTTATATAATAATCATAATATCAGAAAAACTAAATTATATCTTTAAATATAATTTATATATAATTCAAGTTTTGTAGTGATGAAAAATGAATTATATCACTTCACGGAGGTCGTAGACCACACATATGCATGAACAACGTAACACTATGTGAAATATGGTTTTTGTGATGGGAATATTGTGATGGGCATGTTTCCTATTATAAATAAGTCTTATTGAGGGATTATTACTTATAGGACCCATTTATATTTACAAATAATTAGTTAAAAATGATTATATACGATGAGACTCATTTCCTATCACAAATACCTTTTTCATGGATTCTTTACCAAACAATAGGAATTATATTTTTGATTTCTATTTACTACTATTTTAAAAACCATTTATCATTATTTTTAATTTATCTGGGTTTTAATTCCCATCACAAATAAATTATCGACATAAGATTTCTATAATGGGTCCCATCCTAGATACAATTTTTTCACCATTGCTAATATTAATTAAGGGTATTAATTGGGATGGATCCCATTGAAAATAATACCATTTAAAATGGGAAACATTTCCTATGTAGTAAAAACTCTAGTAAGATATCTTATATATACCACCTAAAATTTTTGATTCATTCCTTCTTAATCTGATCACTACACTACTATTATGATATCATCTCCTCTTCATTTCTTCAATTAGGGGTTACACATTTTACATGCATGTAAATCTTGATTTTAGATTTTGAGAAAAGCTTCATTTTTGATGTATTTATTTACTATTTTTAATTTTTAATTAATTTAATATATTTTATATTATAATTTAGTACTATTAATTATATTTAATTATTGTTCAATATTGGTAATAATTTTTTATTAAAAATAATTTTCCAAAATTAGAAATATCAAGGTATAATTAAATATAGTTTTTATTAATGAGAATTAATTATTTTAAATTTGACATAATTAGTTTAAATTATTAGTAATTGGTTGTTATTAACAGAAATTAATTTAAATTGATTAGTAAAGAAATTAATTTACAAAATATAGTAATAATTTATAGATCCCAATAAAAAGTATATATAAATGATATAAAATTATAATAAATAAAACGAATTCGTAATTAGTACTAATCAACACTATTTTTAAAAAATTATACCGCATAATAATAATTTAATTTTTTAAAAAATTTTGAGGTAATCGGTAAATTTGTGTTAATTCAACGAAATTAATGGTGTTTATTAGAAATATCTGTTAAAAGTAGAAATTATAAATAATTAATTAATATTAAAAAAATAGGTTTTATTATTTTAAATAAAATAAAATGATATTTAATTAATTAAAAATTAAAAAACAGTTTTGTTTAGAATAAATTAGTGGAAATGAGTTGAATTATTAATTATTATACTAAATAAATGGTAAATAGTGAAAACTAACTCAAAAAGGAAGAAATTATTAATAATTAGCAAAAATGGGTGATAATTTTAAAAAATTACTAGTAATGAGAATTTATTATAAAACATTAGTAGTGATGTCTAGGACTTATTAAAAATTATTCTTATTGAGTAGGATTTTTCATAAATTTGTAGTAATGAATCGGAATGACAAAAAACTAATGGTAATTGGGAGGAATTATTTGAAATATACAAAAATTTGTGTTAATTAGTTAAAATAAATGAATAATAGTTTAAATTATTTAAAATTAGTTGAAATGTATAGTAATTAGTTAAAATGTCATAAATGAGTTGTAATTATTAAAAAAATAGCAATAATGAGTGGTAATTGGTAATAAAATACCGGTAATGAGCCATTTTTAGTAAAAACTTACATACAATGAGAATTATTTTGTAATAATAAATACCAATGAGTGATAATTTACAAATAATAAATAAAACAAGCATTACATTGTGAAAATTAATCCAAATTGGAATTATTTAGCTAAAATCATTCAAATAGAGTACAAATTAAAAAAAAATATAGTAATTAGTTATGATTATTGAAAATTAGTGGTGATTATTAAAAATTAAAAAAAAATGAGTGTTAATTAGTAAAAAATATTGATAATGATCAATAGTTATTAAAAATTAGAAATAATGAGAGTGAATTTTTAAAATTTTCCATTAATGAGTAGTATTTATTATTATTTAGAAGTAATAAACATGAAATATTTAAAAAAAATTGTAATGAGTGAGATTGTTAAAAATAATTGAAAATGGGTGTTAGTTATTTTATATTTCCGAAATGAACTTTAATAAGTAAAAAATTGCCTAAATCGGGGGTAACTAGTAAAAATACAAGGGGTGAGAGGTAATTAGAAAATAACACATCCGTTGAGCTATTTTTAGTAAAAAACCAATAACAAGAAATTTTTAAATAAATATTCCTCCACTGATTTGTATTTTGTGAAAAATAACTACAACACGTTTTTTATTAAATAATACGAGAAATGGGAATTATTGAGTAAAACATGTCAATGATGTGTTTTATTTAGTATAAAATACATGCAGTTACCATTAATTAGTAAAAAATATCTGACATGAGTATAGGGAAGAAAAAATATTTTATAGGAGCATTAATCAGTAAAAAATACCAGAAATGATCTTTACTGCGTGAATAATTTTGGTAGACTGCTAAATAGTAAAAAAAATACTTTTAATAAGTGTTATTTAGTAAAACATACATTCAAATAGTGTTATTTATAAAAAAATACCATAAATCAGCATTATTTAGTAAAAATTAATTATAATGAGTGGAATTTATTAAAACATTATCAATAATGAGTGGTAATTAATATAAAATATCACCAAACCCAAAATTTCCCATAATTATCCTTAATTAACAATATTTATCCACACCCTACCACAATTAACCACAACTAACTAGGAATAAATGTTCAAATAAGGGTAAATAGTGAAACATGGATTGTAGGGGGTGAGGGTGATGATGAAGTGAATGAATTTCAATTCCCTTGAATTCATAATTTTTTATGGATATACAATAATGGGTAAAATCATAGGTCTAACCATGAAACACTCACATCCAAATGTTCTAATATTAGGTATACTAGAATTCATTCCCGTTGTCATCCCATTACATCGCTTTACTCCATGCTCCTATCCCACACCATTGTTGAACATATATTTCCATTATTGTAACTAATTTTAATTAGAAATAAATATTTTTAATTGGAAATAATTATATGTTATTTTTAGAATAAGAAAAAATTATCTATAATTATATATAATTGATAATATATAAATGTAATTTGATTATTTTAAATTCATATTTTTCTTGATAATATATTCATTTTCTTAGATTAAATAAATGTAATATTTTTATATTATATTTTTCGGAAAATTTATAATAAATATGAATATAATAGCCTTTATTACAAGATTTTGATATAATAAGTTATCATAAATATCCAAGCTGTTAGGTTTTAACACCTAAATTTATTTAGGGTGTTTAATACTATTTATCATTTTCATCATTTGAATAAGAACTTGTTTAAAAATGGAAAATTATGTGTCCTTATAATAAATTTGTTCTTAATAGATTTCAAACATTTTCCAATGTGGTGGTATATATATATATATATTTGGAATGATTGTGTATTTTTGGTATCTATATAGTTATTGTTGTTCAGTAAATGAAAACAATTATTTGGTTATAGATCAATCAAATTTTAAAAGAACATTTAAAGATATTTCTAGGTTATAATTTAAACTTATACAAACATAGAATGTTATTTATATATCTCCTATGTTAAAACCATCTCAATTTTAGAAGTTACTAAAGCTAGATGAATATGACTTATCTATGATACAAGATAAGAAAATTTGAATCGATGCCAAAAATATTTTCTATTATATTAGATAATGGAATATAAATTAGTTATTTTGATCAAATATTCTTTTACATTAAATAACTATTACTTGAAGGAAATTTTTTGCCTACCAATTGTTATAGTGGAAATAAGTTAGTTCATAATTTCAGTCTTAGTTACGAGAATATTTAAGTATATTAAAATGATTTCATTTTGTACTATGATGAAAATTAGTTGTTTGTTAGTCGTATTACATCTGTAAAATCATGGTATAAGGAGGATCAATAAGATATGTATGGATTAGATTCATTTAAATAATGGAGATATTTACTACTTACTCCTAGATTGTAGGGTTTATTTATGTCTCAGAACACAACATTATTGACTTCATGTAACAAATCAAATATTTCAAATGGTAAATGAATAAATCATTTTTTTGATGATAATTCATTTATATATTTTGACCATGACCATCATTATAAAAATTTAGAATCCTAAAAAATGTGATATGGTCTTTCTAATTATAGTATATATCCATTTGGATCATATGGTAGTAAATATTTGTATTATCCTTTATTTATAACTCTGTACGACTTAACTCTTTGGATATTGATGATAGAACCATATATCATTTTAACATTATATATTCTAGGATATCCAAAAAATAATATTGATCATTATTTTAATATACTTATTGATATGAAAAATTTATATAGTATTAATGGTGCTAGTACATATGATGTTGTTGAGAAACAAAGTTACCCAATTAAAGAAACATTAATATGGAAAATTGGTGACTTTCCAGAATATGAAATGTGATTTGGCTAGAGTACACATGGTTTAAAATCATTTCCATACTGTTTAAAAGAAAAAAATTGTTTACAAACAACACTGAGGGGAAGCATTGTTTTTTGAATTATTTCATAGATTCTATACTATAGATTATCCATTCTTGAGGAACAAAATTCATTTCCGAAAAGGTATAATTGAAATATATGGAACTCCCAATATGATCTCATTTACTGATTTAAAATATATTTACTCTTTCTTACCTTTCATTACCTTTGGAACAAATATAAACCGAAAATATATATATGTATTTAGGAAATATCATAATTGGATAAAATGATGTATTTTTTGTGATCTTCCATATTAGTCTAGTATATTAGTCCATCACATGTCGAAGGTCCTTCATATTGAGAATAACTTGTTTTACTCTATATTTTAAATAGGTTTCAACACATGTGGTAAGAAAAAAGATAATGTAAATTCATGATTATATATTGGCCAAATATGATGGTGAAAGGAATATTATCTCTCTTCAAATGATATATCATAGATGTAAATGAAGAAAAAAATCACCACAACAACTTACAAAGAAAAACAATTTTTAATTTATTACTCGATTATTGATTTGAGACTACAAAATATTAATGTTTCCAATATGGATAGACGTGTCAATAAAAATCCTATTACCATGTTATAATGTAATGATTTTTAGTTTATATTGGAATGACTTCTACCTATAGGATTTTCTGGATTGACGAAATATTATATTTTTTATATGATAATAGAAATATTATATTGTTTTTGGATACATTTGTTCAACCAAAATATGTTATGATGCACTTTGTAGACTGAAATGGTTATTTTCTAGAAATATTTAAACTGTAAATATCTTCTTAGAACATGTATAGATTCAATAAAACATTTGATTTTAAAATTTCCATATTAAAAAATTATGAGGGATGATATAATTATGATGGATGTATCTATATGAGATATTTACAAAAAAACTAGAGAAACTGGATTGTAACAAAGCATTAATTAATGTATTAATTGCAGTGTGTCATCTGATGGAAATTTTTTTCTCTACTACCAATATTTTTAACAAGAATTTCATTCAGAAATATAAAAAAATGGTCCATAATTATAAAAATGTTGATGATACAGTGAATATTCAGTTCTTATTTTTTAATCAGCATGACCTTCAATTTGGTTAAGTTCACTAATGATGGCTTTCAGATGATAAACATCATTGAGATCAAAATTATGTTCTTCTAATCTCTATAGAAATGACATGATTTTTATAGTGAGTTATACTTCCACATATTGTTTAATTTTTTAGAAAAATATTAATAATATATTATTTTTAGATTATATGATGATCATATATAGAAATAGTTTTCATAAATTAAAATCATTATTCAAAATTCTTTTAAAAAAAATTAGTTTTCTAACTATTTTCAAAGACATAAAAACTATGTTTTTATTATATAACATGTCAAATAAATTTATTATTTTTTATCTTATTAATTGTTTTTAAATAATTTATGTTTTACCAAATATAGATAAAATTGATAATACATTTTTTTATTGAGTAAAAATCTTCTAAAAATGGTTAAATATTATAATGCACATGTGGGAAAATTATTTTCAATTTCAAAAACATACATATAATTTCATAAAAAAAATTATAATGGTGTTTTCTTGGGAGGATCTCATTATTAATAATGTGAATTTTCCTTTTTTAAAATGTTGGGTGAAATAATTGAGAGATGTTATCAATGAAAGTTATGTAGTGATGTTTAAATGTCATTGGATTGTTAATTATAGAGGATTTCATATTAATCTGTTGCATGAAATCATTTATATTAGATATAAAATCATTTTTTATAAAAGAACAATTTTTATTGGCACATCAGGATCACAAAATAAACAATGTAATTTTTATTTTTCATAATGTGAGTCAATTGATTAGTGTATCATTATATAAATGAAATCCCATGAAAACGAATTTATGAAAATTGGTTTTTTTATTAACGTTTAATGAATTTTACAGTTTTTAGAGTTGTCTCTGAATTCATCTTTTCAATAAAGATAAACAAATATAAAAAATGACACCCAAAATTTACATTTATGTATCAATTAATTCCTAATTAAAATGTGATGATAGAGGTGGAACTACAATGGAAATTATTGACACTAGGGGGAAAGACAAAGATATTAAAATCATTATTTATAAATATGAAAATTAATATGAATATTGACTTAATTACTGGTTATTTATAGTCAATATAAATATAATGAATACTTTCAATTATTTAATGACAATAATATTTTCATGTTTTAGATGGATATTGTTACATATGATGATATCATCCACATCCATATAGAGATTTTTCTACCTATTGGTGAGACTAATGCTTTATCATATGACCCAATAGCTTCTAGTGTTTTATTTTCGACTCTAATTGTTTGGGGTAATGTGAGATTGATTATTCCTGACCATATTCCCAATTGATGTTCTCATCATGAGTTTGATCCATGCATAAATATGTATGTTGATTTGTATCATTCAGTTATTTTTCAATATATTTACCTAATTAATATATTTTTTAATTATTTTACTATGTATTATGTTTTTATATTTATTTTTTCATATAGTGTTGGGACATGTGATTTCTATTTTTTGGAACTATTTTTTTCGATTATGTTTGACATGGGATCAGAATCCCATTAATTTTTTGGACCACATGTGTTATTATTGGATGTTACATAAGTGAATAATAGTTAATTTGATTATTATTTATTTCTTTAACATTATATTATTAATTATTTTAATGGTTTATAGTATCTCATTATTGATAGTTTTTACATTTGTATTTGGGAGTCCTGAGAGTTTTGTATGTGAATTATAATTAATGTTTTCATAATTGGAGGAGGAAAATATTGAATAATGTGGGAGTCATCGATTTTTATTAGTCTTGATGGGACCATCAAATATTTAATATCTCATATCTGTATTAATATATATTATTTTTATAGAAGACGAGATAAAATAATTATAATAGAGAATATTTATATAAGAATAACCCAGGGAGGATTGAGGTGACATATCAAGATGGTAGTCGTACATTTAGTACTCATCAGCAAGGTATGGTAAGTATTTTTTAATTAATCATTTATCATTTAATATAAACTAATTTTTTTATATTCATATAGTAGTTGAACATCCAGATCTTATGGAGTTTCAAATTTATATGATAATGTACAATGTTCATTTCACTAGAGTTATTATGTGAAGTCTCTAGAATCAAATCAAATTCAGTATAGCTATTTTGAATTTTAAAATTAATTAGAAATTATATTTTTACTGTTAGAATTTCAAATAAGAATTGAAGAATTTATACGAGGTCGTGACTTCTCAAAAAATGATTTTGGATTCTTGTTAAGACTGTGAGTTAGAAAACTATTGTTCCAAGTTTTAATGATGAACTATGGATTCATATGAATCATTATACTTTCCAATATGTTCAAGTGGTTGGTATCAGTTCTTGATTGATGCCTGATGGATTTTATGGAACTACTAAATGGTTGGAATAACGGTTTTGGGAGATCAGAGAGATTCATCATTATCATATTCATAGTATAAGGAGTATGTAGTCTCTCAAGAATAGCATACATGGATAATACATAATTTAAAATGAATACTTATCAAATTAGATAAACTAATACAGGATAAATGTAATGGTTTTGTGTATTTTGGATAATAGAAAAAATCATATATCCTTGTGAAATATAATTAACAACTACAATAAAGATCTTTAACTTTTGTACATCAACCTAAAACCATTATTCAAAGCCTAAAGAAAGGAAACATGATAAATTGTTGAGCTCATATGCTCAATAAGGGTACGTAATGGAAATACATAATCATAACATGGAAAAAACTATATAGAACATGATCCTAAAGTTTGAAGATCATACTCTGCACAATTGAGGTCAAAATGATGATTAATACATGAATCATAAGAGGATTAAATTCATACTTCATGAAATCATGACTAAGGAATTGGAAATTGAATTTTTTAATGAACATTGTTTTATAACATTGTGAACGTGTATATGATGAATGATGTTCACTCATTAAGTTATGGACATGAAATCAGGCCCCCACAACTACTTATGGACATGAAACCATGTTTATGCATAAAATTTTGAACACATAAAAAGTTCCACTCATAAAATTTTGGACATGTAAAAAATTTCAGACATAAATTTATGGACATGAAGACATGTCCATACATAACACTATGAACTTTTAATTGGTATCACACATAACATTTGGTTCATAAAATATGCTTCACGTATAAACAACATAGACATGAAACCAGATCCATGCATAACATTGTGGACATTTAATAACATTTACACAAAAAAAATGAACATGTAATCAGGTTCACACAAAACATAATAAAATGAAACCAGATCCATGAATAAAATTTTGAACTTGTAATAAAGTTCATGCATATCATTGTTAACAATTATTCAAGTTCCCACATAATATATGTACATGAAACCAGGTCTATGCATAACATTTTGGTCATGTAATCGGGTTTAGATATAACATTGTGAAAATTAAAAAAGGTTCATAGACAGTATTTAAAATCAATATGTATCCATTTTTACCCAATTAATTAAAGGGATATATATGTCACACCCATATCATAAAACGATTATTCACACATGAGGCATAAGATAATAAAAAATTAATCAAATCATGACCGATAAAATTATGTGTTTTATAAACCAATAATCATAACCTATGAAATTAAATTATCTTATTAAAATTTCCGGGGTTGATAAACATTTCATCTAAGTATTACTAGTTAAAACAATTGGGATTCAAAATCAAGTAACGAGTGGAAGAAAATAACTATTACTTCAAAATAGAAACAATTCCAGAAAGAATATGAATAAAACCGTTTGGTTATTTCCTAGAATGGAATGATCAGCATCATTGGATGGAATTTTAGAGATATAATAACATGGGAATATATTTTTAAAATACTTCTCATGGAAAGCATCATTTAATCATTAAATACTTATTTTTATAGCATAAAACCATTTTTAAATCCATTTTCATTTAAAATACTTTTTATAACATATAATTATTGATTGAAATCATTTTGAAAACATATTCCATTAAAATATTCAAAATAAATATGAATAAATTTTGAAAAAAAATCATTTAATCCTTTTAATGGAAGTATGAAAAAAATTAATATCCTTTTCATTGAAAAATAATATACTGATCTTCAAAACATTTTATTAACATTTTTAATTGAAAAAAAATCAAAAACTTATAAATAAATCATAAAAAATTTTGAAATCCTTTTTAATTGAAAATATATTAATGAATCCAAAAAATTATTTGGAAACCATTTCATTGATTATACATTCAAATAATGATATATTCATAATTATTATAATGTTAAAGAAAAGGATGTTTCAGAGAAACAATGGAGGGTAAATCTGCACATGTCACATGAGGTTAAATAACCGTACTTTTTTCACGATAAAGAGTTTAGAAAATTGACTATTTCGAAAATAAATTTAGTAATTCCATCCAATTGATTTTTAATATAGAAAAAGGTTAAAATTTTCATTTAATTATTATTGGAGAATTATACAATATTAATATAAACCTTATAATAATCCATTGATTTCTAACCTAATATAGGGATAAGATAGAATTTCATTGAAAATCATTCTTAAATATCTTATTTACCTGATAGTAGAAATATTTGATCATTACATAAATATTGAAGAAATAAAGGAAGATGAAATTTTTTTTGATTTTTTTGGGAGATGTATTGTAATATTTCTTCAATGTATGCATAAATATATTCAATATTTTAAATTACTGATATTATATCAATAATGTCTTGTCACTCAGTAACATTGTATACCTTTCTCCATGTATGAAATTGAAATTACATGAATCATATAATTTAAAAAAAATATTTAGATTCATTATATATTAGGTAAAAAGGATTTATACACAACTCAAAATAAATTTAGGTGCATAAAAAAGAGGAGTCTTGAAGAAGGAAAAGTTATAATTTTTTTTTAACAATTTGGAACATTTTAATGTAACTCCAAATGAAATAAAAGTCATATAATTTATATATAAATACACATAAATTTAAATATAATATTCATATATTATAACCGAGTTCATTATACAAACCACATAAAAAGAAATGAGTGGTGAATATATAGTCTATCTCACAGAAATGAAATGTGAGATAAAATCCCCTTACCATGTGAGTTGACCTTTATTGTACTCAATAAAACGTTTCATACAATAAATATAAATATGTTATCAATCTTTTAAAGAAATATTTTATTATATATAATACCATATTTTTTTAATTATGACCTTATATATTCCTATTCTTAATCATCCTATGTTGTGATTCCACTTCAGATAATATTCTATTTATTCCATACATATGCCTTAGTTTTTTTATCATTGGTCCTTATACTTATATCATGATTATCGAATGTAAAAAATTATATAAATATAATTTATATCATGTATGTGTGTGTTATTATAATTTATTGTTTGTATAATTAGGAAATGGAATACACCATTCATAAAAATGGTAAGTCGTATATACACATTAACGTTGTTTATGTTTTCATTATCAAATTTAATTGAATAAAATAAAATAAAATATACGTATATAATATCATTAATTTATCTTTTTAATTATATATATATATCAATTATGTTCAAAAAATAAATCCTTAATACATTCCATGTACTTTGTCAATGAATCACATTACTTTAGTCGGAAATAGTCCACACATTCTCAAATGAAATTTTCTAACATGGACAAAATAAAAAAAAGAAATAGGTCTTTTAAAATGTAATAAATAAACTTAATTACATAATAAATATAATACATAACATATAAAAATATATTTTCCATCATAATTTTTACCATGATAGGTATTTGAAGGAAAAATGAACAATCCTCGTTTAGTTAGGCGGTAGTTCATCGTACGCGTAAACAATATTTTCGTGAAAAACTAGATAGATGTGTCTGTATGTGTAGGATGAACCCTTATCCTAAAAACATCTGTTATATTAATGATACATTATTTTTTATACAAATAATAATAATTATACTAGAGGGGGTGGACAATGAAAATTAAATAATGTATCTTGAAGGATGATGTTACCTATTAATTGAGTACCACTTTTGGTTTCTACCAAAAGGCTTCCATAAATTTTTTTCAATCCCAATAGGGTATTGTTTCCTACTCTTTCACTAGGGTGCGCACATCCATCCGCCAGGGCGCGACAGGCGCGACTTTCTTGTGTTTACCTACATTCCCACATTCCAAAGGTGGGTGACATCCACTCCTTTTTCAGGGATGTCTCTCCTTGATCGAAACCAGGATGATGGGATGTCGGTTCTTCCTTCCATGGATTCCTTCTTGGTGCTCGTCACCAAGTTCGTGTCTCCCTCATAGATTTAATACGTTGTTAATGAAACTATTCCTAGTTCCATGTTTCCATGGACCCTGGTTAATTACACTGCTTCTGTCAGGACATTCAAAAGGGTCTGGTCAGGGCAGCAACCTTCAGTAGGGGGAGTAGTCACATCGAGGCATCAGTAATGTGTCTGAACGCTGGGGAATTGGCATGTTTTCCTTTTTTTCCCTTATTATAGGGCTTCTTGAGGGCGTGGTGGCCTGAGGCATCCTACATTGAGCGTGGGGAATCATATGCCATAGGCATGTATATGTGGTTTTCCTCAGCTTCGTATGTTTAACACAGGGTATGCCGCAGGTTTAACGTCCAGCGGAGATGGATCGTCCAGATCAGAACACTAGCGGGAGAAAATCAGATTGAGGAATCCCCATTGAAGGGATGCCGATATCGGTGTCAGCTCGTGGGCGGCTTCCCGGATGTTGTGGAGGGGAGTGGAGTGGCACAATCTCACCGGGATGTGACATCCTGGGAGAGAATCCGAATGGATGATAGAAGGATGAATGAAGTGGAGGGGGGATGAAATTGGATCATCGCAATTGCGATAGTGAAGTTGGTCTTGAGCCTCGAAGAGACCTCCTACGTATCCTTGTTGCAGGGAATCATATTCCGCGTAGTTCAAGATGGTGTCGGTGAACCGACGTGAAGGTGGACCTTATCCTGATGGTGTCGGGCTTGAACCTCATGAGGTTTCCTACGTATCATGCCTTAACATGGATCAAATTCCTCGTAGTTCGGGTGGGTGCGCCGAAGGACCGATGTGAATGTGGACCATGGTCCGATGGGTGTCTTCAGCAAACCGATGTGAATGTGGACCTTTGTCCGATGGGGGTAGTCTGTGAACCGACGTGAATGTCGACCTTGGTTCGATGGTGTGGGGGCGTACACACTAGGCTTCCCAGGTGTTGGTGGACCAATGTGAATGAAGTTGGATTTACCAACGAGTGGTAGGATTGAACCTCAGGATGTCTTCCTACATACCATGTCTCAAAATGGATCAAAGTCCTCATAGTTTGGGAGAGAATGGGGTCTTGGCACATCGACAATGTGATGGTATGGGACAATGATTGTTGGTATTGAACATCTAGGAGGCTTCCTAGGTACCTTGACTTGACATGGTTCAAAGTCCTCTTAGTTCAAATGAGATGTGGAATACAATTTAACGTAATGTGGGACAGGGGTGAACCAATGTGGATGACGTCAGAATGACCGGCTGATGGGATTGAACCTCATGGAGGCTTCCAACGTACCATGCCTTGATATGGATCAAACACCTAATAGTTTAGGTGGTGGTTCTCGTCAGCGAACTGACATGGAGGTGAACCCGTGGGTCCACTGGTGGTGGGATTGAACCTCAGGGAGGCTTCATATGTACCATGCCCTGATATGGATCAATGACTTCGTAGTTCATGAGAAAATGGTGGGTTTCTGCTAAACGATTTGATGAAAAGGACCTTGGTCCGATGGGATATGGGATTGGACCTCTGGGAGGGTTCCTACGTACTTTTTCATAACATGGATCAAAGTCCTTGTAGTTCGGGTTGGTCACAACGGCTTTCCATCGGACTGGAATACAGTTTAATGTCATGCTGGACAAAGGTGGAACATGACATGAAGAAATGACAGGTAGTGGGATTGAACCTCGTGGAGGCTTCCAACGTACCTTGCCTTTACATGGATCAAAGTTCTCGTAGTTCCAATGGATGTGCAGTTTAACGTCATGCATGACAGGGATGTATATTTTAATGTCATGCGGGATGAGGGCATCCTGTTTAACGTCATGCTGGACGAGGGTGTTGCCATGGTCGATGCTTACTCTAAGCCCACGGGAGTCATACAAAGAGTGAGAAACAAGAGGCAGCAGAGGCCTGAAAATCATGTCGTGAAGGGCGCATCCGTGGGAAACGAATAAGGGCTTACATGTTAGGCGGCCCAAGTTGTTGGGACATACTACATGATGGAGGCCCAAAGTGTTGGAAAGCGCATCAGGAGAGGGATTTGAGACCAAATATGGAAGGTTCCTCGTTTCCTATCGCGCCCTCCACTGGCCTAGGCAGTGGGAATGTACGAAGGTGCACGGGTTCTACCTTCTGAATAAGAGGATTGGGGGCTTACACCAAGGTGGTTTCCCTTCTCCTATGGACATAGACTTCCCTTAGAAGGAGGATACCATCCCATGTGAGGTTGATTCCATTCCTGTGGATACGAGTGGCATGAAGAATGTCCGAGCTGGGGGGACCCTTCGTGCGAGGCATGAGGTCGGGTCATAGTTTAACGTCATGTGTTGTGGACGAGGTGCTTGGCAGTTTAACGTCCTGCAGCTCAGATGAGGTGGGTTTACGCCACACCTATAGAACTTACATGACTGGTACCCTCTGCCCCTTGGGGGAGGGATGGTACCGACAAGGGCATGGTCAATGGGGGTTGCAGAGAGAACCATCAAGGGGTCCACGTTACCGTGGGAATGTGAAGAAGCAATCGCTGTTAGCGTTCCTATGAGAAGAATCATTAGGCGATGCAACCTTATGAATGGTGTTGTTCATGGGGCTTTGAAATCACATCATGCTGACCTGGAGGGTCGCACGGGAAGAGATATTTCCATGAAAAGGGGTGTGCTTCACGAAGTGGAGTGCCTTGGACTTAGAATGGGGCAGAAGTACGAGTGGGAGGTGCTTCACGAAGTGTAATGGTGTTCGTGGAGCACAGCCTCATGAAGCGTAGGTGCCTCGCGAAGCAAGGTGCTATGAAGAAGTGTGCTTCGTGAAGGACAGTGACCCTGCCTTGTCATGTGGATCACTTGTACAGGATGGGTGTTTCACGAAGAATAAACGCCCCACAGCTTCTCAGGTTCCCTTGGGAATCCCCTTCCTTCACGAATTCCAATAGTCTTCACGAAGGGAAGCCCTCTCAGAAGAGGGCATCAAAACGAGACAAGGTGAAGGCATCTCGCGAAGAAAAAATACCACATGGAGCTCATGATTCCCAGAGCGAAGGGCGCTTCGTGATTTGGGAGATGAGAAGACGAAAGGTCGGATTGTCCATCTTGTGGGATTAGGGGGGAGCCTGGTATTTATAGTCAAGGGGCGCCGCGTTGCAGAGCTCAGGCGGTGCCATGGGGTGACAGTTGCTTCATAGAGGGTCGCAAACGTCAACCAGGTTCGCAGAGGGTTAATGCCTCCTCTGCTTCGTGGTGGGCTCGTGAACGTCAGGGAGTTCATGGAGGGTTACCACCTCCTCTGCTTCGTGGTAAGCTCGCTAATATCAGGCTGTTCGCGGAGCGGTACCGCCTCCTTTGCTTCAAGGCGGCCGCGTTGCTCGTGGGAGCTCTGTGTCAGGGATTCCTGAGGCAGCGCACGAGCTTCGTTTCCTTTTTTCTATTGCATCCAATATTTTTGTTGCCAACAAATTCACACCCTCGGACATGGAGCCTTGGAGGGATCATGGGTCGACGTCTGAGGGAAAATCGCCAAAATTATCAGCATTTCACGATGCAGGCTCGCGAAGAGGGAATGCAGGGCGGACATCGGTCGCGCAGTTCGGACGCGCCACGATGCTCCGGGGTCTCCACCTATAAATAGGGGGATGACCTCTCTTTTTTGCTCTTGCAACCTTTTTCCATTTGCGCTCTCGACTTTGCGAAGATCTGCATACTCCGAGTCTGATCTCCTTGAATCAGGCTTCGTGGTGAACCGCGAGTCTCCGACTCCACGACTAAGCCAATAGAACTTCTATTTTCTAGCCAAGGCTAAGCTCCGCGTCTTTGGCTTTGCACTTCTGCTTCACGAGCGATCTTCGAGAGATACTTTCACGACCCGACCCTAAATTGCTTCGAGTTCCGAAACCGAAATGGCCCATCAAGAAGCTGTGTTGGGGGTGCATGCAGACGACGCTTGGAGGGATGAGATGGACAACTGTCTGGGCTTTGGGGAGATAGTCCGAAGTCAGTCAGACCATAATTCATTTACATAACAGCTATCAAAGATTCATAAACACTAACCGAAGTTCCAGAAGCTTCCCTTGTATGGCTTAGGTATGAGGGGTGACGTCTTCATTCCTAAGGCGAGTATGGATAAACAACCTTGCTAGTTCAGGAGCACGCCATGCCAGCACTAGTGGTTCAGGCCGGTCGATGGTCATGCGCGAGAGGACTTCACACCTGTCACTACCGACTGTCTCTACAACCATGTGAACAATATTGATGGGAATCCACTACAACCGAAGACGTCCCCTCCTCTGTACCGCACCATGATGAAGGCAGCTTTGCAGGATTCGAAGAAGGGGTGGTCCAATTACTGGGACTTGTTCTAGGGCAGAAACTTTACCAATGACTGGGAATGGGCCTACTAGGTAGGTGCCTCATGCGAGGAGATTGGGCCCTAGATGGGGAGGGTGGGCCTATATGAGGTGGAATGGGCCTCCCAGTTCCACATTTACCAACCGAAACAGCGGATGCCGGGGCTGCTGAGAAGATGGTCATATAGGACCTATACATTTTACCTGCACCATGGAGAGGTGGGCATCAGTCTATGGGATTTCCAACACATTTCAGGGGTCCCGATCATGGAGGGCCATGTATGATATGTCCCCCCAATTATGAGTGCATGGGAGGATCTGGAGAATATGTCGTGATTAGTGTTGGCACTGATGGAACTTTTCCCTAGAGAGGACAAGGAGGCAATGAGGGATTTCCACTTTAAGAAGTGGTTCAAGAAGTTCATGAACTTCCAGGAGGATCATGAGTTCCCTCCAATGCCTTGAACTTGTCTGAATGGGGCTCAACGGGACAAGGAGCACTCGTATTGGTAGATCTTGGAGGATAGCCAATGGAAGTCTTGGTGTTTCTGTGTCAGCACTGAATAGAAGCCGATAGTCAATATGGAAGCATTCATCGTGGCCCTTATCTGTGGTTGGATCTTATTGGTGATAGAAACCAACATGGGGGTGCGGCCAATCTCGTTCATCATGGCTTCCATGCTGGCCAGGGGACATGGGGTCAATCTGGGGATTCTGATGCTCATCAATATATACAGGATGTTGTGGAATGTTAGCGAGGGAAAAAAGCCTCCGAAGATATAAAGGCCCTTCGACGTTCTGTATGGGTGGATTGCGGCGCATATTAGGGGTATTTATGAGTATCCAAACCCTATCTCACCACCGGGGACAAACTTCCGCCCCTCCATTTTGAATGAAGCTTGTAGCTTCCCATTCAAGCTAACCATTCCGATGGTGCTGAACCAGGTGTGGAGGGTGGATATGTTTAACATCTACTTGTTTTTATTGCTGACGGGGGTACTTATGGACAACGGGTAGGGAACGGAATAGCACCGGGCTTATCTCATGGCCTTTCGAGGTGGATTCTTGGTGGCATGGGTGGAACGTGAGCCGCTCTACGAACCGTACACCCCGCATCGGTTTGGAAGGTAGTTCCAGTGCCTACAGCAGCTGCCCCCGCTGGTCAACTAGGAGGTGGATCACGAGGAGCACCCGTGTGTGATGAGGGAGCTATGTCTCAAGTTCACATGGGAAGACAGGAAGATGCTAATTTTGTTGCCTCCATCCACTTAATCTTTTGGATTGGTGAAGGAGTATTCCATCAGCTGGGAGGCCGGTTATCCGTGGAAGATGCTGAGGTAGCCAACCATTCAGGTTGGTGACGGCGGGCCTCCCCTATCCCGAGGATGGGGTCTGAGGGCAGCAGGGTCCTCTTGCATTGGCAGGGCTGTCGTGGCGGTGAGACCTACCCCAACCTAGGCTGTGGCAGCTGCAGAGGATCCAGCGATGGTAGTGGACCCGGTGGTCCCGGTGGTCCTAGACGAGAAGATCCATCTGGAGGGGTGACCGCTGATAGGATTTTATAGGATACCCACTCAGGCTCTGGGGAAGCGACTGCGCCACATTGACATGCCATAGGATTCCATTTATTCAGAGGCCTGGGACATTTGGGATGTCAACCGAAAATTCCTCAGTCCACCCGAGATGTGGGAACAGTTGAATCATCTTGGGATGGAGTTACTAGGAATAGGACCAATTCGGGCTGGGTTGACGGAGTCTCCGGTGGAGGATGAGAAATACATGAATGAGCTGGAAGACTACGTTCATTCCAGTGGTGTCCCATGCCCAATGAAAGACCGGGTGAGGGTAATGCTGGATCAAACGGTTCCCCCACAGCTGTCTGTCTCTGATCAGAGGGAACACTTCCCCCTACTGGAAGAATCAGAGGAATCCTCCCGGGGGATGAGGCTAGCGGAGGGAGCCCATTGGGGGAGGGAGAAGACAGAGATCAAGACTCAGATTTCGATGATTTCGCGGAGGATCTCAAGGTAGCACACCATATTTCTTTCCTCAGGGCCCGACCTCAGGCCATCATGAATTTCATACCATTTTTTGAACCATACAGGAGGATCTTGTACATAGGCCTCTCTCTCTCCCCTTTGCGAGTGATGATGCAGGACCTTCAAAACCGCGCCTACGGCTGTGTCTTGTTCTACGTCTGGTGGGGCCAGAGAACCCGATGTGGCCCCTCCAGAATCTCCAAACCTTCCAACAGTATTCGATGGAACACACCTCAGGGTCCCGTTAGCATCGACTCAGGAGTAGAACCTGGATTTAGATCTCTGTATGTTTTCTTTACTAGATTCATTGTTGCCCTATGTAGATCATGCCAACTGACGTTCATGACCTTCTCTGTTGTATAATTCTCTGACTGGCATCGGCTGCTGTGGCAAGGCTAGTCAGGATATCTGGTGGCACCCCTCTTAGGGCATGCCGGTTATAGTGGAGATAGTCCCCCCATCTACCTGAGATGCAGCATTCCCTATCATTGGCGGTACCACCAGCAAGGTTGTTCCCGGAGTTATCGAGGTGGAATATGATGGTGAGGATCAATCGGTCGACCCAAGTCCCGCTATGCCGGATCTGGCGCCCATGTCGCACCAGATTCAACTCGAGATGTAGATCCTTCCATGGAATTCTTGTGGGCATATCCTGCATACGAGCCTGCCAATCGCACGCACTCGGACGAAACAACCTCCGACGAGGAAGACATCAGCATAGTCTACCACCGATCGTGGAATCTAGTCATGCGCTTCATCAAGGACACCCCCAAGAATCATGGATGAATGAAATAGATGTACTCCACTCGCGACTGCGCAAACTGTGTGCCGGGGGAGTGGATTCCCAACGTCTACATGCGCCTATCCGATATCTCATGGCCGAGACGATTCGGGAGTATGATCGCGGGCTCAGCGTGGGATGTAGACGGAGGAAGGATACAAACATCAAAAAGCTCTAGGAGGATGAATGTGAGGTCCAACAGCTGCAGGCCCAGGAAGATGAGCACTCAGCCTCTCTAAATACACAATCTGAGCTGATCTCATGGTTAAAGGCCCAGCTGGCAGAGGAAAAAGAGCATATGAGGTAGGTTTCGGGAGAGATGGCAGGCATTCAGGCTAACATAGAGAGGGACAAGTCCATGGCTAACGAACTACGCCCCGCCTCTACTAAGGAGGAGCGGGATCTGATTCAATGACAACAATTCTTGGATTCCATATGTTGAAGGGTGGCGGAGCTGCAACAGTCTTTTGATGGGGTTAATCCATACATGGGGGAAGTCAACCCCTGGGTACTGTAACAATTACAATCTTTTTAAGGGTATTCTCATGCTTCGACTTCCTTCTTTCTTTGAATTCTGTAGCATGCAAGATTTCCACTATTTGCATCTTTTCATTACATCCCATCAATGTTTGCAGGATGCCCGGTGACAATTCCCTATGCTCACGCGGGTCAGGCCCATCGTGAGAAACAAGAGATTTTTGCCTCATCGTCCCACCCAACATAGGAGTGGAAACCAAGCTTCGGGCATCTGGGGTTTGGATAACCAGTGCGGATTTCCGAAAAATGGGAGACACCTGGCCAGAGAAGGATGTTCTCAAAACAGCTGAATTATCGTTTCTTCCACGTGCTCTTATGAACAAACGGTGCAATGCCAGGGGCGTTGAAATCGGTCCGAAAAGATGGATATGGGAAGTTTGAATCATGATACCCAAGATTCGGAACACTGTAGGGATGACGTGACAATAAATGACTACCATTAACCGTGGTGGAGAAACGGTATCCTTACTGTGTTATCCTGAAATGGGGACAGAAAAATGAGGGTCGACCATTGACCATGTTCGAAACATGGGACCATGTCACAAAATTTGTTGATCAATCCTTTGGGACGTTGGCCAAGGACAGTGGTTAGACCCTAGGTTGAGCATCCATACTGTTAGGGGGTCCTTCTAGACATGCCGAGTCTTTCGGATCATTGGACCAGGATGGTAGGTGAGCCGATGTGGTATGTGACCACGCCGTTAGGGGGTCCCTTCAGACATGAAATGGGTTGAGGGTCTGAATAATGGGAATGATAAACGTGGAATATATCGTTTTTCTAAACAAAATACAACACTCATGTAACTACACCACCACGGTGGGAGTACGCCATATGGGCACATCGGTTTGATCATGGATCATTCATTCTTTGAGATAGGTCCTCCCTAGAGAGGGGGTCTATCACTTCCCAATGGGATCTTGGGGCATCCTGAACTTGTTCTGGATAGAGTCATAGCTATATGGTCCTCTACGAGGGGTCCGGTCAGGGGTCCGGAAAGGGGAAGAATAGGGTTAATGATTCCTGGGGGATGAACCCTATGCAAAATAACATGGTGTCCCTACGAATCCCATGATGATGGGAATCAAGCCACACGTAGTTCTGGAAGCGTAGTGCAGTCATATACCAACACTGACAGGTGAAATTCCCTTTAGCAGAAGCTTTGGTGCATTCCATGATTTACATGGGGCACCCGGAATTTGTTCAGGGTAGAACCACAGTTTTGTTTCATGCGTTTAGGACATATGGACTCCTGTAGTTTGAAGTTATATGATAGGAGGTGGAATGAAAGGGAGTAGCCAAGGAGCATATCGTGTGGTAGTTATGAAACCAATGTGAATGGGGACACGAAGTCCAAACCACACCATCTACCCCCGGAGGAAACTCTTTAGGTCGAGGGACAAAGAGTGAGAATTAGGCTGGGCCCGAAGCAGAGTGTTCGGACGTTCCTACATACCCCATAATGATGGGAATCAAGCCATACATAGATCCGAGGAGATGATGAGAACCCTGACCGTGTTGGTACACATCCTACCAAAACTACTAAGCCCACGTGAGTTATGCTCGATGTGGGAAACAAGAAGTAGTAGTGAGACTTTCCCGAAACAGAAAGGGGTAGGTTAGGGTGATGGGGCACTCAGTGAATACCATCCCCATAATACTAACATGGCCATTTGGCATAATTAGATGCAAGAAGAGATATGGATGAGTATGTTGGAATTACACTGGAACATGAGGAAGTGGAAATGTGTGAATCATGACGTTCAATATTTGGATCACAATGACGGCGGCCTGAAGATAGAGGATAGATGTTAACCATGGCAGAAATGTAGCATCCATATCGTGTTATCCTAGAATGGGGACATACAAATGATGGTCGACTGTTGACCATGTTCGAAACACGGGACCATGTCATAAATGATGTCATAGATCCGTAGGGACGTTGGCCCAAAATGATCGGAGGGCCCTTAGCTCTAGAATTCATGGAGAAACCTTAATCCTAGAATCCACGTCGTCTAAGGGTCCTTTTGGATGTGGAAGAGGATGAGGATTCAAACCGCGTTCGTACAAAGCTTGGTCATGGGATGAGGGGAATGTCCCCCTGAAAATACCACACTTCGGGATCTTTGTCAAATTGCATCATGCGTTCACTATGGAGTGCTCGAGTCGAGGGACCGGACATGAAAGTTAGTATGGGCCTACGGGTAAGTGTCCGGGTTCTCCTACTTGTCACATGAGGATGGGAATCAAGACATACATTGTTCTGAATGGTGGTACGGTAAGGTACTAGTTCCAGGGGAAAACGGGAAGTGCGGGCGCGACCCTTGCACCAAATGAAACCGAATTTGATACATCTTGTTTTTCCTATAAGGTGAGTGTGTTTTTTGTGAAGAAACGGGCCAAGGGTAGAAAGCCCTAGTGTCACCAAAAGAATCAAGCTGTGATAGGCATTTAAAAATGTCATGGCACGTGACCAATACCCAACGTGATGTCCTCTTCAATGAGGTCATCACAATGTAGTGTCGTTTTTCATTGTGCGATCAGGAAGATAATTTCACAGTTTAATGTCATGTGATTGGACCAAGCATGGATTTTAACTTCATGCAACATAGACTTAGATGGGACGATTCTAGGCGGGGAATGTGCATGGTGTTGTGCGACATAACCGTCTTGGATGGGGACATGATCCCTCATCACAACACGTTGTCTCGTAGTCAGGGTCCTGATGGAAGGACGTTGATCTCAAGATGGACCCAAAGACATGAGGTTTGGGCATTCCTATGTATCCCATGAGGCTGTGAATCAATCCAGAAGTAGAACTTATGAGATCTTATTTTATGGTCTTAGAGCTCGGACTAATGGTGGATGAAAACTTTCTAGGTAAGCGCAGACCTTGAACCAATCCCTAAGCCCACGTGAGTTGATCTCATTGTGGGAAACAAGGGGAGAAGATCCTTATCGTAATACCTGCAACATCCGTCGAGGGGAAGTCGTTGAAGGGCCCCGAATGATTCCTCTAACATGGCTTTGTTCCCCTGATGCAGAGATGTGCACTGAGGAATAGTATAAAGAGTTTCAAAACTCTACATGGATATGATGAAAATTGAGAAGGATTTGAATCGTGTAACTGAAAATTTAAGCTTAATGGGTTAAGCGTGGCGATGGAGGATAACTATTAATAGTGGCGGAAAAAGAGTCTCTATGTCTCGTTAGCCTGTGGTCGGAACAACAAATGATCATCAACCACTGACCATATTCGCAACGCAGGATCTTTATCGATTTTGTTTCCGAAACCCTTGGGGGTGTTGTCTCGTAACGGTATGAGATCCCTTGGGAGTTGTATCCGGGTCATTCATGGGGGTCCATTCGGGTTTGAAAGGTGATGAAAGCCCTGATGAAGGGAGACACGAAGCCTAAAAATCGGGTGCGAATGTGTACGAGTAGAATCCGACCTTCCTGGTTACGTAAACCAGAGTACCCTTAGGCATATCGGGGAACCACCAAAAAGGGTCAACGAAGTGACTCATGAAAGGTAGGCCAAGGGGAAATGGTGGGACAAACATTTTCAAGAGATGGGGTTGTACCCGAATCATAGAAATTCAGGTGGACCTACGTATCCCATAAGGATGGGAATCAAGCCACACGTAGTTCTAGAACATACCTAGGTGGTAGGATACCCTCATGGGGATGTGTACGATGCAGTGAGTAGCCTGACGTGAATGTGGACATAATACCTCACCACACCACATAGTCCTGAAGGAAAGAACCTGGGATAGGGGGTCCCAAAAAGGCCAAAGGGCCTGATAGTTGGGTTCTGGTCAGGGAGGCCTGGCCTACTTGCAATTTAGCATCTTGTAGGGAGGATAATGTTCGGAGAATAGGAGTCACTGGACAGAGGAGGTGTATGGTATGCCAAAAAAACTGATGTGAATGTAGACATAATCCATCCCAACACCATACAATCTAGTTATGAACATGGTCTAGGTCCTGAGAAGGCCATGGGGCCTGAGGCTAGGCCCCTGTGAGGGAGGAATGAGGCTGGGCCTCAGTTAGGATGACCTGAATAACTTGCAGTTTAACGTCTTGCAGCAAGGACAGGGGTCATGGGCCCGGAGAGGCCATGGGGCCTGAGGCCAGGCCTCTGTGAGGGAGTGCGTACGACATGGAAAGCAACCCGGTGGGAATGAGGATGTAATCCTACACCATGCCGCATATCCCTTAAAGGATAATCGGGGTCGAGGTCCCTACTGTTGGTGCCACCCAGAGGGAATATTGTTTCTTTGGGATGGGGTAGAACGAATCACTACACTCGATGTTTGGGAAATCATGGGATGGACCCGATGATCCAGGACACTATTGACCATGTTCGAAACAAAGCTTCCCTATGCTGACCTGATATGGGAGGAACAAATAAGCATCGACCGTTGACGAAATTCGCAACACACCTGTAGTATCAGCTTGTTTCTTATAAAACCCACAGGGTCGTTGGCCCATATCGGTAAATGAGCCCTTAGGCGTGGTATCCAGGCTATTCTTGGGGGTCCCTCTGGGTGAGGAAAGTGAGGGAATCCCAGTCATGGAGTGGGAAAAGCATAGGTGTATCCATCCATTAAAGAGGCGAACATCTCCATTGGGGACGTGCAGCCGGGTCGAGGCTTGCTCGACATTAGTTAGGGAAAAAGTGTGAATCTTGCCATATGTCTTGACCCGAGGGGATGAATTTGGCTTTTGTACTGGGCCAACAGAAAAAATGTCTAGGCATTCATACATATCCCATTATGATGATAATCAAGCCATACATAGTTCTTGAATGCCATGTAGTTTAACATCATGGGGTGAGGACGTGGGAGGATATAAGAACAGAAGTGGGCACATGGTGTGACCCTTATAATCCTTGTATGAGAGGGGCTAAAAAATCATACTCCTCATCATGCAAGGATCCTCTGAGGAAACTATACCCAGGGGGGACAGTGAAAGAGAAGAGCTCATGGCTGGGCTCAAGACAAGGCATCTGAGCATTCATATGTATCCCATTAGAATGGTAATCAAGCCATACATAGTTCTTGAAGCGCATTATAATGTTGTGCTAGATGAGAGATGCATCTCATTTGGGGATATATACGGTACAGCGGTAACCCGACATGAATGAGGATGTATCCCACACCACACCGTACAATCCCATAAAAGAGCCTAAGTCGATGAAGGCCAAGGGGCCTGAGGCTGATCCTCGGTCAGGGAGACCTGACCGGCTTTCAGATTAACGACATATAGAAAGGACGGGGGTCGGTTCCCAAAGAGGCCAAGGGGCCTGAGGATAAGCCTCAGTCAGGAAGGCCTGAATGGGTTTCAGTTTAATGTCTTACAGTAAGGACAAGGGAGATCTTATTTTAAGGTCATAATGTTCGGACCATTTTCTATTTATTGTCATGCAGGACGATGTTGCAGTTTAGTGTCATGCAAGACCATAATGTACAGATTAATGTCATGATGGATGAAGATGGGAAGTTTAATGTCATTCAGTACTGTGGTACAATTTAAGGTCATGAGGGACTGTAACGCGCAGTTTAGGGTCGTGCGGGACCGTATAGATTAAGGTTGTGCAGGAACAAGGGGATTAGGAAAAGTACTGCTTGAGGAACTTGGAATTTGTTTGAGGAGTTATGAATTCACCATTCTTGGTCCCCAAGGAGCATGCCCCATTGAGGTAAGCCATATGGATGATGTAAGGTACATCCCATTTGGTCTCTAGCTTGGACAGTTTCCTACTGGGAATCATTGGTGCTCGAAGGGCCAACACTAGGTCACCCTGCAGAAAAGAGTGAAGGAGAACCTTCTTGTTGAAGGCTCTAGCTATCTTATTCTGATGCCTTTCTATATTATGCAGGGCACGAAGCGTGTTCTTGTCCAGTGCTTCCAATTCAGCTAGATGGATTTCAGCCACCGTATCTGGTGCCTACTGGTCATAGACTACAGTCCGTAACAATGGAAGATGGATCTCAATGGGTAGGACAACCTCAACCCCATACACTAGGGAATATGGGGTCACCTGGGTGAAATTGTGAGTTGTTGTCCAATAAGCCCAGAGGGCATTGGGGAGCTTGTCTGGTCAACTTATCTTATTCTGACCACCCATTTTCTGCAGAATGTTAGAGAGGGTTTTGCTGAATGCCTCGATCTGTCCATTTTCTAGTGAATGATAACGGTAGGTATGGTTCGAACGGGTATTGTACATGGCATACAATTTATTCACCTCGGATTCTTATAAGTTAGTTTCATTATCGGTGAGGATAGAATGAGGTACCCCAAACCGGTGGATGATATTGGAGATCACAAAGTCAAATATGGAATGGGCCTTGACCACTTTGAGTAGAACTGCCTCTGCCCACTTGGAGAAGAAATCTGTAGTAGTTATGATGAACCTACACTGGCGAGCTATCGCCTGTGGATATGGTCCCACGACATTGGGTCCCAACAATTCAAACTGCCAAGAGTACATCGTGGAGTGGAGAGGCTCTGGTGGCCAATGCAGGAAGTTAGAGTGGACTTGGCATGAGTGGAATCTCTTGGAAAACTCGATACAATCCTATATCATAGAGGGCCATATGTACCCCAACCTTCAGATCTGATGGGACAACATTGGACAAGCATGGTGGGCACCACAAGAACCGGTGTGAACCTCTTGTATTACCTGAGAAATATTGGCTCCTTGAATGAAACGGAGGAGCACTCCATCGAAGCTCCACTTATAGAGGATCTGCTCAAGACGGGGACAACTCTGGAGGGAAAATTACAGTGTGTGGCATTGGATTCGCTCATGCTTGGACTTATCACCTAGGAGGCAACCATTTTGGAGACACTCGACAAAAGGTGTTCTCCAGTCGAAATTGACCTCAACCACTATGTCTAACGAACCTGACACCCGTGACATTAAAGTTCTGGCGGTAAGATGACCTACCTGTAGGCCGTCATTGTCCTCTAGAGTGACGGGGGCAATGAATCTCTGGTGTGAAACATGTTTGATAAAATCATGTTTCATGGGTTCTGGGAGTGACGCAGCTATGCCAGCCAAAGTGTCTACTCGACCGTTATGTGACCGAGGGGCATCAGTAACCTATGGTCAAGAAGATAATTGGGCCATTAGACCGAGGGTGAACTCTAGCAATGGCGCAAGCTCTGGCTTCCTGATGATATAGTCTACATTTACCAACATGATTACTAGCTCGGAATCTCCTTTCACATGTAGATGGGGCACATCGATCTCAAGGGCTAGCTCAAGACCGGTGATGGGAGCCTGGTACTCTGCCTCATTGTTGGTGCAGCCTTCTGACAACAGAAAAGAGTATGGCAGGACGGCTTGCATCGGGGTGACATAGACGATACCCAGACCCACCCTGTTGAGCTTAGGATCATTCATCCTCCTACTGATGGGGCACCGAGAGGCACTTCCAAAGTGAATTTTCCAACATGAGATGGCATGATCGACTGAGAGGATTGACTCATCAGGAAAATCTAGGTCCAAGTAATTATCCACAGAATCTGGATGAGAAGCTAAGAATTATTCCAATGCCCGTCCCTTGATAGCTTTCTAGGGTATGAACCTGAAGTCAAACTGCTGGAGGATCACCGCCCACCGCGCTAGTCGGTTGGTCAGGATGGGGAGGTTCAGGATGTACTTCAGTGGGTCTACATGAGAGACCAACTGTACCTCATGGTGATGCAGGTATTGACGCAACTTCTTTATGGAAAACACGTGCACAAGACAGCCCTTTTTGTTAGGGGAGTACATGATCTCCGTATCGAGGAGCATGCAGCTGAGATAGTAGAGACTGTTCTGCATACCCTCGTTGTTCTTCTGGGATAGAAGTGTGCCAAGGGACCATTCCAGGGTGGTCATGTATAGAACCAAAGACTTTTCGGAGATTAGTGACATCAAAACTAGAGGTTGGAGCAGATATTTCTTGAATTTCTTGAAGGCGGCCTGACACTCTTCATCCCACTCGTAGGAGGCACCTTTCCTAATGAGCTAGTAAAAGGGCTTACACATGCCAGCCATATTTGCAATGAAGCAGTGTATATAGGATAAGTGGCCTTGTGGACCTCAACGATCCTGAATATTTTTTGGGGGATGCATCTGGATGATGGCCTTGATCTTCATTGGGTCGATCTCAATGCCCCGATATCTAGCAAAAAAGACAATAAGCTTCCCAGAGGTTACCCCAATGGAAAACTTTAACTGGTTCTTCTTCAGGTGGTGGGAACAGAGGAAACAGAACACCTTCTCAAGGTCTTTGAGATGGTCCTAGAACTGGCGAGATTTGACCATGAGATCATCCACGTAGCATTCGACTATCATGTTGAGAATCAGCTTGAATATGCGATTCATGGCCCACAGATAAGTGGCACATGCATTTTTCAGGACGAATGGAATAAAATCGTAACAAAATGTACCATGGGGGCCCTGAAGGCAGTGGACTCCACGTCCTCGGGGGCCATCTGAATCTGGTTGTACCCGGAATACCCATCCATTAAAGAGAGGGCTTGGAACTCGGTCATGGCATCAATCAACAACTGGGTCTCTGGGAGGCGAAAATCATCCATTGGTTAGTGGAGATTGAGATCGCGGAAGTTGAGGGAAACATTGATCTTCCCATTCTTCTTCATGACTGGAACAATGTTGGAAAGACATTTGTGGTACTAGACATCCTTGACAATGATGGCTTTGATAATCTTGTCAACTTCATCCTCAACCATGGCACCATGAGAAGGGTGCATCTTTCTGGGAGGCTGCTTAATCCCACGATGGTTTGGCGGGAGGCCCAGGCGGTGAACTGCTACCTGAGGATCTAGTCATGGAATCTCACCGTAACTCTAGGCAAACACATCCTGGTGCTGTTTGAGAAAGTCTATGTACCACTGGTGCTCCTCGAGGGACATGGCTGCACTGATCAATGTGGGTCTCAGATATTCCTCGCTACCAAGGTTCACCTGTAGCAGTTCATCAACCATGGTAGATACGCCTTCCTCAATGGCGGGGGTAGCATCCTTCAGATCTTCCTCTCCACCTGTGGAGGGATTTCCCACAAGGGGGGGGGGGGCTGCTTCTGAGTTATCAATCCCTGACGGTAGCTAGTTCCAGCTTGGGCAGCAGTGGTCATCATATTAGGAGACCCATGCGTTGCTGAGACCATAACAACGAAGCTAGTCGATCCTATCCCATCTGGAGTTCGACACAAGGGGCCACGTTTGATGACATCATATCAGTGGTGACTCATTGGCTTGAGTCGGTAGATTCAAGACCAATGGAAGAGACACATATGATGTATTTATGTTTCCATAATCCTGACATTCTGATACCGCACAGGGGTAGGAGGTTCCGGGATCACCTGATCCTAGTTGGTGTAAGAGTACGAGGTTATTATCTATCATTGCATAGATATGTGAAAATTCTTTCCTTTCTTACCAGAAACAACAAAACAGTACAACATGTCAGGGTTTGTGGCCTCAAATCGAAGGATCAGGAAGATGTAGGCATCATCCAGGCCTACCCAGGGATAACTTTTGACTGGGGCAGGTTCATCTTTAGTTGCTAGGATTTTCTTATCATTTCTCTTGTAATAGTCAGTATACAGATAATGGTCTTCACAAGAGGCAAAATGAGATGATTCTTCTTGGAGAACTCCTAATCGACCGTTGATGGAGTATTTGAGTCATTATTGATACGACAAGGGACCATTGCGTGCAGATGGATCCATGGCCTGCCCATCAATGCGTTGTAGGTGGTGTCCTGGGAGACAACCACGAACTTAGTGATGGAAATTAGGCCACCGAACTGGGTATTCAAGAGGATTTTTCTGACTGGGGACTGCTCGGTCCTGTCATAACCTTGGATTCTGTGGGCGGAGGGAGTTTAATCATCCTAAAAAAAACCCACCTTTTGCAGTGACCGAGTAGGGATTAGGTTCATCCTAGAACCCATGTCAACAAGACAACGACATACTTCCACGCCATTGAACTGGCCAGTGACATACAGTGGGAGAATATGCCCATGTATGGGAGGGACATCATCTTCCCCAGAGAATGAGATAACTACCTGGCACTCAGTGTTCTCAATTGCCTCAGCGTGGAAGGCTTCCGTAGCTGCTACCTTCGTCTCAATCTGGAGGGGGCTCCTTAGGTCCTAGGTAACTACTTCGTGCTTTTCAGATGATAGGAAATGAGCCTAATGGATAGAAATCCTTTCCGGAATACCAGCTAGGTGGTTCAGGACATCATACGTTCTTGCAAGACCTGAGCATCTTCATACAGGAGGTTGCTCTGTAGTTGGAGGTATAGCAGGTCCTGCTGGCTGAACCGGCGGCTGGCTAGTACTAGGTACATCCTGTAACCTACTAGTTAAGGACTAGAGAGTAGCCGCTAGTTTAGGACCAGACAATGGAGATTATCTTGCAGCTGGGAAATACTGACCTCGATACGGATGAGGCAGCTCTGCCTGATCTAGTAACACAAATGGTGGTTGAGGTAAATCTGAGTGCATGAGACGAGGTTGTGCGTACTGAGATATGCGCTAAGCCTGCTGTCTAGTTTCAATAGCATGCACAACCTGACTGGAAGATCCCATTGACGTGCCTCAGTGACCCGTGTGGTTGTGGTTCCACTAATGTTGACGTCGGCTGGGGACGTTGGGGAGGTTCACATGGCATTCCCCCTCGTCGAGAGTCATATAGGGATTTAGCAGCTCCATGGTATTAACCGAAATGTACCCCTGGATGTATCTTGATGAATCATCCACCACTTGGTAGATTCTGGGAGGAATCCCCATATCAGGGCAATAAATACACCAAGAGTGCGGGATAACGACGGTAGTGGTGCAGCACGTTGCTTCTTCTTGCGCTGTCACTGCTTGCCCTTTTGGGAAGAGGTCGGTAGTGATGAAGATGCAATGGTACTAGATGCCTTCTCTGAAGGCTCCGGCTGACTCAGGCATGCCCAAATGATACCATGGTCATGGGTGATAGTTTTTCGAGCCATCCAATCATCGTATTTCTGGGACCCACGGCTGGGAACCTCCTGCAACTCACCTTCGTTGTTGCTACCGATTTCTAACCCTACGAAGACACCCTCTACCTGTGTTGGGAACGGGCCCAACCTGACTATGTTTTTTTCAATCTGGTCTTGAGGCCAGTAATGAAATACATAGCACCACTTGAGGGTGTTCCCCAGAATCTGGTGATAGGGGCATTAGGTGGGGTGATCGGTGAGATTCGCCTCTGTCGGCCTTCTGCCCTCGGGTAACTGCACAATCCCTTTCTCTAGATCACTTTAGATGTAGACAAGGACCTGATTCTTGTTGAACTAGTAAGTATGGTGCCTTCTTCCCAGATAGGGGGACCTGGGATCCTGGCCCTGACGTGGGGACAGAGGAGCCTGCTGAGGAGGCGGTGCCTGATTGTCTCATCTAGGTGGTGGTGGCGCATTACACAGGGGAACCTGTCGATTCTGAGGTGGTCGCTGCTGGGCAGGAGCCTGCATTTGAGGTGGAGGGCCTCTTCGGGGATGCGAGGCTCGTGCCGCTTGGAGTAATTCTAGCTTCCTAGGGGCTTCTATTTCGGCCACCACGGTGGGTTCGGCTCTGGCAGCCCTCTTGGCTGGGATCACAGGGGGCAGTGGACATACTTGACTCACCTGTTGCAGAGCTTCCTCAAGGCACTGAGCCTTATTTGAGAAATCCTGAAACCGTCCAAGGTAGTTCTGGGTGATCAGGGAAGGAACCAGCTCTATTTTATCGTTCCTTAAACACATCGTTATTAATTGCTCCTGAGTCAGTGGCATGTCGAGGGAGTATATAAGCCCTTTCCACCGGGCGATGAAGTCCCCGACTCGCTCATCAGGCCTTTGTTTGCACTTGAAGGGGACTTTGATGCTGGTCGTTTGTGTGGTAGAGCTGAAGTTGAATATGAACTTCCGGCGGAGATCCACTGAGCCAGTCACCGATCCGATAGTGTAACACCCGATACATCTATAAGAAATATTTTTTTTATGTTATATAAAAAATCAAAGGAATCATTCATTAAATACAACACTAGCATGGCTTTCTTTACACGCAATCACGACCTTCCTCGATAGCTTGCGTCGTACACAATACCGAGTTTCACTAAACAACGATATGCTATTAAAATATTATTAAAACTACCCGTTATAAATAGTAATACCCACTTTTTGAAATTTTATAAATTTTATTTTTCAAAATGGACTTCATTTTTGGATTTGGAATATCGAAATTATCATAGGGTAAAATTTTGGTATTTTTCTGAAATCTTTCAATTTTTGATGAATAGTGAAAACACTAGGTTACTATTTAAAAACAGACTTTTTATTTAAATAATTATTTATCTTATTTATATTTATTTTAGGTCAAAATTGATACATAATACCTATATATGTTCAATGAAATTCATTGGAGTCATTTTATAATAATTTTAGATATATAATTATTTTATTTAACATTGCACCGTCTTTTTCCCACCTCTTAGGAGAATTTTCAAATTTACATAAAACATAATTTTACCGCTTCTGTTAGTAGAATTTCAAAAATTCGAGAGACATGGTTGATTTCAGTGTGTAAAATGTGGTTCAATGAGATGAAAATTATTTTTGTTGAATTGTAACTTTTTACTTTTATTTACCACGGTTAAAAGTAAATACGGTAATTAAGGTTAAAAATGTTATTATTATTATCCTAACAAATGTCCTATTTCTATTTGATAAGTGTAATTCGACAAAAACAACTTTAGGAATAAAATATGACCATTTAGGCCCACTTGGATTCAATTAGGATATTTATTATTAATTTATTTAAAGAAGGGTTAAAACAGTTAAAATCAATGTTTAATAATTAAATCAATTTTAATATAGGGTTATACATAAGAAAATTTCGACTATAAATATTCATTAGAAAGATAAAACTATTTCCTAAATAATTTTATTTTATTTGTAATTTTTATACATTAAATAATTTAATTTATTTATGACACAAAGATGATGCAGTAATTATCTTATTAATAAAATATTGACATAATTGATGTTAAATGTACCCAAATAAATGTATTTTGAGACTTTTTTTGAATTACACTAATTTTCTAGGTTAATATGACATGTTATTATTGATTTAATTAACTTTTTTCGAACTAATATTTCTGTTATGATTTTCATAAAAATCAATTACTAAATAGTGTCAAAATTGACATGAAATAGTTTTTTAAAACAAATATTATATTATTAATTGTTATCTTATTCCTAGAAATCTATGGTTCATCCAAATGACTTATATAAGGTTATATATATTAATAATAAACAACTTGGGGTTCTATTGTCTTGTTATAGTATGTTTATTAACTGTATAGTGTAAGAACACAGATAGACACGGTAAAAGTACAATTAGCAAACTTAAAGTTAAATCTAAATGATAGGGTTAAAATAGTAAACTAAACTTGTCCAAATTCTCGTTTATGAGAAACTTTAGACCCATCCCCACCTTATCTTCTAAATAAATCAATTTTGAGCTATTTAAAACCGAATATGGATTTATAATAAAATAATATTTTTAGTTTTTCCAAAGGAGCCCCTCTCCTCCCTTATAAAAGGGAACCTACTCTCTCTCTTCCTCACACCACTTTGAGCCTTCAAGCTCGGCCAACCACTTCCAGTTTATCCTATCCACTTCCCTAGAAATATCCTAGATGTCATGGTCTTCTTAAAAGACCAATTTTAGTTCCCTAAAAGGAGGTCTCAAAGAAGGGCTTTAAAGAAGAGGTAATGTCTGTTACTGATTCTTTCAACATTATTTCTTCTTCAAATTCTTCTTATTTAGTTGTTTCATTATGAATTAATAACATCAGTATCACTAATACACTGATATGTTATTATATTTATGAGACAACCCTATTTCACCATCTATCCATCCTATAGAAAACGAAATCACCGCGCGTGCGTACGTACAGAATACCGTCTCCACGCCATGGTGTAATCTATTTTCCACCACCACCTTAATTGGATGGATATAATGGTGTAAAGAATGAATACATATGATTATTGTAAAGTGATATTGATTCTGAAATAGTATACATACACTCCAATACAATTCCACGATCATGGGAATGATATCATCGCTCGTGCGTACGTACGGAATACTGTCTCCACGATGTTATGCGACTCGTTCAACATGATTTTCATTGCATAATGATTACATAAATGAATTGAGTGAATAAATATCATATATATTACACTAATACCATTTTGGAAATGAGGTGTCTATAACCTAAAAAGAAGAATAAGAATTTATTCGACAAAACACGCATAAGAACAAAAAGTAATAAACACCCGAATAACAATTTTCAATGAAATATTACTAATAATAAGCTAAAAATATGACCATATATGATATCATAAAAATGAGTATGATTATGGAATAATTCAATGACATTATTTAAATCATTATACAGGAGGATCACAAACTTACGAAGCAAATCCGGCCTAACGTAAGGGAAAATATCACAATCTAATTTTTATCTGAGATTGTTTACACTTTGGTATTTACTGAGGTATATTTTATCATCCACATCCATGTTTCCTCAATATGTAATATTATTTACATTCACCTACAATTTTTTAAATCCAAATATACCCTTCGGCGAGTTTTTAGTAAAATATATGAAAGGAAACTTTTGTCGTTTTTCTTACGAGGTACTTTTTGACTTTTCTAACAAAGTACAAGAAGTTGTTTTTTATACGGAATTAATGGATTTTTAAAACATTATTTCCAAGAATATTCCTTTAAAAGTTTTCAAGATTATTTTTAATCAACTTCTTTGAGTTGATAATTGTATGACATGTTAATAAAGGAAAAATGTTTTTGAAGTAGAAAGGATATTTTCCTCAAGAATGGTGTTCAAGTGTTTAGTCAAAATTATTTTCCATATAAGATAATAAAGGGCTATGTTTCTATCCCTATTATTACATTGATTTGATTATGTTGTGATGTATTATTTTTATGAATTCAATTATCTTATATGAATTGTTTTATGATGTCACGATGTTTAAGAATCCCATTTTTATTACATGGGTTATGCAATTATGTATGGTTTATGATTTTGTGGCACACATAAGAATGGTATCATTATGAGATCGGTGGGACCTATATCTCCCTCCAATGCATTGGGTAACTATTTTATATCTCATGAGATAGGCTTGGATGGAACGGCAGGTTAAACCGGTTCAGTGAAACCGGACTGAAATAAGGAATGAACTCTGTTTAGAAATGGACTTTGTCTACTAAGATAATCTTGGCAATGAGTCTTGACTAATAAGAAATAATTCTCTATGATTATGTGTGTATTCCACAATAATTCATGTTTTATGTTATGATTATTGTGATTACATTTCACTACCATGATTTATCCCATGTTATGAAATTATGATCTCTTTTGCAGGGTCAGATTTCCAAAATGTTATGTTCTTATGAATATTATGTGATTGATATTTCTTTTGTTTACCCTTACTGGTCATTTGAGCTCACCCTTCTGTATATTTTCATTCCCCTGGTCAAGAAGAAGGTTTTTACGTAATATATGCCAAATGGGAATATAGATATGATGAAATAAATGGGAGAATGTTTAGATTCTTTATGAACCAGTTTTTTATGTTTCCCGGTTTCTAAAGACACTATACCTATACGTTCCTTTCATGGTTTTGTAATATGTTGTAACAAGTGTACTTCAATTTTTACGTACTAACAATGTATGTAAATTATGGGTCGTTATAAATAGTGAGCTGGTTTTACCAGACGAATGCATGGCCCTCCAATTTCTGCACGAAACATCGAAGCATGGCGGCTTCTTGCTAGGCTATGGTGCCCAGCATGGGGCCACACCTAGAAGAAATGTGGGCCAAGTGCAGTGGCGGTTCCCATGTCCCATTGAAGGGCGAGATAGTGGTGTTCCCAAATCTAAGGGGTTCTGGCATATTGTTTCGCGCGGAATCCGGGGATGACCTCCTGGACGGGAGATTCAAACGTTCCGATCGGTTTCTAACGGGTTTGTTCGTAGAACCGGAAACATCCAATGATTCCACATCCGTTTGGACCTACTTTCCAAAGGCAGGCGCTCATTAGCTTGTGGGCTAATGAGGCTTAGGAATTTGCATTGGTCGAGAGGATGGGAGGTCGGACTCATCACACCTTTTTGAGGGGAATTATTGTCTACTCCGGGACTCTCTTTATAGATTTAAGTTAAGTTCGTGAATCCTTATTACATTACCAAGTATAAAATGAGCTTTCCTTTAGTTTTAACAATCAATGATTAAATATGCAAGAAATTTAGAGAATCTTTTATATGTATTCAAGGTTCTTCATCAATATAGAATCATCTATATTTGTTTAGAGATTCTTGGTCAATGGTATCCTTCAAAACATTTATATAAAAGTCTCTTGGTCATTTTGATGACCAGGCTGGTTTTAAAGCCACTCAGTGGGGCACATGAAGTTTATCGTCATTCAGAAGGACAGAGATTATTTCAATGTTGGGATCGAACCCATAAATGGGCTACCTACGTATCCTTTGTTTTGAAAAAGGAATCAGAACCCACGTAGTTCGAGGAATGGGATATGATGTTTTATGATTGATGGCTCAAAGATGAATGTCATAATTACTTTTACACTCTAAGCTCACGTGAGTCATGCTCGGTGTGAGAAACAAGAGGTATTGGTAAAATTCAGACAATTGTGCCATAAAAGATGCAATCATAAGAATTTGTTTTGGGGCTTATGTATAGATGACTGCCCAGATAGACGAAAGTTTAGGATTTACTTTTAGGGAGAAAATCCAAGAACAGGGTCCACAAAGTTATATGTGCTTCATGGAGATTTGAATACTCTAATCTTGGGGCTTACTCCTAAGGAGGATGCCCAAGTTAGGAGGGGACTTATGATTGGGTTTTATTCCTAAAGAGGAAACCCAAATCAAAGGTAATTTATGACTGGTTAAGAGAAATTTTAAGAGACTTGGGGATTACTCCTGAAAAGGAAGCCCAAGGTTATGACTGAGTCTTATTCCTGAAAAGGAGACCCAGGTTAGGGGACTTGGGGCTTACTCCTGAAAAGGAAGCCCAATGTTATGACTGAGTCTTATTCCTGAAAAGGAGACCCAGGTTAGGGGACTTGGGGCTTACTCCTGAAAAGGAAGTCCAAGGTTATGACTGAGTCTTATTCCTGAAAAGGAGACCCAGGTTAGGGGTTCTCTCATCTTAAAGGATGAGGTTGAAATGAATGAACTCTCAATCTTTGGTGACATAAAGATGTTTAAATCACTGGGTATTGAGAGGTATTTCACAGCATTCCTTTCAGATAAGGATGTCAAACCAAGAAATCATGCCATAAATGGCTTTGAAGAGTATCTTGAAGACTGAATCTTGAATAGGAAGGGTGAAATGGCTTAAGAGGGGTAAAAATGGGCAAGGTGGGCACCCAAAAAGATAGGGGCGCGCAAGTATTAAAAGTCGCGCAAGTCCTGCGGCGGCGCGCAAGTTTGGTCGCGCAAGTATACTTGCGCGACATGAGAGATACTTGCGCGATTTTCAACCAGAGTTGAAATACTTGAGCGATTCTTTATTAAACCCTTTATAATCCTCTTGAGGTTCTTCCAGAGAGGGGACACGCAAGTTATATTGAAGGAATTAATTCGGCGCGCAAGTGTTTGATAAGTTTCAACACTTGGCCTTCCTTCTTCCCTTTAGATCTTCCCTTCTAGGTAAGAAATTACCTTAGAAGTGTTCCGGAAGCTTTGAGATGAGACTTGGGCGTCAGGAGCTTTGATCCGAGTTTCTGGAAAGAGATCCTCTCGAATGGGGGGCCCACGGGGTCTATTTATAGGCAAAAGAAGACCTTGGGCGGTTACTTGGCGGTTACTAGGCGGTTACCACATAAGTCGCGCAAGTCCCTTGCACGAACAGGAGGAGTCACGCAAGTATTGAGGCGGCGCGCAAGTGTACTTGCGCGACCAAGAGGGAACTTACGCGATCTATGGGCAATGTTCTCCTTTTTTATCCCTTTGTCGATTTTTGATGTTTCTTCAAAGGATTAATCACTTTGAGCTCAGATATTCCCTTTTCCGATCTTTAGATTCTGTGACGAAAGGAGCGTCAACAAAAGTCCCCCCTCAGAGTTGGATCCGGAGAGAAAATGAGGATTTGAGTCTGAGGAAATTGAATTCCTCAAAAGGAAAAGGGAGGGCGCGCAAGTCTTTCAGCGTCAGTGGGTGGCGCGCAAGTATGCGTCGCGCAGGATTTGAAACGCTCTGGGTACGGCGCGCAGGTAGGCTTCCGAGCCTATAAATACACGGCCTCACCTCCGTACAAGTATCCGGATTTCCGGACGTCATCCCTTCTCGAGCTCTCGCCGCGTAGGTCACCTTGACCGCGCAGGTTGCTCTGTTTTCTAGCTGCCGCGCTACTCTCAAGGTAATAGGGCTTGCACGGTAATACTTGCGCGCCATAAACTTGCGCGGCACATGTACCACTTGCGCGACATCTGCATACTTGCGCGCCTTAATGCCTTAGCCTATTTTTTCCCAAATTCTTTCACAAATTTTAAGAAAAACTAAACCCACTTAAGAGTTTAATTTATTCAACTTCTGTGCAGATTCAATGGCTCCCAAGAGAATTGAAACGGCTGATGAACTGGCTAGCAAGCGGATTGATAAAATGATGAACATTATTGGCCATGATTACTATGATATCTGCGACAGCACTTTCCCAGATTTGGATAAGTATTTGAAGAAATATCATCTTAATTTCCCATAGAGCATCTACCTGTCTCTGTGTGTTCATGGTCATCTGCAAGGAGTCAATGTTCCAAATGCAAACAATTATACACCTGAGATGCAGCTGCACTGCTACTTCTCTATTTCGGTTATGCTGTGCATTAAGAGTAACAACAATGGTGTGAACTTTCAAATTATTCCTCCATGTCATTCCCTTGCATATATGAAAATGGAAAACCTATGGGCTGAAATGTTTTCCACTGCCTGTTGGTGGAGAGAAGACAAACATGGTATTAGAGCAATATCTGAAAAGAGTACTCTCTCCAAATGGCTCTTTACTTCCAATGCTCCATTCTCAAATCCATGTATCCATCTTCCAAGTCTCTTGGACAGAAACAGAGTCACTGTTTGATCAGCAGAAAATTTTCTCAAACCGCACTCAAGAACATCCTTTTACAATTGTTCAAAGAAGAGCTGGTATCAATGCATCTCTTATTGTATCCAGTTGAATGAAATGAATTCTAGGTGGTTTCTAATGAAGATCGGGATTCCGTAAATCAAATGAAGTGTTATGTTGAAAGCCTTTTGTAATTCTTGAAAGAAGAGAAGAGACTCCAGTCTGTGGATGTCCTTCTAACTCTTGTGTATCAATGAAAAACACTTTTGTCTTCAATCATTTGTACTTGCATTCTTCCATTACCTGCTTCAAATTTACTTAAGCCAATGGGCCTAGTAAGCATAGTTTGATTTTTACTAGGATTATTACAAATAATCCTACAAACTTTGAACCTTTTAACTGCTCAATATTACCTAAATCATACAAAAAATGTATATTTAGTGAGCTGGAACTTGACTTTTATTCATATTTCCTCTGTCTTTTGTGTGGGCAGTTTAAAGTCATGCAAGCCGGACATAAAGGGGCTAATGTTTAAGGTCGAAATAGCTTTGACCGAAAATGGATTAAAATGGATTCAATTCCTTGACAATTTATCTGAAAACAAATTTACCATACTCAAGTATGAGGGAAAAAATGTAAACTATGGCTTAAGAATATTTGAATCTGAGGAATGATATGAAAAAGAGCTAAATAGCATTAGAAGAAGTAGTTTCCAAGAATGAAGTTACTATTATTTAACAAAACCCGTTAGGGGGTTGAAATATGCAGGGCCACCTATGGGCATTGGCTGCATAGTCAAATAAAATAGCATCTTTTGGCTGACAAGTCTGTTATGTGGACTGTTTATGCAAGGCCACCTATGGGCACGTGCTGCATAGTTAGGCAAAAGAACTCTCAGAAATTTACTTTCCTAGTGCTAAAAGCCAGTGAAAGTTTATGGAGATTCAAATTTTCTAAAGCATAGAGTTTGTTGTATGGAAAGAGGTACTTGAATATGGAGAAGATATTTCCAAACAAGAATATCGAAGAACTGGATGAATATCACTCCTACGAAGGTCTGACCCAAACGTAGGGAAGAAAAATAAACCATAGACTTGAATACTTTCAGATCATGAAAAAGGATATGGGACAAATACGTTAAGGATGGCTATTTTTGCGGATCCCTACATAATGTCGTTTAAGACAAATAAGGACAAAAGAGGCATTCTTCCCAAGAATGAAGTTACTATTATTTAACAAACCCGTTAGGGGGTTGAAAACATGCAGGGCCACCTATGGGCATTGGCTGCATGGTCAAATAAATAGCATCTCTTGGCTGACAAGTCTTTTATGTGGACTGTTTATGCAAGGCCACCTATGGGCACGTGCTGCATAGTCAGGCAAAAGAATTCTCAGAAGTTTGACATTTTTGTGACTAGAAGTCATGAAAAGGGTTATGAAGATCTGAAAATATTTAAGGATAGGATTATAACACATAATGATGGGTATTGTCCAATGTATATAGAGATACATAGGTCAATGATAACCATAATCATGTTGTGGCTGGGTCCTAAATTGAAACTTGGACATCACTATGTATCTCATAAGAATGAGAATCAAGCCATACGTAGTTCTTGAAATGCAGTTTAACGTCGTGCAGGACGAAAGTATGAGTGATCTTAGTTTAGGGTCATAGAATTCGGACCATAATAATGAATACACAGTGTGTGTTTTCATGAAGACTTTTCACCCAAGGGACTGAATGTGAAATTTGGGGTTAGGCCCAAAAGACTTGGGACTGGATTCGAGGGACACTCGAATGTTCCTACGTATCCCATAAGGATGGGAATCAAGTCCACGTAGTTCTAGAAATGTAGTTTAACGTCGTGCAGGACGAAAGTATGAGTGATCTTAGTTTAGGGTCATAGAATTCGGACCATAATAATGAATACACAGTGTGTGTTTTCATGAAGACTTTTCAGCCAAGGGACTGAAAGTGAAATTTGGGGTTAGGCCCAAAAGACTTGGGACTGGATTCGAGGGTCACTCGAATGTTCCTACGTATCCCATAAGGATGGGAATCAAGTCCACGTAGTTCTAGAACTACCCTTTGTACAAATTTGGTTCGTACATGTGAAGGGTGAAAAGGGGACTTTAGTGCAATGATGGTTTTAACCTAAGATAAAAAGTTTAGGCATTACCATGTATGTACGTAGTCTTTTGAAAAAATGAAAACCATGATTGAAAAAAGAATCAATGTTAATAATGGTTCCTTCTCAAATGAGGAAATCAAAGAATATTGTAGTTTATTGTCGTACCGGAAAAAAGTGTTGTATAGTTTAACGTCATATAACAAGGACGAAAGTGAATCAATGTAAAGATATTGATTCCAGGGGTGGTTTCACAAATCATCATCATATGAGATGGTGGTGAACCGATGTGAAGAGATTGTTTTTGGGCTTGAACCTTTGGGAGGTTGCCTACATACCCAGTCTGGAGGGCAAGGATCAAAGTCTGTGTAGTTCAATTAAAGAATGAATTAATGATCAAGTTGTTCTTGTGGACAATGATCTAAAAAAAGTTGTTGGGACTTACACATGGTTAGTGGCCCAAAGGGAGTGTTATGGTTGATGTTCGCTCTAAGCTCACGTGAGTCATACTCAGTGTGAGAAACAAGAGGTAATAACAACCTTAACGATGTACAGTTTAATGTCATGTAGGACATAAAAAAGGACTTTCTGTACAGTTTAGCGTCATGTAGTTAGGACGATGGGGACAATACAGTTTAACGTCATATTGGACGAAAGGGGGATTGTGCAGTTTTAATGTCATACTGGACTTTTGATGATTATATAGTTTAACGTCTTTCCGTGCGTGAGGGACTTTTATACAGTTTAGCGTCATGTAGTTAGGACGTCACAATTTTAACGTCTTGCTGGACATATTTGCAAATAGTTTATGGTCATATTCATAGACCAGGGATGATGCAGTTTAAAGGTCATGCTGGACTGTTTATGGAACTTTTTCACAGTTTAATGTCGTGTGGGAAGAAGTTGCAGTTTAAAGTCATACTGGACCATTGCTGTATAGTTTTAGCGTCATATAGCAAGGACGAACTGATGTTGTACAGTTTAAAGTCATGTAGCTAAGACTAAGGTGAATCAATATGAGGATATCAGTTCTGATCTTTTTACAGTTTATCGTCATGCGGGACGTTGGAAGTGCCACACAGTTTAATGTCATGTTGCTAGGACACAATATAGTTTAATGTCATCTCGGACAGAATACAGTTTAGTGTCATGTAGTACAATAAGGGACTTAACACAGTTTAACGTCATGCTGGACGATGAAAGTGCCACACAGTTTAATGTCATGTCACTAGGACAAAATATAGTTTAATGTCATCTCGGACAAAATATAGGAACTTCTATACAGTTTATTGTCATGTAGGACAAAATCAGGGACTATGCAGTTTAAAGTCTTGCAGTTAGGACTATTGGTGCTGCACAGTTTAATGTCATGTTGCAGGGACAAAATTTAGTTTAATGTCATCTCGGACATTGAAGGTGACACAGTTTAACGTCATGTTGGACGAAGTTGTAGTTTAAGGTCATACTGGACCATTGTGTAGTTTAAGGTCATACCGGACCTTTGTGTAGTTTAAGGTCATACCGGACCTTGGTGTAGTTTAAGGTCATACCGGACCTTGGTGTAGTTTAAGGTCATACCGGACTTTGGTGTAGTTTAAGGTCATACCGGACCTTGGTGTAGTTTAAGGTCATACCGGACCTTGGTGTATGAACCAATTGTAAGAGTCTTGGTTCTGGGAACAATATTTTGTGTTTATACAAAATACTTCTTCAGAAATCTGGCATTAGTTGGAGTCGTGATGTGTTCTCCATCCATTGAGATTAGAGAATACGCTCCATTGGAGTAGACCTTATGTACTGAATAAGGTCCTTCCCATTTTGGTTCAAGCTTGGGAGGTTTCTTTCCTGGTATCATTGGTGTTCTGAGAAGCAATACCAATTCTCCCTGAATGAATGAACGAAGACGAACTTTTTTGTTAAAAGCTCGTGCTATTCGATTCTGATAGATTTCCAAGTGGTGCAAAGTGCACAATCTTTTCTCACGTAACTGTTCCAATTCATTCAAACGCTTTTGGGATTGCTCATCTGTTGATAACTGATCACAAATGGCTATTCTGAGTGAGGGCAATTGAACTTCAATTGGCAAGACTGCTTCTGTTCCATATACCAATGAATATGGAGTAGACCGCGTTGCATTGCGAGTGGTAGTCCGATAAGCCCATAAAGCATGATAGAGTTTATCAGGCCATGACCTCTTATCTTTATCCACCATCTTTTGCACTATATTTGAAAGAGTCTTGTTGAAGGCCTCTATCTGACCATTAGCCGCTGCATGATATCGAGATGAATGGTTGGACATAATGTTGTATTCTTGATACAATCTCTTTACCTCAGAAGAACAGAAGTTGGTGCCGTTGTTTGTCAATATGGTATGAGGGACACCAAATCTAGTAATGATGTTAGACTTGATGAAGCTAACAATGCATTTAGAACTGACTTCTTTGAGAGGTACTGCCTCTGCCCATTTGGAAAAGAAATCAGTAGCAGTAAGAATGTACTTAAACTGTTTGGCCGTAGCTGAAGGGTAAGGTCCCACCACATCCATTCCCCATGTGGAAAATGGCCATGAGTATTTAGTTGTATGAAGCAACTCTGGAGGTTGATGAATGAAATTGGCATATACTTGGCATGAATGACACTTCTTTGTGAAATTAACACAATCTTGTATCATTGAAGGCCAGAAGTATCCAAGCCTTCGAATTTGATCAGACAATCTATGTCCAGACTGGTGGGCACCACAGACTCCTGCATGCACTTCTTTTATGACAACCATTGTCTCTTCACCATCAATACATCTGAAGATAACTCCATCAAAACCACGTTTGTAGAGAATTTTCTCGAGGTGGTTTGGACCATCATAAAGAGTAAAATTGACCATACGTCGCCGAATTTGTTCTCTCTCGGCTCTATCAGGTGGAAGTGTTCCATTTTGAAGGTATTCCCTGATAGGTGACATCCATCCTGTAGTATGACCATATGGTTCAGGAATGGGACTAATTTCATTAATTTCCTCTGTTCTGACTTGAACATAAGGTGAAATTGCACGACGGTGGGCAATACAGATGGTTGTCTCGTCCCGATTTGGATCTGCTAAAGCTGTGGCTATATTAGCCAGTGCATCAGCTTGAGCATTTTGTGATCTTGGGACATAAGAGAATGTCGGTTCTGAAGGGAATTCCGACATTAACTCTCTGACGTAATCATACAAAGGGATTAATTCTTCTTTTCTGATGGCATAATCCCCATTGACATGTTTGATTACCAGGTCTGAATCACCTTTCACCTTTAAGTGATTCACTTGTGCTTGAAGAGCTAACTCCAAGCCTGCAATGAGAGCTTGGTATTCAGCTTCATTATTGGTACCACCTTCCCACAACAAAAAGGAATAAGGTAACATTGCCTTATCTGGAGAAATGAGCACAATTCCTAAACCAACTTTGTTGAATTTAGGATTTTCCATTTTCTTCCCTGTTGGACTTCTAGAAGCACCATCAAAATACATTTCCCATGTTTGAGGATTCTCTTGAATAGAAAAAAATTCCCCATCAGGGAGTTCGATATCTGAATACGTGTCTTCCACTGAAGGGTGTTCAGCTAGGAAATCAGCCAGAGCTTGGCCCTTAATTGCCTTTTGAGACACATACTGAATGTCGAACTGCTGTAGAATAACCGCCCACCTTGCCAGACGTCCTGTAAGCATTGGACGACTAAGGATGAATTTGAGTGGATTATTACGAGATACCAATTGGACTTCGTGATGTTGCAGGTAGTGTCTCAGTTTCTGAACTGCAAAGATTAATGCTAGGCAGCATTTTTCAATACTCGAATATCGGGTTTCTGCTTCAAGCATAGTTCTATTGAGATAGTAGAGACTATTTTCTTTCCCAGCATCATTCTTTTGAGCGAGAAAGGGACCCAATGATCGCTCTAAAGCTGTCACATAGAGGATAAGAGCTCTACCCTCAACAGGTGGCATGAGTACTGGTGGACTTAAGAGGTATTTCTTGAGAACATCAAATGCTTCTTGACATTCTTTAGTCCACTGGTAAGTGACTCCTTTCTTCAATAATTTGGTAAAAGGTAAACTTTTGCCTGCCAAATTGGCGATGAAACGCCGAATATAGGCTAAGTGTCCTTGAAGTCCTCTTAATTCTTTCAAATTCTGAGGAGGTGACATACCAAGGATTGATTTGGTCTTCTCAGGATCGACTTCAATACCACGATGGCGTACAACAAAGCCGAGGAATTTTCCTGAGGTTACCCCAAAAGCACATTTTAAGGGGTTCATCTTCAAATTATATTGTCGAAGCTTGTGGAATATGATTTCCAAATCAGCCAAGTGATCAAAACGTTGTTTGGATTTAACCACCAAATCATCTACATAGCATTCAACAAATTTCCCTAGAAAAGGTTTGAAGATACGATGCATGGCGCGTTGATATGTTGCACCTGCATTCTTTAAACCAAAGGGCATCACCCGGTAACAAAACACACCTTGAGGAGCTCTGAAGGCTGTATATTCCTCATCTTCTGGGGCCATTCGGATCTGATTATATCCAGAATATCCATCCATGAAAGAAAGTACTTCATAGCCAGCCGTCGCATCAATTAAGAGTTCTGTAATCGGAACTGGAAAATCATCTTTGGGACAATACCGATTAAGATCTCTGAAATCGATGCAAACCCTAATTTGTCCGTTCTTTTTCTTTACTGGGACAATATTAGCCAACCACTTGGGATATTGAACTTCTCTGACGAAGTTAGCTTTGATAAGCTTGTCCACTTCATCCTCGATTTTGGAAGCATAGGTTGGGTGTGTTCTTCTCGCGGCTTGCTTGAATCCTCGATGTTCTTTTGGCAAACCCAAATGATGGGTGGCAACATCAGGATCAAGGCCAGGAATCTCTGTATAATTCCAAGCAAAGATATATTTATTTTTCTTTAGAAAAGAAATATACATCTCTTGTTCTTCAAGGGTCATGGCCGCACTAATTAAAGTGGGGCGTGGATCTTTCTCTGTACCCAGATTTACTTCTCTGAGTTCATCCACAGTGGTAGAGATACCCTCTTCAAATGCTGGAGGAGCATCTCTAAGATCTTCCTCTTCCTCTTCATCATGTGTTATATCTTCCGTTTCTACTTGCAAAGTAGATGAAAAAACGAAATTCTCATGATCATAAGAGATGTCAAAATTTTGACATTTTGAAGAAGAAGCTTCCATTTCCGACCCTATTGATGAAAAAGGGTCTTCTTTGGGAAATAAAGAGGAGATGATGGATTGAGAATCGACATCAACATTCACCTCTGATGTTGCTATAACTTCTTCTGGCCTGATTAGCGAAGTATAGACTTGTTGGATTTCAGCAGACGAAATGAAAACGTCACCACTTATGCTTTCATCACTGCTTGGTAAGTTACCAATTTCTCCCATGTTGTCTGGCTCGATTGCCGTAATTGACATTATGGATCTTTCCATAAGAGTATTTTTATTTGGGCCTATTTTGTCAATTTGACTGATAGGTAACACATAATCTGTACTCACATGTGAAAATGGATTTATTGGAATTTTTTCCAAACCATATGGAGCATTAACTTTGGTAATTTCCTTCATTGTAGATTTTTCTCTTCCCTTCATGTGATAAAATTCCGCCTCAATGTATTGAGACTCACATGTTTTGAACGGGGCCTTATCACCATATAATGTTCCAACTTGACCATCGAAACAGTATTTGAGACATTGATGGTATGATGACGGAATAGCTGCATGCTGATGTAACCAGGGTCTTCCAAGAAAAATATTGAAAGCTGAGTTTTGATCAACAATCATGAAATCTGAATTGGAAACAAGATCTCCAAACTGAGTTCTGAGCGTAACTTCTCCCAGTGGTTCTTGTTCATTTTTATCATATCCTTGCAACATCATGGTAGAAGGAGATAAATCAGATTCCGTGAGGCCCAATCGACGAAGTGTGCGAATTGGCATGAGGTTGACTCCTGAACCATTGTCAATAAAAGCTCTTCGAACATCTATACCATTGACTTTGCCAGATAGGTACAAAGGTTTTATGTGACCATGCACAACATCATCTTCATCTTTATCAGTAAAAGATATCACTGCATGGCATTCTGCAGGATTATTCTCTATGTGATAAATTTCAGCTGCAGCAATTTCAGCTTCAAACTCCTGAGGACTTGACAAAGCTTCGATGAGTGCTTTCCGAAGATCTTTTGATAGATTCAAAGCATCCAAAATTGATAATTTGGCTGGTACTTGGGCTAAGTGTTTCAATATATCATACTTTTGATCTAGAGGCCTGCGTTTCCCAATAGGAATATGCGGTTTAGCAGGTATCTTGGAAGCAGATGCTTTGGAAGCTGATGCCTCTTGTATTGAAGTTGGCAACATCTTTGGTTTTGGAAAATTAGACTGATTAGATCCATTTACTTGCTGAGATAAAGAAGATGGAACATTTAATCGGTCTTCCAAAATAACTGTGCCTAAGCTGAGTTGGCCATTGGCAGAAGAACTTGCTTGTTCATTTTGAGCTCGCTGAAGGGCTCTACCACGAGTTTCTGCTGCATATACAGTGCTGGCAGGGGTAGAATTAGAGTAGTGGCTTCGGAAAGATCCACGTCTTCCCCTATATCCTGAACCTCTAGAACTTCCTCGGGTTCCTTTATTTGATACAGGGAATTCAGGCTCATCAAGACTGGAATATGAATCTGTTAATTGAATCATATTAACAGAACCAAAGATCAATTCTTCGTCTGATAAAGACTCTTCCAAATTAGCCTGTTTAGGCTGTGCCGTTTGGTGGGACGGTGCCCGTGACTTTGAAGTAGATGGCATGAAATCTGCCAGAGTCAAAGCCAATTTAGGCTTTGATGCATACTCATCTTCTTCTGATTCCTCTTTCTTCTTTGAATTACGCTGCCCTTTTGAGGATTTGTCCTTTGATGGAGGCTTTACTGCAGCTTTTGTAGGAGACACAATTGGCTTCTTCAATTGTGTTCGCAAAATGGAATGAGTCTGATTGATTGTCTTTCTGACCATCCAATCATCATATTTTTTCGCAGTTTTGCTTTTGACTTCCTGCCACTCGCCTCCTTCCTCTGGATCTGTAGCGGTAATACACGCTACATGAGCTGAAGAACCCTTTAATTTGACTTGTCCCAAGTCAACCATCTTTTGTAGGAGGTCTTTAAAGACAAAACACTCCTGGATGGGATGTCCCAACATTTGGTGAAAGGGACAATAATTGGGACGATCTTCATCTCCTTCCTTGTTTGGTCTCTTCGGCACTGGTAATTGAACCAAATTATTTTCCAGAGCTGAAATGAAGTAACCAGGAACTTGCTCACTTCGGAAAGAGTATGTTTTACTCTTCATATCCTCAAATTGTTTTCATCGTTGATCTTTTTGATCATTTGGACGAAACAACCTTTGTTGTTGGCGTTCAGGAGGTGGAGCCCTTCGAGAAGATGAAGGTTTTGAAGTAGAAATAGGTACAGGTGCCTGTTTAAGCATAACTGTAGCAGTTTCTGTTTTACCCATTCTTCATCCTGGAGCTGATGGAATTACACGAGATTTAACCTTAGCCTGCATAAGGGAATCTTCAATCTGTTGACCGATTGAAGTAAGGTCTCGAAACCCTCCTGTGTATTTCACAGGGATCAATGGCGTGCGTAATTCGTCACGCAAATTTGCCACACAGATTGGCAACAATTTTTCCTGAGGGAGTGATAAACTCAAGGAATACGTTAATCCCTTCCAACGAGCAATGAAATCAGAGACTCTTTCATTCTCCCTTTGCTTGCAGTTTGTAAGATCGAAAACTGTCGTTTTTGGCAAAGTTGAACAGAACTGAAGAAGGAATTTTTGACGAAGATCCTCCCATCCGATGACTGACCGGGATTTCAAGCTTGTATACCAGACAAAAGCTGGTCCTTGCAAGGTTCGCACGAAGCATCTGAGTTTCACTGCTTCTTGTTGTTCTGGAGTTCCCATCATAGGATCACAACAAGACACGTAATGCGTCAAATGTTGTTCAGGGTCGCCTGATTCATTGAAAGTAGGGAAAATAGGGTTTCCAAAACTGGATGGAGGAGAAATTGAATCTACCCATTCAGGGTAAACTTTCTTTTCAGGTTGAACTTGCGCCCGTTTCCCTTCCATAGTTTCTAACCAAGCTGTTAATGACTCAATAGTAGTTATTAACTTTTGAGAAACGTCAGGTTGAACTTGGTTTTGGGTAGGTGCAATGAATGGAGCTTGGACAGCCGTGGAGGTTGGTGCTACAACTAATGGTAGTGCTGCCAACCGTTGTTGCGTTTGAACCGTAGGATTAGACCTCTGTGGGTGTACTGATAAAGGAGGATATTCCTGATCCATCTCAGTAGTTACAACAAATTCCTTCGGCTGTCGGACTTCAGCATTCTTAAGAAGAAGACTACTCTGAAGTAGTTCTGCATTCAACCTTCTTAATTCTTTCATTTCTTCCTCCTGTTGTGCAAGCCTTTGCTCTAATGAGAGCGATTGACCTCCTTCAGAGGAAGGGTGAGAAGTAACCTTATTCTTTCCTTTCCCCTTATTGGATCCTTTTCGGAGAGGGGGAAGTGGGTTACTTGAAGGAATACCCAGATTTTGGGTAAGCCTTTGATTACGTGTGCGCACACCTTCTTCATTTAGGTCTGTGTGCGCAACTTCTTGAGCAGGAACCTCTTCATCTGATCCCTCTGATTGAGCCTCATCTGGTGAATCAGCAGCAACGGCAGTGATGACATTAATGGATGCATATTTCATGGAATCCTTTCTATCAACATTTCTGTGATATTGTCTTCTTCCATGTTCATGATGAAACATGGAATTCCGTTGACTTGACCCCTCAGGAATTTCTTTGTGAACCGTCACTTGGAGAGAATCTCCTGATAGCTTGGCTCTTCATTTCTCTTGAGGCTTATTCCCTAATCGAGAGAATACTGACTTTCTCTGAGGGAGGGATTGAAGATTTGAAAAAGTCCCCAGTCCGGTGGACTGGGGGTGTTCCTGTTGCTTCTGCTCAACTCCTCGAATCCCATTCGTTGATTCTGAGGGTTGGGTTAGAGAAGTCCCCAGTCTGGCAAGCTGGGGTGTCTCTTGACATGCTATGTCTGAGATCTTCTTGAAATCTCTCTTGATCTTGCGAATCTTAGTTCGGAAATTAGCTGGATGCATTAACCTGTATCCACTTTTATCACCTGGTTCAACAGACCTTTGGATGATTTCCGAAACTTCTGTCATTTGATGATGTGTTTGCTCCAGACGAGAGGCTTGTGCAATATTCTCGCCTGCTTGATGTAGGAGCAATTCAACAACCTGTTCTCTATATATTTGACTTTGAGAGGAACTAGTTGAAGCTTGATCTCGAGCAAGATTTTGATTATGAACAAAGCCCATTGACTGTGGCCGGCCATGGGCAATAACATTGCATGAGACCATTTTCGGCGGGCTTTGCTGACCGGAAAGCACTGTGAAATGTAGTGCTCCGTGAATACCCCATCCTCTGATATGAACATTAGATGGAGCATTGGATATTAACTGACGCAATCTTCTTAGTGCGCCAAGGCATGAACGTTGAAGGGTTCTCTGTTGCTTTTCAGCCTTCGGATACCGAGAGACTGATAGAGATGCCAAATCAATCTGGCGTTGTAACCCTTCTATTATCTTAAGATGATTTTCATATTCATCGTAAGATAATACCTTCTTCTTTAATTGACAAAGAGTTTTCCATATGTTGAGACGAATATCATGGATTCCATCATCTGTCAACATCTTTGGAATGTCATACTGTGAGTCATCCAAAGGCCAAAACATGACTGGTACTTCACCTTTTGCCAGTTTTTTCCTCATGTTCAGCATTTCCTCTTTATCATTAAATGAAGATTCTTCTACCTGTTTGGACCAGAGTTGGTGTTTCCTTGTTACTTCATCGGATTCAACAAGATTGGTAGAGGAATCACTATTCATGCTGGAAGATGAATGACCCAGGGAAGGTTCGGAGAATAACCTGAACCCCAAGCTATCTTCTGATGGAGAAAGAGTTTCACCTGCCGATAGTAAAACTTCAGACATGACTGGTTTTACGTTTGCTAGTGCCTCGAGATAGGAGGGCTTTCTCGTCACTACATTGCCTTCTGAAGAATTTTCGAGACAATGTGAATCACTACTGCGGAGAGGACTTTCGCAGCGAAGTTCATCACCATGAGGAGGACCTTCATGATGGGTTACAGCAAAAGATGAGATCTCTTGCTCCTTGGTCTTCTGACCACACAGAGGGTTCCTGTGGTTCTCATCTGAAGAAGAAACTTCAAGATTGACCGAATTTTCATGAAGCAAGTCTTCATGAGGAAGTGTCTGTTGAAGAACTTCGGGATTAATGTTCCTGTTATTGGGAACTGAGGGAGTAGAATCTTGAATTCCGACAGATAAATGTATGAGGGCTTCAAGAACTCCAGCATCGACCAAGGCCTTGTTGCAGATTTGCCTTTGATCTCCTGACTGTGCTGGGCGGATCTTTTTCTTAGATGCCTTCTTACTCGCTTTAGAAATCACTTGATGACGAAAGTGATTGCTCTGAGCAGGTGTATGTGCCCGATCAGGAAAGATGGTCAGGTTAGGCTGACGATCATCGCTCAAATCAGGTGTATGTGCCTGACTTGGTTGTCCGTATGATATGGGGGAGTAGGCCCCACAACCCTCTTGGACTGGAACAGATGTGTGTGTCTGTTCCGGAGTGAATTGTTGATGTGTCACTCCACTGCTAGGGATAGATTTATGTGTCTGTCCCTGAGATGATGCTGAAGCTGTTATGATATCCTGGCAAGCATCCAGAATATGAGCAGGAATTTGCTTCTGCTCTTTCACCATTGACAAAATATGTTTGGTGACTTCAGCCGCCAGAACAGGGATATACGTCCATTCCGGGCTTGGAGTAGGTGTATGTGCATGCTCATTTCCTCCTTTTCCTGTCAGTGAATCCTGACAGTACTCAAGTGTGGAGGCAGAGAGTTTAGTCTGTCTCCTGTTTGTCGTCGGGACTTTCCGACTGACTTCTCCGTGCGCTACCAAGCGAGACTGTTGGTAGGCTTGATTAGTATTAGCAGGTGTATGTGCCTGCTGATTACACTTCGCCAAACGCGGTTGATGAGATCCACCATATGTAGTCAGACGAGCCTGCTGACTAACTGCTGATGTATAAGCAGGTGTATGCTCCTGCCTATGGTACTCCGCCGGAATTGCCTGGCGGGATCGGCTTGATGCTGCCAGACGAGTCTGCTGGACAGCGGGATTAAAACGGGCAGGTGTGTATGCCTGCTCATTGTTTGCCACCATGTTAGGTTGGTGGACTTCTCCGGAGATGGCAGGGATGACAACCTGCCTATTATTAACCGGATTCCGTCTCTGGAGATTCATCTTGCCTGCTCGGGTTCGAGGAACCTGAGCTGAACGCCTGGAGTTGGTACCCTCATCATGTTGAGGGCGCACTACCGCACGAGTCTGGCGGCGATTATTGATGGGAGCCCTTGAGAAGGACTCCTGTCTCTTTGAATTAAGGTACTGCGGGACCTGCTCATTCACTTCCTCGGAGTAAGGGAGTGAATGGAAATTGCGTTCCGGGGATAACGACCCGAAACGGTTGGAGACGGTAGTCAGCACCGCCTGCTTCTTGATTGCTGGTCGCCTTTGTCCGGACGACCAGGTAGAATTGTTAACTTGGAGGGCTTGACGAGAGGCCTCCAGAGTTGGGATAGTACTGTTGCGACGGTACTCCTTAACCAGTGCATTAGAAACACAGCGTTGAAGACGCTGAGTTGGTGATGTCATCCTCAGAGTGGATGACGTTCCAGAAGGAGTAGCAGCATTGGTTTTCACAGCAGCAGACCTCACAGTAGAGGTGTTCCCAGCAGCAGTATTCACATGGGTGAATTTAAGGAAAGCCATTTTTGTAGAAGATCTTGAAAAAAGAGTGCATGTTCCATGTAACAGACATAATCAAGATGAATCCAGCCACTGCATCTTTTGGATGAGCATATGTCAATGATTTCCTTGTTGGCCCAAAGGGCCTAATAGATAAGAAGAACATCACTTTAACTTGGTTAAGGATTCACGTCAGGTTCACCATTTTTGTTTCGCGCGGAATCCGGGGATGACCTCCTGGACGGGAGATTCAAACGTTCCGATCGGTTTCTAACGGGTTTGTTCGTAGAACCGGAAACATCCAATGATTCCACATCCGTTTGGACCTACTTTCCAAAGGCAGGCGCTCATTAGCTTGTGGGCTAATGAGGCTTAGGAATTTGCATTGGTCGAGAGGATGGGAGGTCGGACTCATCACACCTTTTTGAGGGGAATTATTGTCTACTCCGGGACTCTCTTTATAGATTTAAGTTAAGTTCGTGAATCCTTATTACATTACCAAGTATAAAATGAGCTTTCCTTTAGTTTTAACAATCAATGATTAAATATGCAAGAAATTTAGAGAATCTTTTATATGTATTCGAGGTTCTTCATCAATATAGAATCATCTATATTTGTTTAGAGATTCTTGGTCAATGGTATCCTTCAAAACATTTATATAAAAGTCTCTTGGTCATTTTGATGACCAGGCTGGTTTTAAAGCCACTCAGTGGGGCACTTGAAGTTTATCGTCATTCAGAGGGACAGAGATTATTTCAATGTTGGGATCGAACCCATAAATGGGATACCTACGTATCCTTTGTTTTGAAAAAGGAATCAGAACCCACGTAGTTCGAGTAATGGGATATGATGTTTTATGATTGATGGCTCAAAGATGAATGTCATAATTACTTTTACACTCTAAGCTCACGTGAGTCATGCTCGGTGTGAGAAACAAGAGGTATTGGTAAAATTCAGACAATTGTGCCATAAAAGATGCAATCATAAGAATTTGTTTTGGGGCTTATGTATAGATGACTGCCCAGATAGACGAAAGATTAGGATTTACTTTTAGGGAGAAAATCCAAGAACAGGGTCCACAAAGTTATATGTGCTTCATGGAGATTTGAATACTCTAATCTTGGGGCTTACTCCTAAGGAGGATGCCCAAGTTAGGAGGGGACTTATGATTGGGTTTTATTCCTAAAGAGGAAACCCAAATCAAAGGTAATTTATGACTGGTTAAGAGAAATTTTAAGAGACTTGGGGCTTACTCCTGAAAAGGAAGCCCAAGGTTATGACTGAGTCTTATTCCTGAAAAGGAGACCCAGGTTAGGGGACTTGGGGCTTACTCCTGAAAAGGAAGCCCAAAGTTATGACTGAGTCTTATTCCTGAAAAGGAGACCCAGGTTAGGGGACTTGGGGCTTACTCCTGAAAAGGAAGCCCAAGGTTATGACTGAGTCTTATTCCTGAAAAGGAGACCCAGGTTAGGGGTTCTCTCATCTTAAAGGATGAGGTTGAAATGAATGAACTCTCAATCTTTGCTGACATAAAGATGTTTAAATCACTGGGTGTTGAGAGGTATTTCACAGAATTCCTTTCAGATAAGGATGTCAAACCAAGAAATCATGCCATAAATGGCTTTGAAGAGTATCTTGAAGACTGAATCTTGAATAGGAAGGGTGAAATGGCTTAAGAGGGGTAAAAATGGGCAAGGTGGGCACCCAAAAAGATAGGGGCGCGCAAGTATTAAAAGTCGCGCAAGTCCTGCGGCGGCGCGCAAGTTTGGTCGCGCAAGTATACTTGCGCGACATGAGAGATACTTGCGCGATTTTCAACCAGAGTTGAAATACTTGAGCGATTCTTTATTAAACCCTTTATAATCCTCTTGAGGTTCTTCCAGAGAGGGGACGCGCAAGTTATATTGAAGGAATTAAGTCGGCGCGCAAGTGTTTGATAAGTTTCAACACTTGGCCTTCCTTCTTCCCTTTAGATCTTCCCTTCTAGGTAAGAAATTACCTTAGAAGTGTTCCGGAAGCTTTGAGAAGAGACTTGGGCGTCGGGAGCTTTGATCCGAGTTTCTGGAAAGAGATCCTCTCGAATGGGGGGCCCACAGGGTCTATTTATAGGCAAAAGAAGTCCTCGGGCGGTTACTTGGCGGTTACCAGGCGGTTACCACATATGTCGCGCAAGTCCCTTGCACGAACAGGAGGAGTCACGCAAGTATTGAGGCGGCGCGCAAGTGTACTTGCGCGACCAAGAGGGAACTTGCGCGATCTATGGGCAATGTTCTCCTTTTTTATCCCTTTATCGATTTTTGATGTTTCTTCAAAGGATTAATCACTTTGAGCTCAGATATTCCCTTTTCCGATCTTTAGATTCTGTGACGAAAGGAGCGTCAACACATATCATCCACCCACGCGGGATATGGATTTCCATTTGGTGGGACTGCCACCTGCCATGATTCTAATGCTTTGAGGCAGGTGATGAGTGCCTCTATAAGATCATCCGGGTGGGGGAATCTATCTTGATGGGGATCCATAATCAAAAGTGCGTTGCTGGGTTCTTCAACATGGTTGATGGCTTCAGCAACTCGTTACTGACTGGAGGAATGACATGTGCGGCGGTTGGGGAAACCCGGGCTGGATTCCTCAGATTTCCTCGCCGTTCATGAGGGTTTGGCAAGACGTATCCTGCCCTCCTTCCATGAGTTACGGATTCTGCCCTGTTTTCGGATGTAGCATGATCAGGGTTACCCAGAGGCATCTTGCCGGGGAGAGATTGTTCCTTCCCCTGTGGCCCCATCTTGGGATTACCATAGTTAGGTCGCCACTCTATAGCACGCTCGACCCAGAGTTCGTCGACCAGCCTCTTCTACTCATCGAGTTTCTCGCCCAATGTGGCCTTTTCACAGTCTTCGTCCATCTTCTTCACTGAGGCGAACGGGTCAGATTGCTTGATAGTTCTGACGTGCTCTTTACCCTTACCATTCATCCGACTGAGTACGAGTGACTCAGTGGGTATAGGGAGGCCTAGAAGGATAATATGCTAATTGGTAACCCTCCCTGATGGGTCCAGCAGTGGTGGTACATCCTCAATGGGTAAGTCTCCATCGAGAAATTAAAGCTCATCCTCCTTGTCCACTACATCATCCATGTGGACTGCAACCCCTCGTGGGGGAATCTCCTCAGTTTCACATAACGAATCAATCTTCCATCAGATAGGACTGAATAGGAGGGTGTTATACTGTCCCCAACCATAGACTTGAACGTGGGGGGTAGCTTCCCTGATGATTCTGTGGAGTAATTTGATACTTTGAATGCATTTCTGTTGAAGGGTGCTCTGGAGGCCTGGTGACTCAGGGCGCTGGGCCACAGGGAGTGCGTCTAAATCGATCAGGCGACATTGGTCGCTGATTTCCTCCAAGTGATATCGGCTCTTGGGGAACACTACCCGCTCATAATGAAGGCGGAAGTGTGTCTCCCATAGGGTTTGGTGGAAGAACCCTACTTCCTATGGGGTAAGGGTCTCCGGCGCACAAAAGTTCGTTGCTGCTGTCCGCCATAACTTCCTCAGGATGTGATCCACTGCGGGAATGTTCCAAAAGCTCCTCACTTCGGACTCAGGTTCTGGCCCCGTATTTCCCCAGACCTCAACCAGAGGAGGCTGAGGAACCGATAGCGGTACCGAGGCAGACTGCTGGGACCGAAAGCTGGGCGGCAGAGAATACAATGAACGAGTGGACTATCCACATAATTATGGGCCATCCCCTGAAGAGTGAGATGACCTGACCACAATATCACAATACGATGGGTAGATAGACACAACTTATGGTGCTGGGACTATGGTCACCGGCAATGGGTCACGCCGTTGCTCTACCGCCGTTGGTCCCAAAAATAGATCTCTGTGATCTCTGGTAGAGGTAGAGTGCACTTCTGGTGATAACGGTGGTGATTTCATGGTCGGAACCTCTGAGATTTCCACAACTACATCCTCCGAGATGTACTTGCAGAGAGAGGTGGGAATCCTGTGGACTTTGCATTCTGGGAGAACGAGACTGATGCACCTTGTTCCTGCCCCAGTCCTTGACACGGAGGAGCGGGGAGAAGGTTCCATTGCTGAGTCGCATTCTGCATAAGAATCCGAGAGGCGGGTTGGTTTGACCTCCACATAGGCCTTCCCAGGAGTCTTCTTGTGGTGGCGACGACCAACTCTCCTGCCCCTGGATGGCTCTTCGAGACAAGGTTGATTCTCGATATGTAGTCTTGGAGCAGCGATGGCGCCATGGTGGAGAGGACATCTGCTTGAGATAGCCAGGGTGCGAGGGGAACCAGGGAAAATGTCAAAGGGTATATGTGGAGGAAAATAATGGAAAAAAACCTTGTGGGTAGAACCTCTATTGTAACTGGTAGGATCATGGGGAGGAATTTCCATGCTTGGTGCGGGTGGAGCGAGGCTGACCTTCACCCCTCAGGTCATCGGGGCGAGGAGGAACTTCACCAGTTGAAAAGAGGATGTAGGGAGGATCCCCACATTGGGGAGGGACCGGATGGCCAGTGCCTTCACATCGACGGTCAGGGGAAGGAGGTGGATCTCCATACCAGGTGTGGTTCGCGCAAGAGAGTCCTCCGCGCCAAGCGTCGCTGCCACGAGGCACGTCATCATTCAGGATGGGGGTAGCACGAGGCATCCCTACATGATGTGCTTCAGAGCGGGGAAGGCCCATGATCGTTGGAATGGTGGTACAGTGAGGAACCTCGTACGGAGTGATGTCACCACCAATTGGTTTGCAGTGATCATCGCTCGGGCCTGTGACCCTGAGAGCCAACCCAACCTGCCCATGGGGCGGTTGGGGCCTCAGTCCAGGTCGGGTGAAGGAGTTACCCTACTCAGTGTATGTACGGACTTCATGATGCATGTCAGAGATGGCTCGGTCCACAGTAGCTGTTGACGTCGACGCCCCTTTATGGGCGTCCTCGGCTCGGGCCCGACGCTGGCGACGGGTTAGACGAGCTGTCGCAGGTGGTGTAGGGGAATATCCTACCTGCTCCTCTGGTAATGTCGGACGGTGTTGCTGATGCGGCCAGATGGGGGCCCTTGACCAGAGCCCTTGGATTTGGACTCTGACCGGGCTGATCCATATATCACTCGCCTCATCAGCGTAAGGCGAGGAGTCGTCGAGGCATTCTGGGGTCATGCTCCCGAAACGACTGAACGTTAGGGTGGGGAGCAGGGGCTCCCTGCGCGGCCAATGAGGGTGGCATTGATGCTGGGGCCTAGATGCCTCCAGGACCAGGCTGGCCATATCCTGAGTTTGGATGACCCCTTCCTCCTCATTCCTATGTATAAGGTTGTTGATCACACTTTGTTGGATTACTTCTGATGGGTAAAGGGGACGTGGGCGTCCCGTATTCACGGATGTAGAGGTCGTTGGGACGGTAGTAGAGCCACACGGAGTAGCTGTGATGGTATTTCCCCTGCCCCTACGTAGGTGAGAGGGCGGTGATCGTGTCTCCATTGCAGCAACCTGGTTCCTAGGAAGTAGGGAGATTAACTTATCAGCACTACGAGGAAAAGAATTGACAACCAGTGCCCCAACATCATTCCGTGTTCCATGGCCGGTAAGAGAGATCCACACTGACAAAGTTCTAGAAAGGAATACCCCACGTTCTACTGCCCCAACTTCTGGTGAGTTTCACGCCAAGCCTGCTATTTGTTTGGTGGGACCCGACACCGGATATCTGGATCCGGTGACACATCAATAAACAGATTTCTTGAATGCTACTAATCCCCATATTTAGGAGAATAATTTCCCATAGGGTTCACCATTTCGGTTTTCGACGCTTTCACTGGGGCGCGCGTGTCCGTCCGCCAGGGCGCGACAGGCACGACTTTCATGAGTTGCCCCGCATTACCGCTTTCCAAAGTCGGGCGGCATCCGCTCTTTATTCAGGTACGTCTGCTCCTTGATTGAAACAGGGATTATGGGATGTCGGTTCTTCCTTTCTTGGATTCCTCCCCGGAGCTCGTCACCTAGTCCGGGTCTCCCTCATATATTTAATACGTTGTTCGTGAAACTCTTCCCAGTTCCATGTTTCAATGGACACCAGTTAATTAAATTTCTTTTTTCAGGACAGTCCAAAAGGTCTGGTCAGGGCAGCAACTTTCAGTCATGGGAGTAGTCACGTCGAGGCATCAGTAATGTGTCTGAACTCCGGGGAATTGGTGTGTCTGTCTTTTTCCCCTTATTATAGGGCTTCTCGAGGGCGTCGAAGCCTGAGGAATCCCATATCGAGAACAGGGATCATATGCCATAGGCATGTATCTGAGGTTTTCCTCAGCTTCCTATCTTTAAAATAGGTTATGTCGTATGTTTAATGTCCAGTGAAGACAGATCGGCCTGATCAGAACACCATATAGTGTGGATAAGATTAATGAATCCCCCTTGAAGGGATGCTGATATCGGGGTCAGCCCGTGGGTGGCATCCCGAATGCTGTGGAGGGGAGTTGAGTGGCACGATCTCACCAGGATGTGTCTTCCCGGGTGAGAATCAGGATGGATGATATATGGGTGAATGAAGTGCAGGGGGGATGAAATAGGATCATCACAAGGGCGACAGTGAAGTTGGTCTTGAGCCTCAAAGGGACCTCCAATGTATCCTCGTGGCAGGTAATCAATGTCCGCATAGTTCAGGATGCTGTCGGTGAACCGAAGTGAAGGTGGACCTTGGCCCGATGGTGTTATGCTTGAACCTCGTGAGGTTTCCTACGTACCATGCCATGACATGGATCAAAGTCCTCGTAGTTCGGGTGGGTGTGCGGGAGGACTAACGTGAATGTGGACCGTGGTCTGATGGGTGTCGTTAGTGAACCGACATGAATGTGGACCTTGTTCCAATGGGTTTCATCAGTGAACCGATGTGAATGTGGAACATGGTCTGATGGTGTGGGGATTACACACTAGGTTTCCCAGATGTTAGTGGGCCGATGTGAATGATATCGGAATGACCAATGGGTGGTGGGATTGAACCTCAAGGACGCTTCCTACGTACCATTTCTTAACATGGATCAATGTACTCGTAGTTTGGGATAAAATGGGGGCTTGGAACAATGACAAGGATAAGGTCTGGGCTAATGATTATTGGGCTTGAACCTCAGGGAGGCATCCTAAATACCATTCCTTGACACGGATCAGAGTCCTTGTAGTTCAAATGAGAAGTGGAATACAGTTTAACGTCATGAGGGATGGGGGTGAACAGACGTGGATGAGGTCAGAATGATCGGCTGATGGGCTTGACCCTCATGGAGGCTTCATAAGTACTATTCCTTGTCATGGATCAATGAACTCATAGTTCGGGTGGTGGTTTTCGGCAGCGAACCGACATGTAGGTGAACATATGGGTCCACTGGTGGTGGTCTTGAACCTTATGGATGATTCCTTCATACCATGCCTTGACATAGATCAATGACTTTGTAGTTCAAGAGAAAATAGTGGGTTTCGGCGAACCAACGTGAAGAAAGGACCTTGGTCTGGTGGGATATGGTCTTGAACCTCATGGAGTCTACCTATGTACCGTGCCTTGACATGGATCAAAGTCCTCATAGTTCGGGTTGTTCACAACGACTTTCCGTAGGACATGAATGATGCTCAACAACGTTTTGGTTGAACGTGGAACCTGACGTGATGAAATGACCGGCAGTGGGCTTGAACCTCGTGGAGGCTTCCTACGTACCATGCCTTCACATGGATCAAAGTCCTCGTAGTTCAAATGGATGTGCAGTTTAACATCAGGCAGGACATGGATGTACAGTTTAACATCATACTCGATTAGGGCATACAGTTTAACATCATGCTGTATGGGGGTGTTTCCATTGTCGATGCTTACTCTAATCCCATGTGAGTCAAACTCGTTGTGAAAAAAAAAAGAGGTAGTAGAGGCCTGACGATCACGTCCCGAAGGGTGCGTCCGTGGGAAATGAAGAGGGGCATATGTGTTAGGAGGCACATGGTGCTGGGACTTACTCCAGGATGGAGGCCCAAAGTGAGGCAAAGCGCAGCGACAGAGGGATTTGGGACCAATGATAGAAGGTGCCTCGTTCCCTATCACACCCTCCACTAGCCTTGGTAGAGGGGAAGTACGGAGGCGCACAGGTGCTACCTTTCGCAAGAGAGGCGAGGGGGATTAAACCAAGGTGGTTTCCCTTCCCCTGTGGACATACACTACTCTGAGAAGGAGGATATCATCCCATGTGAACGTGATTACATTCCTGTGGAGACGAGTGGCGTGAAGAATGTTCGAGTTGGGGGGACCATGCATGCGAGGCATGGGGTTGTGTCACAGTTAACGTCATGTATTGAGGACGAGGTTCTTGGCAGTTTAACGTCCTGCAGCTCGGACGAGGTGGGTTTACTCCACACCCATAGAACTTACATGACCGATAACCTATGACCCTTGGGGGAGGGAAGGTACTGGCAAGGCCATGGTCAAGGGGGGTCGCAGAGCGAACCATTAAGGCGTCCATGTTAGCATAGCTATGCAAATAAGAAATAGTTGTTAGCGTGCTTATGCGAAGAAGAATTAGGCGAAGCAACACTACGAATGGTGTCGTCCATGGGACATTGAAATCACATCGTCCAAACTTGGAGGGTCACATGAGAGGAGGAATTTCCAAAAAAAAGGGGTATGCTTTGTGAATTGGAGTGCATTGGCCTTAGCATGGGGAGATGTACAATTGGGAGGTGCTTCACGAAGTGGACGGGAGTTCACAGAGCATAACCTCGTGAAGCAGGGGCGCCTTGCGAAGCAAGGTGCTGTGAAGCAGTGTGCTTCAGGAAGGACAGTGACCCTGCCTTGGCATGTGGATCACTTGTACATGATGGGTGTTTCGTGAAGCATAAACTCCCCACAGCTGCTCGGGTTCCATTGGGAATCCCCTTCCTTCGTGAATTCCCAAAGGATTCGCAAAGGGAATCCCTCTCAGAATAGGGGCTCAAAACAAGACAATGCGAAGGCATATCGAATACAAAAAATATCTCACGGAGCTCATGATTCCCAAAGAGATGGATGATTCGCGATTTGGGAGCTGAGAAGCCGAAAGGTTGGATTGTCCATCTCGAGGGATCATGCAGAGCCCGATATTTATAGGCAAGGGGCGCCGTGAAGTAGAGCACACGCGACACGAAGGGGATGTGGTTGCTTCGTGGCGGGTCGTGAACGTCAACCAGGTTCGCAGAGGGTAACCACCTCGTTGGCTTCGTGGCGGGCTCGCGAACGTCAGGGCATTCGTGGAGCGGTGACTCCTCTGGGGCTTCACGATGGGCTCGTGAACGTCAGCGAGTTCTAGAAGCGGTATTGCCTTCATCTTTTCACGGCGGTCACGTTGCTCGTGGGAGCTCCGCGTCGGGGATTCGTGAGGCCATGCACGGGCTTCTTTCCCTTCTTCCCTTTACGTCCAATATTTTGGTGCCAACAGGGATCTAGAAGGAAGTTATTTACCTTATAAATATCATTGGTAGGATTTTGGATTAATCTAATAGTTTTGATATTTATGAAAAAGAGGTAGAGGTGGTCACCTTTTATAGGGAAGAGAAATGAATCTCATGGTATTTTTAAAACAAGTTAGGTGTATAAAATTTTTCACCTAAATAATGTCATAACAATTTAAAAAACACAATAATTGAGTTTTGTGGAAAAATAATTTCCAAAAAAGGGGTGTTGGAAATTATTAGTAGAAATTTTGTGTCTCAAATTTACGGTTTAGTCCCATATTAAGCATAAGTTTTACGTATTCATTTAATTAATTTTAAATACTTTCACAAATACTTTAGGTAAAAAACTAAGATGAACTTATTAGAAATTTTAAATTGACCTTCTTCCAAATATGGAATCCATTTTTAAAAATTCAAGACACAGAAGTTGGATAAATTAATTTCAATGTAATGTTGTAGTTGGGTCGTCAATATTGGTTTTTTATCTACAAACCATTCAAAGATTTACTATGTTTTTATGTCCAATTTCATTGTGAAATAGTTATAAAAGAACTCAATTTTATTAATTGATAAAAATATTATCTAATTGTGATTTTAAACTAATTTAAAATATAATTTATCCTTATTAATAAATTAAATGAAAAACTAGTTTTGAACTAAAATTCCATATATAATAATATTTAATAAAAAATAAAACCAAACTGAAAAATACAATAAAAATTATTTTACAAATATATATCTTTATTTTTCAATGATAATGTTTATTTTGAAATATTAATTAAATAAAATTTTAATAATTGGTATTTTATTTGGGTTCAAAATTAAAATGTAGTAAAACTAAAATTATAAAAAGATATGTTTCTATGAATTAAATTATGGTTGTTGTTTATCTTTTCTCAATCAAATCTATTTATGGAATACCAAGAATATTTTACTGAATATATAACAAATAAATTTTATTATTATCAATCATTTTTTTATTTAATTTAAATTTTTATGATAAATCAACTTTATGACCATGAAAATAATAATACTAACTTTTGGATTCAATCAACTTCCATATTCATTTCTAATTAATTGGTAACTCATGAATTCATATTAAACTGTGTAAACCATATATTTTAATAAATTATTTAATAATTTTCATAACATCTAATATAATATCTGGGTTATATCTTATTTTATTAAATATCATGTCTCAATAATGTATTAGTTTTTGGAAAACCACAGTGTTTTATGTTACACAAACCATCGAGGAAAGTGATTAGTACATGTAACACACTCAAGCCTTGGATTATCATGTAGAGAAATATAATGTTTTTCTTTTGTTTTTTGAATTATTAATATGGTGTTTTGTTTAACACATGAAAAACATAGTTTATTAATATAAAATATGTTATCATCAGTTATTCATAGATGAATGATTTCAAAAAGGATAAATTAATTTGAAAAAAATAACACAAAAAATACCATGGTGTTACATTATACAGCCATTAAAATTAATGTTTCCCATGAAATTCATCCTGGTTTTCAAAGGTTTAATAATATAAAGACTCATTCATACAAAACCATATCATGAAAATGTATACTAAATCTTCCCTTACGAATGGAATGTTGGAACCATACCAGTTACCCAAAAAAATTATCTATGATTCCACATAGGAGGACATATGTTGGGAGTAAAGATTGAACAATGATGAAAAGTATAAATAATTATAGAGAGTGATTAGGTTATCAATCATAAAATTTTATTAATCAAAGAAATGTTTAGGGCCAAAAATTTAGAAATCTATGATGATTTAGAAGGTGATTGGTTCAACAAAATCATGGTATTATGACAACACATTTTCTTTTTTAATCATTATCATAACACTTAATGATTATTTTATTCATCTAGAATATATATAAATATATATATACATGATAAATTTGGATAAGAAATAACTCAATAGCTTTGATTATATCAATTTCTAATTATATATTACATTTTTTACTTGATGTATAAAAATTAACATTAATTATTGATGTTCTAAAATACACTTTATGTAGATTTTAAAGCCCATAAATGAATTCAATGTATAAATTTTTATCTGTACATAAATATTCTTAATAAATTAATAAATGAACACAAAAAGTAACACTACTGTATCATACTAAATTTTTATTCATAAATAATAATTATACATTAGCCAAGACATCGTGTGTGAAAGTTTTATGTATGAACCCATTATTGTCTGTCAGTCAAGGGTTCAAGACCCCCCACCATACCATACGTGATTGGTTTTTATATGACAAACATGATTTCCTTTTTTAAGAACATACTAAGATAATTTCCAAAATATGATGTTCATCATTGAAAAATGTTTAAACACAAAATATCCTTTTTAAAAAGGTTTTTATTACAATATCGATACATAAACACTTCCTCCGAATATTAACATAAAAGTTTCACAAACAGTTATCATTATAACACATATGGAAGATTAAATTACATAAAATTATGATGTAATCCAAAAAATAATCATATCATTGGATCCCCCAAATTACCCAATGTACCAATTTGTTTGCACATTGCAAACATGTGAATATCCTAATCGTACATTCCATTGTAATTTTTTGTTAACCTTAATTAACAAAAATTCTTTAGGAAAACATGCATTCATCCTTATTCTATTGATTACTAGATATATTCGTTAACTCCATGAAGTTTATTCCTCCATCTTTAATGGCATGGATCATTTTTTTAATAACCAATTCAAGAATAATCCATACCATCCAATTTACATATTCAAGTACATCATATAATTATCCAATGATCATTATCAAAATATCAGGATTTTATTTACGGTTAGCATCACTTAATAAAAATATTAGATTTATATAAAATCAATTTTCTACATCTTCATCACCAGTCATCATTTTATTTTCCATTCATTGGGGAAACATATTATTAAATAATACTATATATTTCATGAATCATATAACATAATATTTGAATTACAAAACAGAAATAAATCAGTAATCCAACATTATTCTTTAACTACTAATCCAGATTCATCATATTATTCTATAATTCCTCTTTCCTAGAATATGAAATATTAATGATGTAATAATTTAACTCAACCATAATCTAATAATGATTTTTATGATCAATATACAAAATAATGGAAGAACATAACACATCTTTCACATGTTTTATGGTCTCTTTATAATCAAAAGTATAAAAAATAATCATACATCCTTCATGATTATTTTTATGATATTTAAAATTGGAAAATATATTTTCATTATTTAAATACTTTTCAAATATTAGGAATTAAATGTTAATCATGTTCATTTTATTTTTATACATTGAATAAAACAAAAAAGCAAGTGATAAAAAACACAAGTCATTTACAAAAACAACATACAATGAAAAATAACATATAATATTTCCAAATCATGACACGAAACATTTTATCAATGAAAACATAGGATTATAATTGGATTTAAATATTCATATTATATTTAAATATTTAATAGTTTTTCCTGACTTTTATCTAAATTTACAATTCATATCCCATGGGAGTGTCAAACCAGGTGTGAAGCAAGGGCCATTTCCGTGTTCGATATTAACCCTATCTAGTCCTAGAACATCATGTCAATGTTTTTACTCCTAGGTATGTCTATTCAATATCCACATCCACAATTAGAATAAATACATAGGTGTATATCTAGAAAATTTAATGAACCAAACTTTCATTAATGAAATTCATCATGATCTAATTAAATGTCTCATTATGTAAAATTTTTATATAACATAAACACTTAATTGGATTTAGGTTTTTTTATTTTAAAATACCGTTAAAAATTGCGTCCATTACTAATATAGTCATTGAACAGTGATCGGATGATTAAAATAAATATAGGTCTTTAATAAAACCATTATACTCAGAAAAAGGACTTGATGGCCTCATCCAGTAGACTTGACCTGTACTAAGCCCATTTTTCGTAGCTCAAAAAAGAGGTGGTGTTATTGGGATAAACTCTTCACAAAGCACATGTTGAGAAGCAACATGATAATCATGAGTGGAACCACATACGGTAGATGTAGAAGTTGATAGAAATTTCCACCAGAGCGATGTTATCTGAGCAACCCCAAGAGTCTGTCAACATCGTGCACATTACCATTCAGTATTATGTTGGTGTTATAAGGGGATATGTAACGAGACCCTAGTACTATTTTTATGTACATTATTTTTTATAGATAATATAAATTCATTTTATTATTGTTACATTGGAAATAGTTTTTAAAGAATAAATAGTATTTTTTGTTAATATTTTACGAAGGAATCTGTGACAACCCGCCTTCACCAAAAGGAGAGAAGGGACATCAAATTTCTAGACCCATGTTTCTTTATGTTGAAGGAGAGATAATGACCCCCAAGACCCGCCTTTAATAGGTCTCGGAGTGGCGACCAACACCAAGGGTATATAATAACACAAAAGATGTAAGGGATTACCATTTTTTCTTTTATAGGATCAGGAGATAAGATAGCAACTCCAAAAACACCAAAGCTGAAAGTAAAGGTAAATACGAATGTAAACCACTACCATATGCATCTTGAGAAGTAAAATATACGAGCCACAAAAAAACCAATGGTAATGTACCATGAAAGGAAAAGGAAAACATCAACTACCCCAAGGTCCGAGCAAGTACGGTCCCGCACGATCCCTGAAGTCCTCCTGGAAACCTGAATGTTGTTTTATATATGTTGGGTGTGAATACCAGTATACACAGTATAGAAAACCAATTACTCTCTTGAACAAGTGGTGGGGAATTCTAATGACCTATGAGAAAAATAAAACCAAAGCACATAGAAAGGAAAACTATCCACCTGAACATCACCAAGGAATAATCCCCAAATCACGCATGTCAAGTAATGTAGAGTAATAGAACACTGAAATTTGGGTACCCCGCGCCACTTTGCCACTGGATATTGAAGAAAACCTACACATTGTTCCAATCTTGACATTCTCACTGCAGTCCCATAGCAACATCCCCCCACAAACACCTGGGCCACAACCACACATCCTGCCGGCAAACACTTGGGCCACAACCATACATCCCGCCCACAAACACCTGGGCAGAAACCATCACACGTAAACACACCTAGGCCAGAACAACTACTACCACACCTGTAGATACTTGGGGATCATCCCGAAGATTCTTGGGAACAACCATACCCCACACACCTAGTCCAACCACCAAAACTACCTTGCCCGATGAATCATGAGATATAATAGACCTTAGGCCATCACAGACTGTTCAAAGAGTCCCGGGGAATTTTGTAAAGGGAGGAGAAAGGAGCTAATAACAATCCATTCAGTGGAGTGTTTGGAAAAATCCCCCCCCCATGGAATGGGGGTGTTCTGAACTAAGTGATCAACTTGGGTGGGGCGCGAATAAGAAAACATAATAACTATAGACATATGTATAGTTAACAAGTACTCAACCCAACCTAGGGTTCCCAATTCCAACCTAATCGTTACAACCTTTTTACTATTCAATCACAAAATAATCCACAACACTCACGGTCAATTCACAACTCATTCTCAAAACCAATTCACTGTTTAACCCGTTTTTAGTTTCATGTTCCAGTGATCCCGTTTAAGTAACTTACGCACTACTGGGAAACTAAAGGCATAACCACATCCCGGGAAAAGAGAAACAGCCAAATAGAAATTTATGAATTCACACCCGGTTCTCTTGTAAAGTCACAACAACAAAAGGATGAGTGATATCCCTCAATTTACTGGAACCAAACCATGCCTCGGGATACATCCCCACACCATTTAAGATTCAGAAACAATAACTGTGTCACAACAGTAGATCCCCTCCTCACCGACATCATCCCATAAACATTAAACAGTACAACACAGCAACTACCAAATCACACGAGAAAACATCGCGGTTCAACAATCATTCGTTAGGTTCTTCTTTCTTTTTGTTAACCGGGGTGATCACACAGGGATTCTTATTTTACTGAACATCCATTAAAACCAAACTGAGTTTAGGTGACTACCCAAAACCCATGTAACTCTTATTTAGTTATCAAAAAAGGAAATGGTTCATTAGGACGCAAAGAAAGGCCACCAACGACCATGATTTTCGTTGAGCACAATCCCATACAGTTCACAACACATATCAACATAAAAATGCAGAACATCAATCAAACCCCCTTTATTATTTAATGGTCCGATCATTGTCTTCATTAAGTATGGTTTCATCGATCCCCACAAAAACAATAACATACCCACCCCGCATGATACACAGTAAAGAGGGACGAAGGACAAAACCATACCTGGATGATCGAAAATTGATGTTCTTCTCCACACGCCATGAACTTCGAGGACCCGAAGGGTGAGAATAAAGGTTCCAGCACAGGCGCACCTCTTGTCTCGGGAAGGGAGACTCCAAACGCACTATGAAGAGAAGTAGGTCAGCCAAAAGGAAGTAGAAGAAGAGTAAATTCACTTGAGATATATAGATAAGATCCCGTTTTTACGGGACATGAGTTTTTGAATGTCATTAATGTCATATCGTGGTTTCACCACGCGGTTGGGTGGTTACACACAATTAAATTAATTGTTATTTAATGATTCCCATCGGAAAAGGTGGTAACAGCTGTGAATTCAAGGATTTTATAAAAATAGAGGTGCACATTATGCGGACACCAGATGGGTCCATTGAGGTTCTCCCCAATCTCAGAAATGTGAATCATTGATTATGGGCTAAAATAAAACACCCTTGAACAACTTAAAAAGGTTAAAAGGGTTCAAAGTTATGTTACGGGAGAAACTGCAGAAGAAAAAGATGACAAGGCTGGTGGCACCGATCGTTCCACACACACTAATCAGTTAACATAATCAGTCACACCGATCGGTGACACACCGATCATGCCACACACCGATCGTGGTTCACCGGTCTGTGGGTCACTGATCGGTTGCCCACCGATCTGTCACATGCTGATCGGTCACACAGCAATCGGTCACACACTGATAGGTCACACACCAATCGGTCGCACACCGATCGGTAGCACACCGATCGGTCCCACCCATCGAGATGCCACTATTAGGATCCAGATTTTGGAAGAGGGATGGACCTTGAGGGTCTTGGACATCACATCAGATACCTATCAAACTATTCTCTACCTTGAAAATTAAAACCAATCCAGAAGAAATCGAGAGGGTCTGAACAACCACCTCGAATGATACCTCTCAAGAGTGAACCTCTCTGACATTTATAAACACCTCTCCCCCTATGAAACCATGCAACATAAAAGGGTCAAGTTGTCTAGTCATATGGGTTATGGAGTTTCTTCCTCCATGTCAATATATTATCTTCTTTGGGTGGGACTGACTCGCCCGCAAGGGTTTAATCACATCCACCTTAATGTGTCTTGAGTAGAGATAAGGTCTTCCCTTCCCCCCTATAAGGAATTTTCACATGCATATAGAGAATAAGGGAAACCACGCATTCCATAGTTAAAAATATAATGTGTTCCATCACAAAAAAGTAAAAACAATATGGGAAAAAACTCAAAACAGCTCTGGGTACTGGGCATGCATCTACGTCTCCCGTTCCCAGGTACTTTCCTTGAGCCCGCCATGCCTCCACAAAACACGAACCCAAGGAATGGTCCATCCACAAAGCACATTCTCCCCACATTCCTTGATCCTTACTGGCCTTTCCAAAAAAGTCATGTCGGCCTCAATGTCTAGATTTCCCAAGTCGAGGATGTGTGAATGATCGTGAAGATATCGTCCGAGTTTTGACACATGGAACACGACATGTATCCTTAGTAGTGGCAGTGGTAACGCTAGCTGATAATCCAGTTTCCAACCTCCCGCAACACTTCGAAGGGTTTGATGAACCATGGATAAATAATACTCCCATTGTCGAACCTCAGTTGTCCATGTCGAGGGGAGACCTTAATGAACATGTGGTCCCCGACCACGAACTGCAAGGGTCTCCTACTTTTATCGTCATATGAATTCTATCGATCCTGAGCTGCCTTCATCCTCTACCATATATGCTGAACCTTCTCTGTCATTCATTGCACCACCTCTAGGCCAAGAACACTTATTTCCCTAACCTCTGTCCAACACACGGGTGAGCGACATGGCCTTCCGTACAAGGAATCTAACGGAGCTATGCCAATGGTAGTGTGATAGCTATTATTTTATACATACTCAACCAGAGGAAAGTGTCGCATCCACGATCCCCAAAAATCCAGTACACATGCCCGAAACATATCCCCTAAGGTCTAGATGGTGTTCTCTGTCTATCCATCTGTCTGGGGATGGAAATCAGTGCTAAGATGTTGCTGGGTGTCAAAAGAATGCCACAATCTCCTACATGTTCATGAGGTAAACTATGCATCCCTATCCGAGACTATGGATCTAGGAACTCCATGAAACCGAACCAACTCATTCACATACATATGTACTAAGCCATCCACTGTTCTTGATTCCTTGATCTCCAGAATGTGAGCCGATTTCATCAACTGGTCGACCACTACCCAGATATCATCGCATCCTACTTGAAACTTGGGTAGACTTGTGATGAAATCCATCGAGATATCATCCCACTTCCACTTGGGGACATCCAAAGGATGAAACAAGCCCCCTGGAATGCAGTGTTCAGCCTTCACCTGCTGGCACACTAGGCACCGGGCCATGAACTCTTCCACTGCCCGTTTTACCATGGGTCACCGATATTGACCCCTCAAGCCCCGGTACATCTTGGAAACTCTTGGGTGCACTGATATGGGTGAGTTGTGAAACTCACCAAGAACCCTTCCATGTGTAATCTCTGGGAAAAAAACATCCCTCGAAAAAGCATCTGGTTCTGACCATCCTCCGTCCACCCTTCCAGAGCATCACATTGGTTAACTCAGTCATGCATCACTTCACTTTATGAGTCCCCACTAGGACTCCTCCACCGGCCATAGTAGACAAAAATTCACTATCATCTAATACATGAAACCTTTAACACCATCCATCATTGCATCCAAGAGCAGGGCCACCAACTCCTCCATCGCCTTCCAAGCATCTGCCAACTCTCGGACCACATCCTTCTGTGACTTCCTACTCAAGGCATCAGCCACCACATTCCCATTTCCTGAGGTGTTTGAAATATCAAAGTTGTAGTCCTAAAAGAACTCCACCCATCTATGATTCCTCGAGTTCAGGACCTGCTGGAAGATAATATACATCAAGCTTTTGTGATCAGTGAAGACCACGATGCACTCCCCGATGAGGTAATTCCACCCAAACATTAGTGCAAAAACGACCGCCATAATCTCTAGGCCATGGGTGACATAATTACGCTCATGGGGACGTAACTACCTTGACCCATAGGATATCACCCCTTTCCACTGCATCAAAACACATCTGAGGCCTTACCCTAAAGCATCACAGAACACCTCATATGCCACCCCTTATTATGGAAACCTATGCACTGGGGCACATACCAACTTTTCCTTTAGATAGATAATGGATTCCTGGAACTGCCTATTCCACACGAAAGCCTGGCCTTTCTTGGTCAAAGATGTCAAAGGTGCTGCAACTCAAGAGAAGTTGGGCACAAACCTCTGATAGTAACCTTCCAGTCCAAGAAAACTATGAACCTATACCACGTTCTTGGGTCCTTACCATGAAACAACCACGTAGACCTTTTAAGGGTCCACTGATATCCCCTTCTCGGACACCACGTGCCCAAAGAAGTGTACTTCTCACGTATAAAACTTGCACTTGGGAAAATTCCCATAGAGTTGGTGCTGCCAGAGGACCTCTAAAACCGTTCTCAGGTTCTCAATGTGATCATCCTCTTATCATGAGTAGATCAGGATATCGTCAATAATCCCAACTATGAACTGGTCCAGATACTCCTAAAATATAGAGTTCATGAGCCCCATGAATATAGATGGAGAGTTTGTGACGCCGAATGACATGACCACACACTCAATGCGCCCATATCTGCATATAAAGGGATTCATTGAGATGTCACCCTTCTTCCCCCTTAGCTGGTGATATCCTGACCGCTGGTCATTCTTCGAGAACCAACCTACTCCCTGCAGATGGTCAATGAGATCTACTATCCCCGTGAGAGGGTAGGGATTCTTGACCATCACCTGATTCATCCTCCCTTAGTCTATGAACAACTTGAGACCACTATCTTCCTTCATTGAGAAAAAGACAGGAGCGCCCCACAGAGACGCACTTGACCGAACAAAAGACTTCTTCATCAGATCGTCAATCTTGATAAACAACTCCCGCAACTCAGAAGGTTCCATCCGGTAGGGAGCCATCAAAATCAGACGGCCACCAGGTTGCATGTCTATCCTGAACTCGACATCACGTCGAGGGGGTAGAGTCTCCACCTCTTTAGGGTAGTTGTCCATAAACTCCCTGATGATCCCTAGTACTTCCACCACCTCTAAATACACTGATTCTACTGATAGTTCATCCAATAGGGAGAGGATGGGATCCTCTCATCTACTACTTTTCTGACAACCCCACTTGCCGATGAAACTTACACATTTTCTACCAAAATATTAAAATACAACCCTTCCTTAGAATTATTCAATGATGGCACATATATAGAAAAACCAATCAATGCCTTGGATTGCATCATATTGACACATATTCAATATTATAAGACCCATGATAGCCTAATGTGGACCTATCAACACTTTACATCCTTGCGAAACATAAGACAAGTTTGTCTGACCTCCGACTGGTGTTATCAGCACTAGGGGCACTGGAAGTCTCTCAGCGTCTATACCCAGAGCATGGGCCAGACTAGGAGAAACAAAGGACTGTGAAGCTCTTGTATCGAACAAGGAATAGGCAAGAGTACTAAACATGATGATCATACCTCGAACGACTTCTGGCCCTGCTGGAACCAATTCCTCTACAGATTGCAATTGTCCACGCCCAACTCCCCTACTTATCGGCTGTCATCCGCCTCCCTGACCATGGCCTAGTCATGTTCCCTGAGGGGAGCCCTAAGGTCAGCCTGCTCCCGCCACATCTGGTCTCGGTGGGGAGGGAGCCTATTGTCCCTACTGCTGCTACTGAAGGGGCCTAGCTGGAAACTAATGCGGCTGAGGTGGGTGCTGAACCTACCCACCCCTGATGTACTATACTCTGTCTGGGAACTAATTCCGAAGGTGTCTATGGCTCCCACAAATGAAGAACCTCGGTCATGGGCCCAAAAGAAAAGGGCGAGGACCGGGGGATCAAAACTGGAACTACTGAGGCCTGCTTTCTGCTGGTCAAAACCTATAGGGTCCTAATGCTGGAGGCCTGCTACTGATGGCCTTCCCCTTCGAGGAGCCAAATTGGATTCCATATCATGATACACCTCCCACCGTGTGCGTCCTTTCAACCACTTCAACTTTATTCTGGAACTACAAATAGGTCGGTAAGGTGAAGGTAGTAACAAAATACTGAAGATAATGTTGGAGTGCCTCCTCCAAACGTCTCGCCCGAGACTCCTCATCTGGAAAGAGGTCCGAAGAAAACTGTAGGACATCCTTGAACATGATCACCAACTCTCTTTCTGACATGATCCACTGCTGGATGGAGAGTAGCTCCTGCCTCTTTTCACCCTTCATTGTGGAAGAGAGGAATTCTTCTCAGAACTCCCTCTCGAAGTCACCCCACGCAACCTCAGCCCCCTTCTTTTGCCTGAGATAAATCTTCCACCACTGACGCACTACTCCTTGCATCTCATTGACATCCAGAGGAACCCAGTACTATTTTGGATCCCAAATCAAGCTGAACGATATCATTAGATCCTCGACCCATCTCTCTGTCTCCACATCTGAGACACTACCCTCATAGTTCCCAAGGGTCCGCCGCTGAAAGGCACAAAGTGTCTTATAACACTAATTGTCTTCATATCGGTCAACCCTCTATCAATCAGCCAATGAAACCTCTAGGGCCTCAATCATCCACACTACTCGGGGTTGTCTCCTTGTTTCCATACCTGAAAGGTAAACAAGGAATGCCAAATCCCGAGTAGTGTAGAATATTGTTCATAATATTTTCATAGACTTCTTGTTCTTTTTAAATCCTAAAAATACACAAAAAACATAAGAACACAGGTCATTATGATGCATATACCTTTCCTAGGGTCTCTACTCTGCAATCAGTGTAGCCTCACATGGTCGTTCAGTAAGTCCACTGTCCATGCATCGGATCATGGGGGGCCCTAAAATTCCATGTCCTAGCCGGACTTCCCTGACATATTTCACTCACCAAGATCACCCAACACTTTCCCCCTTCAATCCCATTCAATCCCCACTGTTCCTAACTCTGGACTCCATTATATCTCTCAACCATCAACGCCTCTAATACCATTATATCATGACCTGCCTTCACAAAAAACAGAGAAGGGACAACAGATTGCCAGAACCTTGTTTCTTTAAGTTGAGGGTGAGATAATGACCCCCGAGACCCGCCTTTGATATGTCCTCGAATGCTGACCAGCACTAAGGGTATAAAAAAACACACAAGATGGAAGGCATTGCCCTTTTTATTTTTATAGGATTGGGAGATAAGATAGCAACTACAACAACACCAAAGATAAAAGTAAACGTAAATCTGAAAGTAAACCATTCCCATATCCATTTTGAAATGTAAAAGAAAAAATCAACAAGAACTCCAAAGGTAAAGTACCCTAAAAAGGAAAATGACAACTGAAACTGCCCCAAGGTCTGAGTTAGTACGGTCCTGCACGATCCCTGAAGTCCTCCTGGGAACCTGAAAGCAGTTTTATATACGTAGGGTGAGCATACAAGTATACTCAGTAGGGAAAACAAAAGACTCTCGTGCACATGTGGGGAGGCATTCTAATTCCCGATGAGAGAAAGACAACCAAAGCACCTAGCAAGGAAAACTATCCACTCGAAACACACCAAGGCACACTCCCCAAATCACCATGTCAAGTAATGTATATTAATAGTACACTAACATTTGGGTATCCCGTGCCACGTTCCCACTGGTTATTCAAGACATCCTATGTTTTGTACCAATCCCACCAATCTAACAGTAGTCCCACTACCACACCCACCGCAGAGACACCTGGGCCACAACCACACATCCCACCCTAAAACAGTTGGGCCACAACCATACATCCGAACCTCAAACACCTAGGCCGAAACAATCACGTGTAACCACGCCCACAAATACCTAGCCCAGAACAACTAGTGCGACGCCCGTAGATACTTGGGCCTCTTCTCGAAGATTCTTGGGAACAACCTGCCCGCACACACCAGGGCCAACCACCACAAATACCCTGCCTGAAGAATTTTGGTCTATGATGGACCTCAGGATGTCAAAGCCTGGCCGAAGAGTCTTGGGCTATTCGGGAAAGGGGGAAGAAAGGAGCTAATAACCAGCCACTCAGAGGAGTGTAGGGAAAAACACCCTCCCCCATGTAATGGGGTTGTTCGACACTAAGTGCTCAACATGGGTGGGGCGCGAATATGAAAACATAAAAAATACATATATCTGTATAGTTAACAAGAACTCATCCCAACTTGGGGTTCACAAAGCCTACCAAAGCATAACTCCCTTGTTAATATTCAATCACAAAAGAAGACACAACACTCACGACCAAGTCACAACTCTTTCCCAAAACTAATTCCCCATTTAACCCATTCTTTGTTTCATGTTCAAGTGATCCCATTTAAGTAAATTCTGCACTACTGGGCAACTAACAGGCATAACCACAATCCAGGAATCGATAAACAGCCAAAAATCAATTTAAGCATTCACACCCAGTTATCTTGTGAGGTCACAAAAAACAAATGGATAATTGAGATCTTTCAAAGTACTGGAACCAAACCAATCCTCAAGATACAAACCCACACCATTTCAGATTCACAACCAACAACCGTGCCACAACAGAGGATCCCATCGTCAACCACATCATCCCATAAACATTATAAAGGAAAACACAACAACTACCAAAACACAAGGGAAAACTTCCAGGTTCAACAATCATTCATTAGGTTCTTCTTTATCTTTGTTAACTGAGGTGATCACACAAGTATTCTTGATTTACTGAACACCCATTTAAACAAAACTGAGTTTAGGTGACTTACCAAATCCCATGTTACGGTTATTTATTCATCACAAAAGGCAAGGTTTAGTTAGCACATAAGGAAAGACCACCAACAGCCACGATTTTCATTGAGCACAAGCCCAAACAGTTCAAAACACATATCAACATAAAAGAGAAGAACATCGATCAAACTCCATCATTCTTTAAAGGTCTGTTGATTGCCTTCATTATGTTTGGTTTCATCAACCCCCATAGAAACAACAGCATACCCACCCCGCATGATACACAGTAAGGAGAGACGAAGAAAAAAAACCTACCTGGATGATCAACGATCAAAGTTCTTCTCCACGCTCCACGAACGTCTGGGACTCCAAGGGTGAGAAGAATGGTTCTGGCACAGGCGCACTTCTTGTCTCAGGAAGGGAAACTCCAAACGCACTGGAAAGAAAAGTAGTTCACCAAAAATGGAGAAGATGAAGAATAAATTCCATTGCGATATATAGAAAACATCTCGTTGTTATGGTATTTGGGTATTTGAATGGTTTTAAAGTCGGATTGTGGTTTCACCATGAGGTTGGGTGGTTACACATGATTGAATTAATTGTTATCTAATGATTACCATTTGGAAGAGGTGGCAACTGATGTGACTTTAAGGATTTTATATAAACATAGGGGAACATTACGCGGACACCATCTTCATCTATTGAGGGTCGCCCCTATCTTAGGAATTTGAATCATTGATTATGGGAAAAAAGAAAATGCCCTTGAACCACTTAAGAAGACTAAAAGGGCTAAATGTTGTGTTATGCGGACACACTGATCGTTCCACACACAGGTCAGTCACACCGATCGCGTTACACCGGTCGGTGGGTCACCGATCACACACCGATCGGTCGCACAGAGATCGGTTACACGGCGATCGGTCGCACCCCCTAGAAGCCACCCATATGATCCAAATTTTGGAAAAGGGATGGACCGTGAGGGACTCGGCCATCACAGAATCTATATTGATGAATTAATGTATTTTTTAATTAAATAATATTTTAATAATATTTTATTGTTATTATTTAATTAATGTTTATTAAATAAAAGTTATCATATAATTTTATGAATGGTATTTTAATTTTTATTATAGTTTGATACTAGTTTTTGACAAAACCCATATTTTTATAAATGTCTGTTTTTATTTTAAGAGTTAAAATTTACATATATAAATAATTATTTTGAATGAATATTATTTTTGGAATCTGGACGTCAAAATTATCAAATGATGAATTTTTAGTTCTGTTCTGAGACAGACGATTTTCTAGGTAAAAATTAAATACCGTTTAATTATATAATTTGTTGTAGGACACCATAATGACCCAATAGTGATTTAATAAAATACTTTATGAACTATATTCGGCCATTAAATGTATTAAAATTAATATAATGTGATTTTAGGTTTATTTTATTTATTTTACAAAGCCAAAATGGACCCTCCTAGACATATAAAACATTTTATCTTTTTAAATTGACTTCCTTGAGAGTTTGACTAAACACCACTTATGCAACCATATAATTTTAAGAAGTTATGCCATTAGACATATAATAAAATTTCACTCCCATTTGGATAAATCCATGTGCCAAAACCATGGGATGGTTTTTGGGATTGATTTTTTAATGCGTTGTGTCCCAAACATAAATAATAAATAATTCCCTCTCCTTACCTACATAAACCCACAATATATCCCACATCCTCTTTACTCAATACCTTTGGATTTAATCCTACTTCAAACATCCTCTCACTAAAATCCTCCCAAGGCTCCCCAAGCTCCCATGAATCCTCTCTCAACCCTCTCCCAAGCCTTTGAGATCACACATCTATTTAAGGGATTCTCACTTTCCTTATTTAAGTCCACGTTTCTTTTTATTGTTATACCATTTTATATTCAATTATAAATTTTGGGGTATGATTAATCACATCCCCATACTTCCATATTTATGCTTTAATGATGAGAGGCCCATATCTCTCTCATTAATGCCTCCCATTTACACTCGTTACCGTGACGATATTCCATTAGTAATTTCTCTCTCCTCATTTACATTCAAAAAAGCCTTTTATATTATAAATCTAAATTCCATTATATATGTTGTTTTATTATTACCCATGACTATTGTAATGACTATTTAATGTATAAATGATGAGATACCACTTTCAACCTCGTCAACCAATTTTATAAATTTTGATTTGATGTTGTTATGCTACTGAAATTACACCAAAATTTCAATGCCAAAATATTTGTGTAGTGAATCCCATACCCACTCCTCTATCAAGGATATTCACCTTTATGCACATGTATTTGTTCACTGAGGACTTACATTAATGTAATCAACATCTATTTGTCATTGAATTAATTATGATATTAATGAATCCATGTTGTATGATCTAAGTTCCACACTTATGCATGAAACGAAATGATTATGAATGTTATGCCTTGATAGCACTCCTATAGATTTTGTAAAGTATATTATCATGATACATCATGTGAAATGAGTGTTGACTCATTATAATTAATGTTCAATTATGTTTTACTCATTCTTCATGGGCACTGAGGGTTCACTCATGATCCATCTACAATGAGCCTTGGCTCATGCTAATATCATGTTAAATGTTGTTTCCACATATTCATGTAATGATTAAAATACTTTATAAAGCCTTTATGTTAATGTTTATATTGTGATAAATTAACATGAATATTGTCTAATAGTTATTGTATTTCCCATGTTCATCCATGGTCTTTCCCTTACTAGCCTTCATAGCGCTATGCTTTATTATTTACTTCCTCAGGTTATCCCATGCAATGCTCTGTACGAAGAATTATAGTGGTCATGTAAATGAATATTTCAATAAGATGTTTCATTTTATTATTTAAGTAGTTTTGTAATGTTATTAATTCACAAAGACACAATACCTATCAATCTTTAAGGATGTATCAATTTAAGTTCTGATCTAAAAATTTATGTTATGTTTGAAATAAAGAGCATTGTTTTTATAGTTTTTATCTGAGGATTGGTTTAGTTATTTTAGTTATTAGGATTAAAAACATAGAGACAGATTTTGGGAAAATACTAAGTAAAATAAAAACATCCCTACATTATGAAGAGTATTGAGTAAGTGGTTTATTCAGAAAATACATCCATGTCTAGATTCGAGCAGGTAGACGCGGTTATGGAACAGATATACCTAGGAGTGAAAAAATTTACAAGGAGTTTCATGCTTGACCCGGGGGTATCCTGAAACACGACAATGGGCCTTGATGAAATCTTGGATACGATACTCCCAAGAGATATGCATTGGTAAATATACTATCTTAGTATGAACCATTATTAATGGAATAAAAAATTCACCTAAGAATATATGTTAGAATATAGATCTTGGAAAACATAAGTTGAATCCAATAGATTGATAAGTTATGGAAGTAAAAGTTATTTATAAGTCATTATTTTAGTCCATGGATAACATTTTATGTGTTACCACTAACTTTCCTTTTATTATAGGCAATGGCCGGTAATAGAAGTTATCGGGCTGACAACCAATGCGATGATCAATGTGATGACTATTCTAATGTGAATCCCAATCCTATAGGAGTAGTAATCACAAACATTGTCATGATACACTCTTAGCTAATACAATATTCGAATAGAAACATTGGTCAAAAGGAGCGTTCAACCCCCTATGAATGATGAAGTCACTATTGAAAGCTTTATGAGACAAAAGTCTCTTACTTTTAAAGGGTCATCAGATCCCTCAGTCATCGAAAAATGGATTCACTCCATTGAAAGAATCTTATCCATCCTACAATGTTTCAAACAAGCGAAGGTTCTTCTTACTGCTTATCGTATCGAGGGTGAAGCCGATCAATGGTGGACATTGATGAAAAAATATGAAACCTAGGAGGAGTTAGGTGTATAGGAATGAAATGATTTCTAGATAATGATTTTCGATAAATATTTTATTCCCACCCTCTGACATAAGATGGAAAGTTACTTCCTAGCCCTCAAGAAAAAAGGAAATGAATCAATAAGAGCGTAGGAGGAAAACATTTCAAGGCATGAACGATATGGCTCTTGGTTTGTCGTTACCCCGAACACTAGAATGACCTTTTATTTGGCTGGCTGAAACCTAGCCTATGGAAAACCCTAGAAATCTGTGACTTCAACATTCATGAAAAAAATTTCCATTGTGCCCTCAATGTTGAAATGAAGATCGGAAAATCTAAGGGGTATCATGGGGAACTCAACATTCAATTCTGAACACGTTTTTCATTTTTTCAACTACCAATAACCAATGAATCATTGAAATCAGGTCCCTAATAAATGGTTTTCAGAGGTAACCAACAACCTCCATGGCAGCAAGGGCAATCGTTTTCCATCACTACTAACAATGTGAACCCCAACAACAAAGTGGTTAAGGTACACTTCTTATTCATTCATGAATGGAGAACATACCTCTTGATTCTAGTTCTAAATTTTTTTTTATTTCTAAATGTTTAATAGATCAATCCCAAAACCGCCACAAATCATGGAATTAAAGTTTTTGGTGAGTACAATAAATGGGGCTATCATTGCATCTCATTAATTTAACGCCTCCCATGTCATAATTGGTGGATTGAACTTCTTGGAGAACCTCATCATATTCCCTCTATTCGAATTTGATTCAATTTTAGGTAGGGATTGTCTTGCACTATATAGAGCCAAATTAAATTGTCTTGAGATGGAAATCACTCTCCATGTGGAGAATTTGTCCCTGATTCAATGCCATTGAAAGGAGGAAGATGAATCTTCTTTAACACCATCATCGCAAGATTTGAGATTACTACACTATGATCATGTGTTTATGGCTCTGATGATTGAGTCTATTGAGGAAACAAACATTGAAGATATTCCTATTGTGAGAGAATTCTCTGAAGTTTTTCCCCAAAAATTGATTGGTCTTCCTCATATAAAAGACGTTGAATTGTCAATTGACCTTATACTTGGGTGGTTTCCAATATCCAAGACTCCATATATAATGGAGGTTGTAGATCACGAGGGGTTGAAGAAAAAACTCCCTGAGAATATGGATAAATGGTTTATATGCCAAAGTGCTTCATCAGAGGGTGACCAAGTCCTCTTCATTAAAAATATTGATGGTTCAATGCACCTTTGCATTGATTTTAGTATTATCAAAAAAATCATGATAAATAATAAGTATTCTCTTCCACAAATTGATGATTTTTTTGATCAGCGGCATAGATCACAATTATTCTCCAAGTTGGACGTGTCGTCATGATACTATCAAGTTAGGGTGAAGAAGGAATATATATCCAAGACTACTTTTCATACAAGATACATGCACTATGAATTTGGATTAATCCCTTCAGAACTCACTTATACTTAAAAAATAATTATAGAATTTATGAATAGAGTATTTATAGATTACGTAGAAAAATTTATGGGACTCTTTATAGTTGATATTATAATATACTCAAAAACCAAGGAGGATAATGTGGAGCATCTAAAACCTATACTACAAATCTTGCGGAAGGATAATCACTATGCAGTGTACAACAAGTGTGTGTTCTGGTAGAAGGAGGTATCATTCTTGTGCCATATTATCACAAGAAATGTGATGTCTATGGATCCCTCGAAGACAACTGCAATAGGGAGATGGTCGATACCAACATTGGTAATAGATATCCATATCTTCTTGGGATAGTAGGATATTATCGCGAATTTATGATAAATTTATCATTATATTCCATCGATTTTAACATAGTAAATAAAAAGAGAGTGATGTTTTCATGGAGTAATGAATGTGAAGAGTGCTTAGTGGAGTTAAGAATGAGGCTTATCACTACATATGTGCTCACAATACTTGCAAGTGGAGAAACATTTTTTGTATTTAGAAATTCATAAAAGAAGGGATTGGGGAGTGTGTTGTTGCAAATTGACAAAGTAATTGCCCATGCAACAAGGAAATTGAATGTTCATGAGAAATACTATACAACACATGATTTAGAGTTGGCATCATAAAAAATCTATTTGAAAATTTGGAAACATTACCTCTTGGGGGAGAAGTTTGAAATATATATGGATCACTAAAGATTCATGTATATATTCAAATAGAGAGAGTATAATATGCACCAACAATGTTTTTTAGAGAAAATCTAATACTATGGATGCTCAATCCATTACTAACTTTGGAATGCAAACATTGTGGGAGATTCTCTATATAGAAAGGATCGTGCATCATTATTAATGATGAGAATTAAAAATGATACTATCATCATAGAATTTAAAAGAATGTACATGGGAATCATTAAGGGAGGAACGCCATTTCATAAATTATTTCTTAACCATCATTCATGGATAAAATAATGGATGCTCAAATAATGGATGTGGAAATTTTGAAAATGGTGGAAGGAAAAAGAAATGGGAAATACTCAGAGTTCATGGTTGACAAGGATGGAGTCATGAGATATGGGTCACGATAATGTGCAATACATGTTCCATAGAAAAATAAGGAGCTCTGGAATGATGTACATAGATCAACCTTCTCAATTCACTCTTGGTGCACAAAGATATATCAAGATCTCCAAGAAACTTTTATGGTGGGATAATATGAAAAGGGAGATTTCAAAATATACATCAATGTTCCTGGTTTGTCAAAAAGTGAATGCAGAGAGGACAAAGTCGATGGTGATGATTCAACCACTACCCATACAAACATGGAAGTGGGAAAAAAATACCATGGATAGTGTCACTGGACTTATAGGGACACCCAAAGGAAACAATGATATATAGGTCATTGTTGATCATCTTAAAAAGACAACACACATTATAGTGATTCGAGAGGAATCCTATTTGGATCAACTTTCATGGATTTAAATCAAAAAAGTGGTAGGGCTACATGGATTCCACTATCTATTTTTTCATATCGTGATCCAAGATTCACCTCAAGGTTCAGGAGAAGTCTCCAGCAAGCTCTAAGCACTGAACTGAACTTCAGTAGGGCTTATTATCATCAAATTTATGTTAAATCTGATCGAATTATTCTGAAACTAGAATATATGTTAAGATCATGTTCTATGGACATCAAAGGAGGATGTCACCAACATCATCCACTTTTTTAATTCTTATACAATAAGAGTTTCAACTCGAGCATCCAAATGGCACCATATGATGCACTTTCTGGAAAAGGGTGTAGAACACCGACGTGTTGGGATGAAGTCGGTGATCATAAGCTACTCGGTCTTGATATGGTAAAAGAAATGTTGTAGAAGGTGAAAACCATTCAGCATCGTATCTAGGTAGCACAATGTTGACATAAATGTTATGCAGACAATCATCGACGAGACCATGAATTCAATGTTGAAGACATGGTATCTCTACACATATCTCGGTTGATGAAGGTCGAGAGGTTTTTAAGGAATGTGAAATTTAGTACAAGGTACATATGACCTTTCGAGATTTATTATCATGTCGGGGAAGTGGCCTATTGACTAGCAATTTCACATATTATAGACAAAGTACAAGATTCCTTTCATGTATCTTTCTTAAGAAAGTATATACTAGACCCTTCACATGTACTCTCTTTAGTGGTATTCTACTTATAAGATGATATTTCTTACGAGGATAATCCACTGAAGATAAAAATAATTGGGAAAAAAGTTTTAGAAAATAAGACAATGCATCTTGTTGATGATTTGTGGAGAAACAAAAAGTTTGAAGAAGTGACGTGGGAATCAGATAAAGTGATTAAGGAGAGTTATCGACATCTATTCTAGTGTGGGAAATGGAAATTTCAAGGTAGAAATATCTTAAGGGGGGAAGATTGTAATGACCCAATCATTCTTTAATGAAAATACCTCTCAACCTTATTAAATGCATTACTATTTAAAATGGTAATATAACATATACACATATTTGGATTTATGTTTTTGGATTTCAAAATACAGTTATGAACTGTCACTGTTTCTAATATAGTTGTTGAATATTGATCACATGATATGTATAAATATTGGGTTTTATAAAGTCAAATTTACTCAGACAAAGGAAGGGATGTCCCCACCGATAGACTGACCTCGTACGAAGCCCATTTGTCAGATCTTGGAAAGGAGGTGGCACCATTGCGATTCAGTGATGACCAAGCCCAATCTTAGCGTACACATGTTACACTCGAGCAGAACTGCCTACTGGAGAAGTGGGTGTTGATAGAGAATACCACTCAAATGATGATATCTGAGCCACCCCAAAGTCTATCACTAGTGCACACTTTACACTTTGGTCTTTTGTGGGTGTTATAAGGGGTTATGTAAAGATACCATAGTACTATAATTATGTAAACTATTTTTTTATAGAGAATATTAATTCATTTTAATATTGTTACATTGAAAATTGTTTGTAAATAAAAAATAGTTTTTTAGTTTATATTAAACTAAGAAATCTATTTTTAGGAATTAATGGATATTTTAATTAATAAATATTGTAATAAATTATTTTTATTATTATTAAATTTTTTAATTAAATATAAATGATCGTATAATTTTATGAATTCAATTGTAATTTTATTAAGGTTTCAAAATTGTTTTTTTCAAGACCAATAATTTTTCAATAAATGTCAGTTATTTTTTACGAGCGAGTATTCAAAATTTTTAAAATTATTTAGAATGAATATTATTTTTGGAATCACAACATCAAAATTACCAAACGGTGAATTTTTTTTAATTTTCTTAGAAAATCGATTTTTTTGGTAAAAATTCAATACTGTTGAATTATATAATGTGTTTTATGACATCATAATGGCCAAATATTGATGTAATAAAAAACTATAAACACTATATTCGGCCATAATAATTTTTACCATTAAAATAAGGTGATTTTATGTTTAATTTATTTATTTTACAAACCCTTAGTGGACCCTCTAACACTTTTAAAACATTTTAGCTTTTAAAATTGATATTCTTGAAATTGGGACTCACCTACACATTAGAAACCTTATTATTTTAAGAAGTTAGTCCAATAGAATTATAAATTATTGTTTTCCACTCCCATATGGAATGAATCAGCAGCCAAAACCATGGGCTATTTTGGGGTTTGGATTAGATTACTGTGTTGTGTCCCAAACCAAAATTATAAATAATTCCCTCTCCTTTCCTATATAACCCAACCCAAGCTCCCACTTACTCATTAATAAAATCATTTAGAGTTTTTTCTTATTCTTCAATCCTCACTTTTTAATCCTCCCAAGGTACCCCAAGGACCCATTAAGCCTATAAAAATCCTCTCCCATGCCATTGGGATCCCACATCCATGTAAGGGATTCTTACTTTACTTATTTATGTCCAAGATTCCTTATATTGTTAAGAAATTTTATTTTAAATTATAAATGTTGGGGTAATATTTATCAAATCCCCCATACATCCCTATTTATGTTTGAAAGAAGATACACCCATTTCTTTTCCATTAATTCCTCCCTTGTACACTTGTTACCATTCTGAAATTCCCTAAGGAATTTCTCTCTCTTCATTTACATTTAAACAATTTTTTATATTATGCATCTAAATTCCATTCCATATGATGGTATATTAGGTACCATGATCCATGTAATGACTATTTAATTTTTAAATGACTAGATACGACTTTCAATCTCAGCATCCCATTTTAAAAATTTCTATTTGACGTTGTTATGATGCCAGAATTACACCAAAATTTACATGCCAAAATAATTGTGTAGAGAATACCATAACCACTCCTCGATCAAGAAAATTAACATTTATGAATATTTACATGTTTATTGAGGAATTAAATTTATTTATTCCATATAACTTAATCATGGAATTAATTATGATGTTAATTAATCCATGTTGTATGATCTATGTGGAACACATAAGCATGAATTGAAATGATTACAAAGGGTGTGCCCTAGTTGGGCTCTAATGCATTGGGTAAAGTAACATATATTGGTATCTATTGTGTAATGAGTGTTGAATCATTATAGATAAAGGGAAATGAGGGTTTATTTGTGCATCAGTTGCAATGAGGTTTTACTCATGTTTCATGTGTCGTCATCGTTCGATCATGATAATATCATGTTAAAAGTTGTTTCCACATCCCCATGTTATGATTATAATGCATTATCAGGAACTTTTGTTAAAGTTTATCTTGTGCTCCATTGACATGAATATAGTATATCATTTATTGTATTCATCAAGTTATTCCATGTTTATTACATTAATTTTACTTTATAGCTCTCCCCTTTCATATTCATGTTCTCAGGTAGTCCCTTGCAATGCTCTGTACGAGGAAATATAGAGGTCATGTGAAGGATATTTTCAAAAACATGATGCATTTTTTAAGTTGTCATGTATTTTTTCTAATACATAAACACACAGGACTTATTGATCTTAAATGTTATATCAAGTGAATATATTATGTAATAATTTATGTTTAGTGTGAAATAAAGATAAAGGTAGTTAAAGGAAAACAGTCGCTATATCCTTTAACAAAAATCATGTTCATTTTTTCTAAATGATAACACATCATTATGATTATGCATAGTTACATAAATTTCCATATACTTATAAATATACCTAGGGATATAAGTGACTTTTTAACATCATAATTTCAAAATGATTAATTACCATATCAATGAAACCAATTATTGAAACCTAGGATTATAATAAATGGATATGACATCTTTTAAGATGAATATTCATTAGGTTTCCAAAAATAAATTCCCAAGGACTGTAATAGTTTAATGTACTTGAAAAAATGGATGAAAAATCTTCTATCCTAGTTTTTTATGTTCAACAACTCCTATAATGATTTATATATATATTTATTCTACCTAAAACCATTGTTCATAACAAGGGTAAATGAAACATAAGAAAGGGGTGATCTCAGATGCTCTGTAATTGTAAATAATGGAAATGTGTATGAAAAACATGAACATAAGTTTATGGAACATGATAATAACATTTTATGATCATAAACCACATATTAGAGATCATAATAACAATTTATTATTCCTAATACATTTTTCATATGATAATTAAGAGCAAAAGACTTTAAATCATAACATTGGAGTAAGACATTGATTTTATTCATTAACTTTTGTTTATAAAATTTTAAAATTTATTTGTAGATACATGATAAACCATTATGTTAAGGACATGTAATAATACCCCACATAAAATAATGGACATAAAACCATGCTCATTCATAACATTGTGAAGATGTAATATGGTTCACTCATAACATTTTCGGAATGTAATAAGGTTCATGCATAAACTTATAGACATGGAATCAGGTCCATGAATGACATTTTGATCTTGTAATTAGGTTTACACATAAAAGTGTGATCAAGTAATAAGGTTCACACAATAACATAGGGACATAAAAGAAATTTCATGCATAATATTAGGAATCTTTAATTTGGTTCATAACCAACATTGTGTACACGCAATCACGCTTACATATAAAAATATAGACATGAAAACATGTCTATTAATAACATTGTGAACATGTAATCAGGTATATACATAATAGTATGAAGTTGTAATCTGGTTCACACATTAACATATAAACTTGAATCTAGGTCAATGCATAACATTATGAATATGTATTCAGGATCACATATACCATTGTGAGTATGAAATCTTGTTCACACTAAACATTTATACTCATGATTCTTCCATAGTTACCCAATGAATTGGAGTGAGATATAGGTACATAACATATCATAATAGAACCATTCACACATGTGACACAAGATAATAAAACATCAATCTTATAATGACCCATAAAAGATATCATTTTAATAATCATCAAATAATAACCCTTGAAATGAAATTGATATCATTAAAATTTAATAAAATTATAACCTAAGAAAATTAGATATATTTCCTAACGATTACATTATTGATTAATCTATGAAAATATGTGGGTTTTAAAATCATATAACCTATGAAATTGAAACAATTGTCGGAATAATAATTACTTCAACACATAGAATCATAATGAAAGAATATAAATGGACACTTTGGTTCATTTCCTTTATATGAATGAATAAATTAATATATTTAATATTGGATAAAAACACAGAAATATTCTATGAGAAATTTTCTCGAAGAAAACATGTTTTCTTCTATGAAGATGATTTTTTAAAGCATAAAACATTTTGGAAATATATTTTCATTTAAAATACATTGAAAATATAGAAATAAGGATTGAAATCATTTTGGAGAACATTTTTCAGGAAAATATTAAAAGTTTTTTGAAAACATTTTTAAATCCATTTTTCTAGGAAACTTTTGAAATAACCTCATAAGTATTTTAAAAACCATTTTCATTAAAATTAAATTGAAAATATTTAAAGTAATATTGAAATTGTTTTAAAAGAAAAATTACATGAAATTAAATGAATGAATCTAGAATTTCTATTTGAATCTCTTTTTTGAAAGTAATTAAAAATAATAATTTCATTAAAATTACCATTTTAAAATTTTAAAATATTATTTAATGAATTGACAGTGGGTAAATCATTAAATGACATACAAGTTAAAAGAATATTCCTTTCATATTTAAAAAATGTTAGAAAATTTCATTGTTCAATAATCAAAAATATGATTGCTTTAAAGATACTGATAAAGGGATGAAGGGATTAAAATATATTTTAAATATTAAAAGATAATGTTATAATATTCATGGATCCCTTTTAGAAAACATAGATTTACTACCTAAGAGATGGAAGAGTTTGGATTTCCTAAAAAACCATTCATAGATAACTTATTTAAAAAAATATATAAATATAATACCAACACATGAATATATCATGAATAACCATATGGGGTGAAATTTCAATAATTTCTTGAGAGATGGGTTATATAACTTTATATGTGGAATCATACCCCTAAACATTCATGAAAAGTGATGAGTTTGTTTCAATAAACTATTATCATTTAGAAAAATGTGTTATGAATGTGATATAGATAATTTAAATTAATATAAGTTTATATTATCAAGAAGATATTTATATTAATGATAAAAAATTAAAAATAGAAGTATACACACCTCAAAATGAATTCAGGCACATAACAAAAAATTAGCCTTAAAGAAGCAAAATTTAGACAAAACTATTTTACAGATTTGGAAAATTTTGAAACCGAAATCCCATGAAATAAATATAGTAGAATTGATATGTAAATGACCATAAATATATATATAATAATCATTGATTACATATATGGTTATTATGAACACCACAAAAAATTAATGGTTATTAAATAAAACATGTATCTCATGCAAATATAATGTGATATGAAATCCCCTTACCAAGTGTCTTGGCTCTCATCGTACTATTACAAAAAACCTGAATAATATATATAAATTAATTATACATATTTCAAAAAACATATTATTATATCTAATTCCATATATGGTTTTATTATTACCTTATATTACACCCATTTTAACCAGCTTATGTTATGTTTTCACTTTTAGTAATGTTATTTTTATTCTTCAAATGTGTCTTAATTTGTTATATAGTTGGTCTATATACTTATATATTGATGTAAAATATGATATAAAATCATTTATACCCATTGTTGTTATATTATAACAGTCAACTTAATATAATGTTATTAAAAGTTATACAACATTCAAGAAGACATTAAATTTTATGTACGCGTGAGCACTATATTTGTAATTAATCTCACATTGAATAAAAAAAAGTAAATCAAATATATGTATATATGTATATAATATCATAAAATAATAATTTCTTCACATCTAAATCATAAAATTTAATAAAATACAACATTAATACATTAAATGTACTATTCTAATGAATCACATCACTATGTGGGGGCAGGAGTCAACAGTTCCACAGACAAAGTTATCATATTTAAACAAAATGGATAGTCAAAAGAAATGTGTTTTGAAATTTATTTCATAATATAAATGAAATAATGAATATAATATATAACATATATAAATATATATTCCATATTTATGTCTACCATGAAAGGTAGTAAAGGAAAATTGAACCATCATCGTTTAGTGAGGTGGCATTTCTCCCTACACGTATACAGAATGTTTATTTCCCATTAGATGGATGGGTTTGTAATATATGGTATAAACCATATCATAACAATATCACAGTAAATTTATGTTACATGTGTTGTGAAAAAAATCATGGTTGAATGAAATTTTTGGGGGTGGACATGTGAAATGAGAAAGGTTCTTGAGAGAAGAGGTTACCTATTAATCAGGTAACTCATTTTTCATTGTGCAAATATGCATTCATGGATTTCTTTATTACAAAGAAAATAATTATAGGATGAAAGGATGGTTTTTTATATGTATATTTTGAATATATTGGGAGAACCTAATAGGATTTATATTATTGATGATATGGTGGAGAATGTGGCATTTTATAAGGAACGGAAAGGACATACCTGTTATTACAGAAAACCAGTTACATCTACACATGTTTTCGCCAAATAGAAATCCACAAAAAAATGAAACACATGAATGAAGGTTAATTAACAAAATATATTCATAAAATTGGGTATGTACAAGGTTATTAAATAAATGTGGTTTTAAATTTAATGTTTATTACTTTATTAAGATTAAATTTACTTTAATCGATGTAATTAATTTTAATTACATTTACAAATAATTTTGTACAAAAATATTTTTCACCTTATTATAAATTAAAAATGTATATAAATAAAAATAAGGAATACATTTTTTTCCAAATTATAATCAGATAAGTGGAAGAAATTAATTTAAATTAAATCATGTAGTTGGGACGATAATGCATGTTTTTAAGTGAAACCATTTGTGGTTTTCGATATTGTCATATAAAATTTCAATGTGAAATTAATCTAAATGACCAAAATTGAGTTAATTGAAAAAAATAGTATCTAATTAATCTTTAATACCAATTGAAATTATAATTTAAATTTATTAATATATTATATGAGAAGGTATTTCTGATCTAAAATTCCTAATTAATAACTATTCATTAAACAAATGAAACTATAAAAAAATCCAAAAAACATATCCTAAACTAATATTTATGTTTATCTTTGAAAGTTGAAGTTTTTTTACATATTATGTTTATAAATTTTCTAAAAGTGGGATTTAATATAGGTTCTACATTAAATGGCGGTTAAAGTACATTTATAAAAAAATATGTTTTAGGAATAAAATTATGTTTATTCTTTATATTAAGACTATAAAATATATTGAATTAATATAAAAAATAGTTTATGAATATATAAAATATATATCACATTAATATCACCCAATAATTATATTTAATTCAATTTATTTTGGTAAAACAACATTTGGACTATGAAAATTAAATTATTAGCTTTTTTGTTCAATTTACTTTCATAAAAATTTATAATTAATTGGTAACCCATGAATTAATATTATATTCTGTAAAGATATATTATAATTTATTATATAATAATATTAATAAACATTGATATATCATATATTTTATATCTTTATTAATTAAAAAATCATTTTTTATAAAATATTATCATTTAGCAAAACACAGTTTTCATGTTACATGACCCATCGAGGAAATTCATTGTTTTGTGAAACATAAGAAAATATCAATTTACATATTGGGAAATCAATATAATATTTTGTGTATTTTAAATTATTAACTTGGTTTTCTAATTTAAGACATGCATTGTGATTTATTATAAAATAATTTATCTTATATGTTTTGTAAATAAACAATATCAAATAGAATATATTAATTGGAAAACAAATCCTCCAAATCGATAGGTGTTACAGATTAGATGTGAGCTAAGAGTGAGGTTATATGGGTTATAAATAAGTAGTTGGAATATCTCTATTAAAAAAATAGTACGGGGAGGAGATTCTATGAGGGATGGAGTGGTAACACGATTAGATTATGGAGTACATGGGATAGTTGGCTCAATGTTTAAGTATAGAGTTTTAGCCCAATCCTCTTCTCAATAAACCTCCCCTACCCATCATGATGATTGATACATTATGTACACATTTATTATGAAAAATTATTAAAGGAAATTTTGTCAATAATATTTTTATTATATAATATTTTTACATTTTCATTTAATACATTTTAAATTATATTGCTAATTTTATATTTTAATATATTATTTTTTATTTGCAATTTTTAATTATATTTGTGATGATTATACTACCCATCACAAATATTATTATATAAAGGGTTACTTCACCTATCAAAAAACTAGAGTACACAGTATAGTAAAAGAATTATTTTTGATGGGTCACCAACCCATCACAAAACAAAATCTATAGAGACTTCACAAAAACAAACATTTTTATGTTGTTTTTAGTGATGAGATTATTCAGATGAAGTCTCATCCCAAATAGACGGATGAAAATTTACAACTTTCAATATTATTCTAATTTTTTTATTAATTATATTTCATTGAAGTAAAGGATATATTATTAATTTTAAATTGATAGATATTTCATGAATATAAAATATAACATTAAACCCATTGTTATAGTCATCCTTGAGAGAAGGTGATGGAAAATAATTTACATTGATTCGTGAGACGGTAGCCACCAATCACTCAAACGATAGATTAATTTCCCATTTTATTGAATATGAGATAAATGTATGTTATACAATTAACCAAAAACATCTCAGTATATGTGAGATATGTTTTTTTTATTAATATCTCAATTGAATAAGTTTTATGGAGTTATAATAAGAAATTACATGGAAACACAAGATCAACAACTATAACACTTCGTCATATAACCTCTTAATGTTTACATAAATAAATTTCCTAGGATAATTTATTGATATCCCCAAGACCCCTTAGACAAGGGGAGAAATTTATATATGTAATTGGTTATGTATTTGATGAGATATTGTTTTTTGAAAAGTAAAGCAATGTGAAGAGGAGGATCACTTTTAAATGAGATGAAGGGTGTAGTCTTAGAATTTCTTAAAGGCTAAAATTAATATAAAATAATTTTATCATTAAAATGGAAAAAAATTATAATATTCAATTTTATGATGAGGGTCTGTCTAAAAAACACCATAAAATAAAAATAAGACAATTTTAGTTGTTGTCTTATCCATATTTTTTTTAAACTTTTTTAACCGTTTTTGACAATTACAGTGCTATCGAAGTTTTTTAATTTTTAGGATTAAATCATATTACTAAAAAATGAAATACATACCATAAATAGGATATTGTTCAAATTATAAACCACATCCCATTTTATTTGAAAATGATAATAGTTTTATTAATTATAAATCCTATAATATAAAATGATTTATTAAAAAATCTAATCAATAGAAATTATGAAATTATTTATTTTATTTGATAATAAAATTTAGTACAATGACGTCGTTTTAACAAAAACCTTTCACACACCCAAATTTTTTAATTATCTAAAATATTTAAGGTCTAAAATAATTAATTCAATTTATATAAATTTTAATATTTATAAATTCATTTATTTTGGCATCCTTTTAAGTAAATAAACAATGTATCAACATCCCATAAGTATTTATGGTAATAATATAATTAATAAAAATTATAAAAAAATAAGATCACAAAAAAAATTGACTATCCTCAAAATTACAATTAATATTAATTTATAATGATCTTTTCTCTATTTTTGAACATATAATAGTTATTTAATGGAAATAGGGTGGAATTTTCTAGTTTTCAATACGTAATATATTATATCTGTGATTTCATGGAATTTTTTTAAAAACAAATAAAAATAATGAAAATTATGTTAAGGGAATAGATACCCTAATCCAATAGTTTTTAATATAAAATATTATGTCCTTATGAATTATTTTTATCCTAAGCTAACCAGAATAACTATTTTACCTTGAGGGAATTTTAAAAATAATTAATATTTATTAGGGAAAAATATAATTGACCATATTATGAAATACTCATTATTATTAATCCACATATGGATTAAATTTTACCAAATTGTATCTCTATACATTTTATATTGTCTACTTACATGTATCGTTAATGGAACAATGAAAAAAGGTTTTCTGAATAAAAAATATTCATTTTTTTGCACAATAGAATTATTTACCAACATAAAGTATAATATATATTATTATATTTCAAACTATAATATTTATAACTGAAGGAATATTATTATATTTGATGATAAAATTAAAATATTATGGGTCTTTTCAGTGAAAAAAATTACAATTTAAAAAAACCATTATTTTTCATTATTAACTGAAAATTAATATTTTGAGAATGATTCAAAAAATAAATATTAGAATATTTCTAAAATTATAATTTAAAACAAATTATACTTTTTATCCAATAAAAATTCATAACTCTTTATAAGATAATTATAAAAGTTTTTACAAAAACCCTTAAAAAGTTTTTATGAAAATATATTTGTAATTAATAAAGGTGCATTAAAAAAATTTGTGGGATTATATTATTAGAATTTATCTATAAAAATATATTATGTTTGAACAATATATATATTACAATTAATTTAATCCTAATAATATACTACAATTCATGATAATGTTAAACAAGTAATATTTAAAAAATATTTTCTTGTGTTTTCATTGCTCGGGGTTTCATGTTGTATATGATATTAAATACAGATTCCCTATTTTAAATATTGAGTTGTTATAAAATGAAAACTAGTATTTTCTACCAATATATACAAAGAATTTATCCATTCTATACTACCTAATTTTCTATATTATCTACCACCCACACACACAAGTATTGTGTTGCTTCGTCAAATGATTTTTGATCATCGACCATAGTTATTTGTACCTCACATAATTACTTATTATTAAGAGGAAACCCAAATGGTTTTACAACCGAAATGGTGTTTGGAAGGTGTGGTAATTATGAAGGGTATCATTGTGAATGTCGACAAGTGATTCTAAAAATATTGATGATTTTTTGGAAATCTCTATAGCAGTAAGTTGTGATAATATCACTTCATCCATTCAGGATGTTGTATTTCTTTTATATAACACTATACGGGTTTGTGTGATTATACACACTCTATGGAATAATTTATTTCCACATCAATATTCAATAAATAAATTATATTGTTAAAAAATGTGAAAGGATCCCCACTACTAAACATATAGTGATCGTAATGGGCACTCAAATCCCGCTGCTCTGCCACGTTGAAGATGACATAGAATGTTATATCCATGAACTCCACGCTGGGGTTATAAACATGGTTTGACTATGATCCATACTCTAATTTAAAAAAAATTAAATGTTCAACTATATCTATACGTCAAATTTAGGTTACGGTTCATTATCATGAAATAATTGATATATCTGAATGTTTATAGAAAACGCACTACTGACTCCACACACAAAACCACAATAAAATAATCATATAATTATTTATTGATATAGAAAATAATAAAACACTTGTAAATAATAAATATTGTAATAAATTAAATATTCAATAATTATATATATATGAATAAATAATAGTTATAAAAATAAATTATAAAATAAAAGTAGTATATATAAATATATGATTATTTTTCAATTAAAATATAATTTTATAAATTATTGATTTGAAATTTTAAAATATAAACATCATATTTGAATTAAATTTAGGAAAATTAGAAAAAGAAGATTTTTTTAAAATATTATAATACAATCATATTAGATAAATGGTAAAAATTACCGACGATTCTAATATCATAATAAAACATTGAAATTAAATTCATTGAAACCATTTATCAATAGAAAAATATTTTTATAAAGAAAAAATAAATCATTTTTATCACAATGTTGAATTTATAAAACCCATGATTATGTTTTTGAATAATATACAACATTTTATTATAAAAACTATTTTTATAAACTCATTTTAAATTTAATTATCATCATATTATGAATCTAAACCTAGAAAATTTGATTTTAGTTTTTTAATTAATTTTTTTATAATGTAATAAGGTGAAATTAATTTTAAGAACAAAAGTATTTTTATTGGAATTAATATTAATAAATATGATAATGGTGAAAATGTTATTTTAAATGAAATGATTTATTAAAATATTATAGTAACAATCAAATAAATTAAAACAATATATTTTATATAAAGGATATAACATTATATTTTCCAATCTGTATATCTATTTTACCACTAATTTAATTATTAATTAATGTCATATATGATTAAGAAAATATGTTTTTAAAAAATATTATTTGATTATAAAACCATTTTCATAATTTTTAAATACATTAATTTAATTATTAATTATATTTTAAATACATAATTTATGGGGATTAAATATAGTTTTATAATATTAAAATTTGGTATTATGTTTTACCTAATATTGTAAATAAAATATTTTTTACAGGGATGAATAATCGTAACAATGAAAAAATTATTGAAAAATAAAAATTAAGTTATAAAACTCATGATACATGATTAAAAATTGTCCCGAAATTAGTATTAGTACCTTAATAAAATATCTATCCCAATGAAATCAATTATATATCACCATTTGACATTATAACCTATGAATAATGTAATTTTATTATTGAAATATAATTGGTATTCACTAGCATTCCATTTTTTCACTTATGAAAGGGAATCACTTACAAAATGATATGTTACCCTTATCAATTATAATTTTCTCCAAATAAACATCATATTTTACTAATATATTTATTTCACTATTTCATAACAATCCAACCCCAATCAGATAACTTATTTCAACAATTTTAATGAATAATTTTAGGAGAATTGTGGTTATTTATTAGTCCTTGGTATTTTAATCTTATTCATTTTCGTCAAAATATATTATATAAATACCATTACTATGAAACTGGTGTTATAAATATAGTAAAAAATTATTTTATTAATGGGGAGATAATAATTAAATCATAGGCATTATCTATGAAAAACCAAACAATATTAATCATGTGGACAAGAGGACTCCCATCCCCATTAAAGTTGATTATAATTTATCATCACCACCCTAAATATATGAAAATAAAATGAATTTGATGAAGTTAAATGATATATATTACATTATTAATATTCTATAATTTTTATATTAATTTTATATAAAAACATTTCCATATTCATTTAATCATTAAAAAACACTATTATCTTGGTTGGTTTTAACAACAACGTGAAGGGTATAAAAATATTAATATCATAAATTATTATGGAATAATATATAATTGTAATGATAATAGAAAAAATATTTATTTAAAATTGGAATGATTATATAAATTTATTATCTATGTTTAATATATTATTTATTATGTTTCTTTTTGATCACTAAACATGTCGAAACATGTTCATTAAAATTCCTATTTTCACAATCCACACCTCTATCATTCTACAAATAAAAATAGAAAATAATCTAAATTTTAATTTCAAAGATTCAATTATCTTTTATAACATTAGAATTATGAGAAATTTGTTAATAAATATGAATCTAGAACTCTATAAAACAATAATATGAAACTAGAGGTAATTGTATATAACATTTGATGATGAAAACTATAAATAATTTATAGTTATATATATCATAAATGGTTATAAATGATGTTTATAAATGAATAACATATATGAATAATTTTCTACAATAAATTATAAAAATAGTTACTCTTACTATATATGAGGTTCAAATAGTTCATGAATGAGGAAATAAATGGTACGGTGTTCCTTGTCTCAAATGAAATTTATTGAATTATATTTTATATTTTACTCCATAGTATATTTGATATGGTGTAATAATATAAAAATAAATCAATTTTATCATATTCATGTAATGAAGGAGTTTATAATACACATAAATTATTCTTTGTGTAAAAGGATATTGATTCAACGGATATCATGGTTATAAGAGAATTTGTGAACTTTATTCTCATTCATTAGTTTTTAAATATTATTATTGATGTTATGTCATATAATATTGGTAGAATATGCTAATTGATTTTAATTTTTGGAAGTTTATAGTTTTTATATTGAAATACATTTCTACCAAAAACAATTGTTCTAAATTTCATATACTACATGAAATTTAATATCAATGAGATATCTAACAAACTCAAATTACTTTTCATTAAGTTAATATGTTATTCCATGAATACAAATCTAATATTTTTGATAAATTATTATTTTTTCTAATTAATAATATGTTTATTATCTCTTATTTTAGAAAGAATATATTTTTAATTCAAAGATGGGTTCTGGATGACCTTCTTTAACATAATAGTCAATATTTGTAGGAAAATAATTCAACTCCTATAAATAAAATATTTTATAAAATATCATATTAATTATTATAAAAAACATTCAATTTAAAATTTTGAAATTCATTGACGTGATTACTTCTGTGAACATCCTATATTACATTAACACATTTCAAATGGGTATTTAGTACCTCATTTTGTTATGTTGTCTTTACATAGTGATTTTTCAAAATATTCAAAATGATTAAAATTAATTCAAAATTAAATGTTTTATAATCATATTCACCTTCCTTATTAATAACAATAATTTATTTTGAAAGCATTACTTTTTAAAATTATTTATAAATAAATATTTTTTTAAAAAAAATTCTTATCTTTTCTTTAATTATAATTTTGCATTTTCTATGATCTATTATTTATGATTAATTTAAAAAGGTAAAGTAATTGAACATATTTTGAGAACATTTATTTAAATCACTTATGTATTTTTCAAGCATCCAATAATTACATTTATTTTTTATGGTAAATTATTTCAAATTAATTCACATCACTTTAAAAAAGTCATTAGTATGTGACTGTAACATCTTATTTTACATTTTATATAAACATGATTTATAATAAGGATTCAATGTTTTTTCTTATATTTGTTTATTTTTCAATATATTATATATTTAATTAGGAATTTATTTTCATGAACCACATTATAAATTTACATATAAAATATTATTTTGGGGTAATTGAATTTTGGTAGTAAACCATTTAAATGATTTGATTGACTTTTAATGATACCATATTGGTGTTTTGTGAATCCCATTTTCATTTCCATAATTTATTTGTGATGTGATGGGTGAATCAAATATTTATTACATCAGTTATTTATGATATAATGAATTATTTAATTAAATTATAACATGTATGTATGAATTATTAGTTGGTGGGATATTATATATCCTTCTAATTCATTAATTTAAAATTATACAGAAAAATATATTCCTCACTTTTATTTCATGTATTAATGAATTAATAATCATAAACTGTTATATTAAATAAACATCGTGTATATATCAATTTCTAAAAGATTATTCACAAGTAAATCACTATAAGATATTTTTAGAAAATTTTATTAACTAATTATGATAATTTTTTATAACACATATACCAAAATTGAACTAGTTGTTGTGTAAGGTAAAATTTTTTTTTGGGATTTTATTTAATTTTATTAATATATTTATTTTTTTATCTTATAATATATTTTGAAACCTGATTTTTTTTGGGGAAGTAATTCAATATTTAAACTAATTATGTGTATTATCAAACAATTAAAGGGTGATAATGATACATGAGGTATGTTTAATATATTCGAGGAATTTTTTTATTATTTATTAATCTGACTCCAACAAATATCATTTATCATTTTAGATTAATGGTCATTTTTATAAAATGGATGAAAAAAAAATTACATGGACCAAACATATATTGATATTTTAACTTATTTTATATTTCTAAACAAATAAAATTGTGATCCTTAATATCCAAATTTATTTTTAATTAATAATATTATCATGAAAATACTATGGAAGATTCATGGATTTTTTTTCCATTTAGAGATTTTATTTAATCCAAAAAGGAAATATAAATGGATTATGATAATATTTAAATATATATAAGAGAAAAGTGATATGTAAAATTTTTTCGTGGAAAAATATTTTTAAGATAATATTTATCCCTTATAGAAATTACCTTAAAAAAATTCAACGAAGGAACATTTTTATGTGGGGATTGATGTAATGTTCTTCATGAAATTTAAGTATAATGTTTTTTAATTAATTATTAATATCTAAATTAATTTTTGATGTGTTTTTAATGTATTAGGTGTCATTTTTTATGGTTTTATGTGATTATTTGAAATAAATATTTATTTTTTGGATGTAATCTGCAAATATAGAATGATAATTATCCAACAAAAAAAATATTTTCGTTTTTGTAATCAATTTTATATATACTCCATGAATTTGAAAAAAACTCTAATGTTTAATTAAAATATATAGATGATATTTCATCATCCGATATAATAATACATAAATTTTACATGGATTTTTCGATCTATAAGAAATGTTATAAATGAAAAAGAAATTTAAGTTATGAATAATTTGATAAAAAAATACATAAGCAAAATCAAGAGATTGTAAGTGGTTTTTGAAAATTCCATCACATTTGATCATAATGAATGATATTAATGATTCATTAATTTCATCAATTTATGGTCCTATAATACTTGTAAATCATGTATAATGTTTTTGGATGACTTATGACATGTGAGAATAGATTATAACTTTTTGATCTCCCATAAAATATTTCTATTCATAAATGATGTTAAATCATATAGAAAAATTTATAAAATGGTATAAAAAATTAGATTATGTGGAATGTACATATATTCATAGATGAAATATAAAAAATCAAGTAGATTGTTTTTATTCAATATACTAAAACTGGAGTTATAGAATATTATGTTTCAAATAATAAAATCCAACACATTGATGTCATAGAAACCACACCATATGGAACTAAGTAATGATGATGATACCAATAGCAACCCAATATTATAAAATATTACAATAAAATAATTTTAAAAATAAATAACACAATATTAATTCATTTCATAATTGAAATGTTTTGTATCATGGTTTTCTCATACATCTCCTATACATATTAAAATATAAAATGATTTGAAAAATTATACAACATAAAAAATCATATGTTATCATTAGTACAAGTACTCACGAGATGAAGACCTAATAGGAAGGGGTGAGCTACATCCTAGTAAGGGGAAGAATAACCATAAATTAATAAGATATATTATTCAATAGTACATTTGAGTGAATTATAATTATTATATCATAATTATTATATCATCATTATAAAATTAAGGGAAAAATTTTAAAATTGAATTTAATGTGTCTTATACATAATAATGAAATATCACAACATAATTTCCATATATCATATACAAGTTTTGATCAAAAATTGCATGATTTTCATGCATTACATATGTTCATAAATCAGAGCATCATAACGGATATCAAATATAAAATCATGTTGAAAAATATTACACACAATACTCCAGGATATATAATATTACTAAATGAATAATACATTTATATTCTATTGGGATAACCTATCACTATAAGACTTAAACACCTTAACTTAAATCCCCATAATGTACTCACTGCATGAATTAATATTGAATTGTTCCAATGTCCTCACTACATTACTTAAAACTGCACAGTATAATGTTCTCACTACCTAACTTAAAGCTGTACAGTACCAATGTCCTCACAGCATGACTTAAAACAGCACAGTACCAATGTCCTCACTGCATGACTTAAAACTGCATAATATGATATCAGATATTTCCCTTTCTGATAAATCATTAACATTCCCTATACACCAATTTTTTTTATTGAAATGGGTTTTTTCTCCTTGAAATACGTTGGTGTAAAATAGACCATTCATTCTTAAAATTCATTTCCTAGGAAAAAATAGAAATTGTGGTCTTGAGTCACCCAATTCAAATTCCCCCCTATCTATCAAATGTAAAATCTTACTCTTAATAGAACTCTTGTTTCTGACTATATAGAACATGACTTTTGGTGGCCTTTCATAAGTTTCTGACATAATAGTCATGTTAGTAAAATGATGCCACTATTTTTCTATACAGCATATGCCGCAGTTCGCCCTATATATCACAACCCCCCTAACAGGTTTTCCAAATATTGGTAATATCATTCCTGGAAGTGAATCCCATTATTTTGATAAATGATTTAAATTTTATGGCTATAAGCATCATGTCTCAAGATTCCCCTTGGAAATATTTAATGAATATTAAAGAAATTCTAATCCATAGAGATTTTCTTGGGTTCTAATTCAATGTTTGTAGTCAATGCTATTTGACCTTAGATACTATCCCTTTATAGTCTAACATTCATGACTCTAAACTACCCACAAAAAAAAAGATGTAGTAATCACCATATTGAAAACCCGAAAATGTCACTCTATAAAAAAGTCGAGTCTTAGCTCATTAAACATACTCTTACTATGATTTAGGTTATATTGAGCAATAAAAACTAAAAAGACATGAAATTTGGGGGTTTTTTCTCTAAATAACCACAAAAATAGTAAAATTATTATCATTAAGTCCCTCAACATAATAAGAAAATTTTGAACTCCCCATTTTTGTCATTATAATAATGATTGTTTATCATAAAGGAGTCATTATCATCAATTACCATTAATATTGAAATTATTAAAAACAGGAATGAAGAATGATATGATTAAAGATAAAGTTTCTATCATTCATATGAAATTATAGGGGCATCCAAAAAATTGAGCCCCTCTATCCGATTTTAAAATAAACTCTCAAAATGAATATTCATTTATTGTTCAACTTCATAATCCCCATCATCTTCTTGTTGAAGTTGAGACAACTGAGAAAATCCAACCTCATCTTCCTGACGATGTTCTTTCTTAGTAGTTGAAATGGTAGTTATTCCCTCAATTTAGGTTTCCCGTAATTTTTTATTCAACATCTCATGTTTTTTATGAACAAAATCTATTTTCTGTTGAATATATAATAACTCGTTCATGGATTTATTTTAATTGTTGTAAAATTTAAATCAATTTCTTCTTATGATCTGCCTCTGCCTCAACTTCTACTGCTTGAAATCTTTCACTATTGATAATTCATTTAGCCTCTTCAAAATCATGTCGCATCTTATTCTCCTTCTCCCTTTGGCAAATAATCTCTTTCATGGCGTCATATACTGGAAAATAATTAAATCCACCAAATCCCAGTACGCAAAATAATTATGGGAGTTTGGAAAAATAGGAAAATATTTCATCTAATGGCTTATCAGCAATTATCCTCCAAATATTCCACCATGTATTATTACGTGCCATGACGAGAGCACATTGCATCTCCATGTCTAAATCTGAGTCACTACCATGAGGTAAAATTTTCTCTAGAAACAAGTCACTTAAAGAGATACCGTATTCTACTTCTCTTGAAAAAGTAGAAACTTCACATTCTGATCATAGAGCTGATAACCCTAAATGATAAATCATGAATGCTTTCATTTTCAAATGGAATAAAGAGATATGATTCATATAGCTGATAATATTTACCCAATAATAAGTCAACTACTCGATTGGATTTATCCCATGTATTCTTAGCTTCAGTGATTTAGATGGAGGATTCTTGAGAAGGGGAATTCCCTTGAGTTTTCTCAAATATTATATTGGAAGTATATAGAGCTTCTCTAGATGGAGGATCATCTAGATGTATTTCTCCAACTCCAACATAAGGATAGAGTAGAATAACCCATTTCTGAAGAGCCTTTCTAACATTTTCTTCAGATAAAGATGCATAAGGTGACCTTTGATGTAAAGAATAAAGTAAAGTAGAACAATTATGTATGAAAATTCATGAATTAAGACTTTAGTCCTTGAAATTACTCATGAAAATCTCCAAACTCCATGATAGAACCTAGAATATCAATATTTTGATAAAGGGTGTCCATCATTTTAATGTACATGGCCTATAATTTCATATCATCTTCACCATTTAAGGTAACCGAAAAATGTTGGTTGATGCCCAAATTAGCTCCACTGACATTTTGTTCTGTTTCACATCAACAGGTACAATAGTGTCGGGTCTTTCCATGTTTGGGTCAACATCAATATTTATCTCAGATTATCCTGGGTCATCATTCCTTTCTTCTTGAGCATTACTAATATAAGTATTGAATATTTTAGTAACTGTGATGAATGAAATTTTGAAATGTATTTAGTCTTCCCGTGGATTTTTTCTCTATCAGAAGATCTAGGAGTAGGTATAGCTGGATCTTCAGAAGAATTATCTACTAAAATTTTAGATTAGTCAACAAGAACCTAGGTTTCCCCAGGGGATTTATTTTTCTGAACATAAAGAAGCATCTATTAATCCCTGAGAGAGGAGAGAGAAATAGATCCACCAATAGGATAAAACGTGGATACCAGAGTGTATTGAAAAAATTATATTCCCTAAAGACAGTATAAATACTTACTCCATTAGAGAACACTTTAGATAAATCTCATTTCTCTCTTACATTTCTGTTCGAAAGCATGGGGAGAAATTGAAACACTACTCTTAGTAGGAGAAACATGAGGTGATGGTTGAGGATTTTCCATCGCCATTACCCCATTCATGATTATTACTCCTGCAGAATGTTATTTGCGACCTGGGAGGATATTTTGTTTCATCAATATGAGAGCATGCAAGACCATACATAAGTGATTCGAAAATTGGTATGGATCTTCCTTCTCAACATTCAAGCTACACTAATAAATTTTTATCAAAATTAACGATGATTAATGGTAAGGCAACACTGAGAAAAAAAGGAAAAGGAAAATAAATTCTTAGTATTAACATTAATATCCCACTCCTCCTTAGAGTCAATAATTACACTTTTGTGTATTCCTATGTCCATCATATGATATTCTTTTTTAGTGTATAATATTTTTCCATTAGTTGCATATATAAAAGAATCCAGCTCTGTAACATACATTTGTAATTCAGATAGGTTATTATCTATATTGTAATCAAAGATTCCAAGATGTAACCAATATCTGATAATCAAATTACATGCTTGAAGAATTCCAATTAATCCCTAAGATCATTGGTTACACCCTCCAATATATTAATGGTTGAAGGTTACATATAATTAAATTTTGGTAAGGTTGATTGTGGATGAGATTCAACACTTTCTGATTGGTGAGATTTTTCAAGCCTCCATTCCTCTTCAAGATGTTCAACAAATGGGATAAGAACCTCTATTTGATGGTAGTGACTGGATCATCATGGTGTTGAGGTATTGCTTCTCTATCCCTAGTCTTCTTGGTATACCTCCCATGAAGATGTTTTGAGATCATTTAATCCTCTTAAACATCAGTATCATCTCTGGCCATTGACTTATTACCATGATTTCCATGTGAAATAGTTGTTTAAGCTACCAATCGATTTATTCCTTTTTTCAAATCCCGTTTAAGATATTTTAGAATCCCATGATTTGGCATACCTAGATTCCAATCTCATCGATGCATCTTTTGGATGTAACGTAATTGACAATTTGGATCCCTATAAAGCGATGATAATCCATAATTTCCACCCAATGATTGGTTTTTCCTCATTTATGACATCTGCGGATGGAAAAGTGTTTGATTTTTGAAGTTATATGAACTGAATGGAAAACATATAGGTTACATAATCATCATAATTAATTTCACCCAAAATCATAGTTGATAAAATTCCATCCCTGAATGCCATCATATAAGATCTCAACTCATAATTATTTTATTCACCATCATCAATAAATGTTTCAACTGTTGGGTTACAAAAAGGAAGGAAACTGAATTCTCTTGAGACATTCAATGCCATTAACATCACATCAGGTCTCAACTTTACAGGATGAATACCAGAATCATTATATAAAAATGGGTTGAATCAGCCATTGGGAACTTCAACCAAATTCATCATTGAGTATGAAAAAAATTGTGCTCCAATCCACCCCCACAACACTTTCAATAGGCCTACAATTCTAAATAGATCCTTACTATTGTATAAATGTAGTAGGAGATTGTAATTTCCTACTAATAAAGGGGATGCTAACCCAATATACTAACCTTCTACCAATTTAATTATAATGATAAAAGTCCCCAATCTTACACCACCTCCGGATTCACGGACTGGAAGAAATTAAAAGCTTTACCACATAGTAATTAATCCAGCTAAGAAAACCATTGCATCTATATTGTGTTTTACTTTATAGCCCTAGTTATTATAATTACCTCATTCTAGTATAGGTTAATATGAACCTAAACAGCCCTAGTTATCTGTAGAAGGACCAATAGTAGGACTACTATAGGTTGGTACTTTTTCTATTATTCGTTCTAAGAAGGATTTCAACCATACTCTGGCATGAAGATCATTTTTACCTTTTGGTAAATTATTATCAATTTTAAATAATTCATGGGCCATCGGTGGTGTTCTAGTAGCATCACCACATGTTGTAGCTAGCGTAATGAATTAATCATAAATTTCCCCAAGTATGGGAATTATTTCTTTATGTTAAATATCCCATATTCTAATAAAAACATCATCATTCGTCAAATTGAAGAAATTCATCAACAGACTCCATCAACACAATAATTCTAGAACGAATTCATTTTTATTAACATATGTTTTCCCCATCCAGATAGATTCATAGAAATGTGTGTATGATAACTCTTTCCTGAATTCTGCACAAGTCCAGTGTACCCAGATTTCCTATATGCACTATGGTTTAACACCTACTCCAGAACAAAGATCCAAATATTTTTTTCCATCGATTTTATGGATCTATTTGAGAATACCGAAATGTGGAATCATATTAATAGGGTCTTTGTTCCATATCGCGATCCTTCAAATTGGGAGTACAACCACTATGATTAAGGAAGCAAATAATAGGGATTGTTCATTCTTGTAATGGAACCCCCTTAAACTAATATTCATGCAGTTACAGTAGTAGTATTAATGAAACCATTTCTTCCGAAATCACTTCTTTATTGAAGGATCATTGGAATCTTGCAAAATACCATGCTCGTACAGGGGTAATTAAGAACTATGGGGATAATCATGCTAGTACGGAAATAAACCCTTTCATAGCCCATGAATAATACTTTTAACAAAATCATAATAGTCTGGTCTGATGATCTTCATTGTTTCATTTTGAAGAGCCATTGATTCTTCAATATGGGTCACAAAATGAGTCATTTTTTCTTGAAATAGAATTACCAAACCTTCCCTATTAGGTTGTAATTTGGTGAATCAGAAATTATGGAAAAGGACACCATTTTTGTAGATCCGTCGATGAGGTCTATCACGTAGGTGCTTCGATAAAGTCTGTCACATAGGTCCTTCAACAAGGATCCTAGCACAACTACCTCAATAAAGTAATTTGGTGTCTCTTAATCGCTTAAATAATTTTAGCTTGAAGTAATCTCCAATGAATAACATGAGAGCACAATGCAATGGGGATGGGTAAATGAGCTACGCAATGGGAGCCTTCAAATTTATAAAAAGTACAAGTGAAGAAAAAATGGAAAATGATGGGACTTATTTATTGACAACCGAATATATGTGAGACCACCCTACGCGTAACATCAACATGTGATACCTAAAAGGAGTACCTATGCAACATACCTGCACTGTTTAGCAATCGATCCATAGTTTTTTTCAACAAATTCACCACAGGACTCATCCGTCGTTCAATTTTCGTACACAATAATGAGGGATGTGTTTTTTTGACCCCCATTAGAAAAAAAATTAAAAAGAGCCCTGGATATTTTAAATTTCGACAGAAAGGATCATATAACGCAAAGGGAAAGACAAAATACTCCAAAGGACATGCATGATCTATCTATGTGACGGACATGTGCTATAGACTTGCACAGCAGATCTACGTGCCAGAATAATTTCTATACCCATAAGTGGAGAACCTATGCAGAAGATCTAAGCAGAGATCCTGCGTGGAAAAATCATTCATTGACTAGGATTATCCATGAATATAAATAATTACATTGGTCCCCCCATTTGTAGGACTGAAATAGTTTAAAGACTCTTTGAAGCTCCCATTGTGTTTCTCATTCACTGAGATCCCCCAAATTGTATCAGGAAGCTCTCTAAATAAAATTAGAGAATAGATAATTAAATGGGATTAGAATGTGTTTAAATTATATTATAGTTTTTACATAAGCTTGGTTCTACTATGTGAAATACATTCTTTGGTAACCAATCATACATGTGCATTATACCTATGCGACAAACCTGCATGTTATACCTATGTTATACATCAACGTGAGATACCTATGCGACATACCTATATGAGGTACCTACATGACATGGCTTGGTATAATGCCTATGTACCTACTCAATTATCCTCATTTAAATTCATTCATTGAAGTGTATCTCCTTCCATGAATGGATTTTCTGAAATGGACTATGTTGATGCCTCCACCAAAACCTCCGGACTTATCAAACCTTTGGGAATGGCACATTAGTGTGTATTCTGTTTGGGTTTGTATTTACACAATTAGAGGTTTCCCACGTTTTTTTTCATTGGGGTTAGGATTCATAGAGTATCTATTGTTTGGAATATCCACAGTCCCATGGAAAAATTTCCCAGGAATTCTATTGGGAGGTTCCTGGTTTCGAGAATAAGGGTTTGGGTTCTGTTCTCCCCTTACCATCTATATGTCCCAAAACCTAAGGTCACTGGTAAGGAAGGTACATTTGACACCTTATTTTCCGCAAAGAATAAGAGAAGTATCCCTCCCATATCAGGATAAATCATTAGGGCAACAATTTTGGTGTAAGCCCCTATGTTTTCTTAGAGGAGGTGGAATCATTTCTCTTCATCTAGTTTGTGGTGCCAAAACCATAGAGTAGAAGGGCACGTGGACTATCATTTCCCTTTCCCTCTCATGTTTTTCTTTGTCACCATAGACAGCCATCCTCATGTAAGCCCATAATTTTCATTCTCTCTTCCTTCCATTTGGACCCTTGTCCAATGTTAAGAGAAATGAGGGAAAGCTTGTGGCCTCTCCCTCTTCCTAGGTCACCTCTCCCTCTTCCACGATAGACATGCCATGTTTCACCAGTGGAGGAGGAATGATTTGAAAGTTTGAATTCCTTAGTCAAACCATCAAAATCCTATTTATCTCACATTGAGCATGACTCACGTGGCCTTTGAGATTTTTCATGGTCATAACATGTGCACAACACCCATGGTGAAATGAACTACAAGAACTCTGATTCCTGTTCAAACCAGGATACATAGGAAGCATTTTCAGGGCCCGATCTCACTGGAAATCTACATCAACAACACAACCCAAATTCCATTAATATTGGCATCTTTTATAATAATAATCCCCAAATTAAACCCCAAATCAGTAAGGCATCCTTTTCATGATGTATGCCCAAAATCATCTCTCTCAATGGACTATACACTCCTATGAGACATATCGAACTACCTGGTCATTGATTATCCTCTATTTGGGATATGTAGGAAGGCTCCTTCATGCCCAAACCCAACACTTCAAATCCACCATGTTATCCTTTGGCCAAATTCCCCACAGGGTCTGATTTTAATTGAAAACCCAAATCCTTTATAAGTTTCTTATGATTCTTCAGCTTAAGTCCCACACTACATTTTTACCTAGAAATTTTTTCTTAGAGGACCTTATCACTCATCCATAAAAGGTTTTATGATTCATACTATGTGGCACCGAACTACGAGGGTTCTGATTCCCTTCACAGGGATATGTAGGTAGCCAATTTTACTTGCACGATCCCAAGATCAAAACAGACTTGCATCTCCCTAATTGATAATAAATTCCAGAGTTCCCCACTGAGTGGCTTAAGAAACTAGTATCATTAAAATGATGAATAAAAAAATATCTAAGAAGTATATTAGTGGATACCATTGATGGATATCCACAAATACATATAGATAATCCCATCAAAGAAGAACCAGGAATGCATACCGATGATTCTAAATTTAACCAATGTTAATAAGTGATTGTAAATTACAAGGGGTACTTATGATATATATGATGAATTAATAAATATTTATGAAGATATCATAACTTTACAAAGAGATTCATAGAGAAGAAAATAATTTATCCAAAAAGGGTGTGATGAGTCTGACCACCCATCCTCTCGATAAATGCATGATCTTATGTATTTTAAAGATCAATCTTAATTTACATCTTCCTTTGGAAAGTAGGTCCCCTTTGTATAAAGAACTGTTTTATGATTCTAGTTCCATAAATAAATCCAATGAAACAAACTACAATTAGAGATTCTTAAAAATAGAACACACTATTCAAGGAACTAAAAAACAATCATGAGATCAAATATTCTTTTTAGGAATTTTGATTACAATGATTTGTATGAAATCCACATATAATGATATATTAAGATGAATCATATTCCCTTCTTCGATTCATCAAAATAGATCAAAACCCCCACTCCACAATAGGTTATTTTAAGGGATGTCTCATAGACCAAACTTCTATTCAGATCCATGGTATTTTATTCACATTAATATATCTAATAGAATGTGGATCCCCGTTGAGTGAATGTGGTAATATTATTAGATATCCATTAGAAATTCTTTATGTAGAACTAGTAGTAACCCATCATACAATTAAAAGTATAGATCCCTATTATAATAATTTTTGTAGGCCATTACTGAATAAAATATAACATTGATGGATCTACCTATATACTATCACTTGAGACTACATGACACAAAAATGAACCTATTTGTTCCTATAATCCACACTTGTTTAAATTAGAATAAAATATACCCTTCCTAGTGGTCATAAATAAAATCCTAAAATAACCTTCATTCACTTCCTTCCTCAAGTAATATATAATATTTTTCATCTATATAGACTACCAAAATATTATCATGTCAATATAAAAATATATATTATTAATATTTATGATGATATAGGGATCATTTGAAAGACAAAATTACCTAAAAATAAATTCGTAATGACCATTTAGATTATGAATGGATTTATAAAGAAAATTGTCCTTCATGAACAGCAATTTAAGATGTATATTATAATAATTTCTCTTTGATAAGTATTTAAATCCCTAACGTTGACCAAAATGGAACAATTTTTAATGTTGATAACACTTATTATCAATAATAGTCTTGTTAATTTCCCAATATTCAATGTAATGATACATTTAAAAAAATTTATCCATAATAAATAGAAATGTAACACCCCATGAAAATACAATAGATAATATAAATACTTTACAATGATTCAATAATTTTTTATTCTCCAATTCCAATAACCCAATTAGGTCTATTCATACGATAGAATTTGAAATATTTTTAACAAAAGGTATTATATTTATTGAAAACACAACATCTCAATTCATGGGAAGAATAGTAAAGTATTCAGGAAAACAATTATAAAAAAAATCATACCATTGATTTTGAGTTTCTCCATAAAAATTTGAGATAAATATCCATCATGAATATAAATTAGAACCCATAAATGGATGTTACAACTATTTTATTTTGATACAAACCCTCTAGAAAATATGATATGGGGTTAAATAAAAATATAATACATGGAATACCTTCCATGGTAATTGATATGGGATATTTATATAGGAGGACACTGATTTCCCATAATCACTTCCAATTCAACTAAATTATGATCAAAATGTTTTATATAGTAAATGTTATAATAAAATATAACATGATACAAAGAACTATATATTAGATTATATGTGTTCATTAACTATCTGGATCTAATTCATTATTTGATATAACAAAATCCATTCATTTACCTACCATTTATCGATTGTATTATTTCATAAAATTAGATAATTACAATGTTATGCACATACAAGTCATTAAACTATACTTGGTATTTTTTTGTCCTTTATTTCCCTCCATCAAACTCTTTTTTCCATTGAAACTAATATCTATTGGCCATTATTTTTGACACTGAAAATACATTCTTACAACATTATTTTCGGGTGTGATTCAACACTCATTGTTGGAACATGTGAACTTGAATTTTTTTTCCACCATATTATTCATCAATTTTAATTTTATGAAATAGTATTATTATATTATTTTGTGTTTCATAATGATATCCAATATCAAGGATGTTTTTAGATATCAAGATAGTTAGTTAGAAATACACATAATGTATTGAATTCAATCACTCATATCATTTGGTTTCATAGGAGTAGAATCATTTAATTTTCCATCAAATATTGAATTAACATGATTCCTCCCTTGTATATATATTTATAACTACCAATGTTTATAGTGTGAAGAACAATAATAATATTGACTAATCATGAAATCATAATTCATTTAATTTCAATATCATGAAACCTTATTTTCAATATAAGGCACAATAGGATTGACCTATGTAATTTATGGTCTTAATAAATTTAAATACTTCCTAATGGATCATATGTATATTTTAAATTAAACTATGAATAACCCTATAATTTTTATATCCTGGTGTAGAGTACATGGTCCACTGATCATTTTCCAATGATTGATTATACATAACCCAACAATTTAAGTGGTATTACCACTTTCTGCAGTATTTCCACAACATCATCGACTTGAAAATATCAAATCAAATATGTATTTTATTGAAAAACCACACAATATTTAATTTTTAAAAGTTTTAGGATATCATCCTAACATAACCCCATAGATTTTAATAATGTTATCTAATACAAATCTCCAAAAAATATTTAAAACTAACTATGATACCAACTGAGGTGACTCAAGAGTTTCATTAAAAAATAGTACATAATTAGAGGTGAATATTCAATATAATTAATAACAATACATTCTTGGGGACTATAATGGTTTTGTTTGTTAAAATACTAAAAATATAATCAAATTTTTTCATAAAAGTGATTCAAAATATCCCTTATAATTCTTCTAACATAATTCCCTTCATTTATACTACAATCAAAAATCAATATTAATAAACTATTAATGGAAACATAATCAAGGGTGATTTAAAATTCCAAGTAACTGTAAAAACAATAAATTTTAGTCAATGATAACTTTTAAACATAAGATACCCATAAGGGCATGTGAACATGATCATACCCAAATATAAATGCTCATCAATAAACACTATTGGAATTATTATTTTCTTCATAGAAAAATCATAATATATCTCTGTTTGGAATCACCAATAATTAATCATGGTGCATGATAAAATATCTTACGAATAATAAATATATTTTTATTATATAGATAAGTATAAAAAATAATATTTATAGTTATTGATCACTTCTATGATTGTCTTAGAAGATTGGTTGAACTCATAATTCTATCAATTCATCGATCAAGATTGACAAATATTATTATCGCATTGGATATGGTTCACTCTCCATTACATTATTTATGTAGTTAAGGTTCACTCCCAATAATAACATTGTTAACATAGTCTTTTACCTTTTAATTTTCTATGTTAATGTTAATACATCTTTATATTATATATTATATAGAATGTACTATCTTTATTTGATTTCCACATTTTTTTATTTATATTTATATAATAATAAAAATAAAAATAAAATATTATCATTACTAATTTTTAAAATAATAATCATATAGAGTTTTTTATAATTTTTTATAATGAATGTGATATGAGAGGAATTGGAGGATTCCAGGTTGGCAGTTAACCGACTGTTAATAGGAAAATATATAATGTGTAGGTAAGAGATGTATAAAATATAAATATTTTAGAAATTAAATGAATAGTATGGGTTACTATCATTAATATATTCTTATCATATTAAGTAATTAATTTTAGAATATATTTTGTATAAAATAATAATATGATTGATTGAATAATAAGGTAATGGAAAAAGAAATTTCAATATAATCATACCGCATTATTTATGTTGTTCATATACTAATCCGATATAATATATGAATTCAGGGATTAATAATATAATATAATGAAAAATGTATGTTAAGGTGTCACATATCATTGTTTTTTTTATGAGTTAGTTTTTATTTTATTTTTTGTCTTATCTTGGTTGTGTGATTTTATCATATTTTCTGGAATAAAATGATAGTTTTAGTTTTTATAGAAGGTGGAACATGGTTAATTAAAAGTTTTATATAGTGTAGTAGAAACCATTTAACCTATATAGTGAAACGATCCATGTTGAAACACCTTGTTCATGGTCATGAAAACTAACCATGTGGTGTGACAATGACAACTTTTGAGGTGCACCAAAATGATGATGGTCATGTTCTCGTATAGGAAAACCATGCTGCCTATATTCCCTTTTCATAGAGGTGAGACACAGTTAGTGAATGGTCTTCCAAATGATGGGTAATTGAAAGTCATCAAAAATATTGAAATTGTCATTTTAGTCGGCCCTTTGTTTTAATCCATAACCACCACAACTCACCCTATTCGGTCTCACTAGTCCTAGGTCTACATCCCCTTCATCTTCTCTCCCTTGCACTTTAATATTTTGGTGGTTTTGGCCTTGGATCATCATAAAGTCATTTTTTAAGCCTCTAATCATTATTTTTATTCCTTCTTCTTGGATTTTTCCACTTTTTTCCCTTGAATATATTTATAGATAGTATAATATGAACTAATTTAGGTTCAATATTGTTTCATATGGTTGGATCTTGATAATTCATTTTTGTTAAATCCTAGATAGTGTTCTTATTTGGTTTGTCTATTTTTTCTAAATCATTACAGAGGTTTTCATGAAATATTTATGTTTTTCCGTAGCTTAACAATAATTGGTGATTTTATTATTCTTTATATTCTTTAAAAATGATTTTCAAATAATTGGTGGGAGGTGTGTAAGGTGTTTTCCATATATTATTTTGTGAATTTATGTTTAAATGATAGATTCCCTTGAGATTTTTTCTATAATTTTTATTCCTTATGTGTTGAAGTTTAGATATTATAGAAGTGGTGTTTTTATGCTATTGGGAATTGGATTAAGAACATGGGAGCCTGAGTAACTAGGAGTGTAGACTTGGTATAGTATGCGATACTGATCGAATGGAACAGGGCCACATTATAATAGAAATATTGATGATACAACACAAAATAAAAATTTTATGGTTATGTTTAGAGTCAAAAAGACCACGGGATGTGACCCCCACTAGTTCATTGTTCATGAAGACGATTTTCGATTCTATATTGATATATCACTTAGGTATGAGGTTCCTAGGTCCCCACAACCCATTTTTATTAGGCCTTTGGAAAGGTGAAATTTAATATGGTTTTATTTTTATATTAGTTGGTTCCACATTTATATCATCCTTTAATGAGATTAATGTTCTAAATAAATACAATTTATTTCGTTATATTTAAAACTATAATGTGAATTAGAATTTAAGTGCTATAAAATGAAATATTTTTTTGGTATCCTACTGAGATTTTTTTCTCACACCCCACATACATCATTTTGTGTATGTACATATTGTAATATTTCAAACCGTTAAAGCAAATTTACTCTGTGGTTGTGATGGTAAATATTTTTTATAGTGGTTCTTGTTTTATTGTTCTTGGTTGTGGTCATATGGTGATTTTTATCCTTTTATTTTTTGGAGGGTTTGTATATGGATTATTTCCCACACAAATTATTATATTTGTTTATATAAAATTTTGAATTATTTTACTTGTAATCATTTTATTTTTTATAATAGATACTATTTATGAAGTAAGGATAATTAAATTTTGGTATTTATGGATGATTATAGTTAGTTAATGAATTACCATGTGTGATATTTTATACCCATGAACATGTTTCTAGCACATGGGGATTAGAAATTCCATTCAATACATGCCACATGCCAGAACAATCAATAAGTTGTATAGAAGCCCTTCTTGGTTCATGAAATAATTTTACAAGATCCCTATTATTCCCTTTCTCTGCGAAATGACATTCTGAATATTATACATATATAATTCAGTGGATTTATAGGACTGAGGTTCTTATTGTGAGTGGGGTGTCTTGCCATACATCTCATGTCAGAGCTTGGGTCACAATGGGATGTTTGTTATTTGGTTTTACTCATCCTCTAAGAGAGATGTGCATGTTTTATACTCTGTATGGAATCTAAGTGGGATTTCATGGTTTGACTTGTTATTGTGACTGTTGTAGGGGGTTTTTGACTTATGGAGGTGTTTTAATGTTTTAGTTGTTAATAAAAATATTATGGATGTTATTTCAATGGTTTCCATGTGATTTTTTATGGTTTCACAAACATTAATCCTCAAAGTAACACTAACAAACCATGGAATGATTATTATGATATTTATCCGCCATAATGTGTTTTGATACAAGTGGATGCAATTGTTCAGTCTCTCTAGGAATTGGATCATAGAGTGTGTTATCTTCTTCTCATGTTATAAAATAAAAATCAAGATGAAGAAGTAAAAGGATCATGAATTTAAAATGAAAAATTATCCTTCCTTTTGGGGTAGCACATATCACATTGAATCAGATAATTACATTGGAAATATAAAAAAGATTATTTTGTTTCATGATAATCATGATGAAGTCAATGTGAAGTGTACTTCATTCTTGTTGAAAGGTCTAGTCAGAGGTGGTGGGACTCCGTTGGTCAGGTTGGTAATCACAAGGAGATGGGATGGAATGTCTTAGATGTATCATTCAACTAGTATAATTTCCTATGATATCATAGCCATTGAATATACTTGGTAGTTGTTAGATATTCACAGAGGGTATGAGATCATGATGGAGAATGAAAACTGCTAATAGATTTTCATCGTTTCGGACCTACGGTAGTTTCTACCAGGACTCAAATTATAAAATTATTGAAATGGGATTATAGCTTGATATTTAATCCATGTCTTATTGATTAACCAGAATAAATATGTTGTGATAGTGGATAAATCAATGATGGTAAATATGTATCATAGTGGAAAATTGAGCTTTTCAGGACCGGATTCATTACTGGGCCCTAGAGAGTATGGAATCTATCAAAATAATAGGAAGCATGTATATTATGAGAGAACCCAATGTTGAAGCTCTAGATATCCACACAGAAGTTTTTTTCTATGGTCTCAGATGCTGGAACAATCATTTTATTTCAATTTAGAAGCACAAGTCATGTCAGTTCAATGTGTATAGTCTTACCTGGAATAGTTTTCAGTGTGGAATCATGGACAACATGGAACAGTTTTGAGATGTTTAATAACCATATTAGGGTTGTTCTATATGTGTATCATTTAGGGGAACAAAATCCCGGTCAGAACTATCCAAGATATTTGTATATCAGTTTGGTGGTTATGGAGGTATTATTGTATCTACTACTGGACACAGATAGATTAAGGTAGATCCAAAGGTAAATATTTATTCCCAGGTATATGTAATGATGATTTAGGTACATGCGTTCAAAAATGTTCTAGTATAATCATTCATAACTATTATATTGGTTTGAGGTTTTATTCATTTCCAAAAACCATTGTTTCTTCCATATTTGATATGGGTTCTTCTAAATCCTTGGATTCTGTCCAGATTTTTGAGTAGTTGGAATTTACTTCTTATCAAATTATATATTTCATATAGTTAGTGATTCCACTTGGTAAGGGATATTTTTTCTTTTTTACGCATCGTTCACAGATCATGGGTGTGTGTTGATTAATAATGAACATGTGGTGGTGTATTGTACTCAAAAAATATGACACATAATATGAAATACCCAATCCATGACCTAGAATTAGTATAAGGGATGAATTCCATCAAGAAATGATTTCGTTATATATCGAGGGAGAAGTTTGTAGTCTACTCAAACAATAAGACAATGGACTAAAGTTTCTCCTATAAGGATTCAGTTATAAGTTAGTGTTGATAGGTCAAATTTCCTTAGGGTTTTTATTGTCATATAATATTTCATGACCACTCCCTCTTAAGATACCCCAATTAGGAGAGATGAATAATTATCCCCATGTCCCGCCTCAAGTAGGCCTTGATATGTATACTATCATCGAGAGTATAAAAATATAATGACATGGGAGGAATTACCATCTATAAAAATATGAGACCAGTAGATAAATTGGATCATCCAAAAAAACCCAAAAAACAATATAATCCAAATCCAAAACCATCCCACATGCATCTATAAATTGAACTACCCCAAATGTACTGAATGCATTCATTTTTATTTTTTTATAACCCCCCTTTCAAGGTATTAGGGGGGTCCCTTATAATGCATGTAGGCTCAAAGATTACATTGACCATAGGCTTAAGAGATTACATGACCCGAAGGTCATAGGGAATTCAACGAGACTATCTCAAAGGAACTACCCCTCCTCAGCATCTTCATCAAGATAGTATCTCTCCACCTTCACATGTCTGTCTAGCTAGGGTTCCCGTGCATGCACGGGCTGGCCCCGATGGCATAGCCATACCCTCTCATATAAATAGAACTGATATAGATAATATTCTCCAATGTAAATACCCAAAAGTAATGATATTGTGTTGAAAAAACAACTTTTAATGATCCAATTTAGTAATTTCTGGAATGGTATACATACTCCTCATGGAGACATGAAAAAATCTATATATACATATGGTGAGGATACCAGTATACTCAGATCAAAAAATGTTCACATGTTAAAGAATCATACTAATGATTCTATGAGAAATTAATAGAACTAAACAAAACCTATAAATGTATGCTTACCATCCCAAACTCATTAAGGAACTCTGACATAATAATAAAACCAGGTAATATAATATAATTGTAATAAAATCACTATTGGTACCCCACACCACTTTTCCACCACTATGCCCCTTTAATATCAAACATCATAATTCCTAGAACTCCCATCACATCCATATACCACACCACCTTGTAAAAATGTCACAACACAACATGATTGTAATCACATGGGATCTTCACCGCATAAGCTCGACCACAACCAACCTCAACTAAAGACATCTGAGCTACCTCCCAACAAGCACAACCTTGTATCACCCAAAAAACCTGGGTTTTCACACCCTTCCCACAAGCACCCGAGAAATCAAAATCACCATCTATTGCACTAACAGGACCCAAATTATCATAGATTATGCAATTCCTACCCTTCATGGAAGAGAGTATAGGAATTAATGGGTACCCAAATCTTTATAAACCTCACTAGATGTTGGAAAAAATAACATTGCGTGACCATTAGGGTGTCTACAATTTGTTCTCCATGATTTTGGGGGGTGTATATAATTCCCAAGAATATAAAAGTATTTATATGTAGTATAACACAGTTAATCAAAACCTATGGGTTCAATAACTAACTATCCACTCACAATACTATCACCATTATTGCCACAACTAAATTCATTACACCATACAATAAGTTTCAACACCATTATAAATTTCCAACAAATTCCGTTTAATTATTCCATTATTTTCATTATTTTTCATCAAACATGTTTAATCACACAACCCATCAATTTATTATTTCATTACATTTTCACACCATTAACCTAAATAGAACAATCCATTTCAAACATTATCAAACAATTATATATTTCTTCCATCACAACTCGAGTATCTACTAAATAGAAAGTACCCCTATCAACACCAAAATAATTGAAAAAAACACCTCATTGCAAAAAATCATAGATCAATAGACCACATAACTACACCAAAAAAATTAACATAAAAAGAACCTCTCCATCCCAATATCACATCTAAACCAAACACCTCAGTACATGTTAATCACTTCATGTGAACCATCAATCTTGCATACAAAGACCACACATCGCCTTCCGACAAGAATTTCCACAAGGCTCAACACATCAATATAATGTTAAATATTTACAAAGGGGAGTTTATCAAATTCTCCATTATCTTAGGGATGTTATCAAACATGTCATTATCATGAGGAATACATTATAATATCCAAATTTATTTGGATATCCAATATCATTTTTAGAGTGATATAAATGATATAAAAACCAAATATAAAATTTGAACACATATTTCCAGTGAATCAAAATCCCCCAATGGCCCAATTTTTTATTAGGGCATCATAACCATACAAATCACATTATCACAGTAAAAACACATATGTAAAAACTTGTGATTGAACCCCTTTTTACTAATCAATTTCATTTAAGCCAATTATTTATTTTTAATTAATCCAACATAACCATAAAACATATAAAACCAAAATCAATAACCTCCCATATTATACTCAGGGAAGATAATAGAAATTTTATCTACCTCAAAGAATATTTTGTGGCATGATTTATAAGGAGAGAAATAATTTGCACAAACAATAACCACGCAATGAGAAAACATGGATCAACCTACATCATAACCCAAACCATGAAAATATAACCTAAAATACTCCCCAAACCATAAAAACAAGTTCTCAGTGAATCCATGTGAGAATAATTAATGAAATTATTCCATGAAGATCAAAGGGCTTACCACATATTACAAATGAAGAACCACCAGGACCAACCGATCAATGAGGGAGGCAGAAGGCTTGAGTAACTATGCAAGGCACCTAGGATTTGTCCAAAATGAGAGTAATGAGACACAATGAAGGAATAAATGACAAATATTCAAGAAATATAGTTTAAAATTTAACTTCTTTGGGGATACACATGATGTGTAATCCCATTTCACATCATGTAATCCTTATTTTTCAGTTTATCCAAAAAAATGCACCACCTTTTTTTATTTAAACTAAAAAATATATACACTGTGAATAAGAATAGAAATTGAAATGAACCAGCAATACATTTTTTTTAATAAACATAAAAAATATGTATTTCTATTAGTAGTTTTGTAGCACCTCTGTATTCCACTAAAAACTCATGTATCCTCCTTTGAACACCTCTAAAAAATGGAAACATAACAGATTTGGAGGGCACATAGCATTACATTAGTTACTTATAAATTGATTCTCACCCATGAGAATCCAAAACCAATCCTAGAAGAAAAGGTTTTGAAATAACCAACCCATGAGATCCCTCTTAGATATCTCACAGTACCTTTAAATGCTACTAGCTTTCAATCATACAAATACAAATTACAATAAAAACTGAACAACCACATTTCCCAACCCACAAGGAACATGATCTCACAAAATCACTAAAAAACCATATCAACCTCCATGTTGTAAAATCAAAAAACCACTACAACTATAGAACAGTATCTTCTAGAACAGAAATTTTTTTGAATTCCATCATCATTTTCAAGATACTATATGTTCTATGTGGCACAAACTCACTCACATGGGTTTAATCACCAATAATTTAATGAATATCTTTTAGGAATCCAGTCTTACCCTTTTCATATGTAAGGAATTTATTATACAACGGGCTAAAAAAATAAAAACCCAAGGAAAATAGATCATGTCATTAAACAAATGGAATTAAAAATCTGACCACATATTAAAATATGGAAAAGAAAAATTCAAATCAACATAATGAATCTGAATCTTTCTCAACCATGTACTCTCTCACAGGCCACCATTCATCCACAACACACAATCAAAAGAAATGTACCATCTACATAGATCATTCACTTGTAAATATTGGGTCTATACATGCCATTTCCGAAACATTGATTCATCCTCGAAATCTATTACTACCTAGTCAACGACATGAGATTCATCACGAGGATGAAAATTAAGCAGAATGATGTGGTAGACTTCGTGGATACTAACCAACATAGTCTGCAATAAATAATGATACACCGCCTCTGAAACTCACCCAAACACGTAAAATGACACCATAAAATGGGGGAATATTTTCCGACTTTGCCAAACCTATGATCCCCATGTCGAGGGGAAAATCTAAAGATCAGATGTTCCCAAAACATGAACTCCAAGGGACTACATCTAAGATCATCATATGACTTATTTTTTGTCCTACATAGCATACATTTTATCATAATAATTTTCCACATTCCCTATCATGATCTTCACCACATCGAGACCCAAAAAGCCTTTTTCCAAAAAAAAATCCTAGAAGAATGGAAAATTCCATGTTATCCCACACAAAGCCCCAAACAGGTGCATTTCAATTAAATATAGATAATTATTATTATAATAAAACTCCAATAAGGGTAGGTGTCATACCAAAGATTCATATAAGTATAATATGCATTCTAGCAAGATATCCTTCGACATAAAGATAGTCTAGTCCATCATCCTGCCTATGGGTGGAAAGTAGTTCTAAAGCATTACTGAGCTCCAAAATCAGGCTTTAGTCCCCTCTAGACCCATGAGGTATAATGTTTACCCCAATCCAATACAATGTCTCACATAACTCCATGAAACAACACCACCTCATCCATGTACCTCTTATACAATGCATACACTATGCCCGACTCCTTGATCGCAAAAAAGTGGCATGATTTCACCAACAAATCCATGATCACCCAAATGACCCAATATTAAAAAACATGGATATTACATTCCTTTTTAAAAATAATTAATTCATAAAAATAATTTACTCCAAATGAACATATTCATTTTTTGAATTTAGAAACATAGAAAAAAATATTATACTTTGTGGAATGTTCTTCAGTATCTCCCATAACGATCTTCCCCTTTATTTTTCAAACATTATACATTTATTTATATCCTGGTGAAAAGAAAAAAAGTCAAAATCATGGGTTCATAATCATAGTAATGGAAATCAAGGAAAAGAATTTATAAAAAAAATGAATATAAGATTGTAAAAGTGTGATCATCGCTTTTGAAAAACATACCACATACCACAAATATCAAAAACATGAGTCATGAATTAAATAAAGGAAGCTCATAAGGATTAATCATAAAGGAAGAAAAGTTGTGAGAAAATATAATTGGTATAAAACATATAATTTCAGTGAACATATTAGCATAGAAAATCATTTCCATATTAGTCAAGGATCATTGCAAAAACCATAATTGTGGAAAAATTCCTTTACTAAACTGTGTTTACTCGTCATTAAAGTCCATAATTACCAAACTGGGATAACATACCCTCCCATCCATGTATTACTGAACTATAATTATTTCACATTCCATCCTTGTATCAATGACCCAATATCCTTTCCCATTCGAGTTCTATCTGTATAATGAGATATAAATGTTTACCCAATGCACAAGAGGGAGATATAGGTCCCACCCATCACATAATGAAATATTTACATTTTGGTTCCCCAAGAAAAAAAATTATATCATAACCCAAGGAATGAAAAGTGTTTCCTAAAAACAATTCTTTCATAATATAACCCATGTAAAAAATAGGTCTCATAAATATCATTTCATTATTAAATAATCTAACAATATGTTATAGATTTCCTAAATATCATTTAATCATAAATATAATTATAACAAAGTAGTAATAGGTTTAAAATACGTGAAACACAACCCTGTAAAATAATTTTTGAAGAATAATTGAAATTAATTATTCATGAAAATACTATTTCTTCATCAAAAACTATTTATTTTCCCAAAATACCAGACAATTTAAAAATAATGAAATTTCACTTAAAATAAGCTCGAAATCTTGTACAGGTTTCCTCGTGGAAATATGTCTTTATAAAAACATAAATATCCTCTCATGCTCTATATATTATAAGAAACATTCTTCTCATACATTTGTCAGATAAGTCATAAAGTACCTTCTATTTAATATGAAAAAATATTCCTTTAAAACAATTTAATAAAATTGTACTGTTGGTTAAAATTGCTATTAAAAAATTTTCAAATAATTGTAAAAATATTCTAAAATACAATTTTATGAATCTTGGACATAGATGATAAATATAACATATTAAATACGTATCTAGGGACATTCACATAAAATACAGATATTGTGAAATTACCCATTACACTTGTTCTAGGTTCCCTTTTTACATGACTGAACATCATATATAAGGGTTAAAATAATTTCAAAAAAATATTATAGATTCATATTGATCTTGAAAATATCATAAGTGATCATATTATTAACCGTTTGATTATAACATTATTAATCATCCTTCATATATTTAATACCTTATTTTATTACACATGTTATGTAAAAAAAATTCAATTTCCTCTTATTAGGTTATAGTTATATATTTTACATAATGATAAAAAGATAATGAATATCATGATTATTTATTGTATACATTTATATAATCATGCTTTAATTTATATCATGTAGAATAAATCACAAAAAAACATGGATATTGTAGGCCGTATATACACAATATAGATAATATTATCAGTTTAATTGTAGAATCGTATGGATGTGGATAGTGTATATATAAATATATAATAAAATTATTTTTATAAAAATCATATATATTTATTATTTACAAATTTTTTCTAATCCAAGATTGATGTTGGTGAAAAAAATATTACACTACGATGTCGAGACATTATGCCACATGTACACACGTATGGTGATTTCATTTTTCATACGATTGATATAAGGTGGAATATGTTAATTCCATAATAATAATAACATGTTATAATATATTTTAAAATGTATTTTTTTACTTTATCATAGAAAAAAATGAATACGAATTATAAGAATAAATATGTTTGAAAGATTCAGTTGATGAGATTAATAATTCATCAATGAGATCTCTCAAGATCTTCTTGTAAGGGAACTAGAGTTGGTTTTTTGAGACTAATTGAACCTATTTAATGTTACTATGGATAATAAAATGGGAAATGGGATGGGAATTTATGATATTGATTGCTCAAATAGAAGTGTAGAAGTGAGGAAGGATATTTTATTATATAATTGAGTTGATTGTGTCTTTAAGAATCTCTTAATATATTAATATATACTAAAATAAAAAAACTATAAAATACCAAAAAAAATCTTATTATAGATGACTATAGGAAATAATGTTTTAATAAAATCATAAAATAAATTTTAGTCAATTTTTTGGAATATTTAAATAGTATCCATTTAATTAACATGTAATTTGTCTATTTAATTTATTACATAGGTAATAATTATTTAAATAATAACTACGTTAAATATTTAATAATTTTTTTTCAATAATGACATAAATATATACTTTGGATGATTTTACAAAATATAATAATTATTCCTTATTTTTAAAAATGTTTTGTGGTTATTAGGAATATCAAGATAAGATTTTATTCTAAAAAAATATCGTTTTACATCCCTAAGGGGTCAAGGTTATCTATAAAATTCCAAATATATATTAATTACCCAAAATTAAATTTATTTAAATATTCTAATAACATTAATGTCATATTTTCATTTATAAAATAATAACTACATCAGTTTTGTGTCAGTATTTGACATACTTATCAATTAAAAATCTAAAATAGAATAATATGGTGAAAAAAAATCATATAGCATTCCTAAGTATACTTATAGATGAATATAACTTTCAGAAAAATCTAAAAGAAAAATTTAATGTGTATTATATTATGAATGTTACAACATGGACATGAATTTAAATAAAATATATTTGTTTTCTAATCATTTCTATATGGATCGAAATTTTCATTAACTCAACCCTTCTATGGTTATGGTTGAGATATACTAGACCAATAAGATCTAGTTAATTGTTTTTGTATTCTAATGGTTACTATCATATTAATAAAAATCATTTTATTTGTTTTAAATCAATTATATAATTAATGCATCGTTAATATTTATGCTTGTGAGGTGATTAATTATTACACATAATTATATATAAATTACGATAACAAAGAAACAAAATTTAGATTTGAAATGAGTCTATATAGTCAAACATATATTGTTTATAACATTATATTAAAAATTATATATTTAATAAAATATGAGTTATATATATTTAATTTTTCATAAAATAAAATAAAATAAATATCTTATCATCATCCATGTGGCTTTGAATGCCTACGATTTCGACCCATGGATGATTTAGGTAAAAAATAGTTCAATTATATTATGAAAACTATTAGGGTAGTTTTATAATATTATTATTACCCATACTTACTTGATTTACCCTTTTACTATATTAATAATAATTACCAAATTAACTATTAATAATGGAAAAAAATTACTGACAGCTATTTACATAATTAGGAACTACTGATTCAAAAAATAAAATCTATTTGTAAAATTTAAAAAAATATAAGTTACTCTAAATAATTAAAAATAAATCTTATTGATGGAATGAGAAAATATGTTTTATAAAGTCAAAACATTGCAAAAGATTGAAATGTTTTTACATCTTAATTCAATGTAAAATTATTTTCAAAGAAATAAAATACATTGAATGATATAAATATAATAAATTTATAAACGTAATAAAATAAATAATATAATTAAATAATATACATTATTTCTATGAAAAATAAGTTTTCATTTAACATGTTGTATATTTGTACTATTCATAGAAACATGAAAGTTATCCAGAAAATATAAAAAATTCAAAAAAGGTATATATTGACACTATGAATTCAAATAAGTCATTTATTTTTTTTCAGATATAATTTAAAATAGTATCAAAATTGGAATTAAAATGGGTGTTCCATCAGAAGATAACAAAAAATCTAGTTTTTGAACAAGATAGATAATTTATAAAAAAAGGAAATTTTTATTATACCATGTATATAAAACCTATAGTATTAATTTTAAAAATATTAATTCATATAAATATCATCAATAGTATCCATCAAGAGTGATTTTAATATTTTATAAACTCAGTTATTTTATTTTCAATAGTTTTTCAGAAAAACTGCACCATTTAATTAAAAAATGTATTATTTTTCATTATAATTAATTTCTCAGAAATGATTTATTTATTTATAAACATGAAAAGAATATATTAATAATTATTTCTATATTTTTTGTAAACACCATTATAATTTCTATGTTATATGATAACATAAAAATATTTAGTTTCTCATTTATACTCAGTCTTCCGTGAAATGAATTCAATCAAAAGAATAAGAATTTTTGTTTAACACAATCCAAACATAGTATGGAACCTATAAAAATTCAATATAGTGATTCATGTATCACAAGATTATCTTTTTGTAGTGTAAAAAATCATGTAATTTAGATATTAAAAATAACCTATCTTATAAAAATACTGGTCTGTTATAACCACTGTAATAAAATCATAAAATACATGAGATTTGAGTAACCATATGAGAAAATCCTTAAATATGTCATCAATATTTCACTAGGAAACATCCACATTCTTATAATAAACAACTCAGAATACAATGATTTTCATTTACCAACTACAAAACTAACCACATACAACAAACTCTACCACTTCTCATTTCCTCTCGGTCCACCAGAACTGTATCTTCAGGTCAGAATAAATCTATGAAGCTCTTAGGTGAACCACAAAAGGTGATTTAAGAAATTAACGAGGACACCATTATGGATCACTATTGGAAAAAACACCCTCCCATGAAACAAAACATGGTCTTGACCATCTTTCAACCATTCCTTTGTAGGGCCACCATGGTAAAAACAATCACGCATCACCTCTACATTTGAGAATCACCACTATGAACCCTCCAAATGTTTCATAAGATAAGACTAAATCATCTAAAAAATAACCTCAACCACCATACACTCTGGAATCATTGTAGAAGGTTTAAAACTCCTCCATTTCTCTCCAAATATCCCCTGAATCCTAGACTAAACTCATCCATGACTTCCTCCTCAAAGTAGTGACCCCAAAATTTCCCATCCCTAAAGTATATGTGATCTAAAAATCATAATCCAATCAACTACATCCACCTATATGAATGAGAGTTATAATCACACTGGAAAAGAAACCTCAAACTCTTCTGATCTGGGGATACTATAAAGTTCCCCCTAATGAGGTAATTCCTCAAAAAAAATTTCATAAACAAAACTAATACTAGATCATGATCTGGGGTGGCATAGTTACACACATGGGGATTTAACTTCCTACAACCATAAAATATTAACATGCATCGGTTCATCAATACCCATCATATTCCAATATGTTAAGTATCACAAAACATTTCAAACATCACCCCTTCCCTAGGAAATTAAAGCACAAATGCGATAAACAACATTCCCTATAGGTAAGTGACCACTTATTAACAATGATAACTCCACACAAAAGCATAGTTTTTCATGGTCAACATTGTCCAAGAGGCTAAAAATTGAGACAAATCAGGTACACACCTCTGAATATATCTAGTCAGACCTATAAAATATTGAACTAAAACAATGTTCTTGGGTTATTCCCAAGAAACAACTACTTAAAATATCTATGAGTCTTCATCAAAACCCTTTTTAGATCCCACATGCTTGAGGAAATGCACATATAATTTAAAAAACATACACTTGGAAAACTGTCCATATAGGTGATGGTTGCAAAGAACATGCATGATAGTTATGGGATACCCAACATGCTCTTTCATAGACATTAATACGATTAATATATCCTTAATGAATATGATGAGAAAAACCATAGGGAACTCATGTAACAGAGAATTCATAATCCCCATGAACATGTATGGTGCAATCGTAACACCAAATGTCATGATTATAAACTCTATTTTCGCATACATTTTTTTATGGTGTATATTGAGATATCTCCATCCTTCATCCACAACGGATGATATCCACACTGTAGATTAATCTTAGAAAACCGACTCACCTGTCTAAACTTGATGAAATGATCTTCTATCATTAGAAGAAGGAAATTATTTTTTTCATCACATAATTCAACCACAATTAGCCAATACAAAACCTTATATACATTCCTCTATCTTGGATAACAACATTGGAGAACCCCTTGATTAAAAAATTTGTTGTATTAAACCCTTTTTTATCTGATTGTATATCTAAATCAAAAACACATACAACATAGTATGTTCCATACAATACAGGTTGAATTATATCAATGCAGCACCGAGATGCAAGTCTATCCTGAACTAAACATCATGTAAATGGTTATCATTACATCTTTTATGGGAAAAAATCCCTGAACTACCAAATGACCATGTGCATTTTTACCATATCCACATCCTTTGATTCCAAGAAAATACATCCAACAAGGAATGAAGTGGCACCACATGCTGACTGCCCACATTACAACCTCACTATCCAATGAAAACCACACATTGGCTATCCATATTTGAAACCATTACACTCCTACCAAATCAATAAATAAAATATCAATGTCAGTAAAACTGGTTCATGCTATGTATGAGATCGTATAGATGCTTATACATCAAGAAAATTTCCCCACATGAATGTTGTGACCACGTCATTTGTCTCCACCTTCAATACACATCAAACAAGTTGGTCCATCCTCCTACTAGTGTAGTCAACACCTGTGGAAATGGAATACTATCTATGTATAGTTCTAGAACATGATATATAGTTTGTGAATCAACAATGTTTTATGATCCAATATTAAACAACGTACAAACCAGGGTACAAAAAAACTGATCATACCTCAAATGATCTTGGCCCCCTCCGGTACTGCTACCAGAAATGCATTCAACTTACCATGCCCAAGTCATGTTCCTCTATAATAATTACCACCTACATAACCACGGTTGAGTCACAATCCTAGAACATGTAGAAAATCCTAGGGACAAAATTTTCCTGATCCATCTACCCATGGTTGATCAGAATCATATTTCCTATACTACAAAAAATTTATCACTAGAATCTTATGTTGATGATGGTGTTGAACATATCCACTAGTAAAAAATTGATACTATGGAACCAATAGACAATTCATATAAATAATTCCATGAACCCCACAATTATTCCACAATAGGACATAGTTCCACAGAAAATAATAGAAAAAACATTCTTTAGAAGATGGAAAAGGAAGCTGTTGAGGTCGATCCCCTGCTGGTTGAAACATCAATGGTTTGGGTTCCTGAGAATACCACCTAAAATACTTCTTAATTATGAACAAAGATGGTTCCCCGACTACATTAAACCTCCTCGAGAGTGCCTCTACTCAATCAAATATTCCATATTTTGAACCACCATATACATTTACTACATAAAGGAGTAACTGCCTACTACATAAAATGACTAAGTGCGTCCTCAAGACATCTCACACAAGACTCCTCATATTGAAATGATCTGGGAGTAAATTTTTGATTTCCATAAACATAATTCCTATCTATGGTACTGACATGATCCCTTATTGAAGAGAAATAATATATTAACTATTTACTACCTCCATGACTGACATAAAGAACTCTACCGGGAACTCCTTATTGAAGTTGACCAAAAAACATTTACTTCATTCCCCTCTCCCAAATACATTCTCAACCAATAGAACATACCTCCTCACATTATATTGGCTGCCAAAGGGACCCAATAGTTCATTGGGGAAAATGTCTAACTAAAGGTGATATAGAGCTCCTCCGTTCAACACGCTATCTCCACATTAAAGACATTTCCCTCATACTTCCCCGAATGATACTTGCGGAATAAATATAACATCATATTCCACAAGTCATCCTTCTCAGCCAGATCAACCCTAAAAACGATCAACCAATTACTAATGCTAATACTCAAATTCCCGAGGGACTCAAAAACAAAGAACATCATCCTTTTCTTAAATAAATACAATGAACATCATATTATTCGTAGTATGGAATGTTTGAATATACTTTTTAACTAATTTTATTATTTTTTGACCATTTCATCCTCCTCAAAACAACCAAATTAAAATAATAACAGAATTCATTAGGATGTGTGTACATATCCTATGTATCAACTTATAAAAATGTAATCCTCACATAGTCATTCAATAATTCAAGATTCAATGTACATGATCATGTGGGACTACAATCCATTTTCCTAGAAAGTTTTCATGGACTACGTTACGCAATATGGGAAACTTGAATTATTTCCTTACCACCCCATGAAATCATCACTATTAAAAATTGGAAACTCTATTCAATCTCTCAACTACTCCTTTGATACCACACTGTCATGACCCCCTCTATCGAATGATACCACAATGAGGGGAGAGAGATAAGGACCCATGATACCCATCTCCTATAGGCCCTATGTTGGAGACTAGCATTTAGGGTATAAAAAAATCATGAAATTGGAGGCATTACCCTCTATAGTAATATGGGATCAAGAGATATGAATGGAATTCTAAAAATAAATCAAATACATTATATAAAATAAATTCTAAAATATCTCACATGTGTCTATAAATTGAAATGATACATATAAAATTATCAAAAGTAATTACTCAAATGTAATGGTAATGTAGTGATAAAACAACTATCAATGATCTAATTTATTAATGTTACGGATGAAAAATATAGTCCTCCTAGAATTCTAAAAATAGTTTTATAAATTTATGGTTTGAATACATTTTTACTCTATAGAAAAACCAATGTATATTAGGAACATGTGAAAGAAGAGTACCAATGAACCTATGAGAAAACAAAAGAATAAAATTTCACCTATCATGGAATACTACCCATCCCAACCTCACAAAGTCTTTATCACCGAATATTTAAAACCATATAATATAATATAATCTGAATCACATTAATATGGGTACCTCCAAAACTTTTCCACTGGTATGCTGTTCTCACATCCAACATCATTTTTCCTGGCACTCCTATCAATTTAGTATACCACACCACTCCCCAAGAACTATCACAACACACAATGCCTAAAGAAACATGGTCTCATCACCCCATAAGCACATCAACGTCACATGAAACCTAAATACACAGATGATACCACCCATAATAATTATTTATTCTTTTAAAAAAATAGGTTTTCATACCTCGCTCGCAATCACAAGGTAAATAAAAACCACCATATGATTTACTAAATAACCTCCATCTAGTATATCCAATGAAATATATACCTTTTTCCATAAGACAGATAGATTTATAGAGTTGGTACCCATCCATCTGCACATCTCACCCATCATAGGAAAAAAACACCCCACCATGACTATGTAGGTGTTATCACATAATGATCAAAGTGGGTAAGGTGTGTAGAAAAATTACAAGAATATATTACTATATATATGTAGTATAAACAATTTCAGCCTAACCTATGGGTTTACAGAACAACTAACCAACTCACAACACCATCACCTTTTCTTCCACCTCTAAATGAAAAATATCACACAACAAGATGCTACCCCATCCCACATTTCAACCAATTCCATTTAAAAATTACATTTTTTTTATTATTTAGAATAAAAATTGTTTAATCACACAACCAATCAGTTAGTTATTCATTTTTAATTTTCCCCACATTATTCAAATCAACCCATCCATTTCAAACATTATAAAAAATTATTTATTTGTCTTATCACTACTCGGTCATCTAGCACAAGGTAACCCCCGCCACTCATGTGCAAAACCATGTCAAACAAAAATATTCACTACCCTAAAATCACCTCCAAACAAACCAACTCTCTGGCCTAAAACCATGTAAAAAAAACTACGTAACTATGCCAAATGCACTTCCAAACAAATAGAGACAACACCCCAAATTTATGGCACATATACCATCTTCCCAAAATGACCAAAACACATGTCATCATTCCACAAGAATGACCACACATCTAAACACATAATGATATTTTAATAGATTTACAAAGATGATTTTTTCACATTACACTATATATAAGGGATGTTATCTCAAAAGTAATAATCCTAAAGAAACCATTTTAGTGACCAAATATAATTGGGTAGGAAATTTTCAATTTAGTGTAATATCAGAACAATCACAAACACATAAAAAATAAAAACACATTTATACAGTGTAAAAAATACCACAATCTCAAAAATGATCATTAGGGAATTATGATCATACATTCCCTAATATCACAATAACAATAGAGGGGTAATAACATGTTATTTAAACCCATTTACAATTATATTTAAATTTCATCAAGTGTTTATCTTAAATTAATCAAGAAAAACAATAAAATATATATAATCAAAAGTGAACCGCTAACACATGATACAAAATAATGAATATTGAAGGCTTCCCAACCTCAAAGAAACAATGATGACTTTTAATGCACCACAAGTTGAAGAAGAATGTCGATGAACCACATCCACACCATAATGAAACATAGATCAAACTACATTGAAACCAATTAAATTATAATAAAACCCAATAACCACAAAAAACCATAACAACATCACTATGTTTAATCCACATGATAATAATGGAATAGAACAAACCAATAAGAGGGAGTGACTTACCATGTACTAGAAACTAATAACCACCTTGACATGTAGATCAAAGCTGGAGGAAAGGGGCTTCAAGAACTAATTAGGGTGACTTGGGTTTTATCAAAATTAAATATAGAATATTCCATGGATGATTGATTGAAAATTATCCCATAAATAAAAATTATAACTACAATGTAATTTGGATATATTATAATTGTAATACCCTATCACATCTTGTAATCATCAGGGATATGTTTGGATGAAAGACACATTACCATATTCATAGACAACCCCTAAAATATAGAAATCATGAATCATCCATTAATTAGACAATAACTATTAATTAAACATCATATATTATAGTAAAACATTGTTCATTTCCTGTAAAAAGTTTTTTGTACCTCCACCTTCCCCCAAAAACTCCCAAAACCTCCAAAAATAAAAACATGCATTGTAATGAACCAAGATCAAAAAAAATTGCATAATATGATCCCAAGGATAAGTGTATGTAATAAAATAATCCCTAATATGGATGATAGTAGTGAAATATATAAAAAAATAAACTAGTGATTACAGGTTATTAATTGGTCTTTTCCGCCAAAAGAATCTGAAAACCATGTATAATATTAGAGGCATGATTTTGTCTAGTGTTTAGCTAACACACACCATTATAGAGTTGAGTTAAACTAGATATATTATTTATGGTCTATATAAGTCATATAGTTTTGTTATTCATTTTGGGGTGGTTCCTAGAGATTGGTCATTACCTTTTGGGGGACACCTTTCATTCAAGTGCCTCTTTTTTGTGGCATTTTATGTTCGGAAGGTTGGGGTATTGGATAGCCAGTAATATTATTTGGTCATTCACCAAGGCACCATTGAGATGATTTTTGACGTGTAACCGATTTTGGTGTCTATGTATGTTTTGAGATGTAAGGGTATTTTTACCGAGGTGTTATACTTGTTATTATGATAAATACATGATCCCCATGTCCTCTAAATTTATTTACCAACTACCATTTCCAACAAGGAAGTAAGATGAGGTCTCTATGGAATTAACCGTTTAATTACCTAATAAAACAATGGGAAGGAATTAAATATGGTCATTATTGACCATATAAAAAATTAATATCATTTCATCCTAATCAAAGACTAATCAATGTTGGATGTGGTGGGTAATTAAAATGTACCTTAGATAATGAGGTCCTATAGTGTTCTATCAGTTGTGGTTTCTAAATGGGACTCCAACATTAAATCTCGGTTTTCTGAGGGCCTTTATAAGGAATTGGGTTCGTGGGTCAAAAATATTAAAACATACCATCAACAAATGGGTTATCAAATAGAATGGGTGAATCTAATCATGAAATACATTCTCTATTAATGGGAGTTTTATTTTTGATGTTCATAGGGTAAAATGTTTAGATTTAATTATTTTTCAAATAAAAATTGTTTCTAATAATCAATAAGGATATATCCCTTTGATTCACATTGTATTCTTCCATGTTGATGAATTTTATTATATATAGAAGTGGGTGAGACTTCATTGAAACGACTATAAATTTTGTAGGAGTCATACATTAAGACCTATTTATAAAGATGTTGTTTTTTATAGGGAAAGCCTCAATAAATTTTATTCTAATTAGATGTGCTAAACATTTTAATTCTCCATAGTAAACCAAGATTTCATGAAGGTAGACTATCGCTTGGGTCCCCACTATCCCTGTATGTATGGGATGATATGTTTTAGGTATGTCATACCATTCAATATTACAGAGATAATTGGTATGTTTGTATACAAGTTAGCTCTTCCAAGTCAGTTAAAAGCCATCAATGACATTTTATGTTTCTCATAATTGAAAAATTATAACCCAAAATTGTATAATGTGTTAAAATAGGAATAATTAGATCCAGAATCTGATTTTTTTATTCTTGAGCGATTGATTCATATTGTTAACTACCATGTGAATGTGTTTTTTGGAATGACTATACCATTGGTTTGATATTATTGAAAGAATATAAATTAAAATTATGAAGTAAGAGAGAAATTTTTTTATGTTTAATATTAGTATCCACGTAGATTAGATGATCAGATCTTACTTTTCCATTTTAAGGGAAGTAAGATTTCATAGTGGAAAAAATATAGTATGTTTACTATTATATAGGTTCGGTGACATTACCAATATTTTTTAGATATTATGTTTTATTTCAGGTTGTAAAATATATTTAAAATTATTAATTCATGATTGGTATAAACTAGGTTCCATCTTTGTAGAAATTGCACATAGTGGCCAATAGAACTGTACTTATTCTGTGAACTTGCGCATGATCATTTGGGATAATCGTGTACTTATGGTAGTTTCTCTATCGGATATTCAAGACTAGATGAAATGGAATAATATCCTTCCATAAAATTAATGTGGACTCTTTTTCCTTCATACTGAGGATCGGCATTGTTATAGAATGTTCTAGTAGACCATGCTTCAAAACCATGATTTAAGCCTCATATTAAAACATATGGAAATTTTCTTTCCCCCACTCCCATATTTTTATCTCCAACACCCCATAAAACTACCATAAGGTATCCACATACCTAGGAATGTTTCCACCTTCCTATCCTATCTCATCGGAATTAATAGTTTTTCTAATTTTCTTTGTATCATCAAGAGGTTGTCTAGTTATCCTACCCCAATAAATTTTATAACTTCATATTGATTTCTTCCTTTCATAACATGGTGTATCTTTCTCCTATAGATATATTGACCCAATTTTGATTTTATCTTGTTTATTTTTGATTTATTATGATGGTTCTTCTGTGATAATTCATCAACAAGTCCTATCATTTGGTGTGGTTTTTGTTTTTCATAAAGTATCTAGAATATTCCAAGAATGTGGTAGGTGGTAGCATTCCTTGACAACAATTAGTGATTTTAATATACTTTGTTTTATTTAAAAGTAAATTTAATAGAATATATTGGTGGTGTATATTGTGTCTTTTAAAAATTTGGTGTTTTTATTCTAATATGGGGCTTTCAACATTAATATTGTAAATTTAATGGTGACTCCTTATGTGATGATTTTACAATTTCAGGAAAATTAGTATTTTGTGATATTAGGAATTTGATAAAGAACATGAGATCAAAATAACATAGGAGTGTAGACAATTTCAAGTTTTATAGATAGATTGTCCAGGCCATGGCCTAGTTCCCCTAGAAATATTGATGCTACAATAATAACTAAATGAATGATATTGATTGTTGGAGACCATTATACCATGGGATGTGACCCCCACTAGTGTCTAATGCATGAGGACACTTGTGTATTTTTATAGATTAATAACCAAAGTGGATATAACATAATATCACATTAACTATAGTTACACAATGATTTCATGTAAATCTATATATTTTTATATGAATTATATTTTAGTTGGTCACACCTTCATTTACTCATTTATATAAAAAATGTTTTAAAATTAAATATATGCATTGATTTTATTAATAACTATAATGTTAATTTTTATTTTTATGTTAATGAAAAAATTAATTTAGTGGTACCCTACATTTTATGTAATCTCACACCCTACATAAATGATTAGGTTTATATATACCTTGTTATGTTTTTCATGTCTAATGGAATATATCTCCATGGTGGTTAGAGTGGTTTTAGTTTCTAGTAGATACCCTTTTTTAGTTTTTTGGGGTGGTTAAATGAGGGTGTTGATCCTCTTGTTTCATGGAGGTTTGGTTTTAAATTTGGTTCACCTTCACTATTTTAATATTTTCATTTTTGATAGAAGTGTAAATTGAATAAATTTTATTAGTGGTATATTTTTTATGGTGAGTGTATTTGATGTCTGGTTCAATGCGTGTGGATTTTAACATGACTGATTGTCATGGTCAAATTCAATCCCAATTATGATATTTGATTCCCAGTCACTGGTTTACATCTTGTGTTGAATAAGATTACCCTTCAGGCCATGACACATGCTGATTTAGTTGTTAGTTTGGATGGAAGCCTGTAATTTTCAGGACATTAGGGGATTATGATATTGTAACAGAGATGATATGATTATTTGGTATATAGAAGTGAAGTGGTTTTTCTGGGAATAACATATAGAGTATTTTTATTTGTGGAGGGGTGTATGATAAATTATCTAATGAAATTGAAATTGGTTGGTAAACCATATAATTTTAATATTATTTACATTATGAAATATATTTTAATAGAAATACTTATTTATAGGAATTTAAGATCATTTAGAAACTTAATCAGTTAGTTTATCAAAATGGAATGTGAATAAAATAAAAAAAATTAATTAAATAATTTATACTTTGGGCTTTAGAAAATACATTTTGTAAAATTGAATTTCATTAAATATTTGACTCAATAAGAAATATTTTTAACCTTCAACTTCTATAATATCTTATGTCAACATTAAATTTCATATGATTTTGTTTTAAAAAAAGAAAATATAAAACAGCTATATTTTTACAGTAAAAATAATAATTTATGTTTTTCAAACAATAACCAAATAATCATTCCTATAAAAAATTATAATTCTAAATAAAATATACAATTATTGAGAATATTTTTTTAAAATTGTTAATCATAATTATTAAAATAATAATTATGATATACATGATACATATCAATATTATATTTATTAAAAATGTGTTTATATTTTTTTGAGTTTTATTATTGATATTTTTTAATGACATTATAATATTAATATTTTGATAAATATTTCATACTAAATATTTTTTATATTAAATTTTACTATTCAGTGGTTAATTTATTATTCTAATGGTCATATTACTATTCCAATGGGCATATTACTTTGTAAATTACCCTTAAATTTCTTTAATAATCATTCATCTCAATTCATATCAATGATTCAGAATTTCAAATTCCTAAAATGGTCCTTAGATTACTAATTGTGTGCATATTTTTTATTGTTTTGTTATTTAGAGTGATAATTCTAGGATGCAAACTTGATGCATATTATATAGTTCTACTTGTCATTATTTTTAGTGATTATTAACTTATTTCCCTATTTTCCATTTCCATATTACAATTTTTTAGAATATATAATATTATTATATAATGATATAAATAATTTTTTATTTATTTAGGTAGAAATACATTATATTCTTAAATATGTAAAATATTATTTATTCCATAGGGAAATATCAATATATGCATATAAGTTTAGAGTGTAACAAGAAAACACCACAGAGTATTTTGAAAATATATTTTGGACAACCTGGTTTTTTGAAACATTCCACGGAGTCTTCGGAATAAAATAAAGTGCTAAAACATTAATTAAACTATTTAATTATTTATTTCCTAACTCATGTGAAAAAATGTGATGACTATGAGCAACACACTGTATTAGTGAGTATTTTATTTGACACATATATTTGTAATTAATTGAGGCTTGTTTATGTCATGGTTTATTAAATAATTGATGTGATTTTAATCTCATAGTTAATGAGGCCAATATTTAAATCATTGATGATCAAGTAGTTTTTTTTCAAGGGGAATGTTTTTATGTTCCAATAATGTTGTAATATGACTATATTTTTGTTTAAGGATAACAACATATTATATTATGGAGTTTGGATTAGTGATTCACATTGATGGGAAATATATTTTAAACGGAGTGGATTTCATTGAGTTATAGATGTTTTATTTTTAATACCGTTTTTATGTAAATACAACAAATCAATTAATATATTGAAATGGACCCCATGAAACATATATTAATGATTTTTCGAGATGGCAATAATTTATTATATTTTATGGATTTTACTTTATTTGAAATAATTAATTATTATTCATGTTAATTTTATTAATTAAAATATAGTTGTTGATAAATAATATATATTAAGAGAGATTCTAAAAGTCAAAATACATGGAATAATATTAAATTTCTGTCAAATGTGATAAAATAAACACATTTATAAAAATATTCTTTAGTGAATTGGAAATATGATATGCCGAAAAACATATTAAATATTTATTATGGATAAAGAGTTTTAGAGGGTGAGAGGACATATAATATTTGGGTTGGAGTGATGATATAAAACCAATCCTAAAAGGATAATGATAATGTGTGTACATGATTTCCAATCTGTCAGACCCATATTATAACATTATACAATTTACTCTATGACTTATTGAAGAGGGTTTTCGTATGACCCATTATGAACTATCTGATGGTTTCATAAAGGCAACAACAAGTGGTAGAAATATGATATTTTGGGGGAACATTAAATTTTTTATATGATGATTTCATCAGCCATTCTTGATGTGTTTTCTTTGATCACGTGAATTATATACATTTCAAAGGATTTTCTAATGGGTATTTGTAATCTTTTCCCATTTTGATCATTGGGGGATAGCTTGAACACTATATACAAGTGATTAATAGTAGAGAAACTATGTATTTAATCAAATATTGAACCTATAATGTAGTTAGTCTAGACGAAAATCCCTTTAAATTCTTATGTTGTATTCCTTTTGCATTATGAATATTATAGTGACTGTGATATACTATAAGTGTTGTGGATCAAATATTTCCCTTATAATTAAAGATTAATTTAAGAGTCTAAATATATAAAAAGGAAAATAGGTCCGAGATTCCACCCATCACCCACATAGTGATCTTATCAAAACATGGTACAAAAAGAAGTATCAGAGAAATAACCAGTTATTAAATATCCAACTGATTTAGAAACAAATAGGATCAAAATTATTCAAATAGATAGGGTGTAACAATTTTCATGGAAACTATTTTATTTTATGTAATAACCATATTCATCTATATCTTCTATCATAGGGAATTTATGTCAGTAATATTGTATAAATAGGATTTACTATACTTGGGAGAGATCAATCAATGACATGGATGATAATAGTATTATTGATATATGAAGAGAAACCTATGAATACCATCATTTCGTCTCTATTTGGTAATGTATACAAAAAGTTAAAAATAACCAAAACAAATAAGGATCTACACGGAATGATATATATAATGTATAATTGAATTGTGATAATTAGAGAATCCAAATGATAAATTTTTAGACAAATGATTTTGGATATTTTTATGATTTATTATGGGAAAAGTAACAATTATTTTATATGGATAAATGAAATTTTCAGTCACATTTGGGTATTTGGTGATGATTTGGAATATTGAAATGTTATAAAAATGTATATAATAGATTTACCAAAAATGTTTTATTTGTTGATATATACCATGTCAAAAATTGGTTACTTATTACATGATGAGTTACAGAATGAAATATTCAACTATGAGAAGATTACAACCCATAAATTTCGAATGATATAAAATAATTTATTTCAATTTAAAAAATAAAAATATATATGTAAAGGATAAGAGTGATCAAGAATTCTCATATAATAATGACGAAGTAGGTGGTGACGAAGAATGAGTTAATGGGTATTAAAAGACGTGACTTTTTTTCTATATTAAAACTTGTTAATAGAAAAGAAAGTAATATGATATGATTCTTCTTAAAATATTTAGTTTTGGAAGTTTTGTTAAATCATAAATTTATTATCCCATGAATAATATATTTAATGAATCTAAAGTTTCTAATAAAAAAGGAGATCATTGTAGAAGAATATTTTTATAAACTTGAATGTATGTCCTATATAATGAAGATGATTTTCTTGATGAATTATATAATAAACTACATATAAGGGAATATTGTGAGAAATAATCCAAAATTAGTGAGTTATGTGATGAAAGAATCACTCAAAATTATTAAAACATATTTAATAATGTTTTAAAAAATAAATACCTTTCAAGAATGAAGATGAATAATGACAGTTATAATGCGAATGTATTTAGAGATTAATTGGATTACTAACATGAGAATCATTTCAATCTCATGAAGAGGGTTAAATTAATTGAAAAACATATAAAAAATCGAAGAGATGAAGTAGGTGGCCAAATAGAGGAGATCAAATTTACCAAGGTGAAAATGTAGAACAATATATGGTTAAGGAAGATCGTAATGAAAAATTGATATGAATAAAAATTATCACTATTTTCATCAATATGGATGAATTAAAGAGTAAAATAACATAATTTAGAATAAATATGACTATGATATTTTAGTGTAGTTCTTGGATACATAATATAAGTCTACTGAGACAAACATCACTATAAAATAGGTAAATTTTTTTGAATGATCAATTGATAATGAATTTGACTCATGTAGTTGTAGAGATTCTAAAACATAATATAGATTTGTTTAATATTAGGAGAACTATAAATTTTATCTCGTTCATTTAATAAAGGAGATGGAATTCTATGAAATGAAAAGATTGATTTCATCATGGTTCGCTGTTTTATTTCCCCATTATACCACTATATGTATTTGACTTTTATGGAAAATACAAATTATTATAAAAAAATTCACTTCATGTTTGATAAATTAATTTAATTTATATTGTTGTTAAAATTAGAAATTTCCCATTTTTATGCATTCATTTATTTGGAGTTGTTTTGGAGGGACCAAGATACCGTTGAATAGAAAGGGAGCAAAATGTGAATGATTCCAAGAACACTAGTGGATTAAAATAAAAACTGTTACAATTAAATTATTACAATTGGGGCTTTATGTTGTGTTATAATCCATATTTTTTGGGATACAACATTTCTTAGGATCCCTAATCCCAATCCGGCCATCTGGTTTCCCAATATGATTTATTTTTCAAAGGAATTGATTATTATCATAGTCAAAACATTGGTTATGTATTTTATCTATATCTTGATATGTCACCCACGAAATAATAAAAACAATTAAGTAGACATATCCAAGAGGTGATGTAAATATTTTTTGATTTCTCCAAACTAAGATAGGCCTTCTACCAATCAAAAATTATTGACTAAGTGGAGTCTGTGAATATAGTAGCACAGAATCACCATCCACATTACCTATAAATGTATACCATGGGATCACCATTTTTATCATTGACAATGTGGAAAGGTGATTCCGTTTTTTAGAATTTATGGTGTCTTATAATTATTAATAGATGTTATGGAATCTATGGGAAGTTATACTTATACGTCTTTGGCTTGCTCTCATTCCACAGAGTTCTAAATTACTTTTGATCACATGGGGAGGAACATTAATTAAATCCTCTTCTTCTTGATTATAATATTTGAATATTCTACTAAATCCCCCATTTTTTTGTATTTTAATAATCATATATTCTTATTTAAATAACATCTATGCTGGTATGTCATTCTCAAACCCATATGATTGTGTTTTGGGGTACCTTTTCATGTGATTTTCCACACTTTGTTCACAATTTCTTCTTCCATATTTTAATTACAATGTTTCTGTGGTTCATATTTCTAAATTGAAATCTCATAAAACCTATCATGACCATCTACATTTATGTCATGGTATAACAAATAATTAATATAAAATCGTGGACAACACATTGAGTTCTTTTGGTGTTTACATGGGGATTTTTGGTTATTATATCGAAAACAAGTCACCCAATCATCAGCGGTAATCGATGAATCATATTATGTTTTCTAATAAACCTTAAGAGGTATCATAGTATAAAATTTGTAAAATAATGGTAATAATTATATAAGACTAAATATGGACTTTTATATTCCCATTATCTTGAAGTGGCGAAGGATTAGAATAATTTGAAATCCCTACATGATCATAGTTAATCAAATCTATTAATTTTATAATTGTTTTATCACTTTAATTATTATATTGTATTAATAAATAATATAACACCGTTTTCTTCAAAATCTCATTTACATGTATCTTTCATAATGGAATCATTTTTATAAATTAATGAGTTTTGGATCCATCAAGAGACGGCCTATGGTTCCTTATATACTAATGAAAATATAGTATAAACTAAACAACCTATATAATCCACTATTAAAAGTTATCTAATTTTAAAACTATTTTTGGGTATACATGATCATTATTTAGTTTTATATGTTTATTTTCCTATTTCTTTTTTACTATTTTATTCTTTTATATTGCATTGGTTTTTATTCATGTTTCTTTTTTGTTGGTGTATATCGATGTTAATTATTCTTCTTCTCCCTCTTTACAATTATGTTCTCTCTTTTTATTTCTCATTCTATTGATCATACAAGAATTTATTTTATATATCATTAATCATAAAATGAAAAATATATGTATAAAAATAAATCATCAGAAATTATTTTTTGACTTGATTTGAAAAAGGAAACATCTTGAATTTGGTCCATAGATTTAAAAGACACTTAACTAAAATATTATGACATCTAGAGTCTGAAAGTCAAGAAACATTTAGGAATACCTTCTGGAAAATAAATTGGTCCCAAACCTATACAATAATTACCATATATATACCCATAAGTCATTATTGTAAATAATTAATACTTAAATGAATTCACCACCTTGGATTTGGAGTACCAAACAATTTACATCCAATATCACAAGGAAGTATTCAAATTTGAGCTGAGATCAGGCCCCATTAACATCCTTAAAAAACTCAATATTCTTCATATTATGTACCCTCACAGACATATCATGATGTTTCAAAATTCATTTTCCACCATTAATCCTCAAAATTAGTTTGAGGATCTTATTAAGTGTAGGGACATCCCATTCTCCTTTGATATTGTAGCCAAAGACTGGATATACTATATACCTACCACAATTTGGGTATATAATGAAATCAAATTACACTTTCTATATAATTTTTTCATATCCCTCCCAGAATAACTCAATTAGAAATGAAATCAGTGGAATTTGGATATCACATGGATAGACATTGCATGAATATTGAGTGAGATACAAAAGATTTTCGTCATGATTCCCCCACCACCAATTTATATTAAAACTTATAAACCAATTATTTTATGAGGTAATTGTATCCATGGTTTATGTAGTGATAGATGATGTAGTTATTGGTTCCATAGTTGATAAAACATTGGTATCTTCTCATGAAATAATAGGTAACATGGTTGAAAATGCACAACAATTATGAACATGAAATAATTCACAAACCTAAGGAGTTATTAAGTAATTCTGAAGTGCATTGTGTTGCATTTGTTGTCAATAAGACATGTTGTTGTCTTAGAATGAATGGATGTCGAGGAAAGTCAAGATGTGAATGACAAAGGTTGTGATGGTGTTGGTGATGAATGGAGAGTGGCCATGGTACTAAGATGCATGTCACTTAGGAGATTCACTAAGTGGTATTGAAAATTGTGGTTGCAACATTCTCCATGTATCATCTGACGATTGTGGAGCTGTTCTTTAAGTTCATAGAACTTGTATCAACTGGATACAAAGTCACAACATGATTAGAAGACCATGCATTGTACTGACAATGCATGAGGAGTTGAAGAGATCCATCCACAACTTCTAAGTGGATGAAGTGGATTAATAAAGTCCATGCACTATCACTTAGTGCATGAGAATTTGAAGAAGTTCCAATTTGATCTCTGATTAAATCAACAAAGAGAATTGAAGAAGTTATTTGATTCAGGAGTTCGGTTGAAGATGAAAAACCTTCAAGAAGTCCCTCCTAAGTATTGAACACATATGGAAGAGGAGATGAAGAAGATTAAGAAGAAACTGTTTGAAATTCCATTCATAAGTGATGAATACATGTTGAAGATAATGGAGGAATTTCAAAATGAAGAAGAAGAAAGGAAGAAGGATAAATGAGGAAGAAGGCTTGAAGTGGCACTTGAATGAGGAAGAAGGCTTGAAGTGGCACTTGTCATTTGGCATGTTTTATATGGAGAAGAACTTTGTATTTCACAAAGTCCTATTCTGTCCCTTTGCCAAAAAATTGGCCAGCCAAGGCACCTTGGGGGGTTCAACCCCAAGGCATGGGCACTAGGGCACCACGCCCGAGGGAACCCCGTGGGGCGAGCCAGGGCGGCAGGGCGCACCCAAGACACCCCTGCATGAGCGCCTGGGGCACGCCCGGAGGAGCGCAGGGAGCATAGTGGGCGCTTGAAGCGCGCCCGCGAGGACCAGAGTGGGCGCAGAGCGCGCCCGCAGGAAGAACTCGGTGCGGGGCGGCACCGAGAGGGGAGGAGATTCAACTGGCGGGTTGAGGGAGCGCCAGGCTTATAAAGCGCAGAAAAACCGGCCGCAGATTCGATGTGGGACGCGCATTTTTTCACCCGGAGCGCATCCTGGCCGTCCGACTCATCGCGCGGCTGATCACAGCCGCTCATCGCATCCCGCGCGAGATCTCCTGATCGCGGCCGTCCGAGGATATTCAAACGCCTGATCCGACGGCCGAGAGCTCGTCTCCTTCCTCGAGCTCGGCTGAGGACACCTCGAAGCCACCCGCGACATCGCCTGAACCAGAGGCCATCCGACCACCGGTTTTTGAGTTCCCGGCCAACATTTCCAACGCCGAAGGCTCTATTGAGCTCGTCTGGACCTACCGAACACGATCATGCATAAAACTATACATGCATGCAACAAATGAGGAGATTTCATGATCGGCCGAGGCAAACGAAGCTGCCGAGGCCACGTGGAGAGCATGCTTTGCATGCATGAGCCTAAACAGAGGCCGTGCATGCGTTCTAAGTTGCATGCACGTGAAGAAGGCCGATAAATAAGGGAGCCCGCGTCAAACCGAGAATAAAACGCAAAACTTTGGAAAGATTTTGAAGATCCGAAATCTTCGGTGATTCAAGATTTTGAACGCGGATGATCAAAGGCATTCCTCTGCCTATATAAGGAGAGCTCGTGGCTCTCATTGAGTTTGCTGATTATTTTGTTGAAGATCCGGAGTCCCGCGGAGCACTCTCTGCCTCGCGAAGCCGAAGCCCCGCGCATCCCACTTGCGCGGCTATTGTTCTCGGTGCCATCTGAGGCCCGAAGGAGTCCCTTTTGCGCATCCCTTGCACGAAAGAAGTGAAGGGGTGACCCCTGCGCGCTAATCCTTGCGCGGCAGGAAGAACCCAGGGCCGCGGCACTCTGCGCGCCCACGGTTGAAGCCCGAGGTGCTTTGCACCCGAGGTCTTGCACGCCCCTGTGCCGTGCTCCTTGCGTGCTCGAAGGCTTGCACACCCGTGGCTTGTGCCTTGCACGTGTGCGCCTTGTGGCTTAAGCCCACCACACCTTGCGCGGCTTCCCCTTGTACCAAGACACCTTGCGCGCCTCCTTTGAGATCAAGGCAGTATACCACACACATTTTGTGTGTGTGTGAAGTGAAGGAGTTCGGGTTGTGTTTTACACACATTGTGTGTGCCAAAGAAGGCCGAAGCCTTGCGCGGTAGTGGAGAAGAGGAGAAGCACATGGGCAGTGTGTGTGAAAAATGGACATGAACACACCTTGGCCGAGACTTGCACTCTGTGTGTGCATTTGAGGAAAAGGCAGTAGCCTTGTGTGTGCACCAAGTGAAGACAAACACCTTTGTGCCTTTGTGTGCAAAAAGAAAACAAAGAGGCCGTAGCCCTTGTGTGTCAAAAATGAAGAACGAAGTGTGTGCATAAGTGAAGTGCACACCTTGAAGAAGATTAAAAGAACAAGGAAGAACCCGAGACCTTGGCTTGGGTATGTGCAAGTGGGTAAAGTGAAGACCACCACACTTTGTGTGTGTGTGCATTTGAAAGGAAGGATGAGGCATTGCTTGGGGTGTGCAAAAATAGTGGAGGCCAAATACACACTCATTGTGTGTGTGCAAAGCAAAGAACAAAAGTTGTGTGTGCAAAACAACAAAGTGAAGTGGTCGAACCTAATGTGTGCACTAAAAGTGTATACACATTAGAAGAAGAAGAAGGAGTGACCCACACTAAAGTAGAACACACTCTAAGTGTGTAAGCAAATTGAATTAAGTGTGTGATGTTCAGTGAAGGTGTGTGCTTAAAGTGACTACACCCTTTGTGGGTCTACTGCACCAAGAGGAAGTAAAGGAGAGTGCATGCATGCATGCATGCACATGCACACGTGAACAAAGCCAAATCAGTGGTGTGCAACTGAGACTGGACCAGACCGAAGATAAAGATATTATTTGTCTGAGCATTCAGTAATTGGAGAGAAGCCGGGGCATCCTTAGAAGAAGGTGATAAAGCCCGAGCAAGATGAGAAGACCTGATCATCACAAGTGATCAGAGGTACAGAGCAAGGCCAGCAGCCTTTATCCCAGGCTGCTGAGGATACATGAAGAACTTAAAGTGAAGAAGAGCTACTCGTGTGACTCGAGGAGCCAGGAGAAGACCCTGTGGGACTCAGGTAGAAGAAGTCTTCAGTGGGATTCTGGAGCAGGCCAGTGGGACTCTGGTAACACTGTGGGACGCAGTATAAAGACCCTCCTGTGGGACTCAGGAGAGATACAGTGGGACTCTGTATCGACCATTGTAATACTAACCGATTATAATGGGAGAATCCATGCTGAGAGAGCATGGAAAGGATGTAGGCCTTTGGTGCCGAACCTTGTAAATCCTTGTGTCCTGTGCCTTTTCATTACTGCATCATTCGGGAAAGGTTGAGAGATACAAGAAGAGTGGATCGTGGCTTTAACCATCCATAGAGGTTTAATTGATTAAGGAATCAATTAGTAAAAAGTTTTAAGGGATCACTGATTCACCCCCTCCCCCTCTCAGTGATTCACACTGATCTGGGCACTTCAATTGGTATCAAAGGGAGGTTCCCTCTAAAAGATCCAAGGGAGTCTTTATGAAGTGCAGATTTGAGGAAATGAGCGACCAGCCTCAAATGGAGATATCTGCCAAGACTCATAAAAATAGAAAGAAGAAACAGGCCAAGAAGATGAAGAAAGCCTGTCCTAGCTGTGATGAAGTTGAAACAATGAATGATCTTCAGAGTGCACTCAAATATCTTCTGAAGACAGTTCCCATGGAAGTGGCAAAGTGTATAGCTATAGGCATCCATGATCTTCAAGAAGAAAAATCACAGTTAGAAGAAGAAGCCAATGCAATGGAAGATTAATTGGCTAAAAGGGTTGGCATAACCAACACTCTCAGAAAGCTGGTAAATTCCAAAGATGAAACAGTATCTCTTTGCAATGAAAGATATGAAGACACTGCTGAAGAATTGCAGAGAAGCCTTTCTGAGAAAGAATTATTTAAAGTAATAATCAAAGATGTTTTCCATGCACTGGAAAAGAGGCACAAAGTGTCAATGAATGTCAGAGATGCTCAACTCGAAGAAAAAGTCAAATTGGTGAAGGAGCTGGACAATTCATTGCAAGAATTAAAGAAGGTGCATGAAGACCAAATGAAACAGCTGAAAGAGAAATGGGAAGGAAAGCTAAGAACTGTTGAGGATGAGAAGAACTCCCTCAATATGAAATGTTTAGAACTAGAGGTGATATTGAAAAATCTGCAATCACCCAAAGCTGAAGCCTCCCAGTCAGCTGGAAGAAGAAATGTTGCTACTCAAGTATGCATTGAGCAGGATGATTCTAAGAGAAAGACATTCTCTAATAAAAGTGCAACATCTTCTAGAAAGAAGGTACCATCCATACCATCTTGTACTGATGCTTCTAATTGTGTTTCCACAAAAAGTACAGGATGGAAGAATAACTCCAAACAAGTATGGATGAAGACAAAAGAGAGCTCTCCCGAAACAACACAACTTGTCAAGAAAAGTACCCTACAATCAGAAGGACTGAAGAGGTCAAGATTCGTGGGACAATGCTGGTGTTGTAACAAGTATGGGCATTGTGCAAAGGATTGTTGGTACAATCCACTGAATGCCAAAGCACAGAGGAAGCCCATGCCAAGGGGGAGCAAGCCAGAAGGAAAGAAGCAGCATCCACAGGTCCAGAGACATCTGTTTACTGCAAATAGATTTGGATTACTTGACAACATCTGGGATGATTGAAAAAGTGGTCAAAGAGATACATGTCAATCTCCAACTGTATCCAGAGCTAAAGAGGAGAGAAGATCACTGAACCTGGCTAAGAGAGAGACCTTGGGAAGCAAGCAGAAGAAAGTGGAAGATGCTCCCAGGAAGAGTTTGAAAAAGGAAGAGAAGACCTTGGAGTCTAAATCCAAGAAGGGTGATGCATCTAGAAGGACCACCAAGAAGAAATGCTTCTACTGTGGAAAGAAAGGTCATATCATGGATCTTTGTAAAGAAGCCATGAAATTCAATAGAGGCAGACTGAACTCAAACAGACAATCAATCCAGAAGAAGCAGAAGGGATTGATTGAAAACAAGTTGCCTAAGAGAGGTAGCTTGACAGCATCAAAGGAACCATGTGGAACTTCCAGAACTGGGGCCACTCTTCCAAATGATTTACTTGTCATATGGCCACATCAGTTGCAACTGGCCAGAGAACTACAAAGAGTTGAAGATGAAGCTCTGGCAATTGCTAAAGAAAAAGGGAAGAAGAAGGTTTCACATGAAGATGTTTTGAGAACCACACCCGCACAATCATCAATGAAGATCAAATGTGCAAGTGTGAAGACTGGTGAAAATGGGACTTCTCGGTTGAGAGAATCTTCTCAACCTTGTTGTTCACGTTGATTAACCAAGGAGGTTCCATCTTATTCCCTTATACACTTGTATTTACATGTGCTAACATTACATGTAATTGAAGATGATGATCATTCTCCACTGGAGGATGGTTTGGAAAGAATGGAGTGCACCCCTTGAGGGGGAGCCAATCTGAAGAAGATGACATTCTTAGATTAATACCATCTTGAGAAAAGTGAAGGTATTCCAATCATACATTCATCCCTTGTTTCTTAATTGAGTTTATATTGTCAATTAAGGGGGAGTATGGATTGAAGACAAATGGATGAAAGGGGGAGCTTTATCTTTGCACCTGAACATTCTAATGTGTTTTGTGAAGTATGTGCAGGATTTAGCAATTCATTGTTATATCTGAAAAATTTTCAAACCCCTGAAGCATGATCTCACATGTCTAGAGAATTGTGGATAGCATTGAGTTCCTTGGTCATATCACTCTTGTTTTCTACACCGGGTTTGCCCAAGTAGACTTAGAGTTGATTTACTAAAGGTTCTTTGCTAAAGAAGAACATGTGGCATCATCCCTCTCTCAGTGTTTTTCAAGAAAATACTTTTCAAAGGGAGGAAGAGATTTTTGACAGAGAACCACACCACACCTTTGCATTTGATTGCCAATAAGGGGGAGAAAGATTGGGCACAAATATTGACCCATTCATATGTGCTAAAGGAGTGTATTGACAACAAATACAAAGGGGGAGATTGAAGTGCATTGTGTTGCATTTGTTGTCAATAAGACATGTTGTTGTCTTAGAATGAATGGATGTCGAGGAAAGTCAAGATGTGAATGACAAAGGTTGTGATGGTGTTGGTGATGAATGGAGAGTGGCCATGGTACTAAGATGCATGTCACTTAGGAGATTCACTAAGTGGTATTTAAAATTGTGGTTGCAACATTCTCCATGTAACATCTGACGATTGTGGAGCTGTTCTTTAAGTTCATAGAACTTGTATCAATTGGATACAAAGTCACAACATGATTAGAAGACCATGCATTGTACTGACAATGCATGAGGAGTTGAAGAGATCCATCCACAACTTCTAAGTGGATGAAGTGGATTAATAAGGTCCATGCACTATCACTTAGTGCATGAGAATTTGAAGAAGTTCCAATTTGATCTCTGATTAAATCAACAAAGAGAATTGAAGAAGTTATTTGATTCAGGAGTTAGGTTGAAGATGAAAAACCTTCAAGAAGTCCCTCCTAAGTATTGAACACATATGGAAGAGGAGATGAAGAAGATTAAGAAGAAACCGTTTGAAATTCCATTCATAAGTGATGAATACATGTTGAAGATAATGGAGGAATTTCAAAATGAAGAAGAAGAAAGGAAGAAGGATAAATGAGGAAGAAGGCTTGAAGTGGCACTTGAATGAGGAAGAAGGCTTGAAGTGGCACTTGGCATTTGGCATGTTTTATATGGAGAAGAACTTTGTATTTCACAAAGTCCTATTCTGTCCCTTTGCCAAAAAATTGGCCAGCCAAGGCACCTTGGGGGGTTCAACCCCAAGGCATGGGCACTAGGGCACCACGCCCGGGGGAACCCCGTGGGGCGAGCCAGGGCGGCAGGGCGCACCCAAGACACCCCTGCATGAGCGCCTGGGGCACGCCCGGAGGAGCGCAGGGAGCATAGTGGGCGCAGAGCGCGCCCGCAGGAAGAACTCGGTGCGGGGCGGCACCGAGAGGGGAGGTGATTCAACTGGCGGGTTGAGGGAGCGCCAGGCTTATAAAGCGCGGAAAAACCGGCCGCGGATTCGATGTGGGACGCGCATTTTTCACCCGGAGCGCATCCTGGCCGTCCGACTCATCGCGCGGCTGATCACAGCCTCTCATCGCATCCCGCGCGAGATCTCCTGATCGCGGCTGTCCGAGGATATTCAAACGCCTGATCCGACGGCCGAGAGCTCGTCTCCTTCCTCGAGCTCGGCCGAGGACACCTCGAAGCCACCCGCGACATCGCCTGAACCAGAGGCCATCCGACCACCGGTTTTTGAGTTCCCGGCCAACATTTCCAACGCCGAAGGCTCTATTGAGCTCGTCTGGACCTACCGAACACGATCATGCATAAAACTATACATGCATGCAACAAATGAGGAGATTTCGTGATCGGCCGAGGCAAACGAAGCTGCCGAGGCCACGTGGAGAGCATGCTTTGCATGCATGAGCCTAAACAGAGGTCGTGCATGCGTTCTAAGTCGCATGCACGTGAAGAAGGCCGATAAATAAGGGAGCCCGCGTCAAACCGAGAATAAAACGCAAAACTTTGGAAAGATTTTGAAGATCCGAAATCTTCGGTGATTCAAGATTTTTAACGCGGATGATCAAAGGCATTCCTCTGCCTATATAAGGAGAGCTCGTGGCTCTCATTCAGTTTGCTGATTATTTTGTTGAAGATCCGGAGTCCCGCGGAGCACTCTCTGCCTCGCGAAGCCGAAGCCCCGCGCATCCCACTTGCGCGGCTATTGTTCTCGGTGCCATCTGAGGCCCGAAGGAGTCCCTTTTGCGCATCCCTTGCGCGAAAGAAGTGAAGGGGTGACCCCTGCGCGCTAATCCTTGCGCGGCAGGAAGAACCCAGGGCCGCGGCACTCTGCGCGCCCACGGTTGAAGCCCGAGGTGCTTTGCACCCGAGGTCTTGCACGCCCCTGTGCCGTGCTCCGTGCGCGCTCGAAGGCTTGCACACCCGTGGCTTGTGCCTTGCACGTGTGCGCCTTGTGGCTTAAGCCCACCACACCTTGCGCGGCTTCCCCTTGTACCAAGACACCTTGCGCGCCTCCTTTGAGATCAAGGCAGTATACCACACTCATTTTGTGTGTGTGTGAAGTGAAGGAGTTCGGGTTGTGTTTTACACACATTGTGTGTGCCAAAGAAGGCCGAAGCCTTGCGCGGCAGTGGAGAAGAGGAGAAGCACATGGGCAGTGTGTGTGCAAAGTGGACATGAACACACCTTGGCCGAGACTTGCACTCTGTGTGTGCATTTGAAGAAAAGGCAGTAGCCTTGTGTGTGCACCAAGTGAAGACAAACACCTTTGTGCCTTTGTGTGCAAAAAGAAAACAAAGAGGCCGTAGCCCTTGTGTGTCAAAAATGAAGAACCAAGTGTGTGCATAAGTGAAGTTCACACCTTGAAGAAGATTAAAAGAACAAGGAAGAACCCGAGACCTTGGCTTGGGTATGTGCAAGTGGGTAAAGTGAAGACCAACACACTTTGTGTGTGTGTGCATTTGAAAGGAAGGCAGAGGCATAGCTTGGGGTGTGCAAAAATAGTGGAGGCCAAATACACACTCATTGTGTGTGTGCAAAGCAAAGAACAAAAGTTGTGTGTGCAAAACAACAAAGTGAAGTGGCCGAACCTAATGTGTGCACTAAAAGTGTATACACATTAGAAGAAGAAGAAGGAGTGACCCACACTAAAGTAGAACACACTCTAAGTGTGTAAGCAAATTGAATTAAGTGTGTGAAGTTCAGTGAAGGTGTGTGCTTAAAGTGACTACACCCTTTGTGGGTCTACTGCACCAAGAGGAAGAAAAGGAGAGTGCATGCATGCATGCATGCACATGCACACGTGAACAAAGCCAAATCAGTGGTGTGCAACTGAGACTGGACCAGACCGAAGATAAAGATATTATTTTTCTGAGCATTCAGTAATTGGAGAGAAGCCGGGGCATCCTTAGAAGAAGGTGATAAAGCCCGAGCAAGATGAGAAGACCTGATCATCACAAGTGATCAGAGGTACAGAGCATGGCCAGCAGCCTTTATCCCAGGCTGATGAGGATACTTGAAGAACTTAAAGTGAAGAAGAGCTACTCGTGTGACTCGAGGAGCCAGGAGAAGACCCTGTGGGACTCAGGGAGAAGAAGTCTTCAGTGGGATTCTGGAGCAGGCCAGTGGGACTCTGGTAACACTGTGGGATGCAGTATAAAGACCCTCCTGTGGGACTCAGGAGAGATACAGTGGGACTCTGTATCGACCATTGTAATACTAACCGATTATAATGGGAGAATCCATGCTGAGAGAGCATGGCAAGGATGCAGGCCTTTGGTGCCGAACCTTGTAAATCCTTGTGTCCTGTGCCTTTTCATTACTGCATCAATCGGGAAAGGTTGAGAGATACAAGAAGAGTGGATCGTGGCTTTAACCATCCATAGAGGTTTAATTGATTAAGGAATCAATTAGTAAAAAGTTTTAAGGGATTACTGATTCACCCCCTCCCCCTCTCAGTGATTCACACTGATCTGGGCACTTCAAATTCATTCATCCCTAATAATGTTATCTTATAATATCAGGGGGATTAATACCATTTTATGGAAAATTTATCAAGCACAATGTTATCCACACTCACATCTAATTCCATTGCATTGTGTTATTTGTTCTAATTATAGTCATTTTTTTACTAGTGCCCAAATCTTTAGAATTTATCTATGTGTTGTGCAGTAGTATTCATGGGAAATCATCTTTAATAATCACTTACCTTCATGAAAGAGAACATTATTACAAATAAAAACCATGGGTTTTATGAACCACCAAAATATAAAAAAGGAGGAAACTCAAGCTACCATAAATAGAACATGTATCAACAAGGCCAAGTTATGTAACCTTATTGTCCTATGTTATTTCATATAAATCATTCTCCTTCGAAATCTGAACAATGACCTAGTGACATAGTTAAGAAAATGGAATCCTAGAACCTCCAGATCCAATAGACAACACAATAGGATATTCAAGACCTAAAAAATCATGTAGGACAAAAGGAAAACACTATTTTTAAGATACAAATGTAAGGTTTTACACAACTACCATCCCAACAAATTTAAAATACAAAGTATAAATGAATTTTTTTAGAAATAAAACATCATATAGGTAGGGATGTTTATTCATCCAATGATACATCCCAATAGATATGTCCTAATATTTTTTACTCTCTTTATCTAAACATAAATGTTTTCACAGATTGAAAACTAATAAAAAGGAAAATACATTATTTTTGAAGATTCCCCTGAAAAATAAATTCCTCTTCTTTTCAATCAAAGACTCTCAAAATATATGAATTTTTTTATTATGAAATTGATAATGAAATAATGGATACAATTAAAAAATTATGAATTAATATTCCAGAATTGGATATTGTGAAAAATCACTCACCAAGAAAGATGTCGTAAAGATATTTTCACCCATAGATAGTGGATGACGGGGAATGAGAGATTCCACCTAGGAATGAATTTCTCATTCAAAATATAAAAAGAATACAAACCAAATGAATTGATTCAAGAACATTCATGATACCTGTCAACATAGAGGAGACCGTTATTTCTATTATGATTTAAGTCTGGAGTTTTTCAAGAATGTGACTCCTTAATCTATGTACATTTTAATATAGGTTTGAGAGATAAAATATTGGGAATCATCATGAAACATTTAAACTATAGCACAACACACCCATCAATAGTGATTGAGGGAATTCTCCTAAAAATGAAAAATCTAATAATCCTCGCAGACAACTACATTAAAGGAATGGAAGATACCTGATCCCAAAAAAATTCCTCTCATTAATCGTAATACATTCCTCAAAACAAAAAATATGATCATCGACATTTACAATGCTCAGCTTCCATGGATTTTAGGGGAGAAAAGGTTTGTTTTGATAAACTTGACTCTATTAAACACCCAATTGAAGAGCCCTTTTCTATTGGTATATATTCGATGGATGTTATTTCTAATGTCAAAGAGACAGAAAATTATCTCCTTGGTCATTTCTTTAATTAGTTTTCCTATTATTTATTTGTGTATGATGTTAGTTTTGATTCATGTTTTGATTATTGTGTTTGTTTAGAAAATCATATTATTTTAATTTAAATAATTCTTTTTTTCATTCTTAGGTACCCATGACCTTTGATGATTTTTCAGACCTCATTTCCATTGAATCCCATTCCTTGGATAAACAAAAAAGACAAAATAAATAAATTCATGCACTTTAATTCCCCTAATCCCCTCCCACAATCCAAATCCAACTCGTATAGGAATTACACCCACATCCTTCTAATTTACAATATGCCTATATTGAGGGTACTGACCAATTTCTAGCCATTATTTCAAAAAACCACTAACCACAGTAGGAATCAAAACAGCTATAACTTTTTTAGAGAGAGTAAAAAAATATGATTTGTAGATGGGATGATATTACCTCGGTTATACTATCTATTTGAATGCACCATATATTTATAGATGCTGCATCTTGACATGTATGACATGATCATGTCTAGTTGAATCCCAATATAATTAAATATCTAAAATTGGATATTAATAAATTACTTGTTTATGGGATCATATATCCTATATCCGATAGTAAATGGGTTATCCTACTAAATTTTTTTTTTAAAAACTATCGAATACTGGTTGTCTAAAATGACCAGATTGAATTTGATCCAACACATGTAAAAAAAGTTAGGGTGCCTTTGTTTACTACTATATACAGAATTAACCTATGAAAAAGATCCAATTTCCTCTAACATTAATTGACCAATTTTTTATAAATATTGGATGGTCGGTTCCCTTATTTCTTCTTTAAAGGAAATTTGGTCAATTTCCAAATCCATATATATCCATTGAGGATCAATTAATGAAAACATTTACCTATCCATTCTATACATTATCATACAAAAGGAAAAATTTTGGTCAGTTTAATTTCATTGTAGTTTTCCATGATATATGTTGGGTATGCTTTCAGATTACCTTGAGAATTATATGGATCTTTTATGAATAATTTCATGCTTAATGGATCATACATCGATGATTATTTATAACACAATAGGTTTCCCCAAACATTTCATTGAAATTGTTCTCATATTAAATTATCAGAAATTCCATTTCATGGTTGATCGGGGGATTGTTCTTAGGAATGAAATTTAAAATTTGGGAATTCATGTTGATAAAAAAAATGAATTAATGTCATTCCTTCAATATGCAATATGACCTCGTGATGTAAAATATTTCTTGGGAAATATTGATCTTTACTAACGATTCATTAAAAACTTAAGTAAGAACATAATTCACTTGACCCAGTTATTAATAACATAATATCATTTTTTGATTGTTAAATGTTTTGAGGAATCCATCAATTCCCATAAATGGATTCTCATGTCAAAAGCCATCATCTATAAACCAATGTGGGATTCCCCCTTCAAATTGTTTTATAGTGCCTCCAAAATTGTTGTTCTGGAATTTTTATTAGATGTGGTTGGGAAGTCTTCTCATGTTATTGAATATCAATTGCATACCTATGACCATTACTATGAAATCTAAAGAACAAATTCAAAATAAATTATTTCAATTGGGGTATCCTTGGAAATTTTTTGTTCATATCCTATTGAGTCAAAAATAATTTCATTTTCTGATAATGACTCCTTTTGTTCTATCCATAATAATTTCTAAACTAATATTCAACTAAATCAGTTTATGCTTCGTCTACATGAGAATGACCTTGAGATTCGAGATATCATAGTATTAGAAAATGTTGTAGAAGGAAACTGTAGCAAGATTTTCCCACCATTGGACCACCTTGTTTACCCATCCTTCCCAATTCGAGAATTATTTCCTCATGATAACCATTAGGATGTTGTAAACCATATTCCCTAGTTTAAATTCATTGTGAATTATATTATATAATATAAGGTCCCCAATGATATCGGTACTATACAATTCGAGAGACATAATCATTATTCAATATGATACATTTATGTGAACCATATTTTTGGAGAATTTGTTGTGAGTAATTTGTTCTATGGTATTTCCCTAACAACGAGTTCACCTCATTTTTGAGCATCTTCCACATATGTTATTATAGTGGAAACTTTTCTTCTAAATACACTTCTCGGAGAGTCTAATATTCATGAATTTATTGGTGAATATTTTATACGGATGACCATCAGTTTTGGATGTCATTAACACTATATCAATTAACAAGGAATATTTATACATGGAATGAAATTACCCAACATCCAATGTTTATAAATGAAATATTAGATACATAGAAAAGAAAAGGATACTAGGACAAATATAATCATGTGGTTGTTGTTTTTTTGGGGTCTCAAATTTTAGTTGGTTTGAATATCCATGATTCATCATTATTGATCAAGGTTCATATTTTTTCAATCATAACATGATAAACATTCACCATAAGATTGGGGTTTTTCATAATGTCTCAACTACATATCTTCCCCAATATAATGGAAATGAAGAAATATCAAATATTTTATTTAATCAAGTCTTGAAAAAAAACTGCACAACCCAACAAAATCTATTATATTTTTTACATGGATGTTGGACATTGTGTGTACTATATAACATTAACATCCTCGATCACAATGTCACCATTAATGATTTTTTTAGAATGGATTATCACCTACTAATGGATAAAGAGCACTGTGGATATATTGATGTTATGAAATGTAATATAAATCTCTTTGATTTAGGTTAGAATTTGAATTTTCACACTAAATAGTCGGAAGAAATCCTACATGATGCATATGAGAACAAATGAATGTATAAAGAAAATAAAAAGGCTATCCATGATGGGATGATTCATCTAGAAATGTTTAATAATTGTGTGAAGGTCATAATGTACAATTATATACTAAACGTCCACCCAGTTATGCTTCATTACTGATCTCTTAGTTGTTATAAATTTAGTAATTATAACATTTTAATGTGATATAGTTATTGCATGATTAAATTGGCCAATGTGTTTACATTAATAGTTAGAGAATTAAAAACTTTTCTGTGGATATTATTAATCACACAATAAACAAAAGTCCACCATCAAGAAGAAAATACTACTAAACGGTTGTATCACATTGAAAAACATTGTGAATAATAGTACCTTTTGTGAGGACTTTGTACACTATATGTGTGGGGTATTTGTAAATTCTGGGGTTAATATGGAATATTCATCACCTTTCTTCTTTTAATATTTTTGGATTGTTGGATGAAATTGTTAAATTCCCACCTCCCTCGTACTTTTGTACTATAATATTAATTTTTATTCCCATTAAATCATGGAAAATTATTCCAAAATAATCATGGAATATGATGCCCCCGTAATCATTAAAATTATTAAAAATTTGTATTGAATATCTCTATTTCATTTTTTAGTATTTTTTTCACTAATGGAATTTGTGTTTCTACAAGACTTTAACAAGATAATTTCATGTGTTATAAAATTGGTTTCTTGTTAATGATATAAATGATTGTATCACATTAAAAAAATTGTGAATAATTGTACCTTTTGTGTGATTGGTTTTTTGTAAAATTATTCCACTTAATTTATCCTCACATTTATTTCACCCAACAATGATGTTCGATTTTTATTACTCATTTTATTGTAAATAAATGTTTACTTAATATTTATCATCTTTCCAAAAATTATTTTTCGATACAGTCATTCCTTATCTAGTATTTTTAATTGTTGTACCGGACTGAACAAAGATTTTTTTACCATTTAGAGACTATTTTATGCCCTAAAAACAAAAAACTTATATGATAACTCAAAAACACAAAAAACATGCGTTATTCTTTATGCATGTGAAAAATAAATATTCCTCAAACATTGATCTTGTTAAAACTATTACAATTAGATTCATGAGGATATCAAACAAGGGTGGAGTGATGAATGTGATATTTGTTCCATGTTCATATTATAAAAAAACTATTAATAATTGAGTGGAGTGATAAATCATAAAAAAATATTGGGATATCTAGGTCGAGTGATTATGGATACACTTATAGGGACTCTTAAGTTGGTATATATTTAAATTTTATTGCCAAACAAGCATGGAAGGTTATGTGAATAGAATCATTTATGAAGAAATGTTTTTCAACAACCTATATTTACAGGAAAAAAAGTGGAAATAATAACATGAAATGTTTTTCACACACACACAAATTTATAGTTAGTTACATTATATAATTTTGAATAATTTGCTCAAATATTTTCATTCATCACCATTATATTATTCCTAATATAATTTATAAGACCACTTTTCCATGATCATTGAAAATAACACTTTAGAGTGTTTTTTATCATTAATGACATTGTTATCATGAATTAAATTTTCAATTTCAAATATTCATGACGATTGTAATATCTCCATCAATAGGCTAGGTAAGTATGACTTTTTCAGAAGTGAAAATGTTTAGGTGTGGAGGTGTGATCACCCCATGAGTCACATTTATATTTCATCCATATAACATTGTATTAAAATACTTTTTTATTTTCAATTAAAATTATTATAAAAATATTAACATCATTTTCTTAACAAATTTAATTTCTATCACTATTGAAATTGAATATTTAACATGTTTTTTTGATTCCTTGTATTATTTGGATATTTGGAGGGTCCATGAATATAACGATGAAAATGGGAGAAAATGTGCAAGATTCCTAGAACAAAATTTGACTATACAAGACACTGATAGTAATACATGAACCCATTCAGGATTATATGTTGTGGGATGGACATAAATTTTAATGGCTACAAATTTTCTATATTCAACAAAGCCCAATTCAGTTATCTTTTGGCCCCACCAGTCTAATCATTCCAAGGATTCAAATATTCTTGACGTCAAAACATTGTTTATCTATTTTTGACATATCAAGAGATTTCACCAACCAAATGATACAAATAATTCGGTTGAGATATCCAATAGGTCTAATATGTATTTTTTATTTTTCTTTAATGCTTTATAAGGATGACAACCCACCCAACACCATGAACTATGTTGTTTCTCAAAATTGAGGATCCCAAAACAACCATCCTCTTTTTCTATAATAAAATACCCTTTGAAACCTATTTATGTGATCAACCCAGAGGAAATATGGTAACATTTTAGAGTCCAAAATAAGTCCAATACTCATTATTAGAGGATTTGAAGGCCATTGAATGTTCTAATTCAACATTTATAGATTCCTCCCATTCAATGGATTTCTAATGTCCTTATTGTTGACTGAGGAGGAACATGATATAATACCTAGATTATTCTATATAATATTCATATTTTCAATTAATTTAAAGTATCTCTGTTTTTTTTCAAAATTACATGTTATTTTTTAATTGATATTTGGTCCTGTATTTTATGATCACACTATTATGATCATGTTTGGGTGTACCTTTTCATGTGATGTTTCAAACACTATTCAACATTTCTTATTCCCTCATTTAATTTTTGTGTTTGTATGATTCATATTAATCAATTAAAATATTATAAACACTATCAAGTCCATGAAAAATATTTCAAGGTATCACAAAGTTATTTAACACAATCCTAGATATCAAATCAATTTCTTCATGCGTTTCAATGGTGTTTTTCAATTACAAATTCGAGAAAAAGTCAACTAATCATCAACTATAAGTGGTAAATCATTATTTTTTTCAAATAAAACCAAGGATATATCATAGTATAAAATCCGAACATTCTAGTTATAGGTGTTAAAAACGATGAATTAAAATATATATTATATTTATCCTCAATCTATGGTGGATGAGAACAATGAGAATTCTCTAGGTTTATCACACATAATCAATTATGTTATTTTTTTCTAGGTTTTATCAGTTTATTTTTTATATTATATTCTTAAATCAGAAAATTAAAATTTTTCGAAAAAATAATTTCAATTTTTACTTCATATTGAAAATATTTTCTTAAATTAATGATCTTTTGTTTTTATGAGAGGTGAACTAGGGTTCATGAAATGAAATAAAAATTATAATACAAACTAAACAACTATGTTGATGCACTCGTAAATCCCACCAAAGAACTCAATGGAAAAGGAATAAATGTCTTGATGATTATTAGAATGTAATCAATTAATTTTAAACTGACTTATCAAAACACAAAAAAAACTCAATCATCAAAGTATAATACTGGTGCTTTGAAATATTAAAAAAAAGGACTAAAATAATAATTTTAACATTTATATCACCTATAATATGTATAAATCATGAGGACCACAGCTAATATTAAAATAATCAATGTTACGGGTAGAATAAATAATATAATTTGGTATAAATATATTAGTGACCTATCAGGAAGGATGAAAACATAGGTTGATAATATTGATAATAATCAATAAAGAATATTTAATCATGGAAAAGATAATACCATTCAAATAAATAGGATGAGGGAATAATATAATGTGTTTTTAATAAAAAAGTCATATGTTCGTGAGATATTGTATGAGAGATGTAAAAACATCTACCTTGTTGCATAATATTTTTTGAAAATCCTAATAGGTAAAAAATAAAATATGAAGGAAATAAAATTTTCTTCTAAGGAAGGGTGTTCATTATTTTCTCATAATAAAAGGTTTCTCCATTAGAATATTGTTTGTAAAAATTATCACACTATTATAACTATGATGAAACGAGATATGAAATTCAAAAGTTGTGGCATGAAGTGCTCATCTATTGACAAAAAATATAGAAATAAGAATACTTGTTTGACATAAAACTGTCAACATTACAATTATTATTAATTTTGATGAAACCCCCTCGTTATTAAATTTATTTTTTTGGGTATTAAAATACATGGAATTGATGGAACCATATATAGGGGAATTAGATAAGGTATTTATTTCTAGAATGTTATATAAATCCATCTTAATGAAATATATTAACAATAATCATTGAGTAGAGGTTATTTAAATCCTCTAGGGGTTAAAAACATAATGAGAGTCTTTCACATAAATAGTCATCATGGAATATTTATATATGAATACCACCCAAAAGTATAATGGTTATGAAAATAAAAAAATATGTTTCCTACCTATATTTATTATTAAAACATTTTTCATAATTTTTTTGTGTTGGTTGATGTTTTTTTATGGAATGGGGGTTTTATATATCATTCACTTAAAATTTTATGATATAATTGTTGATTTATGTTTAGTGTATCAAAATATTAATAAAACTAATGGATAAACCCCATATTTATATAGTTTTAAGTTGTGTCACATTCTAAATTATTAATGGATAATCCATTTGAATTCTTGAATACTAATTTATTTTAGTAATTGGGTTCTGAAATATATAATTAGAGTGTACATACTAAAGACTCATAGATATGTTATGTAGGGGGATATCATTCTCACAACATCCTATTATGATAAAATTATGATTTCATAAGGGAGAAAAAATGTATATCATACTATAGGGAACAAAAAGATGAGTATAAGACCACACCATGGTGTATAATAAGTATTCATTTTGTTCTCTATGGTAATTAAACCATATCATAGAGGATATAAAAGAAAGTATAGTTTCAAATGGAAATACATATATTTCACAATTTTCGGGGTATGTAATTTGACAAAAAGTTCTTCATACAAACACCACTCCATAGTAGTGATCATATATTATGATATAATTTCTAGGTAGAAACAAAACCCCATGTAAACCATGGTGAATTAGAAATTTGATGTCCTTGAAGTCACATTGAATGTGATGCCTATGATTTAAAAAAAGGACCATGATTTGGTCTTTTATGGGTGGCCATATTGAGATGCCATCGATGAGGATATATGACCATTGTTTGTCATAAATATCACCACACCATACGTTATGAAGTATTTTTATGATATTAATTCAGACATGGAACATTATATATATGGTTCAGATTTTATACTGAGGACGACGTCATAATTTCAGTTTCACATTAAGATGAAAATATTCATGAATGAAGGTGAATTAATGGAACCATTGGCTCAAATTTATTTGAGTTTATTCATTATAATAACATACGATATTTCATATATATATTTATATTCAATTTAATGTAATAATATTCATGATAATACTTTTAATATAACTTTTTTATTAGTTGAATATGTTAATATAATAGAGATCATTATATTGTAAAACTAGATAATAAGATCTAATGTTTATCAAAGTTGAATAAAATAGTGAATTCATTGTACATATATTATCTAATGAAAAAAATTAAGAAATAAATTTGACCATATTTACATATTATTGATGTTCTATAATGAGGGAATATGACTACCACTAATATTATCAGTCAGGAGTGATAAATGAAAAGTTGTAATCAATGAAATGTGATGGAACTGATTGTAATTCAGATGATATTAAATTATCCATCAATGGATGAAAAATATCATTAGAGAGGAATAATACTATAATAGATACTTACATATGTCATAGTGGGGAACAAATTAATTATCATAAGAGTAGTGTGTAGCTTCCCACAACCTACTCGATCCATATAGGTAAGGTCATTCAATGAAAACTCGTTATTTAATAGAGAAGATTTATGATGGATTATTTATGTGAATCCATTAGAGACATGAATTTTAGAAAATTTATTTTTGAAAATAATTTGAGCTGATTCACCTCACATATTTTTCATAGGAAACAAAATTACTCTCATTTTGTGGAAGGATCACATCAGTGAACAACATTTTATCCTTGATTCCCATGCACATTGTTTCTGTTATCAAGACAATTAAAGGTAAAATTGATAGGGTTTAATGTATTATTAATCATTTAATATGGTACTATAAAATATAAGGGATGTTCCATTGGTTTATATGGATGTGACTAGTTAAACCACGTGTAATGGGATGTATTAATATGAGGAACCTCTCTGAATCCATGGAAGTTGTCCAAGTGACATTGAATTGGTATATCATTGATGCAAAATCCTTTAGGGAATTTTCATGAGTAATAGATATAGGTATTACTAGAGAGTTTTTGATGACCACCCTAATATTGTTTTGAGTATCACTAATGCGGGAGAAAGAACAATATATGGATGTATAATAATACGCAGTGGGTTGTTGGGAATGGTTATATCAGGTTATGGAAAGGAAACTATTTTAGATATATTATTTAATTCCTATTTTGTCAAGTTCAGGTGATCTAACTGAAGAAGGATAATATCTTTCCAATGATTATTTTATCAATGATCAATGAGGAATGAAATTGATCTAAGAGGGAATTTTTTTTCTGATGAGCATTGTGTTTTTTTTTATGGAGTATACATAAGGTGTCTGAAAATCAAATTAATTCCTTAGATATGTGTGTCCCTCCCCACATACTAACATCTATAACAACAATCCTTTGTAAAAAACTCATTCCTACAATAATGAGCTTCCTGGTATGGAATTTACACAAAAATTATATTCTTATGGATGAAAATGTTCAAAATAAGGGCATAAACATGGAATGAAAGTTAAGATACTATTAGAACCCTAATTCCAAATATATCAGGAATAACTTATTTATTGGCGAGTTGGCCCATTTTATCAGGGATCATGTCAAACAAATTGGGATTTTGGGTACATACTAACAGAAATCAAGAATTGCTACATATCTGACTCCATATGACTGATGATTATGTGTTTTATATTTAATGTAATAGAATTTTGTTTCCCTCCATTTGATGGGTGGTTTAAGAAATAAGATATAATAGTCGACAGGTAAATCATTTCCCACCTTATCATTGCATGGTTTGGGTCTTCTCACTAGTGACCAAGAATGACCAATTAATTCATGGTGGTGAAGTTTTAAGTAGTCATGATATTTTCATCGATAGATGCATTAACATTTCTTACGTTTTCCATCCTTGAAGGTCGATTATGTGGAGCCCTCGACATTCAGTTTTCAAATATAAAGTGTATTGTATTTTATTGTCTTCTTAATGAGAGGATTCATGGTTGACGTTTCATGTGGGCCTATGGCCTTTGTGTTCATCACCATTTATGGTACATGTAACATTAGTGGGGTGGAGACCAAATATTTTATCAGTAGTCTCTCCTTATTCATGTCCTATAATAAAAAAATTATTATTATTGAGACTGATGGGAAATTACTAGTTGGTTTTATTTGTGGAAATGATAACATCCAATGGTGATGATCTAGGACTTAACCATTATAAATCACCATATCTCTATATTTCAATTATTTTTTGATAATTAATAGTGATTTTTGATTCAATCAATTATTGGAATGATAATATAAGGAACCTATTATAATGTTGCTTCTCTAAAACATAATGACTAGACATTTCTGGAGATTCTCTTCTATACATTTTAATATATTTATCATTAATAATTTTTTTTATTTCTTATAAATTATACTCAATGGATTCATAATATTTAAAATTTTGTTTGGAAGAGAACCATAACATGTAAAGATGTAGGTTATGATGCCAAACATTTTAATCCCTGTGAATTTTACCTTTTACATTCCACATTTTAAAGAAAGGAGAAGATATAAAAAGTAAAGTGGATTAATTAATTTACTAGAAAAAGAGGATTAAATAAAAATTCAAATTTATAAAAATAAAATGGGTTATTTATCACCCCTAATACTCTAAGTGGTTATATCAGATATGGGAACTATAATTAACATATAGGTGAAGACCCCAACAGTAGTATAATAGTATTAAATATTATTCACTTGATTTTAAATCTTTGATTTCTATATGAAGATAACTATAAATAGATATAATTCATTATTTCTTTTAAAGGGGTTGTAATGGGGCATTTTTATAACCAATGACTATCAAAGAATTAAGATATAAAGAGTACAAAAATATATTTCCATTTATATTTTCCAGTATATCTGTGATTTTTTCTTTTAATGAAAATAACATGAAAATATTAAAAGATAACATAGAGTATTTTTGTGTGTACTAGGAAATATTCAATAATATATTAAAATTATACCGACACTATGAAATATATGATTATTATTTACTATTTTTCATATACCAAGTATTTATCAATATAAACATAATTATAATAGAAGCATCCTCAATAAAATCCATATAAAATATCCCATGTATTCAAAATATTAAATTTGGTATTATATTTGAAAATAATTATTTACTCAATATAATTATTACATCGTTGAATTTTGTATAAGATGAAAAATATTCCAAACCCACTTTACATGAATCAAATATTGATTTTAATACTCTTGTGAGGTATACGAGAGTAATACAAGCATAAGAACCACCACTGAATCCACTCTGAATATAAAGGGTATTAAAGTATCAGGAAAACTATATGGATTTCTTTTTATGATGTCATGAAAAAATGAATTGTGATTTGTTCTACCAGAATATTAAAATTCAACATGCAGTGGTAAATAGAGGATGTATGGTTTAATTAAATGTATTACATAAATTTGGGAACAAATAAGAACAAATTACACCATTCATGTATTGAATTCAACAATCATACAAACCCCCTTTTTTCGAAAAAGTAATATTTAATTTCCAATAATGAACCAAATATCATCCTAATGTGAAATATCAAGTAAATGAGAAACCTACTATGATTTAACATATAATAAAACATTAAAATATTTAATGTATCAAAAAATATACTAATGAATAATCGATATTGTAAAATAAATTTTATGTGTTTAATGTGTTTGATAATGGATGAAGAAGGTGGTTAGAACGAATAATATAATAATTAACCATGTTTTAGATAAATTTCAAATAAATGTATCTATAACCAGAATAATTTTTTTGTAAAATTTCCTTGATTAGTGTTGATATGTTCATCATTTAATAGAATATCAATGATAAGTGGTTGAGTTCGAACACACCCATGGAGAAGATAAGTTCTCATTCAATGAACTAGAAGGTACACTAGTGAAGATACATCCATTGGTAGGGGATAATGGGGATCCATGATTGATGAATTATCATGACCATAATCACCAGTCCCCCTAAGGATTTAACCATCAATGAAGGAAATAGAGGATGTGTTTTCAATTAAGGTATATGATACATTTATAAAGGTGGATCACAATATCCCTAAAAAATTTATCGAAAAAAAACTCAATGTGTGATCAAATCCTCAAATAAAATTATGGTAAGATAACAATATATTTTTAAATATTATAGCATAGGAAGAAACATTTCTCTCTAATTTCTCCATAATTATGAATTATATGCTAATATCATTTACATTCTGAAACTATGTACAAGGGGGATGTTATCCTTTTATATTATTATTTTCCTATTTGGGAACATCAATAGATTTTAAAAATCCCTTAAAATATTAATATTTGTGGTATATATATATATTAAACTAAATATAATTATTTTTATACATGAAACACAATCCATATATTACATAGAATGGTTTATGGAAGACATAATCATCAGAAAAAATGGTATTCACATTTTTTTATTTTGACTGGAGAGGAGGAAAAATTAAATTCACCAAAAACAGTAATTTGATGAATTACATTCATAAATATACATATTAACAAAATATATTTGATAATGGAATAATTTATATTGAAGTTTTTAATGATAATTCATTTGAATAATCAAAAATTAATCAAATATACTCCTAATGATCAATATATCTTTCCATATTACAAGCTATCAGTGGTTATTTTTCATACGTGGTTAATTCACTATTATAGGAAATAATTAATGTTGAATTTGTGTTTATTTATAAACCATTAACAATAAATAATATATATGAAAATCCAATTTTTAGGAATTTATCTAATATAAATTTAGACATTATCTACATTATAATGAAATGAATATGTGTTTCTACATGGATTTCATTTATTATTTTTGACAACTAATTAAACAAAAAATATATATTTTATATAAGTCAATATATATATATATATACTTGAACAAAAAATAAATTCATCTATTATACAACACCAAATTATTGAATTGAAACATATTCCATTGAACATGAAGTATTTTTTATTTATGATTTAAAATAATATGAATCTTATCATTGAAAATATCTTTTTCCAACCCAACATACAATGTTGTTATATATCTTGAGATAAGACATTAGATCCTTATGATGGACAATAAGAGACATTCCAATATTATGTTACACCATTTCAATGAATATAATCCCACTAGGGGATGTTGAGAACACTTATAAACATCCCTAATGAATTTTTAATAATAGACTATTAAAGGGTTTTTAAAATCAAGTTGAAAATGATTAAGTTTACATAATAATTTATCTAATTTTTTATTGCATTTTGGGTTAGATTATTCTATGTTGTGACTTTGAAATTCATCCTTACCATTGAAAAAATTATAAAAATGAGATTCTCCCTTATAAAAATTACAATAAATGGTTGGTGTAAAATTAGTTTATAATGTGGATCCATTTGACTATTATAGGCAATTTTCCAGTCTCATGAATAATAAATTTTATAATGATTATATGATAACATAAATTTAATATTTTTGGATGTATATTCGTGTTATTTCTATGTTCACATATCACATAAATACAATGATAATCCCACATATACATTAAAATATGATATGTTTGTTAATAAAGAATATTATCTATCTTACAAAAACCTTATGATAAATTTCAATAGTTTATAATATGTATTTTAATAAAAATTATCAAAAAATACATTGATCTGTTTTTAAATGAAATAACACACTTTTATCATATTAGATCAATAATATTAAAATGTATGTAATGTTATTCAATGATGTCTTGAAATATATTCTATTTTTATCTTCAAAATTAGCATTTAATGTAAGTTAATGGAATTCTCCAATGGAATTTAATTACTAATAATGGAATTGATGTTGATAAAGTTACTATTGAAATTTCCTCATCAATTTCATGGACTGCTTATTTTCAACATATTTGATCATTTTTTCTTATATTTTCTTTCTACAAAATATATATATGTGATTTTAGAAAATGAATAATTTTTCATTATCAAAATAGGTTCAATGTAATGAATTTTTTGTTTAATAATGCTTTTTTAAATTCTCTATTTGAGTTAAAACTAATATTCATGAAATCATTCATCATTCATCCACTAAATGTGGATATTCAAGTTGTGTTTATTAATGAATATTCTAATATAGTTTTTGGATCTATTCCTTAATGAAGAGTAAATTAGAAGCCTTATAACAATTAGTAAAAATAAAAATATCTGGATACATCCAATTAAAACTATTCAAGAAAAATGGTGTTTATAACCATCATATTTTCATTAAAAAATATTTATATTCATTATTTTGGTGTAATTCTAACATATTTTATTCTGATATAGAATTAACGTATGTAACGATAAATGTGAGTGAAAAAAAATTCTTTAGTAGAATCGCGTAACTATGTTATAGTTGTATATAGGGATTTTGGGAGAATGGGTGATAAAATAACAAGGCTAAACATAAATGTTTTCAATAAAACAGTAATGATGTAAATACTATAATGGAAAGTTATATTTGAAATTTAAACTAAGATGATAAAATATATTTATTATTTAATAAAACATATATCTATGATGATTTTTTAAAATTTATTCTTAATTTGGAGATTCTTGTGGTACTTTTTATACATTTTAACACATAATTTATTACTAGATAAAATATTTGTGTGAATCCCCAATTATTTTGGAGGTGGCGATAAAAATTTCATGTTAATTCTTACCCATCTCTCTCAAGTTATGAAAAAAAACTAGAGTAATGTGGAATTTAATCCTTCACTGAAAGGGGTTCTACTAGATATCAAGAGTTTTAAACGTCGATGGCTACTAATGTTTAGTGGATCTTCCGATCCACTAGTTGTGGATCAATGGATTCACTCAATGGGTAATATCAATCTTGTGCTTCATTTTTCCAGTACATAAAGGGTGACTTTGGAAGTTTACTATTTAAATGGATAGATAAATAAGTGGGGGTTATTATTATGAACACCATGATGAATGAAGATATTGAAGATATAAAGTTTAAAGAATATAGGAAAACATTTCATTACATGTATTTATCTCAGACACTAGAAAATAGTGATTGAGAAAGAATTATCAGATCTAATGAAAAAGGGTATAGAATATATCATTGCCAACAATTAAAATTTCACTAGTATTTGATTGTATGCATTGGGTTTTGTTATCAACAATAAAAAAAATTATAGAATCATTAGTGTTTTAAAACCAAACCTTCGTATGGATCTTTCAATTAAATACATTGGGAGTTTAGAAGAAGGTGTTCGATGTGCTCCAAATTTGGAGATAGAGTTTAATGAATGGTCCCATTGCTATGGTGATAAGAAACAAAATATGGAGTTTCAAAGTGGAGGACCTAATGAGAATGGTGGAATGGAATTTCAACCACACACATGTCAAAAATGTGGGAATAAGTTTTATGTGAACTACTTAAAATAGATGGAGAAATGATTTATACATAGGATAGAAGACCACCAAGCTCATGATTATTAAAAAAAAGATGATGCTAGATAGTGTGGTGTGATAAAGGGGGGAACCACTAATGGACCAATGCAAAAATTGTAGGGATCAAGAGTTATATGTAACATAGTGCACTAAACCTCAATTTCTTGAGGGTAATAAGTGTTAGAAACCACCAAATCCAAATGATGAACTCATTGATTATTCCATCACTACATCAGAAATGTAAATGTCTTATTTTAATCTAGTTTTATTATTTATTTTATATCATAGTATCTTTATTTAATAGTTGAATCAATTGAAAGAAACCATGATGTTGATAAATGTAACATCCTATATAAATAAAGAGTAAAACATTTTAATATATATTATTATTTTTGGATTAAATTTAAATTTTATATTTAATGGGATTATATGTTCAATGCTGTACCTGACACACATCAATGGGGTTTTTTGAAATATTATGTTGCACACAATGTTTAGTTATACAGAAAAATAATAATAGAACATTATTATATTCAATGGAATTTAACACATAGTCATTGTATTGGTGTTAAAAAATATATCTAACTAAAATAATATTACACAAGTTTGTTAAATGTTTTTATATCTATCTAATTAATGTTTGAAGCTTAATTTGTGAATGAATCCATTTTTAATCATAAATAATCTAATATTTTTTCAGTGGTCGATTTACTGCATTTAGATGGAATTCCATTTTTAAATCATGTTTCCATGATTTCTATTTATTCTATTTGAGGAAACATTATTCTTCATTATAATCGGGACAAAAAAATTTACATTCGGTGAAATTTTGGTATTATTCTTATATTGTTAATTTTTTTAAGGAATCGTTAAAAATAATGTATTTCAATACAAAACTACCTTTTAATCTAATTTATTTATATGGATAGATTATATTTTTAAATTGGTATAAAGTTTAATTATATTATATATTCACCATTTACCCATTGTTGGTTATTGGATGTAATTTCTCTTTGAAATTAGACATAAAGAAGTGTCAAACTTTTGGTAGTTATTATTTCTTAAATACAGTTTTTATGTTTTTTCAATGGGAATAAATGATTAATCAATTTCTGCCAGATATAATTTTTTAATGTGGAAAAATAGACACTATATTTATAATTAGGAGGTCCATATTTTTTAAATAGGTAACTTTTATATTTATACATTATGATTATTTACTTTAGTAAATATTTTATTTACCTTGGTTAAAGAGTAAATGTGGTAAATATGGGTAACCAAATATCATTATAAAAATATTAAATTACCCTAAAATATATCTTATTTATGTTTTTTGTTACATTTTCGACCATGGTCATCCTTGTATGAATTTTGGGACACCATGGAGCCACTCGGGAGTGATATGACCCTTTATATTAATAAATTTAAAGTAAAGTAAAAAATGACATAAACATATATATTTTAGTAAATCAATTTTTACATGGGATTATATAAGTTATCGATTTTTTTATAAATAATCATTAGAATTCTATATATATTTACTAAATCTTCGTATATTAATTATAAATTTTAGACATTGAATAAATAACTTTTATTAATAAACAATGATGATGTAGTGATTACCTTATTAATGAATGATTTAAATAAATGATATTATAAAATTTAAAAATATATCCAAAACCAATATATTTCTTGTTTCATGACTGTTTTTAAAAAAAAATTAATATTTAGTCGAATTTAATGAGTTTTTTACCTTTTGAAATCGATAATCAGTTTATAATAAAATTATATTTTCTAACATTATTAAAGATCCCCTCCTCTCCCTTATAAAAATCCATCACCTCTAACAAATTACTCACACCTCTAAATCCCATTAGATTGTCAAAAATCTTCCCAATTAATCTTCATGAATCACTCCCTTCATCCTATAATGTTTACCCTAGGCCTAAGGCACTTCGAGGAAGCCTTTTGGTTCAATCCAAATAGAGTTACCCGATTTAAATATAGCATCTTCTCTTATGTTCTTTTCATTAATTTTACATCTCCAACCCCCTAAACTATATCTAATAACTTTATTTTATAATAACACTATTATCCTCAATATACTAGGTTGTTTTTATGATATGGTTTCGAACTACACTTCCACACACCTACATCAAACGGATAAAAACATACTGTTTCTTGTGGACGATGAACTAATGCCACACGAAACAATGATTGTTCAAATATCTACAATTGCCTCTCTTGGTGGCCATTATGATGGCACTGTTTTTATATAATATATATACAATTTTTATGTTTTCTCTATTTTTCTTTGTTTTTTATTTATAGAATACCTTTAAGGTTTCCACAATGGTTAATTATGATAATTTCATTTGAGGATGTACGGACTACCTCCCCCTCAAAGTGATATAACTCGTTCATAGAATACATATATTGTAAAAGGGATGGTGTAAATAAAACTTCATAACATATATAAAATATTATTTTATACTTTCATAATAATATACCTATTTATCATTTCTTTCATTCCTTTTTAAATGAAAAAAATGAAATGGAAGTAGCATTCATGTGTATGTACGACTTACTGTTTCCATGAATGGTGCGTTTCAATTTCATATATCAAAATGATATGGAAAATTATAAATACATATATAATAGATATATATTATATATATGATATATAATTCATGAATATAATTCTTGATATAATGGAATTTTGACCACATGGACAATTTATAATTATAACAAGTTCATTTTTAACAAAAGTTTTGAACAACGACATAATGTCTGATATAAACTCAAATAATTAACTAATTGTTATATAATGGTAATAAGTTATATAAATGGAATAATAAATTTGAAAAGGGTACTTAAGCAAGTATAAACTAACATAAGTTTATCATTTCAGAAATTGAATAATGAACAGGTCATGTCGGACAAGAGGTAATGGACTTCATCTGAATATCATTTCATTGAAGCATGTTTTCATAAAATACACCTCATTATTTTGAAATATATATATTATAAACTTCTTTGAAAGTAAATTTCATTCCAAGGGAATCTTTTTTTATGGAGTTTTTTTACTAATTGATAAAAAATGATTTTACGTTTTTATATTTTTGGTGACAATGTCCTTTATGATGTCGTAATTGTTAGTGGGATTCCCCTATAGGCCTTAATGTTTTTGAATGGAAAATAAATTCCTTATTCTATTTTTTTCTGTTTTGGTATTGAAAATGGTTTTTTTTAAAGGGATTGATTATTTCAATATATTGAAATTATTTCTTTTGATTATAAATGAAATGATACTAGTGAAATGTTTATATTTGAATTATTTTAAGTGTTATGTTTTTATAATGGATCTTGGACATTTGACAGGTGGTTACGAGATAAACCAAGTGACTGGTAGTGTTGTGATAAACAAGGATGGGTGGTAAAATTATAACCTCTAAATAATTGTGTATTTAAGTCAACCATATGGCTATTCTATTAAGTGATATATGTGTAATTGGACTGTATGGTTATTCTATTTAAGTATGTATATGTCACAAGTTACCATTTTATGTTATGTGTTTTTTTATATTGGTCTTTTTGGAATATTTTTGTTACCGAAGGGTAAGAAATTATCCTTTATTTAGTGAAGATTATTTAATAATTCATAATGGTGAAAATTATTAATTATGATATAGTATTCATGGTTTACTTTTTTTTAGAAAACTAACTGTTTTTCATTATTTTTGTATCCTTTACAGAGTTTTTTATGATCATCCCATGATTTTTTTAAAAATTTTTCACAGGACATAAAATTGAATAGAGTAAAGTATGGGTTTAAGAAAAATCCATGATGTCTGAAATATGGCACTATACATGTCCCTTTTTTAAGGATTTTGTATTTTATGAAAAAATGGATACTGAGTAACAGTGTCTACATGTAATAATAAAATTTTAATTTATATGTTATTAACTAATTCTATAAATATCTAAACATAAAAATATCCTCAATATAAATTATTAACTTAATTCAAGATTATGTAATGATTATGGTTTCTTACTTATAGTTGGTGTACAATGTCATTTTAGATAACATTAGGAGTTCAGATATTGTTAAATTAATACCTATAAGTTAATTTATTTTAAAATTTAAATGATTTAACATTTACATATTTCTATTTTTCTTCATCTATGATTTTTCAGTGTTTAAAATGGTTTTTCATAGAGGAAACAGGGAAGCTATGATTGGACGACATACATAGGTAAATGCACTTCCAAATCAACATCCAGAGATGGTCGGAATCAGAATTGAACAGTTTTTTGTAGTGATGGCTTAGTGGAATCAGGTGATAATTTGGGGTTGTGTTTATTGATGATATTTTGGTATATTCCAAAAGTAAAGAGGATCATGACTGTTGTATAAGGAATGCCATTCTAACCAAAAAAGAAAAGAAACTTTATGGGGGAATTCAGAAAGTGTGAGTTTTGGTTACAAAAAAATTCATTCGTTGGTCACATTGTTAAAAAAAGGAATAACATTTGATCATTATAAAAAAATAGTTGTTGTAGAATGGCCACAACCAACAAATATAACTGAGATCCGTAGATGTTTTTGTATATCATGTTATTACTAGAGGTTTGTAGAATATTTTTAATGTTTATCTTGCTCACTGACTACGTAACCTGAAAAGGTGTGATGTTCATTTGGAAAAAATAATGTCATTATTGATTTCAGGAATTGAAAATATGATTTGTCAATTCTCAAATTTTTGCAATGCCTTCCAGAAATGGTGAGGTTTTTATCTATAGTGATGCTATATTGAATGGACATGGGTGTGTCCTAATATGGAAGGATCATGTTATTTATTATGATTCACATCAATTGAAACCTCATGAGTTATATTACCGTACTCATGATTTGTAAATAACTACTATTTTTTTTCCTTAATAATTTGGTGGAATCATCTATATGGAGTAACATGTGAAATATATACTAAACCAAAAAGTTTGAAGTAAATATTTACTTGGAACGAATTAAACATGAGTCAGAGGAGATAGTTATAATTAATTAAGGATTATGATTTCATGATCAATTACAATCAGATAAAGGAAAATAAATTGGTTGAGTCATTGAGTCAAATGATTAATGCTACCTTAACTATGTTATGTTTGGAACGAGATATATTATTTTATGATTTGATAAATTTTGGATTGGAAGTTGTTGGTGCATGAAATTCATTTATTTTGTTTCATGTTTTAGTAAAATCGTACCTATAATAAAAAATTAAGGAAGTGCAGAAAGATCACATCACATAGTAGAAAAATATATAATTGGTTCATAAGGGTAATTTACCTGAGTTTAATATTGATAGATATTGTGTGTTGAGGTTTGGAATGAGATTTCATGTGCCTTGTGATTCACAGTTGAAGAAAACTTTGTCAAGTGAAGTTTATTATTCTCTATTTTCTATTGATCCTAGCAGTACTAAGATGAACATAGATCATCGAGAGTATTACTTGTGGGATGGAATGAAAATATATATTGCTGACATTACTATGAAGCATTTGACTTATCAATAATTTAACACATAAGGGCAGCTACTGAAAGGGATGCTTCAGTCTTTAACGGTGCCAAAGTGGAAATAGGAAAATATATCCATGGACTATGTTGTGGAATTAGAAAATACATCTCGAGGTAACAATTAAATCTAGGTTAGTGTTTATCGATTTACAAAATCTAATAATTTCCTTCCCATTCGAGATACATTGTCTCTACATCAACTTTCATGATAGTATGATAAAGATATAGTCAGGTTTCATGGAGTTCTCCTTTAAATGGTATCTAATCATGATCCCATGTTCACATATAACTTTTTGAAAGGCCTTCAATAGTTTTTGGGTATTGAATTAAATTTTAGTACATCTTTTCATCAACAATCAGATAGGTGGTCAAAATGAACAATTCAAACTATGGATAAATTCCACCTGCTTCTTTAATGCATTTCCAAGGAATATGGGACCAACATCATTATTTTGTATGGTTTTAGTATTATAATAGTAATCATTCCAGTATATAGATGGATTCGTTTAAGACATTATATGGAAAGATGTGTTGAACACCTGCTTTTTTAGATGGAGTAGGTGAAAGGAAGCGGATGGGACCAGAATTGGTAAAAGAGATGGCATGGAAAGTTCATTTCATTCAGAAGCACATGAGAAAAACTCATAGTAGGAAAAAAAGTTATGCAAATTATCGGAGGAAGTATTATTCTATTTAGGTATATACTAATGTCCTTCTCAATGATTATCCATTAAATTGTGTGATGTGTTTTGGAAACAATGGAATGTTGAGTCTATGGTTTATTAGACCATATGAAATCCAGGAGAATGATTGATCAGTTGAGTATGGAGTTGATTTACCTCCACATTCATCCCTGGTACACAATGTTTTTCATGTTCCTATTATTTAAAAGTACATAATAGTTTGATCTTGTTTTTTGAGTCCAAAGGTAGTTCAGTTTGAAGATAATATTTATTATGAGGAACAACCAGTCCAGATTCTTGACCAAAGAGAGAAAGTGTTTCTGAATAACATAATTCATCAAGTAAATTATTTTTAGAAAAGCATTTGGTTGAAGAGGAAACATGGGAATCTAGAAATTATATAAGGGATAAATCCCACCATTTATTTAACAAGTGAATATAATTATGCAGAAGCAATTTCCAAATGGGGTGAAGTATGTAACATCCTAGTAAATAAAGAGTAATACATTTTCATATTTATTAATATTTTTGAATTAAATATTAATTTTACATTAATGTAGGTTCTATTTTCAATGGAGTATGCGACACACAACAATGTGTTTCTTTGAAATCTTACGTTGCACAAAACATTGTGTTTTACTAAAAAATAATAATATAATGCGATTATTTCAAATGATAGATAGTGTATAGCCATTGTATTGGCGGGATCAAAAATTAATATCTAAAATATGAATAAAAAATTATATAATATGTTTTTACATTTATCCAATATAACTTATAATCTTAAAGTATGAATGAATACATTTTAAGAATAAAGACTCAAATATTATTTAAAAGGATGATTTATCAACCTTTAATAGAAAACCATTTATAAATATTGTTTTTGTCACATTTATATGTCATACTTGACAAAATAATATTCATCTTTAGAATTAGGACATCAAATTTTTCATTGGATGGAATTTTGGTATTTTTCTGATTATGCTCATTTTTTAATGATTAGAAAAATATACTGTATTTCAATTCAAATTTTCTTTTTAATATATTTATTTATATGGATATATTATCTTTTTAAATGGTTTAATATTTTATTTAGATTATATTTTTAACATTGAATACAATTTTGGATATTACATGTAATTTCATATAGAAATTGGACAGAAACAAGTGTTGATCGTTTGATAGTTATTATTTCTTAAAAACATGATTATTATTTTGATAACATGGTTTTATTTGACATTAATTAATGCCACTTATGTGTTTTGAATTTGGAAATATTGATTCCATATTTTGAATCAGGAGGTCAAAATTGTGGCAATAGTTAACGTTTTTTAGTCATTATGTATATTTACTTCAGTAAAAAAATTATTTACCATAGTTAAATTGTAAATCTGGTAAATATGGCTACAAAAATATTATTTTAATAATATTAATGTTCCACAACATATGTTATATTCCCATTTTTTGATACATTTCTAACCATGGGAATCATTTGGAAGATTTTCGGACCCCATGGAGCCACTTTGTAGTGATAATGACACATTATATTACTTAATATAAAGTAAAGAGAATATTTTTCATAAACATGTATCTTTTTGTAAAATAATTTTTACAAGTTGATATATAAGTTATCTATTCGACTAAAAATATATATTTGAAAAATAAATATATTTCCGACATCATCGTAGAATTTTATAATTTTTAAACATAAAAAAGTAAAAATATTTATAACACAATGATGATGCAGTGTTTATATTATTAATGAATGATTTAAAGAAATGAGATTATATAATTTTAGAAACTATAAAAAAACCTTTATAATTATTTTGGGATGATTTTATTTCAAACAAGATTCATATAATCTTTGAATTTAATTATTTATGGATCTTTTGAAATTGAAAATAATTTTATAATAAAATAATATTTTCAATAATTCCTAAAGATCCCCTCTTCTTCCTTATTAAAAGCCATCACCTCTAACACATTACTCAAACATGTGAAGCCTCATGGGCATCGAATAATTTCCCAATTAAGCTCCCTAAATCGATATCTTCCTCTTAGAATATATAATTTGTTATAAGGCACTTCAAGGAAGCCATTTTGTTCAAACCAAAGGGAGTTAACAGATTTAATGGTAATGTCTACTCTTAAGTTCATTTCATTTATTTTACTTATATAACCCCCAAATCATTTTTAAATTCAATTATATTATAAAAAAACTATTATCCAATATATACAAGGTTTTTTCATGATAATGATTTGAACTACTCTTCCACACACCTCCATCTAAGGGATACAAACTTATTGTTTCTATTTATGGTGATCTACTCCCTCACAAAATGATGATTGTTAAAATAACCCCTACCACCTCTCATGGTGGCCATTATGATGGTACTAAATTTATATGTGATATATATTATATTTATTTATTCTACATGCATTTGTATTTTTCATTTATAGGATACTTTTATGGTTTCCATAATGGGTAAATACGATAATTTCATGTGAGGAAATGCGGGCTACCCCCAGACCCAAAGTTATATGACTCATTCATACCATGCACAGAATGTATAAAAGATAGTGTTAATGAACGTATGTCACATAGGTAAAATATGATATTATACCAGAATAATAATATACCTATGTATCATTTGGTTTTCATTCCTTTTAAAATTAAAAAAATGAAATGGAAGTAGCGTTCTTGCAAATGTATGACTTACCGCCTCCATGAATGGTGCATTTCATTTTAATATATCCAAATGATATGGAATATTCTAAATACAAATATACAAATTATATATGATATATATGATATATAAATCATGAATGTCATTCTATTGAAAATGGAATTTCTACCACATGGAAAATTTATAATTATAACAAGTTCAATTTTTACTCAACTTCCCAACATTGACAAAATGTCTTATATGAACTCAAATAATTAACTAATGTTATAGTAAGGTAATAAGTGATATAAAAGTAATAATAAATTGAAAAATTTTATTAATCATGTTGATATTTATTTATGTTTATTATTCAATAAATTAAAGAATGAACTGGTTATGTCAGACATGAGGTAAGGGACATCATCTTAATCTAATTCTAGTGAGTCATGTTTTGATAATATACACCTATTTATTTTATATGTTATATAATAAACCCATTTGAATTATCATTTCATTCAATGGGGATATGTTTCTATGAATCATTTTAAAAAATGAAAAAAAGGGATGTTTCTTTTTAACGTTTGCAGGGAAAATGTCCTCTCTGACATCGTAATCATTATTTGGATTCCTCTAAAAGCAATAATGTTTTTAAAATGAACTTAAATCACATATTCTGTTTTTGGGTATTTTGGTATTTAAAATGTTTTTTGAAATGGATTTATTATTTCAATATCATGAAATTATTTATTGTTATTGAAAATGAAATGTTATTAGTGAAATTTTTATATTTCTAATATTTTATGAGTTATGATATTATAATGGTAACTGGACATTTGATGGGTGGTTATGCTATAATACAATTGAATGGTGGTGCATTGATAAACCTGGATGGGTGGTTACATTATAACCTCAAATGCATTCGGTATGAAATTCGGTATAATGGCTATTCCATTTAGTGATATGTGTGGAGGTCGACCATATTGCTATTCCATTTATGTATGTTTATGTCCCAAGTGACATTTATAATTTATGTGTGCTCTATATGGGTTTTATAATAATGTATTGGTTAAAAAATGGTAATAAATGTTCTTTTATTCAGTTAAGAGTATTTATTACTTCATAATGGTAAAATGTTTTACTTATGATAGAGTATTCTTGTTTTACATGTTATTTTGAAAAATTAATAGTTTTCTCTCTTAGTATATCCCTTACTGAGCTTTTTATGCTCATCTCATGTTTTTTTGAAATATATTTTATTGTACATAAATATGAATAGTGTCAAGGATGGGATCAAGGAAAAGTTATGATGTCTAAAATATGGAACTAGACATCAATATGTTTTTTCAAGAGTTTTAATTTTTCGAAAAAAATGGATACTGAGTAGAAGAGTGTACACGTAATATTCAAATTGTTATTTATTTTTTATTACCATATTCTATAAAGCTCCAATCTTGGAATGATTATCAATGTTAATAATTATGTTAATTCAAAATAATGTAATTTTTAAATCCGGGTCTTTATAATATAACTTAAAAACCCCCATGTATTGTAATCATTGCATCCTAAGTTTTGGTGTCATCCAATGTTGGAATATATTGGAAGATACTTCTAGTAAATATCGTAATACTTATCATAGAGACATTCTATGCTATAATGGGTTAGGATTGGCTCTCCTTACATATATCACATAACAAATATCGGGAAAAGGATATATATTTTCATATTACGAACAATCCCATGCTTCTCTATAAATGAAAGGAATATCATGAGTCTGCCTAGAAATAAAAATCAATTGTGTGGGAGTTTATTCCCTCTGAAGAAGCATAAATTGATCAAATGGTTGAGCAAATGGAATTTATCGCACTATGGGAAATTCCCATCATGAGGGAATATGGTGATGTATTTCTAAAATAGTTACTCAGTCTCGCATGGACTGTGAGGTAGAATTCTCAATAGAACTAAAACCTCAAATTACTCTTATCTCTATGTGTCCCTATTGGATGTATTCTATCGAACATGGTGATTTAAAGAAGCAACTGCAAGATCATTTGAAAATATGGATCAATGACACTAGTTCATCAAATTGGGGTGTGCATGTTCTCTTATTGAAGAAGTAGGAAGGAAGATTGCAGCTATGTATTGATTATTGATAAATCAATAAGATCACCATAAAGGAGTATTATCCACATAAAATGATTGATGACATGTTTTATTAGTTTTGACAAGAACAGTACATCTGAAATTTGTTTTCTAATTATAGATATCATGGACTAGTGGTGAAGAAATAATATATTCATTAGACTACCTTCAGTACATGGGACAATCACTATGGGTTTTTATTGATTCCCATTAGATGTACTAATTCCACTATAATCATAATTTATATTATAAATAGATTCTTTATAAATAACCATGAAAAAATTATGAGGATGTTGATTTATATAATTATCATAGACTCCAAGAGAAAATAGTGACCTGGAGACTATTTAAGGCTTGTGATGGCGACATTGAAGAATGAGATGTTGTACGCTAAGTTAAAAAATTGTAATCATTGGATACATAAAATCTCATTCTTGATCCATGTTATCATAATTGAGGGAATTTATGATTATACTTCAATAACAAAGGCAATTGAGGAATGGGCCATTCCATCTAGTGTCACAGAAATATGTAATTTTCTTGGCATTGAAGGGTATTATCGATTCTTTTGAGTATTTTTTAACAATTGAAAAGGACTATAAATATTTTATGAATGAAGGGGGAAATTTTTTTAAAAGAATTTGAGGAGATATTCATTTATCAAAATAAGAGGTTGGCCACAACACCTATAATCACTTTACTAAAATGTGGACAATGTCTTGTTATATAAAATGATGTTTCAAATAAGGGAATGGGTTGTGTTCTCGTGAAAAATTGTTATTTGATATTCTACGACTCATAGAAGTTAAATACCAATGATAAAAAATATCCTATGCAAGATCTAGTGTTTCCATTTATGATCCTGACCTTGAAAATTTAGTGGTATTATCTCTATGGGGTGATGTGTAAGATATATATTGATCAGAAGAGTATCAAATTTATATTCACATAGATAGTGATTAATATGCGCGAGTGAAAATTTTTAGTTCTAACTAAGGATAATGACTTCTCAATCCATTACAATCCTATTATGGAAATTGAAGTAGCAGATGCTCTATTTAGAAAGGATCATGCATCATTACTAATGATGAGAATTGAGAGGAATCCTATTTTTTTTTGAAGAGGATATGCAGGTGAATCATATATAGAGGAACATCATAAATCCTTTTTAAAATTATTTTTCAACCATTCATTAGGGATAAAATAAAGGATTATGAATGAAAATATGTGGATATATTGAAAAAGTTGGAGGCTATTTGAAATCATAAATCCAATGAGATCATGATTGATGATGATGTATTTGTAAGATTTTGGTCACAAATATGTGTACAATAATATCTTAAGAAAATTAAATAGCTTTTTTATGACCTTCATTTCCAATTCTTCTCAATTTACCCACGAATAAAAACAATATATTGATATATCTAAGAGGACATTTGTATGGAGAATATAAAGAATGATATTGATGAATATGCATCAATGGGCTTGTTATGCCGAAAAGAACAATTATGAAAGAGAAATTTATAAGGGTAAGATGCAACCACAACTCATACAAATATGGATTTCGTAGAACATTACCATAGACATTGTTAGTAGAAGTCCAAGGTCATCTAGAGGAAAATGATATATGGGTCATTGTGGATCGTCTAACAAAGACATCTCATTTTATTGAATTTTTAGATGACTTTTTATTGTATAAATGTGTACCGATATATATCAAATAGGTGGTATGGCTTCATGGAGTACCACTATCAATTGAATATGGTCATGATACATGATTAAACTCATATTTCATGAAAGGAATCCAACTTTCTCTATGAAAAAATAACAAATTTATTATGTAAATAATCCTCATATTGATAGAAAATAGAAGATAAAAATGTATACACAAGAAGGCATATTGAGAGAATGTTCAATGGACTTTAATGAAAGATGTGACCAACATAAACCTATGGCATGGAAGGTGAAAATGGTGCTTCAAAACTTCATGGAATACCCAATCCGAAAAAAGTGCTATGAAAAAAATCATAGATGGGAACTTGTGTATAATGTTTGAGAAGTGGTATTCCCCCAAATATATCCATGGAAGAAGGTCATGAGATTTAGGAAGAAAGGAAAATGATGTCCTAGATGCATCGACCCCTTTATGATTCTTGATGTTGTCGAAGCTAGGGAATATCAACAAGCACATCGAACTACCATGTCTAATGTACATGATTTATTCCATGCACCCCTCTAATAGATGTAGAAAAAATTTCGTTCACATGAAGTCACTTCAGTGGAATAATAGTTAGAGAATAATATTCCCTATGAGGAGGTGCCATTGGTGAATTTGTATTGTAGATATAATGTTTTATTCAATAAGACAACTAACATACAAAAAGGACATTAGTGGAACCATAAGTTCGATGATGAGTCATGGGAACCATAGGAAGCAATGATGGAAAAGAACCCAATCATATTTTCACCTTAGTATGTAGAACAAAATAAAAAGGGTGAAATTTCATAAGGGGGAAGAATGTAATGAAATTGTTTTATAAATTAAACAGACATCCTATAATTAATTTATATTGTATAATCTAATAATATCAAAATAAAAAAATAATAAAAACATTATGAATGAAAATTTAATGAAATAAAATAAAATTCTAGAAGTTAAGGAACATACACTAATGAAATAGTCACTTAACCTTTGGAATATTAATGTGACCATTATGAATATTAACACAACCAATATAATTTTACCCTCAATAATACTACTAAAAATAAATTTTTTACATATTATAAGAGTCAATATATAATAATTATATCATAGTACAAGCAAATGAATATTATAAAAATTATTGATTAATTGTTTGTATTAATGTAAATCATGAATATTTAATTAAAATTTTACTATTAATTTAATAAATTAGAAGAATCATTATTTTAAAAACATTTATTTTTAAAATAATATTTGGATTTCTTTTTATTATAAGATATTTTTATGATGCATTTATTAACGTTTCAAAGTGTTTGAAAAGTAGATTAAATTTGAAAATTTAAATTTCTAACGTAAATTAGGATCATAAATTAAAAATTAATATCTCATATAAAGAAAAAATATTATATAAAAATTGAGTTCAATTTTTATTTCTACACATTGAAAAACAATTTGGGTTAACTGATTTATTTTTCATAATTATTTAATTTTTTTTGAAAATTCTAATACATTAATTTTCGGTATACATACATTATAAGATATGTACACTATTCCTTAGGTCATGGATAATTTCTGAACAATTATTTAAAACTGACATGATCTAAATTCTTTATTTACTCTCATGAATCAACCTTATATTTGTTATTGAGTAAAATAATAATCTAATGAATTAAATAATGAAAAAACACCCCTCCCCTCAACTATAAATACCACCCTCACACACTATTCTCCTAACACCAATCAATATTTTATAGTTTCTTAAATTCTATCTGATAATATACAATAATCCCTCCACCACATAATATAGATCTTTTTAACATAGAATCATCAATACATGGTACCTTAAAAAAATCTCTAGAGGATTATTGAAGAGGTATGTCTTTATTTTTTCCATTATATTTCCATTCACATTCGTTTATTTTCTTTTTCTATTGTCACTACCCTTAAAAATGGCATGATAACTCTAGTACCTCAAACACACTTAAATTATATAATTTTAATGGATGATTCATCATTAAATTCACCCCCTCTTATTTAAAAAATGAAACCATCGCACATGATGTGTCGAATTACTGACATTGTGGGTGATTCACATTATTTTCCCATAAAACCATTCAAGGGTATTAATAAAACAATTTAATACTTTAGAATTGATTTTAAAAATTTTATTATGTATTATATGTTTTTGAAATAACGTATACAAATAATACATAATGATAAAATAAAATGAGTTCATTTTCATCTAAAACCCGCCAAAAAAACCGAAAATTATCATAATTAACATCTATATAATAATTCATACTATTGGTATATAAAAAAATAAATTTTTTTATCATTTATGATTATTAATATCATTAAAAAGATATAATAAATGTTTTTTATACACATATTGATTTTAAAAAAACATTCATTCATGTATACAAGAGGATCGATCATTATATCTTTAAAAACTAACACTCTAAAATAATGAATTTAAATTCATTATTTAATCGAAAGGACTATAAAAGAACATAATATTACCATAATATATCATATTAATTTATATATATTTCAATATTTCTAAATTAATGAATCTAGTATCATTATATATGATATTAAATTGAATGAATCATTGAGGCTCAAGGAAAAGGGAATTCTCAAACAAACTATCATCCTCTAGGGTTTCCATCATTCACCCAATTTTATGTATGAATATTCCATAAATTCCATATCAACATCATTATATTATTTTTTCTAGTAAATACATTTTTTATAATTGAATTATTTACAAAAAAAATATTTTCCAAAATAACTCTAAAAACACACCTTTTACTTCCTATTCATGTTTGATGATTTTTATGTCTTGTATATTGTTCCCATTTTTATGGGAACAAAGTTTTTATGAATGTATGATTAATAAATGAATATGGTTACATTCAATGTGTTATTTAATTTCCAATATTGATATGTATTCTAGGTGGAATTCATGATAATCTAAATTTTATGATGTGATGTGCATGCTCGTAATTATATAGCATAATGTAATTGTTATGATGTAATGGGTTCACATAGAATTAAATAGAGCTCCAATTCATTGGGTAATGTGATCTATCTCTTGAATAAGGAGATATATGTGTGGAAATGATCTTATATTTTCTCAAAACTATGTGGGGTTTCTAACTACTATGTCCTGATGACACATTTTTAAACATTTCTTCATTTCAAGCCTCTTTATAATGCTTCATCTCATGAATATGAATATATTACAATGTTATGATGATAATGATTATGATCACCCATTTAATATTGTTTCATGTTCTTATCTATACTCTTACTTAGTTTTAAGCACACCCATTTTTTTAATTTATATCTTTATGTGATTTCATGTACTAAGGAGAAATAAATGGAAAATAAGATTCTAGATGAGAAGGAATTAAATTAATTTTTATGTTTTATTCTATAAATGTTATGTATCGTCATAATTTTCTTATGATAGTAAAACTATTAATCCTCATTATGTAATTATTTTGGGTTGTATTATTCTATAATTATTTAATAATAATTTAAGAAATGAATGGTCGCTATACCATTTTTATAAGGATTGTATGTAGTGATAAAGTCAGATTCTTTCGTCAAATCTATTTGATTATTTATTATGAAATTTATGGTAAAAAATATATACTAATCCAATATGATATGATTTGTTTATATATGAAACCATTCCACATATGTAATTAAAATCCTGAAAATATAATTGAAATATATATAATCTATAATGGAAATTATAGGTGCTAACTTCGTAAGGCAATCAACCACATCCATCATTTCATTGTCCCTGTTATATTTTTTTGGGAGTTTGATGTTGACAAAATTACATTGTTTTTCTATATACATTCTGGTATGGGTAATTATTGTAACATGACCTTATTACTTTTTCTCTCATCCTAAATAGTATTATATACTAGACATCAGGATAAATACTTTCCAATGCTCATCATCAGGTTATCCCACTCGGAATAGTTTTTTAGATCTCTATAAATCCTCATACATCTACGATAAATAAATAAAGAAAAAAAATTACATATATCAAACACATCATTCATCAAGTACAATATTAATGGGATAAATAATAAGTTATTAATCCTTTTCATTACATTACAATCATCGTCGGTCTCAGGAACATGTCTCATCTTCTTCTATAGTCCAACATACTATTTATCTGCCTCTTTAATCCTCACATTTATAGATGAATAAATATTATTATGAAAAATATACGGGTTTCCCAATTTCATCTTCATTTTAATATCCATATTTTACCTATCAATAATGATTTTATCACTCTCAATCCTCACTATTGAAGAACCGGCATGTTCATTCTCACTTATAAAATCATCCACCTTATTTTCGTTGTAATGGTATAAAATTATTGAAAACCATTAATATTTAAAAAATGACAACTGTGTAATTTGAAATTAAATCCAGTATTTTGATGTGAATATATAAATTACCATTTTATTTTTAGTATATATTGTATATCAATTACAAGAATTATATGCCATATATATCTTCAATGAAAGAAATAATTTTCCCAACTCCACATCATGAGTTGGATTATTTTTATCCAGAATATGAAACAGTATTAATGAATAAGATATCACTATACCATTTTGTATACATAAATATCAATAAATAATTTTATGTATTACTATATATCAAAATCCATTAACAATTATATGATATATTAATCTTAGGTGAGAAGACCAAAATTCTTTTTTTTTATCCACGAAATTTTCATCACATTTATCTATCTAGACAAAAAATGGTCATGTAAGAGTAATCATAGTTATTGAATTAGATATCCATGAGAGATTCCTAAAAAAGAACATATATTATCCATTCATTCTAATAATACTACATTCTCAATTACCATGGATTGTCCAGATTGTCCCCCAATAACATTCTTCTTTGAAGGATCCACTCATGTAACCCTCTTGAGATTATAGGACTAATAAATTAAATATTCTGAAACCTGAATTCACTCATTAGGAATTTATCAAAAAAATTCACTTTATTCAGTTTTTTAAGAATATTCTTCAAATCATATTCAAAAACATACCTTCACTTATAATATATAATAATATCATTTATAAATAATACCAAAAACTTTGTTGTGGTAATCTATATGTATTATATTCGTAGGAATCTCTATTTTAGTATGGTAATTTGTATCTAAACTTTGAATTACTATAAAATCATAATGGTCAAAATTAATATTAAAGGATGTGTTTTGTATTTTCTCCATCTAGATAATCAATTAATAATAACCAGAATAATGTTCAATCATGTAAATATATTAATCATTACACAGTTAATGGAAGTAGACAAAAATATAGGATAGATGATTATTTTTATTAATACTAGACTTGTTAGGTTCTTTATAGTGAAATAAAATATACCATGAAACATTTTCTCCTAAAAAACATTCAGTTCTCCCCATGGTGATGTAACATGTAATAAGAATCTATTATCATGATATCCTTATAGATTTGGCATAAATTCAAAACACTCAATTTGGGCCATTATATATAGATTATTTGAAACAAATGTAGCACAATATATGTGTTTTATTGAAATCTAAACATCATGAATCATTGTAATTCTATTTATCATCGTGAAACTCATCATTGTAATCGTAGATTACAAGTGATTTTTATTGATCAATTTATCCCCAATAATTTATGACTAATATCTCCCTTGAATATATATTAATACCCATATAGAAGAATTAAAATCCACTAGATTTTCATATTCATTCTATCATCAAAGGATGATTATATGTTTATTTATAATGTCAAATTTTTTTTTCTATAATCCATAATTTATCATGGTTCTATGTTGATAATGTTTATAAATGTTCTAATAACATAGAATACCTCTAAAGTGATAATAATAGTTTTTTAATATGGATAATTCTCATAATAATTAACATTACATCCCAAACTCAATAGTTAAGTATAAGCATTCTTTATCAATCATGATCTTATAAAACAATTGAAATAGAAATGAAACTACCATGGCCTAGGAGTTATACCTTTCTTATTGCATCGACTTGGATAATTCAAATGTTCCCCACATATAATACATTAAACTATAAATGAAACATTAGGATATATGTATTTTTCCGACATTAAAATCATTATTTTTCATATATTGTTACATAATTTATGCAATTATTTTACACTCATAATATAAAATCCCGTAACATTGAGTCATTCTGTTGAGTATTTCATCACATATTCTCAACATGTGTGATTCAAATTATTCATTCCACCGCAGTCTTAATCAAAGGTACTTCTAAGAGCTCAATTTTTCTCAATTTATGTGTGTTATGATACTAAACAAATATAAGGTTTCAAATCATATATATAGATAGAATGGTATCTATTATAATATGGTTTGATATTCTAACTCCCATTTCCTTTGGTCTCCCATAACAACAATAATTTTTTTCTCTTATAGTTAAAATTTTCATGATTCACCATAGTTAAAATCAATGAATATGATGAATTTTTTTATTGAAATAATAATCATAGTTTGTTACAATGTAATCATGAAAACCCATTCATACGGTCTCAAAATCACGACACATTGTTTTCAATCATTCGCACTAAATGTTTATCTCATATCATCATCGATTTTCATATATTGTCAAAGGTTATATTCTCTCATGCATCATAATGTTTATTAATTGAAATTTGAATTTACCCAAATAATATCACATATGAGTGTCTATATAGTAATTTATTCATAGGTCTAGTCAACATGCACCTCTGATAATCATGATAAAACCTAATCACCCATTATCAGAGTAAATACCCCTAGGTAAATATATAATATAAGAAAATCCAAATTCTAGTATATTGATTGTGATTTATTTTCATAAAATAAACACATTTAATACACAGCCTAATTTTCAAATGTTATCATATACATAGACATATCCCCAGTGTTTTTAGTAATGTTGTTTAATTCAAATTGCTAAAATTTATTTACCTTTTTAATGAAATCAACTAAGAATATATGATCATTTCATATATTAATATTACATATTTAGATATTATTATTCAATATATTTTTTAATAATACATGTCTAATGACCATAAATGTTTAGTTTCTTTTTATAATGGTTAAATTATCTTTACATTTCATTAATGATATTCGAAATATCTGACCAAGATCATATTTCATAATAAAATTATTAAACATAACTTATATAAATATTACATTATATCTTTTGAAAATAAAATATTTGAAATAGTGAAATAAGATACTCGGAATATGAAATATTTTAAGGAAAAAATCTCCCATTTAAAGATTAAAGCATTTTTGGTATGGTTGTGTTTGTTGACAAAGTGGACCTCGATGATTTGTTTGTTGATGAGGTGGTTTTCTAAGATTTCGTTGTTGTCAAAAGGAAATACATGGTGAATTTCTAGGGTTATGATGTCTTTTTGAAAATCCATGATGGATAGAGGAACCATAGAAAATGAATGGATGGTCTAGGTGCTGTAGAAAAAGTGCTGATACAAAGTGGCACTGTATCCAGGTGTTTTCCAAATTACTAGGCCTCACAATCAAAAAAACTTATAATTGTGTTTTTTGAAAAGGGACTAGTCTGATAGTCCCTTGGATTCATGGTAAATTGTGTACCATATGTTTTTTATGATCATAACATAAAAATATTTCAAAGAAAATAGGGGTTCCCATGTTTTGATTTAGGCACGCAATGTGACAAGGGAAATATAGGCTGAGGCGGCTGGACTTGCATGTGAGGAGAAAATATGTGTGTAGAACTAATGGTGACCAAAATTCCAATAAATAGGGGGATAACCATCTTAATTTTGGAAAAACCTCAAAACATAAGTAATTTTCTAGATGTGGTTAAATAGTTTGTTTGTGTGCAAATGTATAAATTTATTCATAAGTTGTGCTCCAGTTGATTGATACATGCCAATATTGGTTTGGGAATAACAGAGTAAGATTCACCCACTTTTTAAGATGAATAATGGAGTGTCACATAATTGTTTTAGTGACAGAAGCACACTAGTATTGTAAAAGAATTCCCAACATTATATGGTTGCATGAAACGTTGATGATTGAATAGTTCTGATGAAGTAAAGGGGTATTAATTAGTGAATGAAAGTGGGTCTTCATTAGATCATCTACATTCAGAAGAAGATGCAATCATTTTTGATAACCAAGGGAACTACAATTCTTTAAACTGTGATTGGGTCTTCTGAAGAATCAGTGAGCTCACATTAGATGAAAGAGAATTGAGTTATCAAATTTTGAATGGTTGTAAACATGAAGGTACAATGAGTCTACTTCGAACATGTAAACAATAGTTAACTTTTTTTTTTTACAACAAAATAAGATGGATCCATTAATGATGGAGATCAGCAGAAATACAGGAGCATAACCACGATGGAAAATGATTGAGCCAAAGCAAATCCTCGTAGGGAGGGCCAATGCCTGCCATCTTGTGAGCGGCTTCATTCGCTTCCCTTCTAATAAATGAGAAATTGCAGGACTTGAAGCCTTGTCTCCGCGAATGAATACACCGGATAATGGGACCGAAAGGTTGAAGCCCGCCATCAGTGAGATTGATGGCATTGATTACAGTGAGACAGTCAGATTCGATGTGAATGGAATCCCAACCGCAATCTTTTGCGAAGTTTAATCCAGCAAGGATGGCGGCGGCCTCCGCGACTGAGGGCTCCCATAGTGCATAATGTGCCTCGTATTTGGCAGCGATAAGATTTCCCAGGTTGTCACGGGCCAGAAAACCTAGTCCAACTGGGCCATCCTTAGGGAGAGAGGCATCCACATTGATCTTAAAAATCCCTTCCGGTGGGGGGCACCAATGTTGGGGAAGAGGAGGGTGGATGGAAAGTCTTTGTTGTTCAGGGTGGTTCTGCCAAACCTCAATCCATGACAATGCCCGGTCAATCCAAAATCTGGGGGGCCTCCGGAAATGATTGAAAATGGCCTCGTTCCGCCTATTCCAGATAATCCAAGCCAAAATGCACAGGGCGCCTGTTTTGGCCGGCGAAAAGGAGGAGCACCATCGCATCACGAGAGATGAAAGATCTGAGGCGGTGTCCAGAAACAGCTCAAAAGTTGATCCCCAGCCATTCCAAACCTCCTGAGCCCCGGGACATTGAACTAGAGCATGGAAAGGGGATTCAGTCTCAGAAGGGCAGAAAGGGCAAGAGTTGTCGTTTGAAAAGTGTCTGTAGACAAGGAGGCTCTTAGTTGGGAGGATACCAGTACACACCTGCCACCAGAAAAAGCGAACTTTAGGGGGAACATTAAGCGTCCAAATTGATGTCCAGGGCCTCACATCTCCTTCTGAAATCTGAGCAGAAAGAGCTCGCCGGTAGCCAGCTTTCACTGTATACTCACCTGAGCTGTCGTTTGTCCAGTAGAGATGATCTGGCCCTGCGTCTGACACACAGGGAATACTCAGAATAATTCGCTTATCCCTCTCATTAAACCAGGAGAAGAGTTTTTCCAGACACCATCCCGCCCCTTGATCATCAAAAAGACAACAGACTGTGGCATGTTCGGATCCTGGAAAAGTAGGGGATGACACCTTCGTGCCTGTCTGATCAACAAGCCAAGGATCGGTCCAAATCATGACCGTAGAACCATTCCCAATCCTCCAGCCGAGACCTTTCCTCAGAAGATTACGACCGCCCCAAATGCTTCTCCAGAGAAAACTGGGTCGATAGCCAAGATGGGAGTCCATAAAATCCTTATGTGGGAAATATTTAGCCCGGAGAACACGCGTGCAAAGGGATGATGGGTTATTAATCATACGCCAGCCTTGTTTAGCCAGCAAAGCATCATTAAAAAGAGAAAGGTCCCGGAAGCCCATTCCGCCTTCAGATTTTGGTTGACAGAGAGCAGACCAGGCAATCCAGTGGACTTTATTTTTTCCGTCCTTTCGTCCCCACCAAAAGTTAGATGTACTGGATTGAATCTTTGAAAGCACCACGTCAGGGAGTTTAAAAATAGACATCAAATAGCTGGGGACAGATTGAAGTGCCGCCTTGATGAGGATTTCCTTGCCGGCCTTGGAGATTTTTTTAGGGGTCCAACCTTGTATTTTTCTTTCAATTCGATCCACAATAGCTGAACAGATTTCTTTCTTTGACCGTCCAACCACTGTCGGGAGCCCAAGATACTTCTGGTGCTTATCGACCCCAGGAATGCGTGCTAAAGAGCAGAGATCTTCTCTTTTCGGCTGGGGAACTCCAGAGCTGAAAGAAATTTCTGATTTACTCTGATTGATCATTTGTCCTGAAGCCCATTCATACTGTTGTATCGCCTGGCAGATTGCAGTACACTCATTAGGGGTAGCTCGAGAAAAAAGAAGGCAATCATCAGCGAAGAATAGGTGGGATATCGGAGGGCCCTTGCGACACGCTTTCGCCCCATGGATTATGGAAAGCGAGGTTTCCCTGGAAAGGAGGTTAGAAAACACATCAGCCACTAAAATAAAAAGGAAGGGTGAAAGGGGGTCTCCCTGGCGAAGCCCACGGGATGGGGAGAAGCCTCGGGTGAGCACCCCGTTGACATTAATGCAAAAGGAAACTGACGAGACGCATTGCATGATCATGGCAATCCATTTGGTGCAGAAACCCATATTGAGCATCACAAATTCCAGGAAGTTCCATTCCACTCTATCATAGGCCTTATCCATATCCAATTTCCACGCCATGATCCCTCTCTTTGCTCGTGTACGTGTTTTCATGGAATGGAAAATTTCATGAGCAATAATGGCATTATCAGTGATTAACCTTTTTGCCACAAAAGCGCTTTGGTTCTCAGAAATGACGTCGGGTAGCCAAGGACGCAACCGATTCGCCAGGATCTTCGAGAAGATCTTATACGAGACATTGCACAGACTGATCGGTCGAAAGTCCGACACCCCTTGCGGATTTTTCATCTTGGGAATGAGAGTAAGAATAGTATCATTAAGAGGAGACAGGTCCGTTTTCCCCGCCCAAATATCCCGCATTAAATTGCACAAGTCTGGACCGATGATGTGCCAGTAGTTCTTGAAAAAGAGGGCGTGGAATCCGTCTGGTCCCGGGGCTTTCGTAGAGTGGATTTGCTTTAAGGCCTTAAGAGTCTCGTCATTCGTCACATCTTTAGAAATTTGTCTGTTCATATCGTCAGAAATCACAGGTTTGATGCAGTCCTCAATCTCGGGAGAAATGTAAGGATGGCCTGCAGAGAAGAGTTTCTGAAAATGGCTCAGGAATGCTTCTTGGATTCCCCCTGGGTCAGATACTTTACTACCATCTGAAGTAAGAATGCCAGAAATAAAGTTTTTCCGGCGTCTTGCTGAGGCCTTCTGGTGGAAATAACAGGTATTAGCGTCCCCTTCAGCTATATGAATATCACGCGCTCGCATAGCCCAAAATCCTTCCTTATTGCGCAGGGCAACATCCATCTCTCGTTGGGTTTCACTTATTCTGGAGAGAATGCTGCAAGACGGGGGTTTGCTAAGAAGATAGCCAATCTTCCTTTCAAGAAAATTGCAGTGCCGGTCCGGATGGCGGAATTTAGAGTCGCTCCATGACTTCAGATCAGATGCTACTCGGAGAAGGTTGGTTCTCAGATCCGCTTGCCCATTCTTCCAGCCTGAACGGATAACCGCCTCGCATTCGGGATCATTTGACCAGAAGCTTTCGAATCTGAAAGGTTTCCTGGAACTAGTAACGTGCTCATTATGGGTACAGTTAATGAAAATTGGGCAGTGATCCGAGCAGTTGAACGAGAGATGTCTGATATGGTACATTTTGAAGAGGCTCATCCAGTCCATTGAGCCGAAGAATCTATCCAGACGTTCAGCGATTCGGGTTCCATCATATCTGCCTCGGAACCATGTAAAGGGATTACCCGTGTAACCCAGGTCCATCAGCTCTGCCTTAAGGATCGCATCAGTAAAATCAGACATAGACGTGGAGGAGCGCATAGCTCCACCAGTTTTCTCCTTCTGGAAAAGGATCTCGTTAAAGTCCCCTCCAAACAGAATGGGGCTTGGCAGATCACGACGGAGTTTGCAAAGAAGATCCCAAGATTTCCACTTTTCAGACTGGGAGGGCCAGCCATAGAAGCCCACAAAAGTCCAGGTGGGGTTGTGGGGATCACAGATGGAAGCAGCCACATGGCGCTGGGAAAAAGACAGGAGCCTAACATCGACATTATCCTTCCAGAGCAGACACAATCCCCCTGAATGACCCTGTCGGGGGACCGAGAAACAGCCCTAGAAACCGCATTTTAGGGCAAGATTTGTGATGTCCTTATTATCCAATATGGTTTCGGACAGGAAAACCATATCAGGGCGACTTTGAGCGCAATGGCGCTGAAACATACGAACCGTTCGTGGGTTGCCAAGCCCACGGCAGTTCCAGCATAACACAATCATTGCTCTAGGCGGGGCCGGGCCTGGCCCGCCTCCGCCTTTGTCTCTTGTGGGGTAAATGACGTACCTGATGCTTTCCTCCTTTTGGGAAGACTGGTGTACATGCCACTGGACTCGCTTTGCCGTTTCAGATCTCCTGATTTCGGATTCCCTGGACAATCGCCTTTACCACCGCCACGTGCCCTTCTCCAGGTTCCACGTGCAACATGTCCTGGAGGTGAGGCTTCAGTCATCCCAGAATCGGCTTTCAGAAGGGCATCAGTTGGAAACCTCTTTGGACTCTGCTCAGCTTCAGGCGGATCCAAGAAAACATGTTCCTGCCTCGGACATTTCTCTGGAGGTTCTTTTGGTTTTGGAAGCGGCCCAGTTGAAGTAGGAACCGTTAAATCCGGTGTTGTGGAAGCGAAGTCGGATTTTGTGATACCCTGAGTCAGGTGACTGCCTTGTCGAGCCCCTTCATTACATCTGACGATAATCGCTTGGGAGGCGTTTCCATTTCCCCTAGGTTCAGCCGGGGGTTCTTTAGGGAAGACAGGTGGTCCCATCCTTATGATAGGAGGTTGTTCAGATTCCGGTCGCCTTAGATGGGCTGCAAAGAGACGGTCCCGATCAATTTGTCTCTCCGCCTCAGGGATATATGCCTCTTTGTGTGTTTTGGACCGGAGCCACGGACCGTATTGAAAGGTAATAGTTTCGGCGGGATTATCTGGCCTTTCCCCGCACGCTTTCTCCATGTGGCCGATACGTCCGCAAAGGAAGCAGAAGATTGGTAGTTTTTCGAATTCAAACGAGATCCAGGTGTTGGAATCATCAATTTTTAGGAACATACCTCGCATTAAGGGTTCAGACACGTCGATCTCAGTCTTTATTCGAACCCAGGGGCCCCATTGTATTGGGTCCGAGCAATCCCATTCTAAGAAATGGCCGATCCGGTCTCCAATTTCTTTCATCACCTGTGTTGATCTCCCATGGAACGGTATTCCTTTAATTCTTATCCAGAACGGGGATCGGGTAAGTGTGCAATTCTGAATCTTGTCACCCCCTGTAAATTCCTCCATCAGGATGAGATGATTATCAAAGGACCAAGGTCGTCCTCTGAGGACTTTATCTTTGTCTTTATCGCAGAAGAACTCAAAAACAAGGAGTTTATTCTCAATTTCCCGGATGGCTACTCCAGCTTCCAATTTCCAGAGATTTTGAAGAGTGGTCCTGAGGGCCTTTAGATTAAAAGGTGTCTCGGTCGCCAGTCTTCCGACCACTAATAAAGCCATTCGTTTTGTCAAAGTGTTATCTTCATTTATACGGGCTGCGAGTGGCTCTTTTTCTTTGTCGGTTAATGTGAGGTTCTTCCATTGGTTCAGCAGAGCCGTCTCCATGTTGAGAGCCACGTAAAACTCCCAGGGAGGGAAAGGCCAAACAGAGGTCCGCAATCCAAGGGGAGTCAGGCCCAGAGGGGGTCCCTGACCCCGAGACTCCGGCTCAGTCCGAACCAGCGCAAGATAGTTCTTCACAACCGAAGCTACGCGGCCAGGAGAATCGCAATTTTTCCAGACCTCCAGGAATCAGCAAAAGGTCTCTCAGACCGGGTTTGAACAATAATTCGCACAGGTCAGGCCCGACCTCACGATGTCTCTGTTCCGGCACAACCCGCAAAAAAGTCCTCCAGTCAGGTGCGGCCCGGGAGCTCCATACCACTGAATCTTTCCGTGCCAGCTCTACACGACCCAATCTTTCAAGAAAGGGAACACCACCATCCGCACCAAGACCTGCGCGGCCAACAGGAACGTGCTGGGGACAAACTCACTCCACAACCCGCCCTGCGCGGTAAAAACAAACGCGCTGGACATTGTGTAGTGAGGGTGAACCATGTAAAATTGATGTGTCTTGTAAATTATTTATGATTCATTCATACTCTATAATGAGAATAAGAACGAGAATATAGTTTTTTCTTACAACAAAACGAGATTAAAAAATGTAGTTATTTTAATTTTTCATAACATGATTCCCCCATCCACTCAGGTTATCTATCCTAGTTGAAAAAAATATAATAGATTTATATAAATGACAATAAGTTATCATAAGATAAGAATAAAGGTATGAAAACATGATCATAACATTGGATAATTAAACCCAATCAATAAAATACAAATAATCTTAAACCATGTTATAATGAATTTTTAAAATAAATTATATAACTCATAATTGTTATGAATAATAAATAATTGATCATGGCCCCTAATATCATATCATAATAATAAGACAATAGATATACAATAAAAATTTCCAAAAACTTAATTTTTTAGTCAATGATTAGTACCAATACTATCATAGTGGATTGGTCTCACTCCCAAATACAGAATTTTCATAATAATTGTTCACTCGTAAGACAATTATTTTCAATGTTGTCCATTCCTATAGAAAGATAAATCCCATTAAATGTACATATTATATAACATTTTTTAATCCTTAACCTATGTATTATATGGTTATTAAATTTCAATAAAACCCATAACATTATTAATATAAGATATATGTTTTCCATAAGATCCGGAAAAATTATCATACTAGAATATCAAAAATTGAATAAAGGAATTGGGGTTCACAATAATTTTATCAGGTCATAGTATCATAACAATTGGTAAATAAATTTATTTCAAAAATATTTTATCATGAGTTAATTAATGAATGTGAAATAAAAAGGATTAATAAAAATATAATTAAATTATCTTCATCACAATTCATCAATGTATATATATATTTAATGATATCTTATGATCGTATCTCTAGTAAAGTGTAAAAATCTTTTAATTATGTTAGAATAGATGATAAGTACCTACAAAATAACATTAAAACCATTCGATTAAAATATTTGAAAAATATCCATATGTTTTGTTAAAAAATTAACTAAAATTCAGTTAATATTATGAAAATTAATTTCATTGAAAATAACCATGGAAACATGTAAAAGATGTTCCAATTCAAAGAAAACTCTTGATTTTTTGAAAATAAAATCAAATATTATATAGTAAAAGAGAACATTCTTTTCACACTTTTACAAAATGATAAAAATTATTGGATTAGAAAATGATTATTTTTATTTATTTCATTTAAAATAATTTATTTGAAAAAATGTTAATTAGAATTTCTGTTTTAAAACATAACATTATTATTTAATAATATCTATATAATAATATTTATTAACATAAATATTTTTGAAACATTTCAATGAAAAAATAGAAAATGTGGCTGAAATTTATTAAAAATAAATTACTCTATAATTTTATGTAATAAATAGAAGAAAATATTACTAACAGATAATATTAAAATAACAACTATAGTAGAATAAAGTTAATGTGGTTTAAAATTTAAGATATATATAATTTACCTTAATTGAAATTTAATATAGACAGTCTAATAAAGAAAAGATATTGTAAAATAAATCCCTAACCTCAAAACCCATATATTTTCTTACATATTAAAATATAATATATAATAAAAATATATTTTTTATCCATAAATTCTTGAACCATACATAAATCTAAATTAATCAAATCATTTTATTTTAATATTGTCCTTTGATTAACATTTTCATCATTAAAATTGATATTCAGGTTGAAAATGGTTGATTTTTTTGCAGTTTTGGTTTAATGGTTCTAGTAATTTAACTGTTTTCATTTTATCATCATATATAAATTATTATAAATTAAAAATTAATTATATTTATTCATCATATATACATTTTAAAAAAATAAAATAGAACTATAATGAATGATGAATTTCAATAATTACAAGATAGGGTAGTTTGTACATAAACATGATTTATCATTCCACTTTTCAATGGTTGGATGAAAAGAAACAAATAATAATAATTTAAAATTTTATAATCATTATTATATCCTAGAAATTATATATAATAGTTAAATTTATCCATATTACCATTTATGTAATGGGAAAAAATGAAAAAACATCTCATCGCTAGGTTGAGGTGGTAGTTCACACATACGCTTGAGCAATGTTATAATTTTAAAATGTATTTAAAGGTATGAATAATTAATGAATCATAATTTTTTCATATGTATAATATATTATCTTTTTATATATCACAATAATAATCCATTAATAGTGATGATGAAAATTGAAATACATCGCTTCTTAAGGCGGTAGTCCATATGTATGCATGAATGATCCTTCTATTCTCCATTTATAGAAATGTTAATGAATAAACATCACAACATAATTATAATAGCATCTTATTATATTCAATATACTGTCTTCTCCATTGTACTATTTATAGAATACTTTTATAGAAGTTGTATGCTGAAATAATATTGAAAGTAGTCAGTATAAAGTTTAACTTATTTATTAACAATCCTTTTTTTCTTATACCATAATCCTTATAATGATTGTATTATTATCAATAATGTAAATATATAACAGGGGTTATATTTTGTAAATTGATTTTTTCACATATTTTCTGATTTAGATGGTTTGTGAGGTTTACATAAGAGATGATATTTGGTGTTCTTTTATATTGGAGAGAGAGTATACAAATTGAATTTTTCAAAATATTAAAACATATTAATGTATTAATAATGAAATATTGATGAAAAATGAATCATAATAAATATAATCTGAAATTGGTATTAATTATGACAAAAAATGGTCTTTAATCTTGTTTCTCTATCATTTTAAGCCTTATATATTTATTTTAAACATTTTTAACCATTACTATAGTTATAATTTTTCCTTGGTTTCTATTAATAACTTCTAAAAATTATATTGAACTATTTATATAATATTAAATTTAATAACACATAATATAATACATTTTACCAAATTAATTCCCTATAAGGGGCATAAATACATTTTTAAATAAGAGGGAAAAATAATATAAACCATTTTTTGGAAAAATTGTTTCTTTATAAAACTATGATTGACATAATTACATGACAAATATAAACTACTACAAAAATATTAACACATTTTATAGAATATATAAACAATAAATAACATTTAAATCAATTATAAATTGTAATAAATTTTCTTTATTAATATAAACACATAATTCATACAAATAAACTATTTTTCAGAATAAAAACACTTATACAATCAAATGATTTTATTTTCACTATTAATATTTTTATAACTAATTAGATAATTTTATATATGTAAAAAAATATTTTTTTATAATTTCATTACTCATATTCATTCCCACTAACTAAATGATGACGTAATTACTATCAAATTAAATATTTACAACTCAATAGAATATCAATATTTTTTAAACTCTGTGTTCAATGTAAGGAATCCTCTTAAAAAAGATAAATTTATGTAATGTGAGATATAAAATATTATATCCCAGTGTTACAAGAAAATACATAGAAAAATAATCCACATATGGGTGGATAATGAGTATTTATCCTTCTAGGTTTCTGAGATGATTAGATTTGGATCCATATGAAGATGTAAAATTGTGGAAATTTCGTATCTAATAAAAGCAATAAATACAAAGGGATTCTTATGAAAATATAATTTTTTGTAGGGGGGTAACTAATGACTAACAGATAAATTTACCCTACCTAGATAATTATAGATTGAAGATAATGTGTTACTATTCACATCTATATGAACACCAATACCAAGTAAATTTTATTCCACATGGTCAGATCCTTACACTATTTCTATCAATATTTCCTATGGAAATATATAATTAGTGGAGAAAATACTAATATATTTATAACAAATTACAATTTTCTATTTTCTAATAATGCTTTTTCAATGATTTTAGTCGATGAGATGTCAAAATTACCACGTATTTATATTGATTAAAATCATGTTTCCTCTTTGAGTAAAATTATTTTTTGTTAATACTCATACATATTATTATTTAAATTTATATTATATTGTTACCATCACATAAAGGATTAAAATAATTTTTTAACAAAAATATAAAAATTATTAATACTTTTTTTTTCTTTTTTCTACATTTTTATTTCATCTATTTAGGTATTTTTTATGCATTATTTTTTAATGAAATTTTTTATATTTTTAGTTGATTTCATAGTTTTTTTCTATTTATAGTATCATATTAACCATAATTGGGTAAACATGTTCTTTCACACTCATCCATTAAAAACTAAGTCATTTTTAAGGTGATTGATCAAAATTTTCACCTACATGATCATATGATAACATATATTTTTTCTATTATCTTGAAACTATTTTCAATTTTCATGAATCAATTTTGAATCAATATTTATAAAGTATTCATAGAAAGTAAATCACACTAGTTATTAATGTATATTATAAATTTAGTCATGAGTGGTATTCAGACCCTTTTTTCACCACCTATTAAAACCCTAGTTTTCTTGATAAAATGTTTCATATTTTTAAGCAACTTAAAAATTAATAGATTCACCATTAAGGTTGTTTTTATATCAATAAATTATGAAAAAATTATTATGTAACTAAGTTAAATAAATTTTACATTAAAATATACTATAATCCACCATTAACATACGATATTAATTTATTTAAACCTTAGATGTCACGAATGACCTTTTTAGGCTACAAGTTTATAGGATAAAATCCCAAATCCACGTTTATATATTGTGAAATTCATGATCCCAGTTTAACTTAGGAATAGGGTATGGATGTTCATTGATACAAAAAGGGGAAACAAAGTTAATTATGGGTGAAAGGATGATGTTATTCATCATTTGTTCTCAAAAGATTTATCATAATTTCTATAGAGTTAATATATTCCACTATTTTTATAGATATGTTTTCTACAATAAGAATATATAAAAAAATATTCACGTAAAATTGAGAAAAAATTAATTAGTGCTAAAAATTTATCAATGTTTCAACTCATATAATCATAGAAACTGCAATTCAATAAGGGGATATCCTCTATGTAGGTAGATAAGTCCACACACACACCATTTAATCCTTATTAACATGCTTATTTACTCACATAGATTTTAAATTTAGTAATATATTATGATAAATAAGTTTTTATGTTGGGAAAATAGGGTAAACAAAACAGTACTTACAATTACTCATTGTGTGATCATTCAAATGAATTATGTAAATTAGTGATGGGTGACTTATTTTTAGGGAATGGGGGGATAAATAAATTATTCTAAAGTAGAAATCATATAATTTTAATTTAAAATAAAAAAACTCATCCATTGGTATTTTTCCACATATTTTTAGAAACACTATTTAGCCTAATAGAAACGCATTAAAATTCCACATGTTTTAAATATTTACTTAAATTTTAAGTAAAGAAATTAAAAGAACAGACAATATATGAGAAATAGAAATTTCTCAAAAATGAAAAATTCATTTAACAACTCAAATATATTGATATATGAATTGAAGAAAATATCATTTTAGGTTGGTCATACTCTTAGTGTTTTATTTATTTTGAATGGGGAAATAACTGTATTTAGCTGTAAATAATATGAAAATGGTTCACTCCCACTTTCTTTACTAGTTATAATTTTAATTATGTATGTATTTTCTTGGGGTTTAATGAATTTAATTATAATATTTTTAAATAAAAATAATTATTTTTCATCATATCATTATGAAAATTAAATAATAAATCATGAATCGGTTCTATTTTTATTTGGGATTATTTAATGTATTTTATCCAATAATGAGAAAATAATTTTTTAGATTACCATTTCACATTCTAGAAACTCTATTATTAAACTAAAAAATATTATTTTTTGTGAATGAATGTGATAAGATCTTAATTGATTAATTAGGATATAATTATTATATACATTCTATGTTCTATATCAAGGGCATTGGTTGATCAATATTTCTATCAAAATAAAGGGAGTGTCACATTCTTGTAGGAATAATATTTAACTATATATTATCGTAAAAAAAGAAAGTAATAAATTTGAATTTCATTGGGTTCATCTACTTTTGAAAATCCACCACTGATTATTATATTTGGAGTTCTAATAATATCATGGTAGAGTGAGGAGATATAATTTTTTTAAATTTATTAGGACTAATTTTTACTATAAATAACCCCGTATATAAATTAAAATATTTCAATACACATAATTTTTAATAAATTATGGAATCCAAGATTTCAATAACAACTGGTTGATAATAAATTTCTAGTATATTAATTTTTTTAAGCATCATTTGAATATTTTTCTAATTTATCATTCATTTATTTAGTATTTAGTTTAATCTATGAATACATAAAGGTGTGGAATTATGTTAATTTGTGACATAGTATCCACTAAATCAGTACTGTGATATGGGTTTAAAAAAATATGGAAAGCATGACTCTTAATATACAAGAGGATATGACTAGTAGTGGGTGTCTAAAGTGGATATTTTTGGAGACCATACACTAATATTAGTGTGAAGAACTAGAATTATATAACCAAACATAATATAAATCATGGAATGTGGAAGAATATATAATATAAATTTAAACCTTCTATAATAAAATTAAAATACATTAAAGGCCTGAACAACCATATCATACATAGAATAATGGTCTTATAATGGGATGATCAGATATACAAAATAAATATTAAAATAATAAATAAAAATACATGTAACGCCAACTCAAAGCCATAATACATACCTGATATCTAGTACCCTATCTTTATGATACAACCCATCCATGATACTCCATATGATAATCCTTCTCAAATATGAAATACAAGGCCTCAACCATATCCATGATGCATCTGTACTCATCCTTAATGTATACATTTGGACTATAAATACACAGTGGTGCATGTATAAGGGTGTGAAATAAATCACATTAAGACATTCCAAAATAGAAATTTATAATTATTCCCATAAGTACATGATTGTAAAATATGATCATGAAATATGCTCAGCCTTTCTAATATACAATATAAAAAATACAACTAAAACCCCATGTCAATCCTTATGTTCAAGTCTATTGTCGACCATACCTTCTTCTTCCAATGTTGACGTCCCTTTGATCACATCACCCTGGCAATGCATTTCAAATCTTATAGGTTCCATATCCATGGACTCCAAAACCAAACCTAACCATTCTGGGGACCCATCATATTACAGTCTTAACTTCCAAGACAATAATATAATTAATCCACAACAATGTTCTTGTGACCAATGAATTAACACACATTTGTAACATTGATATATTTATCCTATTTTAAACCCACAAGAACTACTGACCCGAACCCTCAATCTGTCATATATCCCCTGTATTATAAAGAATATCACATAAAAAATAGTCCAATGAATATACCATAAATCCAAACCATTAGTAATGATATATAACATTTATCACATAGAACATTTTTTTAAAAAATAGTGGAAAAATCGTAGACCACCATTATGAAATGATAACATTTGGGGTTCCTAAAGCATCATTCTTTACTAAATCGAGGAGAAGGATCATTAATTTCAAATTATTATTCCCAATGAATTCAATCATTACGTTGAGCCTCATATTTCACTCTAACCATGATGTATAATATTAGTTTTTATCCTTACTCATACACAATATTTGTAGTATATCTATTGTTCCTAGGGCTTATTTTCCATCACCATTCCACATACATGTGAAATATGATTTTCAATAATCAATAGTATTAATCATAATTCCCAGAACAGATTTCCATCCCAAAAACCATGAATTTAGAGGATAGGTCCCCCATATAAATATCTTGTATACTAAAAATTACCAAGACATATGTTTGTAACATAGAAAAATAGTATACTATGCTTGTTTACAGCCTCAGTACAACACCAAATCCATAGTATACTAACCATACCTAGAGTGTCAGATAATCTAAATCCTGGGTATTCTAAACGATTAACGTGGATTGTCTATCCTACTCTCTTTACTGCCATTGATTTATCTATTAAACATATATCTAAAATTTTCACCCCGACCATGTTAAAAATATTCATTGATGTAATCCATGTTTCAACATCAACAAACTAAAACATGACAAGGGATTGTTATACGTCCATATCATCTATAAACATAAAATCCCCATCATATCATACCTCATCATGGATCCGTATTTAGACCCATAACCTATGTACATGATCACACAAACACACTCTGGATCATTCTATCAATTGTTCCCACAATTCACCAAATATATCCACATATAATTAGATCTGATCCTCCTTGGATCCTAAAAACTATCACTCAAGTGGATGTATCCTTTATAAAACATAAAAGCATCCAATATATTTATAAAATCCCTATCATAAGAAACATTCTAAAGTGGCACTCGGTGGGTTTAACCGATCCTCTATCAATAACATGCCAATAATGAAATCCCAAAGAAAAAAATTCCATACAGGAAATCATAACAGCCTTCAACGACATCCAATGATTACAAAACTAAAATCCTTCCCACCATAGGAATCCTTAATAGTAGAATATACACATCTTTACAATGCAATTACATTCAACTGTAACCAAAATATTATGATGTCAAACAATCCCCAAAGGATCCATCAAATAATATCATCAATGAATGACCTATAACTAAACTAGTTTATCTAGGAGCCACTATTCTAGATACATAGGCATAAAACCCAAGATCTTACAATGGATAAGAATCAATACCATCATTGAGGATCCCAAAAAAGTAACCTCAATCTACATTACATTCAAATCTTGATATATTCAAAACAATGAGTTCACAACCCTCACTTGGTATCGTAGCTCACAACCTGATAACAATAGGATTTTGAATCCCAGCGTTCTAGATAACCAAACACCAAATTGTATTGGACTAAACACCACCCAAATGACATATATATGTCAAAAGGATCACTCCATTTTAATCTATGCAGAAATAACATTACAATGTTATACTCACAAGTTAGATTATATTTTCTATTATTAAAACACACAAAACTCATTAACAGGTAATCAAAATGAGTCAAACAAAATGTATGCCCAATATCACAATAGGTTCTCACAATTCCCCACATGTACATGTAAAATATCAAAACATTGTATGTAGAACAAAACAATACCACATGTAACATATGTACAAATCATGTACTCTACATGGACTACCAACCCATATACCATTCATGGTCTAGTAGTGTGTCCTTGTGTGGACATGTGTGTCGCCCCCACAAGGTCTAACCACATGGTCATGCCCCTCATTTACAGGTCATCTGGCAATGTAATCAGACATAGTATGAGTGACACTACATAAATATTCCTCAATACATCACGCCGTTTTGTTTTATTATTCTCTTATTCCCCGAAAAAGATGACCACAATGTGTGTGTTTATAGAACCACAAACCATGTAATTGGAGATTTGAATGGGAAACCGAGACAAACATATCAAAACTCCCATTTCCCCATATAAGCATAGATCTATCCCCATGGGGTACATATATGTTATAATTGGGCTTCAAAACTAAAAAATATATGGGGATCTGGTCAAAAAAACTAAAAAAGAATCCTACCTCGTTGTGTAATCACCGAAGAATTAGGTATAAATATATTCATGAAAGTTAATGCAACTTTATAATGTCTTGATCTGAAGAACGAATGATTTCTAATGGTATACCCCCTTACCATCTCTTGGTCCATCCACTATTCATATGGAGGCATCCATCACTCTCATACAATGAGTTGGAACCCCAAATTGGGGGGATATATTTTATTAATTTAATTACATAATTATTAATTAAATATCCATTTAGATGTCATCACGTGTTCTTGAACCGAGTGACTGTTTACACATATCCTAGGAAAAAACCTTATTCCAAACCCAAACAAGGAGTTATAATATAATAATAAATATCCGTTAAAAGTATAAATCCACTAAAAACTACCAGAATAATTAAATATTTAATGAATCAAATATAAATTTTCTATTAAAACTAAAACCACTCCAAAGTCCACGAAACACATTTCTTATGTCAAAAACCCTATGCCAATACCATTGATATAGTCATATTTCATTATGAGGTCATATTATAGGGTAAAATGACTATTTTACCCCTCTTGAGATATGAAAACAAAAAAAATAAATTTCTTCATCAATTTTCAGAATATAAAAAACTTGGGTCACTAAAATGTTCCCACCATAAACATTCTTATATCGAAGAAGCTTTAGTGATCTTCCAACCACACTACTTGAACCACATTTTTCTTCATCCCAAACAAAACATGTTATATTATACGTAGAGACCACATGTGCATGTCCTAAAATGCTAGAGGCTTCCTAAAAAATAAGTTGTCTGAGGTGGATTTAGGAGGATACTATAACCCATATCACATTATAAAACTAGAAGTTGACAGTATAAAATCATACACAACATAGTATTGATGAAAAATAAGTAAACTAAAAATGAAATATGAAGTATAAAATTATCTACAGTAAGGTCTAAAATAATGATTTCATACATAACACAATGATCAATAATGGGTTCGTTCACACATACTAAATAAATAACAAAATAGTAAAAACAATAAACAATACAACAAACTATGGGTGATAACTTGTACCTGATCTCAAGCACACTATCATGTTGCACTATCCTATCATGTATACTCCACCCATGCATTCTATTCAACATTGAAATAATGGTTCCCTTCCCTATCCACCATGCATCCATGATCAACCCAAGCATTCATATTGTTTGTATGAACATTATTGTTCATATACTGGGGGTGGGAAAAATATCAATATGCCATCAGAAATTGGATACACATAACTAATTCCATTAGGTAATTCAAATGAAACATAGTCATCCTAATTTATATACAACTAAAAAAGTAAAATACAGATAGAAACCATAAATCCTTTGTTCAGGGACGTTGTTGTTCCATACCTAATCTGACCAATGATGGAGATTCACTGAAAACATCACCATGGCCATGTATTCAAAAACATTCTTGATAAATATCCTCAAGAGAGAAAACCAAACACGACCATTTAGGGATGTATCATATGATATCCATAACACTCAAGATAATAATCTAGGTCATTTAAAATAGTCTTCATCTGACCGAATCATTACCTTACACTTAGATGCTTGGAAAATATATCATAGTTTCCACCCAAAACTCTGCCTCCACTAGACCCTTAGTATAAAATATATCCCCTGTAACATAAATAACAATTCCTAGATAATTAGTCTAACACGTATACCATTAATCCAAACTAGCAATGTCAATATAGAACATCTTGATTATAAGACCTATCAAAAAACATAACACTATATAGATTGTTCCCAAATGTTGAAGAATTCAATGGTTATAAAATAGTTTACTAAGACATGAAATTTTAATAATAGTTGAGTAAATAAGGATGTAATGAGTACTACAATGGAAAATTTAGATTACAAAAATGGTTAAAAAACGAAATATATTCTAGTAATTATTTCTACAATCATAACAACCACTTCAGTTTCTACCAGCAAAATGTTATGAGAAAACAACAACATGATATCAATGATATGGTCAAAATAAAGTGACAGAGTTACCGATTATGAATGTGATGATGAAAATACATGTGAACAATAATGGTATCCCACAAAAAATATTAAAATCAAAAAGATACCTTGTAAAATATAGGTATCAAGTTCATGTGTAAAAAAGTACTATGGTAAAATATTTATATTATTAAATACAAAGGTCATCCAACAGCTGGTAATTTGCAATACCATTATAAAACCAACTCAAAATATTATTCTAAGATTGATTTATATGAGAAGAGGAATTAATGTTCATAACTTTATATAATAGTGATAAAATGAGGATGATTCATAAAACAAACATGAATTAGAGATGGTCGATTCCACGAAATTGTAGGATTACCATTGAATATATAGGTAATGGGGGAGATTAATGGAATTGATAAGTTAGAGTTATCACCTTATCCTTTACCCCCCTCTCACTCAAGTATTCTTCAATTAAATAAGGCTAGAGAGTTTTCATAAGAAGTGAACTTGAATACATTTAACAAGGGTGGAAATAAATATTTTTCTAATATAATTTATCTATCAAATTTCAATATAAATGAACATTAATGAAAAATAATGAAATGTTAGGAGGTGACTATATGGAAAAGAGATGGTGACCATGTTAATAAGCATTTCTATAATAATATAACAATAATTACAAGATAATATTCTAGATACCTATATATTATCTATCCCTTTTTTGATAGGTTTGTTAACCTTTTAAAATAATTTTTTTTATTTGGGAATATGTAAAATTTTATTTCCTCATTCCATTTATTTATCTCTATTTGGTGAAAAGTAAAAACTGACTCAACTAGTTTTACTGACAAAAAATTGAATAATGAATTACATGGAATATGTATTGTAATAAATTATGATCAATGTAAAAAATTTAATTTCAAACTACTGATATGTATTTTTTAAATATTGATGACAATAATATAAATATATAGGATAATATAATTTAATAAAATTTTTAATGACTGCTAGAACCATAATAAACATTCCTAGAGACCTAATTTATATTTTGTTTTGGAATGTTATAGTTCACATTATCATTATATAATCCCTGAAATATTCCCTGAAATTATCGTTTCATTTTCCTATTTCAAACATTAATGATCAATGTATTTCAAACATAGATAGGTCACTACTATAAGAAATCATGTATATGTTATATAATATGATTTCTAAATCTATTATGAAATAAAATATAAAAAAATTAATGTTTTTATGGATGTATTGAATCTATATTTTAAAAATAGAGGATTGATAAAACAAGATGACTGGGGTTTATTTAGAAGGATTTTCATTCATCATTTTTTTAAAAATCATGAAAATAAAATTAATTAAAAATAATACACTTATTGTCTATATATTGGTAAACCCATGAATCATCTTTCATTGAAATAACCATCATGGATAAACTAAAACCTATAGAATGTTACTCAAATTATTCCATTATATTAACTGAATATTTTCTTCATGATGTAATTATAGATTACCTGATTCCATCAGATCATTCCCCAAAATTTCATTTCGTTATAGAAAAAATTATATCTATATAATGGTCATTTTAGAAATTATTTTCTTATTTGTAAAATTTTCAATAATATGATACTATAATTGAAAAAATACAAACCTTATATTTAGTCACAATGAATTTTTAACCCCATTCTATTTTAGATTGTTAAAAATAAAGTTGAAAATAGGAACACCTTAGAAATTAAAATAGTTCAATGTAGGGATAAATTTTTTTAAATGAAATAATAGAAGAAATTAAACTATTTTGTAAATAATAAGTGAAGATTATATCAAAATCGTTGAATCAACTTGTATTATGAGATTTAAGCATATTCTAGAATGAATGTAGATAAAATAATAAATTAAATTAATTGGTATATGAAGTTTTTGTGAGGCGCATTTTTCTGATCATTGAAGGGAGGTAGATATAATAGGGTTTTCTATAGACCCTGCTAAAAATTAATAATTGAATCTGGAGAAGATCCATTTCATGTATAAATTCAAGATCATTGAAATCAGTAAGACATTTTTTCTAGTTGAATTATCAACTTATGACAAAATACACAACTTATTTAATATGTATGTATTACAAAGAATTTTCAAAGGATTAGGTTTGTAGAATGTGGGAATATGTAAATATATATCTATGAATTTAATAAATTTTATATCAGGTGTATTTTTAATAGTTTCACATTTATTACTGTTTATATAATATGAAGGATATTTTTAATAAAAATGTATTGATAAAATTGTGTAAATATAATAAAATAATTAATAAAATCAATTTTTTATTAAAATGTATGTTAATATAAAATGAAATTTTTTATTGAAATATTATTTCAATAAAACACAATTTTATGTTAACATTAAAAAAATATATTTATTAATCAAAAAATAGATTAAATCTAATGTAATTATAATATATTATAAGAATATTTAATATTTTAACATCATTGTTGTAGAATAGGTTTTTTTTTATTTCAGAATATTTAGTTTAAGCAATTATTTTCACATATTTTAAAGTATAATTAGATTAAATGGTGTCTAGATTTAGATTCAAAACTACAGTATTTATATGTTGGTTCTTCTTAAATTATTTTTCAGAAGTTATTATCATTGATAAAATTTAATCAAAATCAAAACGCATAAAAATGGGTAATTTTAGTATTTCTAAAAGGTAACTAAATGAGCCTTAAACATATAAATTTTAAATATACTATTTTAGGCTTCAATGTCAATCCCAAATTTCTCGGTTACATTTAATCAGCTATGTCACCACACATCCATGTGATTTCATCTTTATAATCCACCAAATTTCGGTTTCCAAATATATATCCCTCCATTTCTAATCCAATAAAATATAACTTCCAACCACATCAAGAAACACATATTCATTAAATTTCAATTAAAAACATATAGATTTCACCTCCCCTAGAATATATTAACATATTTTAAAACTCATGTATACAATAAACTATCCAAATTTCTCTATTTCCATGGGCCCATACAGGAGAATGTTTATGTCCTCAATGTGAGTACAATAAACTCTATATCTCTTTCACCATTATCATTTCTCTATTAACATATTATAACCATAATATTAAATTTAATCAGTTTCGTTACTATATATAAATGTTATTATATTTATGGAATAATGTTTATCAGTCTCCCACTTTTCTATATGAAAATGATTATGTTGTCCATGTTATGTTTGAAATACCACCAAAATGAAAACATATATCGATTTTTATCACATCCTATCATTGAATATTATAATAATTTATTTAATGGATAAGATTGATATTTTTGTAATTATTATTATATTGGAAATTTAAATGAGTAATTATATAAATTTGAAACCCATTATTAATATACAATATTTTTTTCAATTAAAAATTTTGAATCATGCTCTAAACTGTTTCAAATTATTAAATCATTACTAAAACACTCATGGAATTAAATTTGGACATTCTAAATAATTAGATAACATTATTAATATTAACTTAAATAGTAATTCACTTTAAGAAAGTAGTTATATTACGTTAACAAAATATTTAATTACCAATATAAAATAACTACTCATTATTAGTAATTTACCCAAAACATGTGTTCCTTTGTTTCGTTTATAGGAACCCATACCCATACATTGAATCAAAGTAATTTCAAAATTAAAAAACCATTAAAAATGATTATTATAACTTGAAAGATATTTTATTAGGGTAATTTGTACCAATGAATAAGGATCCACGTCATCATTAATAAAAATTTAATAAAAATTCAATGTTGTTAACCTCCATACTTTAAAATAAACTATAAATTTATAATAAATGTATATAAAATGATTCTAAATAATTTTTGTCGATGTTAATATAATTTTTTTTGTTTCATAAATAATTTATTAATATGATTTTCTTTACTATATAGTATTTGAAATTAATTTTAGGAGGAATATAAAAAAATGTAATGGTTTTCTCATCTTAAATGCCACCCATTGGCATACATTCCATATTCACCAAATGTTTCCTTTTTAATGGTATATATAACTACCATTGATGTACTTTTTTATAATTAAAATTTATTATAGAGGATATAAAATTACATGTAATTTTATCTCTTCCGTGTGCTTTGATTCCATGGTAACATAATATGTAATGGTTTTTCAAAACTCAATTTCAATATTTTTTCTTAAAACTCATTTTTATATGGTTGATTATTTGTCTTATTATATATATAATTTTATTTCAATATTATTTATTAATTATTTTTTAATCACATAATGATCATATTTTAGATTGATTGTTACATAATTGATTATGATAATCATAAGAGTTTTTCAAAATCAACCCCATTTTCATTGAGTTATAATATTTATTATTAAACTTATTTCATCAAAAGTTTATTATACTATATATATTTAAATATTTATTGTGAATTTTTATATTTCTTATAGAAAAAATTCATTTTTAATTTAAAACTTCTTCTTTAATGAATTTTTTGTTATTACTAAAAATTTAGATGTTTGAAATTATTCATGCCCCTTAAAACAAGTGATTCACCAATCATATAAATATCATTACTTTTGAAAATTTGTTAAAATTATATTTTCAAATATAAATATTTATTATCTATTAATATCTCTTTATTTCACATTAAAAAATTAGAATTGTAGTTTCCTTATGCTTTTTTAAGTTGGTTACATTAATGGCAGTTTTAAATATTAAACTGGACTCTACATAAAAATGTATATATTTTTTATTCATATCAGAAATTATTGATATTATATATTATTTCTCAAGGATCTATTTAAGGTTTTACCAATAAATAGTTATTAAAAATTAATTCATGTAAATATCACAAAAATAATCTTTTTAGAATTTTCCAAAAACATTGAATCTTTTTTATAAAGTTAAAAATGATTACTAAAAACATGTTATGATTTCATATCCATTTCTATCAAATACTCACAATTAACTATATTATTGGTATTTGTGTTCCATTTATTACCCTCTAGTGTTTTTTGGAATTTTTTATTTCTTTATCTTATTGTTAAGGATTATGTTTCCTCTGACACATCATAAATCTCTTTATTTTATAATTTCCATCATTTCAATATTGAATTTTCACACAGCTTTATACTATAATATATATATATATATATATTAAACTATATTGTTGGAATACCTTGAATCTATTTTAGTGTTAATAATGAACGTTATTCCATTTATTGACTGAAGATATATTGAAAATAAATGATCTTTTTATTTTAATTTAAATTTTTATAGATTAGTAAGGAATGTTTTTTTTGTATTTTTTGTTATATTATTCCTTTTATATTATTATGCACTGGAAATAGTTGTTTATATTTGATGAAATCAATTATATATCCTCTTGATCCAATAGATCTGTGATGAGACAAAAAATATAGAGAATGTTTTGTGAACGGTACTACTTTATGTATGTCTTATCTTGAGTATATGATAGTATGTATATAACATTTGACAATTTTGATATCATAACAATGAAACAATTTATTTTTATCATGTGATTATTTAGATTATTTTGTAATACAGTGATATATTTCACCCCCTTGTAATCATCAATATATAAATATTTTGTTATTATTTTTTGTTTCTATATTATTAATTACATGTTTATTCCTTTATATATTCTATTGTACAGTACCCAATATCTATAATTTGAGTTAACAATTATTATGATTTTTCTCCCATTACTTATATAGCAGGGTATTGTGTATTATATTTCTATATGGGTATCATTGCTGTAATTGTATGAGAGATGTTATAAAAATATTTTATAATAAGTATATCATTTTCTATTAGGAATAATTCCCAACAATATAATGAAGATATAGGTTTGGTTCATTATATGTTTATTCTAAATCTCTATAACCACAATCTATAATGATCTTCATTGTGTATGTAAATTTTTATATTTAATAGATATTTTATATATGGTTGTTTATGTTTGGGTAACAACTGTAGGTTTCATTGTTAGTATATAAATAATAATAATAATTGAACCGAATTTTGGAGTGTGGGTATTGGAAATCCCAACCAATATCAAAGAAGGATTTTGAATATATCTTTGGTTAGGAATAGTTTTTTTATGATATAGGTATCCCATAGGGTTGATTTTTGATTTTATATCCATGAAATTCATGTTATTATGGGAAAATGTTAATATTTTTTAATGTACACGGGATTATAGTATACATTGATTGGTATGTGATTTCATGTTTTGTAAGGAAAATAATAATATTTTAACTCATGGAGTATATAATTTGATGTATTACGGGATAAGTAAGTATTGAAAAATATGATGGTTTAAATATAAATAAAAATTAAATGTATAATAAATCATTGGAATTCCTATGGATAAAAATAATTTTTATCGAATTTCAAAATATTCTATTATAATATAGAGTGTGTAATATAATATTAATGTTATATCTTTTTGGATATAGAAATTGATATTTAGGTTCTAGATCACGATAACATAGGGATGATAAATTTATAAAGTGTTTGTTCATTATTCACTTGAACATAAATAATTACATAAAAAAATAGGACAAAAATGTATACCATGATTCGCACTCCTAATGAATATGCATTGGATGATTCCCAAACTTGTAATATACCAAACATTCATTATTATTTTTTCAAATATATGTATTTTTACAAGACTAGGCGTTCATAGGGAACATGATGCTGAGGCCTGGTTTGACTGGAATAATAGTTTGATCGTTTTTATGTTTATTTAAGATAACACTCGTAGGTGGTTTATGAAAGCTCTAATGAGTTCTTGGATTAAAAATACAAGGGAACTATTACATCTAGAATAATTTGATTAACAAAATAAGGATTGAACCTCGACAGGAGCGGGTCAAGGTTAAATGTTAGTTTTTTTGAATTTTTCTGAAAAATAAAATAAAACATTTAACATCTGGAAAATATAATAAACCATAAATATTATTTTAAATTAATTTCAGAATAATTGCAACATAATGGATTTACCACCCAGTCGTAACTGAAATGTTATTTCATAAATAAAACCACATAATTACATTACAATGAAACATCAAAAATGGAATTTTCTATCATTAATCGATTGACCATGTTTCGATCATTGGAATTTTTAAGAATCACTCTGATGTGTTGGCACTTCGGCATTGTAAAATGATGATCAATGAACATAAATCAACGGCGGATTACAGAATGATGAACACAACAACAATGTTCATCGCCAATGAATGATATGTATTTAGTTAGGGGTTCTCTCTTTCAAAATTTTATTTTTAGGTTCTTTCATCTTAAAAAATGAACGTGGATCAACCCACTAATTGGTAGATAGGCGGGTCATTTTTTCTTGTGATATGTGTTTGATTTTGGAATATATAATTGAGAACAAGGATCCATGTTGAACATGTGATTTTATTTGTGTATTATTTTAGTCGTCCTAATTTTATTAGGTGGGCAGATCAAGTTCGAGTAAAACAAAGCCATGTCCTTCCACATTAGGTTTTCATGTAACCCTATCTCACTACATATTTTTTACTATGATCTCCATCGTCGAATCAACTCATTGATCGCAAATAAGCATCAAATCATGGAAGTAGTAAACATATATTGTGGATGGAGGCTACAACGACATGGGGTCGCCAACTTGATGGATAGCGGTGTGCCACTACAGAGGAGACCGTAGCCAGCATGGCACATTTATGTGGGAACATGGTGCTGACAGGGCACCCTGTGAGGTGGAGTAGGTTGCAGCTAGTGGGCCAGAGTGGTGCAGAGGCGACAAGCCACGACAATGATAAGGGGTCCCAAGGTGAAACTCGAAGGTGGGTGAGCAGGCCGCCGACAATGGTAAATGATAGTGGCACACACGAATATGGTATATGTGGTGCGTTATGTGGTTGTAGGGACACAGTACATCTATCCCTCCATGGTGGAAAACCACATGGTGAACCATGGGGTTTTCATGAGACATGGATCACCAATGTGTCATGGCTGGAGCAGGTCGGACTGCCCACAGGGGGACAAACCCACTGCAGGACAACCAGTCTGGCCAACCCTAGCAGGTCAGACCAGATCCATGTCAGGCTTATGTTAGGTCAGTGGACCCCTGGTAGGGTCGTGTGGGGTCGGTTAGACCAGGTCAGACTTGACCCCGACCTGAACGTCCCCTTTTCATTAAAATGGTCAAAACTCACAAATTGTACGTCTATTTGACAAACAGTTTATGGAATTGGGACCCTCGTGATGAAACAGTCCTTTAGATATTATCATAGTGACATTATGTGGATTTTGATTTATGACCATTGACCTGATGAGAAGATTCTCCCAGAATTTGATGAGTCGCTGAGAAGATATTGGTGGCCCGAAAAATGAGTAACAGAGTAGACCATAGTGGCCCGGAAGATGAGTATAAATGTATACATCTATTTACTAGAAGAAGAGTAGTTGTATAGACCTATGTAGCCTCAAAATTGAATAGTCATCGCGACCTCAAGGTCCCATAAATTGAATAGCTGAGCGGACCTCTATAGCTCAGCATACGAGAAGGAAAGTAGGACCCAGTGGCTAAGCTGTCAAGAGGACCTCAAAGGCCTGACCAAACTCAGTGACTCATTAGGGAAGAGACCCACATAATTAAAATAGTATCATCATTGCAATCAATGTAATTTATTTATATGATTTATATTTTACCAAGTGTTACGTTTCCTTTTTTCCATATTCATTTTTTTGTTGTTATTTTTTTGGAGATGCTTATATTTCATTGATGGAATTATCCCCAAAAATAAAAAATCAATCAGAATATTTTCCTGAGGATAACTGAGGACGTTATAACACACTTGTGGATGTTCAATGTGAGTCCCTATGTGCTCAGTTATCCTCTAAATAATTTCCTGACTGATTTTCGATATACGGGGAACAAACCATCATTTTTAGAGAGCACATTTTTAAACCAGTATATTCACGTGAGGATGTTTTGAGGGAGTTCCACACCTCCTATTTCATTTTACATCATATATTGAAAAAAATATGTTCTAGGATCTCTAATGAAAAATCTTGGGGTTGCGGACAAAGAAGGCAGTGGGGGAGTTTATTTCTCGGTGCGTCACCTGTCAGCAACTGAACGCTAAGCATTAGGATCTAGCAACCTTGAATCATCCACATGAATTTCCATGGTTGAAGTGGGATGGTATCTCAATGGACATTGTGATAGGTCTACCCCACACATATTAAGGGTACAATAACATCTGGGTGATTTTTGACCGACTCACCATGTCGGCCCACTACATATGCATTCATAAGGAGAGTCTAGTAGAGGTCTAGGGATGCCTCAATGTGAAGGTGATTGTTCGACTCCACATAGTCTCTTCAAATATATATTCAGATCAAGACCCACAATTCACATCATGGTTGTGGAAGAGATTGTAAGAGTTATTTATGAGTCAGTTTCAATTGATCATGGCTTTCCATCCCCAAATATATGGTCAGATAGGGAGGAAAATCCCGGTTTTAGATTAAATGTTTCATTCTTTCATCATATACTTCATTCATGGTTGGGAGGATCACCTACAACTGGTGGAGTTCACGTACAATAACAGCTACCATTGTACAATTGGTATTTCACTGTTTGAGGGACATTATGGTTGACCATGCATATCATCGTTATGCTGGATAAACCCAGGGGAGTCACCACTCATTGGTTCAGGGATGGTACAAGTTACCACCAAGAAAGTGAAGGTCATCCAGTAGTAGATGATGATTGTGCGTAGATGAAATAAATCATATAATGATAGGATATAGATGACCGTGGAGATTGAGGAGGGAGACCATGTGTTCCTCTGGATGTCACCTCAATGAGGATTGTGGAGACTTGAAACAGAGACTAGTTGCCTCAGATATTTAACATCCCATTTCAGATTCTCAGTAGAGTTTGTGTGTTGGCGTACCACCTAGCTCTCCACCCACAGATGCACAAGATGAATAATTTCATCAACATATCATAGTTGATGTGGTACTTCCCTGATTTGTCTCACATCATCGACTTTAGTGAGTTGGAAATCAATGATGGGATGATTTTTGAAGTGTTCCTTGTAAATATTTAGGATCGATATGAGTGGTTCCTATGTGGATATTTGATTCCTCAGGTGCATTTTTTATGGATGAACATGAATACCAAGGAGATGACTTAGGAGTAGAAAAATCAAGTCAGTGCTCAGTACCCTAATTTGTTTTTTTATCCTTGTTATAAGAGAACGTAAACCCATAATGGTGGGGGTAATATAATGTCCCAAAAATCCCGGATTTCTTTTCATATATTTGGGGTTAAATGAATACCAGGTTCTTATAATGAACTTGATTTAGAGGCATGGTGATCCGAAATCAACAGTTTGAAGTTTTCATAAGATCATTTCAGATTGCGCTCATAGGCAGTTTAGGAAACATCTAAATGGTTTTTAGGATTACAAATTTAAGGGAACTGATGCATCCTAAAAAGTTACCTTACCTATGTAAGGACATTACCTTGTCTTGCATGGTTCATGGGAAAATGATATTTTTTTTACATCGATCTGAAATAGATTATTCTTATGGAAAATAAAATAAACCATAATGTTTATTTTATTTTAATTTCAAAATCATTGCAACTAAAAGGAATTACCACCAACGAGATACCGAAATGCTATTTCATATATAAAATAGAAAAACGAAGCTATAACAAAATTTACTAGATATACATTTTCTATCATTAATTGATTGACCAAGCGCTGATCATATGCACATAGGAGAGTCAATATGAACCGTCAAATATTTCGCATTAGCAAGCAATGATCTTCGAATGACCACCAACATCCTAGCATGGAATGATGAATGAAACGACATTGTTCATTACCAATTAATTATCTAATATTATGTAGTGGTTTTCTCTTTGTGAATTCGATATCCACGTTCTTTCTTCTTTAACATCGAATAAAGATCAACACACTAATAGGTTTATATGTCGTCCATTTTTTCTTTTAGTATGGGTTTGATTAAGGGTAAAAGATTGGGAAAATATATCCATGTCAAACCACTGATATGATTTAAATATTTGTTTTTCCACTATAAATTCAGACATGGGCTAATAAAGACCAACACAAACATAGTCTGATCCTTCCACATTGAATTTTCATGTAAGCCTCTTAAAATTGTTTATTGTCTCCCTAATCTCCATCACCAAATTACTCAATGATCGCAGCATGGAGGAAGATCTATATAGAATTGGACAATATGGAGGTAGGGACCGCAACATACAGTGAAACCATCTCGAGAGTCGACGATAGCATGTGGTAGCTGCTGACGACAGCATGTGGTAGTGGCCGACAACAGCATGTGGCAGCGGCCACAAAATGAAGGCACCGCGTGCCGGTGGCGCTTCGCAGTGTAGGAGTTCACTGGTTGCACGTTGTGGTGGTTAATGACTATGGATCCAGAAGCATCACTTGTTAAGAAGAGGTTTAGGTAGCCATCAGTCTTTGGAAGGGAAGAGGTAGCACCCCGCGACGAAGAGGAGGGGCCCCACAGTGGAATCAGTGGATAGTGGAGAAGTACGACATTAACGGTCATTGGCGGTTGTGTATGGGGGAACGACAATTTCATCACATCACATAGCTAGAGGGCCTTGTTCTAGATTAACCATGGTCATAGAGGACCCTACGATGACTCGCGCGGTGTTCCGTAGAAATTTCATACATACAGGTAAAAACTTTAGAATGCCATCCCACTCACAGCAGGTCAGGCTATAGGAGGTGGTCTGTACCACCTCAGCCAGCAGTCCATACCTGTAGCCCATCAGCCCTGGTCAGACTAATGTTGCAAACAATATCCTGATTGATGAACATGTTGTGTCATTAGGACACACATAAATAAGAGGCCCTTTCAATATAATCCATTTGTGTTTACATTGATTTTAACTGATGACAGATTATTTGAGGTGAATATTCTCTGAAAAAAATATTATTAGCTGAGAAGACCTCGATGCCACAACAAATGAGTAGACGTGCGGACCTCAGTGGCCCAATTGGAAAATATCTATGTGAAATTTAGTGGCCCGATAGATGAATAGGTGTGTGGACCTTAGTGGCAGTTAGATGAATAGCCGAGAGGACCTCAATGGCCCAACAAGTATGTAGTCAAGCAGACCCCAGTGGCCAGGTAGATGAGAAGAACCTAGTGTTCTAAAAGACCTTAGTGACTAAACAGAGATGAGTCACTTAGTAGTAAAAATCGGTCATGTTTACGATTGATGAAAATTCAATACTTTAAGTTGTAGCTTTTTGTGTTGTACTTTTATTCATGTGTGTTTTTCCATTGTGGATTTTCATTATACCATGGGGTTTGTGCAAAGTATATTGTTACTAACACCAACATAAACATCACCCATAAGTGATTTGTCTTGTGAAAACAATTGAAAATTTTATGGAGACCTTCATGATCATGGAACAGACGGTTTCCAACAACGTTAGACATGCGATGTGTACTCCCACATCTTCCTACAGCTACACCCCACCTACCCATGAGGTATGGTTCTCTATGAAAAAATGTTCAATATGCCATTATACATTCTTGTATGTATCTTTTCATTGTTGGTCTTATATTATGGCCCCCTACTTTCATATTGGACTTTATACACTATGTGGTTTTGTTAATGGAATACATGATTATCTTTTAGCTTTGCGGGTTGAGGTTTTGAGTGTGCTTGTATATAGGTACTCGGAAAATTCCACCCACTTGTAGATTATTTCCTTTGGGGATAGTCGCCAACCCCTAGACCATGGGAGGCATGCTCGGGGAAGTTGCCACATGGGCCCTAGGGGACGGGTCATGACAAAGCAATTCAAAAACCATTACGAATAATCTCAATACTTATCTATATCATGATTTTTGTCATTATTAAGAAATACCTCATATATATTCTTTGTAGGGAGAAATTAAAATTTCACGGATGATAATTAATTTAATGGGGTAGAATATAACATCATAGATATTATAAATAATTAATTTTAAGATAGTTTATTTTATATGAAACAATAAAAAGATAACTACTATATAAATAGAAAAATATTATTTAAGAATTTTAATATAATAAATGGGGAATAAAGATAAGTATCTATATTACAAAATCAGTATAAAGATAAGAATAAATGGAATCAAAAAGAATAATACTTCTTTATAGATGTCATTTTTTAGAATAGAATAGTTGTAAATAAACTATGTAGTCCCCTATACAATTATCATGTTTAAAACTAATAAAATCATCTTGATAGGAATTGTTTTAGTGAAAAAATAAAATAAATTGAAATCATCTTGGGATCCATGAGAGCAACATCACCACCCATAAAATCACATGCTTGAGATAATATATATAAGCCCTACCCCTAATGTTTTTTGAGTTAAATAAAAATAATTTAGATGATATAAAAATTTATTTATAATTATAATAAATTAGATATCATGAATATTTTTATAACATTAATGTTTATTATTCTATAGATAAAATATGGTTTATTTTTTAAGTAAATTATATTGTTAAAATTGAATTAATATTGTTTAATATATAATAAAAAAAATTACCTTAAAATTTATATTACCAAAAAAAATTTATGAAAAATGATAATTAATTTAATAAATACAAATAATATATTTTTTTTCTTAAAATTAGATTTGATTCATTTAAATTTAAATAATTTGAAGTTCATCTAATATTTTAAATGAAATATTATTATTATTATTATTTCCAATGATTTAATTTATATTTTTTTCTAATATTTATAAGTATGATTAGAATCAATCAAGTATAAATTTGGAATCATAATTTTGAAATTATTTTTGAGGGTTCAAATTGTGTTTTTAGAAAATATATTCTACCACGGTAAAAATTTAGTCAATGTTATCCTGTGTAAAATAGTGTAATTTAAATATTATTGTATTTTAAGATATTAACATGAATATAATATGTCATTGAATAAATTTTTGTTTATAAATGATAATTAATCATTTCTCACTAAAATTTCTCATCTATCTCACCGAACATCCATGAATTTCAATATTTTGGCCTCCTGAAACATTAGTTTCTAAAGAAATATCCAATAGTTTCAGGTAAAAATGTAAATCAGTTCCACAAAATTTATGAAATGGATATTATTTGACTATCCCATGTACCCATGGTAATTTAATGTCTCCAAAAATCTAATTCCATGCTATAAAACATATTTTTTAGAAGAAATTTTAACATGTGTTCAATTTCATAGAGGTCCCTCAAAATAAAAATTATGTCCTCGATGTGGGAAAATCCACTCCCAAGACATTCACATTAATTCCTATAGAAAAGTATTCTAATCTTAGAAACCATAGAGAAAAATATTTTTATATTCAATATTTTTGTTTTTTTTTAAATAACTATTTTTATCCCTCAATCTCTTATTAGAAAATTAAAACGTCTTATATATTATGTGTTATATATCACCTCTATGAATAATGTATTTAATTTCCCATATCATTAATAAACTTATAATTTCAGGAAATTATTTAAAAAATGGGATTGCTATTTAGCACAATATTCTTAGTATATAAAGGTAAATTTTTACATCTATTACAATATATCTCATTATTAATATACAATCACATGTTCATTAAAATTAACAAAACAAATTCATCAAAAATTTAATCTTCATGAATCCCATCTAAAAACATCATCGAATGGAATTTGAAAATTATAAATAAATATGTAACATTATTCTAGTAGCATGATTAGTAAATTATGTTATGAATATAGTTCTATAATGGTACACAAAAATTTACTAGCCTTTATTATATATATAATTTTTATATGTAAATTATCTAAAAAATGTATAATCCAAAGGTATTTTATCTGCGTTAAGGGAGAATAAAAGGTATCTTATTAATTTATTGTTAAATTTTCATGGTTGAAAATTTCAAGGTTCATTATCCTCAAAATATTACCTCTCAATCTGACCTCATAAATATTTGTATAATTATAGAGATCTTCAGACAATATTTACAAAGTTTGGAGAGAAGTCCTACTACTTTCCATGTTAATTATAACATAGAATATGAATTATTCACTATATGTAGGTGTTGACATCCAGGTTAATTTCATTCAATACAACACTTAGTCTACATTTATCCCATTGTTTTGTATAATAGATATCCTAAGCCACACAAAAATAATATAATTTAAAAATCCACTATGTCTATCACCTACTCGAAAGTCCACTACAGTCTTCTCAATATTCCATACTCCAATAGAATAATTCTTCTATTCTATACTGATAATATAAAACTAGTATGATCTACAACATTATATATTATATTCTTCCTTCATAAAAAGATAGAATTAGTTTTGGGCATGTATAAATTCATGAACATTACCACCGATTTTCCTGAATTTTGCATACCATATATGGTTTGATCAAACTTTTCCTCAACATATTTAAATTATAAGGTATATCACCTTTACAAAAACCTAACTATAACTCACATTCATTATTTTTTATTATGATCTATAAACATCACAAAATTCACTAATACAATGGATTCAATACCTCTTTTAATTTTATTCTCATTTATTTTTCATTGACCCCACACATAAAAATAGCCTTAGAAATAACTATATTTTTCTTATGACAATAACTCATTTATTTAAGTTAAAAACCCCCATTATTTTATATTTCATATACTTCATTAACATGTGTATAATAATAAAAAAATTATTTTCCTTTATTTTCAATATGAATATCCACAATGTGTTGGGTATTATATTTTCATATTAAATACATTATTTATCTATGTGTATTATGAAAAATCATGAATAAACATTTGAATAATAGATTTATTTAGGATATATTTTTATTTTAAATGGATAATAAATTCTATAACATAAATAGATGAATTTGTATCATTAAAATTTATTCATGACCATGTAATAACTCCTGATTTATTTTCATATAAAAAATTTCATTCCCCATCAGTAATACTATAATGTTTAGTACAACATATTTCATTATTTTTAATCATACTATAAAATATTCATGGATTTATATATCATCATGTTTCCTCGCTATAATTCAATCCAAATAAAAATAATTTGAATGCATTAATTCTATTGCATTTAATTCATTTCAATATCATTCACATTCGTTACATTAGATTTCACAACATGGATTATTTTTTTATGAAATATATATGCATGATCATCATATGAATATCATATGAATATTTTCTTTTGACTCACTTTGATCTAATTAGGTAAATTAAAATACCATAGGGACAAAAGACCATTATTTAGTTTTTCATGCCTCATATGAATGATCGAAAAGATATCGTTACACATCTAGTGACTACCCATTAATGAGTTACTACCCAAATAATGCTTTTTATTACCCCTAAACAGCCTCTATTACACATATATATGTTTCTCATGACCTATTATTTATTTTTATCTGTTATTTTTTACCCTTATGTGGATTTAATTACCTATAAATGGTCTGTGGATCTTATTGTTTATCATTAAGTATGTATCCTTATATAGTGTAACACCCTTACAGAACTACATTTTCCAATTATTAGTTATAAATTATTAAAAAAATACTTATGTGACCTTCATTATACCTTCATATAGCCTTCAAATACACCTATAACGTAAATTATTAGTTTAATGTTCCCTCACATTGCTGAGTATTTACACTTAAACGATAACATATACCCTTATATATCCTTAATATAATCCTATATAGTTTATTTCCTCAATTAACCCTTATAAAATATGGATTCAGCTTTATATTTATTTTAAATTCTTATACAACACTTACGTAGGTAAGGTAAGTAAACATTTACCACAAAGATGGAGCCCATCTCAACTCAAAAAAAATAACGGTCCTCAAAAAATCAATTACGAAAATGGAAAACATTCTCAATCCACATCAATATTATTCATATAATCTCATCACATAATAATATATATATTCATTAAAACACCTAATGAATTTTTTTATAAAGACATCATTAATTTCTTTTTAATCAAGATATTGTTAGAAAATGTGTCACTATTGTCTTGGTTCATATTTTTTTGTTGATATATAAAGAAACATATTGTCTTATAGATCATGATTTTATAATTTGAGAACATTTACAAAAGAATATTAATAATTATGTAAGATTATATAATAAACTAGTATTTCATTGCATGATAATTCCATGGAAAATAAGCATGACATAATAGACTCTTCATCACCATAATCACATATGGTTCTCTTCTAGAATAGAGATTTTGAAATTTCACATCAATATCTACATTAGTTATAGAATAAAAGATAAAATTTGGGTCATATTTTACATCTTCTAGATAAAACAACATCTGTGATGAATTATTTATTTACTATTTCCATAAATATTAATAAGATTGAATTAATCTATAATTATTTTCATATTCATATTACAATTTTTGAACATTATAGAAATAATGGTTATGAACTTATCAAATTCCTTTTTTGATTCCATTATTAGTAAATAATTAATTTTTAGAGGGATCATTCATTTGATACCAATTTTATAGTACAAGGAAATGTTTGGTTTCACTAAGAGTTTATGAGAATAAGAAATAAAATATTTTTTAAAATTTTCATTCAATTTTACCACTTGTACTTGGTACAGTTTGTGATATAATCAATATTATTGGAAAATATTCCTTGTGTGTAGTGGTAATTTTAGAGAGATCATCACATAATTATTTTAGGTTTAGACTTAAATTCACACTTCATTCCATTTTTATACCTCATAAAATGTATTCTACACTATATACAATGGATAAATCAAAAAAATATACACTCCCTTCAAAACTTTGTTCGTATTTCACCCACTCTAGATTCTATTGGGGACTTCAAAGATCCCATATAATGAGCTAGGATTAAAATAAATTTATATTATTTCATTTTAGATAAATATTTAGAAAATAACAAAATTTATATTCTTGAGGACAATAATAGTTTAGTGTGTTTGGAAACATGGAACACAATATTCTAACATAGTGAATGTGTTAAAAGATTCCCACAAAGAACATACCATATACTAATCCTACCTAAACATTTCATCACAGCCTGGGGAAAGGAAACATAATAAAGGGTGAGCGTAGATTAATATTAAATTTAAAATTGGGATGTATCTAAGAATAACATGAATATAAGGGTGTGATAAAACAATCATAAAATTCTATGATCACACCCTAAATATCGGAGATCATATATATGATTTGTAAAATAAATTTATATAGTTTATAAGACATGACTCATAAGTGTGAAAAATCAATATAAATCAACCATTAACCATAAGATCATGTCAAATAAGTATGTAAGCATCATAAATATTGAAACCATTTCATACGACTTGGTTAACTTCCAACAAAATCAATATAGAGTTACATGACACAATTGTTTCCCATAGTGGATCATTATGAACATGTTTACCATTGTAGATTTGGATGCACACCTTTACCAATGTGGATCATGATGCACCTATTTCTCTTCATTTATTATAATGCACTAATTTTCCATTGAGGATTTGGATGCTAATTGTTCCCATCATGGATTAGGAAACCCCTTTTACCTAAGAGGGATCTGTATCCACTCATATACAATTATGTCTCATTCTATTCAACATGTTTCCCATCTTTATCTATGTATATATAAATATTTACAAAATTCAATAGATAGTGACATGTGTCCCACACATCACATAATGAAATCATATATATGTGTGGCATAATCTCAAAAATATTCATCATATCATAAACCGTTTAATAGAGATAGGGTTCATAATATTTTAAAAATAGAAACACCATTGAATGGAAGTTGGTCTAATATGAGATTTATTATAGTATATCCAATAGAAGATAATTGGGTTTCATAAAAAAATGTCACAATGAACATAAACTATACAAAGAACGAATAAAAATGGTTTCTTTGGACCATAGACCTAAAAATGAATAATACATATCAATGAACGTTCTATTAGTTTCAAACTATATTTTTAAAAGTATTTTAAACTTCTCTTAGGGAAAATATCATGTATTCTTTGAATAAATTTTATAAAACATCAATCATTTTGAAATCTATTTTTTCCTAACACTCTAGAAAACATATATTGGAATCATTGAAAACCATATAAAATTTTTTAAAAAATAAAACTAAATTTAAAATCATTTTCAATTCAAAATTTCTTACAATATCATTTGAAAAAAAACATTTTGAACAAACATTGGTATGAAAAAAAAATTATAATGAAGAATGCGATAATGTAATATTTTCATAAAAACCATTTATTAATTATATATATATATATAATAAAGGATATATTTGTACTATTAATTTATTATGTTATTAATATCCATAGGATAAGATAATTAAAGTGAAATATTTAGTTATTGATGATTTTATTTCACTAAAATAAATATAATTATAAATAATCTGGATAAATGATGAGAGTATAAAAATAAACAATTCAAAATTTGGAAACATTGAATAATAATCCCCATGAACGAATAAGGTTTTATAATATATTAGATATCATTAATAGAAGAATATTAATTATATAAATTTTAAATAGTGAAATATATTCACTACATACAATAATATTGAAGCATAACGTAACATATGTCTAAAAGATGGAATGTTCAGACAAAATACCCTTACCAATTTACTATATTTTTGAAATGTAATCCCCTTGATTGATTTTTCCACAAATGGATATATAAATATAAATAATCATAATATAAATTCATTGGGAGTATATACATGACATAACAAGAATTGGTGTTGAGTATGACATGTTTTTCAAGTAATAAAAAGTGAGCCAAAAATCCTTTACCACTTCAGCATCTTCGGAATTGTGAAATATGAAAAACAATACAATAAATTTGAAATTATAAAATCATGAAATTAATCCACTTTATGATATTAATTCTTAAATTTAATTATATCACCAATCAAAATAATATTATGATGAATATTACATATGTCTCGTAGAAATAAAAGTGAGACAAAAAAATCCCCTTACATTAAGGATTTAATTTCTTTTTACACACTCAAGATTTATTTATAGTAAATAATAGTGTTTTTAAAATATATTAAAAACTATTTTCATTTATATAATGACATATATAATATTATTATAATCTTTTCCATACCCTTTTATTAACAATACATTGTTAATGTTTAGTTTGAGGTAATAACTGCTTTGATTTTCATATTTTTTTTTGATTTGTAATATCATTTTCATATTACATAAGTCATGATTTAATATTATATAGAATTATAACCATGATATTGTTATAATATATAATTAATATAAAACTATTATTAATAATCTATAAAATATTGAAACCCAAAATTAAATACCCCATTCCTGGAGACATAAAGCCTTATGTATGAATGAATGTTGTTTCCATTTTCATTTTCTATTGAATGAAAGAAAAAAATTAAATGATATATATAAATATTATGTCATTATTGTAGAATTTTATTTAATATATATAAAATATTTCTATTATATTCATTTTATATTCATTCCTTTTAATTCGTGAAAGAATGATGTCACATAGAGGAGGTCATAGAATACACATCCACAAACGATGTTATTATATTCCCCCAAAATGGAATCCATGATTCATTGTTTCATATAATATTTAAATAATAATATTTTTATCATAAATAACATATATTTTATATAATAAGTTAATTCAATCATTATCCCTATCTTTTGTTAGTTGTAATGGAAGAGCAAACAACATCGTTTCGTGAGGTGGTAGTCTGCCACAAACACAAATGATGATTGTGTATCCCATTTTATGGAAGTGTGTGAAAATACATCTTATAACATTAATATAAAAAAAATTATATTTAATTTAATTATTAAATTATATATTCTTTATTTGAGAATAATTTAATGATATGGATATTGAATCAAAATATAAATGCACATTGAATAATGTGACCTCCTCTTTTGGTAACTACTATTGGTTTAAACCCACGGGATTGAGTTGTTGTATTTGTGCCCATGGAGATTATTATAGGTTTATAGGAATAAAATTTTGATCTTATCTGGGTAGTTTTGGATTATAAAAATGGCTTGAGAGGTGTTATGAAGTGAAGGGGTAGACTACCCTTTTAGAGTGGCAAAGAAGTGACATTCTTGTAAATTCCAAAATGTAAATGCTATTGATGGATTTACCTTTCATAGAATCCCATAATAATGGTAATTATTTGATAAAATAGGTGATTTATTAAAAAAATTCCTGTAAAATTTATTTTAGAAAATTTTATGTGTCATTTTTCTCTACTATTTAATTTTTAAAAAATAAGTAAACCCATTTTACCTTAATTGATATAAATAGTTTTTAATTGTTTATTGAATATTTATTTTAAAAAATAGCGTTTAATAGAAAATAAATTATGGATTATGATTATTAAAATAATTAACTATATTTTTAGAAATAAAATTCATTGATGTGGTTGAAATTAATATATAATTAATCCTGTAGATATATGAGGAAAGAGGGTTTTTAAACTGATAATGATAAAAAATTTGAGTTGTTTTAATAATATATTTCAATGTGAAATTTAATCTGATGAATGACAATTTACTTTTTAAAGTATATATAATTTAAATATGCCTTAAAAAATAAAAGTAAAATTTATCTATAAAAAATAGGCTAAATGAAATATAAGTTATCAGTTAAAATTCTGTATTTTCTGCTCTTCATCTAATAATTAAACATCTCAAAAAATACTAAAAACTCAACCTATAATATTTTAAATTTTTTGATTAAAAACATTATGTTAATTTTTTAAAATATATTACATATAATTTTCAAAAATTAAATTTATATCAAATCTTCCATTAAAAAAGACAAACCGGTTTTTATTAAAAGATATATATTTTTTTTCATAAAAATAAATTTGTTCTTAATTAACGTATGTAAAAAGTGTTAGATTAATTTAAAAAAGTTATTTAATAATATATAATTATTTTATGATATCAATCTATAATCTATTAATATAAATTATTATGATAAAATAAATTTGTGGGAATAAAAATTTATTTTTTCCATAAAAAACGACATTTAAAATAAATTAGTTATTTTATATATAATTAATTGTAAAAAAAATAATTTTATTTAAAAATAATTTTTAATTGACTATTTCAAAAATTATTTAATCATATTCAAATATTTCATAATTATGGATAATAGGTAACTATAATAATATTATAATAGTGATATTAATAGTAAGATGGTTATTGATAACACTCGACCTTTAGTGTAATCAAGGTTATCAAAGTATCTTTGAATTTCATATACCAATATCCCAACATATATTTGTGTGAACCAAAATAAAATCATTGTATTTTGTATAAATCTATCATCACATAGTGTAACCTATAATGCAAGTCATCAATCAAATATAATTTATTTTAAAACTATTAATTCATAATATATAAAGGTGTTTCATTTTTACCCCATAAAATTAATTACACTCTAAAATATTGAATGGGTTATAAATGTTTTATAACATGACATATCTTTTAATTCTGACCGAAATCTCAAAAAATAAATCTAAAACATCCATAAAATTATGATCAGAGACAGAACTACTATCAATTTTTACACATAAATAATTTTATAAATTGGAGAACATAGATTGGAAGTGATAAAATGGAACTGGAATAGAAAAATATCACTCAATTACTGATGGTGAGTGATAGAGAACATATAATGGATAAATTTAATTATTGAAAATTAATAAATAAAATTGTATTGAAAAATATATTTTATCCCCTAAAAAACAATGCTAATGAGAATTTTTATTATTTCAATATACTTTTTTATAATTGAATAATTACTAAGAAGAATATATAATTAATTCAGTTAGATATTAGTCATATTCAGAATTTGACCATTTTTTTGTTCCTGGATCAATTTTCATTTCATATCATAATGAAGTAAATAAATGTGAAAATTTTATTCCTAAAGAAGTAATAGAATATGAGAACCATAAATGAGATTATAATTCATTTCATATTTCTTTAATTTTAATCATAAAAAAAATTATTAGATCATGTTATCCAAAATTTATAAATCCTTATATGGAGAGATAATAAATTAATCTCTAATAACACATTTTAAGTTTAAAATAAAATATTCGTTAGATGGTAAACCCAGTAACACATTTGAATGATGAAAATACTAAAAAATTATAATGAAAGAGACTAAATTTCATAAAATATATTTAAAAATTTCCCCCATCTATCGAAATTATACATTGGTTTTCACATACCAAAAATGTGAATTCCTTCATTATATATTCTCCTGAAACAAGTTTATAAACTGAATAACCAAAAATATTTATTAAAAAAATTCATGATTTCTTATTCTTGATATTATTTGATATATTCTTGAAATTCATGAAAACAATAAATGAAATAAAAGTTAGAAAAAACTATTTTTTCAACAAATAATTTTAGTATTTTCATGGTATTCATTACTATCTAATTTACATTATTCAAAACCAATATATCTGTATCCAAAAAACAACATTTTTTCAACATAAGGAATCTATTAATAGTTAAGTTACTATAATCTTCGGATTTTATAAATAAAATAACCATGAAATTAAATCACATTTTAGGTCATCAGTAACACTCAACATACCCCATAAAATCATTAATTGAAAACATTTACAAAAAGTGCTTATATATTAAACAATTGTTGAATTCAAATACATAAATACATCAGTACTTCCACATCAATTAATGTCATAGTGTAATTAATTCCTTGGTTTAAAAGTAAATTAATATGTCACAAAATTTATCTTTTTAATTCCCATGTTCTTCTTAGAAGATACATTTACCTCTTTGACCATTCTTCACTCTACAACTGCGTTTTCCACACAGTTAACATCTTCACATCCATCTGAGGTATTTATTATGGTTTCTATTCCTATCATAATGACACATATGAAAAAAAATTGTAATTACACAATGTGAACTCTCATACAATTCCACATTCATGTTATTCAATGTTTTAGTAACAACAAAAAATTTCACATTTTTAATAATATATCATGATATCTAATTCAAGATAGTCAAAATAATATTCTCTCTAGTCATCATCCATTTTTTTTCCTCATAGTGACCATATTTTCCATAACATTCTATTTAAAAATGATACCATCTTTCTTATCCATAGACTAAAACCAAAATCCTAATATGAGAAAGAGAAATCATAGTGGAAATCTACATAATCATTAAAAACAACTTCTAAGAAGTTGAAATAATGAACATTATTCTCAATCTATGAAACCATAGCATTAATCTGGATCATTCATAGTCATTATCTATTTAAACCCATAATTATTTTTCATAAGGATTTTGTTCATTTTTAAATAATTCCCTTGAGAGTGTCAAATCGTGTGTGATGAAAGTCCCATTATCATACACCAATTATAGATTGAGTCTATATCCAAATGGGGTTTTAGTGTTTTTACCATATTTTCATATGTATATGATCCCCATCTAATTGTATTTTCTTTACATGGATGTAATTTCTAGTTTTCACATCCCCTATCCTTTTCCAAAATTCTATGCCATTTTTCTAAACTATGTATAATCCTTATTCTTATCTATGGAGACACCACTCGAAATGTAAAAATAATATACTAAAATACCTCACTAATATTTTTACATCCTAGTATGGAAATGTTCACCCAGCCATTCTTTTAAAACAAATAATAGTTAACTATGAATAACATAGATGAATATTATATACATTTAGATGAATATCCATCACATTACAAAACATCTTTCTTGAGGATCATAATAAATTACGATATTTGGAATAATTGAACACAATCCTCTATCATGCTAAAAGAACATCCTATTTTTTCACAAAAGATCTTCCCATATAGAATGCCTACATAAAACATTTTATCATATCAAAGGGAAAATAAACATAATAAATAGTGATCTTACCTTCTTAGTAAGGGTAAACATGGAATATTTGTAAGCATAATATGAACATAAGAGTATGAGAACAAAAAATAATATTTACTGATTATAACCTATATTTCAAATAACATATACATGAGTCCTATAATAATTATAGGAAGTTCCTAATATAGGAATCATAAGGGAGAAAACACATCATGAGTAAATCTTGAACTGAAATCTCATGTCACAAAAGAGTTTCATACTCATAAATAATGAAAACCCATTCCTTATTCTTGGGTATACTACTAAGGCCATTAATATAGTTGATCAAGACAAACCAATTTCCCATAGTGGATCTGGATGCACCAATTAAAAATATTGGATTATTACACACCATTTCCCATTGTGAATAAGAATGCACTTTTTCCTATTTTGGATCAGGATGACCCTATTTCCCATTATTGATTAGGAAGAACATGTTTCATATTGTGAATCAGGATGCATGAATTTTCCATCATGGACAAGGATGCACCCATTTCCCATCATGGATTTGGACACACTTTTATTTCATTATGGATAATGATTGTCTACATACTTCTTTATTTATCTCATGAGATATATATCCTTACACCATTTGTTGGAGAGAGAAATAGGTCCCACCGGCCACAAAATGAAATCATACATAACTGTATGACAAAAGCATAACAATTCATCAAATCATAACCTTTGTAAATGAGATAGGTTTCATAATAATTTAATTATAGGATAACACATGATATAAAAATGGTTTCCTATTCCCATTATCATGGTATAATAGATGATAGTGAAACGATCATTATAAAAAAAATCTTCTAAAACACAGACCATTCAATGAAAACCTTGGATCTTAACACTAGTAGTGAATAAAATATAACAACTTATTTCATATTAGATATAACTAATTTTGAAGTTCATTTTTATATCATTTCTTAGGAAAATATACATTCCACTTTGAAAAAATATTTTTAAAACATAATATATTGTAAAAAAATTCAGTTTATAAATTTTAGAAGTTATATAATGGATGCATTGAAAATCATTTTAAGATTTTTGGAAAAATATAAAACGTTTTTAAATTAATTTAAATTTAATTTTTATAAATTATATTTCTAAAAAAATAAAAACATTTTTATAAAAAATCATTTTTGATTAAAAATCATTCCAGACAGAAGAGATGGATAATGTCATATTTTCCAAAAACATTATTGATTATATTAAGTATTAATGAGTGGAAAAAATGGTACAATTACATGATGATAATATTAATAATAACAGGATAATAATATTCATGAAATTTATTAGTATATGGATCATTATATTTCATCAATTGAATAATAATAATATACTCTCCTAATAAATGATGTGATTATAGAAATAAACATTTACGAAATTGGTAAATATGATTCATAATCACCAAGAAATAATAAAATAAAATGAAGAATAAAATGAAATAAAAATAATGATATTAAAAATATAACATATAAATTGTGATTATATACACCTCGTTAAATAATATAGTTGTATAATATAACATTTTTCTCCAACAAGAAAAATTGGTAAAAAATTCTCTTACTACATTACTATCTTTTGAACCGAAAAATGCATGAAATGGTGACCTGAAATGGATATTTAAAGATAAATAATTTTATATATATGAATCATAAAAAATATTAATTGTATGAATGGAGACCACATAAATGAAATAAGTGGTGAATATAAAATATTTCTCACTCAAGAAAAATGGAGATAGAAATTCCTTACTAGTTGATAAACTTATTAAATGTGAGATCCATGAATGAATTAAATTAATTAGAAATTTTAATATAATGAAATAAATTAGAATATTATGTAAAATGTTATTTAGATGGATATACACCAGAGAAAAGTAACATGTAGGGAATATGGAATATGTCTGGCTGAAAAAAAAGTGAGACTAGAAATCCCCTTAGCCTAACTATTGAATATATTCATTTATATAAAATACTCATGTTTATAAAATTTATTATATATTATTAACAAATTAAATAACCATATTTAATAATATATTCGATTGTATTATTTTTATTATGATCAATTATTACCTATTTATTAATAATTCCCTATTAATGTTACATTTTCGGTAATAACCATATTTAAAAATATACTATATCATGATGAGAAATATTCCAATCCATTCCATTGATGACATCAAACACGTCCAAATCTAAAACATTCAAATCCAAAAACTAACACTGCATCAGCTACCGATAGCACACAAGGATAATAATTACCCTAAATGATGTTATTCAATTATTCAGAAGTTATTTTATACTACCTTTGCTGATTTTATATTAAATATGCACAATTTGTGTCAAAGATTAATTTTTAAAACATAAATATATTTTTAGATCACTATTTGAATTCATCTTAATTCATGTCTGTTTAATTTATTAAACATAACTATCACCATAAATATCCAAATGGAAAGATTTTTTGTTTTATAGTGTTACATACTCAAGATAAAAAATTTATTTACAAGGTATATTGATCTAATTCTTCCATTTTATTGGTAAAAAGTTCCACAAAAAAGGCCCAAATAATCTTTGAAGAAACTAGACAATCCATGAAGATATAATTACTAGTCTCACTATAAAATTCCAAATCCTTTAATTCTCCTCCAAATCCTTTGTGAAAATTCAATTCATATTTTATAAAAATTTCAAATCCCAACATCAAAGAAAAGGATCCCTATTGATGTAGTTAAACTCTTCCTCCAATTCTGGCTGGGAATTGAAATCCGTACAGTATGAATGACTTTTCTCTTGATCGAGACAACCAATATAGCTAATATTTTGTTGTGTGAAATTCATGATATGGTCGTCCAACATTGGTTAATAATGTGTGTGGATTTTAAAATATCATCTTATTTATAAACCCATTCACATTTCATCCATCTAAAAAATATGGTTTGAAATGTACAGATTAAAATTGTTTACAAATACCAACATAACATTGGAAACCGAAGTCGAGTGACCTACACATTTTTTGGGATGAGAGTAAACATAAATATATACAATTTGGAAGAATAGATCATCTCTATATTCAACTGTCTGGATGGCCCAATTGGAAAGTAAGTTGAGGGACATATTTAGAATGAAAACTATCCACCTCTTTGGGCTATAAATACAACCCCCTCTTCTCCATGCATGTGGTTAGAATTTCATAATATAAAATCATAAATTTCCACGACCAAATACCTTCCAATGTCTTTGGAGGACCTTAAATAATCTTGTTTTTACGTGAGATACACTTCCTCTTCCATTGGTTTTCATTTACTTTTCTGTTCTTCTTTGTTGTAATATTGTATGTGATTTTCTTGTAATTCTATTTTAATACAAGTTTCTTCTTCAATATCTCATATTCTAAACCAAATTATTTTAAAATAATATTAATGTTCTTAAAATGGTTTAAATCATGTTAAAACCCCTTCCATTATTTTTCTTTCACAAACAATCTAAAGTCCTTTTTAAATTCCCTTCATCGTTTGTGTTTGTGTTCGACCCACTACTCTTTTATTATCCCTTTCTTTTTCTTATATTATTAATTTATCAAAATAAAAATTATATCCAGATTACTAATCATTTAAATGGATGAGTAAATCACTCATTGGGATGAGTTATTATTTCCGGATGTTATGCGATTGAGATCTTCTTCTTGATGACTATTCATTGAATTAACAATGTGTAAGTTTGGCTTAACATGCCATGGATTAGTGAAATGTTTTTTTAACGAGTGTTTTACACTGATATTTGGAACCATAAATACACAACCATAAACAAGATATGATTAAGATTATAACCCTATGATATGTTAAGTCTTGGTTAATTCATTTACACTTTGATATTCCAATCAATGTCAACTTTTTAAATGGGTGTTTATTTAATGCAATATATAGAAAATCTCAAGGATACCACAAGTATAACTACATAATGATGAAATCAACCCCAATATTTAAAATTTTTTATATAAAATATTAATAAATCAATCATTCAAATTAATCTCTACAAAAAAACCCCCCAATAAAAATACAATCATGTAAAAACAATCATTTATTAAAAAATATCATCACCAATGATTCAACCTGGGTATTTATTTACACATTTGCAGAGCCCCAGAACCAAGAAATTTCAATAAATTTTAGTCTTCTGCACATTCAAATGGATCCTTTCGCAAGGATGTTGAAATTATTTATTAGTTAGTTTCAGTTTATTATAAATAAAATATTTAAATTTTTAAAAAAAAACAATGAAAAAACCCGCCATACTCTTTCTTCCAAAATCTATTTAATTTCCCTATAGCCTCCCAAACAATCCCTCGGTTTTTTTGACCACAAAATTGAGAAAAAACTTCGCCAAATTAAATGAAACATAAGAGATAATCAGATTATTCAAGAACCAGTCCGTGTCTAACAAATTGAATTATATATGGATAATGATATGTAACAAACCCTAAAAGAACATGTTGGCCAAGATATAAATTACCAACCTATTAGTATTCAATATCCAGTCATAGAGGCTAAATTTTTACTCAAATAGGGTTTTATTTTTCTTCCCCCTCATTTTCATGGGCTAGCTGGTGAGTTTCCACCTCTTCATTTTAAAGAGTTCCATGTGGTGTTCTCTACCATGAATCCTCAAGGATTTTCTGAGAAACAAATAAAACTCTATGCATTCCTCTTTTCCATAGCTGAAACTGCCATGTCATTTCATTACAACCTCCCTCTGGGTAACATAACAACATATAATTACATGAACTGACTCTACTTAGAGAAATTCTTTCCAGATTCTCATACTTATTTTATCTGAAAAGAAATAAGTAGTATCCATAAATTCCAAAAGGAATAAATCCATGTGTACTAGTAGAGGATAAAAAATTATGTTGCATCCTTCCCACACCACCATATCTCTTACCAATTCTTGATCCAAAACTTCAATGACGGGTTATTGGCTATGGAGAGAACTCTCATTGATACTGAAAGTGGTGGTTCTCCTGTTGATGAAACCCCCATAGGTACAAGAGATCTCTTAAAAAACATGGAATCAAAAACAACAAAAAATACATATTCGGTCCCATGAAGAAGTCAAACAAGCCCAAGATAGTAAATTGATAGAGCCAAAAAAGATGACTTAGTGGATGAGAGAATGTGCAGGTCCTGTGAGACAACTTGTTGTGGCGGTAAAAGACTCAACCTCATCCTCTTTACAATATCTATTCCACGAACCTATCAATAAATGTGTATTTTGTAGCTCCCTTTATCATCAAACTGATACATGTCTTAAACGTCAATAGGATCAATCCAATTCATCCAGACCAATAGAGCTCAATTCAGCATATTCTCAGCATAACACCAAACCTCAATTATCAGGTCTATTCATTAGTACCTCTAACCAACCTCACTATGAGGCCTTCTATTCTTCTTATTACCAGGGCTTAAGGTATAGAACCCTTGTACCTCAATTCATTCCTCAAAACACAAACTTGTTCCAATGTGGTCATAGTGTTGGTAACATCCAACAACCATATCCATTTGTTCCTCAACAACAATGGAGAAATCCTCCTCCTCCTCATCTAGGATTCCACTATCCATGAGAGCCTTGTAAATTCCCAAACCAGTACATTTTCTTTCAAAATAGCCAATATCATGGTAATCCTAGTTTGGGAGAATCCTCTTCTTCCAAGAAACAATGGGAAAGTGGAGTGGAAGATCTTGCCTCCATCACGCATTATAGAGTAACAAACATTGAAAAAAAAAAATTCAACGTGCTTCCAACCTAATCCAGCAACAAAAATGAAATTATTTCCATCTCCAAGATCAACTGTTACCCATCCCCAAGGGTAATGTATGTGCAATTGCACATAGATCGGTGAAGAAAAATTCTATCCTCCATAATAATACCTCTAACCACCTTTAAATGTTGACCTATATAATGAAAAGAAAAAAAATAAAAATTAATATGAGTCTATTCTCTCACATCCTTACATTAATCTTAAGAACCCAATTACTTTTCCACAATCCATTTGTAAGCCAAATAAGTCCTTTTACCCCAATCCTTAAATTCTTGAAATGTTCAGATGTGTTGATGTCAACATTCCCCTCAAAGATTCCATAAAAATCTCTAACTACACAAAGTTTCTTAAGAAATTGTGCACCAATAAAAGGCAACTTAGGACCTTTAAAAATGTATCCACCTATAAGTTTATTCCCATAATTTGAAAAGATCCATGGACATTTACAGTTCCATAACAAAATGGAAGATCCATCATTGATGATGCACTAATAGACCTAGGAGCCTCGATAAATTTCAATCCTAAATCAATATTCTCCTTCATTGATCAAGGTCCCTTACACCCAATGGGTGTTTTCATCCAGTTAGCCAATTAATGATCTACCAGTCCTTAGGGAATAATTAAGGATGTCCTTTTCTGAGTCAATGATCTTATCTTACCAGCAAAATTCTTTTTCCATGACATGGTAGGTGATACAACATCTTTTGAATATACTATAATTTTAGTAACAACATTCCTTATGACATCTAAAACCCAAATTGATGTCCATGTTGTCATATTATCCATGTAATTTGGTTACCAACTGATTGAGTTCAATATTTTTCAATCTGTGTGATACCCATCAGAGAATCAATCTATATTCTCAATTAATGATTCCAGAAATCTATCTAAGAGTGTGTTTATCCTCAATCCATCATGTACTTCATGTTAAATGGTTAATGGTGATTGTAAATTCTGCATCATAATAAACCATGTTTTAAATGGAGAAGTTGATGTTGACATAAAAAATTAAAACTCCATTGATCTAAAGGAACATTAATATAATTTGGAATAATATATCAACTATGAAATCCACTGCATCAACATGGATGATACTGAGGAAAATGAACAAGTATTTTCATTTTTTTGATTCAAATGTGAATTTCTAATATTCATATTTTTCTATCAGTGGATCTAAAAATTATGTTATATTTGAGGTGAACCATGAACCAATTTTTTGTATATTCACAATGGGAGTGAAGGCTGGAAGATTTGTTCCATAATTAATAAATTTATCACAAGTGAGTTTGAGATTGACCATTATTTGGAGTGAAACATTGATATAAAGGATATTTACAAAAATATTCAGTCTTATGACTCCACTAATCCTCATTACTCTACATTGGTAAGTGGTGGAAAAAATGAGTCAAAAAATTGGGATCTCATACTTTATTTTCATGTTATCTGATCTTTACCATAATTAACCATCAGAATTGAGACATCATCTATGATTTCCAATTATAGAAAACCAGCACTTTGTAGATGGAATCATTAGTCATGTTGAAGACCAACAGGATTATAATCTTATTCTCTTTCCACCCTCGTTGAACTGCAAGAGAAAAAACAAAAAGGGGATGAAATTATCTATTGGATCATCATTCCTTCCAATAGAGGTGTTTTTATAAAATAACATGGGAGATGAAAAAATATGGTGGCCCCAATAGGATAATTGGTGGCCCACTTCAATTGTCGAGCTGTAGGCCAAATAAATGAATCTATTCATGGGAGGCAACCAATTTTTTCTTTTAATTTTATGAAATTTTAATTTCATTTTATTTTTTCATTATATGAATAATGATTTTTCATTTTTAGTTAACACCCCACATGAGGCACAATAAATTCCATAGACACACAACCAGATGGAGACGGTTACCCACCTAATCCAAACTAGTGGAACCTTTCTCCCTTTAACTCTCTCTCTATATATCTTCCTCTCTCTCCCTATTTCTTCTTATTCCACTCCCTTTAAATTTTTCCACTTAACTCATCAATGTTTTTATTTACTCTTTCATGTGGGTGTGTCTTTTAAAAACCTAAAAAAACTTAAAAATTTGAAAATAAATAATAATTTTTTTAAAAAAAATTTAATAATTATTGAGTTGTGGTTCCTCACCTTCAAATTTAGAAATTTTTTCCTAAATATTTTGGGAGTCCCATGACATTGTTTCAACTCAAAAATATTTTGTTTTAATCTTATATTTGGATAAATAATATTGTGTCAAAACTATCATAATTTAATTGCTCAGTTGTTGATTAAGAAAATGATTTTCCCAACCCATGAGGAATAATATTTTCATTCATACCATGGCTATATATTGACATACTTTCAAAATGATTGTTTTTCGCCTCCTTTTGTGATTCTTGAGTTTTTAGAACTTAGGGATGAATTTCCTACTTCTATGTGCATTACTATGATAGAGGAATTTTCTGAACCACATGGGAATCACAATATCCAAATAACCTCCCATTTACCTTAAATTAATCATCATTTTGAAAGACCATTCGACACTATGAAATCCTTTACTTTGATATCCACATTACAATCTGAATACCGTATCCAACCCAATATCTAAATAGATTTACATTGCATTATTTATTGAAACATGATGGTGGGGGGGAATGAATTTCATATTGGGTACCCTTTTAAATTTTTTAACCATTTTATCATATTATTGAATGATTTCATACATTTTAGTTAGGGGAGAGGTTGTCCTTCAATAGAGTTTGGGAATTTAAATATGTTTATCTGGTAAAAATGATATTGAAAAGTGTCCAAAAAATTATAAAAAAATGAAAATAAGAATGGGTTGTGTCTTGGGTGGTCCAAAACTATCTCCTCCTAAACCTTTGATTTTGATATAACTATTACAATTAGCATCGTGAGGAGATTAATCATGGGCTAGGATATGATTGTGAATTATTTTTAAAGTTCACCTTATGAAAAATGAAAAAAAAAGGATGAGAAAAAAATTAAAATTGAACACTTATGTTATTGGGAGATGCTTTCTGCTTTTAACACATTTCATCTTCACATCCCCTTAAATTTTTATTCATCTCTTGTGTCTTTCTTCACACAATCATTCCTCTGTAAAAATGTTTTTCTATTTCCATTCACATGTCATTTAAAAAAAAATAGTTCATTTCTTTTTGCATGTTGGTATTTTATCCCCTTTTTACTATCTTTTGGATATCATCTTCATACCATCCTATAGACACCAAAACCCCCCCTAAAAAGACCACTTTATTTTTGAGAACTTTAGGATAGGTAATTTAATCTCATAACTATTTCAAACTTATGATATTCACTTTTGGTTGGTAAAAGAGTGAACCTCCATTAAAGTATTTTTTCATCTAGAGAAGTGTGAGTTTTGAGTGTCCATATTTTACATTTCTAAATTTGAGCATAAAAATATATTATTTATAAAAAATATTTCTATAACAATTTTTTTGGAATTCAATATGGATGAGTGAAATAGTATAAAACTCGCATAATTGGTGAAAAAAAATATGAATATTTATGGGTAAGTAAACCTGATTTTATATGCTTTTATATTTATTTCACAAGAGGAAATGTATAACACTAAGTGTGGGGTAGTTATTGATTTTTACTTATGAAGAACTTATTCTATACTAACATTACTGATTTTAATTTAAATGTTCATGATTTGTGATAAATATTAATGTTTATATATTAAATATAATATTAAACTACTATTTGAATTCAGCTGGATTCATGTTTATTTAGTGTTTTAAAAATAAACCTCCCCCTACTTATCAAAATTACATGATTTATGTTTTTATGTTTCCTTACTCAAATTACAACATTTCATAAGGAAGGATATTGGGCCAATTCTGCCATGTGAAAGGTCATATGGTCCACACAATGACCCAAATAATCTGTGATGAAACTAGAAAATCCATGAATATATAATTAATGTGCTCACTCTAGAAGTCCATATCCATTAATTATCATCAAATGGTAAAATGAAAATTCAATTCATCATGGGTAAAAATTTCAAGGCCCAGCTACAAAGAAAAGGGCTACATCTAATTAAGTTAATCTCTACCCACCAATATGAACCGTTATTTAAATCTGTACAGTACTCATAACTTTTATCCTGATCTATATGACCCATATAGATAATATTTTTCATTGTGAAATCCATGATATGGTCGGCCATCTTTGTTTAATAAATTGTGTGGATTTGAATGCATCTTCCTATTTATAAACCCATTCGCATTTCAGTATTCTAAAAGTCTGGATTGAAATCGATAGATTACAATTATTTATTAAAACAACCAAAAAATTGGTTACAGAAGTCCAATGGCTGCAACATTTTTAGGGATGACGTTAATCATCTATATATACAACATGTGGGAAGAGGTCATCTCGAGATTCTGCTGCCTGGATGGCCTAATTGGCAATACAAGTTGAGGGGAAGATTTGGAATGAAAAATGTCCACGTCCTTGATCTATAAATAAAAACCCCTCTTCTACATAATTTTAGATGGAATTTAATAAGATATAAGAATCAATTGGAATGACCAAAGACTATACAAAGACATTGGAGGAGCAGTGATACTCATGTTTTTACTTGAGATACCCTTCATCCTCTCTCTTTTTTCATTTTCTTTCTTGTACTTCATAGTTGTAATCTTGTAATTATTTTTTTAATTCTTTCTTAATGAAAATTTCTTCTTTAACATATTTTATTCTATTCATAATTTTGTTGTTCAATATTAACATTCCTAAAAACATTTAAATAAATTTAAAACCACTCCACTTATTTTTCATTCTCATTCAATCTAATGTATTTTTTTATTCCCTAAATCGTTTGTTTGTTTGTTCAATGCACCACTCTTTTTTAATCCCTTTATTTTTCGTATCTTCTTAATTTATCATAATAATCATTATATACAGATTACTAATCTTTTCAATTGATGGGTAAATATCTCATTGGGTTGAGTTATAATTTAGGGATATTATGCGATTGAGATCTTTTCCTATATCATTATTATTTGATTTAACATTGTTTATGTTGGGCTTAGCGTGTCTTGGATTAATGACTTGTTATGTTCAACTATTGGTTTCCATGGATTATTGGAACCATAAATAAACTACCATATAAAATATATGATTATGATTAGAACTTATTTTATGATAATGCTTGGATTAAAGCCTTAACACTTTGGATTTCCAATCAACATCAACTAGTGAAATTGGTGTTAATTTAATGTAATAGATTGAAAATCTCAAGGATATCATATTCTTAACAATGTAATGATTAACTATAAATACCCACACCTGAAGAGCCACCTGAACAGTGCTAAACGGGTCGTGTGTTACTACCTTAGGTGCATCTCCACGAACGCCAAAGGTTGTCGACTAGTAGCGAGGGTCTCTTAGGTATAGTGGGGAGGATATACCCTCTCGGAGGATAATAAAAAAGGTACTGGTAAAAGTATAACAATTATGATACACTGGAATGAAAGACTCAAAATACTCAAACCATACCCATAGAGCAGAAGCACAATCAATATAGACAAACAGTCGAAGCAATAAATATAAACAAAAGCAGCAGAAATAAATGCAACAGCATTCAGAACACTTGTAACAAATATTGAACAATAGCACATGCATCCAAAGCAGGTCATACATATCCAGATGTAAACGCTACAATGGATAACTATATGTAGCTACAAACAAGCAAGCATGCGGATACATGAATAAAGAAAAACAAGATAATCTCCATCTTGGAACGACCTCAAGGCCCATACCATCTCAATGAAACAACTAATATAGCCCAAATCCTGAAGCTAGCCTCTTTCCTGGACGTAAATCCATAAAGTCTTCACACATCCTGAAGGGCCCATGTAGGTTGTGATAAAAATATCAGTAGTATACCACCCAACAGTGTGTACCTAATATAATTGTTTAATCAGGAATTCATTTATAAGGAAAAACGTAAACAGTAAGATGCACAAATGAACACCAACTCCACTGGTGCTAAGTGGCCACTATAGAGTGTCACCTGATTCTGCCATCTCTGGAATCTCTGTCATGTAATCCTGCACCATGTGCCCCCTCACACCACGTTTTTCAAGTACTGACGTCCTGAAGGAACGCCGAATAATAGTAACCCATCACATTGTTCATCCTGACACCTCGTGCCTCATGTACTGACGTCTCGAAGGCAAGCCCCATAAGTAACATGGAGGAATAGTGATTCCTATCCTCAAATATATAAACAGAGGGAAAACGATGTATTCCCCCAAATAAAGTAACCAGAGGGACGACGATATCCACCCACAAATAAGTAACCAGAGGGACAGTGATACCTTCCTTAAAATAAGTAACTAAAGGGATGACAATATCCGCCCTCAAACAAGTAACTGAATGGATAGAATTACCTGCCCTCAAAATAGGGGCGAGTCATATCCCCCAACCTAATAGCCTCATGCTATCCCCCTGGAGGCTCCTTACCTCCCACATGGTTTCCTATGGCAGGAAACCCCAACCAAAGTACCTAACCCACATATACGGAGTCTCTACCCACATGAGTGGTCAAAAGAACCTCATCACAATGTATCTATATGTTCACACTACTCAATGTTCCGGGTGAGCCGTAATCAACATAATAGTACCTAATCCACCACACATCTGAAAAATCATGTCCATTCGACCATTCTAGTCAAGCCTGATAGCCTCTCCATCCTAGTAACCCAGGCCATGCCCAACCTGACAGTCACCCTGCCTCAAGCCGACATTCATGACACCGAATATTGTGGTCAAAACCTCCCAATGTAACCCTGGGACATGCCAAACATATGATCAGCATCATTTAACAATATCCGGGCCACACCCATCACAACTCAAAGGTTCCATCTTATTCAATTCGACATTTATATATAAAATGCATTTAAAAAGAACACATAAGAGGAAAAACCATCTAGACAGATGAATTTCACTATGAAAGTACTATCCCATAATATCACTGAAGTTTCTATGCTCTCCCGCAATTGATATCGTAGTTTGAATAACTAATAAATACATTATAAACCAATACAATTCTAGTATGATCATTTTGGAAACCCCGACCAAAATCCCTCATGTGAGCAACTACCTCTCGGTCGGCCCTACTCAATCTATACAGGACAAAGGGCATACCCAAGGTATCCCATATGTCTAATAAGAAATTTACATATGCAGTAGCAGATAAATTAGGGTCTCTATAAAAATACTCGAATATTCACTAAATTCTATGCTACCCAAATGACCACAAAAACAAAAAAAATATTCATTCACCACCTACCTTTAGGGTTTTGCAAAATCAACCCTAGGCCCAACGAGCTCAACCTTTAACACACAAAGGAAACACAATATTATATCTATATGTAGCCCTTGTAGATCTAATAAACTGAGATAGAGTGAAAAGAAGACATAGAGAAAACCAAAGAAGAACTAATATAAGATACTTAACCAATAAGAACTGACTTCTATCCACCAAGAAACCCCTTCGATTTCCCTCCAAAAAGAGACATGGAGCTCCCCCAACCTTGGAAAACTGGAACTCCTGCATGATCCATGAGTGGGAGGAAGAATGAGGGAGAAATAAGAAATCCTCAGTGGTACAGGACTTAAAAACGCTAACATTAAGTGGTCACACAGTTACCTCACATGGTTTGGAAAACCGTGCTTCAACCATGCTGTTGAAACTGCCTCACATAGGGACTTCGCAAGGTTTGACAAATAGTGTGCGACCCATGCAAAGCCCACTGTAAAGGGTGTACCATTTCTTAGGCTGGCTGCATGGTTTGTTTAGACTGTGTGCCAACATTGTTCCCCTACACGAAATCCAAAAACTCAAACAGATTCTGGAATTTCACATGTTCTAAAAACCCTGGTTCTTACAAACTCCACACCTTAACATAGATCATTCAAAATCTATAAAACCAAACCCAGAGATGGAAATTAACATGCAACCCCAATCATTTTATGCCATACATCCCTAGTCTCAATGTTCTGGTTAAATTCTCCATGGGGCTCTCCACCTTAGGAATCACTTAACTCTGTATCAACCAAAAAAAACTCAGAACAAGAAGAGGTTCGCTATCCAATTTCCAGAATCAAGGTCCTCTCATGACGTATCGTCACCCCTATGTCTTATTGGAACCCGTGTTCCACTTCTGACATCCAACGTATCCCACACCACATCTATGTCCACCGCCACGAGGTCCTGCATCCCATGGATGCTCAAAATGAACTTGGTGCCTAGCACCTCAAGTAAATCGCATCCTCGATGCCTTGATGCCCATGGAACCTCAAGTAACCCGCATCCTTGATGCCCTGATTCCCTAGGAACCTCATGTAACCCACATCCTCGATTCCGCTGAAACTAGGAAACTCATACGTATATACATAAATATATCACGCACCCAATACGGCGCCAATCCCACAGACCAATATCTAGTCCATCCAAAAGATTCATGTGCACCTCATTCACTCAAAACACACATTCCTCCACAATTCATTCCAAAAAAAATTGAAACCATGGCCACACTCTTAGTGTACCTCTAATAATCATAGGCTTAGCAGCCTACTCATCCTCTGGCAGCACCACAGTGTGCACTTGGCCAGAATTATCGCTACCTGATGCCTGACCAACCTGCAGTGCTGCTCTAGTTGTCGGCCACTGACCCCTCAGCTGGGTCTCACTATCTATGTCATGTCCTCCTCCTGCAGTTGAACCTCGACAACCCTATCTTGGAACCAATCATGATCTAACCCTAGATGACACCATCTGTCATGGTCCCTTCCTGCCGGATGTCTGAGAAGGATTCCGGTAGAACCTCTACAGATTCCAGACCTATCCACACGATCGAAACACCTTCGGATGCCTGTAACACTGAGTCCGAACAATTCTTGGTTGTCCACACTAAATGAAAACCCCGGAAGAACTGGCATGAGGTGGTCTAGCTGAGTCCATGGCCTGACTGCCCTGCTGGGAGTTATCCCGTCCTCAGTTCCTAATGTCTGAAAAATCACCTGAGGCCACTGCCTAACCGACCTAGGCCATATCCATCTGATTTCCCTCAGCTATGAGTGTCGGATTCACCGCATCTGAGAAAGAACCTAGAAGGATAATATTCACCTAGATCTGAATGGCGTGTCATAAACCATCCTCAAAGCATCTCACCCTTGTTGCGTCATATCTTACCATACTAGGTGAAAAGAGAGAAAAATCAGTGAATGTAGCTGCATAGTTCATGAAGCAAATCTCTCCCTGCTGAAGGTTCAAGAACTCCCCATCTCTCTCTTCCCTCATAGTCTCTGGGATAAAGTTATTGAAGAAGTTATCCTCGAACTCTTTCCATTCAAGTCCCTCATTCCTGGGAGCCTGATCCTACACATCCCACCAGTGATTTGTCGGTCCTCTCAGCATGTATGTTTCCAGGTTGACCCTCCACCCTGGAGGCATCTCAAGCTACTCAAAGATCATCTGCATGCTCTCTATCCAGTTCTCTGCCGCATACGGACCAAGCTCACCATGAAAATGCAGTGGATGCTATGACTGGAACTCCCATGTCAGATATGCAATAGAGGGATCTATACCCTACGTGCACATTTCCATTCCCAGAAAGACACGTACCAGGCTATTTCGGAGCTACTCATTGAGCCATTGTCTGAACGCTGCCAAACCCGGCTGCTGTCCTATCTACACTGGATCTGGAACCCGATCCTATCCCTGAGCCTGTACATGCATCTCCTTCTCTTCCTGTAATGGATCCTGAACCTGATCCTGCCCCTGATGTATTGTATCATCACCCGCCCGACGCTCCATCGAGATATATAAGAGGAACCCATTTAATACCATAAATGGCCAGAAAACCCATATATATATATATAACTATATATATTCAACACAGATAATGAAAGTAGTAAAAGGTAGCGCATAACTACTAACCTTACTCTCACTCTCCAAAACTCATTCCAATGGCTTCCCAGCTTCTTGGACTCCTTACCCAACATTGATGAATCCATGTATCAAAAGTAACTCGGGCCATTCCCATCCAGACAACCAAGGTTTCCTAAAACTGATGACTAAGTCGCCCAATCCTAGTGATCAAAATCACATCAACCATAGTATATGCATGCTCTGAAAACATCCAGCTCCAAATTTACTTCTTTATGAAATTATACAAATATGAAAAGCATTGATTAGCACATTGAAATAAACAATCAATTCTATCAGGATTATTATCTTTTCATGGTTCAAAATTAAAAATCATGGAAAATGATTTTATTCTCGTAGTATTATCATACCACAAATCATATGTGAAATTATGAAATTGAAATACTCTAATATGTTCCTATCTAAAGACAAAAAAAATCACGCCATTCCATACTGGGCCATGTTCCAATTATCCCTTACCACGCCTGGTCAAGGGTCATATATCACAATCAATAAATTCAAACACCATGTGAGCCACTGAGGAGGAAATCATTTAAACTGTAATCTGAGAAAAGACACAACAGTAATTCCCACCCAAGAAATCTTGGCACATCCCTTATACCAGGGGGCTTTAGGAACCTAAGTCCAATCTAGACACCCACTTCCATTAACAACCTATCTATAGTCTACAATATACCAAATAGTAAATCTATCATAAGTAAAAAAGAGAAGTCTCAATCTCATTAGTAGCTAGTAAGAACTACTGGAATTTCTAATAATTGTGATGGTCTATTTGCGACGGGATACAATCGCAAATAATAAATTAATTTAAAAAAAATTAATAAAATTATGATTTATGAAAATATAATATTACTATTATTAAAACAAACAAAAATAAAAAATATTAAAATTCTCAATATTCAAAATAAAAATATAAAAAAATTATAAAATATTAAATATTAAATTATGTAATATTTACACTGATATATAAGACAGAAAATATAAATAATTCATATTAAAATGTTGAATTAAAATGTTTGAAACATAAAAAAATCGTTGTGGGGGTCATCTTCTAGAGGAGGCAGAGGAGCTGAAGGAGCCGGTGGAGGAAACACCATCCCTAAACTACGAGTCAGATGGTGCATGTACTCTATCTTCTCGTGATGTTGCTACTGCCATCGACAAATCTGCTCCTCATAATGTTGCTCTTGCTAATGCTGTTGCTGACACATCTGTTCTTGCTACTTATGCATAGTCTCTATATGCTCATCCTGACCTCGCAACTAATCCTGATACAGTGAGCCAGAAGATGACGCCTCTCCACGAGATCCTTTCAAGATGGACACTGACATCGCAAAAGTACCATAATAAGTACCAGGAGTCAAATTAGAGCAGATGAAAACAACTTTTCCCTTCTCAAATCCATACTGAGTCGCCTGCATCCATGCCTCCTCATCGAAATGGTGATCACTAGTCTGCTCAGCCGTCTTGTCCTGTACCTCAGCCTGTGTCTTAGAGGTCACATCCTCATATGACTCCTTCAAGTCCAATTTAAAATTAAAATTGTCAAAATATTATATACAGTTAATTGATAAACTAAAAAAATAATACTAAGCACAATCTGGCGTTGTCGATCACCTCTAATATCTCCAGTGGATAGATCACTATACATTCTCTGATAAACGTCGAAATCCATAATATTGGGATGCACGACTGCATACAGAAATATAAAATAAATTGTTTATATTTAATGTTATATAAAATATTTTAAAAATATACATACCAGATTCTCTCTATGATAACTGAATGTACGGCTACCAGATCGACGAGTCAACACCTGTCTCCCCTGGTTTTGTCATCACACTGAATATATCCTCTAAAATACACTACCCAACCAGTGAAAACCTAATCCATCAAAAACATGATATGAAATGTACTCTGGTCGTTGGGATCTACATGACTAATCAAATTCTGTCACCCCTGCTTTCTTAATGGTTGTCCTTCTCAAATTGTGCAAAACCTGGCAGAAACGATCACACAAAAAAACCTGCCTTGCCATGTGTATAGAATCGTGCTTTCTATCATCGATAGGATACCATAAACCCTAAAAATAATTTATAATATCAAGTTTTTAATAAAATTAATTTTAAAATAAATATTAATTATTTACATACTATCCAATGTCGGAACATGTCGTGTCGCACATTGAAGGGAATCTGTTCCCATGTGATCCCTGGCTGAGAAAAATAATTGCGCAATATAGGGCTCCCCTATCCAATAACAACATGATGAAAACTATGAAAAAGGAATAAATAATCATACAATTAGTATATATATAAATAAATTAGTTGAAATCTAACTAAAATATAGAGGTTACCATACCTCTGTGTGCATGGATCGAAACCATGATGTGGAAGTCACACAGGGATAAGGTCAGGAATCATCAGTCGTGCAAGAATGTTCCACCTCTGCGTGCCTCCTGAACCACCAGTAGGCTGAGGGACAGCTGATCCCACATCTGCATCATCCAAAGGTATCTCAGCCTCCTCTAAATCACGGAATAGATTAGAGTCCATATAAAACACAAAATTATTGTTGTTAGAAGATAGTTGAAAATAACTATTATATATAGATATATATTAGATATGATTATAACCAACATTCAACTATTTCAATGTTCATCCTCATCCTCTTCTCCATAGTTGTCAATGTCAATGTCTTCATCTTCTTCCTCAGCATAATAAATATGCATATGAGTTTCAGTTTCTGCATCTCTTGTCATTTCAAATTCATTTGTAAAATCATTAACATCTTCACCACCATCGATCCTTAATTGTGGGGTGTCATCATCGATGTTGACATATCATTGTGAATAATATGGATTTTGGCCCGTCACTTGAAAAATTTCAATTCCTTCCACTTCCGCAGAACCACAGTCAATTTGAGTAAACAGATTTTCCTGTGATTTCATTTTTATTATTCTCCACCAATTTCTCAAGTTTCATGAAGTAGCACAGTACTGTTTATAATAAATTGGATGTTCCTATTGAGCCAGTAAAAAATTTTCATTTACGTCAAAAAGACATTTATATTTAATATCGATGATTCCATGATAAATATGAACATGAAAACCTCTCTCAGTATCCAACCACAGACATTTAAACATTTTTATATAATTATGTCCTAGATAATACAGCTCAATAATTTCATCCAAAATTCTATAATAGTCAACTTCAGTTTCTCTGTGATGTTATCATCTCTAGAAAAATCCATTGTTCTTGTTTTTTTTATTCCCTGTATACATGTTTATGAAATTGAAAACCATTCACCACATATGCATTATAAGATTTAGCCATTTGGGATGGTGGGTTACTCAATATACACAGTCTCTTATCAATTATACAAGTATATTGAGACACCTGAAAATTTGTAAAACAATTATCAATATAATAATAAATAAACAGAATTGATATTAAACCATTATTAATTTACGTGACCAGTTTTTTAAACAGTTGAGAAAAAGTTTTCTTTCTGCATTTTTCAAGAGCAGCTACTGTAATTTGAGGAAGTTGTTTCTTGATATGATTATCATAAAACCTACAAATAAAATATGCTTAAATACATTAACATAAATTATAGAATAAGTTATAGAAGCACTCATAGGGAAAATTGATGTTATTTCTTCATAGTTGAGAAGAAAGTATGTATGAGCTCTTTGATGTTCATCATCTGAAAGCCATCATTCATGAACTCCACCGAAACCAAGATTTGTCTTATTAAAAAGTATTAGTTAATTGTCCATTTCTTCATTAACATTCCCCTAGCATCAAACTATGTGATTATATTTTGAGGGATATTGACATTTAAAATAATGAGAGCATAAAAAAGAAATTTCCTCTTGCAAAAAAACTTCAACAATTGAGCCTTAAACAGATGCTTTTTTATGTACTTTTTGCTTCAATTTCTGCATCCATCTCTCGAATGGGTACATCCATCGAAACTGTACTGGACATCCACATTTAGGTTCATGTGGAAAATTTAATATCAGTTGTTTCATTAAGTCAAAGAAAGCCGGCTGAAATATTTTTTCCATTTTACATATAATTACAACAACATCTTCTGCAAGTTTTCATAGCACATCATAGTCTTTTGTCGCTGCAAACATGCCTCGAAAAAATATTCTATATCTGTTATTGAATCCCAAATAACATAATTTAAAAAACCTCTGAATCCAATCGGCATAACTCTTTCCATTATAAAATGACAATCATTACTTTTTAATCCAGTAATATAACCATTCTTAACACATCTGCCAAAATTGGAAGCATAGCCATCTGGAAGTCTCAAATATGAAATCCACTGAAAAAATAATAAGAGACCTTCTTTGTATAGTGTATATCATACTTTTAGCTTCATTAACCTCTATGATAATTCATTTTTAAATAATTCCAGTTCTGGTCGCCTGCAAATTTAGGAAAGATCTAATCGTGCATTTATATTATCTTTGGTCTTACTTGGTGTATCCAAAGCTGTATGAAATAAATTATCAAAACAGTTCTTCTCAATATGAATAACATCCAAAATGTGGCGGACCAACAAATTAGACCAATATGGAAGATACCAAAAAAATCTCCGTTTTATCCAATTATATTCTTTCCCAAAGCCATTAATTTTTTCTTGGTTTACTGTTGGTCCAAATGTGATGGGGGGTAATGAAAATATAACTAATTTAAAATATATACCTAAGATAATCTTTGTAGGTTCATCAATTTCAATTTTACCTTTTCTGAAATGAGATTTGTTCCTTTGAAAAGGATGATCGGTTGGAAGAAATCTACAGTGACAGTCAAAATAGCCAGATTTTTTTCCATTGATCACCATAAAGGATTTGTTTTCTTTCATACAGTAAGGACATGATTTCAGACCATGTGTACTCCAACCAGATAACATTCCATATACCGGAAAGTCACTAATCATCGACATCAATGCAGATTTTAATATGAAATTTTGTTTTGCAGCAACATCATATGTATTAACACTATCACTCCATAATGATTTTAACTCATCAATCAATGGTTTCAAATAAACATCAATATTATTTTTCGGATGTCCTGGGATTAATAGAGTTAAAAATATAAAATTCTCATTCATCAACATCCATGGAGGAAAATTGTACGGAGTTATAAAGACAGGACAACATGAAAACTGACTACCATAAGAACCAAACGGACAACAACTATTAGTAGAAAGACCCAATCGCACGTTTCGAGCTTCTATAGAAAATGATGTATGCAGATGGTCAAAATGTTTCCATGATTTACCATCAGAAGGATGATTCAAGATTTAATCAGTTGAAATCTTGGTTTTATGCTTTGACATCATTGATATTGTGTTCTAAGACATAAATAAAAGATGCAACCTGGGTGTAAGTGGGAAATATCTCAATTGTTTTACTGGAATCGATCTAGACTTACCTGGTTGATCTTCTTTATACCTCTGTTTTTTACATGTGGGACAAATATCCAATGACTCATTTTCACCAGAATATATGATGCAATCATTTGTACATGCATTAATCATCCGATAACTAAGGCCCAAATTACGAATCAGCCTCTTGACCACATATTAATTTTCACGAAACACATTTCTTTAAGGTAACAACGTATTAACCAAAGAAAATATCTGATCAAAACAGTTGGTTGACATTGAATTATCTGATTTAATAGCCATAAATTTTGCAATCGCTTCTATTTTTCATATCTTGCAACTGGGATATAATGCATCCTCAGAATACCTCAACAACACATAAAATTCTAATGGTGCCAACTCAGGAGTTAAATCAATATCATCGTGAGTTTCAGTTTGTTTCACAGATGGACCAGAAACATCATGTAATATATTTTGAAATCGTTATAGATCCGGAATCAAGTTATTAGGATCTTCTCTGAAACTTAGTTCATTGTTTTGATACCAAAAAACATAATCTGGTTGAAAACCAAACCGCAAAAGATGTCCCCCAACCTTGTCAGATGTGTCAAACATTCTCAGTGCACATTTTTTACAAGGACACATAATTGTGCCTTTTGAATCAAATTACATTTTTTATGATGAAAATGCTAAGAAATCTTCAACACCCTCAATATATACAAGATTTAAACAAGAACTATTTGGATTTCTGGGCTGATTTATCCTAGCATGATCATCTAAAAATGAATGATGTTGACTTCCTTGTTCCATATTTTTCTACAAAAAGTATAAAATCATCAATGTTTTTGAATAGTATTAAATTATAAAAACATTATCTGAATAAAAGATAAATAATTACAACTATATAATAATGATCATTAATTAAGGGCGATACCATTTCCAGTGGATTGACGACTACTCTTTTGTCTGGAAGATCATTTAATTGAATCTTCCTCGCACTTATTATTGCTAATTATTGCTAATTATTCCTAATTATTCCTAATTATTGATAATTATTATGAATTATTACAAATTTTTACTAATTGTTACTAATTATTACAATTTATTACTATTTATTACTATTTATTACTATTTATTACTAATTTAGAAATACATAGAAACACTTAGAAAAAGGAATACTGTTTAAATAATGAAAGGAAATTTTGTAATCATCATTGGGGAGATGATTATAAATTTTCCATTCGTTATCCAAGAAAAATTTTGTTTACTAATTATTAGTAATAAAAAAATTATATTATCAATATTTACGAAAAAAATATCAATATTATTAAAATATTAAAAAATTTATAAAAATATTAAAATTATCAATATTCACAACAGAATTTGTTCTATTTATAACATATTCAAATCTCAAAGGGTCATCAATTGTCATGTCATGCACAATAAAATGTATGTGTCAGTCATGTCCAATGTAAACATTATAATTGTAGTGGCATGGTTGATCACCTCGCAAGTAGTGTTGAAATAGGATGACCAATGTAAATACGTTCTTGTCATTATGAATCCTCTCACATGACAATTTACAGAGATCATTCTTCCTAAAAAATTTAGGGGATATGAATATTTTTCTCTTAAATTTTCATGGAAGAATGGTCTGTGTAAATGTTCATGTGAGATAATTCTTGTAGATAAGAAGGTCATGAGTTGGTTTGTCTAATTGCAAAAATACTTGTAAGGTGATCAACCATGCAAGGAAAATTATAGAGTTTACATTGGACATAGCTAACACAAACATTATATTGTGCATGACCTGCCAATTGGCAACACTTTGAGATTTGAACATGTTAAGAATAGAGCAATGCCTGTTGCGAATATCGATAATTTTAATATTTTTTTATTTTTTTATTTTAGTAATATAAATATTGTTTTCTCATAAATATCGATAATACAATTTTTTTTGTTATTAGTAATTATTTCTAATTATTTGTAATTATTACTAATTATATCTAATTATATATATTTTTATCTAAATATTACTTATTATATCTAATTATTACTAATTATTACTAATTATTACTAATTATATCTAATTATTACTAATTATATGTAATTATTACTAATTATTATTAATTATATCTAATTATTCCTAATTATATCTAATTATTCCTAATTATAGCTAATTATTCCTATTTGTAGCTAATTATTTTTAATTATAGCTAATTACAACTATTTATTTCTATTTATAGCTAATTATAGCTAATTAAATCTTTTTATATATAATTATTACTAATTATTACTAATTATAGAATATAATTACTAATTATAGCTAATTATAGCTATTTATTATTAATTATATCTAATTATTATTAATTAAAACTAATTATTAATAATTATTACTAATTATTACTAATTATTCTTAATTATATCTAATTATTCCTAATTATATCTAATTATTCCAAATTATAGCTAATTATTACTAATTATATCTAATTATTCAAATTTATAGCTAATTATTCCTAATTATTGATAATTATTCCTAATTATTCGTAATTATTGCTAATTATTCTAATTATTGCTAATTATATCGAATTATATCTAATTATATCTAATTATATATAATTATTACTAATTAATACTAATTAATACTAATTAATACCAATTAATACTAATTATTAATAATTATTACTAATTATATCTAAATATTACTAATTATATCTAATTATTACTAATTATAACTAATTATATATAATTAATCTAAATATATCAAATAATATCTAATTATATCTAATTATTCCTAATTATAGAAAATTATAGATAATTATTTCTAATTATAGCTAATTATAGATATTTATAGATAATTATAGCTGTTTATTACTAATTATTACTAATTATAGCTATTTATTACTAATTATAGCTAATTATTTCTAATTAAAGATATTTATTACTAATTATTCCTAATTATTACTAATTATTACTAGTTATTTCTAATTATTACTAAATATATCTCATAATTACTAATTATATCTGTAATGACCCGTAAAATTCAAGGGAAATTTTTTTCTTAATTTTCTTTAGAATTTTACAAGATCGCGGTTTCTGACGGCACTTGATTCCGAGGCCCGGAGTGCCCGGAATCAATTTCCGAAGTTTGGATCGGGTACGTTCAGTGAACGAACGAGCGGGAATTCCTAACTTTTGATCCAGTGCTCGGAATTGAAATCTGAGGGCACCGATGAAGTCGCAACGCCGATATTCGCTTAGAGAGACCTTTTCGGAAGTTGCGTTTGTTGCGCGACGAAAGTTAGTTTTTGGGAGAATTATAAAAAGTTGAATAAAAAAATTGTGAAATTCTTTTTATTTTACTTTTGTCGGTTAACTCCTCTCAAAGGGAGTTAGGAGTGGGACCCACACCCACTTAACCTCCCTTGAGAGGATTAAGTGTGGTGGGACCCACACGAACCTAAACCTCTCATCTTCCCCCTTTAACTCCCCTCTCTCCCTCTTAAATGTTTGTTAACTTAACATCTAATTAATTACACATGAAATGTATAATTAATTAAGTGTTATGTTTTGAAATTTGAAGTTTTGAATTCCTTGGCTTGGTAAATAAAATAAGGAGGAACCTTATTTTATTTGTTTAGTTTTGTTTAGCCAACTTGTGAGGAATTTTTTGAGAGCTCCTCCTCCTTCTTCTTCAACTTGACGAAGAACGCTCAACTTGACGAAGAACCCTCAAGTTCCGACGAAGAACGTCGCTCCGCTCTTCTTCGTCTTCCGTGTCAACAAGAGGGAATGCCGCTTCCTCCTCTGACTCCCTTCGTCGACATAAGAAGTTTCACCAACGACGTGCCTCTTCGGACGCACCTCTTCGTCATCGGATTTGACGAACGACTACCGCGACGCCCAACCTCCGCGACGTTGTCTTCCGCGAGACGTTGACAAATCTTCGAACTTATACCCAAGGCAGGGTTTGTTGATTTTTGTTTAATTATTTTTCTTGTTCGTGGTTCTAGTATGATTAACGAAAGGATATTTAAATTGTGTTATCATTTAACGTGAGGGGGGCCGGACCGCATGAACACGGCCGAACCCCCTCCATCGTTCTTGTTGTTTTATCTTGCGGGTGGAAGCAAGGTGGCGTGGTGTCGTCGCACCACCCGAATATCGTACAATTATTTTGTGTGGCGCCGTCGCGCCGTGCCGAGGAAGAATCATCAAGAACGCGACGCCGTCGCGCCGCGTTGAGAGAAATCAAGGTGCGGTGGAGGGGCGCGGTGTCGTCGCACCGCGCCGGACGACAAACACCGCGGCCGGTTCCGGGCCGCGGCGGAACGAGGAGACCGGCGGCCGGGCCGCCGGCGTCGGAGGCCGGAAAGGGAACCGGAATTTCCGGTCCCGTTGGAGAAAACCGGCCGGCAGTTGGCCGGCCGGAAGGTCAAAGGCCGGGGGAAATAAATTCCCCCGGCCAGCTCAAAACCCCCCTCATTTATGAGGGGGGGGGGGGCGTTTCTTTTTTGGGGGGGGGGGGGCAGGCGGCCCCCCGGTTTATTTTAGCTGGCCCCCGCAAGGGGGGGGGGGGCGTTTTCCACAAGGCGCGACATTATGCCGCGCCGCCGCCTCCAAGAAAGCGGGGGCTTTGCCCCCCGCGTGCTGCCTCCGTGCGGCGCCAGGCCGCCGCGCCACCGCGCCGCCATGCCGCCGGCCGGCCGGGCCGGGTCGGACCCGGGTCGGGTCGACCCGGTTCGGGTGGACCCGGTTCGGGCCGACCCAGGGGGGGTTGGGCCGGGTCGGCCCGAACCCGGACCCCCTGTTTCGAATCATTTTCGGTCTTTTGGCCATAACTTGAGCCACGGACCTCTGATTGACGAACCGTCTGCGGCAACACGATCCTTGGATCGAGACGGTCGTTTCGGTATATCGCACTCAAGGTTTCGGATTACTTTGAGTTCGTCCGGGTTGGTTCGTTCACGAAACCAACCGGGCCTTCGGAGCGGAAACGCTCATATCTTGAGCTACGGACGTCCGATTGACGTGCCGTCAGCTGTGTAGTGTTCCTCTTAGTAAGAAGGATCTTTTGGCATACTCCCACCGAGGTTTGGATGCAGGTGGAGTACGGTCGGGTTGGTTTTGCCTAAAAAACCAACCGGGCCCCGGAGACGAAAACACCAATAACTCTCAGACCGGGCGTCCGATTGACGGGCCGTCTGTTGCGTTGAGTTCCTGTTGACGATACAGATCTTTTGGATACATCAACTCTGGACTTTGTGACAGTTGATGTATCAGCCTCTCGGCTCGTGGAGTGGACCCTCCGAACGAGCTTGCTGTGTGCGGGAACCCTAGTGCTGGCTGCGACTGTTACTATGACTTCTACTGCTACTACTGCTACTGTGACTGCGACGACGACAGTGCAGAGATCCTGTGTGGATTCGACGACGACGACTACAGCACTCAGCGATCGTACGTGGATCAGTGCTACAGGTCTTGTGTGGGCCCGATCCTGTGTGGGTCCGATCCTGTGTGGGTCTTTGCGCTCAGTGGTCCTGTGTGAACCAGCGCCTACAGGTCCTACGTGGGCCCGATCCGGTGTGGGTCTTTTGCGGGGGTTAGTTACCTATCGATCCTTCGTGGGTCCGACGACTTAGATGGATCAAAGATCATCTTTATCGTCTTTCGAAGAAGTATACCTGTGTGAGCTGAATCCTGTTGCTTTCCTGTGTGGATTGTGTTGTGCTATCCTGTGTGGATTACGTTTTGCTTTCCTGTATGGAATACGTTTACTTTCATGTGTGGACTGAGTTGTACTTGGGCTCGGAAGTTGGAGCGTATTTGAAATTGATGACTTAGGTATATGTATGGGCATATACCTAAGCAGTGTCGGTTATTACTTCGTGATTGTTCCTTTCTACGTGGTTTATCCTTTGTGGATTTGAGAGACCTTCAGGGGTCTCGGGGTCCCTACTGAGTAGCTTATACTCAACCATGCACGGGCTTTGCCCGCACTACGTTGTGTTGGATGCAGACGACGGACATCGTTGACCTTAGCCGAGGCTTGCAGAGCGGGACGGTACCCGGAGGTGGATCGCTGGGCGGGACGTGCTCGGAGCGGACGGCGGGACCCGTGGAGCAGAGGAGCTATCTGTAACCACCCTTCAGGTGGGATTTCTAGTGGACAGCTCGGTGTAGCGGCTTTTACCTTTCAGTTGCTGTTTTCCCTTTTGAGTTGTACTTTACTTTCAGTTTGGGTTTGTATACTGGCCCATTTACTTTTCCGCACTTTCAGTTGTACTTTGCTTTTGCTTAGTGTTTACTTTCCGCTTGCTTACTCTGTGGTGTTTGTTTACTTTACAAAGGCAATGCCTTCCCATTTTACCGGGATTTACGCCTTGTTGCTAGTCGCCAGCCCCGGGCCGATGGAAGGCGGGCTTGGGGTAGTCACGGCACGGACCCCGAGGGCGGGTCGTGACAAATTGGTATCAAAGGAGTTCGGTTCTACCGCGAACTCTGATCTTTTCTATGTGAAGCAATAATGTTTAGCGTATTGAGTGTGGTTATCAGTCCAGGGAGTCCAGTGTTGGTGCGGCGACCGACGTATCCGTACACCAGGACCCTGACTTCTGATTTCCGACATAATGCACAAAAACATTGATTGCGTGTGTGTTTCAAAGTTTTCATTGTGATTACTTATATCAGCTCACCAGGTATATTGTTCTGACCATGGCGCACCTGTTTCCTTTTCAGGATGGCCCCACGACGGCAGCCAGCTAGGGTTCTGAGAGTCGAGTGTGACGACAGCCCACCGAGCGACGAGGCCTCGGTGCAGGGCCCTTTGTCAGCAGTGGCACCGGAGATAGCTCTGCCCGCCGAACCTCTGATGCTTCCAGCAGCAGCCGCTGACGATGCACGTCGCCTCAGCGCACTGCATGAGTTTCAGCGCCAACGACCGCCTAGGTTTCGCGGGGAGACGGATCCCCAGGCAGCAGTGGACTGGCTGGAGGCAGTGGTTCGAGTGTTTAGGCTAGTGAGGACACCAGCAGACCTCATGGTGATCCTCGCTGCGAGCCTACTACACGTAGCAGCAGGACGATGGTGGAGCTTGATGCTCCAGGTGCACGATGAGGCATCTCTACTTTGGACAGACTTTGAGAGCCTCTTCCGCTCGGAGTTCGTCCCAGCCACCCTTCGTGTGGTGTGTATCCAGGAGCTTCTACAGCTGCGGCAGGGCAGCATGACGGTCGCTCAGTACTCGGCGAGATTTACCGATCTCTCGCGCTACTCGACCGACATGGTACGAGACCCATTCTTCCGGGCCCGGACCTTCGAGCAGGGTTTGAGACACGAGATCAGGGCATCGCTGATCTCCCTCAGCATACCGACTCAGACAAGAGTGCTGGAGCGGGCCTTTCTGATCGAGAGCTTACTTGCTGAGTCTACACCAGCATAGAGACCCACCGCAGGGCGGCACGTGGCAGAGTCATCTGCAGCAGGCAGTCGACGGATGACTCAGGGGTCCAGACAGACCAGACCTTTGGGCAAACGACCTCAGGACACAGGCTCAGCAGTGCGGGGCACACAGCGCGGAGCCAGTCTTTCGAGAGGCAGACAGTGCTACTCGTGCGGCGGGCAGGGCCACATGGCTCGTGACTGCCCGACCCGCCGTGCCGAGGAGCAGCAGACGGTTGAGGGACCACCGAGGCAGAGGTAGAGGGTCGACCGTGGTGGTCCGCAGGGAGGAGGCGGACGAGGAAGAGGAGCTGGACGAGCAGCTGGTGGTGGGAGATGCTTTGAGGCTTTGCCACCACCACCACCAGGAGGTCCACCCCGACCACAGGGAGCTGGCAGGCAGAGACAGGAACAACTCCAGGCAGCAGAGGCCTACGACCACGGCGCACCCGAGATGATTCGAGGTACTATATGTGTCTATTCCACCCTTTCTGTTGTTCTTATAGACACAGGAGTGAGTCACTCTTTCATAGCCGCTGCCCTTGTTCGGAGCTCGGAGATTCCGACAGAGCCGTTGGCTCGATCCTTACGGCTAGAGACTCCTACGGGAGCAGACTCAACGATTACGCACTGGTGCCGGCAGTGTGAGCATACTCTAGGAGGCGAGAGATTCGGCTGGGATCTTCTTGTAGCAGCGTCGAGGCCTTACGACGTCATCTTGGGCATGGATTGGCTATCTACGGTCCATGCACAGATTGACTGTTTTAGGCGCAAGGTGCGATGTGTACGCACCGACGGGAGCAGGTTCACCTTCACCGGCGAGAAGGGAGCCTTAGCAGCACAGGTTGGACTTCCGTGGAGGAGAGGACAGCCCATCACCCATCAGTTGGCTAGCCTCATCCTTGGAGCAGTTGACGTGCGGAGTCCTGGTTTTCCTACAGTGGTGGATCAGTTTGCGGATGTTTTTCCCGACGATGTTCCAGGGCTACCTCCTCACAGAGAGGTACACTTTTATATTGACTTGTACCCCGGGACAACCTCGATATCCACTCCATCATATCGGATGGCCCCCTCCGAGCTTCAAGAGCTACGGGTATAGTTGGAAGACTTGCAGGGCAAGGGGTTCATCCGACCCAGTGTTTCACCCTGGGCTTCCCCGATATTGTTCGCCAAGAAGGCGGATGGGAGCTTGCGACTTTTTGTTGACTATCGTCGGCTGAACCAGGTGACAGCGAGGAACAATTATCCGCTACCGAGGATTGATGACCTCTTTGATCAGCTCAAGGGAGCACGGTGGTTCTCGAAGATAGACCTCAGGTCAGGCTATCAACGGCTCAGAGTCAGAGACGAGGATGTGCAGAAGACAGCTTTCAGATGTCGGTATGGCCACTATGAGTTCTTGGTTATGCCTTTCGGTGTAACCAATGCTCCAGCAGTGTTCATGGCTCTCATGAACAGGATCTTTCAGCCATACCTCGATCGGTTTGTCGTGGTCTTCATCGACGACATTCTGATTTACTCTACGACAGAGGAGGAGCACGCCTATCACTTGCGAGTTGTACTAGACACACTCCGAGAGCACCACCTTTATGGTAAGCTCTCGAAGTGCCAGTTCTGGATACGTGAGGTCCACTTCTTGGGACATGTTATCTCTGAGGCGTGAGTTTCAGTGGATCCTATGAAGATCGAGGCGGTGTTAGCATGAGAGCCACCCAGGAGCGTGACTGAGGTTCGGAGTTTCTTGGGACTAGCTGGATACTATCGGAGATTCGTGCCAGACTTATCTAGAGTTGCGGCACCACTCACAGCTTTGACGAAGAAGGGGAAACCCTTCGTATGGTCAGATAGATGTCAGCAGAGCTTCCAGGAGCTGAGATAGAGATTGACTAGCGCACCCATCTTGAGGTTGCCCGAGGAGGGAGTAGGGTACGTAGTCTACTGCGATGCATCGGGGACCGGACGCGGATGTGTTCTGATGCAGGAGCGGGCAGTGGTCGCCTATGGATCACGTCAGTTGAGGCCGCATGAGGAGAACTATGCTACCCATGACCTGGAGTTAACAGCAGTGGTCTTCGCTCTGAAGACATGGCGACACTATCTCATGGGAGAGCGCTTTACAGTCTTTTATGATCATCAGAGTCTCAGGTATATCTTCTCTCAGAAGGACCTGAACCTGAGACAGCGATGATGGCTTGAGTTTCTCCAGGACTATGACTTTGAGATAGTCTATACTCCTGGGAAGGGGAACATAGTAGCCGATGCCCTTAGTAGGAGGACAGGCATTCAGCTACTTGAGGAGGCGACGAAGCATCTAGCCTCTTTGCAGATATCCTTCGTGGATAGAGACGGAGAATCCTTCCTTCAGTCTCTCACAGTCACTCCTCCACTACTGTAGCGGGTCAGAGAGGCACAGCGTGAGGACGCTGACTGTGAGACACGGCGTGCACAGATATCCTCGGGACAGGCACCTGATGGTTTCTCCCTTGGAGCAGAGCACGACATCCTTTTCAGAGGACGTACCATGGTACCAGTCGCTTTGCGAGAGGAAGTGCTGAGAGAGTTTCACACTTCTCCTTTGGCGGCACATCCTAGAGTGGCGAAGATGTACCAGGACCTCAGACGACAGCACTGGTGGCCGGGCATGAAGAAGGCAGTAGCAGAGTTCGTTTCTCGATGCCTCACCTGTCAGCAGGTGAAGGCAGAGCATCAGGTTCCAGCAGGCTTGGTACATCCCTTGGAGGTTCTGGAGTGGAAGTGGGACGGCATATCTATGGACTTCGTGACTGGACTTCCACGCACTTCCAGAGGTCACGACTCCATCTGGGTGATTGTTGACCGACTCACCAAGTCGGCACACTTCTTACCCATCAGAGAGCAGGGCTCAGTGGAGAGCTTGGGACGTCTCTATGTTCAGGAGATTGTGCGGCTCCACGGCGTGCCATCATCTATCATCTCCGATCGAGATGCTCTATTTACTTCCCGGCTTTGTAAGGGGTTACAGGAGGCGTTCGGGATGCAGCAACATCTGAGCACAGCCTTTCACCCTCAGACGGATGGTCAGACGGAGAGGACCATTCAGACTCTCGAGGACATGCACCGCGCATGTGTCCTCGACTTTGGTCGTAGCTGGGAGGACCACCTACCCTTGGTGGATTTTGCGTACAACACCAGCTACCACTCCACTATCGGGATGGCACCGTACGAGGCGTTGTACAGCCGACCTTGTAGATCTCCTTTGTGCTGGACAGACCCCGGAGAGTCAGCACTGGTGGGACCGGAGATGGTCCAGGCCACGACAGAGAAGGTCCAGGTCATCCAGGAGCGGATGAGGACAGCTTAGAGCCGGCAGAAGTCATATGCTGACAGGAGGCGGAGGCCACTGGAGTTCGAGGATGGTGACCACGTCTTCTTGCGGGTCTCACCTCGACGTGGTATTCGGAGATTTGGCCGAGGCGGCAAGTTATCTCCGCGCTTCATCGGACCCTTCCAAGTCCTCAGCAGGATTGGTGAGGTGGCTTATCGCCTGGCTCTACCACCTCAGTTGCACCGGGTGCACGACGTCTTCCACGTGTCTCAGCTGAGGAGATTCGTGCACGACCCGACACACATCATTGATCATGGGGAGCTTGACGTTGATGATGGGGCGACTTTTACGGAGGTCCCGGTGGAGATAGAGGATCGACAGGAGCGGGTCCTGCGTGGGCGATCGTTTCCTCTTGTGCACATCAGATGGCAGCACAAGAATCTACAGGAGAACACATGGGAGCGGGAGGCTCAGATGCGTGCTCAGTACCCTCATTTGTTTCCCTAGTTTTTGATGTATATTTACGGGGACGTAAATCCCTGAGGTAGGAGTAATGTAAAGACCCGTAAAATTCAAGGGAAATTTTTTTCTTAATTTTCTTTAGAATTTTACAAGAGCGCGGTTTCTGACGGCACCTGATTCCGAGGCCCGGAGTGCCCGGAATCAATTTCCGAAGTTTGGCTCGGGTACGTTCAGTGAACGAACGAGCGGGAATTCCTAACTTTTGATCTGGTGCTCGGAATTGAAATTCGAGGGCACCGATGAAGTCGCAACGCCGATATTCGCTAAAAGAGACCTTTTCGGAAGTTGCGTTTGTTGCGGGACGAAAGTTAGTTTTTGGGAGAATTATAAAAAGATGAATAAAAAATTGTGAAATTCTATTTATTTTACTTTTGTAGGTTAACTCCTCTCAAAGGGAGTTAGGAGTGGGACCCACACCCACTTAACCTCCCTTGAGAGGATTAAGTGTGGTGGGACCCACACGAACCTAAACCTCTCATCTTCCCCCTTAAACTCCCCTCTCTCCCTCTTAAATGTTTGTTAACATAACATCTAATTAATTACACATGAAATGTATAATTAATTAAGTGTTATGTTTTGAAATTTGAAGTTTTGAATTCCTTGGCTTGGTAAATAAAATAAGGAGGAACCTTATTTTATTTGGTTAGTTTTGTTTAGCCAACTTGTGAGGATTTTTTTGAGAGCTCCTCCTCATTCTTCTTCAACTTGACGAAGAACGCTCAACTTGACGAAGAACGCTCAAGTTCCGACGAAGAACGTCGTTCCGCTCTTCATCGTCTTCCGTGTCAACGAGAGGGAACGCTGCTTCCTCCTCGGACTCCCTTCTTCGACATAAGAAGTTTTTCCAACGACGTGCCTCTTCGGATGCACCTCTTCGTCATTGGATTTGACGAACGACTACCGCGACGCCCGACCTCCGCGACGTTGTCTTCCGCGAGACGTTGAAAATCTTCGAACTTATACCCAAGGTAGGGGTTGTTGATTTTTGTTTAATTATTTTTCTTGTTCGTGGTTCTAGTATGATTAACGAAAGGATATTTAAATTGTGTTATCATTTAACGTGAGGGGGGCCGGACCGCATGAACACGGCCGAACCCCCTCCATCGTTCTTGTTGTTTTATCCTGTGGGTGGAAGCAAGGTGGCGTGGTGCTGTCGCACCACACGGATAATCGTACAATTATATTGCGCGGCGCCATCGCGCCGCGCCGAGGAAGAATCATCAAGAACGCGACGTTGTCGCGCCGCGTTGAGTGAAATCAAGGTGCGGCGGAGGGGCGCGGTGTCGTCGCACCGCGCCGGAAGACAAACACCGCGGCCGGTTCCGGGCCGCGGCGGAATGAGGAGACCAGCGGCTGGGCCGCCGGCGTCGGATGCCGGAAAGGGGACCGGAATTTCTGGTCCCGTTGGAGAAAACTGGCCGGCAGTTGGCCGGCCGGAAGGTCAAAGGCCGGGGGAAATAAATTCCCCCGGCCAGCTCAAAACCCCCCTCATTTAAGAGGGGGGGGGGGGGGGCAGGCGGCCCCCCGGTTTATTTTAGCTGGCCCCCGCAAGGGGGGGGGGGGGCGTTTTCCACAAGGCGCGACATTATGCCGCACCGCCGCCTCCAAGAAAGCGGGGGCTTTGCCCCCCGCGTGCTGCCTCTGTGCGGTGCCAGACCGTCGTGCCACCGCGCCGCTGCGCCGCCACGCCGCCGCGCCGCCGGCCGGCTGGGCCGGGTCGGACCCGGGTCGGGCGACCTGGTTCGGGTTGACCCTGTTCGGGCCGACCCAGGGGGGGTCGGGCCGGGTCGGCCCGGACCCGGACCCCCCGTTTCGAATCATTTTCGGTCTTTTGGCCATAACATGTGCCACGGACCTCTGATTGATGAACCGTCTGCGGCAACGCGATCCTTGGATCGAGACGGTCGTTTCGGTATATCGCACTCAAGGTTTCGGATTACTTTGAGTTCGGCCGGGTTGGTTCGTTCACGAAACCAACCGGGCCTTCGGAGCGGAAACACTCATATCTTGAGCTACGGACGTCCGATTGACGTGCCGTCAGCTGTGTTGTGTTCCTCTTAGTGAGACGGATCTTTTGGCATACTCCGCTCGAGGTTTGGACGTAGGTGGAGTACGGTCGGGTTGGTTTTGCCTTAAAAACCAACCGGGCCCCGGAGACGAAAACGCCAATAACCCTCAGACCGGGCGTCCGAGTGACGCGCCGTCTGTTGCGTTGAATTCCTGTTGACGATACGGAACTTTTGGATACATCAACTCTGGAATTTTTGATAGTTGATGTATCAGCCTCTCGGCTCGTGGAGCGGACCCTCCGAATGAGCTTGCTGTGTGCGGGAACCCTAGTGCTGGCTGCGACTGTTACTATGACTTCTACTGCTACTACTGCTACTGTGACTACGACGACGACAGTGCAGAGATCCTGTGTGGATTCGACGACGACGACTATAGCACTCAGCGATCCTACGTGGATCAGTGCTACAGGTCCTGTGTGGGCCCGATCCTGTGTGGGTCCGATCCTGTGTGGGTCTTTGCGCTCAGCGGTCCTGTGTGAACCAGCGCCTACAGTTCCTACGTGGGCCCGATCCTGTGTGGGTCTTTTGCGGGGGTCAGTTACCTATCGATCCTTCATGGGTCCGACGACTTAGATGGATCAGAGATCATCCTTATCGTCTTTCGAAGAAGTATACCTGTGTGAGCTGAATCCTGTTGCTTTCCTGTGTGGATTGTGTTGTGCTATCCTGTGTGGATTACGTTTTTCTTTCCTGAATGGAATACGTTTACTTTCCTGTGTGGACTGAGTTGTACTTGGGCTCGGAGGTTGGAGCGTATATGAAATTGATGACTTAGGTATATGTATGGGCATATACCTAAGCAGTGTCGGTTATTACTTCGTGATTGTTCCTTTCTTCGTGGTTTATCCTTTGTGGATTTGAGAGACCTTCAGGGGTCTCGGGGTCCATACTGAGTAGCTTATACTCACCCCTGCACGGGCTTTGCCCGCACTACATTTTGTTGGTTGCAGACGACGGACAGCGTTTACCTTAGCCGAGCCTTGCAGAGCGGGACGGTACCCGGAGGTGGATCACTGGGCGGGACGTGCTCGGAGCGGACGGCAGGACCCGTGGAGCAGAGGAGCTATCTGTACCCACCCTTTAGGTGGGATTTCCAGTGGACAGCTAGGTGTAGCGGCTTTTACCTTTCAGTTGATGTTTTCCCTTTCGAGTTGTACTTTACTTTCAGTTTGGGTTTGTATACTAGCCCATTTACTTTTCCGCACTTTCAGTTGTACTCTGCTTTTGCTTAGTGTTTACTTTCTGCTTGCTTACTCTGTGGTGTTTGTTTACTTTACAAAGGCAATGCCTTCCCATTTTACCGGGATTTACGCCTTGGTGCTAGTCGCCAGCCCCTGGCCTATGGAAGGCGGGCTTGGGGTAGTCACGGCACGGACCACGAGGGCGGGTCGTGACAATATCTAATTATTACCAACTATAGCTAATTATTCCTAATTATAGCTAATTATTCTTAAATATTGCTAATTATTACAATTTATAGTTAATTATTCCTATTTATAGCTAATTATTCGTAATTATAGCTAATTATAGATATTGTTTACTAATTATTCCTAATTATTGCTAATTATATCTAATTATATCTAATTATTACTAATTATATCTAATTATAAATACTTATTAAAATTTATATCTAATGATTACAAATTATTACAAATTATATTAATTATTCTTAATTATATCTAATTATTCTTATTTATAACTAATTATTCCTATTTATAGCTATTTATAGTTATTTATAGCTAATTATAGCTATTTATTCCTAATTCTTCCCAATTCATCCTAATTATTCCTAATTCTTCCAAATTATTCCTAATTCTTCATAATTATTACTAACTCTTCCTAATTATTACTAATTTTTACTAATTATTACTATTTATTACTATTTATTACTAATTTTTCATAATTATTACTAATTATTCTTAATTATTACTAATTATTCTTAATTTTTACTAATTATTTCTAGTTTTACTAATTATTCGTTGTTATTTTTAATTATTACTAATTATTCCAAATTATAATTAATTATTCCTAATTATTACAAATTATTCCTAATCATTACTAATTATTCCAAATAATTACTAATTATTCGTAAATATTACTAATTATTCCTATTTATTACTAATTTTTATTATTTATTACAAATTATTCATAATTATTACTAATTATTCCTAATTATTACTAATTATTCTTAATTATTATAAATTATTATTAATTATTACTAATTATTACTAATTATTACTAATTATTCCTAATTATTACTTATTATTAATAATTATTCATAATTAATAATAATTATTACTAAATATGGATAATTATTACTAATTATTCCTAATTATTACAAATTATTCTTAATTATTCCTAATTATATCTAATTATTCCGAATTATACCTATTTATTTCTAATTTTATCTAATTATTCACAATTCTATATATTTATTCCAAATTATATCTATTTATTCCTAATTATTTGTACTTATTTATAATTATATGTACTTATTGCTAATTATATCTATTTATTTCTAATTATATCTATTAATTTCAAATTATATCTATTTATGTCTAATTATATCTATTTATTGCTAATTATATCTATTTATTGATAATTATATCTAATTATTGCTAATTATATCTATTTATTACTAATTATATCTATTTATTGCTAATTATATCTTTTTATTCCTAATTATATTTAATTAATATTAATTATAACTAATTATTTACAATTATATCTAACAATATCTATTTCATAGTAAAACTAAATATAAATACAAATCAATTGAAATCTAATTAAATTAGAACTAATAAACAACCCTTAAAATTAACATAAAAAATAAAATAAATATAAAAATATAAAATATAACTCCTTAAACATTGATATTCTGAAGTTATTGACGCCCAACAATTTCTTTCGTATAATAAAATTCAACTAAAAAAGAAAATTTCTCTTTGAAACTGAAGAATGAAGAGATAGAGAGAGAGAGCAAGATCTGAATGATTTGGGAAAACGGATGGGGTATATATAGGTTAGATTAGTTGCGACGAGATTATTTGCGACGGGAAGCCCATCACAAATGGTGGTATTTGCGACTGGGCCCATCTCAAATACCATTGCCCACATTAATTGGAGTCGATGGTTAAAAGGTTATTTGTGACGGGTCACGTCGCAAATAGTACGTGCCGACATTCTTTTTGCGACGGGATGACATCCCGTCAGAAAAAGGTATTGACCACAGCAGGGTATTTTTGACGGGACCAGTAGCAAATGCCACTGTGCGGTTGGGCGCACAAGCCGCGCGTTTTGGCGCACAAGTGGCGCAAAACTATTTGCGAGGGTAGTTGAAATCCTGTAGCAAATAACTGGTTATTTGCGATCGACTACTTTCCTCGTCGTAAATAGCTTCCTGAACGGGTTATTTACGATGTGATTTCTTTCCGTCTCAAATTACCGGTCGGAAATCGTTATTTTCCCGTAGTGAAGGCACTGCTACTAAATCCCTGTCAATAACACCTCTGATACAACTTTGTAATGACGCGGACCCGAAGAGCCATCCGAATAGTGCTAAACTGGTCGGGTGTTACTACCTTAGGCACACCTCCCCGAATGCTGAAAGCTTCCCACTAGCAGCAAGTGTCTTTTAGGTATAGTGGGGAGGCTATACCCTCTTGGAGGATAATAAAAACGGTACTGGTCAAGTATAAGAATAATGATGAAATGGAATGAATGACTCAGTAGTCACGAACCAGACCCGCAGAGCGGAAGTACAATCAATATAGATAAACTGCGGAAGTAATAAATATAAACAACATCAGGGGAAATAAATGCAACATCATGCAGAACACTTGTAAAGACTACTGAACAACAACACATGCATCCAACGCAGGTCAAAAATATCCAGATGTTAAGGCTCCATTGGGTAACCATAAGTAGATATAAACAAGAAAGCATTCTGATACAAGAATACTGAAAAACAAGGTAAACTCTAGCTAGGTAAGACCTCAAGGTCCATACCATCTCCATAAAACGGCTAATATAGCCCAGCTCCTGAAGCTGGCTTCTTTCCAACACATAAATCCATAACGTCTGCATGCGACCCGAAGGGCCCATGAAGGGTGTGAGATAAATCCCAGTATTACACCACCCAATGGTGCATACATAATAAAAGTGTTTAAGCAGACATTAATTCAGAAGGAAATCACTAAACAGTATGATGCACAAATGGACACCAACTCTATTGGTGCTCAATGTCCACCATAGAGGGTAACCTACTTCGGACAACGCTGAAATCTCTGTCGTGTAACCTGGCACCACGTGCCCCCCTGACATTGCGTGTCTCAAGTACCGACGTCACGAAGGCACGCCCAAGAATTGTAACCCGGCACCTTGTGCCTGCTGACACCTCGTGCCTCATGTACTGACGTTCCGAAGGCACGCCCAACTACTAACCTGGAGGAACAGCGATGCCTATCCTCATATATATAACCAAAGGGATAGCGATGTATGCACTCAAATAATGTAACCGGAGGGAAGTTGATATCCACCCTCAATTATGTAACAGGAGGGACAGTGATACCTGCCCTCAAATAAGTAAACGGGGGGACGACGATATCCTCCCTCAAATAAGTAACCAGAGGGACAACAATACCTGCCCTCAAATCACGGTGAGCCATAGATCCCAACCCGATAGCCTCAAGTTATCCCTCGGAGGCTCCTCACCTCCCATGTGGCTTCCTATGGCACGTAACCCGAACCAAAGTACCTAAACGACATATAAGTTGGAATGTACCCACACGAGTGGCCATAACCACCTCATCACGGAGTATCTCTATGTGCACACTACTCAGTGTTCCGAGTTAGTGGTAATCACCAAAATAATACCCAATCCACCACACATTTGACACCTCATGTCCCTGCGACCATGCTGCTCATGTCTGATGGCCTCGCCATTACAGTATCCCGTGCCATGCCCATCCAGACAGTCACCCTGCCTCAATCCGACGTCCTTGATGACTAATACCACGGTCAAAACCACCCAATGTAACCCCAGGCCAAGCCCAACATGTGATAAGCATCACTCAACAATATCTAGGCCACGACCATCACAACTCGATGGTTCCAACATATGCAATTCAACATTATCATAAAAAACACATTTAAACAGAACATATAACAGGCAAAACAATCTAGACATATGAATTTGACTAATCATGTACTATCCCATACCATCACTAATGTTTATATGGTCTCCCATAATTCATATCAAGGTTTAAATAACTTAACCGAACAGTTTAAACCAATTTAATTCATGTATTGTCATTTTGGAAACCCCCGACTAAAACGCCCCATGTGAGCAACGACCTCTCACCCGACCCTGCTAAATCAAGACAGGACAAAGGGAATACCCAATGTATCCTATATGTCTAATAATCCATTTAAATAAGTATTAGCAGATAAATTTTGGTCTCTCTCAAAATACAAAAAATTGCACTAAAGGTTGCGCTACCGAAATGGCCACAAAAAAAAAATAATATGCATACACCACCTACATTTAAGGTTTGGCGAAATCCACCCTTCGCCCAAACACACTCCAAACCAGTGAACGCATCCTCGAAATCGCCTCAAAATCCTTCTTTTACATCATCAAGATCATCCTTTGACACAAAAATTCAAGACAACCATAGATCTACATGCAACCCTTGTCGATCTAAGAAACTAAGATAGAGGGAAAAGAAGACCTAGATATAACCAATGAAAATCCATGAGAAGATACTTACCAGAGAAGAACCTACTTTGATCCACCGAGAAACCCTTTCGTTTTTCCTCCAAAACATGCCAAGGAGCTCCCCCAACCTCATAAAACCAGAACACCCGCATCAGCCACAAGTGTGAGTAATAATGAGGGAGAAATAAGAAATCCCTAGTGGCCCAAGACATAAAACCCCTAACATTATGTGGTGGAACGGTTACCCCACACGGTTTGGAAAACCGCACACCCACCGTGGGGTTGCTACTATCTCACACAGGGACATCACATGGCTTCCCCGCACGGTTTGACAAACCGTCTACTGCCCTTGTGGAGTCCATTATCAAGGGTGCATAGTTTATTGGGCTGGCCGTATGGTTTGTTTAGACCATGCGCCGATCGTGTGCCCCATCACGACATCCAAAAAATTTAAACAGGTTTGGGATTTTGAATAATTCCAATTATGCACTACAAACAAACCCCCCACCAAATCAAAATACAATCAAATAAAAACAATCGTCTATTAAAAAATATCATCATCAACAATTCGACCCGAGTGCTACTATACACATTTGTAGAGCATTGAAACCTTGACCGGTCGATAGGTGACAATCGGCCACGCGTTCTCTACTCTTCCATCTTCCCAAGTGGTTTTTCTACTTATATAAAAAGTAAATTTTCTACATTGTAAGATAAATAATATAAAAAAAATTACATATAAAATTAGTGGGATGTGTTGGTATCAATATAAAAATTGATATTGAATATTTAATAAATATTGTACATCCCATTATATCAAGACACACATCTTCCTCCACTAAAAGTAATATAATGCATTATTGTGACTCATTCTTGAGTCCAATGAATAGAACCATATTGTCATTAAAGAATCTGGTATCCCCACAGTAGCCTTTTAGCTACTAATCAATCACCATAGTAAGGTGCAGACATAACCTCCATATGACCATAACATCCTCAACATTTTTACATCGTTGCAAGTGAATGGAAATAGTGCTGGGTTTGTATAAACTTTCCAGTAAAATATAAAGTAATAAGAATAATAGATGTTTTGAATCAAGTATTCAAATATTATATATATAGAAAAACACCTCCCCATCTCTTAAGATTCCCTTTACAAAGCCTATTATCCCTTTGGTGCTCTAATAAAACAACCACATGGTTGTAGATATGAGGATGAATACCAACCAATCCTTTTATAACATCAATTCAATTATAACCTTATCTTCAATCTCCATATAGGTTGAATGCAGAATACATACATGTGGTATGACATATAGTCACATGCCCTATATTAAATTTAGTGATTAAATATGGTCAGTCATTACTATGTCTAGAAAAAAATGGACCATCTTAAGGAACTTATTAGTGTACACCATACAAAAATTCTTTATGTGATGAAAATAGATGAACACTAGAGACACCACTATCAGTAGTCACTATGTGAAAATTGATAGATGATTAGATTATTTAATACCATCTATACCAAACACACATGGATATCATCTTTTACCATATAATCCCAGAAATACTTACGGGGACCCTAAATCTGAAATTATTTACACTTCAACAAGATACAATTATGTTAATCTCTCTATTACATTATGATATCAATCTATTAAAGCCATTCCTCTAACTCTTGAAGTTCATTCACACATTTAACGGACATTGGATTCTCTAACAAGAACTATCATGATTGTTCTCTTTCAGATATATCGTCTATTTATAACTCTAAAACTACATTGTATATTTTGGTAAATTATGGTTAATAAATTACCATGCTATGGCCTCAATAATATTATGATTAATGGGATGATTAACTTGTGGGACCTCAGCCACACCTTCTATAGGAACCCATGTATGGGGTCATAGAAGATTTTTTTTTCACAACAAAAAAGAATAAATGTTATGACATAAATTAATAATAGTTTAATCTAAAAAAATATAAAAAACTGATACAATGATTTTGAAATCCCAATAGGAGATAAACATCCCAACATCTCATGGTTAATTTAGTATCATTACAACTCTTGATAACTAAGAACCCACCATAACCTACATTTCATGTCCCTATTATCCTATCTTGATTCTAGAAGATTCTAAAAACAAGGTTTATCCTAACATTCGACATCAAACTAGGATGAAGCCTCAGTGAATACCATCTCAATCCAATACCTAACTATGTTTTTCCATATACCCAAATGTCATTATCGTTATCTACGTATTAAATTATTACTTCTTAATGTCAAAAATTATCATTAAGAATGATGTTTTCCATCCAAATTCAAGGACAACAAGATATACATACAAATATTTAAGAAATAGTGGAAGAAAAAAAAATATATATCAATAAAAAATAATCAATAGAAGTGACGCATTGAAAACATAACCATGAAAATATAAATTGAACAAGTCTATATACAATGAATGAACAAATGAAATAGCTACTCCAATGGCCTCCACATGATAGCATATGAAATCTCCCACCATCACACCATTAGCTACCTAATCCAGCTAATAGATAAACCACATATCCTCACTCTAGATCCTTTCCATTCAATATATTGATAGATACAGCAAGGTATGTGAACCTCTGAAGGGGTGTTCATGGAATGAGATAACATGTTCAATTGGATCCCACCCATGTTTTAGATAATAATTCTCCCTACAATAATCCATGCTATATAAAATATAAATAAAAAAATTCATTTCTAAATAAATTATAAATTTTATATGGAATGCATCGAAAAAAATTTAATTCCCATTTTTCCTGATTTAGATGATAATTAGGTAAATAATTATCAAATAATTTTATACCTTTGAAAACAAAGATATATCCAAAAAAATCGAATCCCATTCACAAATTATATCAAATTCAAGGTAGTATATAATAATTGTCAAGAAAAAATACTTCAAATTATCCAAATCACAATTAAGATTAGAAAAAGGATCAACACAAGTTCAAGATAGTTTGGTCACTCATACTACCAACATAGAATATCACACAATTATCAATCCAATATATATATGTATCGAATCTAGGTAGCAGAGGAACACCGTAGATTGTGAACATTCCCAATAGTGTATGTTATTTCCCTTAAAAATGGAATAGTTATTGGAGTAAATATACATGATCAATCCCCCTAAATTTTTAACAAATGATTCTTATTACTAAACCATCCTCCTAATTACCAAAGACATCCCATATTCATTATTTAAAAAAAGATTATATCAAAACATTTCACACTGATTTTTAAAAGACATATCATTTTCTATAATAATTTTAAAATCATCAAAAATATATTTCTACATAGCCAAATACATAATTAAATAATGAAAATTCACAATATAAAAGAATTTAAAAAAAACAATGTGGTTCATCATCAAATTTTAGAGACAAAGCCTCCTACATCAAAAATCAGGTCACACAAGACTGCAATGGGATAACCAACATATAAGAACACAACAATGAATATAGAGACCTAAAAATCAATAAACACATCTAAAAATTGACTCAACATAAAAAAATTGTTGTTGAATAAGAAATATGATAACATTCCTCAAGAACGCACGTGGTACCTAAATCTACAATTGATCGTCCCATAGAAAAAGATGTAACAATAGATCTTGATGAAGGTAACAAAAGAAACACCACAGATCAAAAAATCTAATATGGTGGTGAATTAAGGTACAATTATCATAGGCAACAAATAAATTGAATGGATCACTGACCTCAAAAGATACAACCCTACTTCCATGATGATCTTATGCTGAAATAATTTATTCCCAATTAAAAGAGGGTACCAAACACACATGAAAGTAGTTATATGTCATAGGGGATATAGGTTATTGAAGAATTTAATAAGAACCATCTATATAGTAACATAAACCCACAACATGAAATGATCAAATTTTGTGTAATCCCATTACATATCATGTAATATTTTTAATCCTAATATGATGAAAAATCCATCATATTTTTTCAAAAACCCATTTTTTTAATTACATTGAATATAATATTTCACTCTAGGTATTAAACTCATCAAATGATCTTGTGATGTAATAAATGATAGGTAAACTAGTTAAATGGAGTGTAGTCAGTCAGAAACTACAATAACCATAGATTTTCAAAAGAAAATCCAAACCACTTCTCGGATTCTATGAATTGGGGGAAAACCCTATCAATATATTACATGTTTATACCCATATGTGATTAAATATAAAAATAGAAATATATTAACATAAATTCATTTTTCTCATGAAATTATCTCTTTAATCCGGATTCTATTGTTTGACCTAATTAAAAGTCAAAAATGTAAATATTTGAGAGTTTTAATAATAAATGTAACAATATGTTAACTGAAATTAGACAGTTGGTCAAATATGAACATTGGTCATATATATCCATCATCCAACACAAATGATGGTCAATTTCAATTTTGGTAACTACACCCACTTTAATATATTTTCCCATTACAATCATTTCTTATAAGCAGTAATAATAAAGAATAATTCATTCCAAAATGATAAATGATGACATCAACTAGTAGAGTCATGTTTTCTGAAGACCATTTTTTATAACTTGGGAGAGAGGTAGTGTCACATGGTTTTACCATAACCAATACCAATATGAGATTCAATGAGTAAGGTTTAAATGAAATCACCTACTAGATACATTCAAGTAAGAAGAGATTACCACCCTACCAATATTAGTAGATAATCCCCACAAAATAACCAACATCACAAACCATAATCATAGGGCGTACTGAAGTTTAATATGTGGTAATGTGTCCCTTCCTTAGTTTCGAAAAGTGTATTTTCCTATATATAAATAAAATATTTATTCCATCAATGAAATTATGATAATATTTTTTTTAAGTAAATGTATTTTTATGTAATACTAATTTGATAAATAATAATGTAATTTTAAAATGTTTTATAAATTTTTTATATGTGTTAGGAATTTTAGTATCTTAAAATGTGCTATTTTTTAATAAATAAGGTTGATTGTAATAAATTTTTAAAATGTAAATATTTATAGATATATTTTTATAAAATAAATATAATATTTTTAATCATCATATTTAAATTATTTTATAGTTATTTTTTGAGAGTGTTCAAAAAAAGTAAATATTCGATGAATAAAAAAATTATAGTTTTGGGTTTTCACTAAGTTTTATAACATAATATACATTTCATAATTATTTTATTATGAATTTTCCATAATCCATGAAATAAAATATGTTATTTTATTAATATGTCTAATTTTAATAGCTTTTAATCAATTTTTATTCCAATAAGGGACTTTACAAATTCTAAAATGTAAACTTTTATTCTAAAAATGGTTTTTATAGACATTCTAAATTTCCATGTCCAATGAATTATTAATGTTTTATATTAAATTATAATGTATTAAATATCCTAAATTGTGACTCCAATTTAGAAAACCATCTGAAAAAACAATGGTTAAGGAAATTATTTTTCTTTTGGTACAACCTAGATTTACAAGAAAAATATTTTGGAATTATTAATGAATTCATCACTATTATATATAAATATTAAATCTTTTTAACATTCCCCTTCAAACCCAATATATTTTATAGAAATTTTTGGTCCTTTTTTCATCTTATAGTCCCTCAATGAATCCAAAATCCCCCAAACGTTCCATTATAAATATTTAGGAGGTACTATTAAGGGTGTGGAAATTATAATAATCTTATTTCCCATTGAAGTAATTGATTCCAGGTAAATATGATAATGTGCATGTTACATTCTTTTCATATAATTTAAAACATTCCATTAGTAATATAATAATCTTTTATCAATGGCATACCTACATTCCCTCATGTTTTATCCTTATATATATATCCATGTTTTATACCCATCATGCTTCTGAATTTACTTCCATATTTCTCTATTTTATTTAAGAAATTATTATATTGTGAATCCCAACCCATTTCTATTTCAAGGGGTATTAACCTAAGTTCTAATTTAATTTATTTATTCAGGAATTTAAATATAATCATGAAACATTATCTTTATGTGGTATAAAAATGAGGTTTTATTCAATCCATTATGAACATACTTGCTTAATTATTTTATATAAAACCCATAAATTATTCTCATTGGTTTATTGATAAAATTAATTATTATGTTCAATATGGATCACTTGAAATTATGAAATTTGACGATTTTGTATAGATATTTCTCCCATAAATTGGTTAATGAATACATCACTATGGATGACATGTTTTATGATACCATGGCGAATATCATTGGTAAATTATATAAATGATAACATTATGATAACCCTTTTTTATATTCTTATTATTGTATAATTTAAATGTTTTAGACACATTTTCAAGTAATTATTCATGTATATTTATTATGATATTCCTCAAGTTCTCATGATCATTTCATATTGGTATACATCATGTTATTATTCATATGCCTCATAACCACATCAGATATGACTCCAATGATTATTACCTTATTGGGATCATGCTATCCCATTTAATTTGATGTATGTGTCCAAGATATTATTTTATGTAAATGTAACATACACTATACCCCTAAAGAAGTGTGTCACATGACTTAGAATAATATATATATATATATATATATATAATTTTCCTTATTTCATTGAAACTAAAAATTAAATGTTTGTATGTATTGTTCTATGTAATGAAAATTTTATGTTACAAAATAGATGGAAGGAACATTTTGTTTCAGGGGTAGGATTACTTTTTTTTAGAAATTAGTGTGTTAAATAATTTCTATGATTATCAGGGACTAGTCAAAATATTTGAAATCAATCTTCAATCATGGTGAAGTATTAAGCAAGTAGTTTCAAATAAATAAAATAATTGTGAGGATTCTATAAGTGTATGTGTTTATAGAACAGATGTACCTTGAGGTAACGACCCTAAAATATAATTATTTATCTAGACATAATAATGAACTACTACTTTACAATTTTAAAATCTTCACATCTGTTTTGACACTCATGGAGGATATGTCTGGTTAATGGAAATATTTTTATGAACCGTAAAGAGGGATATATAGAATATTTAATTGTTATTAGAAGATATTACGTAATACAATATGTAATAATGGTTTTTTAATAAAAAATTCCTTTGGAGTTATAATATTTATTAATTTAACATATCCATATTATGGTTTTTATTCAATGATAAATATTGTAAAAAATAAGAGAAACCACCATAATTATAAGTGAAATGGATAATGCACCTACTTACTTTCAAAAATTATAGGATATATAATGGACAAAATCACAAGTATGGGGACTCAATTATCTCATGTGGGGAATAATAATCTAAATCTTGTTGAGCTACGAGATTCACCTCGAAGGGATCATCATTTTTTATTCCTTTAGAAATCGATAAACTCATTATTTTAGTGGATATATTTATTCATTGATTATATAATAATGCATAACCTATATATAAAATTTATTTTCATTATTCATATGTTTATAGATAGGTAATTTCTCTCTTGATGTATTCCAGTTGAATAGATAATTCAATCAGTTCTATGCACTGATTTGAAAAAGGTAGTAAAAAAGATTTATGTTATGGATTAGGAAGAGTATTGTGGAATACTTTTCAAGTAATATGATCTCAAACATATTACAAAAAATGGGGAAGGAATTCATAGTTCTAGATAATAAGTATAATTAATCATTGGGAAACTATAAAATTAACATTACAAGAAATTCTTGACAGACTTGTAACATTGTTATAGATCACAATGGAATGGTTGATGGATTCATCAGTAGAAAAAGACCACATATATGAATTAATTAAGAATAATGACACTATAAAACATATTAATAGATAGTGAGGTGTTCTATAAAGGATGAATTTTAGTATGTAGATATGATTTCTTAACAGAGGTAGAAAGAAAATAAGATTCATATAAGGCCAAAATTTTGTATGAATATTGATAATGGAATATGAATAATGAATGTGAAATATCCATGATAAAAATATATGGGAAGAGGTATCCTAAAATTGATTAATTGATATTTGAAAGTACTAAAAGTTTATATGATATGGGGATATCTATCATAACTATGGTACTGAGGTTATTTGTGCATATCTCAATAATAATTACAAATTGAATGTGGTATAAGACCCTCATGGAATTCAATGCATCTGATGTGGACAAATGGAAACTTTTCCAATAAAGTTTTAACATATATTAAAATGTACTTGTATAAACATAAAAATAAACATAAGAAACATGATAAATGTTAATAATTTACTACCATGAAAAATTAATAATATTATAAAAATGATGTGTTATATGGTATAGTCATTGTTTCCTCAATGATATAAAGTAAATTGTTTGATTATAGTTCTATGAATTAATTTATTCCATCCAAGTTTTTGAATAATATATAATCAATAACTTAAATTATATATATTGAGTTATTATTGAATAATCATAGTGGTAGTATCCATGTATCATTACTGTATAAATAATAATATAGAAACATTAGAATGTACAATCTCATCTCAAATCACATAGTCATTCTCAAGGAGAAATTTGAGAGAATACAGGGGATATAAAGGCTCTCATTAAATAATGGAAAGATAAACTATTTGAATATATTGGTTTTAATAGTCATTAATCGAAAAATTATAGTTATTTTAAAAGGATATATATCACATCGCAATATTTTTTTACAATAACATCCCATAATCTTATTTATTGAGATGATCAATGGAGATTGAGATATAAATAAAAGTATAAGAATAATAAATTTCACCCTCATTCAGGAATACATTGACTTATTTACTGAATGGTTACCTATACATACGTAATTAATAGAGGCTGAGTTATCAACTAAACTAATATCATGATCCATGATGATATAGAAGACCCCTTATTGAATGGAATATATAGTATTGGAGGAAATAAAAAAACATGATAATTATGAGTATGTATTTATCTAACCATGTGTTTATCCATAAATAAAACTTTTTAACTTCATAAAAAATAATTTTGAATCATTTTTATGTTGGAATGATTATAAAAAAAACATAATGATATTACAATGATTAACAAGTACTATAGCCCTAATATAGATAATTTATTTATAAGACATAATGGACCTCAATTAACCTCCATGATTTACCTCCAATATAGGTTTCATTAATTGAAGGATAAGAAATATGATATTCAAAAACACTCCCATTTAAACAGGGTATGTGAATTATGAGTTTGTTGGAATTCCCATAAGATTATCTAATCATCCTAATATATTTATGGATTAGATGAATAGTGTCTCTATAGAATACCTTGATAAATCCATAATAATTTTACTGATGATATTATGATATATTTTAAAATTCATGAGGAAAATGAGGACCATTTAAGGGTCATATTTAAAACTCTAAGAAAGTAGAATTTATTTGAAATATTCAGAAAATTTTAAATATGGTAAAAAAACATTGCATCCTGGAGGAACATTTTAACTAAGAATGCAAAGCTATTTGTCTTTTCCAATAAAATGGTTGTAGTGGAGTGACACCATCTTACAACAATAACTAATATTCATAGTTTCCTAAGTATAGATTGATATCATTTATGTAATGTGATGATTTTTTCATAAAATTCTAATTTACTAACATAGTTTACTCGAATATGAGAAATATTCATCTTGTGAAAGGAATATAATGAATGCTTCAATGAACATAATAAAATATTGGTTGAAGCTCCTGTGTTAACTATAAACATTTTCTAGGAAGTATTTTTTAATTATTGTGATACATATTTTAAAGTTAGGGGGTTCAATATTACACAAAATTATAGGGTGATATCTTTTGTGACTTGGTTTTTAAAGCCTAATGAGTATATTATACCATTCATTACCTGGATTTATCTACAATTAATTTTTTCAGGATGATATGAAGGTACTATCATTATGGGGTTAAATGTGATATAAATACATAGACCACAATATATTGATTTATATATTCAAAAAAAGATTGGATAATGAGATATATGAGATGGTTATATATTTTTAAATACTATGAATGTTCACTTCATTATAACCATCAATGAATAAAAAATGTCACTAATGAATTATGTACAAATGACAATATTATTCTTGAAATGATGAGGATTCAAGGAGTTATATTGATCTATGATCTAGTAAGGTTAGATATTAGAATCATAAGGGAAGGGGAATCATTTATCTTATCCTAGATTTTTTCAACCATTATTACTATAGAATATGAAGAGTGATTATAGAGAATATCCTTTAATACAAAAAAGATAACAGTTGTGAAAATTTCTATGATTCATGAATTCAATAATAATTATGATTATGTATTGAAATTTTAAAAACAAGGAAACGTGTCCCATATATATTATGGATAAATAAGGATATGATGGATGAAGCTTATAGATATACATTTTATATACATCCATGAAGCACTAAAATGTATAGGAAAATTCATGATCATTATTGGTTGGATAATATGAAAATAGATATTTCCAACTACAATTAAATGTTCTTGGTGTGTCAACAAGTGAATTTTGAGTGACAACAACATAATGGGGTATTAACACTCTACCCTTTCTAACACTGATCTCATAAAAATATTATTATAAACATCATCAATGGTCTCCCAATAAAATCCCAAGGAATAAAATGAAATATTGGTTATAGTGGAAAGAATCACCAATAGAGTCCATTTGATTTCAATTTATTGTTATTTATATCTGTAATAACATTCCATGATATATGTAAAAGAATTGGTGAGGTTACATTGGGTTCCAATTTCAATCATTTATAATCATGATCCAATGTTCACATATAAATTTTGGAGAATATTTCAACATTATATAAATTCAAAATTGAATTTTATTATAAACTATAACCCATAACCGATATCCAGTCTGAATGGACTATTTATAATACTATTTATATGATGAGAACATGATCAATGGAATTTAATGGTGGATATGATCAACACCACTGATTAGTTGAGTACTCATACAACAAACAATTCTATAAAATATTTTAAATGGATCCCATGAATCATTATATGGGAATATATATAGATCCCATAATTTTTGGGAAATTGTTGTTGAGAGAAAGATACTTCGAATCAATCTTTTATAATAGATGAGCAATTTTCTCATTACATCCAACAAAAATATAATTTACACTCATATTAAGAACATGCTGTATGCTGAAAATCATCAAATGTAAATATATTATGTATTTTAGACAAATTATTCCTTATGATTATACTTTAGAATAGAGTCTTGCTGATTGGAAGGAAATTTAATATTAACCCTAGGTACATTGGACCCTTAGAAATCCTTGATTTCATTAGTTTAGTGGAATATATTATAGAACATCCCCCAATTATGGATCATGTTTATTTTGTTTTTTAATAATATTTATTGAGGATTTACATATCTGATCCATCACATGTACTGAATCTATAAGTTGTAAAACTGGAAAACAATCTCTATTATGAGGAGAATCCCATGAAAATCATAATACATAGAGTCATTTTTTATTCAACAAGACAAATCACCATGTCAAAGTGGTGGGAAGGGAATACGAGTATTACTATAAGTCATGGGAACTAATGGAAACAATGATACAAAAGTACCATCACATATTCTCTACAATAATATGATTTGAAATTTTGTGGATGAAATCTATAAAGGGGGGATAAATTTGACAACCCATACATTTAAAAATATATTTTTTCACTCATAAAATGTCTGTTATATTATATAATAGTATTCATGTACAAAATAAAGAGGAACAAAAAAAATTTATTTCATTAAAAAATATAATTACATTAGTTATATAAGGCCCCAGCCTTAAACCTTACTTAATCTTGAGTTATTACAAGATTACACATTGAGGATCTTTTCGGGTTTAGAGTTTTAGAGAATTAGATCATAAAATATGCATTACATTCCACATATAAACAATGTGGTTACATAAAGATAGTATTCTTCTTTCCCATCAATGGAAACATATTTAAAATAAATCATGGATTCTTTCATGACACTTCCTTGACACTATCATCATATCATGTACCTTTCCCTTGACTTGTGAAAAGAATTTCAAAAAATTTGGGATGAGAATAAAAAGCTCAGTAAGGGATATAAAAATATGGAAAGTAAACATGGGTACATATATAAATAAGAATGAAATCAGACTTTACCCATAAAACATATGCACTTTAACATACCTCATCAAATCAGGAATAAATCATAGAAATTAAAAGACATAAAGGTAACTTGAGGCATTCATAACATTCTTACGTAGGGATTAAACCTCTTGGTTACGTTTTGAATACCCATCACAGTATATTCCCTAATTCTCTTCGGAGAAACATTAACTTTTCACTCCTTCGTGTTACCCAATGCATTGGAGATCTATATCAGGCTCACCCGCCCTTAGTCTATCACGGAACCACCCGTCTTCATAATAAAGACCAAGAACCTCAACATAATCGTATCACATAAAACATGCATAAAGGAAACATAAAATTTCCACCTTTCAATCACAAGATATCAATACCACACATTGATATAAAAATATTATAAAAACCATTTTCAATACCAATTTAAAAGAAACACAAAACATGGTATTTATTTTTCTTTAAAAAAAATAAGGCTTGTAGAGGAAGCTGAAACTCAAATAATGGTCACGGCGGTGGAGAAGTCGTTGTCACCGCATACGTACGAAAAAAACATTCCCATTTTTCATTTAGTAAATGCTTCGTATAAAAAATATTCCTTTTGAATAAATGTAAAATTCAAATGTGTTTATACACCGCATAAAAGAAGGTTGTGTATAAAACAAAATATGCCTCAATGAAAGGAGATTGAGACGAAGTCCCATACCTCAGGTCCGACTTGACTTGATCGTTATTTAATGTCATTAATAATAAACATGAGTTAATTTATACTTGCTTAATAACCCTTTTGAAGTTCATTATTCCTTTTATATCACTTATTTCCATGTCCTGAACACTATGTAATTATTTAAGTTAATAACGGTCGTTTTAACGATCATTGGTACTTGAGTCAATAATAAACCCTTTATAATTACGGGTTTTTCATGTATCTATTATATCCAGAATGGTATTCATGATGTAGATATCATATATGTCATATATATACATTACATTCATTCATTTATAATATTACATAATCATTTAGAGTTAATAAATGAAATGCACCGTTCATGGAGACTGTAAGTCGTACGTACGCATGAACGCTACTTTCATTTCTATTTCATATTTTATAGAATGGAATCATAATGATATAAAGATATATTATAATTCAATTATAATATCATATATAATATCATAGTTACATCCTTTATATGTCCCACATATGGTATTTAACGAATCAAATCACTTTGAGGGGGCTGTAGTCCGCACTTCCTTAAATGAAGATATCGCGTTTACCCATAATGGAAACCATAAAGTTATGCCCAAAATGAAAAATACCGAAGCTTAAGGAAAACATAAACATATTATATATCATATATAAATATAGTGATATCTTAATGGCCACCTTTGAAGGTGTTAAAAGAATGTTGAACAATCATCGTTTCGGGAGGCATAAATTCACCATCCGCGGAAACAGTTTGTCCTTTAACCATTAGATGTAGGTGTGTGTAAGGGTAGCTCGAATCCTTCTTATAATAACATCATTGTATATTGATGATAATGGAGTTGTTACAAATGAAATGAATAAAAACAGTTATGGGGTTGGAGAAGCAAAATAAAACAAAAGGACTCAAGTGAAGACATTACCTTAAAATCAGGTAACTCTATTTAGTTTGAGCACAAAGGCTTCCTTGGGAAGACTTATGCCAAAAGTGAGGCTTCAAGGAGTAAGAGAGGGAAGTGGAGAGACAGAATGAGTAGGGTTTGGCTGAGCCAAAGGCATTGGATGTGTGGGTATGGAGGTAGAGGTGGGGGCCTTTTTAAAGAGGGGAGGAGGGGCACTCTTTGACTGTAAATAAAAGTTAGATTATTTTAAAATTGTATTCTGATTTAATAGGTCCCAAATTAATATAATTCTAGGATAAGGTGGTAAGGGTTAGAAATCCACTAATCTAATAGTTTTTGGACATGTGTAAGTCTTAGATATTACATCATCTTTCCATTTTATTTAAATCGGTAAATAATGCGGTCATCGCTGCATCATCATGATGTCATAAATAATTTAATTTATATAATGTCTAAAAATTATAAAACAAATACTATGATGTATGAAAACTTTTTATATTTCTAATGACTATTTATAATCAAGAATATGACTTGTATAACCCCATGTAAAAATTGTCTTAGTAAAACATCTCATATTTGTGTCATTTTTCCTTTAACATTAAATAAAACGTTATTTATGTCATTTCCAAAACAAAGTGTCTCTATGGGGTCCCCAAGTTGTCCCATGGATTGTATTGGTCGGCCATGACACATCCAATGAGTGTAGGAAATGTGCCAAGCTCATCTCATATTATTAAAACATTATTGTTACCTTAAACTACACTAATTACCACTAATCGCGATTAAGAACTTAAAAGTTACTATTCACCAAAAAAATAATATTAATTTCATTGAACCACATTTTACTTCTTAATGACAACCATGTATGTCGGATTTTTGAAAATCAAATCACAGAAGCGGCAAATTTTCATTTAAACGAGAAATCAGTTTCTTTAACTACCACTTAGTGGTTTCACTATTCATCAAAAATTGATGTTTTTCGGAAAGATACCAAAACATCACCCTAAGCTATATTTGATATTCCGAATTCAAAAATTATGTCTATTTTAAAAAATTCAAAACATATAAGTCACATTAATTAATTTAATAATTAATCCCATTGTCATGACAAATAGCGTGTTTTTATGAAACAATAAGTATCAAAAGATTGACACTAGTTTAAGTCCGATTTCAAAGTGAATTTAATTCCAACAACCACTATTGTATTAAATGGTAAAAATATATTCTAATTTCACTTAAAAACCAATTCAAAAGATTATATAATCATCTTAATAAATTAGATTAAAAAGAGGTTTTGAATTTAAATACAACATTTGTCACTATTCATTAAAAAATGAACTTTATCGGAAAAATACCAAAAATTCACACAAAGTAAATTCTGATGTCCCAATCATAAGGAATAAGTTTACTTTGATAAACATAGCTTATAAAATTATCAAAAGATATATTTAAAAATGGATTTCCATTAAAAGGCTGTAAAACAATCTTTTAAAAATATAAGTGTATTTCATGCTTAAGATTTGATTTATTTTCATTTTAAGCCTCTAAAACACTATCTAATTCATTAATAGGCATAGATAAAATAATTTATTATTAATTACTTACTTGGGATGTTACATACTTCCCCCCTTTAGAAAATTGTGTCCCCACAATTTATTTACTTATCGAATAAATGGGGGTACTTATCCCTCATTGCATTTTCAGATTCCCATGTTGCCTCTTCAATAATGTGGTTTTTCCACAAAACCTTTACCTGATGAATCACCTTATTCTGTAACACTTTCTCCCTATGTTCCTCATAAGATAGGTTCTCTTCCAACTGAACTACCTCTGGACTCAAAACATGAGATGGATCTGGCATGTACTTTCTCAGCATCGAAACATGAAAAACATTGTGTACCTAAGATAAACTCGGAGGTAAAGAAACTCTGTATGCAACTGATCCAACTCTCCATATAATTTCATATGGTCCGATGAACCTTGGACTCAGCTTTCCTTTCTTACCAAATCGCATCACACTTTTCCATGGTGATACTTTGAGAAAAACATGATCACCTACCTCAAAAGTGAGATCCTTCCCCCTGTTGTCCGCATAAATCTTCTGCCTGCTCTGAGTTGTTCTCATCTGTTTCTGAATCAACTGAACTTTTTCTGCCATCTCTTCTACCAAATTTGGCCCCATCAACTTCCTTTCACCCACTTCATCCCAGAAAGCTGGAGTTCGACACCGCTTCCTATATAATCCCTGAAATGGTGCCATTTGTCTACTAGAATTAAAACTGTTATTATATGAAAATTCAACCAAAGAAAGATGTTGGTCCCAACATCCCTGATAATCTGTGGAATAAGCTCGTAGCATATCCTCGAATGTCTGAATTGTTCGTTCTGACTGCCCATCTGATTGAGGATGAAAAGCTGTGCTAAAATTTAATTCAGTTCCCAACGACTTCTGAAGGCCTTTCCAAAAGATAAAAGTGAACCTGGGATCAAGATCAGATACAATGGAGAGAGGAACTCCATGTAACTTGACTATCTCTTTAAGATACAAACGGGAATGTTGATATATGGAAAAAGTATCTCGTATAGAATGGAAATGAGCAGATTTAGTCAACCAATCAATAGTAACCCAGATTGCATTATTACCTCGAGATGTCTTCGGTAATCCCACAACAAATTACATGGATATGTTTTCCCATTTCCACTCTGGCACTGGTAAAGGATAAAGCATCCCTTTCGGTAATTGCCGATCTTCTTTAACCTGTTGACAAATCAAACACTTCACAGTAAAATCAGCAATATCTCTTTTCATTCCATCCCACCAGTAATACTCCCGCAGTTCTTTGTACATCTTAGTACTGCCAGGATGAACTAAAAAAGGAGAACTATTAGCTTCACATAACAACACTCTATTCATCTTTGAATCACAAGGCACACACAATATCTTCCCAAATCTCAAAACACAATCATTATCAATGTTGAATTCATGCAACTTACCTTTCTGAACCAGCTATACCTTTTTCTGCGACTCACTGTCTTGCTTTTGTGCATTCATGATTCTATCTGATAGAGATGATCTCATTGATACCTGAATGAAAATAGAAGAACATCCTGCACCAACAACTTCTATGCCAAAGTTCATCAAATCCTTAACCAAAGGATCACGTTCCAAACACAACATTGATAATGAAGCATTGATTTTTTTACTCAAAGCATCATCCACTTTATTTTCTTTTCCCGGATGGTAATGAATTGTACAATAATAACACTTGATTAATTATAGCCATCTCCTTTGTCTCATGTTCAATTATTTCTGAGTGAATATATACTTTAAACTTTTGTGATCGGTATATTTTTCACACTTTACACCATACAAATGATGCCTCCAAATTTTTAAAGAAAAAACAACAGCAGCTAATTCCAAATCATGTGGAGGGTAATTTACCTCATGAGTTTTCAAATTTAGTGAAGCATAAGAAATTACCTGATCATTCTGCATTAGGACGCATCCTTGTCCTTTCAATGAAGAATCACTATAGATAACAAACTCACCATTCCTGGAAGGAAGTGCCAAAACTGAAGCATTCACCTATATTCTTTTCAATTCCTGAAAACAATCACCACATTCTTTTTTCCAGATAAACATAACACCCTTCCGAGTTAGCTTAGTCATTGGACTAGATAACCGTGAAAAATTTCTAACAAACCTTCGGTAATAGCCTACCAAACCAAGAAAGCTACAAATCTCCGTTACATTTGTGGATCTTGGCCAGTCTTCCACAACTTTTGTTTTTGCAGGGTAAACAGTTATCCTATCTTTAGAAACAATATGACCAAGGAAAGAAATTTGTTGCAACCAAAACTCACACTTGCTGAATTTTCCATACAGTTTCTTTTCATTTAATGTTAGCAAGATAACCCTTAAATGTCTTTCATGATCCTCTTTACATTTAGAAAACACCAAAATATCATCAAGGAAAACCACCACAAACTTATCCAAGAACTCATGGAAAATTCTTTTCATTAAGACAATGAAAACAGCAGGTGCATTGGTTAGCCCAAAATGCATTACTAAAAATTCATAATGGCCATATCTTGTATGGAATGCGGTCTTCGGAACATCTTCTTCCTTTACCTTCAGTTGATGGTACCCCGATCTCAAGTCAATCTTTGAAAAATACTAAGCTCCATGGAGCTGATCAATCAAATCATCGATATGAGGCAAAGGATATTTGTTCTTAACAGTGATGTTATTCAAGGATCTATAATCAATTAAAATTCTCATTGAACCATCTTTCTTTTTAACAAATAAAACAGGAGCACCCTATGGTGATGTGCTAGGTCGAATGAAACCTTTCTCTAATAAATCATTCAATTGCTCCTTCAACTCTAAAAGTTTAATTTGAGCCATTCGATAAGGGTGTTTTGAAATTGGATTAGCATCAGGAACTAAGTCAACGGTAAACTCAACATACCGATCTGGTATTATTCCGGGAAACTCATCAGGAAAAACATCAGGATACTCATTTACCACTGGCACATCATTAATCTGAACAGTTCCATTATTTTAAACAATGTGTGCAAGGTAACATTCATTTCCATCTTTCACAAGTTTCTCGGCCTCTTGATATGTTATCAACAGTAAGGGTTCATTCATGTACACAATCTGAATGTCATTCTGAAAAGAAACTTCTTTAGATCTACAGTCAATCTTAGCATGGTAAATACAGAGCCAATCCATACCCATGATAACATCAAACTCTACTAGAGGTAGAACAATAAGGTTTTCAAGTAGGTTATTTCCACATATAAGGATAGGAAGATTCTTATAAATTCTTTTTGCCTCAACATTTCCCCCAGGTGTTTTTAACAGAAGTTCAGGAGTCATTTCTTGAGTTGGTATTCCCATTTTACTAAAAAAGTTTTCAGAGATTAAGGAATGTGTAGACCCCGAATAAAACAACACACTGGCATAATCTGAAAAAACAAAAAATGTACCTGATACAACTTCATTTGATGGCCCGACATCTACTGAAGTAGTTGCAAAGGATTTCACCACCCCTTTCTTCTTGTAGTCTAACTGCTTTCCATCACTCAAGCTCTTTTTCGGACACTCGTTTGCATAGTGAACAATCTCATTGCACTTATAACATTTCACTAACTGTAAATAAAATTTGGTCTTACCTTCACCTTGATATTTTTCAGTGCAATCACGAGCCTTATGTCCCATCTTACCACATCGTTAGCACTCTCCAGAATTCAGAAGACATTACCCAGCATGCCTTTTGCCACATTTATCACAAACTGGAAACTCAGATTTCTTACCATCAGACTTTATTGAAGAATTCTTCCCTTTCTCCTACCACCTTGGTCTCTTCTTATACTGGTTGTTATAGAACATTTGATCATCGGAAAACTCCATTTCCACTTTCTCAGCACAATGAACAAGCATTTTATAACTTTTAAACTCACGGGAAGCTAATGACCTTCGATATTTTTGCTTTAATCCTGAGTAAAAACGATTGATTTTACTATAAAGGTCTCAGATAAAATTTGGATCATACCTTTCCAATCGAGTGAACCTTTCTTCATAGGTAGCCACTGATTCTTCCTCTTGCCACAATTCCAACAACCGTTTTTCAATCCTAAGTCGAACAGCCTTAGGAAAATACTTTTCAAGAAACATTCCTTTGAATTCATCCCAGTCGAGAGCATCAATCTCATCAGCGTCCCTGATATTTTTAACCATCGACCACCACTGATCGGCTTCACCCTCCAAACGGTAAATAGAAAGACTAACATTTTGATTGTCTGAACACCCCATGACATCGAAAATCTTCTCCAGTGCTTTAATCCACCCTTCAGCCATCTCAGGGTCAGATTATCCTCTGAATGATAGGGGATGTTGCCTCATGAAATGTTCCACCACTGACATGTTCCACTGTGGTTGATCTGGCTGATCTCGTGCATGGATACCACCACCATTTATCGCTTGAGTCAATTGCGCCATTACTGCAACAAACTGTTCAGTTCCAATTCTGACCAACTCAGGATGCTGATCCGGAAGGTTATTTCTTTCTGTATGCCTTCCTAGCACTGCTTCCCTGTTTCCTCTGCGGAAAACCATTCTGAACAAACATGTCTTAGATGAAGAAACATGGTAATCTTCAAATACAATATCACTTCAATTTGACCATAAAAAAATATTTTTGGATATTCATTTAATAGAATTCTAACTCCTAAAGTTATCTAAACCTCCATCTCATACCAACTATAAGGTCCCATCCTTAATCCTTACATAATCTTTAGTTATTACAAGATTACACATTGAGGATCTTTTCGGGTTTAGAGTATTAGAGAATTAGATCATAAAACATGCATTACATCCCACATATAAAAAAAGTGGTTACATAAAGATAGTATTCTTATTTCCCATCAATGGAAACATATTTAAAATAAAACATGGATTCTTTCTTGACACTTCCTTGACACAATCATCATATCATGTACCATACCCTTGACCTGTGAAAAGTAGTTCAAAAAACATGGGATGAGCATAAAAAGATCAGTAAGAGATATAAAAATAAGGAAAGCAATCATCGGTACATATATACATAATAATAAAATCATACTTTACCCATAGAACATAATGAATTTAACATACCTCATCAAATCATGAAAAAATCATAGAAATCATTAGACATAAAGGTATCTTGAGGCATTCATTACATTCATACGTAGGGAGTAACCCTCTTGGTTACGTTTGGAATATCCATCACAGTATATTCCCTAAATCTCTTCGGAGAAACCTTAACGTTTCACTCCTTCGCGTTACCCAATGCATTGGAGATCTATATCGGGTTCACCCGCCCCTAGTCTATCACGGAACCACCCGTCTTCATAATAATTCCCAAGAACCTCAACATAATCGTATCTTATAAAACATGCATAAGGGAAACATAACATTTCCACCTTTCTATCACAAGATATCAATACCACACATTGATATAAAAATATTATGAAAACCATTTTCAATACCAAAAGAAAAGAAAAGTAAAACAAGGTATTTATTTTTATTTTAAAAAAATATGTCTTGTAGAGGAAGCGGAAACTCAAATAATGGTCACTGCGGTGGAGAAGTCGTTGTCGTCACATACGTACGACAAAAACATTCCCTTTTTTCATTTAGTAAACGCTTCATATAAAAAAGATTTTTTTAGAATAAAGGTAAAAGTCAAAGGGGTTTATAAAAAATATAAAAGAAGGTTGTATATAAAAAAAATATGCCTCAATGAAAGAAGATTGAGAGGAAGTCCCATACCTCGGGTCCGACTTGACTCGATCGTTCTTTAGTGTCCTGAATAATAAACTTGAGTAAATTTAAACTTGCATAAGAACCTTTTTCAAGTTCATTATTCCTTTTATATCACTTATTTCCATGTCATGAACACTATGTAATTATTTAAGTTAATAACGGTCGTTTTAACGATCATTGGTACTTGAGTCAAAAATAAACCCTTTATAATTACAAGTTGTTCATGTATCCATTATATCCAGAATGGTATTCATGATATAGATATAATATATGTTATATATATCCAGTACATGGATGAATTTATAATATTACATAATCATTTAGAGGTAAGAAATGAAATGCACCATTCATAGAGACGGTAAGCCGTACGTACGCATGAACACTACTTTCATTTCTATTTCATATTTTATAGAATGGAATCATAATGATATAAAGTTATATTACAATTCCAGTATAATATAATTATAATATCATAGTTCCATCCTTTATACATCCCACATATGGTATTTAACGAATCAAATCACTTTGAGGGGGCGGTAGTCCGCACTTCCTTAAATAAAGATATCGCGTTTACCCATAATGGAAACCATAAAGGTATGCCTAGAATGAAAAATACAGAAGCTTAAGGAAAATATAAACATATTATATATCATATATAAATATAGTGACATCTTAATGGCCACCTTTGAAGGTGTTAAAAGAATGTTTAACAATCATCATTCAGGGAGGCATAAATTCACCATCAACGGAAACAGTATGTCCTTTAACCATTAGATGTAGGTGTGTGTAAGTGTAGATCTAATCCTTCTTATAACAACATCCTAGTATATTGATGATAAAAGAGTTGTTACAAATGAAATGAATAAAAAGAGTTTAGGGGGTTGGAGAAGCAAAAAAAAACAAAAGGACTCAAGTGAAGAAATTACCTTAAAATCGGGTAACTCCATTTGGTTTGAGCTCAAAGGCTTCCTTGGGAAGACTTCTGCCCAATGTGAGGGTTCAAGGAGTAAAATAGGGAAGTGGAGAGACAAAATGAGCAGTGTTTGGCTGAGCCAAAGGCTTTGGAAGTGTTGGTAAGGAGGTAGAGGTGGGGGCCTTTTATAAAAGGAGTGGAGGGGCACTCATGGAAAGTAAAGGAAAGTCACTTTATTTTAAAATGGAATTCTGATTTAATGTAACGACCCAATATTTTTGAGTAGTATATTAACTTACACATATTGATTTAATAAGATGTTAATGGTTAATGCAGAATGAGGAGTCGATGGCTTCATCCAGTAGACTTGACCTTTATGAAGCCCACTTATCAGAGCTTGGGAAGGAGGTAGCATATGTGGGCTTCACTTTGGACAAGCCCAATCCGAACTCCAGCGTGTCAAGCTTGAACGGAAACGCCTACGGGAGAAGTTCAATTTAGTAGAGATTACTACTAGGACAATGTTATCTGAGCCTCCCTCAGATTCTCTCACCATAGCACACCTTACACTTAGGTCTTATGCCAGTGTTATAAGGGGCTATGTGACGAGACCCTAGCTTCCTTGTGTAATGCATTCGGGTGAATAAATTTAGATCTCTTCCTTTAGTGATGTTTGTGGAATTTCTTTTGTCCGGATAATTTTAGGATATTTTTATTGATGATATTTTTGAAAAAAAAAGATATTTTAAAATATTTATGTAAACCATAAATAATTATTTATGTGTAATGAATTTCAAAAAATGATCTTCTACAAAAGTGTTCAGTAATGAATTTGGAGTCTAATAAGATCAACTTAATTTTTGATGAATAGTAAATTATGAATAGTTATTTTACGCTTAGGATTAGTAATGTGACCAAATGGATTAGTAATTTCACTCAAAGAAAGTTTTAATATAATTTAGTCACCTAGATTAAGTAATGTGATTCAATAAAATGGGTAAACAACGGTTTCATAAATTATTAGTCAAGTATTAGTTTTTTCGGGTGAATAGTGTTTTTAAATTAAAAATTTAATTAAAAATAATTAGAAAATTATTTTATAAAAAGGACTTTATTTTTGAACTCACAGCATCGATATTATGTTAAGGTAATTTTTGGGGTTTTTCTGAAAAAACGAATTCTCGATGAATGGTGTTTTTATTTAAAAATTAAATTAAAAATATTTAGAAAATTATTTTTATAAAATGGATTTCATTTTTGAAATCAAAGCATTGATATTTGGTTAAGGTGAAATTTTGGGATTATTCTGAGAATGTTGAATTTTCGATGAATAGTGAAAATATAGTTTTTAAGTTACGGGTGTTTAATGACATCATTAAATGATGTATTAAGTATATATTCAATATTGTCGAATAATGAATAGTATGATAAGGTATGAGGTGTCCCATGTGGCCAATACAACGAGCAAATACCATGGGAAGCCCATGGTTTTACCAAAACCACTAATGAGGTGTCCCTTGGCCATTAATGCCTTGTCCCCTCACTTTCCCTATAAATACCCACCCTTTCCTCCTTTATTTTTCACTCCCAACTCTCCCCTATCAATTTTCTGGTCTCCTTACCTCCCAAGGAGTCATCCCGAGGTGCCCCCAAGCCCTCAAGGTCCAAAACATTGAGTTTCAAGAGTCATGTTTTAAGGTAAGGGATCCGACCTCTCTCTTTCTTTTCATGTAATCTCTTTTACGTCATTCCTTTTATGCTCCATGTTATTATGTGAGAGGATGTTATTTTATATTCCTATTACTTCCCTTTCATGTTTATATGATGAGAGATCCCCTCTTACTCTAATCATTTCGTTTTATGAAAGTTTAAGTGACGTCGTTAGGCTGCCGAATTTTTTAGTGATTCTTTCACCCTTCTCATTTTTCAAGTTCAATTTTCATGTCAAATTTTTCAAGTACCTTTTTATTATTTTGGGATATGATATATATATATCTATCATACTGATATCTTATGATCATATGATGAGAGACCCTATTTGATCTGTTCAATTCATTTTTGTTGAAGTTTAAGTGACGCCGTTAGGCTGCCGAATTTTCATAAGAGAAATCAAATTTTATCTTCCTTCCATATTTTTCATTTGAAATGGTATGTCCTTTAAATTGAACCACCATGTCTATATACCCTTCTTATTCTGTCCCTATACTGTTTTATGGGTCAATTATGATTGTTCGACGCATTTTCCCTATCTTTTCAAAGTTTTCTAAAACCATGTAACATAGCTGTCATGCTGTAGAATTTTCGTCTCAAAATGCCTCTCTTTTCTCAAAATTATTTTATGTTATGAAGTGAATACTCAAAGCTCTTATTTCTACAGGGGTATTCACATATATATCAAAATGTTTTATTTTAAATTCTGGGTTTTACATACATGATACCCTCTTTCCCTTTCTGTGGGTTTAAAGTAACGTAAATATCATGTCTTTAAAGCAGTTTTTAAAACGTTATAATTATGAAATGAAACTCATTTATTTTATGCTATATGGGTTATTTGTGAAATTTTTTATGATGATATATGTGGCTCACATGATAATAAAGGAAAATTTAAGGGTGCGCCCTGATAGCGCTCCAATGCATTGGGTAAAGACTTAATCTCTAGAGATGACCATTTTAACGACGCCTTGGTGAATAACCTTGGTAATTTTTAACGACACCTTGGTGATAGTCCTTGGTGAAACAAAAAGATTGTCAATATTAAATGTTGCAGCCAAATCTTCAAGTTACGAAAAATTTTATTTTTATTATGATTTATCTCATGATTTCTTTCTCATGCCGTAAAGTTCTTTTCATGTCCTTATTGAAGTATCTCAAGTTCACATGAGAAATGTTTCTCTTGTTTCCCTTACTGGGCCTTATGCTCACCCTTTCATTTCATGTATGTCCCCAGGTTATGAGATGTAGTAATGAACCTAGGATGAACTAAAGGCGAAGCCTTTAAAGTGTTTATGAAGAATGTTTTATGTTTTTTTTCATGTATTATGTTCCTTGTTTCCAAGACACTAAACCTTAATGATCCTCATTTCCGTGTAATGAAATGAAAGTTATGTTATAAAAAGACGGGATGATATAGTTGGTATCAAAGGATGGTTTAGTTATTTGGGAAAATTAGGATATAAAAACATTAGGAAGAACCCTATTGAAAAGTTTAAATATATGAAAACTTCCTGGTATTTTTGTAAGTATTGAGTAAGTGGTTTATCAAACAAATACATCCCTGTCTGGATACGAGCAGGTAGAGGCGGCTCTGGCACAGATGTATATAGGGGTGAAACCCAAAAACACAGCTTTGAGCTAGAATCGAATGGGAACTGGTGCACGATAACGGGCCTTGATGCACTCTTGGTTACGACACTCCCGGGGGATATGTTTGGTTAATCACAAGCTTTTTATGAATCATTATGAAGGAATTATAGAAAATTGAAATTGTCTAAGAATGAAGTCTTAGTTAAAAGATTCATAAATAAAATAAGTTTCTTACTAACGTTTTATTCTTTTATAAAATGGCGGGCAATAGGAGGAACCGTGCCGATGGTGACCGCAATGCACCATGTGCTGACGGCCCTTCGATGGAATCCATAATGGAAATATTCATGCGAATGATGATCCAACTGACTCAAGTTATGAGTAATAACTTAAATCAAGCTGAGAGGACGACCTCGCCACAAAGGGAACAACACTCTGTTGAGTCCTTCATGCATCAACGACCGCCAACATTCAGTGGATCTACTGACCCATTGGTTGCGGACCAATGGATAAGCTCCATTGAAAAGATATTTTATGTACTTCATTGTTCGGAACAAGAAAATGTCACCCTTGCTGTTTACTGCCTAGAGGGAGAAGATGATCAGTGGTGGTCACTGGTCAAAAACACGAAGCCACGAGGAGAGATGGAAGCAATGGATGGGATGAATTTCGGGGAATTTTCATTAACAAGTATTTCCTTCGTTCCATGAGAACGAGAATGGAGAAAGAGTTTCTCGAGCTGAAGTAGAAGGAGAATGAATCTGTCGGAAGCTATGAGATGAACATCACAAGGCTTTCCCGTTAGACCTCAAGCTTTGTCATGGACCCTACTGGGAAGGTTGATAGATTATTTGCTGGACTGCGACCTCATCTGCGGAAGAATCTAGCCAACAGGGACTATGATATCTATGAAGAAATAGTTCGACGTGCTATGAAAGTCTAGCTGGAGTTAGGTGAGACACATTGGTCTCACAAACCAAATGAAAAGAAGAGATTGTTGGAGCCCAGTTTAGGGAAGTCTTTTGATCAGGGAAGAGGGGTAAAGCAAATGCAACTTACCACATGCAATAAATGTGGGAAAAATCATCTGGGGAACATCTTTAACGGAATTGGAAAGTGCTACAAGTGTGGAAGAGGAGGCCATATTGCTCGGAATTGTCATAGTGAGGTGAAGCCTCAGCTTCCCAACACTAACGACCGAGGAAAGATGGTTCTGGCCCTACCCGAAGTCACATGCTTCAAGTGTGGACAGCTTGGGCACTTTGCTAACCAATGTCCAAATCTGAGGGCGGTGGAGGGGAATCACCATCAACCTCAGCAGAGGCCAAGGGAGCAAGGTTGGGCTTTCGCTATCACAACAACTGAATTTGATGTTCCAAATGATGTGGTAGCAGGTACTCTTGTTGTCCTCTCAAAACTAGTAAGTAATTTATTTGATTCTAGTTCTACGCATTCCTTTTTTTCCTCCATGTTTGCAAGGAATATAGAATCAATCCTCGAACTGCTAGAGGTAGAGTTGTTAGTCAAGACTCCAAGTGGGATTATACATGCATCAACAGTATTTAGAGACTCTAGTGTTTACTTTGGTGAGCACAATCTTATCACAAATATAGTAGTCATTCCCATGATGGAATTCTACATTATACTAGGAATGGACTGGATCTCAAAGTTTAATGCTAAGATCAAATGAAGTAGTAAGTAAATCTCAGTAGTCTTGAATGAACGACCTACAGTTATCTTCCGAGGAGAGATATCCCGAACTGATCCCTATCTAGAAGCACCTCCTATAGCATTGTTTATGGAGTTAATCGGTAATGATGAAGAAAGAAAAGGGAGCATACAAATAGAAGATGTTCGGATTGTTCAGGAATACATGGATGTATTTCCTGAGGAGTTACCTGGACCTCCCCCAGAAAGAGAGGTAGAGTTCTCCATTGAACTCGTACCTGGGTCTCAACCGATATCAAAGACTCCGTATAGAATGGAAAATGTGGAGCTAGAATAGTTAATTAAACAACTCCAAGACTTGTTGGAGAAGGGGTTTATCTGACCTAGTGTGTCTCCTTGGGGAGCACCAGTTCTCTTTGTGAAGAAGAAGGATGGATCAATGCGGCTATGGATTGATTATAGAGAACTGAATGGGATCACAGTGAAGAACAAATATCCTCTTCCATGAATTGATGATTTATTTGACCAACTTCGCGGGGCTCAATTCTTCTCTAGGATTGACCTTCGATCTAGTTATAATCAACTGAGGGTGAAGAAGGAAGATATTCCAAAGACTGCCTTACGATCAAGATATGGGCATTATGAGTTCACTGTTATGCACTTTGGCTTGACTAATGCTCATGCTATTTTCAGGGATTTGATAAATAGAGTCTTTAAGGAATACCTTGATAACATTGTGGTAGTTTTTATTGATGATATTTTGATATATTCAAAAAGTCATGAGGAGCATGATGATCATCTAAGGGTTATATTGAAAACTCTGTGGAAGGAGAGGCTCTTTGGGAAGTTCAACAATTGTGTGTTTTGGTTACAATAAGTGGCTTTCTTGGGGCACATCGTAACCAATGAAGGAATCTCAGTTGACCCTGCAAAGTCAATGGTTGTAGAGGAGTGGCCTCAACCCACAACAGTAACTGAGATTCGTAGTTTTCTTGGTTTAGAGGTATATTATAGGAGGTTTGTGAAAAACTTTTCATGGCTTTATAATCCACTAACCAAGTTTACTCGAAAAGGGGTTAAGTTCGTCTAGACAATGGAATGTGAGGAATGTTTCCAAGAGCTGAAGAAGAGATTGGTTACTGCACCTGTGTTAACACTACCCCTTATCGGAGAAGGATTTGTTATATTTAGAGATGCACCTCTGAAAGGGATTGGGTGCGTCCTCATGCAAAATGACAAGGTAATTGTTTATGCATCTCGACAGTTGAAGATTCATGAGCATAATTATCCTACGCATGATCTAGATCTGGCGGCAGTTGTTTTTGCTCTAAAGATATGGAGGCACTATCTTTATGGGGAGAAATGTGATATATACACTAACCACCAAAGTCTAAAGAATAATTTCACACATAAAGAATTGAACATGAGACAAAGGATATGGTTGGATATTATTAAAGACTATGATTGTTCAATTCATTATCACCCTGGAAGAGCAAACAAAGTTGCGGATGCGTTAAGCATGAAAGATCCTGTTGTTCTAGCAACAATGAGGATCCTAGGATATCCCTTGATTATAGATCTAGTAAAACTGGACATGGGAATTATAAGGAAAGGGACATCATCAACCCTATCCCAAATGATTTCTCAACCTTCATTACTAGAGAAGATCAAGAAGGATCAAAAAGAAGATCATTTGCTGTAGGAGAAGTTGGAGGCTGTAAAAGATGGGAAGTTCCCTGATTTCAATATTGATCAAGAGGGTGTATTAAAATTTCTTACAAGACTAGGTCTTCCATCTATTCTGGAGATAAAGAAAGAACTGATGGATGAAGCTCATAGATCTACTTTCTCTATACATCCGGGAAGCAATAAGATATATAGAGTCCTTCATGATCATTACTGGTGGGATAACATGAAGAGGGAGATTGCTGATTACACTACAAGGTTCCTGGTGTGTTAGCAAGTAAAGGCAGAACGACAACTTCATATGGGGGTATTTCCACCACTACCCATACCAGTATGGAAGTGGGATAATATCACTATGGACTTTGTAACTGGTCTCCCAAAAACATCCAAAGGAAACAATGCGATATGGGTTTTTGTGGAACGTCTCACCAAGACAGCCCATTTTATCTCTATTCGGGATTATTTCTCTCTGGATCAGCTTTCCACGATATACGTGAAGGAAGTGGTAAGGCTTCATGGGGTACCACTATCCATCGTGTCTGATCGTGACCCAAGATTCACATCAAAATTCTGGAGAAGTCTTCAACATGCTCTGAATACTGAATTGAATTTTAGTACGGCCTATCATCCTCAAACTGATGGCCAATTTGAAAGGACTATTCAAACACTCGAAGACATGCTGAGATTATGCTCAATGGAATTTAAAGGTGGATGGGATCAACACCTCCAATTATTTGAGTTCTCCTATAACAACAGCTTCCATTCGAATATTCAGATGGCACCCTATGAAGCTCTATATGGAAAGCGATGTATAACTCCCACTTGTTGGGATGAAACTGGTGAGAGAAAGCTTCTTGGGCCTGATCTTGTACAAGAGATGACAGAACAGGTTCATGCCATCCAACAACACATAAAGGCTTCTCAGAGTCGGCAGAAGAGCTATGCTGACAATCGTCGAAGGGACTTGGAGTTTGGTGTTGGTGACAAGGCCTTCCTTCGAATTTCACCCTGGAAGAGAGTCATGCGGTTTGGGAAGAAAGGGAAGCTCAACCCTAGGTACATTGGTCCCTATGAAATCCTTGATCGCAAAGGAGCAGTGGCCTATCATCTAGCACTTCCACAAAACCTAGCTCAAGTTCATGATGTCTTCCATGTATCTCTCTTGAGGAAGTACATACCCGACCCTTCGCATGTACTGAACCCAGAGGTGGTACAACTGGAACATGACCTCTCTTATGAGGAGCAGCTAGTGGAGATCTTGGACCGTAGAGACAGGGTCCTACAAAACAGGACTACCCACCTTGTGAAAGTGTTGTGGAGGAATCATAAATATGAAGAAGCGACTTGGGAGCCTGAGGAAACATTGAAGCAAAAGTACCCTCACCTTTTCGACTAGGCCTCAAGTATAAATTTCGGGGACGAAATTTCATAAGGGGGGAAGAATGTAACGACCCAACATTTTTGAGTAGTATATTAACTTACTCTTATTGATTTAATAAGATGTTAATGGTTAATGCAGAAAGAGGAGTTGATGGCTTCATCCAGTAGACTCGACCCTTATGAAGCCCACTTATCAGAGCTTGGGAAGGAGGTAGCATCTGTGGGCTTCGCTTTGGACCAAGCCCAAGCTGAACTCTAGCGTGTCAAGCTTGAACGAAAATGCCTACGGGAGAAGTTCAAGTTAGTAGAGATTACTACTAGGGCAATGTTATCTGAGCCTCCCTTAAATTCTCTCACCATAGCACACCTTACACTTAGGTCTTATGCCGGTGTTATAAGGGGCTATGTGACGAGACCCTATCTTCCTTGTGTAATCCTTTTGGGTGAATAAATTGAGATCTCTTCCTTTAGTGATGTTTGTGGAATTTCTTTTGTCCGGATATTTTTAGGATATTTTTTATTGATGATTTTTTTGAAAAAAATGATATTTTAAAATTTTTATGTAAACCATAAATAATTAATGATGTGTAATGATTTTCAACAAATGGTCTTCTACAAAAGTGTTCAGTAATAAATTTGGAATCTAATAAGATCAACTTAATTTTTGATGAATAATAAATTATGAATAGTGATTTTACGCTTAGGATTAGTAATGTGACCAAATGGATTAGTAATTTCACTCAATGAAAGTTTTAATATAATTTAGACACCTAGATTAAGTAATGTGATTCTATTAAATGGGTAAATAATGGTTTCATAAATTATTAGTCAAGTATTAGTGTTTTCGGGTGAATGGTGTTTTTTATTTAAAAATTTAATTAAAAATTATTAGAAAATTATTTTTATAAAACGCACTTTATTTTTGAACTCAGAGCATCGATATTATGTTAAGGTAATTTTTGTGGTTTTTTTTGGAAAAAATGAATTATCGATGAATAGTGTTTTTATTTAAAAATTAAATTAAAAATATTTAGAAAATTATTTTTATAAAATGGATTTAATTTATGAAATCAGAGCATTGATATTTGGTTAAAGTAAAATTTTGGGAATATTCTGAGAAAGTTGAATTTTCGATGAATAGTGAAAATATCGTTTTTAAGTTATGGGTGTTTAATGACATCATTAAATGATGTATTAAGTATATATTCAATATGGTCGAATTATGAATAGTACGATAAGGTATGAGGTGTCCCAAGTTTCCAATACCATGGGAAAATACCATGGGAAAGCCCATGGTTTTGCCAAAACCACTAATGAGGTGTCCCTTGGCCATTAATGCCTTGTCCCCTCACTTTCCATATAAATACCCACCATTTCCTCCTTTATTTTTCCCTCCCAACTCTCCCCCAACAATGTTCTGGTCTCCTTACCTCCCAAGGAGTCCTCCCAAGGTGCCCCCAAGCCCCCAAGGTCCAAAACATTGAGTTTCAAGAGTCACGTTTTAAGGTAAGGGATCTGACCTCTCTCTTTATTTTCATGTAATCTCTTTTACGTCATTCCTTTTATGCTCCATGTTATTATGTGAGAGGATGTTATTTTATATTCCCCTTACTTCCCTTTCATGTTTATATGATGAGATATCCCCTCTTACTCTCATCATTTCTTTTTATGAATGTTTAAGTGACGCTGTTAGGCTGCAGAATGTTTTAGTGATACATTCACCCTTCTCATTTTTAAAGTTCAATTTTCATGTAAAATCATTCAAGTACATTTTTATTATTTTGGGTTATGATCTCTATATCTATCATACTGATCTCTTATGATCATATGATAAGAGACCCTATTTTATCTGTTCAATTCATTTTTGTTGACGTTTAAGTGACGTCGTTAGGCTGCCGAATTTTCATAAGAGAAATCAAATTTTGTCTTCCTTCCATGTTTTTCATTTCAAATGGTATGTCCTTTAAATTGCTTCACCATGTCCATATAACCTTCTTATTCTGTCCCTATACTGTTTTATGGGTCAATTATGATTTTTCAACCCGTGTTCCCTCTCTTTTCAAAGTTTTCTAAAACCATGTAACATAGCCGTTATGCTGCAGAATTTTCGTCTCAAAATGCCTCTCTTTTCTCAAAATTATTTTATGTTATGAAGTGAATACTCAATTCTCTTATTCTACCGGGTTATTCACATATATATCAAAATGTTCTATATTTAATTCTGGTATTTACATACATGATACCCGCTTTCCCTTTCCGTGGGTTTAAAGTAACGTAAAGATCATGTCTTTAAAGCAGTTTTTAAAACGTTATGATTATGAAATGAAACCCATTTATTTTATGCTATATGGGTTATTTATGAAATGTTTGATGATTATCTATGTGTCTCACATGATAATAAAGGAAAATTTAAGGGTGCGCCCTGATAGCGCTCCAATGCATTGGGTAAAGACTTAATATCTAGAGATGACCATTTTAACGACGCCTTGGTGAATACCCTGGGTAATTTTTAACGACACCATGGAGATGGACCTTGGTGAAACGAAATGATTGTCAATATTAAATTTTTCAGCCACATCTTCAAATTATGAAAAATTCTATTTTTATTATGATATATCTCATGATTTCTTTCTCATGCCTTAAAGTTCTTTTCATGTCCTTATTGAAATATCTCAAGTTGACATGAAAAATGTATCTCTTGTTTCTCTTAATTAGCCTTCTGCTCACCCTTTCTTTTGATGTATGTCCCCAGGTTATGAAATGCAGTAAAGAACCGAGGATGAACTAAAGAAGAAGTCGTTCAAGTGTTTAAGATGAATTTTTTATGTTTTTGTTTCATGTATTATGTTCCTTGTTTCCAAGACACTAATCCTTAACGATCCTCAGTTCCGTGTAATGAAATGAATGTTATGTTATAAAAAGACGGGATGCTATATTTAAGAGGTCCCAAATGGATATAATTCAAGGAAAAGGTGATAAGGGTTCTAAATCCACTCATCCAATAGGTTTTGGACATGTGTAGGTCTATGATATTACATTATCTTTCCATTTTATTTAAATCGTTAAATAATGAGGTCATCACTGCATCATCATGATGTCATAACTAATTTAATATATTTAATGTCTAAAAATTATAAAACAAATACTATGATGTAGGATATATTTTTAGCTTTCCAATGAATATTTATAATCAAAATTCTGACTTGTATAACCTCATGTAAAAATTGTTTAAGTAAAACATCTCATGTTTGTGTCATTTTTAATTTAACATTAAATAAAAAGTTATTTATGTCATTTCCCAACCGAAGTGGCTCCATGGGGTCCCCAAGTTGACCCATGTATTTTCTTGGTTGGCCATGACACATCCAATGAGGGTAGGAAATTTTTCAAGCTTATCTCATATTATTAAAACATTATTTTTTCCTTAAACTACACTAATTACCAGTAATCGCGATTAAGAACTTAAAAGTTACTATTCACCAAAAAACATTTAATCTCATTGAGCCGCATTTTACTTTTTAATGACAACCATGTATGTTGGATTTTATAAAATCAAATCACAGAAGTGGAAAAGTTTCATTTAAACGAACAATCAGTTTCTTTAACTACCACTTAGTGGTTTCACTATTCATAAAAAATTGATGTTTTTCAGAAAGATACCAAAACTTCACGCTAAGCTATATTTGATATTCCGAATTCAAAAATGATGTATATTTTAAAAAATTAAAAACATATAAGTCACATTAATTAATTTAATATTTAATTCCCATTGTCATGACAAATAGCGTGTTTTTATGAAACAATAACTATCAAAAGATTGACACTAGTTTAAGTTCGATTTCAAAGTGAAATTAATTCCAACGACCACTATTAGATTAAATGGTAAAAATATATTCTAATTGAACTTAAAAACCAATTCAAAATATTATCTAATCATCTTAATAAATTAGATTCAAAAGAGGTTTTGAATTAAAATACAATATTTTTCACTATTCATTAAAAAATGATCTTTATCAGAAAATACCAAAAAATCACACAAAGTAAATTTTGATGTCCCAATCATAAAGAATAAGTTTATTTTGACAAAAATAGCTTATAAAATTTTCAAAAGATATATTTAAAAATGGTTTGCCCTTAAAAGGCAATAGAACAATCTTTTAAAAATATTAGTGTATTCAATGATTAAGATTGGATTTATTTTCATTTTAAGCCTCTAAAACACTGTCTAATTAATTAATAGGCAAAGATAAAAATATCTATTATTAATTACTTACTTGGGATGTTATACGTTAACTATAAAAATAATGAAAATTATAAAATTTTAATTGGACCAACAAAAAATATAAAAACTAAAATAGGTAAATATGTATATATCTAATAAAAAACAATTTCTCCCAAAACCAACACTATTGAAATAGAACAAAATATTAGTGAACTAATAAACATATTATAAAATTAAAATTTATCATTTAGATTAATTTTAGTTAATATTAAGTGAAATAATTAATATGGGTTCATAAAGATCACTGTGACTGCAGGAATAGTAATATGACTATCTTTCAAATATGACCATTTGTCAAATATGACCATCGGTCAAATATGGAAATTGATTAATATAACTATTTGTCTATTTTTCTTTTGGTAATTATACCCATTTGTAATAACATTACCATTAAACTTTGTATTTATAATTAGTAATTTAAAATGATATTAGATCTAGAAAGATGATATAATGGACTCAAATAATGGTTTCATTCCATTTTTACCCATTTTTCATAAATTGGGAGGGAGGTGTTTTCATTGGGGATCACCGTGGACTGAACACAATATCAGCATTAATAAGTGTCTTTTGAATGATTCTTTAATGTGATATGTTTATTTTAGTGGTGATTACCACTCGATCAATGTAATTTGAGCCAACCCATAAAACAATCACTATCAAACATAATACCCATAGGGTGTACACATTTTTTACAATGGGTTACATATCCATCAGAAAGGTAATTAAATTTCATTTTCTGTTCTATAAATAAAATATTTCTATAATCAATCCCATTTTAAGAGTAATAATTTAAATAAAATATATATTCATGTGAGACCAATTATATAAAATGAGTGTTTGGATTAAAATATAGTTTTATAAATGAAAACACTTATTGTAAAAAATATTTTTTAATACAATTTTTTTAATTAAATACCTTTTTCAAATAATATTAATTAAATTTAAAGGAGAAAATATATTTATAATGTCCTAGAAAATTTTATAGGTGTTAGAAATTTGATTCAGTCTTTCAAATTATTTTCTTTTTAAATAATTATATTTTTTATTAAATTAAAATTAACAAATTAATTAGTTTATTATGTTAAATTTATTATTATATTTTATATTATAATGCTTAAATTTGGTTATGATTAATTTTTTAGAACATGGATTAATATATTATTTTTCAATGAATATAGAGGGTATATTTTGTAGGACTTCAGTAAATTTTATAACATCATCTTTTAGTATTAATGATTTATAAATTATTTAACCACATGTGTAGAAATATAAATATTTTATTTTCTTATTGATAAGTCATTTATTTTATTAACAAAAATTTCCAAACTAATAAATTTCATTGGGATGCCTATAACGAAAAAATTGATTTTTTTTAATGAATAATTTTTCAAAAATATACATTTCCAAGAGGAATGAATTATTAAAATATGATGTTATTGTTTAATGGATTAAAATAAAATAAAATGTGACTAAAATTTAAAAAATAATGTTCAAAACCCATATATAAATTTGTGGTTTTTATTTTCCACTAAATTGATTTCCAAGACATATATTTGGAAATTATTAATCCCTGAGTACAATTTTTTTTATAAATACGCACCCATTTCTCCATTTACCTTCACTACCAATCTATCCATTATAATTTTATTAAATTTTTCCTCCTAGATAAACCAATAAATGTTTATTATATACCCTATGGTTCCATTATCAATATCTAGGTGAAACTCTTCATAGTAAATAAATTATAATCATCTTCTGTTTCATTCAAATAATTAAATTTTTTGTACATACTCTAAATGGGATTTTAAATTAGTGTATTATGATTTTGGTCATACACATACAACTAAAATAATTATTTATCAATGGGATACCTTCATTCTATCTCATTTTAACATATTCTAAATCCATGTTTACGACCCGTCATACTACCGAATTTAATTACAATTTTTTCCCTATAACGTAATAAATTGTTATATTATGAGCACAAAAATAATTTATTTATTGATATATATTCCCCAAAGTTTTAATAAATTTTATTTATTTGGGAAATAATATATATATAATAATTTTCCCTTAGATGGGTTAAATGTTTTGTTATGGTCCATCCTTTAATAAATGGCATACTCAATGATTATATATAATGTGTGTATGTAAATCTACTCATGTTATTGAAAAAAATGATGTATTAGGGTCATTTTGGAGCCCATTAAATTGAGACCTATTATATTTGTTCCATTTTAGATATCTCATTAATTTTGTAAATAATTAATCTCTACACATGAATTTTTTTAAAATAGATAGATTAATAATCATAGTAATTTAAATATATGTCACCACTATGATGAATCAGGAATATATTATTAAAAATTCCTTATTTAAATATATTATACACTTTTAGTTATATGATATATCTTATTTTTATTATTATTCACATCATTTTATCTTGATCGTTTTATATTTTTAAACATTTTGTTCTTATTGATATTCATTATTATATCTTGATTAATGTGTCCCATGGTTATTCCCTTTTTGGGTGCATTCTCACCCATTTCCTTTGATGTAGGAATATTAGATATGAGATTCACTAAAATTCACATATGTTGTAAACATGAAGAATAATATTTCTTGTATTATGAAAATATTTTATGTTTTTAAATATTATGTTTCTAATTTACAACAAACTAATATTTAATAAATCATTCATTTTGATCCATGTAACTAAAAGATTTATTAATAAAAAGGTTGGATTACATAACATGTAATTATTTTTATAAAAATTAAAATGAATTTTGATGTTAATTCTAACCTATATATGGTATTAATTTATTCCATAAGGGAATATTTGTTCTATAATATTTCAAAAACAAATTGTTCAATATAGATTTAGAATACATTAAATGATTCATTTGGAGAATAACATAAGACAAATAAAATTTCAATGATGTATAAATGTAAAACTTAATAGAATAATTCTATTATTAGTACATATTGTGGAACTAATTTTATAAGATTTGAGATTCAATTGAATGGTTGTATTAAGAAATAAACTAATTTTATAAATAACAAATATATTAAAAATCAATAAATCTACGTAGTTATTCTATTAGAAAAAATTAATAATCTTACATTACAAGTGATGTATAGAATAATTTTTGATGGAATGTTCTATGGAGGTATAATATAGAAACATCTAAATTATAGAATGATATTGATAAAATATATATATGATATATTTTGAAAATAAATGAATAGAATATGTATAGGAGATGAATGGTATCTATAAAGAATAATGGATTATGATGACTATATGGTTAAGGATACTCAATATTGGTTTCATGGGAATGATTATGAGCTAAATATAATTTAAAATTTTTAAAATCTATAAGGATGATCTTGTTTCACCCCATTAAAAAATGTTTAGAACAATCAAAGGCTTAAACATGAAGAGATTTACCTAAAACTATTTATTTTTAAAATTAAAAGGAATAAGATGGAGGAAATGATATATTTTAAGAAATATCCTAATAATTTTATAAATAATATATATAGTGGGAAAACATTAAAGAAATAAATGCATACTCAACATTAATTTTTTTTTAAATTTCAAGTTATTAGAGTATTACATGAACATGGGAAAGAAAGAGGTAAAAAATACATTACCAAGGGAAATCATAAGAAAAATGTTTCCTTAAATTTATTTATTGATTAGTCTTTAGTTGATGATGACGAATAAAAGTAGAATTCTTTTCTCTTATATTTGATGTATTAATTTATTTTCATTTCCCAATGGACATATTATCTAGGGAAAATGGGTAATTTCTATAGTGAGACTTCTTTTGGCTTGAGATGAATAAAAATTGGTATATTCACAAGAAAATGAATCATATGATAGATTATTTATCAAGATATAAGAGGGTTACATCATGTTAAAATTAATGTTGGATGATTCGTACTATATGGTTTGGAAACTTGTGTTATTTTAATTGGTTACATGGACCCATTTCGATGCCTTTTTTAAAGAAATGGTCTATATTTATTGTTTTTAATCTTGAGAAAAATTGATAGACTAAGTCATCAATCATGAAAGAATTTTTTTGTCTAATATCAATAATTAATTTTGTAATAATAATATTGTATGATAAAATTTGTTATGATACCAATTATTGGTTAATGTATGAAATCATATTTCACACACTACTAAATATTTTTCATTGAAATACATATTTAAAATGATATATGAAAAATATTGAAATGAATAAATTTATGTAGAAGGACTATCTCAATGTATTTAAAAAAATTTAAATATTTTGGGTGATACAAAAAAAAATTTATGCATTAAATGTGTTCATATTTTCTGAAAACATAAAATACACATGTGAAATGAATATCCCCATGTATGTAGGGATTTTAAATGTCCAAAAAAATCCAGTGAAAAGATATTATGAAAATTTATATTGATGAAAAATAAATCTATATAATATGAGGATAAAAATACATTATGATACAGATGAAAAATGAAGTTAATTTTTTCATTTGGGTTGTGAATAGGTGAAAATACATAAAATAGTTGATATTAATTTAGAATATATTATGTCAAATTAAATTCATTAAATTATCTCCATAATAAAGGAAAAAAAGGAAATAACATTCCATAGTAACTGAACATTACCCACTATATAAAAAACAATTAATGGTTCCCCACTCACCATATGCATTATGTGACATTAAATGTTTATTGAGAAATTAAAAAATTAGTTGAGAAACCATACATGTGTAATATTTCTCAAAATACATTAAATTGAGAGGAATATAAAATATGCTGATTTTAATAAATATATGAAACCTATTGAGTTAGAGTCTCTACTTGTCTTAATTAAATATATGCCTTTAGAATTGTATCATGGATGATTTTGACTCTAATATAAATCTAAAATTTGGATGTATTTTGGATTGTATTTTGAAACAATGTTTGACATACATGAAATCACTAGGGGTATAAGGAAATTGTTTTTCATCAGATGGCACCAAGAGCTCATAGACATGGGATATTAACATGGTGATAAGTTTGTTTATAATTTGGAAAAGATTGAAATAATGATATTTGTGGGAAAATGAGGTGGTGAGGGGTGGTATTTAGAATCGAGGATATGGAATTTTTTCCATTATTATATTCAATACATTATTATTTTCAATAATACTATGAATAGATTTAGAATTATGACTAAATATATTAAAATAATTATGTGTAGTTTTGGATTATGATGATTAAATCATTAATGACTGAATGAATAGTGTATTTAACTTATAATATATATATATATACAGTATATTAATATTCCAAAAAATTTCAACTATTTTATAAAATGAAAACAATTATCCCTTAACATTTTTAGACATGTTGAAAAAAATATCAACTATATTTTATGAAAATAATTTTTTTAACATGTGTAATTTTATTTTTTATTAAAATTATCTTTCTTTTGAAAATAAAATTTTTATAATTATTACTAATCATAGAATATATTGAAAAATTACATAATCATTCATTAATTTATTTGAAAACAATAAAAAATAAAAATATCAATTTATTGAAAAAAAATTATTTAAAAAATTATTTTTATAATTATTAAATTAATCATCGGATTGTATTTATATATAAATGGATTAAAAAAATACCACAACAAAATTAATAATTTTTAAAATATGTACATACTTATAATATGATATAATAATATCATATTTTCACTCATAAGTTGCATAAATGTTTTTTAAACATTAATGGGTGTGGTTAGTATTCATTTTCCCTATTTACTATCTTTGAATTTCAAATTACTATTCAATTGAGAATATACTATTTCATTGTTATAGGATCATTGATTTATAAAAATACATCTTATTTCATTAGTTATTCAATTAAAGAGTTTTTATTTTTTCCTATATGTAATTTTATATGATTTATACAATATGAAATTACTATAATAAGAGAGAAATTCTATTGAGAAAAGTTTGAGTTGTTAAATTCATCCTCCCTTCTAAAATTACACCATTCGATCATGATTTTTAAATAAATGTGTGAGGGTACTTCTCCTTCATCACCACCTTCTATTCCCAAGTAGCATCTTCATACATGTAGTTACTCAACAACAATTGGACATGGCAGTTTGTCTTTTTTCGTAGAACCTTATCCCAATAGACTAGAATCCTTACTCATTACTACTCTTTAGAGAGACCGTCTTCTTACTATATCACCTCCGAGACCAGTATATGTGATGGATCTGATATATTTTTCCTCGTGATTGATATGTTAAATAGATCATAAACATGAGACATATTTGGTGGATGTGCAAGAAGATTGTCTGTGTATTCAATGTGATCAAGGAACTAAAAGGGAGAAAATAACTAGTTCTTAGCTTCCCATTCATTATAAACTACAATAATATCTTCCACTATGATATTTGAAGTAAGACTTTATCTCCAACGTCAAACTCCATGTCCCTCTAGGGTCATCAACCTATGAAATTTTACAACTCTTACCAGATTTGATATGTTTATGGATAGATTGATCCTTATTTGTCATCTATTACACAAGATCATATCCAAGTAGCTATCTATCTCCAACCTCATCCAAAGTGGTTGGAGTTCTACATTACTTTCTACACATAGATTCATAAGGAGCCATATGAATAACCAAGTAGAAACTATTTTAGTATAACAACTCAACCAATGGGATATGTTGATACCATAATCCTTTGAATTCTAAATTGTAGGATCATAGAATATAGTCATGTTTGTAAACAGTTATTTCATATTGGACATCGTTATGGGGTTAATTAGCTATACTAAAGTCTAATTTACTACCGAAATCCTATTATCGATTCCACCAGAATTTAGATGTGAACCAGGGATCAAGATTAGAGACAATTGATAGTAGAACTCTATTCTCTCTCACAACTTCCCTCACATATATCTTTTTCATGTTTTCAAATTGATTGTTCTTACAACATAGTGATAAAGTGGGATTTCATAATGATTAGGTCCACTACAACCCATATCACATTATTTTATTTGTATTTCATCAAGAAACCTGTGGAAATTTCCATAGAGTTATTTTTCCATTTCCAAATGGGAATAGAAAATGGATGAATCATCCCCTTGTAATTATATCACTATTCCTTAACATTTTATCCAATCAAACTCCTTGAGATATACATTGAAATATCATTCTACATGTTATCCCACTAGAAGTGTTCTGGATGATCACAATACATCTTGGTAAACTCTTAGAGGAGAGAGAATGTTGATCCATGTGAATTATCCATTGATCCTTCCATATCCTAGTTTTTGAACGCACACAAAACCTCATTACAAATTGAATCGGAACATCGTCATTCATATGGATGTTTGGTATCATCCCTTACCATAATACATTCACCGTATCATTTAAATCTGGAAAATCGCTTGGTCACACCATAATATACTATTTTATATAATTTTATGAATCATTTGGTAATGTCATGATGTAATCACAACTGTTATGATCTCTGAATCTATACATTTAATATCAAAGAATATAGGTTATTTCTCAGCACACAACATGGATATAGGAAATTTTCATGCCGGCTTAGAGAATCTATTACATTGTTTTCCATTCTGGTACGATATTTAGTAGATAAATAATTGTATTTGACTACCTCTAACTATATACTTTAATGCATATTTATCTCTTCTTGTGTGAATTTATAATTTAGTCTCTTGTTAGAGGTATATATATAACATATATCACTATAGAGGTAGTGTCCCAATAATTTCAAGATACCAATTATAGATTCAAGACCAAATCATGTGTATGGTAGTTATGATCATGAATATTCACCCTCTTTGAGGTGTAAGCCATCCCATTATTATTTTTTATGACTAAACAACCATTTCATATTTCTTAATCATCAATTCATATCCAAATACATTTTCCACTTTTAGGTGATGGGAGTATAAGTGTAGTGATTACCCTTCTCGTTATCCCCTTGAATCCTTCCTCACATTCTTCCATCCATACATAAATTACCCCTTTCCTTTCTATCCAAGTATTTGGGATATATAATCTGGAAAAAGTTTCCACAATACATCATTAATACCCCTAATGTAATAAAACTATAGATTTATATGACACTATTGTGTTTGGTACATTCCTATGTTTATTTTTAATTTTATGTGTGCATTGAATTTCTCTCACTTGTGATCACTAGTCTCGTGAATGTGACTTAGAGAATCCTACATTCACACTTATTGAACCTCGATTAAAAATTTTACTTCATTAATATTCACAAAATAAATCCATTTATATTCTTCATTTTCAACCATGATCGTTTTTCAGATGATAATATCATCATTGAATACTAGCAAAAAATTGCTGAGGTGTTATCTAAAAACCCATTTCATCAAATTCATGAATAGTATAGGGGTATTATTATATCGGCTGTTCATAGCCATGAAATCATAGTTCTCATAACTTTTAATAAAGGTAGTATTCCAAATATATTCATTTTTATCCTTTAGTTGATAATTAAATGATCCAAATGTATATGTTGATTTCTCAACTACAAGATGGTGGGGGTGAATTAATGTTTTAAAGATTTCATTTTTTATCAAAAATAAAAACTATGCTTAATTAAGTTAAACAATGCTAATTCCCAAGGCATATTTAGTCCTTAATAATGAAAATCACACTCTTAGGATCCTATAATATGGATCTGATAAAGAATCATAAACTAGTTTGTTTAAGGAAAGATTCTAACCTAATGTGTATAGAATCAATATTAGTGTTTTTATAAGTATAAGAATGTTTAAGAATGTTACTCTTTCAAACATTATAAAAATTCAGTAGAAATTAAACAAGTAACAACAGTAATTAAATATGTTTAAGAAATATTTTAACCAATTATAAGGGTATAAATCCACCATGTCTAAAGGTCCATTTATTTATACATTCAAGAATGTTTTCATTATTCACATCAGGGTAATACCTCGATAAGATGATCGATATCAATACTACTATCACCCCAAGACCTGGACGAATTTGATAATCAACACATATATATTACAATCCTCAAGAGCCCTCGATTGAAAACCACAACAATATGATTCTCCAAAGGAAGGTTGTACATGTTGGTCACATCTGAACAAGTTTTTTATATAATTTTTACAATGATTATTTGGAAGAGCTTCCACAATGTATCACTTTTAACTCACAACTTCATGAATTCACTTGTTGAACATCTAAACTTTACTATAACATGACACCCAATTTTTCAGGAACAATGAAATTATTTGGAATTTATAGGAAAATACTCCAACGATATATTTCCTCCTACAACGACCATATATTTATTTAAATTCGCAAAGTAAATGTACACGTTGTACTATGTCAATGGTTATGTCCTAACATGTTGGAAAACTTAATTTTATATAACTTAATATGTGAAACATTACTATATAGAAGAAACATTATATCTATTATCATCTAATAAACTAAAACACTACATTAAATAAATATGATAACTATTAAAAACGCATTTAATATTATTATTAATATTGTCTAAATATGAGTCCAAAAATATTAACAACCGCATTCTATAAAAATTGATAATTAGATACTAATATTTGTGAAAATCAGAGTCTACTTTTTGAGAGGAACAAATTATGATTTTTTTCATAATCAGAGTCCAGTTTATAAGATAATCATAGTCTAATTATTGATGATAGTTGAGTCCTATTTCTGAGATCATTTGAGTCTTATTCCTATGAGAAATGTTTTTTATTTTATGAAATAATAAGAGTTTAGTTTCTGAGAGAATTAGAGTCTAATTTCTGATGAAAAAAGAGTTTAATTTTTGAGAGAATCAATTTTTGGTTTTTTAGAGAATATGATTTTGATTTAAGAGGGAATCAAAGTCGTATTTCTAATGAAATCTTATTTTCAATTATAGAGAAATCAGATTTTGAATTATTCAAAAATCAAGTACTCAATTTTAGATAAATAATATTGTGAATAATGGAGAAATAATATTCTAAATTTATGATAAATTGGATTATTAATTCCAAAGAAATAGGTTTCTCAATTATAGGGGGAGTAGATTCATAGGAACAGTAAGGTTATAAGTTTAGATAAGGATATGATTTTTTAACATAAGGAGATGATAGTTATTTTTATATAGGAAAACATTATTTAAGGTGCTAAAAACTATAGGTAAATTCACAACCATTCATTGAGTAATGATACTTTCCATAAGAAAATATTTTATTGAGAAATATAATTTTCTATTAGAAAATCTAATTGTGATTTATAAAACAAAAAGGATTGAATATGTAATGACAAAAAATATTTATTCATGAAAATAACCATATAGGGAAATAAAAAATATCAAAAATGAAAATGAATAACTAAGGTATTCATTTTTCAACATTAAAAGAAATAATAATATAACTTTTTATACCTTAAGGTGAATATGACTAACCACCCCCTCCCCGCATAGGTAATGAAATATCAAACGATTATGTTCTTGGATTTCATAGGGAAAAAAACAACCCCTTTGTAATTTCTAAATTATGTAATCACTCCCTTAATAAGGAATTATATTCTTTAAACATAACATACAGTGGAATATTTCTTTATACCTCATTCTTATTTTCAAAAAGGAATAGAGGAAATGAAACAAAAATATCTGAAAGGTTAGGAATAATAAATGGAAAAACAATTAAGATATTAACATTTATTAACATAAAAAATGGGCACATAAAAGTATAAAAAATGGTATTTTAAAAGAATATTAATCATACATTCTTTTCTCATCTGGCATCTACTTTTTCAATTTTTCATTTAGCTTTGAAAATTCATTGGGATCATCTTCACACATATTGAGAAAATATTTTTGATATTGTTTTCTTCATTCAATATATTTGATTATTTATTCTTGGGAAATAAAATTTTCACCATAATATATGATTAATTCTTTTTGTAATTTGAGTTTTTCTCTCATATCTTCCATTATTTTATTATCTCTAATTAGATTAAGAGAAATAAAATTTATTTTCCCATTCAAATTTTTTTCTCATTGTTGTTTTTAATATTTCACATAGTTAATTTCCCAAGAAATATATTTTGATTGAATCTTGATCTTCTCACAATATTTATCAAAAGCATCATTGATTGTGTTAGGGAAATCTTCCAAAATATTAAGATCATTTTTGACAGCCTTTGACCACATTGTTATATATTTACGATATCTATTATAATAATTACAACTTATCTAAAATGTCTAGAACATAGAGTTGGTAATGATGATATTTTTAATATGAATATTTTTTAATATTTCTTATCATTACATGTTTCTTTAAGAAGTTGGAATATAGAATAAATTTAGGGGAAAAGCGATGGATATCAGCTGCTTCTTCATCGACTGAACCAAAAAATACTGTCTTAATTAAGAGGAAGACTCTGAAATTGATTTTTTGTTGGTGAGTCGTATTCATATTTATCATATTCTTTCTTCATAGATGATAAAACAATATCCTTATTTAATTTCTCAAAAATAACTTTCTTAGGTCAATCGACCACAACATTATTTCCATTCTATTTCATAGATATTTTCTTCTCAATTATTTGAATCTCATACTCTCAATCAGAGAAATGGATTATTCTATCATTATCATCACCAATATCATTATCAACACCATTATTAAAAAATTACTTCATTTTTTTCTTAAGCATACTTATTACCTTTATTATAAACAAGTTTTCCAATATTATCGTTAATACGTTCATCATCATAAGGGACATTATGTAATTTATCCTCAGCACCATCATGTTTCTAAATTTATATTCCATATAAAATAATTATTGCTGATAATTCATGGGATTCTATTTCTGAGTGATTTTCTGAAGGGGTATCTTTATATTCATATTCATCTATCATTCTTGTCAAATATACTATTTCATCATCTTCGTTTTCTTATTATAATCGTATTTCTTCGTTCTTAACTATTGTTTTGAGAATTAAAATATCATCTTATCTCATATATGATACCATTGTCTGGGTATCCATTAGTTCTTAAGAAACAATTGATAGATGAAAAATTGACTCTTTTACATGAACATGTTCAGATGTCGTCTTAGTATCTCTTAGAAAGGCATCAATAATCTAATCTTCCAATGTTTTCTTATTTACCATAATTTATTTATCATGCTTGTCAATATCTTTAACTTATTATATTTTTAGGCCTTATATTCAGCAGGATCTATTTTGAAAACTATTTCACCTTATTTATTATTATTTTTAAGATCTCTCTATTTAGTTACAACCTCATTAGAAATGGTTTTTTAGTATATGGATTGGGAGGAGCATATTCTGGTTCAGTGGATTGTGCTTATTCCTATTGGTTTACCGCTTCATATTTTCATTTCATGGGACTTGGTTTTGATATTTCTTAAATATCTCCATTCTTACTACCATGAAGGTCATCCTTATTTGGTAGATCATCGAAATATCTAGATTTTCAACTAAAGATAATATTCATCCTTTTTAATGTATAATCACATAACAACATGATCTTAATGGTTTTGGCCTCTGAAATTCGTTGGATTTTGATGGAGTCTAGGAAATATCCAATAATCTTAGACAAGATTGAAAGGAACATAATGATTTTAGATTTGATGGTGTCATTATTAATTTTTCATATGATAAAAATATACCCATATTATATATATCACATATCATTAGAGAATCATTATCCCCCATCTATATAACCAAAAATGCTTGCCTTCAAAGGGCTACCATTTTCAGGTTCATTGAAAAATATTATATCTTGTGTGTCTTTACTCTCTTAATCCACAGGCATTCAATATCCATAACTTTCTCAAAGAAACCATCCTCATCATTAATATTGTGCAGCAAAACTATTTACCTTAATTTGTATGATATATCTAGAATACATGAATCATTCTTGTAAGATAAAGAGTAAGTTGATCCATTACTATTAAAGGAAAAGTTTCTTTTACACCATCTTCATAAAACTAAACAGTATCATAAAACAATATAAATAATTCATCATATATCAGATCATGATACTTTGGGTTTTCAAAAAAGACAATTTCCCCTCAATTCAACTTTATGACTTTTTAAATCAAGAAGTTATACTTGGAAAAGAATTTCATGTCCACTAACATTTCCCTAAGATTACAATATTTGAGTTCATCGTTTGATGCCATCATGGTCTACAAGATGATATTAAGAGACAATATATGATTATGTAAAATAAAAAAACTGAATAAAAAACATGATTAGTTAAAGGTATTTGGGATAAAAACACTGAGAATACCAATACGGGATGCAAATAGGGGGTCCCTTTATATGGGCATCGCAGTGATGGTTCAACATACCGGGTCAATCCAACAGTTCATATTTACGTGATATGATCTGATAATAGACATCAATTCTATAAAAGGATTTATATATATTGACTGTTTTAGTTTATAAAGAATGATCAGATTTATGGAAGGTGAATCTGTCAATATTTTCATAAAACAACATTGAAATACAAACAAATAAATGCAATTATAATGACATAATAATGAAACGTACATTTTAGATTACATTGAAAAAATTTATAGTTTTTGTAATATTTCTCTTATAAATCCTGGGGTTTAGAATGAATTATTATAAAAAAAATAGGTTTTGAAAAAAATTTATGTTCGAAAAAAAATTTATGTTCTGAAAAAGTTTAGGAAAGAAAGTACAAAATAATAAACACATGCACCCCCCCCCCTTTGAAAAATATTATCTTAATGTTAGTAGATTGGTTTCATCAAATTGTTAATGTGTATTATATTTACATGGTTATAATTATAGATGTTGTTTAAAATAATCAAATATATAATAGGGTATCGGTTTTTAAAATACATAACTATGATGATATTCTGTTCTGATAAATTGAAGTATGATATTTATTTCTAGATTGTGACCCCTAAGAAAGTGATGCCTTATGTATATGTACATTTCTAGAGAGTTATCTGCAGGTTTTTTTTGGTAATTTTCACTATTATTGTAACATATTATCCCTATTTTTGTAAAACACGTACAATAATATGTGAGTGTTTGTTGCATCAACAATAATTGAGCACACAAGTTCCAGCATCTATATAATCCACATTAGAAACAGAAAGTGCTATGAATTTTTGTATCATTCATGTCTATGAAACTAATGAATCTTCTATGAAATGAAACGTTTTAGATATAAAATTTCTATCCATTATACATCCACTAATGTCAGCATTAGAAAATCATTTAAAAAACAAAAAATTTCAAAAATAATTGAAAAGTCCTAAATACATGGTTTCATTTAAATAGAGAAAATTTCTTTTCAATTCATTTTTATTGGATTATATTAGATTATATTGATATATTTTACATAAGTATAATGAAAACATTATATCTAGATTACATGATACAAAGTATAATATACTCTTTATCATACATCTAAATGATAATTGATTTACTAGATTCCTAGCATCATGCAGATCAAGAGTTTTAGAGGAACAAATTTAAGTAATTATACTTTATGTTTAGTTATATCTATACTCCTTAATATTAAATTTAATATTCTTATGTTGTGGTATAAAAGTCCCTTCTTGTTCTTGTGAAATTTTATAACCATGAATTTTTTTTAAATAAACTATCATATTTCCTTCAAACACATATTTCATAATATTCACAAATCAATCAGTTAAGGATTGATGAGTTGATCTGGATATAATTTCATCATAATAAATATGAACAATAAATACATTTTTTATCTTATTCAATGGAAAGGGTAGGATCATGAGTTTTATTAACATAATTATTTGGTATCATGAATAGTGTATTTCTAACATACTACTTTCAAGGGTATTGTTTAAGCCCATATAATGAATTGGAATGTTATTAAACATATTTAGTATTTTTTATCTTTACAACTGGTAGTCCATTAATCATAAACACCATAATTAACCTATCCAATAAATAAAATGAAATTCACATTCTTTTAAAATGAGTGTAATTGAAAAATGATTCAAAGACGAGTAGAATAAGAATACATTCAAGTCTAGATACTAGAGCATAAAATTATTCACAATCTATTACATTTTTTATCTATATACATTAGAAAATAATATTTCATTAATTCATACAATGATTCAATTTTCATTACATTTATTTCTAAAGACCACTATACTCTAATTACAGAAGTTTCATTAGGTTTTTAAAAAATGGTCCAGACTTTATTCCATTTGAATTATCTTAATTCATATTGGCTAACATTAATCTAATAATAATAAACCAAATTTAAATTAGTAGTTTATTTTCTAATTGGGATTGAAAATCTATATTCTAAACATAATTTCGTATAGAAATTATATTATTTCCAAGTGGATTTATATCACCAATGATAATGTCACCATAATGATTATTAGAAAACAACTCATATGGGTATTGTAAAACCTTTCTATCAACATTAGGTAAAAAATATTCTTCCGTAAATACATCAAGAACATTTTCTTGTGTATTTTCTTGATTAGAATAATCATACATAATAGGATGATAATCAGTTTTTAAAAACACATCTGAATATGTAGGTTAGGGTTGTTTGAAGACAAAAGCATTAGTTTTGTCAAATTTTACATGTACTATTTCCTCAATAGTAAATGACTTTTTTTAAGAACTCTATAATCATTAGAAGTAGTGGAATAGCCTATGGTAAATTTGCCATCTGATTTGGTTGTGAATTTAGGTAGGTAATTTTTATTATTCAAGATGAATACAGTATATCCAACTATATTGATGTATAGAACATTATGTTTTCGACCAATCAATAACTCATGATGTGTTTTATTATGAAAAGTTCTTATTAAAACTAAATTATAGTATATAAGGAAGTAATAACATCATTACCCCATAATAATTTATCAATATAGTATTAAATCATTATTCTTATTGTTAGATTTTCATGAATAAGATTTCTTCTTTCAACAACACATTTTGTTAAGGAGTTCTTGGAGATGGGAAGTTATGATTATTGCCTATATTACAACAAAAGGGTTCAAAATACAAATTCTAAAATTCTCTACCATGATCACTACGAATAGTTAACAATGGATTGTGATTATCATTTTTATCATTGGATGAAAAATATTTAAAATAAGAAATGGCATCATATTTTATTTGATGAAAATATACCATTATAAATCTACTTTAATGAACAACTAAAACAAATAAATAACATTCCCCTTTAATAAATCTAGTTTGTGTTGGACCAAAAAAGACACATATGCACCATATATAATGAATCCAAAGTTGACACTTCACTTATTGATTTAATGCATGACTTATGTTGTTTTCCATATTGACAAGGATAATAGACTTTTGAAGAATCAAATATATGATCTAGTATATCCTTAACATGGATTTTCATTAAGATTTTTCAATCATTCTTATGATTATAGTGTCCTAATCATCTCTTCAATAACCATAATTTATCATTCATTTCACTAAGGAAATTTATGTCATGATTCCAATGTTCTTCAAAATTATTTTTGTAAACATTATCATGCCTATTAGAATATAGAATAAACTCTTCCATGGAATTTTGTACTATGAATATATTATTCCTAATGATCACAACGTAAAAATTATAAATTAATTGTCTTATTCGTATAAATTTATACTTTAGATCGTTAAAAAATAAAACATTTCAAACTAAACCTTTTCCTAGAATATGAATATAACATATAATAACAAATTCCCTTTAGAATTATCTACAAATGTTACTTTTCCAAATTTCATCATTATAAGATTTGAAAACCAGTGTTTTTTAACAATCATGTTCTAAGAACATCCACTATCCGTGATACATTTATTTTTTTGAACATTCTTTTTTCATTATAATAAAATAGTTAATCTTTTGGAATCCAAACATTTTGGGATCAGAAAATTTTAGAAAATAAAATCACTAAAATCAATATTTTTATAGAAAAATGGTATTTATGAAATTATAAGCATTGAGTTTTTATTAATGAGTAACTTTTATCCCAATTTCCACCACATTGACAATTAGAGGAAAAATGATCACTTTGGGTAACAAATAGTCGTGATTAAAAAATAGTTCTAAATAAGAATACCCAAATCTAAAAACAATTCTTTAGAGGAAGAATTTTTGAATACATTTTATCAAAATTTAACATTCCATGAGTAATTTTTGACAAATGTTTCGTTAAAGAATGTAATTATGATTTTAGTATGATGCCTAAATTCTTACCCCCAATGTAATTAGTCTTAGAATTTGAGTTTTTCTGTAAAAAATATTCATTGAAATTAGTTTTTCCAGATCAATAGATTGTTTATCATTTTTATTTTTTTGTTACATAATGTTATTGGAAATTTTTTCAAAATCAATGGTTTTATTATCACAGTATATTGAATGGTGTGATATTTTTGGATATATTAGAGATTCTGGAATTTCCCATATCATGTTTTCTATTGATCACACTATTTTCAGTCTAAACTAATATGGAAAACCTAGATACTTCTTCAAAAGACGGTAAATAATTATCTTTGATGAGGAAGATTATTCATCTGATGATTCATAATAATCATCATTAGGAGAATTTTCATTTAAATAAATTTAGTTTAATGATTTAATTGTGTTTAATTTAGCAATGAAACATTTATTTTCAGTATGAATTCATGCTAGAAGACCAATATTATTCTTTCAAGAAGATTTGATGTCCAAATATTTAATATAAAATTAACTACCGCTGGAACTATAGTTGTTATTAGATTTCATTACATTCATATATGTTGACATGTAGTATTTATTCACATTTCATTCTTAATGATTATGCTTTTTATCTTTCCTTTTTTCCATAAGACAGTCCAGTCTGATATGACCTTCCCTATTGTATATTCGTAACTAGAAACTTTTGTATATTTCATATGATTTCTATCATTATTATTGTATTTCTTTTGGAAATGATTCATTCCCCTAAATTTTTTCATTCTTATAGTAAGATTATAATTCTCTTTCTTAAAATGATAACTATCACTTGATTCAGATATAATAATATCTTTCTTGGATTTAGATCTACAAACTATTTTAGGAGTCTTGGAATTCATGTGATTTGTAGTGGTAATGAAATAAAAACTACCATTACGATTTTTTTATTGGTCTCTTCATCTATCTTTATTATAGTTTCATACTATTAATGATTCATGAATAACTCATCAAGAGTGATACTTGAAACATTCCTTTTATCATCAATCTATGTTCTTTTAGATTCCCATTCATTGGGAATAATATCTATTATGTTATGTAGTAGAATATGATCATCAATTTCATTCTTCCCCATTGAAGTATTGCTATTGAAAATAGTTATAATCAATTTTTGGACATTTCTTAAATGATATTTATAAGAAAACATAAATCCATGGTATTCAACTCTAACCATAGATCTTCTTGTTTCAATAACCATGGACATTCCAAATTCTGTAACTTCTAATTTTTTCAGGATTCTTTTATAAACATCACATGAAAAAATTGGTATATATATATTACTAGTCATATAACAAAATAATGTATTATATACTTTATGGTTATGGTGATACTATTATTTTACATGATTGGTGAGTTGTCTGATTTCTATGTTTTGAATAATTTAGTCTCCATTTAATATTATAAAATTATCCACACATGTATTGATAATAAAATTCTTCATCTCATATCATCAATATTCATAGTAATTCCCATAAAAATTAAGGGTCTTTCAGGATTTATATTTCCAAAAGAACTTACTTTCATTCCTATCATTTTTAATAGAAAAACTTTTCCACAAAATGGGTTAGTTGAAAATGATTATAAACAGAGGGTTTATAAGGACAATATTTATGAAAAAAACATAAAAAATTAATGTGATGTAAGAAAAGTTTTGAATAAAAACATTTTTGAAAGTATAAGTATTTCCCACACATACTTTATTACCAATTATATGATCAAATGTATATATAGATTTCTCAATTACAAGAGGGTGGGGTTGAATTTGTTGTTTAAAAATAATCCTTTATATCCTTTTGAAAATAAATGTGTAACAATTATAATAAAGAATAATTCACATGTCCTCTTTATTTATTTATAAAGAAACTAACAATCTTATGATTCGATATTATGGATCTGATAAATTAACTTCAACAACTTTGTTTGATGATGTATTATACATTAATATATATATATAATATAAATTATAGTTTGTACAGGTTTATATAAGTGTATGTAAGATAGAAATTCTATCCTTAACATACTACATTGGAAATAAATTTTTGTACAACCACATGTAAACAATTATGAAAAATATTATAACCTACATATAAGGGTATACAACCACCATGGATAAATATCCCTTGATTTATAAATTCATGATATTTTTTCACACCCAAACCAGGGTAAGCCCTAGATACAAATATATGTATCCGTTTTTCTATCACCTCAATACCATAATAAAAAATGTAATAAAATCATCTAACTTCATATCCCCAAAATCCCTTGATTGATAACAGCAACAATCGAAAACACACTAGGAAGGTTGAATATGTTGTTCATAGCTGAACAATTTATTCACATCATTAACATAAGGAATGTTGATAAGTGATTTCACAGTTTATCAATTTAAAATTAGAGCATCATGAATCAATTTGAAAACATAATATATCAGCAAAAAACCTACACCCATATTTCTCATATTTTTAAATGGATGGGTATTTATAGGAGAAAATCCATGGGTCAACTTCCTTCTCGAGGAATCATAATTTTCATTAAATTTTATATGGACTTATATATGTAGCACTCGGCAAACAGTTATGGGTAAAAAATATTGTTTGATATAGTTTTATATTAATAAATAATAGGAAAATTATTATAATTAATATACCTTATCACATTTAGGATGTGAAAAAATAAAATCTATGTCAAGGAAATATGAATACTATTAAAAATTAATATAATAGGATTCTAATGATATTTTAATTCTGAGTCTAAAAATATTTACATTTATATTGTAAGAATACTTACTATCAGAATATAATTTTAAAAAAAATCAAAGTATGATTTCTAGGAGGATAGGATTATGATTCCTAAGAGAATATATGTCTTATTTCTTAGAAAATTTGTTTTTGGATTATGAGATAATCATATTCTGATTAATGAGAGTATCAAAGCCTGATTTTATAGAAAATCCTAGTATATTTTTTGACAGAATCTGTGCCTGATTTCATAGAGAATCAAAATATGATTTCAAAGAGAATCGGAGTCAGATTTATTATGAAATTGAACTAAAAATTCTACAGAAATAATATTCTTAATTATAGTGAAATTGGGTTCTCATTTCAAGAGAAATCAGATTCTGAATTCAGGAAAAAATGGATTGTCAATTCCATGGAAATAAGATTTTAATTATAATGAAATTATTTTATAAGTTATAGAGAAAACATATTCATAGTAACTGTATGTTTTTTATTTTAGATAAGAATCTACTTAATTTAAAATAAAGAATAAATCATTAGTTTTAGTTAGGAAAAAATAATTCATGTTTTTGAAAATCTTAGGTAAAGTCAAATACATTTATAGATAATGAACCTTTTCTAAAAGATATTGTTTCATGTATAAAGAAGTATTTACTTAAAAAAATGTGGTTGGGATTTCCACAACATATTGGAACAAAAAACTTATAAGGAATCGTATTGACTCAACAATGTTATCCAGAATGAATATCTGCACCTTATAAGTATAGAGATTATCACAGTTGATAGAATATGTCTTCTATCCATTGACGAGGTTTCCAGTTCTTATTGGTGATATTGTTGAGTTCTCGATAATTGATAAAAAACTGAATTGATCTATCTTAATTATTGAAAAAAACCCATAGGAAAACCCTGAGGAAATGCACTAGGGAAAACAAACCCAACATCCAAATGCTCTTGTGGTATCCTCTTTAAATCATATAATTCTATAGGTTTTGTACTATAGGGAGACATTATGAATGGAGTAACTATTTGGTTGTGTTCTACTTAGATGTATAACTCATTATCCCAATGATGTCTTGGTAAACATTTAGAAAATATTACATATTATTCCCTCATAATTTATATTTCCAATATGTTTATACCATACATTGACTCAATCATTATAGCGATGTGTGGTTCTTCATACGAAAAAGCTTCCACATGGTTGATTAATTTTCCATAGGAGATTAATGATATTTCATTCATTCATATTGTATCATTGGATTTTTGGGAATATGAATATATATTTTTTCCCAAGAGTTTACATGTGTTCTATACAATTAGAGAAAATAAATTCCCATTATAGCGTGAAATTCAACCGAGGACAGTATCATGATATTTTCTAGATGAGTACTTCTAAATATTCTGACATTAGAATAGTCTATCAATTTTAATGAAAAATTAGTAAAAATTATTATTCTCAAGGATATCTATACTTCATGGATTTTGTTCCTTGATTCAAAATATCTAGAAAAACATTCAAGTTATAATGGAATCCGTATAACTAGAATCATATGGGACATTTTCCATTCATCATTGAATTTGAATTGAAACTTGTAAAACAAGTTTTCTTTCTCCTATGTAGTAGTAGTTTTGGAATAATTCACTCATTTATCTATTGGATCTATTGGATACTTACACAAAATAACATTGAGGAATTGTGGTTTTATGTTCTTGCTAGTATAGTGAAATATCTCAATACAGAGGTAGCATTTCCCTAGGGGTGGTGATGTCAATTCCTCCACCACATTTTCCTTCTTCTTCATGTGTTTTCGACATTCATTATCTTTGTGTCAATATCTAAAACACATGAAGCATTTCCACATATCTTTGAGGTAGTTCCTAGTCATCCATTTCCCACATGTATTACATGTGGGTGGTTGGGTTTTCCTTCCACATTTCTCATTATATCCACCAGATTGAAACTATATCTATCATTTCCCTTCACCATAGCCATGGGACCATTATCCATAATCTGTATCAATATTGAGAGAACCTAAAAAACTTCATCATAACTCACATTAACATTAATTGAAAGTGATTTTTGTAGGTTTGGTTTTAATCTACTAAAATATCAAGCATTTTTTCTACTATTATTTCTTAAAAAACCTGAAGCATTCTTTGCACACCTTGGGTCCTTTTATTTATATGTCCGAAACGATTCTCCAAAATTTTGATTCATCTATATGAAGTCTCTCTCCATATTTATACAAAGTTCCCGAGTGAAATACTAGAAGAAAATATTTTCTTAAATTATTACCACTCCATCTATTCAATTTCTCTATTCATATTCGCATTCTTAATCAACACACACCACCGGTCATTCTATATATCTAGACGATAAAAGAAAAGATTACAATCTACATACTAGATCAATGTAGTTTATAAAATATATTATTAATTTTGTTGACCTACTATTCCAAAACAAGTGGATCAGATGATCCCCTAAACATTGGTTTTGGTTGGTACATAAAGGACTGGAAATCCAGCTTATCCCTATTAGGTAATGGAAATAATTCCACATTATTCCAGTTATTTTTCATAACCTCACACAGTTCGGTAATAATCCAATTTAATTTTTGAACTCCACTTCTTAAACCATTGTGGATGATTTTTGGTCAACAGATTCCTTTTTTCACATGTGTTTTGGCCTAGATTCTCATAGTTCCCTCACTTTTATAAAATATAAAATGATAGAACAAAACGTAAGTCAATATTTCATGAGTAATTTATACCATCATGAAATTTACATTAAATGTATATAATATGGGATATCTATTTTTAAAAATTCTTCATGGGTGATTCTCATATACATAGTATCATTCTAAAATATTCAATACAGTTCTATAATCCTAATTCCCAAATTAACCAAACTGTTCTATGATTCCACCTATAGGTACCCTATAATTTTTAACATTAAATATAATACATTCTATTTATAAAAAATATAAAACTATTATAGAGATACTATCCAAAATATTAGTTTCTTTAGAAAACCAGATCAAATATAAAAAATTTCCAAAATAAAACCTAAATATTTATTTAATTCATTCTTCTCTAGATATATATTGGCCATTAGGTTATCCTTACTACTAGAATTTCTTTGAGGATATACATCAAATAAAGCTGTGAGAAAAAATCTATAAGGAGATTGATAACAACATAAAACATCAAGTGATAATAATTATAATATCAACTTCCTTATCATGGGTGTACGAATTTGAAGAATCTTTGGAATGTGGTTATATATAAACATAAAATATCGTGACTTTTTGGTTAACAACCACATAATGTTTTCAAAAAAGCAAGCATAATTTCCTTGCATATTACATTTTTCTCATTGTATAAATAAAATTACCCAATGAATTGTATCAATACATTATTAAGGTCACACCCATCACATCTTCAGATTTAAATTGTTCTATATAATTCTTGGTTCACTCTCATGTAATAACATTTACATTATCATGCATGCCACATAGAACATATATCAATCATGGAGATAAAATAAAACATGGGAATGTGTATGTATAATTTCATTAATAATATATTCATAAAATTTGGGTTAACATATGAAAAATGTAATAACATAATTGATATAAGAATCCTCAACCTTCAGTGAGGGTGAAACAATATCGAGATGTAAAAGGTGTCGGTTTGTTTTGAATGAAAAGTTCATTTAAAAACAATTTCTTTGACAAATACTCATGTATAAAACATGTATATCCTAAAAATATTTATAGTATGATTAATAAATTATATTTAAAAATTTACATAATTAAAATGGGGTTAATGAGTAAAAACCTTGAGAATGAGAGTTTCGTTCATGAATTTCCATTAACTTATGTCTGAATGCATTCTTCACATTAATGAAATGTATAATCAGTCTAAATGAATTAATTTACAAGTATAGAACCAATAGTATGTTAATATTATTCGTATTTGTTTTATTAAATTCATTTAAAGGCTTTTTTCTGAGTTATAGAGTCTAATTTCATCATTTGAGAGTATTTGATTTCATATTTTCTATGATTGGCTCAATTGTATCAATGAATTGATGTTTATTTAAAATGTGTATAAATATATATAATTGTTATTATAAGTTTTTAAATCTCTAAAATAAGATTAAATTATCCTATAAATAATTTGGTTATATGGTAATAGGATGAAACATTAGATAATAGTTACCAATGTTCGTTTTTGGTTAATTTCGACCATTTTATTATGTCACCAAACTCGTTTTCTTATATCATTTATTATTAAGTAAATTGTTTAGTTTGAGAAAAGAAATATGGTTGTAATTGAAAAATTAAAATATTTTTCTACCATTATAATTTATTTATTAATTGTCTTTAATTAATTAATGTAAGAAGAATGTTTATCATCAATGATGTTGATAAATTAACACATCATGGGTGATGATTTCATATTTAAAATAAAAGAATGAGAGAGGGGGGTGTTTAATTATGGATATTAAAATAACATTATATCATTACATTATATAATAAATTATATAATTATCTCTTAATTGAAATAATATTCAGTGAAGTGAATATAAAAAATGTAATGAAATTGAAAATAATTTAAAAGAAAAAGGTAGAGGATTATATATCTTGGATTTATACTCCTTGAAAACTACATTGTGGAAAAGGATTTGGTATTTTAATGAGATACACTTTTCTTTGATGTGGGAGATGGTATTGAGGATATATTTAGTTACACATTGAACAAGGCTCAAAGCTTGAATGGTCCGAGGAAATGAGTTGGTGAGGGGTTACATTTGTAGTTGAGGAGAGGTGTGTTTTCTCATTTATAATTTTATTTGTTTATTATTTTTTATCAAGACTATGAATATAATTAGAATCATAACTAATCATATTAAAAGAATTATTAGGAGGTTATTTTTTTGTGATTAGATCAGCGATGACTCTTGGAATAGTTTATTAAACATACAATGTATATATCCCTCAAAGTGCTATATTTTACTATTCATAGAATATTCTAATGATTTTTTAAAAAACCAAAAAAAATACACATTAACCATTTTTTGATGTGTATAATTAAAAAACAAATTCCATTTTAGAAAAATAATATTACAAATATAAGTAATTATATTTTTAATTAAAATCATCATTTACATTGAAAATATTGATTTGAAAAATTTAAATGAGTATATAATACTTTTAAAAAAATTATGGTCTCTTAAAATTATCTTAATACCATAAGACATATAAATAATAATTTCCATATAAATTTTATGAAAATAAATATCAATCAAAATTACTAATTGTTAATAAATTGTAATTAAATATATATTACTTAAAAAAATCAAAGACATAATTAATAATTCTTAATATATTTTCAAACATATACATTTATATAATTATGTCGTATTTCAACATAAATGGTGATTAAATTTTTTTAACACTTTAATGGGTGAGGGTATTATTCATTTGGGAGGTTTACTATTCATATGGTTCATATTACCATTCATATCTTTAAGTAACTATCTCTTTATTATAAGTTCCATAACTTCTGAAAATTCATTTCATTTTATTAATTATTCATTTATTAAGCTTTTATTATTGTATCTATGTGATTTTATTTCATTTATAATATATGAAAATAGTATAAGAATATATAAATTCCATTGAATAAAGTTTATGTCTTTATAATTCCAAATATTATTCCCATGATTTTTTCAAAAATGATTTTTGTAAAGAAAGTATAAATTACATTACACTGGTACCACCTCTTGGAGGAAATAAATTCATAAAAAGCTATGATTTATTGTAAAATACATAAGGTATAGAAGATAATTTTTCATGTAACATAATAAATTAACTTTTTTATTTTTTATATAGATATTCATGAATTTTATGAATTAAAATGGGAGACTGGTTAGAAAAATAAACTAAAGAGTCATATGTGGTAGTAGATTTAATTAGATAATAGATTTGGAATTCCCAAGAATATTATATGTTACCAATGATAATAATTTCTCTATATGAACCTGATAAAATTAAAGAATATGTTTTTGGAAAAAAATTTCCTTTTAAACCATTCCACCATTGTATTAATAGAAAATATGATATGGCCAATATAAAATTGAATTTTATTGTAGAAAAATTGGTCTACCAAAAAAAATACCAGATTATGATTTCGATGATTATATTTTATATGACATAAATACCTTAATATGTCCAATAGTTAAATCACAATATGAAATTGTCTTTTTAGAAGGTTTTAGTTGTTGGTGTCTCTCAAAATTTATGTAAATAAAGTATTCAAATGAAAAATATTGAGTAAAAAGATATGGAATGATGGTGTAAATTTTAGGTGCATGAAATTGAAGAAATATGAGAGGTGATATTTATATCTCAAGGTCGTGAAAAGGTAGAACCAAGGATAATGTTGAAAACAAAAATTCGTTATAATGAATTAGAAATTATATATAAATTACTTTTATTCACATCAATATTGATGTTAATGTTAGTTAAATGATATTTTAAATGGTTGGGTTCTTTGAATATTAATAATATAAATCTCAATTTATTACATTATATCATTTTTAAATAAATAAATAAGTTATTTATAGAGAATGGATATTGGATGAATGTTCTTCCTAAGTTATTTTAGAATATTGAAATGAAGGAACTAACATTCCAACTAGTTATTCATTATAACTAAAATCAATTTTCCTTGTTCATTGATACTATTTTTTTTTCATTTATATTATATTATTTGATTAATAATTTATTTTAAAAAACTGAATATTATTAAGGGATGATTGAAAATAATTTTGAATGAGATAGTAAGCTACTTTCAAATTTATATTTTTTTAAGATTGGTTTTATCTTATTCATTGTTTTTTACTTTTTTTAAGGTTCTATTTTAATTAAAAATATTACTATGTTTTGATTTATATTCAAGTTATTTTTATTATATTTTTAATATTTCAATTTTTTGGTGATGATATCTAAACCAATAAAAATAATTGAAAACCAATTCATTTTTTGTGTCCACCATCATATTATTTGAAACAATTGTCTGTATGACTATAGAATTTTTTTATGTACTGTTTCATATTATATTATTTTTTTAGATAACATTTACCAAAAAACAGTGTTCTTAATGTTTAGACACACATACACGCACATATATATATATATATATAATTAGCTAAGCCAAGATTCTATATTTATTAATAGTTTTTTATAGATCAATGATGTGTGTAAAATTTACTAAGTAATAATTTTAATCTTTCATTTTCAATAAACAGTTTTTTAGTCAACCATTTTCATATTTCCCTAATTGTTATACACTAGAAGAATTAAATAACAGTATTAAGCTTAAAAATTAAAAAAAATAAAAAAAATTTATATACCATTATCTAATGTGAAATATGTTATCATTATTTAATTTAATTGTATTAGAAGGTTTTTAGTGATCCATTGGGGGTAGAAACCATACTAGATGCAAGAATGGGGGAATTTTACATTCATATGGACTAAAAAGGGTTTCCAAATTTACTGTAATGATCACTTATTTTTCACAATAACTCATGAAAAATTAGTTATGATGAGATAAAATGTTCAATGATAAGAGTGAAAAATACCTTTTTTGAATAATTTTGTACCAAATGTGAATCATTATAATTGAAATATTAGGAAAGATAGATGGGGTTACCATTTATTTAGGTATTGGTGTTAACCATTAAAAATTAAAATACGATGTCTCATCTTCATCAACTTGAATAATTTTTTTAGATTATAATATAATTATTATTAAACATGGTTCATGATATAAGTATCTAAATGAATTAGTTTATAAAAACCCATAATGAATAATAATCCAAATTAATTTACAAAATTTGTGATTTATGATTAAATATTGTTTTGAAAAAATTGATTAATATTATCAGGAATGTGAATTAGAAACCATAAAATTTTCATTGAAAAAATAAATCAATCCATGACCTTTATCCAATTTATTTAAAATAAATACTTGTGTATCCTATAGTATCAGAATACCCCATGAGAAGAACTAATTATTAACAATGTGACAAGAATATTGGGTGGCGAAATTAATATTATATCAAGAATATAGAAAACACACATATATTAATAATGATTTTGACATTTAGAATCCAAATATTGTCAGATATCAGTTACTTTTATTTCATGAAAATTATTATATATGGTGTGTGTTGACAATTAATCAATGGTTGAAATGTATTTGGATAATTGGAAAAAATTAACAAGAATTGGGAATTAGTGTTTTTTTATTTATTACGAGGGTTATGAAGGAAAAAAACAAAACATTAAACACAGATTTATTTGTATTTATAAATTTATTTTATTATATCATTAATAGTTTGATGATTTAATTTCATAATAATGATGTTTGAACTAAACATTAGTTTTCAGTCTTCTGTTTATCATTAAAATATTTTTCATTAATTATTTTATAGCTTTTGGTGTATTTAACGATTCTTAATTGCACTATAAAGAGTACATCTTTTGTTACACATTATCATTCTAGAAGTTGGACTATAAAACTAAAAAAATACATTATTCATGGCTAGAAATTTATAACAAGAAAACTTTTTCCCTATTATTGAAGTTGTAAAAAAACTAAAAGATATATTTGATTTTAGTAACATCAATATTTTTCACTAAATTATATGTGTAAAACGTTATTTATTATAGAAAATTATAATATTTTTTATTTTATTTTTGTTTAAAATTAAAATAAAATATGATATTGGATACTTTGTTCTATTTTTTAAATTTCAATAAAATTAAATTTACCTAGAAGATAATGTTCAATTCAATGGGAGTTATATTTTGGTAATTTCAATATTTTTACCTTATTTATTTCATGTATATAATTCCATACAAATTAAAATATTTAAATACATAAATTTTTTAATTAAGTGAGAAATTTATAATTATTACTAAGAAAATATAGAAATATTAATTTAAGGGATTTATTATTATATTGAATTTAAATAAATGTGAAAATATATTTGAGAAAATAATAAGTATATTTATAAAGTAGAAAATGACATGGATGCAAAAGGTTGTGTACAGAGTATTAATAAAGCTAGAATTCAATCATGTATCATAATAATAGGGGAATAGATAATTTATTACATTATAATAGATGAAACGTCTCATACAATTCCTAATAATAAATATATATTATTTTGTAATATTGATAAAAAATGATATTTTTAAATTAATGTGTTAATTGAGAAAATGAATAGATTTAATGGAATTTTCATGAAAAAAATTGGATTCCAACCCTCGAAAGCTAATAAACATTATGGAAGAACTACTGTATTAATGTTCAATGATATTCTAGGAGGCACATTAAGGGTAATGTATATGTTAAAGGTTAAGAAAAAGGTATGTCTCATGGAAAAAATATATAAATGAAGAATTTCACTGAAGATACATATGGATGTATCCTTGATATCTCATATACAAGCGTACCATCGTTGAACTACTTATAGAATTTATCACACACCTAGAAATATAATGTGGTCCATATACAATTAAATATTCTGATGTGGGAATATTATATTAAAATTGTTTTTGGAATCATAAGATAAAGATAAAACCATTTTATGTGGTTTCTCTACAACCGTAGCCCAACTAGAACCCTAGAAATATAGGTACCATTAAGCTTCAACCCCCATTATATTACCAGAATCCCCTAATTGAGATCACTAAAAATAATAATATCAACACCCTAGATAAAATTTACTGTAGTGTTCAATGAAATGTTTAAAAAATCCTAATCTAGTATCATACTAGTCAATATCCACTATTGTACTCAATCCTAGACATAGATATAACCATCACTTCTAACGATTTGCTCTGGTCTTCGTTGATGAAATTATAACCATATCTCTAATTTAAAAAATTTATCACATAAAATACTATTTTTTATTTTATATATGCATATAATTTACTAAGAATACATTAGATCATCCTAATAGCATCCAAATTGCATTTAATTTACCACCATAGATCCTATTATTTGATACATATTGAACAATTGTATTATATGTCCCAGAAGGGGGAAGGGGAAGATAATTTAATGGACTATACCCTGTAATGAATCACGTAATTATTAACATGATGGAGGAATATATTAGGGTAAAAAAAATTTAAATATACTATTTAAAGAATGTAATAAATGTTTTCTATGGATTTTGGGGAGGGAATAGATAAATCAAAAAAATAAATTTTTCCGGATTTTCTTCGTCGATTTTGAAGGAGATCTCCTTGGGTTCCTTGAGCACCTCTCAGTGTCTCATGGACCTTTATTTCTCTAGTAATTCTTATTCCTCCTCATCAACAATCATTGGTCCCTTAATTCATATAAATTTTAATATATAAATAAATCTGCAACAGTAGTTATCTTATGTGATGGATACATAACATGGGTTAACATTCAAGAAATTCAACCTCATATGAGTAGAGAACTATTGGATACACATCATTGAGACATGAAATCATGTAATATTGTATGTGTAGAGAAATATTGTGGATATTAGATGTCATATTTAATTACTTAATAGCTCATTTAGGGATTCTGTAAATTGATTAAGAGTTTTAAATGTGTGGAGAGTTCCAAAATACATGGTGTTCTCTTATATAACTAGTTATAGCTACTATAGGTAACAATGACTTCATTAAAACTATTATTACATGTTGTGAAATAAACCATTACATGATTTATAGATGTTATATTGAGATGTAGTAGTTTTTTACACAAGAAGTTATCCCCATTAACGACTAATTGTCATCTTCTCGCTATGTGGAGTTGTCCTTTTTTATGTCACTAATCCTTGTGATGAGATTTCAAGAACGCAGTACTTCTTTTTAGCATTAACAAAATATATAAATCAATGGATCCTATTGTGATATGTACAGAGGGAGTGTCTATACACTATTTTACTATTATTAGTAGGTTAACCCAAATATTATACACATAAATATAATGTCTCGTTATATGAATATCAATTTTATGTCATTACTGTTGAAATTAGAAACATTATGGTTATGTGTCTTTGGTATCTATATATATTATCGTATTATTTAATTAATAATCATTACCTTCTCCCATAATGATCTTATCACATAGTAAATTCCTTCAATATACCCTAATAAAAACCCTTCACCATGTTAAATGTATTGTATACATAGTAATGTTTGGGATCCAAACCCTAGTATGGGAATGATATGTATATATAAATTGATGATTATATTTATGAATAATCTAAAGGGAGGGGTATGAAATTTTGGTCTTAACTTAAATATTTCAAACCTAATCAATAATAAATCATACATATTAGTCATAGGAAAAAAAATTATAATTTCAATATACATGAATATGATGAGTGAGGAATCATTATATATTAGTCATGAACCATAATATTGAATTATAATAAAAAAACATATAATATTACAAATCCATATTAGGAATAGAAACCATATCACCTACCAAGGTTAACATTGATAAAATCATACCATAGTATAACATTCATTAATACATCTTCCCACAACATAGTAGACTAGGAATAAGAGTAAATTTGTAACATCCCAACATTAGTAAAGTTGGTAATGTTTAATTTTGTATATCTAATATTTTAAAGTTTCCTAGGGCGCGTGCCTACACACCAAGTCGCGGGTTCCAAGCTGCCATTTTAAATTAATTAAATAACTATGATGTTTTATGAAAAATGTTATGTCACGTTTTAGCATAGCGTTTGATATTAAAATAATTAATTAAATACTGATAATAAAAAAGATACAATTGTATGAAATTTAAATGAAATAAAGAAGGTATAAAACTAAATTATGAAATAAAATAGAAACTGGGTTACATAAAAAAATAAAACAAATTAAAACGAAAGATTTACATTTTCAGTTATTTTTATCTTTTTTACATTTAATATTATTTATTCTATTTAATTAATCATTTTTTTCATTTTTCCTTCTATTTTATTTCTCTTTTTTTTATATTTTCTATTTCATCCATATAATTATTTTCCAATCTCTCTTCCTCTCCTCAAATCCCTATCATCATGCTCGTCCCTCTCCCAAGGTGACACACAACCATACAGCCCCTTCGGAAGTCCACCATGCTTCCGTCCATCACATTTTATTCTTCACTATTAACATCTCTATAAACCATAGTTAAATTCTAACCGTGAGTAATTAGAATCATATGATTTTGTTGAGTATCCGGTGTGCAGTTTGTCATAAAATAATTTTACCTTATTTCGGTGTTTTTCTAAAATATTCATTTTTATTCATTTTTAGATAAAATTAAAACATATCATTGTTAATTGAGTCATCCAATATTATAAGGCAGTGTGTCTACTTATTTCTCTCCATTTAGTTATGAATTATAAAAACACACCATTGTGTCGTTAGTTGGTTCCTACTGACTCTGTGAATATTCATCAAATTTCATTATTTTAATTATTTCCGCTATTTTGTGCAACCCTATTTATCACAAATTAAATTGTTTAATTTGATGGGATGTGGTTGAACAACACTTTGTCACACCTACATGGCTGGAAAAAATTTTGTTAGCTTGGGAATTTAATTTGATTAGCTGCATGTGTTGTGCAGCTGATTTCTTTGTCGAATGCGTCAAATTTGTTGTTTAGCTTTTACTAGAATTTCTATAGTATAACAGCAAACCTATGCCATCTCTCGACCGAGCCTGAGATCATTAATTCTGAAATTTTGTTCTGATTACGAATGTAAAAAAGGTGGAAAGGGTTTTTATAATACTTGGGTTTGATGATTAAAGATGAAAATAGAAAATTAAAGCGATAAAACTAAGTATAAATAAACATGATTAACAAAACATGATCAACCTAGTAAAGAATTATGATTGTAATCCTTAATCAATTAAAGATGTAGGGTGTAGATCTCATAATCACTATATTTTAACACTTATTATCGTAATTTTATGGATATTATGCTAGGGTACCTCCTATGGTTTATTCTAAACCACACAATGATTCACTGGACACCGCTGATGATTGGGTGATTTGTGTTCGACGTCTAAATTAAAACTCTCCAAGGAAACACATGAAGAACTTGATGTGCTATCCATGTATGTATATTATTTCATTCTGATACCATCACATAAATGTACCTGGACTTGATAGTGCTTATGTGAGATAAATTGACCAATATGAACCACGCAAACACCGTAGTTTAAAGAGGGAGGAAATAGGGGATGAACGGTGTGTGAAACATCACATGAAAGGGTACCCCCAAACATGATCATTTTAGTAAAGTATAACATAACAGTATAAAACTCAATTAAATAAAAAGAGTGTATTTTTAAATACAACATAAAACCTCGAATTAAAAATAACATTCAAAATAATATATGTATGAAGCTCGGTATTACATAATGTTCATCCCTGGGCGATCAAAAGGGGTTTAGAAACCCATGTGAAGAGAGGAAGATTAAGATATTGATGTAAAACATTTCATATACTCCAGAACATCTAGGAATGATGGGGTGACACATTTGGGACTCCAAAATGGTAACACCATGCCTCTTGGTCGAAATCCCATATGGGGATCCCATGGTGCCAATATATTGGAAAATTGGAAGGTGGTTTTGGGCACACAAATTTCTAAAAATCACTTATACTGCACATTTTGGACATTAGACCATCTAATCACTCTTTTGAAAAAACTGGAAAATTTTATCTCCACTTCCTGAATATATCCACTAAATATTTGGCATCAATTGAACAAGAGGATCCGGAAATATGGATAGATTACACAATGCCACTTTTGACTTCCCACAAATTCAGTGTTCTGAATTGATCAGGTTGGTTGGGAGCCATACTTGATGAATTGGGCTTGGGTTTCTTTATAAAATTTGTATCCAATTAAATTTAGGACATGAAATAAAATGGACCCCATTTTGATATACAAAAGTTTATAAAAAGGTAATAATAGTGGACATGTCATCAGGGTTTCATGAAATATTCGCCCATTTTTCATCCTCTTTATTGTGGTCCCTCCAAATCAACTCCACAAACAATATAATTGTCAAATAAAGTAACATTTCACTTTTTAACAGTTTAAAAAATATTTATTGAATCATAAATAGAGTGAAATTTGTTATTATACTTGTAATTTTAAATACAAAACTGGTTTAATACATTGGCATAAAGGGGAAATAAAACAATGAATCATGGTATGATCACACCCCCAAAACTAAAATTTTGCACTCCTGGGAAATGTATAATATCCTAATCATGTCCCATTCCTGAATCCATAGTGTGAAAACGTACATAATTATTTTGAAATAGAATTCATCATGTTTCATTTATGGAATCAATATTCCTATCATTTTTTCTTTTCCCACATTAAAATTTGTTCAACTTCATTCGTTCACCCATGAAACATATCGCTACCTACTTCACCTAAAATTTTCCCACATTACTCGAGGAACATATGAATGTGGATTTATGTTTTTTATAGAGTTAATGTGATATTACTATATTATTTCTGTGATTCTCAGTTCTATACCGGCATAAAGTATTGTGCTAATCAAGAGGGCTTCCAATAGGTTGTTCTGAGGTTCAAGGGTCGGTTGGATTTATTTTTTACAAATACATTGTAGAAGAGTAGTGTTTTATATCATATGTGAAAACATATTAATATTCAGAATGTCTTCATAATTAATGTACACACTCAACCCCTGACAATGTGTATCACTTCCAGCTCACACATCTCATTTTCCATCATTATGGGTCACAACCATGTAGTGAATAATAATGAGTAATCATCCTCTTTTATTAATTTTTTTCTTCTGTTATGTTTTTTTATTCAATGTAAATAACTATATTTTTTTAATGTATATATTTATTTGATGATAATGTGGGAAACATGTGAAAAATGATGATTTAATATGGCTTCTAAACCCATTTCCCAAAGAAAATAACGGCACCCTTTATATTCACCAATATCAATTATTTTATCCCCTGAATTCCAAGGGAAACACCCTCTATCCCAAAATTTCTAAAAATAAAACAATAATATACATAATATATTGGAGGTTATGGAAAAATTATCTTGTAATATGACTACCTAACACACATTCCATGGTTTAAAAGGCTTAATAAGGATATAATGTAATGGTGGACAAAAAAAGAGGATAATTGTACAAAATTATTTTCAATGAATGATTTCCTCTATCATGAATTTAGCATACTTGAATCTTATGGATTCATGTAGAATAATGGTATGTTCTCATTTCATACATAACTGATGCTTTAAAGAAAGTGATTAAAATGAATATTATGTAATAAAGGGCTTAGAATGCTTCTTGGATAATGGATTAAAATATTGGTTACTGCTAATGAGGCATGAGATTCAAAAATCCATCAGACACCTAAGAATGATTTGAAAATACAAATTCAAGAAAAAGATTACATATCAACCTTCCTTTAAATGAAATTTTTCCATAAAAATATTAATTTTCACACAATCAACTCATGCATGAAAAATGATTTTAGATATTATTTTTATGATCTATTTCTATCAAAAAACAAAAAATAATGAAATAAAAAATAAAAAATGAAAACAATTTTTTTTGTTTTTTTTCATTAATCCTTACTATGACTGGTCACCCTCCCCCACACCTAAAACATACATTGTCCACAATAAAATTAATTTAAATAAATAGATAAGTAAATAAAGGTATGTAGAAGGTACATCCTACTATGTAGTGTCATATGTGGTATCTATCAGTTATATTTCCTCCATGAGATGCTTTAGAAAATTCTCATAGATGTGTTTGTGCATCTACCCATTAAGAGTAATCCTTTGTCCACTCTTCTCGTGAAAACATTTATAGCACCAAAAGGGTATTCATCTGTAACAATATAAGGACCAAGCCATCAGGAAATAAGCATACCTGGGTGGAGAATTATCCTGGAATTATACATGTGAACATTCTCACCAATATAAAACATTCACTGATGTATCGTTTTATCATGGATTTCCTTTGTCTTCCCTTTATAGATCTGTGAGTTCTCATATGCATCACGTCATGTGTTTTAAAACTCTTGAATATGCAGATTTTATTCTCACCAACAACTGAAATATTAATTTTACATTGTTTAAAAGTCCAATATGCATGGTGTTCTACCTACATCATAAGTTGAAAATCCATTCAAAACACAATTCTATATGGTTCAGTTTTTATTGGGGTTTTAAAATCATTACTGTATGCCCAAAGCGCATCATCTGTGCAAAAACTCTAATAATTCATGTTTGGTTGTACCATTATTTTCAATATTATCTTAATTTCCTGATTTTATATTTATGCTTGTCCATTAGTTAGGGGGTGATAGGCTGTAGAGACATTATGAACAACCCCGTACTTATGAAGAAAATTTTTCATGTTGCAATTGAAAAAATGTGAACCATGATGACAAATGATGAATCCAGGTAAACAAAACCTAATAAAATTTTGGGCCCTCACAAAAGAAACAACCACTCGAGAGTCATTGGTACTGGTTTCCTTTTCACCCACCAATTTAGATATGTAATCTACTTCCAATATGATGTAATAAAATTAAATTGAATTTGGAAAAGGCCCCATGATTTATATTCCCCATTCCTCAAAGATCTCACAAAATTACATGGGTTTTTTGGGGAATTTTATTCCACATGGAGATATTCCCTGAGAATTGGCATTGACTGCATGATTTTCAAATTATATGGGAATTCCTATACAACATTGTCCAATAATTTCTTGAGTCAAGGACCATTCGAGTTGTACGTTGAAAGACAATGTGGCCCACATAGTCCAAGGTGTGGCAGAAGGTCAAAACAGAGGTGAACTCATGGTCTGGGACACGTCGATGAACTACTTGGTAACCACAAATTTTCTACAAATATGGGTGATCCCAAATGTACCAATGATAATCATGCATAAGTCTCTAGAATTTTCAAATGGTGAAATCAATGTGTAATTTAGATGTTACTAGAAAATTCAAAATGTCTGCATATAAGGTGCTAAGGTCCACATCATCACATAGGTTCTCATGTATGAATAATTCTCTAATGGGGATGGGTGAGTCAACATGATGGCCCAATGGTTGTGAAATCCTACTAATGTGGTCAGCTGCCACATTTTCCACTCCACTCTTATCTCTAATCTCTATGTCAAACTTCCAGAGGAGGATCATCCCTCAAATGATGTGGGGTTATTCTTTATGTTTATTTTGGAGAAACTGAAGGGCATCATGATCAGAAATGACAATGATTTTTTACACGATAAGATATGAACAGAATTTGTCCCGGGAAAACATAATAGAATGAAGTTCGTTTTCATTGGTTGTGTAGCTTTCTTGGGTAGTATAAAGGGTACATGAGGTGTACAAAATGACATAAGGAGCCTTCTCACCCCTTTGTGATAAAAAAACCCTAACTGCAAAGTTAGATGCATCACACATAGTCTCAACGGGGAGATCCCACCATGGTGGATGGATGATGGTAGGTGATGTGGGACTCCTTTTTAGAAAATTGAAAACATCCTCACAATTTTTATGCAACACAAACTCAGAATCCTTTTGTAATACACGGGGCAAGGGAAGTGTGATCTTATCGATGTACATAATGAATTGGTCGTAAAAACCAAAGTGACACAAGATTGATCTCGCCCCAAGAACAATTTTTTGATATGGAAGGGATGAAATTAATAAATTTTTTGATTTATCCACTTGAATTCCCTCTTTTGAAATAACATGCCCTAGAACTATCCCCTCTCCAACCATGAAATTTCATTTCATGTAATTTAATACAAGATCTTTTTCTATGAAATGGAATATGATAGAACATAGGAGTGTCAAACTGTCATCCAAAAAAGTTTTGTAAATCGTGAAATCATCCATAATAAATTCCACGTAATTCACTTGGTGCTCAGAAGAATTACTCAACATACATCATTGAAAAGTAGAGGGAGTATTTCATAGGCCAAAAGGAATCATTCTGTTTGAAAATGTGCCAAACAGATAGGTAAATGATGTATTATCTTGATCCTCAGGAGATATATGGATTTAAAAATCACCTGAACAACCATCAAGGAAATCATAATGAGTCTTATCAGCCAATCGTTCAATCATTTGGAAAATGAAAGGCCGAGGAAAGTGATCCTTCTACGTGGCTTGATTCAGTTGACGGTAGTCAATATAGAGTCTCCAACTATTTTGCATATGTGTTAAAACCAACTCATTCCATTCATTTGACACAATTTTTTTACCTATTTATTACGCAAAATTTTCACTGGGCTAACACATTTAATATCAGATATATGATATATGGTCCCCATAATAAGTAATTTGTTGGCATCCAATTTTACCACTTCAAGTAGAGAGGGATTCAACTGGAGTTGAGATTGTCTCATAGGCTTAGCCCCATCGTCCAAATTTATATGGTTCAAAAAAATAGATGGGAAAATTTCAAGAATATCATCTAATGTTCATTCTATTATCTTTTTACACTCTCTCAAATGGTTGAGCATTTTTGATTCCTGTTGTTGAGAGAGGTTATTGGAAAACAATGACAAGAAATTGGTCCACACCCTCAAGATAGTCTTATTTTAAATTAGATGGAAGTGGTTTTAATTCCAACACTGAGGGTTTTTTTATTGAAGGAGGGGTTTTAGGGTGAGTGAGATCTATGAAACTATATATCTCGTCATGTTTATTCTCTATTGATAGATAATATATTGAAATGCGATTTACAGAATCATCGGTGATCATGGTTACCTCATAATGAACACACTCATCAATTAAATCACCAAATTAAGACATTTCAGAACACACATATCACTAGAAACATGACTAAAAACTCTAATATCCAAGGTTGATGAAGAGGAAAAAGAATTAGAGTATGTGTTGAGGAGATAATTGTGTGTGTTTTCATCATTTGATAGCACTGCAAATGAGTAGAGATAATGAGTGGAGTGCTCTTCAATGTGGTGTTTCATAGCATCGAGGGTGTTAAAACTTACCATTTCTCCACCAAACACCTTGCAAAATGTACCATTGTGAAGGTTGATGATCATATTTGCTGTTTTGAGGAATATCCTCCCATGTTTGAGAGGTGTATGTCTTTGGCTACGTGTATCATCCATCTCAATAATGTTGAAATTATTGGGGAAGATGAGATTCTTCCATCTTATATGGACATCCTTAATCGCACTTATTTGGATGTGTTGTACTCCAGTAGGCAAGTTTCATGACAATGCTTGCTGGTTTAAGCTCTGCAACCTGTATATAAGTATACATAGATTGGGGAATTACATTAATGGAAGCACCAAAATCTAACATTCCATCAAAAAATAAGGTCTCCCATATTTACACGGTATCATGAATGTGCCCAGATCGTTGCATTTGGTTGGCATTACAGGTCGAATCAAGGATGAAACATTTCATACTTGGTTGACTCATTCATTTCCCGTACACCTATGTCTATGTGTGCATATTTCTTTGAGAATTTTGAAATAACATGGAATTTTATTAACATCATAAAACAATGGAATATTAACTTGGACAATTTTATATGTATCCATTATTTCATTATCAATTTAACAATATAAGTATTAATCAGATTTAGAGAGTCATTGGGGAAAAGTAAGAGGAATGAATTATTCATTTGAATCATCAATGATAATTTTATTACCCTTTTTATTTGGTTTTTCAACACTATAATCTTTTATGTTTGGAGATAGAGAATTTTCATTATGGGGACATACCTGTTGGGATGAATCCTTAGAAGGAGAAACATCTTTACCACTATGTAGTGTAACAACACATAAATTACCATTGTCCTTCAGATTTTGAATGGGATGGGATGGTAGTTTTCAAGAACCTATCAGCTTAATCTCATCGATGGTGTTTTCCAACTACCCCACTTGAGTTTGTAGGTCTTGAATAACTTATTGAGTGGGTTTTTTGGAATTTAAGGTTTTAGGATTCCATTTACATACACATATCCTTGAGGATAGGTTCATATTTTGGGGGATGATTATTATTGTTTTTTGATGTTGAATGTTAAGAAGGTTGCATAAATTGGCCTTGTTGATACCAATTCTTCATTGGGTAGCTTGAGTTTCCTCCATGTCGGTACTATTGTTGTGCTTGAAACCCATGGTTTAGATTTAGCATTAATGGTTCCTTCATTAAAATTCGGTCTTGTTGGTATGGACACCTTGGGAACACATCTACATAGGAATCAGGTGAATCTGGAAGTTGTGTCCACTAGTTAGAAAAATGGGTATTTTTAGAAAAAATTCCACAATGTAATGGAACTGAAGAAGAGTGTGAGTTACCATGATCTTGAGATAATTTACATAGCAGGGTATGCATCTAATCATTTTTATTATCAACCATTTGTTCTAGGAATGAATTACTTACCTCATGAACTCCTCGGGTTTGTTAAATTTCTCGTGTACCAAATTGTAGTTTATTTTGAGCCATATTGTCTATTAAATCACAAGTGGTGGAAGTAGTTTTATAAACCAAAGCACTACCAACTTCTACATCGATAATTCCATGATCCATGGGGATAAGCCCCACATATAACTATTGTATTAATAGTTTCTCACTAATTTGGTGGTGGGGTAAGCTTGAGAAATTTCGTTTGAATCTCTTCCAGTATTCATTAAGGATCTCTCCCCGTTATGGCCTAATGCATCAAATTTTTATACAAATTGATGCATTTCTGGTGGTAGATAATAACCTCTCTAAAAATAGTATTCTCAGGTCATTCCATCCCATAATTGTGGTGGGTAAATTTTATATCCAATCTTTTGAAATACCATCATGGGAGAAATGGAAGGCCCTAAACATAATTAGGTACTCAGACACATTTTGTGGTTTTATGGTGTTGCACACTATGTGAAAATCTTTAAGGTGTTTATGAGGGTCTTCACCGTGAATACCATGGAATTTAGGAAGAAGGTGGATAAGGCCTGATATCAACTCAAATATGTATTCTTTATCAGGACACTGGATGTATGTAGGTTGGTACTCAACATCCAGTGTGGTCTGTTCTTTTACGGTTTGAATATTTACAGCCATGTTTTCATGGATTTGATTGGGTTAAATTTTAATTTGATTTATGATCAAAAGATATTCCAAAATGGGTTCCTAATTTTAACCTAAATTTCCTTCACTAGATGCTTTTATTCTTGTGGGATGTGTATATTCAGTTTACAGGTCAAATTCAGCTATTTTTATTTTTCTGATCAGGTCATGTAAATATGTTGTGATGTTTTTTTGGGTGTTTTATTGAATATAGATAAAATCACAATAGGAAGGTGATGGAATAATATAATTTTTAAAAATATATTTATAGATAGAAAAATGGATATGTAGAGAGAAATATAGTTATAGATAGATTAGGAAAAGAAGAGAGATATTGAGTGGGAAATCACACAAAAGCAAGCCAAATTAACAACTAAAACCCAAAAAAACAATCAAATAAGGTTGGTGTATTGAAAGAAGTAATAATTATGAATTAAAATAAATAAATAAAACTAAATAATGAAAAAAATATCTTTTCACCATCAGAAAGGTGCAATAATTCGACCGCTTTGTCGAACACGTCAAATTAGATGTTTAGTTTTAACAAAAATTTCTGCAATATAGTAGCAACACTCAATCATCTCATAACAGAGCCTTAGATAATTAATTAAAAATTTTGTTTTTGATTATTCAAGTAAAAATGGGAAATGGGGTTTTATTAAACTTGATTTTGATGATTAAAAATGGAAATAGAAAATTGAAGCAACAAAACATTGTAGAAATAAACAAGATTAACTAAACGTGATCAGCCCTGGGAAGTCTCGTGATGCTCATCCTTCATCACATCAAGAGGAAGGTTATTGATCTTTTAATACATATTTTCTATCACCTATTACCATAATGTTATAAATTTTATTCAGGGATACCTCATAGGGTTCAGTCAAAAACACACAATGATTCACTGGACACCACCGATGATTGAGAGATTTGTGTTCAACTTCATAACTGAAACTCACCATGGCAACCCACGAAGAACAAAATGTGTTTTATAAGTTTTTATGTTAATTCTTTGTGATACCATTAAATAAATTTACATGTCCTTGACTGTGATCATGTGATTTTAATTGACAAATATAAACTACACAAACACCACAATTGAAGGAGGGAGGTAAAATGGATGAACGGTGTGAGAAAAACATCGCCTGAAAGGGTAACCTCAAACAAGATCATTTCAGTTGAGTATAAAATACAATTATATAACTCAGTTAAAAAAATTGGGGATGAAGAAAACAACTTAAATCCAAGAATTTAAAAGATCATTCAAAATAATACATGTATGAATCTCAGGTTTAAATCTAGTTCATCCCTTGGTGATCACAATGGGATTAGAAGCCCATGGGAGGGGAGGAAGAAAATTTTGTTGAAGAAGAACATTGAATAGACTCAAAAACATCTAGGAAAGACGTGGGTACACTTTTGAGACTCAAAAATGGTAGAACCATTCCTCCTATTTGAACTCCAAAATGGGAGCCCAAGGTGCCATTTTAAAGGAAAATTTGAAGGTGGTATTGGGCACATAGATTTCTTCAGTCCAATTGTACAACGCGTTTCTCCCTTTAAAAAATAGAATCTCCCTTTTGAAAAAACTAGATTGTGGTATCCCCATATTATTAATATCTCCACTGAACGATTGCCTTCAATAGGACAATTGGATCTAGAGATATGAAAATATTACAGAATGACACTTTTGACATCGCACAAAATTGGTATTCTGGACATATCATGTCGGTTGGGCCCATTACTAGAATAATTGGGGATTTATTTCTTTATAAGTGGTTTATCTAATTGAATTCAAGTATTGAATACAAAATAAGAGCCCATTTGGATTTTCAAAAGTTTCTAAAAATGTAAAATTGAGGACAAGTTTTCATGGAGCCAGGAAATTTTGTCCTATTTTTCTTCCTCTTTATCATGGGACCTCCAAATCACCTCCACTAGCAATATAATTATCTAATCAAGTAAAATTTCCCTTTTCAACACTATTAAACAAAAAATAGTTGAATTAAACATGGAGTGAAATTTGTTATTATACTTGTAATTTTCATTACAAAACTAGTTTAAAACATTGGTTTAATGGTGATATAAAACAATGAATTGTGGTACGGTCAACAACTTATTTTTTACATTAATTTAAATAATTATTTTACATTAATTATTAACATTGAATTATTGGATATTTTTTAGTTTTGGGGATGAATTATTTATTTATTAAAAATTTCGTTTATCAGCTTATGTTGATGTGGTATCTTTCATTGTAGAGTTTGTTGTCATGCAATATTTAGTTTATAACTTTTTATAAACACGTGTATCTTTTTAGATTTAAAGTTGTAATTACATATTCTTATGATTTCATATCTGCTTTTATGAAAACATCAATTAAATTTTGGGTGGGGAAAGATGGAGGGACTCATATTAAGGGCCACTCTTATACCTTCCATTCCTAACTTGTAACACCCCAAGATTTTATAAGAAATATTATTTTCAATTTCTTGGATGACTTGTATTGTATGATACAACAAGATTAGATTGCGCTATACACAACACCATATTAGATTCTAGTATACACAAACACTATTCTTGGCTGGTGTTTCATGCAAGAGCGACCTTCCTCAATAGCGTGTGTTGTACGCAATACCGAGTTTTCACTAAACAATGATATATTGTAATAATATTATTATGAACTAGTTATTATGAATAGTATTAACCGTATTTTGAATTTTACAAAAAAATAATTCATCTTACACATTTTAAAGAATGTGGTATGAGAACAAAATAAATTTTTTGGATAAAAGAAGTATTTTTAAAAAAATGCAGTTTATCCACGTTTTTATGTTGCAACCATTTTGAATCTCATTTTTGAAAAGATTATAAGTTCAATTTTTAAAAAATAAACTTATTCTTATGAATCAGGATATAAAAAATTACATTGGATAATGTTTTGATATTTTTCGGACAACGTTCTTATTTTCATGAATAGTAAAAACACGCTAAATTTTACATAAAAACAACTTTTTTTTCGAGATAATTTATATAGTTAAATTATAATAGTAAATATTTTTAATGTATAAGTAGAATTTATTATTACCATTTTATATAATCTATTTCATTAGCATTGATTTTACATTGAATTTGTTGGTTAAATCAATTCAATCTTTTGCAATGTTTTAAACAAAAACCGGTTTTTTCGATAACGAGATTAAATTTAAATTAATTATTGAAAATTATGTGGTTTTTATTTATAAAAATAGATTCAATATTTTGATTTAGTAGGTCAAAATAATGTTAATAGTATTTTTTTTATTTTTGGCAATTATGAATATTTACTACGGTAAATTTTATTTACTATAGTTAATGTTAAATTAGGTAATTAAGGGCAAACAAAATATTATAAAATTACCCTAATACTTGTCGTAATATAAATGGATGATTATATTTCTTCCTAATATATACATGGGTCGAAATGGTATCTATTAGAAACCACTTTTTTGTTATTAAGACCTTTAATATATTTTATTTAAATGAAAGTGAAATATGTCTTACTCAAACATTAATAATTAATTTATTTTAAATATTAGGTTATACAGAATATAAATTCACTTATAAAAATAAATTCAAAAGCTAAGATGTTTTTATTTAACATGGTAATTTATTTTTAATTTGTATGAATCATATAATTAACTTAATATCTTATACATTAACGATGCACAAATTATTTATTTAGTGAAAAATCAATACAATAGTTTTTATTAGACCAATAATACCCATAAAATGCCCAAAAACAAGACCAAAACTTATTAGACGTGTACAAATGAACCATAATCATCCAAATGTAGAATTTTTGACCATTTGGAGCTTCATCAAACTGATTATGAAATTTAAAATTTTTTATTTTAAATGATGTCAAAGTTGTCACCTTAATAATTAAATAAATATATCATTTTAAAAGTTGGGTGTTTTAGAAGATAAATTTGACTAAAAATAATCTTATGAAATCTATTAGATTTAAATTTATCATAGTATTTTTTTTAAAATTTTATGCAATAAATATGTATATTAAATAATTATACAAAAATGTTGTTGTAATTATTTTATTGAGAGAAATATCAAATAAATGGTTTAAAAATATTAAAATAAATATTATATGAACTAATAAACATTCTCAAAGAATTTTATAGACTAATATTATATGATAGAAACCTATTAAATATTTTGGATTGAATATATTCTCTGTATGTATTTCAATTAAATTCAATTAAATAAATAGTGTCAAAACATACACTATTGGTATTTTATAAACATAACATATTATTAAATTACTTAAAAATCATAAAAAAAATTAAAAAATTTAAAATTTAAACTTATATGGTATAAAAGGTTTTAAAGTATCCAATTATGTGTAATTTACAACATATATGTATTTATTTATTACAATATAAAATTTAGAATATTATTGCCACAAATAAGATTAAATAAATTAAATAAGGATAAATCAAATTGACAAGTTTTAAAATTATTTCCCAATATTTATAAATTTGATTAGTTGATAATATTACAACCCTATCATAACAAATATAATAATTTGAGTAACCTTTGATGTTTTTAAGTGGGGTTTTATTTTATTATTAATTAATATTTTTGAGGTTTCCAAAAGTTCCCCACTCTTCTCTTATAAAAGGGAACCCCATCCCTCTCCTCTTCACACCATTTTTTGCCTTCATGCTCAGATAAAACTTTACAATTTCACTTATCCACTTCCCTAGAAACCTACTAGAGGTCCTGGTCTTCTTCTAAGGCCAACTTTAGGACCCTAACTGGAGGTTAAAAGGAGGTGCGTCGAAGAAGAGGTAATCTCTTCTACCTATTCTTTCAAGTTTATTTATTCATATACTTTCTATTCATTAGTTTTTTCTTTATAAATTAAAGTCATAATTATAACTAATATACTGATATTTTATTATAAATATGAAACAACCCTATTTCAGTTTCTACTTATCCTACGAAAAACGAAATCATCACGCATGCGTACATACAGAATACCGTCTCCACGCCGTGGTGTAATCTATTTTTCCACCACCACCTTACATGGATTGGTATAATAGTGTAAATAATAACTATATATGGTTATTATAACTTAAGACTAATTATGAGATATTATATTACACACTTTAATTCCATTCAATAATTATAGGAACGATATCATCCCTCATGCGTACATATAGATTACCGTCTCCACGACGCGATGAGATTCATTCTTCGAGTTAACCATTCAGCAATTATTATAAAGTATATATAATAAATAATAATGAAATATATGAAATATTAATTATAATGAATTTATATATATGTTATTTACTTACTTACATTCAATTTAATAAGGAAACAAAAACAACGTTCTTGTGTACGTACGGCCTACCGTCTCTATGAACGGTGTATTTCATTCCCTTTATAGATATATTATAATTATGTATATTCTGAATATATATTATATATAAATCATGTTTTACATTCATGAAGCAATTAATCATGATCTACGTAATCATTTGAATAATTACAAGTCAAAACATGAACGATAAATGAAATAATTTTACCCAAAACGCTACTTTAATATTGAATTGACAAATGAACGGGTAATATAAAGTCGTTAGTGAATCATATATGATAACATATATATTATAATGGTTATGTTACAAGTTAATAATATGATTAAACCCACTATACAGGGGACTCAGACACATACAGAAGAAATTGTACATAAGGTAAGGGATAATTTTGCAATCTCATTTTTATCCGAGATTCCTTATACGCAAGTGTTTACTGGGGTTATATTTTTCTTCAATGTCCATAAAATTGATTTTCATAAAGTGTTTAATATTCTTCTATGACTGTTTAAATTCATTTTTTCCCCTCTTTGACTTTTACATTGTGTTATGGAAGGAATCTTTATTTTGATTACCATACATGGTTCTTTTTTACTTTTCCGGCAAAAGTATGAGGAGAATGTTTCTTAACATATACGGCGTGAATGGATTTTTAAAGTTTCATAACTCTTTATTTCATGAATCTTCCTCTATAGGATTTCATGATTTTTTTTAAAAAAAATACCATTCTTTTAAAATTTCATGGCATTTTTTGTAAAGAAATTGATTTTGATGAAGAAACGATATTTTCCCCAATAATTCATTTCAAGTGATTTATCAAAATTATTTTCCATCTAAGAAGATATAGGGTTATGTTTCTGTCCCTATTATTATATTGATTTTTTTACGTTGTGGTGGAATTATTTTTATGAAGCCATTTTATATTATATAGATTATGATATGATGGCATGGTGTTTAAGAATCCCATTTTTATTACATGTGTTATACTATGATGTTTGATTTATGATTTAGTGTCCCAAAAAAGAATGATTTCAATATGAGATGAGTGGGACCTATATCTCTCTCCATTGCATTGGGTAATGATTTATATCCCATGAGATATACATTGCTGTAATGGAAAGTAAAATCTGTTTTAGTAATACAGGGCTGGAATGGCATGTAAACCTGGTTCAGTAGTGGACGTCGTCCACTATGATGGTCTTGGCAGAAATTCCTGGGCATCTATGGAAATCATATCATGTTATTAATGGTTTTACACAATTACATGTTTTATTCCCATGCCATTTTATCATGATTAATGTTATTTTATGATCTATGCTTTATGTACTGTCAAGATATATGTCATTGCTCAAGAATTTGATTTTTTAGGTTCGTGTTTTTTACATTCAATTGTTTACGGATTGTTTTTATGTTCTCAATGATTACCCTTACTGAGAATTTTAGCTCACCCTTTTTTTTCTTTTCCCCAAGATATAAAGAATCGTTTTATGTAAGAAAATAGAAAGGGATGATATTTATGGGAGGCTTTGGAGATCTTTCACCTCAATTATAAGAATATGTTTCATGTTTCAATAGACACTAAACTAATACGGTCTTTGGGAATATGCGTTTTTCATGTTTTAAGAATTCCGAAAAATTTATGTAATGTCTATGTATGTCATGATTTTGGTCCCTACAGTTGGTATCAGAGTGAAGGTTAAGTTAACCATTGGAAACTAGGATGCGAAAACATTAGTGAGATCCCTAGATATATTTCTATGGTATGTCTAGGGATGTACCTAAGGTTTAGTATAACTATAGGTTATATACCTAGAATATTGTTGACGATCATGAATAACCTAGTGTGAAAATAAGTTGTAATGGATTGAAGAATATGTGATAAGTTATACTTTTTATGATTATGTGGTTCGTTGTTATTTTAATTGTTTCTTACGCCATGGTTTTTGGTTTTAGTCAATGGAGGGAACAAGAATGAATTGGGTAAACATTGAATCCAATGGTAAAATTTGTGACTATGAGAAAAAAAAATTGTCTAATGAATAGAAAGAAATACATTGTGATTATGTTGAATTAGTCGTTGCGATATATTATTAACAAGGTGAGCTTTAGTGGTATTCCTAATTTATCAAATAAGAGGAAGATGGACTTTTATTCATGTTCACATTGTAAAGAGCCTAGAGAAAGAAAGATTTATATTTAGAAATAATTGAAGAAGAACCTTGATGAATACATAAAATGGAGGGGAAGATGTTATCTGTGTGGGGAGAAGGCCCATAGAGTGATATAGTATTATGTAGTTAAATGTCTTATCTATAGAGAACATGGGAATTACCCAACTCAAGGCCCTGGCCTAAGAGGTTACCTCTAAATAAATGAAGGACTTATTCCATGAAAATCATTGAAGATGAAGGATTGAATTTTTTATGTATCGGTATTCAATACTAATGTTGTTGAGGTAATTTTACGGTATATAGGAATATATATGTATTTTCCATTGTGATTTTCCATAAAAATACTGTACCGGTAACCATGAAAAGTGATTGACATATTTTTGGAAAGCAGATGATATGGTCATAATGATGGGATAAGGATAAAATAATATGTTTGATGTTATTAGTGAGATCATTACTAATATAAGGACAAAGTGATATCATGGTTTTAGTAAATAGAATATTTGGGATTTTGGTATGTGGAAAGAGTTAACTTTTGACAGCAGTAATGTTTTCAATAAGGTTCTATGGTAATTCATGTATCAAGAGAATACATGATTAATGTATTCACATGTTTGGAATGTGACCAACAAGATATATCATATAATATATGGGGGATAGGTGATGGTATTCACATGCTCAGTAGATGACATTTCTAAGAATCATTTTCATTATACTATGAGATTGGACAGAAGTACTTTCGATAAGCCTAAAGGATAGAATTGATTAAGTGAGACATCAGATAGTTTTGTTTAAGGCTAGAACATTTTTATATTATTTCTGAAATCTTATAGGAGTAACTTTCTTGAAAAATGACGACCCATTGGATGGGAAACAACACGTCTTGTCAGACAAGGATGCAGGAAGAGAACCCACAACCGAAGTGTGATAGGCATTTATTGTCTACAACTGGACTAAAAAAAGTCCCTGGTTCATATAAAATAATTTTATTTTATTATGTGGTATGATAGATGAAGGATAAGTCAATTTTAGGAACCATATATGATTAATATCAGCATAAATTGACTTATTTATATTTTATAACTTGTGCTATCAATTTTGCGATAGAGACATATGGAATGACCTATCATTCAATAGCATGATCTACTAACACATCAAGAATGACAAATTCAACTTAATTTCTTTAAATAAGAGATGAATTGGAAATTGTTCATGGAATGACCAACAATGATATTACACTGAAATCAAGTAAGTATTTCTCCTTATACAAAAAATATATCAACTTTAGGGAAATGATCTAGAAAACCGAAAACATTTTCCTAGTATTCTCATATCCGATGAATCAAATGGTAGCTTAGATCATCACAAATTTATGTCTTTGTGATTGTTGTATTTGTCATAGACATTTTCTCTACCACTCTCCATCAGATCATGATGGTTAGATTTATCTTCCATATACATGTTTCCACCTATGTTTTCCAATATAGAAACCCAATGATGAGTTAATATCGGAAACCATTACATTTATTAAATTACTTTATAAATTTAAGTTTTATTATTCATTTTTACGATGTGGGTTTCTATGAATGAAACTTTCAAGTAGTAAAATATTTTAACCCCGACGAATTTCGAGGGTGAAATTCATTTTAAGGGGGGTAGAATGTTTGACCGCACGATTTTTTGAGAAATATTATTTTTAATTTCATTGATAACTTCTGTTGTATGCTACACCTAGATTAGATTGTGCTATATGCAACACTGTTTTATTTTGTAGTATACACAAACACGATTCATTTCTTGTGTTGGATGCAAGAGCAACCTTCCTCAATAGCGTGTTTTATACGCAATACCTAGTTTCACTAAACAATGATATATTATTATAATATCATTATAAACTAGCCGTTATAAATAGTATTAACTGCATTTTGAATTTTATAACATTATAATTCTTCTCACACATTTTCTAGAATGAGGTATGAGAACAAAATCTATTTTTCGGATAAAAGAAGTCATTTAAAAAAATGCGGTTTTATGGCATTTTGATGGCGCACCGATTTTAAATATAATTTTTGACAAGTTTGTAAGTTCAAATTTCAAAAATAAAATTCTTCTATTGAATCAGGATATAAAAATATACATTGGATAAAATTTTGATATTTTTCTTACAACGTTCTTATTTTGATGAATAGTAAAAACACGCTAAATTTTACTTAAAAACAACTTTTTTCATCTAGATAATCAATATGGTTAATTTTAAATTTTAAATTTATTAAAAATATAAGTATAATATATTTTTACCATTTAAAATAATCTATGTCATTATAATTGATTTTATATTGAATTCATAGGTTAAATCAATTCAATCTTTTGCAATGTTTTAAACAAAAACCATTTTTTTGACAACGGGATAAATTATCAATTAATTACTGAAATTTAGGTGTTTTGAATTATGAAAGATGGATTCAATATTTATAATCATTAATACCAAATTATGTTAATAGGCTACTTTTAATTTTTAGGCATTATGAATAGTAAATACAGTAAATTTTATTTACCATAGTTAAAGGTAAATTAGGTAATTAAGGGAAAAAATAATATTATAATTTTACCCTAACACTTGACATAATAAAATTGGATGATTATATTTCATACAAATATATACTTGGGTTGAAATGGTATCTATTAGAAACCACTTTTATGGGATTAAGACTTTTAATTTATTTTGTTTAAATGAAAGAGAAATATGTCTCACTGAAACATTAATAATTAATTTATTTTTAATATAAGGTTATAAAAAATATAAATTCGTTTATAAATACTCATCTAAAATCTAAGATGTATTTCTTTATCATGGTAATTTATTTTTAATTTTTAAGAAATTTATAATTAACTTAATAGCTTATACATTAAGGATGGAGAAATCATTTATTTAGTGAAAAATCAATAATATAGATTTTATTATACTAATAATACTCATAAAAGGCCCATAAACATGACCAAAACTAATCGGTCATGTTGTTATGGGACATAATCATGACGATGTTGATGTATTTCCCATTTAGAGATTTATAAAAGCATTTTGGACATTTATAGTTTTTTATTTAAAATGATTTTAAAGTTGTCACCTTAATAATATAATACATATATCATTTTAATAGTTGTGTTTTTTATAATATAACTTAGATTATAAGTAATATTATGAAATATATTATATTTATAACCTTCATAGTAATTTATTTGTAATTTCTATGCAACATATTTGTATATTAAATAATTATACAACATTGTTGTAGTAATTATTTTATTAAGAGAAATTTCCTATAAATGGTTTTAAAATATAAAAACAAATAATATATGAACTAATTAACATTATAAACGAATTTTATAGATTAATATGACATTTTAAAAACCTATTAAATATTTTTTTTGTATATATTCTATGTTTTTATTTTATTTAAATTCAAATAAATGAATAGTGTCAAAATTTACACTATTGGTATTTTATAAAAATAATATATTATTAAATTATTTAAAAATCACAAAAATATTTAATAACATACAAATTGAAAATTATATGGTCTAAATATTTATAATGTATACAATTTTTGGAAATTTACCACATACTATTATGTATTTAGAACAATTTAAAATTAGAATATTGTTACCACAAATATGATTAAATAAATTAAATAAGGATAAATCAAATTGATAAGGTTTAAAATAATTTCCCAACATGTATAAATTTGATTTGTTGATTAACTTACAACCCTATGGTAACTCATATCCTAATTTGAGTCACTTTTTATGTTATTAAGTGGGGTTATATTTTATTATAAATTTATATTTTTGAGGTTTCCAAAAGTTCCCCTCTCTTCTCTTATAAAAGGGAACCTCAACCCTCTGCTCTTCACACCATTTTGAGCCATAATGATTGGCCAAACCATGAAAATTTCACTTCTACATATCCCTAGAATCCTACTAGATGTAATGGTCTTCATCCAAAACCAACTATAGTGCCTTAAGAAGAGGTTAAGAGGAGGTGCGTCGAAGAAGAGGTAATCTCTTCAACTAATTCTTTCGAGTTTCTTTATTCTTCTACATTCTGTTAATTTGTTGTTTCATTATAAAGTAATAACATCAGTATAAATAATATACTGAAATTTTATTATAAATATGGAAGAACCCTATTTTACCTTCTACCGATCCTACGAAAAATGAAATCATCGCGTGTGCGTACGTCCGAAATACCGTCTCCACTCCGTGGTGTAATCTGTTTTTCCACCACCACCTTACTTGGATGGATATAACGGCGTTAATAATAACTATATATGGTTATTATAACATGATACTAATTCTTAGATATTATAACATCCACTCTAATTCCATTCAATAATTATAGGAACGATATAATTGCTCGTGCAAACATACAGATTTCCGTCTCCACGACGCAATGAGATTCATTCTCCAAATTAACTATTCAAAAATTATTATATATTATATATAATAAATAATCATGAAATATATTAAATATTAATAATATTGGATTTATTTATATGTATCATACTTACTTCCATTCAATTTAATTAAGAAACAAAAACAACGTTCATGCATACGTACGGCCTACTGTCTCTATGAACAGTGTATTTCTTTCTATTTATTGATCTATTATATATATTTATATTCTGAATATATATTATATATAAATAATTTTAATCATTGTGGAATTAATAAATAATGATCTAAATAATCATATGAATAATAACAATCAAATCACAGACGATAAAGGAAATGATTATACCCAAAACGCTACTTTAACAAGGAATTGACAAATGAACGGGTAATACAAAGTCATAAGTGAATCATATATGATAACATAAATATTATTATGGTTTTGTTACATGTTAATAATATGATTAAACACACTATAATGTGGTATCATACACATACATAAGAAATTGGGCATAACTTAAGGGATAATTTTACAATCTCATTTTTATCCATGATTACTTATACGTAAGTATTTACATGGTTTATATTTGTTATCCATGTCAATAAAAATGTTTTCATAAAGTGTTTAATATTATTCCTTGTATTTTTAAAGTCATTTTTACCCCCCATTGACTTTTAATTTGTGTTATGGAAGGAATCTTTCTAATGTGTACCATACGTGGTACATTATGAATTTGCGATCAAAAGTACAAGGAGAATGTTTTTATTAACTTATATGTCGTGAATAGATATTTACGATATCATAACTCATTATTTTCATTAAACTTACTCTATAATATTTCTATATTTTTTTCAAATTAAATCCCATTCTATTACAATTTCATGGCATTTTCTGAAAATAAAATGATTTTGAAGAAGAAAGAATATTTTACTCAAGAATTCATTTCAAGTGTTTTATCAAAATTATTTTCTATCTAAGATGATATAGGGTTATGTTTCTATCCCTATAATTATATTTATTTGATTAATTAATGATGGAATTATTTTTACAAAGTCCTTTTATCTTATATAGATTATGTTATAATGGCATGATGTTTAAGAATCCCATTTTTATTACATGGGTTATGCTATGATGTATGATTTATGATTTTGTGGAACACATAAGAATTATTTAAATATGAGATTTTTGGGACCTATATCTCCCTCCAGTGCATTGGGTAATGATTTATATCTCATGAGATAGACATGGTTGGAACGACATGTAGAATTTGGTTCAGTAATACAGGGCTGGAACAACATGTATACCATGTTCATTTATGGACATTGACCACTATGATGGTCTTGGCAGAAATCCCTTGGAAACTATGGAAATCAAATCATGTGATTAATGGTTTTCCACAATTACATGTTTTATTCCCATTCCATTTTATCATGATTAATGCTCCTTTTTAATATATGCCATATGTACTGTCAATATATATGTCATTTCTCAAGATTTTTATGATTTATGTTCATGTTTTTACGTTCAAATGGTTATGGATTATTTTTATGTTCTCAATGTTTACCCTTACTTATCATTTGTGTTCAACATTTTTATGTTTTCATTTCCCCAGGATATAAAGAAAAGTTTTTGTTTAGAAAACTAAAAGGGAATAAATTTATGGGAGATTTTGGAGATCTTTCACCACGATTAGAAGATTAGGTTTTGGGTTTCCAAATACACTAAACTAATACAGTCTTTGGGAATATTTGTTTTTCATGTATTATGTATTTGGCAAAAATAATGTAATGTCTATGTATGTCAAGCGTTGGGTCTCTACATAACTAGTTACCACTATGCCCATGGGGGCCGGTGTCATTTTCTTTTCCAGACCGAAACTTCCCTGGTCTAACCAATAGTTATGAGGTGTACCGGATCAAAAAGCACCCATTGGGAATAGATCTGTTAGAAATGATTCTAATCCATCCGCAGATGTTGTTCAACCCCATGTTCTGAGATCCGGACAAAGCCATCGTAAAGCCATGCCTCCAGCGATACATGGTCTTTCAAAAGATGTCCATGGACGAGATCGGTGGTATTGGATAATTTGAACGATGGTCTGTAGAAATACTTTTGAGATGGTCTTAGAATAAAAATCTAAACATGATAATTAATAATTATGTTCTGATGGTTTATAATAATGATGCTTTTTTGATTCATGAGGTTGGTGATATTTTTCTTGTATAGTGAAGCACACCTAGTTAACACATGACTTAGACCCCAAGGTAAAGCACAATATTAGAGTATACATTTTTTTGGATTATCTTTCTATTCCAAAAATTATATACATTCACGTGTTTAATATTCTTATAGGTACTCCCATCATAATTCCACCTTCGGCCGAACCAGGTGATTAGGGATAGGTATCATTGGGAACCCGATCCGAGTTACTTATTTCATTACACTCAATTATTTATCTGTAATTGTTATATAATGGCACACAGCAAATAATTATTTCATGAAATTGAAATGTTTAGAAACCATGGTTGTTGGCCTACTTGGATTTTATCTCACACCCTATATGGGAATCATTGACACCCGAGTAGATTACATTCTTATATGTATTGAAAAAGGGATGTATGATACTTCAGATGCTAGATTGTTACTTTCTTCTTAGTATGGTGGCTGTGGTAGAGGCCCGGGCCTTTCTTGGGGTGTATTATTTTCACTGTTTACTTTCTTTTAGTTGATAGTATGATTGAGTTTATATTTTTACATACATCAGTTTAGAACGACATCAGGGCATGAAATTGTTTTATGAGCTTCCATAAATTATTATTATTTAGTAGGATTATTTAAATTTCTTCTTCTGTAGTTTATTCATTTATACGAATCCGCTATTTATTATTTATTTATTGTTACTTCAATTGTGATATTTCTTATTTACTATAATGGAATAGTCTACCACACATAAACAAAAAAGGCCCTTGCTACATGTCGGCAGCCCCTGGAATTCGGTGAGATGCGCTTGAGGTTATGTGGCCAAACCGGCTTGGCTCACCTTTGAGGTGGATTCTGGGATGGGATGCTAAAAACTGTTATCAGAGGAGGTTTATCCTTTTTATAAATATTTATTTTAAAAAGGACACAATGATATAGGGAATTGGAATGTACCTTGTTCTTGGATGTGGCTAACCCATCTATAGGTGAATCCCAAATTCCTGGTTTGGAAATTCAGTTATTATTTATTCCATTTATTGTTGATATGATTTCACTATGGTGTTATCCAGTTGTTTTACATTGTAATTTGTCTTTGTATAGTTGAGATAATGGGTTTTTACAATTGTTTCCAAATGATTCGATGGAAATACATTATATGCATCATATTAGGAACCATAGGATAAAAATTTCATGCATATTGAAATGCCATATCGTCTTTTAGAATTCATTTTTCTATTTTTAATGTGAGTTTAGTTGTTCCTAGTGGATTTTTTTTGGAATGATGGTTTGTTATAAATAATTTTTTTATAGTGTGTTAGGTGTTAACCTGAATTATCCTAGGAATAGACAGTGGTCATAGTTTGTTAATCCTTTTAAGTTTCCGCTTTCATATCGAAACCTAGCTTTTAATGCTAGCTATCTGTTGGTCAGTGCTCAGAGGAAGGTTATGTACCTAACCTATTTTGTTCCATTCTTATTTTATTTATATTATTTTCTCTTGCCTCAAGTTATGTGTTTGGTTTTTGTAGACCAATTTCGTTGCGATGTCTTCCTGTTGTGCCTCAGGATAGTGGAAATGAGAACATTCTAGATATTGTGTGTCCATAACCACTAATGGTACCTCTTGTAGTGCCTCAGGTGGAACTACCTCCTTCTGATCTTATGAGAGACTCTGATGCTATGTTCATGGACAATCTATTCATGTTAATGGAGAATGTTTATAAATCCATAGACCTACCCCATCAATGGTAGACCTCATGCAGGACTTTAATCAGTATCACCCTCCCACCATCTCAAGGAGTGGCGGCTATCATGTTATAGGGTCATGGATTCAATCCATAACGTCTATCTACGACAACCTCGAGATTCTTCCAGAGTGAAGGGTCAACTTACTGTCTACATGATTCGTGACACTTCCAAGATCTGGTGGGATGTTGATTCTCAGGATGAGTAGACTACTGGCATGGTTTGGCCTGACTTCCAAGAAGCATTATACAATCACTTTTTCTAATAGTCTCTGAGATATGACCATGTGTGGGATTTCCTACACCTTCATCAAGTCTATATGACTGTGTTAATGTATTATACTAGTTTCATATAACATTAGAATTTTCCCAATCTCTAACAAGTTCATGTAGACTACTGAAAGGCATTTTGAGGACGGAATTGAGTACACTATCCAATCAGAGGTGAATCTATCATGTTATACCATTGTTACAGAGATCATAAATCAGGCAGTAATCTCAGAGTGAAATGTTAGGGATGATAAAACGGTGAACCAAAGTGATTCATTTCTGAGACAGGGTGATGGAACTTCTCGCAGTAGGAACGGTCATTTTGAAAGTGCACATATGGGAAATACCATTAAAACTATAAATTTTTATATCTATATCTCATGTTATCAGTGCGGCAGATATGGCCACAATAATACATAGTGAACGAGAGACCCGAAAGAGTAATGAGCTTGCAGCTAGATGGGTCACCTTCAGCAATTCTGTAATCCCATCTCATCATCATACAGTGGAAGATGATCTACACCTTCACCTCTATGAGGTATAAGATATATGATTCTATAGCAAGCTAGTTGTTCTTTTCCATATTCCATTTAGGATGAGGAAATTTTGAAGTTTGTCATAGAGGAAATCAAGTTCCTTATTATCAGCAAAAGCAGTGTGGGTATTCTTAGGCCAACAAGGCAGTGTCTCAGGGTCGTAGTTCAGCTCTCATGTATAAAGTGAAATTAGTACAAGAGGAGAAGAGTGAATGACCATATTCAGTGAGAGGTACTATTCTGGAAGCCTTTATGTTAGTATCATCTCTTTTTGATATCATCTCATCACAATCCTTTATATCTATAGATATTGTTGAATGCCTTGGATTTATAATTGAATACCTTTGCAGAATCATGCCTCTCTACACTCCACTCATAGTCCGGACAAAAGGCATACGCCAGTTCCAATAGAGCCCCTTGAGATAGGTGGGTACTATTTCATTTGGAATCTCTATTTCTTCGACATGTCTAGTGTCGAAGTCATTCTTGATATGAATTGGATTTCTCCTAATCATGCTCAAGTAGATTTCCATTGTCGTTGGGTGTCCATTATATCCTCTAATAATGAAACCAATCTACAAAAAGGTGAATGGTATATGTAGGCAGAATGAGTTTCGTGTAAATAAACATGGTTGGGCATTGTGACGGCTCAGTTGGCAAGTAGCTTTATGAGAGATTAGGGGACAAAACTAGTTGAGCCCACTCCTAGGGTGGATCTTTTCTCGGACATCTTCTGTGACAATTTATCTTTCTTAAATCCTCTGAGGAGCGTGGAGTTCACTATCCAACTCATGTTAGGTGCTCCACCAGTGTCAATTACTCCTTATAGGATTGCTCCAGCAGAGCTACATGAACTCAAAAATCATCTTGATGACCTATGGGCTAAGGGTTTCATCAGACATATCACATCTCTATGGGGTTCACATGTCCATTTTTCCAGGAAGGAAAATGGTGCCCTTAGGTTATGTGTGGATTATCATCAACTCAACCTGCTCATGGTAAAGAATTGATATCCATTTCCTCGTGTAGTTGACCTCTTCGGTCAGCTTTCGGGAGAAACTGTTTTCTCCATGATAGATCAGAGTTCAAGATACCACCACGTACATGTGCAACCTTCTAACATAAAATGTATGGCATTCCGAAGAAGGTATGACTTGTACATATATCTGGTTATGCCATTCACCCGCATGAATGCACCAACAATCTACATGTAAATGATGAAGTTTGGTTTTAACCCATATCATGATTCCTTTTTGGTAGTCTTTGTGGATGCTATATTAGTGTATTTAGATTCCAAATATGACCATGAAACCCATAGTGAGGTCGTTTTGGGTACACAAAGAGAGTACCAGATATAAGTTAAACCCACCAAATACCAATTTTCAATTGATAAAGTACACATCTTGGGTCATATTATATCAGTTGCTAGAGTATCTTTTGATCCTGAAAAGGTTACTGTTGCAGTTTCATGGGAGCATCCCAAGATTTTCTTAGATGCTATAAATTTTTTTTGGGCTTGCTGGATATTATAGGCGTTTTATCAATGATTTCTCCCTCTTAGTAGCAATTCATATGTCCTGAATAAAGAGGGTGTAAAATTTATTTAGTCAAATTCTTGTGTAATGTAGATTCATGAATTGAAAGGATGACTATCCTTATCCTCCATCCTGATTCTTCCTGAACCAAGTAAAATTTATAATGTTTTTCGTGATTCTTTAGGAATATGATGTGTTGAAGTTTTGAGTAATGGTGATCATGTCATTGTTTATTGATCCCACCAGTTGAGACCTCATGAGAAGAACTATCCTACACATGAATTGGAGTTGGAAGATGTGGTTCATGCTCTCTGATGTTGGAGAAACTACTTTTTCTGTGGGAGATTTTTTGTTCATATGGATCAAATTATAATAAAATATATATCCACTCCATGAGATGTGTACTTATGGAAGCGTAGATGGTCCAAATACTTGTAGTCACTCGATTTTGAGCTTTCTAATACCCCAGGTAAGGGAAATTCAGTAGACGATGCCTTATGCCGCATAACACAAACACCATCGATGTAGGTATCCATCAGTGAGTGGTAGATGGTGGATTTGTTATCAGATATGCATCTATAGGTTCGGAAGGATAACAAGAAACCATTTCAAACAGCGCTTACAATGACATCCTCTCTTCTATAGAATATCAACATGCAATAGTTGATTTATCATAAGGGGATCATTTTCAGGGAAAGAATTATAGGAGGGAACCCACCTCATGGTTGGGTGGATGATTGTAGGGAAAATTTCCATTATTGTGGTTGCATATGGGTACCTTCTAGTATACTCGAATAGAGGATGAATTAAACTCACAACTCTATTTGGGAATTCCTTCCTGGGCTGACCCAGATGTAAAAAGACATTTGTTGATATTACTAGTGCCCTGGTATGAAAATCCACATAGCTGCTTCATCACTCGATGATCAACATATAAACAAGTGAATGTAGAGAACAAGCGACATGCTGGACTCCTTATGTATCTACCAATTCTTGAATGGAAATATAATTACATAAACCTGGATTTTGTTACAGTATTTCCAATATCCCCTTGAGGCACTGATGTATTATGGGAGATTGTTGATAGGTTGAACCAGGTTACAGCCTTCTTTCCATTCTAGGAGACCATTATGATTGATTAGTTAGGAAGGTTATATATCTATGAGATCATGAAATTTCATTGTGTACCACATTCTATTTTCCCAAACATGGGTTCTCACATTACATCACATTTCTAAAAAGTGTTAAAAATGGTTCTTGGTTCACATGTAATTTTGAGTATTGCATATCACCCTTAGAATGATGGGAATCCGACATAACCATACGAGTGTTAGAGGATATATTATGGGCATCTATCCTGGATTTTGGAGGTTTGTAGAATAAGAGTATACCTCTTGTTATGTTTTATAATAACATCTTGGAGGAAACAATTCAAATAGATCCTTATGAGTCCCACTTTGGTAGACTTTTTCCTTTACCTTTATTCTAGATCTAAGCTAGTGAGACATCATTGTAGTGTCCTCATCTCATTCAGGAGACTTCTGAGAAAGTTCAGATAATAAAAAAGTGCATGAATATAGATCCGTCCATACCGAAGACTTATACTAATTTTCGTAGTTGACCTCTGTAGTTTGTGGTTGTACATCGAGTCTTTCTATGTGTTTCTCTAAGGATGGGTCACATATGGATCGGGAGGCCTGGAAAGTTGTCACCGAGATGCGTTGGGTTATTTGAGATAGTAAAGAGATTTCGGTCGGTAGCCTACTGGTTAGTTCTACCATAGATCTACCATTCCATGCACAATTTTCACCATCTATTCCAACTCTACAAATATCATCCAGAACCAAATCTTTCTATTAAAACTGTCGACCTTGATCTTGCGGTAGAGACATATTTTTCAGAGCATCTGATCTGTATCCTCCACCATTGAACTAAAGTCCTCAGATACAAGTCATTCCCATTAGTCTAGATGTTTTAGAAACACATGCATTTTAGGGATGAGACCTGCGAGTGAGAGACAGATATAGGTGTGCAGGGGCCAGATATTTTCTCTAACAAAGTTCTAGTACCCTCGGAAGGGAATCTTAGGGACAAGTTGTCTTAAGAAGGGGAGTTTGTAACATTCTGACTTTAATAAGGTATGTAACAATTAATTTTATCTATCTAATTCTTTAATGTGACCCAGAACGTATACCTGTACACCCTAATGTGGGTCACGGGAAATTTTTTGAAAATTAATTAAATAACTAGTGATATTTTTAAAAAATGATATATCACGTGTTAGCACAGTTTTCGGGATTAAAATAATTAATTAAGGACTAGAAAAAATAAGAAATTATTTTAAGAATTTTTAATGAAATAAAAAAGGGGTAAAAAAAAATTTATAAATAAAATTGAAAGGGATTATGGAAAAAAAATAACAAAATTTAAATGAGATATTTCCATTAATATTTATTTCTATCATTTTTCATTTCCATTCTTATTATACTATTTAATTTTTCTTTTATTTGTCTTTTTTTCTTTTATTATTCTAAAATATTTATTTTCCTTTTCATTATTTTCATTCTTTATTTTTTTCTCTCGTCCATTCCTCCACTCCCTGACATCACGCTCCAACCTCTCCCTAGGTGGCGCACAACCCAAAAGCCCCTTCGGACGAATTTTTTTCCTTGGTCCATCATCTGTTCTCTTCTCCATAAAGTTTGTAGTAATCCTTAGAGAAAGTGTATCCTTTCACAAAGGGAATCATAGGATTTCATTGAGTGTCATGAACACTATTCATCATAGAATGATTTTACCATATTTATTAGAAATTAAATTTTTTAATTTGATGCAATGTGGTCGGACACCATATTGGGCCCGCCGATGTGGCCAGTATAAATATCATTAGCACCGGCTATTAATTTGATTAACTACTTGTGTTGGTCACCCTTTTTTGTTGTGTTTAATTTAAATAATTAATTTAGACTAATTATGAACTTTTAATTGTTGGATATTTTTTACTTGTTTGTTCTAAGTTATATATTTATTAAAAAAATCATTTATATGCTAATGCTGATGCAGTATCTTGCCTTGTTAATTTTTTTATGTTGTAATATTTAACTGATACCCTATGATGCATGGGCATGTCTATTTAGTTTTCAAGATGTAATTTAATATGCTTAATAAATCAAATTTGATGCTGTAAAAACATTGGATAAATTTTTGTTTGGGAAAGTGGGTGGGTCTCATATTAAGTACCACACATAAACCATCTATCCTAGACTAATTAATATTATGCATCGGGTGGCGGTGTCTTTTGCTTTTCCAGACTGAGAATTCCCCATGATTTCTAATACTTATGAGTAACCTCAATTCCAAATGGACCCATAGGGGAAAAATCCATTTGAAATGTTGATAAATCCACCTTGGATGATGCTAAACCTCTTTTCTCTGAGATTGAGTTAGACTAAGGGTAATTCTATGCCTCGAGTGATACTTGTGCATTCTAAAGATTGCCTTGGATGGGCATGGTGGTATTGGATAATTTGAAGGATGTTCCGTAGGGACACTTTTGGTATGGGATCAGACTCCAAATCTCAAATTTATCCTAACTAATTATCCACTAAAGGTTTATATAAATTCTTATTTGAGTCTCTAGAGATTGCAGATTTTTTTCTTGTATGTTAAAGCACACTTGGTTAACATAACACATAGACCCCAAGATGAAGCACAAGTTTGGGGTATTCCACTTTATTGGTTTACCTTAATCCTATAGGATTTATAAGCATGAATGTGTGTAATTTTCTTATAATTACTCCCTTCAGACATCCATCTTAGGTTGAAGCATGTTATTTGGGTCACGTGCATTGGGAAACTGGGTCACGTTATTTATTTCATCAGACTCAATTATATAACTACAATTTTTATATAATGGCACACTTCATTTTACTATTGTGAAAAATGGAATGTTTTAGAAACCATGGATTCCAAGATATTAGTATTTTTTCTCAAACCCTTATCAGGTGTCATTGACCCCTGAGTAGAACACATGCTTGCATGTATTGGTAATGGGTAGTGTGCTGCTTCTGATGCTTGATTGTTTCTTACAGCATAGTATGATTACTATGGTAGAAGACCGATCCTTTCTCATGATATAGTTGTTCCATTGTGACTTTTATTTTGGTTTATAGTATGCTTGACTTTCTGTTTTATGTACTTCAGATTAGAAACACATCATGGAATGACATTGTTTTCTGATCCTCGACACTAGATTATTATTCAGTTGGATTGTTTATATTTGTTCTACAATAATTTATTTATTTGTGATTTTCCTCTATTTATTATATATTTTTTGTTACTTCTGATATGAGATTACCTATTACCTATGAGGGTGTAGTCTCCCGTATAGACCTGAAAAAGGCCCCCACTCATAAAAATAAATTTATTTCTTTGAGATATACTAAAATGTTCATCAAACAAAGAGAAAATTTGGTTTTATTTTAGTTAAAATCAGTTTTTTAATTATTTTAAGTACCAAGATAGAATATGATACTAATACATAATAAATCATGGAATTAATATAATAGAAAAAACTAATGTAGTTTATCAAATAATGTTCATTTAATTTAGAAAATTTAAATTCTAGAATAAACTATCCTGATTAAAATTGGAATTAAAAAATAAAAACATAATCATTTGATAACTTCTTAATTATAATCCCTATTAAATAATAAATTCAAATTAAATTATATATAACCTGAAACTATGTATATTAATGATATAATCATTCAAAGTTGTTTTATATTCACATCATTATATAAGTTAAGAGAATAAAATAAAAAAATGTCTCAAAGAATATAATTTGACATGATAAATCAATTTGAAATTGATAATATCGAAAAAAAATAATGAGATACAAAACATTAGATAAATTTTGAAATCCATAACATTTTTATTATGACATATTTCCCAATGAAATGAATGTGAGACGATAAATCCTTAAATCATGTATCATCGTGATTCATACACAATAAAATAAATAGTATAAAAATATTTATTTTTTAATATTATTTTATTAGACCACATTAATATATATATTTCAAAATATGAACATTATATCACCCGTTTATTAAAAATTCAGAAATAAATCAATGTTTTGGGTGACCGTTGTTTTGTTTTGCATGTTTTTATTTTAAAGAGTAAGTCCATCTATCATGGTTCTGGATTCATAATCTCAATAATATTAAGCACAAAACATGTTTCATATTTAATCAAAATATATATTTTTATAATTATTCCATTAAATTGATAACGAAAAATGAATTATATCACTTTGCGGAGACTGTAGTCTTTGCAAATGTATGAGTGATGTTTCTAATTTATGATGGCTGGAAATCAATATCTGAAATAAAAATTTGATCGTTACTGAATAATAATTTTATAAAAAAATTCCCTTAAATATATCTTTTTCATTATCCATATATTGTCAAAATAAAAAATGAATCACATCGCTTCAAAGATGTGGAAGTCCACACATATAGAAAAGTAAAATTATCATTTATTAATGTATGGAAAGATAATAAGGATGACAAGATATTTTAATTATTTAGTTTTAATTATATAAAATTTATCAATATATATTCCTTAGTTTAATATTTATAATAATACAATTAAAGTGGCGATGAAAAATAAATTACTCTACTTAATGGATATGGTATGTCGTACGTACACATGAGTTGTGTTTTCATATTCCTATGATGGAAAATAGAAGGAAATGTTTTGTTTCGTAATTATAAAAAAATAATGTTGTATATATTTTATTGGATTCCTTATTTTAGGACGGTTATCAAATAATTAGAATAACTAGAAGAGGAAATCATTTTAAAGGAGTCAGTAGAAACGATTACCTCTTCTTTGCTGACCTCCTTTAGATACTTTGTGAAAAAAACCATAGAAATGTATTCGAGGAATAAAAATGCATAAAATTCATAAGTAAATATTTTTATAAGATGATTTCATAGTTTATTTACCATATTGGTGGATTAAAGGGGTGTGATGAAGATATATTAAGTTTTTCTTTTTAATGTGAAGAAAAGAACAACAATGGTATTAATAAAATATTTTAAATAAAATAATTTAATTATCATGTCAAAGTGGGAAAATTTGTCTATAATTTTCATGATAATAATTATTTGTCTATCGAACTTCATTAAAATATCATTTGGACACATTTAAGTTTTATTTTAAAAAACATCTCTTGTTTTAACCCCTTTGTTAACCAATTTTAACAATAATTATAATATGAAATTTTTAATTATCAAATGTAAATATTATTTATTATAATTAACAATTGAATAATAAATATCCATGTGATGATATTTTTTATAAAATTTATCATCTTAATTTTAATATTGATTGTTGTTTATCTGTTTTAAATAACTACATAAAATATTAATAAAAATTTAAAGTATTAAATTCATTTAAAATGTTGTTACCTTAATTACACATAAAAGTGATTAATACATCAATATAATTTAAATATAATAACATATAAAAATTAATAAACATTATTAATAACTATTAAAATCTATTTTTATCATAACTAATCACAAATAAATTACTTTTATTGTTTTTAAATATAATTACTTTTATTTTTTTACATTGATTTTGCAAGGAATGTGTTAGTGTTGTATAAGTGTTTAACATAATTACATAACCACTAAAAAATTAGAAATAAATTAAAATCATGAAAATAATTTCATCATTTTCAAAATAAAATTTATTATTTGTACAAAGTATATATTTATCCCTTTTTTACATGTACTTGTAATTTTAAAGAAAGACATTGAATTTTAATATTTTTCATTACACTAAATAACATATAGGTCATTATCAAAGATAAAATTCCAGAAGAAAACCATATCGTTGAATCATTTATGAGAATTGTGGAAAACACTGATACCATAGGTTTATGTAATGTTTTATGTTTATCATAATGTCATAAAAAACTATATGAATACTGTTTTACCTATATCGAAGTGACCACTATTTTCCATTGTATTAATTCATGATTTCTTAAAATAAAATAGGTTTATTTTAAAAAAAATTAACCTCATGATTCAAAATATGGAGTCCATTTTAAAATAATATATTTATATAAATTTAATAGTTAATATAACTATATATTCATTAAAAATAATAAAAATAATATTACTGAATATGTGTTTTTATGCATAAAATATTTACTTATATCAAAATAAATTTTAATGATGATTCTTATAGAATTAGTTATATTATTTTAAACTATACGTACATGAATTAATTTATGATCATATTAATAGTATTATGAATGTCTTTCAATATAAATATATTCTATTTAAATAAAACTCTATTCATTTTACCATTCATTGGAAAATCAATATTTTATAAAAATACATAAACAACATCATATGATAAATTTAATATGATATTTTGAAAACGTATATCATTTTAATCAAATAAAATTTGATAAATTAGAAAAATTAATTATAATATTCGATCAAAATAATCAATAAAACACATTATTTCAGAGAAATATATTTTTGAAGTATAAAATGGCTGCATTGAATATCATTTACTTACTTATTAAAAACTAATCAATGAATTTTCATTATATAAGAAAATAAAATATATTTTTCCTAGTTTGGTTATTCATATTTATTACACTATTTTTAACACCTATTTTATAATAGTTTCATTTAAATATTTATATTTATATTATTGTTCATATAAAGTCATTGTTTTATGTAAAAAACTATGAAATTAATTAAAAATATATTTAAATTAAATTATGTCATATTATCACTTTGTGTTTCATTATGAACCATTATTTAAATTTCACCATAATTATTATAATCTTTAAAAACTATCATTAAATATTTGTAAATATCTTTCTTTAATGTGCATGTCATAAAAAGATATGGTAAAACTACCTTTAAAAGGCTGAAGTGATAAATGTAAAGGATTCCGAAAATAACTTATAATTATTTTTACAAATAAATAGAAAATTTTTAGCAATATAATATATAAATACAGAGGAAAAATAACATTCAATAACTAATACAGAGTAATATAGATCATGGTAATGAGAATTTTACGGAACAAAAAATTATAAAAATTAGTATTAAAGTCCACAAATTCATAAAAAATGATGGTTAAAGGATACAATTTTTATTTTAGGATAGTTGTTATTTTGTTAATGGATATTTTATTATTTGGGTTATGATATTAAGAAAATATAAATACTCAATTTCTCTCTAATTGATATGATAAATTCAATTCTTTGATTGTGTAATGATAAATTTTCACTTTAATCTCATTTTTTAGACCATAACATGTATATACATGACTTTGTTTTCATGATTAATGAACTAAAATTATTTTTCCACATATCATAATACCGATAAGTTATTCATTTCATCTTTAAATAAATAAAAATACAAAATTATTAACAAATGTTATCCAATATGGATAAATATAATACATTTATCTCTAAAACCACTAATATTAATGATAATCCATTCTAAAAATAGATTAATTTATCGATCCTTCAAAATATGTATGTTTAAATTTAAAATATAAAAATATAAAACATTTTATCACATATTTCTGTTAATATCAACAAGAAATTTCTACCTGAATATGATTATGTATATCATAATGTTAAATACCAATCTAGTTCACACTATGATCATATATTATCTTAAAACACTATAATAAAATGACTAATCATAAAACCTCTATGAATTGATTTATGCTTCCACAGTATAAATTTATATTTATTAAAAAATTAAATGACAAATAACACATTATTTTCTGGAAACTTAAAAATGAAATATATGTTATGATGAATCACATTTTAATCAGATCACTAAAAATCATCAATGTGTCAAATAATATCAAAATAGATATATCAATATCCATAGTTTATTTATAAAAATAATAAGATATTATGTCATCTATGGGAACAAATTAGAGTTTACTTTTATCTTATTCTTGTGTTTTACAAAAAAAATTCATTAATAGTAAATCAATTATTAGTTTCCTAGTATAATTTAATATGAAATTAAATACCTAATAGAATCTACTTTAGAAAAACCTGTATATGTTTCATTATTCTTATAACCATAATATATCTGATAGAACACTTATACAACGTAATTATTTAATCTAAATACATAATCACTCAAATAATTCAATATCAATAATTGGAATAACATAAGATATTCATTTTCCTAGAAGTTAGCCAATGGATATCGATATTAAATCAGATGATGGCCAATAACCCAACACATAAGACACTTAATTCCTTATAGATTTCTACTATGTGTTATTTATTTCTACACATAAACTATAATCCCCTTACATTGATACATCCTTTTGGGTTCTTATTTCCACATCCTTCATAAATTGATCTCCCATAAACCTCAATTTTTATCTTATTCATTTTGTTTTAAATCATACCCTTATTGATATTTTTAATCATTTATAATGATTATTGGTTATGAATAATAACAATGATTTAGAATCAGGATATTGTTTTATTTATTTTTTCATAGAGAAACTAATTTCATTTTCGATAAAATTAATCATTAACATGTCTCCTTTTAGTTCCCCCCATTGACTAAAAACAAAAGTATAGGTAGGACAACAATAAAGATAGTGAGAAATCCTATTATAATGAATCATCACTCATAGTATAACTAAATCATGAATCTATCATTGCAATATTTTACCACATACGTTTAAACCTTGTTATCTATGGTCATTATCAATTCAATAATGACTTTATGGTTTATAAAGAAAATGTAAAATAACACAAGATTATCACCTTGATGTCCCAAACCTAGAGTATTGTAAGGGACTATTCACTATACATTATAATGATGATATAGGTCTTCTCAACCAACTCTTTTTAGGGGTATTAACAATATAAGAATATCATTAAAATCCACAACCACTTATAGTGTATATATGTATATGTATTTCATGGAAACAACATTATATCAACGATACCAAAACATTTGGATTTTATCCTATACATACTGTGGTCTATAGGTATTTCATGAATGATCCCTATTCCTAATCTCTAAATATTAACTGAATCATTATTTAATAACATTTTTATTGACCGAATAATTATATATCCAAATATTACATATTAGATGAATATTTTTTACATATTATTATGATCCACACAAAAACCATGTAGGTTTAGCTTATTTGGATGCTCGATACAGTTTAATCATAGTTCATTAAATATCTTCATCTCCTCCCCACCCAATATAAAATAATACACTCTTTAGTGAAACCATTATTAAAATTATTCCTCAAAACCTAGAGAAATAAATCATTATAATGTTTCATATATGATAATAAGTAATGGATAACATGGGAGACATCAATTTATTATATTATAGTAGAATATGATATGAATAAGGGCTTGATATCATGATCACAACATAAATATTTCATATATAATATATCATAGATCGTATAAATGGTTTCTGAGATATAAATTTATCTTTCAAATGAGTTGAATCACATGTTTGAGGAATCATCATAAATAAATCATCATCAGTAATATCGAATAAGAATCCTATAAAATGGTGGTAAGCATATAGCACCATCTTAGTCATGGAAATAATATCAAATGTCAAGGATAACCATTGATTTTATCATATCAAATAACATAAATATTTAATACATGATTCCCATATCATAGTAGATTAAGAATCATTAACTATTTACCATATAATAGTGTATGGGGAATCCCACCTATTTCCTATAGTGGATAGAACATATCAACTCAATTATGTATGTTTTCTCATTAGATATATGGAATTATCCAACACATTATATGGATATCTTGGACACACACCTTATTTACATATTATTATACATATGTCATTCAATTGATATCACATTTTCTATAATTCCATCGAAAAACATCATCTGTAAATGAACTTTGTGTTTTTTAAATATTCCAAAATATTATCATAACAAAACTTGTCGAAATTAACTGAATTTCCTAAATATTTCCTAATAACATAATTAACCCATGTTAAATAAATTTGGTTTATAGAAAAATCCATAAATAATAATAATTTTTTTCTATATAGAGAATGTGTGTTTATTGTATAAAAATATAAAATCCCCAAATAATAATTGTAATCCATAAATAATTTTCACATTGATAAAAAAACTCAATTAAAGTTTTATTCAAACATTTACTTGAAATCATAAGAAAATGTCATTTATATTGACTATCGTTTAACTAAAAAATTATAAATTATATAAGGAAAAATATTCTTCTTAAATAACCATGGAAAATTATAATGAAATATTTAAGGAATAGGTTGGTCATGGTGGTAGAAAAATCAGATCATATAGTATATATAAAAAGAAAATATTCCTTTCACAATTATTAAAAAATTAAAATAAAAACATATGAAATAAATTTTGAAATAATCATTTTTATGAATTTTTAAACTAATTCAAAGGTAATGAAGATAATAATTTTTGAACATTAAATATTTAGCTCAAAACATTCTTAAATAAGTTTTTATGGTATTATACATAGAAGAATACTTTGTTCGAAAAAAGTGGGAATAAATCATATTTTCAGTAACATACTTTTATCAATCATATTAAGTACTAAAGAGATATAAATGGGCACAATACATTTATCTTATCATAAATATAAATGTTATAATTAAAATTTAAGGGATCTTTTGTCAGGAACCACCCCATAAATGGATACCATGCATGGGATGTAAATGAATAAATATAGATAATGACCACCAAGTCCCACCTTTAGTAGGCCCTAATTGAGGACAAGCACAATTGGGTTAAAAATCTCAAAATATGGGATTAATTATGCATTATAATAAAATAATATTGATCAATAGGATGTACTAACCATAACCAAGCCTATATAATATATAAATAAATCCAAACCCCACCACAATGAATGTATAAATCAAAACTAATACATATAATTGTCCTTAAATGGAAATCCCATAAGGAAAAAATTGTAGAATCAAAAAAAAATGATAGCTTTTAATATCTGAAATAGAAATTACTAGAATGATCCACAATGTCATCATAGAATACTAAAAATATTTGTTTTAAAAACATGGTGAGAATACATGTATAATCACTAGGAAATCCAAAAACAATTATGGACATGTGAAAATAGAATACTAATTCACCCATGAGAAAATGACAAAACTAAACAGCACCTATAAAGTTATAATAACTGCCCCATCCTTTTCAAGAATTTAAAACAAAATAATATAAACAATGTAATATAATGCAATGTAAATTAAATCGTTGATAGGTTACCCCACACCACATTCCAATCAACTAGCCTCTCTGACACCCCAATTGAAAACATCCTGAATATCCCACCAATTCAGAATTTACAACATCACATCACACCTGCACACACATCGGCCACACAACACATTTTGACTGCGCACACTTGGGACTCAAAAAACATCCCTCCTCCACACTCTTGGGCCTCTCAAAACATCTAGACCACACCGAAAGGATCCTCACAACACAACATATCTCATTCTGAATCCACTGAGGACATCAAATTACAAATCATCTAGAAGACACTAGGGACAACACATCAAAACTCATCAAAAAGTCACTCAAACAATCACATGACAACTCATCTGAATAATCCGAGGATACCACATCACATCTACCATCTAATTCAAAAGAAGACCTCCGAACATTAGAGCATGTTCAATACCCACATCATCTATAATAGGGAATCTGGAAGACTCGGTGACCAACCATCTATCCCTTACAATTATTTTTGGGAAAGACAAACTCCCCCGGGATGATGGCGGTGTTCAGTCGATAGTCCTCTACTAGGGTGGTGTGTGTATAGAAATCATAAAAATGTACAATGATATACACCAATTTTTTGATTCACATATTCTCAAATCATGGGTTTACAAACAAGAAACTTCCCAACAAAAAATGTCCAATATATTCACTTCTAAAGATATTTTCAAGAAATTATAGAAGTCAAACACAAGAAACAAGCCACATTATTTATTTAATCGCCATAGCTTATTAAACAAATTTAAAATTATTAAATAATCCAATATTTAAAACACATTGGTTCATTAAATATTCCATGTTATTATTTATTATTTTTTTGTTTAAATTCCACATTCGATTTCAAATTTACCATTTTCCAGATTATTCCCAATAAATGATAATCAATTTTAGTTCCTTACATCCCAAGATATGATAATTAATAAATGAAATAAAATAACCATCACAAAGAATGTATCACCAAAAAATAAACAATTACTTTCTAACCAATTTACGGCCACATCCCCTTTGTATCCTTGTTGCACATCCAGAAGATAACCATATTATATCCTCATTTTATAATCATACGATCGTATCCCAATTGTACAAACATATGTATTTCACATCCCCCATACACATAAAATGAATGAAAATTTCTATTACATTACTTCCACACACACAATCCTTAAAAAACTACACATCACATAATTAGTGACAACGCAACACATAAATGGTTAGCAAAGGGGTATCTTATCAAATTTTACTTATTAAATTATTGGTGTTATCACATAATGCATAAGATATTAAGGAATCCATTTAAGTAATCATATATTTGGGGTTAATAACTTATTTATTTATGAATATAATATTAATGAATAAAAAATAAGGATTTAAGTGGATGTTTGATAATCATAATCATGTCACTGATAGAGATGATTTTCATCAGGAATGTACTTCCTTAAAAACAAAGATTCAAAACTAATTAAATCCAATTAATAAAAAATGTAAAAAACATAACTTGCACCCCCTTTCCCCTTTAAAAATTCAATATAATATGTTTATTTAATATTATTAATCCAATTTCAATGATGTTCAAAAGACATAACAATAATATAAACATCACACATCATACTTGAAAGGAGAATTCATGGATAATACTACATTTAACAATGATGATTGGAACACCCTTGTTGCTCTAAAAGGGGAGGGAGATACAGTAGGATACACTCTAGGGAATCATGAACCAAACATATGAAATATATCTAATTAATATGACTTTAGGGATGTCTGGTCTGAAATAAAAGGATATTTATGGTTGAAGGGGGGTAAGTAATATTTATGAAGATGAAAATAGATTCAATAGGAATTAGATAAATTTTAATATCCCCATTAAGGCATATATGACAATAACAATGTTGTTTGACCATTTAAAAGCATATGGATTCTTATATAATTGAGGATACAATTTATGGTATTTGAATCAGTATAAAACTCTATAAATTTGTGTTTGAAACTAATTTTACATCAAATAATGATGTCAAAAGGGATAAATTGGATGAATCGAACCAACATTTCATGAGACACTGCCAGGTGAGTCACAACAAGACAAGTAACCACTGCATGAGGCATAAGAGGGATGATATGTTTGACACCATCAATGATTCACCAAGAAGTGATACAACGCTAGATAACGTACCATTGGGAAAGGCACCAATCTAGGAATAATAAATAGAGATCATCAACCATTGAGTGACCAAATGGATAAGACAATTCCATCCCTAGACGCTGTTAGCATAAGATGCCACCTCGTAGAGCTTGCATCAGCATGGAACCTCCATGGTGAGACATATCCATCGAGCAACTTCTATGGTGAGCTACCACTAGAGATCCACCACCATGATGAGCTATGACATGTGATCTACCACTAGGGTGATACACCAATAGTGATACACCATTGAAACTTTTCACCGATAGAACGAGGTATCGTTGAAAAACCTGGAAAAATAACCATTAATCAAAGAGTTGAAAAGAGTCACCTTGAATTTATATCACACTTCAAACACCAGATTTTCTACTATATAATTGATCATAGAGGTCTGTTCCATAACACATATTCCTCTCAAACTATTATGTCCCTTGAAAATACAATACCAACCCAACCTGAAGATAACTATCAGTGAATTCAAAACCCCTAGGACACCACCATCAACTAAACATCTTATCTCAACCAACCAATATAGACCATCAAACATAACTTCCTTGAATATTGTCATCAATTAGAACACCCTCCAATGAAAATGAATGTTCAATAATTTTCTAGACCATCACATTATATACCTCTTAAAAAGCATTTATCCTTGATAAAAAACAATCCCACATAGAAAGGGAGTGAGGGTCATAACAACTATCCCATTAGATACCAATTATTGATATCGACATGTTTATGACATAACAACCACCCAATAACAATCTCCTGGGGAAGATAATTCTCAATAACGGAAATAGTCTCCTCGAACGGTATGACATGTCCATTATGCAATGAACAACATTCCAAAAACAATACTAAAACCATGTAATGGAACACATTCAAAAAAAATTTCGTTAAATTATTTTAAATTGAAGGATTATATTTAAAATAAGAGAAAACATTGTTATTCCCTTTTTACATCAACAACTATAATTAGATATGACATTGTACGAATTTCTATACATGTATTATCCTCATATGATAATCCATAAAATTAAATAAAAATTAAAAAACATACTATTCTTAACATATCTTGAAAAAATAAAATTAGAATTCTTTATTAATAATTTATTGAAAACATAAACATTCTATTTACAATATTTTATTAAATCATGGTTAAGGAGTTTTAAATATAATAATCAATTTTAAATGATATATTTCTTTTTAGACATGTATTTCCACAGGATAATTTTTAATACTGGTCTATTAAATCATTTCCATGATTAATTTAAAACAAAATCAGAACCATAAGAAAACCATGTTGAGTAAAAACCAATTTTTTATTCCTTTTTATACCATGGTATATATTAATATACTATTTTTGGTAATACATTCAACATATTTTGTAAACCGAATTATTAATCAACATGTTTTCTAGTGAACTAAAATATATTGCAATTTTCATACATTCACAATATTTAATTTGTTTTACTAAAAAACTCTATGATTATATTTACCTAGTTAATATTAACAAAGAATAATATAATTTTTATAAAACATGAATAAAAATATGGAAATAGTTTTAAATGAACTATCTTATTCAAGAATAAAATTCTTCCATGTTTTTCATTAAAACATTAGTTACCAGGAACAAACTTATGAAGAAACTGAAAAGGGCTCAATATTTTAAACATCAACTTCCCACTGGTGCTTGTAATTACATTAAGGTGATTATAATATCATTCATCTACCGACAAAAAATTTTATATTAATATAGATAGAGATATAACTAGGTTAAAAATAAAAGGAACACATCCACTACACCATGATATTTTCACATTGGGCTTCACTGACTTGTCTATATATTTTTAAAACATGATGTAGTATAATGATTCCTGATATTAGGAAATATTTTCACTCTTGTCATATGTTTGATTTCATTACACCTTCCATCAACTTATGATCAGACACAAAAAAACATCCAAAAATGTTGTATTCAATAATTCTAAACATTTCATTTAAAAAATTAATTACGCAACGGATGAAAACACATATTTATTTATTTCCTAATTTCCAAAATGAATATATTGTTTTTTACATCCTTTATGTGATTATCCAATTTATGGTAGGTGAGGGATTCTATCAATACAAACATATAACATCAAAACACAATAAATGTTGTCTGACCAGAACAACAACACACCTCTTCCACCAAACATAACTTATACGGCACAACAAAAACACTATCCAAAATCGTCATCCAATGAAAGAATCCACCAGACAGTCCACACAACCACATCACCACATGACTTTACCATCCACGTAGAATCGTCATTTTCAAAAGGCCATGTCATTCATCTGATACTCCACATTTACCCATCCATGTATTACTAATATCATCACACAAAACACCCCAAACACACAAATCAGGGAATCCCCCTTTTCTATGTTGAGATATTATTGGCATTGGGTGGAACTAACATTGCCACAAGTTTTCAATTGTGTATATGTAAAATTCATCTTGATTAGGGATCCATTTATCTCATTTTTATGTAAATGAAGTTTTTAAATGACATATCACACATGAAATTCCAATAACAACAAACACATATAAAAAACACATAGAATCCTTCCATGTTTATTTAGGGGAATATACTAATACATATCATTAATTATATTGTATATCGTCCAACAATTTTTATATTTCTTTGGTGAACTGATTCGTTATCCAAATATACGTGATTATCCATTGAATAGATAGTGAGTTTACTCAAGTATTCGTATAATGAATCTCACAATTTACAACAATAACAGACAAATAACTATTCCCAAGAACTTCTATTTTCAATAATGAATATCAATACATCAATGCAATTATAAAAATGAAACCACAACCCATAATCAACATTTCCCAGTTATTTCTAGTGATCATTATGTCCTTTATTTAAATATTTTTAACATTAATCCATGTTAAAGATAAAACTACATACACATTATATTAAACACCATGTTTTATATGGTGAATCTAGAGAATCTTCGTTCATATTAATATCAATGTAATCCAATTAGACCATAAATTAAAAAATTATACAAGCTTAGTTTTTTTGTTTAATTTAAATTCATTATTAATAAAAAAATATTATAGAATCATTAAAAAAGCTCTATGGACATTAAATTAGAAACTAAACATCTTATATTTCAATGTCTCTTGCTTTATCCTAATCATTAAAAAGCATATTAATCATTTCATTTCTGAATGAAGGATGGTTTTTAGAATGACTAATATTGAAACTATTTATTTACTCTGTTCTAGGATTTACCTTGACCAATAATTAAAATTACCTTGTTTTGAAGAACATGATTATATATTGTAATATGGATAACATGATTATACTACTATATTTAAATATGACATATTAAACATGATAAATGATCAGTCACCTCATATTATATCATCTATTGTTACGAAAAAAAATTATTTCAACATTACGCAGGCTTCCCATTCCGAAATACTCAATACATATCAGGTGAGGTAAGGTAATTATAGTGTTTAAAAAATCATATAAGCCCTAAAATATTATGATCATTCATTTAGATAAATTTATGTCTCTACATATTCCCACAAGGAACGATTATATTTTACAAAATTTATAAATAAATGTCAATAGATTTTCTACCCAAACAAACATATGAATCATATGGTAATTTAAATGATTCAAAACAGAAATCAGGAAAAATAATGAGAAAATATATCAATTCATGGATTCTAAATTCTATGAAATGTTCAATTAATGACGACAAATATTTCATTAATATCCTAAATTATATCTATAGAACTATTTTTTAAATAATATTTGTAACACGTGATCATGATACATTATAATATAAAGAATCAAAATACATATTAACTCACATGGAACCTAGAATAATTCTGATCATGGAATGTTGTACATTTATAATAATTAATGAAAAATTCTATTCATTGATATTTAAACTATCAATGGAAAGGAAATATAAATTTCAATCATCATGGAGGTTCCAAAAAAAATGGCACAGTCCAATTATGAATAATTTTACATTCCTTTTAGATGATATGAATAATTTGGGAAAAAATAATTTATTAACAATTGCTATAGGGGAAAAAGTCATGGTAATAGACATAAAAATTCAAGATTCATTTAATGAATTTTAAATTCCCAATATAACTCTATTAAAATAAGTACAACATTCATCATGATGAATATACCTCTCATAAGTCTCTACCCAATAAGTAGTGCCACCGCACATTGTGGTTTTTAGGGTTTGAGTCATCACATCGGATCATTGGGGGCTTAAAATCCTGTTTACTAGCTGGTCTTTATATACTATGAAAACTGCTATAGTCAACTGACTCTTTTCCCACACCAACCTAAGCAATCTTAAAAATGTATAACTTCAAACTCCACCCTATAACTCAACCAACAGATCTGATAACATTCTATTATGACCCCTCCATCTATAAATATCCCTCCTGGTTTGGGAATGAATAAATGGAGATATTGACTCCAATGTCCCACCTCCAATATGACCTAGGGTGGCGACTAGGACCAATGGAGTAGATATCTCCCAATATTCAAAGAATTAGCATATATAAGAAAATAATAGTTGTAGATATGATGTATCAATAATAATCACCTCCAAGAAATAAAAAAAATAATTCCAAAAAATCCTAGAATGATTTCATAAATCCAAACTAATACATATAAATGTCTCTAAATGAAAATACCAAAACAATGAAATGATAAAGTAGTGAAAACATAATACCCTTAAAGGTCAGAAGAATAAATGTCCATCATGGTACAAAATGTATTCATGGAATATGGAAATTAGTAATTATATACATATTTTGATCATATGGGTATACTCAGTAGGAAAACCACTGACTCTCAATCACATGTTAGATAAGAATACTAAGTCACTCATTAGAAAATAGAAGAAACAAACAAAACATATAATGGAATACTAACTATCCCAAAATCTCCAAGACATGATCACCTAATTAAAATAACCATGTAATATAATGTAATTAAAATTACCATGATTATAGGATACCCTGCACCACTTTCCCACTAATTATCCCCTCTTGCACCCCAATGGAAAACATCCTGGCGATCCCACCTCATCCGAATATACCACATCACCTCCCATGGCAACACAAGTGGTCCTCAGAAAACATCCCACCCACACACATGTGTTCCTCAAAACACATATCGCATGCACACACACATAGTCCTCACAAAATATCCTTCCTGCACACAACTGTGTCACCCAACACATTACATCTCATCTTGAAGACACATGTGACATCACATCACAGCTAATCCAAAAGACACTAATGAGATCACAACACAACTCATCCTAAATTCATATATTAGGTCATATCACATCTCATCCGAAATATACCTTGGATACCACATCATCTCCAACATCTAATGCAATAAAAACCCTACAACCATTATAGTCTATAAAATACCTACCTCTCCTGAAAGTGTAAATAAGAAAGAGCATGCGATCATCCATCCATCCTCCCAACCTAGTGTTTTGGAAAGACACCCTCCTCTCCAATAATGGAGGCGTTCAAAAAAATAGTATTAAAAATTGGTGGTTTGAATATAGAAATAAAAATATTCTACAATGATATACACATATAGTATTGATTCACATAATCCCAACATAAGGATTTACTTGCCAGGAAAAACCCAAATCACAAGTTCCAATACCTCTGATTCCAATGATAGTTTCCAGACACTAAAAAAACACTATCCATAAGTAACATTATTATTTTAATCCATATTTCTGATCTTAAAATATTTCATAATTATAGAATAATCCCATATTAATGACACATTTTATCATTAAATATAGCATATTATTAAACATTCATTAGGTATTCAAGTCACAAATTCTATTTTAAATAAACCATTATTCCATATTATTCCCAATATAGGATACTTCATTTTAGACCCATAATTCCCAGAAAAAAGAATTATTTTACACAATATAATAACTGACACACAGAAAAGAACACCACAAAAAATAGAATTATATTTCTAAAAAAACACACATCATCACCAATTTATCGCCACATCCCCTTTTGCAGCATTTCTACAAATCCACACCATAACCATCACACATACCCACTATATATCCATAAATATCACAACCCAACTATACAAACATTTGTAATCCACTCTCTCCAAATTCATAATAATATAGATACTAGAGATTACATTAGTCCCTATTCTAATGGAAATACGACTTTTTTTGGGTATATCATTATTTTTGAAAAGATTCCAAAGAGTTTTTCGTGAAACAAAAAAAACCCAATTATTTTTTTATACATAGAGAGAAATATTTCAGTGGTACAAGGTCATTAGGTTTTTTGACCCATGATTATTAAGAACTATCATTGGTTGAGAGGATGGAAGGTTAGCCTCATTAGAAACATTTGGGGGATTATTTCTTTATCGAGCACTCTATTATAGATTTGAGATATGTTCATTAATCATTCATTAATCCCGTGTATGATGTGGGTCAACACAATATCAGTAATTAATTATTAAAATATGTGAAGTTCATAATCATCTATATGAATTTTTTGTTCTTCATCAATGGATCTATCTATATGTATATGATATTCTCCAGAGATCGTATCAAATTATATTATACATTGATATTTTTTTTTTGTGATTATGGTAATTCTAGTTTTATAGACACCTAGTAGGGGACCATGGAGATTTTGGTTATCTAGGTATATTAATGTTACAATAGAATTTATCGTCATCCCTGGAGATTGATGTTGTTACGATGTAGGGATCAAACACATCGATGGGATTCTTACGTATCATTTTGAAAGGAATCCAAACCCGCGTATTTCAGTACTGCTAATTATGGATGATCATAACTTTTAGGGTATTCTTATATGGACCCAACTATATATTTTAATGTCATGTAGAAAAAAATATATTAGGTTGGTACACAATCAATTTTTGGTGATGGACATATGCCAAAACATTACACGTAACATGTAAGGGATATGAGTTTCCATGATAAAATAGCCCATATTCGGGTATAGTCTGGAAGAACAAGGTTATTTTGGGATTTTGGGTTTGCAAATAAGGGTGGATTCAAGTGTAACCCTTTTGGATGGTAATCAAATCCCACATAGTTTATTAATGAGGAACCACATATATAGAGTCACTCAATGGAATGTTTTGAAAAGGAGTATAGCCCTTTGAGATGATAGGTTCAGCGTTACTCCTGAGAAGGATATCACTAATTAATGGACCATGAGGGGTATTTTATCTCATAGTGATTTTGATGCTTAAATATAGGTTTACTCTTAATGAGACTACCAAGGTTAATGGAATTATAAATATGGATTATTCATACAGAGGAGTCCCATTGGGATGGAGCCCTGTGTGGGACTCTTACAAATCCTGATTAGTTTGAATAAGTGTTCTAATAGTTTAATTAAATTAGAGATAATATATAAGTGGATGATAATTGTGTTGGGGAATGGTTTTTGATATCATATATGATATTATATAGAGTACTGTAAATGATAAGGATTCCTATGTATTCCAGTTATGGGGGGAATATGAGTTCTTATAATTCAGTCCTTCATGTGGATTATGAATGAGGTTTAATAATTAAAAACATCTAAGATCATGTGAGTCATTATCTATGTGAGAATAATGTGAATTTCAAATATTCAACAAGCCACACACACATCTCCTCCATTTCTGGTCGTAGAGTTTGAGGATATAACATTAGAGTACAGTGGTAAAACAAAAGAGGATGGGGATACAATACTTCCATCTCATTACATTAAATTAAATGGGATTCTATGGTAAGGAAGGGGTGAAGGTTATGTATGTATATATGAGAGAGACTCTAGCCCCCAATACAAAAGTATAGGGGATTACACATTGATGGTTTCCCTAAAATTAATTCTGCAATGGAAGGGGTCTCTCATTCCATGTGGAAGAGAATATAATGTGTGAACATTACCAACACTATTTGGAAGTATAGGCTCTGGTCTCAGAGACAAGAAGGGGATGAAAAAATCCCATCCAAAAAATCTGAGATTGGGAACTCATCAACGGTTTTCCAATGTTAAGGTTCCATGTAACCATAGATATCCAAATCTACAGATACCCAGAGGAACTGTACCCTCTGGTAGAACAAACATTGGAAACCTCTAATCATATGAACCCAAATCCAAATGGGATAAAATATGATGTTTCATTCCACAAGGTTATGTAAAACATGGGGCGTTGGTGTGTTTTTATACATGTTCCATTTTAGGAAATTGATCCAGTGAATGAGAATATATTCATTGAGTGGCTTTAGTGGTGGAATCATCAACGGATGAGGTATGCAAAAGGGTAGGGAAAACCAAGGGGGCTTGCAAGGGTTCTCTGTACAATTTGTCCTGGGAGAACTGATGGATCCTTAGATAAGGAACAACATGTATTACTTCACTTGAGTGAGACTTGACTGTAGCCTTAATTTTTAAAAAGACTATCATGATCTACCTTACTAAAAAACGATATTGTGTTACTCGCATATTAGAATACATGTGATCAAGGGTTGGGAGAATGAGATGAACAAGTGTTATTCATTTTTAATACTGAATTGACATATGTCTCGCTATCCACATTTTATTCTCACATCAAATCCCTTAATATACTATGTTGGAGGTTTCCAAGGACTTAATATAATTACTAGGGCGATCAGAGCTACAAACTACCTACTTGGAAATTATTTCATACAAATGGAGACCCCAAGGGCCAATTTATAATAAAATATGTGACCCTAATAGAATTGGTTTGGTCATACAAGTGGGTTGGTGCCCACATGATTATGCACTGACGACGATTGGGGCTACCTTGGGAGAACCACATTTCGAGGATTTTTAAATCATCGATTTCTTTATCTATATTCTCCACATTTTTCTATGGAATTTTTATTTTCCACTTATTCATCATTTTGTTGAAATAATGTGTCAAAAAATCCCCCACCCCCGCTCAGGATTAGATCTGAAACGAAAAGAGGGTCTAATCCTAATGTAAAGTGATGCAATGGACCTATTAATTGTGTATGTTTAATAACATTGATGTATGTGCATGTATTTCAAAAAATATGTCCTCATAGGTTGACTTGATTTTATACAAATAAGCCCTCTAATTTAGCAAAAAACTCAGGCAGTTCAGAAATTTAGGGTCCCAGTATTCATGATGCTTCCATGATTAATTTTTTTTATTTTTTAATGCAGATTTACTATGTATTCGAGTGATAAACATTTTTGCTGCATGTCGATAGACAATCATTCACTCTGAACATTTATTATGGGTCATAATAAATTGGTCAAATTTCCTCTAGAATTTACATTTTTCAAAATGGAGATATAATAAAATTAACATATTATTTATTTTTTGGATCAATGTCTCCCAAAATGATTACAACAACGGATGAACTCGCTAGAATGAAAACTGAGGAAATAATGATGATCATAGGGCAGGAATATTATGAAATTTGCGATACCACCATTATTGATCAATATGTATATATAAATATTATCCACATTATTTCTATAAGAGTACTTATCTACCAAATTATAGTTACTTTCATCTACGAGATTTCTATACACAATTTATAATGAATTTTCACCCAATATAATGGTTTCATGAACATAATATCTTCTCATCATCAATCATTTCCCGCACAAGAACATATAATAATGGTCGGACATCACCCAAGTTCTTATTTATTCCCAAAAACCCATGTTCAACAGATCTGAAAACACATATAGTCAAATTAATTCTACAATATTATACTTCCAATGATAGAGATTCCCATATTGATCCATCGATGAACTGGAAGAAAGGATGTGTCTTTCATCTAAGAGGGGTGTCATAATCACATGGATATGGGTTTATTGTGGACTAATCAAAAGTTAAGAGTTATAAAAGAATCATGAAAGAATTATTATATATGATTCAATATATGTAAGAAAAATCTACATGTATATGAATAATTATTTTATGCTAGAAATGCTGAGTTGGTGGAGTCCACAAATGAATTCTTCCCATATGAAAAATCAAAAAGTGGACTTTAGTTTGTGGGATAACCAGAACATCTCTAAGTATATGATCCTTGGAGATATGAATGATGAATTCATTCATCCAATGTTGACTTGTAATGATACTAATAGGACACCATCTATAGCATGGGAGCTACTAAAAATATCCCTCAAAATCAAGAAAGAAAATCCTTATGGGATATTCAAAAAGAGATGTGGATGGTAATTTTCATTATGAAGAAGTGGAAGGCCCCTTGTTCAACAACCCAATGAGCTATCACAACGTGGTAAAGATATGATCACCTAACACGTTCTTAATTATTATATAAATATTAGAGTTTGACAAATGTGGATATGAGATCAACGCCAAAATTCATTCCATAAAATGTCTCAATGGTTTTCGGGATATGTATCTCTCTATTTCTACTTTCCCTGCTATGATTACAAAGACATTATAAGTATTGGACCATCATTAGTAATAGACTAGTTGGTAGAGAATAATATGGGAGCAAGGGGTGGGCCAACCCTATTTTTGAAAATATCTATATGATATTTTTGAATATTCATCGAGGAATGACTCCGTTCAGATTTATGATACATTTAAATGTTTTTAGGGACAAAAAATGTAACATAGTCAGACTTATGCTATTAAGAGTCGGATATATGTCATCAGGGGATCGTTCCAACCATTCATTCAATATTTATATCGTATTTAACTATAATCCATAAAACATCACTACATTCAAATAATAATGATTTTATAGAAAGAATCAATCATCATTTATTTCAATAATCCATCCATGAGAATGTTTTTTGATGATGGGATGGTCAACATAATGATGTGTTCTTGAATGATAGCCTTTAGGGATGTTCTGTTGGAAACTAATAGTAATGATTAAATCATATGAGAGGCGTATTATCCTTATCAATTTTCATCCCAATTCAAATTCCTGTAACAAATTGATGTATGTGCTTTGATGAACATTATGTTAGAACAAAATCTATGGTTGATTGGAAGTTGTGGTTGCTTACAGTAATTGAACTAACAATGGAAGTGATTAATCTATTCATAACAAATGAAAAAAACAAGATTAACCACATGGTTTTCTGAATCATGGATTGTATCATACCTTGATGGGGTACTAATAAATTTTATTCCTCGGTTTCGAACAAAGATACAGAAGAAGAATGACCATTATCATTTGGAAGGTGAGTCATCCCCTTTAGAGGTTGAGTTATCAGGGATGAGGATTAACAATGGCGACACTCTAGGTTCATCAAAATGACATCGTGAAAGATATAATCCACATACCATATTCATTAGGGATACATCATCATTGCCAATAGTGGTTTTACCTATGTGTTCTAATCTCAATATCCATGAATAGAATAAGGTTCAATTTTCTCATTCAACATATATGATGGAAGGAATTTGGAATCCAGTTAAATTTAAGTAGCAGAATCATTCTCACAGTAGGCCAAGATGTATTCTAAATATGTGCATCCAACAGAATTCCAAATGTGGAAAGACTTTTCCTTTTATAATGAATCCATGTAGGAGATCATATGTGGGAAGTTTCATATTCTAGTGATAAAAGATCTCTAAGCCCAGCCTGATATTTTCATTGAGGATAGTCCTTTTGAAACTAGAATCAATGTTTATGAGTTAGATATGATAATCAATGTGGCCTTTGATCAGTCATGTTACACAAAGCGAGTGAAGGATATGATATATTTTGGTACTGTATAGGGGTTTGATCATTCATCTTTTTAGGAATGATGTTACTTTATCGATCATGAAGACTTATTTTATCCACATCTCAAACTATTTTATCCTTTTATTTTATATTCCAAAAAATCATAATTACTTATGGTAAATACAATTTTGATTTTCAGATTACTAAATGAAAATTTAAGGATGTTTCATTTCAATGGTATAGCCATGGTGGAACTCTGATTGGGGATATAAAATGAAACCATGAAACATGAGAATTATCTCTAGGAAACATTTCTAGGGAGAATGATATTGAGGGAGATATTCCTTCTATAATACTAATTTATGGAATGATTGATGGTAGACCTCATTTTATGGAGATGAAGAATAATTATCTCTGAAGGGTTAAATGCCATTCTAAACGATTTTTTGCAACGGTATGTCTTCTGGACATCACTATCTTCACCACCATTAAGATAATGTATTAAAAAATCAAGAAATTATAGTATCTCCTTATGTTTCTTCCCTTAAGTAAGTTATGAATGATTCTTCAAAAATTATCGTTCACTACATGATAAGAATATATTCATACCAATGAATTGGGTCCTTTCACTAAAGAGGCATATATGCCATAAAATATATCATCTTCTCCTGGAAGTAATCCTATCGTTGATATAGGGAGAGGGGAGGAATCCAGTATTTCAATATTTATTCAGGATAAGCTATATACCAAAACATTAAATTCATTTTTTTTATGTTTTAGGTTCATCTCAACCACTAGGTAATCCTATGATGAATAATTTTCTCCTCGATCTTATCACCGTGGAGGCTGTTTGGGGTCTCAAATCTTTAGTGGGGGTTCATTAAAAAATTGTTCCAAGTGTTCTCATGGGTGATGTTAGCACGTGGCTTAGGATTCCCATAGAATACCTGATGAATGATTGCATGCCTATTTGATTAAATATGTAAACATAGTAACATTCCTACTACATTATATGAATTTTGGGATGTTTATATTGAATGAAATATATGTGAGTATTTATTATCCATGAGATTAATCTTCTTATTCAGGATTCTATAATCCTAATTGGTTTTAATGTGTATCCCCATCCTAGGAAAATTCTATATTGATGGTTCATGGGGGAGGGTATTTAAATCAATCCCAAATTATTGACGAGGATAAGGCTTAGTAGGACCTCTAAATGGGAAGCCTTCAAGAATCTCATCTAGTGGGTCTTTGGAAGGCTCAACTGACTATTAATCAACATGAATTTCTAAATCAAACTACTAAGGATGGTAATTATAGAGTGGAATCTTCCCAGTCTTCTATTCTACTTATGAGTAATGATCATAAACTACTCTGATTCACAAAATTCATTAAATACTGTGGAATATGAAAATTATTTGAATCCATCATTCGGGATTATATGATTATATGGATAGTTATAAAGGTGAATGTTCTGTATCAGGTCAACAATCATCGAAAGGAATGACTGCTACTTTTCATGATGGAGTATAAAATGTCCCTTCATTGGGTGAATTAATCATGGAGTATATTCCTACTTATGAAAGTGAATCATTTTCAGATATCTAGTAGAATAACTCTCTTTTTATTGAACAATAAAAAGATTTATGATATATATTGAAGATAATATCGGAGGGACCCCTCCATTAATTTCCTTCACAAATTCCTTGGAATTATTCTCTTTTCGACATGATGGGATTCATTGTATTCGACAACTATCTAGTTTACAATACATTGAAGTAGACTATTCAAAGGTGGAATCAAGTCTGTATGCATGGAAAAGATCTCATCTTTTCTAGAGTTATAAACATTAACAAATATCAAGACGCATTATTCTATGAAGAGTATAATTATAGAAAGAAACTTTTATAATTCATGTATAAAATCCTGGATATAGATATTCAAGTTGCACGTCTAATTCATATATTAACCTCCCATCATGGGGAACATGATCAACATCATTGTTCATTAGGAAAATCCAATGAAGAAGAGACAACATCAATTACAACTACTATGGATGTTCTTTATCAGGATAAAGAGAATGAAGCATGTCAGATGACTGATCTTTAACAAGAAGTTGATGTGGCTCATTTGGATCTCCAATAGATGATGAACTATGTTGAATGCCTTTTGTAATTTGTGATAGAGAGACTCCTTTTCCTTGATGTTCCACAGGGATATTTTTTACCCACCAATGAAAATATTTTTTCATAATAATCTATTTCTTCATCCTTGTCTTCTTCCTATAATCATATTATCAAAACATATTTTCATAGAATTAATTTTTCATATCAGCTAATAAAAATTCTAACAATATATATGGGAGGTAATCTAAAATATTACTTAATACAAAGGGACCTAGTTATTGTAGTTTTAAATTTACTATGATTTTATAGATAACACTATAAATTATGTGTATATTGTGTCCTCAGATTAATTATTTCATAAGATCAATATATAGGAGACATACCGTGTGAGACATGGATTTTTCTTCAGCCACACTTTTTTGGTTTCCATCGTAACATGTTTTGGGACATTCATCATTTCATTGCAAGATTTTACATAGACCACATAGAGTGTAGTTATAGAGGTGTGAGACTCGACTTATGTTTTAGGTCGAACAGCTTTGACCACGAATTTCAAAATTACAACCCAAACAAGGATTGATGGATATTAATGTCTCAATTTTATTTAGATACTTATAAAGTGATTCATGGGATAGTTTTTTAATTTTCAAATCTAATAATAGTATTTATGAATAGAGATGGACTCTCCTGAGAAAACGTTATCACTATCTGAAAAAATGTTTTATGAGGGGTATAATATATAATTCAAACTAGGGAATGTAATGTATAATCAATATGTCCTATCCTTAGGCTGATAGTCCCATTATGGCGTCATATTTATGTGATGTAGGAAAAAGTGTTTTAAAAATTTCTGAAAATCCTTACAGATGAAAAAAATGTTTATGAATTTAATGGATTAAGACTACATTGGGTGTATTTTTAAAGGATAATGTATGAGAATAATGGAATCATCCATTCTTTTTAGGAGATTAATATGAAGGAATTCTTATATGAAGTTGATGAGTGATGGTGCGTACATTTTATAGAAAAGGAGCATTCTAATATTGTGATATGTAGTTTAATTCATGTAGGAAGGACATCGAGAGGATGCAAAATTTTAGGTAATATTGTAAGGAAATTATTATGTGATAATTAATTTTGTGCAATAAGGACATTATGATTTTTGGTTTAATGGAATGAAACAAGGAAATTACATTGTGTTGTTTAAAGTCACGCAACACAAACATTATGGGGATGTGCAGTTTAACGTTATGCAGCAAGACAATTTTGTTGTGCAGTGTGATGTCATGCATCAAAGAAATTATGTTGTGATTCTTAATGTCATGAAGCAAAGACATTATATTGGGTAGTTTAAAGTCATGAAGTAATGAAATTAGAGGGATGAGTTGTGTAAATTCATTTAGTAAGGACATTAGTTAGAATATATTTTATGGTTATATATTTGACTTAGAATTGATATTACTTCAATTATTATTAACCTATATAGAAATGAGATACTATATTTAGGTAAGTATGAATAAAATTATAAGATTTGATTTGGAGAAATTCAAATCTAAATGTTTGTATAAAATAACAAAAATGTTCATACAATGTTAGTGGAGGTCTCTCCAAATAATGAAGTTACCAATGATATAAAAAACTATTATAATGGCAGTTTTATGTAAGGAATAATATGAAACATGCTAAATAGACAAAGAATGGATTCTATTGGCTAAAATATCAGATATTATGGGGCATATACTAGGGAAACTGGGTCTCTTACTACATGAAAAAGTAAAAACACCCTCATGAATAAAGACATTATATTTCTAAATGCTATTGAAAATTTATCGAGATTTGAATTTTCTAAGCACAAATATTGGTTTTTGAAAAAAGTAACTAAATACATAAGGGTTATTTCGTGTTGGAATTCACAATGAATTAGGTAAATTAATTCATTACTAAGGCCTGTTCCAAAATCACAAAGTATAGTTCTTATTGTTTTATGTTATGCAGCTAGGACCACCAAATTATGGATGTGGTGGATGGACTATAGTAAATTACCAAATGTTAATCTAATATTCAATGAACAAGTGAAAGGTAATAACTATAAACCATAGACATAAATAATTTCTTGTTTGGTAAAAGGATATGGGACAATTTCATTGGGTATAAAAACTGATTCACGAATTCTCTTATAATATCATCAAGTCTTAAAGTGACTTAAGAGGATTATCCTTGGAATGATGTTACCACTGGTTAAAAAAACTACTATGGATGTTGTTTTATGCAAGTCCAGTTAGGTCGAATACTTTGTAGTAAGACAATGTAATCCTTATGATGACATGTTTTTCTTTTCAATGGATTTTATGCAATTTTAATAGGGGCACATACTACATATTCTAGTAAAAGAGCTCTCAGGTATCATAAATTATACTCCTAAATGTTTTGGAATTTATATGACGATCTAAAAGTATTCCGGATTTGGAGTATGAAGTGAAAATGGATCATTATTCACTATATAAATGAATAATTTGACGAATACTAACCATGATTTTGGAGTCCCTCTCATAGATCATACTCATATGTATAATGGGAACATCACTCAATTCCTTGAGGTGTTCTCTTAAGTATAAGAAATAAAATAAAGTATACTAAAAATATTATATGATTGTATATAGGGGAGGGGGAATTCAAATTTACCCCATGGATGGAGATTTGTATTATATCCATGACTTTAATATATATTTAAATGGGATATGAATCAATACACACGTAGTTCTACTGGTACTGCGCTTGTTGGATTCATGTAGTGAAGAAATTGGACGTACATTTTAACATCTTACAGAATTGAAGTGGGTGATTTTGATTAGAAAAGGAATTTAGTACCTAGTACAAGGTGTAGATCCCATGTGTCACTACATATCTTTTCATAATATGAATCAATCAACATGTAGTTGTAATACATATGAGTTCATGTGCAATGTGGTAACTCGTATCAAATCTCCAAATGTAGATCTAACTCGTACATGGTAGAGTAGGGGATTTTCTCTGATGTGAGGTCATAATTCCCAATATTGATTATCTGTATTTTAATACAAATCTCAATGAAATGGGAATCAAGCCACACATTCTTCTTAAATAATTTTCTCCCACCCAATGTTTATTCAAATGTTGGGGATAATAGTGGGTTCACTAAATAAGGGTTTTCAAATTTTATGAGAACTCGTATTGAATATCCTAACATTGATATAACTCATATATTGATGAAAAGAAGACTTATTTTCATCATGTTATGACAAGGAAAAAGATTGAATCCCTGAGGGTCACTACATATCTCATATTGGTGAGAATAATGCCACATGTTCTATTTGAAGATGTTCCATTTTAATTTATGATCTATATATAGAGAGTGGGGGTTTTAAAATTGTTTATGGAATAGAGGATATGACAAAACTATCACTATGTATCTTAATGGTATGGGAATCATGACACATGTACCTTGTGGAATTACCTGAAGTTTTGCATCATACTATAAGGACAAAGGTGAATCCATGTGAAGTGATGGAAAAATTATCATTGGACGTAATGATGAAATTTAGGATGTCACAATGTATCAAAGAGGGGTTAAAATCAATCCACATATGGTAAATGAAAGGCTAATAGTTTATATTTGATTCATGCACATGATGTAAAAGGGGACTTATTATTTAATTATTGATAGTCCTATTATTGGAGATCCGAACATTACTACATATCTCAAAAGGATTTCAGTCAATACACATGATGTTCTATAATATTTTTCCCTATGTAGGACTAATTGACAAACACCAGGGGTGACCGAACGTTTTTTAAAATATTTTGGTTGGTCCTAATAAGGGAGATATGTGTGTCACTATTAATCTTGTTAGGGAATGAATCATGAAACACATAGTTCATGATGAGGTTACCCACACCAATTGAGGATTGATGTAAGGAAGGATGGGTTATGATATTTAACTAGGTATTTTCCAAGATAATGGTTGGGATCAGGACATAGAATGGTCTGAGAATCAAGTTATATGTTCTGGATGAATTCTGAGTAAATATTTGGTTCATACACAATTAAATGTGAAATTATTACTTTATGTTCAAAGTTGGACCTTGGATTAGGGATACAGGAGTCGCTATGTATCTTTTTGAAATGAGAATCAAGTAACATGTTTTTTTTGGGGAACTGTGACATTTATCATCATTGAATGATGACATTAGGTCACCTGTAGTGAATGAATCATTTTGGTTGAACTAGGAGATATATCCCTAGTGTCACTATGTATATTACTTGCATAATAATCAATCTAGACGTAGTTGTTGAAAAATATTCCCCAAGAAGATCTGATCTAAACATATGGACAACTGGGGATCATGTGCCACACTAGTGTGTCAATGAGATCAGTGAGGAATGATCATGAATGATACTCCTCTTTTGAGGGGCCATAAAGAGTGTCCACTCAAGGTATCATGAGGATTTCCCGACATAAAAAAATATAGAATTAAGACATACATTTTAATGTCATGTGGTGTGAATAACATGTGTTATGTAGTTTAACTTCATATATCTCAGGCCACATCTCACATAGTTTATTGTCAATCAATAATGATGATGATGATATGCAGTTTAATGTTGCACAACATAGATTCAAATTTCCCTATGTAGATTAACGTCCGGTGTCTAAAATTACCTCAATGTGATTAAAAGAAGATTTTCTTCATGAACCCTGCATTGGATGGAGTTTTAATGTGCTCTCCATCCAGTAATATGGAAGAATAAGCTATATTTGATTAGAACATATGTATGGAGTAAGGTCATTCCAAATTTTTTTCATCATTCGGAGACTTATTTCAATGATTCACTGGAGTCCTATGAAATAATAATAATTCTAATTGGAAAAAATTAATGCAGACATATGACCTTCTTAATTACCATTTTATCTGGTTCTGATACACCTCCTCGCGAGGCTAGGTGTGAAATTGTTTTCATCTAGTTTCTCCAACACATTCAGAAATTTTTGTGATTTCTCATCCAGGGATAATTGGTCATAAAGATAAATATATGGATATGGAGACTAAAAATAAAATTGAAAGAGTTATTTTTGTCCTATAATCTAGTAAATACAGAGTCACTCGCGATTCAGTACCATTTTTAGCTTGATAAGACCATAAGACATGAAATAAATTATTAGGCCATGACTTTTTATCTTTATCCACCATCTTTTGGAGTTTGTTCAATAGGGTCATGATAAAATTCTCCATCCTTCCATTGGATACACCATGAACATGGGATGAATGTTTTTATTTGATACTATATTCCTAATATATATTATCCCCCTTAGAGTAATAGAAATTTGTTTCATTATCCATAAAAATGGTAATGTGGACACAAAATCTTGTAATGATATTAGTTTCAACAATAATAAAAATTGGTTTGGCTCGAAATTCACTGAGATGTCTTCCCTCAACATATTTTTAGAATAAATTAGAAGAAATAATGAGGTACTTGAACTACATATTCATAGTTAGAGGATATGGTCAAACAACATCCATTCCCCGTATGGAAAATTTCCAGGAGTCTTTAGTTGTAATTAGAAATTTCAGGAGTTGATGGATGAAATTTGTATGAATTTGGTAGGGATTAAACATTTAATTGAACTATGTATATTCTTACATCATTAAAGGATATATGTACCCAAGACATTTTATTTTTTCAAAAAGTCTATATCCTAATTTATAGGAACCAAATTCCCCTTTATGTACATCTTCCAAAACAACCGTAGTACTTATCCATCAACACATATGGGATGCAATACATTAAATCCTCTTGTTTAGAGGTCATTTTGTTGATTTGGGAAATCATAAATACTGAAATTAGTTAGCGCTACCATATATACTCTTTTTAGACTCTGTCCGGAGGAAGTAAAATATATTATAGATACACTATTATGGGGTTCTTCCATCATATAGAATTCACATATGGAACATGTATGAGACATATTTCATCGAAATATTATCTTATGTTCTGATAAAAAGGTGGATCCATTCAATGATATTAAATACTAAGGAATGTTTCATCCTAATCATGATCTACCAAAGATTTAGATACATCAAAACTACATCTTCTTGAGCATTATGTAATCATAGTAAGTGATTCAATGTTGTATCTGAAGTGAATTAAACTATCAAACCTTATAAGTAATCACATTGTAGAATTAGTTACAATTTTTTAATTGTATAATCTTCATTGATATTCTCTATTATCAATTATGAATCACCCTTCACCAATAGGTGGTTCACTGGAACAGGGAGTGGATGTTCTAGGCCTGTAATTAGATAATGATATTATACATCAATGATGGTACCTCCTTTGGATAATATGATGGATTATGGTAACCCTAACTTCTCTAGGGATATATTCATAATTACTAAACATACATTGTAATGTAATGGGTATTCCATTCACTTCCTCGGTGGACTTCTAGATGCAATATCAATGTACATCTCCCATATTTGGGGGTTATCCCGAAGAGAGAATATTTCATCATTAGGTTTTCTAGTATTTAATGATGTCTATTCTGTATACGGTTTCTCAGCAAGGAAGTATTCTATAGAATGTCCCTTCATTACATTCTGAGGAAAAAATTGTATATCAATCTACTACAGGATAACTACCCACCATTATGGATGTCCTTCAGCATGTGAAAAGTGGGGATAAATTAGAGTATTTAATGTGTGAGAGACCAAATGGATATCATGGTGATTTATATAGTGCCTCAGCATTTAAACTAAAAATATTAATTCCAGAAAATGTTTATCAATATTTAAATATCAACTCTATTCATTGATCATGTTTTGACTGAGATAGTAAAGGTTTTTTTTCATTCCCAACAACATTTGTTTTTGTGAGGAAGGATCCCAGTGATCACTATGAGGTTTTCTTGTATAAAATGAGCAGAATTCCGTTAATTTGTGGAATCTATATCAGTGGGATCAAGAGGTATTTAATGAAGAAATTATATTATTATTAACCTTCATTGGGCCATCGATATTTTACCCCCTTCATTATAATTAGGTTAAGGGTAAAACCATTTCTGTGAGGTTGGCTATGAAGCGCCAAATTCAAGAAAACTGTCAATAAAGACCACCAAAATAATTCTTGTTTTTAGGTGGTGAAATTACAAGGATATATTTAGTCTTATCAATATCAACATCATTTCTAACGAGGAATACAATGAAGCCAATATATTTTCCTCAGGATACCCCAAAAGAAAATATCATGGGGTCCATCTGTTGATTATGTTGTCAAAGCATGTTGAATATGGTTTCTATTCCAGTGAAATGATTTGAACATTTTCAAGATATTACCACTAGCTCGTCAAAATAGCAATTGAAATACTTTTTAATGAAGGTTTTGAATATGTGATGCATAACACGTTGATATGTGGCAGCAGTGTTCATTATACAATATGGCATTACCTAAAAACATACTATTCCATGAGGTGATCTGAATGATGTGGCTTCATAGTCTTCTATATCTATCTATATTTGATTTTACCCATAACATACAAAAATAATGGAATGGTATTTGTAGATTTTTTTTGCGTAAATTATGAGATCTATAATTGGAATTTGGGATTCATCCTTAAAACAATGCTTGTTGAGTGCTATGTAATCAATGTGAAATCAAATTTTCTTTTCCTTTTTTTCACATTTAAAATGTGGGGTATCTATTTTATGTATTTCACCTCTCGGATGAAGTCTACATTTATCAGTTTTTCAACATCAGCCCCAGTCTTGGAGGCATGAGTTGGGTGTGTCCCCCTGGATGCATTCTTGTATTCCCAATGATCTTTTTGAAAACTCAAATAATTGGTGGACACCTTAGGGTCAAGGCATTGATTCTCTATGTAATTCAAGGAAAACACATCCTGGTGCTACATTAATTAGTAGTTTTATTCTTATTAATTTTGGGGATTCATGGCCGCAATAAATAGTGTGGTATGGGGATCGTATATTCTTCTATGATTTATTTCTCTAATTTCTTCCATGATGGTGGATACGACTTCCTTAAATTCTAGAGGGGAATACTTGAGATTTTATTCTTTTTTCTCCTCTTATTCCTCTTCCTTGTGCTTCACTGTTTGTGCTTATTCTATGTGGTAGATGAAAAAAATCATTCATGAATGGAAAATGGGAGTCACCATTCTTGCATCAGGAGGATGCAACAATCATTCCAAGTTCACTTAATGTAATAATGTATTCTTAGTGACCTGAAGGGGAATAAAGAGACTGAGAATTTGTCTCTTCACCTTCTCCTGGAGTCATGACTGCTTCTCCCATTTGATGTGATAGAACAATGTTGTTATGAGACTCAAGGGATGGAATAAATCTATTTTCATTCAAGATTTATTTACCACACGTAGATTTGATAACTTCATCAGTTCCATTAGGCTCAAATCTCATGATTTACATCCTCTATTTTACTATATGAAAATTTAAATTATGGAAAATACATTCAATTTGATTAATAAGAAGCACAAAATATTCGATGTAATTATTGATAGAGTTATTTGGGATCATCTCCGAACTATTTGTAAAATTTATTTGGGTGACATCATTATCCATTGATTTCAACACATTATTGTGATAGAATATTACATCAATTTAATATGTTTCACAGGATGTGAAAATGGGCTTATCACCATATAATGTCCCAATTTTACAAGTGACATAATATTTGGGACATTGGTTGTATGATTAAGGAATGTATACATTCTTATGTAGACAAGGGAATCCCAACAAAACAATGAATGTTATGTCCACCTTTACAAGCATGAACAATGAGTCAGACACAAGATATCTAGAATGAGTTATTAGTGTGATCTCTCTGAGAGGTTCTATCACAATCTACCCAAATCCCTATATCAATAATTTGGAGGGAGATAAATGGGATTCATTGAGACCCAGTTGATGATGTGTCCAAATTGGGATGTGGTTTAATCATTATCCATTGTCAATGAAGGGTTGTCGAATATCAATGTAAATTAGCCTTCCTGATATACACAAGTGTCTAAAATTTCCTTGTACGATAAAATCTTAATCATGGTTTGTGAAGTAAATGACCACATGTAATTCTATATGATAATTCTCTACAAAATAAATGTTAGTCGTAGTAACATCAAATTTAAAATTCTTGAGGTCTTTAAAATTAATTAATAATTGATTCCCAAAGGACTATTGATAGACATGTAGCATCTAGGATTTGATAACATATTCATAATAAGGGATACTTTATTGTGGAAATCATACTTTTAATACATAGGTCATTGTTTCCTCATATAGATATGGGTGTTTTCAGTTAATTTGGAGATGATGTTCCTAATGTGGATGGGGATTGTTTTGGGATAAGAGCTCAAAGTGTTCTGTTTTTCATGGATTAGGCAGTCTAGATCTACATAAATGCCGAGGAGGTGGTGGCATAACCACTACTTTGTATTCCCATTTAATCATGTAATGAAACTCTAGGTCATGTGGGGAGGAAGAACTCCCATAGTCTAGTTTATATTATTGGATGTCTTCCCAAAGATATTTTTCAAAGTAAACATTTCGATCAGGGGTTTGGTTGATGTATTTTCACCTAGAACAACAATTTATTCCCCTATATCATAGGCACTGATTAACCCTTTCCCCAGTTCCCCCAATCACGTGTAAGGGAATTAGTATTTTAATCATAATCATCATTTGAGTAGGGATCAATTATGTGAATAATGTTAATAGAAATGAAGATCAACTCCACATCTGATGATGAATCTATTTGGGGGTTGACTCATATTGTACCATTCGGTTGGGTATTTCCCATGACTTTAATATGGTCGACATGAAATCATTTACAGTCAATTAAATCTTCTTCCTTGACATGATCTCAACTTCCTCAATTTTTTCCTTATCCATCAGGAAATGTTTCTTTTTTTTGGTTTGGCATTCAAGGGATGGGTCTTTTGTTGAGGTGGACTTGTTCTATAATAGATGTTGTTGGAGGCATAGTTTATTTAAAATGATTTCAAATAATTAAATCTATTTTTTTACTGATTTTCTAACCAACCAATTACTTAAAATCTATGAATTCATTCATTTCACTTCATGCCACTCTCCTTCCACCTCCGGATCGTAAATAGAAACGTATTCCACCAGGGCTATTTTTTTAGTTTTTCTTTACTATAAACCACCATCAATTTATGGAGGTAATTGAAAACATAAAATTCATTGATGGGATTCCTCAACATTTTTTTGAAATGGGAAACTGTATCTGAGAACTTCATCACCCTCTTGGTTAGGCTTCTTGGGCTTTGGAAACTAGACATAGATTTTTTCCAAAGTTGATATGAAGTAGTCAAGGACTTGTTCACTCCAAATGTAATATACCTTATGATTCAACTCCTCAAATTATTTCTTCCACTGATCCATTTTATCATCTTTATTGGGTGGTCACTACTAGAAAAATAGGTATTTGTGACGGGTCATTTGCGACGGGATCCCGTCGTAAATGGCCTTTTGCGATGGGGGGCCGTCGCAAATAGCCCTTTGCGGAAAACGGTGTCGCAACAACAATTATTTGCGATGGGCCCGTCGCTAAAGGCATTTTTTGCGACGGGGATCCTTTCCGTCGCAAATATTACTCCGTATATTTGTAAAAAACTTTTAAAACAGTAATTGCAAAGGGGCCCGTCGCAAATACGTGTTGCGATGCGCCCGTCGCAAATACGTGTTCGACGGGCCCATCACAATTACTTTTTGCGACGGGCCCATCACAAATTCTATTTTTAAAAATAAATTTAAAAACTGTTAATAATACTATTTGCGACCGGCATAGTATCCTGTCGCAAATACTATAAAAAAAATTATTAATAATTTATTTTAATTAATATAATAATAATCTAATTATAATTCAAAAATAAAAAATAATAAAAAATAATAAATTATTTTAATTGATATAAAAATAATAGAATTATAATTTAAAAATAAAAAATAATAGAATATTAATAAATGATTTAATTAATATAATAATATTATAATTATAAATCATAAATAAAAAAATATTATTAAGTTATTTTAATTAATATAAAAATAATAAAATTATTTTACATTCAAATATTAAAATAATTAAAATATTACAAAAAATATAATTAAATTATAATATTATAAAATTTTAATATATATATAAAATTTAATAGTATAAAATATAAATAATATTATTATTCATATTAATATCATTATTTCAAAATATAATATTATTAATATTTTATAATGAGACAGAAAATACGAATAGAAAAAAATTCATATTTTGATTTAACAAACATTATAACATAAAAACAAACTCTAATCTGAAGGTGGGGGTGAGGGGGAGGGAGGGATCTGCAGATGCTGGTGGAGGAAACTCCATCCCTAAAGCATGAGTGAGTCAGCGCATGTATTCCATCTGCTTCTGCTGCTGCTGCTGCCACCGACTAATCTACTTCTCGTACAGCTGCTGCTGGCGTCGACGCTCCTCCTAATGCTGCTGCTGCTACTGACGGATCTGCTCCTACTCCTGTCAGAGACTCTCTATCAGTGCAGTCTGAGATCGCAAATGATCCTCATACTTTGTAGCAAAAGAAGATGCACGAGCTCTTCTCGAGCTGGACGCCGACATCGCAGCACTCCCAAAATAATCTCCAGGAGTCAGTCGAGAGCTGATACCAACTTCCCGGCCCTTCTCAAAGGCATACTAGGTGGCCTGCATCCATGTCGCCTCATCAAACTGACGGCCAGTGGTTTGATCTGATGACTCGGCCTGACTCTCAGGCCAGGTCTATGACGCTGCGGCCTCATATGACTCGTGTAGATGCAATTTAAAATCAAAATTGTGAATATATTATATGCAGTTAATTTTTAAACATGATAAAAAAATACTGACCACGATGTGATGCTGACGATCACCTCTGAGCTCCCCAGTAGTAGGATCACTATACATCCTCCAATATACGTCGTCTTCCATAATATCCGGGTGCTCGACAGCCTATAAGAATAAAAAATAAACTGTTAATATTTATAGTTATATAAAATATTTCTAAATAATGTACGTACCAGATGTTATCTATGAGTACTGAATGAATGACTCCCAGCTCGATGAGTCACCTCCTGTCTCCCCCGATTCTGCCTCCCCACCGATGATCTCCCCTGAAAGGAACCACTCAACCAGTGCCCACATAATCCATCCCATACATGGGATTAATTGTACTCTGGTCGGTGCACTCTACATGACTAGTCAAAATCTGACACTCCTGCTTTCTTCGTGGCTGCGTTATTTAAATTGTGAAAAAACTGACGAAAGTGATCACGCATAGCCACCTCACATGCCTCGTGGAAGGCGTCCCGCATGGTATCCTCGACCGGATACCATAAACCCTACAAATAAATCAAAATATCAAGTTAGAAATGAAATAATTTTCAAAATAAAATTAATTATTTACGTACGTCCCAACCAATGGCCGAACATGGCCTGCTGCACATCAATGGGAATCTGCTCTCATGTGGTCCACGACTGAGAGAAATAGTTGCGCAAAATAGTGATTCCATGTTCGAATGCTATATGTGGAAAACTGTAAAAATAATAAACATTTATTATTTGAATAGATTAATGAAATCTTTGTCAAATCCACAGGTTATCACACAGGTTATCACACCTCCGTGTGCGTGGATCAAACCCAAGACGTAGATGTTGTTCGGGAACGGGGTCAGGAATCATCAATCGTGCAAGACCGCGCCCCTTCCGCGTACTCCCTGGAGCGCCTGTAGGCTGAGGGTCATCTTCCAGCAACTCATCCGCATCGAAATGCAGGTCAGCATCCGCCAACTCACGAAATGTGTCGTCGTCCATCTGAAACAGAAAATGTTAATGTTTTTAGAAAATAATTGATAATTACTATTATATATACATATATATATATATACATATATATATTATGATTGTATATAACTACAATGGAATTCTATCAGTGTTCATCTTCATCATCATCTTTATATATGTCAATGTCATCTTCATATTCCTCCTCAACATCATCGATATCCATTTGAGTTCCAGTTTCTTCATCTCTTACCATTTCAAATTCATATTGACATCATTAACATCATCGTCATAACCGACTCTTAAATGTGGGTTGTTGTCATCGATACTCATGTCTCTTTGTAAAAAACATTGATTTTGAGTACTCTCTTGAAAAACATCAATTCTTTGCACATCAGTGAATGCACATTCACTTTGACTAAACTGATTGTCTCGAATTTTAATTTTTATTACACTCCACCAATCAGTCAAGTCTCTTGATGTAGCCCAGTACTTTGCGTAATAAACTTGATGTGCCTATTAAGCTAATAAGAATGGTTCATTTTCTACGAGAACACTTTTACATTTAATATCGATGATTCCATGAGTCAGATGAACATGCACGCCTCTCTCTGTATTGAACCACCGACATTTGAACATGGATATGTAATATTGTCCAAGATAACAGAGTTCAATGATTTCATCAAGTATTCCATAAAAGTCAACTTCATTTTCTCGATGATGAGATCCTCTCAAGCTAACTCAACTGTTCATTGTTTTTTTTGATTCCCCATATGCATGTGTGTGAAATCGAAATCCATTCACCTCATATGCATTATAAGTTTTAACAAATTTGGAAGGTGGGTTACTCAATATACACAGTCGTTTGTTAATTTTATCAGCATGTCGAGAGACCTGAAAACTTGTGAAATAATTATAAATATAGTAAACTATACATTGAATGATTTGCTAAAAGATAAAGAATTTCTGTTACCGGTTTTTGAAACCACTGAGAGAAATTTTTCTATCGTCGTTCTTCGAGAGCAATTGTTGTAATTTGTGGAATTTGTTTCTTGATATGATTATCATACAACCTATAGAAAACGATGTTATTTACTGTAACATAAATGATAGAGTAAGTGATATAAACACTTACAGTACAACTGAATTCATCTCTTCACAGTTGAGAAGAACATACGTATGAGCTCTGTGATGTTCATCATCCGAAAGCCAGTGTTCATAAACTCCACCAAAACCAAGATCTGGCTGGTTGAAAATAGATAATTGATTGTCGATTTCATCAATATTCCTCTCGTTCTGTCCCATTTGGTTGTGTTTTGATGGATACTCAGATTCAAAGTAATGGGAGCAGAAAAAAGATATTTCCTCTTGCAAATACGCTTCTGCAATAGATCCTTCAATAGATGGTTTGTTACGAACTTTTCTTTTCAATTTTTTCATGCATCATTCAAATGGGTACATCCATCGAAACTGTACTGGACCTCCACATTTGGCTTCATATGGAAAATGTAACATCAAATGTTCCATTGAGTCGAAGAAAGACGGCGGAAATATTTTTTCCAGTTTACATATTATTACAACAATATCTTCTTAAAGTTAGCACGGAGCATCATAATCTGCTGTAGGCGCACAAATTTACTGAAAAAAATGAGACATGTCTGTTATGGAATCCCAAATAACCGAATTCAACAGACCTCTTAATCCAATGGGTAGAAGTCTTTCCATTATAACATGACAATCATGACTTTTTAATCCAGTAATATGACCATTCTTTACAAATCTACCCAAATTGGAAGCACATCTATCTGGAAGTCTCAAATCTGCAATCCACTGACAAAATAATAAAAGTTTTTCATTAGATAGTGTTTATGCGGCTTCTGGTTTTAGTAACCTTTTTGTTCTGACATTCTCAAACAGTTCCAGTTCTGAACGCCTACAAATTTGTGCAAAATCTAAACGTTCATTTACATTGTCTTTTCTCTTTCATGGTGTATCCAAAACTATATGAAACAAATTATCAAAACAATTCTTCTCAATATGCATGACATCCATCATGTGGATGACCAAAAAATCAGACCAATATAGCAAATCCCAAAATATGCTACGTTTAATCCAATTGTGTTCTTTCCCAAAACCAGAAATTTTATGTTGGTTTATTGCGGGACCAAAAGTGATGGGAGGTAATGAAAATACAACTGATTTTAACTCCGAACCTGATATCATTTTTGGAGGTCCATCCCATTCAATTGTTCCTTTTTATTAAATGAGATCTTTTTATTCGAAAAAGATGATCAGCTGGAAGAAATTTGCGATGACAGTGAAAATAACAAGGTTTATTTCCATGAATGAGCATAAATGCTTTTTTCTCTACCATACAGAAAGGACATGATTTCTGACCATGTGTACTCCAGCCAGATAACATCCCATAAGCCGGGAAGTCACTAATTGTCCACATCAATGCTGCTCTCAGTATGAAATTCAGTTTCGTAGCAACATCATATGTACTGACAACAGTACTCCACAATAAACTTAATTCATCAATAAATGGTTTCAAATAAACATCAATATTTTTCTTCGGATGTCCTGGAATTAGTAATGTCGAAAAGATAAATGGCTCCTTCATCAACATCCATTGAGGTAAATTTTACAGAGTTAAAAAAACAGGCCAACATGAATATTGACTACCATAAAATCCGAACGGACAGAAACCATCACTGGAAAGGCCCAGTAAATCATTTCTAGATTCTAAAACAAAGGATAGATTCACTCTATCAAAATTTTTCCATGAATCACCATTGGATGGATGATTCAATCTATTTTCGGTTGAAATTTTCACAGTATTCCATGACATCATTGTCGCTGTATTCTTAGACATGAATAAACGCTAATGTCTGGATGTAATCGGAAAATATCTCAACTGTTTTACAAGAATCAAACTAGACTACCCATGTTGCCATTCTTTATATCTCAATTGCCCACATGTGGGACAACTATCCAACGACTCATTTTCCCCAGAATATAAAATGCAGTCATTTGGACATGCATGAATCTTCTGACAAGTAAGTCCCAAATTTCGAACCAGCCTCTTACTCTCATAGTAATTTGCAGGAAAAACATTACCTTCGGGTAACAGTGTTTTAAGCAAAGAAAATATCTGGTCAAAACAGGTGTTTGAAATTCCGTTATCTGATTTGATAGCCATAAATTTTGCAACTGATTCTAATTTTCTCATCATGCAGCCAGGATATAATGCATCCTCAGAAGACCTCAACAACTCATAAAATTCAGACGGTGCCAACTCAGTATTTGAATCTATATTAGCCGGAGTTTCTGTATGTTGAACAGATGAACCTGCAATATCATGTACTAAATCTTGAAACTGGGATGGATCCAGAATAAAGTTAGTATCACCTAATCTGGAACTGCATTCACCGTGTTGATACAAAAAAACATAATCTGGTTGAAAACCAAAATGCAAGAGATGTCCCCCCAGTTTGTCAAACGTGTCAAATGTTCTCAATGCACATTTTCAACAAGGGCATTTTGTTTTTCCTTCTGAAAAAAATTCTGGATTTGATGCCGCAAATGATAAAAAAATCTCCACACCATATATATATATGGGATTTAAACCAGAACTGTTTGGATTTCTACGTTGATTTATCCATATGCGGTCATCTAATAATGACTGTTGACGACCTCGTTGTTCTATATTTTTCTATAAAATATAAAAGCATTACTGGTTTTGAATAATTTGTTAGAAAAAACACTCAACAAAGTATTGAATATGTTGAGAATAAAGAAAAACCTTTTAGAAATATTGATAATTTTAATATTATATTGATTTTTTATTTTTTTTAATAATTCTAATATAATTTTTTCATAAATATTAATTATATTATAATAACATTATGACATTATTAGTATATTTTATTATTAATATTAAAATAATATAATTTTCTATATTATATACAATTCTCCATTCATCTATGTGTTTAACATTCTGTATCCACATGTAATATTTGCATTCACTTTCACCACTCCATTGGCGAGTAGGTTGATAATTTTGAAAAAGAATGCAAATATTACATGTGGAGACAGAAAATACACAGATGAAAAGAGAATTGTATATAATATAGAAAATTATATTATTTTAATATTAATAATAAAATATACATATAATTTAATAACGTTATTATTCCTAATTATTGGTAATTATTCCAAATTATTGGTAATTATTCCAGATTATTGGTAATTATTCCTAATTATTGGAAATTATTCCTAATTATTGGTAATTATTGGAAAATATTGGTAAATATTGGTAAATATTGGTAAATAGTGGTAAATATTGGTAAATATTGGTAAATATTGTTAAATAATGGTAAATATTGGTAAATATTGGTAAATATTGGTAAATATTGGTAAATATTGATAAATATTGGTAAATATTTGTAAATATGGGAAAATATTGGAAATTATTGGAAAATATGGGAAAATATTTGTAATTATTGGTAATTATTACTAAGTACTACTAATTAATGGTAATTATTACTAAATATTGGTAATTATAACTAATTATTGGTAATTATTACTAATTATTGGTAATTATTGGTAATTATTGGTAATTATTGGTAATTATAGGTAATTATTGGAAATTATTGGTAATTATTGGTAATTATTTCTAATTATTTCTAATTATTGGTAATTAATACTAATTATTGCTAATTATTGCTAATTATTGCTAATTATTGCTAATTATTGCTAATTATTGCTAATTTTTTGCTAATTATTACTAATTATTGATAATTATTACGAATTTTTCCTAATTATTAATAATTATTAGTAATTATTACTAATTATTGGTAATTATTACTAATTATTGGAAATTTTTACTAATTATTTCTAATTATTGGTAATTATTAATAATTATTTGTAATTATTACTAATTATTGGTAATTATTACTAATTATTGGTAATTATTTCTAATTATTGGTAATTATTACTAATTATTGGTAATTATTAAGAATTATTGGTAATTATTACCAATTATTGGTAATTATTACCAATTATTGGAAATTATTACCAATTATTGGTAATTATTACCAATTATTGGTAATTATTACCAATTATTGGTAATTATTACCAATTATTGGTAATTATTACTAATTATTGGTAATTATTACTAATTATTGGTAATTATTACGAATTATTGGAAATTATTACTAATTATTGGTAATTATTACGAATTATTGGTAATTATTCCTAATTATTGGTAATTATTGGTAATTATTTTTAATTATTGTTAATTATTTGTAATTATCGGTAATTATTGGTAATTATTGTTAATTAATGGTAATTATTACTAATTATTGGTAATTATTACTAATTATTGGTAATTATTACTAATTATTGGTAATTATTACTAATTATTGGTAATTATTACTAATTATTGGTAATTATACTTAATTATTGGTAATTATTCATAATTATTGGTAATTATTACTAATTATTGGTAATTATTACTAATTATTGGTAATTATTAATAATTATTGATAATCGTTACTAATTATTACTAATTATTACTAATTATTACTAATTATTACTAATTATTGGTAATTATTGGTAATTATTACCAATTATTGGTAATTATTAGCAATTATTACTAATTATTACTAATTATTGGTAATTATTACTAATTATTGGTAATTATTACTAATTATTGGTAATTATTACTAATTATTCGTAATTATTACAATTTATTGGTAATTATTACAAATTATTGGTAATTATTAGTAATTATTGGTAATTATTACTAATTATTGGTAATTATTACTAATTATTGGTAATTATTACTAATTATAACAAATTATTAGTAATTATTACTAATTATTAGTAATTATGACTAATTATTGGTAATTATTACTAATTATTGGTAATTATTACCAATTATTGGTAATTATTAATAATTATTGGTAATTATTACTAATTATTACCAATTATTGGTAATTATTGGTAATTATTACTAATTATTGGTAATTATTAGTAATTATTACTAATTATTACTAATTATTGGTAATAATTACTAATTGTTGGTAATTATTACTAATTATTGGTAATTATTACTAATTATTACTAATTATTACTAATTATTGGTAATTATTACTAATTATTGGTAATTATTACGAATTATGGATAATTATGGGTAATTAGTAAATTATGACTAATTATTGGTAATTATCGGTAATTATTACTAATTATGGAGAATTATTGGTAATTAGTAAATTATTAATAATTATTGATAATTCTTGGTAATTCTTGGTAATTATTACTATTTATGGATAATTATTGGTAATTATTACTAATTATGGATAATTATTGGTAATTATTACTAATTATTTCTAATTATAGGTAATTATTATTAATTATTCCTAATTATTGGTAATTATTAATAATTATTCCTAATTATTGGTAATTAATGGTAATTATTATTATTTAGTACTAAATATTGGTAATTATTAGTAATTATTGGAAATTATTACTAATTATTGGTAATTATTACTAATTATTGCTAATTATTACTAATTATTGGTAATTATTACTAATTAATTCTAATTATTACTAATTATTACTAATTATTACTAATTATTGGTAATTATTGGTAATTATTACTAATTATTCCTAATTATTCCTAATTATTTGTTTTTATTACTAATTATTAGTATTTATTCTTAATTATTGATAATTATTACTAATAATTCCTAATTACCATTAACTATGAACAATGGATACTAATAATTTAAATTTATTAAGTAACAAAACAATGTAAACATAATTAAATTACAACTAATTAAGAATAATTTAAACTAATAAAAAATTTAATATAAATATTAAATTACAATGAACATAAATACCTTTAAAATTGATCTGAGGTTGATCTCTGATCGTTGTTGAAAACTTCAATATCAACTCCGGAAGAAAAAAAATTAAACTTAAGAAACGCTGAACTCTAAAAATAGAGCTTTGAGAGAAGTAGAAGATAGAGTTTGAGAATGAATGAAAAAAACGGATGGGGTATTTATAGGTTAGATTATTTGCGACGGGTATATTTGCGACGGGATACCCATCGCAAATAGTGTTATTTGCGACGGTATCGGTCACAAATACCTTAGCCCGCATTTATTACGGTCAACAGTTAAATAGTTATTTGCGACGGGTCCCGTCGGAAATAATAACCTTCCGACATACTATTTGCGACGGGGGTATATTCCCGTCGCAAATAACTTTCCCGCGATTTGGCGTGCAAACGCGCCAGTCCTTTTGCGACGGGGGAATTTTCCCATTGCAAATAAGTTTCTAACATGACTATTTGCGACGGGATTTATCCCCGTCGCAAATAACCCATCACGAATACCCATTTTTCCCGTAGTGGGTCATTTCTATTGATGCTCGGGTGGTGGAGCCATGTGTTATGGTGCATGCTTTGAGGAAGGAGAAAGCACAAGGGTCTGGTTAATTGTAAATGTTGTAGCCTCACCCTTTATGGTTCTCCATCCCTTATCAAATGGTATTACTAGGTACTTGGATTTAGTATCTGTGATGGAGTTCTCAAACGTTTGAGAATTTATAGAAATATCCTGAAACACTCCTGTGTAATTCAAAGGGATAAATGGTGATCATAACTTGTCTCAAAGATTATCTATATAAATTTGTTAAATACATTTGTGAGGGATTCTTAGATGCATTGATTAAGTCAATACATTCCACTGAGAAATGTTGTCTAATACTCTTTCATTCTCCCCTTTTTGTCACTTTTTGAGATCAAAGACTATTTTAATTGGCATCATTGAGATAAACTAAAAGAGGAACCTCTCGCAGAGATAATCCCATCCAGGTATCGGTCGGGACAACAAACTCATCTACCACACAAAGGCTGGCACCTAAAATTATGGCATGATGCATCTGTGTTTCAGTGCTTCTCGATATTTAGTGGTCCCCTTCATTGGATCATACTGAGAGAAGACATGTATCATGTACTTCTCTAGATATCTCTATCCAATGAAAATCAGAAATGTATGATTCGAAATGTTCCATGGATGAGTGGTGTGGTCATCCCATTTGGGATAAGCCTTATTTTTTTCTACAATGATGCACTTTTCCAATTCGTATCTTCCAATGAAGTCGTTAAAGAATCAACCGTGTTCATATGAATTTGAGGGATATCCGACTGAGCTAGGAAATGAATTGGCAAGACAGTTGGATCTTGAACATGTGTGAGGACTGGAATGACCACTATTTGTTGTACTAATGGTTTCTTTCATGGGTAACCAATAAGGGAAGACTTGTGTAGATGGGAATGACCATGTACTAGATATATACATAATGGATGTAATTCATGCTCTGCTATTGAAAGATACAAATATTTTTGTTTGTGATGTTCTATGTTGAGGGGATGTTCCATACCTATTTCAATTATTTCATCAAACTCTCTTGGAAAAGGTGCACTAACTAGATGTACAATTTGAGGGATTACTTGTTGAGCATATCTAGCAAGAAGATATCCTTAGAGTAAATAGACTGTGATCCTTCTCAAGTCTCTCACCACTTCCTATTGATGAAAAATATATCAACATGAAAAAAGTATTGACCTTATTTAGGGAGAGGTGAGACACATTATTAACCTTATCTTTTCCCATATTATTTTTCATTTGAGGTGGTAGACGATGATTATTTTAGGGTTTACCAAAATATTAGTTGAGATAATTAATTCTGGTACACACACATTTTGAATTTTTCGTATTGTGGAATGTGTCTTGAACATGAGCATCATATTTTGAATCCTATGTATTGGTCTTATGTTCAAGAGGTTCTTAAATGTTGGAATTTATGACATTGAAAAATGCATAGTGCATTATAGGAATTATTTCAGTATCTCGTTGTGATATCCTTCTTTTGTGCCTTCCATGATACAATGTTCCCCAATTTATTGACTCTATGAGAGCTATTTAATAGATAGGGAGGTAAAGGGAATTCCCTGATATTCCAATTGTACACATTCAAAGTGAATCTGCTGAATCACAAGATGTCATAAAAATATTGGATTCCTCTCGCAGCTTATTCCCTTATCAAGAGAAAACTGATTTTTGTTTGGGAGGGTAATTTTATACTGAGAAAACATTGAGAGCTTAGGGATGGGGCTATTCTTGTTCTTATACCACAATCCATAGGGATATATTTACTATATCTAAGGTTTTTGGATTAAAAATAACATATCTCGGTGGTATGGTGTTTCTCATGAACTAATATTTCTGTTATTATCATAGTTTTTCTTCTAATTTTATAGATTTATGATTGAACATGGGATGAGTGAATTTTTCAGCAATTGAGTAAATCTTCCATTTCGGTAGACCATTGCGCTATTTCAGACATCTATGCAATCGGACAGTATTAATGCTCTAAATGGAAGGTACATTCGATTTTCTCAGATCATTTCTATAAAATTTGGTCAAAATTTTTCTATCTTGGGTCTGGTCTTTGATGTGAGTCAGTTGAGTCCTGTTGTTATCGAGCATGCCTTCATTTTGAAAAAAAATCATTTTGATGTATTCGTCTAGGGGAAATAAAATTTCTTGAGAAATCATTAGGTGGGAATTATTGTCCAAAGAGTGTAGTCAAATGAAATTCTCCATGTAAACCACATCCATGGATGAGAAAACCATATGGGGTATCTTTGATCAGCTTTTTCAACATCATTAATTCATCCAGGCATGCACATTGAAGGGATTTTTTCAACTTCTCATTGTGTGATGTTGGGATACTGGTATAGATGCCATGTCAATTTAGAGAGGTAACCATTCTATAACATTGATTTGTGATTAATAGACATCATAGGGTAATACCTTTTATTTTAGGTGATACAAAGTTTTCCATATGTTTTGGCGGATGTGGTGTATACAATATTACACCAAAACTACTTGAACAATGTATTGAGAGGTGGATTATGGCTAGAAAATCATTGGTATGTCACTGTTATAAATTGTTTTCATTATGTTTACAATATCTTATTCATCTTTCACAAGAGGTTCCTCAACTTGGTCTTACTATATTGGACACTGCCAAATAATTTCACTACAAACAATGGGATTTCTCAAGGTATCATATTCCATGTTTAATGGTGAATAACCAAATGGGGGTTGAGAGAATGTTCATCATATTGGGCTGCCTTTAGGCTAAAAATTATTTCACCTTCTAGTGACAAGGAATCATAAATTCATAGACCTATATTCTCAACAATATCAATATATGAGAGCTTTCTAATTATTACATTCCCTAATGAAGAGTTTTCTTGGAAATGAGTATCACTACTACAAAGAGAACATTCAAATTTAATTCTATAATGTAAAGGACCATCATGGTGGATTACAAAAAATGGAATTCCCACTTTCTTATTAGTCTTCTAGCCACGCAGGGTATTTCCATGGCCTTGATTAGGTGATAGGATCTTGAAAATGACCATATTATCATGAAGCAACCTTTTACGAGGATGTGTATGATAAGGACCATCAGTGTTATTTCTAATGCTCCCATAATTTGGTAATGCTATGGTAGGATATTCAGCTTCAATAGATTAAATCCTAAGGCATTCAAGAACTAAATCATTATGTGGATGTAGATCGTAAATTCACTCATTATTCTATAACTGTGTACAATGATCCTTCTTCTGGGATACCATTTTACAAGATGTGGGGAAATTTATTGGGGGAAGTATTTTTTAAGATTCTGTGTTTTTACCTCCATTGGAGTGGACATTATGATAGGCCAATTATCTCCATTTTTAATGGGTGTATGTTCATGATCTAGTTATCAGAATGATATGGAGATTTTTCCCATGACCCGCCTAGATGGGGGAAATGATATGTATCTGCTCCAAGGTGACATGATGATGAGCTACCCAATGTTTGGGGATAAATTTATGTTTCTTCCCCTCAGGCACTGCTTTCATCACCATTATGATATTGTAGAATTTTTCTTGGATATGGGTAGATATTTTTATATTTTCATTCACCATTTCCAAGGTATTATTGGTGAATTCAACGATAGTAACATGAATGTAATCAATTTCATATGTGGAGTATGTGTATGTGCCTGATTTTATACTCCCTTTATGGTTAGTGGATACTGACAGTACTTCATGGATGATAGTTGAGTCTACCTCATTCCTGTAATGACCCTCTTATTCTCACTGGCTTGAGAGTGCAACGAGTCATTACTTGGCCTTAAGCGACATCCCTAAGGCACCAAAGGCTGGCAATAAATGGAGAAGGGTTTTGAAACAAATGTGGGATGATTTACCCTTTTAGAACATACCACAGAACTAACAGCCATAACCAAACTAATCAACTAAATGATGCATGATAAAAACTAAGACAACTCAACCATTTATTTTATCATAAATCAACTAAGAGTACCATAATGGAAACCAATAGTAAATCAGAGTAATGAGCGGAAAGACAAACTATAAGACTACAAGATGACAACCCAACTCCATGATCCACCAGCTCCAAGATCCAACATCATGAACCAGCCCAAGTCTAACGAAGTGGTGCTATAAACATGTGGCACTTTTCCTTTTCCAACATCCCTGTATATCACATCTGCAAAAGCACCAATGTGCCAAAGAAGGGGGTGAGTAATGAAACTCTGTAGGTTTTCCCCGATGACTTCTCATCCAATACCTCTATGATAAAGCATCTTAGCACATTTATATAAAACAATTTATATAAAACAATTCCAAAATAGTTCACAATAGAACATGTTCCATGTCAAATCCATTTTCCAACAAAAACCATTTTCCATCGAATACCATCTTTCTCAAGAAAAGAAACCGAGCAAAGATTCCAATTAATTTCACATTTCCATTTTGGGCCATTAAATCCATTTCAAAAATTCACACAACCAACCATTTCACAACCTGTGAAATCAACTATCCATGCTGCGTTATGACAGTTCCATACTCATTAGCAGTTTCTCATCGATCTACCAAGTCGTTACAAGGTAATTATTCCCCATGTGCCATTACACATTTGGAATCGAGTACAATGTCATATTTCAACCAAGCCTCATAAATGAAATCTGAATGCACACACTCAGTATGCCAAAAACCACACCATTCCATCCATGCCAAAACCAATTCAATAAAACAACCCTTTTATTGAAGACATTTTCCCCCACACAATTTTCCAAATCCATAAAATCCATACTTTAATATCACCATTTTAAAATCAAGAATCCAAAACACATTGCACAAACCATTCTTTCATTTTCCATAATTCCATCAAAACCCATAAATCATCCCTAATGAAGATTTATAACATTCTTTTCACCACAATTTCACAATCCAAACCAAGAAATTAAATCAGTTTAAACTAATCCTTCAAGTTCTAATAAAGATGAATCTAGAGTGAAGCCACCTACCTCAACAAAATAGGTGAAACCAACCAAGAACTGGGTCGAAACACCACGAAACCTCATTAGATTCCTTCCCCTACCACCAACATGACCAAAAACCGACATAAAATTCATCCACTACCTTAGATCTACCCACCTTGGTCGTATATCTAAGGATCCATCAATGAGGAAGAAGAAGATCTAAGAAAACAAAAGGAAATAAGACTTGCCTCGATCAAACGACCACTAAACTCCAAAGAAACCCTCTGGATCACTTCCAAAATGCATGGTAAGTGTTCTCCAACCTTCACCAGAGAGAAATCCCTAGTTTGGGCCATCTACGAGAAAAACGAGTGGGTTTAAGGACAGAACTGATGAGATCCTTAAAAATAAGAACTAAGTTGACTTCGCGAACGGTTAGTCCGCACGGTTAGTCAAACTGTGCGCTAACCGTGCAGTAGTCACTGTTTGGAAGGGGAACTCCTCACGGCCTCGTTACACGGTTTGTCCAAGCCGGACACACACCATGCGGTCTCCTCTTTCCAAAGACCACCACTTGTATGGCTTATGCACAGTTTGGGAAAACCGTGTGCAGCCTGTGCGTCCCAACATTTTACATTTTTACGCATTAAAAGTATCCAAACATTCCAGACCATTTCTCGTATACTTCATGTACATAAAAATAATAAAACTAGGGTTACATACTTGAAACAAGGGGTACTACATTCTCCCCACCATTGGCCTTTTCATCCCCGAAAAGTAGAAAACCATCGGTTGCCTGAAAGAGTTTTGGCCACTACTCTTTCATTTCTTTCTCGCGTTCCCAAGTCTCTTTCTGAATCTGACCATGATACCACACAACCCACACCATACTGATGTTTTTTCCATGAAATACATCATCCTACTTATCCACAATCCACACCGAGATATATACCAACGAAGCATCTGGCTCTAGGTCAACGTGATCCCGTATGATCACATGGTCAGTATCAAGCTGATACTTCATCAAATGAGATATATGGAACACATTATGTACTACACTGAACCGTGGTGGTAATGCCAACTGATATGCCAACTCGCCTAACCATTCCATTATCTCAAAAGGGACTATATATCGTGGAGATCATTTTCCCTGTATCCCAAAACGATGATGTCCAAGCCTTGGAGAGATTCTCAAAAGGACATGATCACTCACCGCAAATGACAATGGCCTTCGGCGATGATCTGCATAAGATTTCTGACAACTCTATGCCATCTCCATCCTCTTTTTTATCAACTGAATCTTCTTCGTTGTTTCATGGAAAAGGCTCAGCCCTACTAGTGAAGTATCACATATTTCCACCCTGCATAGTGGTGAATAAAAAGGATGCCCATACAGTGCTTCAAATAGAGCCATGTGTATTGAGGCCTGATAATGGTTATTGTATGAGAACTCCAATAAGGGTATATTCTCCTCCCATGAGCCACCAAAATACATTACACAATCCCGCAACATGTCTTCCAATGTCTGTATCGTCCTTTCGGATTGTCCATCTGTTTGATGATGATACACCGTACTCATATTCAACTGTGTTCCCAGGGCTATCTGTAAGGATCACCATAAACGAGATGTGAACCTCAGATCTCTGTCTGACACGATTGAAACTGGTATTCCATGTCTCATTACCAATTTTCTTATATATATTATTAAAATATCTTCTGTCATATGAGCTTCACTAATCGGGATAAAATGGGCCGACTTGGTTAGACAATCCACTATCACCCAAATGGAAATGTGTTTTCGGATCATTCTTGGAAGGCCTGTAACAAAATCCATTTCTATCTGATCCCATTTCCACACAGTGATAGGTAAAAATTGTAACATATCGGCTGGTCTCTGATGCTATGCTTTAACCTGATGACAAGTTAAGCATCGTGAGACGAACTCGGCCACCTTTATTTTCATGTCGATCTACCAAAAGTGTGCCATTAATGCCTTAAACATATTTTGTGTACCCGAATGTATAGACCATTTGTAATGGTGGTAAGCATGATGGAGTTGTTCCTGAGTATTTTATGGTAAACCATCTGATCTCGAAACTGAAAAACTAAACTCTCATCCTACTTCTATCCCTCAATGGTCTCCCAACCATTGAGTTTTGAACACATTGCAACACAGTCTATATAGGATGCATGTACCTAAATTAATTTATCTACCAAATCAGGAACAAGCGCAACTGTAAATAAAATTTCAACATCACCTCGGTCTTCACATTCCACATGCATTTTGGCTATGACCGATATCAATTGGAATTCTTCTGAGGCTTATTTCGCCAACTGAGCATACGACTTTATTCTTAATGCATCAGCCACAAAATTACCCTTACCCTGTGTATACATGAAGTCATAGTCAAACATCTGGAGATACACCATCTATCTCCTATTCCTCAGATTCAAATCTAGTTGTGAGAAAATGTATTTCAAGATTTTTTGACCTGTAAACATAGTAAATTTCTCACCTAAGAGATAACGACGCCATGTCATAAAGGTATGGACAACTGCTGCTAAATCCAAATCGTGTGTTGGGTAAATCTTTTCATGCACCCGCAATTTCCTTGAAACATAAAAAATAACATGGTCTTCTTTCAAAAGAACCCTTCCCAACCATATACTCGAAGCATCGCAATAGACCACATACCCTTGTCCTCATTTAGGAAAGATCAAGACGGGTGCTGATGTAAGGTGATGTTTCAACTCTTGAAAAGATCTCTGACATTCCTCAGTCCATTGAAAAAAATAATTATTCTTTGTAAATGATATCATAGGTGAAGATATTCCTGATAAGTCACGCACAAAGAGTAGGTAATAGCAACTAGACTAAGAAAATTTCGGATTTTAAAAATATTCTTCGGCGTTTGCCATGAAAGAACGGCTTCTATCTTTTCTGGATTGACTGAAACAGCTTTCTCAGAAACAACATGGCCCATAAAGCATACCTATTTTATCCAATAATCACACATTGATAATATGTCATACAACTGATGGTCTTTCATGATTTCCAACACTATTGCAATGTGTTTCCAATGCTCATCCCTTGTTCTTGAATACTCCAATATGTCGTCCACAAACACCATAACAATAGAATCCAGATATAGCTAAAATATGCAATTCATAAAATCCATTAAGACAGCTGGTGAATTCGTAAGACCAAAAGGCATGACTACATATTCGTAGTGGCCAAATCTGCTTCTGAAGGCTGCCTTCAGAATATCCTTTTTATGATCTCGCTACTGGTGATATTCTGACCGCATGTCAATCTTAGAGAACCACTAAGCTACCCTAAATTGATCAAGCAGTTCATCAACGCATGGATGTGGATATCTATTATTTATCATAACTTTGTTAAGTTTACGATAATCTACACATAACCTCAAAGTTCCATCTACTATCTTTACAAAAAAACTGGTGCTGCCTACGGAGAAACGCTTGGTAGAATAAAACCTTTGTTTTCCAGTTCTTCCAACTACACATTCAATTAATTTAACTTCTTTGGTGGCATCCGATAAGATGGAAGTGAGATAGGACTGGTCCCTAGATGGAGATCAATCATAAACTCCACTTCTCTCACTGGTGGTAACCCTGAGAAGTATTCATGAAAAACATCCAGAAATTGATCCATGACTACTGGAAAACTATTATTCAGGATCTTGTCCATCGATTCCAAGTTTAACATAGACAAATCGTAAGAGATCGTTGCCACTACTGGTGCCAACCATCCCGTTGGACCTCCATTCACAGCTCATTCTTCTCTAAATATATTCTCGACGCCATTCTCATTCACAAAACTGATTATTCTGCTATAATAGTTGATGTGAGCCCTGAACTCTGTCAACCAATTCATACCCAGGATTATATTATAGAACTCCATCTCCAACTCAAGGAAATCCCATTTTAGCTCGGCTCTATCAATAGTTATAGAACATGCTCTACACAAGAATGATCTACATTACTAATAGGAGTTTTAATTTTTTTCACAGATGGAATAATTTCAGGTTTTATGTTCATCAAATCACCAATATGGGAAAAATGAAAATAATGTGATGTACTAGTATCGAACAACACTTGAATGAGGGTATAATTCAAAATAATTGTACCTCTCACCGTAGATGTTTCAGACTGGTCATCCACAATCAACTGTTCCTCTCCATAAAATTGCTTTATTGCTACACTTTTCTCCATATTTCCTTGTTGAGATTGCCATGCCTGAGGAATCATGGTATTCTTGTAATAACTATATGTAGATCTATTCTGCTGGCGAGACTGATTTTGTTGTGCTCGCCCTGTCAAAGCATAATATGATTACGACACCTGAGATGTGTCACGAACACCTGATTGTGGATCACAGTTACAATATCGCTGAAGATACCCCATCATGTTGCATGTGTGGCATGCTATTGGTGTGTTTGTACATTCTCAGTTCATGTGATCAAACGAGCCACATTGAAAACACACGACTTTCATCATGGTTCATGGAAGAAGATTCACAAATCCATTCATCTGATTCTGATTTTCACTCCCTCATTGTATGTAGGTGTCCCTCTTCGTCTTGTTCCTAGCATTAGAGTTACCACCCCTTCCTGTCAGAATTATCATACATCCTCCTCCCATAACTCCTGATATGTCTCATTCAGCTACCATTGCTCTGTTTACCATCTCCGTATAATATGTAATATAGAGAACAACTATCTTCAAACGAATCTCCGGTCGCAACCCTGATTCAAAGATGCGTGCCTTCAGTGACGCACATGCATCAACATGTGGTGAAAAGCGCACTAAATTCATGAATTTAGCTGCATACTCCATGACAGATAGATTCTCTTACTTCATGCTGAAAACGTCTGTTCTCCTCTGGATCTTGAATGTGTGAGGATAGAACTGTTTATTAAAAAATTCCTCATATTCCCCCAAGCTCAGGCCTTGATCCACCTTATCCTACATCATGATATCCCACCACTGTCGTGAATGATCCTCCAGCATATATGTCACCAAATTTACTTTCATTTCTACTGGCGTGCCATTGAAAAGGAAGATAAGATTCATCCTACTCCGCCACACCTCTGCCCTTTCTAGTTCAGAATATCCCTAAAAGATGGGTGGATTATTTTTCTGGAACTGGACGGAATGGTCTACATGCCTTGACTCATCCCTCGGATTCCCCGTGTCCACATCCTATAACTCGTGGACTATACTTTGGACTAGCTTCTGGTTCACCTGTGGCTCAGGTGCGACCACATTCTCCGCAGCCTCTTCCGTTCGGTTTCTATGACGCCTAATGGGTTCTATTTTATATACAAACAATGAATGTCATTAGTATCACTTCATAGCAACTGAAGGCTTAACATTTCAATTTTTGTCACATCACTATCAACTATATGTAGATCTATTCTGCTGGCGAGACTGATTTTTTTGTCCTTTCCCTGTCAAAGCATAATATGATTACGACACCTGATATGTGTCACGAACACCTGATAGTGGATCACAGTGACAATATCGCTGAAGATACCCCATCATGTTGCAAGTGTGGCATGCTATTGGTGTGTTTGTACATTCTCAGTTCATGTGATCAAATGAGCCACATTGAAAACACACGACTTTCATCATGGTTTGTGGAAGAAGATTCACAAATCCATTCATCTGATTTTGATTTTCACTCCCTCCTTGTAAGTAGGTGTCCCTATTCGTCTTGTTCCTATCATTTGAGTTCCCACCCCTTCCTGTCAAAATTATCATACATCCTCCTCCCATAACTCCTGAGATGTATCATTCAGCTACCATTTCTCTGTTTACCATCTCCGTATAATCTGTAATATAGAGAACAACTATCTTCAAACGAATCTCCTGTTGCAACCCTGATTCAAAGATTCGTGCCTTCAGTGATGCACTTGCATCAACTTGTGGTGAAAAGCACACTAAATTCATGAAGTTAGCTACATACTCCGTGACAGATAGATTCTCTTACTTCATGCTGAAAACATCTGTTCTCCTCTGGATATTGAATGTGTGAGGATAGAACTGTTTATTAAAAAATTCCTCATATTCCCCAATGCTCAGGCCATGATCCACCTTATCCTAAATCATTAGCTCACACCACTTTCATGAACGATCCTCCAGCATATACGACAGCAAATATACATTCAGTTCTGCTGGCGTGCCGTTGAAAAGGAAGAAAAGATTCATCCTACTCCGCCACACCTCTGCCCTTTCTAGTTCAGAATATCCCTAAAAGATGGGTGGATTATTTTTTTGGAACTGGACGGAATGGTCTACATGCCTTGACTCATCCCTCGGATTCCCCGTGTCCACATCCTATAACGCTTGGTCTATACTTTGGACTAACTTCTGGTTCACCTGTGGCTCAGGTGTGACCACATTCTCCGGAGCCTCTTCCGTTTGGTTTCTATGACGCCTAATGGGTTCCATTTTATATACAAACAATGCATGTCATTAGTATCACTTCTTAGCAACTGAAGGCTTAGCATTTCAATTTTTGTCACATCACTATCAACTAATTGATTTCCAACCATCATCATTTTTCACATTTACTCATTTCTAAAAAAAGCCTTTTCATTATTTTGAAAATCAATCTATTTTCAAAATACCTCAACCATTGTCTTTTCAAAATCATTCATTTCAAAACAATTCTAAAAGTTTTAGAAGTCACATTTTTTCATCAAACAATAATATATTTCTCAAAATGATAGATGAAATCCTAGTGGGAATTAATTTGTGAAATGTATTTCATGATCATATCATTAGTGAAACCCATGAAAATGAGATTTGTTATCCTATAAGTGTCTCCAACACAGTTATGTACCCAACTCCCTGGTAACATGAAGTTCAGAATAAAAAGGTTAGCTACGTCGTTCTATTCTCTACATTCCATGGTCCGACAATCCTACTCCTTCCTAAGATGACCACCCAAGGAATAGAAAAGAATAAATTTCAACTCCAAGACCACAAACATTGATGACCACTTGTTAGGCAAGGACCGAAGAAGATGATACTATTTGTAATGACCCACTTATTCTCATTGGATTTAGAGTTCTATGAGTCATTACATGGTTTTAAGAGACATCCCCAATGCACAAATGGCCGAAAATAAATTCCGATGGGTTTCGAAACAAATGGGGGATGATTTACCCTTTTAGAACATACCAAAAAACTAACAAATGTAACCAAATTAATCAACTAAATGATGCATGATAATAACTAAGACAACCCAACCATTTATTTTATCATAAACCAACTAAGAGTACCACAATAGAAACCAACACTAAATTAGAGTAAACAGTGGAAAGACGAACTATAAGGCAACAAGATGACAACTCAAATTGATGCAACACCAGCTCCAAGCTCCAACATCATGAAGCAGCCCAAGTATCAGGAAGTGGTGCTATAAACATGCGACACTTTAACTTTTCCAACATCCCGGTATATGACATCTGCAAAAGCACTAATGTTCCAAAGAAGGTGGTGAGTAATGAAACTCATTACGTTTTCCCAAATGAATTCCTCGCACATGACTCTAGAATAAAACATGTTAGCACTTTTATATAAAACAATTTATATAAAACAATTCCAAAACAGTTCACAACATAACAAGTACCATGTCAAAGCCATTTTACAAAAAAACCATCTTTCTCAAGAAATGAAACCGAGCAAAGTTTCCAATCAAATTCATATTTCCATTTTGGCACATTTATTCCATTTCACAGATCCGCACAACCAACCATTTCACAACCCATGAAATCAATTATGCATGCATCGTTATGACAGTTACATACTCATGAGCGATTTCTCATCGATCTACCAATTCGTCACAATCTAATTATTCCCCATGTTCCATTACTCATTTGTCACCAAGCACAAGGTCATATTTCAACCAAGCCTCGTAAATGCAATATGAACGCACACACCGAGTACACCCAAAAACCACACTATTCCAACCATGCCAAAACCGTTTCAATAAAACAGCCCTTTTATTGAAATGCTTTTTCCCTCACGCCATTTTCCAAATTAATCAAATCCATTATTTAAAATCACGATTTTAATATCATGAAACCAAAACACTATTCACAAACCATTCTTTCATTTTATATAATTCCATCAAAACCCATAAATCATCACTAAAGAACATTTATTACATGATTTTCACCAAAATTTCACAATCAAAACCAATAAATAAAATCTATTTAAACTTAGCCTTCAAGTTCGAAGAAAGATGAATCAAGAGTGAAGACACCTACCTCAACAAAATACGCGAATCCAAATAAGAACCGGGTTGAAACACCACGACACCTCGTTAGATTACTTCCCCTATCACCAACACAACCAAAACACTACTTAAAAGTCATCTACTACCTTAGATCTAACCACTATGGGTGTAGATCTAAGGATCCATCAAGAGGTAAGAAGGAGATCTAAGAAAACATTAAGAAATTAGACTTACCTTGATCAATCAGCCTCTAAACTCCAAGGAAATTATTCAGATAGCTTCCAAAAACGCATGGTAAGTGTTCTCCCACCTTCACAAGATATAAATCCAGAGTTAGGGACATCTAGGAGAAAAAACGAGTGGGATTAAGGATAAAATGGATTAGATCCTTAATAATAGGATCTATGTTGACTTCATGCATGGTTAGTCCACATGGTTAGTCAAATCGTGCGCCAAATGTCTATTAGTCACTGCTTGGAAGGGGCACTCCATGCGGCCTCTTCACACAGTTTGTCCAAAACTTGTGCATGTCGTGCGGTCTACTCATTCCAAATGCCACCACATGCACGGCTTCCGCACGGTTTGGGAAAACTGTGTGTCCCCACATTTTTCCTTTTTATGCTTCAAAATTCTCCAAACATTCCCAACCATTTCTAGTATTCTTCCTATACATAAAAATCATAAAATATGGGTTACATACCAGAAACCGGAGGTACTATAATTCCTTTCATCTAATCATTCCAATAGACTTCACTGGGTTCTTCCAAAATATAAATTTTGTAGGATTGATATATATTGGCATGTGCATGTGCCTTCTTGATATTTCCCACCAAACATGGTTGAAGGAAATTTTTGATTGATTCTATATAAGTATGCTCATACACATGGTGGGTGCAAGAAAGAGTATTTTCTTCTTGAGAGTTTCCACCATATCGGGTTGATGGGATTCTGTGAATTTCGCCAAGTGAGTATGTTGGAACACTGGATGAAGGTGAAAGGGTGTTTATACCTGCTCACTAATTTTCACCTAACTATGTACATTGGATTCTTTATAGCAGGAAAAATTATAATCCTCCTTCCTATTGTCTTGTATTAATCCTTAGTGGGATGTCTTCTATATCCGATTCAAATGGAATAATGCGGAAATCTGAAGGTGACACCCTCATCATGTTGAGGGTTTAACATAGTGTTGTGTTCGTGGTGAAATATTTTGGATGGATACCATGGGTATGACCCCTATCCCTTCCAGATGAGGTCATAGGCGTCATCTTGAACAACCTCCCTGAATCATGGGGGGACTGGTTGTGGTGTCCTTCAGAGAAGGTCCTAAAATGGTTGAAGATAGAATTCAGCATCGTCTTCTTCATTACCACAAATTTATCACTAAATATCCATATGGGGGTGAATTATAATCTGGACGACATGTTATATTGATTATAGTGTTGGGATTGTACGATGCTAGATGTACTCACAAATGAGTGAAATTGAGACCCAACATTGACAATTCTGAGTCAGTTATGGCATCCCTCTTATGGAGGATGATCCAACCTGAGCAGCAGAAGGGGTATTCACATTTGTAAAAATGAATAGAACCATTTAATTTAGGAGATTTATTGTATGTATGTCCATGAATATATTAAAAAATAAATACAATGAACTATGATGAATAAAACTATTTTTGATGAACACAAGTGTGATTGATTTCCATGTCGTGCCCTCATTTATTATAAGAAAATAACATTCCTAATTGTTAGGTAACACTATCATCTTTCTTAAGTATTCACATCAGGTTCACCATTTTTTCTGATGAAAATGAGACTTATAGGTAAAGATCATTATCTATTGAAAATTTCAAATTGGATTCATCATAAAATGATAAACAACCAATGGTTCTATATCCATAAGGACTTTTTTCCAGAGGTCAGCTCTCATTAAGAATTTTGACCCATGATGCTGAGAACACACAGTTGTCGTTAGTATGTGAGTTTGGGCTCATAACACTATATTTGGGGAAATATTGCTTACTCCTAGATTTTCAAATAGATTTATGATATCTTCATGAATCCTTTATTAATTCCCAAGTAGGTTGTGGATTTACCAAATATTAGTAATCCACGACTATAATTTGTGGAATTCATAATCATTAGTATGTATTTGTTGTTCCTCACCAATGGATATATCTATCATTAAATGTGGTTATCCATTTATGGGATGCTATTACATACCACCTAAGAATTCTTTGGTTGTTTTTATGATGATTATAGTTTTCTATACACCAAGTGGGGAACTCTGGAGTTTATGCTCATACAGGTAGACGAATGTCACTCTAGAATTTATAATCACTTAGGTAGGAGAAATTTGTTATGATGTTGAGATCAAACCTATAGATGGTCTCCCAATGTATCCCTGTCAGATGAATCTGAACCCATGTAGTTTATAACGGATAAATGTATAATGTCATTCCTTTTGTGGTTATGGGATAAGGACCCCACTATGCAGTTTAATGTTATGTCAAAAAGGATTCTAGATAGAAGGTGACCGGAAAAATTTTAGTGTGGGACATATGCCAAAACATCCCTTTGATCATGGATGAGATATGATTTTCCTTGTTAAATTATACCATGTTGGAGATATGGTCCTAAAAAGCATGGTTGGTTTGGTGTGTTTAGATTGATCTTTAGGGAGGCTTCCAACATACTTCATTTTGATTAGAATCAAAGACTACGTAGTTCATTAGTGAGAAACCATATTTAGGGATGACCTGAAGGGAATGTATCATAGAGGAGTATGGACATTTTAGATGATAGTTTGTGGATTAATCATGAGAAAGATATCCCAGGTGAAGGAACTATGGGGTTTGTTCTATAATATGGTTATTTGGATTTTTAACATGTGGTTTACTCATGTGAAGGATAACTGGATTAATGGAATTATCATTGGGGATTATTCCTAAGGAGGTTTGCAATTGAGCCTGAGCTCAAAATGGGATTCGTACATATCCAGGTTATAATGAATCAGATTTATTATATTTTAGTAAATATAGAATTACATCAAGGAGTAGGCCCATTAGGGGCATGATTTCACATTTTATGGATGAGATTATATAGATCTCATTCCTTGAGAAGGATTCTAATGTATCCCAGTCAAGGTGGTAATAAGACATCTCATAGTTTAGTACATAAGTAAGATTATAAATATGTTGTAATCACTATAAATATATATAATCATGTAATTCATTCTTTATTTGATAAATAAGGGGACGTTTAAAATTAAACAAAGCAAAAAATCTTTTCCTCCTTCACTGGTGGAAGAGTCTGGAGCTATGGCAGAAGAGGCCAGGGCTACGACACATCCCTCTATACACAATACATTGGAAAATATTCCTACATTAGTAATGAATTAAGTGAAAGGGTATAGAGAAGAGTGAAACGGAAACATTCTTAATGAAAATCTACGAGATTACAGCAGAATGGTTTCCCAAAGACTTGTTTCGTTTTGGAAGGGGGTTCTCATTCCTTGTGGAAGGAAAATGAATGTCAGATCCTTACCCTCCCTGTTGGGAACCACAGGCTCTTGGTTACAAGGGTATGATATGTAGGATAGAGTCCTATCCATAGAATCTGATTCAATGAATAACTCAACACCATCCCTATGGTATGGTTCCTTGGGACAATAGATATCAATATTTATAGATTCCCAAGGATCATTAAAGTTGACAGGACATGGGTGAGAACCCAATGACTATAGAAATCCATATCCAAATGTGGTACACACTAATGTGTCTTCCATATCCAAATTTGGTACATGATAATGTGTCTTTACCCTAGGGTTTTTAAATCAGGTGGTCTTGGTGGTGGTTCCATAATGTCCCTTTATGTAAAGGGAACATTTGATAATGAAGCCTTTCCATTAGTGGCATTGAAGGGGGATTCATGGAATCCTTATGATATATGAAGGGTAGGGATAACTAGGGAGAGTCGCACAAGGGTGCTCTAAAAATGAATGTATTTGTGAACTAATGGAACCTTGGATGAAAAAACATGGATGGCTCCACTTGGTTGAGACATGAGTCCTTCCTTCAATGGTCTTCTCAATTATTTCCAAATGTGATTAGTGCACGTTCTTGTTTGAGTATGGTCAATCATGCTTGGCCTCCTAAATCTGGGGTTGGTTTAATAATTCTTCATAGTTTTATTTTTTTTGTAACACTTAATGGACTTACTTCTCACTACCCACATTTATTACCTCGCCTTAGGATTTAGGAATCTATCTTGGATTATTTATAGGACTTTGGCAATGTACTAGGGTGATCAGAATAGCAATCATCCTTTAGGGAAATTCACCAAAACAAATGAATTCCTCAAGCGTCTATTTATAGGAAAATATGATATTCAAGGTCAATGTGTCTTTTCACACATGTGGGGAGGCAGGAGTTATTTCGTGCTTACACTGATTGGGGATACCTTAGGAAATGAGTTTCTATGGTTTCGAAGATCTTTTCTTTCTTCATCTATCTTCTCATCCATTTTATAAAGAATTTCCTTTTTTACATTTTCATCCATGTAATGAAACAAACAGTAAATAGTCCCTCACACACAAATCATAAAAAATTGTCACATCATGTATAATATCACAACACAACACATTGATGGTTTAAAATGGGGGATATTATACTATTTCACTTATATATTTATGTATGTTATCACAACAGACCTAAAAACCTAGGGAATAAATTTAATTAACGAAATATATTTGGATAATAATTTATTTTTAATGATGATACAATTAAACAATAAAAATATAGGATTTCAACAGGAATGTCTACAACATAGTCAATACACCAAAAAGATGATTTCATTCAAGGATGTCTATCCATAAGAACATACTATCAAATCAAACGAAATTGAATCATTAAAATATGTAAAATCATATGTGAAATCCCCTCCCCCTCTAAAAATTCAATATGAACATATTCCTTATCTTTTGTAATATAGTTTTGACCGTGTTCACAAGATTTAACAATAATAACCCCATCCAACATGATACACATAATAATAAATTATATTAAAACCTATTTGTAAGAATGATTATGGACACAACCTTATTGAACCAAAAGTAGTGTTGTGTATAAAACATGAGACTATCCAGGGAATCATGAACCAAACACAAGAGAAATGTCAAAGAAATAAGCCTTTACAAGAATTTGGTATCAAGATAAATAACAATGTATATATGAATGGGATGATATCTTCAATTTATGAATATAAAATCCGATTCAATGGGAATTACATAATGTTAAATATCACCATTAAAGGCATATCTGACAATGAATACATAGTTTTACCATATAAAATCATTCTGGAAATTTGGTAATTAAGGATTAAATTTATATCATTTAAATCAGTCCTAAAACATTTAAAATTTGAAATTAAAATAATTTTATGTCAAATAATGATGTCATTGGGGGAAAATGAAAGAACTGGGAACAATATTCTTGAAACAACATCTGATGAGGCACCACTAGACATGGTACCACTGGAAAAGGCACCAATTGGATTAGATTTCTACAATCATCAGCGATTCACTATTATGAGGGACACCTAGAGAAAATGCATCACTAAACGTGGAACCACTGGAAAGGGAACCACTAAACGAAATACAACTAGTGAGAAACTGTATGGGTGAGACATCGACAGCACGAGACGCTATTGGCATGGGACACAGTCAAGGTGAGCTACCATCAATGTGGGACCAATTGGGGGAGAGACCACTAACATGCCTTATACAGGGAGATATACAATTCTTGAGCTACCCCCAGGGTGATAAATTTTCTGTGTGTTGCTTCCAAGGTGTGACACCCTAGTCATCCACCATAAAAATGAAGTTTCATTTGGATGTGGCATCGTTGGAAAACATGGAAACTGATAATGTTTTGAATGGAGTCACCTTAACATCCCATAACACTTGAAACACTAGATTTCCAACAGAGTAATGGAATGGAGAGTTCAAAGCCCATAACCTTTTCATATATGAATCATATAATTATATGAATGGAAATTCAAGAATACGAAGTCATGAATAAAATTAGATTGAAACATAAATCCCTTACCAATTTTGTAAATTTTGAATTGTTTTCCAAATGAAATAATATTTTCAAGTAAAAATTTTAAATTACATTAATATAAGGATATTCGTTATATAGATTTAATTTTTTTTTGTATATACAACTCATAAAATAATAATGGTTCATTACAAAACATTTATCTCATGGAAAATAATTTGATATGATAAACCCTCTCCACATTGGTATTATATGAATGAAAAATACTTGAAACATATAAAAAATGATACAGTCATTAATCGCAAAAAATTTCAATAGAATTATTTAAAAAATAATTCGTGGGATTTTTATGAACCACAAAAGAGGAGAAACTAGTTAATGTTACATATGTCTCACAGAAATGAATGTGGCATGACATAATATTACCTCAAGTCTCATTTTCATTATATGAATCCGAAAATATTTATAATATATATTTGTTATAAATATTTTAAAATCCATATTCATACTTACCATTCAATATATGAACATATTACCACTGATTTATTAATAACTATTTATTAAAATCATCGTTCATGGTGATAATTGTTTCCTTTTTCATGGATAATTCTATTTTATGGTACATCTACTTGAATATTTGTCATGTATTAACAAAATATATAATATATTTAATTAAAAACTCTTAATATTTTATTATTTTAAAAACTTTAATAATTATTCATAAAAAGTCGTGATAAAAAATGAATCAAATAACTATGTAGAGCAGATAGTCTTATATACACATGAATGACGGATCCTCAATTTAATGGTTGAAATGAAAAAAATTAAATATTAATAATCCTTTGTAAAATCATTATTGTAACATATATATCATAAATATCATAAATATTCATTAAATATACCCCCATTTCCATGAATGTGAAAAATTAAAATAAAAATTAATCGAATCACTTCATTAAGGTGGTTGACCACACGTACGTGTGAGCAATATTTTTTTTTCAGAAGATCTTAGAATAATAATGATTTAAATATCTTATAATTATATAATTTTAATTAGTCATATAAAAAATTTATATTAGTTAGGTATATATTTTTAACCATCTATGAAATATGGTGATAAAAATAATATTGATCTACGTGTAGATGGTAAGTCGTACATGTGCATGAGCAATTTTTTAACATAATATATGATGGAAAAGAGATGAAAATTTGTTTTTACAATATTCATAATAATACCTTTGTATATTTATGACATTTGATTAGTTATTTTAGTATAGATAAAATATATTTTTTAATAGTTAAAAGAGGTATTAAATTTGAATTTGATGCTAAAAACGACTACCTCTTCATAAGTAGACCACATTTATTCCCCTTATTAAACAGTTTTTAATTAAATTTTAAGTATAAATAATCGATTAATTCGTGGATTTAGATGTCTATAAGATAATTAGTCAATTTTTTGTCAATCTATGTGGATAATGGTTGCGTAAAGAGGAGATAGGAGTGGAATCCTTTTACAATGTTGGATAAGACACACATGAAATTGATAAACTATTTTCTAATAAAATAAATTGATAATCCATTTGATGTTGAATAATATATTTTAAAATATTATTTCATATTTGAAACAATAATGATTTTAAAGTACTTTAAAATAGCCCTAAAACATTGGTTCCATTCATGGATTTAATATTTATTAAAAATATATTTTTATCATTATATAATCATATAATAGAATATTAAATCAAGAGATTAACTTTTTAAAAAATTATTTACAAAAGGTAATCTATAAGACATTTTTAAAGAACTGTTTTAAAAATATTAGCCAGAAATTGTATTATGGATGTGTATTGTTGAAACTGTAATGACCCAAGGTTTTATTAGTGGAAATCTATTCTAATAATCATGACATTAAGTAGAATAACAATAGGAAACACAATGAAATATAATGAATCTAAATACAATGTGACCATTAAACAAGTTTTTTTCACTTATGTGTTTTGAATTTTGAAAATATCACATAAACAGTTTCATATATGATGAGTTTTGGTTTCTGAGGGGAAAACATAATTTTTTAGTGAATTCTAACATACCCATAAGAATAGTAACCTATCAGTATGAATAGTAACCTACCATTAGAAATATTAAACTTACATATGATATATTATATATAGGATTTATGTGAATGTATGATATACTTAAATCGTTGAGTATGTAAATAAATTATTTTATGTTTCAATTTTTTGAATAAACATTTAATTTATTTAAAATTATAATTAAAAATATTTAAAAATTTTTATTTGAAAAATGGATTCCATAATTTTATTATACACTTAAAAAAATTGTTAGTGTGAATTTTTGGGATTTTTATAAAATACGGGAATTTTTTATGATTATTGAAATACGATAATTTACAAAATTAGTCAAATTCAAGAATTATAGAATCATGAATAATATTAAGCTTATGTAAGCCCAATTTGTTTTAACTCACATGAACTTTTTACTATATTTAGTCGTTGTATAATCACTATTTTTTTCTTGATGGAAATTAATAACCTAATGATTAAAATATATATAAAACACCCCTCCCCTCCACAATAAAAACCACCCTTCAGAGCGTCATTTCATCACAAATCTCCATCTTCAACCCCTATCTAAACATTGAAAAAAAATATTACATAGACCCTTAATTACATCTATGAGCTTCCAGTCTCATCAAAAGGAAAATCCAATGTTCCTTAAGGAGGATTAAAGAGGTAATTCCTCTTTCTATCTCTCTATCTCTCTCTTTTCCATTAATTTCCTTTCAATTCCATGTAGTTTTCTAAATATATCCCCACCCATCCTCATCCAACAAGTATGGGAACTCTAGTTACATAAAAATAATGAAATATTATGATATTTATGTGAATATATATCATCCAAAACCCTATCAACATATTTTCATTTTATAATGGAAGACATTGTTCGTGAGGTGCTAATTTATCACCTTCACGAACGACATGTTTTAATATTCATTTACCACCTTAGAATATAGTAATGAAACCACTTTATTGGTCTAAAAAGATTATTTTATCTGTATTATATCCTATATAATGTTATGTAACTATCTTACATACATATAACTAAATGATTAATCAAAACAAGTTTGTTGTGGTTGAAAAAACCTCCCTAATTAACCCAAATGATCATCGTTAAATTATTATCTAATGATTGATTATCATGGTATTCAGAAAAATTAATTACAAGATAATTTAAAGTTTTTTCACATATTCAGTAACATATATTTACATTTATAGATGTTTTTCCTCTTTTTATATTAAATTTCACTCATGAATACAATTGAATAGTCAAGAAAACTATAAAAACGAACATTACTGAAGAATGAATTTGGACTCTATAACTAATCCAAAAGCCAATAAATTAACATAATAAATCCAAAATGTGTATTATTAATGTATAAAAGGTTATTTAAATTTTTATTAATGAATCTTATTTTTTTATATATGAAATTAATGTTATGAAATCTTTCAGATACGTGGTAAGGGAAACTTCTCGAGTCTAACTCTCATACCATGGGTTTTCCCTCTTTCAACACATTTTTAGTATGGATATTAATTAAGAATTTCCTATTAATCATCAACATACCAATTCTGGGATATAAACTTTTGATAATTGTGTTTATGAAAACCCAATGTTCATTAAAAATATTTCTTCTTACAAATAAACACCCTATTTCTTACTTCTTCAAGGATTGTTTCCATTTCACTCATCGTTGATTATCCATGTCAAGAAAGTTATATCCTCTATATTTTTTTGAGTCAAAAGTTTATTAACATATTATTTGGGATGTGAAACACATTCCATTCTATGGGTTATTTTATTTTATTGATTGAAATATGTTCTATGTTGCATGCATGATAATGAAAATATTATGATGTGATGGGTGCACTATGAATTATATAGCGCAATATGAATGTTATGATGTGACCGGTGCACCTATAATTATAAAGCAATCCAATTCATTTGGAAATTTTATGAATCTCATGAATTAATGTTAAATTATATGTGAACATGATTCTATAATTTATTATAACTCTATAAAGTAGTTAACCACTATGATATGATGTTTCATTTTTATGAATTACCACATTTCATGTCATTTATTAATGATTCCCCTCATGCTCACAATCCATTTCATATGTTAATATTGTGCTCACAAATTATTTTATTATTCATATATATCCTCTTACTAGTCTTCTAGATCACCCATTGTTTATGTATATCCTTAGGTGATTAAGTGTAATAATGTGTTTTCCAAGGATAATAAGAAGATCCCAAATAATGGACTAAATAAATGTTTACATTCTTTTGTTGTTAATATTTTTCATTGTACTAGTTTTCCCAAGAAACTGAACCATTGTATCCTAATGGAGTAATTATTCATGTTTTTTATCATTAAAATGATGTTAATTTAATTCATGAAAAGCATGGTCTCTATAGTTGGTATCAATGGAAATGTTTATTAAATTAGGAAATCAGGAATCGAGATCCATAAGAAAAAAACATAGTATGATAAAATTATATTTAAGAACAAAATATGAATTTATAAACATAGGTAACTCATAATATATACTTTTTTTATTTTTAAAAGTTAATAAATTATTTATTAATTACATGTTGATGTATGTTATGTTCTGCAATTTTCTATTTTATAAATGGTTGGATCTTGGAGAAACCAGGTAAAAAACCCTTATGAGGGACAATGCAATGATTTCCAAAACATCATCCACAATTATTTGGGAGGTGGAGTTGAAAAAATTACAGATATTCTTACCCAACTATCTCAGGTTATGAAAAACAACTAGAATAATTGGGAACGTCATCCTTCACCTAATAGTGTGAAACTGGTTATCATGTATTTTATGCAGAAACGACCACTGATGGTTAGTGTCACTTCTATTATACTAATTGTAGAATAGTGGGTCAACTACATGGAGATGATAATTTCACTACATCCCTATTTTGAGATAGATACAGCAATGTTGTTCATTTACCATCTAGATGTAGAGGTTGACAAATGGTGGGTTGGGTTAAGAACACCAAGCCGATTGACGAAATTGATGACATGATATGGGAAGACATTAAAATAATGTTTCATAACATATTTCTACCCTGAAATATTCATGCAAAACTATGAATATAATTAAAAAATATCATGAAAGAGGATGGAGAATCTTTCACAACCTACTAAGTGAGTTTTACAAGGATTTCAAGGTATGATTTGGGTTTTGTTATCAACAATGATAGAAAACATGATTGAATATTTAGTGGATTAAAATAACTCCTTATAAAGGCTCTAGTAATTTGAGACATTGGGGTTATGAAAATGTTTTTTAATGTTCCCACAAAGTGGATATGGATTTTGGAGAATGGTCCCATGGAATAGGTGGAAAGAAACAATAGTAGGAGTTTCATGACGGATAATATGACGATAAAGGTGAGAAAAAAACTAAACAAACCACTTGTAAAAAATGTGGGAATATGAATCATGGGAACAACACCAATGACATGTAGAAATTATTAAAGTGTGGTAAATAAGACCACCAATCTCATGAATATTGAAAATACATGATAATGTAGCCGAATTTTGTGTATGAAATGATAGAACCACCCATGGTATGATCTTACAATTGTAGGGAGCAGGGGAACTATGTAATCCAAGGCTCTAAACCTTGAGTCCTCAGTGTTAATCAGATTTAGTAGCCACCACATCCAAAGGAACATGGGAAGGCTTATACCATCACTATTATGGACATCAAATATCAAAATAAATTAGAACAATATGCCCTTACTGTTAAATGAAAAATTGAAAATGTATTATTTGATTCTAGTTCTAAGCATTATTTTATATCTTGAATGTTTTCCAGATCTATAGAATCAATGTCCCCAAAACATGAAGTAGAGATCCTTATAAAAACACAAAATGGTGAAATAATTTATTCCAAAGTGTTTGACTGTTTTCATATTGGTGTATGTGGGATGATTCTTCAAACAAATCCTATAATACATCCCTTTGTTGGATTTGTTGATATATGGGTAATGGATTTGTAACAACCAATTATTTTATCAATGGAAATTCCATTCATATATATATATATCATATAATCACATTAAATCACACCACAATGAACAACTAATTACTATATAAAATGTAAATATATTTTTCACTGTAGGGTTTTTAATTTCAAAAATCTTACAAACACGGTTGCGATCAGTAAGATATTTGGAGTCTAATATGACAAAAATAATTTTTTAATAGTAAAATACCCCTATTAATATTAATGTTACCTATTTTAATATTGAAATCACATTATTCATAGTAACCTTACCTATGATGTTATATAAATAATAGTCATGGGGATGTATGATATACTTATATTTTGGAATAGGATAATAAATGTTTTAATATTTGTATTTTTCAAGTAAAATGTGATTTTAATAAAATATTAAAAAAATAATTAGAAACAAAACTTTGAAAAATGTATTTCATTTTTAAATTATACATGTCAAAAAATTCTTAGGGTTAATTTTTTGGTTTTTTTTGATGAACTTGAATATTTTGTGAATATTAAAATACATTAATTTAACATATAAATACATTATTATTTAAATGTACAATTAAAGAATTAATAATTGATGTAAGAACCCAAATCTAGAACTCACATGAATTTATTACTATTCTTCTTCATGGAATAATCAATATTGTTTGTCTTTTGGAGAAATAAAAATCAAGTGATTATAATATTATAAAATCTCACCACCCCTCCACTATAAATACAACCCATCCTTACCTCTTCCCTTCCCTCCCCAATAACCTTGTGCCTTTCCAATATTCTACAGAAATATCTTCTTAGGTTCCTCCCCCACATCCATTATTCCCTAGTCTATTCATGATACCAAATCCTCACCCCTTATGAGGATCTTAATGAAGATTGATTGAAGAGGTAAATTCATATTTTTTGTTATATTTTTTTATTTTCATGTTCATTATTTTCGTCTCTATCATTACCTCTACTCATCAAAATGTTATGAAAACTATAGTACATTAAATATACTATAATATTGTTATGTTAATGGAATATTTTATTATCATCTATCCTTTTCACACATTTGTTCTGAAAGAAATGAAAACACAGTTTGAGATGTGCTAATTTAGCAGAATCAAGGACGATTGGTTATCAATCTCTATTACAATCTTTAATTATAGCTATGAAACCATTTTAATGATTGAACAAGACTATAATTTATATATTTTATCTTATTTAATTTTATGTAATCTATATTCCCTCATGATGTAAAATAATAATACAAAACAAGTAAATTGTGAGAAAAATCGTTAAAACTTAATCAAGCGTTTATCACTAATGATTCATATAATGATTCTACTTTACTCCAAGTAAAAATATATAATATAAATCCATTTAATCTCATTTATGTACAACTATTTCATATAAATTCAATTCCAGGAAACCGCTTTCATCATACATTTTTATTTGTTCTTGAAAATAATTAAATCGATCATTAAAACCATGAAAACAAAATGGCCCAAACAATGAAACTGAACCACTTAACCCGTCAAAAATGGTCTTGAATGAACATAAAAAAGTTTTAATAAATCTTTTACATATGTAAAAGTAATTTTAATTACTAATTAATAAAAATAATTTTTTTATTCAGGTAATTAATAAAAATGGGATAACATCAACTAACTTAAGGTAAGGGATCTTATCCATTTAATTTTTATTCAAGAATATCCTAATGCTATTCCATTTTATGGATAATTCCAAATTATGGGGTATGATTTAGCACCTCCCCCATACTTCCCTAATCATTTTTAAATGACAATAAACACCTTTCTCTCGCAATAAACCCTCATAATAACACCAGATGCCATGCCGATAATTCGTAGGGAATTAAACCCGATCAAACACTATTTCTTTTGGTATCTCTATCATTATATTTACCTAAATAATGTTTTTATTTAATTTTATTTAAACATTATAAATACTATTTATATTTTCCAAACTCACATTTCAATATCCTTACATTTTTCTCTTTTAGGGATATACATTCTTTTCAATGATTCTATCCTCAATACTTCTCAATATGCAAACGCGTTTTAAGGGAAATTCCCAAATTTTTCCCCTATTTCATGTGCACTGTATCCTATGTTTTAACACAACATTATTATTATAAAATCATTTTTTTATTATGAAAACCTTATTGGTTCACTTCATGTTTTATATAAAATATTTTTTCTTTTTCTATTTTAAAATCTCTATAATATTATCCCTAAAACTCCAAAAAATTATTTTAATGCTAAAATATCTCAAGTACGTTTCTTACAAGTTTTCACTCCTATATGACATCATGTACCATGATATATTCCGGTTTTACCTTATGAATATCCATTTATGTTCTAATTCCTTTCTTTCGTTGAAACTTTAATGATACACCCATTATTTTTGCTTTATGTCATGATTTTGGTACCCAATTCATTCCATAGATAACCCTTTTGTTTTTTTAATATTTAATATGTATGATTATTTATGTAGAAGAAATATCCATGAAATTTAATATGGGTGTGCCTTGATAGCACTCCAATCCATTGGGTAAATTTGAGTCTAATGAAGCATTTTAGGCGACGGTCTTGGCGGTCAACCATGGCTTGTGCCCCTCTGTGCAACATTCATGGCAGTTAGCCTTGGCTTATTATACTATTGGACATGGTCTTGGTGGTTATTCATGAGTCATACTAAATTCATTTTTTAGTTTTCTCCCACATTTCTATTATTCTATGTTTGAATTATCCCTTGGTTATATGTTATGATTCCATATGTTAGAAGAATTTTTATATCATCATGCCATGCATACTGCCCCATGTTCTAATTATTTGTTCTTATGGTCATTCCCTAATTGGGATTTTAGATCTTACCATTGTTCATGTTATCCACATGTTATCCTATGCAGATTTATGAACAAAATAGAAGAAATGATATTAATATGGATTTTAAATTAAAATATTTTTTAAATGTTTGATAATTTACCTAGTCTTTCAAGACACTAGACTTTACGATCCTTGTCTTTTAATCTGAAATATAATTGTGCTCAAACTCATGTAATGTTATAAGTAAAAGGATTGGGTGGTTATAGTTAGTATCAAAGGTATTTCTAGTTATTTTTAGATACTATGAATCGATAACCATAGTGAGAAACTTAAGGATGAGATGATGTATAAAAAAACATTCCAAATTTTTGATAATTATAGAGTAATTAGATTATCAAGAAAATACATCTCTGCCTGGAAACAAATAGGTAGAGGTGTCTCTGGAACAGATTTACCTAGGAGTGAAAGCTCCGACAATGAGTTCCAGGCTTGACCTGGGGTATCCTGGTATCAAAAAATGGGCATTGTTGAACTCTTAGATTTACCCTGCCATGAGATATGATTTGGTAAATTAATGATCATAGTAAAAACCTTTATTAAGGGAATAAAACGATCCCATTGGAATATAATTTATGAAATTGATCGAGGATGACATATATTTAAACCTAAGGAATCGCAAATTAGGATATACATCTCATATTCATGTTTACTCTTTTATGTTCAAAAGTGTCCTTTTTATGTTCAATATCTAAGTAATCAATCCCTATAATTGTACATACGTTTTCATAGTTAATGGATGAGAATTGAAAAACACATTCCAACAACCAATGTGATATACAATGTGAATATTTCTCTAATGGTATACCTGATATGACAGGAACGAGTGCTCAAAACTTCATGATAATACTTGCTTAGTTGGATAAAGTTATGAATAATAACATGAATCATGTGGAATTACCTCCTCCTCCAAGGTAATATAATGTTGAAATATAAGCCTTCATGTTGAAAAGGAATCCCATATTTATTGTATCCTCTAATCCCCTACTCACGGAACAGTGGATTAACTAAATTGAAATGATATTCTCCATCCTCCGGTTCTTGGAAGAATAGAAAGTTGTACTAGCGGTTAATCATTTTGATGTTGAATCTGATCAGCGGTGGATAGTGATCATGAATAAAAAGTACTAGAATTAACATACATGTACTATAATTTATTTATTATAATGTAATACGTTATTATAATCTCTCCTTTCCCCCACATTTTATTTATAATAAATGAAAATATCATTTGAGATGTGTTAATCTAGCACAATCTAGGACGACCAGTTATCAATTTATAATAATATCATCAATTATGATCATGAAACCATTTTAATAGATTAATAAAACTATTATATGTGTAATTTATCTTATTTAATGTAATATAATCCTTATTCACTCATTATGTAATATAATAATACAAAACATCTTAATTTTGAGAAAAATCTCTAAAATTATTTCAAGCATTTGTCATTAATGTTTTGTATAATGATTTGAGTACAATCCAAGTAAAAAAATAAAATTTTAAACCATTTAATATCATATATTTCTAATAATGTCATATAACATCCATTATGGACAACGAAATTCATCTTAAAAGTTTATCCGCTCATGAAAATATGTAAATCATTCATAAAAACCAATAAAACAAACCGACTCGGAAAAATGAAATTGACCGACTTAACCCATCAAAAAATGTCACGAATGAAAATAAAAAGGTTATAAAAAATAATTGATATATATAAGAGGATATATAATTAATAAATAATAAACATAATTTTTTATTCATGTCACTAATAACAAGTAGAGAACACCGATAGACAAAATGTAAAGGATCCTCTCCATTACACTTCTATTCAAGAATGTCCTTCAATGCTATTCCATTTTATGTGTTATACCTAATGAGGGGGTATGATTTTACAACTAACCCATACATGTTAAATTATTTATAAATTACTATTATCAAATTTATCTTTCAATAATCCCTCTTAAGTACCCCTGATACCCTGCTCATAATTGGTAAGGAATTCAATCCAAAAATACCTTTAATCCTTCAAGTTTCTCTATCATTCTTTTTACCCAAATAAAGTGGTATTGTCTTTTTATGAAAAAAATATTTAAGATTTTTATATCCTCAAAAACCATGTTTCATATTCCATCCCACTTTATCATTCTTGTATATACATTATTTTACGTGATTCCCTCCTCAATACATCCCAATAAGCAAATTCGTTTTAAGGGAACTTCCCAAATTTTTACCCAATTTCAATTTCACTCTATCCTAATTTATAATCCAACCTTGCCTTTATAAAATATTTTTTTTATTAAGAAAACCTTATAATTATAATTTTATTTTAATTAATTAATTTCATCCTTTTCAATTTTTAAAGACATATAGTATTATCCTTAAACCCACAGAAAACTTTTTTTATGTTAAAAATTATCAAATAAATTTCATGCATGTTGTCACTTATGTTTGACATAAAATACCACGATACAATAATGTTTTTTCTTAGGAACTTCCCTGTAGGTTTTAATTCATTTATCTCATGGACAATATCATGATAAAACCATACGATAAGCATTATGTCATGATTATGGTACCCATTTAATTCCATGGATAAAACTTATTTTTAAGTAATATTGATTATGTATGATTATTTTTGTGAAAAACAATGAATGGAATGTATGATGGGTTCACTCAGATAACTCTATAATGAATTGGGTAATATTGGGTCTCATTTGGTGTTATGTGCGATGGTCATGGCAGTTAGCTTTGGATTCTACTACTATGTGTAAAGGTCTTGGCGGATAGCTTTGGTTTGTGCTACTATGGGAAATAGACTTGGAAGTAAGAATTGGATCATATGAAACTAATTATTTGTGTTTCTTCCACATTTATATGATTTTATGTTTGGATGATCCAATGTTTATATGTTAAGAATCCATAGGTTACATGACTTTTTTTTATCATCATTCCATGCATACTATCCCATGTGATATTGCTTTGTTCATATGGTTATTCATTTACTAGGATTTTAGTTCATCCATATTTTCATGTTATCCACAGGTTATACTATGAAGATGTATGATCAAAATGGTTGATAGAAGCACATTATTGAGATAAATTAATAAAATTAATGTTTGATTTTGTACTTATCCTTCCAAGGCACTAGACATTACTATCAATGACATGTAATCAAATGTATAATTATTCATAAATTAATGTAATGGTATATGTAAATGGATAAGGATTCTATCGGATTAGGTCTTATTATATTGAGAACATATCAAATCTCAAGAAAAAATAATTATCTTTTCATATTTCAAACCATCACATACTTATCTACAAATGAAAGGAAGTGATGAATCTCTATTTTAAAATCCATCAACAGAATGTGTGTGGATTACCAATGGAGTGATATAACTATCTCAAATGGTTGACTCAAAGGAATGTGTCAACCTAGTGGAAATTACCATCGTGAAGGAATATGATGAGGTATTTCATGAAGAGTTACCCAGACATCCCCCAGATTCTGAGGTATAGTTCTATATAGAACTCATACTGGGAGCTACTCCTATCTCAATGTGTCCCTATATGATGGCTCCTATCGAACTGGAAGAGTTAATTAAGCAACTGCAAGGGAATTTTGATAGAGGGTTCATATACCCTAGTGCATCACCATGGGACGAACCAGTTATCTTTATTAAGAAAAAGTTTGGAACAATGTGGCTATGTACCGATTATCAAGAACATTTCAAGATCACCATTACGAACAATAATCTATATCCAAGGATTGATGACTTGTTCGATCAGTTAGGATTCAATCAATACATCTCAAAGGTGGATCGTCATTATAGATATAATTAGATATTGGTGAAGAAGGATGATATTCCGAATACTTCCTTCTATATAAGGTATGGGCACTATGAATATCGAGTGATTCCAATCAAACTTACTAATTCCCCTACAATCTACATTGATTTTAAGAATAAATTCTTTAGACATTACCTTGAAAAATTAGTTGTAGTGTTTATAGATTATATTCTCAACTACTACAAGATAATGGTGGAACATGAATAACATCTATGACTTGTGTTAGAGATATTGATAGGGGAGAAGTGGTATTCCAAGCGTAGAAAATGTTACTTTTGATGAAGAAAGTCATGTTCTTGGGACATGTGATCACAAGTGATGTAATTTAATTAGGCCCTTCAAAAACTATAGTGATTGAGGAATGTTATATACCCACTAATTCCATAGAGATCCATATTTTTTGTATATTATAAGGGTACTAACGATGTTTTGGGATTAATTTTTCTTGATTGTATAGAATTCATAAAAAGTTAATAATGAAAGGGGTAATGAATTTCGGGATGGTTGAATGTGAGGAAAGCATCAAGGAGCTAAATAGAAGGAAGAACACTACACTTGTACCCACATTACCAAATATTGGAGAAATGTTTGTGATATACAACTATTCTTCAATGAAGCCCATGGGATGTGTACTCCTGAAATATGATAATGTGATAGCTTATGCCTCAAAGAAGTTGATTATCTCGTAGAAGAACTACCAAATGCATGATATAAATCTATCAACTGTGTTTTTTTATTTGAAATTGTGGCAGCCCTACCTTAATGGTGGGAAGAGTGAAATATATTCCAATAAAAATATCCTAAAATATAAACTCACACAAAATGAGCTCAAAATGAGTCAAATGATATGGTTATAACTAATAAAATAATATGATATATCTTTTTCATTATTATCCCAATAATGAAAACAAGGTAGTTCATTCTCTTAGCATAAAAGACCGTGATACTCTATCCATGTTGTGGATTGAGAAATATACTATATTCAAGGACAGAAAAGGATAGATTTGGGAATAATAATGGTTGAGAATATTTCCTACCTTTCCCAAATGATTTCCCAACCATCTATCCGAGATAAGATTCAAGAGGTTAAAATAGATGATACAAATTTACAAAAGACGAAAAATGTAGTAAATGAAGCTTCAAGAGTCCCATATCGATGATGATGGTGTGATTAAATTTGAATGTGGATTTGTGTGCCTTCATCTACTAGGATAAATAATGATATAGTGGTCAATTTTCATAGCTCAACATTCTCAATCCATCCTGGTCATACTGTGATTTATCGTCATCTCTGAGAACACTTCTGGTGGGACAACATGAATAAGGAGATTATGGAGTATATCTCAACGTGATCTACATGTCTACAAGTAAATTTATAGTGAATAAAGTCCAATGTGATAATGAAACCATTTCCTTTACACATGTGGAAATGGTAGAAGGTCACTATGGACTTTTTCATGGGTCTCCCGAAGATGTCCAAGGGAAGTAATGTAAAATGGGTTGTAGTTGACTTACTCACTTAGACTACCCACTTTATTTCAATATGGGAATAAATATCACTTGAAAAACCTGAAAATATATATGTAACAAAAGTGGTTAGACTACATGGTTTTCCACTATGAATTGTCTCTTCTCATGATCCCATGATTACATCTACTTTTTGGAGGAGTATTCAACATGATTTGAGTACTGAATTAAATTTTAACACGGCCTATCACCCCCAAACCGATGACAAATCTGAAAGAACTATTTATATTCTTTATGATATGGTAATATCCTACTCTCTATAATTATAAGGTTGAAGGGATCAACATATCACATTGGTTGAGTTCTTATACAACAATAGCTTCCACTAGATTATTTAGATGGATCTGTATGAAGCTATGTATGGAAAGTGATGTAGAACAATAACCTGTTGGGATGAAGTTGGTGAATGAAATATACATGGAACCGATCATATACAAGTGATAATAGAAAAGGTTCTAGACATACAAAAACACATCAAATATACTCAGAGTTATAAAAAGAGCTATGTGGAAAACCATCAATGGGAATTGGAGTTAGATGTTGGAGAGAATGGAATCCTAAGAATATCACCACGGAAGAGAGTAATGTGTTTTGGAATGAAATTGAAGTTATAGAAAAGGAACATTGGGAATTTTCATATCCTTGACTGCATGTGATTTATGGACAATTAGCTTACACTTCCACCAAATATGGCTCATTTTTATGATTTATTTCATGTACCACTCTTGAAGAAGTACATACTTGATCCCTCACATATACTGAACTCATAGGTTGTACAACATGAAGATGATATCTCTTATGAAGAGAAGTTAGTAATGATTCTAGACAAGTGAGATATTGTTATAAAAAACAAGACAAACCACATTTTCATAGTGATTTGGATGAAAAATATGTTTTATGAAACAACATGGGAACTGGAAGAGGCAATTAAGTATAAGTACCCTCACCTGTTTGTGTAAAAACAATTGAGTGTAAAATTTCATTAGGGGGAAGAATGTAATGACCCCAATTACTATCAATGGAAATACCTTCTTATAATAATTACTTAAAGTAGAATCACATTAGAAAAAACAATTACATATGATGATACTAAATACTATTTGATCATTAAACATTATTTTTTAAAAATTTGTGCTTTGAATTTCAAAAATCTGACATACTTGGTTGCGTTCTGGATAATGTTTTGGATCTAATGGAACAAACATAATTTTTTGTTGAATATTAAGTAACCCTTATGAGTAGAAACATAAACTTATGAATAGTAACCTATAATTATGAATAGTAACCATACAAATGTTGGTATATATATACAATCTAAGTGAAAGTATGATATACCTATATCCGAGGGTTAGTAAATAAATGATTTTAAATTTTATTTTTCAAATAAAATATTATTTTATATAAAATTTTTAGTATAAAATATTTAGAATACTATTTCTAAACAATGGAGTTCATCTTAGGATTCTACCAAGAGAAAGGTTTTAGGCATTATTTTTGGGATTTTTCAGCAATACATGAATTTTTCATGAATAAGGAAATACAATAATTTTAAGAATATGTTGAATACATCGGTTATATATTCATTGGTGATGTTGTGCTGATATAATCCCAATTGGTTAGAACTGACACGACCAATTAACTATATTTAGTATTATAACTATCTCTATTTATTCTCTTGATGGAAATTAATAATCAAATGATTTAAATATTTGTTAAAACCACTCCCATCGACTATAAATACCACCCTTCACACCCTAATTTCATCACAACTCTCAGGATACAATACAAATATAAACTCTTACCAAAATTCATCCAAATCTCCACATATCCATTTTCTTCTAATATTACCAAAAAAACAATCCTAGGTACCTTAAGGGTGATTCAAGAGGTAATTACTCTCTCTCTCTCTCTATCTTTTTCTTTAATTTCATTTCAATTTCGTGTTCATTTCTTAATATATCCCCACCCATAATCATCCTCATGGTATGATAACACTACTATCATATATATACCAGAATGTTATGATACTAATTTGATAATATATCATCCAACCCCCTTCTCCACTTTTTTTCTTTTAGAAAGGAAAACATTGTTTGTGTGGTGTTAATTTATTATCTTTAGGAACGTCATGTTTTCATTTTCATTTACTTCCATCATATATGTTCATGGAACCATATTTATAGTTGTACTAGATTATGGTATATGTATTATATATTATTTTTGTTTTTGGAAGTAACATACATACATATTACTGAATGATTAAACTATACACGTTTTTTGTCGTCGAAAAACCGCCGGATTTAACCGGAACATTCATCATTAAATTCTTATCTAATTAATCATTTTCAAGGTATATAATAAACAATTTATTATATCATTTCATGTTTTCCAACATCATGAATAAAATATATTTATAATTTTGGAAGTGACAAGTGAACTATTCAAGAAATCTAAGGAAATGAACATCCCTGAATAATGAATTTAAACGATATAACTCATCCAAAAGACCATAAATGTCCTTAATAAAACCATTAAGAATATTATTAATGAATTAATGTTTCTAGAATTGTTAATCATGAAATATTATGTTGGTATCCATGAAATTAAAATAATGGAATCATTTTGATACTTGGTATGGGGGAATTCTTGAACTCAACTCTCATACATTGTGTTTTCCTCTTTGAAACCATTTTTAGTAACGATATGAATTAAGAATAATTTTTTCATCCTAATAATACCTATTATGGGATATAAATGTTTTCTAATCTTGATTCGGAAAACCCCATTGTTATTCAATAATATCTCTTCTTACAAATAAACAATGTCTTTTTTTAACTCAAATATTGTTTCCACTTCACATACAGTCGATTAATCCTTGTGTAGAATGATATCCCCACATTATTTTGGGAGAAAGATTTTTATAAATATATTATTTAGTATTTGAAACCAATTACTTTACATGAGTTATTTTGTTTTTATGTTTGTCATACCTTCTATGTGGAATTCATGATAAATGAAATTTAATAATGTGAAATGTGCACCCAAAAAAATAGCGTAATATGGATGTTATTATGTGATGGGGGTGTCGAGAATTATATAGTACTCCGATGCATTATGTAAAGTGATTAATCTATTGAGTTAAAGGGATATGGTTTGTGACCATGATTCTATCATTTCTCATAGCAATTCATGGTATTTGATAACTAATACATGATGTTTTGTTTTTATGAATTTCCACATTTCATGTTTCTTATTAATGATGTTGAAATAGTTGGATCCCTAGACCTAAATATTAATTGTTTTTTCTACCATAACATGTATAAAGTTAGATATACATGATGTCATCTTACCATTATAGTGCAAACTTTTCTTTATCCACTATTGGAATAGTAATGTTCAATGATCAATTTCATTATTAAAATGTTACTGTAGATCTCGGCTATAATGAGAACCTCGAGATACAATGACAATAATCTTAAATTAATGTTATATTTTCTATATATATATTTCTAAATGGAAAACATTTCTTGTTTCCCATCATGTGATGGGGGATCATAAGCATCAATATTTTTTCTCATTAAATTTTCACTTGATGATCTCTAGTATTGAGATCAGGAAGTTAAACCCGCCAATAGAAACACCACGTATTTTTGTTTTCATTGGATGTTAATATCTACAATCATGTGTAATGGATTACTAACTTGATATCATTACCAATTTCAATCATTTTATTCTATAATATAATGCAAGATTAAAACCATGTAAATCATGTCATGGCAAGGTAGTATGTGCTGTGTGCGTCATTAGTGTCATGGAAGTGGTTGAATGGTCAGGAAAGGATTTGTCGCTTCCATGTTATGGATGTAAAATATATAAGGCCATCTAGATAAGGATGAAAGTAAAATTATAAGACCATGTCCATGGAAGTCGAGGGTAAATCCATCTAGTGATATCAACAAAAAATAAATCAAGAAAGGGAAATGAAATTTGTTGGCGTCTTGCATTATGAGATATTATAGTCAATGATATTTTATTACACAATATGTATTTTTAGGAAGGGTTTTTCTACTATATCAATCATTATATCTTCAGGTCCCATGATGGGATGCTAGATCCCGATCTTGGTCGATGAATACTATTCACTACTGTCAAGACAAGGGCATAGAGGGTCACACAAAATCGTGTATTCAAGAATATTAATTATTCAGTTGAATATGATATTTGGACATGGTGGCCCCATCACTAGGGACCGGTATTTTTCAATGAATAAAATATCACCATTGAAATAAGTAAATTAAGATTATAAAATTTTAAAATAATGATAAATGAAGTTATTTTTTAAATTTATTTTCATGTTTCGAGTATATACCTTAAAATATTAATTAGTGAATATTAAAAATAGTCAGTGTTCAATTAATATTTATGGGAATGAAGAGTCATGTTTTGGAATAATTTTTTGTTAAGAAATATATTTAATATATTACCATAAAAAGCTAATAATATTTATGTCTTAGTTTATTAGTGATAATATGTCGTTAATAGTGTGTTGATTATTCTAGGGTCGGGTTTTTATTTCTAGGTAAACACACAATTCACTATAAATAGAGGAGGGGCTATCACAAAGTACTATTCATGGGAATTCTCTCCCCTCTTCCCTCTCCCTTGTTATAGAGATCGATTCTATGTATCCAAGGATATCGTATCAAGCACTCTCTTAGGAATCACAAGAATAGATATATATGGATCGTTTGAGCATCAAAGGTATCGTCGGAATTCGGTGCTAGCACCCAGTCACTGAGTAGCGGTGTTCATGAATTTTCATGAATATCATGTTTATGATCTAGAGGATTTCAATGATGAATTCCTCAAGCATCGATCTCTAACAAAGAGAATACATTTTGCATGGATTAAGATTTTAACCAGGTATATTACGGTTTATATCTCCACTTAAAACCCATAAAGAGAGATCCTCGGCATATACAACGTTCTTATTGGGGGACATCGACAAGATTTGGTCGATCGTCATTGAAAATTTATAAAATAACACTTGTTAGAGGATTCCCCTACACTCTTGTTAACATCAAGAGTTATCAGAGAAACACATGTCAATTTTATTCCAAATAAATTAAATTATCATTATTTTTAAAAGATGGCATCATTACAGTCCCAACAACCAAATGGATTTTGAATCATATATCGGATTTCCAATCTACAGCCATCTGAAGATTTAAAATTAGATGAACTTCTCCAACACTTTCGATTTCCGGTTGCCAGAATACTGTTTTCCAAGACTAGTTTTTTTTCCACAGAATCATAAATACTAATAATATTATAACAATTTTATTATAATAAATATTTTTTTTAATAATAACTGTAATAATATTTTATTAAATTAATATTATTTATGTAATTATAATAATAATATTATTATACTAATATTATTATTATTTAAAATTCTTATATAGGCTTTAGAAAATTTTGAAGGGTGGAGAAAATAGTAATGTTTGGTGGGGTGTGGCATGTATAACAAGTTAGTTTTTTTTAAAAAAGAAGTACTTAGACTTTATGTATTTTTGATAAAACAAAATTGAATTATAAATTCAAAAAATAAAAAATAATTGTTAGGGAGACCTGCTTGTAGGTCTCCAACAAAAAAAAGCATAGGTTTGGGGGATTAGTGGTCCCACTGTCACGCGGCGCGAAGGCCCCCTTGGGATGCCTCCTCCTAATACAAGAGCAGCGGTGTCGGTGCCCTACTAGGACACCTCATCTTGCATTGGCCACATGAACCATCTCCTAGTCAGTCCCATCCTCCATCGCTGCCAACATGGCCGACGACCTAGTCCCATCATATCAAGCACGTCAGGTCACACCACTTATTCCATGGGAACCCAGCTAAAGCGCAATCCTCGGCACCGCTTGTCTGCCTTGTGGGAACCCCCTAGATGCACCACTCTATCCTAGAGGCAGTTGTCACCCTCCTCCATTCGTGCCCACACCACCTAGTGCGGTCTATTCCGACTACACAGACACCTTCTTCTTGGCCCAGTTCTAGATGTGGATCCATCCACCATATCTGTCCATTCCAGCTAGTCCACGCTGAAACAAATTGAGCAGGTAACATCCACTACCCTGTAACATTCCTCAAGTGGTTTTTCTCAACCTGAAATGTGCTTAGGTTGATTGTCCTGACCTAGAACGTCCCTGCATCGGGTAGGAAGAGTCTGAACTGGGCATCTACAGGTTCTCCCTAAGCTGCATAGGCACTGCTCAAATTTTTAATAGATTTTATGTTTTAATTTAACCAAAAAATAATTAAAATAATAAATTTAATTTCAGTTGAGAATTAAATTAATTAAAAATTGATTTTTTTGTAACTAAAATATTATGCTGTGTAATTAATTCAATTTGGAGTTTAATTAAATTAATTAATAAATTTATGTTTTAGTTATAAAACAAAATTAATTAAAGAGAACTGAACGTCATATTAATATTGAATTAAAATTAGAGTAAGATATCAATTAAATAAAATAATGCTCGTGACTTATTAAATTAAATTTTAATTTTTATTCTAAATTTAGTTTAATAAAAAATGTTTAATGTGTATATGACTGATCATGAGCCTATGACCATCAAATGTAGGTCTGGTGCATTTTTTATTTATTTAATTATTTTATAGGGTTTTAATAATTCGTTAAATTTATAAAAGGATATTTGTGTAACATATGTAAGACATTATAATTATAAGGTCCAACATGCCTATTATCATAGTTGTATTTTTTACTCTGCGACCCCCTTTCCTGCATGCGAGTACAGTTGTATAATGACAGGATGAGGTGTTACACAGTTCGTGATGGGTCATGGAGACACACAAGACAAGTTATGTGATAAATTATTGGTGCATACACTGTATTTCATGTCACAGGATAAGCGACACAATGTATTACCCCTAGGGTCTATGTTGGTCCACTATTCACTCAATAGAACAATCATTATCACTAGCTCATGATCTGGTCTTCATTTTTTTTCATGGTTTATTATTTTTGTGAACGAGTAGATAGTGCACAATTATATAGATTAATAATAATCATTCTTTCAAGATAAAATGAACATGTGATGCGATGAAGTTTTCTATTTCTTTCCTGGTTATTTGTGAGTGTGATCACACAGTAAGAGTATATAATAATAGAAATTGATATCTTTCATCTCATTAAAAATAATGAAACCCTCAAAATATATGTTAAGTCATTACCACCATCCATCATTCAAATTTGGAAAAAACAGGCTATTTTATGTGATGGTCAGGCCATAGTTGAAGGCGTCTCTTAATACTGGGGAGTCCTTATAAGAGTGATGGGTCAACATAACTAAATTCTTAGTAAAAATGAGTCTTAGATAACATGATATATTTTTAGGGTAATGCATTGAGTAAATAAATTTATGATAAAAGTGTATTCCAATTCTAGCATAGATTGTTCCTAGAATTCGATTAAAAAATTGGGGAACATTAAATGAGGGGTGGTTCTGGGATCCTTTCCACTAGATTACTCTAGAAAAAGTGTATTCCAATTCTAGCATAGATTGTTCCTAGAATTCGATTAAAAAATTGGGGAACATTAAATGATTTAATTAATTAATCAAAATAACTTAACCTATAATCATGATAAAAGGTACTAATATGCTAAATACTTTTTTTAGTAAAATGGAAATTGATACAACAAGTTTAAAAAGTGAAAAATATTTGACAATGTAAACAATATCACTGACCCAGGTACCCATGAATAGTACATGTCTATGCACATAGTCCTATGATATAGGAAACTCATGGTGCCTGTATCCCCTACACCTTTTATACAAACTCGGAAATAAATAGTGAATTTTTTTAGGGGAGAATAATGATTAAATAATTTTATAGTTATATCATTATTATTTCATCAATGTTCTATGTCAGTTGTAGTCACTACAGTAAGACATGGTTGATATAACATCAGGTCTCATCATCGAGATATTAACAAGTGGAATGTTTAGCAATGATATGAATAAGGTGATGTTACACCGAAATGTGTATATTGAAACATTGATCATGATATTTAAATGGATAACTTTCCCATATCATTTTCATCAGATTACTCATGCCTCATTTTAATTTACAAAACATACTAGTATTAGGTAATCAATTCATTACCGATTTAGGTATGGTTTTCCAAGATAATAAGAATACCAAATGTAATTTAATATTTATTTTTTATGGTGAATAAATTGAGAGGAAATGAAAAAGGAAAAAGGAATTTAATTCCAATTGAACATTCGCAATGTCCTTCTATGAATGAGGTATTAAGAATGGTTATTTTCATTGCATATTATAAAATATACAATGGATGTTTAAATGAAATAACCCAATTTAATGAAGAAATATTACCGTATTCTTCTTCAAAATTATTCATCAAATATAAGGTTTCAATTATTCTACATGGATATTAAATGAAATATATGTGGGTCATATGTATATTATAATAATGTAACCATGTTAGTGTAGAAACCTTACTAGAATTCATGTGCATTTTTCATGAGGCTGTGAAAGGGTGATACCTATTAAATTGTTGATAAGTGTATAACTTACATATTTCCAAGTGAATAGCCCGGGTAGAACTATAATTGAGTATAACAAAAACATTTTTCGCATGTGCCCCATGGACAGAAGGAGGCATTCTTCCAGGATTCAGAATGAATGTTTTTTTGGTATTTAAAACTCAATCACAAGCTCAGTAATACATGAATCATAGGCATTTAGTAATTAATATAAATGTAAGGAATACACCCAATTTTGATAAGATAACTATTTTTCAAATAATACTAAATGTGGAAATCATGAATATACCAGGTATGATATTGTAGCTCGCCACAACTAAATACGTTTGGTATTATCGACGTCTTTAGTTTAGACAGATGAACCTTTAAAATAAAGGTATTCCTCAAATCTTTTGGAAAACGTTTATCAAAATAATGTGAACTACTGTAAGTATAATATAGAGATATATATAATTCAATTGATTCATTTATGTTATTATGGAATGGTAAGATAATGTAAGTTCATGTTCAGAAGAAATGAGTTGCTTTGAGCTGGCATGCCGAAAAATATCATAAATATGCAATCATAGATCATAGTAATGTAGCGTTGAGTAATTCCTAAACTCAATTTACCATATCCATATCACAACATTATGGTTAAGGCGGAGGATCAATGATGAAGTCTTAAAATTTAAAATTCATTAAAAAAATTAGCATTGAGTAATTCCTAAACGCACATTTTATACATCATAGTCATGATGTATGGAGTCTCTATATTTAAACCTAAAAAACATCCATTATATATCCTGAAATTCTATGCAATTAAAAATGATATCCCACAATCATATTCCAACTATAAATGAAAAATAAATATCATAAAATTCAGAGTATTATCTAAATCCATTGTGTAATAAGGAAATGTGTTTGGGTGTAATTAATTTATTAGGACATAAAATATCATGAATTAGGGAAAACACACTATGAATTTTGGGAAATAATCCTAAGAATTGATTTGGATATTTCATTAAAAAAATATAAAAATGTATGTAGTAATGTAATACACAAAACATCTATATAAGGGTGAACATCACTATTATAGATAGTAGGATCTATATATACTATTATTTAGTAAATGGTCAAAATACTCAAATCATTGGCAAAAGAACTAGTTCCACAGGGGAGTGTGAAATATTTTTTGTTTCAGAGACACTTACTTTGTAGGAAGGATGTAACCATGGTGGTGGTTATTATATTCACTATGGTTGGAGATCAATTATTTACTGTAAATAATATTTCCTACACATATGAAATGTTTAGAAATTAGCGAAAACTGATAAGACCAACTAAAATTATATTAATGGATTCCTTGTATCAAAGTGAAAAGGGGATTATTATTTTGAATACTATTATGGGTTTCCAAGTGAGTTCATACATTAATGGTACAAGTGTGGTACCAATAAGACACAATTGGTTTGACGAAGTTGTTATACCAAAATCCGTAAGAATTTTACTTATCTTAACTAAATATAATGATAATATTATTTACCATTGGATATGATGACCACCAATCATGGATAACATCTATATGACGCAACCAAAAAGGGATTCTCATATCACATAATGCTTAAAAAGGTTTCAATTTACGGAAAACTGGATTAGGATTATTGTAAGAAACATGATCATAAAATATACATTTTCAAAAAATGATTTCCATGTGACTATGAGAGTTTAGTGAGAGCATCAACGTTTTCCATGTAAATTATTTTTGGAAACATATGGAAAAAATACAATGGTCTCCACATTATATAAGAACAAAATGATAAATATTCTCTAGAGATTGACTTAAAGTAGAAACCTAAATTCTAGGAAACATGATCTACTGAGGGTTATGCATATGTTGTTTAGTCCTAGAAAATCATTCATATATTGCAATTGTATTGATAAATAAAAGATGAAAAACTAAAACAGTTGAATTTTTGACTATGTCCAAGGGTATAATCTATTAAGTTTGACTTTTTTGGTACATGGGAAGAGATAAACATGGTGAGTTGATGTCCATTCGATTAAAATATGGATTATTACTGTAAAACATGATATGTTCAAGAATTGATATTGACAGGATATGATTAATAATAAGAAAATATCAGTTATATATAGGAGGATTGCAATGTATGTAGTCAGAACTATCAAATTCTACTTCAAAAATTACAAAAGAAATGTACCTAGTAAGTGGATAAAAAAGGATACTAGTTTTTGGGTGTACAAACTACTCTTCCATAGATCAATGTGAACCACTATTTAAGATCAGATAAATGATATGAGTGATTCAAACTCATATAATAAATGGGTAGTCATACATAAAATGACGAAGCATATTGCACCTTCTAAGGCCACTAAGAATCAGTTAAATGCAACAATGTTCTCTAGTTATTGGAATTGCAGCTTGTAAGAAAAGTATTATTATAATGTAAATTATGATATCTTTACTAGCCAAGATGTTAAGTAATAATAGTGGAAAAGTGTGATATACATGGGACACCATCTCTTGAGAAGTTATACTCCACGAGACAAGGTCGTAGAGGCAGAATTTTCACATGGCGGGAGTGTGCCGGGCCATGTAGTTGATGTTGTTACTCAACCGAAACATGATATTTATCATGTGAGTATCTAACATGTTTGGTTATTAAGTAGTCTCTAGTTCATGTGGGAGTGTTAAAATAGGCGGTTATCTAGAACTGACTATTCAGTGCTTTGGATAACCATATCATGTATATAGTTATAAATACATGATCTCATCATAACATTATAGTGTATAATTATCTATGTCCACTATTGAAATGGTAATGTCCATATATCAGTTATTGTATCGAAAGGTTATAGAAGATACTAGGATATAATGACAACCTCAAGATACTATGGTTGTAATGTTAAATATATGTTATATGGTCCACATACTTCTTATTTATTGGACATAGTAGATAGTTGGCCATAAGGTGTCGTGGTCTCATAAGCATTGAGACTTTTTCTCATGAAGTTCACCATTGGTGATCTCTAGTTGTGAGATCATGAGTACAGACATTCTAATAGAAACACCATATGTTTCTGGTGTCATTAGATGTTAATATCTACAATCACGTCTAATGGTCTGATTAATTGATATAATTACCAATTTAGCTCATTTGATTGTGTGCATTGATTCATGATAAAATCAATGGAAATGATGTTGTGGCAAGGTAGTTTGTATTTGGTGCATCATTGTTGGAAAGGAGTTGGTTGAATGGTCATGAAATGGTTTCTGTATTCCGAGTTATGGATGTAATATTTCTCAGGATATGTTTATATGGATGAAAGTACCTGTATAAGACAATGACCATGTACTTCAAGGGTAAATCCCTCTATTTGGATCCAAAAATAACAAAGAAATAAATGGGTAATTACACGTGAGTGAATATTTCATTATGAGATATTAGAGACCAAGATATTATAATAAATTGTACATGTTCGTTGGTTGGATGTTGTTGCTATGACAATCCTTGTCTCTTCAAGGGCCATGATGGATTGCTAGATAATTCTCTTGGTCTATGAATACTAATCAATATTGTCGATATAAGGGATCTAGAGGGTCACACACAATAGCATATTTGATAATCTTTCTTTTTCAGTTGAATATGATATTTGGACATTATGGGCCCAACACTGTGGCCCATGATTTTTCCTAGGAAATAATGATCACTAATTCAAAAAATAAATTAATATTATTCATGTTTATAGTAATGAGCATTGAATTTATTTACTAAATGTATTTACTAGTTTTAGGTAAATACATGGAAAAGTTAATTGGAGAATATTAAAAATATTGAAGGTTCAGTATATATTTATGGGAATGACGAGTCATGTTTTGGATCAATTATCATATTGTAATGTATTTAATAAATTACATGAAAATAATATTAATATTTAAGACTCAGTTTGTTATTCAAAATATGTATTTAATAGTGCGTTTATTATTCACTAGTAGGGTTGTAATTTTCAAGTCAACACATAACAAACTATGAATAGAAGAGGAAGGGATTTAAAAAAGAACTAATCATTATAATTATCTCTCCTCTCCACTTTCTCATGTTCTAGAGAGAGATTATTTGGATTCATGGAGATCATATCATACCCTCTATTAGGAATCACAAGAAGAATGATGTGGTGGTCATTGGATCACCAAAGGAATCATCGGAATTATACGCTTGCACCCAGACTTCAACAAACGGTGTTACCACAATATATTGAAGGGATTATGGATGATATTGAATATTTTGATGATGGATTCCTTGATAAGAAATCAAAAATAAAGAGCAGACATCGTGCTTAGCTTCATATTTTAACCAGGTATTTTACAACTTATTTTTATACTTATAACCCATCATGCAAATCTTCTGCTTAAAATGGGCAGTAGTTCACCGACATTGAAAATATTACATCAATAATTAGCAATTTTTTTTAATATCACACTTATTTGGGGCTTCTCGATGAACCGCTGATTTCATTAAATGATTCCTCTCATGATAATGATCCTATTTATATTTTATTATTGTACTCATCCATGGTAATATTGTTCATATTTATCCACATACTGGGCTTTTACCTCACCTATTTTTTATTTACATCCTAATTTTATTATGATTACTAATTAGTTTTCAAGCGAGAAATTGATGCTCAAAAAGAATTGAATGAATTAATTTTTACATTTTATGTTGTAAATGTTATGTATAATCATAGTTTGACCAAGACACTAAACCTTTGGATCCTCCTGGTGTAATGTTTTATGTTGTTTATCATTAAAATGATGTAAAATTAATATATGAAATGTAGGGTATCTATAGAAACCCACTCATAAAATATATTAAATAACAGATAGAGGGTTATATTAAATTAATATCATGATGTTTTATCCCTACCAACAATCCTATATCCATGTGTTAAAGGCTCATGCATGGCATTAAAAAGGTCGAGGTTAAAATCTGGACAGTAAGGAATTTCTGGGCCTTTATAGTATCACTACAGTAGGTTATAATTACAGTATTGTAGCAGTGCCAGAACATTAGTAGTTGTGACAATGTAGTGGTTGAGTCACATTAGAATGAATTGTGGTAGCACTGGTACCGTATAAGGAATATGTCATCATGTGAACTATAGTAGTACAATTCACCAATGTTCTGTTTGGGCCAAAACATGGGATTTTGGGATTTCTATTTGAAATTTAAAGCCCCCATTTCTATGGGATATGTAATGGGTACCCCTATAACTAATCCTAAAAAATTAGGTCTTTTATTTAATAAATAAAATGAGGCTTCACCCCCAACCTTGACGGGAAAAATATTTTATCCCTATTTACCAATTTTTATACTAATTTAGGTGAGATATATTTTCCTTGATTACTATTGACAATTAACTAAAGTAAAAAAAGAATATTTACCAAAATATGACCTTATTGATTCCCAATATAAAGTCAATTTATACATATATTACTATTACAAGAGGATGAATTAATTATAATGAAAATTTGAAAATTAAAAATAAAAATTTCTTTTAGATAAATAATTCAACCCAATAAAATTAAGTTATGTAAAAATAACATATTAATATGATTTACATGTAGTTGAATATATTATTTATTAATAAATGAGTATTATGTAAATCTATGATCAATTTCAAATCATTATTTATCTTTTTCAATGAAAAAAATGATAGTTTTATAAAAATTAGAATATTTCACTATTCAATGAAACTAAATCATTTAAGGGAAATAAAAAAATTTCACCCTAATGTAAATTTGATATGATTTTTTAAAAAAGAAACCATTTGAAAAAAAATATCTATATTTGGAATAAATAAATTACAATATTGACTCACAAAAAGGAATATGAACAAATTTGGAGTAGAGATGTATTTGGAGGCATAAAATATTTTTTTTTATAAATTATGAAATTAAATATTATTAATTAGAAACTAAATATGTTTTATGTAAAACATTTATATTTATTTTTCAAAATATAGTTATTTCTATTCATACTACTAAATTTAATTTTTAGTTTACTATAACCATGACTAAATATTAATATATATCTTATGGCTCGTCTGAACTTGGTGTATTATGTAACGTTAGTTATTGTAGAAATAAATTTTATTTAAATGTAAATGTCAAATAAAATCTCATTTTGTTAAAAATAAATAGGTCAAAATGGTTTTTTCTATTTTTTTTGTTAAGAATATAATTTATAGTAGTAATTTTAGGATTGTAAATTTGAAATCTTTTTGTAGACATTCTATTGTTATATCTCAAGGAAAAAACCATTAAAACACTATTTGATTTTGGTAATGAGAAATTTCATTACATATTAAACATTAGTAGTGATCGTTATTGAATTTTATTCATAAAATAAATCTAAATGTATCTTTATGAATATATATGAATATTAATTTTGATTTCTAAAAATTTATAACTGGAGAAATAAACCATTAGAATAAAATGGTTCAACAAGAAGATGGGTTGAAATATGTGATTACTATGTAGTAAAGCATACATCGATAATGAATTAAAATAAAGGATAATTATGAATTATCGGAGGATAATATATTACTGCTAGTGTTCCAATCATTTCACGGGTAATTGTGGAAAACAAATTAAAAATATTCTTTTTAGATAAATATAAGAAATATTGTATAATAAGTAAATAAAATCTGATAAAGAACACTGAATGAAGAGTATAAAATGTATAAGGGATATATGTAGTTATTTAAATGTTTAGTGTTAATAATATATTCAAATCTAGGTATATATATATATAAGATTAAAACCTTATTGAATCCAATATTACCATCTCTAAAATTTTCTTCTAGAAAAAATGAAGGGAGTGGATCATTGGGTTCGTGAAGAATGGCTATATAGATTCTATGATATATATGGGGGTGAAATGATGTAAACTATGAAAAATAATTCTTATTAATTATTAATTTTTTTATTAAGATGGATGTTTTTAGAGTGTTACACCTCATAATAGTATATTTTATACAGTGTATGTGTAGAAGTGGGGATTACAAAGGACCATAACCACACTATACTAACACACTAGTGTAGTCTTATTCTAAATGTAAAAAAGGGTAGTGCATGGGACAAGACCATGTTTGTTTAATGATATTGTGGTCTATTTAATTATTTTATGTTTTGTTATTTTAAATCATGTGAACCCAAATTTAAAATATCATATATATAAAGAAATATTCCCAATAAAAAGAATATTGAATTACCCGATGAGAAATTGAAGATAAAATGTTTGTGGATTTATCCCAATGTGTTTCTATCCCCAGGGTACTACTTGGGTAACTGACTGATGATGGACAACATTCACCGATATATTTTTCATTTTGGTATTTTCTTGTACTGGGAGGAATGAATGATAAGTCAATAAAATGCTACATGAAATTGACATATCATATAATACTTTTGATGTGTGTCAATATGGAATGAATAAAATGATAAATTATAAAGAATTATGAGATATATAGATATTCTAATCCCATGATATTGACATACTTGTTGGGTATTTGGATATGGGGAAGAAGAATGCATGATCAAATCTGAGGTGATAATGATGAAATATAATACCATACAAATGGAGAGTTCAAATGAAGAAGATTCATGAAATGATATATTCCAGAGTTCATTAGTATTGTACCTATCTTTTTATTGATGAAACAAACACTCTCAATGGATAATGAGTGATAGATCTCATTCTTATTCATAGGTGGAATATTTTAATTCAATGCTTAATAAGGGGAAAAGAGGGCCTGTAATATCATGGATCATGTATGAGAAGGAAGTAGGTTATGTAAAACAATCTGTGTGTTTAAATTTTGGGTACTATAGATACCATATGGGGCACAGAATTGAGGTTTGAAATGGGTGGAGTGATATGTGGAGAGGATTATAAATAATATTTCATTGAAGTTTGGATTTAGTGTTTGGGAGGGTGAACCAAATATGTATCTTAAGAAATATTCACTATCATTTTTTTCCCATCTTCCCTAGATGTCCTAATTCATCATTTTTTTTATTTTTTCCATTATAGTTTCTCAATTATATTAAATAACTTAGGTTATCATATTTTCTCACATTTTTAAATATATATCAGACCTCCTGAACATGTTTCTCAGACATATTTATATAGAAAAAAACAATGTTAGTCAGTAAATCATTTTATAAACATGTATTTCATGTCAATATCATGTAGAATACACTCCTCCATATATGATTTGTCATCTTTTTTTATCCACTACCAGTGTTAATAATTATATCAACTAGAATACCAATAATTGATTGTGTAATCATGTAATCATTGATGTCCATGACACTTGAATCACTAAATGACCTTTCATCATTTTATTATCACAAAAATTAAATATCATATTCTACATAATATTTAGAGAATTTATAAATATGTAAACTACAAAAAATCAACCTTTCATTCATATACATGTTTTATTTCAACTAAAGTATTTATTCACTTCATTTATGGTTATTTTTTATAGTTATATAATGAATTAAAAAAGGTTTCATGAGGTGAATAAACTTCTCCAAACAACAATAGAGTAAATTGAAATTTCATTTTTTTAAAATATCTATTATATAATAATGGGTAATATTATAGTTACAAAATTATATTTCTATCTTGATGGAATGGATTCTCTTTACTAGGAATTTGAGGACAAGTAGTCTAAATTCAATAGAGGTTATATTCTTATTCTTTAATAATAATATAGTTTAATTATATTATTCATAAATGGGGTGGAAAATACTCAATTTTTTATATTCTAATCATGATGAACCCAATATATCATTTTATTTGCAAATTTTAATTTTCTTAGTTCATCTATTTTATGTTTGATTTACTAATTGAATATTTTTTGATTAAGGAAGAAGTTCATAATGCTTCTTCATTTCTTACTATTCTAATCCACTATCATCTTTATATCCATCAACCACATTAAAATAAATTATATTAAATTATAATATTTTACAATTCTTATGTTTTACAGTGAGTAAATTAAGAGAAGAATGGTAATTATTTATGTCTCACTTGGGATGAGGCTATTTGATTCGTTTAGTGCCCTATCATTTTTGGGGGTAACATTACAATTAAACATTGATATAATTAATGGTAGTTTATTATGTTTATTAATGTTATAATTTGTGATGAAATAGGTGGTTCATGGAGAGACAGTTAATATTTATCAAATAATATATATTTAATCAAAACAATTTCATTATAGTTGTATAATTTTTTATAATAAAGGTGGTATTTTTTGGAAATTTTGAATAATAAACGACAACATGTTATATTAATGGATGTATTTTAATTAAAATATGAAATTTATTTAAAAACTAAACAAAAAATTTTCATAATATCATTTATTTTACATCTTAATCAATTTAAAAAATAAAAAGAAATGAAAATAATGAAAATTGAATTTTCAAAATTCCTTTGTTCGTGACATCCCATAATATGTAGTGCACTAAATTAAAATAAAATTCATTTTTACTATTCACATTGAGTTTTAAAAATGCTCATCATAGTAATTAATAATTTATGAAATGAAATTAATCTATTTTATCTAATTAATTCTCTATATGTTAATAGATAATTAAATAATTAAATTATATAGTTCACCATAATTATTAATGAATATTTTTTGGAATTGAACATCATTTGAATTCTGTCAGGTAACAATAATTTTTTTATCTATATTCACATCCTTACCAGTGCTCAATATATAACTATAATAAATATGAAAATGATAAAATATCAATGGAACTGTCATGAACTAACCACCGAGGCCTATGTCATGATTACCTCAAGCCCGCCTTCCATATGCTAGGGGTTGGGGACTAGAACCAAAAGGTAATATCCCTAAAATGGATAGGAATTGACTCAAAAAACAATACACTCACAGGCAGGGCACATTATGTAGAAGTAAACACAACAGAAAATAAAGGTATAACCACAACTAATGGCCACTACTTAGTGTAAAAGTGAGTACTAAACAAAAAACGTCCAGAATACAGGCCCAACAGAAATAGAAGTTCAAAAAAGGGAAAAATCATTAGGTCACCCGCTAAGGTTCTTACATGAATGGTAGGTACAACTCGTCACTGAAGCTCTCCATATCTACTGTTCACCTCAATAAAATGTCTGTCAATAACCTATGAGCACTTTCAAGCCTTGACTCCTCAATACCCAATCAAGATTCTGCCATATGAAAAAGACACAACAAGGTGCGGGTGATGCCCGTACAGTGGTGAGTATAACTATAACCATTAGGGACTCTGAGACCACCAATGCTCTTCTAGAATTCCACAAATGAAAAACCACAAAGCATGATCTCAATCAAAAATAACATGTAAAGACTCAGATCAAACCAAGTATAAGTTAAGTACAAGATATAAAATTGATTATTTGTAAATCTAGATCATATTATTATATCAGGATGCTCTCCTTCTAACCCACATATGATTTCTGAGTGCAATCCCACACCAGATCCCTTAGTGCTGACCCACACATGATTTCTAGGTACTGATCCACACAATATCTCTACGATGGTTCCGGGCGCAGCAGAAGAGCGTGGGTGGATGTTCCCACTTGGCCTTTTTTTATTAACAATGATCAATCCTGGATCAATACGATGATAAATTCTGGTCTCCAAGGATCGAATCATAGAAATAGACAAAGAAAATTAATGTCCCAGAACCAAAAAGTAGGATCCTTACAGGTTGATTATAATTAATTTAATCAATTTAAAAAGAAATATCATTAGGGTATTCTTTCATTATTGATTTTCTTGATTATGTTTTGATGTGATTCGTTGTTCTGTCACATAATCCATGTGTATAATTCCTCTAGAGGTGATCCACATGTGTACCTCTTGTCTCGGGACCTCAACAAAGGAGTCTCCAGGTGCTAGCATGGAGAAACCATTGCTTTCATTGTTCTCCATAGACCGCCTTGATCCGATGGAAGATGATCTCTCTCAGTATTGGGAGAGTTCTGATAGGAAGAGGTTCTTTCGGCCTTGAAATAATTCTACAGAGTTGTTGTGCACAACGATTATCTTGTGTGTAGGAAAAGAGTTGGGTTTGTGAGGATATTTATAATCAGGTTTGAGGTTGTAGAGTTATGACAATAAATAAATGCGTTACACATTTTATTTATTTCATTGACTCTTTTTTAAAACCCCACGTCGAATAATTAATTCCTTGACATGCGCCCATGATAATTATAATAAATATCATTTAAAACAATATTATATCCTCAAAATACAGGCTGGAAAAACTACACGGCGTGTATTAATAAATACACAGTGTGTACTTGTTTTTCATTGAAAACAACACGGTGTGTACATTCAATGTACACAGCCTGTATATCTTGTTTTCATTTATTCATTTCCTATCCATAAAAAACTACACAGCGTGTACTTGTTTTCCTTGAAAAACTACACAGTGTGTAATCATTAATACAAAACCTGTATATCATGTTTTTCATTTCCTTCTTCTTGCAATCATTAAAACGGTCGAGGCTTCCTCGAATAATTATTTAACCATGTACGGGAATAATATTTATTCTACATGAGATACTTGAATATACTTATTGTGTGACCCTCTAGGCCTCTTTCTCATTGGAATTAGCTGGTCTTTCCTAAACTCAAAGATTACTGTCTAGCAATGGGTCATGGAACCCAAGAGAAATATGTTGAAGCCTCATTAACGTATCACCTCATACGAACGATTATTTCGTAATTTAATCCCTTTGTCTTGATATCTCACCAAGCATGTTTCATGGAAGTGTCATAAACTCATATTCTTGATCCATCGTTCTTTGACTACCTGAAATAAACTTACCGTTCACACCATGGCCATGGAATTTAATGTGATTGTTCTATTTCAATCAAAGGGAAAAGATATCAACATCCATAAATGGAAGGGACAAATCCTTCCTCGACTTATCCATTAACAACATGTCACTCGAGACACACCCAACGTACCCTACTTCCTTCCAACTGTCTGTGTGAATGTTTTCGTCAGTAAATCTAAGTGCGTGAGTCATGACATGAGTTAATGATAATCTTCTAGTCTAAGGACCATTACACATGCTTGTAGATAGAAATGTCTGATGACACCAAGACATGCCGAATTTCTACTGGTAGTATGTTCTCATAATCTCCCATCTTGGAGATAACAAGTGTGAACTCCATGAGAGAGATTCTTGTCTTATTAAGAGTACTCGCACATAATGGTCTATATACTACGTGTCCTATCATAGTATGTCATCCAACCGTAGAACTTTATTTAAGAATATTATTATAGAATTTCATGGTTCTCATCACAGTGGGGATCTTCCATGACCTTATCAATGCAACAAATATTCCACAAAATTATTATATTATAGTCTTATAGAAAAATGAACAATGTATAATAAGTTAACATTCATGTAATCAAAGTACAAAAACAGTTGGTTCTTAGGACACTAACCCTTACAAACTCACACATGGACTAGATCCAACTGCCTACGAATTTTAGTCCGCTAGACCTCAAATGATGATCATGTTTCTGCTGAGTCAAGGATTTAGTCAAGGGGCCTACCACATTGTCTTCCATGGATATACTTCTCATTGCAACTTCAACTCTCTTAGAAAAAACCCACATGAGATGATACTTCCGATGTATGTTCTTTGTCCATTGATGTGACCTTGGCTCTTTAGCAAGTTCCACCGGTGCAGTGTTATCACAATAGAGAGTGATAGGATCTTTACTTCTCGGTACTAAATCTATCTCTTGGATGAAGCTTCACATCCATAATACTTCTTTAGCTGCATCAGAAGCTGTGATATACTCAGACTCCGCTGTAGAATCTTCCACCACACTTTGCTTTGAGCTCTTCCAGCTTACTACACCTTCATTCAAACTGAAGATGTATCCATTCTGCGACTTCATGTCATCTTGATCAGTCTAGAAAATAGAATCTGCATGTCCTCTGATGAGTAGTTCCTCATCTCTTCCATAAACCAAGAACATATCCTTAGTACGCCTCAGATACTTAAGGATAGTATTGACTTCCATCCAATAGCGGTCTCCCGGGTCAGCTTGGTATCTACCTACCACACTTAATTCATAAGCAACATCTAGCCTCCTACATCGCATATCATATATGAATGACCCAATCGCGGATGCGTAAGGGATCCTTTCCATTCTCTTTCTTTCTTCATGTGTCTGAGGACACATTTTCTTGGAATGATGAATTCCATGTGACACTGGAAACAATCCCCAATTGGAGTGTTCCATACTTAATCTCTTCAGTATCTCGTCAATGTATATTCTTTGACTCAGGATGGACATTCTCTTGTATCTATCACGATGTCTCTTGATCCCAAGAATATGTGATGCCTCGCCCAAGTATTTCGTGGATAATCATTTATGCCACCATGCCTTAACTGACTGTAAGACAGGCACTTCGTTTCCAATTAGTATTATGTCATCAACATATACTAATAGGAAAACGACTTCAATTCCACTAAACCTCTTGTAGACACATGGCTCACATTCATTCTTAACAAAGCCAAATTCTGTTGCAGCTTCATCAAAACGATTGTTCCATGAACTTGATGCTTCCTTTATTGCATAAATGGATTTATGCAACATGCACACATTGTTGGCAACCTTTGGAGTCACAAACCCTTCAGGTTGTGTCATGTAGACATCTTCCTGGAGGTTCCCGTTAAGGAATGCTGTTTTGACATCCATTTTGCAAATTTTATAGTCATGGTAAGCGAAAATGGCCAATAGGATTCTGATGGATTTCAACATCGCAACCAGTGAAATAGTTTTATCATAGTCAATTCCTTGACTCTGTCTAAAAACTTTTGCAACCAGTCATGCCTTATAGGTGCAGACTTTCCCCTCCATGTACAGTTTCTTCTTGAATACCCATTTATTATGAATAGGCTTTACATCAATTTGAGGATCTACCAAAATCCAGACTTCATTTCTTTAGATGGAATTCATTTTAGAATTTATGGCTTCTTTCCACATGGAAAAATTTGTGCCTTCAACTACTTCCTTGTATGTTAGAGAATCATCATTGTCAACCAATAATGTGTCACTATCCTTGGTAATAAGAAAACCATATCATTCTGGTTCTCTTACCTCTCTCGTGCTATTATGATGTTCTTGTGTCTCTGGAACAGATTGTTCTTCCATGGTGCTTTGTGGAATCTGTTCTTGTACCAAATTTTGTGTATCTTGAGCCTTGACTTCATCTAAGTCTATCTCGCTCCCACTATCTATTTTGGAGATGTGCTCCCTCTCAAGGAATATGACGTTTCTTGCCACTGTAACCTTTTTGTCTGAGGGGTTGTATAGGTAATATCCCCTTGTTTCCTTGGGTTATCCTATAAATATACACCTTGTGCCTTTGGGTGCAAGTTTGTTACCGGAAGATGCCATAACAAATGCTTCGCTACCCCACATAAGTATATTCGATAACATGGCTTTGCGTCCACTCCATAACTCATATGGAATTCCATTTATTGATTTAGTTGGTACTTGTTTTAGTATGTGCGCTACTGTTTGTAATTTATATCCCCAAAATGATAATGGAAGACTCGCATGACTTGTCATTGATCTCACCATTTCCAATAGAGTGTGGTTCCACCTATCACATACACCATTCCACTGCGGTGTGTAAGGATGAGTGATTTGAGATAGAATCCCAAAACACCTGTAAGAAATCAATGAAGTCCTGATTAAGATATTCTCCTCCTCTGTCTAAGTGGAGTTTCTTAATCTTCTTACCAAGCTGGTTCTCAACTTCATTCTTGTATTCATTTAACTGATCAAAATAATCTTACTTATACCTCATTAAGTAGATATATCCATATCTACTAAAATCATCAGTAAAAGTTTTGAAGTACGAGAACCCACCCCTTGATACAACTAGAAAAGGTCCTCACACATATGTGTGAACTAATTCTAGAATCTCTTTAGCTCTTTCACCTTTCCCACTAAATGGGGATTTGGTCATTTTTCCTTGTAGACACGCATGGCATACACCATGTGGTTTTAGTTCGAAAGAATCTAAAAACCCATCTTGATTTATTTTTTTCAAAAGTTTCTCATTGACATGACCAAGACGGTGATTCCAAATTTGGGTGTGGTATGAGTCTTGTGAATTAACTTTGATATCAATTTCCATTACTTGGTTTGTGTAGTCTAACCCATAAAGGCCGTTATATAAATGTGACCTACCAAAACAAATGCTATGTTTATAAAAATAACACCATCCACTTCCAAACATGAAGATGAATCCATCAGTATCTAATCTGGATACTGAAATAATATTTTTGGTTACAGAGGGTACAAAATAACATCGTTTCAAAACAACGACCATCCCCATAGGCAATGTGAGGTGGTAGTCCCCGAAAGCTATATCAGTAAGTATGGCTCCGTTGGCCGCTGTTAGATCTACCTCCCCTCGATCAATCTTCATGAATCTACTTGGTTTATTTATTTGGATACATATGTGAGGACGAAAAGAAGTATATAATACCCAATTAGTAGAAACATATAGATTTCATTCGTTAACAAACGCACTCGAAGCTTCCCCTTACTTCCTTGGATGAGTTCATTTCTTCTTCTAGTGGCCCTTATTGCCACATGCGAAGCAAAAATCATCTTGTTCCTTTTCCTCCACATTGATAATCCTTTTCATGGAAGGCCTTGAAGACGCTCTGGGCTTAAAGCTCTTTGCCTTCCCTTTCCTTTTATTCACCATGAGGACAGAAGTCTTTTCACGATTCATGTCATTGTCCACTTTGCTAATAAGGACAAAAAGATTAGACAGAGACTTCTCAATGTTGTTCATGTTGAAGTTCACAACAAAGTTTGAGAAGCTCTGGGGAAGTGATGTGAGAATTAGATCGGTACCCAGTTCTTTAGTGAGTTGAAACCCTAGAACCTCCAAACGCTCAATGTAGCCAATGAGAATGACCACATGAAGCCCAAATGGGGCACCCTCTCCAAGATTTCTCTGAAATAGATCCATGGAGATCTCAAAGCCTTCCTGTCTTTCTCTCTCCTGGTATAGACCACAGAGGTTCTTGAGCATGCTATAGGAATCCATGTCTTCAAGAGAGTTCATGAGCTCACTAGACATTGATGATAAAATCAAATATTGAACATAAAGTGCATCGTTCAAATGTTAATCATAGATTAGAAAATCATCATCACTCGCCCCTGGGGTAAGGGAATCAGGATGTGAGGACTCCATCACCTAAAACGTTCGTTCATGACATAGGATAACCAAAAGGCAACTAAACCATTCCTAAAAGTTACTACCAGTGAGGATGTTGTATTTATCGAGAATTGATCCTAGAGAAAATGTGGTTGATGTGTTTGTCATTTTGATTCTAAAAATTAAAAGAAAACATTTATCAGTACTTTCTTGATTACATTTTATGAGAAATAATAAATTTTATTAATTCTCCCACGATTTTATCAAGTCCCAATGGCCTTCACCATTGGACTCAGAATGTCCAGTTTCTTTGACATTCTAGTGGCATGGATCCATATTCTCCTTTTCATAACCCCAATAAGGTTTGGTCAAGCTATTAATAGGTATTTAGGTAGGCATGTATTTTCCAACTACGAGCATACAGTTCCTTGATCTATTGAGTGGACTCCCCAATCCTAAAATCCTGACTTGTATTTCCTCAACTCTTTCCTCCAATATTACATCAAGTCTATCAAGGGTAATCCTCTTGAGGTAATATGGTTATGTCAACCCAAAAACATTCATAATGGCTTCCTTTATAAATTTAAGTGTCCCAACAAGGGTTGGACAAACACATAGTTTCATTGAGTCATTCCCTTAATCAGCTAACAGAAGGCTATGTCAGACATAATATGTTATTGAGGTATTTTAGTCCTTTATGTGTAGTTTTTCATTATCACATGCTTGTTAATATTAAGTGATGCTTGCTTAAGTGATTAACCATGTTCTGATAATGTTTACGCATAGTCCAATTTTTATTTTATTCCATCTTTTCCTGATTGTTCATTTTATTAACAATTTGATCACCAAAACACATACATAATAAAAAAACAATGTAATTTAGAATGAAATAAAATAAGATGGCATGATCATGAGATTCTCTTGGTTAGCTTATCTATCGATTTGATAAGTTATCCCTGACCTAGAGAAAAACACCTTGAACCCGGTTGATCGTGTTTTTATTCTCCCACCTGTCCACCTTTGTATCTTCTTGCGTCGGTTTTGACCCAGCTTCTGGATCTGAACCGTCTCCTTTGGCTTGGGATATCCTCCATTAAATGGGTTTACATTAATGAAACCATGGGAATGCATGCCCTAATTTTTTTTGAATAAGGTTCGTAAGAAAAAAAATTAAATTAAATAAACTTAAATGAAACCATACACATAAAAAGGGTCATTGGTCTTTCTCATGATCATCCACAGCATGAAACGACATTTACGCAAATTTTATATTCAAAGTATATTAATCGTTATGTAATTTAAGATAAGTCGCACTCGAATTAAATTAATTATTATCTTATAATTAATCAATTTTTTATGTTAAATTCCTTTCGGAATTTTCTGGAGATTCTTCTCATCCATATTCCTTGTACGGGTCTTTTTACATTCGAGGAAACCTGGTGAAATTCCATTTCTAGAAAGTACACACAGTGTAGTTTTTAATTACATACCACGTATTTATTTTCACCTTTTATCCAATGTGCACGCCGGGGGATTTGACGTGTTCTATGTACTTTGAAAGTTTTGGAGTACATGGAGTTTAGATGAATCATACACGGCGTCTACTTCCTTGTTACGCGGAAACCGGCCTGGCAATCCCGTGTACGCGGTACATGGCTTATCTTTTTACATGGTTTCACCTGGGCCGGAATGGACTACACGACATGTTTCTCCAACATAAACGTCGTGTATTTCGGTTCCATGCGCCCTTCAATTCTTTTCAACATGGTGTGATTAATACTTAGACATATTCAATTTACACTGCATGGTTTGGTAGACCAGTGTCGGTTCATTGAACCTAAGTACACGACGTGTAGTTTTATTTACACGTCGTGTAATCCCGTGTTGTAAAGACAGAAAGAGAGGCTCCTCCGGATGAGTTACACATTTTTATTTTACATAAAAATTAAAAATAAAAGGTCGTTTATATAATATGAATCGATAAATGAAGGAGGAAGAATATATCTCGTTTATTCAAGTTTATAGAATGATTTATTTCGAATTTAATCAAATATAAATGTGTAAATTGTCAAAAAAAAATTAAATAACTATAATCAACTTTGTAACTTTTCTCTGATACCATTTGAGGGTTCTGGGCACAGCGGAAGCGCGTGGGTGGATGTGCCCACTTGGCCTTTTTTTATAAACAATGATCAATTCGGGATCAATAAGACGATAAATGCTTGTCTCCACGGATCGAATCATAGAAATAGACAAAGAAAATTAATGTCCTGGAACCACAAAGTAAGATCATTACAGTATGATTATAATTTATTTAAACAATTTAAAAAAGAAATACCATTACAGTGTTCTTTCTTTGTTGTTTTCCTTGATCACGTTCTGATTTGATTCATTATTGCGTCGTAGAACCCAAGTGTAGAATTCCTCTAGCAGTGACACAAACATGTACCTCATATCTCGAGATTTCAAAAAATGAGTCTCCGGGTTCTAGCGTGGAGAATCCTTTGCTTGCGTTATCCACCTTAGATCATCTTTATCTGATGGAAGAATATCTCTCTCGGTCGTGAGAGCGTTCTTGGAGGAAGAGGTTCTTTCGGCTTTGATAGAATTCTCCAGAGTTGTTGTGCACAACGATTCTCTTATGTGTAGTAAAAGAGTTGGGGTTGTGAGGATATTTATAATCAGGTTTGAGGTTGTAGAGTTATGATAATAAATAATTGTGTTACGTGTTTTATTTATTTAATTGAATCTTGTTTAAACCGCCATGTCGAATAATTAATGATTTGACATGCGCCCACGCTGATTATAATAAATATCAGTTAAAACAATATTATATCCTCAAAATCCCAGCTGGAAAAACTACACGGCGTGTATTAATAAATACATGGTGTGTACTTGTTTTTCATTGAAAACTACACGGAGTGTACATTCATTGTACACGGTGTGTATATCTTGTTTTCATTTATTCATTTCCATTCTATAAAGAAAACTACACGATGTGTAATAATTAATACACATCATGTACTTGTTTTCCATGAACAAATACACAGCGTGTAATCTTTAATACATGGCGTTTATATCATTTTTTTCATTTCCTTCTTCTTGAAATCATTAAAACGCTCTAGTATTCCTTGAATAATTATTAAACCACATACGGGAATAATCTTTATTCTACTTGAGATACTTGAATACATCTAGTGTGTGACCCTCTAGGCCACTTTCTCATTGGCATTAGGCGGGTTTTCCTAATGTCCAAGATTACTGTCTAGCAATGGGTCAAGGCACCCAAGAGAAAGAAGGTGATGCCGCATTGAAGTATATCCTCATACGAACTCTTAATGGGTAATTTAATCCATTTGTCTCGATATTTCATCAAGAAGGTTTCATGGCAGTGTCATAAACCTATATGCTTGACCCATCATTCTTTGACTACCAGAAATAAACTCGTTGTTCACACCATGGCCATGGAATTTAATGCAACAGTACTATTTCAATAAAAGGTCCGAGATATTAACTTCAATAAATGGAAGGGACAAATCATTCCTCAACTTATCCATTAACAACATGTCACTCGTGTGGCACCCAATGTACCATACTTCCCAACAACTTTATACATGACGATTTTTGTCAGTAAATCTAAGTGTGTGAGTCATGAGATGACTTAATGATAATATTCTAGTCAAGGACCATTACACAAGCTCATAGATAGCAATGAACGATGACACCAAGACATGCGGAATTGCTACTGGCTGGTCTGTTCTCATAATCTCCCATCTTGGAGATTACCAAGTGCGAACATCATTAGAGAGAGTCTTGTCTTCTTACGAGTACTCACACATGACAGTCTATATACGATGTGTCCTATCATAGTATGTCATCCAACCATAGAACATTATTTAAGAATATTATTATAGAATTTCAAGGTTCTCATCATAGTGGGGATCTCCCATGACCTTATCAAAGCAACAAATATTCCAGGACGTTATTATATTATAGTCATGCATAACAATGAAAAATATATAATATGTGAACATTTATGTAATCAAAGTAAAAAAAACAATTGGTTCTCAGGACACCAACTATTACACACTAGGTGCTGACCCACATAGGTTCACTCGGTGATGTCCCACACAAGATCTCTAGATTCTCACCACAAAAAATAGCTAGGTGATGACCCACATAGGATCGCTCAGTGTTGAACCAAACACGATCGCTCGGTGTTGAACCACACATGATCACTCTTCATTATTCACGTCAGAGGGAGCCACTATATTCCCTCAAATTGATCACTAGATTCCGAGAGGATTCTCTCCTCAATACATTGGTCGTATTTCAACTAGAATGGAGTCCCACAATGATGTAACAAAATAAAAATCCATTTCATAAGGGTTCCAATGCAACAGACGATGCCTCATCTGGGATCCCAGTCTATAGGTTATATGAATTCTAGTGACGAGGGCCCGATTTGATTCAGGTTCATTCAAACCCAACAGTAATATAATATTCTATAAAACACATCTGGTGTATCTTGTATGGACCACCATCTCATAAGGGTTCAATCACCACAGATGGTTCTTCAAACAGAAGACAGGTTTAGAAGATATTCCCATTTAAGCATAATTTGGCCGAAATGGGTCCATGTCTTGTCCGACCCGGTCAGACCGACCCAACCCAGCCCACTTGGCCTGCCCTAGTGTGGATGTACATAGCCTGGTTCAGCTTACCCGGGTCTGGCCCGCTGGGCCGTGATCTCGCCTTCTGGGTCGTGGTCTTGGCAAGCTGGCCGCGGGCAGGGCCCGCTATGCCTTGGGTTTGGATTGGACCACCCGGATGGCTGCGACCCACCGGGCTGCTGAACCACTCAGTTTTCTGGCCGAGTGTGGGGCTTTCATCCCCTCCTAAAATTTCAAGTCATTTGGATTTTCAAAGTTGTGGCGCCAGATGGGGCTGCAACACTTGGTCAGTACACATGGACCGACCTTCTACAGAACCCACAAATAGTGGGTCCGAACTCAGTTGTGGCTCAAATCCACATCATGTCTGCTGCAGTTCCTTCAGGCGCTATAATCCCTTCATGGCCGGTTGGTGCCATCAACCACCTCCCTCGGAAATCCATGCCGCCGCACTATTGTAGTTCCTATAGGCTACCAGTGAAGCTCTGTTGGTCCTAATTTATTCATGTCTGAGCCTACAGGCTTCCCAAGATGGTGAATATTTTTCATGGCCCTTGGTTCCACCTTATCTCCATATCATTTAGTTTCCCATGATGAACTCCACCAATAATTGGATTGGCAAATGGTCGATGCCATTTTCATTTGGATCGCACCTTATGCATTATCATAATAAAAGGGGAAGCATTTGAGGTTTGAACAACTCATAGTTAAACAATGAAAACCCCTACCTTAAGTTAGTTTGAGGTTTCTACAAATGAGGAAGTAGTGTCCACACTCATGGGTTTTTTAGATGAAGGGGGAATTTTTATGTCATTTGGTGCTCGTCGTCTAATCCTCCAACGTTCATCGAAGCTCCATTCTATGTTGGTGGAAGAGGTCGATGGAACTTGGTCAGAGGTTCCTCTCGTCAATGAAAAAACCCATTCCCGATCATTGCTTAAATATATGAAATGTGGAGATCAACCCACCTCACTATTAATAATGATCATTAATTAATTTAATTAATGATCATATTAATTCTCCCAACAGTGAAGTCACACAACCAGGCATAACTGACCATTAAATGGTCTGACAACCCAGCGATACTACCACCACCTCTCAATAGTTACGGACAAAAAAATAAAATAACTCATTTAGTTATTTTATTATTATTTTTGTAAATTCTAAAAAATTAACCTTTTTGTTCGATCCATTCTGGTCGAAGATAAGATTCCCTTAAGCGAATCCTAGCACTTCAGATTTAATGATTCCCTCATACATTTAATTCGATCACTGTTTCAAAAATTAGAAATTTATGCCCTCGCGTTCACTGAACATATGATAAAAAGGTTAAAAATTCCATTATGGTCTCTTCGGTTCTCTGAATAACATGTGTTAATTTTCATATTCTGGTAATAATTCCGTTTAATAAAAAATTACATGAAATTTTGTGGTCAATACATTCTCCCCGCCTCAGGGATTTTCAGCGCTGAAAGCTACAACAAAATGCAGGGAAACAAATTGGGGTACTGAGATCATATCTGACTCTCCAACTCGCATGTTCTCTCATTGAGGTTATCAGGCTGCCAGATAACTAACATTAGTAGGATTAACCATCCATGAAGGTCCCACTCTTGTCGATCCTCTATCTCAACTAAGAACTCTATGAACATCATCCCATATTAAATGACCAACTCTATCCAGTTGATAAGGGGCAATGTAATATGAACATACCTCCTCTGTTACGACACAAGGAACACATTTGGAACATAGTGCATCTGTGGGTGAAAATATCAATGGTACCCCCACTCCACCTACACTGCTGAGGATCTGGAATGGTCTGATGAACCTCAAAGATAGTGTTCCTCCACAACCAAATATCCACAATCCTCATCATGGTGAGACCCATAGGAAGACACATTCTACCTCCTAGAACTCCAAGGATTTCATTATCTTTTGTTTATAAGACTTATATCGGCTCTGCACAGTCTTTATTTTCTCCGGGGTGATATTCACATTATCAGGGGTAGCTCGTACCAACTCTGGACTCATAAGTACTGACGCCCCTAAGTTTTTCCAGCATAGAGGAGATTGGAATGGTCACCCATATATGGACTCAAATGTTCCATTCTGATGCAGGAGTGTTAACTATTGAAGTATGCTAACTCCATGAGGGGAATTTAGTCCTCCAAACTATGGCCAAAATCAATTATGCAAGAAAGATGAATGACCTCAATTGTTTTTATAGTCCGCTCTTTATGACTATATGTCTGAGGAAGAAAGACAGTTTTCAAGCGTAGCTGAGTTCTGAAAGCCTCATGAAATCCCATCCACAACTGAGATGTAAAATAGATTCACGGTCTGAAATTATCTTTGATGGAACCACATGATGGCCAATAATCTCACGAACATAGAGTAATACAAATCCCTCTATTGATACCTTCTCTCGAATGTGTTGGAAGTTGGCTGACTAGGTGAGTTATTCAATGATCAATCATATGGAATCGTTACCCCTGGACATATGAGGTTGTCTTCTCACGAATTTCATAGAAATGAAATCCCACCTCCACTCTGGAACCTCATGTAGCAGTGTCAGGCCTGTTATTACCAGGTTCTCAACTTTCACGTGATAACAAGTGAGGAAATGCGTACTGATCTCTGCTACTGCTTTCTTTATCCATGGCCACTAGTACTGATGATAGAGGTCATGGAACATCTAATCCAAACCAGGATCTACTCCCAAAGGGGATGTGTGGAAATCCCTCAACACCTCCTCTCTTATAGTCTCTGTCACCATGGTATACCCTCTGAAAAAGATGACGAGCTCCCCACCTTCAGAAAATCTGTTAGGAGCCCATCCCTAAGATTTCTGGGCACGCCGTGCCTCACGGTCAACATCCCCATGTTGTTCCTCCCTAACTCATAGATTGATTAGATGACTCATTGTCATTGATTGGAGGAAATCTAATTCATCACTATCCAGTACAAATATCTACAACACAGCCACCAGATCTATTTCCTCACTACACAATTGTAGTCTAAACCTCATGCTGGGTTCATTTTCCACCACGTTCCCCATCCAATGAGTGTAAACGATCTCAAAGTCGTAGTTCTGGAGGAACTCCAACCATGGCCATTGGATTAGGTTCCTGTCCTTCTGTGAAAATATAACTCTAAGACTCTTGTGATTGGGGAAGACAATAAATTGTTAACCAATCAAGTAGTGCCACCACATCATCCAGGAAAACACCATGACTGATAAATCCATGTAATGGGTAGTGAAGATCTAATCATGATGCCTCATCTTTCATGATATGTAAGAAATCACTAATCAATCAAGAATCAAGACACATCCCAATATTATCCCTGCTGTGTCGTAGTAGACTACATACCCAATTCCGTCTTCTGGTATCCACAAGAATGGGTCACTCATCAATATCCAACTTAGATCTTGAAAATATCCGATGGTATCTCTATGTACTTAAGAAGGGTAGTCCCTTCATTGGAAAAGATGACAAGGGTACTACTACTCTGGAAAAGTCATGTACAAATCTCTTGTAGTACCCAGACAACCCCAGGAACTTCTACACCTCAGTCACTCTCTTGGGTGCCTCCAAAGAAATTATTTCCTCTATCATTGCTGGATCCACCACAACTAAATCCTATATGATAAGGTGTCCAAGAAAGTGAACATCCCATTTCTAGAACAAGATCATTGAGAAAATTCAATAAATTTGGTGCTCTATGAGTGCATCTAGAACTATATGTAGATGTGTAGTGTTATCCTCCTCCGACGCCGAGTAGATAAAGAATTTTTCAATAAAAACAACCAGGATGTGATCATAGTAATATTGGAATATTCTGTTCATTAGACTCTTCAACACTATTGGAGCATTGGTCACATCGAAAGGCATCACCCAGAACTCGTAGTGGCCATACCGACATCTGATGGCCATCTTCGATATATCCTCATCTTGTACCAAAATGTGATGATAGCCAGATCTAAGGGTTATCTTCAAAAACCACTGACCTCACTTAAACATATCGTAGATATCATCAATCCTCTGATATGGATACTTTTTCATCAAGGCCACCTTTTTCAGGCACCAATAGTCCACGCAAAGCCTGAAAATCTTGTCTACCTTCATGGTGAACAAAATCGGTGCTTCCCAAGGAGAATCACTAGGCCTTATGATCTCTTTACCCTACAAGTCCTCTAGTTATAATCTCAAATCATGAATCTCTTAGAGAGAAATCCGATATACTGGTGTGGATATCTATGGGGTCCTGGGGTATAAGTCGATGTAGAAGTCTACATCTCTGCGAGGAGGTAGTCCTAGAACATCATCAGGAAATACATCATTATACTTGTCCACTACTATTGGACAAATGAGGCTCCTCATGTGAACTGCTCCTAGGGTAAGGCTAGAAAACTGATGATTGATTGGTTGAACCCATATCTGTGAATGTCCATCTTGTGCTGCAAAGGACTCTTTCTCACTGCTGAATGTAAACATAGTTCCAATCTCATGGTCACACCACACATAGCAGCTAAAAAATTCAATATGATCAATGACCTTAGATAACCAGTCTATACCAAAGATGAAACCATAAGGCCTTGATGCTACTACTAGGAGAACTCAGCCGAATATATTTCCACCTAGAGTAATGTCACACTGCTGGAACCAATGCGTAATCATTAAAGCCTCTCCCATAATAGTTTAAATGTATAGAATGAGCCAATGAATCTATTACAATATCCAAGATCCGAATGAGATTCATATAAATAAATGAGTGACTAGAACCTGTTTCTATAAGTACTACATCTTGTGTGAAATAGACACAGATCATACCTCCAATAAACTCTATAGCACCGTGATCATAGGTCTCAGCTACCTAAAGCTATGATCATCCCTATCCACATGCTCTCTGATGTTTAGGTGGACCTCCAAGTGGTGGTGGTGGTATAAACTCAAGTATCTACCACCACCTGCAGATCATACAACTCCTATTCCACGTCCGCATACCTGTGGACATCCTCGCTCAAATCTCTATCATTATCTCATGCATCCCCCGATAATCTGCTGATTTTCCATGAAAGGATTTGGATATTTGTGATCCACGTTCACTTTTACACAACAAGAAAAACAAGATCTAGTCATCAAATGTCCTTTCCTACCTCCCAAGATCACTGATCTGATCATGTGTCCTAGGTTCGTACAATAGAAGGTCTGGTTTACATGGACCTCTACATCATCTTCCTACTACATGCAGTAGCTGACTCATCTACCAATATTCTGATGGTGACACTCACTGCTGGTTCCTTCTTAGATAGGAATCTGTACACAACCAATGCTCACTCGAGCACCCCATATTGGATTGGGATATTGAGAAATATCATAGAGGATCTGATCTCTCATCGGTGACCCTGATAAAATGTTCGTGTTTGGAAGAATGGGTCTTGTACCATGTCTGTGGGGTAAAGAAAGAAGATAGCGAATATCATAGTGTACTGGGCCACTGTCAAGATTCCCTTACTGTAAGAGCAGTAGCTCCTAGATATGCACTGAGCGTAAAGCTGCTGGTCTGAAATCAGCCATGAAAAGGGTCTCAAAGAGCAACTGAGAGAGTTTTAACTCCTCTTTCATCTGCAGCTTATGGATCCACCATCTCCCTGAGGTTTCTTATAAGAGGCTCGCCTCTATGATCAACATATGATCTACCGGTATCTCGAATATGCGAAAAAACCTAAGCCACAGCCTCTAGCTTCCCTCAACTACCTGGGGATTTTCTTCACCTTGAATCCTGGGAGGCCTCTATCTTTAGATATCATGAAACATGCTCAGTCGGCACACACAATCTTCTGATGGGGCTACTGAAATAGTTCCCAAAGAGTGATGGTGTTGGTTGTACAACACTAGAAGGTTCCATCACTTTAAGAGGTACCTGTACTGATGCCTCATTTCTCGATGGGTAGTCATTGTGATCTCTCTCTAGAATCTTGGCTGCCTATCTACACAGCTGATTCATGAATGAAAACAGGTGTTCCACATTCAATAAGTAATAACTCGTGAGATAACTCAATGTTATTAAAATAAAACACCTCATTTTCAAAACACACGCCAAATTGTTTTTCAAGTACAGAGTCTGTAATAGGAATTTAGGGTCCAAGTGTATCAACACATTTGTCACTGCATAAACAATTGTCTCCCCTAACCAAAATCTTAACTCAAGATGCATAACAATATTGCTCAGTTGAAAACATAAACTCATTGTTCTTCTGGTGAACCTCCCTTTGATACCACTTTTCCACAACCCAACCCTCGAGGACCATTTCATGACTACCCCAATCCTGCCTTCCATAGTCTAGGGGTTTGAAACTAGAACCAGAAAGTAATATCCCTTAAATCGGAAGTCATTTTCTAAAAAACCTCTACACACACAGACATGGCACACTAAACACAAGTAAACACGAAAGGAAATAATGGTATAACTTCAACTAAACACCACTACTAAATATAAAAGTGAGTACTGAATGTAAATGGGAAAGAATATAATCCTAATTGAAATAAAATTAAAAAAACGAAAAACAGATCTTGAATCCATCTGCCAAGGTTCCTACCTGATGGGTAGGTATAGCGCGTCACTGCATCTCTCCACCTCTACCAATCACCTTTGTACATTGTATGTCAATCAATTCCGAGAATCATCAATACCTAACTACTCAAGACTCATTCTAGATATATGTCTTCTGAACAAGACACAACATGGTGTGGGAAATGACTATGTAGCGGTGAGTATTACAATACCCTTTAGGGACCCCGAGACACACGATGGTCTTCAAGAATTACACAAATGAAGAACCCAACATCATGCTATCAATCACAAATAACAAGTAATGAATCACCTCAAACCATGTATAACATAAGTACATAAGTACAGATTATTAGTAGTAAATCTATAATATCTTATTTGATTAATAGGCTCTACTGCTGACCCACAATGGATCACTCGGTGATGACTCACACAGGATCGTTCGGTGCGGAACCACACAGGATAACTAAGTGATGAACCACACAGGATCACTCAGTGCAGACCCACAAAGGATTTATAGGTTCTGACCCACATAGGATCATTGGGTGATGACCCACATAGGATCTCTAATTTCTGACCCACAAATGATCGCCCGGTGCGAACCCACACATGATCACTCGTCATTTTTCAATTCACATCCAGTCACTGGATTCAAGCACAAAGAATAATTTCTTATAGGAAAATCCTAAACTGAAGCCATAATTTATATTTCAGCAAGAACAATTTCCTAAAATGAAGTAACTCAATGGTCCTTCAAGTCATAAGGGTTCCAATGCAACATACAGTTTGTAAATCTGATGCTCGATCTGTAACTTATATGAATTTTTGTACCGATGGAACGGTTGGATTCTAGTACGATCAAACCCAGCGGTAATAAAAAATTTCCAAAACTCAGGTAGAGTATCTCGTAAGTATATCTATGTTGTAAGTGTCATGTTTCAATAGAGATTTCTTAAAATGGATTTCTGATTTATGAGATATTCCCATTTAAGTGTAATTGGGACGAACGGGGTTTGGGTCATCTCCGATATTGTTTGGCTGGGCCTGGTCCCAACCTCGGGGCCGCCTGCAGGGCCCACAAGGCCGTGGGTTTAGCCCATCCCACCTGACCGAGTGAGGAAATCCATGTTGCAGAACCGGTTGGCCCACTGGCAAGGCGTGGGAGTATGTCCCCCCCCAAATGATCGAGTGGCTCGGTTCTTCAATGTTGCAGCCTAGGATGGCACTACACCACCTGGCCAATCTATGTGGATTGGCCATTGGTGGATCCCTCATATGGCAGGTCCGCTATAAGGACCCGACCTTATAACATTACATAATCTTGATTTTAGTCAAAAAACCATTTTCTTATACATTTAAAAAAAATTCAATTTTAGAGGTTTATTGAATTTGGACATAATATATTCATAACCATACACATTTTTAAAGAGTGGATACCATAAAAACAGTGTCCATTTTATTCAAGATATATAAAAATAAATCGTAAGACAATTTTTTTGACAATTATTCAAACATTTAACTCACATACCATATTTATCATACACATACTTATGACTTGTGAAAATTATTTAAAAAGCATGGGATGATCACATTATTCATATTATGGGATGTCAAATAAGGAAAGACCACTTTAGTTCATGAATAATTGTAACTTGTGAAAACATTTCAAAAGACATGATTGTCACCCATTTATACATACATTGTGAAACATGAGATTTACACAAGATCCACACAAACATGAGAATTGAAACGTAATCATATTAGTATCTTGGTGAATTACTTACATAATATTGTAACGCTCTTGGCTACCTTTTAATTTATAATCCTCATGACTACCTTACAATTTGTGTATCCTTCACAGAAACACATGGAGTAACCATACTGTTGACCTCCAACATACACATACCCAATGCACTAGAGGAAAATTATGTTCCCACCCTTCATCACAAACAATTCCCAAAAACTATATCATAATCATACAACATGAATAGTTTCATAAAAAATTGCATTAGGGTTTTTTAAAACAAACTTTTAATAGAGGGTTTTAAAAGAAAAGACCCTTAGAAATATCATATAATTCATGTGAGACTTAATAGAGTGTATGGAATATGTATATACAAAATAATTATAGATAATTTAACATAATATAAACAAAAAACATCCCACAAATATTTCTAATACCAACAAAATTGTGAAGTAGGATGTTAACCCATCAAATGGAAATCCGGATATGAATTCCCTTACCATAGGTTTGTCTTACTTACAACACATTTAGAACTCTTGTATATTATTTAAATTTGTGTTATTAATATATAAAAAAATCATAACCATATTTATAATACCTTATAAAATCATTTCATTACATCATTCCACACTTTAATTATTAGTATTTTGTTCCCTGCACTGTTTTGGTTGAGTTATTTAAATGATTTTCTTGAACGGTTCATGATGGATTGTTCTTGTTGATTGGAAGTAAAAATCCAAAATTCTATTGGAAATTTATTTACATATTTACAGTAACATAATTTATACCAATTATCATTTTTATGTTAGATACCATGATGATTCATAAGTTAAAAAATTAATGAAGTTTTTTTATATCATTTTAGTTGTTCTTTGATAATAATGACCTCATTTTTTTAATAAATTAAAACCATGAGTACAAAATAATCCTGAACGATGGGTGAGATAGAAAATATATATTATAACATGGATGAAACATATAAATGGGTTTATGACCACCCTATAATGAATTAATGTAAATTGAAATCACATCTTCTAGGATGTCGGTAATTCAACACATCAGAGACAATGTTTTTGTTCCTTGAATAAGTTGGATTAGAGAAAAATATTGATGTAGAATTTTACATGGACATGAGAAAATCCAGAAAATACATGATTTTTGGAGCTTCCATTCCTCTTGGTTAAGAGGATATGAGTAATTAATAAGAAAATAAAGGATCTCAATATAAATAAATCCTATAAATAAATTTGACAGCCTAACGGCTGTACAACATGGTTTTAAGATATATTAAAAAGAGAGGGGGCTGGGTTCACCCATAAAAAAAATGAATAATAATATATAATAGATCATGAATAAGAAGGAAATAATAACATGGTATGGAAACATTAATTTTATACCACATAAAATAGAACTTGAATATAAAAAAGAAAGAAATTGATAATTTTCATACCCAGTAGAGTTACTCTTAGAACATGAAGGTTGGGACCTTGGGGGCATCATAAAACCTTAGGATCACTACTAGGGAGGTAAGGATGCCAGATCTCCATTTATAATTTATTAGGAATGAATTTAATGAATCAATGGGTAGGTATTTATAGCCAAAGTGAGGGAAAATATTAATAATTTTCATGGGACACCTCATTAGTTGTATTTTGAAAACCATGGGCTTTCCCATCATATTTTCCCATGGTATTAACCACTTGTGACACCTCACATATTATTTAACTGTGCATATCATTACCAAATTTATTATATCATGGTTACATCATTAATAATGTCATTAACACACTGAAACTCTAAACTGTATGTTATAACTATTCACTAAAAAATCATTTGTTTCATAAAAATTTCCAAAATTCATCCTAACCATTTATCAAGGTGTCTATTTAGAAAATGAATTACATTTTCTGAATTTATATATATATATAAATAATTTAAATATTATATAAAATCATATTTATTTATAAAATTAATCATTTAAATACTATAACTTCTTTTATATCACATTGAATAATTAACCAAAATGTCATTATATTCAATCCTTAAGTAAATAAAATAAAATAATATTTAATATTTATTATGGCTATATTAAAATTCATATTACTATTCATAAGGTTATGTTACTATTCACCAAAAAATAAGTTGGTTCTAATAGACTCTAAATAACTCACTGAACATAGTTGTAGATGACAGTTTTTTCAAAATTCAGAACATATAAGATATAAAATTATGTTTAAAGGTTAGTTATAAATATCTACTTTAATCAAAATTTCATGGATTTGAATTTATTTTTAGAATACTTTGGGTGTTACATTATCCAAAACTTCTGGATATTGTGTTCTTGTAATTTAATTTACATATTATACAAGTGAGGTTACCTTTCCCTCATAGTATTTTTAGAATCCCATGTTGCTTCTTCAACCATGTCTTTTTTCCACAGAACCTTTACCCGGTAGATTAACTCCTACCGTAATATTTTTCCCCTTAGATCTATAATTTGAACAAGTTTATATTCATTTGAAAGGTTCTCTTCATGTTGAAATGCTTCAAGGATACAGATATGTGGTGAATTTGGCACATACATTCTCAACTTTGAAACATGAAAAAATTGTGTTACTTAGAAAAACATGGAGGGAAAGTAACTTGGTATGAAAATGTTCCAAAATTTACTAGGATTTAAAAAGTACCAAGCAACTACTGACTTATTTTCCATTTTGTATCGAAAGACATCACACTTTACCAAGGATAGATTTTAAAGAAACCATTGTCACCTACCTTGAATGAAAAGTCCTTCATTCTATTATCTGGATAATTTTCCAGCTTACTCTGAGCCATCCTCATGTGATGCTGGACCATCATCACTTTCTAATCCACTTATTCTACTAATTCTAACCCCATAAACTTTCTATCACTAACATCATCCCAAAACGATGGAGTCTATCACTGCTTCCCATATTGTGCCTCGAAAGTTTCCATCGATATACTGGAATTAAAATAATTATTATAAGAAAACTCAACTAAAGATAGATGTTTATCCCAACGTCCCTTGTTTCCTATAGAACATTTTCAATTCATATCCTCCAAATTAATAATTTTTTCTCAAACATCCCATTAGATTGAGGATGAATAGATGTACTGAAATTAGTTCTTTTCCTAATGACATCAGAATTCCCTTCAAAAAGTTATATGTGAACCTGGGATCCCAATCAGATACAATAGAGAAAGTAACTCCATGTAACCTGATAATTTAATTTAGGTATAGTTGAAAACACTGATCCAAAGACATTGTATCTTCCATTGATATAAAATATGCAGATTTTTCCAGCCGATCAATTATAATAAAAATCAAATTGTTACCTCGATATGTCTTTGGTAGTCCCACCACAGTGTCTATGGATTCATTCTCCCATTTCCACTCGGGAACTGGTAAAGAATGATGAATCCCATTCGGTAACTGCCACTCTGCTTTAACCTATAGACATTTCAAACATTTCATTGTAAAATTAGAAATTTCTATTTTCAGTCAATTCCACCAATAATATGACTTAAGGTCCTTGTACATCTTAGTACTGCCAGGATGAACTGAAAATGGAGAACTATGATCTTCACACATCAATTCTTTCTTCAACTAGAAATCACCAGACACACATAACAATTTTCAAAATCATAATACATAAGATTTATCATGATTAAATTATGCGAACTTATACATTTTAAAAATTTATACCTTTTTCTGTATCTCATGGTCTTCCTTCTACACATGCTTAATTATATCTAATAATGGTGACCACACTGAAACCAGAGACGAAATAGATGTATTCCTTACACCAACAAATTTTAATCCAACATTCATCAAATCATAAATCAAGGGATCATGTTCCAAAGGTCACATGGTTAATAATGCATGCTATTTTCAACTCAAGGCATCAACTTATTTTATTTCTTTTCCAGGATGGTAATTGACAGTGAAATCATAAACCTTTATCTTTTGTATCCATCTTATATGCCTCATGTTCAATTCCTTCTAAGTGAATATATACTTTAGACGTTTATGGTCAGTATATATTTGATATTTGGATCCATATAATTGAACTTTCCAAATATTCAATGAAATAACAGCAACTGCCAATTCTATATCATGTGTGGGATAATTTAACATAGGTGGTTTATGTTGTCTTGAAGCATAATAAATTACCTGATCATTATGCATCAAAACACAACCAAGTCCCCTCAATGAAGCATCAGTGTAGATGACAAACTCACCATTTCATGAAGTCAAGGCCAAAACCGAATCATTCATTAGTCTCTTCTTTAGTTCCTAAAAAAAACATAACATTCATCATTCCAAAAAAACTTAACCCCTTTTCATGTTAACATAGTTATCGAGATAAATAATCGTGATAAGTTCTTAACAACACATCTGTAATAACCTACTAATATAAGAAAACTAAGAATCTCTATAACAGTTGTAGGTATTTTTCATTCATCAACTACTTTTGTTTTGGAAGGATCTATTGTTATTCGATTATTATTTTTAATTTTCCCAAAAAAAGAAATCTGTTGCAACCAAAATTAACACTCGATGACTTTTCTACAAGTTTTATATTTTTTTATGGTTTGTAAAACAACCCTTAGATGTTTTTCATTATCCTCTTTATTTTTAGAAAATTCCAGAATTTCATCAATAAACACAACCACAAACATAATAAAGAACAAATAAAATATTCTATTCATAATATTAATGAATATAGTAGGTTCATTAGTAAACCCACATGGAATAACCGAAATACATAATGACCATATCTAGTATGAATGGCTATTTTCAGGATTTCATCCTCCTTTAGCTTCAGCTGACGCTATTCAGATCATAATTCAATCAAAGAAAAGCACTAATTTCCCTGGAGATGTTCTAACACGTCATCTATGTGAGGAAAATTATAATTATTTTTAATAGTGATGTTATTCAAATCTTTATAATCATTGAAAAGATTCATGGAATAATCTTTATTTTTAACAAAAAAACAGGGGCTCCCCATGGTGAAATGCTAGGGAGAATGAATCATTTATCAAACAAATCCTGTAAATGATTTTTAAATTCAAGATGTTATTTTTTAACCATATGATATAGGGGTTTTGAAATTGGATTAGCATCAAGAACTATGTCAATTTTGATTTCAAATTCTTGATCATGTATGACACCAGATAACTAATCATTAAAAACATAAAGGTTTTTATTTACCACAGGCACACCGTGAATCTGAACAGTTCCCTGGTTTTAAGAAATACTTGATAGATAACTTTTATTTCCATCTTTCAACAGTTTCTCTTCTTCCTGATATGTTATCAATTTTATGGATTCATTATTTTATACAAACTAAAACTATTTATGAAAAATGACAATTTAGCTCTACATTCAATATTATAATTATAAAAAGGATGCCAATCCATTCCAAAAATAACATCAAACTCGACTAAAGAAAAATCAACAAGGTTCACATGTAATGTCATTCCACATAAAACAATATAAAGATTCTTATAATTGTTCTTTTCTATAATATATCCCCCTGTTTTGTAGCAGTATGTTCCAATTTTATTTTTTGAGGTGATATTTCCTATTTAACATAAATTTTCTCCGAGAAGAATGAATTTATAGACCTTATATCAAACAAAAATTTAGAAAAATCTTTGGAAACAAACAACGTACCTAATACAACTTCATTGGATATATTTACATCTACTGACGTAGTCGCAAAGGATCTCATTACACATTTTTTCTTATAGAATGGATTCTTTGCATCATTTGGATCTCACATTGGGTAGTCATTTTCATAGTGACCCATCTCACAAAATTTAAAACACTTTACAGATATGTTATCAGGATTATTCTTAGGATCATTTTTATTACAATCTGTAGCCATATGTCCAAAATTACCACAATTAATACACATCCTAGTTTTTCTAAGCCATTCCCCATGGTGTTAATTCCCACACTTCTCACAAACTAAAATATATATTTTCTTACCATTAGATTTCATTGGTGGATTCTGACCCATCCCTTAACACCAATTCCTGTTGTTCTACTTATATCCAAAATACACTTGATCATATGAAAAATCCATCTCTACCCTCTCAGCGCATATGAAACGTTTCTCTTAACATTGTAATTCACAGGAGGCAACACCCTTCGATACCATGGTTTCAATACATACTAAAAGCGGTTGATTTTTCTATCAAGATCCAGAATAATATTTTAAGCATAACTCACCAGTCGGTTGAAGTTTTCATCTTACACAGCCACTCAATCTTCATCAGTTTGCTTCAATTAATTCAATTGCTTCTCAATCATAAGTCTCACCACCTTTGGAAAATATTTTTCATGGAAAATACTTTTAAATTCATCACACATTAAGGCATCAAAATCCTCCCTATCCCGGATATTCTTTACCATTGACCACCACTAATTAGATTGATATTCAAAAAGATAAATGGAATGAAAAACCTTTTTTTTTTTTGAATATCCCATAACATAGAATATATTTTCATGGGCTTTAATCCATCCTTCAGCCACTATTGTGTGTGAAGATACATTGATAGAAGAAGGGTGTTGTCTCATAAAATGTTCCACTCTTGTTAGGATCTGTTGTGGTTTCTTGGGTTATTATATTGAATGGATGACAACACCATTTTTTTCTTGTCTTATCTGTGCCATTACAGTCACAAACTCCTCTGTTCCAATCCCTACCATTCTGGGTTGTAGATTTGAAAGGATATTGTTGTGTAAGTGCCTCTCATCTTCAGCTTCCCAATTTCCTCTACGGTAACCATTATTAACAACCATATCTAAGATGAGGCAACATAGTAATATTTTAATTTTATGAAATTTCAAATTAATCATAGAGTATCAATTTTTTACTATATTCTTGTAGCATTATAATGACCCCTAAAGTTATCTAAACCATCCATTGATACAAAAAATAAGACCCTGCTTTTTAACATTACATAATCTTGATTTTATAAAAGAAATAATTAAATTTTACATTTTGGATCTTATCATGTATAGATATTTATATAATTTGGATATAATACGTTCATATCCTTACACATTGTTAATGAGTGGATACCAAAAAAAATTGTTTCCATTTTTTCAAAATATAAAACATTATATATTATGACATGATTTCATTGAAAATTCTTCAATAATTTTACTAGGATTCCTTCGTTGTCTTTCACATTCATATAACCTGTGAAAATAATTTATAAACAACTTGGGATGAGAACAAAAATCTCATTAAGGGTTGTCAATGAATTAAAGAGCACATTATTCCATGAAAACATGTAACGTATGAAAACATTTTCAAAAGATATGATTGTCACCCAAATATACATACATTGTAAAACGTGGGATTCACACAATATCCACACAAACATGAGAACATAAACATAATCATAAAGGTATCTTGGGTAAATACTTACATATTCTTGTGACCCTATCGGCTACCTTATAAATTGTGACCCTTATGACTACATTACAATTTGTGTAACCATCGCAGTTTCACATGGCGAAACCATATAAGAGACCTCCAACATACAGATAAACAATGAATTAGAGGGAAATATAGGTTCCACCCTTCATCTTAAACAATTCATAATAACCAAAAAAAATCACACAACATGAATAATATAATAAAAACCCTACTTTAGGATTTTTAAAACAATTTTTTAAAAGTGGATTTTAAAAGAAAAGACCCTGAAAAATAACATATAATTCAAGTGAGACATAATAGAGTGTATTTAATACGTTTATACACTATAATTACACATAATTTAATATAATATAAAACAAATACATAACAAAAATAATTATAATACCACATAAATAATGAAGTAAGATGTTAACCCAAATAATGGAAATCGGGTTAAGAATTCCCTTACATCGAGAATGTCTAACTTCCAACTATTTTAAACTACATGAATTATAGATATAAGACTGTTATTAATATATTAAAGAACCATATCCATATTTATAATACCTTATATGATCATTTAATTACATAATTTTATCCTTTAATTGTTATTATTTTGTTCCATGCACTGTTTTGGTTGAGTTCTTTACATGATTTTCTTGATCGGTTCATGATGGATTGTTTTTTTGATTGGAAGTGAAACTCCGTAATTGGAGTGGAATGTTATTTAAATATTTCTAGTACCATAATTTATACTACTTATCATTTTGATTTTTTATATGAGGACGATTCCTATGTTAAAACATTAATGATGTTCGTTTAGATCATTTTTGTGGTTCTTTGATAATAATGACCTCATTTTGTCTTATATATTCAAACCATGTGTACAAAAGAATCCAGAACAATGTATGAGACATAAATAATATATTAAAACCTTCTAAAACCATTAAAAGGGTGTCATGACCTTCCTTTAAAGAATTAATGAAAATTGAAATCAAATCGTCCATGGTGTCGGTAATTGGACATCACGAACAATGTTATATTTCCTTGAATAAGTGAAAGAGGAGAAGAATAATTTGATTAATTTTCCATTAACATGAGAAAATATAGAATATACATGATTTCTGGAGCTTCCATTATTCTTGGTAAATAAGAGATGAATAATGAATAAGAAAGGAAAGGAATTCAAAATAAAAGATTAATTGAGAAATCCCATAAAAATATTTTGCAGCATAACGACTATGCAACATGGTTTTGGACAATATTTAAAACCTAGGGGATAAGGTTAACCCATAAAATAATGATTATTAATAAATACTTTATCAATAATAATAATGTAATAATATCATGGTATGGAAAATTGAATGTTTTACCACATAAAAGAGAACTTTAATGGAAAAAGAAAGAAATAGAGTGTTTTGTTACCTTGTAAAATAACTATTAGAACATGATGGTGGGGACCTTGGTGGCTTGAGGAAACACTGGTAGAACTACTAGGGAGTTATGTATGACATATAATCGTTGAGGAGGAATTGGGAATAAATTTAATTAAGTAATGGGTTGGTATTTTTAGAAAAAATGAGGGATTATTTAAATAATTTCAAGGAACAACTCATTAGTGGTATTTGAAAAAACATTGGCTTTCCCACTGAATTTTCCCATGGTATTATCCAATTGGGAAACCTCACATATTATTTCATTTTACACAATTCTACCGGATTTATAACATCACTATTACTTAATTAATGATGTAATTAACACACCGAAACTCAATTTTTTTCCCCATTCACAAAAAAAATGTTTTACAAAAAACCCCAAAATTCATCCAAACCATTTATCAGTGTGTATAAATAAAAAATGAATTCAATTTTTTGAAAATAATTTTATAAATATAATTATTTTTATTTTTATATAAAACCATACTTAATTAAAATATTAACAATTCCATAAATATAACTACATTTATATCACATTGAAAAATTAATCAAAATGTTATTATCTAAAATCATTAAGAAAATAAAATAACAAAAAAATTCAATATTTTTTATGGTCATATTACTATTCACATTAGTATTTATATGGGTATGTTACTTTTCACCGAAAAACATGTTTGTACCATTAGACTCAAAATAACATACTAAACACAATTATAGATGACCGTTTATCAATATTCAAAACATTGAAGCAGTAAAATTATGTTTAAAGGTTAGATATAAATATATACATTAAACAAAATTCCATGCATTTCAATTTATATTTAGAAAACCTTTGTGTGCTACATTCACTCCTAGACATGGCTTGAAGCCGCGACTGTCCATCGCGGTGCGACACCTGACTAAAATGCGACCAATAATGGTCGACCACTCGTTGTCTGCCATGGTGCCTTCGAGCACCGACGTCGCTACGCGGTTGGTGGGTGTCAGCCACTGCCTCCCTCGATCACTGGCTCTACCATGCCATCGGTGCTTATGCAAGACACCTGTAAAGCTCAAGTGGTTCTATTTTATTCTTGTATACACCTACTGGCTTCCTGGTACGGTTCCAATACTGCACAACCCATCGGTCCACCTTTCCACCATATCTTTTGGTTTCCCATGAAGAACACTAACAAAAATTAGATTGACAGAGGGTACTGGCATTGTTCATATGGCCCACGCCCTCAATGTTAGAATAATTACAAGGGAAGAATTTCATGAATGATCAACTATTAGTTAAAAAATGAAAACCCCCTACCTCGAGTTCATTGGATGTTTCTGTGGATGCGAAGGAGTGTCCGCTCTCAAGGGTGTTATGGAAAATGGAGAAGATTCATGTCCTTCGGCGCTCGTCATAGAATCCTCCAACGTTCATCGAAGTTCCATTCTATGTTAGTGGAAGATTTTACCGAAACATCACCAGAGGATCCACTCTTCATTACCAAAACCCCATACCCATGGATTGTTTAAATAGAAGAAAATATGAGATAAAACCACTATTCAATTAACGAGGTTCGTTAATTAATTTAATTAATGATCCTATTAATGTACCAACAGTGAAGTTACACAACCAAGTGTAACCGGACATTAAATTGTCTGAAAACCCAGTGGTCCCTCCACCACCGCCCAACAGTTACAAAGAATGAAACAAAATAACTCATTTAGTTATTTTATGATTTTTTGTAATGTCCAAAAAATTAGATTTTTTTAGACCCTTGGCAGTCAATGTTATGCATTCCATAAGCTATTCTCGATATAGTGGATTCAACGGTGCACTATAATATTTAATATGGTCCCATTTCATAAGATAGAAAATTCTTCTAGCACGTTTATTGAACATAAATTAAAATAAGTTTAAAATTTCATTATGGGCTCTCCGAGACGTAGAATCTTGTGCCGTTAATTTTCACATACTTTTAATAATTAAATTTTATAAAAAAAATTCATAAAATTTTTGGGCCTTTATAATATCATATTTAGAGGACATGTACCCCACATCTACAGCACCATTGAACTAGTTATCCACAAACATGATTTCATATCTCATGGTTCTCTCATCCCCTCAATAAGTTATAATTTATATATGTGAAAACATATCATTTCCATGTTATTGTCTCATATATCACATTTGTGAAATCATATCAAAATAACATCATTATCTCATTCCCTAATCACATGGAAAGAATAATATCCATCACACCCCTTGTAAATATACACTCAAGTTAAATATTTTTTTACGGGAAGCAAAAACAATAGCTGAGCAAAAACAAGACAAAACAAGTCAAAGAAAAATTACAGGGAAGAAACCCTAAGGGGGTCTAAAATAATGAATACCAAGTCGATCCCCTACAATTAGATTAACAACCACTGAGCCGAGCTGGAGAACATTAGAAAATAAATCAACATTGAATCCTTGATTCGGTGTAGCCATGGAGGCTAGATGATCAGCCACATTGTTACCCTCGCGCCACATGTGAAACAAAAGAACATTGTTGTTGCTGAGTATATATTTACAACATTAAATGATATAAGCAATTGACAAATGAGTGGATCCTTTGTCTTTCATGAAATCTTGAATTATCATGGAGTCAGTCTCCACCTGGTCAATGGATAAGCCTTTCTGGACACATAAGCTCCGAACCATGTGCATTGCTCTAGCCTCTACCTGAATTGTGGTTCTCCTCCCATAAAAAGCAGTAAAAGTAAGAAGAGAACTGCCCCTATAATCCCGAACCACCCCTCCTCTGCGCATCATGCCTGCAACAGAAGAGCCGTCAACATTCGGCTTGAGACCCATAACAGAGGGAGACCATCGGACCCAGTGTCCCCTATGGCTTGAGATAGAAGGGCACATCACCACCTCATTCGCTTGTAATGCTCTCAAAGATGGGGCCTCTTGCCAACGGTCTAACCCGCGGACTATATCAACCAAAATATATTTAACTCTCACAATAACTGACCTGCCAGAGGACACCACACCATTAAATATGTCCTTGTTCCTCACCTGCCAAATGCACCAGCACCCTATAATAAGGATCATTTATCTCGCCTCCATTAGTTGTATTCCAATATAGCCCAACTATTTCTACATATAATCTACATATGGATGAAATCATAGGGTAGGGGGTGTATTCATTAATTTATATCCGTAACAAACTATATATTCAATGAATATGAAACCCAAGGTAAAATATGGACATTAGATTCCACTTATAAATAGATTAGTGATGTGAAATATATAATATAAAAAATTATATAATCACAAAATATCATTCATTGAAAAACTACAAGACCCTTGACTAAGAATGTAGATAACGTCTGACATGACACCCCATTATTAATTGCTATGGACTAAAAAACTATTATTTTAATCACAAAATATTTAATTGAAATACCCCTATTATATATTTATGTATAATTATTTACTGATAATTCATTAATATCCCAACCCATATTATGCATTAATATATACATTAACCATCAAAACCAAAGTTATTTTATATCAAATCATCAAATTATAGTTTTTATCAAAATATTTAAACTATTATCCTAATTAATTAACATTAAACGACACCATTAATTGATCCATCATTTATTAAGATTCAAATTTCAATTTACTAGTATATCAAACCCATCTTTATGTCTATAAATATACCTCCCCATAATTAATATGTAATGCAATTATGAGTTTGTAAATTCTAGAAATAACAATCAACTATTGAACATCATGTCTATATACCAAAATAAAATTAAAAATGGAAACAATAAATAAGTAGTTCAATAATTCTAAATAAATTGGTATTTGTTATTGGAGTCTCCCAACCTAACCATGCAATCCATATTTCCCCACCATATTATCCATAGTATTCATAATATTGTGTTTTGTTACTACATTTCATCCTCTTGTAATAGACTGTTTATTCAATGATATCATCAAATTAACTCATATTATATAATCGTGGATGGTTATAAAGTCTTTTCACTATATAAAATACTAGTTATACACTATGATAACTCATATTAACAATGGTGATACACAATTTTCCAGGTGATGTTGGATTCCTATTTTCCATAATAACCTCTACGTCATTAATGAAAAACTTGATTCCATTTTTTCCCATATGTAGCTCATATAATTACCAAAACATTTCATAAAATGACATATTAATTAAAAAATAATTTTCTTCATCTCATTAAAAATATTAATGTTTAATAAACTATGAGACAAAAATACTTGTTTCCTGAAGTGATAGAATAATTTCTTAAAAATCATTATTTCATATACTGTGACATTACATATAAATATATATGATTCCAAAATTATATAAGGATACTCAAATATCATTTTCTATAGTGTATGTAAATTTATATGAATATTGATTGTTATTGAATTTGATAAAAAATATATTTAAAATTTTCAATATCATATATGGATCTAACAATGATATGTTTGGTATGTTTTCTTTCATCTTGCTATCAATATCAGATGTTGTGATTTCATTACTGTTTAATATATGATATACCAATGCAAAAAAACATATTTATTACCATCAAACCAGCTTTCTAAATTTTGTTACTAGTGTTTATCCGTTGTTAGATAAATATAATTAACACAACCCAAAATATAGATATTTTATTTTGTTAAAACATTTACCCACTATGTTATTTAGAAACCTTTAATCGAAACTATAAATATAAAAGGTATCCAAATTAACACCCTTAATCTAATATGTCTAAATAACACATTTGTATATATAATCAAATATTATCCTTTGATAAAAAAACTATGGGCCCACTATCAATATTTTAATATTTAATAAACATTTATAAGACATTATGAGCATAATATTTTATAAGAAACAAAACTATATATTTTCAAGATCCATATAATCCATGAAATCAATGTAATAAAGCTATTATCCTCAATCATCCAATGAATTAATTCATTAAATACATTATTAGATAAAAACAATTAAATAAATGGTTAATGAGAGAGTACTTAAAGTTATTAATAATTACAGATTTTCTAAAACTTCTATTCAATATAATCCTCTCATATAATAAATCTGATAATATTATCAATTTGATCATCATCATTCAATTACTCAAATTATACTATATTCTATTTGACCATGATATTTATAATGATATATTCTAACATGATTTTATTGTAATAGAATTTAATGAAATTTTATTGGTCTAAATAAGAAATAAATAAAATTTAAATCCTTTAGTGTTTTAAAAAATTTTAACTGATAAAATTTAATTTTAAAATATAAAATATATATTATATTCTTAATATTTTTGTGCAATCAGTTTGATGAAGAATACTTAATTAATCAATCTAATTTTATCCTTTATCTAAAATAAAAAATATATGTGAAATATTTAATCATTTTGGAAGGAAATATTATCATTAACAAAGTATTATATTACTATTATTCAATTGAAGATGAAATATAGGGAAATCATAGTTCATTTTTTTAAATCAACATACAATATATTTTTTATCAATGAATGAATATATGAATATTATTTTATAAAACCACATCATTAATATTTGATCCTCATGAATTTTGAACATTTCAAAAAATATTTTATAAAATAATTTACATTATAAAAATTTTGTTAACTTATATTCATTTTCAATGAACACGTCCACAATACCTATAACATTATAATATTCATTAAATATATTATCTAATGATTTATAATCAATATAAATTATCACTTATCAAGAAAAAATAAAACAATTACATTGGCTATATCTAATGTTACCATTTTATTTCTAATTTTAATATATATAAAACTAAGATACAAACCATAAAGAAGAAAATAATATTCCATTTATTTAATAATACATTAAATATCCCAATTAATATAAAATTAATTATTAATTTTATATAATTTATAATAAAAACTAAAATAATATCCATACTCTTTTAAACAAATTGTATTATGATATGTTATTTTAGGGAAACATTATTTACTAAAATAAATACTTATTTTAATGTTTCCTACAACAACAAAACAAAAAATAACGTATTCTAGTAAAAATAAATAATTTTATACAACATAAACATATCATTATATTAATATTATCAGTACCCATTCATGTAATTCCATGATACCTATCAATTCTTATAGATATAAGTTTAGATATACCAAATACTTTGAAATGTTTAATTCATATAATATATGAACTAAATGGATAAGTAGAACAACTCAAAAATATTCTATATTTAAACTATTATAATAATATGGCTACCTTATCAATAATTATATATATATATATATTAAAATAATTATTTTATGAATTATCAAGTATTCCTCAATCTATAATATAACATTTATATCTATATAATTATTCCTAAATATTGTGGATGCTTTCTATGGAATTAAAATAATATTTAATAATAGGTATATGAACAATAAAATAAATTTAATTGTGTAGTTATTTTGGAAAATACTCATTAATAGAAATAATAACGCATAAGGTATTAATAGTGGATACATATTGGAATAAATATTATTTTTTGTAGATAATATATGATATTCTAAGTCAAATGAAGTGATTTTGACAACCTAGTAAAAGATATAATATTCCAATTTCACGGTTATATGTCTTCACAAATTATATAATAACATTCATTATAAATATATTATTTTTTATAATAAAATTATAAAGAAAATTGTCTTATTAAACTATTTTCTTCTTCGATTTTGTTTGAAAATTAATATTCAATTTGTGGAATTTCAATTTTACAAAATTAATTTTATTTTTTAAATTAACTTGTCAAAAACTTTCTTATGATTAATTTTTTATATTTTTTGATGATATTTATTCTTCAATGAATAGTTGAATTTACTTCATTAATATAAAACACTATTATATTTTAATGTATTTATAAATTCAATTCCAATTTTTTTTATAAAAATTTTATATGTTGCAATGTTTTATCAACTATCAAATTTTTGTTTTTTAAATTAATTTTCTTCATGAATTTAGTATAAAAAAATTATATTTAAATGAATCATTTATTAATGAATATAATTTTGATTGTGTTTGTCATGTAAAATTTTATGTTAAAAATTTAATCAATTTTTTTTATTTTGAAAAAATATATTTCAAATTAGGAATCATTTTAAATTTTTTTTGTTAATTTTCCAATATTAATATTTTTAAATATGTATAGTATCCTTCATAATTTTTTTTACCAAAATAACATGACATTAAGAATACAATATATAAAAAATTAATTTTATTTCCTTTAAAATAACCCTTAAATATAGATTAATATTAATTTATGGGACCATTTCATCTAAACACATTTTTTATTCAGTTATATGACATTTATTAGCCATTGTGATTACATTATTACAACATTAACATTTTATTTGTTGAAAAGTAAAAATTGTAAAAAAAAATTTCATAACTATAATTTTCTTCACATAGATTTTAATATACAAAATGTTTTTATTTAACTATTTATATAATGGAAAAATCTCTATATTCATCATGGTAATTTTTTTAAAAAACTAGTGCATTAATAATTATGTTAAATTATTACAGAAGGTTGACAATGTAATTAATAAATTCATGGAATAAACAAATAAATGAAAATAAAAACATTAAAATAAATTTAATATGATATAACAATTATGATACAAGAATTATATAAGGAAATTCCATGTTTGGGAATTGATGATTTTTTTTGGAATATTACTTCTTCTCTGGATGCTATTAAAACAAAAGTAATTAATATTTATAGAAATTGAAATTAATGATATATTATAAAAAATGATATTATTATAAATGGTATAAAATTCCTAAAAACGTGATATTTCAAGAAGTTATTATGATATGGATTATAATATCAACCATGTATAATTTTGGGATTTTGTTTCTATTTTAGTAACTATTTTAACACTCAAAGTGTTAAACACCTTGTTGACATAGTAAGTGTTCAAGGGTTTAACAAGGGGTTAAAATATAAAAAGGAAAAAAATATGAATTATGTATGAATAAAATAATTAAATGATATTCTATATACCAATAAACATATAATATTTTCAGTAAATAATTTTTGGTCCAATTTTAATTTAATATTAAAATATTAATTGTATATTTTGATAAATTCAATGAGTTCCCCTCGACAAACATATAAAGGATAACATATTATTACCTATACTTATAACATTGAAAATAATCATTCTTAAAAATATCATACCAAATAATTCACTATAGTCACTCCCCCATTTTATATTTCCTTTTTTAGGATGAACAAAAATCTCAGCAATTTTTGTTGTTGGGAAATGAGGTTTCTTGAAGAATATATGTCATTTTTAATCGATTATTTCTGTTATATTTCATCATCCACCACTTTATATTATTCAAAAATGATAAAATAATAACACAAATATCCTACATATTCTAATATTTAATTATTTTAACATAATTATGAATATATATCTCCTCTTCCATCAAATGGGAAATGAAACCATTGTCCGTGTGTATGATAGAGTACCGCCTCTTGACGTGATTTAATTCATTTTCAAACATCATATGTCATGGATGATTAAAAATTATGTAATTAATAATTTTATATTATATTCATTATATAATTATGATTATAAAAAGGTAATATATTATGTACATTCTTACATTTCAATAAACAAAATAATGAAAACGTCATTCGTTCATACATGTGGACTACTACATCAACAAAATAATGTGATTAATTTTTCATCACCATATCACATGGAATATATAAATATGTTTATTTGAAGAGTATTATGAAATCTATTATATTATTATAATTGTATAAAAATAAAATAAGACTAACCCATTATACATAATGATCTTTGATTAATTGAAACGTTACTCAGGCGTACGTATGGTCTACCATATCTATAATTTTAACATAGTTAATTTTTTGTAACCATACATAGTAGGTGTATTTAAAAGTATAATTTATTATAAATTTTTTATTTATTTCCTAATTTTTACTCATAATATGTTCTAATAATTTTATCATTGACTATATTCAACATAAAAAGTCTTTCTAGACATAAGAGAAAAAATTCTTCAAAATGACTGTATTGAATTTATTTATTTTGTAATTATATAAAAAATGATGTTCAATGATATGATGGAATAATTTACATCAAAAAGTATGATAAATTATGTGTTAAATTAATATAATTTTGTAATTGAGGATGATAATTAACACAAATGATGTTTCAGACATAACTTAAGGAATGATTTTTTAAACAATCCATATTATTTTTGTTCTACTTTAAAATATTTTTACACAATTCAAGAGGATAAATTTGTTACATGTAATAAAGGAAAATAATTATCCACAATCTACAACATAAATTATTTGATGTTTCCCTTATATGATACCAAAAATATTTTCAAATATAGGTATATTTATTTATAGGAAATGTTTTTAGATTTTAATAAATGATTTTATTAACATTATTTCAATTGTAATAAAAATAACATTTTCAAAAAATGAAGGAATTTATTTGAAAAAGGGTAAAAATTCCCTTTTCTAACATATATGGAGGTGATAAAATTTCCCACAATTGTAATTGTTATTTTACTTTTAGCTTCTTATGCAAGATTTCATGTTTTATTTAATGAAAAACCTTATATTCATTTTCTGGGTATTTTGTTATTGAGAATGGGTTTTCAAAAATTAAGGGTATTTTTATGTTCAAAATGTTTTTCATGAGTTATTAAAACAGTATGTAATGTTTTTATTCATGATATGCTCCTTGGACATTGATTATAAGTGTTTGAGAACTATTATAGCTCAAAGGAAAGCTTGATACAACATAAATACATTGTTACTACATTTTATATTTTACCAGTGTGGCTGAGATAGAAAATATAATGTGTTAACATATATTTCACCTTAATGAATTTGGTAATTTTTTTTCCAATGGGGAAATATATTGAATATTTACTAAACGGTTGTTCAAATTTTAAATGGATTTGTAAGCATTTTAGAAATATGATGTTCCAAGAAACATAAATGAATATATTTACATGATAACGGGTTTTTATAGAAATAAATTGATTCCAATTGATAATATAATTATATTTTAAATGGTAAATTCATTTTTTTAGATAAAGGTAGTTTTTTATGAAAATATTTCTGTCATGGTTTTTTATGTTTTAATGGACTAATGGGATTATTCTTTTATATTTTACATACTAATCCTTCTTTTCTCATCCATGATATAATATTTTTATTTATAGGTTTTAAATTTGAGCATGGGAAATTATAATGTCATATTGAAATCCCTAAAAACTTCTTTAAAGGATAACATGTTTTTTTTGAAAGGTTTTATTTTTTCATAAAATCGAAAATGAGGATAAGTATCAAATTTTAAATATTTAGAATTATTATATGAGAAATATGTCTTAACATTGGAAATCTGTTAACATAAATGATCATAATAAATGTGTGAGATTTATTTATAGTTTAAAGTCATTAAAATATATAACTATTGGGTTTTTTTCCATATAGATTGTATAATATCAATGTTTATATAATGTTAATAGAATACCTTCAATGTCTTTTACCTAATGATTATGGTAAAATGATATATCAATTATAAATAAACATTTTTATTCATATAATATATATTTTACAGATTTTGTTTTTTGTAGAGGAAATATGGTAGATATAGTTGGAAATTACCAAGAGGATGATATCCTTCCCAACCATCATCCTAGAATTGTTGGAATTGGAACTGAGTAGTTTTTTCTATAGTAATTCAGTCAAAAAAACTACATATAGCAGTGGAATCCATGCAATATGGAATCAATATCTTTTATTGAAGAACATTACTATAGTATTTTATTTTTTGAGACAACATCCTCTGACATTCACTTGATCTTCTTAGCCAAGTGAAGTCTATGTATGGATTAACTCATTGGAAAAGATATTTAAATTCATGGGATTTTTATAACATCAAAATTTAAACACTTCCATTTATAATTTTGATGGATAATATGATTGATAGTATTTATTGGTTAATAATACCAAAGGGAGAAATGATATTGATGTAATGGATTGGGAATCATTTTAGAATATATTCCATAAGAAATAATTTCATATTAATTTTAAACTCATAATATTGTTTTTTTATTTGAGGAATCAATATGATGATTTTATTGTTACATAATATGTTTTTAAATGTATTATATAGGAAATTACAATATCTTATCTTGGACCTGATAATTATATTTGTTAAATTCACTCAGGGTTGAAATCAATACATCGAAAGACATTAGATTTATATTAAATCAAAAGTCATTGGAATCATTTTTCGGTGAGTTCCAGAGGTTGGAATAAAATTTTGGATGATCATGTATTTTATAAAAAAATAGTTTTGGATCATGGGAAATTTGGAATAATTAATAAATTAATTCCAAATATAGAAAATCATGTTATCTTTGATTGATAACTATCGAAAAAATAATACTGGGTAATGTATGGTCAATTGTGGAAAGTGTTGATGGTGTGGTCTGTTTGGTCATATGTCTCATTAGTATAGATAAAAGTTTCCCAAGTAATAAAATATCATGCAAATTGACAATCAACCATAAGTGAGATGTTTTAGGTTCAACGAGTTTGGTTATTCTGATAACAATTGTATGAATTTTTTTACTAATGATTGAAATCATCTTGTACGAAATAAGAACGATGTAGAATTGTTTTTCTATTACCATGGTTGTAACATCCTAGTGAAATAAAGAGTAATTTATTTTCATTTTTTTTAATATTGGTGAATTAAATATTAATTTCACTTTAATGGGGTTATTATGTTTGATGGCGTACCTGACATGCAACAATTGGTTTCTTTGAAATCTTACATTGCACACAACATTGAGTTGTACTGAAAAATAATAAAACAATATTATAATTTCATTTTGAAGTTAATGCCTAGACATTATAATTTAATTAATAAATATAACTAACTAAGATATAATTATACATGTTTGTTAAATGTTTTTTCACCTCTCTAACATATTTTGGATTATTAAAATAGGAAGGAATATAATTTTTTTGAATAAAATATCTAATATTATTTAAAAGGTTTATTAACCTTATTTTGATGAAAAGTAGTTATTAAATATAGTTTCTGTCAATTTTATAAGTTGTATTTGAAAAAATAATAATATTTTTTTATAATTGGGACATCAAAATTTACTTTGGTTGAAATTTATAAATTTTTCCGATAATGTTCATTTCATAAAAAATAGTGAAAAATACTTTATTTTAATTCAAAATTTCTTTTTAATCTATTTTTTATAAGGTTATTTTATATTTTTCAATGGTTTTGATGTTTAAATGTATTTTATTTTTTACTCATTGATCCAATTTTGGTCATTGAAAATAATTTCACTTTGAAATTGGACACAAACAAGTGTCAATATTTAAATAGTTATTATTTCTTAAAAACATGCTTTTTTTTGACAGCAGGAATTAATTTTAAATTAATTTCTTCCACTTATTTGATTTGAAATTGAAAAAATTTATTCTATATTTGGAATCAAGAAGTACAAATTGTTTAAATAGGTATCGTATTTTATACATTATTAATATTTACTTCAGTAAATATTTTATTTACCATTGTTAAAGGGTAAATCTTGTAAATAATTTTAAAAAATAATATTATAATAATTTTAAATTACACTAACAATTGTACTAACCCTATTTTATGAGATATTTCTGACTATGGGAATCTTAGGGTCGATTTTGGGTCCTCATGGAGCCACTTAGGTGTGATAATGACACTTTTTATTACTTAATTTAAAGTAAAGGCAAAAATGACAAAATCATATGTCTTTTAAAAAATTAATTTTTACATGGTGTTATATAAGATTTCTTTTTGACTATAAATATTCCATATAATGTTATAAATAATTAAAACATCATGGTATTTTATTTATAATTTTTATACATAAAATAAATAAAATTAATTTTGACACAATGATGATGAAGTGATTACCATATTGATGAATGATTTAAATAAATGTGATTATAAAATTTAAAAAACATTCCAAAACTTGTATAATTAATATTAGGTTATTTTATTTCGAAAAAGAGTCATTTTAGAATCTAATTTAATATGTTTTGAACCTTTTGAAATAGAAATCTAGTTTATAATAAAATAATATTTTCAAACATTCCTAAATAGCCCCTCCTCTCCCTTATAAAAAGCCATCAAATCTCACCCATTAATCACAACTCTCAGGCCACTTTGGTCATTCATTCTCTACCCAATTAATCTCTATACAACCCTCTCTTCCACCTAGAATACTTATCTTAGGATGAAGGCACTTGGAGGAATCCTTTTGTTTCAAATCAATGGGAGTTACCTGATCTAAAGGTAAAGTCTTATCTTAAGTTATTTTCTTTCATTTTACCTCTCCACTACCTAAGCTATATTTATTTATTTATTTTATAAAAACAACAGTATCCTAAATATACTAAGTTTTTGTTGTGATATTTATTTGAACAATAATTCCTCACACCTCTATCTAATGGATACAAGAATACTATTTTTGTGGACGACAAACTACTACCTCACGAAACGATGACTATTCAAATATTTCCAACTACGTCTCATGGTTGACATTAGGATGGCACTGTATTTATATATGATATATATTATGTTTTTGTTTTCTCTATGATTATGTATTTATCATTTATATCATACCTTTATTGTTTCCATAACTGGTAAATATGATAATTCTAATTGAGCAAGTGCGTACTACCACCCCTCAAAGTGGTATAACTCGTTCATACCAAACATAGAACGTATAAATAATGGATTTAATAAAATTTTGAAATGTATATAAAAATTTATATTATAATATAATAATAATATAACTATTTATAATTTGGTTTTCATTCATTTTAAAAAAGAAAAAATTAAATTGATGTAGTGTTTATGCGTACGTATGACTTTTCAACTCCAAGAACAGTGAATTTCATTTTCATATATCCAAATAATATGGACTATTCTAAATAAATATATACCACATATATATGATATGTATGATATATAAAGTATGAATATCATTCTATAGATAATGTAATTATGACAACATGGATAATTTATAATTAAAAGAAGTTCATATTATACTCAAGTCTTGAACATCGACAAAATGTCAGATATGAACTCAAAAAATTGAATAATTGTTATATAAAGGTAATATGTGATATAAAAGTAATAATAACCATGGAATAGGTTCTTAATACAGTATAAATTAACTTAGGTTTATTATTCAATAAATTATAGAACAAATGGGTCATGTTGGACACGATGTAAGGGACTTCGTCTCAATCTACTTCCATTGAGGCATGTTTTGATAATATACACATTTTTCTTTTATATAGTAGAAAATAAGCCCCTTTGATTTTTAATTTCATTAAATTGGAATATTTTTTATATAAATCATTATACTAAATGAAAAAAGGGATTTTTTTTACATTTTTGGTGACAATGACCACTCTACTGCCTTAATCGTTAGTTAGATTACTATGTAAGAATAAATGTTTTTAAAAGGAAAAGAAAATCGTTATTCTATTTTATAGTGTTTTGGTATTGAAAATGGTTTTTAAAATGGATTTATTATATGAATATCTTCAAATGATTTTTTTCGATTGAAAATGAAATGTTATTAGTGAAATGTTTATATTTTCAATATTTCATGTGTTATGATTTTATAATGGTACATGAAAATTTGACGGGTGGTTACGTGATAAACCAAATGATGGCTAGGGGCATGATAAAATAGGACAGGTGGTTACGTAATATCCCCCATTTCATTGGATATTGAAGTTGGCCGTATGACTATTCCATTTAGTGATATGTTTGGAAGTCGACTGTATGCATATTACAGTTAAGTATGTTTATGTTCCAAGATACCATTATATGTAATGTGTTCTTTCTATGGTTTTCATGGAAATATTTTTTTTACAAAAGATGAAAATTGGTATTTTATTCAATAAAGAGTTTTTTATACTTCCTAAAAGATAAATTTATTACTTATGATAAATTATACATGGTTTAGTTGTTGTTTTGAAAAACATATTGTTTTCCTTCTTGGTGTATCCCTTGCTAGGCTATTTATTATCATACCAATGTATTGTTTTGAATTTTTATTAATGTAATTAAATATTAATAGTGTTAAGCATGGGATCAAGGATAATTAACAAGGTCTAAAATATTGAACTATCCATGTCTCTTCTTTTCAAGAGTTTTTATTTTTTTTAATAGATATTGAGTAGAAATGTCTAGGAATATTCAAATTTATATGTATTTGTTAGGACCGAATTCTCTAAATCTATAAACATGAAAAGATCATCCTTGTTAATTATTAAATTAATTCAAAATTATATATTGTTTAAGGTCGGGTCATTATAGTTGGTATCAGATGTCAGTTTAGATAACTTTAGGAGTACGAATATTGTAAAATTAATATCCATATATTAATTTATGGTAATATTGAAATGATATAGAATTTATAGTTTACCATGTTACTTTTCCTAAGATATTTTTGTGTCTAGAATGGTTTTCCACAGAGAAAACAAGGATTCTATGTTAGGATGGAATATAGTGGAAAATAACCATCCAAATAAGTAACCTGAGATGGCTGGAACTGGAACTGAACGGTTTATTGTTGTGATGGCATAATTAAATCAAGTAAAAAACGGTGGTGGTATCCATGCATGAGGTCAGCCAGATCAATCACATATGAACATGTCAATAGTGGATCATTTAATGAGGCACGCCCCCATCATTCAAAGGATCTTATGAACCTGTTCTAGCTGAATGGTGGACTAAAGCACTTGAAAAGATTTCTGATGTCATGGGGTGTTTAGAGAATCAAAAGGTTAGTTTCACTATTTAATGTTTTAAATGTGAAGCTTATGAGTGGTTGTCGATGGTAAAATATATCATGGATAATGATGTGATTTTTTCTCTTGATTGCGATATATTCAATGGTATGTTTCTTGAGAAACATTTCGTAAGGTGGTTCATCTTGTGATGGAAAACAATTCATAGAATTTAGGTAGGAGGATGACATAGTGTCTTCTTATGACGAAAAATTCACTCGATTGGCAAGGTATGCTCAAAATTCCATATGAGAACATGATTTTAAAATCAACATTTTTTTCTCAGGATTAATGCCAATGTATCAATAGGATTTATCTTCTCGTGAGTTCAAAAGTCATTAAAAACTTGTTTAATGTGAGGAGAAGGTGGAAATGGATATTTTTTATGATTATGGGTTCATTGATTGACAACAGAATTTATGGTCATGGTGGTAGAAAAAAGGGAAGATGCCTTTAAAATAGTATGATGGTAAGAAACTTAAGTTAACAGTTTGTGAAAATTATGGTAAATAGAAAGCTGGGGAATATCTTTTTAATTATGGTATGTTCTACCGAAGTGTTGAAATGGGGAATAAGGATCATAATTCCACAGAAAAATATCATGTTAATGGTATGAAAAAATCTAATTTACAGTTAAACAAATGTTTTAAGTGAAATGAAATGGTTCATTTTTCAATTTAGTGTCAAACAAAATACTGAACTGATGGAAATCAACATGACAACAAGTGTAAAGGGGCATTGAAATCCTCTTCAACTATTTCAATGGATGTTTGGATATTTAATGACGTATTATCAGGTATATTGATTGATTATTCTTATTATGCCACTATGTTGTTTGATTTAGGGTCGACACAACCATTTATTTCTAATAAATGTTCTAATAAATTGGGAATTCCATATAAAGATATGAATGATGAACATATGGTAAAAACATAGGGAGGAAATCCCAAGACAAAAAGAAATTATTAGAACCTTCTTGTCCTTCTGTGTGGAAACAATTTACTAGAAAACCTTATTTTTTCCTCTAGTAGAGTTTGATATTATTTTTGGAAGGGATTACCTCTCTGTTTATCATGGTACAATTGACTATAGATCTAAATAGGTTTCTTTTCATAAAACAATTCAGTTTGTTTACAAGAATGAACCCTTAATTTTGATAACATATCAAGAAGTGGTGAAACTAGTAAAAGATAGAATAAATGTTACCTAAAACATATTGTAGAGAAAAAGGAACTGTTCATATTAATGATGTGCCAGTGGTAAATGAGTATCTTGATGTTTTTCTTGAAGAGTTTCCTTGTATAATACCTAATCTATAAGTGAATTTACTATTGACATAGATCATGATGAAAAGACAATTTAAAAACCACCTATTGAATAACTCAAATTGAACTTTTAGAGTTAAATAAGAAATTGGAGAAGTTATTAGAAAATGATTTCATTCAACCTAGAACATCACCATCAGGTTCTCTTTTCGTGTTTGTTAAAAGAAAGATGTTTCAATGAGACTATTCCTTGATTATTTCGCATTGAATAACATAATTATTAAGAAGAAGTATCATTTTCCTCATATCAATGATTAGATTCATCAGCTCCAGGGAGCTTAGTATTTTTTGAAAATTGATTTAAGGATGGGGTACCATCAAGTGAATGTAAATGAAGTGAACATTATGAAGACAACATTTTGTACTAGATATGGACAATATTAATTTCTAGTTTATCCTTTTGGGATAACCAATGCTCCAGTTGTATTCATGTGTATTATGAATAGAATTTTTCGTGAGATCTTGGATAAGTTTATACTTGTGTTTATTGATGATATTTTTGTTTATTCTAAAAGTAAATAAGTACATGAATGTTATTTAATGGATTTAATTCAAACCATAAAAGGAATGATAACCTATGGGAAATTCCAAACGTGCAATTTTTTGTTACAATATTCATCATTATTTGGATACATTGTCTCAAAAAATAACACAACTATTTATCCTACTAAAAAACGTTGTTGAATATTGGAAATGACCAACAAATATAGCTGAGATACGTAGTTTTCTTGGTGTAGAAGGTTATTAACGGAGGTTTGTTGATAATTTTTCGTAGTTATCTAGCCCAATGATTATGTTAACTCAAAAAAGTGTTATGTTAATTTGGATAAAATAATGTGATAATTGTTATAAGGATATGAAAAGAAGATTAGATAATGGTCAAGGTTTGGCACTGCTATCTAGAAATGGTGGGTTTGTTATCTATAGTGATGCTTTGATGAACGGAATTGGTTGTGTACTAATGCTTAATGATTAGGTAATTTTTTATTCTTCAAGTCAATTGAAACCTCAAGAGTTAAATTACCCTACACATGATTTGAAATTAGTTGCTGTTGTTTTTATTTTGAAAATTTGAAGGCATCTTCTCTGTGGAGTAAAATGTGAATTATATACTGAGCACAAAAGTTTGAAGTATATAATTACTAAGAACGAATAAAACATGAGATAAAGGAGATGGTTATAATTAATAACAGATTATGATTGAATGTTCCATTACCATCAGAGATAGGAAAATAATGTGGCTATCAATTTCACTCTAAAGAGTAATGCTACTGTAACCATGATATAGTTGGAACAAGTTTCTTTGGTTTTTGATTTGATGAGTTTTGGATAGGTAGTTGTTGGTGTAGGATATTACCTTGTTTTTTTTCAAGAGTCAATACAATCATCCCTAATAGACAGAATTTAGAATGTGCACAATGATGATAGTGAGTTGCAGAAAAAGGTAGTACTGGTTCAAAAGGGTATGTTACTTGAGTGTAATATTCATAGGGACTGTGTTTTGAGGTTTGGAAAGAGATTACATTTTCCTTGGGATTCACAGTTTGAATAAAGAGTTTTTACGTGAAGCTCATGGTTCTCTATATTCAATTCATCCTATATGTAATGTGATGTATATATATAATCATGAGTATTACTGGGTGGATGGAATGAAAATTGATATTTCTAAAATTATTGTGAAGTGTTTGAATTATCATCAGGTTAATGGAGAGACACAGATACCAAAAGGGATACATCTGTCTTTACTGGTTCCAGAGTGGAAATTGGAAAATATATCCCTAGACTTCATTGTGGGATTACCAAAGACATCTCAAGGTAATAATGAAATATGGATTTTTGTTGATCAAATGAATAAGTCATGGCATTTAAAGCTATTTGAGATACATTGTCTCAATATCTACTTTCTTGGTTTTATGTAAAAGAGATTGTTGGGTTGTTTGGATTTACCCTCTACATTGTATCTGATTGTGATTCTGAATTCACTTCTAACTTTTGGAAAGGAAGTCAAAATTCATTGGGTATAGAATTAAATTTTTGTGTAGATTTTCATCCACAATCATATGGGAAGTAAGAACAAACAATTTAGACTTTGAAAGATATTATACGTTCTTATTTATAAGATTTCTAGAGAATTTGGGTCCAACATCATTCTTTGGTTGGATATTCTTATAATAAATGAGTATATAGATGGCTTCGTTTATGGAATGAAATGGATTGCAGTGTTGAACTCCATCTTTTTCGGATGAAGTAGGTGAATGGAAACTTATGGGATCAGAATTTGTAGAAGAGATTTCATTGAATTTTCAGAATATTTATAAGAACATTAGATTAACTCTGAGCAGTAAAAAAATTTATGCTGATAACTGGAGGAAAGATATTTCCTTCACGGTAGATGATCATGTCCTTCTCCATGATTCTCCCTTAAAATGAATGATGCATTTTTATAATAAGGGAATGATGAATCTGAGGCTCATTTGACCCTATGATATCCTAGAGAAAGTTTTTTCAGTTTCATATAGAGTTTCTTTACCTCCAATTTTATCCCAGTCACAAAATATTTTCATGTTTTAATGTTGTTAAAGTATATCCCAGCTCCATCTCATGTTTTGAGTCAAGATGTAGTTTAGACAGAAGAAAATTATTCTTATAAGGAACAACTATTCTAGATTCTTGACTGAAGTAACAATTTGTTGTGGAATAAGGTAATTCATCTTATAAGGGTTTTGTGGAAAGCTTATATGGTTTAAGGGGAAATGTGGGAATCTAAAAATTCTATGAGGGATAAATACACCCATTTATTTGATAAGTGCATAAAATTGTGAGGATGCAATTTCCCAAAGGGGGGAAGGATGTCACATCCTATGTATAAAAAGAGTAATAAATTTTCATATTTATTAATATTTGTGAATTAAAAGGCAATTTATTCTTATGGGATGCTATGTTTGATGGCGTAATCAACACACCACAATGGGTTTATTTAAAAGAACATGTTTCCCACAACGTTGATTTATACTGAAAAATAATAATATAATAATATTATTTTTAAAGGTAGTTAACGCCTATACGTTTTATTAGAGAGAATTAATAGAACTAACTAAAATATGATTATACATGTTTGTTAAAAGATATAACATTTACCCAATAAAATTAACATTCTTAAAATAAGAATGAATCCAATATTTAAGCATAAATACTCTAATTTTTAAGAATAAATTCTCTAATATAATATTATTATTTTAAAAGGTAGTTAGTGCCTAGATGTTTTATTTTCGAGAATTAATAGAACTAACTAAGATATGTTTATAAATGTTTGTGAAAATATATTATATTTAACCAATAAATATTACATACTTAAAGTAAGAGTGAATCCAATTTTTAAGCGTAAATACTCTGAAATTCAATAAAAGGTCGATTTACAACCTTTTGATGGAAAAACATTTTTATATATAGTTCTGTCACATTTAAATGTTTTATTTTAAAAAATAGTATTCTTATTTAGAATCGGGACATCAAAATTTAATTTGGATGAAATATTTTTATTTTTCTAATAATAATAAATTTTTAATAAGTAGTGAAAATACTATATTTTAATTCAAAAATGCCTTTTAATAAAATTTATATATATGGTTAGATTATCTTTTTAACTGGTTTTTCTGTTTAATTAGATTATATTTTTATATTTTAATCCAATTTTGGTGATTTGATGTAATTTTACTTTAAAAATTGATTTAGACAGGTGTCAATCTTTTGATAGTTATTATTTCTTAAAAACACCCATTTTCTTTTGACAATGAGAATTGATTTTATATAAATTTATGAGACTTTTCTGATTTTAAATTGGAAAATTGGATTACATATTTGGAATCATGAGTACCATATTGTGTAAATATTTAAATTTTATTTTTAAAAAATATGAATATTTACTTTAGTAAATAATTTATTTACCATGGTTAAAGGGTAAACCAGGTAAAAAAGGATAAAAAATAATATTATAATAACAGTAAATTAACCATAAACTTTTCCTCACCCTATTGGATGAGATAATTTCCATAATTGCAAACTTGGGTCGACTTTGGGACCCAATAAGCCACTTAGGATTGATAAAGACAATTTATATTAATTATTCAAATGTAAAGACAAAAATGACATAAACAAATATCTTTTAGTAAATAAATTTTTATAGTGGGTTATATAAGTTATATCTTCACCTATAAATATTAAATATATATATAAGAATATTTCCTACATCATGGTATTTTATTTATGATTTTCATACATCATATATATAAAATTATTTTTGACCCAATGATGATGTAGTGATTACCTTATTTAGAGAACAATTTAAATAAATGAGATTATAAAATATAATAAACTATACACCACCGGTCCGATTCTTATTTTATGATTTTATTTCAAAACAAAATCACATTATCTTCAAATTTAATAAGTTTTGGACCTTTTTTAACCACCATCATTTTATCATAAAATAATATTTTTAAACATTCCTGGATAGCCCCTCCTCTATCTTTTAAAAATCCATCAACTATATCCCATTACTCGCACCTCTCAAGCCCATTGGATCATCCCCAAATTAACCAATTAAGCTCCTTAAATCCCTCTCTTCCTCCTAGAAGGATTACATTAGGCATAAGAAAAATCCAAGAAATCATTTGGTTCAAACCAAAGGGAGTAACCTGATTTAATGGTAATGTCTTCTCTTAAGTTATTATTTATTCTTTTACTTATCAAACCCACTAAAATCACATTATTCATTTCTTTTAAAACAAAAATAGTATCCTAAATATACTATGTTTTTCATGATAATTATTCGAAATACACTTCCACAAACCTCCATACAATGGATAAGGACACATTGTTTCTGTAGACGACGAACTACGACCTCACAAAATGATGATTGTTCAAATATCATTTACCACCTATCATGGTGGCCTTTATGATGGTATTTTATTTATATATAATATATATTCGGTTTATTTTTTCTCCTTTTTAATGTATCTTTTATAGCATAACTTTATAGTTTCCATAATGTGTAAATACGATAATTATATTTGTGGAAGTGCGAACTACCACCCCTCAACGTGATATGACTCGTTCATACCATACATGAAATATATAAAGGATGGTTTTAATGAGCGTATGCAACGTATATAAAATATTATATTAAAATGGAATAATAAAATACCTATGTATCATATGGGTTTCATTCCATTTATAATGAAGAAATGTAATGGAAGTAGCATTCCTGCGTACGTATGCCTTACCATCTCCATGAAAGGTGCACTTTATTTTGAAATATACAAATGATTTAAACTATTTTAAAGACATATATACTGGATATATAATATATATATTATATAAATCATGAATATAATTCTAGAGGAAATGTAATTTTGGCCACATTGTAAATTTATAATTATAACAAGTTCATTTTTAACTCATGTTCCGAATATCGACAAAATGACCAATATAAACTCAAATAATTAACTAATTGTTACTGAAAGTTAATAAGTTATATAAAATTAATAATAAATATGAAAAATGTTATTAAGAAAGTATAAAATAACTTACGTTTATTATTCAAAAAATTAAAGAACGAATGGGTCATGTCGTACACGAGGTAAGGGACTTCGTCTAAATCTTCTTTCATTTAGATATATTTTGATAAAATAAACCTCCTTCTTTTATTCAATATATAATAAACCTTTTTAATGTAAATTTAAATCAAATAGAATCTATTTCTACGAATATTTTTATGAAACGACAAAAAGAATGTTTTAAATGTTTTCAGTTACAATGAACTCTCTACCTCCGTAATTTTTAGTTGGATTCCTCTATAAGACTTGATGTTTTTAAGAGGAAAAGAAATATATTATTCTGTTTTTGGTTGTTTTGGTATTGAAAATGGTTGTTTAAATGGATTAATTAGTTCAAAATCTTGAAATGGCATCTTGTGATTGAAAATGAAATTTTTTTTGTGATCTGTTTATATTTTCAATGTTTTATGTGTTATTATTTTATAATGATACATGGGCATTTGAGGGCTGGGTATGTGATAATAGAAATGACGGGTGGTTCTTTGATAAACCATGATGGATGGATACATTATAACCTCCAATGCATTGGGTATTGAAGTATTCATTATGGCTATTGCATTTAATGATATGTGTGGAAGGTGACCATATGGTTATTACATTTAACTAGGTTTATGTCCCATGTTACCTCTATATGTTATGTTTTTTTCAATGGTTTTTATGGTAATATTTTTTTTACAAAAATGTATGTAATGTTATTTTATTCAGTGATGAGTATTTACTACTTTATAGAGGTGAAAAGAATTATATATGATAAAGTATTGATGGTTTACTTGTTGTTTTAAAAAACTAAAAGTTTTCTTTCATTGTGTATCCCTTACTGAGCTTTTATAATCATCCCATGTTTTTTTGAAATTTCATTCATAGGACATAAATTTAAATATGGTCAAATATGGGATCATGGAAAAGTCAGGATGTCGAAAATATGGAACTAGACATTACCCTTTTTTTAAAGAGTATTTATTTTATGAGAAAATCGATACTGAGTAGAAGTATCTACATGTAATATTAAAATTGTTATGTATATATTATGAACTAATTCTCTAAAAATTTAACCATGAAAAGATCCTCAATGTGAATTATTAACTTAATTCAAGATTATGTAATGTTTAAAACTATGTCTTTATAATGATTGGTTGAGGGCCATCAATTGATGTGTCTATGGTATTTTAATTTTTTATTTTATTTATACAATTATGTAATTTTACTTTTAATATTAATATTCATTTTTTTATGAGAATTTTTATAAAATACTAGGAATATCACATTATAAAAGTACGATAGAACTTTGCGATAAACGATGTTCCAAAAATCATAATAAAATAGATATTTATAGAAATATATCTATTATTATAAGTAGAATGGACATTTCTAAAAAACATATTTAACATCAAATGGAATATTTTGATACTATTTTGGGTATGTAATAGAAATATTTTTATCATGATAATATTGATTTCAAAAAATAATAATTTTTTTCATGGATTTCATACCTTCAAAACCTACCAAGAATCTTATAAATAGATATAAATGGATATGAATGTTTCATTGAACATATTGTGGAAAATAATGAAATTGTATAGATTAGTGTTATAAAAATATTGAATGAATATACGGATACGTTTCGTGATGATTTGTCATGTGTGACTCGGGATTGGGAGGTTGAGTCTTCAATGAACATAGTACCTGCTGCTAAACAAATATCGAAACCCCATTATCGAAGGACTAAAGTTTATCTTTTGGAATAGAAAAAATAATTTCAAGAATATCCATATGATGTCTTCATTAATAAAGGTACATCACCATAAGATGATCTTATATATTTTTTATAAAAGTAAATTTGATTATGTGAGGGGTTTTACTGATTATTATGCTTTGAATAAAATCCATGGTAATAAAATGTATATTTTACCTCATAATAATGATTTTTTGATCATCAATGGAGGGAAAATTGTATTTAAATGATTTTTCTTAAAACATAGAACAATTTTTTCAAGGTGAGGAACACATATATTTGAAGACTTGATTGCAGACTACATATTTTTTGGATAATATTATACTTATAAAATTGGGTTTTTCTAATTCACCAGCTAAATTTATGGACCCTATTAATAAACTCTTCCTTAAATATTTGTATATTTTTTTATATTACAGATTCTATATTGGTGTCCTATAAGTTTTTTGAGTATTAAGAAGGATAATCAATGATTTTTTTACCATCCTCAAAATAAATTAAACTATATTTAAAATAACGAAAACGTGAATTTTTGTTGAAAAAAGTTTTATTACATTAACATATTGTGTCCAAATATGGAATTTATATTTAATCATAAAAAATTATTTCTTTTTAAATAATATATGTTACAAAAAAATTACATAGATTCACAGTTTAATAGGATTATTGGGTGACTATGATTGGTTTTTTGGAAACATTACTCAGTTACCTATCCCAATGACTATGTGAACTTGACAAGGAGTTAAATTCATTTTAAAACAGAATGAAATGATAGTTTCCCACAACTAATAATTTTATTAGTTAATTTTCTAGGTTTATTTTTTTCCTTCATGGAACAATGATTTTTACATCTACCATGATGCTTTATTAAAGGAATGTGGTTGTGTCCTAAGACAGAATGATCATGTAATTTAATATGCTTTAAAAAAATGGTATCCTAATTATTTAAATTTTCTATATAAGATATGGAATTAAATTCTATAATTATTGCCATAAAAATTTTGATCCATTATTTATATTCATCCATGTGTGAAATATAAATTTATCATAAAATATTGATGTATATATTCACATAAATTTATTCAAATACAAGTTTCAGAACATGGATAGATTCATATAATGATTATGACAACATTCTTAATTATCATCATAGAGAATAAAACAATGTAGTTTATTAATTCAGTTGGAAAAAAATCTACATTAACCATGTTATTTTTAGATCATGACCCTTTTATTAACTATCTGATAAATCTTTATCAATAGGATTTGGATATATGAGCTTCCTATTTTTTATTTTAGGTTTCACTATAGTTGACTTTGAGATATATATTTAAGAATTATCATAATGAATAATGTCAGTTAATTGAAAATGTAGAATTGGTTATTAATGTTAGTTGTCTTAAATATATCATTGAAATAAAAGATTTTTTTATATTTATAATGAGATTATATATTCCTTGTGACATTCAGATTATAAAAAAATTATAGATTGAATCTCATATTACATTTTTTATTAATCATAGTAGTACCACGATGTACATATAAGTTGAGAAGTATTATTGGTAAGATTGAATAAAAAGATATAATACATAATTTACAAAGAAATTTTTATGTTTATATAAGGTAAAAATACAATGATTATTACCAAATGGGTATCTTAATCCAATACTAATACCAGAGAGAATGTTGAAAAATTAATATAAATGTTTTACAGTGGGATTTTGAAATATTTATGGAGGTAATAATGTGATTATCTATATGGATGATCGAGTAACTAAATAAGTGAATTATGTCCCATTAAAACTACTATATTGTTTTATAATCATTATCAATTATATATTTTGTTGGTATTAAGGATACACAGAGTTCCCATATCCATCGTATAGGACAATGACCCCTTTTCTATTCAAATTTCATGAATGGAATCAAAATTTTAAAGGGTACTAAAATAAATTTCAGAATAGTTTTTTCACACTCAGTCAGATGGATATTATGAGTGAATTATTGTGAATTTGAATGAAAATCTTAATGATTAATCCATGGAGTACCAAATAAGTTGATATAAATATCAATAATTTGATGAGTTTTCTTATAATAACTGTTTTAATTCAATTATAAATATGGTATATTTTGAGGAATTGTATATAATGTGAGGTTAGAATCCATATTTTTTGGATAAATTAGATGAAATTATAATTATGTGACAAAAAATATTAGAAGAAATTATTGAGATGGTGACATAAATTCATTAAATAGAAAAAATCAATGATGGAATAAATTTATTTTGATAACAAGAGGAATGATCTTTCTTTCATGACATATCATCATTTATTTATTTAAGTATATCCATGGAAAATTGTTATTCATTTTGGTAAAAATGGGATTTTATTTCAACTGTTCATTTGACCATAGGAAATATAAGTGAATGGGGATCAATTTCATACCGATTGTCTTTCCTCTGACTTTTTTCCATTTACAAAATTTTTTTCATTTTTCAATGTTATAAATGTTTTTTCCAGATTCATATCATGTTTTCGGACCCAAAATATACTAGTTAAAAAAACAACTCTTACGAGAAAAAACATAATTATATTCTCAAACTTAGTTGAAATTTTATTCAGATGAATGTAATTTAGCAGATTAATGGATTTTGGAGAAACACAACCTTTGATGAATAATTATGGTAATTAGAAAATACCCTCAGGGATAGATATCCCCTGTTATTTGATTAGAGAATAAAATATCATGGATAAAATGTATATGAGGAAATTTTAAAACACAAAATAATATAGAATAGTTTATTTTCATTCTTATAAGTAATCACAAGTTAGATAGTAATGTTTATAAAAAATATATTAAGTAAATTTTAAAATTAAAAAGAAAATGGGTTTGTGAAACTCTTTTATCATATGGTTTTATTTCAAAATATAATTTCCAAATTATAGAAAATTAATTTGATAAAATTAATTCCATTTTTTATTTCAACATATAAAAATTTTCCAAATATGACTATTTTATTCTTTTCTAAAAACCTATATTTTTTATTGAAGAATGGGAAATAGTGATTAAGTCGATAAGTATATAATGCATTAAAATATTTATAAATTTGAAAAATATTTTTGAAATTTTTTAAAAGTAATTTATTCATTTTTATATAAAAAGACGAAATTTTTATTATTGAAATTATTTTTACACAATAATTCTATAAAAAAGTATATTTACAAAGGTCATTTTTCTTATAAGTAATTTTTTATTTTGTTTCATCTATTTAATTTATAATTAAATTCTACCACATTTTTCTTTTAGATTTTGAAAAGTGGATTCGATATTTTTATTAATTATTTCATAATTTTTCAATTATGTCTCTTTTATTTTTAATTAATATAAAGAGTATACATAGTAATTTTTTAACCATTATAAAGTGTTAATCTTGTAATTAAAGTTAATATTTTAATGATAAAGAATATAATATGAGCATAAGACATGGATTTATTTTATTCGATGATTAAGTTTCATCCCTATTCATTTATTATTATATATTATGTCATTTTCTTCCATTTGGATGAGATTATGATTATTGTAATATTTTATTAATATAAAAATAAAAGATGGTAGAATTTGTTTTCTATTATCTAGTATATTCATAACATTGATATTACAAATGGATAATTTCATTTATAAATATATTATTGAAATATAAGATATTTACCTTCACTGTATGATTTTTTATTTTTATTGATGAAGTAATAACCTTAAACGAAATCGAAAAGGAGAAGAAATAATTAAATAATTAATGGGAAAATAAAATAAATTGTATAGAAAATGTTTATTTATATATATATATATATATAGATATTTAATTTTATAAAACAATTCATGAATATAATTACATTATCATGATATTTAAAATATTTTTCCCTATATTTAATTTATTTATTAAAGTTATTAAAATCAATATAACGATTATTTTTAAAATATTTTCATTTGTGATATATTATAATAAGTTAAATATTAATAAATTATTTAAAATTATAATGATTAATTTATCATGAAATGGTATTATTATATGGTTTATAATATCGACCATAATCCATCAAATGATGTTTTTTATTTATAGAAACCATATTAACACTAGAAGATAAAAAATATGTCTGGTCATGTAAATTGTTAATGTTGTTAATGATAGATTAAAACCAAATTATAACGGTAAATATGTTAACTAAACCTATTAGAAAAAGATATTATGATTTAGTTTTTCCCTAATATCATCTTATATTTTAAATAAAGAATTTTTTATCCATTTTAATTGAATATAATTATATATTTTGAGTATTTTTATAAATTCCAATCGTATCCCTCTTTCTCTTTTCAATAGTAAACTATTAATCCATTTATGTAACACTTAAAATCCATTTGGATAGGACTATATCAATCCAAATAATTTACTGTAATACATCCTCCAATTTTATTGGTCTTTTGTTGCATAAAACAATCCATAGAGTTTTAATGGTGTTATCATAATGTGGTTGTTTGAAGGAGAGTTATTATGTATGATCGAGTTTTGAAATTTTAGTTTTTCTCCCTTATCCATATAATATTATTCAATTATGATAAAAGTAATATATTATTATAGTAAATATACATAGATGTTATTATGCTATTATAATTACATATATCTATCTCCTCTTCCATGTAATGGGATATGAAATAATGATTCAATTGTACCATGGAGTATCACCTTGAGAAGTGATGTAATTAATTTTTCATCACCATCAATCAAAGGTGGATTATAATGATGAAATTAATTATTATATATGATATTAATGGCATATTTAAATTATGTAAATATAATATATAATATACCTTTTAATATTCCGATCCACTGAAAAATGATAATGACATTCTTGCTTACGTGTGGACTACCACCTCAATGAAATTATGTTATTTCGTTTTCATCACCACATCAAATGGATGATTTATATAAGTAAACAAAGGTATTAATGTGAAAAATGTAGCACCCCAAACATTTTATTGTATGTTTCTCATAATAAATTTTAGTTATATCCTATGTTTCAAGACTCACTGAGCCTATATGGAAAAAAACATGGTTACTTATAGGATATACCCATAACTTAGCCATAAAACTGAAATTTTCTAGCTATGTGATTTGAATTTAAAAAAACTAACATACATAGTTGTGATCAAGATGATAATTAGAGTCTGATAAGATCAATATAATTTTCGGTGATTTTTAACCTACCCTTATGGATATTAACCTACCCTTATGAATAGTATCTTACCTTATGAATAGTAATATTACTCTTATGAATGGAATCCATGCCGTTGAATGTATAAATGAATTTAGGCACCATAGAAATAAAGATGAATATTTTATGTGTTTATATTTATCGATTAAATAATTATTTTAATTAAATAATAAATTAATTATATTTAGAAAATTATTTTTCAAAAATTTACTTCATTTTTGGATTCTACAAATAGAAAAATGGTTAGGGTGAATTTTTGGTATTTTTCTAAAATACTTAAATTTTCGATGAATAGTGAAATCTGATAATTCCCAATAAATGAAAAATAATTGATTAATTGAGTCATTGATGATTATCTTTTGATTTAAGCCCAATTGGTTTGAAGTCACATGTATATATTGTTGTTCTTGGTCATGGAATACTCACTATTGGTTGTCTTTAGAGGAAATAATAAATTAATGATTATAATATTAAGAAAACTCCTCACCCCTACACTATATAAGGAACCCATCACCCCTCTTCCTCTCACTCCACTCAAGCCTTTTTCCATGCCATTATTCTTCCCAAGTCTCTCCCCATGATCCTATCCCACTTCCAAAAGCTTATATCCTCTTCAAAATACCAAAACCTCTCCCCTTAAGAGGTTATCAAAGATGGAAGTCTGAAGAGGTAATTTCCTCTTTCCAATTCCTTCAATTATTTTAAGTTATTTTCTTTTTGTTTATTTGCTCACCGTAAAAGTATGATAAATCTAGTAACATACATGTACTATAATTTTTTTATCTAATGGAATATTTCATTACATTCTCTCCTTTTCCCACCATTTATTTTAATGAAATTCAAGCATCGTTTGAAATGTGTTAATTTAGCATATTCAAGGACATCGATTTATCAATTTCTATTATATTATTTATTTATGGTCATGAAACCATGTGTGATACGGATGAACCAGATTATTATATATTTAATATGTCCTATTCTCTGTTCTATATTCCTTTTGTACTAATTATATTATGTTATATAGAAAAACATGTTCATTGTAATCAAACCAACTGTTTAGCCAAAACAGTTGTCAGTAAGGTTATATATATAATAATTTGAATTCACTCCAAGTAACCAAATTTAATTTGAAACCATGAATTCTTAAGTATATTCACTAATATAATATAACTTCATTTCTGGACAACCACATCCATCTTATATTTTTATCCAAACTTGAATATAATTGAACCGATTATTTAAAACCAAGTAAACAAACGATCCCAAACAATGAAATTAAACATTATAACTAATAAAAAAGGCATTGAATGAACTAGAAAACATTATAATAAATCATTTATATATATAATAGGTTCTGGAATTATGAATTAATAAGCCTAATTTGTTTATTCATGTCTTAAATAACAAGTCAAGAACACCTTCATTAATAAGGCAGGGGATCCTCTATCTCAATTTTGTTCTAGAATATCCCCTATGTTGTGCCCATTTATTTTGAATTCCTAATATTGGGGTTTATTTTCTCACCTCCCCCATACTTCCCTTGTTATAAATAAATAATGGAATACCCCTTTACCTCTCATTAAGACCTCACAATAACACTCGTTACCATGCCGAAATGTTTGTAATGGGAATCTCATCTAACATTCATTTATGTGAGTTTTTCATAATTCGCCAATTATTTCTTGTATGTGGTATATGTGTACTTATATTTGATATATAATAAAAATATTATCTTTATATTATTATTATTCAATGATTCATATGTGGGTTATTAAGATCTGGTCATATGATTCAGCCGAATACATTGTGGTAAGAGACTTTGTGTCAAATACTATTTTGTGGTAAATAAATTTCTGTTGTGAACCTAATAATCAATATGTGGGGTACCTACTGCCCATTTGAGATCACTTTTCATTTAAAATTATATTTATATTAAATATCCATAATATCATATCATTTATATGTTCGTAGTGTAAACTGTTTACCATTTTACGTATGGTGTTTATTTGGAATGTTATTTTAATTATCGGAATATCGATAAATATGTATACTCTACTCTATACGGATATTGATAAGGAATATTTTTCTTGTACTGAATCAGTGTATAAATAATTATTTGGAAATTTAGTGGATGGTGTGTCCCTCTATAGCACCTCAATGCATTGATAGGTCTCATGAGACATATTAGTTTGGGGAAAACCCCTTCTAGTTTGTTTTCAAATATAAGAAGGGTTTATACTCATAGAACTAAACCATTTTTTACAGTATTATGGTTCATTTTCTAGATACATGAAATCCAATTAATAATAATTCTCTTTATTCATTATCATTTATTACTATCCTTGAGGTTTTCACTATGAAAAAATCTGTGGATGCAGTTTCATTCTCATTTTATTAATGACGTGAGTTGTTCATTTATTCACCATTCCATATAAATTTTGTCATATTAATTATGATTTACTCATTATTTTATTCAATATTCCTCTATTTGTAACCCTTACTGAGAGTTTGAGCTCACCCCTTTCATTTTTTACCTCTGACAGGTGATGAAGATAATATCATTTATTGATTTCATGTGGTTGCAGTTTTTAGTTTTGTTATGTATTATATCTTGTAAAATTTTTCAATGTAATTTGTGTTACATATTTGTATCTAGATTCTTCATGATTATTAAACTAATTGTTCCCTCGATATTTTCATTCTTTCTAACCATGCCAATATCACAAGTAATGAACCGGATCTAGTTTAGAGGGGTTGGGGTGTTACAGTTGGTATCAGATAGAGTTTAGTAGGAAACATGGAAACCAGATTTAAAAAATGTGGATTAAGGAAGAATCAATAAGATAATCTTTGGAGGATAAACATACATTAATGTCCTGGTATTTTGGAATGGAATATACTATGTGTGTCTTTCTATAAATGCATCCATGTCTGGATACGAGAAAGTAGAGGTGGCTCTGGCACAAAGGTACCTAAAAGAGAAAACACTGACATGGAGTTTTGAGCATGACCTCGGGTATCATAGTATGCGAAAACAAGTCTTTCTTCACTCTTGGTTATGTAACTCATAGGGGATATTCTTATAATAATTCATCTTTTCGTTATAAGCCATTATGAATGATTTTAATGTAAATTTAACCTTAGAGAAACTATGTTTATAAGATTAGCTATGTATAGAATTTCAATCTATGTTGTGTGATTATCTATTTAATATTCATAAACAAATCTATTTTATCCCATTATTTAGAAATGGAGTCTAATGGATGAAGGGGAATCAATACTCGTGGGCAAGATAAATATCTCCCTACTAATCATGTCAACGCAGTCAATATTGGAGCATATCATATCCTTACTATATTGTGACAACATACCCAAGTTGTACCAAATAATCATTCCACCCATGTGTTGGATCATTTCATGAGGCAGAAGCCCCCATCTTTCCACGGGACTACTAATCCATTGGTTGTTGAACAATGGATCAAGTACCTCAAAAAGATATTCATGGCGTTAAGATGGAATGAAAATGAAAAGTTAGTACTGGAAATATATTGTCTCAAGGGAGATGCTGATCAATGGTAGTCCTTGATTTAGAATACCACAGAGGAAGAATAAATAGAAGATATGGAATGGATGAGTTTTAAAGAAATATTTTTTGAAAAATATTTCCCCCATGGGAAATGAACTGAAATGAAGAGGAAATTACTTATCTTAAAACAAAGGGAAGAAGACAGTGTTGAAGAGTATGAGAATACTTTCGCAAGGATAGTTAGGTATGTCGTAGAATATATATGTGACTTGGAATACAAGATTGATAATTTCATTGAAGGTATTAATACAAGTATTCGAAGGGCACTGTCTACTCAATCATTTTCATCATATGAAGAAATTTTATCATGTGCCATCTAAACAGAGGAGGAATTTCCTAGATCAAATCTTTTAAATGGAAACCATGATAATAAGAAGTACTCTTATTACAAAGGAAAATTTGAAGCACCAAAGAAGAGAAGGAAAACCAATATATTCGAATTATGTGAGAAATGGGGAAAGAATCATCTAAGGAAATGCTTGAAAGGCATGGGAGTCTGCTATAACTACGGAGAAAAGGGTCATAGAATTGATTAATACAAGGGGAAGAAATAATTGAATGATATGAAATGATACAATTGTAGAGAGATGGGACACTATGCAAATGAATGTCCTATGTTCCAATGAAACATTTCTCAGAAAAATCCAAGAGAACAAGGGAGAGCCTATGTGATTTCAACTGCAGAGTTTGAAATTCCTAATGATGTAGTGGAAGGTACTTTAATTGTTTCCTCAAACTTATCCAACACATTATTAGATTCTGGATCATCTCATTCATTTATATCTTATTAGTTTTCCAAGAAAATTAGATATGTCCAATTTGATTTGATAAAGGAGTTGTTAGTCAAAACTCCCAGGGGATGTATCATTATAAAAAAGGCATGTCTATTATTCCCCCTACAGACACAAAAATGTGCTTTAGTTTCTAACTATGTATTCATAAAAATGAATGAATTTGATATAATTCATGGAATGGATTAGAAGGAAAATTATGATGCAAATATTTATTGTAAGAAGAAGAAAGTAACAATATTTCAAAATGGTGTAGAATCTCTTGTCATTAGGGAAGAAACATCACCACTGGATTCATATCTAGAACCACCCCTAGTTGCTCTATAGAATGAAATACTTGGAGTGGAATATAAACTAATATATATGGGTGAGGAAAGAAATATTCAAATTGAATATTTGCACATAGTGAAAGAGTACATTTATTTATTTCCAGAGGATTTACCTAACAATCCTCCGGAGCTAGATTTTGTGTTCTCTATAGATATTATTCTTGAGGCAAGACCTATATCAAATACTCCCTATAGAATGGCCATTGTGGTAGAGCTAAAGATAAAACTAGAGGATTTTACTGAAAAAGGATTTATTCAACCTAGTGTTTCTCTATGGGGATCCCCTTTCCTCTTTTTCAAGAAGGAGGATGGATCCATAAGGCTTTGCATCAATTACACGGAAATCAATTATATTAAAATAATGAATATGTATCATATACTCCATATTGATTATTTATTTGATCAGCTTCATGGAGATTAAGATTTTTCGAATATTAATATTTGATCCAGATATCACCAACTGCGTGTGAGAAAATAAGATATTTTGAAGATATAATTTAGAACTAGGTATGTGAATTATGAGTTTAAAATGATTCCTTTTGGACTGATGAGTGCACCATCTATTGTCATGGATTTAATGAATAGATTCTTCAAGGAATATCTTGATAATGTTTTTGTGGTATTCATCGATGATATCCTCGTGTACTCAATTTTTTTTGAAGAACATGAGAATCACTTGTAGATTATTCTGAAAACTCATAGAATGAACAAATTATATGGGATGTTTAGCAAGTTAAAAGTATGTATTTTATCATTTTATTTTCTAGTCCATATTGTTTCTAAGGATGGAATCTTAGTTGATCATGAAAGGAAAATTTCAATCCAAGAATGGACCATTCCAACAAACATAACCGAGGTATGCAGTTTTATTGGCTTAGCAGGTTATTATCAGCGTTTTGTTCAGAATTTTGCCCGACTGGCTAACCTGCTTACCATGATCACACATAAAGGAGTTATGTTTTTTTGGACAAAAGAATGTACATAATGCTTTGATGAATTGAAAAAAAGATTGTTTCAATACTCCAATATTGAGTCTTCCATATGGAAGTGATGGATTTGTAATATACAACGTTGCATCAAAAATGGAATGGGTTTCATCCTTATGCAAAAAAAAAGTTTTATCTTATGCCTCAAGATAGTTTAAGACACATGAGAAATGTTATCCAAATCATGATCATGAGTTAGCAGCCATAATCTTTTCTCTGAAAATATGGTGACATTATCTCTATGTAGATAGATGTGAGATTTATACTAACCACAAGAGTTTGAAATATATTTTCACACAAAAAGAACTAAAAATGAGGCAATGAAGATGGCTTGAGTTACTTAAAGATTGATATTTTTCAACACACTACCACCCGGGAAAGGCGAATAAGGTGGAAGATTCATTAAGCATGAAACATCATGTCCTTCTGACTCAAATGTGGATTAAATGAGATCCTATATTCAAGGATCTACTAAAGATGGATATGTTAATTGTTAAGAAAGGGAAAACATCACTCCAATTTAAAATGATTTCTAAACCATCTTACTAGAGAAGATAAAAACCTCTGAATCTGAGGATGAGAATCTGCACAAGAAAAATAAAGAAGTTATGGATGAGAGACTGGTTGACTTCATGTATCAAGAAGGAGTTATGAAATTTGGGAATAGGATATGTGTTCCATCAGTACCCGAGATAAAAAGGTAACTACTAGACGATGGTCACAGATCAAATTTCTCTATACATCTGGGTAGCATAATGATGTATAGAGATCTGAGAGAATATTTTTGGTGGGATAATATGAAGCGGGAAAGTTCTGACTATATATCAAGATTTCTAGTTTTTCAACAAGTGAAGGCAAACTGACAAAATCCCAAAGGAGTGAGGAAACCTCTACATGTTCCTATGAGGAAGTGAGAAAACATTAAAATAGATTTTGTTATTAGACTACCAAGGACACATAGAAAAAATGTTACAATATGGTTGATTGTTGATCGTCTCACAAAATCTGCACATTTCCTACCTATAAGAGCGGATTTTCCACTTGAATGCTTGGAAAGAAATTATATTAATGATGTTGTAAGAATTCATGGTTCACCTCTTTCTATTGTGTCCAATCGAGATCCATAGATTACATCAAAATTCAAGAAAAGTCTCCAGAAGGCTTTGAATACTGAGCTTCGTATGAGTACTTATTATCACCCACAAAAAAATAGACAGCCTGAAAGTACAATTCAAACTCTAGAAGGTATGATTAGATCATTCTCTCTTGACTTCCAAGGTATGTGGGATCAATACATGCATTTGGTGGAATTTTCCTACAACAATAGTTTCCATTCTAGTATTGAAATGGCTCCATATGAGGCATTATATGGAAAGAGATGTCGAACTCCAACCTGTTGGGATAAATTTGGTTAGAGGAAACGTATAGGCCTAGAACTTTTTGAAGATACCACAGTAAAGGTGTAGAAGATACCAACCCATATTAAATCATCCCAAAGAAGGCAGAAGATTCATGTTGACAACCGGAGAAAGGACTTGGAATTCCAAGTGGGATATCATGTATTTCTAAAAGTATCACCATATAAGTGTGTCTTAAGGTTCGGTAAGAAAATAAAATGAGCACTAGGTACATCAGACCTTTTGAAATTCTGGAAAGAATCAGAGTTGTAGCTTACTGTTTAGTGATGCGGCCAAATCTATCCAAAGTTCTTGATGTGTTTCACATGTTATTGTTTATGAAAAACATGCTATACCCAATGAATATACTCATAGATGATGAAATTGAACTGGAACCTGATTTTTCATACTGTGAAAAGCCTACCAGGATTCTTGACACAAGGGAGTAGATATTTAGAAATCGAACAACTCGTCCAGTAAAGATTATCTCCATGTACCAGAATATGGAGTAATAATCATGTTAATCTAAGGATGTTATGAAAAAGAATCACCCACATATTTTTGTTGAGGTTTAAACATAAAAATTGGAGGATGAAATTTCTTAAGGAGCGAGTAATGTAGCACCCCAAACATTTTATGGTATGTTTTCCTTAATTATATTTTAGTTATACACTATATTTCAAGAATATATGAGCCTATATAGAACAAAACATGGTTACATATTGGATATATCCATATCCTATCCATAAAATATTAATGTTTCAGCTCTGTGAGTTGAATTTTAAAAATCTAACATACACGATTGTGATCAAGATGATAATTAGAGTCTGACAGAATTAACTTAATTTTCAGTGAATTGTAACCTACCCTTATGAATAGTAACCTAACATTATGAATAGTAACATACCCTTAAGAATAATAATATGACTCTTATGAATGGTTTCCATGCCCTTGAATGTATAAATTAATTTAGACACCTTAAAAATGAAGATAAATAGTTTAAGTGTTTATATTTTTCAATTAAATATATTTTTTAATTAAAAATTTGATTAATTATATATAGAAAATTATTTTTGAAAAATATACTTCATTTTTGGATTCTACGCATTTAAAACAGGTTAGGGTGAATATTTGGGATTTTTCTGAAATACATAAATTTTTTATGAATTGTAAAATTCGATAATTCCCAATAAATGCAAAATAATGGTCTAATCGAGTCATTGATAATGATATACTGATGTAAGCCCAATTGGTTAGAAGTCACATGCATATATTACTATTCTTGGTTATGGAATACTCACTATTGGTTGTTTTGAGAGGAAATATTAAATTAATGATTATAATATTTAGAAAACTTCTCTCCCCTCCACTATATAAAGCACCCCTCACCCCCTCTTCCTCTCACACCACTCAAGCCTTGTGACTTTCAATTATTCTGCCCAAATCCCTCCCCAAGATCATCCCCCACGTCCAGAAGATTCTAGACTCTTCAAAATACCAAAACCTATCCCTTTATGAGGTTCTCAAAAAAGGAAGTCTCAAGAGGTAAATTCCTCATTCAACTTCCTCCAATTCTTTTAATTTGTTTTCTTTTTGTTTCTTTACTCACCATAATAGTATGATAAATCTAGTAACATATATTTACTGTAATGTTTTAATGGTAATTGTATATTTCATTACCTTTTATCCTTTTCCCGCCATATATTTGAATGAAATGAAAGCATCGTTTGAGATGTGCTAATTTATCACATTCAAGGACAACAATTTGTCAATTTCTATTATAATATTTAATTCTGGTCATGAAACCATTTGTGCTATGGATGAACCATATTATTATATATATTATATATCATATTTTTAGTTCTGTAATCCTTTTTTCAATTTGTATAATGTTATAAATATAAACATGTTCATTGTAATCAAACCAGTTTAGCCAAAAGGGCTGTCACTGAGGTTATATATATAATAATTTTGAATTCACTCCAAGTAACCATATTAAATTTAAAACCATTGAATATTATCTATGTTCACTAATAAAATATAACTTCATTTCTGTACAACCACATCCATAATATATATTTATCCAAACTTGAATATAATTGAACCCATCATTTAAAACCAAGTAAAAAACACGCCCGAACAATGAAATTGAGCATTATAACTAATGAAAAAGGCCTTGAATAAACTAAAAACATTATAATAAATCATTTACATATAGAAGAGTTTTTTTAATTACTAATTAATAAGACTAATGTTTTTATTCATGTCTTAAATAACAAGTCAAGAACACCTTCAAGCATAATCTAAGGGATCCTCTCTCTCACTTTTTTTCAAGAATCTACCCTATGTTCTGCCCTTAAATTTTTAACTCCTAATGATGGGGTATGTTATAAACCCCCCCCATACTACCCTTGTGTCATATAAATAATTTAATAGCCCTTTAAATCTCATTAAGACTTTGTAATGAAACTCGTTACCATGCCAAAATGTTTGTAAGGGGTTTCCCATCTCACTTTCATTTCGGTGAGATTTTTATTGTTCACCACTTTTTTCTTGTATGTGGTTTATGTGTGATTATATTTGATATATAATAATATTATTATATTTATATTCATGTTATTCAATAATTAGTTTGATGGTTATTATGTTTTGGTCATATGATTTGACCAAACACATTGGGGTAAGAGGCTTTGTCTCAACTACTATGTTGTTGTAACTAACATTGTTTTTTTCACCTAATAATACTTCTGTGGTATACCTAATGCCCATTTGATATAAAATTCTTTTGAAATTATATTTATATTAAATATACATAATATCATATCATGGATATGTCTGTTGTATAAACCTTATACCATTTTACATATGGTATTTATTTGGAATGTTATTTTAATTATGGAAATATCGATAAATCTGTATACTATACTCTATACGAATATTGATAAGGAATGTTTATCTTGTATTGAATCAATGTATAAAGAATTATTTGGACATACAATGGAGGGTGGAGACATCTATAGTCCCTCATTTCATTGGTAGGTCTCATGAGACAAATCAGTTTGGCGACTAACCCTTCGAGTTTGTTTCCAAAAATCAGACTGGTTTCTACCCATAGAACTAAACTGTTTTTATGGTATTATGGTTCATGTTCTAGTTACATGACATCCAATTAATAAACATTATATTTATTCATTATCAGTTACTACTATCCATGATTTTATCGCAATGAAAAATTCTATGGATGCAGTTTCATTCTATATTTATAAATGGTTTGAGTTTTTCATTTATTCACCATGCCATATTAATTATGTTAGATTGATTATGATTAACTCATTATTTTATTCATGATTATACTATTTTTAACCCATCCTGAGCATTTGAGCTCACCCATTTCATTTTTTACCTCTGATAGGTGATGATGAGAAGATCATTTATTGAGTTCATGTGGTTGATGTTTTTAGTTTTATTATGTATTGTATCTTGTAACATTTTTCAATGAAATTTGTGTTACATCTATGTATATATTTTCATAAAGACTACTAAACTGATCATTCCTTTGGGATTTTCATACATTCTAACCATGCCAATATCAAAATTAATTTACCGGCATTAATATTTATGGGTCGGGGTGTTACAATATATGGGTTATTATTATTATTTCATAAAGATATAATAATACTTACATTCATTTGATAATGTATTTTTTCATTTCTTAAATTATAATTAACCATACATACATCGTACTATTTGCAATATTTAAAAATTGTTAATTTACCAAAACCATGGATAATTGGATGGAATAAAAATTATAATTGATATATAAAATTAAATATTATTTTCTGATTATTATTTTAGATATGTTCTAATAACATGCTCTTTCACCATTGTCAATATACGAAAGACATTTATAGCATAATAGTAGAACACCATCAAAATTACAAACCAAAATTTGATTTAATGTGTTATTATATATAAAATGGTATAACATTATATAAATTAATAATAAATATGAAAATGGTAATTAATAAAGTATAAAACTAAAATAATTAATTTATTTTGGAGTAAAAATAACATACATGACATATTAGAGTAAAGGATACATACATTATTTTTTAAAAAATCCACTTTTTATGTTCCCATTTCAATTTTTTTTACCAAAGTTAAATGATAACTATTTTTAACATATAAATATTGAATATAATTCCCCACCATCATGATTCCTAATTTATTTTATATTTCCATTATAAGTGTTGTGAAATGAATCCCTCAATCTAACAATCCATCTTTTTTGGATTCATTGTGTTTATTGACAATGAAGATTTTAGAGGTTATTTGTGGAGTTGCAAAGTTATTGTTAACAAGGTATATTAACAATGATGAAAGGAAAAAAATAAATTATTTGAAAGAATTATAGAAACATTTATAGACTTGTTGTGAAATTTCCCAGTGATTTTCAATTCTGGGGGCCCACATTTATATGATTGATCAAACATTGTGACTTTCAGATTTCCTAGAATTTATCATAAAAAATTGATAGGTAATGTATTAAAAAATTACTATTTATTTCAAAAATTCTTGGTTAATCATTAAGGATGGGTGATTCTCTATGGTTTTATGGTCTCCATAATATGGTATTTGTCGATTATAATCCTATATGACTATGAGAACAATTCTTATTGGGAAATTATCAAGATTCTTCATATTAATAGGTTATTTCAATAAAAATATATGGATATTTGAAAAAATATTTTGGAAATCATAAAAGCAAGAGTAATGGGAATAAAAACTTATAAATAACATTCTACCCCCACTTTTTAATAGATAAATACATAAGAAAAATATAAATCCTCTAAATATATGTAGGTGATTAACTTGGATTGTTCTTTAGAAAAAGTTCTTGAGTAATGGATGTTCATTATTTATATTTAATAAAATGAAAAATTAAGGGAATCCGGAATGTATTAACCTTCATGAAGTATAATTGAGCTTTTAAAAGTCCTTCTTATTCATGAAGTATAATTGATATTGATGAAATGAGATTCTTCACAAATGATATTTGATCTTCAAAAAATTGGGCTACTTAGAAATGGTTATATGAGATTATGGAAAGAGTTGGGAATAAAAAAAGATGCGGGGTTCTCAAATATTATTTTTATGAATAACTGAACAGTTTCAAAAAGGTTGTGTCTATTCAACAAAATTATTTTTTACTATGAAAGTGTTGAAAAACGTTTCCCTAGTAAATATATATTAATGGTTAAATCACACAACTGAATAAAAGTGGAACTTAATGATTAAAAAACTAATGTGTAAGACATATTGATTGAAGTGATCATATGAATAATCATCTAAAGGTGAAGTGTGGAAATTTTAGTTGAGAGTGGATTAATATTCCAAATTGTGAATGGTGGTAAACTAGTAGGGACGATGATTCCTCTCTGAAAATTTTATCATTATGGCAATTTAGGGGTTTCTATATAAAATATCATTTACTATTTATACTCCTTATATGTATCCATGCTCAATTGAACCAAGATAAATTTTGGTTTCTCATGCATGCATTAATTTATATTCATAAATTTATTTGGTAAAGGGATATAAAATAATTTTAAATAATGAAAAACAATATCTTATGTGAATTTTTTAATAAATAATATCATGATTCATCCCCCCTATAATGGTATTTAACCTATATTGAATATAAATATTTTACCAATTATTATTTAAAGGAAAATAATTTATTTATTAGGTGTGTAGTTTTACGATTTTAGTTAACTATTTCTCTAACTCTAATTCATAACAATTTGAATGTAATATATTAATCGAATTATTTAATTTACTTTAAAAATAGAATTTTTTTTTTCAATTTTAACATATATGGATAAAATGACTTTTACCACCATCAAAACTATTATTTGAAATTTTACATCTGCTACAAGATTTCATGTTTTCATCAAATAAAACCTGACATTTTATTGTTGGTTTTCTTAATGAAATTGGATTTTTAATGTGATGTTATGTTTTTAAATGTAGTATAATTTTAATGAAGTCTTAAATTATTTTTCAAATGATTCATTCACTATATGATCCACAGAAAGTTTTAGGAATTCTTGAACCCCCTTATAGCTCATGGGAGAGCCCAATGTAGCTTATACAATGGGTTTATCCCCATTATGGATCACAGGTGAACCCGATATAGAATATATGATGGATTTCCACAAATAACAATCTAATGCATTGGAATTGTTTTATGTTGTAATGAATTATATTGGTTTTTGTTTGAATGGTAATTTAAAATTATAAGTGTTTATTAATAATGAAGATCCAATGAACCTATTTAACCTTTCTATGCATGATAATGATTTATAACAAATATAAAATGATTTCAATGGTAAGATTAATATCCATTCAAGGAAAAGTTAGACTATTTTTTTTAAAAATGTCTATTTTATGAAATGGTTATCAATGGGGTTTTATGTTTTTCAATAGACTAATGAATTTAAACTTTTTTATGCCCCATACATTATTTTTTTGTGCACATCCCAAATTTTAAAATGTATTTCAAAATGTTTAAACATCGTTATGGGATAATAAAAAGTAATATTGAATGTCATGAAGATATTTCATGAAAAGATATCATGTCTTATTTTAAGGGTTTTATTTTGTGATAAAATGGATACTGAGTAGAAGGGTCCGCTTTTATAATATTTGGGACTATTTTGTTGTGGATATTAACTAACACTCGAAATATATAAACCGAAAATATAATTGGGAGTATTAAAAAATGGATTCATGTTTAATGTATGTTGAATATGTAATTTTCAACACTAGGTAATTATAGTGATGTATCCATAAAATCAATTATATATATATTAACATAAAATGATTTTATAAACATGGATAATATTATGAATATAATATCCCATGAAAAGTGGATGAAAATAAAATATATTTTATTATTATTTAATTTGAAATATTCTAAATGAATCTATATAGTGAAAATATTAAAATTATTTATAAAAAATTAGTAATGTGAAATGTCAAAGGAAGAAAAATAACGATTTACATCCAAGGATTATAAGTGTTTTTTTATTTTTAAATCCAATATGTAGTGATGTAGTTATTTAATTAATAATGGAGATAATGAATATAGATATATAAGAGAAAGATTCATTTATAACATAAGAAAAACATGATGGTCTATAACAAGTATCTTAATGGGTACATATAAATAAATTATAGATTAATAGGAATTTAAATTCACAATATTACTGTATGAGAATATATTTAGGAACATAAATTTAAATATCACATAGATTATTCAATGATGTATTAATCATATGTAATTTTAAATATTAAACAATACAATGAAATAATCCCTTCATGATTTTTTTAAATCAAAGGACAGTCAAAAGATAACATCAAAAAAAGTTATAACTCCCTATAGTTAATTGTAATTTAATAAAATTGAAATCAAATGGCACCTTATATACACTATATAAATTAATATATGAGTATAATTTTAAATATTTCTCAAAAAACTGAAATTTCGATTAGAATGACTTATGATTATTATATTTGTTTACATGAGGATAAATGATTATGAATAAGATGAATAATTTGGAAAAAAAATCATTCATAAAATGATAAGTATATTTTTTTATAATATATATATATATATAATATTTATTTGATAAAGATAGATAATATTATTGTTAATGATCAAGAGAAACCCTCTAGTTGTGATCTATATAGATCCCCTTAAAACAACATAAACAACCAACATAATAATGTAGGTAACGAGATAATTAAAAAAATAAATATTATTCTAAAATTGTATGGTATATATTTTTATATCTCATATAATCATGTATGGACATATAAATGTAGTGGAAGAATTAGTGTACCAAAATTTTTATAGATATCGAAATTCATTTTATTATGAAAAACATATACTCGAACATTTTCATTGGTAATGATTAATGGATTAATTATTGTGATCTCATAATGCACCAGGAGATTTATGAAAAAAATCATGTTATTATCACAAGATTATTTTTATAAGGCTCAACCTCAATATTACAAATTACACCTTGTTATATTTGAATTTTTTGATCAGACATATTTTATTATCAAATTAATTTTTAGTGATTACATGATTAGATATAATATTCAAACAATGACTAATATAGTATCATAAATTAAATAAATATCAAAACAATAATATTAATAAATACATTGAATAATTTATAGTCACATCACTTTTCTTCAATGGTGCTTGTATAATGTAACCACATCTTCATAATAGAATTATCACCATATACAAAAAGATAAAATTCATGTTGTATGTTATATGATGAAATGAATATAATTATGATCTCATACATTAATAAATATATCTTATCTTTCTCAATTATGTATAAAATGTTTTAATAGTGTTGGTTCTATATTATTTAATAAAAAATCAATATATATCAATCACAATTATTTCTTTTTCTGAATGGGTCTTAAAACCTCAATCATTTTTAACAGAGATAGAGTATGTTTCCCAAAAAAATTATATTTTTATAGACTTCTTAAATAGAAGATATTTAATCAATTATTTACATATTCTTCAAGTCTCTCCCTAACTTTCATAAACTCCCAAAAAAAGTTAAATGATTTTTATGATCAAATATATCACTCTGGTTTTGTATGTTTTTATGAAAAACCTCGAAGAAATGATAAATTAAAATTATTATATTTTTATATTTTTAATCTTTTTAATATTCAATGAAATCAATAATATTTGTTTATTAAACGAATATATAAATATTATGATTTTTTATATCAACAAATGATCATCAAAAATTCTTCAATGTCTTAATGATGGATTGGTTTTATATATAATTGTTATATTTAAAATATTATAAAATCTTATACAAAATATTTAATTTAAAAACATTCTTCAATATAAATTGTAATTAGTAATAAACTATGAAATCTTCTCTTTGATGTGAATTGTTATTTAACAACTCATCCTCATTCAATTTCACATTACTATGATATTTTCCATGAATCTCAGAATGTTCACATCATTTAATATTAGTATCAACAAAAATTGATATCTAGTGATATAATATTATTATAATTCATATGAATAATTCCAATCAATATGGATTAAATTTATGCAATTTTTTTGGTCATTTTCATAAGATCGGATCATATAACCAAATACATACGATCAAATTCCATATAAAGAATTTGTAAATTTTCTTTATTTAATTTACCAAAAATCTTATCGATTTTCTCATAGTGTTATTGTAACCAATATATTCTTAAGCTGAAAATATTGAATCCCAGAAATTATAATGAATCTATAAAGACTCATTTTTATGATTTCTTTGAACATAATCTTTCAAAGAACATAACTTGCACACACAAAGTAAGTAATGATCTTTAGTATTTCATCGATTTTTTCACCATATCCTTAATTAAAATATAATAATTACTGATTAAATTATCATTAATGAATTTTATATCATTAATACAAATGAAACATTTATTCTTTTGACCATTCATGGTAAGAAACATAGCATTAGAGTCTGCAAAATTCACTTTTATGGTGTCATAAAAAATCAGATAGACCAAACCCTCAATACATTAATGTAAAATTGTTTTCATAATAAATCATAAAAAGTTTTTTTAAAGGGTGGGATATATATATTAAAAATGAATAGTGTAATATATGCCTCATCCCACAACCTTTTTTCTTTATATTATTAATAATTTTTAACCTGCACATTCCTTAGTTAATCAATTAAATCAATTATAAGCTAGTACTATTTATAGATACTGAATATATAAACCCCCATTGAGGATCCAAATAATTCAACATCATTTAATACCTATACCATACCAAATAGGTTTATTTTAGTCTAAATGATAATCTTGACTAGCTTGATATTGGTTGCATCTTTTAATATTGGTGGGTGTTATCATGATTATCTCGATTCATATGTGGATACAATACCTTCTAACATGAAAATATTTTTTACCATGTATTAATAATTTATTAATCCAAATAATTCTAGATAAAAAATAAATCAAGAAACCATATAATGCTTAAAATAATTTAAATATTCTTGTATGTAGGTACATCAAACTTCACCACTACTTTTATCTTTCCAACAAGATTTTTCCTTCTCAATTTGAACTAAATAATATATTTTTAAACATTTCTGGGGAACTGCATAAATTTCCCATAAGTATTATAATTTCCAACTAACATCTAAAATAATATATTCTTCCACAAAAATTGATAATACATTTCTCACAAATTTAACCATTCTTATTGATAAAAAAAATATAACCATTATATGTGGTCTATTCGATCAACCCATTTGAGTTTATTATCATTGCCGTTATTTATATTTATTTAAAATATATAAATTTATTCCTATTTCATAACCTCCTTAATTAATAAAATTATATTAGAGAAAATTATTTCATGTCACGTTCAATTTCAAGAAACATATCCTCTAATATGATATTTTTAATTCAAAATTTAATCATTTAAAAAAAATATTATTTATCCATGTTTCAATTATCTATAAACCTATGATTAAATAACTCTCTGTCTACATGGGGTAACCCAGTCCAAAAAAAATCATGTAACCATGGGTTTTCAAATGTTTCCACTAATTTCCTATCATTGTATAAAAGTCTAAAAAATTTACATTAGGGAAAAAATTTAATTTATAAAGCTTATTTATACCTACACTGATGTAATAAATCCCAATAAAAATTAATAATGTAAATTCTTTTTTAACTCCCCTTTTATATTGATTTAAAATAAAAAATATCCCATCAATAGAAAAAATTTATGATAATTGATATAGTTGTTCACAATATTATTTTAATTACCCATACTTCAATTTTAAGAGTGCCATCACGAATGTATGAATTGTATCATTTATGAAACAATTCTTCTTATCTTATATATTACACAATTTTTGATACAATATTTCATAATCTTATGGGTTTTAAGGAATTATAAATTAGAGTAATATATTTAGTCTTATTTTTATAAGAATTGTACAACATGTTTTATAAAAATTATCTCATTAAATTGGTTAAAACATTCTTATTCCCATGGAAGGATATAATTCACGAAATCAATAATAAATAATTTAATTAATATTTAATTTTATATTATTGATAAAAAATCAATTTCTACTCCTCCATTTTAGGATTTTATACATAAATCAATTTACAAGATAATATGATCCCATAATATTTTAAGGGAATTACCTCAAGAATATTAGAGAACTATATTATATATTTAAATTAATAATAACATAATTATCTTTAATCACCTTATCCCCCACCCTCAAAGGGTAAGTACTAGTAATCATCTCAAAGGTGGATTTCATTATTTGTTTGGATTCAATATTTCTCATTATTATAGTGGACCAAAGAATGTCATGAATCAATTTCACCAAATAATTACTACTAACATGTATTTAATTCATTTTTTGTATATTCTTTGAAATAAAAATAATCGAATATATTTTTAATTTATTTACTTGTATATAATGAACATAAATAAAATGCATAGTCATGTAATATGAATCACTTGTTTTTATATATATGAAAACAAATTATGATAATGTTTTCCAATCAATGATTATCTTTTATTCTTTCTGGAAAAATTTTATTTTAATTATTTGTTAGATTTTTAATATATGGAATTATTGAAAATTTAATCTTTTTACATGGATTTTTGTTTTGATAATACATCATGGAACATGAATCTCAAGGCACCATTTTCAATATATATAATAACATTTCATATGTTGTCAACGTGATTAAGATGTCTGTTCGTGAGTGTTAAGGCATATTATTTTTTCCAACATTCTCTTTATGAAAATCACGGGTTGTCTTTTGTTGAGAACATCCAATTAAATTATACTTATTCATATGGTTTCTTTATTTATGTTTAAAAGTAGATAATATTGTGTATGAAATACTATTCATTCCTCTGTTGATCCAGTTGACCAAATTACTGGAAAATATTTTAAAAGATACATTACCAATTTAGAATATATAGATTTAAAATTTTGTTTATTTTATAAATATACGTCTTCCTTCCTCTATTATCTTTTACATTAATTTATTTCTTATTCTTGTCTTGTATGATTCAATTTGTACAAACGCCCATTGTTTGTTGTCATGAATCCATAGTGTTCCATCATTTATTACAATAGAAACAACACATATCATTAATTATAGAACTTATATCAGTCTTACATACAAATTACCCATTTACATATCTTCATTACTCATTTAAAACATCTTATAGTTTTTTTTTCAAATCTTTAAATTTTTAATTACATTTTTTATTTTATTATCGCATGGTATCCGTTCTACTACCTTTATAACAACCAATTGTCTTAGTTTCGGTACATGTTTTTCATTAAAACATGAGTAATAAATAAGGGAATTTACCATAACATAATATATCAATGAAAATTCATGTATAAATAATCGTATATTTTTTTCTACTCATACGATTTATTTATTTATAAATTCTTATGATTTTTTTATTGCATGTTCTTTTTAGTAGGTAAATTATTCTTATCTATCTCCATATATTATGGTCATAGTTCAGATTTATTAATTAATATATTTTGATTAAAATATAATTCTATATTCATAATCCTATAAAAATACGAAAATTTTCCAATAGATCATGGTTTTTTTATTTTTAGTGCATGCTGGCATGAAAATTTATATCTTAATGGTTTTAATTTTTTTATTATTTTAATCAAAAAAAATTCATCATTTGGGGAACCATATTCTATTTTCCTTACATAATTTAACAATTACATGGGGGCAGTATTATTTTTATTTTTTATAATCCCTCTCTAAATTGATTTTTCATTCATATATACACTGTTTGAATAATATCAAATTTAGAAATCAATAGTCCCATTCTCCGAGAATATGATTTATATTCTTATCTTGATGATCCCAAGATATATTTACCAAAATATAATCCATTTTGATAAATAAATATTAATATTAAATTATATTTAAATTTCCATTCTCTGAATATTTAGGTATTTTCTAACATGATTAGTTTTAAGATCTCTCATTTTACCAAAAACTATAGACACATAATGTTGTAAAAACATTTTTCATTGACAACATATGTAAACATGAATTACTAATATCTGTTCAGTTTCTGTATACATTAATTATATATGCTCCATTATTCTTTTAGAGGTTTATCAATTAATATAATTTTACTTTCTGTATCCGCTATTGGGGAATATTTTTCACATATTGATTTTTTATACAATTTTATTAATGTATGAATCAATTATTGAAGATAAATAATTTTAAATTACTTCTCAAGGAAATTTATTTTCATTGTATCTTCAAATAGGTAACATTTTAAATTATAATTTGTCATATATTCTTATTTAGTTTAAAATTTTTATTTTATAACATTAAATTTTTTTCCTTTCCTTCATATTCATTCTTCATATACATCAATTTCCTCCATTATCTATAATTATTCATTTTGAGGTTATTTTGTAAATCTATGAATATAAATGACTACATTAATGTGAAATTCAAAAAAATTACTTTAAATATTAATGATTAATATATTTACTATTTATATTAAATAAATTTTCAAGGAATATTTCTAGTATTTGCTTCTTATGTCAAAGTGATCTATATAACTATATATATGAGATGATAATTTATCGCAATGATTTTTTCAAAATGATGAATAATCCTTATATATATTCTTTGAGATTTTAATAAATTTTTATAAATTTTTTTTTGACTTTATTTTCAATATTTTTGCATAAAATGTATTATCTAAATTAATAGAAATTGAAAATAAGGGTTTGAATAAAGACATATCAAAATATTATTCAATTTTGATCCTCATGTAGATCTTATAATAATATTATGAAAGCATAATTTGATCACATTAAAGGAATAAATATTATTTAATACAACTTGTACATACTAGTAGATCATTCAAGGACATTGAACTTGGGTGAATTAGTTTCCCAATTTATATCAATGTTTATTTTATTCAATTATTGCATATTTTTAGTCAATCATATATCCAATTTAAGATAAATATATTAATTGATGTGAAATCAAACATATAATTTTTATTTAATGTATAATAAACTAGTAATAACATGATGAGAAATTTTAAAATGTTTGATCATGAGCAGATAATCATCTACTTACCTCCTTCAACAGGAAAAAAATTATTATATAAATAATTTAACTTAATGTGATTAAAAGTGTTTTTATAATTTAGAAAAAATAATTTAGTCGATATAATCTGTGTATTAGATATACTAAAAAAAACTTTTTAATTCCCCTACCCTAGTTTCACATACGTGATGATTTATTTTATTACATTTTCATAATCACAAGAAATCAAATCCCAAATGACATATCAATTTATTATCCATGAAAAAACTATTAATAAATATATGTTTTACATTAAATAATGAAATTAAAACCCTCACATTATTTCCGTATAAAACATTCATATCCATTTTATTATTCATATATTTTAGTCAAAATATACATCTTCAAATTATGGGAAAAAATTATACATAAAAAATGGGTGAGCTCAGATGTTATGTAAGTATAATCCATATTGAAAAATATATGATGAACAATAATAAACATTTAAGGAAAGGTATAACATTAAAAAAAGACGTTTAAACACAATATTTTGTATAATAAGTAATGAATGAATCAAATATTTTCATTTAATCATTCACATAGATATTATAATTATCAAATAGTGAAATGTAGTATTAATAACTAATCACAATATGTGGGAATTTATAATGTTAGACATCATAACCATACTATCAAAGCATAAGTTGATGAGAATACATAAATAGGTAAAAACCTAAAAAAAATGTCTAATGAGACATCCTAATTCATTGAGGGGCTACAGAAGGCCCCAAAAATCACATACTAAGATCAATGTATTACTTGTATTAAATTGGTGAAAAATAACATACAAATTTCGTATTAAAAATATCATTTGAAATATTAATACTTTTACCATAAACAATGAATGTTATAAAAATAGAACATCCACAATCAATTATATCATAAGAATATTAACACATTAGGGAAGATTTTATCATAATAAATTATCCCCCATTAATCATAAAATTCAACAAATGATGTTTAAAGTATTAAAAATATTTAAACAAAATCATTAAAACTCATTGAGAGAAATTACCCTCCATATTTTTAATTCATTTAAATGAAATGAATTTTCAAAAGAAATGATTTCTTCTGAAAAATACCTTGAAATATCTCATGGGAATCATCAAATTGATAATGTTTCAAATGGGAAGAAAATTATCTCACTCTACATATGATAAAAATTCATTCTTCTCATACATTTTCAAAAAAGTAAAACAATGTACCTCATTAGAAAAATGAAAAAATATTCCTTTTTATAAAATCAAATATGGATAAAAATATCTTTAAATTTTTTTAAATTAATAGTATAAATGTTTTTAAATGTTTTTTATGAAACAAGGACATGGTGGATAAATATGTCCCAACAAATACTTACATATAAACAACCATCAATAGTAATGAAATTTTATCTTAATCCTTTACATTGTACGTTGATTTAGTTTAGGGTGTATTAACCTACTATTTAATGGTAATATCATGTTATTAATGTATTCCAAAACCATATCCATATTTATGATATCAGATATTATCTTTTTATATCATCTTGTTAATGACATAGCCGTATTGTTGTTGTTTCGGGTATTAACTGCTTCGTTTTCCTATAATTTTTTTTTCTACTTGGAAATTTTTCTTATAAATAGGATATATTTTATTCATATAAATAATTATATTGTCTTTATAAATATTAAAATATCTCATATTAAAAATTTTATCTTCTATCATGAATGGTTAATGTGGATAATGAATCTCACCTTGTCATGGAGACGGTAGGCCGTAGGTACGCATGAGAAAAATTATCATTCTAATTAATGGTTAAATAGTATGCAATTAGAACGTATATTAAATAGAAACAATCACAATTGCTTATTTAAAATTTATATCCCTTTTATTCATCATTATAAAAATCTAAATAATGTTGTTTTGAATAACAAATTCTACTGGAGCACGGAGATAGTAATCCATAAATACGCACAAATGATGAAATTTTTATTCATATGATTGAAAATTAGAGGAATATAGATTTAAAATAATCATAATAACATTTTAGAATTTATATTTTACTGATATTATTCTTTATTATGAAAAAATATAGAAAGAAGAGTAAGATTAAGAAGACAAATTGAGTTGAATATGTAAAATAATTACCTCTTCCAAAGTGTGTCAATATGATTTCCACAAAAGGGATCCCTAGGTCAGATATATTCACTATATATTACTTCTATGATTCTATTAGAGAGGTTTTGAGGAGATGTTATTATGAATTGGTTGAGGAAAATTTATTTAGATGTTTTAATAAAAGAGAAGGATAGGATTCCTTTTAGAACAGATGGAGGGTCACTTTTAGAAACACCAAAACTATTAATTTAATATAAATTGATTTTTGATTTCAAATAGCTCCAACGTGATTTATTTCTAGGATAATATGATAATGTGTCTAAATACTATTAACTAGTGTTTTAGATATGTTTAGGTCACAAAAGTAACTTTATCTTTTGTATTTAACCATTAGTTAACAAATTCAACTCTTACCTTGTCGACTTGTGTCTTTACACTATATAGTTCAGTTAGTAACAATAAAACTACCAAAAACCCAAATTGGATAATATCTTAAATAGGTTACACTATGAACTTTATTTGATCAAACAATATATTTTTTAACTTTTACATCATCAAAGAAAATAGTACATATTTCAAAATCTCATTTATATCAATTTTGACACTATTTAATACATGATTTTTATTTAAGTAATAAAAAACATGATTCCTTTTACAATAATAAAGTTTCTAATATCTAATATGTCAGAGTCATCCAAAATTTTATGTATGGAATCAAATATTTCAAATTATATTTACTATAATATTATTAATATACATTAATAGATTCTACTATTAAAAAATCAATAACTTTTTCATCATTTTGTCATCATTTAATTTAATTAATTATTTCCTTCAATTAAAAATAAATTAATAAACATTTTAGATAACTAATTAATATTTATAGTCAAACATATCACCTATGTAGACTTATATTAAAAATTATTTACTTTTTAGAATTTTAATATAGTATTTTTATCTATTGTATAAATAAAATATAATAAATTTTCAAATTTTAAACATGTGGCTTAAAAGGGAATATAAAATGTACATAAAGTTGATTTTTGTTGACAAAAACATAAGAAGTGAAATGACCACATGTTTTAGGGAAATATTATATTATTATAATATTATTTTTTACCTTTAATCACCAAATTTAACCTTAACTATGATAAACAGAATTCCAAATATATTATTCACTAAAAATTATTTTGATCCTATTAGAAAAAACATATCTTATTGACTACAACCATATTTGTCAGTTTTTCAAAATTTAATTCAAAAATTTACAGAAATTATGTTTAATTCTATTATGCAGATGTAGTCAAGAAGGCTGGTAAAGGATACATTCAATAGATAAATAAGATTTTATAGATCTAATGATATTTTAAAAAAATTTCAACGACATAAAATGAACTAATATATGTATTATGATTCTATTTTGATATTAAAAAAAATTAATGTAAATTTTTTTTAAAACAAAATATTAATTTTTAACAATAATGGAGTATTTTTCAATATTATCTAAAAATTGATACATTAAATAAAATTACCAAAATTTCACCCTAAGATAATTTATATATTCCAAATTAGAAACTTAATATTATATACATAATAAAATTTTAAAATTTCATAATGTTTCTAATACTATTCATAAAATCTTTTTTAAACAGATACATTGATAATTCATGGTGTGCTTCAACTCGATGTTGTATGAAACTATTTAACTATTTAAAAAGAAGTGTTCTGTTGGAATTGGGGTGTTAAATTCTTCCCTCATTCAAAAAACATCATCCATGAAATTTCTATAATATCACTATATTAAAATAGTCTGGTGGTTCTATATTATATATTCTTTTGGATCCCATGTCATCTATTCCATATTATGGTTTATCCAAATAACCTTTAAGAATCGATTTATTTGATTACTCAACACTTGTCCTCTAGTATCAGGAATTTTGATAGGCTCTTCAAAATATGATATATCAGGTTCCGGTTCTATTTCTTCATAGTTGAGTACATTTGTTGGGTATTGTATGTATTTCCTTAACAATGATTTGCGGAACACATCTTGAACTTTTTTGAGACTTGGAGATATTTAAATTGGTAAGCCACATCCTAAAAACATTCATGAATGTTGAGATTTTCTATTTTACTATGTCTTAATTTACCCAAAATACTGATTCTTATGACACCATGCCATAGAGATACCATCAAGAAAACATGATCTCCTTTGTGAAATTCAAAATACGTCCATTAGTTATCGACAAATACATTTAAATTATATTATGTTGTTGTGATACATATTTAAATAATCTTCAACTTTTCTATTATTTCCATAATGAGTTCCGGGCCTACGAGTTTTGTTTCACCAACATCATCCAAAAAAGTGGTTTTACGACTTCTCCTTCAATATAAAACTTCATATGGTATCATGTGAATACTTGAATGGAAGCTATTATAAAAGAAAAATTCTACTATATGAAAAAACTGATTCCACATACCTTGAAAGTCAAATGAACATGATCTCATCATGTATTCTAATGTTTGAAGATCTTTTTCTAATTTTCCATCAGTTTGAGGGTGGTAGGCAATGCTCAATTGATGCCCAGTATCTATTGCCAACATATGAATTTTCAAGAATATTTATGTAAATCAGTGATGATATTTAGAAACAATTGGCAGGGGTACACCATGATGTCTTACAACATCATTAATGTGAAGTATTTCTAAACATTCATGTCGAAAATATTCTATTATAGAATGAAATGTGATTATTTGTTATGAGGGTCAATAATAACCGATATCAAATAATTCCTTCTATGAGTCTTTTTTATTCCCTTTACAATGTCCATCGTAATATCATCCCACTTACACAGAGGTATTGGAAGAGGTTAAATGAATTCTTTAGGATGTCGTCTTCCAGACATTACTGTTCACAATCTAAACATCTTGAAACATAATCAAAAATATCTTTATTAATTTTTCCCAAAAAAATCCCCTTAACACTCTATAAATAATATTACTACTAGGGTGTATAGAGAAATTGGATCAATGATAATCATCTAATAATTCCATTTTTAACACAGGAATTATGGGAAAACAAAGCCTCTTTCCAAATTTCAAAATTCAATCTTCATAACTCAAGTCAATAAATATCCAATAAATCAAATCTATCATTTTATTTTCTAAATAATAATCATAACAATGAGAACATTTAATTATTTCTTGTAATTATGGATTGAAACCATTTCCAAAAGTATTGATGTTTAACATTCCATGATAATTCCTAAATCCATATTTTCCAGATCTATGAAAAAAGTATATATTTTTGATTTCATATTGTTCATAACTCTGTGGTTCATCCTCATCAATGTATCATTCACCTTATATTCCTTTCATAGGTGTTAGTCAATTTTGATAACATAATCCTTTAGCAGCTCAATCCATATCATTTGTCTCATGATGAATTCATTCTATGAGAAAATATATTTCAAACTCTATTGATAAGTATATATCTCAAATCTGTCACTATAAATATATTGTCTCCATGTATTCAAAGAAAAGAATACTAAAACTAACTCAAGATCATGAGTTGTGTTTTTTTATAAATATTTATTTTCATTTTGGCATAATAAATAACAATATCAATCTCTCCAAAGATACAATTGAATATTTTCCTTCATGCATCACAATAATCAAAAAACACATCCATTATTTGCAGTAATGTAAGGATATAAGCGTTGAATAATGTTTTAATCAATTATTCAGAACATTCTCCACAATATTTTTTCTAAATTAATTTAACCCCTTTACATGTGATCTTGGTTAATGGGTATGCCAATCAAGATAAATTCCAGGAAAAATATTGATAGTAACATGCTAAACCAATAAAATTTCATAACTCTATTATGCTCTTCTATGTTAGAAATTCATGGATAGACATTTTATTTTATTAATCAATTTTATTGAAACATTCTAGAAGATATAACCAAGAGATGTATTTCTCCAATGTTAGACTTCACATGTGATAAATTTCATATATAAGGGATTTCTTCTAATATTCTTCATAACATTCTACAATTTATTCTCATCGTCTTCGTAGTTTTTGGAGTGTAAGAAGATATCATAAATAAATAAAATAAAAAATAAATAAAATATTCCCTGAATACTTCTTCATTAGATACATGATAATAGAGGTTGAATTAGCCAGTCCATATGGCATTATAGTAAACTAGTAATGTCTATACCTGGTTTAGAATGCTATATTTGAATTCTCCCTTCACTACACACAATTGATGATATTCAGAACAAAGGTATGCCTTGTAAAATATGGAGATCCTTGATGTGGATCAAACAAATCATCAATTAGAGGTAGAATATACTGGGTCCTTAATGAAATATTATTAGTTTCTATACAGTAAATTCACAACGTCATTGATCCATCATTCTTCTTACCAAAAAGTATTTGGGAACCCTATGTGGAAAAAATATAGAGATTTAAAAACTAAATACTAATGTACTCTAGTTGTTACATTATCTATACTAATTTAACTGTGTAAATTCAATATGGGGAATTTTATATTTGACTTTCATCAGGGATTAAGTCCATAAAAAACTCAACATCACGCTATGGGTGGTGTCTACATAAATAATCGGGAAATTATTAATATAATACATTATAGTAGGTAAATTTTCAATTTTAATATAACTAAATCATCCAATGATTTTATTTTTTATTCACCCCCAATAATATCATTTATTTAAGAAATTGTGGTTGATTTTTATTATAATTGGGTGATTAAGTTTCTATTTTAATTATATGGGTTATTCTGCATCATCACAGACCACAAATTCCTTCGTAATGTAGTAATATTTTTATCATATTTTTAAATCCAATCCATACTAATGATTATATCAAACGATCCATAGGTATGATGATAAATTTTGTAAATAAATCACATTTAAATTCCATAAAGGAAAATTTTAACACATTTTTTTTTACAATGGGACATTTCTTAGGAGTTTTTACTGACAACTCAATTGTTAATGTAAATTGGATGTATATAATTTTTAAATAAAACCAAGAAGATAAAATTGAATGTGATGACCTATAACCAGAAATATATATAGCTAAATTTGAGGATATAAACAATGTACATTCCACCACATCATTTAGAACTTCAACATTAGTAGCTGTTATCTCAGAATCTTTTCCATTCTCCCAAAGACTTTTATGGGTAATTCTTCATTGATTCTTATGATAATAATTATCATAATGTACCATATCTTTAAAAAAAATTCCTCTAAAATTGGTTTCTTTGTTATTACTCTTGCAATAATCATCTTGTTGTCCATTTTATACATACATGTAACTAACTATCATCCCATTTAGGCAAGTACCAAGGTGTTTCATCCAACAATAATTTCACGATGGAAATTTGTATTTCACCTTCTTCCCCTTAATCCATTTACTAAACGCCTCATCAAACCTATTTTTCACTATGTTTAGATTAAATTCAAAAAAGTTATAGAATTCCTTTTTGGTCCTAATATAACACTAGACTATATCATCGTATGATGAGAATGATTTTAGAACTAGAACCCATTAACAGAATGGTTATAACACCTCAATTAATCGACCAATCATAATTATTTTTTTTATGCAGTCTTATGTATTCCTCTATATCCGTGTGATGATAACCACATACATTGCAACATTATCACTCTATACTTTTCCTCATACTAAATTATTTCATTCATATATTTGATCTATTATCATGATGAATATATTTTTCATTAAAATTTCATAAAAATAAAAACATTACGTATTTTATACATCTTCATCCTCCTTCTTGTATTGAGTTATTGTCCATCATTGATCCGAATCTCCTATGATATGATAAAATGTAATGAAATTGTTTTTTTTTCATTACTACCCAAAGAAAGAAATATTTTTTCTATATAACACATCCATTTCTCAGTTACAATGGGATTTTTCATCCCATTTAATATTGGAGGCTATTGTCTCATGATTAAGTCTAACATTGAACCCCTGAATTATGAATAAGGATGCTCTATATGGATATGGTTATTATTCATGACATGATATAGCCATACTAATATACTTATATGTTGTTTGGAACCCATTATAGCTCTTTACCTGAGTTAATTGTATTTCATAAGGGGAAATCATTATATGGATGATTTTCATTGATAAGGATTCTGTTCCTTTCACTTGGGGCCATTTCTAAAAAATTCATACACAAGATTAAGTTATGAATAATAATTCATAATTCCAAACATGTAAAATAATTAAAATAATTTGAATTTTTTTTATATTTCTAATCTATTAATCCTAAAAATGGTTTCATTTGTGAAATATTTACTCCAAAATGATTCATAATTTTTTAATGATAGTGTTAATTATCCTAAAAATATAGCTCTAGAGTGTCAAACCAGGTACGTAGTAAGTCCCATTTCTATATACCAGGTTACCTTGAGTTAGGGCCCAAACACCTTGTCGGAGTTGTTACTCTAAGGTATATCTCTGCCAAAGTCCCATTTCCATATTACAGGTTACCCTGAGTTAGGGCCCAAACACCTTGTCGGAGTTATTACTCTTAGGTACTTCTCTGCCATAACCCTGTCATTTATAAAATACTAATATTGATATATTTCTTAGAATACCAACATTATATATATTTTACTATAATTATAGGAGGTTATTCTCTACATATTCTCAAATTAAATGTAAAGGTAATGTTCCCTAATCAATGTTTTTATAAATAGAGTTTACAAGGGTTGTACTAAACTTCCTTTGATACCAACTATAATGCCCTAACCCCACTATCACATATTAGTTTCATTATTTTATTAATTTTTTCTTCAATATAATAAATCAAATCCTGAATGACCAATCAGTATAGTATCCTTTTAAAGACTACATAAAAAAATAAGTTTTATATAAAATCATGAAATAAGAAACTACATATTATATCCTATTAAAACACTCTTATCCATTAGATTATCGCTATAGGTTAGTTATAGTATACTTCTTCACATCATTGGGGGAAAATTAATCATATGAAAGGGTGAACTTATATACCTAATAAGAATAAAAAATATAGTGGAAGCTATTATAAACAAGGATAAACATTCAAGTAAAGGTATAAAATTGATACAAAAGGATTCTAAACATAATCATAAACGCAATATATAAATAATAAATCAAATATTTAGATTTAAAAATTCACAAGGATATTCTAATATTTGAATAATAACATTTTGTATCAATAACTAATCTCATAATGGGGGAATCCATAATGTCGTATATCATAACCACACCATCAATGTGTAACGACAAGACCATACATAAATAGGTAAAAAATAAAAAATTTTGTCTAATGAGACCTATAGATGGATCGTTGGGGTATAGAGGGCCCCACGAATCACCTACTAAGTCCAAATCATTCTTCGTATGAAAATAGTGAACCATAACATAATCATACTTATTAAAAATTTCATATGAAATGTTAATACTCTAACCGTAATACAATAATTTCATCAACATTGAAAATACAATGTGAAACATATAATAAAATAGTTAATAATTTATGGAATAATTTGTTATAAATAATATACATAAATTATATATAAAATTCAACAAAGGATGTTGACATAGATGTAAATAATCTAAAAAAATTATTAATACTATTTGAGAGAAATATCCATTTTTCCTTAACCAATTTTTAAAGATGTAAAACTATAAAACTAAGAATTTCGTTTGTAAATAACATTTTATGATTTTAATGGATGATTAATAATTTTATGGAATTATAATGGAGAATAAAGATTCTTTCACTGCATATCTTAATAAAACAATCTTCTCATACTTTGTCGAAATAGTCAAAAAAGTACCTCCTAAGGAAAACCAAAAAAAATTTGTTTTTATAAAATAACTCATCGGTTAAAATGTATTAATGTTTTTTTAGTATGACAGTAATAAATTTTGGAAATTATTTTTTAAGAAACATGGTCATTGATGATAAATAATCCATATTAACACTTATGTATAAACAACATTATATAGTAATGAGACGATAAAATTAACCCTTACGTTGTACTTTCATTTAGAACATGGTGACTTAACCTTCTATATTAAAGTTAAAGCATGGTATTATATTATAAGAGGACCATATCCATTTTTATGATATTTTATATGATCCTCTTATACCATTTGGTAAATAATATTATATTGTTACCATTATTTTTATGTATTAAGAGCTTCATTTTCTTATGAATTTTTTCTAATGAAAGTCATGTTTCAAATGCATTGGATATATTTAATTCATATAAACATTTATATTAAGTTTAATAGTTTTTTATTTAATCAAATTATAATTTTTTAATTATTCTCAACTGTTTAACATGATGAATTAATCTCATCAAGTAATGGAGACTATAGGCCATAATATGCATAAGAGATGGTATCATTCCATTAATGGTTAAATAGAATGTAATTTAATGGTTTATTAATTATAAATGATTATAATCAGGTCATATAAATTATTTATATACATTATAATAATCATTATACCCATGATAATAAGGTATTCTTAAATAAAATATTATACTATGGTGTTGAGATGGCCAACCCTACGTACACATACATGATGATATTATTATTCGTAGGATGAATAAAATTCGGAATATGGTTTTATAATAGTAATAATAAAATATCACCATTTATATAATTCTATATTTATTAGTTTATTGTGGAAAAAATTAGATGATAATGACTATTATGAAAATAAATTGAGTTGAATTGGTAAAACAATTACCTTCTCTTCGAGTGTTTTATTTTCATTTTTCACAAAAGGACTCCATTGGTATGATTTATGACCATATTATGGCTTCTAGGAGGAATTGAGTAATGATGGAAGGATAATTGATATGGGGTTTCCAGATCCAAATGGATTTATAAGTTTAAATAAAAGTGGAGTTTTCACCTTTTACAAAAGAGGGGTGGGAAAATTTTTGAAACTCCACAACTATTAGCATAATATAATTTTATTTTAGATTTTAAAAAGACAGAAAGTGTTTTATTTTGAGAATTTTAAGACTATGGGTCTAAATCCTCTCATCCAATGATTCTTTATAGGTTTACGTCAAAAAATTACCTTTTCTTTTGGATATAACCCTTATTTAAACAATTTAGCACTTACCATTTGACTATTCATTTTACACTATATGGTTAATATCATTACAATAAAATCCCAAAAGATGCCCAATTTGATAATTTATGATAGAGATAATAGTATCTGATTTAGTGGGTCGTTCAATAGTTTTTTTAATACTTTTAAATCATTTAATAAAATAGTATTTATTTTAAAATCTCTTTTTTTTTCTATTTTGACACTATTTAATACCTCTTATTTTGTTAAATTCATAAATAAATGAATGATTCAAGAAAAACACATTTAATAATACCTAACATGTCAATTTATAACAAATAATTTTTTGATCACATAAAATATTTCAAATTATATTTATTTTAATAATACTATTATCATTTAATCAATTCTTTCTTTAAAAATCAATTAGTACATCATCATTGTGTCCGCATTTAATATAATTATTTATTTCCAAAATATTTAAATAAATTAAACTTATATAAATGAAGATTTTTTATTTATAAAAAGAAAAATATTTTTTAACATATCACTTATATAAATTCATATTAAAAATGATATGGTAATTCAAATTTGAAAATGACATTTTTAACACTTCTTTAGTTAAAATATAATAAATTTTCTAATTAAATAAAAGTTTCATTAAAAGGATATTATTTTCAACCTATGTTTTATTTTATAGAATTATACTAACCCAATGAAATTAGAAAATGTTTTAGGGTAATTTTATGTTGTTATAGTAATGTTTTAACATATAATTACTACATTTACTATTAACTGTGGTAAATGAAATTCACTATTCACTATTCACCATAAATTAATTTCATCATATTAAAGAAACTTTTTCATATATATTGATATAATTTATGTCCATTTTTTAACATTCAATTCATTTATGTATTAAAAATATTTCTAATGCTAATCTACTGATGTGTTTAGATAACGGGTAAAATAGTTGTTAAGAAGTTCAATGAATTTTTTATATCTAATTATAATATGAAATGATTAAAATGAACTAAATTGGAATAATTTATATATTATGTAACTACAGTGACATAAAAATAAAATAAAAATTAATTAAATATTTGAATGAAAAATTCGGATTTTAACAACAATAATGTATTTTTCACTATTCATCAAAATTGAATCTTTTTAGAAAATTACCAAAATTTCTGTATAAGATAATATTGATATTAAGAATTCAAAAATGAAGCCTATTTTGAAAAATATTATTTATTAATATTATAATGATGTTAATAATATTCGATCCCACTTTTAAAAAGGCTAGTTTGATAGGTCATGGTGTGCTGGAACTCAATAATGTGTGTCGCTAAAAGTATTAAATTATTTAAAATTATGTGTACCATGAATTCGTGGGGTGACAAAAACATCCATGATGTAAATAATTATTCAATGTCATAGCACCTGTTATTCTAGGATTTATTTATAGTGGCGCCAATATTTCATAAAGGATACTTCACCGATGCAAGACTGATATAAATCTTATTGTTCATGATTTTATTACAACAACTAAAATATAATATCCTCAAACAAATTTATGATATTTATCCTTTAAAATGATATTGATAATTATATTCCTTGGTCAGTTCTATTGTAGCTCATCACACCCACTCAATATGTATATTATAGTGGTTTCCTTCAATGTAAGTATTTCATTACATGAATAATCAATAGTAAGGAAGGGGTGGGTATGTAACAACCAAAATATTTTAATATATAGAATTTTAATTCTAAATAAATATGGATTTTCAAATTTAGAAGTATGATATTCTTTAAACATAATAAAAACTTATTTATCATTTTTATTATTTAGAAACCATAATTTTTTATATAAATAAACCAATAAAAATAAAAAGTTTTATAATTTAATAATAAACCCTAAACAAATAAATAAATTAGATGTAGAAAATGTGGAACAAATTGATATAACATAATTACTGTGTCAGGATAAAAATTTAAAAAACACTATATATAAATAAATCAGGTCGACATTTTCTAATTAAGAAACATAGAATTCTTGAAAGTAATTGTGGTGAATATTTAATAAAGGAATTTAACGCTATTTATATGAAGATATATGAATGTTATAATAATTTATTGTCCATTATAGGTGATGAGTTATTTTCACTTGTTATTCATTGTGCTTTAGCATGCATTCTTTACTTTTGAAGGGGAGGCTTCGAGGAGGATTCTACATTGTATCCTGTTATACTCACCGTATTTGTATATAAACTAATTTTCTGGTCACATGGAGCTTGTTGGAGGTCATGCTATTTTCTACAATCTTGGGGTAGTAGAAGCGGTTCGAGCTTGTGGTTGTTGCTGTTTTTACATTATTTTGGGTACTTGCAGTTTTCCCCTTTCTATTGTAGTAGCATTGCATGAAATTACATATGTGCACTTGGATTTTCTTTTATATTTCAGTATGAGATGGAACTGTTCAGTATCTATATTAACACCCTCATTCACATGTATTATCTTAGAGGTTATTTCCTCCCATCTTTGTGTTTACTATACCTTCATTGAAAGTCGCCAACATAGGGCCTAGTGGAGGAGGGACTGAGGAGTCATTATCAACCTTATCAGATTACCAGCCCAGGTGGGGAACACTTTGGGGGGGAGGGGTTCATGAAAGAGTGGTATCAAAGGTCTGGTTGAGAGAGAAGATGGAGTATGGTGTTAGGAACAAGTGGGGTTTCCTGGGATGGTAAGGAAATAGTGGCAGTCATGTTTAGAAAGTTCTATAAACATTGGAGACTAGCTAAGACATAGATGTTTAGGTCCCCCTTTAATCTGATGCACAGACCACTAAGTTTACAATGGATACTAAATGTGGTGATACTATTTGTAGGGTATAGACATAGGAAATAATCATGCATCATTTTTATTTGTACTTGTGGTTGAATTGGTAGACTATGGTATAGGTTTACCAAAAATGAATAAATGAAAAAAAACTAATTAATTAATGTTGAGTCATCCATATTCCTGGTTTAGGAGATCTAAGTGTTTGTTATTTTATAGGTCTGTCTCCATGCCAACGTCCTTGTCAGGATCACAATGAAGATGTCAAGCAGGTTGTGCTCGTAGATCATCATAGGGTAGAGGTTGATGATGATGACACTTGGAGGAGGACACTTTGAGATTTTCATCACCATAGTCTGCAGAAGTACGAGGGATCAGTTTCAGATGCAGTCATGGAAAATAATTTGGTGGTGGTTGAGATAGGATTCAGTTTGATCCATGCTCAGATATAGCATTAGGTGTCCCTAGTTGTGATGATACTTCATGGAGTAGCAAGACAGTGGTGGTTCTTGTTCCTCAGGGATTGTGAGGAGTCATCGATCTCATAGGAGGTGTTCCGAGACAAGTTTAGAGTCGATTTTCATTCTTCGATGACAAAGGAGTCCAGTAGACAAGTGATTTCTAACCTTTTACAGGGAAGCTCCGGTGTGCGAGAGTTTGGAATCAATTTTAGGAACCTTTTATGATATGATTTAGACCATTTTCCAGATGAGGAGGCAAGGGCAAGGCATTTCAAAAAGTATTTTCATCTAGAGATTCAGTGCCAGGTGACCCCATTTATATTGAAGACATATCTTGAGGTGATGGAAAGGGTAGAGGTCGTCGAGAGGACTTTAGCAAGAACAAAATCACCACGAGAGGGGATTCATCATGATTTCTCATAAAGGAGAGCTGTGGTCCATGGTACCTAGTTTTCTGGGCAGAAGAGTTTTAGTTTGGCCGGGGGTAGGTCCCACCCCTCAACATCTCAGTTCTATGGGGGAAAATCTATCAGTACCTGGACAAGGGATTAGGCTATTGTTTTTCTTGTATTGGTTGAGGTCGTCAGCAATGAGAGTCACCGACCATTCAGGATTTTCATCATCACTAGGTGTTCCACTACTGGTTCCTCCAATGAGTGAGTTCTAGAAGAGGAAGCAGTTGCATGTTCCACTAGCTTTAGATCAAGAGAGGGTAGATGGGGCAGGAAATGGACAGCCCTGTTATGCACTCTTTTCTCAGGGATTAGAGCATGTCTGTGGTGGTGGTCATCATCAGGGTCAGAGAGGTCATGGAGGAGGTCATGGGAAGCTTCATGCAATAGCGTTTCTTATTCCAGGCCATCCATACATCATTTGAGATACACTTTTCTAGTTTTCTACCTTTTTGTATTCCTTTTTTTTATTCCAGAAAGACTCAATCCTTCATATCACCTATCGTTGTCCATGCTTTGGGACTTGAGGTAGAGAGGCATAATGATCCATTGGTGTTGACTTCGCCAATTGGAGGTCGAGATGACATTTTTTAAGTGTGTAGAGACTGTGATCTAGTGTTGGGGAAGTACCACTCTTGGATAGATTTGCTATGTTTATAAATATAACTATATGATATCATCCTCAACATGGATTGGTTGTATTTGGTGTAAGCTATCGTGGATTGCTTCTGGAAAAGGACATTTTCATCGATGTGGATGGAGAGAAGGTGGTGTTTATTGGTGATCCATATCCTCAGATGGGTCATAGGCTTGTTCCAATCCATATCGTCCAAGATGGATGAGATGATGTTTAGTTCATTATAGGTTCATCAGTTGGCATTTCCAATGGTCATATAAGAGGACCCTGATGTCTTTCTAGAGGTGGTTGTAGAAAAACCCCCTCGACAAGAGATCGAGTTTAGGATTTATCTACAACTAGGAGCGTCTTCAATCTATAAGTATCCATATAGGATGTCCCCTTAGAAAACACTAGAGCTACTTATACAACTTTATGGTCTGTTACAGTGCGGTTTTGTTTGGACGATTGTGTCACTATAGGGTGCACTAGTTCTATTCGTGATGAATGTTGATGGAAGTTTACTATTCGGTGTCCATTATCTTCACTTGAAAAATGTTACAATAATGAATATCTATCCCCTTCCATGGGTTGATGATCTATTCAACTATATTATGGGTAAAAGTTGGTACTATAAGATCGACTTGTGGTCAGGATATCATCAGATGCGTGTGAAGGATGAGGACATCCCGAAGACTACATTCTATTGTCATCGTGGACATTATGTGTTCGTTGTAATGTTTTTTCCATGAAAAATGCTCCAATAGTGTTCATGGTATTTATTAACACTTTTTTCTGTGAGTTCCTAGACAAGTTCATTGTAGATTTATTCGATGACATCCTTGTGTACTCCATGTAGGAAGAAGAGAATTCATAGAATCTACACGCCGTTTTGGGAGTTTTTCGTCAAAATAAGTTGTTTGTGAAGTTGTAGAAGTGCAAGTTTTGGGCTCGATAAGTCCTTTTCTTTGGGAATGTAGTCTCCCAGTAGGGAGTAGTTTTGGATCAATCGAAGATAGAAGCAGTTGTGTCTTTGGAATCTTACAAGATAGTGTTAGAGGTGCGAAGTTTCCTCGGTCTCACATACTACTATAGGAGGTTCGTAGCTGATTTCTCACGATTTGTGACTCCTCTGACTATGTTGACCAAGAATGATAAGGAATTCATATGTACTGATCTGTGTTATGTAGCATTCGGTTATCTAAAAGGGAAGTTAGTCAGTTCTCTAGTAATTTTTCTTCCAGGTGAGGGTGTTCAGATTTATGTTTTCTACGATGCATCACATCTGGGGTTAGGTTGTGTTCTGATGCAGCAAAAATCAGTTATTTCTTATGGGTCTCAGTAGCTGCATCCTCATGATTGTAACAATTACACCCAAGTTCATGAGTTGGAAGCTACAATATTTTCTCTAAATTTTTAGAGACATTACATCATTGGTGAGCGCTTTGTGGTTTTTACCGATCATAAGAGCCTAAGGTTTGTTTTCTCCCAGTGTGACGGGAACATATGACAGCATCGGTCGATAAAGTTATTATAGAAATATTACTTCAAAATATTTTATACACCTGGTAAGGGGAATATTACAGTTGATGCGCTCATTCAAAAGTCATGTAGTGATGTAGTTAGTGAGTCTGGTGACTTCTAAAGTGTTATGAAAGAACTGTCAACATTACATCTTGATATGGGATAAATTGGGTGTAGAGGTAGTATTTGTTAGATGATGTTGCAATCATCTCTGGTACAGAATGTGGATGAGTCCTTGTAGGGGGATCTAGAGGTGGAGGTCTAGAGAGACCGAGTTGTTTGTGGAGAGTCCCCTGATGGTTGAATTGATGATCAATAACACCGATGGTTGTATCATTGAAGGAATTTTTTTCCTGTTATGATGTGTGAGACCGTTCTCAAAGAGTTTTATAGTTCTCTTTTAGCAGTGTTTCATGGCGTGAAATAGATGTAATGAGCCTTCAGGTGCCCGTTTTGGAGGCCTGGGATGAAGAAAGTGGTTGTAGAGTTTTCATCTCGATGTTTGGTCTTCTAGAAGGTGAAGGTCGAACACTGTGTTCCTGGTGGTCTTATCCAGCTGTTAGATGATCCTCATTTGATGTGGGAGGACATCTCAATGGACTTCATTACTAATTTACCTCATGTTTAGGGAGGGAATGATAATATTTGTGTGGTAGTGTATCATTTAACAAAATCGGACCACATCATAGAAATCAAGGAGTCATTCTTAGTGGGATTTTCGTCGAGGAAGTATCTAGAGGAGGTGGTGTGACTTCATGGAGTCCCAAGGATGGTAATTTTTGATCGAGATCCTCATTTTACATCTAGGGTGTGGGGAGGTCTCTAGCATGCTTTTATTTTCCAGCTATGTCTTATCACTACTTTTCATCCTCAAACTGACAGTCAGACATAGCGCACCATCCAGAATCATGAAGAAATGTTACTCTCTAGTTTCTTGGATTTTGGAGGCTCATGGATGAGGCACATACACTTGGTGGAGTTTTCTTACAACAATAATTTTCAGTCCACCATCGGTATTGTGCCATTTGAAGGCTTGTATAGCCTTCCATTTCATTCTTCATTATGCATGGATGATGTTGGAGAGTCAGCAATTCTTGGACTGGAACTACTGCAGAATACAACAGAGATGGTACAAGTGATTTGTTAGAGGTTGAAGACACCACAATAAAATCATAAATCAAATGTTGATCAAAGGAGGAGACCATTATAGTATGATGTTGGGGTCACATGTTTCTGAAGTTGACTTCCCATCATGGGAACCGAAGGTTTGGTCATGGGAGTATGATTTTCCCTAGTTTTTTGGGAGATTTGAGATGTTAGATGATGTTGGGGAAGTGGCATATTGAGTAGAACTCCTCCGAAGATGAGTCGGATAAATGTTGATTTCCATGTTTCACAGCTCCATTTTTATCATCATGGTGACTCCCACATGATCGATTTGGGAGTGATCGATGTTGATGATAATGCGACCTTTGAGGAGTGACCTGTAGAGATCCACGACGGCAAATAGAAGGTGATTTGCGGGAATTATATCCCATTGGTTTGTGTCTTGTGACGATACAGTGGCATGGAGGAGAGTACTTGGGAACGTGAGAAACATATACGTGCTCAGTACCAAGTGTAGTTTGATGTTTAACAATTTCATGTATCGAAATAGCTATTTCGTTTATAGACCATTCATGATTATAATATGGATTTCTTTTGTTTCTTCTTGTGGATTTCTCTCTTTTGAGTGGTATCTCTATGGGTGGTTTCTCAGACCATATTTCATTTTCCACTTATGTGGGTTTTGAATTCTCGACGACAGGAATATATTGATAGGTATCTGATGTAATACCTCAGATCTCATTGGTACATTCGATTGTGAAAATATGGTGTATGTGGTGTTTGGGGAGATCAAGGTGACTTATCCTCAACACTTTAACAAATTTCCTTTTCTGCAAATAGTTCCATCGGTGAACAGTTCCAACGGTATAAGGTTGTGAACAGTGCAACAGTGACCTTCTGTGAACAGTGCCATCGGTAACCTTATGTGAATAGTGAAATGGTGACCTTATGTGAACAGTGCATCAGTAGCCCAAGGTGAATAGTGTTGTAAGTATCCCTTGGTGAAATAATTCATTAGTAGCCCTAGGTGAATAGTGGCATCAGTAACCTTATGGGAACAATGCAAAGGTTACCTTTTGTGAACAGTGACTTCAGTGACCTTATGTGAACAGTGTCATCAGTGACCTTCTGTAAACAGTGTCGTCGGTAACCTTATGTGAATAGTGCAATGGTGACATTATGTGGACAGTGCATCAGTAGCCATATGTGAATAGTTCCATCGGTAACCATTAGTGAACAGTGTAACGATGAGGTTCTAATAGTGACCTTTTTCCATTTCTAAATATTGAGTTCGTGAAAAGTGTTTCTAGAACGGTGTGGTTTTAATGGTGACCTTTTTCCTTTTACAAATTTGGATTCCAAGAATTGTGTTTCCATAATGGTGAGGTTCCAATAGTGACCTTTTTCCTTTGTCAATTTTTCAGTTTATGAATAGTTCTTCCAAAATGGTGAGGTTTCAATAGTGACATTTTTACTTATCAAAATATTGAGTTCTTGAATAGTTTTTCTAGATCTGTGATGTTCCAATGGTGACCTTTTTTCATTGACAATTTTTAAGTCCATGAATTGTGTTTCTAGAATGGTGAGGTTCCAAATGTGAGGTTCATGAGTAATGCTTTTTCCTTTTCCAAATTTCGACTTCATGAACTGTGTTTCCATCTTCCGAGAGTTTCGTCCCTTTAACATTTCTTTTGATGTAAAATGGATTTCATACTTGGTTTTATGGACTTTAAGGATAATTCAATGGTCGTAACTCCTTTATTAATTTCTCTAGAGGCTTATCATGTTATTACATGGTCAAACTATGTGGTTTAATGTGATCCTATTTTAATAAAAAAAACCCAACGTATCATAAACCATTGCTCTGTTAAATATTCTAAATGAATGAGATATCTTCCTCCCTAGTTCATCCTCATTGTTCTCATGTGTGATATGCCCAAACATCCAATTCCATCCCATATGAGTTGTGCAATCAAACATTCCTCCTAGGATTTGTTTTGCTCTGTTTTGATGCCACCAAGAAATATCGATTTTTCTACGATATTAGGTATGATATATCTTCATTATTTCAAGTTCATCAAATTCTTTCCAATATCCCTTTTTATGGAATTTTTCCCCCATGGTACTAAGGAGATTTTCTTAGATGTCGGTCTATGTGGTAGTGTCTCTGCATCATCTGGTGGATACAACAGTCACATGGGAGGAGATCGTAACACGTTGTCTGGATTGTTTTCATATAAAGAACGTCATGAACTGTTTGAGGTAGGGGATTCATTGCTTCTATTTTCTGGTACTTGCAACTGTAGATTGTGCATGTTTTTCCCACTGGATCACAATGAAATTGGCATAATAAAAATTTGAACCGGATAAATAAATTTCGATTGATCGTATGTTTTTTCCTCTTATTTTTCTAGATAGTGTGATGTCTATGCTTTCTTGCATAGATTTTTCTTTCAAGATGAAAATTGGTAAATTACATAAATCCAGAATTAATTGATTATTGTTTTCAAGAAGATAAAGAGGAATGTAAATGAATCTGGTTCCTCTTGTTTGTAATATTATGTTAATGAAATTTTGGAAGTCATCATTTTTAATAATTTGTGATAACATACTAATTAGGTTTCCCTAGTTCGGAACTTATGAAAAATAAATCATTTAATCCATGATACATTAATTAATTGGTTGTTTGATAAAAGATAATTCACTGTAGGGTTTGAGTTACCCACTTACTTATTAAAACTCTAAGAGCCCAATTGATATGTTTTTTTCCTTCTGCATGTGTTGTTATCTAAGCCTAGATTGTTGTTTTGATATGTGGGGGTTGGGAGGCCTATTGTTTGTGGTAGTAGATGATTCCTAGATAGGTGAGATGCATCAGTTTATGCATGTGGGTGTCAAAGAGGACACCACGGATGATGGAATTGGTTGAATGAGAATGTTTTGATGCTTATTGTTTCATTGACAGGATGTCTAAGTTACATTCCATATAACTCAATGCAGCTGGTCTTGAACACCCTTCTTCCAAAAGGGGTGAAGATGTGTAAGGTATTACACATGATTTCTGTGTCTAGTATCTCAAGGGTGTATGTGTCTAAGCTCTTTCTATAGTAGGAAAATACTCAAAGGGTAGTTATCTACTCACCGTGTTGAGCCCCCATGTTTTTATTAGCAATGAATATTTTTCATGAATGCATAGGAATATGGGAATTTAATGCTGTAAATGAATAATTGAATAATGGATAATAACCCATGGGGTTGAAGCTTGCTAGAACGAAATGATGAGGTAACAATTTCAAAGGGACAGTGGCCTTTGGGTGTGATGCTAATGAAATTAAATGTTTAATTGTAAATGGTTAGTTAATGTTTAAAAAAACTATTAACATAAAGTGGAACCGATTAAAATAGAATGATGTAAGGAAATAATGCACTTTAAATGGTTGTGTGCTTATAATAAACCTTGTGATAGATGTGGAATCCTGGAGTCCGAGAGACGTTATCTGAAGTTGATTCTAAGACTAGGTTATGCCCATAGTGTAGTTGTGTGATATAGTATATTCTGTACTTTTTTTGTTTCTATATGATACTCCACCCCGTTAGTTAGGACAACTAACACATTGGGGATTTTGAGCCCTGGGGTTGTTATCACCAACATTCTGGTGGGGGGATGGATGGTTGACTACCCCCATTGGACCTACTCTCTTCTCTTAGTAGAAACTTCTTCTGGTAGGCTCATTGGTTAGTTTTCCCCATATATGTGTGTAGAGGGTTGTAAAGGCTGGTGGTTATTCACACAAATATATTTTATATATAGTATCATATGGATAACTATAGGTCTAATGTGTATTGGATGTAATGGCTTAAGCATCCTTACTCTATGTATGTGATAAAATGGCTTGAGTATAATACCCGACGTATGATACACATTATATGAGATTTGTTGGTTCCCAATAAACTACACGGTTTGTATCTTGGGTGGTCATTTTGGTTTTTTTGTCACGAGATGCATGTTGTGGTGCTTCTCCAAGGAGTCTATGGGTAAGAATTTTTGGAGAGAGAAGCTTAGGACGTGCGACATTGGGGATAAGTGGAAAACTAGCGTGGAAGTAGTTGCGGGTACCCTTGATATTATTTATTATGTTATATACCCTTGTATGCATTACATGGTGAGAGTATCTTTGGTGAGGCTGAGAACATTGTTTACATGTTTAGGTGATGAGTTAGTTTCACTTGTTGTTCAATGTGCTTTATCATTCTGTCATTACTTTTTCATAAGAGGCTCAGAGAGGATCCTATTGAGTATACTATTATACTCACCCTATGATTATATATACTAATTTTCAGGTAACTTGGAGAAGGTTAGAGATCAAGCTGGTTTCAACGAGCATGGGGTTCTAGAAGCTGTTTGGGATTGTGGTTGCTGCTGTTTCTTATTTATTTTGGGTACTTGCATTTTTTTCCTTTTAGTTGTAGTAGAATTGCCTGACAATTCATATGTGCAGGTTTTTTTTATTTTATATTTCATCTAGGGATAGAATTGGTTGGTGTCCGTCTTATCTCTCACTTTCACATTTGTTATCCTAGTGGGTAATACCTCCCATCTGTTTGTTTACTATACCCTCAGTGTTGGTCACCATCCCAGGGCTTATTAGTGGAGAGACTCAGGGGTCATTATCTCCCTTATCACATTGCCGACCCAAGAGTGGTACACATTGTGCAGAGTGGGTTGAGACAAATTACATTCCAAGTTGATGTATTTTTAAAAATAAAAATTTATTCAAACAATTGACTTACAACAAATATATAATTGTGTTAATTGGAATTTTTTTCACTTCATTAATTGTAGTATTTAATAGGATATGATATATATATATATATAATATACTTCAAAATCCAATTGGTGAATATTTAAACAAAAATCAAACAATGATTTGATGTTTTTCAGTATGTTAATTATGCTATTTGGGAGTGTCGACATTGGGTGGGTGTTGGATGAAGATGGAAATAATTATGGAGGAGGGTTCTAGGGGGTTTCTATATCTACTTGTTTGAATAGGGGTAAAGAAGATGAACATTGGAGGAGAAATAAGGATCAATAACTCATATGGGCATGATGTGATCATATAACTAGTATTTTATGCCACCTCATCACACATTGAAAGAAGGATAAAATTTGTGTTCTTTTATTAATAATAATGTTGTTGCTCTCCCCTAATGACATTGAAACACAAAAAATTTGAACCTTATACATGGGATCTTTCCTGAGGGTCGTCCAATACTATATGTAGATGAATTTCTTGGGGGTCCATTACCTGGGCATGACCTCTCACAGCTCAAGCTAGGGTTGAATGGTGCATCCATAAATCGGGGGCTTGACTTAGTGCATATTTAAGTAATAGTTCACATTTTTTTCGGGTTTTTTGTGATAACTTTATAATTTTTTTGTATAATATTTTTTACATAAGAAGAGTTTAAATATATCATATATATATATATTCAAATCTATTTTGATTATTTACCCCAATTTTGAAAGCGAATTTATTTTTATTTGAAATCACTCTTATGCAATTATCCATTAAATCTATTAAGAATCAATTTTATATTTTCAATTTAAAATTTTCAACTAATAAAAAATTAAATGTTATAATATTTAATAATATTTGGAAATTATCATTTTTAATACCTTTCATCACTAAAAAACATCAATGGTAACATTTTTCTCCCATGGATCTTAAAAAGTCATTATAAATACCCATGTCTATGGAAGCTTGGAAAAACACATAAAAATTATTTGATGATCAATTAATTTTTATAATAAGTGTGTAATATGGCCATATAATTCTTAGTGTTACTTCCATTTTACATGAATTTATTTTTTAATTATGGAATCATCATAGCATGTAGGATACACATTGGTATTTTTGGATTTTCTCTGTGGTGCTCCGATTATGTTTTTGTGCTTGTTATGAGTATTATAGATTATCAATGGTAAATTGATTCGTAAATATGTAATGTAATACGTTATTTATCAAAAATATTATTACTTTATTGTTTTTAATTTATATATTCAGTATTTGATATGTTTTTTTAGAAATATTAATGTTTGATGTTCTTAAGAAAAGGAAGATGTATTCCAGTCCAAATAACAGTCATTGTAGTTTTATGTTGATTGATTTCTTTTTCCCAAACAATAATTAGGAAACCAGGGTCAAAATAATATACACAATGAAATGATCTTGGGAGATGGGTGGGATGGTTTTAAATCATATCGACATATGAGTGATCTTTATTTCTATAAAACAGTCAAATTATATTGACTTCTAAAATATCAAATTATTTAATATCCTTTATATAATGAAATGAAAAAAATGACATAGATAGGATGTGAGGAGGTCACCCACTTACATAGCTTCAATAATAAATAATAAAGACTCATAATGCCGAAATATGGTAATTAATTTGGAAATTCCCTCAAGATATTATATTTTTTGGGCTTAGAATAATGTTGTGCATGATCAATTTTAAAAATAAATAGACAAGTATCCTCAATAGAATCTGATTATATCAGGGGTATTGGATATCATTTAACCGAGATTATAGGGATGTAAAATTTTGTAAAATGTTCTAAATCATTCATGGATTATTTTTAATTTTTTTTTATATATTTCCTAAATAAGAGATAAAATAGTTGTCAGTGTTCATTTGTCTTCCATAGTAATGTTTTATTGAAAATGAATTTTACTAGGGAGTCATATATAAGTTATTTTGTCTCTAATTTAATATAATTATTTAGAACATTTATTTGATAAAAATTATCAATCCGTGAACATTATATTCAGAATTCATAATAATAAAATATAATGTATTTTTTATAGTGAAATCTGTCAAAATAAACAAAACATATTACATGCCTAGAAATGTTACATAATAGGATTTATTGAATTAGACAATTACAAAACAATTAAAAAATTCATTAACAAAGTAAAAAAAGAAGTATCTGTGTACGATGCCCCCTTATATGAAATAAACACCAATTAAAATTCTACTAAACCTATGAAATAATATTTTAATACAATGGTTTGTATTTAATTATCCTAGTATGGGTTTTTAAAATAATTTTTATGTACTTTTAGAATAATTCACATTATAAAATGATTACATAGATATTTTTTTAAAATCACTGAAATATAATTAGGTCATATTATTTTAAAATACACCAATTTTGAAAGTAAAAATATTTTTAAACAATTCATTCAAAACACAACATTGGATTTCTCCATTTTGAGAGTAATTATTTTTATGGATTAATCATGTTACTAAGTAGATAATAAGAAAAACATAAAGTAATTTATTCCTATTTCATATGGGATAATGTCCAGTTAGGATTATGGGTTTACTCCCCTTACCATGACATATCATTCGATACACTAGTGCCAATATTAAGAAAAATTATTAATGGAACCTACATTTATATACATAACCAAAAAATATTTAAAATTCATACATAATTTTTTTCATTGAAGAAAATAGTCATTATAAAGTATTATAATTTAATAAAAAAAATTATAGAATTCCATACACTCTCAGTTAACATTGATTTTAAAATATAAGACACACAATTTCATATAAATTTAAAATAATTAAATTTCCTAGATATATAATATGTCATTATTATATTTACATTGGGGAAATATATAAATTATTATTGTCATGAATGGATGTGAAAGTACATTAATTCAAATTAAATAATAACTTTTATTTATAAATTGAACATAAAATAATAAAGTTTTTCATTTATAATAGTCTTCAATGTAAAAGTTCAAATAATATGATAAAATTTATCATTGGGAATTAAATTATACACAAAATAGATCACATAATAAGATATCTCCTCTCATAGATGTTTTATTAATAATATAAAAAACATAAATTATACAATAAAAAAGGTTTTTTAATTGTTTAAATTTTCATATGAAATAATTCTTTAAAACACTGTTTCTTTTGATGAATTTAAAATATAATTAGAAGGGTTATTGTAAGGAACATGCCTTTAAACATTACATAATCTTGGGTTAAATGGATAATTCACATTGTGGATATTTTCAGGTTAAGTGTTTTAGAAAAATAGTCCATTACAATTACATTACATCTCAAAAATTACAAAGTAGACACATCTACTCAGTTTCAATTTTAATATAAAATAAAAACACTTCAAAAAATGTTTTATGTATAGTCCGATATTTTAGATAGCATGAATTTTCCATGATCCCATACTTAACCCTATTCTTCTTTATGTCATATGAAAAAACTTTTGAAATCAACAGATGAACATAAAAACCTTAATAAGGGTAATAAACCAAAGAGAGAAAACATTATTTCATTAATACATACATAACATATGCTCCTTAACATAACTCCTGAAATAATATGATTTATTAATATCACATAGTAATCAAAAATCATAAAGGTAAATTGTGGCACCCATAACATACTTACATTTTAGAATTCACATCCACATAGGGAGTTGTATTTGGAAAACCCATCATAATATATTCCCTAAATTTCTCACGTTTAACTCTGTCACATTACCCAATTCATTGGAGAGTTATCTTGATCTCAAACTACCTAGTTTTATCACATAACCACCCATATTCATAAACTATTCGCAAGAACCACATCACATTCCTAATACATTAACAAAAAATTTAGGAAAGATAACATTTCCACATTTTAATCACAATATATCATTTAAATATATTGACATAAAAAATACATTATCAACTCCATTTTCAATACCAAAATACGTAAAATATTATGTGGTATTTATTTTCCTTTTAAAAACACTAAGGCTTGTTATGGAAGTCAAATATCAAATAATACTCACAGCGGCGGAAAGCTCCCTATCACTGCTTATATTAAAAAGAATCATTCCTTTTTCTTCAATTTACTAAAACACTTCATATCAAATGATTCAATATGAATGAAATAAAAATTCAAATTTGTTTATACATCGTATAAAGTTATGTCATGTATAAAACATAATATCCATCAATGAAATGATATTGAGATGATTTCCCTTACCTTGTGTCCGACTTGACTCGATCATTCTTTAATCTCCATAAAAATAAACTAAAGATAATTTGAACTTGATTAAGAACCATTATCATGTTTGTTATTCCATTTATATAACTCATAACTTGTAATAAACATTATATATTAATTTCAGTTAATAATGGTCGTTTTGTCGATATTTGGTACTTGAGTCAAAAATGAAATTCTTATAATTACATGTTATTCATGTGTCAAAGTTCTATTATTTCCATAATGATATTTATGATTTAGATATTATATATATAATATATATCATATATATATATGTATTTATAGTAGTATATGACATTTAGATATAAGAAATGAAATTCACCACTGTTAATGATGGTACGCCGTACGTAGGCATTAATGCTAATTTAATTTATATGTTGAATTTTGATGCAATAAAACCATAATGAAAAATAGTTTTATTAAAATTACAGTATAATAAACTATATAATATGATTAACTCCATCCTTTATATGTCCCACATTTGGCATGAATGAGTCATATCACAATGAGGGGGTTGTAGTTTGGACATTCTCAAATGAAATTATCATATTTACCCACTATGGAAACCATAAAAGTATTATATAAATATAAAAAAAATAATGATAAAAATATATAAGTATAATATATATAACATATAAATATAGTTCCTTCTTAAGGTCGACCATAACAGTTGGAAGGGGAAGTTTGAACAATCATCGTTTCGTGAGGCAGTTGTTAACCATCCACTGAAACAGTATGTTCTTTACCCGTTAGATGGAGGTGTGTATAAGTGTAGTTATAATAAATCTCATTAAAATAACCATGAATATTTAGGATAGTTTTTTATTTATAAAATAAAGGAATAAAATGATTTTATGGGGTTGGAGATGTAAAATAATAGAAAAGAACTATAGAGAAGACATTGCCTTTAAATCAAGTATCTTTTTTTGGATTGAACCAAATGGTTTACTTTAATTTATTTATACCTATGGGTAGGATTTAGAAGTAAGCGAGGTATCTTGAGTGAATAACTGGGAATATGTTGGACAATCTAAGGTGGTTGAGAGGTGTCAGTAATGTGTTATAGGTGAGTTCTATTCATATGGGAGAGGATGGCCTCTTTACAAAATTTTAATTATATTATTTTATTATATAATTATTCACTGTTTAAAATGGTCCCAAACTCATTAAAGTGAAATATTACATGACTCATGTCTAAAATAAAATCAACTAATAATATTTGGACATGTTTTGGATAATTTTTAAATTTTTATAATCATATTTATTTAAATCATTCATTAATGAGGTAAGCAGTACATCATTATTTTGTCATAAATAATTAAATTTTTTCTGATGTCAAAAAATTATAAAAAAATATCAGGATTTATGAAATCGTTCTAGCTTTATAATTAATATTTATATCTGAATTCATAACTTATATAAACCCAAGAAAATTTTGATTTACTAAAAGATATATGTTTATGTCATTTTTTTGTTTACAATAAATTAGTTAATATAAATTGACATTATCACTCCCAAGTGGCTCCCCGGGGTCCCCAAATCGACCCAAGGATGAACATAGTTGGAAATGTATCATCCAATAGGATTATGTCACATGTTTATATAATATTATATTATTATAATATTATTTTTTACCTTTATTTACCAGAGTTCACGTTTATCCATGGTAAATATAATAATTACTGAAGTAAATATTGATAATTTCTAAAAATAAAAGTTGCATATTTACAAAATATAATCCTCCTGATTCCAAATAAAGAATCCATTTTCATAATTCAAAGCATAGAAGTGGCACATATAAATTTAAAATTAATTTTTGATGTTTGAACAAAAAGCATGTTTTTAAAAAATAATAACTATCAAAAGATCGACACTTATTTATGTCCAATTTCAATGTGAAATTACATCCAATGACCAAAATATTATCAAATGGTAAAAAATTAATATAATTAAACTTTAAAACCAGTTATAAACATAATATATATAAATAAATAAATTAGATTAAAATCTAGTTTTGAAATAAAATAGAGTATTTTAACTATTCATTAAAAAATTATCATTATTAGAAAAATATCAAAATTTCATCCAAAGTAAATTTTGATGTCCCAATATTAAAGAAGAATTTTATTTTTTCAAATATAACATATAAAAGTGAAAAAAATTAGATTTGAAAATGGTTCTCCATCAAAAGGCATTAAATCATCTTTTTAATGAATATTAGAGTATTTTTGCTCAAAATAAAATTCTATCTTATTTTATGCCTTTAAATTTTATTGGTTCTATTTAAAAACATTTAACAAACATTTATATTCATATTAAAGTATGATATTTTCATTATTTCCATTATAATGGCTAGAAGTTAACTACAATTTAAAATAATAATATTATATTATTATTTTTCAGTATAACTAAACGTTCTGTTCAACCTAAAATTTAAAAGAAACCCATTGTGGCGTATGACGTATTCCATTGAACAAAGAATCCCCCATTAAAATAAAAATAATATTTATTTCAAAAATATTAATAAATATGAAAATATCAAATTATTTATTTACCTAGGTTGTTACATCCTTCCCCTCTTTAGAAATTTATGTCCTGGAAATTTTTATTCACTTATCAAATAAATGGTGGTAATTATCCCTCATAGAAATTTCATATTCCCACATTTTCTCTTCAAACAAATTGTTTTTTTTTCAGAATAACTTTACTTGTTGAATTGACTTATTCATCAACACTTTCTCTCTATAGTCGATAATCTGGACTTCTTGTTCCTCTTAAGAGAGATTCTCTTCCAACTGAACTACCTCTAGGATAAAAACATGAGATGGATCTAGCATATACATTCTCAAAATTAAAACATGAAAAAAATTTGTGTACATGGGATAAATGTGGAGGTAAATCCACTATGTAGGTAACTGATCCAAAATTCTCCAGGATTTCATAGGGTCCAATGAACCTCATACTCAACTTTTCCTTTTTACCAAAACACATCACACTTTTCCTTGGAGAAACATTAAGAATGACAAGATCACCTACCTCATAGAATAATCCATACTCCGGTTATCCACATGAATGTTTTTTCCTTCTCTGACCTATTCTCATCTGTTTTTGAATGAATTGAACTTTATCTGTCATCTCTTCTAAAAATTATGGTCCCATCAGTATCCTTTCACTTACTTCATCATAAGAAGCTAAAGATAGACACTACTTCCTATATAATGCCTGAATTGGTGCTATATGTATAATAGAATTAAAACTGTTATTATAAGAAAATTCAACCACATAAATATGGTGGTCCCGACTTCCATGGTAATCCATTTAGTAAGAACATAACATATCCTCCATGGTATGATTTTTTTATTTTGACTGCCAATGTGATTGCGAATGAAAAGTTGTACTAAAATTTAATTCAGTACCCAATGACTTCTGAAGGCCATTAAAAATGTTAGAGTAAAACCTGGGATCCTGATCAGATACAATAGAGAGGGGAAATCTGGGCAACCATAATATCTTTTTAACATACAACTGAGAAAGTTGATCTAAATAAAAAGTATCTCGAATTGGAATGAAGTCAGCAGATTCAGTAAATAGATAAAAAATATCCAAGTTGGAATTATTACCTCAAGATTTATTTGGTAATACCATAAATAAGTCCATGGATATATTTTCCCATTTTCACTCTGACACTGGTAATGACTGAAGCATTAGTTTCTATAACTTATGCACTACATTAAACTACTGACAAGTCAAACACATCCTAGTAAAATCAGCAATATCATTTTTCATTCCATCCCACCAGATATACCCCTGAAGATCTATGTACATATTAGTACTTCCAATATGAATCGAAAATGAAGAACTGTGAGTTTCACATAAAAACTCATTCTTCAACTTTAAATCACATGGAACACATAATCTCTTCTCAAATCTAAAAATAAAATCCTTATCAATCTAAAAATGAATCATCTTTCCCTTCTGAACCAACTCTGCACTTTTCGGCATCTCACTGTCTTCCTTATACTCTTTCATAAATTTTTCTGATAGGGATGATTTCAATAACTCCTGAAAAAACAGAGTATTTTCTGACACCAAAAACATCAATTCCAAATTTCATCAAATAAAAAAACAAAGGATCTTTTTCCAAATGTAGCAAGGTTAATGTTGCATTAAATTTTTGACTCAAATCATCAGCCACATTATATTTCATTCTTGTATGGTAATGAATTGTGTAATAATATTCCTTGATTATTTCCATCCATCTCTTCTATCTCATGTATACTTCCATTTGAGTGAATATATATTTCAAGCATTGGTTATCAGTATTTATTTCACATTTTACTCCATACAGATTATGTCTCCGAAAATTTTAAATCAAAAACAACAATAACAAATTCCAAATCATGCGTAGGGTAAGTTAACTAATGATATTTCTGCTGATGTGATGCATAATCAATTAGCTGATAATTCTTATATAGAAAAAAACCATGGCAATTCAACATAGCATAACTTTTGATACCAAACTACCCATTTCTAGAAGGCAGTTCCAAAACACGAGCATTTATCAATCATCTTTTCAATTTCTAAAAACAATCATCACATTCTTATGTCCAAATGAACAAAACACCTTTATGAATTAACTTATTCATTAGGCTAGATAACGGTGATATATTTTCAACAAACCTCCAATAATGAACTAATAATCCCTGAAAACAAAGAATCTCAGTTATAATTGTGGGTCATGGCCATTCTTTATAAATATTTGTTCTATCGGGATCAAGAGTTTACCATTTATTTAAACCATGTAACCAGAGAAAGAAATTTGTTGTAACGAAAACTCACACTTTCGGAATTTCCCATAAAATTTATTTTCATTTAATTTTTGAAGTAAAACCCTCAATTTACTTTCATACTCTTATATAATTTTAGAATAAACCAAAATAACATTAATGAACATAACCAAAAACTTATCCAAGATCTCATGTAAAATTTTATCCATAAGATCCATGAGTACAATAGTTGCATTGGTTAACAAAAAAGTCATAACAACAAATTCATAATGGACATATCTAGTATGAAAAACAGTCTTCAAAATGCAGGATTCCATTACCTCCAACTAATTATACCCTGACCTCACATGAATCATTGAAAAATACTGAGTTCCTTGGAACCGATCAAACAAATCATCTATATCAGGATAGTGATACTTTTTTTAATAGTGTTGTTATTAAATTCTCTATAATAATTACAAATCAAATTGAGATATATTTCTTTCTAACAAACAAGATAGGATCACCCCATGGTAATGTTCCAGGTAGAATGAAACCTCTGTCTAATAACCCATGCAATTTTTTCATTAACTTTAAATGATCAATTTGAGTTATTCGATTAGGGGGTCTTGAAATTGGATTTACATCTGGAACTAAGACAAAAGTAAATTAAGCTTCTCGATTTGGTATAATATTAGTAAACACATCCGAAAAAACATCCAGGTACTCGTTTACCTAAGGGACATCATTAATATGAGTAGTTCCTTTATTTTCAGAAACATTTGCAATGTAACATACATTTTTACCTTTCACTAGTTTTTCAGCATCCTGATATGATATAAAAAGTAAGGGATAATTCTTGTACAGAAACTAAAAATCATTCAAAAAAAACCCCTTCATCTTTTTAGTCAATCATAGCACGATAAACAAAAATCCAATCCATACCCAAAATTACTTTAAAATCAACTAGATTCAAAACAATAAGGATTGCGTGTTGATTTTTTCCGCGCAGAATGACATGAAGGTTCTTATAATTTCTTTCATTCTCAACATTTACTCCTGTTGTATTTACCATAAGTTCAGGATTCATATATTGACATGGAATTCCCAATTTACTAATAAAATATTAAAAAACAAAAGAGTGTGTATACCATGAATCAAACCACACATTGGCATAATACGAACAAACAAATAGTCTACCTGATACCACGTCATTTGATGGCCCAACATCCATTAAAGTAGTTGAAAAGGATTTCACCACCCCTTTCATCATGTAGTCTGGATAATCTCCCTTATTTGAGTTCATTGTTGGACACTAATTTTCTTAATGAACAATTTAATGACACATAAAACATTTTACTAAATGCAAAATCAAATTTTGTCTCACCATTACCCTGATCTTTTTCAGTACAATTATGAGCCTTATGTACAATTTTACCACATCATTAGAACTTACTAGAATTCAAAAGACATTACCCATCATTCATTTTTCCACAATTTTCTCATACTATTAACATAAGTTTCGTACCATCAGTCTATTTTCAAGAGTTCTTACCTTTCGCCTGTCAGCTCGACCACTTTTTCTATTGTTTGACAAAGAAGACTTGATCATCAGAAAACTCCATTTCCTCCATCTCTTCATATCGAACATGTTTTTTCATAACTTTTTAACTCTCGATAACCTAACAAAAATCGATATATTGGCTTTAATATTGATTTAAAATGGTATATTTTACTATCAATATCTCATATGAAATTTGGAGCATACCCTGCTAATTGAGTGAATTTTTATACATAATTTTCCACTGAGCCATCCTACATAATAAATTAATTGAATAGTTATTCTATCCTTAGACGAACCTCCATAGGAATATATTTTTCAAGAAACATACCATTTAATTCAACTCAATCTAGAGAATCAATCTCCTCACTATCCCTGATATATTTCTCCATCAACCTCCACTTATCAGCTACACCATCAAAATGGAAAACAAGAAGACTAACCTTATGATGTTCTAAACACCCCATGACATCAAAAATCTTCTCCAGTGCTTTAATCCACCCATCAGATAGAAAAAGGTCATACGATCCTTTAAATGACCGGCGATGTTGCCTAATGAAATGCTTCACTACTGAAAATTTCCTCTGTAGTTGATCAGGAAGATCTCAGTCATGGATTCCATGACCATTTATAGAATGAATGAACTATTCCATTACAGCAACAAACTATTCAGTTCTGATTCCGACCATCTCAGGTTGCTAATTTGGAAGGATTTCTTCCCCCTGATACCATCCCATTATAGCTACCATGTTTCTTCTGCGGAATATCATTCTAAACACATAAATATCATAGTCAAGGCAACCTTTTATTCTGTAAATTCTATTGAATTTCAACCTTAACCTAAATTAATTTATAGATATTAATTTAACAGTATCATAACTCTTAAATTTGTCTAAACAGACCTATGATACCAACTATAATGAACCATCCTTAAAGAATTAGATAATCATGAATTAATGGGATCATTCACATTTATGATCTTTTTAGGTTTATAGTTTTATAGAATTAGTCCATAACTATTACATTACATATCAAAAATTACAATGTAGACACTTCTACTCAGATTCAATTTTTTTATAAAATAAAAACGCTGGAAAAAAAGTGTCATTTCTAGTTCCATGTTTTATAGAACATGAGTTTTCCTTGATCCCATCTTTGACCATATTTAACATTATTTCCATTGAAAAAGATTTCAAAACATGGGATGAGCATAAAAAGCTCATTAAGGGTTATAAAAAAAAAGAGAGATAAAACATTAGTTCATCAACACATAAATAACATAAGCACTTTAACATACCTCATGAAATTATAAGATTTATGAATATCACATAGTAATCACAAATCACAAAGGTAAGTTTTGGAATATATAACATGTTTGAATTGTATCTTTCACAGCCACGTAGGGAGTTATATTTAGAATACACATTATAGTATAATCCCTAAATCTTTTAGGAGAAACATTCATGTTTTCCTCTATCATGCTACCCAATGCATTGGAGAGATATCTCAAGCTCAACCACACTAGGTTTATCATGGAACAACCCATATGCGTAAACAATTCCTATAAACCATAAAACATTCATAACACATAAAAAAACATATATTAAAGATAACATTTCCACATTTCAATCTAAATATATCATTTAAATATATTGACATAACATATCTATTATCAAAAAAATCAATACCAAAATTCCTAAAATAGTCTATGTTATATATTTTCCTTTTAAAAACATTACGGCTTTTTAAGGAAGCTGAAGATCGAATAATACTTGTGGCAGTGGAAATATTGTAGTCACCACTAACGTTAAAAGGAAACATTCATTTTTTGATGTTTTGTAAAACTCTTCATAGAAATGGAATCCATTTTAATTAAACGAAATTTCAATGGTGTTTATAAATCCTATAAAATAAATTCGTGTATAAATCAAAATATGCCTCAATGAAAAGAGATTGAGATGATGTCCCTTACCTCGTGTCTGACTTGACTTGATCATTCTTTAAAATCCTGAATAATAAACTAATATTAATTTCTACTTGATTAAGAACTTTTTTCATGTTTATTGTTCATTTTATATCACTTATTACCATGTTATAAACATTACATAATTATTAATGTTAATAATGGTCCTTTTGTCGATATTTGGTACTTGAGTAAAAAATGAACTTCATAGAATTTCAAGTTGTACATGTGGTCAAAGGTACATTATCTCTTGAATGATATTCATGATTTATATGTCATATATATCATATATATCCATTATATATGTGTATTTATAATAGTACATAACATTTGGAGATATGAAATGAAATGCACCATTCATGGAGATGGTAAGCCGTATGTACGCTTAAACGCTACTTTTATTTTTATATAATCTATTAATATAACGAAAAAATAATTATACATTGGTATATTATAATTCTAGTATAATTTCATATATAATTTAATTCACTCCATCCATTATACGTACCACGTATGGAACAAATGAGTCATATCACATTGAGGGGGTGGTAGTCCACATTTTCTCAAATGAAATTATAGTATTTACCTACTATGGAAACCATAAACGTATTCTATAAATGAAAAATAATGCTGACTTGAAAAAATATAAATATAATATATATAAAAATTATATATAGTTCCATGTTAATGGCCTCTAAAAGAGGTGGTCGGAGAAGATTGGAAAATCATCATTTCAGGAGGCAGTAGTTCATCGTCTAGAGAAACAATATGTTCTTTATCCATTATATGGAGGTGTGAGTAATTATAGTTCAAATATTTAACATAACAAAAACATAGTATATTGAGGATAATGGTGTTGTTAAAAAATAATTTAATAAGAAAATTTTATGGGATTGGAGAAGTATAATAAAAGAAATGAACTTAAGAGAAGACAATTATTTTAAATCAGTTATCTCCCTTTGGTTTGAACCAAAAGTTTTACATGAATTGCATTCTTCCTAGGGGTAGGATTCTACGAGGAAGACTGGGATCTTCAAGGATTAGTTAGGCAGAGGCTGGATTATCCAATGGTCTTTAGTGGGGTGAGTAATGGGATCGAGGTGAGGGAATCTTAAATGGTGGCGGAGGGGTACTTTAGGAAATTTCAAGAATATTATTTCATTTTATAATTATTCTTTGTTTTTAAAGGTCAAAAACTCATTAATGTTTAATATAAGATGACACATGAACAAAATAAAATCATCCAAAAACAATTGTACTAGTTTTGGTTATTGTTTTAATTTCTATATCTTATGTATTTAAATAATTCATTAATGAAGTAAGAACTGCATCATTATTGTTTCATAAATAATTTTAATTATTTTTGGTCTAGAAATTAAATACATATATCATGATATTGAAAATATTTTTAGATTTCAATTGAATATTTATAGTCTAAGAGATGAATTATATAACCCCGTATAAAAATTTATTTAGTGAAATATAAATGTATATGATATTTTTTTCTTGACTACAAATTATTTAATATAAAGTGACATTTATAACGTACGATGTTTTAAACCAGATGAAAAAATATAAGGAAATTAATTTTTTATTTTAACCGGGGAGGCTGGTTATAAATACTGAGCATCAAAACAATATGTTCCAATAGTCAATACTACAACGTTGTTTGATTAAAAAAATTTAAATATATTTTATTCATACATGTGTTTGTTTATTTTAAAAAAATTGAAATAACTCTCAAACGGTGTTTCATATGAGAAATCAGATACCACTGTTAGGTTTGTAATTCTTGGTTTACCCTAGGTAGGGTATAACCTTGATTTGCAACAGGTGATTGTCACCCTTACACATGATAATTCTATCTTTTTTAAATTAATTAATTTTTCCCTTTTATTTATAAAAAATAATTATTATCACAAAAACGATTTGTCGAATGATAATTCTGACACCATTAATAGTTCTGGGACGTGGGTTTTACCCCATGTAGGGTATAACCTTTGCGATCGTCAAATGTTTGGTTATATCACACCCGAATATAACTTATTAGGGTTATAAATATTATTTTTGTATTTTAGAAACAATAATAATAATGATATAATTAATATTATTATTCGTGTAGAAGTCAAAAATTGAAAATACACGTCCATAATTAATAAATATGACGTGATGTAAATAATCACTGGGTAATGTAATAAATATGATATTATTAAATGTTTCAATTAAATACAAATGTACAACCAATATTTATTTAATAACAATTATCCCTTTTATTAATGGTTGTCATTTTTAAATAAAAAATGGTTCTATTGATTGTTTATATTAAATAATAATATTTTTTGTTATTTTAACGTATCAACATAAATCAAGGTGTGGGACATTTATGTTTTTGTTGTCTAAATTCTTAAAGTGACCATGGGCACGCATTTGCGCACCCTTTTGTGGGCCTGGGGAAGCTATTAAATAAATTAAATAATATCTCATACTTTATGTAAAATATTTTGTTGGTCCCCAACACAACTTTTAGGTTAATATTAATTCAAAAGGATTAATGAAAATTTAAGGGAATTAAAATATATTGAAAATGAATAAATATATATAATAATATTAAAATCAGGATTTATAAAAATAGAAAAATAATTAAAAATGAGTCTAACCATTTTTATTATTTTAATTTTTATTTTCCATCCCTCGTGTTTTATGTTAATTTATTTTCCTTTTCCTAATGTTATTCTTCTATTTACATTATTTCATTTTTCCCTTCTTTTCATCCTCTCCTCCCCTCGTGTTTGTGGTGCACCTCTCCTCACTATGTGGTGCACACCACCTTATCGTATTTTTCGACGTTTTTCGTGCCTTCGTTCATCATCCATTTTCTTATTCGTTAGGTGAACAATAAACCTTAGGGCAAGGCTAACCTTGCTCAAGTAGAATCATATGTTTTCATTGAGTATCCTATTCATAGTTCGTCACGAATCGATTTTACCATATTTTGGGGTTTTTCTAAAATCATTCAACTTCTTCCATTTTTGGTGAAATCAAAGCCTACTACAAGATCATGTGATAATCTACAACCATAAGGTAGGGTGTCTAAATTATTTCCATCGATTTCATTGTGCTTTATAAAAACCCACGTTTGTGTCGTTCATCGCCGCCTACAGATGTTGTGCATATTCAACCAATCTTTTCAATTTAATTGTTTCAATTAATTTTTTCAGCCCTAATAAATCTAAGTTAAATTGTTTGAATTGTTGCAATGTGGTTTGACACCACTTTTGTTGTGCCGACATGGTTAGAATATTATTCTGTTTTCCTAGCTATTTAATTCATTTAACTACATGTGTTGCACAACCTATTTTTATTGCGTTTAATTTAAATAATTATTTTAGAGTAATAATGAGTCTTGAATTTTTGTTTCTTTGGTTGAAGTTTTTGATGAATTATGAATTTATTTATATTTGAATTCCCAGGTATTTAATTAAATTAACCTCCTGTGTGGTGCATCCTATTTTTTGTGTTGAATTTAAATTAATAATTTTCATTAGTTATGAACCGTGAATTTTTGGATCCCTGGTAGTTGGATGTAATGAATTATATGCTTATTTAACAGTTTATTTATATTCTTATGTTGATGCAGTATCTTGCCTTGTTAATATTGTTATAAAGAAATATTTAATTTTTCACTTGTGATGCAAGGGAGTGTCTGTTTAGTTTTCAAGATTCAATTTCATATGCTTATTATGTCATATCTACTACTATAAAAAAATTAATTAAATTTAGGGTCAGGAAGGAAGGTGGGTCTCGTATTATGGTCCACACTTATACCCACTGTTCCTGATTTTTACCACTACATGCCGAGGGGTGGTGATGTTGTATTTTCCAAACCGAGACATTCTCAGGATTTCTAATACTTATATATGACACCATTTCCAAAAGGAACCATCTAGACGAATCTGTTGGAAATGTTGATATGCTAGACTCAGATGATACTCAACCTATTTTTGTGATATTTGGAAATACTCAGTGTAAATCCATACCTCAAGTGATGCTTGTACTTTAAAAAGATTGTCTTGGAAAGGATCAGTGGTATTAGATAATGGAAGGATGTTCCATAGCGATACCTTTAGGACGTTCTCAGACTCTAACTCTCAACATAAATTGTAATAATGATTAACATAAGGTTTATATTATTGTCACTATTAGACCCTTAATATTTGAGATATTTTCTGGTGTGTTGAAGCACACCTAGTTGACACATGACTTAGACCCTATGTTAAAGAACATTATTAAGGGTATGCCTCTTCCATTTTTTTCCTTACACTTCCAGGATTTATATATATGCAAATGTATATTCGGCTTACAGGTACTCTTTTCAGACATCCTTCATAGGCCTATGCAGGTGATTAGGGATGGGTTCCGTTAGGAACCTAGGCTGAGTTAATTATTTATTTTCACTTAATAAATTATCTCCAACTGAAATATACTGGCTCACTGCATTTTATTATTGCAAGAAATGGAATGTTTTAGACATTGTGGGTGCCAGAATATAGGGATTTTATCTCACACCCAGCTCAGGCGTCGTTGAAACCGAGTAGATTATATGTTTGCAGGTATTGACAAAAGGATGCATGCTGCTTCTGATTCTTGATTGTTTCATAATACATAATATGGAGACTGAGGCTGATGAGTGACCCTTTGTGGTGATGCATTTTTCACACTTTGTGTCTTTCATTTTAGTTGATAGTGTGCTTGTGATTCTGTTTTCAATGATATCTGTTTACATAGACCCCATGTCATGACATTGTTTTGTGTGATTTCTCACGTGATTATTATTCAGTTGGATTATCCATATTTCATCAACGTCAGTTTATTCATTTATGTGATCCAACTATTTATGATTTAATTATTGTTAATTCAGCTATGATAATACCCATTACCAATGAGGGAGTAGTCCCCCCCCATGGACACGAAAAAGGCCATTGCTACAATTCTTCAACCTCTAGTGTTCATGGATATGTGATTGAGGTCATGTGACACACCAGTCCAGCCACCATCAAATATGTGAGTTGGATTGGGATGTTACAATTTTGTGTCAGAGGTGGTATTTTTTTATTTTGTCATACTATTTTGGGTTGGTAGAATGGAGACTAGGAATGTGTCGACACTTGGTTAATCGGCGTAACTAGGACTAATAGACCCATTTTGGGGAAATGACCATGTGGCCAGTGTTGGGATTGTTTTTCATTCTATTCAATGTTACAATTGTTATTATTTCACCTCGAGTGATTGGATTCATTTAAAATTCCATTGAATTTATGGAATTTTTGATATTTTAGCCTTGTCCTATTTAGGAATGTATGATGTATTTCTTGCATCATAATAGGCATGTAGGGATTCACATGCCATGCATACTGCCATGCCATATAGTTGCATTTTAGGATATCTGTTGATTCAAATTGATTGCCTTTAATATAATCCGATTCTTGTAATTATTTAGCTTTCCTTTTTGATACCATGTCTCAGTGATATATTTAGCAGTTATCCTATTTCTATGATGCATGTTTAATACCAATTTTTCCTTGTATCATGATTTTGTTCCTATCTGATTGTCTCTTTAATTAAAAATGTTATTCTTTTTTTTGTTACTACAAGTATCTCTATGTTTTCTTCTTGTACTGATCTATTAGATAGTTTTTTTTATGTTGTAGGTATCTTTTCTAAAATTTATTGGTTACCATTGATTGAGAGCAAAATGAAAACAACTATAAGGTGTATATATTCTTACTAGGTTGAATGCCACCCATATATGTAGGATGATATGTGTTTGAGCATGTAATAATTTCAAATGAATTTTTCAATTACCTAAACGCATAACCAGGACGAGGTAGGCTTGTTGGTGTATGCTCTTTAAGAGTTAACCCGATATGGGTGTTGTTAGTCTTAATAATTAAACAATTGTTTTTGGGTTTCATTCAAATAAACCCAGGTCGACTTAGTGGGACCCATGTATGTTGACTAATCTTATTAAAAGTAATTTATGTGATATATTTCCCAATTAAGGACAAGATGTGAGTTAATGTAAAATGTTTTAGAATTGAGTTTTATATAGAAATTAAATTTTTTTCCTTAAGGCGTTGGTTATGAGCAAGTACCTTGTGTTTTGTTTTGAAAAATAGTAGTTGATATTTTCATTAAATATTTTGATGATTAAAGATTAAATTTGATTAAATATAATGGGCTTGGATATGAAACCTGTAGAAATGTCCTCAGTTTAAGACACAGTTATAGGGATAATAAGATTTTTTCCATGAGTTGCTTTGGAATAGATACTTTGGCATGCTGTTGTCCCTACATTGACCCCCTTTCTTAAAATGACACCCTTGATTGGACAAGTGGTCATGTTTTCCATGACTTGTGTTTTGAGCTTGAGAATCGGTAATGCTCATTTTCATCGTGTTAGTCATTCCATAGGACCAGTTAGTTTCCCCATAGGTCATTCGAACCTCTATTCTCCACAGTGATGTATGACTTGGTATGTCATCATCCAAGTTAAAATTCATCTTTCATATCAATCACCATGGGGTAATATGTGTTCACGTACGTGGTACCAACAAGAGATTAATGTTGTGATGAACCAGTTGAATTAAATGTAATTGTCAAGTCTTTAATTGTTAAATACATTTCAAGTCACCTATGTAGTAAAATGTATTCTGTGTTAAATGAATCAGGTATGTCCCAAATGTTCGGGATGATTCTAGAGACTCTGGTGTTTTGACACAAAATTTAATATAGTTGGGTTGTAATGCCTTTTTTCAATGTTTTTGTTCTGGTAATCTTCTAATCCTATTAAAATACTCTTTCTTAAGTGACGAGGATGTACCCTATTCATCATTCATCCTTGATGTACTATGAGAGAATCAGTCTAACGCCATTAAAAATCTTTAAAAGTTGTTCGGCTTATTTAGGGTGTTTTTCTATATTTGACTTGTTGGTGTGTCATTCTTATCGAGGATTTGTTTATTTTTGAGTAAACCTCAGATTTCCATGTTTGAATTCCTCGGATGAACTCTTATACACCAGTCGTTTCATTTAACTTGACCGCCATGCAAAGGCTACATTGGGCTCGATTAATGTTTTTATATAGGCATCTTTCCCTTGTACCAACATCTCAATTGTAAGCATGGAGTATAGACTCCCTTGAGTTAGTTCCACTCACTCCTATTATTCCCATACATAGATATCCTATACTAGTTTTCAGGCTCAATGATACCTAAATCAAAGAAGGTTATAGTAGGTAGGTATGAACTTTGGTGGACATGTTCACGGTAAATGTGAGATACCTTTGAAGAAGGTATCACTTTTCTGTTCACAAAACACTACCAGTCTAAGGCATGATATTATTTAAATAGTCGTCCAGTGTTGCTTGACTATTTTTTTCTGTTTTTCAATAAAGTGTCCATTGAAAGAGATTTTCTGTCATGTTTTCGTGAGAGATAATTTTAGTTTGTGTCAACTAGGGATTTTTATAAAAATATGGCTTGAATTGGGCTTTAAGGGTCAATATGAATGGACTATTTTTCCCTTCCGAAATCATGTGGGAAGAATTGATAAAATGATTAATGGACTACCCTGTATGAAATTCTGATGTTGGAGGTTGTCATGAGTCAGAATTTTTCAGTTCTAATTTTAAAACCTCTGGTGGGAAGTAACTTAGGCTAGAAGATAACGAGATAAATACATGGCCGTGTCTCTAGAGAAAAATTGTTTAATAAATACCATGTCAGTGTTTTAGTTGGAGAATGATCATTGAATCTTATCATTTTGTATTTTGTTTCACTTTCTTAACTAATTTTTGTTTGTGTGTTTATCATTTGAAGATGGAACTCAACCTTGTGTGTGAGACTTCATGACCTCTGTAGATCAAATGAAAGTTACATTATTCATGAAGGCTTCACAGGGATGAGAAGTTCTAATGTGGGATGTTTGAAACATTATATGTTTTGAACCTGATGAAAAATCTATGGAAATTATATTTTTCTATAATCTGGGAAGGATGATTTTAAAAACCAAACATCGGAACAATTTGTTCTGATAGTCAACACTGAGGCATTGTTTGAATAAAAAATTAACTTTTTTTATTCATACGTGAGTTTTTTTTATTTTAAATAAATTGAAATAACTCTCAAATGGTACATCATATAAGAAATATGAGACCACTGTTAGGTCTGGATGTTAGGTTTACCCTAGGAAGGGTATAACCTTGATTTGCATCAGGTTTTTGGAACCCTCACACATGATAAATCCATCTTCTTTAATTAATTAATTATTCCATTTTTTATATATTAAATATTTATTTTCTCACAAATAGTTTGTCGAATGAAAAATCTGAGACCACCAATAGTTCCAAGACGTGCGTTTTACCATAGGTAGTGTATAAAATTTGAGAACATCAGAGGTTTCGCCATATCACACACGAAGATAATTTATGTGGGTTGTAAATATTTTTGATGGATTTTACAAATAATAATAATAATTTTATAATTCCTATTATTATTTTTGTTGAAACAAAAAATTAAAATACACTTCTAAAATTAATATATTTTTCATGGTTTAAATAACAACCGGGTAATGTAATAAATATGATATCATTAATTTTATCAATTAAATGAAAATACGCAATCAATATTTATTTAATAATTGTTATCCATTTTATTAATTGTTTTCAATTTTAAATTTTTAATGGTTCCATTGATGATTAATATTAAATGATAATAATATTAATTAATTTAACGTATTGACTTGAATTAATGTGCAGGCCATTTAGGTTTTTTTTTGTCCAATTTATTAAAACGACCCAGGGCGTGCGTTTGTGCAACTGGTTGCGGGTCCCTGAAAATGTTTAAATTAATTAAATAATTTCTCAGACTTTATGTAAAATATTATGTTCCACCCTAGATAATAATTTGGGATAAAAATAATTAAAAAGTATTGAATAAAATTTAATGAAATTAAAATAGATTGAAAAGGAATGAAAATAAATAATAAAATTAAAAGTGGGAATGATAAAAATAGAAAAATAATTAAAAATTGGTCTAACTATTTTTATTTTTTTTATTTTTATTTTCCTTCATTCATATTTTATTTTATTTCCCTTTTCCTTATTCATATTTTTTACTTTTCTTTACTTTTTTCCATCTTTTCTTCCTCTCATCCCCTCTTGTGTGTGGCACAAGTCTCCTCCCTAAGTGGTGTGCACCACCTTATCCTCTTTTTGGAAGAACATCATAGGTCTGTTCATTGTCTATTTTTCTTTACCTCCAGGTGTGCAGTAATCCTAAAGGGAAGGCTCACATTACGCAAGTGGAATTTTAGGTTTTTGTTGAGTATCATATGAGCAGTTCGTCGCGGATGGATTTTACCATATTTTTGGGTTTTTCTAATGTCATCTATCATCTTCTATTTTAGGTCCAATCAATGTCTACTATGGATCATGGGATCATCTTTGACTATAAATTAGGGTGTCTGCTCTCTTTACCATTGTTTTATTACGATTTATAAAAATGCATGATTGTGTCGTTCATAGGTGCCAACTGAAACTATGTAAATTCACACAATATTTTCAATATATTTTTTCTGCTTACTTTTTTGATCCCTAATTCATATAAATTGAATTGTTTAAATTTTTGAAATGTGGTCGGAAACCCCTTTGGGAGTGCCGATGTGGACAGAATATTTTTCTGTTTGCCTGAGTATTTAATTCATTTAACTGCATGTGTTCCGCAACCTATTTCTTTGTGTGTTTAATTTAAATAACTATTTTAGTATAATTGAAAACCAGGAATTATTATATCATTGGTAATTTTTGTGATGAATTATTTATTTATTTAAATGTGCATGACTGAGTTAAAATTTAATTAACTGTATGTGTTGCGCAACCTTTTTTTGTTCTGTTGAATTTAAATTAATAATTATTATTAATTGTGAATGGTGAATTATTGGATTCTTGTTAGTTGGTTGTGCTGAATTATTTGTTTATTTAAAAGTGGAATTTATCTGCTTATGTTGTTGGAGTATCTTTCCTTGTTAATATTGATATTCTGAAATATTTAATTTGTAACTAGTGATGCACAGGTGTATTCGTTTAGTTATCAAGTTACAATTTCATAGGCTTATTATGTCATATCTTCAGGTGTGAAAACATTAATTAAATTATGTGTGGGTAATGATGGTGGGACCCTTATTACGTTACATGCGTAGACCCTCTTTTTTTGACAGTAACCACGAAGAGGCAGGGAGTGGGGGTGGGGTGTCGTTGGCTATTCCAGACCGAGACATCCCTGGACTTTTTAATACATTTGATTGACACCGGTTACAAATGGTCTCATCAAGAAAGATATGTTGTAAATGTGGCTAAGATAGCTTCAGATGATACTCCACCACTTTTTGCGAGATCGGGGCAGACTTAGTGTAAAGTCATGCCTCACGTGATATGTGGTCTTTCGAAATATTTCCTTGGACAGGCCCGGTGGTATTGGATAATTGAAGTATGTTCCATAGTGATACCTTCCGGAAGAGCATGGAATCCAAATCTCAACCCAAACCATAATAATGATGCACTGAATGTTTATATTAATATCTCTATTAGTCCCTTGATATTTGAGATTTTTTATGGTGTTTTGAAGCACACCTAGTTGATGCATGACTTAGTCCCAAAGATAAAGCACAACCATGTGGATATGAATCTCCTCTATTTTAACATACAATTCTAGGCTTCATATACATGCATATGTGTATTCATCATATAGGTACTTCTTTCAGACATCCAGCTTAGTCCGAAACCGGTGATTAGGGACATGTGCATTTTGGAACTTGAGGCATGTTAATTATTTCATTGCACTTAATAAATTATCTACAATTGTTATATAGTGTCATAATGCATTTTATTATTGCATGAAATTGAATGGTTTATACATCGTGGGTGCCGACCAACTAGGATTTTATCTCCCACCCTAGTCGGGCGTCGTTGAAACCCGAGTAGATTATTTGTTTGTAGGTTTTGACAAAGGGAGGTGGGCTGCTTCCAATGATTGATTGTATATTTCTACTTATGATGGAGACAGAGGAAGAGGACTACAGCTTGATTATGATGTAGTTTTCACAATTTGTGTCTTTTTATTTTAGTTGATAGAATGCATGAGTTTCTATTTTCATTACATTCAGTTTAGACAGACTTCGGGTCATGACATTATTTTGTCAGCTTCCACACAATTTTATTATTATTCAGTTGGATATTCTATATTACTTCTACTATAGTTTATTCATTTATATGCTTCCACTATTTATTATTTAATTATTGTCACTTCCGGTGTGATAATACCTATTACCTATGATGGCATAGTCTCCCCCACGGATAAGAAAAAATCCCTCGTAGCTAGTTGGCAGCCTCTGGTATTCGTGGAGATGCGTTTGAGGTCATGTGATGCACGGGTCTAGCCACCATCTTAGAGGTTAGTCGGGTCGGGACGTTACATCATTATAACTACCATGTGGCTCCATGGGGTCCCAAAATTGACCCATGAATTCCCATGGTCAGACATGTATCATCCAATAGAATTATGAAACATGTTAGTGTTGTTTAATATTATTTTTTACCTTTATTTACCATATTTACCCTTTAATCATGGACAATAAAATATTTACTGAAGTAAATATTCATAATTTCTAAAAATAAAAGTTACATATTTACAAAATTTAGACATTCAGATTCCAAATATAGAATCCATTTTACCAAATTCAAAACATAGAAGTGGATTAAATTAATTTTAAATTACTTCCCGCTATCAAACCAAGAATTGTGTTTTTAAGAAATAATTACTACAAAATATTGACACATGTTTATGTCCAATATCAATGTAAAATTACATCGAAAAGAAAAAAAATAGATTAAATGGTAAAAACATATTATAAATATACTATAAAACCAATTAATAATATAATTTATCCTTATAAAATAATTTGATTAAAATGAACTTTTTAATTAAAATACATTATTTTTAATATTCATTAAAAATTGAAAATTAATAGTAAATTAATAAAAATTAATCCAATGTAAATTTTGATGGCACGATATTAAATAATAATATTATTTTGTTAAATACAACATATTAAAGTGACTAAAACTAGATTTAAAAATTTTTCTCCATCAAAAGGCGGTAAATCGACCTTTTAATGCATATTAGACTACTTATGCTTAAATTGGGATTATTTTTTATTTTACGCCTCTAAAATTTATTTAAAAAATGTAAAAACATTTAAAAATAAAGAATATTTATATTTTATTTAGTTATTTTCATTACATATATTACAGAGGCTTAGTGTTAACATCAATTTATAATAATTATATTATATAATTATTTTTCAGTATAACTCAACGTTGTCTGCCACATAAGAATTCAAAGAAACATGTTGTTGCATATCATGTTCTCCTTTGAAAATTGCATCTCTATTTAGAGTAAAATTAATATTAAATTCAAAAATATTAATAAATATGAATGTATAATATTATTTATTTACCAAATATGTTACAATTCTGTTTTAATTTAATGTTTAAAAACACTGTTAATTTTTTTTTTCAAAAACATACATGATATAATCATGAAATTCATACATTAATTTTTTATAGAATTTTAATTTAACAATATAGTTATATATATATATATATACAACTTCAGAAATTATACCTTGATTTGAACAAGGAAGGGAAGTGTTATTGTTTTATGAAGACGAAGAAGTTTGAATGATGAGGAACAAATGAAAAGAATAGTCAGTTCACTTTGTGTTTAAAATATAACTTTAAATATATGATTGTGTATTAAAATTCCAACCCCATTCTCAGAAAAGATGTAATGAAACCCTTTTTTTGAAAAAAGTCACACCAGTTTTAGATTTACTAGGCCATATTCACAAAATCCTTTTAATATATATATATATATATATATATATATATTAAATTCCATGATCATGTGTTTTAAAAATACAATGTTTTTCTAAAAACAGAACTATGAAAAATGAAAATTGGGATAAATTATGATTGTTTTATCTTTATTATGTAGTATATTAGACACGATATGAAATATATATTTTTATGAAAAACATCCATTTAAATTCGAAGAAATATGATTTTAAAAAACCCATACAATATAATGACCTGGAAATTTCCTGGAAATTCTTATTATTTTTAAATACATGGGAATTTTTTGAGTCCTCAAAAACTGACGTTGCGTGATATCGAGGCCTTGTGTGCCAATAATCAATTTCTGAAGCTTTGTTCGGGTAGGTTTAGAAAAAAACGTGTGGGTTTTTATAAATTTTGGACCAGTGCTCGGAATTGAAATCCAAGGACACCGTTGAACTCACAGCACCAATATTTTCTTAGGAAGACTTTCACCTCGACGGTAGTTGTTCGAGAATAAATGTTAGTATTTGGGGTTTTTAGAGATTGAATTAAATAAATATAAATTGTGTGGATTTATTTTTATTTGATGGTTAAAATATTTTCATGAACGTTAGAGGTAGGACCACCACACCTTAACCTCCCATGATAGGTTATAGTAGTGGGGCTCACCCAAACATAACCTCCCATGAGAGGTTATGACATGGGGGCCACACGAGGCTAAACTCCCCTATTAATGGTGGAAGCAGAAAACCTCTCAACTCCCCTCATTAATGAGGGATTTTTTCTACACATCCTCCCTCCTTTTTATGCCAACTCCCCTAATTATCTTTTTCCAATCCTCCACATTAATTATGTGGATCCAATTAATTTATTTCACAACTTAGAATTATGTGCAAATGAAATAATAGATAAACCTATCTATTAGTATTTTCGTTGGAATCTCGGAGGAAACATGGGAGAAGAGGGAAGAACTCTCCCCATGAAGAATGAAGAACGTCGAACCTCATCAAATTATTCCTATGAGCTTCAACGGACTTGGGATGTCTTCAACTGACCTACCATCTATAGCGTCATCAACAAGCCGACGCAGCGGAAGCGTACAAAAGAAGCGACAAATAACGATCTTCTTCATCTACATTTCGTGACTCCATCAACAAATTTCAAACAATGAAGAAATATAGGGGGTTTTAATTGTTGATGCTTTCCTTGAATCTTCTTCAATGTTTGGAAAGGATTTGTTTGCAGGTGAGTTGTTGTTCCACCTCTTACTTCATGATGAGCCAATTGATTCCACCCTAAGCGCGATGGGTGTGGGAGAAACCAACATGACCCGACCCATCTTCCATTATTGTTTGAGACAATCATCGGCATGGTGATGAGGCAACTCAATGAAAAATGTGGTGATGACAAAGGTCGCTCTACATGTGGCCTCCGCAAACCACGCCTCCCCATAGTGCTCCCGGCTGAACCACGACCTTCTAGCCGAGCCACCATGGCCGCACTATCGCCAGCTCGCGCCCCACGGATCCCAGCTGCCTCCCGGCCTAGCTGCGTCCTACCCGGTCACCCACCGGACCACCTGGCTATGCCCTACCCGACCAAGCCCTCCGGGCCGAGCCGCATCGGGCCGCGCCCTCACGACGGTCTGGGCCGAACCGGCCCCGAGCCATGGCTGAACCACCCATGCGGCCTGCTGGGTGGGGCCCAGAGGGCCAGGCCAAACCTAACAGGAAGGCCCACCCAATGGTCCTGGCTAGACCCAACAGGTCTGACCGGGTCGACCCAGATTGGGTCAGCCCAGACAAGGTCTAACTAGGTCGGACCGGACTCAAGCCCACTACCGACTCTTTACTTTCTTTGGACATATCTCTGGCACCGGATGTCTGTTTGACTAACTATCAAAGTTGTTGGTAATCATGAAGCATGAAGGTCCCATGACAATATCTCACTAGAGTTTGGGGTATAGTTGATATACGGTCAGGTTGGATCTTGCACAAATCCAACTGGGCCCCTGAGACTAAAACGCTAATAACTTACAGACCGAGTATCCGATTGACGCACCATCTATTGTGTTGAGACCCCTATGGTGTGTCGGACCATTAAGATACTTCTTTGTGGTACATTAGGATGGTTGGAGTATCTACTAGTAACTCATGGAGAGGATCATTTCGGTGACGAGTGAACAAAGTGCGGAGACCTAGTACCTAGAAGAGACCTGACGACTGCTGACAGTTTTCACTCGGAGTGACTCTACTATCCCATTAGGGAGCGATATTGTGTCACGACAGACCTGCAGTGGGGAGTGGATTGGTGTCTTGGTAGACCCACAATACATTACAAGTGGAGTACCTCAACTGGCTACGAGGGGGAACACATTGGTGACGCGGAAGACCCACGGTGGGGAGCACCCTGGTGATGCAGCAGACCCGCGATACTCAAAAGGTGGATTATCTCACTAGTAAAAGGTTAGTGGGAAGAGGCATGGTGTTGCGGTAGGCCCACTATACTTGACAGAGGATAAGTACTCCAGCAGTCACGGTTTTGATAATGTGAATAAAATTCTGGTTGAGATGAGACAGTAACTATAGTATTTATCTCATGTTTGAGATGGATTACTTGATAACATATGTATATGTATGGAATATACCGAAGAGGGGTTATCTATTGATTTCATAATTTTTTGTTTATCCTTCTTGGGTTTTGTGAGACCGTGAGGGGCTCGGGGTCCCTACGGAGTATCATTGTACTCACCCCTGTATAGGATATGCCCACACCTCATTGTGTTTAATGCAGACGAAAAACAACGCTAACTGAGGCTGAGTATACTAGGACAAGATGGTACCCATAGGTGGACCATATGACGTGTTAGTATACAGAGGAGACCGAAAGACATGGAGCACTGAGGAGGATATCTATAACTACCCATCAGGTAGGATCTATGGTGGATGATCCAGGAGCTGCTTTTAACATTTCAGCTATTTTGTCTTTTTTAGTTGTACTTTTACTTTATAGTTTGTCTTGTATTTTTGTCCCCTTTACTTTTCAGCACTCTCTTGTAATACAGTTTTACTTAGTGTTTTTCATCCAGATATGTTGCTCATTTGTGTGCATTTTTAATGTTATAAATTCAATGCCTTCCCAGTTTTGGGATTTACGCCTTTGGTGCTGGTCACCAGCACCTGGCCTATGGAAGGCGGGCATGGGGAAGTCAAGGGACGAGCCCTGGGCGAAGGGTCGTGACAAATTGGTATCAAACGAGTCGGTTATACTACAAAACGAAGGACTTTGATCTATTCTGTGAAGCCATAGTGGAAAGGGTAATGACTGTGGTTTTCAGTTTAGGGAGCCTAGTGTTGGAACGGTGGTCGAAGAATCCATACACCATGACCATCAATAGTGATTTTCAACTCAGTGCACGAAAAAATTGATTGTTTGTGTGTTTTCAAAAGTTTTATTTAAGTCAGCTCAACTAGGTCAGCTCAACAGGTATAATAATTTTACTATGTCGCATCTGTTTCTTTCAGGATGCCTCCCTATAGATGACCAATGAGATTCCTGAGATATGTATGCACAGATTACCCACTGAGTAATGAGTCCTCAGTGCAGGGGCCTTTTCGAGCACAGGCCCCGACGATACTACTTCTTGTTATGCCACTGATGCCACCATCCCCAGCAGTAGACGATGCATGCCACTTGAACGCGTTCCATGAGTTCCAGCTCCAGTGGACAACCGGGTTCAGGGGATAGATGGAACCATAGGAGGTTGAGGATTGGCTAGAGGTTGTGGTGAGAATTTTAAGACTGGTAGGGACACCAGCCGACATCAGGGTGATTCTTGTGGACAGTATTCTGTAGGCAGTAGGGGGTAGATGGTGGATCATGATGCTCCAAGTCCATGACAAGACGAAACTAATCTGGGCAGACATAGAGATCCAATTTTGGATGGAGTTTTTCCCATCCACCCTACATGTTGTATGGATACATGAGTTACTTCATCTACACTTGGGAAGCATGACTATGGCACAATACTCGGCGAGGTTCTCCGACCTGTCGCGCTACTCCATAGATATGTTATGGGACCCAATCCTTCAGGACAAAACCTCAGAGAAGTGTCACATGAAAGAGATTATAGTTTTAGTGATCTCCCTCAGCATCAAAACGGAGGTAGGGTTGTTGGAGTGAGCCCTCTTAGTGGAAAGATTCCTTGTGGAGCAGTCTCCAACTGCGAGATCCACCACCAGTCGCCATGTAGCAAAATCTTATACAACTAGTTGTAGGCATATGTTTCATAGGTCCAAGAGGAACAGACCTATAGGTGGATGACTGCATGACTCAGGATCGGTTGTGCGGGAATCCCAGAGCAGAGACAAACATTCCAGGAGCGGGTAGTTTTTCGCATGCAGCGGGCAGGGTCACATGGCTCGTGACAGTCTGACCCGCCATTTGGATGATCAACAGATGGTTGAAGGACCACCCAGGAAGAGACAAATATTCGATTGAGGTGGTCCTCATGGAGTAGGTGGACATGGTAGAGGAGCTGGTCATGCAGCTGATGGTGGACAACGTTTTGAGGTGTTACTTCCACCACCACCAAGAGGTCACCCTTACTGTAGGGAGTAGGTGGACAATGGAGAGCTCACCTCCAGGAAGTGGAGGCCAATGATCACAATCATCCAGGAATGATATGAGGTAAAATATGTGTCTACTCCACCATTACTGTAGTACTTATAGACATAGGTTCCATTCACACTTTCATTACCACTTCCATTATTTGGAGCTCGTAGATTCTGATGCAGCCATTGGCTCGATCCTTACTGTTTTATACCTGTACGGTATAATACACGATGATGACACACTAGTGCCAACAATGCAGGCTTACTCAATGAGGTGACATCTTCGGCTGGGATCTCATTGTAGCGGCGTCGAGGCCTTATGACATAATCTTGGGTATGAACTAGTTATCTACAGTCCATGCTCTGATTGACTGTATTAGGCACAAAGTGCGGTGTGTATGCACGGATGGGATCGGGTTTACCTTCACTGGTGAGAAGGGAGCATTTGTAGCATAGGACTCACATATTCAGAGGGGGCTGCAACCGATTACTCCTCAGTTATCCAACCATACCATCGTAGGAGTTGATGTGGAGAGTCCGAGTTATCCTGTAGTGGTGGACATGTACACGGATGTTTTCCCTGAGGATGTACCAGGTCTAACTCCTTACAGAGAGGTTGAATTTTACATTGACCTATACCGTGGGATGACACCGATATCTACTCCATCATATCGGAGGGCTCCCGCTGAGCTTCATGAGCTACGGGTAAAGCTGGAGGAGTTACTGGGAAAGGGATTCATCTGGCGTAGTGTTTCTCCCTGGGTTGCCCCAATTCTGTTCCCCAAGAAGGCGGATGGGAGCTTCGGGATTTGTGTTAACTACCGCCACAAAAACCAGGTGTCCATAATGAACAAGTACCCACTCCTGCGTATTGACAACCTATATGATCAGCTGAATAGAGAAATGTGGTTCTCAAAAATAGACTTCACATTAGGCTATCTCCAGCTCAGTGTTCGAGACAAGGATGTGTGGAAGGTGGCCTTCAGATGTCGGCATGTCCACTATGAGTTCTTGGTTATGGATTTTGGTGTAACCAACACTCCAACAATGGTCATAGTATTCGTGAACATGGTTTTCCAGCCTTACCTTGACCACTTTGTTGTATTCTTCCTCAACAACATTCTGATCTACTTGACTACTGAGGAGGAGCATGCCTACCATTTGTAGGTAGTACTAGACACACTCCGAGAGAACTAGATTTATGGTAAGCTCTCAAAGGGACAATTTTGGATCCATGGGGTTATCTTTTTGGGACAAGTCATCTTGGTGGCTGGAGTTGCAGTGGATCCAATGACGATACATGTGGTACTTTCTTGGGAGCCACCCAAAATTGTGACGAAGGTACAAAGTATCCATTGATTGGATCGCTACTACCATAGGTTTGTACCAGACTTCTCTAGAGAAGAAGCACCACTATAATCCTTAAAGAAGAAGGAAAAACCCCTCATGTTGTTGGAGAGATTCCAGGAGAGAATTCATGAGATAAGGCAGAGGCTAACTAGTTCCCCCTTATTGAGGCTTCCAGAGGAAGGTGTAGGGTAAGTAGTCTACTAGGACGCATTAGGGAATGGACTCGGTTGTGTCCTGATGTGAGAGTGAGTAGTGATAATGTATGGTTCACGGATGCTGAGACATCATGAGTAGAACAATTCTACCCATGACCAGGATTTAGAAGCATTGGTATTCTCCTTGAATATGTGGCGACACTATCTGATGGACGAACGTTTTACCATGTACTCTAATCACTAAATTTTCTGGTATATCTTCTCTCAGAATGACCTAAACCTGAGACAGTGGCGATGAATTAATTTCCAATAGGACTATGACTTTGTGATAGTCTATACTCCTAGATAGGGGAACTTTGTAGTAGATGCAATCAGCAGGAGATCTGATATACAACTGCAATGCGAGGCGACAGAGCAGCTGACTGCCTTACAGATATCCTTTGTGGATAGAGATGGAGAATCCTTTCGTCAGTCTCTTACAGTCACTCCCCGACTTCTTAAATGAGTATAGGAGGCACAACATGGGGACACTGACTAAAAGACACGACAAACTCAGATATCCACAAGGTAGGCACCAGATGGATTTTATGAAGGTGGGGAGCACGCCATCCCCTTCAGAGGACGTACTATGGTACCAGTGTAACTTCAGGAGGAAGTGTGGAGGTAATTACACACATCCGCTCTAGTGGTAAATCTAGAAGCGGAGAAGATGTACCATGATCTCCGATGATAGTACTAGTGTCTAGGAATGAAGAAATCAGTTGTAGAGTTTATCTCTTAGTGCCTCACTTTTCAGCAAGTGAAGGCAAAGCACCAGGTACTACTAGGTAGGCTTCAACCTTTAGAGGTCCCAGAGTGGAAGTGGAATTTGATATCCATGGACTTCATGACAGGTCTTCCACGTACATCCAGGGTTCATGACTCGATTTGGGTTATCATTGACTGACTCACCATGTCGGCACACTTCCTACCGATCAGAGAGAAAGGTTCAGTAGAGAGCTTGGGACGCCTCTTGGTGAAGGAGATTGTGTGACTACATGGAGTACCTTCATAAATTGTCTCTAATAGTGATTAATGGTATATATCCTGGCTATGGAAGGGTTTGCATGAGGTTTTTGGGGCTCATATTTGTTTGAGCACCACCTTCTATCCTCAAACGGATGACCAGACTAATAGGACCATTCAGACTCTCGAGGACATGCTCCCGGTAAGCGTCGTAGACATCAGTAATATATAGGAGGACCACTTACCTTTGGCGGAGTGTAAATACAACAACAAATAACACTCCCCCATTGGGATGGCACCTTTTGAGGCATTATACAGACAAACATGCAGATCACTATTGTGTTGGACTGATCATGGGGAGTCAGCACTAGTGGGACCAGAGATGATACAGTCCACCACAGAGAGGGTGCAGATCATCCAGGAGCAGATAAAGAATGAACAGAGTAGGCATATTTCATATGATTCCAAGAGACAGAGACCTCTAGAGATTGAGGATGGCGATCACGTCTTTCTACGGGTCTCACCTCGATGATGACTATAGAGATTTGACCTAGGAGGCAAGTTATCTCCAGATTCATCAGAGATTTCCAGGTCATCACCAGAGTCGGTGAGGTGTCTTACCATCTGGATCTTCCACCTCAGTTTCATCGGGTGCACGACGTCTTCCACATATCTCAGCTAAGGAGATACGTGCATGACCCTTCTCACATCATCTACCGTGGAGAGTTGGACGTTGACGATGGAGGTACATTCATAGAAGTTCTATTGGAGATTGAGGATTTACAAGAGCATGCCCTATGTGGATGATCGATAACTCTGGTGCACCTTCACGTGAATCATGAGAACATATAGGAGATCACATTGGAGAGGGAGTCTCAGATGCATGCTTACTCCCACCACTTGTTCCCTTAGTTTGAGTTATAGCTTATAGGGAATTAAATCTCAGAGGTGGTGAGAACGTAAATTCCTGGAAATTCCGTGATTTTTTTAATATACATGGTAATTTTACAAGTCCACTAAAACTGACTGCTTGTGATTCTGAGGCCCGATGTGCTCGGAATCAATTTCTAAATATTTTTTCGGGTACATTCAGTAAACGTACGAGCAGGTTTTTATAACTTTTGAACCGCTGCTTGGAATGAAAATCTGAGGGAACTGTTAAACTCGCAGTGCCAGTATTTTTTTATGAAGACTCTCAACTCGGAGGCAGTTGGTCAAGAATAAAAGTTTGTTTTTTGGGTTTTTGAGATTGAGTTGAATAAAAATAAAGTGTGTGGCTTTATTTTTATTTTATGGTTAAAATATCCTCATGGAAGTTGGAGGTGGGACCACCACACCTTAACCTCCCATGAGAGGTTATGGTGGTAGGGACCACCCGAATCTGACCTCTTGCGAGAGGTTGTGAAGTGGGGACCAGATAGTTCTAAACTAACCTATTAATAGTGGGAGTGGAAAACCTCTCAACTCCCCATATTAATGTAGGAGAGTTTCTCCACAACTTTCCTCTTTAATTGTGCCAACTCCCCTAATTAACTTATGGCAATATTCAACATTAATTAGGTGGATCCAATAAATTTATTTCACCATTTTTAATTCTGTGCCAATGAAATAATAGATAAAAATATCGGTTATTACATTATTTGGCATCTTGGTAGAATCTATGGAGAATAGGGAGGAACTCTCCCAAGGAAGAACGAAGAACGCCGAACATCTTCGACTTCTTCCTTGGAGCATCTATGGACGTGGGGAATCTCCAACCAACCTACCCTTCGCATTTCCATCAACGAGATGTCGTAGTGGAAGCATGAATTGGATGTGATTAATGATGATATTCTTCGTCTACTTTCTGTGACTCCGTCACCAAACATCGAACAGCGATCCAAGCCAGTGGGTTTTACATTTTGATGTTTTCCTTGAATCATATTCAAAGGTTGAAAATGATTTGTTTGCGGGTGAGATGTTGTGCATCCTCTTACTTCTTGATGAGAAAAAAATGATACAACACTAAACGCATAGGGTGTAGGACAACCCAACATGGCTCGTCCCCTTTGTCGTTCTTGTTTGTCACGATCATCAGAATTGTGATGAGGCGACATAATGATGAAGGCGCTGATGACAAAGGTTACACTACTCGTTGCCTCTACAAAATGTGTCGCCCCCATGGCGCTCAGGTGCTCCGGGCCGAACCACGACCCTCCAGCCAAGTCACCCTAGCCGTACTACAACCAGTCCGCGCCACTCGGCTCGCAGATGCCTCTCGGCCTAGCCTTTACCTACCCGACCACACGCCAGCCCGCCTGGCCCAGCCATGCCTGGCCACCCGCCGGCCCGACGGGCGCCCTGGTCATCCACCCACCGGCCTACCCAGTCACCACTCGACTGACCCTGTGCCCTAACCATGCCGAACACCCAAGCCGTCCTGCATCCCCCCTCTTCACAGCACCCTAACAGAACTGGCCCGACCATTCCCTCTAGGCCGAGACGCGTCGGGTTGTGCCCTCGTGACGCTCCAGGCCGAACAGGCCCTGAGCCCAGGACGAACCGCCCATGTGGCATGTTGGACGGGGCCCAGTGGGCGGGGCTGAACCTAACAGGTTGGCCCTCCCATTGGGATAGGCCAAACCCAAATGGTCTGATTGGGTCGACCGAGATTGGGTCATCCCAGACTGGGTCTGACCGGGTCGGACCGAACCTAGGCCTACTACCAACCCTTTACTTTCTTTGGCCATATCATTGGCACTAGATGTCCGTTTGATAAAATATTAGCATAGATGGTAATCCTTGAGAAGATGACCTCATGAGTATACCCCAATCGAGTTTGGGGTATATTTGAGATACGATCAGGTTGTATCGTGCACGATTCCAACCAAGCCCCCGAGACTAAAAGGATAATAACTCACTGACTGGGCATCCGATTGACACGCCGTCCGTTGCATTGAGAACCTTGTGGCATGGAAGACCATTGAGATACTTCTTCAGGGTTCTTAGGGATGGTTGGAGTATGGACTAGTAGCTCGTGGAGTGGATCCTTCCTGTGATGAGAGAGCAGAGTGAAGAGACCTAGTAGATAGCTGAGACCTGACGACTACTAACTATTTTGAAACGGAGTGACTCTTCTTGCCCATTTGGGAGCACCATGGTGTCGCGGAAGACCTGCAGTGGGGAGAGTCCTGGTTTCACAACATATCCACAGTACCTGACAAGATGAGTACCTCAGTAGGCTTCAAGGGGGAGCGCCTTTGTGACGCGGTAGACCCACGGTGCGGAGCACCTTGGTGATGCAGAAGACCCACAGTTCTCGACAGGAGGAGTACCTTAGTAATCAAAGGTTAGTTGGAAGTGCAATGGGGTCGTAGAAGGCCCACTATACTCGACAGAGGACGAGTTCTCCAACAGCCATGGCTTTTGATAATATGAATAAAATCCTGCTGAGCTGTGTCAATAAATTTTGTATATACCTCATGATTAGGATGGATTACCTGATAACTTAAGTATATGTATGGGAATATACCTATGTGGGGTTATCTGTTGATTTCATACTTTGTAATTTATCCTTGTTGGATTTTTTGAGACCTTCAGGTTCTCGGGGTTCCTAATGAGTATCGTTATACTCACCCATGCATGGGCTATGCTCGCACCTTTTTTGGTTGGATACAGATGATATATAGTGCTGACCAAGGCTGAGTGTACTTGGACTGGATGGTACCCAGAGGTAGACCATACGATGTGTCGGTACACAGAGGAGACTGACAGATGTGGAGTGCTATGGAGGCTATATGTACCTACCCTTTTGGAATGATCTGTGGTGGATGGTCCATGAGATTCTTTTCACCATTCAAATATTTTTTTCTTTTTTAGTTTTAATTTTACTTTACAGTTGGGAATGTATTTCCAGCCCCTTTAATTTTCATCACTGTCTTGTTATACATTTTTACTTAGTGTTTTGTATCTAGCTGTGTTGCTGTGTTTTGTGCGTTTCAATGTTATAATGGAGATGCCTTCCCAGTTTTAGGATTTACAACTTTGGTGATAGTCACCTACCCCTGACCTATGGAAGTTGGGCTTGGGGTAGTCATGACATGGGCCCCGGGGGACAGTTCGTGACAAATTGGTATCAAAGGAGTCGGTTCTACCACAATACATAGGACTCCGATATTTTCTTTGAATAAATAGTGTTAAGGGTACTGAGTGTGGTTTTCAGTTCAGGGAGTCCAGTGTTGGTGCAGAGGCCGACGTATCCATATACCTGGACCCTGACTACTGATTTTTGACTAATTCCCCAAAAACACCGATTGCATTTGTGGTTTCAATAGTTTTATTTAAGTCGGCTCAACCAGGTCAGCTCACCAGGTATAATCCTTTGAAAGTGTCGCATTTGTTTTTTTCAAGATTCCTACCTGCAGACGACCAACAAGAGTCCTGAGTGTTATACGCACAGATAGTCCACTATGTGGAGATTCCTCAGTGCATATCCCTTTTCAGTGGAGGCACCAGAAGTACTACTTCCCGTTGGGCCATAGATGCCACCATCTCCAGTAGCAGACGGTGAACGCCTCTTGAGAGCATTGCATAAGTTCTGGTGCCAAATCCCACTCAGGTTCAGGGGAGATACATTTCCACATGAAACTGAGGATTGGATGGTGGCTGTGGTGAGGTTTTTCCGACTTTTATGGACACGAACAGACTTCATGGTGATTCTTGATGTGAGACTTCTATAGGTAACATCAGTTAGATGTTTGAGCTTGATTATCTATGTCCATGAAGAGGCGACACTACTCTGAGAAAACTTAGAGAGCCCATTTTGGGAAAAGTTTTTCTTATCCACCCTACGTGCATAATGGATACATGAGCTACCTAATCTGCAACAGGTCAGCATGATGGTTGCACAGTACTCAGCGAGGTTCATTGACCTCTCACGCTACTCCACAGATGTGTTATGGGACCCGTTCTTTCGGGCTCGGACCTTCGATCATGGGTAAGGTGAGAGATCATAGATTCAATGATCTCCCTCAGAATCCCAGCGCTGGCAGGGGTGTTAGAGCGAGCCCTCTTAGTGGAGAGTTTCCAGGCAGAGCAGTCTCTAGCTTCTAGATCCACCACCACTCACCATAGAGCGGAGTCTTATACAATTGGAAGTAGGCAGATGTTGCAGAGGTCCAAGAAGGCCAGACCTACTGGTGGATGACTGCATGACTTAGGATCAGTTGTGTGGGACACCCGGAGTAGAGACATACATTCCAAGAGCGGGAAGTGTTTCACATGCGGCGGGAAGGGTCACATGTCTCATGATTCTCCGACCCACTGTACGGATGATTAATATACGATCTAAGTACCACCCAGGCAGAGACATAGATTCGATCGAGGTGGTTCGCCTGGAGAAGGCAGATGTGGCAGTGGTGATGGTCATGCAGCTGGTGGTGGGAGACATTTCGAGGTGTTACCACCACCAGAACTAGGAGGTCCACCCTGACCATAGGGAGCAGGTGGAAATGGGATAGCTCCGCTCTAGGAAACTGAGGTCTACAATCACGGCGCTCCGAAGATTATATGTGGTAAAATCTGTTTCTACTCCACCATTTTTGCAGTACATATAGACAAAGGTTCTCGTCACTCTTTTATTTCCACTTCCCTCGTTCAGAGATCAGAAATTCCGACGGAGCCGTTGGCACGATCCTTATTACTAGAGACCTTTACAGGAGCAGATTTTCCAATTATGCACTGGTGCCAACATTGTGATCTTTCACTAGGAGATGAGAGCTTCGGTTGGGTTCTCCTAGTAGCAGCGTCGATGCCTTACTACATCATCATGGGTATGGACTGGTTATCTACATTCCATGCTCATGTTGATTTTATTAGGTGAAAAGTGTGGTGTGTCTGCACAGATGGGACCAGGTTACCTTCACTGGGGAAAAGGGATCCATTTCAGCACCAGAATGACTTACTCGGAGGAGGGTGTAGCCGATTACTCATCAGTTGGCCTGCCTTCACCCTCATAGTAGTTGATGTGGATAGTCTATGTTATCCTTTAGTGGTGGTCCAGTACACTGATTTTTTCCCTTATGATGTCTCGGGTCAACCTCCTCACAGATTGTTTGAATTTTACATTGACATGTACCCTGGGACAACACCGATATCTAGTCCAAAATAACGGATGACTCCCACTAATCTTCATAAGATACAGGTATAGCTAGAGGACTTGCAGGGGAAGTGATTCATTAGGCCTAGTGTTTCACCCTTGGCATCCCTGATTTAGTTTTCTAAGAAGGCTGATGGGAACTTGAGGCTTTTTGTTGAAAAATGTCGCCTAAACCGGGTGATTGTAAAGAACAAGTACCCACTACCAAGGATTTACGACCTCTATGATCTGCTGAAAAATGCACAATGGTTCTAAAAGATAGATCTAAGATTTTTATATCACTAGCATAGAGTTTGATATGAGGATGTACAGAAGACGACCATCAGTTTTCGGTACGACCACTACAAGTTCTGGGTTTTTCATTTTGGTATAACCAACACTACAGAAATGTTCATGGGGATCATGAACAGTGTTTTCCAGCCTTACCTCGATCACTTTGTCATAGTCTTCATCAAAGACATTTTTATCTACTCGAATACTGAGGAAGAGCATTCCTACCATTTGCAGGTAGTACTGGACACACTCAGAGAGCACCAGATTTATGGTAAGCTCTCGATGTGCCAGTTTTGGATCTGAGAGGATCACTTTTTGGGACATGTCATCTCATAGGATGGAGTTGCAGTAGATCCAGTGAAGATTGAGGTGGTATATGCCTGGGATCCATCCAGGTGTGTGACGGAGGTACAATGTTTTTTAGGTTTGGATGGTTACTACCGGTGGTTCGTACCAGACTTCTCCAGAGTTACAGCACTAATATTAGCCTTGTTGAAGAAGGGGAAACCCTTCATGTAGTTGGAGATATTCCAGCAGGGCATTCAAGAGCTGATGAAGAGGCTGACTAGTGCCCCCATATTGAGGCTTCCAAAGGAAGGGTTAGGGTATGTAGTCTACTGTGACGCATCAGGGACCAGAATCTATTGTGTTTTGATGTAGGAGCGAGTGGTGATCGCATATGGTTATCGGTAGTTGAGGCAGCATTAGCATAACTACGCTACCCATGACCTGGTGTTACCAGTAGTGGTCTTCACCATGAAGATGTAGTGACACTATCTGATGGGAAAATGTTTTATTGTGTACTTTGATCACAATATTCTCAGGTATGTCTTCTATCAGAAAGACCTAAACCTGAGACAATGACAATGGATTGAGTTCCTACAGGACTATGACTTCAAGATAGTCTATACACCTGGAAAGAGGAACATTGTAGTAGATGCACTCAGTAGGAGATTTGGTATATATATTCTAGGAGAGGTGACAGAGAAGCTGGCTGCCAAACATTTATCTGTTGTGGATAAAAACGGAGAAACCTTTCTGCATTCTCATACAGTCATTCCCCCACTTCCTCAGTGTGTCAGGGAGGCCCAACATGGGGACGATGACTACGAGACATGGAGTTCTCTCATATCCATAGGGAAGACACCTGGTGAACTTTTTGAAGGTGGGGAGCACACCATCCTCTTCAAGTGACGTACAATGATACCAGTTTCAATTCAGGATAATGTGTTGACGGAGTTCCAAAAATCCCCTCTAGCGGTACATCCTAGAGTGGCGAAAATGTACCACAACCTCTGACGATAGCAATGGTGGCCTGGAATGAAGAAAGTAGTTGAAGATTTTGTCTCTTAGTGCCTCACTTTTCAGTAAGTGAAGGCAGTGCACCAGGTACCAACATGAATATTTTATTCTTTAGATGTCACAATGTGGAAGTGCGGGGGTATATCCATGGAATTCATGACGGGTATTCCACATATATCCAGGGGTCACAACTCAATTTTGGTGATCTTTGATCGACTAACAAGGTAAACCTAGTTCCTACCGATCATAGATTATGGTTCAGTAGAGAACATGGGACCCCTCTATGTGCAAGAGATTGTGCGGATACGTGGAGTAACTTCATATATTGTCTCCAATCGTGAAATGTGGTTTACTTCCTGGCTATGGAAGGAGTTGCAGGAGTCTTTTAGGACACAAATTCATTTGAGAACCACCCTCCATCCTCATACGGATGGCCAGACTGAGAGGACCATTCATAATCTTGAGGACATGCTATGTGCATGTGTCCTAGACTTTGGTCGCAGTAGGGAGGACCACTTACCTTTGATGGAGTTTTCATGCAACACCAGCTATCACCCCAACATTGGGATGAAACCTTTGAGGCTTTATACGGATGACCATGTAGATCAACATTATGATGGACTGATCCTGGGGAGTCAGCACTAGTGGGACCAGAGATGATACAGTCGACCACAAAGAGGGTGTAGATCATCCAAGAGCGGATAAAGACTGCACAGAGCAGGAAATTTCATTTGCTGACAGTAGACAAAGACCTCTAGAGTTAGAGGATGGAAACCATGTCTTTCTATGGTTCTCACCTCAATGAGGAATACATATATTTGGCTGAGGTGGCACGTTATCTCCAAGTTTCATTCGACTTTTCCAGGTCATCAATAGAGTAGGCGATGTGGCTTATTTCATGGCACTACCACCTCAGTTGCTCCGGGTGCACGAAGTCTTCCACATATCATAGCTGAGGAGATTCGTGAATGACCCTTCTCACATCATCGACCATGTAGATCTGGATGTCGACGATGGGGAGACTTTCACAGAGGTTCCAGTGGAGATTTAGGATCAACAGGAATGGGTCCTATGTGGATGGTTGATACCTCTGGTGCACGTTAGCTGGAAGCACGAGAACCTCCAGAAAAGCATGTGGGAGAGGGAGACTCAGATGTGTGCTCAGTACCCCTACTTGTTCCCTTAGTTCGAGATGTAGTTTATGGGGAAGTAAATCCCTGAATTGGGGAGAATGTAAAGTCCCAAAAATTCCGTTGAATGTTTTTTTCAAATACATGGAAATTTTATGAGTCCGTATAAACTGACGGGACATGATTCTGAGGCTAGGTGTGCCCGGAATCAATTTCTAAAGCTTTGTTAGGGTACATTCAATAAATTTACATATGAGTATTTATAACGTTTGAATCGGTGCTCAAAATTGAAATCTGTGGACACTGTTAAACTCACAACGCCAGTATTTTTTTAGAATGACTTTCACCTCAACGGAAGTTCGTCTAGAATAAAAGTTATTTTTTGGGGTTTTTAGAGATTAAATTAAATAAAAATAAATTTTGGGGATTTATTTTTATTTGATTGTTAAAAAATCTTCATGGATATTGGTGCATGGACCACCACACCTTAACCTCCCATGAGAGGTTATGGTGGTGGGTCCCACCCAATCCTAACCTCCTATGAGAGGTTATGAGGTTGGGACCAAACAGGGCTAAACATCCCTATTAATGGGGGGAGTGGAAAACCTTTAAAGTCCCCTCACTAATGAGGGATAGTTTCTCCACACCCTCCCTCTTTAATTATTCCAACTCCCCTAATTAACGTTTTCCAATCCTCCATATTAATTCGGTGGATCCAATTAATTTATTTCACCATTTAATATTCTGATCCAACGAAAAAATAGATAAACCTATCTATTGTAATTTTCATTGGCATCTTAGTGGAAACATGGGAGATGAGGGAAGAACTCTCCCAATGAAGAATTACAACCTTCTTCAAATTCTTCATTGGAGATTCTACGGATGTGGGACGTCTTCAACCGACCTTCCCTCTGCATCTTCTTCAATGAGCTGACATAGTAGAAGCTTGCAGCGAATGTGACAAACAATGATCTTCTTCTTCTACTTTCCATGACTCCTTCAACAAATGTCAAACGACAAAAAAATGTAGTGGGTTTTACATGTTGATGCTTTCCATGAATCTTCTTCAATTGTTTGAAATGATTTTTTTTGCAGGCGAGTTGTTGAGAATCCTCATACTTCTTGATGAGGCAATTGATATAACCCTAAATGAGGAAGGTGTGGGTCAAACCAACGTGGCCCGACCCCTACGATGTTCTTGTTTGTGATGATCTTCGGCATGGTGATGAGCCGACAGAATGACAATCATGCCAATGCGAAAGTTTGAGCTACCCACGGTCCCCGAAAATCGTGCCACCCCTACCATGCTGCAGTTCTCCTGGCTAAACCATGTCCCTTCACCATTTCCCCCCCCCCCCGGCCGCACCGTCGTCGGCCCGTGACACCCGGCTCCCAGCTGCCTCCTGGTCTGGCTGCGCGTCGTCCCCCCTTGGCCGCTCACCGGCCCACCTGGCGCCCTGTCCGTCCGCCAGTCGACCCACATGGCCCATACCCGGCCTCCCACCGGCCCGCCTGGCCCTAGCCCGGCCTCCCGCCGGCCCGCCTGTCCACTGCTCGGCCGCCCTACGGCCTTCCTGGCACCCTGCTCGGCTGCTCACCAGCCGCCCTGGTGCCCTACCGAACCACACGGCTACCAGGCTGCCTCCCGACCATCTGTCGGCCTGCCCGATCGCCACCTGACCGAACCGGCGCCCTGACCGTGACAACCTCCCAAGCCGGCCCATGGCCCACCTCCTAATGGTGCTCTGGCTGAACTAGCTCGGCTGCACCCTCTGGGCAGAGCCATGCCAGGCCATGCCCCCATGACGCTCTGGGTCGAACCGCCCATACGGCCTGCTTGGCTGGGCCCAATAGGTTGGGCCGAACCTAACATGCTTTCCTACCCAATGGGTCGGGCCACACCCAAAAAGTTGAATCGGGTCAACCCAGACCGGGTCGGCCTAGACCGGGTAAGACCGGTCCCAAGTCCAATACCGACCCTTTACATTCTCTGACCATATATTTGGCACCGGACGTCTTCTTGACGAACCGTCAATGGCGCTAATAATATCGGAGGACAACGGACCCATGAGTATACCCCACAAGAGTTTGGGGTATAGTTGAGATATTGTACGATTGGATCATGTAGAAATCCAACCACCCCCCTAAGACTAAAAGTCTAACAACTCACAGACCGGGTTTCCGATTGGCGCGCCGTATATTGAGTTGAAACTCCTATGGAGTGGCATACATTTGAGATACTTTTTCATGGTACATCGGGGCGGTTGGAGTATCGACCAGTAGCTCATGGAGTAGATTCTACTGGTGTCGAGAGAGCAGAGTGCAGAGACCTAGTGGCTAGAGGATACCTGACGACTACTGACCGTTTTGACTTAACAGCGACTCTACTAGCCCATGAATTGCGCTCCATTGTATTGCGGAAGACCCACAGTGGGGAGCTCCTTGGTTTCGCGGCAGTCCCACTATACTCGACAGGAGGAGAACCTCTGCAGGCTACGAGGGGGAGCACCTTGGTGAGGCGGCATACCCACAGTGGGGAGCGCCTTGGTGATGCAGCTGACCCACAGTACTCGACAGGATGAGTACCTCAGCAGTCCAAGGTTAGTGGGAAGCACCATGGTGTCACAACATCCACCCTGTACTCAACAGAGGAGGAGTTCTTCAGCAGAAATGGTTTCTATAATGTGAATAATATCTTGGTTGATCTGAGTAAGTAAATTTTGTATTTACCCATTATTTAGATTTATTTCATGATAACATAGGTATATGTAAGGGCATATACCAAAGTGGAGTTATCTATTGATTTCGTTGTTTGGGGTTTATCCTTGTAAGATTTTGTGAGACCTTGAGTGTCTCGGGGTCCCTAATAAGTTTCATTATACTCACCCATGGACGAGTTATGCTCGCACCTCATTGTGTTGGATGTAGATGAAGGATTGCGCTAACCGAGGCTGAGTATACCAGGACTGGATGGTACCCAGAGGTGGACCATACACCGTGTCGGAACACGGAGGAGACCAAAATACATGGAGTGGTGAGGAGGGTATCTATACCTACCCTTTTGGTAGGATCCGTGATGGATGATCCATGAGTTGCTTTACACCTTTTAGCTATTTTAACATTCTCAGTTGTACATATAATTTACAATTGGGCTTGTATTTCCAGCCCCTTTATGTTTAGTCACTCTCTTATTATAAAATTTTACTTAGTGTTTTCTATCCAGCTGTGTTTCTTTGTTTTGTGTGTTATTAAGTTATAAAGGTAATGCCTTCCTAGGTTTAGGATTTACACCTTTAGTTCCAGACGCCAACCCTTGGCCTATGGAAGGAGGGTTTGGGGTAGTCAGGGAATGGGCCCAGGGGTCGGGTCCTGACAAACAAATGAATTACTATTTTTTAGTATTTTATTTCTACTATTCATGATTTTTGACATCAGATGGGTGTTGGTTGGAGATGGAAGAAATGGTGGAGGAGGGATCTTGATGGATTTCGAAATCTACTTGTTTGACAAGGGGTAATAGAAAATGAATAGTGGAGGTTGAAGAAGGATTGATCGCTCAGATTAAATCGAATGACTAGAATATAATACCAAATTACCTCATATCGAATAATGAATAAAAAAATGAACTCATTTATTAATCATGATGTGGTTTGTCCCCCTTCTCCCAAATCACTCAAGCGCCCACACACACACACACACACACTAGGATCTATTTAATCTGGCTACCACCAAGGCTTTGAGCCATAGTATAAACGACCAATATTTGGGTTCCCCTATACGTGGGCTTGACCTATCACAACTAGATCTATGATGACATAATGCCTCTATGAAGTGAGGGCTTGACCTTTGTTCCCACCTAAGTAGTCGTGCACAAGAAACCATGGTTTTTGGTGAGTATATTATAATTTATATTTGAAATTTTTTATGCATCAAGAAAAGTAAAAATAGTAATTTTTATATATTCATCTTTTTTTATTACCACCATTTATATTATTTAAAATATTTTTAAAATACAATTTATTAATATTTGAAACAAATTTAATTGAACAAAAATTTAAATATATTAAAACTCTATGTTATAATATAAATATAAATTTTTTACCTATTAAAAAACATAAATGTTAAAAAAAATATTAATATATTTTAATTATCATTATATATCATACCGACTATCACGATACATAGTGGTTAAATTTTTCTCTAAACCTTCACAAAAAGAAGCCACTATAAATACTCATGTATAAGGCCATTCAGAAAAGAACATCAAAATTATTCAATGTTCAATTAATGATTTCACTAATGGTTATCTATATCCCTCCAATTCTATGTGTTACTACCATTTCTTATAATGTTATGTTTTTTAAGAATAAGAACTTTAGAGGATGTAGGCTACACATTGGGCCTTTTAGTTATAATCAGTGGTACTCTGGATAATTTTTCATGGGATTGTAATGAGTTTTATGTACTATAAATGGTCTTTGTATTAATTATTATTAAATGAAATTAGTATTTTAACTATAATACCATTCATTGTTTTGATTATGATTTATTAACTTTATTAACAAAATGTGTTAAAAATAATAAAATTTATTTCAGATTCAGGATGTTAAATTATTCCTCCCATAGATGAATTTATCCCACACAATTCATTTATACACACATCCCGCCTCTTCTTCTTCTTCCAACCATGGTGTCCCTAGAAACCATCTTTATTAATAATATTATTTATTAAAATTTTTATTATACTAGTTAATCGATACATTCAAATGAATATATATTGTTAGTGTCTATAATAAAAATGAGCATTTCTCTAGTTAAACTAAACCCTAGTTTCGTTTTACATGAGTTGATTTCATTATTCACAAAAACAACACTAGAAATTGGGTAAGCCTCATATACGCAATGACATTATATTGAGATAGAGTTCTGAGGGGTGTAAATGTTAGATATATCATAGTGGAGTTGATATATATAAAATATAAACCAACTTGTCCTCTAAAATTTCTATGTCTTTAATCCTACCATATAAATTGAAATACAAAACATGATGTAGGTTGGACTTTTGGTGGTCACCCTCTTCTTCAACTTCAAAAAAATACACAACAGAATCCGAACTATTATATATGGAAAAAAAAATTAATGTGTCCTCAATATATATACCATTCCATGCATTGAATGGAATACAAGAATGTATAATGAAAAATAGGGAAAACCTAATCGTTAAATGATTCAAATTATTTTATGGGTATTTGATATCATGTAATGTTATCTACAATAGAGTCAAAAGATTTCAAAATGTTCAATATAATTCAAGAATTATTTGGACATTATCTATTCAAATAATTCATCAAGATGATTAAAAAGAGGTGTTTGTGAAATAATGTCTTCCATGTAAAAATATGAATGAAAAATAAATTTACAAAAGATGCACTCTTAAATTATTACATTTGTTCCTATTTTTCAAAATTATCAAGATCATGGCTCTGATACCAAGTGTAAAGCACTGAATATGTTCTTCCAAATGCAGAAAATAATAATGTTGTGTAATTTTTAAATGAAAATAGATAAATAAAATGAATATATTTTAATATCTATATTTTTAAGAATTAAACATGTACATTAAAATTTAACAACATTGCGAAAGAAATAAAAAAAGACTTTAACTGGGTGCCTCATTATATTAAATAATAACCAATTAAAATTTCAATAATCTTATGGAAAAAATTTAATATAAATTATGGGAATTTAAATTTCACAGTAACGGGTTTTAAAATTATTGTTATATACTTTTAAAATAATATACATGATAAAATGAATACATATAAATAGGTTTTCAATTCATTGAAATATAATTAGTTAATATTATTAAAAATTAATTTTACAAACAAATAATATTTTGTAGTAATTTTTTGGAAATCCAACATTATATTTATCGATTTTGAAAATATTAATTTTATTGGATTAATCAAGATACTTAGCTGGCCATAAATAAACATCAAATGACTTTGCCATATCATATATAGGGCATCATCTCCATATGTTAATTGGTTTACTACCCCTACCTTGACATATCATTCTATAATATTGGTATAATTTTAAGGAAACATTTTAATGGTCCCTACATTCTAATTCATTAAAAATTTATTAAAAAAATCATAAAAAATATTTTGTTGTATATAATAATCATACCATAGCATACAAATTTTCTAATAAATTTTTTGGTGAAACTGATACATTTTTTGTTTACAATAATGTTATAATGGAATAACCACAATTTAATATAAATATAAAAAAATTAACTAAATTTATTAAATGTAATTTATGTATTTAGATGATGGATATAAAAAATAGGAGTAACACACACAAATGTTCATTGATTACATTTTACATTAAATATGAAATTTTATTCAAAAATGGAAAATCAAATTATTCCTTTTTTTATTGTAGAATTTATAGAAAAATAATAGTTCACATAAATGGAAAACATTTATCACTTGTAATAAAATGATATACACAATATAATACCTAAAATGATACACCCTCTCGTAGATATTTTATTTATAAAATAAAAAATATATTATTAAAAATAACAATACATGGTTTAGTAATAGTTTAAAAATAAATTAGGATGCAATTCAATAAAACACTGCGTTATTGAATTATTTTCTAATTTCATTAGAAGGGAATTTATTAATTTATTGTGTTAAAAATATTAAATTTTATTTTCTAAAATATAAATTATTAAATTTTGAAATTCATACATGAATTTCTTATTGATATTTAATATAATAATTCACTTATATATGTATATATTTAAAACTGAGAAAAATCCTACCATGAAATTAAAAATGAAGTGAAGTTCATTTATTTTGCGATAAAAAATGTGTATGAAAGAGGATGAACTTGAGAGATGAAGAATCATTACTTTAATGTGTATATATATATAACAAGGTTTTATAATAAAATTATATTAACAATCTCATAGTAGATGCAGTAGAAGATCATTGTATTTTGAAAACAATCACTCAATTATTTGGATTTACTTGGACATATTCAAAATATCCAATTTAATATAATAAATAAATATATTTTAAATTAAAAATGGTTATATTTTAAAAATATTATGGAGTTTGAAATTTTAACCCTATAAAAATGGACAATGGTGATAATTAAGCATGTTTTTATTCATTTATTTGGATTATTTTAAATGTTATGCAATATATATATATATATATATATATATATATATATTCAAAACATCCTTCATAATCTAATAGGAAATGATTTGAAATTATATAAATACAATAATGATTAAATGATTGTTAGTATTTTAAATATGTAATGTAGTAATGTCAACATCAGAAGGTTGTGGGTTGAAGATCATAATAATGGCGGAGGAGGGATCTTGGTGGGTATCGAGATATGAATTTTTGAAATGGGGTGGAGAAGAAGAATATCGATGAGGAAGAAGGATCAATAGCCCGAATGGGATCGATGCTATATGATGGATAGTATTTAATACTGCATCACCCAACATATATATTGGGATAAAATAGTTTCCAATTTATTATTCATGATGTGGATCGTCTCCCCCAATGACATAAACAAACATGCACATGGAGTCTTAGATACAATCTCCCACCTAGGCATTGAACCATATTATACAAAGACCAAAATTCAAGGTCCCCTATACATGGGAAATACCTCTCTAGTAATTATAATGGGCTTGCATGGTGCCTCCATTAATAAGGATATTTGACTAAGTTCCAACAGAAGCATTAGTGCACAAGCTATCCTAGTTTATAGTTTGCACTTAGTAAATTTATTTTTAAAAGTTTATATAAATTATAAATGTAAAAAAACTACCTTATATATATTTATAATTATTTATCTAATCACTTTAGATTATTTATAGTATATTTAAAATCCTATTTATTATTATATGAAAGTACTTTTTTGGAGCCTTCCTTTAAATATATCATACCACAAAGTTATGGTATAATTTTAAAATTTCAACATATAAAAACAATAAATCTTATAAAATATATTGTTATTTTGATATTATCATTTTAAACACCAATGAACTATAAAAAACATCATGGGTTACATTTTTTTCCCAAATGTTCACAAAAAAAAGTCTTTATAAATACCAATGTCTATGTGAATTCGGAAAAACCCTTCAAAAGTCATCAAAGTAGAATTCCAATTTTAAAAAATGGTGATATATTTTCCTCTAGTTCATAGTCTTATTTCAATTCATCTCGATTTCATTTTTATAAATTTATGAATTTTTTGATGAAGTAGGTTATACATAAAACCTTCTATTTTTATTCGTTGTTGTTCAAGTTATTTTTCAGGTCCTGTAATGAGAATTCTAAATTAAATGTTGTCTATGGATTAATAACGATACATTTTAATAAGTGGTTTTTCAATTATTGTATTCTATGATATATTCTTAATTTTAAATTTTATACTTGATAGAATTTATTATTAATAATTATTATTATCATAACACGAGTTAATTATAGATTTAGGATGTTAAATCACCGCATCTTTAGGTAGTATCCCACTAATGGTTGGGTAACCACCAAGATTAATGTTGAAAAATATCTTCATATCATTAACTCTAATGAAAATTATAACAATTTTTTACGATATTTGTATTTATGCATATATATATTTATAATATTTTAGAAGTTATTATTTTAGTGTATAATTATAAATAAAACAAAATCATGAAATCAAAGGATGATGATATATTTTATTGATAATATATAATCCAAAATGTAATAATTTAAAATAAAATAAAATCTATTTATCATAATTTTAAAATAGATAATTCAATTAACAAAATTTAATAATTCTAGTATGTAATAAAGAAAATAGTTTTTCAATACTAGAAGAAAAATGGTGCTATTGTAAATATGATACAATGTTAGGGGAACTATTGAACATGAATTTTTATATTTTAGAAGTATCCTATCAAACATTATTACCAGAATGTATTAATATCTAATGTCATTAAAATTTAATTATACAATTGTTTCCATTTTATTTTTGGTAAATTGTTGTTAATACAATGTCAACATTATTTCTTTTCAAATTGAAGATGTTCTTTCAAAAATAATTTATTTAAAAAAATATTTATTGGCTTCTCTTCAATTATTTATTCTCTAGTAGAAAACGATAAAAACTATAAAAAAAATTGTCCCTTATGCTTTTGGTAACTATATTGTTTATAAATTTATTTATTTTTTATGATATCGTTATAATACATAATATATTTGAAGATTTGATTTAATGTGTTTCATTTATATATTTTATGATTCCCTATATCATTCAGGATTACATGAATTTTATTGTGTGACCAGAATAAAATTAAATATATATTAATTCAATTAATTAGGTAATGTGACATATAGAGTTGTATTATGTGTATTACACCTAAAATAGTCATTTTTTTTTAATTATGAAGTTGTGATTTATGAAAATTTATTTTTTGTGGACAGGATACTGGATTATTTTATAAATATTTGTAATACATGATCTATATGTTATCATTTATCTTTGTTATAAATATTTCACATTCCAATCCTTCTTCAAATGATCCATATATTCATATAATGATAAAAATATTCACATGATTTGATAATGATGATTATGACCACTAGGTAAATTTCATTCAAGTTTCTAATGTATTAAATGTTATTCATCCCCATTATATGATTTAATAACACCCATATCATAGATTTAAATCCACAGGTGAAAAAATTTTCTACGATTAAAATTATAGGTTTTTTATGATTTTGAAGAAGAAATTTAAAAAACATTTCTTCTTTATTATGCACAAGTCATGTATGATACAAATTTATCTAAAACATGAAAACATATGATTATGTAATGTATTGATATTATTTTACATATCATAAAAATTATGTATAAGACATGTATAAAGAAGGATATTCATTATAGGTCCAATTTTAACATTACTTTGTTCTTATTTCATCATAAAAAATATATTTCATCAGGGTTTAATAGATTGTGGAGGGATCTCTCATATTTTCCTCACTTATAAACATATGAAGCAATAACATGATAGTTGAATATATCTCTTAGGTATTATCATTTTGGAACACAAAAGGGTAAATAAATAATAGTTAAAAAATAATTTTTTTCAATATTCAATATCTATTAACCATTCATTCTATATGTGAATTTTACTCCATTCATCAAATAGAGAACCCCTAAGATTCATGCATATCAAAAATGATTTTTATTAATACGCTATGTCTTTTTGAGAATCATGTTCTTATAATCATGAGATATTTAAAATATCACAAACTCTATCAAAATATCAATAGTTTAAATATTTTTATTCTTTATAATTTATCATGAAATATTTGTGCATATATTTACTAAACATTGTGAATTTTTATTTCATTCCACATTCCATCCCAGAATTACATTATTTCAATATTTTAAATGAATTTCATAAAGTGTTCATAGTAAGGCATTAATGTATTATGATATTCCAATATTCTAATAAATATAGAGTAATATATATGATATGGATTTATAATATTCTCTTTATATGATGGAATCCTTGTTTTCATGTCATACAATCTTTGTCTTATGATATCATATTTATATAGATCATCTTTAATTTTTATTCACATAATTTTCCAATCAACCGATAATTATTCCAAAAAAACATACTGTAGTAACCATATTATTGTAATGAAGATACATAATTTAAGAAAAATTTTGATGAGTCCAAGTAAAACCCTGATGATGATTTCAATAGTATTTTTTTTCTTGTGAATTAATCTTCCAATGATATTTGACATTGCACAAACATCATCATCTATTTCTAAAACAATTGAGAGATTTATTGTAATTATTATTTAAATAAACATTTTTTGGGATGATTTATTAATGTAAAAATAAACTTAAAATAAATATGATATATAATGATAGAATAAAATTTTAGATATACATTGATTCATCATAATAATGTAATATAATAAAACCTTAATAAATTTGTAACAATAATAAATATCATGTAAATATAAAAACACAAAAATTACTTATTAAAATAACATGTAACATGTTTCCCTTTATATTATTATTATTATTAACGAATGATTTTATATATTCTGATAGAAATTAATTGATCAAATTTAATGATTAAATTATAGACAATAAATTGGGTGTCATTAAAATAATTTAATATCCTAAATTGATATTATTAAAATTATTTTTTATTTATTTTATTCTCTATTATTTTAAATTTAATTGATTTATGTTAAAGGATTATTCTAATTATATTATTTAATAGGAAAAAATAATTTAGCATTCATAGTCTCTTGGTATGAAATACAACTAAGATCATATAACGTTTTCATATTTTAATTTTAAATTAATGTAATTTTTCATTATATTATACATTCATATGTTAAATTATCATATTTTATAAATTCAATCAAATAAATGAAAATAAATATTGATTTAATATTGAAGAATTATATTAGTTTAAATTTTAATGATTTCTCATAAATGATTGATTTTTTTTGTAAATATTGAATAATACCATTTGAAAAAAATACTATATATTTTATGAAATAACATTGATATATTGATGAATTAAAACTATTTAAAAACATATTGTTAAAAATATGTGTATTAAAAGAGTAAATGTTTCATTTTCAGCTACTATATTGATTTCTAAATACATTTTTTACTTTTTGGAAGAGAGTTTATATTTCATTATAATAAATTTTTTGATGTTTTTTCCTTTAGTTTTTTATTAATTATTATCCATTCATTTAAAATTATAAAAAACCCCATAATTATTTCATAATCCAACTATTGTCATGAGTATAAATTATATAAATTTTTTTCAGGTAAATAAAAAATATCATATTAAGTAATATTTTTAAAAATATTATTTATTGCATTTTTCATACCTATATCAAATATATGTTTACTATGTAATGGAATTTAGTATTAAAAAATGGATTACAATTGACAAAATACATATTAAAAATAATGAAAAAGGATAATTTAATGTTTAGTCATAAAAAAAGTTACCATAGTAAAAGTTTGTATCTATTTTAAGTGTTAAAATATGTGACAGTGTCACAAATTTGACACAATCACATATATAATTTTATTATAATAGTTTATTTAGATTTAGAATAACATATCTACAGGTTTTTGGTTACCTTTTTGAAACATAACATGGATAAAGACAATTAAATATATTAATTTTATGAGTGTTTACAATGGTTCAACTCCTCTAACATTTAAATATATACTTTATGCCTCTCATTTCATCAACCAAATTGATAATATTATATCAACTTATCTTTACTAAATTTACATCTATACACATTCATATAAAATAGTGGTTCTATTCTGCCAAAAATATCTACATAATGAGGCTTTGGTTGTAGTTTAAAATAAGACATCCATAGAAAATATAATTTTATTAAACGAGTTAATAAAAAAAATTTAACCAATAAAATATATTTATTTTATAATACTAATATATTAAAATTTTATTATATTGATAAAATAACCATATTCAACCTTTCTTTTATACATGGATAAATGTCATTATTTTGTACTATGAACAACTACCTCTCTGGATAATTTATTTCAGGTTTCACTACATTTACACATAGTGGGATAGAAAAAATAATTAATAAATATATATTGTTGTTTCTGACATGATAATCCCACTATAAAGTTTATACATTAATTATAAATTATCGCATTTTTACTCATTCTGTCAAAATAGAACGTTTTTTTATGGTTTTACAACCAACATGAAATATGTTATAATGATTATGTAATGAATGATTATGGAATATTATAAAATTCATTTATCTATTATGTTTAATTAATTTAAGATATTTTAATTATTATGAAATGTCTATATACATATGATTATTTATATATAATATAAATTATTTTGAGGGAATAATATTTTTTAAAAAATTATAATTTTATAGTTTCCAATAAATTTTCACCATATGTTCCATGATATGACCCAAAAACTATATAAATAAAAAAAAATAGTATCCTACAAGAAAAAAATGGTGATGATGAATCCATTACTAAGAGGAACGAACCAGAACTGACATATCATAATATGCATGGAAAACTACATAGATAACCAAAAAATAATTAATTTAACAAATAAATATTAACATGAGGGTAAGTCAATGGTATCTTGTAATATAAATAGAATTATTTTTCTAATATATATATATATAATATTCAAAATTTTAATATAGGACCTTAAATATCATCAAATATGATGATTTCTAATGTAAGGTGATTCATAAATCATTTTTAATTCATTGTGTTTTGTCACAAATCTATTGACTATTTAAGACCTTTTTTACACATTTCTCTATTGATTGAATTTTAGGTTTTATTTTAATTTTTCTATTTTTATTTACAATTGTTTTTTATCAAAAATTAATTGATTTAATTTTATGTTAAATGTTATGATCATGGTAAGGGTTTCATTTCTCAATATCTATTTATTGATATGTTCTTTCTATTTACCACATGATTTCTTTTCTATGAAGTTTATTATAATACGATGATATGAAAAATCAAGTACATATAAATTTTACAAATTTTTTTTGTATATTTTTTTGATCATTTATAACTCAACAGTTGTTTTTGGTGAATTTGTTTACAAAAAGAGGCCACCAGATTATTGGTGCTGGATGGTAGAATTCCCGAGTGAGTATTGCTACCACCATTTAACTGATTGTATTCCACAAACCTATTGGTGGATGTATTATAGGTACTTTCATTCCACTTCATCCATAATCCAGTTAGTGAGGCATAATGGTATACAAGTGATGCAACTAGGAATGTGAGGTAATATATTGATAAATAGTCATTTTCTATGAACTTTTTTTCGACCCCCATCTAGTATCATTGAAAATAACTATATTTATACCCATTTATGATATTCTTGGATGAAAATTGGGTTATCTTCCTCATCAGATTCATTAATATTTAAATCAATTTGATATTTGGTTCTCTGTTAGAAAAATCAAGTCAGTGGTTCCTTTCCCAAATGTTTTCACAAATTATTATACATGAGTCTAAAATAAATTGATGATATATCCCTATATCTAGGACCAAAAAATATAATAGAATTTTATTTCCTTTTTTATTGGTTATATAGGATCTTATCACTTCCCCACTCATCACTAGTGAAGAAGGAAAGATTTTGACTTTTTTATTGTAGTTGTTGTCTCCATCCTATGGATCTCCCATGGTGATGCTAGAGTGAATGTGTTGAAACAATTTGGTTCGAGTAATGAAATGGTATATAGAAATTGTATTTTATATTATGAGGTAGTGGAATTTATTAAATATTTTATTTCTTTAAAATAATTATTTATACACATGGTGTGTTGGGTGAAATCACTCAATGAAGAAATTGAAATGAATCTTAATTACCAAGAATGAGAGAGGAATGTAACATCTATAAAAGAATTTTTAAATATATTTTATGTGTTACATTCAAAATAAAATTCATTTGAAACATTATTTTTTATCCCTAGAACATAACGAGGAAGTAATATAATTATCGAAGAGTATTGGGTAAAGTGAAAAACTAGAAATAAAAATTGCCCATTGGAGGTGGATATAACTATAGATGGTTTCCCTAATGATATTATTTTAGGAGGTATCCATAAAAATAAATATATTAATGGACATTAATATTCAATTATTTTGGCTAGTGTATTATGGTTTTCCTAGTTTTATACATTATCATGTCATGGATTGCTTCTTACACTTCGTGTATACATTACATGAATGTCAATTAAGAATATTTTTTACAAACATTATCTATATATGGATATTTATAATTGGAAACTATTTATCTCATCGACCTATACGTCATGGATATTTTTTCTGTCAAATTATTTTTTATATATGTAATATATAATAATTTTGAAAAGGGAACTGAAATATTTTTAAATCAAAAAATTATTTCCTTCGAAATGTTTGAAAAATATATTTCTTTCATGAACTAAAATATGAATAAAAAATTTAAATATTCTGCATGGTGTCCTAGTATGATTTTTCTATAATATATAAATTCTTCTATTATGATTATGAATTTGATGTTTTAAAGGATGTTGGTATTGGGAAGTGAATTATAATGAGGACGAATCTCTAAGATCATGTCTCTATTTTAGTGTGATTGGATGGTGGTGACATATTTTCAATAGGTGATGTTCCCATGGGGTTCGTTGAGATCAATGATTATGGTCGTTTTGTTTTTCATTTTTGAATTTTCTACCAATTTTTTATGTTTTTCATTCATTTTAGTTATTTCAAATAAGATCTATTATTTTTATATATTAATATGAATTAATTGTTTTAATATTATCATATATAATTTATTTGTTGAGATCATTATCATGGTTTTGTATGATTTCATGGTTCTTTTTATAATCCTATGGTGATCGGTAACACAAATGGTTTATTTGGTCAGTTCTATTTTGGGATTATATTATTGACATGGATTATTCTATTATAAATATTTATTTTATATAAGTTATTTAAAAACCTAATCTCGAAATTGTATCTCACCATATTTTTATGAGGATTATGATAGACTAAATAAATTTGTTTTAACATTAGAATTAACGTAGTAGGGTATTTTTCTTAGTCACTTTTATGACACGCCAAGTGATAAAATTGTATGTTAACAGTTTTATAGGTTACTATTTGTAGTTTTTTCTTCTTCAATTATGTTTCAGAAATTTGTTTTATAATAACAAAATTTTATTTTGTATTAAATATTTTTCACATTATTAATTTATAGATGATTTATCCTCCTAGAAAAATCACCAGGAATACTGGTGAATATGATGTGAGGAAATCCCGCAAAGAGATTCCTCTATTTGAGATGGTTTTTTTTTAATACTATACTACGGATGATTCAGACCTCAAATGTAGCCACCATTGTTAAAATTAAATGGAAGGTGGATAATTATAATAAAATCACAAAGACACAAGCATCGATATTACATAGTGAGTACGGTCCATATATACTAGATTAATAGATTAAGAGGATTAAGAGGATATTGAACTTCCAAAAAGTTATATGGGAAACCAATGTCAATTTTTCCACTAATTTGATTAATGTAATAGTTATATAGTGATGTGAAACCAAATTCTATGAAATGATGTATGAATATATCAATTATAAAACCATCATGAATATCATTAATCATCAAATTTATTATCACATACTATGTGTTATGATGGTGAAGAAGTTTGGTAATATGGATCAAGGAGATCATTATATTATAGAGTTCTCTCATTTGTTCACTGATATGGTTCATCAACCTTTTTTTATTGTTTCCAATAAAGAACAATGGCTTCAAGAGGGTTTGAAGGATTATATTCAATTTATTATGATTCTTAGGAGCCTAAAAACATCCATGGGGGTTATGGAAAATGTTTAAATGGATAAGAAAGATGAATATAGGAAGGAAAAACTCTTAACAATATTAGTGATAGGTAGAGGTACCCTGATTTCTGTTTCTAGTTTGAAAGGCATTTGATGACTAGAATCAATGAGGTATCATGAGTTCACATTAGATATTATGTATGATTTGGGTGGATTTTGACCAGTATATAAGAAAGTGACACATAAATCCTAATTATAATTATTTCATCCATGTGGTATATCACATGTGGAAAATATTCTCTTGTTTAATGTTTCTATAATTGGAAATCCTCTGGAAGAAGTGTAGAAACATCCATAAATATTGGTTCTTTGTTTATACTTTATATATAAATAGAGTTGGAATATCATCCTTGTAATAATGGTTTTTTCCTATAGCTAATGAAGTGGTAGGATGCGGCTGGATGTCAATATGTAGTGGACTGTGCACCCTAGGAATCTAAGATATGACCTGGTGCCATGAGAGGTATACTATTTTTTTTTTCATCACCAATTTAGGGTTTTTTATACTGATGGATATCATTAAATTATATCATCTAATAGGATTTATTTATTGAACATGATTTCTTATCTTATTTCATTATTGATCAATATTTCTAGTCTATTGGAAAATAAGTCAATATATTGATTTATACATCTTCCATGTTGGGTGAGTATTTCTCACATTGTAGAATACTATAAATATTTTCTGGTTATATATATATATATAAATAATTGATCTTATCAATTATATTTATTGGATGATTATCTATAATGTTTATATCGATTATATCACCATCATATATATTTTCATTCTCCAGATGGAGTTAATCAGGTCATCCAAGGTTATCGAGAGTTGAGATAATGAATGGAATATCTAACATATCCTAGTACTGTGATGACCTCTTAATAGTTTTTATAGAAGTTTCTTGATGTTGTTTATCAACCTATTAGTGGTCCACTTCTAGTGGTGGTGAGTGAGAATCATTATGTTTTTGTTCAAGAGTTCAGAGGGTTACCACCATATATGGAAGTAAATTTCCATATAGATATTCATCTAGGGTTGACCCATTTTTATTTACATGTACTTAAAATGTTACCCATTGAAAAGAAGGAATTCATGATTTAAGTTGACGGTATTTATGCTCGGGGATTTATTGATCATATAATTTCATTATGGGATCCAGTAGTTCTATTTTTAAATGAGTTATAAGGGATTATATCACAACGTGTTGATTAGTATAATCATAACCAGGTTATTGTGAAGAAAAAATATTGCTTACACATGATTTGTATGATTTTTTTCTTCTCAATAGATATCAGTGATTCTAAAAAACTAATATATGATCAGTGAACCATTATCTTAGGGTATTAGATTGATATATTTATAAGATAAAATTGAGATTCCAGAGTGAGAATTATTTTTTAGGAAGTTATATTTTTGGCCATACTAATGATCATGAAGTGTTTATAGATTTAATGATTTGAATATTCATTCCATGCATGGGATTTTTCATGGTTATATTTATGGAATAAATTATTTTATATAGATTTATATAGGATGAATATGAGTATAAAAAAATAATCCCTGGAATCATGAGAGTGAATCATTTATATTATAAGGTAATAAGACATTTGATTTATAATAATTCTGTCTTCGTGGATCGTGAAAAGATTTTGTCATTGATTTAAAAAATCCTTACCCAGATTCCACTAATCCTGTTCCTAGATCCATTTTCCCACATGACCAAAAAATGAACCACCTCTTATGATAAAGGATTATGACATTATGATAGGATCTTATGTAGAGCTATGATGAGAATATAACACTGTATTATAGTGCACAACTAGAGGAAAACAACCATGCATCCTAAAAATTGGATTACATTGAATGAATAAATAAGTATAAACATAATCATGTTAAAATAAAATGAAATATAGTAATTGAATTGACAATAAAATCACACATACAATATAACTATCCCATTTGGATGATCAATATTACAAAATAACTAAAAAATAAATTCAATTGGATATACTTCCAACCATTAGACATGTAACATACATATTATCTAGTTCCCAGTCAAATTGATCCATCTAGATTATCAAACTACAAATGATAAACAAACTAAACTATGACATCCTAGGACATCTCCCTATCTATTATGTATCTAAGCTCAAAATTAATTTAAACACTATTTTTTCATCTACAATTGGGAGGAAAAATAAATATTAGTACACCACCTCAATTTTGAACCTATAATATTCATACTTATGTGCATCATTATGAAATATTATCATCCTAGATGAATCGTAAATATAATAAATTAAAATAAAATCATCATCGATCCATGGTTTTCAACTCTGATTGGATATACCAACTTCATCATGTGTCAGGGTGTCTCTTAGTATGTCTTATAGAATATGCATCCCATGAAACATATGATATCTATATCCAAGGATGACCAAACAAAAACTCAATTATTTAATGATCATTCATTACATTTACCTATAAATATGACTACTATGTACTCATCCTATTGTGAGGTACTACCAAAACATATATCTTGAGTCTATCCTCTAACACATATCTCAATACAATAGTTCTCAAAGAATCAATGCAATAAATTAATGATAAGTATACTATAAGGTTCAAGATCTTAAGACTATAACATAATCCATATACTATAAAATACATTATGGGATCATCAACTCAATATATAACACTAGGTAATAGTTATTATACATTCCATCCCATTACACCCAGTATACCATCATTACATAGATAATTATTATAGAAGTGGAACTATAATGTATATTATCTACTTCTAGATCATTATTCAGTCACATAATCCGTGTCGTATAATACCCATCACTTGAGTGTCAGTTAGGTATCTCGACCACATTTTTGGAACACCACATCAACTATAACTAAAACCATCAAAAACAAACCTACATGGTACCTTTGTACTAGCCCCAAACCATGAATATAACTATAGCTTCTAATACAGAAAATAATTTACATCTTTTTATCTAACTTCATTCCATTTACAAAACTATGATCCAAAACATGGAAAGAAACCCATATCACAACATCCCTGAGAAAAATGTGTCTCCAAATAAAAAAGTTAAACCATATAATGGGTTAAATAAAAACCCATTCCCGTCATCAACTATCATTCCCATTGGATAAAACATAATTTCAGGTACAAAGAGGACACCCGTAACAAGTAATATAAAAAATACATAACTACTCATGGTCTATTTATCAATCAGCCACCAATTAGGACCTATAGGAAAATATATAAATAGAGACGTCCCCTTTTTTGTAATTAAAACATCCAATCAAGTGGAGGAATCCATATTGGCATCATATGGATCATAACATACATGGATAATTCCCTCTAAAAATCTTTGGTAACATCAAATATCATTTCCCATCACACATCTCTTTGAGGTCACACGTCCCGCAACCTAATATCATGATTCTCCCAACCTCACAAGCTTTAAAGTTAGTAAGTCCTAATAATGGATATGTCCTTAAGACAAAACCAGATCAACATCACCCATGGTTGGCCCATGCATAGGACATATCCACCACCCTGAATCACAACATAGTCCCATTAATCAGGGATGTTCAAATTCTAAAACAAATTGAGGTCTCAACAAACTAATTCCCGATTCATGAATCATATTTATGACCCTTATCAAGGGTCTCATCCCATGCTCACAATGATGAGATAGTTGGGCTCTATTTCTAGAGAAAAACATATCTAGAATAAAAAAACTCTCCAAAAAACCTCATTAAAGTCATTAAAATAATAAATGTTTTCCATGACGACATTTTTCCTAAATGAATTTTCAAAATACAATCATATTTGTATAAATTCCATATTTCGGTTGAAAAATCATGCAAAACAATTCAATGAGTAACATGGGGTCAATACAAAGCATGTATAACGAGTACAAGACTTTTAATCCACAAAACATTGTGACTTACTATTTAATTTTACATAACCTGTATAACATGGTGTGTGGATATGTACAATGACATGACATGGGCTTATTTTGTTTCTACTCATGTACACTCACATATCCATGGTTCACCTACAAGGTGTGTCTTCCCATGTACTGGCCATGTGACCTTGTCCCACTACATGGATTGTACAACACATACATAGAGTGTAGTAAAAAATTCAATACATCCACAGACTAATACAAGTACCATAACATTGGAATATATCATTGAATGTAATAAACTCATATTTAATAGTTTTTACATAAATATATATTTATAAATATTCCATGACCAATAATAACACTTGGAATATATTCTTTAACCACACAATGTGTAGGTTGGGTTTCTGAATAGAAAACCCCTTTGAACAACCCAACTCATAAATTTTACAATGATTAAGAATAAATCACCCCACGGGGTACTTAGATGTCAAAAATTGACTCAAAAACATATAAAACATTTATAGATATTAGGACAAAAAACTAAAGAACCAACCTACCTCGTGGTGAAAAATCGATAGGATCGTATCCAAATCATCCCTCAAATGTCATTTCACCTCGATCAAGTATTCATAACCACCATGGATGATGTATAGTGGATTATATTCTCTCTTAACCAGATTTCCAAACCATCATGTGATGGATGGACTCTCCCTACACTCACCATGCATTGGAATTCCAAAAGGGGTATCTAATTAGTTAATTTCCCTTTTTAATACTTATCTAGAGTCCCAGAACTGGAAGCACGTTTTACATAAAATTTGAAACTCCTGCTGTTCTAAACACAATAGTGGAATCCGTATCTCAATCTGATGCTCCACTCATCTGTTATATTAGCTATAACCTGTATGAAAAAATGACAGTATGAATTAAAATAATACGAAATATTTGACCAACACTCATACAGTTCAAAATTCCCAAAAAAATTCTATCAAAGGGTAAATTTATTATTAATGGAAAACCTCGGTGGTGACGAAAATTAAAAAAGGAAATATTCTATGCTCAATGACTATTTTATCCCTCATGATCATCTGTAAGAAAAAATAATTATATATGGTCCAATCCTGAATCTAAGGAAACTTGTGTCTTTACAATGCCATCATCATAATCCTCCTCAACCTCTGGAAGCCTATGTTATCTCCCAATAACAATTCATAACCCACCTTGGTCATTAAATGATACTCTACTATTTTCATTCTATACTAGAATGGAAATAATGTTTATTCACATTACTCCAACGATAAAGCATACAACCTGTCATTAGTCAGTGCACTGCTTTCCTCCCTCAAAAACAACCAAGACTGATCTTTTCCACACATGTCCATCCTAAGATATCACAACAACCTCTAAAACACATCATTAGGATCATGTTGTTCCCCACCAAAGATATAATCACACAATTAATAGTTTCAATCCATGACACTTCACACTATTAGTGTCCCTAATTAAAACACATCCATAGGAGTCCACTGACATGCATGATGTGGTTCCAACATAATCCATGACCCCACACACACAAGGGTCACTTCACCACAACTCTCCAGATACTCCCAACCATTGGATTATCCATGTATTCACCAAAAAATTGAATATCAAATCTATATACCCTCTGGTAATCAATTTCATAACATTGAACCAGATGTTTCAATATCATTCTCACCTAGTTGAAAACAAAATTCACCCATTCCTATTTTCAAGTAATAGAACCCATGATTTGTTCATAACTTATATCAATCGATGTTCATTACTCAAAAATGAATGTTATTGAACTCCCACCAATTAAATTCAAATATATTATCCATTAGAAAACCCTCGAATATGACCCTTTATCAAACAAAGAGAAATATATATTGTTTTTCATATACTCAATAATTTTTATCGCACACATAACAATTTCACTATTTTGGGAATGATCTTCTTAATAATAAGTGTATGTTAAAGTTTCATCAATGTTTAACATCACAAACTCATCCATGCATGAATCATTATAGATTTACTCTAAGGTCAATAGGTCATCATGACTATAATCTTTTCAACACACCCAAAACAATTCTCAGTATAGTCATGGTTTCCTACAAAAAGTAAAGAATTACGATGTTCACATATGTATTCTCAACCAAAAAAACAAAATTATAATAAAAATACCCAAGGATCATATCTCTACGATCCCATTAATAATTAACCATTACATGTATTGCATTACACAAAGAAAAAATTTGATAATACTCAAGTGTGTCATGCCCCATGAAAACCCTTATAACAATCAAAATAATTTGTCCATGTATGACCCATGATCAAATATACTTAATCTAAGAGTGCCCTTATTGTATTCATAAACTTGATGAAACTCAATAAAAACAAACTAGTTTCATGACTAATCATGACATAGGTGACATTTAAAATTTCCACAGAGTATATTTCTCTTCTCATCACATTCATGAAGATGCATCTAGATCTAACTGGTACAGAAAACTAATTGATTATTCAATCATAAATAACATGCCTTCCATAACATCTTTTGGTCATGGTCCATTCATAACCAATAGAAAATACCCTCGACATGAGCATTACATGGGATTGTTTCCTTAAAATTATTTCCCCACATTAAACAATCCACATGATTGGAGAAGATAGAAAAACTTTTGCAATATAAAAAATTCATCATATGTTCATGTGATTTATACTAGTATTCACACTCTCGGTAGCATTGTCAGAAGAAGAAATTCTCTATTTATTCCTCAAATACCTAAAATCATTAATAAATCAGATGATCCTTCTCACAACACACCTTTAAATTCAGTTTAACCAAGATATATAAACTATAGTCAAGTTTTGAATATCATAAGGCCCTCCCATCGATCCCTACTGATCGAGTCTTTAAAATTATCCCAGGGCCAACAACGTAATTATATGATAACCCTTAGTAATAAACAATTCATGTGAATAAAAAATAGCTTAGTAATAATGTTACATGAAATAATTTTATCAAAAAAACAATATCTAGGATGAAAATTAGAAATACATCACATTCCTAACAAACCACTCATAACAAGGGAACCATTCTCTTCGAAAATTTACACCTCAGACTTATCCTTGGAGAAACATGACACCTAAATAATATAAAAAGATACCCACAATAGTCCCATGATAATATATCCATATCATGCTGACCCATAAGATAATGTTTACATAATATACATGAGGAATGCATCGATTTCATCATTACTGAAATTCTGAATGTAGATCCATAAAAACATCCATCGTAAGGAAGTCCATTAAATGACACACATAAATGCCTATAATATTTGGATCCTACATGCATGACCTAATAGAAGATATAAATTTTGGATCGACATTATATGATTCAAAATAAATCGTTAAAATCGGAAAATTGGTAAAAAAATACATCAATTAACCATATATCATCATATCTAAATGAAAATTTTAAAGCCCATGGAGAAAATATTATAATAAAATAAAAAAGAATACTATGAATATCAGTCCATACCCTAGTTAACCTGGACGTCCTATAAAATTATTTGTTCATGAAGCACTAGTATGACACAAATCACATTCTACGTTGTAAAATTAATTTTTTATTGAAACAATTTTAAGGACAAAGTGAAAACCACCACATCTAGATTACAAACATACCAACAAAAAAACAACCCCAAGCATACCAGGACTTTCCTCTACCAAGTAAATGCATCGTGACAAAAAGCCATCACCATTGCATGACCAATTGAAAAGAAGTCATGTGCAAAGATGCATGGGCATGAAACCAATGGCATATCCATACCCTCCCAATCGTCCATTCAACTGACATGAAAAAGTAGTGGCCACAAGCTATGAACCCTATCTGACATAGAACCAAGTAAAATGATGGGAACATAAACAACACATCCAAACTCAAAAAGATTAAAACAAAAGAAAACTCTAAAAGAACCAGAATGGTTCTCAACCCCAGACCAAAACCCACAAACATAGCAAGGGTCATTAAAATGTAAAATAATATTACCTTCAATTGGATCCCTGAACATCTTCCATGAGATATAAGTTACTTTTCATGGAGTCACCATCACCATATTATCAATCTCTACGGCCAACTGGTCCCAAGACAATATGTACTCCTCGATGCTAATCACCCCACCTTTGAAGCCCCCGACAGGAATAAGATCTTTTTTTCAACCCATGCATATTTCTCCTCATTAAGGGAAGATCTTAAAGGCATGTCCATCATTTTAACAGTCTCCTCTTCAGATGCGTTAATCATTAAGACCTACTCAACTGCTACCTCATCAGATCATAACAAAAGTTCCAAGCATTGCATACCCCAATCCCCTGACCTTTGAGGACCCATATCCTCAAGAACTTAATTTTTGGTGTTTTCCTTTCTATCCGATCAGGTCTCCAAAGGTGGAGGTAATGAAGAGTAGTCCTTCCTACTCTTCCTCCTCCTATTACCCCTACTATTTCTCGGACATCAAGCTTCACCAGCTGAGAGGCTGTGATTATCTTCTCTGCATTATTCCATGCTCCCCCAATGGTCACCGTGGAGATATCAGTAGCATAGCTCTGTCCTACCTTAATATGTCCCTCAAACCTATTGCTCAAATGAATTGAGGGTCGTTTCCCTGCATCAGATCCCCCTAAAATCCCAGCTCTGCATGGAAAGGTTGTCTCCATAATAGGATCCTGCATCCCTTCCACTATATTATATCTACCTGAGACATTATCTTCTCTGAGATTCGTTTGCGCCACAACTAATTCACTTCTTGTCACCATGTGGCAAAAAAAATCCCTGTCCAGCTGAGTCAAGCCTTTCTACCTCACTCCATCGTTGCAAGAATGTGGACTATCCAAAGCCTACCTCAACTGGCATAAAAAACATTCTACTGTTTGATTTACATGAGAGAATACTTGAAAATGAACAATAGGTATCAAGCCTCTCTACCTCATCAAGCAATTCGGCAACTCTGCCACAACCATATCCCTTCCTCAAGGCCTTCAACTCCCTTTGACTGTAGGCTTGTGAATTCCCAATTCGTCTGCATCCAACACAGATGTCCATACAACATTCATAGACCACTCGTTGATTTCAACGATACTCTTCACCCACCGTAATCCACACATAATCCAATGGGACTCCTGAAACATCCATTTCAACACATATACGCATATTAACAGGATGGCCAACGGCCGTAGTGCGGCTATCAGAACACATGTTTCTACCAATTATGTTACCTAGAATATGAAGAACCATAGGATTTTGAAATGGAAGGGGAATATTTGTAAATAAAACTATTTTCTACATTTATGGATGATCACGTTTCATGTGAAAATAGAAGGACCAATGACATGGGTTGAATTTGACGCTGTTGAAGCTGTGAGGAGTGCTTGACCAGGCCTGGATGATGTCGGATTCCGAGGAAAAACAAATAATAATATGACGACTTTATAGAAGGCCCACAATCACCCTATATTAAAAACCCCAAGCACCAAAGACATGCCTATCAAAGGATTAAACATATGGGCATCACTAATAAAATATAGCCACCAAGGTGTTCTTCAGGAGATCTGAGGATTCAGAGAACTCTGTGGTTGACAGCGACAAGTTAGGGATGTCATAGAGTAACTCCGAGACCTTCAGACAGATTGAGATTTGAGGAAAAGGGGTGAGAATGTCAGGGTACCAAAAGGGTAAGAAAGAAAGAATAGAACATTTTTTGGACAATGAGGGTTCCTCCCCCGGTGGTGGGGGTGGGACCGACGCAACGGCCACCGTCGGCACGATAGAGGTACCCCTCGGGGTTTTGAGAGATGACGCTCGGCAGTGACCCGATCATTAAACCCATTATATGAGACAATATAATATCTCGATTCAATGAAATCCCAAGTAATTGGATATGAAAACAACTTCTATAATGCCACTTTTTAATTTCATCGATCAGATTCCACTAAATTAGTTCCCTGATCAGGCACACTAAATATCTTCATGCACACCAGAACATACTCATGAGGCTACTGAATAGTAATGGGGTTTTGTGTTGTTGTTATGAGGATATTGTACCCTCAAATCTATGTGAAAAACTATAATTTAACAACCAAACAACATACACATCAGTGTACACTAAAAAAGCTGAAGAAGGAGTATGCTATAAAAAATGAAATATTGTAAAGGACTGAATATCATTTTCATATATAATACATCGATCATACAGTGTGATGATCACATAAAATTAAATAAATTAAATAATAAATACATCATGATTAATGGATAACTCCCATATAGGTTATAAACTCAATCTCCAATAACTTTTCTAGCTGAGCCAAACCGACCATTAGACTCCACATGATAAACAATCTAAAAATGAAATATTAGGTCTTTTCTCTATCCATTATTCATATCATATCAAATTGATAGAAGGTGTAATTTCTATACGTATATCGATGTTCATATTCTAAAATTGAAATAAAACCATAGTATGGGGTACTGAAAACCAAGTAACATAAGTTCATGATCATCAAATATGATTTGGTTAGTAGTAACATAATTGATATAAATTAAAATAAAACCATCATTGGTCAATGGGATCATTACACTAGTAAAACATTACTGCAATCCCCAGTTCTAGAGTATCTTTATGAACATCTTGAGTACCAAAAACCCCTTGTAACATACATGACCCAAATCAATTGACACCCCATACAAACATCATGACATTACACATTATCCATTACATGGCACTTTGATATATTAGTACAAGGTACACATCACACACTAATGTACTCCCAAAACCCATACCATCTGTAAAAATTATTACCTATAACTCAACAATGTAGCACCAAGAACATAATTCAAGAACATCAATCATAAGTATAATATTAGTGTAAAAGTTCTCAATATAACACCTAATCAATGCAGTATATTAATTTTTTCTATATAGAATCTGATTATGGATACATAGAATCAGTCCTTCATTCAATTCCACATGTTATACCATTCCTTCATAGAGAATCAATACATCACTTAAACTGAAATATTTACTATCTTTTTCCAATGATTCATTCTAAAACACAATCCATGTATTATATTACGCATACCTAGAGCATATTTCTCACATATCAACCACATATGTTGAACATCACATCCACTATTATTACAAAAAATAAAACCAACCATTATTGGAATTTAATTATAACAACCAAACCATGATAATAACTTTTTTTACTGAAACATAACATAATATATGACTCTCTGAATGATAGAATTCGATATCAGTAAGTCAGGATCAAAAAAATAGCAAACACACTATGTCACAACATCCTTCGTGGAGTAAACCATAAAATACCCAAAAAGGGTAATATATCAATGGTTTTCTGAACATTCACATACATAATAACATCTCATTCCCATTGGACCACACATTTATTTGGGTCTCAATAGAACTCCAATAACCATTAACACCCAAACAAAAACACATACTCATGTTAAGCCCCTAAATCAGTCACCAACATGCCCTTACAGGTCATCATCTTATCATAGGTATCCATCATTGGATCCTGAGAACTATACCTCTAATACGAAGATCCCTCTTATGATCATTTGAACATGAACATAATTGGAGACTTCCCTCTCACAATCCTATGTAAAAAAATTTCTTGGGCCATCAATTATCTCTTAGAGGTCACAAATCAATCATACATGTCTCTAGAATTTCATGGAATGATGGACATTAAAGTAAGTAAATCATTAAAAAAGAGATTGCCTAAATCCAAACCTCATTCCATGTCACCAATGGTTTTCCCATACAACTACCATTTACACATCCTCATATCCTAAATCAATCAGAAAAACATGGAAACTCCCTATCTAATGATGAAAAATGACTCTAAAGTACTAATTTTATGTCCCTATACTAATTTTAATTAAACTTTCCACAAGTGACATACCATTACTAACACTCAAGGGATAATTGAAAACAATTTCACAAGGAGATAATCCTTAATATAACTTAATCACTCCAAACTGGCTCTTAGAAGTCCACAAAACAATCTATGGAATCCACCATTGTGTTTTATGTGGAAAAAAATACTAAAAATAGACACATTTTGGGTCAATTTCTAACCCTATGGAAAAAATATCTCAAAACCCATTGAGTGGTAAAAAGGTGTAGTAAACAGTGTGTACCTAGGGTTCAAAATGTGCAGCTAATGTACACAATGTGTATTCCAAACCCCATTACATAGATATTTACTTATAAAAAAACTTATAATAGATGTGGTTATGTACAAATACATATCCATAGCATACATGGGGTATAATAGTTTACATTCACATAACCATGGTTCTCTTAAATGGAGTGCTTGCCTTTATACCATACTATATGTCCATATACCACTACACAATATTTATGCAATGTATATTTTTTGTAGTTCAAAATCTCCATATTCCAATCTACATGAACACATTCTACCACATCAAAATGTACCACTAAAAATTGTGTACTCCTAGTTCCTGATGTGTACGTTAAAAATTTACAGCATCCATGAATAGGACGAATACAAGGCATGTGTTCTTAAACAACATATCATGTAGCCGAGGTTTCTAAAAGGGAAACCGTTATGAGCCTCCAAAAACACAAAATCTACCAAAAATAATAACAGATAGGAGATAATTGGGTCATTATTAGTCATGAACAGGTATAAATATTAATGAAAATAACATTGAGAGATTGGTGAATAAAACATAGAATCCATTTCACCCCGGATTGAAAATGTAACAGCTTCGGGTCGGTCTCCACTCTTGGAAGCTACTACACCTTAATCTAGTATTTTTATCTTCCATTTATAAATTCCAATGGAGCCTGGACCCCCATATCCTTCTATATTTTCCATTATAAATGGGATCCACCATTCCCCTAAATTTATGCATTGGAATCCCCAAAGGTGAGGGCGGTATGTAATTCATATTTAATTGGACATTTGAATTATAATTTTTCTCCCAAAACCGAAGTGAGTATATTCCTCCACAAAGAAAAACCACTCATGTTGAACTCAATCACAACGTCAAAATCATAATCTAATGTTCCATGTAAAATATATGGCCATTTAAACCCATACAATTAATCAAATATTTTTGTAATTAAATATATTCCATTCATCAAAAACATGAATGGTTCAGAATTCCAAAAAACACATGTTCCAGGGTAAAATCAATATTCCATGACCAATATAGTTAGAAGAAAAATTATCCTAGATCATATTTTAGGGGAAGTTAACCATTATACACATTACAATACTCCATAATAGAAAAATTAAAATTTCAGTAAAAATTATAAATTGAGGGAAACATGTGTATTAGATTGATATCCTAGGAGAGTCCATGAAGTGTTTTTCAGGTTATGAATTTATTTGTATTATATGGATATTATAGGTCCTACACTCCAAACATCTCCAAGATTCCACCCCTGTGAAATTGGTAAACAATAACAGTGTATTATTTGTGGAGATAACTGTTATAAAAATTATTTTTGATGGTGAAAATGACATTGACTACACAACATGTTTTCAGTTTACATTATTTTGGTATGGGTTATGATGTTTTGTGAGATGAATCATGGGTGTATTGGGGTTGTGTTCTAATACATGGGAGACATATGGTAGCTTCTGTCACATATTATTTATTTACTAAAGAGAAGAAGTATCTCATTTATGAAATTAGGTTAGCTGAAGGGATGGTCACAATTAAGATTATTGTCTCTACCACTTCTACAACCAGTTTACTTTGTATAATGTAAATTATAGTTTGAATAACATCTTTATTTAGTGGAATATAAAAATTTAAAAATATCTTGGGTAAAATAACTTCTCTCTATTTATTTATATTTTTCTTATACCCTAAAAAATTATATTGTGGATAAATATGAGTAGAGTGTAAAATTACCATTTCTGGTATTAAAAGAATTAATATAAGTATTGTACATGATTATCTTGTTTAGAGAGATGACACATGTATAATGAAGGGATTAAAAATAGGTATCCACATGTTGTGTTAGGGATAGTTCAGATCTAGATGATCAAATATATCTTGAAATGTATATGGATGGGGATTTCCGACACATTTTCATGAATCATTATGGTGGGGAGAACTCATGTGTGTGGTCTCATTCCCTATGTGAATTCTTCAATTCCGATATAGAATGGGATTTCAATTATAATTTTTGTAGGGGTCGAAGGACAATGGCCATAAATTGATCTAGTCAAAGGATTATTAAGCTAACAAGATGTACCATGGCTTGATACATGGTTATTGATTTCCTAGAATTAGATGATTGATTATGAGATTTTTATCCCAATTATTAAAGTAATACAAAATTAATTTGTAACATTTGTGTCATATTTATTTAGTACCACATTTAGCCATTCTATTTTTTAAATGAAATGATATAAATATGGAAATCATGATTAATCAACCAATGAATAAAATAGGTAAGGATTAAATATGGTTTACTATTGAATGAAATATGAAATGAATTTATTTCAAACTATTAATTTATTTTAGAATGATAAAGGAAGATGGGATATTTTTTTTGAGGGATGTCTTCAAACCTCATGGTGTACCATAAACTATAGTCTTGTATAGTTACACTCTCTTTACATCAATGTTCCATTTCATATTATTGACATTAACTTATTCACAGTAAAATTTAGGAAATGATGATTATCCTCAAATGGATAACTAGGATGTGAGATCAATCTACTGTTATGGATGCATAATATGGTAATTCATTTTTGACTTCACTGTTTCACAGTTCAAGAATATTAACATAGTTTAATATTACTATAAAAAATTTAATTGGGATTAAATTCATATGGAGCCAGTCTAGGTGTTGTATTTTATTACTTATACATCACCTCTTTATTTGGTTTTGTTTGGGTAATAGTCTATGGTTAGACTAATCATCATATTTGTGATGAAGATTATAGCGCAAATGATTATGAAGTAAATAGAGACATCATTATGATTCTGAATTGTTATGGGATGGAATATTACCAATTAGGCTTACAGGATCAATTGACTTCCATCCATAACATGTTAGACATTACAAAAATAAATATGTATCATCTAGTTATTTCTTTAATGAATGAGTTTGTGGATATTCTGTTCGAAACCAAAACCTCATAGGTAAAATGAACTATTTAGATTGTTTATTGATAGAATATGGTACTATGTAGGAATCAAATCCCATTAGTAATAGTGAGATGGACTTTAATCAGGAAAACCATTAGACATGGGAATACGAGGCATTGATCATATAATAATTGCTTAATTTTTTTTGGTAAACAACCCAAATCATTTATTACATTAGAGTTTATTTTTCTGTTAATAATTTACACCTTGGTATAATTATTCTTCTATAGGAATACAATATGTTATATTATGTTTTAATTTTTTGGTTGTATATATATTATGAGTGAGATTTTGGTCGTTGGAGAATGAAAGAGGCTTCTAACTCGATAGTTGATGGAATGTGAAATATGGTGTATTCAGGAAAAATAGCTTCATGTGAAAATTTAATCTATCTATCTTTTGGAGGTCCTGTCGGTGCATGAATTATACCTACACCCACCATTAAGCATGATATGACACTATGAATGAAATTTTTTTATTTGGATAAATTCTTTATTATCATGAATTTTCATTTTATCATTTCTAATATGAATAAATATATTAAATAGATATTTATAGTTTGTGAAAAATTTGGTGATGATTTTGGTCCTCTCTATTATCAATTTTTCAAATGATTATTATACAGATATATTTGGTTATTCTATAGGTGAAACCTGATATATGAATCCTTTATATCATATTTTCTTCTCATATTATCCAAATTCGTTACCCGGATTTAGGGCTTATAACTATGGATAACATGATCATCAAAGATTTAATTTTTTTCCCATTGATCTTTATTGTATATGATTTAATCTCCTCCAGATTCGTCAGAAGTCATGAATTATTCATTCTTTCCTACATTCATGAGTTAGGTGTCTATATTCAATAGCAATTACAATGGAAATCATAGTGTTATTATTTTTCATTCCAATGTATTTATTTATGAAATTGAATATTGATATTGATTGTAATTTTTGGTGGAAATGGAAAGTATTTCAAAAGTTAATTTCACTGAAAAAATATACATTCACATGTTGTGTTTGATAAAACACAACAACAATGAATTTGAACAATAGTGGGTATTCATGCATGTGAGTGGCCACCAATATCTATATAAAATATCTTAGGACAATGTCATGGTGGATTTGAAATTGATTATCAATTGAATGTTTTTTTGAAAAATGATTTTTTTCATTGAAAATAATAAAGAATTTATATCACATTGGTAGACCATGGGGTATGTGAGAAACCTAGAAATAATTGTTCCAAATTAGATTTATCTATAACAAGGTATTATTTCCTAAATTCCATGATTTATAGGGTTATCCATTCTATGGGACCAGGGTTTATGATCATTAGGATTATCTTATGTTGGATAGTGCCTCAGGTTTGTCTTAGTTGTGTATACCCTCATGTAATGGATTTACCTCAGTGCCTTATCGTTAAATTATGTTCGGGTGTATATAATTTCATATTTTAATACTAGATCTTTGTTAAAATATTTTTATTCCTAATCTATTTACATATACATTTTATACCTCAAGTATTTCTATTAGTGTCAACTTTTGTATATATTTAATTTTATCACATTTATGAATTAAATTACAAATCATGTTATTATAAGAAAAATTATTTATTTTATAATTTTTTAAATTAGATTTACTCATGAACAATAAGATTTATAAGGATATACATTTTAAATTTTCTATGAGGAATCTGACTCCCATTTGGTTATTACACCTAACTTTTTTCCATTATTAATCTGTATTCTTGGTTTTGCATAATACATGTAATTGGAAGTGTTTCTTTAAAGGGATGACTCTCCAATATAATGTTTATGTTATTTTGGGTTTGGAATTGGGTGACTTATGTTCAAGAGGATATTCAACCATGTGATTTCTCTGGGTTCTATTTTTATAGTATTTAAATTATTCATTTTGAACTTGTTATCCCGTTGATAGATTTACCAGATTCATTTAGTGGTTTAAAATGGGATGCAATTTTTTAATGTTAATTCTATTATTTTTATAATATATTATGTAGTTTTGAGGATGAAATAATTACATCATTTCATTTTTATGGTACCCTATTTCTTGACTAAGCTTACTGAAATTCAAAACCCACATTAGGCTATTCGGTGTCCCAATTTGGGTGATATTAATAGTTGATATATGATTTTTTGTTAAATGTATAATAAAAATTAGTATATTTTATGAAAATATCTCTAAAATTAAATGGAATAAAAACCATATGAGGTTGTGTTTTTTGTAAATTTGTATTATAATGTTACCAAGGCATTATGTCTTTCGTTGTCTCTATAAGAATTCATTAGCACTTGCTTCCATTTGTGCACCCTATTTTTTTAGATGGTGTTATGTTGGTTCAATACCTAATAAATGAAATATACATATTTTATGGAATTTATTGGATTTATAAATCCATTAAAGAATTTATTTAAATTGATCTTTATTCATATATTATAAAATCTATATGGCTTTATCATCAATTGATTTCTCATTTAAATATTTTTTTTCAATATTCCAATAATTTTTTTTATATGGGGTATATTCTACATATTATAGGTTATATATACAAATTATAACTTTGTTAAGAGATATTAATGTTTAGTTCATTCCCTTTATTTCCATTATTTGTATTTGATTGTTACTAATGTCTTATGGGTTTTTATATCAATTTTACATTTTGGGAAATTTTCATATTTTATTACAAAATTCACTTATTATGGGTATATAAATTAACTTGTATATATTATATCACATTTTTATTTCACATAGTGTATTTAAATTTCACTTCTGAGATCTTTTCTTAAATATATTATTATACGATAAGTCATAAGGGAATTTCATAAAAAATTTATTTTAAGTATTTGAAGCCTTTTAGCCCACTCTTATTATTACATGACCATATTGTTTATATTTATTCAATAATTTTATTATCTATAATTAAATTATCATTACAATAATTTTTTAAATTAACTTTTACATTTCATATAATGGTTTTGAAATTAATCTTTTTAATGTATTTCTATATGGGAAAAAATCTATTTTCATTATAATGGTTTCAAAAGTATGTTATTTAAATGAATACCGCATGAATTTTATTTGTATTAATCAATAAAAAAGATATTTATTATGATTTATTTTTATGTTTTAATGGGTTTTAAAATAAAATTATATTACTATTTTTAAATTTAATATTCATTTTAAATGGATATCAAAATAAAAGGATATTTATTTATTTTTTTCAAAGTATATTTTTAAATATTTTGTAAAGGTGTTTTTCATTAATGTAAACATCTATTATCATTTTTATTAATTAAATGTAGATATTTTATATTAATTCCATCCAATGTCATTCTATTTATGAATTACAGTAATTTTTTATCGACGTTTTAATATAACACAATAATTTTTATATGTTGATTAAGATATTTTGGAACTATGATTTTATTATGTTGTTATGTAACATATATGTATGGTTTTCATCATGGGAATGGTGTTCCTATAATTATATAGTTATACAATGAATTATATAAATATTTATATCACATGATATTACATGTAAGGGATTAGGGAGTAAAGTGAATCCCTTAAGGGACTCGATCCACAATGTGAAGTGTGGGCACATAATTATATAACCCTATAATTCATTTGGTTTTGTATTATATATCATTAATATATATGTTATGGAGTGGGGCATAAAACCTAATATATTATGTTTCTCTATCCAAAATGTAATGATAGTCTTATCTATCTTCAGTAACAAATTTTTTTTATTTTATATGCGTATGCATTAGTCACTTTCTTATTCCTTTGTTATGTCCTTGTAGATAATTTTTAATGATTATCGTTTGTATCATTTCCTATCATATTTCAATACTATATAGCATTAAAAATAATTTATGACCTATATAATGTTTTTAGATGGTGTCCCCAACCCTCCAACCACCACAAGAGGGAGGGGTGATTTGCTTGCACCTGCTACTATTAATAGGACTCCTCCTTCTTCCTATCTCTTAGTAAGAACTCTTATTTCTCCCTTTCTGTTGATATTTATTTTTTTAATGGTTCAATCTAATTTTTATGGCTCACCAATGGTCTCTCTTTAATCATCACGATTCATAAAAGCATTGAGCCTTCTGCCTATTTAATATTTGGCACATTTTTTGTCTCATAGTCCATCTATTGTGATCTTAAACATGTTTATAAAAGTTTCCTATGGTTTTTAGGAAAATTCTATTTTGGATCTTCTCAATAAACACTATTTATTGATCTTATTTTATTTATTAAAATATATTATTTGTATTTGGTCCATTACACCACATTATTTCAGTGGAATCCATTCTATTATTTATTTGGTTGCAAAAAAAATCAATTGCTACATGTTGGTACAAGTATCGAAATATGGGTATGTTTCCTAGAAACTTTACTTCCATTAAAAAATCTTATTATTATTAAGACTTAATGAAATCTATTTGGTACATTCCATACCTTATATAGAATAATTATTCCAGTTTTCTATCTGATTTATCCCAACATATGCGTTAATGTCGATGTCTCTATGCCTCTGGTGATGTGTATTTGTTTTGATGTTGGGGAAGATATTCCTTTAAAACAACCTAGTATTTTTGAATCATGGAAAATTATGGTAATTCATGGAATCTCATGGGTAATATCTCATAGAATTTCCATAGAGGATATAAAGAGGGATTCCAGGAACCTTCTTCGTCAACTAAAAAAAGGTACAAATATTGATAATGTTAATAACATAGATTCATTAAAGGAGGGTATTCAGGGACATTTTTTTAAAAAATTCTATCTATAATAAATTAAGGACTAGGAAGGCGTTTTGATGGTGGATGAAATCTTCAGCCATTAATGGGATGCCATTGTTTACCCAAATAAATTTTTGAATGGACCACTAGGAACTGATCTGGGGAGTGTGTCCCCTCTCCTAAAACACAACAACATCTTCGCAAATGCTGATTCTTATGTATGGGCTTCGATAGGAAAATATGGAAATTCTCTTACAAAGGTCATTCCACTGAATAAATAATAATTTCCAATGTTTTTTAAGGTATGATATAATTAAATTCATATAAAATGGTCCAAATATATATTTTAGTAGAATAAATATAGGGGGTTCAATGACCAGTTTAAACATGAGAAAACGATTTACAATTTTGGGGGAGCCAAATTTGGGCCATGGTGAGTTGGTTCTGGATGTTTATTCCAATTACATGGATTTAACTCTTAAAGATGAGTCTAGTTATGATGTTTGTTACTTTCTTTCGTGTGACAATTATAATGAATACAATGAAAGAGGGATTCTTAGACATTATTGGAGGAAGGGGAAGAAGGGAAATAAATAATTGAGGAGATGCATTATTCTAATGGTGGAGAATGAAAAAGGGTTAAAAAATTATTCTAAACATTACAAACTCATGGATAAAATCATTTTACATTGTTGAGGATAAAGGATTCATATATCATCTTCAATTCAAAAGAGTATGAACCCAACAATAGAGCTTTTAAGGATCAATAAATCATGTTAATTATGTTTGGTGTTCCTAATCAAATGAAGGGAAAATCAGTGGAAGTGGATATGGTGTCAAATTAATGGTTTTCCACTCAACATTGTGAGGTAGATAAATAGGTTGGGTATATGTGGACAATGTGGGATATTATCACCCACCGATAGGAAGAAATGATTTATGATTCCGTTGATATTAAATCACCAATTGAGGGTTAAAACTGAATGTATGAGAAATAATTACAAGTGGAAACTTAATATGGGTAGTGAAACTAGTTTAATTAGTAGGATATCAACCTAATTAAGGGGTTAACTGATTGGAAGAAAAATACGTAGGTGTACACACAAATTTTGGTTATGATGGAATATTTGTTTAAGATATTCAAATTGATGATGCAAATATAGAGGTATGTTCTATCAAATGGAAATTATTTCCAGATAATTCTAAATATAATCATTAGCTTGATTTAAATAGATATATGATTTATTTTTCCAATGAAATATTCTTGTTTAACTATTTAGAATCTCATTTTTATTATTAAATGTGTGTGGACATAATAAAAAGTAAATTTGTAATATTTTTTATTTTATGATCTATGATTTTTTAATAAATATCTTCTATATTATCCATGAAAATTGATTTCTATCTCATAACCATATGTCCATCATCTGATTACCTATGATATTTTGTTTTTAATTTATTTATTTACCCTTTTTTTATTTACTCTCACACATCATTTTTTTCCATTTCTACCTATTATAGAGAATGATTCTATGTTTTATATGTATAAATGGATGTCATGTGTGTAGATTTTATTTGATCAATTAAAGATATTATATGAAATAATAAAATAATTTTATTTTGAGTAAATATACCTTTTATATATAAATACATGAGTATTGTTACAGAAATGATTCTTCTTAATTATAAAATTCTCTAAAACTATTAATATTTTCATATGTAAGTGAATAAATATTTCTTGTTGATATGGTAATTATATATTTTTATATCTGGGTAAAATTTGGAAGTATCAATTCCAGATTATAAATTGTATATTTTAACACTATATTACTACATATGGATATCGCTTATCTAATTGTTCTTCAATTTAAATTGATATTGATTTCTGAATTTATCGTCAAACAACTAATTATTCATTGAACATATGTGACATGAATAACAATTATCTATCATGGTGAAAATCTATTTTTTGGAGTCACATTACTTCTCATGTATGATTCCTTATCATGAAACATTGGTGGGACAAACCATTAAATCATAGAGGATGAAGAAAACTTATAATTGAACACTTATTGCATAAATCAATGTAGTGGGTTAGACATAATAAAAGTTAATTGTGTATCACTTACCTTATATGACATCACAATTTTATTTGAGTGTTGTTCATTTTACTAACCCCCATGCTCTATTAGTGGCTCAATGAAATATTATTAAATGCAGTGATATCCAATGTTTTATCATGTACATTCCTGATGGATTTGGCTATGCGTCTTCCACTCTTTCACAAATATACCAATCAGCTCATGTTTTATACAGTCTTAATGATCCACACCAAAAAACATCATGATGGATTCCATATTAATTCATGGTCTCATGTCCCTAAGATTATTTGAATTAGGAGAAATATTTTTTTATAAATATTCGAAATATTTGTTTATATTTAATTATATTTTTAATAGAAAAATAAAAATATAGGTCACAAGAAACCATTAATACAAATATCCTCAATATAATTGCAATAAACATCCATAAAAAATCAAACTTGTCCTCTGATTTTCTTTATACCTCCAATTTATTTTTTCCCAATATGACCAAATTCATGTAAAAGGATACATTTATTAGAAAATATATTTTTTTCATGCATGATTAAAATCATTAACTCACATAATAATAATTTTGATCATCTATATATATTGAAAACATAATTCTCCCTAAGGTGTAATTCCTTATAGACAATTAATTTAATAATTATACATGTGATCATAAATATTTGGTATATAGAGACAATTAAAATTACACAATCTGGACAACCAAGAATGAAATACATGAAAAAATAAACATTTGGAAGGGAAACCACTACATCACGATCTAGATAATTTTTTTAACCTCTAACCACCTATATAATAATATTTTATTTCTAAATTACATCATATAAAAAACAATATATTCAAATTCGATTATTGAAATATCTTTTTTATTAATAACATATTTGTTTTTTTATTGGTTTTTCCATTAGTGTATGATCAATCCAAAATTGCAGAACTTTTTGGAATAATCGGTAATAAAAATATATATCCTTATAATGGTTTTATATGCACTACATGTTTCATTGAATTTTATTATATTATTCAAAAAATATATGACATAAATATTTAAATACATATCAAAAAACAATATATTTTTTCATTGTAATCCTTCCATAGATCCGTAAATAAAAAATGATGATTTATCATTAATATTATTAAAGTAAATTTATTATCATCATTCAACAATATTAATGATGAATGATTTTTATATTTTATTTTGTAATTCATAATTAAATTATTTCAAAATATTCCATGAAATTAATTTCAATATAATAAAACAACATTATTCACATAGGTAGAAAAAACCTAACCATGGTGAATAATATTTGTTAATAGACATTAAATTAATATTAAAACTATTCTATTTTTTTATTTTCCAAAAAAATTATTTCATATTTATATTAAATTTTTACATTTATTTGGTAGAATAGTTTATGATATGGAAGTGATAAGAAAAAATAGTAAATGATATTATATCAGTTTTTAACACATTATTACGATACGTAAGAAACACCATTTTTTGTTAGACATAAACCTATATTGGATTTAATTTTGGTTAAAATAGTGTCTAGATAACATTGATAAAATGGTTTAGATATTAGTTGGGAATATATATAAAAAGGATTATGATTTATAACTGATCCAAAATGGGTTGATACTTTGTATATTTATTGTGAAATGAGAGGGGTATTTTAAAATAATATATTATATGGGATTAATAAAAAAATTTATTGATACACATTATTATTATTATTTTATGAATAAAGAAAATATATATTTGCTATAAAATTATATTCTTCCACAATTGAATAGTACGATTGAAATATTTTTTTATGTTTTGAATAAAAATTGAATTTTTAAGCATAAAATATAATTTTTTGCTTTTATAATATATTGCTATATTTTTATTATATGTTTTAAAATTTTAAATATAAATATGAACATTAAGTAATTTTAACTGAAGAAATTTATTATATAAATTATTTTGTCATTTTTCATCATTATTTTTTCCTAAAACTAATCATTTGAGAAAAAATATTTCATAAATATTAACATAAAATAGAACTTGTTCATAAGGATAATAAAAATTAAAAATTAAAAAAAAATTCAAGTTGATTAAAAATTTAAAATATGTTTTATTATATTTAATATCTAGCTGTGATTAAATTTCCTTTAAAATAGCATAATATCATACTAATACACAATTAATATAATATAAGATCCATTATATATTCTATGAGTGATTAAATTTCAAATTTTTATCATTTTTTATTTATAATAAGTGTTAAAATTAATTATATATATGTTTCAATCATATTAGATATAATATATAATATGTATTTTAATTTATAAAAATTTATTACAAATAAAAATATAAGTCATATAATTTTTTGTTATAACTATATTATGAAAATCACATTTGTGTATTCATTTATTTATAATTTCCTTAAGTTTTCATATTGATCAATTTACATTACACTCAATCACACATTCACATTAAACTAAAATGTGTGTGTCATTTGAATAATATATTTCATTATTATTGGTATACTTAATGTCATATAGTATTGATTACATATATAAATAAATTAAGTTGTATAGAAAATTAAATATAATTTTTTTATTCTAAAAAATATAATGGTTAAAACATATATTTATATTCTATTTAATTAATTCATTAATATGTTTTTATTATTTCATTATACACATAATATATATATTTTTCCCAAATATAACCATAAATTATTTCGAAACAAATTATATGATATACTCATATTTATTATAAGGCACTAAAAATACTCTTGAATAATAAATTTATTCCAAATGTTGTTTTGAAAAATAAAGAAAACGAAAAAATATTGATTACACATATATGGATAAAATATTTACACCTAAATATATATTATTAGATTCTAACCCTAAAACATTAATTATATTATGTCTTGGTAAATTTAGTTTACCCTAAATAGTGAAACATGGGATATTGTATCATTGATATAGATATGACTCCATATATGATATGTATTGAGAACTATGACATTTTCAACATGAAAACACTAGAGAACACATATTATCCATAAATATAGTGATGTGTTTACATTATAATTAGACTCTATAAAAGAGAAAATTATTCTTAATTTGTAGTTACACAACCTAACCCGCTTGTACCCTTCCCCGGATTACTATAAAAATATTTTCCACACAAATAATTACTCCAATATATTATGGTCTAGTTACTTGAACCAATATGTTATACCACTCCCATTAAGTGACATACCCCAATAAACCTATAAAAATTATTATATCACTGGAATATAATATATATAAAAAATGCTAACAGAATCATAAACTATAATAAAAAAAGAAATTTGAAATGTGGTACATATTCACACCATACAATAAATGAATCATATGTATGTAGGTTAAACTATAATTCCCCAAAAATAAAAAATATAAACATACCATAATAACCAAATATTGTGGAATCTATGGTAAACTCCCATAAGCACATACAATGTTAGATGCATAAGATATAGGTTAACCAACTTCGTCCCCAACATTTCCCCTATAAACTTATAATTGTTTCCATATACATAAAACCTATTAAACAAATAATTTTGGTTGACATTAAAAATAACCATTAGGTTTATCGACAAACACAATGGTAAAATGAATGATCATGGAAGCTCATCATAGTATAAAACCATGATATCATTTCATGAGAAAATAAAAGTAACCATTGGAATCGTAAAATTTATTTATCATATCCATATAAATTATAAATTTAAGGAGACCACAAGAATTATGAAACCCATATCACCAATTGTTCATGAAACACGCACCTTACACAACATTCACCTACCCTATAAATAAATATAGGTAAGAGAAAATTAATTGTTATATAGTGTATATCATTTGTTAGGGTACCCCATCTTATAGTGGACTAAGTAATTTTCATAGAGAGTGTGCATCATCTGAGGGGTTAACATAATAAATATGTGGAATACCCATTACTCATCATTAATTTGGGATACCTAATCTACTATGTGTATAAAATACACATATCATAGTATTAATGTGTTTCTATGGGATTTATCAAACCTGTGCGTTGTTAGAAAAATATCATATAGACCATAATTAGTTATACAAACCTAAGGACCTCTAATTATGCCAAAAAAAATGAGAATAAAATTTACAATATATGGATTCATGTTTTATTCATGTTACACAAAAAACACCTGGGTTGTACTACTTTATCGCTATATTTTTACACTCAAATGAGAAACATTCATGAAAATCTACAAAATATCCAGTACAGTACAACTAAAAATCTTGAAATGGAATGTCTAATATGAACCAAATTTCTATTATATGATTATTGTTTCATTTTTATAGTATGTAATATAATAGTAAAATATTATGTAATGGAAAGGATTAGATCAATTTGACAATTAAACTGATACATTTATGTATATAATAAAATAGAAGAATTATTTAAATACTTTTTTGAGTTCCTCCTAAAGTCAATCGGTTTCTTATTAATTCATATATTAACAAGATTATAATCATAAATGAATAGGGTGAGATAAAATAAACATAATTTAATGAATAATATGGAAGGAATAAAAGACATGGATTAATAGAATATCGGAGATAATAATCATCATCACTGTATCACTTGAATGATACCATAATAATAAACCTAATGGATTCATTTAAAAAATAAATGGAGCGTAAAATATGTATAATAATGAAAAATGAAAATATATTTGTTAAATAATATAAATATTTGTAAAAAAATCCAATTCATGTTCATGCATGACATATGTGTATAAATCATAACATCATAATTTTTAAAAAAGATAACATATTATTTTTCAAAATAAACAAAATATTATTAGATATATAACATTACCAAATATATTGAGTTGATATATAATTATAGTAACACATACAAGAGTATTAAACTCTAATAATCATGTATTCCACTTGTAATGTGGAAAAATAATGCATTTCCCCTAGTTTTCAAAAGAGAAACGTTTGTTCGATAGCATATCCAAAATGAAATATCAATGCCAAAAAATGATGATTATTTAAACTTAACTATTTATAATTTACATTAGATTTTCATATAATAGTAGGATTAAAAATATAATTTATACTATATATATATATATCCTATATATATGGATAGTGGTTAAGTAAAAAATCAATCCATTATTGTCATTCCTCGAAGTACGTATTATTCAAAAATAATTTTCAATTATTTTTATAATTATTAAAATTAAATTATATAACATTTCAATAATGAATTTGATTTAACAAATTTCATTCTTGATATCAATATGTCATAATTGACATATTATGTAAATGTATGGTTTAAAAAAATAGATTTTTAGTAGATAAAATACCATCTCATGTAAAATTATAACATAATTTAAAACTCAAATTATTAAATATCATAATTAATATTTTAATATTTTTAATTGAATTAATTACATATAAATAATATTTATAGAATATTATTATACAAGTTCATTTATAAGATTAAGAACACATTTTTTGAAACATGTTTAAAAATTCATACTATTTCTACATTTTAAATATATAAAATATCCCCTAAGGAGAAATGATATAAATTAAAAAGTTAGATTATATATCTATCATTTAAAATTATAATTCATATAATATTTATTACTTGTTATAGAGTCGAATTTAAAACAACTTTTTCTTGAAATTTTAATTTTTCTGAAAAACTGCTTTTTTCTTATTTGGGGGTATATATTTAAATAAATTATTCCACCTATATGACTATATATTGTTAAAATTTATCCCATATTTTTAATCATTATAATTTATATTGGGTTATAAGTAGAAATTATTTTTTAATTATATGAATAATAAATGTAGTAAATATTAATTACCACAATAAAAGTTAAATAGTTTAATTAAAATTTCATGTAAATTTAAAATGAATAGAAAAAACGTAACTCTAATATATATATTTTAATTTTCATTAATATTATTATTATATTCACTCTTTATTGTTTTTAGTATATAAATGAATATGATATTAGTTGGATAAAAATTTTATTTTGATATAATAATACCTAAATGTTTTGGGTAATATTCAAATTCATCGATGAAAATTTTGTTGTTGAATTAACAGATTTTTTAAATAAATAAATTTACAATGAATTATTATTATTAAATATATAATATTATATATAAAGGATCATATGATTTTTATGAAGTCAAATTTAATTTATATAAGTTTTCGGATTTTGTTATTGTAAAAATCCCATTTTTTCATTAGTTATATGCTATAATGGTAAAAAAAGGAAAATTCACATAATTAGAAATTTATTTATATAAAATTAATATTATTTTTTGAATCAAAACATTGAAATTATATAATGGTGAATTTATCCTAATTTTTAGAGATAATGGATTTTCAGGTAAAATCAAAATACCTTATAAAGATACTTTGTGTATTATAACATTATAGTGACCCGGATGTGATTTAATAATTATAATAAAGGGTATCAAAGACCCAATATATGTTTCAAATTACATATAATGTCATTTTTCCTATTTTTTCTTATTTTATAAATCAATTATGAATCCTACAATACATGTAATATATATTTCGGTTTTAAAATCATATATTTTGGAGTATGACTCTCCTCCACATTAGAAAATTTATTATTTTATTATATTCAGAAAATTAAATTATAAAATAATGTATACAACCCTCATTTGGATGAAACCAAGTGAAAACCCCATCATATGGTTTTTAGTTTTGAATATTTTATTTTGTAGAGTCGAAACAAAAATAATAATGAAATCCCATCCTTTTTCTATATAAACACACACAAGATCCTATTTCACATCACGAAAAATACATGGGTCATTTAAATACTATGGACTCTACTCACAAAATTTCTCCCAAGGATCCCTATGTTCTTGTGGATTCTTTACCCAAACCATTGGAGTCAGACATTCATGTAAGGATCCTCACCATCCTCTATTTATTGTTTCATGAATCATACTTGAAATTATCCTTAATTATTATGAATTCTTTATTTTCATTAATTTAATAGGACTAAAATACATTTAAATTGATGTTATTGGAATGAGAGGCCATTTATACTCTCTCATTTTGACCCTAACATAAGTCGTTACTATTCCCATATTTCATAATGGATCTTCCTTTCTCCTATTTAATTATGCACCCCATTTATGTTATTTCATTGATTTTTATTTTCATATATTATAATATGTTCCTAAATATCCCCCTTATAATCCATTTTATATATAAATTATGATACCCCCATTAAATCCCATTTATGCCTCTCAAGAACCAATATGTGCATGCGTTATCCTGATGAAATTTTGTAAGGGACTTTCCTCTACTCCATTAAAATTCATGAAACTTATTTGAAATTAGTTCGTGTAATTTGAAATGGTTATAATTTATGTAATTTATAATTATTAATATATAATGAATTTTATTTTATTTGAATTAGTTATCAGTTATCCTCCAACATTTGGACAGTTACATAAGCCGTTACTATGTCAATTTTATTTGAGGGATCCTCATAGGGGTTAACATTTTATCATTCCCATCTACATAGGGAGTAACCTTCATTTTTACTTATCCAAAACCCATTAGAGTATATTCCCTAAATATCATAGGTGATAATATATAGTATAAATCCTTCTCATTAAAATTTATTTAGAGATATATCATGGGAACACTCACTATTATTTTATTATGGAATCACTCATGTACATAAATAATTCCCATGAACAAAACAATAATCATAAAACATAAACAATATTAAAGGATAAATAATCATTTCCACATTAAATCACATTTCATCATTACTAGTCGCATTCCCATAAATGTAGAAGAATTATTTTAAAATAAAATTATATAAATTTGATGTAAATAAACAATAAATGAAGGATAAATGAAATATACAAACACTAATACTGGAAAATATTTTAAAAATTATTCATTGTTATTGAAAAAAGAAATCTATTTTTAAACCCCAATTGAAAATTTTAAAGAGATGTTTATGGATTCGATGAGTCTCATACCAGTATGAAATTTTTTTTTAAAAAAAATTAATAGTTTAAAATATTAATGTCTATATAAATTAAACCTTTTAAAAAATATTAAAAACATTGACATATATAATAATTATTTAGAAAAATAAATCCATATATTATTTAAAATGATGTTTTTGTTAAAGAGCCATTTACCACTTGAGAAATACTTGAATATAAATAATAAAAAAATTACCATAAAAATATTCTAATATCCTGATAACAAGTATATTCATGATATAATATTTCAAGTAGAATTAATTACACCATATAAAATTTATTTTGTTCCTTAAAACAAATATGACTCAATGTGTTGAAAATTGTGAAAAATTCCCTTACATTGAGTCGGACTCATCACACATAATCTTTAAATTACAGAATAATAAACATATTGTAATTTATGCTTTCATTAAAACAATTAGTCATGTTTATTATTCATTTTATATAAATTAATATTATTATATTACAATTACATAATTATATATGTTCACGTTGGATGTTTTGTTAATATTTGGTACTTGAGCTGAAAATGAACATGGTATGATTTCAATAGTAAATGTGGTCATAATTCCATCATATACATAATATTAAAAATGATATAAATAACTTATATATTAATTGTATAATAATTTATATATATATTTTATGACAAAATGAAAACATTGTTCATGGAGAAGTTAGTTTGTACGTATGCATGAATGTTATTTTCATTTTTCTCATCGAACTGAAAGAATGAAATTAAATGAAGTGTGTGTAAATGTATATAAATATATAATATGATTACATTACAGTAACTATTGAATATATATCAAATTAATTTATTATAAGAATTCATTAATATATTCCATGTGATTTTTAACGAATCAAATTCTTTTAGGAGGTGGTAGTCCACACGTCCCAAATGAAGTTATTATATAACCACAATAAGGAAATCATGATGATATGTTAAATATAAAAATTGAATAATATTAAATATTTTATAATTTAAATTTTTAAATATTATATTTATATAAAAATAGTTTTAAGGCAATCCATGATGGAAGTAATGGAAAAAACAAAAACATTATCCATATAGGCGATTAACCAGTGTGACTTGTACCAAAATTTCATTTTTTTGAATAAGTGTTGGAGGAAAATGAAATAGATATGAGATATTAAATTATAAAAATAAAAATAATATATATATATTATTATTTATATCTCATGACATTATGGATGAAATTGTTTTTTAGAATGTAGAAAAAAAATTAAGAGAGGTAATTCAGGATAATTACCTCTTGAATAACCCCTCCTTAAAAGACACTTGAGGAACTTGGATTTGGCCATTTGGTGAGAATAGAAGAACATGTAAGTGGAAGGAGTGATGATTATAGGATTGGGTATATATTTCAGAATCTAAATGGCTTTTCAGGTCAAAATGGTGAGGTGAGGGGTGGTATTTATTCTTGAAAAGAAGTGGGCTCAAGTGATTAATTTATTGATTTTTTATATTGAAAGTTAACCACGTTAAGGCGGAATGAAATTAAAAAAATTAAATAATAAATAAATATTTTTTAGGATGTAATGTGTCAAAATTAACATCAACCAATAATTAAATTTTTCTATTTTTAGGTATGATATGCTTTTTCCGTTTAACTTTAACCATTGTCACATTTATAAATATTGGTTTTACCACAATATTTTTTTTATACCAAAAAATTTAATAGACCATAAAATATATTTTGGAACCTATGATTAAAAAAAGAGAATCCATATTACCTAATTAAATTTACATAATTGGAAAAATTATTTTTAAAAATTACTTTCCATACAAAAATAAAAATTTGGGTTTAAAAGTAAAATATTCAAATCCGTGAAATGTTTTTATATGTAATTTCAATTTAAAATTTGATAATAATGAGCAAAAATGGATTAAATGATACAATAATCTTATAAATATATTTTTAATACTATTAAAAATATCTTATAACATTATATATGAATTATACCAAAAAGACGTTTTGAATTAAAACACAATATTGCTCACTATTGATTAAAATATTCATTTTATGAAAAAATACTAAGAAATAATCCTATGTAAATTTTTAGGTTTGTATTCTAAATATAATGTTTTATTTATCAAAAAAATGAATTTTTCATAAACTATAATTGAAATTTTTTCACCATCAAAAGGTAAAAAACATTTTTCAAAAAATACATATTTTATCAGGAAAATTGAATTTGTTCTTATATAATGTCCAAAAATCATATAATATTAATTAAATGGAATATATTACATATATATTACATTAATAAAATTAATAAATAATAATTTTATTATTTTATAAACAAACTTATTTAAATTAAAATAGTTTATTATTACAAAAAATTTCATTTTTTAAACAAGGGTCTTATTTTGATTTATAATTGGTTTTTTTAATAATAAATTATATAATTGTGTAAACCATATACTAATATATAAATTAATAATATTAATTTACTTCATTTTAATATCTTTTTTATAAGGTAAAAATTAAATAAGAATTTTTTTGTTTGCTTATGTTCTACGTGGCGTATTATGTATGATATCAACCATAGTGTTTTTTTAAAATTTGGGATGTTACATTCACCCAACCCCACCCCCCCCCCCCCCCATTTTGTAAATTGAATCCCCATAATATGAATATGAATTTTGATTATATGGTCATACATTTCAAAATACATTTATTGCAATCCCATTGACACAACAGTATTAGAAGACATTCACTTTAAAAAATTGAATGTACGAAGGTCACATAGGATGATGCATAATATGGTTCTATATAGGAAATAAAGATATTGAATAGAAAACTAATGATCATGTTCTGATGAAGATTTATAGTAAAAAATTTAGGAGAATGTTAACAATCACAAAACTATAATTGTGTGATGGGTTAAAAATTATTTCATTTCATAGTAAGAAAAATATAGAAAAAATGTTATTGGTTTAGGATCATGTTCATTGAGTTTTGGAATTCGTTTACTAATTATACTATGATCATAGGGAAATATACCAAATATACATGTAGATTTTCATCCATTAATCAATTTCCACCACACACTCATATTTTAAGAAAAACAGAGACACTTGATGTTGAATCATCTTCTATAGAATTAAATTTTCTAGAAAATACTAACTATCATTTCTCTATCCTTGAATCATGAAAAAACAAATATAGTTAGTATAAAACAATTATCCAAAAATAATAAACCACTGGATAATGAAAAAATAGATTTAATATCAAAAACTCAACATTAATACAATATTATCTACATATACCATTCAACGACTAACTATTAGAAAAATTCCCCCAATATATTATAATTAAGATGAAATCATAAAAATGATAATTATTTAATCAACTAATATTACTAGATATGTTCTAAAATTTAACTCCAAAAAAATCAACCACTCTTAATGTCATATACCAACAATTAATTAATATATTCACATATTATCTATGATAGGTTAATAATTTTATTAAATAAACTAATTCTTCATAAGTTGACAATGTAAATCATAGATTATCCTAAAATATTAATAATAAATTACTATTAAATTAAATAACAACAACATTAAATTTACCTTAATCAAATAATTTTTCCAAAATAGGGAACATCAAACAAAAAAACTTTTATAACGTAATCCCTAAATCATTTTCCAAAACCAAGGATATCCATTTGATAAAAATGAGTCCCCAAAATCAAATTATTCTTAATCCACAAACTCCATTAAAAAAAAATACATAGCAATTAGGGACACCTCGTTGGCTAGTGGTCGGTGATGCACCCTTATCTCCCATTGGTTATGTGTTTGATTACTACATCCTTTCTGGATTTTAAAATTTATCACCATTCTCGTGGATTGTATTTTTTCTAAATAATTGTAATTTTTTAAAATTAATAATAAAATTAAATACCCAAAAAATAAACATAATATGTTTGTCCCCAATGTTAATATCAAAACATTAACTTCAAAACCCAAAATATAACAACCCATAATTACCACAAAATAATGTTGAATAAAAATTTCATCCATAAGATTATAATTATGGCTAAAAAGGAGAATTCTTCCCAAAATAACAATTATTTATTAAAAAATTAGGATATGTCAAACTCAAATACAATCTCAACAATGTATTCATACAACAAAAAGATTAGTAGTACATTTAAATATTTCACGTTCCATAAGAATACCATAACTCATTAATCATTTATAAGTAGACATCTTAATCATTAAACATTATTCATAAGAGATTAACAATGTATTTCTACCATATTCATTAAAACACCATTCATGTAGATCAAATATCCTAGTCATTTATACATATCAATACAAATAATGTTTCATATATTATAGATAAAAAAATATTCATTACTTGAATCTAGATATCAGGATATTCTTGATGTTCCCTTTCCCTTCCATCATATTTTCTGATTTAAAAAAATTATGATATCACTCCACTTTTGTAAATGAATATGTGTTGGATAACAAGAAAAAAATATTAGATGTGATTTTATACTCAAGAATCTGTCGAAAACATCTAAAAATTATTTTTCAAAAATAGCGATGATAAAATCATCGAGGATGGATTAGAAGGACGTTGAATTATATTTCCTTCCATCTGGATAGGTGACTCTAAATCTATTGAAAATTACATCACATAAACATGAATTAAAGAATATTGAACAAGGTAAAAATGATGACATAAATACTTTGTAATACTCAAGTCCATCCTCCTCCTTATGTATTAGTTGATTTAGGTTTTTATCAATTATACAAAAATTAACCTAATGGTCGACAATTATTCAATGTGATAATAATCCTCATTGTATCAAATAATATTTATCCTAATCCTAGATAACTCCATAACCTCAAAAGTTAACTACACCGACCATTGTTTCCAACTATAAGTACTCATCCTTAAACATTACATAATCTTGAGTTAAGTCAAAAATAAACATTGAGTATCTTTTTATGTTTATAGTTTAAATGAATTAGGAAAGAACTATTAAATAACAACCCCTAATTTACAATGTATACAGTTCGTCTCTCTATCCATTTTTGTCACCAATGGAACCCCTTTTAAAATGAAAAATGATTCCTTTTCTTGATGAAAATATTATTTCCTTATTCCCTTATTTTACATATCCTAATACACTATGGAAAACACATACCCCAAAATATTTTCACTCGGTTGAAATCAATAATTAAGAAATTTATTTAAATAATGAAACAAGGAATGAAAGAAATTAAAAGTGATTATATAAAAAATGGTTGTGTATCAAAACATCCATATTCCCACTCATTATTGGGACACAATAATCAGGACTCCTAAAGGACCACGTAATGGTCACCTATATTATCAACTTCTTCAATAATACATCTGTTACATGATTTTCTTATCAATATACATGTGAAATAACCAAATTGAATCTATTTATATATTGGAGACATTAAATTAAATCATTAATAATATTCCATAGTACATTACATGTTTTTGAGAGCATTGGATTGATATAAATTTACATGTCAGAGTCAATCCATAAGCATCTCAAGTTAAATTTAGTGGAATAACATACAACATTCACAATTTTCCTTAGCTTAGCTTTAAGGGCCACACAAATTTCAATGTTATGGTAAAATAACTCTTTGAAAAATCTTTGATAGGTCCATAAAATTCCTCCACAACCTGAGGGTCCAGGAGTTACAAATGCAGATACATCCACATTGACCATGATCTATGAAATAAGTCAAGGGATACATCTTATATATCTTTGTAATTTTGGCTTATTCTACCATCATCTCACACCCAAGAGTCGTAAAAGATTCAGGTCATCATAGAAGTTTGACATACCCCCTGCATGCACCATTGAGGTAGTGTTATTTTACATGGTAGTGACATCATTCCGAGGATAAATGATGGGTCTTTATTATAAAACAATCTTCAATTCCAAGCTTCCCTCACTGTAGATAAAATTGATTCCAATGCTACCAGGAGTAGATTCTGCACCAGGTCGCTGCATCTATCCTTTGAAACATTCCCAATTATCATTTGTACATATATATGTGTGTTGAAAGGAATTAAAAAAACCATTCTAGAATATTCAAATTTATTATAAGAAATTTTTCACCTCACAAAATAATAAATAAACCTATTAGTCCAATATTATTTTTTACTCCAGACACAATATTCACATAATCATACCTCCTAGAATAAAATCTGTTTTACATTCCTCATGAAATCATAAGACTCCAGTAACAAAAACTTTGAAAACATAAATAATAAATTCAAATTGTGGCATCCATATAATATTTACATTATAGATTTGAAACCTGCATAGGTATTAACCTACATGGTTACATTTGGAATAACCATCAAAGTGTATTACCAAAATATCATAGGAGAAACCTTATCGCACAACTCTATCTTATTAACAAATGCATTGGGTAGCTATCACGAGCCCACCTAACCATGGTTTAACACTGAAACACCATTATAAAAAAACAATTCCAATGAATCATAACATAATCAAAAATAGAAATAAACATGATGGAATAAATAAAATTTCAACTTTGAAATCACATTTCATCATTAAAAGTCTCTCACCCATAAATAGAAAAAATTTATTATTAAAATACAATAGTAAACGTTTAATGTAAACATAAATATATAATATATACATTAATGTGAGAAATTACATTAAATTCATATATATTAAAATCCATTCATAGTTATTGAAATAATCAATCCTTTTTTTAAAAGACAATTAAAACATTTAAAAACATGATTTTTGAACCATGTGTTCCATAACACTTTGAAACATTTGAATGGAATTTACAGTTTAAAATTTTCATTTCTATATAAAAAATTATTTTAAATCAAATTTGAATCCATGTAAATAAATAATTACAATTTTGAGGAATAAATAATTGAAACATTTAATTTATTGTTTTAATTAAAGAGTCCCTTAACACTCAATAAAAGCTTAAATAAATATAACTAATGAAAAATCTTATAAAACATAAAATATCATAAATATATGGGGATTAATGATATAAAATTTCAAAAGGCATCATATACAATATAAAAATGGTGAATTAATCCATAACAATAAATAATTCTCAATAGAATGTTATTTGAGAATAAATGCCTTACCTTGAGTCCGACTAATCGCATAAAATAATTATATTATATAATAATAAACATCACATTATATAACATATTATTAGAACGTATTTTAATTTTTATTAGACATTTTATATTACTTATTTCCATTATATAACAATTACATAATTATTTAAGTTCATGTCAAGCATTTGGCGATATTTTGTACTTGAGTAGAAAATTAACTTAGTATGACTTCAATTGTCCATGAGGTCATAATTCCGCCATATCTAGAATATAAAACATGGTATAAATATCATATATATTCATAATATAATTATTTAAGATAATATTTTAAGGGAAACTAAAAAATACCATTCATAGAGATGGTAGTCCGTACGTACGTATGAATGCTATTTTTATTTTTCCTATTAAATTGAAAGAACAAAATCACATGAATTATATTTAAATATGTATAAATTTAAAATATAATTACATTATAATTAATATTTTATTTATAATATATAGTGTTATTTAAGTATTCATCAATAAATTTCAGATTATTTGTTAATGAATCAAATTATTTTTTGGATGTAGTATTCCACACGACCTCAATTGATGTTATCGTGTAACCACATAATGTAAAGAATGATGTTGTGTTTAATATAAAATATCCAGATAATTAAATACTTTTTAATATAAACATTAAAATATTTATTTACTTGTGTAATTATGTTAATACAATACATGAAGGTGATAATGTAAAAAGAAAAAAAAATTATGCAGAGAGGTGATCAACTTGCATAACATGGAAAAAAATCCATTTCATTGAATAAATGGAGGTGAGAATTGAAACTGAATTTAGATAATCCATTAGAAACATAAAAATCAAGTATATACATGATTCTATATTTACAATGACTTCATTGATGATAGAGGTGAAGAAAAAGTATAAAAATAAAAGAAGATAAGATAGGTGTTTTGAGAAAATTTCCTCTTGAATATCCCATCCTTGAAAGACCATTAAGGATCTTGGATTTTCTATTTTGGTGAGACCAACGGAACATTGATGTGGGTAGAGTGACGATGAGAGCTTTGGGAAGATATTGGATGAGCAAAAAGTATTTTTGGGCCAAAATTTAGAGGTGAGGGTTGATAATTATTTTTGAAGAGAGATAGGTTCATGTTTCCAATTAATTTATTATTTGATATTAAAAACTAACCACATTTAGGAGTAATTAATTCACAATTGAAAAATATAAAAAGAACCATTTCATTGTTAAAGTTTTTTAATGGATATTTATTTATATAATTATTTTAGTAATTATAAATATATTTGTTGGAATAAATTTCATGGTTTCATTTGGCATAAAAAAAATTAGATGAAAAATATATTTTATCTTGAACCTTTTTGAAAGGCATAATGTATTTTTATCTAAATAAAATAAATATGTAAATATTGTTTATTTAATTTATTTAATATATATGATATTGAATTTATTTAATTTTTCAGTCATTCATATAATATTTTTTCTATTCATAGTATAACAAAAAAATCTTATTTTATGATTAAAATATATTTCCCCTGTAGTAGTTTTTTCTCTTTTAAATACACATAAATTAGAATAATGTTATTTCATTTATAGGGACTCAATTTTATGAAATTAAATAAATATATATATAAGAGGTTCAAAACGTATCACCTTATGGTATAATTTGTTTTATTTGACAAATAAATTTCCATCAATGTTACTTATATATTATTGAAATCATATAATGTTACATAATGTCATTCAATTTTTTATAAATATCCTCTATGTGTTCTTATAGGGAAAAACATTTCTATGATTGAATTGTAATAGTAACTTTGGGAACAATGAAATAATTTTTAGAATGAAATTTATTTATATTTTTTAGTTATCAATAATTACCATAAATTTTTAAGTTATTTGAAATAAATATTTATTAAATTGATGAAAAATATAAAATGTATGCTTTTAAAATATTAAAAGTGATATAATCTAGATAAATTATTATCTCACATGACATTTATTGGTGAATATGACATATTATAGTTGTGTAAAAATTTTATATTTGAATTCAAATTTTTTATTTTTTTCTATTATACCAAATTAAATGAATAATGTCAAAATTACAGATAATGATATTTTATGAAAAAAATTTAATCAAATTATTATCAAATCAAAATATACTTGAGAAAATTTAAGGTGGTTAAGATATGGTCTATCATTTAATTAATTTTACAATTTTCATCCAGTTTTCAACTTATATATAAAAATTTAAAACCAGTAAAATTGATATTTTTACCATAGTTATAAATAAAATTTCTAGAATAAGGGTTAAAAAATTTTATGGTTTAGAAAGAAAAAAAAATTTACAAATTATATTAGTTACTGGGATTAGAAACACGTAATACCCTCTATTTAAATTTCATACCATTTGGAGTCATTTTAAAATCGAATTAATTTATTACAATTCAATCTTTTATGATATTCAAAAAGTCCCACACCAAAATTATAAATGGGAATATATTCCATCACCTATTTACACCACTTTTATCCTTATAAATAAAGAAAATAAGAAATATTTTCTTAAAAATATTCCAATAATCATTATATATTTTTCTATTCTACCATGAATTCCATCCCATCCGCCCTTTACAGGAGACCAAAAGTATTCATTCCAATGAAGAGGTAATAAAGTTAACATATCTCCTCATTTTATCACATTATTTATATATACTAAATGTATGGTAATTATTATAAATTAATAAATTATGTATCATATAAAATTATTAAATTTTAATATAATAATTAAATCACCACAATCAACCACTTTCCAGTCAAATGATAAATTAATGTATCAGCCCACTGTACGTATGATTTATTTTATCTATGTATTGTTACAATTCATTTTTCAACATAAATTATTATTGATAGATATTATGATCAGTGTAATGTATACATATAACATTGATGACATAATTGTTATTAATTATTATTTTATATCAAATATCTTTCTTTACCTTCCTATACATTTGAAAATTAAAATGTCACTTTTGTGTATGAGTGGAGTACTTCCTCCCTGATGTGACGTGATTATTTTTTTCATTTAACTTTAAATTTTAATTTTGTAGAAATATAAATTATATAATACATATATATAGATATAATGATCATTTATAACCTAATTAAAATTTAACTATTTTTGTTCCACGCATCAAAAAATTTAAACATCATCATTCTTAATAAAAGGCGCACTATCTCCAAAACCGATATAATTTATTTTTCTATATCAATATTTTATGGATTTCTATGAATATGTATATAATGAGTATATATGGTATATATATCAATATAAACATCTTTAATTTTATATAAAAATTATTAATGTACATAGATTAGAACTACATGAGGAAAATACTCATGAAAAATGAAACAGTTAAGAACCAAAAATGATGATTTTAAGGAATTGATGATAAATGGGGTGTTTAAATATTCTTAAAGGTAATTATATGATATTATTGTTATATTTACTATATTGTTTTAAAATTATAATAAATATTCATTTATAAATGAGGTTATATTTCATTATAAATAACGGGTACCCGGGGTAATGTATTTTCATTTCACATTTATTTATGCGGGGAATATGCATTATACAAAACATGTTTCTATAGTATGGTGTATATACCAACCCAGAATGTAATTTTATTATTCATCTCATAAATTTTTTATATATAAAAAACTGATAATTGTTTTTTTCTCTCATGGGTAATATTATTCAAAATTTACCAAAGTCTTAAGGGGGATTATGAAACAGTATCAATATTTATTGAGATTGATTATTATTAAGTTCATATTATTATATATTATGATATAACTATCTAGATAATTATCATATTTGTATAATATGGTAATTAAATTAAATGAAAATTTTTTCCTTTCATTTGTTCATTTATGTATTCGAATACAAAAAGTATGTTTTTAATTGAAAATCGACTTGATTTCCATATTTGGAATAAACATATTTTTCATAAATATAGATTTTAATGATTCATCAAATATTGTTTTAACTACTATAAAATGATATGTTAATGTAATTTTTTCCCATGTTATACTTTTTACAATATGTATTTAATAGATTATTTTTTTCATTTTCAAAATGAGGGGATTTGTGAATTTTTTGGAAAAAATTATTGATTAAATTCTTGGAAATTATACATCATGAAAGGATTTTATACCATCATGAAAAAATATTTCATTGAAGATTAAATTATAACATTAAAAGGTAATTTACAATGAAAAATCGTTCTTTGAAATTTTCATAGATTTTTTAATTAATTATTTCAAAAATTGAATTCCAATTTTCAATAAGCATTTTTAGCCATTTAGCATTGGTGTTTATATTTTACAACTATATAACACATGATATTACATAGGATCTAATGGGGATATAATCAATTTATATAATCCTTACTCATATTCTTATGGTTGTAGTTTTTGATAAAAATATGTTTTTAAAACTGATTTTTTAATAGGTTATTCTTTGATGATGTGATGATAAGTTTATGAGACCCATATATTTTCCATTGGTTTTTATATGATGAAATATTCTTTAATGGAATTAATTTTCATGGTTCATGATATGATGACTGATTTAAACTATTGTGAGACACATATGTTTATTAACATTAATTTATGTCTAGGAACTATATATCTCTCAAATTCATTGTGTAACTAATCATATATATCATGAGTTCAAAAGGATAATAATGGGGAGTGTACAAATTCCTGAAAATAATTATATACACTCTTTCAGTATTGGGATTTAACTATTAGAACTAAGAAGACTTTTATATATAACACATTATACTATGATATCTTTATCAATGAGTCTTGACTAACAATGAAATAGTTTTTGATAATTTTATATATTCCACAAAATAATTTCATATTCCTGAATTAATCAGTTGTTGTTCATGTTTTTAGATATCACTATGATTCTTGTCATGTGAACTACCATGATTTTCTCCATGAATTAATATTATAATGCTTGATATAGAAGGTACAATTTAAAACATTATTATTTGGTTATTATACCCTTATCAATGTTTATTCTTAAAAAACAATATATATCACCATTGCTTCACTTACTAAGCATCTGAGCTCACCCATATCTTTTTTTTCCATTCCAAAAGTTATGAATAAATGTATTATTTTGGATGGGTTTATCAAGGGAGATAGATAAAAAAAATAAGTAGTAGATTATGTATAACTATTATAAACCATAATATTATGTTTCAATGTTTCCAAATTAACTAGACCTATAAGATTTAGGTGAAGATCATTATATAATTTAATGAATATTTGTATATACTGAGGTAATATACATATATATATTGAATATATGTGTTTCTAAAATAATTTATTAAATATTATAATTATATGAATCCTCAAAAAAATGCATATTTTTTTACCAGGAACAATTGAAATCAAGATTTCATTCCCAAAGCATATCACCATGAATATGAATAGATAATATATTATATCCTTTCATATAAGGGTGATACACCATTTTAACTAAATAACTGCATTAATTTCTTATTCAGAACATTTAACTAACATTAATATAAATTATGTGTTCCTATCCTACAAAACATCATAATACACTCCATATTGATTTACGATCTCTCGGACATATAGGTTCCCAATATATTCCAACTTCATCTTCCCTTTAATATGAATGAAATACATTTACCTTTTATATTGATAAATTGTGACTTAAATCATATATATCTTATCAGATGATCTTATTAATCATTCAATGAATTCTATTGACTACACTTTCCACCTGCACTCAAGAATTGGTAATGTTTTCAAAAAACATTGTGGGTCTATTGCGATTCATCTTAATATTATAAAAATAATGAAATTGTGACAAAAATATTCTAATAATACTCTAAATTTTTAAAAACCATTACGAATTTTTGAAATCATGATTCATATTTTTAGTCACATTGTTGATTAATATTTTTGATTTATTTCAAAATTCATCAAATCTTGTCTCGATGGTATTAAAATAACCAATAAAGTTAGAAACATAGAACATCATTGATAAACAGAAACCTAAAACTAGAGGTTTACCCTCCATTTAAGATATAAAAACATAAAAATGATATTTTTTCATATTAATTTTTAATCTACCTGTCATGTGATAAATCATATCTCACAAAAGCTAATAAACATTCTTACGTTCCTCCCATGAATCAAATATGAACAACGAAATCCGACTCATCAATAACCAATAGTCTTATAATTTTCTCATGGTTGGAGTCTTCCAGATGATTGTATATCCATTGGAGACCAAATTTGATGTACTAGTTTTATATGTAATATCAAATAAATAGAATAAATAAAGTCAAACTAGTATCCATAATACATTGTTGTGTCAATTTGGGTGAAAATAATCTTTAGACAATAAGGATCTAAAGATGATGTAACAACATTCTTGAAGAAAGAGTGTAAAATAGTCTTGAAAATTGTCATCATTGTAGCCAACATGAATTCATGGGTAGAAACATTCTACCAATGGGGGGTTATGTTAGTGAGAGACATATCCATCAACATATTTCCCCAATATCATAAAAAATCACAATACCAAAATTAAGGCAACGAAAAAAATATCCCCAATCTAGTTCCCTTCGATTTGGAACGAGATCTAGATTCATTCATAACTTTTGTTCCTAAAATGATCGTTGAATAATTTTATTTATTTCAATCATGGACCCCTTATAGGTATACATGGCCATCAAAGATAAATTTTTGGAGAAATCAGAAAAAAAACATCTATAATAACGGTAAAATTCCTTTATTATCTGAATCTTAAACACATTTTTTGGTTGTTCCTAATAAATGAACACATTTATCTTTTTATGATTCACTAAGATGGTCATATCAGATATTGGATTTCATAATAAAATTTAATTTTTTATCAAATATAAAAAATTATAATGAATTTAATACATATAATGTTCTATTATAGTTATAATGATTATAAAAAAATTAGATATATATTTCTGATATGACAATGAGTAAAATAAAATATCATCCAAAAAATTACTATAAAATTGTCCATGGATTAATTAATGATCTGAGTCATTAAATTATTATATACTATAAGAGAATCAGTGATGCTGATTTTCATAATAAAATACTCATTTTGTATATACAAAATCATGATGTCTATTTTATAAATATCATCACCAAAAATCATTAAAAAATGTTACCAATAACAATGATTAATATTAAAAAACATATTGGATCCATTTTTTTATCATAGAAGAAACAAATCTTATGAAACATTTACTTATGTTCTACATTAACCTGATTGATATTTTTTTTAATATATCTATAGTCAGAGGATTTTTGGTTCCTTTAATTTTATTAGTGCTGGTGAAACACAAGGTTACATGCTATTGTGAAAGAAACACTTAATACTCAATAACATCATGATTAAATATCATTACCTATAATATATCATGATGTATATTATTATATGGAAGATATTTGGGATTTATCCGAAGAAAATATTAATTATAAAACTGAAAATCCATTCAGTTAGTAACCAATATAAATCAATAATATAAAAAATATGATACTGATCCAATATAGTAATAAGGGAACTAATAGCATGATGGAATGATATAACATGAAAAATCACTATGAAATAGCATGGGATCATTTTTACTTAGAAAAAATATTCTATTCTCTTATGGATCAATGGTCCCACTCACATAGAAATATGATAGTAACCACATTAAATGATATAATGTATTCTAAATATGATAAAAATAGACATGGGCCACAAAACTATCCATACAATCCATTACAATAATGATGTCAAAGATATCATGGTTTTGAAATAGAAATTCCAACATGACATTCTTATTGGTGATCATGATAAAGTTGTCCTATAATTTTAATCCTTCTTATCTCTTTCATCCCAAGGAAGTGGAAAGGTCCATCATTAATGGAATAATATCCATTTATTAATGTAACAGATAAACCTAAATAAATGATATAAATGAATTACATTCAGTTGTATTAATAAAAATTCAAACTATATCGGATGAAACAATCAAAAAAACAACTCTTTGTTACCATCTATTTATCATGTTTATCTGGTGAGAACTATACTACATAAATATATTCATGAAAAACACCACATAAGGAGTTCATTATTACACTAGAGTATCCCTTTTAAGGTGTTTGAGATTCATCACCATTAAATACATAATAATGGGACTGAGAAACATTGGTAAGATGTTCAATATCATCTCCATATAGAGAATCGTCTCTACACTAGTACCTCCATTTCAATGAGAATGAGTTTTTCCATGATTATGTTGTTGAATCCTATTGGGATGTTATTTCTAGATCGGTGAAAAAAGGTTGACATGACACTTCACCCAAAATTTCCTTGCAAAATTTATAGATCAATACAAAATCAAAAGCATTTATCTATTATAATATAAAACTGAATATAATTATATGTACATTTCAAATGAACTAATTATAAAGTATGATACATTCAATCTAGTCAAAATGATTAATAAAAACAATAAAATTTCAAAAAATATAAAAAACAATATCTCGTAGGGAACATCCATCATAATAATCCCAACCAAATATGAAGAAAACTATTAGGTTCCACCTTGATTTATAGATTAATATGGTCTCGTATAGCATAAAAATAAAAACATTTGTTCAAATATTATATAATCCAAAAATATATATATATATATTTAATCCCAAAAAAAATAATGAGGTTCTATTTCATTCCATACGACATAATATGGTCACCATTAAAACAATTGAAGCTCTACAAAAAAAATTGTCACAACTATATCTACCTCATCCATATCATCATTATCAACCACATCTATAAATGTTTTATGGATCAAGACTATCAGTGTATACCTAATATTGTTCCACAAAATAATCTCTATACAGAAAGATCTATGGTGTTCATCACATAAAATATCTTGTAATTTGTAAACTAACTTTAATAAAAAGTATCATTCTCTATAACAGAATATCCACCCTAGTGAGAGATTAATAATTCATGAGTATTTTATACTCATAAAAACCAAGGATAAAAATTATTATTGAATAGATTCGTTAAGATTATATATGATTGATAATTATTCAATATATATTTGATGATAGTGTCACAAATGTTTTTCCATATACATTATAAATATCAGTGGTGAATGCCACATTTATTACTACAGTAGACTGCAAAAAATGGAATACATTATCAGTATGTTTATCCCCAAAATTATATTCAAATGGTCCCATTAAAAATAAAATATATATGTATTTCTCTTAGTTATTTTTTAGCAATAATACACCATTTATCTCAGGTTTTAAACATCCATATAACAGAAAGAGTTAATTGTTTGGAAAATTTATTCCCAAATTTTAGTGTCCAAATGATGGTTTGATTCAAGACCCTATCCTAGAGCATCATCACCTACGTTTTGAAGCGGTATTCGAGATTGAATTATCTATCATATACAATATATAACACTAAATAAGATAAAACATCATGAATATAAAATATGACCACAAATTTTAACAATCTAAGGCATGAATATATTCAAGAGTTATAAATAAGGGAAGATAATGTTCATTTAAATATTCCCATGACATATGGTTCATCTAAATTACCAAATAAAAATATCAATGTGTGTAGAAAATCCCAAAACTAGTCTTGGTGTGTTAGAGAATGAAATGAAAATGAGATACTTGAGAACCCGTTCATACCAATCACCCGAGTTCTAACAATCCTAATTCTATTCTACTGTAAACCCCAATCAAATACTAGGAAGTTTCATCTCATTTCAGTGTATATATTCTTTTCGAAAAAATTTTATAATGAACTAAATAATTTTTATATACCTTATCACCCAAAATACATGTTTTCCAACCCAAAGGTCAATACATGTTGAAAAAATGCATTATCTATAACAAAAAAGAAATAATCTATCAATGTTTTCCATGAAAGAAAACATAAAACATCATGATACATGCAAAAAATTCTTGATTTATTAACATAAAAAATGTGAATACCATATCGGAAAACAATATTTAATGTGGATATATATCACAATCATCATACCCTAAAAAATGTAATGATACCCTAAGGAAATAGTGGATCTACATAACTACATTACATCTTACTAGATCTTTAAAATCAAAATCTACATATTTACCATGTCATATTCTGGGAGTGAGGAAAATTTATAGTTGGATACCACCATGTATCATGAAAATTTCATTCAAAAAAAAACATTAATTTTATTGTTAATATTTTTTATAAACCTAATTCGACAAAAAAAACCTTTATAAAAACACATTGGTCTTTCATTTCAAAACATTTAATATTTATGTAAAATATCGACGATAATAAATTTACACTTCTTCACCACTCACAAATTTTATGAACAAAACTATTTATTTAAGGGATTTATGTATGTTAAAAAGGTATGAACCTTATCAAATATAAATTTCATGATAGAGTATTTCAATTTTTTTCGTTTCCTTTGGGGATAAGAAGGGATAAATCAACATTTGTGACCTCCTTAGTCATAGAAAAATAAAAGATCTTCACAATATTGCAAACCCCCAAATAATATTCTTGATGAACCTTTCCAGAATATACAATATATTAGTTATTTTTGGTTAATTTTAAACAATGGTAAAAAATTAAACTCTCCATAATTATAACAATAAAAAATGAATTATTGATTGTGAAAAAACATTCTTCCACCAATATAGAGTCCACTGAAGGTTTTTATTGGAGAAAATATCTGAGTGCTTCATCTGTTAGATTTGTAATATATCTTAATTGTTGAATTATCAATTAAACATAATAGATGCCGGTTTTTGTATAGAAAACATGATAAATAAATAAAAAATCCAATAAATTTCCAGAATCTAAGGTAACAAAAATCTAATGAGTAACGAATAATTCAAGTGATGGTTCATTTAAATAAACCCAGAACAATCTGGTTCATATAAATAACTCAAAAAATATTAATGGGTGATAAAAACCACCATACCACCCAGAATAACTCAATGTAAGAAATGAATGTCATCTAACTAGGAGGTCATTCATACCAACCACCCATGTTTTGACATACATAACTCAATTATAATTTAAATGTTGGCCAATTATAACATAGTGTCAACCCAATTATATCTATTTTTATTCATTTCATATCATTATATAATGAACATATATGAGTTTAAAATCCACATCAACAGAAATGGATTTCCACATGGTGGAGATCAACATAATATCCAAAAAATGATTCATATTTAAAAGAAATGATATTATTGTAAAATGTGTGTCATGGATGAATTTTTATATAATAATAAGATGTAAAAAACAAAAATAATTGGATAACGCAAAAAACAAAACAAATTCAATACAATATATGAAACATATCCATATGATCATCTATCACCATCATCCCAACCAACAATGAAGACAATGATACCTAAAGGAACTAGGAGAGATACATAATTACCTTCACTATTCCTATATCCTAAAAACCCAAAATTTTAATATTCCCAAGGGCATATGATGGGTGTGAGGAAAACTCCTAGTAGGATGCCACCATAAATTAATAAAATATCTATCACTAAATCACCATTAGTTCTACTTTAAAAAACATGTTTACAAATCTGTTTATATTTAAAAAAATTGAACACAAAATATCCATTGGTTTTCCTTTCAATTGACTTAAATATTTAATCCTAAAGAATATATAAAAAAGTATGAATGAAAATATATAGGAAAATAATCAACATCATTCATATCCTATAATATGACCATGTTAGTTTTAAAATACAATCTATAAATGATACCAAGAGAATAAACCATATTTGGGCTCTAGAGTTTGTGAACACATAACTAAGACACACTATGATAACTATTACAACATATATAATAATCCTACTATATTAATTCAAACCATTATCTGTTTTTATTTCACACATATCCCAGATTGGTGCCAGACTAACAATGGTTTTCTTTTCTCCTCACCCAGGGTTCAGAAAAAAAATTATATTTTCTATGTTTTAACTAAATATTAAATAATCTCTAATAAAATATCTATAAAAATTTTCACATGTGATGTTTTAGTACTCATGTTATTGAAATCAAATTTATTCAAAAACCCATATTTTTGGAATTTCATTGAACCCATTATATGGGAAAAGTGTTTTTTAATTTATAACCCCATTAAAACCCCTTTCATATGATTTTCTTGATGAACATTCATAAAAAACAATAATATTTTTTCAAATAATGTCATTCAATCAATCTAGATAAATCAATTCATTAGAAAAAAATTAAATTAAATAGATAAAATCATTTTATATGGACACTTGTATCACCAATGTTTAATACCTAGTCACTTTAAAAAGTGTATATTAGAATCCAAAATATTCGGTACTCAAGATCCTAAATCCATAAGAAATTTAATCATTTTTCATTCATAGACTCTATAGTAGAAAATAAATTAAGAAAATATTTAATAAATTTAAATGGAAATGTTATTAATAATATCAAGATAAACAGGAGAATAGAATGGGTAGAAATCAGATCATACATCAATGATATACACAAATATTTATTTCCAATCATCAAAAAATAATTAATGGAACTATAGATTTGATCTAGGGGAGTCTTTTTAATGAAAATGATACATTATGATGACTTTAGAAATAAAAAATCATACTAAAAATGGTAATTCAAAAAATTTATAAAATGATTATGTGGTATATGATTATGCTACAGAATTTGAATGACCTTGTGTTAACCATGTAATTGCTATTTTCCATTGAAAACTATAGTGAGTTGTTACTTGGGATTAGTCACCCAATTAGAAAATGAAGACACAAGAAATGTGAACAAGTCTATAAAAACACATTAATCTTTATGGTTCACTTTGAAATATTAATAATTAGAAATATGTTCATAAGATGTGGAAACATCTTCTAGAACCAGTAGTTCCTTATTACATATAAGTCACATGGTTTGGAAAATTATACGCATAAAAAATTAAAATGTAAAATTTATACCAAAAATCATATATACATTTACAGACTCCCAAAATATTCCCAAACCTAAAAAACACTATATATTCTCAAATTACAATTTTGACATTGTACTGAAGTGTTTGATATCTTAGTTAATATTTATAACTCTTCATTGAGAGACCATATATGGATTAAAGATTAATATTTTAACGATAAGTATTAAGAGAAAACTTCATTATAATTAATGACATAAAGGATTATAGGAAAGGATTTGGGATTTCCTTGTATGAGAAAATAGGCTATTGAATTATTGATAATAGTGGAGTGAGGGTATCAATATATAAATGAGGTGGAGGAAACATGTAGTATATTTCAAAAGATTAAAATATAACAATTAAATTTTCATGAAAAATGGCTCCAAAAAGAAACCTATTTAATGTGGAGATTATATAAGGACCTACTATGATAATAAAATAAGATCTAGAATTAGTTTTTGGGTCATTTTAATACTTATAATTATAGGTTTAAAAATCTTAACATGTTTTTTCCTTATAGTACTTTTTATTTTTTAACAATATTTTCTATTCATAGTAGCCCCAAAATAAAAGTAGCCTCATTTAAAAATTTTAAAATTAAAAATATATTAAAGGATAATATTTTATAAAATTCAATTTCTATAATTCAAATAAATTAATATTAATATAAACATAAAAATTGGGACAAAAATAGTTCTCTTGAAAATGCATTTAAATATAAAATTCATTTTACCAAAATAAAGAATAATTTTTATTAAAATGGATTGAATTGAAAAAATTATATTATAGGAATTATTAAAAAATACTAATATCATTTAAAAAATTGGACATTTTAAAAAAATCAATTCGAAGAAATTATTCTATAAAATCGCCACATTTTCAGTCTTCAGCGAATAACTAATATTTTTAGAAAAAATAAAAAATGTCACCGAATAAATTTTTTTCTAAGGATTTAATATTTTATATTATTTTATTCAAATATAATTACTAACTTTAAAAAATATTAATTAAAATATTCTATACCAAAAATCGATAAAATGCCTTTTTTATGAAAATGTATTTTATTGATGCACATAATGAACTTATTATAATTGCATTCATAATAACAATAATTAAATTAATGTTAAAATATTTTATTTAATATATAATCTATTAATATAATTAAATACATTAATTAATATTTATTTATTTAATTTATTATGATAAAAACACATTGTGCCCATAAAAACACATTTATAAAAAATAACTATTTTTATATTATATTATATTATCTATATCATATACTTTATATGACTAATGTATATATGGTTATTCATATAAATTATCAATATATTTCATTTAAAAAAATTTCCAATAGTGACCAACATACATTGTTTTCATAAAAATAAATAACATATAGAAAAATACATTTCATAAAAAACATGTTATCACCATTTCATAATAAAATTAAAATTACTATATGACTAATATTTAATTTTCTTCTCCAACCATTATAAATTTCATTCATAATGTATCTTGATCATATTCATACAAAATATTCTAATTAAAAAGTTCTAGGGGTAGATTGTATCACAGTTTATTTAGAATTGGGTTTGTGTGTAATGAATGATCACAAAAACCATAGGTTTAATTAAATAGAAATACATTTAATATCATGATGATTTACAATATACCAAATTAAAAAATAATTTTAATCTATATATTATTTTCTCTATTAAAAAAAATTATGATATCCCTAATTCATCACATCCATGGTTTTCCATCCAATTTTGTTAATTTCTGATACATACCGAGAACATTTACTAGGGGGAAGACATGTACCTAGAACATTATATATATGATTCAAAATTTGTGACATTTATTCTTTATAGGAAATATCAATTCCAATAAGATTAAAAAAAACATTTAATACATGTGATGGATCAATTATGTACTTCCATGGGAGATTTTCATTGAAAACATCATGGAACTAGGATAAGTGTGGTGGAAGATACATGAAAAAAGAAATCATCCGTATACGATAATAAATTTTAATCATAATGATATATCTATTCCATTAAATACCATTATTACCAAACAAAATAACATTAATACATGTATATATTCAAGGGAATAATTTATCACCTGCCTCAATCCCAAAATATTTCTGATGAATGTATGTAAATTTTTTTTATCAACTCTATGTTGCGCTGATGTGTAGTTGAATGTTTATAATGTTCATTTCCATTTACCCAGGTATATCAAGTACAAATATATTTATTTTTCTAACTATATATGTGAAAATTGTGTTTTTAATTCCCACCATCTAGAGATTCATATTTATATATCTGAATACTAGTGTGAAATAAAATTTTATTAAAAAATTACATCAATGGATTGTGGTATCGCAAAATTAATTTGAAATATATATTAAAGTCAGTAAACATTTATTCTAGTGTATTAATGGTCATATTCAAATAATTTATTACTTATAGAAGATATATATTAACGAAACTCAACTCTATATCTGTTCCCTATGGAATAATTTCCATGAACGTTTATATAAATGTAATCTCTCGATCAAATATAATATAATTTAGTACACTAAGAAACAAATGCACTTTTCAATGTATATCCAAGAAATATGAATTAGTGAAAAAGTATTTCTAATAGAAATAAAATATGTTTAATTTATAAGGTGTTCAACTACAAATGAAATACAACTAAGACCTTTAGATGCTTTTTATAGTCAAAAAGTAAAAAATATAGTAATATTATCCAATTTCTATACGAGAATGGGTAATGGTTATAACATTCCATTAGAATTAAATTTCTTATCTATTACATTATGACATACCAAAATCGAAATATATACTCTTCATTATCTAATTTCATGTTATCCACTAAGAAATACTATTATATTTTATTATACATCTGCTTGGTTGATGGATTAAAAGATAATGGTAAACATTGATATTCATCCAATATTTCCTCCAATCCTGCAACTGATTGGACATATACTAATTTCATGAGACATATTTTTTAATCACGATCATTGTTGAACTCAGGAACATTTCTCACCTTCTTCTGTAGTTATATATCATCCTAATGTGGCTCATTAATTATCACATGGAAATATGGTTTAACGTTAATCTTTGAAATATATGTTCAATTGTATTTAATCATAACTTCAATATCCATATTATATAAATCCATTACTACTGAATCACTTTAAATACTCATCGTAAATAAACATTCATGGTCTTTCCATCATATATCATTATCTACTTTTTTCCACCATACAAAGGTGGTAAAATATAGAATACTTAGAATATCTTAATAAGATTAAACCATATTTTTTGGTCATATTAAATACTTTTAAAATCAACATATATATATATATTATGATTTTATGATCCATATACATGTCACACCATTCCAATATATTATTATCCCTCCATATCATTATTGAAAATTTTACCTCTACTAGTTCTAAATCGTGATTTTGGTAATTTTTCACATATAGTCTCATTTAGAGAGAGGTATATGATATTAGCATATCATTATTGATTGGGAAACCTCCCATTACCATATTATTAAAATCAATATTTATTAAAAAATATTTTCCACTATAGTTTACATTAATTATAGTTACAAAGATTCACATCGATTTTTGATCCTTTATATTTTCGCCACTATCATCTATCAAAATAAATATATATCCCCAATGATAAAACATAGTAACCAGGTTAGATATATGTGATAAATCCATTAGATTTTACTAGTAGTATCTATACAACCTAATAATAAAATGAATATCTGATACCAAGGTTCTCATAGGTCATTTTTATTTAATTTCTCCTTTGAATGTTCCACTATTAATGTATGTTGGGTGATTTATTTATTTATTATGATAATTAATAATTTTTTCCAAATCATAGCGTTGGGAATTAAAGAAATATACCATTTTTACATCTACCTTGAGAGCATGTCAAGTGATTTAATCTTATATATTAAGCTCTCTTATATCTAACATAGTTTATATACCCTATTTTAATCCAGGAATTAATCCTTCACATTATTATTTACGAAGGGTTAATAAACCAAAATTATATTATGCAAGTCCTCTACATCATTCCTCTTAGATACAAGTAATTTCATTACCCTTATTCTTAATTTCAAGGAATTAAATATCTATATATATATAATATAAGGTATTTATTTACCTAAAAATTATCCATTTAAACTCATCCCATTATATGGAGTGAATATCAATATATTTCCTTGATTTCATAATAATATTCCACTTTTGACCAACTCCTCTATTTAAATGATATACATCTTTGAATTTTTTTCATGTTTAGATCGTAGGAGAAAATAAACTTTTCTTTCTATGATATAGATCCATCCCTTATCCACTATTATATTATAGTACTCATTTAAAGAATGTGGGATGTTACCTTCTATAAATAAATACAACATTTTTACCAGAATTGATTATATTGAATATCTACATGATTAATTTCATATTAATGTTGGGTGATATAGAAATATGATTATATATTCTAACATAAAAAACATTCAGTTAGCTAGGTGTACATTTATTGAATTTTCTACCAAATTCACTTGTATCATGATTCCATCTGCTTGAATCAAATGAAAAACCCAAATATGATAGAGTAAGTATATAGTTACCAAAATTAGTGTAAACATTCATATAATCATGTTAATAATTCCAAATATGTCTTAAATAGTGGATCCTTTTATTAAACCAGTGAACTATGTTCCATCATATGTTACATTTTTTACACATATGTTGTTTTATTCCCATACCTATATTCTACATTATAAATTAATAAAAAATATAGTAACCCTCATCTAATACAATATTTACTATACAATGAATAACATATCTAAATATAAAATTTCTTAAGAATATTAAATATATATAAAAAAACACAACTGAGAACCATAAATGATAAATATATAATAATACATGAAACAAAAACTTATTATTTAATTATAACACTTTTCATCTCAAAAATAATTATTTACATAATATATAATTCTAGACTCACCAGACAATGTACAATTATTAATAACCTAGGAGATATTAAAATATCATATGAGGTGATATATGATGATCAATATTGGTAAATGTTGGAGATATTAATAAATGATCACATATAAGAATATCCTCAAAATATATCTATGAGATAATATTATTCTTAATAAAAAATCATACCCTTAAATTCATATATCATAATTGTGAATCATTTAATAAAACAATAGTATGCCCCAGGAATGGGGGGTGATCAAAAAGTAAATTATGACCCATTAGTTATAATCAAAATCATATCATTATTTCTTATGAATGTTTGATAATTAATGGAATTGAATCTATATCATCTGTTAATTTTTTTCAAAGGAAAACATCATATAATAGTGGATCTAGAATCATGACATATATCCCATATCAAAGTTGATCATGAATCCATACCTATTTTAAATAGAGTATCAAGAACATGAAATCATTTTTCATAATTTGTTTTATAGTATATAAACATTACCCAATATATTATGGGGATATATAATTTTGGGATAGTCACTCACATAATTTGAACCATATATATATATATTAAATAATATCGTAATATACTCATTATATCACAAGCTCAAAACCTGTAGAAAATAAATGGGGTTCGTAAAAATATCATCAACATTACAATAAACAGTATATGGGACTAATAAATATGGTATCATTGGGTAATATCCCTATTAGAGAATAAAAATTAATATAGTATGATGAACAAGAAGAAAAATAACTATAAATTACCATTAAAAAATTTCTAAAAAAATGTGTCAAAAAAACCTTTTATTTTGAACTTTTTTTATTGAAAATCTCAAAGAGTAATTAGAAAATTATTTTACTTGAATATAAATAAGGGAAAATTTTAAAAAAATATTCAATATATATATGATTCAAGATTTAATGTATTTTTTATCATGTGGTGTATGTGAAAACAAATATTATGTTGACATATTTGGGAAATTCTGACTCATTCATATAATGGAAAGAACATTCCATTTATTTTTTAAAAAAATTAAACCCTTTAGAAAAATGAAATCAATAAATTCGTGTGATATATTCAAAAAAATCTTGAAACATTAAAAAATATATTGATTAGGAAGAAGATAATTCTAATCAAAATGATTAATAATGATTATATTATAAAACAAAATTATTTTTTACATTTTGGTATAAATAGAGGGTAAAATAAAAATAAAATATTAATATTTCACGGAATAAAAATAGGAAAAAATTGAAAATATTTTTTATAGATAAATGATTACATTTCATCATCATAAATTTAATCACAATCAATCAGAATAATGATGATATTTTATAGGGATACACTTACCCAAAGACTAACATTATTATCCAACACAATAACCTCATGTTTAGTAAGTTTTAATTAATTATAATTATTTACCAAAACCATATTCAAACACATAATATCATATATTTTCCACTTATATCATCTTAGCATCCATTTATTAATAATTATTTGTTAATCAAATTCATTTTTGGGAGTTTGTTGTTAAATATTTCATGTTAATTTTTGTTTAGTAGTTTCATTACATTCACCATGATCATGGTTAAATTATCTACATAATTTTACACATGATAAGAATATAATATATAATCATTATATAAATATTTAAAACCGACCTTAAAAGGTAGAGATAGAAACAATAAATATATCATTCATGGTGATAGTAGTTCCCATGTACGCATGAAATCTCATTTCATATTCCAAAAAATGAGGAAATATAGGAAAATTATATCATTAAAAAATAAAAATAATATCATATGTATCAAATATTTTAATTAATTCCATAATTATAACAATTAATATGAGTTTTTTAGGGAAAAATAATCCTATGGTTGTGTATGTAAGGTATTCTACAAGCACACACACCAAATATTTTCATTTCTAAATTAAGACCATATAAGTAAAAAATGTTGTCACCTAATCATAAAAAAATATAATTATATTTAATATAATATATTAATTTCTTCTTATTAATAAAATATGTTTACAGACGGAGTAAGAAAAATAATTTTTCAAGATCTTAGTTAATATTTATACATCCCTTTTAAGTGAAAAAATTTGGTTCAAACCATAATCCTTCAAATACATGTATTAATAAAATACTATAAGATATATTATCATTATAAGTAATCTTTTAATGTATTTGGATTGAAAATAATGAGATAAGAGTCTCATTAGGTGTGTAAATGAGAGGGGAGGTGGTTTTAATTCATAAATAAAGGGGTTCAAAACACTTGTAATTTTTAAAGGACTAAAATATATTATGTATTACTCAAGAAAAATGGAAACAAATCATTATTATTTGAATAATATATGGCATATGGAATAAAATTGATCATAAAGTAGTATACAAACTTGTTTTTAGCTAATTTTAATCATTATCATTTTAGTTTTAACACTTATATGTTATTTTAACTCGTACGATGGTAAATTTTTTATTTTATGGTTACTATTTCTATTGAAAAATTGACTATTACTTTTTTAAGAATAAATTAAATAGTTATTTTAAATAATGATCCTATTTTAAAAAATAAAAATTATATAATTGGATAATTTTACCTTTAAAATAAACGTGTAATGATCGATAAAAATAGTTTCCCAAAAAAATATTGCTATTTTAAAACGTTTTATACCGAAATTAAGCATAATATCAATTACAATAACAAAATTTGTATTGTTTTTAATCCAAATAAGGTAATAATAATTTAATAAAAATTTAATAAAGATACAATTATAATACATTAATCGAAATGTGAATTTTTAATAAAATAATTATATTTTCAATATTAAATAAATAATAATAATTTTAAAAAAGTACAATATTTACCCGTAACATAATTATGATGTAATGATTATAAAAATGTTATTTTTTATTAAATATATTTTATCATTTTGGTAAAAAATAATTTTCAAATCTATGCATAAAATAAAATAAAAACCATTTTGGTGGATTTTTATTTGTAAAGAATAAATTATTTTATTCTAATTAATTTCATATTAATCCTTAGACAAGAATGTTAAAATATTTAGTCAAATGTATATTCCATATTTTTCATTAAAATATTAAATCAATAATGTATTATTAAATTTATTATTAATATAACACATTACACTCTATAAACAATATTATAAAAAATAACTCTATTAAATTAAATGAGTTTTTCATATTTCAAATCCTTTAGATGATTAATTAATAGATGGTTATTTATTTATAAAAATATATTTTTAATATAATTCGATATAAAAATTTCAATTGTAATCACTATATATTCTTACATAAATAACCATTACAACAAGATAACAATTTTTTTTATATGTTTATTTCAATCATTGGATGGTTGTATTAAAATTAATTTCTTACCAAAACAATTTTATCATCATATAAAATTATACATATATTTCATAATGTTGTTAATACTGTTCATAACCTTCTATCCAAAAAACTGTTTATGAGGTTGTATTTTATCATGGTTCATCTATACTTAGGTTTCCATGTAATGAAATCTATTGAATACATTTACATTATTTAAAATAAGAGATTTAAAATATAAAAGTTTAAAATAATAGTAATTACATAACAAAATCACATCATATAAATGGCTATTAATCAGACCCAATATTTAATGTAAATTATAACTTATAAGATTCATGTAGGGAAAAATTTTGAATTATTATTAGGAGATGTTGTAAATATAAATATTTTTATGAAATTATTTATTGAGATAGATATATCTGATAGATAGGATACTCAATTTCTTTAGTGGAAAATGGGAATTATGGTAAATAATTATTTGTCTCAAATTTAATGTCTTGATATGTATTCAATATTTTGAATCTTAATATCATTTAAATAGGATAGTTACGTCCTAGTGATTTTAATTTCCATATTATAGAAGATCTATCAGATTAAATATTTTAAATATGTTTTTATTTATATTAAAATACATTAAACATACACCAATTTTTATGAGTTATTTTTAAGAAATCAGTCAAAACAATTACATATTATATTGAATTTAATCTATATCACACATTTTTATATTCCCTATAATCTATTAGGATTATTTTTTTTGGTATTTAGGTGATAAATCTTTCATAACATTCCAACATATTACAATTTGGACACGTACACTCGGTATCAATTTATTCGACAACAAAATTATTGAAAACAATAATTTTTTATTTTCATGAAATATATTAAAAAATTTGATCATAGAAATTTCCTTTTCCGAATAAAATCCTAAATCCATATAAAAATATTTTAAACCATGGAATGGGATAAAAAATCATAGTAAGGGATATAAAAAGAATAAAACCATAACTAAGTAACAAATATGAAATCCCATTCAATGTTTACTATAAACTAAATAATCATTGAGAAAATTAAATAAGTCCATTACTCAAAAAAAATTGTTATCAAATAAAAATATGAAAACCCATTTACAATAAATAAAAACAATTCATGTAATCTTTGAGAATTATTTCTATCCCCCGTTTATTAAATGACTAGATCATAGTAAAATCCATAGGAGAAACAACTTTGGTACCTATATATTTCATAGATGTTAAGATATGGAACATTTCCCAATTAATTATATCACTATCAGGGAACACACATCATATAAGATGTATTTCACTCACCCATCACTATTTGGCTTCACCAAACATATAACATATATTAGGACCTCTAATAAGCTATAATGACTAAAAAACCATCATAGATGCTATTTTGATCTCATACGTTTCTCATATAATTGTCACATTCCATATACAACTATTGATGATTATTCTTTTTCATCAAAAAATATGTAATCAACTACTTCAAAGACATATAAAAAACTCTTAGGGATATGAATGTTAATTTTTTAATTAAGAAATTATTTTCATTTCTAATGTTTCCAAAAACAACAAATTATGTTTTAATTTGATGAAATTATCATTCCAAATAGAAATAAGGAAAATAATATTTTATCTTTTTGGAACAACAATAGATGTCATCTTAGATGAATATTTATTTTTAAAGATCACCTGGAACATTTATTGAATAAATTATTTTTTCAATTTTGAAGTTAATTATTTTATGATTAAATAATTTATAAATGAAATCCCTTTCTTTTAAGATATTAATAAAAAAATTAAAATTAGATTCAAATAATTTTTTTCACGATAGTGGAAAAATACACTCATTTAATTTTAGAAAAAAAAATTCTTTTCACACTTTTGAAGAAAAATAAAATATATATATCATTTGGAAAATACCTATAATATTTCAATCAATTAATCTTGAAAAATTAATCATGGGTACAAATTTATTTAAATAATCATATGGGAATAAAAAAATACAATTAAATACATTTTAAAAAATATATGGTTATATAATAAAAAACGTTTTCTAAGGGATACATTAGAGGATGATTTATAAAAATAAATCCCATTAAAATGAGTTTAAATTGTCACATGAAATATATATATTCCAAACAAATAAATTTTTTGTTAAATAGTTTCTTTTTTAAATTTTATTTTCATTGTTTTTTATATTACTTGTTACAATGTTATATCCATGTAAATAATAAATTATGTTCATGTAGAATATTTTGAAAATATTTGTAACATAAGGCCAAAATATTATTGAAATTTTAAATAGGGACAAATAGTACATTTTTTCATCATATCCATAATAATAATAATCCTTTAATAATTATCTTTTTACATATCAATTAAAAATTTAAATCCAACCTAAATTATGGTTTTGAAAAATGAATTATGTTAAAATATCAGAGACTATATGTTGTATGTAAGAAAGATTAATGTATAAAATTCTCAAATATTATTATGGAAAAAATATAATTGTTACTTTATATGCCCATAATTATTATAATATTATAAATATCATATTTATTATCTTAAAGTTATATCCATGTAAATTATAACCAATCTTGAGAGACGGCGATGGAAAATGATTACAATTGGTTCATGAGTTGGTAGTTCGCTGTATAACTAAATGATGAATACCATTCCCAAATGATTGATGATGTAAAAAGATATATGTTTCTGCATTCACATTATAACATCTATGTATATTAATTACACAGTTATTTTTTATTTATCATTTTTAATAATATTTTATAGAGGGGTCATATGAAATAAAACTAAAACACATGAAGAAAAGATATACCTCTTATTTTTGAAATCCTCCTTTAATTAACACCTTACGACACTGATTCTTGGGGTTATACGTAAATAAATTCCTATATTTTGAGGGAAATTGTTATAAAAATCAATTTTTGTAGGTATTCGGTTTCCAAATTAGTTTTTATGTTTGAATGAATTACAAGAAGAGGTTCCCTAATTAAAGTTGGTGTTATAAAACCATATTCTATGTACATTATTATAAAATGTATTCATATTTTTTAATATTAATAAAATTATTTTAAAATCATGATTTTTCATGTACATAACATAGTATGAGATAATTTCATAAGAGTGGATTCCATTTTAAAAGGTCATATATGTTTCCTTGTATAGTAAGAACATAGAATTAGAACAAAAAATAATCATTAATATATGTTATATATACGAAGGAAATCAATTTTTGGAAAAACATAATATCAACTTTTAGGGGTAGAGGCTCATTGGACTTTTAGGCACCTTCTCATGGTGTATGAACTTAGTACTATCTAGAGCAGGGTATTATGAGAATGACACCGACCATTATAAAATCTAGATTTATTTGTGTCATTGGATGATCCTATATGTGGATGTGTATATTAATCCTTAAACATAAAGATTATTATAAATTAGTTTACTGAGTCTTGTACATTGAATTATTGATTGAAATTGTGATGTCATATATGCAAGTAGTAGTAGGATACATTCGGTACATCACAATTAATTTTTTTTTAATGAATGTTGTATGAAATGATTTTTCCTCATATTTTTTTAACATAAGATGATATATTTTCAAATTTAATGAAATGATATAAACTAAATAAATTCATGGCTATGGTGTTATATAGTATTGATAAAATATTTGTATGTCAATGTAATAGAGATCGATAACATAGGTACCAGGCACTAGATTGCAACCAACATGATTAGTGATATCCTAATAAAAGGATTGTAATACACTATTAGTGTATATAGGAGGCATTATTACATTATAGAATTTACATCTTTTTATTTTGGGAACATAGAGTGTATCTATATTCTAAACATTAACTTTAGACACATTCTCTTAATGCTAGTCAAAAATCATCCAAGAGGGTAACACATTAAGGATATCCCGAATATAAGTAAAAGTATATATATTGTTATTTATTTTTAACAAGTTGAGTAAATATTATCCCAACACATGGTTTAAAAATTATTTTTTATTGATCATATATATTCCACAATATCTTATTCTAGTGAACATAATGTGATATGAATATTTGATAAATATGTATTTTTTATTTAGTGAATATAATATTTATTTATTAATCAGTTAAAAATGATGTGATATTTATAAATAGACATTGTTAAAGGCCAAAAATTTTTTTTGGGGAATAGTGGACTTAGATTAATGGTTTGGCGAGAAATAATATATTCTGAATATTATTAGAAATAATAATATTTGATTTTCATTCTCAAGTTAAGGTCAGTTCATGGAATAATAAGATTTCTATTTTTATATACACCGGGTTCCATAAGGGATTAAAAAACATTATATGGTGCACATGTGAAACTATTTATTTTTCATCCTGGTGATATATAATCCCAGTTATATTCTATTCTCATAGATCCATTTCATTTTTTATGTTAGGTACCATAGATTTGGAAAATCTTATGACGCACTGGAGAGCTCCCTTCTCTGAGATCTCTCCCCTAAACAGAGAGAGGTCTTCCTCTACCTCAAACTACCATGTTAAAAGAGATCTAGGTGAACACTCAATGTTCATTTTTCAATGAAATAAATGTTAGCTGGAATAAGTAGTATTATATTCCATGCTACCACCCAAGGATTCTTATGATAAAATTTGAGTATTCATGGAACCCAATTGGATCAATGTGATATGGAATTTGATTTTATCTTTAAAATGAAACAACCGTACAATGAATATCTGTGGCCATATGAATAATTGAATAAATAATTCACACATGTTAGTTATTTATTGGAATTAATTAATTATATATAATATTTGAGTATAATCTATATGGTTCCAAAATTCGTTCTTCTATCTATTTATTTGTTTCAATTACATAGACCACCACATTAATCATTATGTAAATCATATAATGATCATTGGTCCTAGAAAAAATATAAGTAGTAAATTACCCATCACAAGCTTCCTTTGTACCTAGATTCAATTTATTTTACTGGAATGGTCATATAATAATTTATAATTTTTTGATGTTCATTGAATTTTTTACACATTTATTATTTAGTTATAAATTCATGTTTAATCATTATTTTATTCAAAATTACAGGATCTCCTTCATCCTCCATCAATTCACATATATTTAATCCAAATGATTAATTTTAGAAATGAAATAAAATCAAGGATTTCTACTGGAGGTTCCAAGGATTATGGTTGTATAATATAGTAGTATGTTCTATGTAACTAGATTCACATCCCATGAACTTTTTTTCGATGAATCAGAAATTAATTTTGGAATTATATAAATCCTTTTAAATTTATGAAAAACAATATCTTTTTCGTACACTATATGACTACTGAGCCTTCCTAATGCACAATAATCCAGATTACACACTATGTAGCCTGTGTATATGAAGTGTCGTCCCATTGAGTAACTTGTGTGTTCTAGAATAGAATAGAAAAACTATATGAATGTTGACCATGTGACTCAGAGATGACACACCATGTAGTATTTTTTACGTTTTGTGTACTCCATTTCTCTGCGGTATGGATTTCATTCCAAGCCCCCAATTGTGTTTCTGGGATAGATGGTGAGGGATTTAAATATGTTTTAGATATCCTTTAGAAATTATTTAATTATAAAAAATTATGTATATTTTATATTTATTTATTATGGTGTTTAAACCATAGATACATGTTCTTATGTATGGTCATCAAGATGATAAGAGATGACAAGTGATGCATTTAAATATTTTTTTGAATGAAATTAATAATATATACATAATTTTCTGATCATCTTATCATGTGTAAGTCCTATTACATTTGCTGATCTACATTGATTAAGGCATAAAACGTGACAAAAATATCATGTAATTCATGTAATAATTAAATTCATAATATACATAAAAATTTACCTAATATGGTGCATATAACATATTCTACAAGAGGAAATTATAATTGAGTATAACACATGTTTTGTATATTCAAGTAGGTATACGACCTGTTTCATCCAAAGTACATTTATGTTTATAGTTAGTTTCAGATAAATATATTTAATTTGTTAAAATATTTGACGGATGATAATCTCATGTATATTTAGATGAGAATTAAGATAAAAGACATTATTAATTAATGGATATAAGTATTTGAATTTTTCATATTTTACATTAATTAAGAACGATGGTGAATTGAATTGTTGTTTTATAAAATGTGTAATTCAGTACATAAATGTAGATGATCTAGTTCCTAGACCATACCTTTTTAGTTAATTGGTTTAATTTAATTAATTATTAAATTATTTTATTTCCATGCATGCATTATATCCTCACACTATTCAAGGGTCTTTGTGCCCTTGTATTCTTTCATGAAAACCCTTTTCTACTCAATAGTGTGTGAGTAGAATCATATGAAATGGATTGATCTCCCAAGCTAGTGGAGGTGGTCCATTTTTGAAGCAAAGGTGAGACCAATAAAAGAGAGATAAATAATATGACAAGTGGAATGTAGTAACAAAAACCATAATTGGATTTAATTGTTTTTACCCTTGTTCATTGATTATTCTCTCAACCGTTCGATAAACTAATAGTTTATGAAATCTAATAATCATACCACTTAATTATTTTATGTCTAAATATTTTCAAAGTATTTTCATCATGAATTTTTCATCACGGTCACATGAAATAATTATATTAAAGAGGATAGTAAATTTAACAAAAATAAATTTTATTTTTATTAAATGTAAAATATGAAATAGTTAATCATATAAGTAAAAAAACTAAATATTAACAATCATATGATAAATATAATTATAGAAAATTTTGTGATAAAATAATAATATCCCATAATAATATATATTAACGTGGAATACCATTCCACTACTTCAGTTAAAGATAATCAATAATTAAAAAAATCTTGAGTATTTAGTGTTGGCATGCTTCAAATTATCATGGAATTATATGATGATGTTTCTGGCTAAAAAAATTTCATTTACATCCAGGTTTGACTAACATATAATTAACAACTGTAACTGGGAGTAAATGGTTGCGGAAATCTGGGATAGGGATTTTTTGATTCGGGTGTCCACTCAATACATAATGGAACTACTAGTTAATGAAATTTTCATTTGTAATTCAAACATAAAACTATTTTCGTTTCATGAATAAATAATGTGGTGTTCATGGGAATTGTGAATGTGGATACTTACCTCTAAAATATCCATGAAATGGGATATTCTCAATCTAATTGGGATGGCTATTGAGTTTCAATAAAATAGTGAGATACAAATCAATATTATATTTATATATTTTTCTATAATTTATTTGATAATTTACTAAAATTATTCTCATTTAATTTGTAGAAAAATTATTTAAATTACTTGAAAAAGTGCACTATAATCCACACTTGAGAAGGATAACATTCTCACCATTACAAATCTCCAAAAAATTATGTGTATCATGAACGTTATTCTTTTACATTAAATGAATTTATATGTTCCGAAAGAACCTATTCCTAAATAACATAATTTAGATGTTAGTGATGAAGAGTTATATCTCTATGAGAAACACGAGGATGATTCTATAGAACATATGTGTTTCATTCTATCCCCCATTACAAATGAGATTTTCAAGAAACATGATGACATGGATTCATATAACATGGCATCTCCCCTTTAGGATCTCTTATAATATTAGGTGATACATGAGAGGTAAGATATCACCAATTTTTTCATTTTAACTAATCATGGAGAGTATGTGCCAATTAGGCCTTATATAGTCAAGATAATTGGCTATATTGAATGCTTAAACATCTTATGGATTAAATTTCTATATGATTTGCATAATGACTCCATAAATTCATCAAATCAATAGACTGTTTTGTTATTTATTATCAATTAAATGTTATATATAATGGGAATAATATTTCTTAACTTATTATTTTGATTCACATAGTGTATAATGGAATAGTTTATCATAAACTCATGGTACTTATGGTTAAAAATAAAATAAACAACATGAAATATGGCACTAATTACCATAAAAAGTGTAAATATCCCAAGTACTATAATTCTAGGCAGTGTAATTTCAAGAGGCGGATCACGAAAAAGGTGGATGTGTTTTTTTAATGTGGCATTCCATGCCCCTATAATATGAACTACACCCATAATCAAGGTGAATCTAATTATTCATTTGTTATTTGGTTTAATATTTCAATATCTACAAATTGGGTATTAGATATACCATTTGGTCTTCACATCTATATCAAAAATCAGGATCCAATTCTATTTTGAACCACATCAAGGGAATATGTGGATCTGAGAGCTGACAATGGTGATAGGATGGTCACACAATCCATTTGTGACTTTTTCCATTCATTTCCATCATGAATTATTTTGGTTTTAAAAGATTATCATTTTGTACAATAAATTTCAAAGAATATACTTTTTGTATTAATACTTGATGGTGATGGGTTTATTTTCGTGTTTATAAATGAATAATGTTTCTTTTATATGTAAATCATATGATATGGTATGGCACATTTAAATAACATTTTTTGTATTTAATTAAAAAAACATGTATTGATCATTCAAATTGAATTATGTTCACATTAATCATGTGACACCAAGATATAGAATCTCTATTTTGGTAATTTAATGGTAGAAATTTGATAAATATTTTAAAAGATGGTTGCATATAATCACCTATGCTAAAACCATGTGAAATATTTCATGATTGTTTACAAGAAAAAATGACCAAATCACCATTCAATGGATAGGCTGAAAGAAACACATAGCTTCTAGTATAGTATCACACTTATGTGTGTGGAAAATTTCTAGTACAATCTATAAGTGCATATTTTTACTTCCTAAATATTATCAAAGACTTGAGTAGACATTATTACATAATCATGATGAGGAATTAGTCAGAGTTATTTTATAAATTCAATGAATTCATTAATGAAGTATATAATCAATTTTTAATGAAGATAGAGAAGCATATATCATATTGAGGATGTCCAAATAATAAACCAGATTATATGGGATATGTATGCGATTTTCATTTTCTCTTACAATTTAATTCACATTACAGACAATCATTAAATTTAGTTAGTGAAAGGAGGAACCATACATTGTTATATATGTTATGGTTAATTATTAGTCATGTCGATCATCCATTTTAAAATTGGGGATATTGATTAAAAAATATGGAATACACAGTATTCCAAATACCAACTAATGAAGAAAATGCAATGCGAATTAATTAATGGAGTGGAAATAAATATGTTTTGTTGCATACAGTGTTAGGGGTTTCAAAGAATTCATTAAGGCCTTATCATGAAAAAAATACCACTATGAGGAACAATGTGTATCTTTTTAGGGTATTCTAAGGAAACAAATGGATACCACATATTAAACCCCTTTCCCTAGAAAGAGACTATCAATAGAGAAGCAGTCTTTCATTATAGGAAGAAAATCCACAAAAAGTATAGATGGAGGTATATTGACATCAATGAAACTGATGCCCAAGAGACACAATAGTTGATATTAGAACATATTTCACCGGTCTCCATGGAAGAAGTTCTTTTGGAATCACAAGTATTTCTTACGATCACACTAGATGTAAGATAACAAGAGAGATATGGTTTTGTAGTCATAGAAGATGGTGAGTCATTATTGGATGACAATTATGCACCTCTATCCTTCAAATAAAAAGTATATATATTTTATGCTGTAAGTTGGAATGATTACCATAATTTTAAAATGGATTCCATTTATTATAACTATTTTTATGTTCTACTTTATGTAACCATTGATTTATTTCCCATTTGGTGAAAATATGTATTCAATAGAAAAAAAATACTAGGTCTGTAATGTAAATATCTATAAAGAATTGATAATTTATGAAGGGTTTAAATATAATTAGTAAATATAATATAATGACTCATTTTCAATAGATTACATGTTTAAATCAATCCTAATTATACTTTGTATGTAATTTTAAAAAAACTGAGAGATTTGGATTATGTTTTTTAGAACCGCATTCCTTAATTAAAAAAATTAGGAAGATGTCTATATGACACAACTAAAAATGGTTGTGAATCCAAATTATTTTTACATGTTTTTTAATATAGAAATATCTTATTATTGATCGATATAATCATAATCATCATAGAACATTTAATTCAATAAATCCTATAAAATCTATCTTAATTAAGATTTAATGTGAGAAGTGTGTTTACATTATGTTTAGTTGGAATGTATTCATACCTTGTAGTATATGATGATGAAATATTACATATAAACATGACATATATGTCTTACAGTTTCTCAATGACTTTTTTAAAACGGGTTTCTCGATGATGGAATTTGGCGAAGTATCATATATTCTTGGGATAATAATCAATTGTGACTGATACCTGAGGCTACTTTTACTATATTAAAGTACATATATTTACGAGATAAAAATTATATTTATTATGGGTCAATTTAATAATGGATTTGATTGGGTTTCACATGGTATATGTCATTATAATAAAATGTTTCATCAGAAACAATAAGATATAGTGATAATCTGTAATATCCCATATGATTTTGTAATAAGATCAATCATTAATAGCATGTAATGTACTGGACATGATGTTTTCAATGCATTGATCATTTTTTGAAAGATATCAATTAGATCATGGACAAATATATTGGTATACTATTAAGGATGTATTTATGTATATGATAAAGGCTACAATATTTTTCATGGTTATGGAGGAGACACGGAGCTGGTCGTTATAGGTTATATAGATTCCAGTTTTTTGATAGATCCTAAATAGCTGAAGTATCATATATGACATGTTTTCAATACCAATTAATGAGGTGTAAGCTGAAATAGTTCAAAGTATCTAGTTTTAGATAATTCAACAATATATTCTATGCATATAGTGGCCTCTTATGTAGCAAATGAATCCATTTCGATATTTTTCCATTTTCAAGTGATCGATGTTGAACCATGAAATATAGATCCTATCACATTGTATTTTGACAATACAACAATTGTTTCATTCTAAAGTGATCAAAAGTCACATCAATTGAAAAGGAATATAATTCAAAAGTATCACATCATGAGATATTTTTATCATAGAGGTGATGTTTTAATTAGAAGAGTACCCACAAAAGAGAACATGAAGGTACCCATGACTAATTAATAATCATAGTATAAGCATGATTATTATTTGAGATATAGTGGGTTGAAGCTTATTAGTAGTTGGGGAAGGTTCTGGGCATAACGAATGTGTGGTTGGACTGGCACCCAACTGTAGTTTTTACCATAATCAATGATCATTCAAATATCAATACGATGATGAAATATGGTCTCCAAGGAGTAGAAATAATGTTTTAGATAAAGAAGGAAGATATGAGAAACCGTTAGAGAGTTTCTTGCACATCACTTTAATAATTAATTTAATGATTTTCCTAAATTAAATAATACCTGGAGCATTGACATTATTTTCGTTGATGATGTTGATCATCAAGAATAAACCATTAAGATTGTCTTGTTCCTATTTTGAAGATCTAAACTACAATCCCAATAGAAGTGATCCACACTTGTTCTAATTTCCTCTCATCGACACCACTCGTTCTCCTGGTTCTAGCGCAGTAAAGAAACTATCTTGTGTCGCTGTTCCTAATCGCCTCTTCATTAGTTTTGATGAATGTCTTTCATACATGAGAGGGGCGGTAAGAGGATTTGAGAGAGAAATTGTTTATCTAAAAAATTCTCAATTAATCGTGTGTGATGTTTATTACATGGCACAAAAGAAATACATGTCTATTTATCAACATGGGGATGTGGTAACCGTATTTAATTGCCTAAAAATAAATTAATTAATTCATATCCTTAGAGAAATACCTTACCATTAATAATGATATATTTTGATTATTTGTTGTTCTCCAACGTGTGAAACATAGAATTGTATATAAAATTTCTCGTCATAAAATAATAGAAGCATTGTTATTATTCTAATTTATTCAAACTAGGTAAATAATTAATTACAGTCTTACAAATAATTATTTTACTAAAATTCTTTCCTTGGTTCATTCGAACTGCACTTCCATTTATTGAACAACCGAATAAATAAATAAATAATTTATTCTCAGAAATAATTATTTTATTTAAAAAGTAGTAAACAATATTTATTAAATGTTCAATAAAATTAATATATATATTACCCAGAATCTAATGATTAAATATTTATTACATTTTTTCAATAATCTTATTATAAATAAAATAAATCATCTATCTAGAGAATAATATTTATTCAATTAATTAAATTCAAATAGAATTTAACTAATACCACAAAAAATAGTTAGGGTGTGAACCACTAGGATTATTTTTCATTGGCATTAGGTGGGAATTCCTATAGTCCGAGAGTGTTATCCTGAAAAGCGTCAAGGCACCCAAGAGACAAACAAAAAGTAACAACAAGGTCACACACATATGAATGATCACTATGCAATATATTCCATTTGTCACAATATCTTATCGATATGGTTTCATGATAGTGTCTTTATCCATTATTCTTTATTAGTCGTTCTTCTACTACCTGAAATAAACTCTTCGTTACAGAATATTCATGGAATTTTGGGAAAACATTATATTTCCATCAAAGGGTCCTGATATCAACCTCCAAAAATGGATGGGAAATAAACTTCTTTGACTTCTCCATTAATAACATGCCAATCAGGATGCACCCAAAGTACCCTATTTCCCACAAACTGTCTACATGTCAGATTTCGTTAATAAATCATAGTGCGTGAATTGGGGCACATATTAATTATAATCATAAAGTCTATGTATAATTACACAAGATTGTAGATAGGAATATCAGATGACACCAAAACATGAAAAATTCATATTAGTGGTTTTAAATCACAATATCATGTCTTACAGATTATAGTGTGTGATAATCATGAGAAGAAGTCTCTTCTACTTACGAGTACTCTCACCATACAGTATGTATGAAATGTGTCCCATCATAGAATGTCATACAATCCAAAAACAATATTTAAAAATTATTTTGTTTTATTTAATGTTTCTCATCATAGCGGGGAGCTTCCATGACTTTATCAATGCATCCAATACACTAGAAAATTATTATATCACAAACATGCAGAATAATGAATAATACTTAATAAGATGATTAATATATAAATAAATTAAATATCCATGTAATCAAAGTACAAATAGTATGTTCTAGGACACCATCTCTAACAAACTCCCACTTGGACTAGAGCCATCTGCCTACAAATCTTAGTCTGATAGACCTCACATGATGATCATGTTTCTACAATGTCAAAGATAAATTTAAGGGGTTCTCAATATTGTCTTCTGTGCAAATACTGCTCACTGCAACTTCACCTCTCTCAGAAAACTCCCCCAAGAGATAATACTTACAAATTATGGGCTTTGTCCATAGATCTGACCTTCGATCGTTTGTGAGACCCGCCATTATAGTATTATCAATGAACAGTGTGTTGGAATATTTACAAATATGTATCACATCTTGCTCCTCGATGAAGCTTCACATCCAAATTGCATCATTTTCTACCTCAGAAGTTATGATATATTCAGACCCTACTTTAGAATCTATAACTACACTCTACTTTGAGATCTTCAAGCTCACTACACCTCCATTCAAAGTGAATATGTATCCCATTTGAGACAGCATAACATCATAATAAGTCTGGAAACTAGCATCTACATATCCTCTGACGACGGTTTCCTTATCTCCACCATGGAATAAGAACATATCCCGCATACACCTCAAATACATTAGGATAGTCTTGAATACTGTCCAATAGCGGTCACCTGGGTCAGTATGATATTTATGTACTGTAATAAATGCATAGGAGACATCCATCCAAGTATATAGCATGACATAAATGATTGATCCAATCACTAATTCGTATAGAGTCATTTCTATTATCTTTTATTCATCATGTGTCTGAGGAAACCTTTTTCCTTGGATGATGAATCCCATATGATGCTAGAAAAAATCCCCTCTTGGATTGTTCATTACTTAATCTTTTTAGTATCTTATAAATGTATGTACATTGAATTAGGCCCATCAATCTATTGTGTCTATCATGATGGATATTGATAAAAAGAATATATGCTACCTCTCCAAATTCCATAATGGAGAATCATTAATTCAACCGGTCTTAAGAGACTATAAAACTGGTATCTCATTTCCAATAAGAAATATGTCATCAACATATACTATTTGTAAGGCGATTATACCCCAACTAAACAATTTATAGATGCAAGCCTCGCGTTAATTAGTGATAAAACCAAATATCATTATGGCTTTATAAAAAAATAATGATATATGACCTGGATTCTAGCATTAATCCATAAATTGATTTATAAAACATGCATAAATTATTATCATCAAGTGTATTGAGAAAACCTTAAGTTTGTTTCAAGTAGACATATTTATGTGGGTTCATGTTATAAAAGGATTTTTTGATATCCATTTTTCTAAAAGTCATATTCATGGTGTGTAGAAATGGTCAGGAGTGTTCTAATGGATTTCAGCATTACAACTGGTGAAAAGGTTCTGTCTTTGTCAACTCATTGATGCTTCATGAACCTTTATTGAAACCATTCAATACAAATAGGTACTAAATTGTCCTTCCATGTCCATTTTTTTCTTGAATACCCATTTATAACTCACATGATTTACATCAACTAGTGAATCTACCTAAATCCACACACGGTTTGTGTATATGGAATACATTTGAAAATTCATTGCATCCTTTCCCATGGAAACAACTATGCCACGTAATTGTTAAATATATGTTATAGTATCATTATTCTCAAATAATATTGATTCACTATCCTTGGTAACTAGAAAATTATATGTTTCCAGTTCTCTAACCTCCTTGTTGTCTTTCACAGTTCTTTTGCCTCTGGAATATTTCCATCTTCCACTGGGTTTTCTGGAATCTGTTCCTAAACAAACTTTTGTGTACCATGATCCTCAACATCATCTATGTCTATCCATTTTCCACTATCTCTTTGGTTATGTAATCGATATCATGGAATATGGTGTGTATTGACAGAATAACCCTTTTTAATTTGGGGTTTTATAGGTAATATCACCTTGTTTCCTTAGGATATCCTATAATGGTACATTTTGTACCAGAAGGTGATATTTTGGTACATGAAGAGTCGTTAACACATTCATCACTTCCCTACACATGTAAAGTCAGCAACCTAGATTTCATTCCACTCAAAAAATCATATTGAAACCCCTTTATCAATATATTTGGTACATGGTTTATTATTTGTGTTGGTGTTTGTAACGCATACCCACAAAAGGATAATGGAAGACTCGAATGATACATCATGTATCTCACCATGTCCAACAAGGTGTAGTTTCTCCTATCATTAACACTATTCCAATAGGGTGGGTAAGGATATGTGAGTTGGGATAAGATCCCAAACTACTGTGAGTAATCAATGAATTCTTGATTAAGATATTCTACACCGTATTCATATTGGAGTTTGTTAATATTTATTCTAAGATGGTTATCAACGTCATTCTTGTATTTTTTGAAATTATCAAAATAATATATCTTATACCTCATTAATTATATATATCCATATCTTCTAAAATCATCATTAATAGTTAAGATGTATGAGTACCATCCTCTTGTGTCATTTGGAAATGGTCCACAGACATCTCTATGAACCAATTCATGATGCTCATTAGACCATTCACCGTTCCCACAAAATATGGTGTTGGTCACTTTTCCTTGTAAACATGCATGACATACACCATGTGGTATTAGTTCAGAACAATCAAAATATACATCATGATGTCACTATGTCAAGCATTTCCTATTTACATGTCCTAGATGGTCATTCCAGTGTTCGGTGTGGTAGGATTCATGTGAATTATCTTTATTATTGATTCCCATTACTTAGTTTGGGTAATCCAACATTTATAGACCGTTGTATAAATATTCCCTACCAAAATAATGATATCATTATAAAAGAAGCATCATTCATTTCCTAACATGAAAAAATACATATATATCAAATCTAGATACATAAATAATGTCTTTAGTAACAAATGATACATAATAGAGACACATTAACTCCAAGATCATCCCAGTTGGCAACGTGAGGTGGTAGTCCCTAACAGCTATATCAGTAGTTCTAGCTATGTTGTTTACTCAATGATCTACCTCCCCTTGGTCAAACATCATGAATCTACTTGTTTCAAATATTTGGATATATATGGGAAAACCCACAATCTATATCTAATACCCAATTTGTAGAAACCAATAGATTTCATTAATAAAAAAACACCTAATCACTCCACTTGAATCTTAGGGTGGGTGTTGCTTTTCTTCAGGTGGACCTTCTTGACACATGGAAAACAAACACCCTCATGTTACCTTTCCTCCCATATGGATACAAGAATTACTAAATCAGGATTGAACTATGTATGGTGTTCAGCACAATTATGAGGCACTCATGATTGGTGGTCAATGAAGATTTATGATTCAAATTATGGTCCACCAACCAAATGGGCACACTAATCCTAAAAAGGATTAAAAATGCCAAGTAGGTCATTGACCGCAGCTTATCAATAAAATATTAGCTTCAAAACCGAGGTGACATTCTATATAAAATCACATCCATGATTGACAGCTATGATTTTATCAAATAGGTGGATATGTTGCTATGGGAAGGGTCTCAGGCTGGCCTGCTTAACACTAATAGCTTCTACCATTACCTATTTAAGGGTGAGGTAAGATGGATTTTATTTCTGAATAGAAACTGGATACTTCCTCCCATATTTTCACTTATCCTGAGGTTTTATCATAACAAAATCCAAGTGGACATGAACATATAAAGAGTCTGTATTTTTTTATTCTCACGGTGTGCAAATTATGGTCAACATAGAGAGGAAATATATCAATTGTTCTTACCCTGCAACACTTCTTCTGCAATATGGAATAAAATTCTTAGCATATTTGATATGGAACCACCCAATACTCCCTTGGATATAGATTATATAAAACATCTATTTATAGTTCAGAAATCCAAATAGATAAATTCTATATTGCAGGTGGCATGTCCTGAACTGATATATGGTATATGAAAGGCTCGCAATAGCTCTATGCAACACCAAGAAAGATTCAATGAACCCAATATAATTAGCAACATTTTTTGGCAATTAAAAATGAAAACTCATAGATAAATGATCATTTTAACACCTCGGTAAGGGATTTCATGATACTGTGAAGACTAAATGCTGGAGGTTACTATCCCAAACCTAGGGGCATGATGGAGGTGATATGGAAGACCCCCATCAATGGATGGCTGAAATACAATATGGATGGAGCCTCCAAAGGAAACCCTATACCATTCGGATATGGGGTAATTTTCTATAATCATAATGGGGAGGTTATGGAATTTAATTATGGTCTATGAAGACACAATACATCTTTGGAAGCTGAAATGATTGCGCTCATTAAAGTACGGGATATTTCATGCCAACGACATTGAAAAAACATTTGGTTCATGTGTGACTCGTCCACATAGGTTCATGCAATTAGGATTGGTCAGACAATATTGGCATTAAAGTTGGAAGGTTAGTCGATAAATTTCAATGGAAAAATAACTTCCCTAAATTATTTCATCGCACAATCCTTCTGGGAGGTGAATTACAAAGAATATGGCCTTGCAAACAAAGGGGTGTTGGAAGAGCAGGGCATGAACATCAACACCATTCCTAATGACATGGTCCCTCTTCATACTAGGGAAAAATGTAAAATTCCTTCTTTTTGACTATTGTATTTTTTATCTTTATCAATTCAAGACCCCTCGTGCTCATCTTTCTATAAAAACAAAGCTGGAGATGCTATGAGGGAGTGATGCGATAATGATATCAGTGCCCAATTATTTATAGAGTTTCTACCCAAGAATATCTAGGTGCCCAATGTAACCAATGAGAATGACTACATTAGGCCAGATGGGGCTCACTATCCATGATTACTATGAATGAGTTCCATGGAGAGTCGAACCTTTTATGTCATTCTCTCTCCGGGTAAAGACTATAGAGGCTCTCGAACATGCTATAAGTATCCATGTTTTCATGAGACTTCGTTATATCAATAGAAATTGATGATGCCATCAATAATTTAAGTTCAACCACATCATTCATATTTTCTTCACAGAATAACAAATCCCCATAACCAACCTATTATTTAGGCGGACTAGGTAATGCAGACTCTAACACATAAGACATTCTTTTATGGCATAGGATAAACCGAAGGTGTATAAACCATTCTGGGATGTTACTATCGGTGATGATTTTTACTTTATCTATAATTGATCATAGGGATAGTATGTTTTAAGAGAATTTAATTTTTATTCTATAGTTTTTTTTAAAATATCTTTATTAATTTATATATTACATTTTATTAGAAATAATAAATTAATTTTATTAAGACTCTGAATATTGAATCATGTCCCAATGGCCCTCACTATTAAAGTAAAAATATCTAGTTTCCATGAAATTATAGTGGCAAGGATCCATATTCCCCTTCACACAACCGCAAAAAGGGTTGGTCAATATATTTGAAGGTAATTAAGAAGGAAGTTCATTGCCAACTGCAGGTTTGTAGCTCCTTGGTCCGTTGAGTGGACTCCCCAATCCTTAAATCTGGAATTTGGATTTCCATAACTCATACCTCAAATATTACACCACATATATAAAGGGATTCTCATATTTATGTAACAAGGATAATTTAACCTGAAACATTCCTATGGTCTTCCTATATAAAATTTTGTGTCCCATAAAGGTTTAGTAAAACACATAGTTTTGTTTTCTTTTTTCCTTTATTCATGTAATGGAAGGCTTAGAATGGATTAAAATTTTCGTTGAGGTATTCTATCTATTATGTTTGAATATATTATTATCATTATTACATTTCCTTATTAATAATAACATCAATTTACATAACAGATTAATAGTGTCGTGAAAATATTTATGCATAAGTCTTGTTTATTTAAGTCCCATCTTACATGCTTTTTTAATTCATTAATTATGTGATCGCGATAAGACATCCATAATGATAAACACTACAACCGATATAAATAAAATAAAGTAAAGGGAATGATCATGATATTTTCCAATGGTTCTTTTATCAAGAAGTTTCCAAACTAATCCTGGCCTAGGGGAGAAAAACCATGAACCTTTTAGAATCATATTTATAGACTACCATTTTCCACCTATGTATCTCCTTGGACTGGTTTCATATCTACTATAGCAGGAACTACCTCCATTATATAGGGAGTTCTATCAATTGCATATACTTTTAAACTCATACATAGGTGAGGGGTAAAATAGTATTTAAAAAATGATTCATTGGGCATGTAAGCCCTATATATTATTGAGGAAAAGGCTCATAGGACGAAAAAGTTAATTTAAATAAATTAATTAAAAGAAACCATCCACATGTAATGGTCCTGGTCTTTCTCATGATCATCTATAAATGAAACAATATTTATGCATAAATAAGAGAAGCATTAATTTATATAATAGCAATTATTTATAATAAATTATTCTACATTCAATTAATTATCATCTTTAATTAATCAATCATATTATCTTAAAACATTTTATGAATTTCCTTGAGATTTGCATCCATCATAATTTTAAAGAAATAAATTAATTTTTAATTTTCATTGCACGTAACTTGTACCTTAGTGGAAACCTGGTGAATTATTATTCATAACTACCCAATGAGTAGAAATGAAAATATTGATGATTTTAAATTCAACACATATACATAAAATGCATATCACGTGTTGTGCCTCATTTTTACGCTCATACCATGGTACGCATCCCAATAGATTTTATAATATAATAATAAATTTTTATAAAAATGTTTAATTTGTATGAGTACACTACGTGTAGTTCCAACTACAAGGTTGTACTATATTTCAACTGTCTATATGAAGTACACGCCCAAGGATACCGTGTTTGAGTGTACTTTAGAAATCAGTGGAGCACAAAACATGTCTATTGGGGCCCACACCGTGTAATATTTATGTTATATCATATCCAGCCAAGTAATCCATCTACAATGTACATGGTCCAACCCTAACTCGATGGTAGTACACATCATTTCCAATGGGCCACAAGGCGTGTAATCTTGAAACTGTGTGCCACATGTTCCTTTTCAACACTCAGACTCATTAAGACTTAGAAAATCTCTAACGACATGGCTTGGGCTGGTTGACAAGACACCATCCATTGATCCTTGACTACAGATTATGTAATTCTAAATACATGCAATTTGTCATGGTGTTGTATGACCACAAAAATTTGGAACCTCCATATGAGATTCCCGGTTTTATAGTTGGGAAAAATATAAGTAAATTTTTTTTGTGAGGTAAACATGAAATGAAAGGCGAGGAACAAATATGAAGATTAATATTTTAATAATGATTAACATGAATTTGAACTACTAATATATTAAATCTTTAAATAATAAAAAATTATTTAAATAATTATAAAATATGATGTAACCAATCTGGTACCACTAGAAGGTTTTCGATGTAGTGGAAGAGCAGTTCTGCTAGAACCCAACTATTATTTTTCCTTGATTAATGATTATTTCAGTATCAATACAATGATAAATGTGAGCCTCCATAGAATATAATCATAGGATTATAACCTGAAGGAAGAATCCCTAATAATTTAGAGAAGATGTTTCAAAAGATGTTTATAATTAATATAATTAATTTCCTAAATAAAAGAATACATGGAACTTCATTATTGTCTTTATTGATGAAGTTGATAATCCAGAATGAAACCTAATTATTATCTCATTGATCTTGTCATTGTATATTATAGAATCCCTCTAGTGGTGATCCACACTTACTCCAATGGCCCCTAATCGACACCATTCCTTCTCTGAGTGTCTTCTGTAAGTATTTAATGATAGTTATTTCTTCGTTCATGAGTAAAATATCTTTTTCTTGAGAGGGGTAGGAAGAGTATTCAATAAGGACATCAAATAGCACAACAATATTCAATTCAATAAGCATGTAGTTCAGTACATGGAACCATAGAATCACATGTCCACTTATTTACATGGTGCATTAGTTACAATATTTAATTTCATTACCACAATTATATATATTTATATCCTATAAGAAAACACATAACATTAATAATAATATTGTGTCATTAATTATTGTGTTCCATCATTCTCAACAGGGAATCAAAAATAAAATTCCACATCATAAAATAATGTCAATGTTATTATTATTTTAATTTATTCCAAATAGTAAAACAATTATTTACCTTCTTAGAAATAATTATTTTTCTAACAGACCATCTGTGGTCCAGTAAAACTCTACTATCATTTTCCAAACACCCAAATAAATAAATAAATAAATTATTCTCTTAAATATATTTTTGTTTAAAAACAATCAAAAAATATTTATTAAATGATCAATAAGATAAATAAATATATTTAACCTTCAATCTAGAGAGTAAATAATATTTTTATGATATCATTTTAACAAGAAAAAAAGTTTCCACTATCATGAAAATAATATTTATTCAATAAAATAAACTCTAATAGAATTTAAATGAGACCACCAAAAACACATAGAGTGTGACCCTCTAGGATTATTTCTCATTGGAATTTGGAAGGCTTGCCTATTGTCTAATTGTAATGTCTAATTGTAATATCTAGCATTGGGTCAAGAAACCCAATAAAAAGAACATAAATTTTCAAAAATTACATCCACATATTAATGCTCACTATGTAATATAATCCCTTTTTCTAAATTTCTCATCAAGGTGTTTTGATGATAGTGTCATCAGCCATTATGCTTGATACATCATCCTTTGACTATGAGAAATTAACTCATCATTAAACCATGGCCATGGAATTTAGTACGCCATTTCTATTTCAATAAAGGGGCCGAGATATTAATCTCCATAAATGGAAGGGGAAAATCCTTCGTCGAATTATCCATTAATAACATGCAACTTATGACTCACCCATCTTTTTTCCAACTATCTATGTGATAGTTTTTTTCAGTAAATAAATGTGCATGAGTTGTGACACATATTCAAGATAATGTTAATGTATTTGGATCATTATGCATGCTTGCATATAGGAATATCCCATGACAATAAAACTGGCGGAATTCATACTGGCGGGTCTCTTCACATATTCTCTTATTTTGAAGATTACCATGTGAAAACATATTGATAGGAAGTATCTTCTTCTTATGAGTACACTCACTTGAAGGTGTGTAGCTTTATGTCCCATCATAGTATGTCATTCAACCAAAAACTATATTTAATAATATTGCTATATCATTTCATTGTTCTCATCATAGCGGGTAACTGCCATGACCATATCAATGCGAAAAATAATCTAAGACAATATTAAATCAAAACCATGTATAACAATGAACAATATGTAAATATATGTTTAAAATTTAAATACTTTAAATATCTATGTAATCAAAGTACAAAAATTTGGTTATTGGAAAAAAAATCTAACAGTTGGTTGTAGTGAAAGTGGAGGTCTATTAAAGATGGTTTCATAGAACAACATGTTTTTTAATTTATGATAAAATATATTCATAGTTATGAATATTAATAAACTTATTAAACCATCATGATTATTAACCTATGTAACATTGTTTGTGATAATATTCGAGAAGTATCTGTTATGCCAACCGGTCATATATGATCCCTGTTATGATGAGAACCCATAAGTGTTGTGAAAATATTCTTAAACAATGTTATATAGATATTTGATATCATTTATGGGACACAAATGATACATGCTGAGGGGTGGAGACTCAATGGTCTGTGAGGATCCTTCTCATGGAGTATGCCTCAGTTAATATCTTATTTAGGATATTATGATAATGATACCAACCAGTTGGAAATAAATATCTATATGTTTCATTGGATATTTAAATCTATAGACATGTATATAGATCCTTAGAGTATAATATTAGTACTAATGATTATTATGAGTAACCTACATTGATTTATATATAAAAACTGTGAAGATAGAGGATCACAGTGATAAAGGATATGTTGGGGGAGTCGAGAGTAATACTGCATTAATCCATATTGGGATAATGTATTTCTCCCTTATGTAATATAACGAATCATGTAATCCCATGTAATTTGATTAAAATTATATCCCCAAAATATATTAATTTCCAGGGTATTATGTATGAATATTAAATTTCCAAAAAGTCAAAAAATAGATATCGAGTACATCTGTTTAAGGAACAAGCTTGCAACTTAGTTGATTATAAATATCATGATATATGGATTATTTTACACAATAAGAGTATGTATGATATATTATGTCATTGTGGTATTAAATTCATTCATCAGGGGTTCCTTGGTGTGTTACTAGATGTTAAACATGGACTATATATTGGTTCTCCTAATGCCACCGTGAATGAGGCCAAGAGTGTCACAATGTTGGTGTATCCATAATATTAGTAAAATAAAATATATTATTATTTATTATTTAACAATTTTAATTAATATTAATCCCACATATGGGTTAATAAATATGATTAAATGGTCTAATATATTTCATCATTAGTTTTTTTAAAAATAATATTGTTTTAGAATAATACATAATAACAAATTTATTTAAATTTATTAAAGATAATATTTATTTATTTATTGGAGAATAATGATGCGATATTTAATAATAGTCATTATTCGATACATGATAAATATTATAGAGGAATGAAGAACCGATATTAAATGGATGGTGATAAATGATATATATCAAATAGTATTATAATACATAATATTTAATTTTAATAATCATGTTAAAGGAATATAGACTAGTAATAACATTGTTATTATAATAGACATGGGGTCCTATAAGGAAATAAATAATTAATATGGTATGATTTTGGAATTATTTATTTATTACCCTAATAATATATAATCACAATTATTTTATATTCTCACATATTTAATTCGTTTGAGTGGTTGTGCACAATGGAAATAAATAATCCTCTCAATCCCTATAGACCTCAATTTCCAAATAATGATCCATAAAAAAAAGGTATATATTCCTTCCCTAACAACTCTCTAGTTAATAGAGTTCTAGGAGAATTCTTTGGATATAGTTTTTGAGGAGATCAAAGGAAAACAAAAAAAGCGATAGGTTCTACCTTGATAAAACCTGATTATTACTACAACATTGTTGAAATATTTCATTGAACAAGTGTTGATCACCAGTAAAAGGAATATTTATAGATTTATAAAATTATACAATAATTCAATGTAGATCTATAGTCAGAAAAAAATACATAGTTTATTGTATGTAATTCTTTAATTAATTAAAATAATTATAAATAATATGTGATGATACTCTCTTTGGTTCAGGTATTTAATCCTCGGTCTATTTTCATTGTTTTATTTCCATATATCACCACATTTATCAAGGTGTAAATCTTGAATTATTCATCATTCATGAAAAATATCCATGTTGGGAAAGACCCATCACACATGTAACGTATCATAATATTGTGGTAGAATTTATTTATATGAAATTATTTCAATACCGTGAAATTTTATGACACATAATGCCGAGGTCGAGAGATCTTGGAATTGAATATTGAACTTTTTTTAGGTACGTTTTGGAAACGTTTGAGTGGGATTTTCTATCATTTGAATCGTTGATCAGATATAAATATCTGTGGGCACTGTTGAATTTAAAATGCCTAGATTATTCTTGAAATGACATAACATCATCCGGTAAGGGCTGAGAAGAAAAGTTTTTTTGGGAATTTTTGAGAAAAAGAATAAAAATAATAAAAATAATAATTTTATTTTCATTCGCATATCGTAATGTTGGATGGTGACGCTGTGGGGCAGTGACAGATAAACAACAATGCCCATCAATGTGGCTTATTAATGGATCATTAAACTTGCAACATAACGAGGAATTAAAGACACAGAATAGTGACACTGTTTCATAAATAAAACAACAGAATGACGCGATGTCGCATCATCATGGTAAAACAATGACATGATCTAATTTATATTTCGACACACCAGGGAAAATTGATTAAAAATGTGAAGGACTCTCTGGGGAACCTTTGATGGACTTCCATCCTAGTGAATAATGAAGAATTATAGTGAAACTTAATCTTATTCATCATGCCTTTAGAAGATCGGAGTTGTGAAGCAATGCTGAAATTTTAACCAATTGAGGACGAATGCTTAGAAATGAACATCAAGGATGTATGGGTTTTTGAATTATTTGTTCTTCCACATCCATTTGTAAACGACGAATGAATATTAACTAGAGAGAAGGTTGGTTTTCATAATGGTCATTATTAATGGAGAATGACTTCATTGTAGTTTCTTTATCAGGGGTTTAATTACTTTTGTTGTTCAAATTAAAATCCCCAGAACACCCTTGTTTTGTAAACATCTAACACGGCAGGACCGAGATAACAAAAAAACTGTTTGATCCCCTCCTATATGGGTTTTCTTTATGGAAAAATATTCCAATTGATATAAATGATTTTTTGATACAATTAGAGTGGAGTAAACAATCCTCGTAAAATGTAGGTGTAAGAGACCTAAAGAAAGGACCACCGGTGCTGACCCAGTGGTCCGTGGATGAATTTTTCAGAAAAATGATGCCATAGTTCAGCTGCGGCAGCAGATATTAGTGGGAGGTGGCATTCCATGGTGGCACTCTGGATGAAACGACATACCGGATCGGGATGAGGCGTAGCAAGAGAAGACGTCAGCCCAGTTACCAGCTGGAGGCGGCGTACATGGTTGCTTTACGACGTAATTGGGAAGATGATGCTACATCGAGTAGTGTCCCATGCGACCGAACACAATCATTTTACTGTGGTAGAGGATGTGCCCTGCAATGACCCATGAGGTGATGGTTGGGCCGATATGTGGTTCTCGGCCGCATCTAGTGTGGCAGACCTGTCCGCCTCTTGGGGACCAGACTAGGTACGAAACCACAGCAGGTCGGACCCACCCAGTGGGCAAGACCCAAATAGTAGGTCGGACCCTCACTATGTTCTGGACCCACACTATCAGTAGGTCCAGAACTAGTGGGATAGACCTACACTGGCATCCCGGACCTGCGCCCTCTTCGATTCACGCCAAACAAGGCAGGGTCACAGGGAAACTTGTTAGGCGAGACCATCGGCCCACCGGGCTGGGTCTAGTGAGGCCTATTGGGCATGGCCCATGATCCAAGATGAATCAGACAAACCCCAACCCACACCAGTTCAGGATGGGTATGTCAGAATGAACTGGGGAATGTGGAACTCCTAAGAATGTTTTTTCGGGTCAGTCAGAACAGGTCAGACCCGGCCCCATCGCAAGCGGTCACATGGTTACTAAAATGATTTTATGATGAAAATTGAGAATCATTTTGGGGGTACATTTGTAGCATTGGGACCCACATGAGGAGTCATATATTTTGTAATGATTTATGGTGACATTCATGATATCAATGATGAAAATAATGGCATGAGTAGTAGTTATCACAAACACGCTAAGTACAAAACATTGTGGTTTACTGAGACTTGATGACTGTTTGAGGATGGACCAGTGGGAATCGACTTTTTGTGACCCCACAAGCCTACATTGGGGAGAAGCACTATATTAAAAAAACACATTTTACTCAACAGGAGGAGTATATAAGTTTAGCCGTGGTGGTTAGAATCTTTGTGTGACCTGACAGGCCAATGGTGGGGAGAAGCTATGTGTGACCCAACATTCCCGTGGTACTAATCAGAGATGAGTACCACATCAGTTCAATGTATTTGGAAATTGGGTTGGATTAACCCTACATGCCTAATTTACTTGATAGGGGAGGATTTATCAAGTGCTCATAGATTTATACGTTTTTGACTGACGATTCTACTATTACTAGCCTAGAATATACATGGTGATATATGCCTTGTGTTTCATGCTTTACATTGAGGAATTGTTGTGAGTTATTTATTTTTTAGGGGTCCCTACTATGTAATGTGTTACTCACCCCTACACTGGCTACGCCCATATATGTTGTTTCTAGTGGAGATGACCAACATTTTGATATGGGTTATCATGTAGATGGGACTGAAGGACGCTACGATAGTGGACTTGGTGGCCTTGGACTAGGTGGGGTGTTGTTGGATTGGGCAGACAAGACATACCACTTTGTCTTACAATAGTTTCACTACTCTCACAATCAGGTGGGGGTTATTATATATTGCCATCAGAGAACTTTTCATACGTAACAGTTTTCAATTCATTTTCATGAGATTTGATTCTCTCCCACATTCATTCAGATGTACTATCACTGTCATTATTCAATTATATGTTGTTTCCCTTTTGTGAGTTAGTATTTTCATGGGTGTGGGTGGATTTATAGGTATCTAGGATAATTAATCCCACTTGTAGGTTGGCGCCTTCGACGCTAGTCGCTTGCCCCTGGCCTTTGGGTGGTGTGCTTGGGGTCATCACATTACAGGCCCGGGGGGACAGGTCGTGACAACGTATTATTAGTGGTCAATTGGTTCCTCCGCAATGACATGGAGTCTGATGTTTTGTTTTTGTGAAATAGTGTTATGTGTTGTGGTTTTGACATTCTTATTCAGGGAGTGTATTGTTGGTGTGGTGGATGATGTATCTATACACAAGGACCATGAACTCTTATTTTTGGCTCAATAAATGAAAAAACTAGTTGGATATGTATCTCATTTTTTTTATTATGAGTTAGCTCACCAGGTATAACCTTTTAACCATGGTACATATTGATCTTTCTCAGGATGCCTGCATGTGGATGACAGGCCGAGATCCTGACACGAGGTCATGAGGATAGCCCGCCTACCGACGCGGCATCCGTTCAGGGACAAGTTCTAGAGATGGCCCCACTAGGTGGTGCACCAGTGATACCAACACCTAATGGTCATCATCTACATCCAGTCGTTCCGGTAGAGAAGTTTGTAGGCTTAGTTCCCAACATGAGTTTCATAGATTGAGACCTCCCAGATTCTAAGGAGAGGTGGATCCTCAGTTCGTTGAGGATTGTTTTGTGGCAATGACACTGGTCTTTCACTTAGTGAGGAAACCGCCTGACCAGATAGAGATCATGGATGTGATCCAACTACAGGTCTTGGTAGGGAGATGGTGGAGTTTTACAATCTAGATTCACAATGTGGTGACCATCACTTGTGCTTACTTTGAGAGGCTTTCAGGAGAGGTGTTTTCCCGCGAACTTCTTCACTGTGCGAATGTAGGATCCCCTTCACCTACAGTAGGATAACATGATGATGGAAGAGTAATCAGCAAGGTTCCCAGTGCTTTCCCTCTACTCTACATATATGGTGTGATTATTTGATGATTGTGTTAGAGAAGAGATCAAAGCTTTTGTGGTGATTATCTATGTCTGTAACGATGATGGAGTGCTAGAGGGAGCCCTTATGATTGAGGGTTTCTAGGAAGAGCAGGAACCCATGGCTAGAGCTACCAACAGACCCTGGGAAGCAGAGTGTTCGGAATGAATTAAACATCAGATGTGTTGGCCCATGAGGGCTAGGACATTCTGAGGATGACCCCTAGACTAAGGGTCGGTGGTGTGGGACTCCCAGTCCAGAGGGAGTTAGCAGGGAGAAGAGTAGTGCTACACATTCGACGGGTAGGGGAACCTAGAAAATGACTTCCCAACCCACCATAAAAATGACTAGTAAACTATGGAGGGACCACTGAGTCTGTGAAAACGGTTCGTGTGATGAGGTCTGCAGGGTGGCGAATGTGACAGGATAGTTGGCCGAGCAGTGGGTGACATTTTGAGATGTTACGGCCACCACCACCAGGTGGTCCACCCCAACCTCAGGGAGCTGGCAGACAAGGGAGATCACAAATCCATGAAGTATAGCCTTACCAACACGATTCTCCATAGAGGATCTGGGGTATGATCTTTGTCTTCGCCACCCTAGTTGATGTACATATAGACATAGGTGCTAGATTGTCCTTATTTTCCATGGTTGTTTTTCAGATCTCAGATATTTTGGTGGAGCCCTTGGATCGATCTTTATGGATAGAGACTCCTACGGGAGACGATTCGATGAATACACACTAGTGCTGGCAGTGTGAGCTTACAGAATGAGAAAAATATTCAGTTGGGATCTTCTAGTAGTAGCATAGAGACATTACGATGTCATCATGGATATGGAATGGTTATCCACTATCCATGATCAGATGAACTATTTTAGTCGTATAATGCATTATGTCTGTGAATATGGGACCATGTTTTCCTTCACCAGAAATATTTAAACCCCTACAGCCCAGGATGAACTCTCTTCGAGGAGGGTGCAACTGATCACTCACTAGTTTTCTACCCCCACCATTGGTGTAGTGGAGGAGAGGATTCCAATTATCCATGTAGTTTAGGGTGAGTAAAATTATTGTTTTCATGATGAGAATCTTGGTCTACCTCATCGTATAGAGAGATATTTCTATATCAACATGTACCAAAAGATGACACCGATATCCACACAGGCTTATCGAATGTCTCCCGTATCGCGAGCTGAGGGTACAACTGGAGGACTTTCTGGAGAAGGGGTTTGTAGGGATCATTATTTCACCATGGGAATACCAAGTGATTATTTCTAAAAATGAATAGGGGATTTTGGGGTTTTTAATGGAATTAGGGTGCCTGAACTAGGAGAATATGAAGAAAAAGTACCCTCTATTGAGAATTGATTACCTCTTCGACAAGCTGAAGAGAGAGAAGTGTTTTTCAACGATAGATATAAGATCATGCTATCACAGGAATCCAGTACTGTACGAGGATGTATTGAAGAAAAATTTCATATGAAGGTATGTCTAATATGTGTTCATGGTGATACCTTTCCATATGACCAATTCCCCAGCAGTGATCATGGGCCACTTGAAATGGATATTCCATCCCTTCCTCAACAGGTTCTTCATGGTCTTCAACGATTACATTTTTGTTTATTCATCATCAGTGGAGAAGCACACTACACTCCTGCAGATAGTCTTGAATACACTCTGAGAGAACTAACATTATGGTATGTTCTTGAAGTTCTTTTTATGGATATATGAGGTCCACTTTTTGAGACATGTCTTCTCTGAGGCTAGATTTTCAGTTGGTACAGTAATGATAGAGGTAGTGTTTTCTTGGGGGGGCACCGAGGAGCATGAATGATGTGGAGAGATTCATCGGGATGCCTAGTTACAATTAGTTGTTCATTCCTGACTTTTCCAAGGTACCAGCACCCTTATCAGCATTGACATGGAAGGGACATCCCTTCGCGTGGATTGATAAATGCTAGTAGAGTTTCAAGGAGCTGAGGCAGAGACAAACTAGTGCCCCCATATTGAGACAATATAAGGGGGAGTTGGGTATGTAGTTTACTACGATGCTTTTGGGATAGGGACTTGATGTGTCGTAATTAATGAACAACCAGTGATATCGTACGACTCATTACTGTTGAGGCAGAATGAGCAGAACTACGTGACCCGTGACTTGAAGTTTTCCGCATTGGCCTTTGCGTTGATGATTTTGCTGCACTAATGTATGGGCGTGTAGTTTGCATTTTACTCTGACCAAAGGAGTCTCAAGTATATATTCTCTAAGAAGGTCCTGAACCTGATAAAATGGTGATGTCTAGAGTTCCACTACAAATATGATTTAGAGATAGTCTATACTTTTTCCAAGAGAAACATGGTAGAAAACACGCTCAATAGGAGGACAGAGTTGAAACTTCTATGTGAGGTGACATAGTAGTAAGCCGTGATGGAGTTATCCCTGATGGATGATGGTGAAAATGTTTACCTATAGACAATGGTTTTTATTCCCCCACTACTAAAACGATTTAGGGAGGAAAATCTAGTTGATGTTGACTGCGAGGCCCAATGTCCTCAAATATCCTCATGAAAGGCTCCTTATTGATTTTCGATAGATGGGGAGCATGTCATCATTTTAATAGGGTGTATCTAAGTACCAGTTGCGTTGTGAGTGGACTAGTTGGGGGAGTTCCATACTTCCCCTCTGGAGGTACATCCTAGAGTTGCAAATTTGTACCATGACTTTTGGTGTTAGTACTGGTGGCCAAGGATGAATAAATTAGGTGGGGAGTTCGTTTCACAATGCTTTACTTGTCAGCAAGTGAAGGCAGATAGCCATGATCCACTAGGCTTGACTCAGTCACTCAATGTACCAGCTCATAAGTCGGAAGAAATATCGATGAGAGTTATGATAGGGGTTACCACATATGTCTAGAAGTCATGACTCCATTTGAGTGATCATTGACCAAATCACCATGTCGGCTCTCTTATTACCCATTCGGAGAATGGAACAATAGAGGACATGGGAACCCTCTACGCCCATGAGATAATGAATCTTCATGGGGTTCCTTTAATTTCCATATCATATTGTGATGCCTGCACAACATCCCAATTATGTTAGGGATTATCATAAGAGATTAGGATACGTCTATGCTTGAGCATAGCTTCTCATCCACAGATGTATTTTCAGATGAAGAAAACCCTAAATACCATCCAGGGCATGCTTCGAGGCTGGGACCATGACATTGTTCGTGGTTTAGAGGGCCACCTACAACTAGAGGTGTTTGAATACAACAACAAATATAACTCCACCATTGGAATGGAACCATTTGAGTCCTTGTATAGGCAGCCTTGCAGATCACACATATACTGGACAGACCCAGGTGAGTCGGCATTAATGGGTCCAGAGTATGTCCATGAAACCACAAAGAGGGTTATGATCATCCAAGAGCTGACGAGGACTGCATAGAGCACGAAGAAGTGTCATAATGATATGAGGCACAGAACCATGGAATTCATGGAGGGAGATTATTTATTCCTTAAGCTATAATTCTGTGGAGGATTGCAATTATTTGGCTGGGGATTTATGCTATCACCAAGGTTTATAAGTCCTTTTCAGATCCAGATCATTGTTGGAGAGGTAACTTAACACCCTGATCATCCCCCACTGATGCATCTAGTGAATGATTTTTTCCATGTATCACAGCTGAGGTGGTTGGTGTTTGATCCATCAAATGTAATTTATAAGGAAAAGTTGGACATTGTCTATGGGGCGACGTTTGCGGAGTTTCTAGGGGAGATAGAGGATAGACAAGAGGAGGACCTACATGAATGATCAATTTTTCTAGTGGGTGTCTGATGGTAGCATGCGAATCTCTGTGAGAGGACATGGGAGTTGGAGACTCATATTTGGGCTCAGTACCCCAATATCTTTGTTTAGTTGTTGTTTTGCCTTTTAGGGATGTAAGGCCCTAGGATGAGGATAATTTAATGTCTTATAATTTCTAGGAATTTTTTGTTTTGTTTATATGGCATTTTTCAAGACCACGAAATTTAATGACACATAATTCCGACCTCCAGAGATCCAAGAATTAAATTTTGAAATTTTTTAAGATACGTTCAGTAAATGCGAAATCAAGATTTTTTATTTTTTTAATCGTCACTTGGATAATAATATGAGGGAACTATTGAACTTAGAACTACATTATTCACTTATAAATGACTAAAATTCGGCTCAGAAGGGATGATAAGAAAATATATTTCTCAAAAATTTTGAGGAATATAATTAACAATTAAAATGAATTTTTTCATTTCATTCCCACATTGGAGTGGCGAAAGATGATGTTATCGGACAATGACATGGCGGCGGGGATGCATATTATTGAGGCCCATTTATGGATCGATAAACTCAATGTGTAACAACACATTAATGAAGAATAACAATGAAACTTAATCTTAAATAAAGTAGTGTAACCACGTCAAGTCGCATCATAATGGGAACATTGTGATGTGCTCTTATTTATTGTTCAATTCAATGAATAATATAAGGATTAAAAATTTGGGGGATTCTCTAGTGAAACTCTGACAGATGCCCACCCCAATGTATAACGATGAACACTAGCAGAGAATCATATTCTTCATTATTCATTTTAAATATTGGAGTTGAGAAGCGACGATGACTTCCTAACCACTTTAGGATGAACATGCGACAATGAACATAAAATAGGTAAGGGATTTTGGATTCATTGTTCTTCCTCATCCATTTCTAAAGATGAACACGGATTAACCCATAAAAAGGTTAATCTACAGACCATGAATTATTTCAACAGGGTGACTTCTTTGGGGTTTCTTTATCTGGGATTTAATTATTTTTGTTGATAAAATTAAAATCCTCAGACCTCCCTTGTTTTGTAAACTTCTAACATAGAGGCCCCGGACAGACACAAACAAGGCCCAAGCCCCTCCTCCATGGGTTTTCTTTAGGTTAAATCATTAAAATAGATGTTATGGATGTTTTTAGAATGTCGCGATGCAGAGGATGATCCACAAAAAAACACAGGCACATGAATCTTGATGAATGGACCAATGGTGCAGACCCGGTGGTCTGCGGAAGAATCCTCCAATGTAATGGCGACAGTGCTTGAACCGGATAATACCAGCAGAGGTCCACAGTGGTGGCTATAGGTGGGAGGTGGTGCACTAGACAAAAGCTTGTGTCTGGAAGTTTCTCGGGTGTATTAGGAGAAGGCGCTGGCCGAGTCGGCAACTGGAGGCGGCAGACATGGTAGCTTGACCACATCAGACGATAGCATAAGTAGTTCCAAGACGCATCTCGTGCGACATACCATGATCAATTGACTGGGGAAGAAGAGGCACCCAACTATGACATACATGGTGATGGGTTGGAATGGACACAGCTCCTAACTGCATCCTGTGTGGCAGACCCGTCCGACTCCTTCAGATTAGATGACGCACGAATCCCTTGTGGGTCAGACCCACACTATGAGCCAGACCCAAGCCTTGTGGGCCGGATCACACCTAGCTGTATGAACCCACACTGGTGGGATGGACCCGCACCCAAATCGGGTCAGGCTGGATGAGGCCGGGTCACCGGGTGACTCGGCTAGCCTGACCCTCATCCAATCGGGCCGGGTCCAGCAATGTCTTTTGGTCCTGGCTAACTAGCTTGGCTAGACTAGACCGACCCCATCCCACACTAGGTCAGGTTCAGTCCATCATAATTAAATAGGGTATGTGGAACCCCATGCCAGCATGGTTGTGTCGGTAAGACCGGGTCGGAGTGGGCCCCATCACAAAATGTCCCCTTGTTACTAAAACACTTGTATCTTGCAAACCGTGCATCTAATTTACCAACCTTTTGCAGCACTGGGATCCACATGAGGAGATGGATCATTAGGCATGGTTTGTGGTGACTTCATAGATGCCGAGAATCCACGAATGGATAGAGGAGTGATTCTACCATGCGTTCTATGTAAAAAAATCCTATAATTGGCTAAGACATGGAGACTACTCGAGGATGTCCTAGTGGGAAGAGGCTTTGTGTGACCTAGAAAGCCCATGGTGTAGAGTGGCTCTGGGTGACTTGGCAGACCCATGGTACTCAATAGAAGTAGTACGTTAGTTCATCCAAGGTGGAAAGTGGCTTTGTGAGACCCGAAATACCCACAGTGGGGAACGACTCTTTGTGACCCAGCATATCAACGGTACTCATCAAGGATGAGTACCTTATAAGATAAATTTAATTGGAAAGTGTCTCTCTATGACCCGTAATTCTCACTAATCTCGATAGAGGAGGAGTTCTCCTACGGCTGGGGAGTTCAACATTTTTTGACTGACGATGCAACTTTTAATATCATAGAATATACCTAGTGTGAGCTGCCTTGTGTTTCATGCTTTAACTTGAGGAATTATCATGTGTCCTTTTTTGGTCACTGCTGAGTACTCTATTACTCAACCCATCACAGACCTTTCCTTCATGTGTTGTGTCTAGTGCAGATCACCAACATTTTGATAGGGGTGGTAAAGAAGATGTGACAAATGGACGCTACGATGGTGGACTTGGTGGCCTATGACCAGGTGAGAGCCTGTAGAACTGGGCGGAAAATACGTACTAAATCAACATCCAATAGTTTCACTACTCACATGATCTAGTGGTGTTTAATGAAGATGGCCATCTGAGCACTTTTCATACTTTACAATTTTCAGTACTTTTTCTTGGGTTTGTATTATGGCACACTTTATTAAAGTTGTACTTGATATCAGTGTATTCAGTGGTATTATTATTTCATTTTGTGATTTGGGACTTGGTTGGGAAAGTCTGTGTGTATATGTATATAGGAAAATTCCTCCCACAAGCAAGATTACACATTCGGTGCTAATCGCCAGCCTATGGCCTTTGGGAGGCAGGCTTGGGGTAGTCATGACAGGGGCCTCAGGAGAAGGGTCGTGACAACATTCTTATGATGCACTTAAAACTCACCCATTTATAAGAGAGTGGATGTGAAATCATGGAAATTCAAGAAGATATTAAATAAATAAAAATTGATATTAAATAAAAAACTTATTAGAAATTATTTATTTCTATAATAGGATTAGGATGGGTCAAAATCCCCAAATACAATAAAATTTATTCATTTCTTTAAAATGCGTCAATCCATATATTTTTTTAACTATTCCTTAAACTGTTATACCCATTCTATGAAAATAATGATTTTTTACATTATGAGTAAATAAAATATATATTAATGAAAGAAAAAACAAACCATAAGTCGAGCAGATATGATATAATAAACAATCTAATAACCACATTTACTTATCTATCAATTTTATAAATTAGTAGTCATTTAAAAAAATATTATGTATTATTATATTTTATTAATGTCAATTTTAGAATAGTTCATTACTTTAATTTTAATAAAATGAATATAATAATTCCATTAAAAAAATTAATATTACCCTTATAATTCGTTTGAATTTTCTATAATTTTTTATTATTATTAGTTATTTAAAATTTATATTTTGTTACTATATAAATGACCATATATTTTATTTTTCTATATATTAAATAATTACTTAGTTAGTGTTGTATATTTTTTTAACATTATTTTATATTAAAAAAATTAAAACAAAATTACCATGATTATGAAAACTCATTTTGATTTTATATGAATATTTATAACTGAAAATAGCCTCAAGATAACCATATGTTGATACTATTATAGTAAATAAAAATAAGATTTTGACATTTTTTTAAAATTTATTTAAATTAAATATTATTAATGTTCTACCCATAATAAAATATAGCAATGTTCATATATTATTCCATTTTATGAAAAATAATTAATTATAATTTTCCAAAAAAATTATTCCAGTGTTATGGTAATTTTATACACTTTATCATATGATTTTTTACAGTTAATTATCTGATTTACCCTTTTAACATGTTAATAAATTTTTGTTGTTACAACACATATTAAAAAAATTGATGTATTTACTAAACATGGACCCACTGATTAAAATTGGGGAATCAATTTTCCAAATATCTAAATGCAGTTGTAGATGAGATATATTTAAAATTTAATAGAAAAAGGGAATGAAAAATTATTTTTCAGAAAAATGACACATTTAAGTATAAAAGATTGTTATAAAAAATTGTAATATAAAATATTTTTACAAAATCATAATATATTATTTTGAATATAATTTAACAAATAAAATATTAAATAAATCATAAAAAATAATTTTAATATTTTAAATCATTGAAAAAAAAATTATTTTTGATTAAATCATTATTTTCAGTATTATGTGTAAAAAAAATTTATAAAATTATCGCAAAATCCAACCATTTTACTTTTTATATGATGAATTCATGAATTATATTTATGTTTTCAATTTGTATTAAAAAATTTTAAAATATTTATTTAAAATATTTAGTCAGAGGAAGAAAATAAATACAATTTTAGAAAAAAAATTGAAGAATAAAATTGATTTAATAAAGCATGAGTGAATATTTCCAAAAAACTATAAAAAATATTTCTATTTTTTAAATATATATATATATATATACTTTTTCTATTTTCATTTTATGATTGATGTTGGGTTTTTTATACGATGTTAAATATAGTATTTATTTTAAAATATCAAGATATTATATTATCCGGACCATTGAGTAATTTTATCCCTAATTTTTTATTATGAATGGTAATAGGAGTTTTAATTTTCCAAATAAAGATATTTAAAATCCACATCGTAAAATGTTTCTATGAAACATCATCATGAAAATTGATAAATGGATGTATGAAGGTCATCTAGAATAACACATTATCATATTATAAGTAAGACAAAATAAGAAGAAATTCTATAGATAGATATTTAAGAAATTACTAAACTCTAATGACTTATAGTGAGTGATAGAGAAGAAACCCATGATTGATATAACAGTAAAAATCTATAAATCTGTGAGTGGTAAAAATATTTTTGATTTCAATGAATTCAGGAAAAAATAATAATGTTTTTGTTTCAAAATTATTTTCATAATTTTGAGTGATTTTCTTACATACTGTACTATGAAAATAAGGAAAGATTATTAATAAATAGAATATCATCCTTTAATCAATTCACATCACTATCTTCTCTTTTTCTCTAATTGATGAGTAATCAAGAATTATTTTTCATTTATAAAGCACTATAATCAAATTTAATGAGTCAAAAAATATGAAAGTTAAGAAAAATTTATTCTATAAGAATATTGGAATTATCCAAAAACAATATTTTATGCAAATGTTACAATAAATTCATAAAATAATAAACTATAATATGATGAAAATTTACATTTATCTATAAAATTCATCATTAATACCCAAATTCCAACAAAGATCATTCGTGATAAAAAATTATCATAAAATTTGTCAAAAATATTATAGACTAAGATTGAAATCCAAAAAATAGAGGTATTTAATAAAATATTCATGAATGATAAATTTAATATTTATTACTAAAAAACATTAATCATTATTAATGTCTAACACGAAAAATTATGTTTCCCTGACCACATAATCAAAAAAGTTATGATACTTATATTTATAAATAAAATTAATCACCCTAAGACACAATAAAATAATAAATCATTACACAACGAACAACAACATTTATTTAAAAACTAAAATACCATAGTTGTCTGGTTAACCTAATATGATAATTCATAAGAAAATAATAGTGATCCTCTTATATAATTAATTCTATCAAATCATAACCTTATCACTTTAATATCTTATTTTTATTGATAAAAAACATATATTTGTATAAATGAACATGGATTTTATTTTCAATATTTTTAACTAATTTAATATAATTTTATTATAACTAGGACACCACAATGGCAAGTGGTTGGTTACTTACCCATCATGAAATTCAGTTTTGGGTTAACATGACTTCACCTTTCCATATGTGATGGTTTTCCCCACGGTATATGGGTTTTACATATTACCAAAAATATAATACATATAAATTTCGAAGATATGTGAGAATAATACTCAAATATATATTTAATATAGTTAACATTTAGAGTTTTTTCACCTAAAATAGTTTCCCATACCACTCATTTTTCATCCCCAACCATGTAATAAACCATAATTACCACAAAATAAATGGTTATTTTTACCATAGTTTTTATTCATATCGTTAATATTATTTCATTTTAATTAATAGAAAATTATTTTTCAAATAAATTATTAACATGATGAACAATAGGGTCATATATTCCTCAATTATATATGAAAACATAATAAAAATCTACCAATGTACTCCCATAATCAATATAGTATTAATAATTTTAATCTAATTATTATCTTCAAATCATCATATAAATCATAAATCATGAATTTAGAAGCCATAATCATTAAAAAAATTCATATTCTATTGGATATTTATTTCCATCATATTCCATAATTATTTTTTCCTACAAACAAAAAAATTAATCCTTTAATAATATTTTTTATTGTCAATACATGATCCAAAAAATAATCCACACCTTTCATATATCATTTCCAATTTTCACAAATTAAACTATAATGGAATTATGTGTTTATAAATAAATATATATTTATGGTCTTTTTAATCTTATTTGTGATGCTTCCCCCTTAGACATAAATTTTCATAATGAACAATCTCCCTAGATTTTAATCATTCAATTGATACCTTCAGACGGACTTAATTCCCCTTCAAGTTGTTAACTAAAAACTTGTTATTATTCCCTGGATAATTATTTCTTCAAAAATTAATTTTCCATATACAAAAATGCTTCTTATTATTTTATGAAATTTTCCCAGGTTTTTCATTCCAAATTCGTAACAAGTAGGCAATTGAATATATTTAATGTTATCATAATTATTACTTAAACTTCTACATGGATTCCATTCTCCAATGTTTGATGTGTTATAAAAAAAATTATGTTTGGAATCATTGATCTTAATATATGGTTATGAATAAATACATGAGTTCTGAATAAAAATCATATTCTTTTGACTTTCTGTCCTCGACAACCACCACATCTATCTTTAAATCAATTGTTACATTACTTTAGTCTAGATCCAGAGATATACATATACAAAAACATTTCTTACATCATATTAATAAAATCATAGTATACCAGCATATAAAGAGGATAAACACTAATATGTACTTTTTCTTATTATCTAAAAAACTTTTGGTGTATCCAAAATAAATACATTTCTACCTAAGAAACAATCCATTGTGCTTAAAAATAATATTATATTATTTAAAAAAATGAAATATCCTATAAATTTATCTAAATCACGATCTGATACCTGTTGAATAGACTAGAACTCAGAAATAACAAATTTTTTTGAATTTAAACTAGATTATACATGTTTATTTTCATAATTATCTTTTAGAATTAAAATTTGAGAGATTTAGGTCACAAATCTGAAATAATAATCTGGCCGATCACAAATTGGTCACTTATATTCATTATATTTTTTCCACAAAAATATATATTTAAAATGAATCATGTTTTCATTTAATTATCTATCTTCACAAAATTTATATTGGACTCATAAATTCTATTTATCATACTTAAATACACATAAAAATTATCAAAATATTGGATGAGAATAAAAAGCACAATTATGGACATAAAAATTGAAAATGCATGTCTTGAGGAAAAATAAAATCACATGTTATTTTTTCCTTCACCTCATTGATCATTGATCAAATTAATTGAATCAATAATTTATGAATAAAATACTAGTTTCTCAATTGAAAATTTAAATCCAATAGTAAACAAATAAATACAATTTTCGGAATCATAGATCATTGCATTCATCACCCAATTATAAAAAAACTTTATCCATGTTAAATACATGGGAGAATACTCCATTGTGACACAGTCCTTAATTATGTATTTAAAAGGAAAAAATCCCAACTCATTATGGATATATTGAGGTACACCCATCGTATAAGATGTATCAGGATCACCTGCTGATATGTATTTTCACACAACATATATGATTTTTTCGGGATCACCTATAAGCTATAATGTTGCTCAACCCATCATTTAAGCTATATTGGAATCACACATTACACATATAATTCTCAATTACAATATAAATAAACTTATTCTCACACATTTTCATTATAAACCAATTGGAAATAAATATAAAACATTAATTAAAACAATTTTTTAAATGAATTTTTTTTATTTATAAGAAAATTTTAAATAAAACATAATTTGATGAATTGAATAATGGATTTCTATTGAGGAAATGCTCATTGAAAATATTATTCAATAAAATAACCGCTTTTATAAATGTAACAAAAAAATATGTCATCATTTATGTGAAATTATATTTAATGATCACAAGTAATATATCTTGAGGAAAATATACCTTCTATATTGAAATATATTATTTTAAAATGTACATAATTATAAAAGGAAATTTTTAGATAAAATTAAACATAAAATAATTTAAAGGAATCATTATATAAAATATTGTTCATAATGATAGAAAAACCTTCCCAAGATTCATATGTTTGAAATTGATTCATTTCACACTTATTTTTGGAGAATCCCCAAAATACATTGTTTCGAAAATGAATAAAATATTATTTGAAAACCATTTTAATAAAATAATAATTGGTGAAAATAAATAAATAAAATCATTATATAATATTCAAAAAAGTCATTATATTTATTAATATAATATGGATAGTGAATAAAAAATTATATTTAATAGAATCCTTAAAAGATATTTTTTAAATTAAATTCATTTACCTCGAGTGGAACTCATCACATATGTTATTTGTAATCATGAATAACAAATATAGTTTAATTATTTTCCTTATTAATAAAAAATTTCATATTTATCTAAATTTTCATATCACTTGTTACAATTTATATATTATTACCTAACTAATTAATCCCACATATTATTATTTGATAATATTTAGTAATTAATTTCAAAATGACTTTGGTAGGAAGACAATGGTAAATGTGTTAATTTTTCCATGATATCCAAAATAATAATCATAAACTACAAAAATATAAATAATTTATAATTATAAATAAAACAATTAAATATTGTTATGATTATTTTACTATATTACAATCAGGGAAATGAAACACCCTATTTTCAAATACGCAAAGTTTCTATTTTTCAGTGATCATTAAGAAAGGGGGTATGTATTATCATAAATTAAATTATTGATAATAATATAATAAATTTAATTTTAATTTTTTTAAATATAATTCCTTATTTCATGCATTTTATGTGGTCATAAAAAATGAATCACATTGCATTGTGAAAATGGTAGTCCCAGCATACACATGAACCATGATATATTTTTCTAGTTTATAAAAAGGTAAAAAATGTGTTATATTATCAATATATAATGTTAATAGTATCATTAATATTTTATATAAAATATAATTCCATTATTAAAACTATTATAGTCATATGGTTGTGTAGAAAAAATTACATATGTTTTCTATGTGGTAGTTCATCGTAAACATAAACGATTTATTTCATTGAAATTTGATTGATATGATAGATTCATGAAGGTTATTACATTTAAAAAATAACATATTAGTATATATAATATCTTTTTTAATTTTATAATGATTGAGTAAAATATTATGGAGGTGGAAGAATGAAAAAATCTATAACACGTGGAAAAACATTAAACCTCTTCATTTGAAATCCTTCATTGATTAACCCAATAATCCCAATAAATATTGTTTTCTACAAAAAATACAGATTTAATGATTGAATGGATTCTAGAAAGGTATATGGGTAGGTAATGGCTAATATAAATTGTTTTTAAGAGTTATGGTATGAGAATAGTGGGAACCATTAATAGGATACGGGAGTGGCACTCCCAAAATTTAAAAAAATATAAATTAAAATAGATTTATATTAATTTACATATGGATACTAACTAATTTATTCAAATTATTAGACGATTAGTTTTGTAGATAAACTCATTATATTAATTTTTTACTTTTTTTTTGAATATTTTCAAATCCATAGTGGTTAGTTTTAACCCTTCATTAATAGTTTTTAAACATACCCTAATAATATATTTTTCTACACAGTAATAGTTAATACAATTACTATAAATAAGATAAAGTGCCATAAATGAATTGTTTATGATATCACAAACCATATCCAAATCAATTAAAATAATTTATTTTTTAATTTTATATTATTTAATAAAATATTTTTTAAATAATATATCATTATGGACAATATTTATAAATACTAATTAAAATTAATATTACAACATCATTAAAAAATAAAAAGGAAAAGAAATTATCATAACCTTGTAATTACATATTCTTCTTGAAAATTGGATGATAGTATTAATTATCTCTAATTATATTTCGTTTAATAGTTTTAATATTATTTATTTTATTCTGTGAATTTATTTAAGAATTACTACATTAGTGTTATATTATCATTTAAGTTAATTATTTGTTCAATAATAATTAAAAACATTACCATGATGACTGTAAATAATTTATATATCAATAGAATATTCATAACTGAACATAACCGCTACATAAATATATTCTAAATGAATTGTTGTTACCAAAAATATGAGTGTGACATGTTATAATTTTCATAAAACAAAATATGATAAATTATATCACTACATACAAATATGTAAATGGGAATACATACTAACATTTATTGATTATAGATGATATATTGTATGTAAATAAAATTTAGAAATGATTGGGGTAATTTTATTGTCCACAATATATCATTTCTTACCATTCATTACCTTATTAATCCTTTTACTATGGAAATAAATGTTATTAATGTTTCAATTAAGTATTATTTAAAATAAAATGTAAATAATTAATAAATTTTTTCCTAATGATTGAAAATATTAAATTCAATTTTTAAAAATTCAAACACATAATTTGTTGAAATAAATTTAAAATCAAACTAGAATAACAGAAGAAATTTTTTTTCATATTCAATTTGAATTATAAGATGTTTTTATACTAAATTCATGTATAAAAATTAATTTGAAAAAATATAATTATATTATTTTAAATATTAGTAAAATTTTTAAATTTTAAAATAAAACTAGAAAATAAATTTTTATAGTAAAAACAATATAAAAAAATTAATTGTTCAATAAAAATAATTATATCACTATTCTATGAAAAATAATTTTTTTAAAATTGTTCCCAAATTCAAAATATTAATCTTTTTGTAATATTCTTCAAAGATGATATTAATTTTAAAAAATAAAATTTATTATCATTCTATATATTTATTAATTTATTCTATCACGAGAATAAAAGTATAAAATCTTATATGTAAACCTAACTTTGAATAATAAAATTGTTTCACTCAAACTGAACTTTGTATTTAAGAATAATTAATAATTTAAAAAATATAATTTATTATATATTTATATTTATATCCCAAAGATTTTAATCTTATTTATAGCGTCAAATTCAATGTCTATGTTATATTGTTTATGAATAAATAATAATTTTTTGGGTTTCATTTTATTTTTAGTGTTGCATATTTTATATTATATTGATATTATAATAACATTTAAAATACATGGATTTTGAGTTTTTATTAACTGAAATAAATTCACTGGGATATAATAATTTTTATTAAACATCATTCGTCCAATTTATTTTCATCCACCATATGAATTTTTTTTATAGTACATTATCTTCTAATTTCGTGAAAATTATTTTTTAATTAAATGATTTTTTCATAATGAAATTATTTCCCAAATTTGTATCAATATTGACAATAGTTCCCATAATACTTAAATATTGTTTCACCCCTTTATTCATAATTTTCATTTTATCCAATTTTTTTATTATAATTGGAAATGATATTTTATGTCATCTCATGTGACTATCGTATTCCATTAAACCATTTTAAGGACGATTTGTTACTCTTTTTGTGATGTTGTTTTTCAAAAGATGCATTTCAAAATAATAAAACTTTTAACCCTAATTTCAAAATTCAATGATTTATCATTATCTATATACTTATTTTAAATTAAATTCATTTCATTTATAGTATATATTTTTCATGTTTCATTTTCATAAGTATGATTTTTCCAAACATTCACTTGATTTTTTTGAATCCTTTATGGATTATTCTAAGATCTATTATTGATTATTATTTTTCGATGTAAAATTTATAAATAATTTTTACCTAACCCTTTTTGAATCTTTAATGTACTTTTCAAGGATTCATTATTGAGTGTTCAATTTATCTATTGAAATTAAAAATTTGTCCATTTATATTTCTCAAAAGTAATCACATGGAGATTAATTTTCAAAATGACTCATAAATTTATCACTTACACCAAAGATAAATTCATATTCTAGAAAATTATTGTTTGATTTATTTTCCATTAACATATTCATCTCTAATGTTCTATTTTCAATGAAAATTTATTTTTATGAAAAAATACCAACATTCCTTATAAAATACACATTTATGTGATTGAATATTGGGTATCAATTGATTACATGTTCGAGGTAAATTTTTGAGATACCATTTGATTGTTTTATGAAAAACATTTCATTTTCCTATTGTTAATTATGATACGATTTATGAAATTTATTTTCATTAAAATTATTATTTACTGTATAATGATTGGTTTATTTCGAATGGAACAACTCTGTATAGAAAATCAAAGCATATGGTCATATATAGCCACAAAATAAATTTGTTATGTTTTTAAATCTCAGGATATATGAATTTTGGGTGTGTAAATTATTACATATATATATTTTTACATTATTTTTAACATACAAGATTAGATATAGATTTTATCACTTGATTGAGATTGGACATGATTATATATATTTTTGAATAAGTCATTGATGTCGTGATATTATTTTATTTATTTATTCCCATTTTTATGGGTAGATATGAACTCATATGGATTTATTAAAATGAATATGTTCAAACATGATCACTTTTAACGTTTTTTATATTATTATTCATAGAAATTACCACATAATTGATTATTCAAGATGTCATTGTTTACAGTTCTTATATATGATTTTAATTTCATACACCAATAATTATACTCCGTGGTTAATATATATTTCAAATTGTATTATTCAAATATTTATAATTTTTCAATTGAGATTACATGTCACACTATAGTGATTTATAGGGAACAGTTATTGTTACATGTTGTAATAAAAAAATATTTTCCCAAAATTCATGTTTTCTCATATTCTTACGATCTAAACAATGATGAACTTCTGTTGATCATTCCCATACTATGTTTTTGATCTCACATATTTCTTATTTTTGGGATCACCAATATATGAAGATTAATATAAAATATGATAATTATATTGGATTGTTTTTTAGGTTTTTATTATTATGTTATTCTCCAAATTATCATAAAATAATTTTCCAATGTAGAAAATGTTTAATGACACTAAACCTTCCTTTTATGGAATTGTGTGTTTATTTATGATATGAGAGGATTATAATATATAAGTAATATAAAATAATTATATGTTAATCCATTTTTCATTTCAATTGTTTTAAATGCTATTTTTAATTAATTTTTTTTATCATTTGACCCAAGAGTGCAGGTTTGGGGGGGCCTCAAACAAAAATATTCATTGTTTAATATCCCACCATAGTGGGAGGAAAATGTATTTTTTCTAGTATTGTGGATGGATTGTACATATATGATGATATTTAATAAAGGACCCTATGTCATGTCATTATTTTTGTCTATGGTATACCTTTATATGATTTCAACATTAATCCCCAATCCTCTATGTGGTGTGGGATTATTGTCTTGAAATGTATCCATAGAACAGTATGACACATCTAATGTGATCGAGTCTACTATATTGATAGATTTTGGGGGAAGTTTATTATCATATTGGTAGAGTTAGATCGTTTTTGTGTATTAGGAAACTAATAGTCCACATGACCATTCTAAATAATGATTTTTCATTTAGTGAAGAATGATTCTATAAAATCATATGTTTAATCGAAATCTATGTGATTTGGAATTATTATGGATACATTTTATGAAATAATTTTTTTCTAATAAAGGTTCATATCATTCATTTTATGTTGAAAATATTAAATAATTTTCAGATATTTTTCCTACGATTATATAATATGTTTTGAGGTTAGCTACAAAATTTTGGGATAATAAGGAGTGTGGATTCTAATGTCCAACAATTGTTTTATCTATATAAAATAAAGAGTTATTATGTGACATCATTACTAAAAAAATGTAATGTATAACCACATTTAAAAAAAAATTTAATTTTATTATCATTATATTTTCATAACTAACCTGAATAGGGGATATTTCATATTTTCTAGAGAATGAGACTCTATGTCACGTCCGAGAGGAATTAATATTCCCTAGGGAGACATGTTATTATGTAAGATATCATATATCCTACTCATTTATCAAACAAGTGACCTCTAAAGAAATAATTTCAATGTGGTAAGATAGTTTCTAAATTTTTTTGGGGATGAATTCTCTAGTTCACCTCATCATTAAAAAGTGGAGATTTATTTTTATTGGATTCATGTGGGGATAATGAATTAATATCACACTTATCATATTGTGAATTATGAATTAAAAGAGTTAATGATTCTCTTTTTTAATTTTTTGTTAAATGAATCATTAGTTATAGGGTCTATCAATAGGATTCCACTATTATGTTTTTAAGAATGAATATGGTAAAAATCACTTATGAATTCATTACATGAATATTAAACATGTGAAAATCAATATTAAACTCCCCTTTTATCACATTGACGAATTATTGGATCAATTGAAATTCCCATGTTGGGTTTCAATGATTAATCATTTTTATGATATTATATTAATATGGTTAAGTACATTAATATTCCCAAAATTACATAAAGAAGAATATATGATTATTTGGAAAAAAATATAGATTTATTTCATTTATAAAAATTATCTAATAGAACTTACATGTCTCATAGACCATAAATTGCATTGATACCTCATATTGTTCAATATTATATTCATTTATAACATAATGATTTAATCAGATCATGAGTTCTTTAATTGATTTATCTTGCCACACTTCATGACCATGTCATTGATATTATCATATAAATGTGAATATTCAGGTTTTTTGAAAAAATAATCATTGTATATGTGGTGTTATAATGATGAATTTTAGTTGATAAATAGATGGTGAATGATTTTTTGTCATGGTATGAAAAAAATAATGTTTATGAGGTAAAATGATTCTTAGGTCTCGTGGGAAAATACCATTGGTTTGATGGTATTATTTATTCATTCATATATATTTATTAACCTCACCCAAAAGGGGGTGATGTTTATAAGGATTTCAATGTAACAGATATGTTATTATGGGTTAAAAAAATTATTTCCACTCTTAATTTGGTTTTTCTTGACACTATTTATTTCATTATTTTTTTAAGAGTATAATGTTTTCCATTGGGTAAAATAATTATTTTGACAATCACATGGGGGAATATGTTACTTTTAAAAAAATTCCAAACAAAAGTAATTATAAAAACCATGAATTTTGTTTGTGGGTGATGATGTATGCTTTCACATATTTTTGGTAGCTTCCATTATTAGGATGTTTAGTATGTATACCAAAAATAAAATATTATGTTATAATTTCATTGAAATGGAAATAAATATTTAGAAATAATATTGTGCTGAGTAACTTCCAAATATTGATTTGCTTCAGGTGTACCACAATAAAAGAAAATTTTTTCTTAGATTATATCAATAAAAAAATTATCATAAAACTTAAATGATATAAAATGTAGTGGAATTTAATGAGACTTGTACTTAAGATGAACTGTGTGGTAAATTGAGGGGAAAAGTATATGTGAATGATTAAATTTTTTTACTACATTTTTTTATATAATATATATTTAGTGTATATTAAGAGATATGTTTTATCTAGTGCACTAGGATGGTTTTATTTGGTGATTAAGACATTAGTATGTGGTCATATCATTAGTGGGAATATACTATTTGAATAACCATCATGTGGTTAATTACTTTTTGAGGAATGTTTTTTATAAATGATTTCAATAACTCTCAATGTTATATAAATCTAGGAGATACCATATTATTTTATCAATAAGGACATTGACAATTGTTTCCTATTATTAAATGAGACATAAATAAAATTAAGGGACAATGATATTTATATATATTCACTAGATAATGTATGTTTCAAAGTCCCTATTTTTTATTTATCAACTAATTTTCTCCGTAAGAAAACTATATGAAATATCCATTTTAATGAAAATTTTATTTAATAATTTCTCAATATAAAATAATGGTATAAAATTGTTTACTAATATACTGACTAATTAATCTCATTTAATTATGATGAAAGAATATACCAACGAAAATGATATCTAGATTGTTTATATGTAGGATTTTACAAAAAACATTGAGTTAACATTGCTATCTTTTCTAATAGATGTCATTATTTTACCTCTCAACTGAGGATAATTCTTCTATGATAATGAAAACCCATGTGATGTTAACAATATCCAATCATTTATAAATCTATCAACAAAAAGAATGGAAATAAAAACTAAAGAGAACATGTTTTGTTCTTATGTTTTCGATTTATTGGATAATGGAAAACCAATATGGAATTGGTTTAGTTTTTATATACTAATAACTATAAATACTAAATTAAAATGTATCGGTTTGAGTCCTTGTATGGTTGTACATGTTTTTCGTCACACTATTGGACAATGACTGTGATCTTTATCTAGTGGAATAGATAATTAATTAAAATTTGATTGAGAATATTTTACATACTGAAAATGATTTGTTACAACTAAGAGTGTCCATAAATATATTTTTTTTTATTATTACTATCATCTGGAGTTCGTAGTGGGTGACTTGATATTGTCAAATATAATGGCTAGGTTAGGTCACCTTAATTTTAGTATGAAGGGGAAGCTCAAAATTAAATGTATGGGACCCTTTAAGATTAATTAAATGATACAATATGGTGCATATCCTAATGAATTTAATTCTAAAATTAATATACTCATGAAATAGTCTTTGTATCATTGTTGGAGTGTAACAATAATGGTCCATATCATATATGGAAGTGGGATGATATCGTACTGTAACTAGAAACTTTAGTGATGGGTAACCGATTTGATGTGTTAACATCTTTGATAAAGTTCTTCAGGGATAATATATTTAATATGATGTATTATTTTTACAATATATTAGTAACTATACACAAACAAGTTAGAAAGATGAATTTATGAATGAATTATAGAATTATATCATCTCTGATCAACATTTTTTATAACAGAATATATGTAAAAATTCATATACTTGAAATATTTTTGACACCCACAATTTAATTTGTTGGTATTTAATTTATTCTAAATTATTGGTGGTTTTATTTTATGTTATACTATTTTAGGAAGGATTCAAGTAAATTTTTTTCCTTGTGGAATAATTTTGTTGATGATGATTATAATTTTTTATCTATAATAAGTCACATAATAGAAAATATAAAAAAATAGTATGAACGTTTAGAGTAAATTAATTGGTTATTTTTGGTCAATGATCGTGGTGTACAAAAGAAGAATCCTACTGTTATGGTGTTGTATTAGTGATGAAGATGACTATATGAAAATTATAATGTTCATTGGGGTACTATTATATATGTTTAGTCTCATAATTAGGAGATATCATGTGTAATGGTTTCCACTTATAAATGGGTAATATATTTTATTAGGGCCCCATGTATTTTTTGGAAATCCTAGTATGTGGAGGTCATTCCATGGCTATCATGAATTAATCAACGATGATGGTTTCCCATGTGAGAGGCATGCCGTCATGATAAAGTTAATGTTATGATGTGACATTGGTTATTGGATTAATGATTATACAAAGCTTCATGGGATGTGATAGACCATAATTAAGGGAGGTCAAGTAATGATCCTAATTGTCCAATTCATTTATAATACTAATAATGTGATTAAATGAAAAATAATAAGATTTTTCATTTAAAAATGTGTACAATAGAAAAATACATAACACTCATCTCACACCCCATAAAATTCATGATTCTCCCACTTCCACATGATTATAGTTCATATTTTTCATATGGATTATCATGTATGTTTCTTTCTATATTACTTTTCATTATATTAATATTTATTATGTGAGTATTTATCTTTCAAATTACCATTATTTCAATGTATTTCATTTGGACCAAGCTAATAATTAGGATTAAAAATTTCACAGACTCCTTTTATTGAAATAGTGGATCCTAACTATCTGGTAGATGATTCATCAGTTTATGGTAGGAGTTTGATAAACATAAATTTTATGCAGAACCACTTTTCATCATTTTCAAAAGGCTGTTTTATTTTTATTCAGATCCATTGTTTCATATTTGAACACTATTTGGTATTATATAATTTTACATGAGTTCCATGTTTTTTATGGAAAAAAATGTGATTTTTAATGTATTCTTTATATATATATTATTTTTTATATAATATTCTTGATAGAATTCATTTCTCTAATAAAATTTTTATTTAATGAAATTTGAATTTATTTAAAATATGTATGCTTCATTCAAACCCTAAGTTCATTGGTTGGGAACAAAGGAAAATTATGTGTCTATGGAACAATTCCACTCAACCTAGTAGATTCTACTTATTCTGGATTTCACACTAGATTTGGGAAATATAGCACTCCATGGATTTATTATGTATATACTATCACATTAATATTTGTTGTTAAATTTGTTTTAATACAAGAAACACGGAACAAAAGTAAAAAATAATTTATAATGGTATAATATTCATATAAAATATAATATATATAAAAATATTTTCAAATGAATTTACAATAGAAAAAAATCTTAAGGAATAAAACCCACAGTAAATAAATTTTTAATATAATGTTACTTAGTAACCTTGTAAAATACCATTGATTCTAAAGAAAAAGTTTTCATAAATTAACTATTTAAGTTAAATATATAATTTTTATAGAATTATACTAGTAAAAGTTATGGCTAAAAATTAATGAATGACTAGTAAAAACAAAAAACATCCAAAAAGTAACTATGTAACTATAAATAATACTTGTTTAATTATCAATGTCAAAATGAAAATTTTTCTTCAAAAAATATTTATAGTAATATATATTATATTTTATCATTGAAAATTAATTTTTTTAACATTTAAACATGTAATATAAATAAATTATTTTTTTAAATTTTTAAACGTAAAAAATCATGCATTGATTATATACCCATTAGTAATAAATATATAATCACAAAATTTTAAAAAGGCCTAATGTTTAATGAATTGTTTTTAGATATGTTATTTTTTCATTATAATATACTAAAATTATATATTTTAAAGAATAATTTTAATAAAATAATGATTTTAATTATTTTAAAACAGCATTAAAATATTCTAATGACTTTTTATAAATATTTATATATAATTATATATTATTATAAAAAATTCTTTTAAAAAATAAATTTACGATTTATGATTAATTTAATTTAATTTTATTTTATTAACATTATGAAGTTAATATAAAAAAATATATTGAAAATATTAAAAAAATTCTAAATTATGCAATATTTTTAATTTCATTTCTATTCATAAAAATATGTTACCAATGTAAAATCAATGAACCACAATAAGAGATAAAAGACATAAACTCGTAAATGTAATGGATAAACTCATACCATCTCCCAAAAAATTATCCTAAAATTTGTTAATGATGTAATTATAGAAATAAATTTCTCATATCCCTAGTATTTAAACACATTTAATTCTTTATTATAGATATATATATTCCAATTATTTTATGAAATGGGTATTTAAAAATATACCAACCCTTCACACATATAAATGTAACACTCTACTACCCACCTAAAAAACATTCTTTATTATATCTTGAAAACAATATAAAAACTCTTCCCCAAATTGTCCTCTCCCATATTTTCGATCCACTGTTCCAAAAAAAGATATCCCAAATATCTCATTTCCAAGAGGATCTCTAAGAGGAGATCCATGACTTCTAGGGAAGTCTCATAATACCCTTAATCTATCTAATTATTCTTCCCCATTTACATATAGATAAATATGATATATCAATTTAATAAATTTTTTGGAATCATTAATTTTATACCTTATGAAGTGATGAGTCTATTACTGTATTTATTAAGGGTTGATGAATTTATTAGGAGGATATAATTATGTGTGTTGACATTTTTTCTAATATAAATTGAATTCAATTTAAAAATAGACTATATAATTCAAAATTATAATATTATTTATATATAATGAAGTATTTTTAAGATGGAAGGAAAATTGAAGTGAAGATGTGAATTTTTTATAGAGAAAGAACTGGAGGACCATGTTGCAATTTAATGGGGCATACCACTATTTCAACTAAAAAATCATATAATAATATTCCAAACCATTAATGAAACTCCACTTGAGTTATCCAGACTATAATGAAGGACCGCGTCAAAAAATGGCGCTAGATAAATTTATATCAGTACTTGGAAATCTAATACCACATCTTCATTGTGAGAAATACAAATCATGAAGACCTACTATAAATATATCATATGTTTTGTAAATATTTTTAACTCTAAACCACAAATCTATGACTGCTCCAAAGTAAATAAAATGTTTGAACGACTATGGTCTAGATAAATGAACACAATATGTATCTATTTTCCCAAGAATTATTTATTTATTGATATTTCATGGATTTCGCACCATAACCCCTTTAACATGGAACAAAAAACTGTTATAGATATCTAAAAAAATTCTCAAAATAAATATTGAGTTCCATTAAAAATGATCACTCAAAAAAAGTGTCTTTTTAATTTTTATAGAAAATTTTTGACAAGGAACTATCTAAGTAATTTTGGGGTAATTTAATGTATAAAACAACAACAAATTAAAATTATATGATTAAGATCCTTTGGAATGAAACAGAAAATAATGGATTTAAAAAATCAAGATTCTGGTTTGAATGTGAATTTTAAATTTTAATTAAAACAATGGAATTTTTTCCAAAAATATTTTAATTTTTAGAAAATATATAATGAATTTAGTCTTCCATAGTGTTATGAACAAAATTAAAAGAAGATGTGGATGTGTATATTGGAATATATTGAAGTGATCCAACATGTGTTTTAAATAGTTTAATAATAATAATAAAATAACTAAAAATATTATATGACATTAATTGGAAGGATTTATTCCTATTTATATCAATTTATATGTCATTATTTAAGTATGATATTCTCAATAATCGTAGAAAAACATGATGTAAAATGAGTTCAAGGATAAACCCATATCATTGTAACTATAAGTTGAATGTAGTGGGCAATATGAACTTATTGTAATCCATATATCTCCAGGGACATGCATTCTTGTTTTTAGAGATGATCGTTGTAAATATAGTATTTCATTTTTGTGTTTGTGTTAAATAGATATAAATTTTAACTTTAACTATTAATGAGTGTTGTTTCAACATATAAAATAAAATAATTAAAATCATATATTGATGCCCAGCCGCTTAGGGATTAATCATAGATCCATGTGGTTTCTTTTTATGTGGTATCATAGATATTTTTCCCTCATTTGCGATTTACATCTTGATATTTGTGATGATTCCCCTCTCTAGTCAAACTTATTGATTCTAAATTTATTATTTCACTCATGAAAAAACTGAGTTTAGTGAAATGAAATTATATTTCCTCCTATTATGTAAAAATTTACATATATTGAACGGCAAGATGCTTCCTCTTATTCTATATTTTGATTTTACGGTCATTTGGAAACATTTAATTGGTTTCCACCTCATGATGATAATTTTTATTTGATAAAATGGATAAAATGAATATTGATAATGATTGATAAATTAGGAATTCAATACCATAATAAGTATATGAGAAGTAAATTCTCAATGTGAGATGTATCATGATTTCCAAACGAATTTGGGGGAATTTTTTTAATATACAATAAGTGAATAAGATAGTGAAGAGGGATATGCTACAAATTTGATGATTAAAATTTGAGGATATAAAAATAAATGAAGATAAAAGTATATATTATCCCCTTTTATGATCTATGGATACTGTGAGTAATTTTATCAGTTATGGTGATAAATTAGTCAATATTATTGTTGTGTGTAAGATACATCTTATCTTACTAGACATGTTCGATGGTAATGACACTAATATTTATGATTTTGATAAATAATCACATCATATAAGGGAATTTTATATCATTACCATTACCCATATAATGATTAAATAGCTTGTTCTCAAGAATAATTTTAATAATGAAAAATAAGTATCATTTAAATACATAACGTATGAATATCAGAAGAATAACATTTAAAAATAAGATGTTTATTATTATTTTAATGAATCTAATTTCAGTCAAAAGCTTTATAATTTTATGTCTATAATCAAATGAATTTTTAGTAGTTGAAAGGTATGTCTCAAATGTTAAAATATGATAAATTTCATTTGGTATGGAGTAGTCTAAAGGCATGGTTATAAAAATTTTATATTAAAAGAAGAAAAAATTAGTGATGAATAATAATATGTACCATGGAGAGTCATTAATAAGATATCATAAAAGTGTCATTACATACGTGTTTACTCTAAATATATGATATATAATAACCCAATATTAAAATAGTGAAATTTATTAATTGACCTTTAATTCAATTAATATAGAGATGGGGATGATATAATGCATATGTAGTTATATTTTGAATGAAAAGGTTCATTAACAAGGTAGATGAATACGAATTCTCTAGTTAAATCAGTAGTAAAGGTGAAAATAATGAATAATTTTAAATGTAATTCATACTAAAAAGTGATCTCAAGGAGTGTCTCTCATATATCTCTAATTTTTAAAATAGAGGGTAAATTAATTTTATTAAATAAAAAAATAATTCATTACTAAAGGTAAATGTATGTTCAGAAACATTTTAATGATCTTAACATGTTTGTTGTTGAACTAAATAATTTATTAGTGTATATTGAAGACTGATTTAAATATAAATAGAATCAGTTCAAGATTCTATAATAAAAACTTTTGAGCATGGAAAAAGGGCTTAAAACATTGATGAAAATAATTTAAATCCAGTTTCGTGAAGTTTTGGTAATTCTTAATTAAGGACTAGTATAAAGGTAATAAAAAATATTATTCATAAATAATCGGAAAAATTTAAATATAATTTTTTTGTATGATAATAAGACTAAAATTAGGAATAACATGTTTGTAGATAAATCAAGTGATTTCCAAACTCTATAAATTCATAGTGCAATTACATTGGTGTAGAAAATGATACAATAAAAGAAGAATTAATTAATAAATAAAATATGTTTACGAAGAATATAAAGTCATGAGTTCCCTAAATTTTTTATTTCCATAAAAGAACCAAAATTAATTTCTGTAATATGGTTGAAGTATAGGTTTATAGTTCTAGATAGCACGAGAGATATAAAAATATATGATATCTTGAGTTATTACTGGATTTATTGTGGTTTTGGTAGCATATAAAGGATTTTCTAGTTTATTTACCTGTTCAATGCTAAGAAAATATGGTTTGAAAAAAAATTGGGTTGGAGTCATCTCAATATAAAGAGAAAAATTCAGTGATAGTATATCATATATGAATTTAAAATTGAAAACCAATTTAAACAATTATAAGATCTCATCAAATGATACATGCCACATAGTAATCTTGAAATGTTTGTATTATTATGATACCATATCAAATATATCAATATATATTGATGGAAAGTATCAAAATAAGAAGGATACAGTAAAATAAAAATCAATGTTTTTTGAAATTTTTTACTAAGAATCTAATGTATAATGTCCATAGACATTGTATAGTAGGTTTTATGTTCATTTATTATGAGATCTGAATATTCTCATTGTTGTTGAAAAATATAAAATAAAACCTCCGGACCCTTGGAAGGGATGGATTACACAAAATCAGAGGTGTTGGATAAAAATTTATTGTTAAGGATAAATTAAAACCACAAAAAAGATGAATATTATTGGACTGAAACATTATATTGATTGCGTGTCTTAGTAATATGATGATGAAAATTAACTGATCATTCATAAATATGGGAATTTAGTTAATATTATTAGTAATGGATTTATATTGAAAATACGTTAATTAAAAGACATTATTTATTTAACAATTACTAAATCTTAGAGTTCATGTTATTTAAGAGTGAATGAAAAATATAAACTTTGGATATGAAGAGATGTGAACATTTTTTAAAATATCATATTTATGATTATTTGAGGGATTTTTTTTGATGATACTATGTATTGAAGATAATATAATTGGTTGTTTTACCCTTGTGAAAATAGAAATATTTTGAATACTCCATTCAAGAAGGATTAAATAGAAACTAACCATTAATAGAATATTATTTACTATAACATTTGTTTGATAATGAGAAATCAATAAGGAAATGGATATATGTATTGTTTTTTCATTATTAAAAATTTCACTTACATTACATGTCTTGTGTTTATGAATCATAAATAAATGGATTTTTATAGTTTTAAAATTTTTATCAAAATTCCACAGAAAGAGTGTCGATAATATTTAACAAACATTTGAACTAATAGGGGTGTATAGTATAGTAAGATAATATTAAAATATTATCCTTAAAATCATGCAATTATTCCTGAAATTATTGTTACTTAGACACCACAATAAATGGTGTTTTTAAATGAAATAATATAATTATTAAGGATTTTCCTTAAAACATTGTTTTTTTATCATGAAAAAACTCATTATTTGTATAGAAAAGCATTTAGAGTTATAGATCATATCCAAAATCATTATTTTTTTTATAAAAATTTGTAAATGTCAATATATGATAGGTCTTACCAAAAATATCTACGATTGATTTTTTGCAGTTTTTATTAGCCAATACATTATCAATGTTAAAGGAAAAATTCTAGAAAAATTTGAAAGTAGAGTTTCTTGTGGTATTTTCTTGGTTATAAACCAAATATAACAAGAATTAATTTTTATAAAAATAAAAAAAGAATATTGTTCATTTTTTAGATGTGAAAATAATTGAATGCATAAATATTTTATACTGTCATGATAAATAATGTTTCAAAAGTTATCATGAAAAATGTATATTTTTGAAACAATAATGTGGATATTAATAAAAATAGATAGAATAATAAATCTGTTCCAAAATAAGATATTGAATTTTAAAATTAAATTTATAAAAATAATTATTGTTCATGTCATGCCAAGTTGATCAACGGTGTTTATGTCAAAATAATCATTCGAAATAATGGAATATAAGTTGAAATGAGAATAAATTTGAGGGAAAACTATCATATATCATTATTTACCCATGTTAAAAAAATGATGTGAAAGAGGAAACTAAAAATAAAAAATTTATTTAAGTAACTAATGATGATGTGGATCTGATTAAAAATAATAAGACATTGGATTTTTTACCAAATCACAATGAAAAGGAAAGTTTTCAGAGAAAGTGGTTTCTTTGAAAAATTATGAAAATGTGAATAAAGGATAAATAAAGAATGATTTGTGTGTAATGTAAATTCATAGGATGAATAGGTATCATTCAATGAAACATTTTAACAGTTTATATATAATTATACCCTTGAATGTTTTTGTTCGATTATTGAAAGAAGTAAATTACTAATGTTCAAAATGGATATTGAGTTGGATGTCAATAATGTGGATGTTTATAATGAAATAACATAAGGTTTATTTATTTAATAAGGTTTCAATTGTGTTTGTGGGTAATATAAGTATTTATATATTTTAAATAATGTCCAATAATCATATTATTAATAAAAATACACCATCAAATAATAATAATTTTGTGATAGGCCGGGTTGATAGAATTCCCCATATACATGAAAATAAATGGGTATTTATCATTTTTATTATTTATGTAAATAATATTCTTTTATATCAAAATTATTAGAGTGAATGTAAAGATTATATTATTTAAATGAAGAATATTTTTGAAATTTCCATGCTTGGAAAGATGAAATAATTTCATGGATTTTACAGTTCTCAAAAAAATACATAAAATTTTCTATATCAGGATAATTATGCTAATGAAATTTTAAATATTATGGGAATTTAGGATTTAAATCATGATACTACACAAATATTAGTACGGTAAATATTATAAAAATTTCAATAGGGAATTAAAGTTGATAAAATGGAATTCCTAGAGCTAATTGGAATTTCACATTACTTGATAGCTTCATGATTGGATATTGTGCATGATGTTATGCTTAGGTCAAGATATCTAATGGAACATAACAAATCTAATTTAATTTCAATATTTTTAATAAAAATATATATATATTTCTTAATAAATATTATATTAAATTATGACTAAATATGTCATCTAAGTAAGTATGGTAATTTAGATGTTGATAGGGAAACATGTTGTCATTATAGGGGGTCTACATTAGATTGAGAACTCTTTATTAGTGAAAGATGTGTTTCTAGTATCTGTAGAAATTATAATATATAAAATATAATAAATTTTGAGGATTAATATGGGGTCATAACTCATATATAAAAAAACTTATGTGGGTGAAGACTCAACTATGTAATTTTATGTTTGAAGTGAAGTGGTTGTTATATTTTGTATGTGAATCTAAGAGTTCAATAATGCATCAAAATCAGAAATATTTTAATTAATTGTCCAATAAGACTAATATAAAATTCCAATTCATTATATTTAAATGGGAGAAGAATGAGTTAATGTTATATTTTTTCATAAAAATGGGAAATTTATGGATTTTTTCTGTAAGATACTCTCAAAATAATTATTTTAGAATCAAAGGATGATGTCTTGTGATAAAAAAATCCATAAATGTATAATGAATGATATTTCATTCCACTATCTAATATTTTCATTGGGTTTTTTAAAGGGTATAAAAATTGAACACATATAAATATTACATTTTTCATTCTTCCTAGGATTTATTAATGGTGTATAAAATATATGTCATGTTACCATTAAAATGTGTTTTTACCAATTTTGAGTGGAATATATATATATAGGTTGTTCTTAAAATGGGTAAACTATGATTTTTTATTTTTTTAATTTTGTAAAAGATTATTATATATTGACATAAGAAAAATTCATTTATAAAATAATTATTTATGTTATGATGATGTTTTAATCAAGGGAGGAACATTTATATAATAATTTGTTTATTTTATGTTATTATTTTTGAATTTGTTTCCTCCATATATCATATTTTCTAGTAAATTTATAATAACATAATTGTGACCCATTAATAGGATTTGAGATTTTCATTATGATTTATGTTCTTAGGTTTACAAAAAAATCCAATTGAGAAATTGTTTTGCCCAAGAGGTACTGAGTATGAAATTATGTTTATGATAGAATAAATAATATATAAAGAAGATATTGTTGTGTTTGTTTTCTTTTATTTACAATAGTAATATTTTATTCTATGTAAAATTAGATGATTCCATGTGAAATTTTCTCAATGTTTTATATCATGAATAAATTCCCAAATAAAAGTACAATTTAAGGAGGAACGGATATATTTCTTATTTGAAAGATGTTATGGACAACATAATAGTTTAGGGGACCACAATGTAGTCTTAGTGGCCATACCACATAATATATTTTTATTCGATAATGGATACTGACATTGATTTATTCAATCCACAGTGAAGGAAATAATCATAGAGAATGATGGGTTGATGTTAATTTACTTTATAAAATCTAGGAATACTATGTTGTTGTGAGAGGTTTGTATTATATAACACTATCAAAAAGAATTTGGTGGTTCTATAATTGATTAGACCACCATGAAGAATCTCTATGGAAATATAATAGGTAAGGGAATGCATTTTTTAATATTATTTAGTGATCTAACCATATCATAAATATGTTCTATTTAGATTTAAAAAGATCATGATATTTTGTGACCTCGAGGCCCTATCACATTTACCATATTGCCTCAATGTGTGGATATTTTGTGAAAACCATTATAAAATATAATGTTTGGTAATAATTACATTCAAAACACAATAAATGTTTATTATCTGTGGATTCGAAGAAAAATTATTACGTGAATTCATTTATAAAATTTGGTAATTATTTTCAGTGTAAAAATCCTACTAATTCCAATTGGCTGATCAAAACATTTTGTAAAAAATATTCAAAATCATTCTTTGAGAATGGAAGTTGATGGATTAAAATTCAAATTGAAATTAAAATAAGTTAATTTTTATAATTTTGGTATGAAGTGTGAAAATATATATACAGAGCATATTTGTGCCTATAGGTATATGGAAATAAAAAAATGCAGTGGTTGTAAATATTGGAATAGAGTGAAGATACCCTACCCATGTTTCTACATATTGAATAATAAGAATATTATGATAAATACATCAATTAATGATGTATATCATTAAAATAAATTCTTCTTTCATCAAATATTTTTTCATATCATAATATTATTATGGGATTCACTGTCATTAATGAGAGAGTTGATTTAATATGAGTCCAATGATAAAACCTTATTGTTGACATTAGCGGGTAATATTGCCTTGGTGGAGTCTAGATCATTATATGTACTAAAATTATATTTTTGAAAGGTGATAATTTTAAATTTGGTATTCTATTTGTTTTGTGTGTTAAAAATTATTTAAGAATCACTTTAACTAGTGATGAGGGTTGTTTCACCAACCAAATGTAAAAGAATTTGAATAACTGATTCACCCCAATTAGTGATTCTTCATTAATCCAAGAGGTTATACTTTATTAAAAATATTTCCTTGTTATATTATTACTATTATAATTTTATATATTAATACCCATTCATTCATTATAATGTGTTTATATTTGGATTTGTTATAACATCGGCATGGATGATGTTTTAATGTCTACCTCATTAATGAATACGAAAAATGATATTTAAGAATTATTATTAAATAATTATTAATTTAATATATGTTAATAATTATGTATCAGTAGGATTCCATTCTATATTTCCCAAATATGTTACAAATCTGGTAAATTTTATAATCATTGAAATAATATTTTAATAATTCCATAATAATTTTCACTATTAAGTCAATTAAATTACCATGGGAGTCCAAAAATATGTGAAATACATAAAACACATCATTGTTAAAAAAATTATAGAAGATAAAACCATGATGATGTATTTCAAATAATAACCACCAAATATAATCAAGCAAGGAAAAAAATAGTTAACAATGGCTCATTTATTTTATTAATAAATATATATATTTTTCTGATAAGAACTTTTAAATTTTTGGAAATATGAAAAATATATTGGAACATAGTTTACCTACATATGAATAATAAACATAAATTTATTTTTCATGTAGATATAATGTTCTGAACCAAGGGAATTCCAATGTTAGGTTATATTTTTCAATGTAACTTTGCAAACTAGATTTAACATGTCAAAAATTGTCATTTTATTAATTTTTATGTTCTTTATTTTATAAAACCAGATATATTTTATTCACTAACATGTTTATATTTTTTATATAATTTTTGTTTATATACTAATATTTAAGTTTATTTTCTATTAGCATTTAATTTCTATAAAATCTAGTGAATGTATGGGATTTTATCATTTTCAGACAGTATCATTCACTGATAATTTTTATCAATTTTCTATATTAATCCCTATATTTAGGTATTCATGGCATTACCATGTAATTTTTACTATAATTTGATTGACAAATTATTTCCTTTAATATTAAATATATTATAAAATGTAATGGGTATTTATTCATAATTATTATATTAGTTTTATATTAATCATATTAATTCATTCATCAATGATATCTTCCATTAAAATTTATTATAATTTGATGGATATACCATTTAATAAAAAAATCCACCATTACCCTTTGGATATATTATGGTAATGTTATATTGAAAAAGTCCTGAATCATATTTATTTTTTAATTGGTTAAATATGTATTAAAGTGTTTATGAATTATTTTATGTAGATATATAGAAAAATTCATGTTTTATTATATTAATGGTTTGTATATAATTATTTTTGTAATGATTTATATTTAATGATATGATTAGTGGGTAAATAAAACACACATTTTTAACTATGGTACATTTTCATATATTTTTATAATAATGTACAGAGATCCTAATCCATTATGAGAATATATCCTTTATGTTATATTTATATAACTGATCCTTGATTTAAGAAATTATTGAATATTTTAATGATTGATCCATGATATTATTTTATACAAACTACTTATATATCATTTCCAGGGGTCATGAATATTTACTCAGGTTTCCATACTTTAATGACTCAGGTATTAGTTTTTACCCATATCGTTATATCATGATTAATGATGTTTGATCATAATTTCATTTATTAGGTATTTCAACCTTGGATTTTAAAATGATATTAGTTTCCCTAAAAAATTTTTGCCATATTATATATTATTATATGAAAACAAAATATGTAAGATCTTGATATGTCTTTACTCTTTAGTAAATATCATTACCTTAGTCAGCTACATAACCAATGAAAATTCCAAACACTTCAATTGAAAATAAATTAAAAATAGAAGTGTTGAAATGGGAAAATAAGGATCACCAAAAACTTCTAGAATCACAATCCCCAAGGAAAACAATATAGAATTTAAAAAAACATTTGTATGGTAATAAACATCTTAGTAATTGAAATCGAACCTTAAGAGACATTTTACAGAATATTGAGTGAAATAATGAAGTGATATATACATATATGGGGAATTGGGATAGAGAATATTTTTCAATAAATCTATTGGTCTATTTTACTATTGTAATTATAACCATTTGTAATAATTTTACTATTATGATAGTGTTTTTAATTATTAATGAAAAATAATAATTAATGAAAAAATAAGAAACGATTGAATCCACTAGTAGATCCATGCCATTTAAATCGCAGTTGTCAGAACATTGAAGGGAGGTATCATAATTGGAGTTTCTTATTTTCAATTACCTATATAATATTAGAAATGTGATGATTAAACCAAATCTCATATGGGAGATGATTGTGTTATTGGATATTAGCACTCAATTAATGAAATCCAATCCACCACATCAAACTACCACCATCAACACCATACCCTTAAAGATGATACATGTTTAATAATGGTGTATGTGTCTTGGTCATAGTTAAATAATGTTTAATTTAAATTATATATATATATATATTTATTTATTATTATTTCATTCCCTTTTTGATAATAATTTTTTTAATAAAATATATATTAAAGTAAGACTATCTGATAAATAGATTTTTTGTTTCAATTTAAATATATTTTTAATTTTAAGAAAATATAAATATATTTATAATAATAATTGGTATTATAAATAATTTTTTATTTTAATATTAATTTTAAAAAACCATAATTAAATATTAATTTTTAAATAATTTCATAATGTCGTAGGAAATTTTTTTATGTTTCAAAAATTTGAATGTACCTAAAAAATTTCTAATTTCAATAAATATGGATTTTATTATTTAAAAGAAAAAATTATTATATGTATAGAATTATTTTGATAATATAAAAATTACATACTAAATTACCAAGTCTAAATTATATTAAGGTTTAAATTTTTTATGTATCTTTAAAAACATAATTTTATTTGAATAGTAAGTTACATTTTTTTAGATGTTAATATGTTTGAAGAATTCAATTATATATAATAATGATGTAATAATTAATGCACCACCAAAAAGACAAAAAATATGTCACATTATAAATGTTATGTATTTTAATATATTTTAATCTAATTCCTGTAATATTAATAACATTTTATTATCTAAAATGTAAAATTTTGATTTTAAAAACATTATTTAGAAGAATATATAATTATCAATGTACAAATAAGTAAAAAAATGGGTTTAAGTTATAATTCATTAACATAAAATGTGATTCAAATTTCCAGAAGCAAGAAAAAAACCACGGTTAATACAATGGTTTTTCATTTTCTAAATCCTATATTTACATGACCAATATTTGGAAATTATGAAACAAATCCTCCAATTTATCAATAAATACCCACCCATTTTACCATCACCATTCACTACCAGTCCATCTTATATTATTTTATACTCATTTTAACACCCAAATAGTTCCCCATAAATTTTTCTTATTCCCCAAAGGTTCTATCCTTAAATTTTATGATAAAGTCTTCATGGTAAGAGAAATATCCTCTTCTCTTTTACATTCATGGTCCCTTTTGGTTCTATGTATTCTAATTGGTGAAATATTCTCAAATTAATATCCATTATATTATCCTATTAATATGTGTATGATTTTTTATCAATGATATAACCATGATTACACCAATTTTCTCTTTCTGTAATCAATTTTGTGTACCAATCTTGCGGCCTAGTTTCATATGTCATTAACATAAGAAATTCCTATTTTTATTATGAACACCCAGAAAACTTCCACTTCAAAGGGTATTAACCTAAATGTAAAAATTATTGATTGTTTTATTTTTTTTCTTATATTGAATCAAAATTCAATTTTCAATCATCATGAATTATATTCTAAAAATATATTAAAATTTTTTTATACTCAATGAACGACATAAGAAACCACTTCCTTATTCTACATGGGCTTTTAATTTAGTTAAAAATTATGACATCTTTAGAATGAATTTATTATGAAATATAAATAGTGAATCTTGATAGGGCTTTACATCCTTCTATAAATAATATTTTTATTAATATAACATGTTTTACAATACATTAATGAATAAAATTGGTGTAACTTCTTGACCAGGATGCCACTAAACTAGTTCTATGAGCTGGTTCATTATGAGCCCCCTAGAATTCGTCCCTATATTCCATAATCTTCCAATACGCGTTGGGGGCTGAGGATCTTCCCTATGAGAGAAAATTACCACATGTTAGGGTAAAAACCATAAACATAGAATGATGGAATCTAGTGAATAAAATGAAAATATATTTGAACCAGAAAATAAATGGAATATAAAATTATATAGTAATAAATTAAATATAATGAAATCCTAAAAACCTTGTCACGCAAAAAAACCTAGCCTCCCACTAATATGAACATACATAAAATAGTACAATAAATAAACTAAAATAAAAGTATATGGATCAAATAAAAAATCTAATATAGATTGGAGAACTTCAGTAGCCTCATTATACGAATCCCCATGAGTGGTCATGCTCAATCATGTAACACGCTGGCTCAGCCATACAACCTTGCTTTTGTTATCAACCTAAGTAGATGATATAAGGTATTCACCCAAATTGATGTGAACATAAAGGGGTGAGAAATAATCTCATTAGGCAATCTAAATGATGAACTGATAAATATAATTTCATAAGTGTATTCTCCTAAAATATGATCATCATAGAATATGCGGAACTATAAATGTAAATTAATCGAATAACTTGAAGAAAAATCGATCTGTGGGTCCATAATAATGATCAAATAGAAGATGAGTCATCATGAATATCTATATTGATTAGTTTATATATTTATATTTACATACTTATACATGTAAACCTATATTTAAACACATTAATATACACGAGTAAGGTGAATGAGATAACATTAATCAATAGAAATCAATCATTGGGTTGGAAATACAAAACATATGTACATCCTATATAATGGGAATTGAACCAGATTTTGCAAAACTCATGTAATTTATCATTAATTTCATTTCTTGTTATGTAATCGCAATTGACTGTACAGTGCTCATCAAATGTGAAAAACATCACTTAGAAAGTTGTGTCTCCATAGATGGACACTCTTCCTATCCATGGGGTCACCAATGCTTGCATCTAGTCACTATATGAATGGATTACATGTAATTATGTTTGAAAATACTATAAATGGAAATGATTCGGATGCCATTATTTTCAAGACATGTAAATGAAATAAAATGTCTTAACCCTATGTCCTAGTCCATAGGCCTCCACAATAATGAAACTCGGATAATTTGGATGGGTTTAACACTTAAGAGATATAAAGGATAGTTCATCAATGAGGTATAAAACACTCAACTTATATTCTCTAATCAGAGAGAGAGGAATCATTCCTATAATCCTGCATATCATACTCATCCATTGGTATCAAATTATGTGAAATTCCATAACCAACATAGTTTGCTGTTAATTTATCAAGAAAATTCTAATTACCCATATTTCCTAGGATTTTATAATGATCCATGTGTATAATCAGATTGAGAAGAAGAGAATCATCGTCATCTTAGTAAAATAGAAGAGACGAGAGTCATACTAATCACATGAGAGACAATAATCATCCATGATTACTCTTACATTGTATTACGTGCTTGTATATCATCATCATAAGCTCAAAAACCAGATCCATTGAAGCCCCCTAGAGAAATAAACAATAAGATAAATGTATTATATTTATAACAAACATCATTATCAAAAGTAATACATTTATTTAAGAAAAACAAAATTAAAATAACATATCTAAGAAAACGTATCCCAAGAAAAAAATATTGGAAATCGAAAAAAATAATACAGATCCTATGAAATACATCTGAGAATCATAATGAAGTATGTCGCACTTCGACATGTTAATCCACCACAAACCAGAAATTACCATTGGTAATAATCATTCCATCAGACGTAAACATGTTAATTTATAAAAACAAAAATTGAGGTTCATTGAATATGATAGCCTACCAATACTTCTTTATCATCTCAAGATAATAAAATTTTCATGAATTTTAATATGACATCCATTATCATCTCCAACCATGTAAAATTTAGTATCTTATGTTTCCTCGAATATAGGGGAACACACATGGTCTCTCATTTCATAATACAAGAGGGGAAGCCTACTTTATATCCTAAATGGTTTGGGTAAAATAAGTAATCTAATATGATATATTGCACTTGTACGTAGGTATAATAACTATACATATGATCCTTTCAATGATACATTAGATAAGGTATCATACTTGGGACCCTAAAAATAGTTATTGATGTATTGGAAACATAATGTGTATCCTCATAAATAAATAATCACAATGCCTAATAGGTGATAAGGGAACATCCCACAAGGGATATATCCTCAAATAAAGAGATACTAAAGAATTAATCAAGGAATGTAGCTCATGTATCATCTCACATCTTGGTCAAACACTCTATAGACAATTGAATTCAATTGATAATGGATAAACCTCTCTATATATGAAAAACACAAAACAAATCATTGGAGTCATCAAATTAACACAAGGGTTTTATCATTACGGTATTTGTATAATGATACAAAATGTGGACTAATAAGGGGTCACATTATTAATAATTATAGTTAAATAATTAAAACCCCCAAAAAGGGTAGTACAGGAGGGGTACATTGCATGTGTACCCTTGTTCAAGAATTTTACCCTCAAGTCCCAACCTGGTCAAATAAAATAGGCATACATGGCATGTAAAATACCATGTATATAGTAAGTAATACATGTACATAATGTGTACCGTAAATGGGGTACCTTCCCATGCACCAAAGATGGCAGGTCCATGTATATCTCCATGATGTGTGCTTCTACATTGAGTGCGTCAAATATGAGGACTGACTATGCACTATATTCATCCATGTGCTAATACATGGGATGAACAGATGGGGTACTCTTCTGCAGAGATGTTTCCCACTACATGGAGTGTATAACCCATGCATCTTATGTAATTATATAAAAATAATTTTCCCTAAACATGAAGAACACACATCAGGTCTTATATAAACCGTAAACGGTTTACATAGGTTTTCTTGAACGGAAGACCCCAGAATCCCTTGAAACCCCATTTTCCCCCAAAATAATTATAGATCTACCCACATGGTGTCCTCATTTTCATAATGAGTTTTAAAAAATTTATGTGAAAAAACTATATGAAATAATACGAATAACATAAAAATTGCCTTCAATTGTGCATAAGTTTCTTAAGATTAGCCCATTTCCATAATCCATGTCTACCACTGATCATATGTCGAGCATCACAAAAATAACTATGTTTCCTTCCCCCTATATCTATCTCTATATCTCCCCATATCCTATATAATTCATTGTAAATGAACTCATGAAGGGGCATGAAAAATAATATATGGGAGAAAGAAGAATACAAAAAAGGGAAAAATGAAACGATGATTATGAAAAGAAAACGTGAAAGGGGGCTCGACCTGGTGCTATATACTAACTTGTGATTATGCCATTAAAAAACCACACAATTATGTATAAAACAATAATGATGGAATCTCGATTTGATGATCCATTAAAATGTTAGAACAATTGACCTTTCATGAATAAATTAGCTTTTAATTAATTTTTTATTTAATATTAATTATTCTTCTAAAATTTTAATGACTGGTAATTATACCAAATTCCAATAAAAAGTTATATTCCTTATTTTGGGACCAACAGATTGGGAAAATGTTTATCTGAATATCATATTCTTGGGGAAAATTACAATTTTAACCATTATAAGTATCCAACAGGAAAAATTCAAATTTCTACGAAAATTTCATGTAGATAAATAGATAGGTCCTTACAGTCTCCCCACTATAAACATTATCATTAACATGATTCCATGGATGTAAATACAAATCTATAATTGAACCCTGAGTATCATCAAAAAAAATATCTTGACTACCCAATGACTAGTCTCACAATATTAATAACTATCTCATACATGCGAGACACTTAAATCAAACCAATTTAGTACTCCCTACTATATGAATAAAATAATGTTTTCCTAAAAAACAAACTCTAATATTAATGGGTAAAAAATGATGATGTTCCCCTAAAAATGAGGATCAACCCCTTCAAATTGAAATGGAGAACTCCACAGCATTTGAATTTTCCTACATCACTCCTCAAGTTCATCCTCAATAGGTTCCTTCACCAAACTAGGAAATATATATTAAATATAAATGAATCATATAATAGAGTTAACAATCTCTTAGAATAGTCAAAATGAGATCAAAATAGAGCATGATAGTTTAAAATTATAATATAACAATTCAATAAGATTTTATGAATTAATATCTTAGATCCACACTCACATTCAACAAGACATGCATTTCTTTAACAAATACATGACACTATGTCTCCTGACAATGTGTTCCATGTTCCACCCATAGGTTAAGTATCTCAAGACACAAAATTTATCAGTGATTTATTCTATTCTGTGGTTATACATTCATTATAGAACCACAAATCTAGAGAAACTATTCTCATAGAATGTCTTGTAAACCATTGGTCCTTAACTAACACTTTTACACTCATCGGTATTTGATTTAAAGACATTATGCACAACTAGTGTGAGACTTTATCACCTGAATTGTACTCCAGTGAAACATTTTTTTAGGGATATGAATATAATGATACATTGAATGAAAACCTAATTAATCTGTAATCTTATATAGAACTATTATTAAAAAATATAGAACATTACATATGCCATGATTTATTCCATGACCACCCATCACATGGCCTATTTTCAGTGACGAGTGTCTACATTCAATATGGCTACACTATAAGAAATATAAATTGTTGTCAACTAAAAAAGGATCTTTACCAATAATGCTCATTGAACACATTCACGATTCCAATGAACCATATGTTCTTCATAAAAAACTAAAGACATTGAACATCCTTTATAAGGATACATATTGAAACCCGTGTATTAGTATCAAATGAGTGTATAACCAATCTCACAACCTAAAAACAAATTCGTAAACATTGTATAAAATATCTTCCACTAATTTCCATCGAATAAGAAAAGTAGTTAAATATATTTTTTTGAGTCAAAACCAAGGATCTATAGGTCACCCAACTACCCCTATCGATCATGTTTCAAAACTAGGTCACATGTTCTTACCACCTAGTACAAAAGATGAAACCTTTACAAATAAGTTAAAGAGGAAACTAACCTATGTGATTCAAAACTATCAAGATAGCCTACAACAAAATGATCCTCACTAATCATCCTCGTAAACATCTACACTCTGATTCTCAAGATACCAAAATAGTATAGAAAATGAACATAATCTCACTAGGAATCTGGATATGGTGTTACCCCCTTGTGGTCCAGTTTATGATAAGTGTCTTGTTACACATCAATAGCACACTCAGTGATCTGACTGGATAACCACAAACACGGTCATTTGTGTAGATTTTGATTCCAATTAATGGATTAAGACACTTTATTTATTATTATTGACACTATTAAAAAATTAATAGAGATGAAAAACCCTTATTTTTTTATAACTCATGAAAATTGTTTTCCCTATGAACCATTATAAGTAACTACCCCTATTTTTCACGAGGACAAAGTCATCATCCTCAACAAAATATGACTTAATTAAGATCCACATAAATTACAATCATAATAAAATATATATTCATGTAGTCTGAATTCTATATAATGACACGAGAAAACCATACAAGAATAAACCATTTTTATTATTTTCACTTTAATTTTTTGTCTATTTTTATCACTAATAATAAAAAACTAGACCATCTATAACTTGTTAATCCAAAGTGATAAATATAATGCAAGATTTGTCTCTTTAAATTTCCATCCAAAATTAAAAATCAATCATTAGCCTCTTTCCAACCTAAAAAATAAAAAAATACAAAAATAATTCATAACACCCCCACAACATGTTTGTTATTAAATGTAAAAATAACATACAATATTATAGTTTTTTTATCATAATTGAAATCACATACCCTTAGAAGATATGACTTTTCATCTGAACAAGTGTTCTCAATACACCATTCAGATATCCGGAAATGGTTCTGATACATAATTAGTAATATTTTCTATAATATACTGTTTAGAATAGGAGTATAAATACATTAATAAATGAAGTATATCATTAATATATATTCATCTTCTTCAAATAATTTTCTTTATCATACATTTATTATAGGAATCACTAACATTGTTGGGATACTTGATTCAATATGAGTTCAAAAATAAATCCTTCTGGTTGACACAAGAAGGTCATATAGTCTTGGTTGAGTATAGATCATTATAGGTACTAAAATTCAATTTTGGAGACGTGATCATTTTAAAATTGGAATTTCCTTAATTTATTTTGTTAAACATTATTCAATAATTACATTAACTAGCGATGAGGGTAGTTTCACCAAAAAAATATAAAATAATTAGAATAACTGATTCACCCATATTAGTGATTCATAACTAATCCCATAGGTTCCACTTCATTTAACAAATTTCCATTTTATGTTCTTATTATTATGTAAAATTTTAATACCAATTCATTCATTATAATGCGTTTATACTTGGGTTGGCTATAAAATCAGCATGGATGATGTTATAATGTCTACATCATTCATGAATATGATAACTGAAATTCATGATATATTAATTTGACATTATTAGATTAATATATTTTATTAATAATTTATCGGTAGGATTGAAATCTATATTTCTATATTACATATATGGTAAATAAAATAATCATTTAAATAATATTTTTAATAATTCCATGAGAATTTTCACTATAAGATCAATTAAATGACCATCGGTGTCCAAAAATATGTAAAAAACATATAATACATCATTGTAAAAATTTTATAGATGATACAAACATGATCAAGTATTTTTTATCATAACCACCAAATAAATTCATGCTAGGAAAACAAAATAGTTAACAATGGATCATTAATTTTATTAATATATATATATATATCTTACAATAAAGTTTAAAATATAGGTAATATGAAAAATATATTGGAACATTGTTTACCTACAAATAAATAATAAAACTAGATTTATTATTTATAGAGATAGAATGTTTTGACCATGGGTAATTCCAATGATAGGTTATATTTTTCAGTATCACTTTGCTAATGTGATTGTCCATTTCAAAAATTCTCTTTTGAGGAATTTTTATGATCTTTATATCCAAAACACTATATATTTTATTCACTTACATATTCATATTTTTTATATATTATTATATTTTTCATTTCTTCATATATTAATATTTATGTTTATTTTCTGTTTTCATTTACATTATTAAAAAGCTAGTAGATGGATGTGTTTTTTTCATTTTTCAAATTGTAACATTCACCAATAATTTTCATGAATTTTCTATATTAATCCCCCTATTTATGTATTTATGGATTTATAAAGTAATATTTACTATATTTTTTATGATAATTTATTTTCTTTAAGATGAAATATATTTTAAAATATAATGAGTATTTATTCATAATTATCATATTAATTTTCAATTTATAATAAAAAAAATTCATCATTGATATCATCCATTAATGTTTTTTATAATTTGATGGAGATAATATTTAAAAACAATATCATCCTTTTCTCCTATTATATCTAACTGTAATGTTATCAGAGAAAAATCATAAATCTTATTTATTTATAATGTGTTTAATTATTTGTCGAAGTGGTTATTATTTTTTTTATGTTGTTATATCCAAAAAATATTAGTGTATTTATATTATGTGTGTGTATATTATGATTTTTATAATGTTTTATATTTAATGATATGATTTGTACGTAAATAGCACCTACACATGTTCAATTATGGTACGGTTTCTTATATTTTTATAGGAATTTACAATGAGCTCAATCCATTATAAGAATCTATCTTTTATGTCATAGTCCAATAATTGAGCATTGACTTTAGAATTTTTTTATTCTTATCAATTTTCCACCATTATATTTTATACAAATTACATATGTCATCTTTCCATGGTTGATTATTGTTGACTCGTGTTTCCTTACAATATAGACTCTTGTATTAGGTTATACCCATATCATTATATAATGATTCACGATGATTGATCATCATTTCATTTAGTATTTATTGCATCCAAGAATTTTAATATAATATTTTTTTATTTGATAAATTTTTTGTTATATTTTATAATATTATAGGAAATAAAAATACATGAGATCTAGATAAGTCTTGGAACATTAGTAAATATCATTACATTATTCAGCTATGTAATCAGTGAAAATTCCAAACATTTTAGTTGAAAAATTATTAAATATAGAATTGCTGAAATGGAAAAATAAGGATCAAAAAAATATTCTAGAGTCACCCTCCCCAAGGAAAACAATATAGGAAAGATAAAAAATATTAGTAAGGTAATAAACATCTTAGGAAATGAAATAGAACATTATGAAGAATCTTGTGGAATATTGAGTGAAATAATGATGTGGTATATATATATATATGTGGGGAATTGTGACAGTTGGAAAAGTAATGTGACTCTTTTTCAATAAAACAATTGGTCTATTTTAATATTGGAACTATAAACAATGGTAATAATTTTACTATTATCATTAGATTTTATAAGTAGTAATGAAAAGGGTTAATTGATGTAAAAAAGGAGAAATGATCGAATCAACAAGTCGATTCATTCCATTTGAATCACATTTGTCAGAACATAGGTGTGATGTAACATAATTGGCAATTATTATTTTCAATGACAAATAGTATATGAGACAAGTGACGCTTAATCAAAATATCTAATGGGTGATGATTATTTTATTGGATATTAGCACTCAGTTAATCAAATCCAATCAACCACATCAAAATACCACTATCACACAACTTACCCTTAGAGCGTATGCATGTGTAATAATGGTTTAGGTGTCTGAGGCTTAGTTACATAAATTTTAATTTACATAATATATGTATAATTTTTATTCTAACATTCCCTTTTTTATTATACTTTAAAATTATTTTTGAAAAAGTTAGACCATCTGATAAATAAATTATTTTATTTAATTTAAATAGATTTATATTTTTTAGAAAATATTTAAAGGTAATAATAATAATTGGTATTATAAATAATTTTTTTTATTTTTATATTCATTTAAAATGACTGTAATTAAATATAAATTGGAAAATAATTTCATATTGTCGTAAGAAATTTTTAAATGTTTCAAAAATATGAATGTGCTTTTAAAATTACAAATTATTAATAAAAATGGATTTTTATATTCAAAAGTATTAATTATAATATTTAGAGAATTATTTTCAAAATATTAAAATTATATTTTAAATCTATATGTCTATATTATGTTATAGTTAATTTTTTATATTTCTTTAAAAAAATTATTATTATTTAAAATAGTATGAAACATAGTTTTTAGATTTTGGTATGTCTGAAGACTAAAAATTTATATAATAAGGGTGTAATAATTATTTCACAACAAAAAAAATGACATAATATATGTCACATTATGAATATTATGTATTTGGTATTTTGTAAACAATTTCTTTTTGTATTAGTATCATTTTATGGTCTAAAATGTTAATTTTTTTCTTGAAAACATTATTTTATAGAAAATAAAATTTTCCATGTCAAAATAAGTAAATAAATGGTTTTCAGTTATAATTGATAAAAATATAATATAATGTGATTTAAATTTAAAAAATAATGATAAAAACCATAGGTAATACAATTGTTTTTTATTTTCCAATTCATTGATATACATGACAAATATTTATAAATTATTAAACAATTCCTCCAATTTCCCTATAAATACTCAACCATTTCACCTTCACCATTCACTACCAGTCCATCCTATATTATTTTATACTCATTTTATCACCCCAAGTGTTCCCCATAATTTTTTCATAATCACCAAAGGTTCTATACTCATAATTTATGAGAAAATACTCAATGTAAAAGAAATATGCTCTTCTATTTTCTATTCATGGTCCCTTTTTGAGGTATGTCTTCTAATTGGTAAAATATTCTCTTTTTATACTAATTATATTATCCCATTAATATGTGAATAATTTTTTTCCCAATGATATAACCTTGATACCACCCATTTTATCTTTCCTTAATCAACATTTTATACTCATCTTACTACCTAATTTCATATCTCATTAACATAAGATATTCACATTTTTTGTCAATACCCATAACTATTAATTTTCCACAGGTATTTACCTAATTGTAAAAATGATTTATTGAGTTAGTTATTTTCATAAATGAAATACACATTAAATTTTCATTCATCAGGAATGATATGTAAATCAAGTCTTTATAATTTTTTATACTTGATAATAGTCATTAGAAAGTAGTTATTTATTCTACATGGGATTTTAATTAATTTATTTATTATTACCGATTTAGAATAAATTTTTTATGAAAAATTTATGGTGAATCTTGACAGAGAATTATTTCATTGGATAAATATTTCGTTTTTTAATATAACATGTTTTACAATACCTTTAGGAATATCTTTGGCGTGACTCCTTGACTAAGATGCCACTAAACCATTTCTATGAGCTGGTTTATTATGAGTCGGCTAGAATTCATGTCTATACACTATAATATTACAACTAACTTTAGGGGCCAGGGGTGTCTCATATGTGAGACTATTACCACATGTCACTGTAAAAACATCAGAAATTGATAGATGAAATCCTGTGATGAAAATAGAAATAGTTTGGAAGTAGAAAATAATGGAAATATAACATGATATAAGAAAAAATAAAATATAACAAAATCCTACAAACCATTTCATTTAAAAAAAACCCGGTCACCCATTATAATGAACATACATTAAATATTAACTGAAATAATATAAAATAAATTTATACGGCGGTAATACTAAAGATAATTATGACTAGAGAACTATATCAGCCTCATTATATGAATCCACATGAGTTGTCATTCTCAATCATGTAACCCTAGGGCTCAGCCATACCACTATTATTTTGTGATCTTCCTAAAGAGATGATACAATGCCATCACAGAAATCTAGGTGAACATAATGAGGTGAGAAATAATCTCATTAGTTTATCCCAATTATGAACCAATAATTATACATTCATAAGTGTATTCTCATAAAATATTCTCATACATGCAAATGCATAACTAAAAATGTAAATTAATCAAATAACATAAAGAGAAATGAATCCATGGGTCCATAATAATGATCAACTAAGATATGTCCCATAATGTATATATATATTTATTTGTGTATATATGTATATTTCCATACATATACATGTATTCATGTATACATTAATATTAATATATATTAGTATGGTGAATGAGATAACAATAATAAACAGAATTAAATCCATGGGTTGCCAATCCCAAAATCATGGACATCCTATATAAAGGGAATTGAGTTAGATTTTGTTGAACTATTAAAATTTATCATTAAGTCAATTTCTTATTATATAATCACAATTGACAATACCATCTTCGTCCAATGATTAAAATGTGTCTTAGGAAGCTACGTCTCCATTTACAGACACTCTTCCTTTCCATGAGGTCGCCTGTGCTCGCATCAATTCACTAAATTAAATGATTCCAGGTTTTTATATTTGGAAATCCTATAAATGAAAATGCTTTAGATGAAATTCCCCTCAATCCATGTAACTGAAATCCAATGTCTCAATCCTATGTCTTGGTCCACAGGCCCCCGAAATAATGAAACTCAGATAATTCATAAGGGTTTAACCTTTAAGAGATATAAAGGATTTTTCATCAGTGCGGTGTCATATACGCACCTTGCCGTCCCTAATCAGAGAGAGAGGAACCATCCCTATAATCTAGTAGAGCATTACCATCCATGGTTATCGAATTATGCGACATTTCATAACCAACATTGTGGACTCTTAATTAATCAGTAAGAGTTTAATTACCCATATTTCATCAGAGTTCATAATGATCCAAGTGTATAATCAGATAGTGGTGAGAAGAATAATCATCGTCCCATGTAATATAAAGGAGAGTGGAGTCATCCTCATCACTCAGGTTACAATAATCATTCATCTGTATTCTTACATTGGATTACATGATTGTATATTATCATCATAGGCTAAAAAACCTCATCTGATAAAGCCCCTAAAGAAATAATCAATAATATAATTGTATTATATTTATAACCAGCATCAGTATCCAAACTAGTACCTTTATTTATGAAAAATAATATTAAAATAACCTATCTTAGAAACTGGATCCTCAGAAAAAAAAATTAGAAAAAAAAAATTAATACAGATTCTCAAAAATACACTTGAGTATCCTATTGATGTATGCCACACTACGATAGGTTCAGCAACTACAAACCTATCATTAACATTGGTAATAATGATTCCATTATTTTTAAACATTATAATTTATTAAAACAAAAATTGAGGGTCATTAAATGCCAAAACCTACCTCTACATCTTTATCATCTGAGGATAACCATTTCATCATGGGATGTATTTTGACAACCACTATCATCTCCGTCCATGCACGACATATTATCTTACGATTGGTCAAATATATGGGAACCGACTGGGTCCCTAATTTCATAACACAACAGTGGAATCATACTTGGGATCCTCAACAGTTTGCGTAAAATAAGTAATCCAATATGGGATCATGTAATCGTAAGTAGGTACAATCACTATAAATAGGATCCTTAGAATGATACATTAGAAAAGGAATTATACGTGGTACCCTAAAAATAATTCATTAATTATAGTAAACCTAAATGGAGTAACACCCCATGATTTAATAGTATAGTATTTAATTAAATTAATTCAATATCTTGTGCTACAAGCCACACCGAGTCCAAAGACACCATAACATACCGAACTAGCCATTCAAAAAGTGGTTATGAATAGTACTATTTAAATTTTCAATCTTATATACTCCATATAATTTTAACAACCATATTATGTGTTTCCTAGACATAATATAAGAATATATTCAATTTTTCCAATAAAGTAAGTATTTTTCCAAAATTCAATTTCACAGCCTACTAATGATGAATTTTTTTTAAAATGGATTATCTAACAATTTTATATTATAATTTTCAAAATAAACTTCTTATTTAGAAGTAGTACATAAAAATTTATCTTGTACAAATCTTTGTTACTTTTCTGAAAACTTTCATATTTTAATGAATAGTGAAAAGTACTATGTTTTAATTGAAAACATCTTTTTAATCAAAATTATTTATATTGATAAATTATGAATTTTAATGGTTTTGAGGTATAATTAGATTATATTTTTATAATTTAATACAATTTATGTCATTATAAGTAATTTAACATTTAAATTTTATGTAAACACATGTCAATATTTTGATAGTTTTTAATTTCATTAAAACACATTTCTTTGTCTTGACAACGAATATTAATTTTAAAATAATAAATGAAACTTCTATGTTTTTAATTTTGTACAATGGACTTAATTCATGAATTTAGAATATAAAAATTATCTTATGGTAAATTTTGGTATTTTTCTGAAAGAAATCAATATTTTATGAATAGTAAAAAAACAATGTGTTATTATTTAAAACCGACTTTTTATTTAAAAAATTATTTATTTAAGTTAATATTATTTTAAGTAAAAATATATATATAATTCATATATATGTTCAATTTAATTCATTTGAGTCATTTTATAATAAAATTAGATGTGTAATATTTTATTGAACCTTATAACATTTTCTACCCACCTTTTATGAGCTTCTGAAATTTTGAATAAAAAATAATTTTTCAGCATTTGTAAGTTGAATTTCAAATCTCTGAGAGACATGGTTGACATTATTAGGTAAAATTTGATTCATTAAGTTGAAATTTATTTCTAGTGAATTGTAATTTTTGACTTTTTTTACCACGTTTAAAATTAAATAGGGTAATTAAGGGTAAAAATAATATTATAATTACCCTAATACAAGTCCTAATTCTATTTGATAAATGTAATTTGACTAAAAAAATCCTATGAATAAAATATTACCATATTTGTTCAACATGAATTTTATTAGGACATTTATTATTATTTTATTTAAAAAAGAGTTAAAAGTGGTAAATTCAATGTTTATTAACTAAAAAAATATTAATATAGGGTTTTATAGAAGATAAATTTGACTATAAATATTAATTAAAAAGATAAATATATTTCCTAAATAATGGTATTTTATTTATAATTTTTATATAATAAATAATTTAATTTATTTGTGACACAATGATGATGCAGAAATTACCTTATTAATGAACGAATCCATCAACAGGTATTATAAATATTAAAATAAACATAATTTCAATGTTATTATGGAATACACGAATTTTCATGGTGAATATTACATGTTAGGGTTGATTACACATATTTGTTTCTATATAATTATGTTTTTATGACTTTCACAAAAAACAAAATACCAAATTGGGTCAAAATTTGCAAAAAAAAGTTTTTAAAACAAATATTATAGCTTTAAATTACATAATTGTCCTAAAAATATATGTATCAGCCAAAGTACTCTTATAATGATTTATATGTCATTAATGAACCAGATTGGGTTTTTTGGAATTTTATTGTGAGTTTATTAAAAATATATTATAAAAATACAAGAAAACACGGTAAAAGTTAAACTATTTAACTAAGTGATAAATCTAAAATATAAGGATAAAATGGTAACCAAACGTGTCTAAAACCAACGTACTGAGATTATTTCGACCAATAACAACCCAAGGCTAGAAATAAATTCATTTGGAGCCAATTTGAACTGAATATCATTGTATAATAAATTAATATTTTAATCATTCTCTAAAGTGACACTCACCCGTCTTATAAATGGGAACGTCACCATCTCCATAAATCACACCACCATATCCATTTTTCTCTGCCATAACATACCCAAATAACCTTTAAACATCCCAAAAATCAACCAAGAGTCCTTACTTTGATCAGAATTCCATCCTTTAGAGGCCTTTTGATCAACTAAAAATGATACCCCCAATGAAGTGGTAACAATTTCACCACCCTCTTTGAAGTTCATTTCTTCATCCACTTCCGTTTTATTTTTTTGTTTACATACCAATATAATAACTACATTACCTCCTACATAGTGTTATGTAATTATACATATGGTATAAACATATTCATTATTTTATCCATCCTATAAATTACAAATTCATCATACGTGCATACATACGGCTTACCGTCTCCATGTCATAGTGTAGTTTGTTTTTCAAACACATCATTATTTGGATGGGTATAATAATTATTATAACTAATGTAAATAATAAATATAACATGTTAGTAATTCTGTATATATGATATACCATAAAATTAAATATTATTTCACCATCAATATAATGAAATTGTAACTCGTGTGTACGTATGGATTATCATCTCCACGACACGAAGAGATTAATTCCCATGTTTACTATTCAAATATGATTATAAAACAATATATTATTAATAATTATTAAATAAATCACATAATAATCCTACTGGATAAATATATATGTGTGAATTTATGTAATTATATATATTTTATTCACTTACTTCTATTTCATAAATCTATTTTTTTTAATATTTATATTCTCTATATATTTAATATTTAAATTACGTTTTATATTCTGGATATATATAAATCATGATCAAAATGATACGATCAAGAATAACAAGTTAAAACAAGTATGATAAAGAAGGTGATTATTACCCAAAATGTTTATTTAACATGGAATCAATATTAAATGGGTATTATTAAGTCAAAAATAAATAATTTTAGATATAACAAATAGGAATATGGTTCTGGTGTAATTTAATAACATTCTATGGTCATTATACTGGAGGTTAAATATATCCTTGACCTAAGGAAAGTGCAATGTAAGGGTTAATTTCACAATTTAATTATTATCCAGGGTTGTTTTTACATAATTATCTATTGGGACATATTTATTATACATATCCATGTTTCATAAAAGAGTTTTCAAAGGGATTATTTTTAAGGGACTATTTTATTAAAACATCAGTAAAAATGTTTTAATGATTTATTCTTTTAAACCTTTCTCATTAATGTCCATGTTTTTAAAATGGTTATAAGGATTTATTTATATGAACATTATTGTTCTAAATTGTTAATTTCTTTCAAAATTTTCAAATTGGAATGGGCCACCCTAATTCAAAACTATCATTCAAATGACTTCCTTTATATATTATGTGGTATTTAAATTATTTCATTAAAAAGAGATATTTCTCTCAAAAAGATTTGGTTTCATCTATGTCAACATCCATTGAAAAAATTTACACTTGATTGAGGTTGATATATAATGATACAAATATTGTATATTGTATTTATGGTTTTTTGATATGTTCGACTATGGATGTGTTATCAATATAACATTCTAGTTTTATGGTTAAAGTATTGACATTTCGTATGCTAGTTTTAATAGGAATGTCTATGTTATGTTTCAACCTTTTCATTTGAGGAATGTATTGGACATAGTGTAGGATGGGTGGTGCCTACTATAGCTCCTAGATGAATCAATTGGTCTCATGAGACAATTAGAAGTTGAATTTGTTGAGGATTTACCCAATTTGAAATATGGTTTTTGCCGAGGCCATAATCATTTTTAGACATCCTGGTCGAGACCTTGAAAAAATGTTTCAGAATGTCTGGCATTATACATTCCATCCTTATGAATATAATATTGATGGTTCATGTGGTTATTCTACTAGTAGAATACCCATTTCAATGTCTCAGTATGGAATTATTTAAAATGCTCATATTTCTGCCATTCAGGGTTCATGATTATTATTTGTAATGGAATGTGTTTTCAATTATTCACCATGACTATTTTTTATGTTATCTTCCACTAAATTTTTTACCCTAATAAATCATCAGAGGTCACCCATTTCTTATGTTTTATTTTCCCATGATTTCTAAGAAGTTCATTTTTATTGATATGCATGGTTAAGATTAAAACGTGTAATGGTTTACTCAAATAACTATTTGTGCTGAATTTTTTGTTTTAAATTGTAATGTGAAGTGGATGTATGTAATATATTTACAAGACAACTAAACAGATAAATATTAAGAGACATGATTCCTTATAATAATTCCAATGTATTAAAATAATTCACCGACCCTAGGCTTCGGGGGTTGGGGAGTTACAGTTGGTATCATAGGATGTTTAACAAAAACCTTGGAAATTGATTTTGATAAACTCTGATCAGAGAAAACTACACTAATATAGACATTGATGATTGGTATATAAAAACTTCATAAAATTTTGGTAATATAGGGATTTTGTGTATTTTTGAAAAATTACATCACTGTATGGATACACGTGGGTAGAGGCGGCTTTGGAACATATTTACCTAGGAGTGAAAACTATGACAAAGAGGTTCGGGCTTGACCCGTGGTATCCTGGTACATGACAACATGCCTTTCTTCACTCTTGTTTATGACAGTCCCTCTGGATATTCTTAGTAAAATTCATATTTTCATTACAATCCGTTTTTAATGATTTAGAAGTAAATACATCCTCAATGATAACATTTTATGATTATATATTATATGCATATTCTTTTCAATTTACGTTAGGTATTTTACTTGTTTTGAATTATGAATTTTGATTCTTAAACTATCCAAGTGTAATCCATTGTATAGAAATGGCTCCCATTAGATGGAATGAGAACTCCAGCAATACGCATGATCCAAAGAGTAAGAAGGATCAAATATTTTGTTGTATTAAGCCAACATTTAGAAAGGAAATAGTCTGCCATGTATTGTTATCATATGAAGAAATAATATCATGTGTTAATAAGATAAGCAATGAATTCTGTGTGTCCAATGGCTTTGAAGGGAATCCAGAGAAGAAAATGATGGAAGATAGAAATATGGATAAATGGAAGAGGGGAACGAAGGATTCTTCCATATGTGATAACTGCGGAAATAATCACATTGGTGAATGCTTGAATGGTATGAGATTTTTTCATAAGTGTCGAGAAAAAGGAAACCATGTACATGATTTCAAGGGTAAGAAAATGGTTTCAAAAGTACAATTCTTCATATAAAAGGAGTTGGGACACTACGCGAATCAATGTCCCAATCATCAGAGTATACCACAAATTATGTTGTTGGATAATAATCATGTTATGATATTACCACAGATTAAGTGTAATGACTATTTTTCTTATGTTGATATTAAATCATTATTCCTTTGAGTATTGTATCAATTATGTAATGGTTATAATAATTATATATTATATAAGGATTGTATTATAGTACTATTTCATTAAGGACTTGAGATTGTGTTGAAGCAAGAAATGTAACCCAATTGCAGGTTATTATTATTTAGAAAATATATGTTTGAGGAAAACATAATCTGCAATATGGTTTTGATACGGAGGTAGTGATTTTGGAATAATATATGATTGATTTGGATAAATTTTATTGGATATTCTAGAATATCTTGAAACTGATTAATTATTTGTATATTCCATCATTGTTGGAGTTTACAAAATATTTGGATAATATTAGTATATCCAATAATCTATAAAAAATAAGGGTTAATGAATGTAATAAATAAGGTTTTATGGTAATTCATGGTGTTACATTGTTTTAAAAGTATACATGACGAAAGTTTTCACATGTTATTACGTGGAAAAAAGGATCTTCATTGTGTTTACATTCCTTATAAATCTTGGACGGTGAGTTTGGACAGAAGTATTCTGGATAATTCTAAAAGTTGGAATCGATTAATTTTGACATTTGATTCTATTTCTTATGTTAAATCATTTATTGATATTATTTTTGGATTTTCATAAAAAGGACAACCCGGAGGTCCGGTAACAACCCTTTACATTCAGAAACACCGTTATAATTGAACTCGTAACCGAAGGGAGAAAAGTGTTCATTGCATAACACCGGCCTACATGATGTCCAAGTTATTATAATATAGTTTTTTTAAATGGGCTGACTGATTAATTATAAATTCATTTTTTTGTAACCTTATACAATTAGGATAAATAAATTATTTTTAAATTATATTATCCTTTGTTGTGGATGATGAGTTTGTGGTAGGAATTAGTTGAAGGATCCAACTCTACCTGTCAATTATATATATGTATATATATATATTCCTTTTATTCTATGAATAAATTAATTTTTAAACTTTAGGGAAGGGATCTAAACACAAAAACTTTGTTATCCGAATACATTAGGTTTTTTTGAACCAATGATATTTTATATGATCTTAGATTGATGGCTTTGTGGCCCTCAATTTTACACTTGTATGTGATTTATGACCTCAATCACACCCTATAAATATTCATGTTTTCCCTCCAAATTTTTTTCTTTAATTTCCACCAATGTTATACTAATCGAGATCTTAATTTTGTGGTTACTTTTTTATTCCATTTTCCTTCTTATTAAGACTTAATTTTGTTAACCCAATATCCAAAATGGGTTTTCTACAATGGTATTTCTCTATTTTTAAACTTTTATTTTCAAAGAAGAATTCCAAATTGTTGGGATGCAATTTATTGAAGGTGGGGATATTTTAACACCCCGTGATTATATAATACATTCTTTTGTTAAAGTAATTCAATAGCATGTGCTACACGAAACACCGAGTTCGAACACATCACAAGTTACAAAAAAATACATTCAAAAAGAAATTATGAATATTATAAAATACATTTTTAATCATATATACTCTATATAATTTTAACACCCATATTATGTGCTCTAAGACATAATATAAGACAAATTAAAATTTTCAAATAAACGAGGTATTTTTCAAAGAATAAATTTTACCGCCTACAAATGGTCAGTTTTTTTAAAATGAAATATCTGGCACTTTTATATTAAATTTGAAATAAACAATTCTTATTAATAATGGGGGCTTAAAAATTTACTTTGGATAAATTTTTGGTACTTTTCGGATAACTTTCATATTTTGATGAATAGTAAAAAGTACTATGTTTTAATACAAACAATTTTTCTAATAAAAAATATTAATAATGTTAAATTATGAATTTTATTTGTTTTTTATTATAATTTATTTATATTTTTATCATTTCATACAATTGAGTTCATTATATGTAATTTTTCATTTAAATTTGAAATAAACTCATGTCAATCTTTTGGTAGTTTTTACTTTTTTTAAAACCCGCTTTATGGTTTTCACAATGAGAATGAATTTTAAATTAATAAATGAAACTTCTATGATATGAATTTGGTAAAAATTCTTCATTTTTTGAATTCGTATTACCAAAATTATCATAGGGTAAATTTATTGTATTTTTCTGAAAACATTCAATTTTAAATGAATAGTGAAAAACACTGCGTTATTATTTAAATCCGACTCACTGTTTAAATAAAAATTTATTTTATTTAAATTTATTTCAAGTCAAAATAGATATATAACAACTATACATGTTCTATTTAATTCATTAGAGTCATTTTATATTAAAATTAGATGTATAAAATTTTATTTGAACTTTTTATCATTTTTTACCCACCTTCTAGTAGCATTTGGAAATTTGCAAAAAACGTAATTTTACTATTTTTGTGAGTTGAATTTAAAAAATCCAAAATACACGGTTGACATCAGTAAGGAAAATGTGGTTCATTAAGATGAAAATAATTTTTGGTGAATGGTAATTTTTGACATTTATTATAGCCGTTAAAAGTAAATAGGGTAATTGAGGGTAAAAATTATATTATAATTACCCTAACACATGTCATAATTATATTTGATATGTTTAATTCTAACTATAATAATAATAGGAATAAAATATGATCATTTTTTATCCACATGAATTAGATTAGGACATTAATTATTATTTTATTTAAAGAAGTGTTAAAAGTGTTAAATTTAATGTTTATTAACTATACCATTTTTAATATATGGTTTTACATAAGAAACATTCGACTATAAATATTAATTATAAAGATATAAATATTTCCTACATAATGTTATTTTTTTTACAATTTTTATACATTACATAATTTAATTTATTTATGACACAATGATAATGCTGAAATTACCTTATTAATTAATGAATCAAACAAAATTGGAATTATAAATTTTAAAATAAATATTAATTCAATGTTTTTATGACATCCAATAATTTTCAAGATGAATATAAAATTTTAGGGTTGATGAAATTTATTTTGGTCTAATTAATAATGTTGTTATGACTTTCAAAAAAACACCAAATAGAGTCAAAATTGACATAAATGATTATTTAAAACAAATACTATATCATTAAATTAAATAATAGTCCTAAAAATATAAGTATCGTAAAAAATACTCTTATAATGATATATATGTTAGTAATGAACCATTTTGGGTTCTTGTGGAATTTTATTGTTTTTTTATTAACTATATAATAAAAAACAAGAAGACAGAGTAAGAGTTAAACTATTTAAGTAAGAGATAAATCTAAAAGATAAGGTTAAAATGGTAATTTAAACTTGTCTAAAACGTATTGGTCAAGCTTTTTTTAACCCATAACCAACTAATACTATAAATAAATTCATTTGGAGCCATTTTAAACTGAATATTATTTTATAATAAATTAATATTTTCATCATTTCCTAATGTGACCCTCACCCCTCTTACAAATGGGAACTTCCCGTTCTCTCAAAATCACACATCCAAAGCCATTTGGCTCAGCCAAACCCTACCCAAGTATCCTATCAAAATCCATAAAATCAACCTAGAGTCCTTAATTTGATCATAAATCCAACCTATGGATCCCTTTTGATCAACTCAAAAGGAAACACCCGAAGAAGAGTTAATAATTTCACCACCCTCTTTCAAGTTATTTTCTTTTTCCACTTTACATTTTTTGTTGTTTCCAAACCAAAATAATAACTAAAGTACCTCTTACATATTTTTATGTTATTATAAATATTTTAGATCCAAATTCGTTATTCTATCCATCCTATAAATGAAAATGTCACCATATATTCATACGTACGGCTTACTGTCTCCACATCGTGGTGAAGTTTTTTATTCAAAAACATAATTATTTCAATGGATATGATAATGAGTATAACTGATATAATCAATAAATATAACATTTTAATGATTCTATATATATCATAGACCATCCAATTACATACTATTTCACTATCAATATTATGATATTTTCGCTCGTGCGTACGTAAGGATTACCGTCTCCACAACACGATGAGATTCATTACCACGTTCACCATTCAATGATGATTATTAAAATATATATTATTAATAATAAGATTAAATAATAATTCTATTGGATATATATGTATGTATGTATGAACATAAATATATCTTATTAACTTTCTTCTTTTCAATACGATATGAAAACGGAAACAAAGTTTATGCGTACTTACGGCCTACCATCTCCATAAACGGTGCATTCCATTTCATATATCTATATATTATAAATATTTATATTCTAAATATATTTGATATTTAAATCATGTTTTATATTCTAGATGTATTAAAATCATGATCTAAATGATACGATCATTAATAATAAGATAAAACATGTACGATAAACAAAGAGATCATTACCCAAAATGTTAATTTCATGTGGAAATAATTATTAAATGGTTATTATAAAATTTAGAATTAATCCGGTTTGATATTATAAATATAAATATCGATTGGGTATAATTTAATAACATGAAATGGTCATTATAGATGCGGTTAAACGTACACTTGACCAAAGAAAAGTGCAAGGTAAGGGTTAATTTCGCGATCTCTTTATTATAAGAGTTGGTTTTTAAGTAAATATCTATTGGGACATAGTTATTATCCAAGACCATGTTACATAAATATGTTTTCAAAAGTATTATTTTTAAATAACAATATTACTAAAACATCATTTAGATTTTTTTAAAAAGTATTCTTCTAAACCATTGTCATTAATGTCCATTTTTTTAAAATGTTTTTAAGTATTTATTTATACGGACAAGAATGTTTTAAAATGTTAATTCCATTAAAATGATTCAAAGTGGAATGGTACTCTTTGATTAAAAACAATATTATAAATTAATTACTTTATATATTTTGTGACAATTAACTGATTTCAGGAAAAGGTGTTATTTCTCTCAGAAAGTTTTGATTTCATCTATGTCAACATCCATTGATAAAATTTTCACTAGTTTGAAGTTGATTTAGTAAGATACAAATATTTCATATTGTATTTATGTTTTTGTGATATGTTAAACTGTGTATGTGTTATTATTTTACAATTCATGGTTTATGATTAATTTATTGACATTTTGTATTCTAGTTTTAATATGAATGTTTATGTTATGTTTCAACCTTTTCATATGAAGAATGCATTGGAGTTAGTATGTGATGGGCGGAGCCCGCTATTACTCCTCAATGTATCAATAAGCATTATTAGACAATTAAATGAGGAATTGGCCGAGGTCTTTCACAATTTTATTTATTGTTTTGGCCGAGACCTTAATCATTTTTAGACGTCTTGGCCAAGGCCTTGATAAAATGTTTTAGAATGTCAGGTATTATACATTACCTCATTATGATAATAATATTGATGGTTCATGTGGTCATTCGACTAGTAGAATACCCATGACATTGTTTTATTATCTAATTATTTACTCATCTCATGTTTCTGCGATAATGTGGTCATATATATTTTTTGTAAAGGCATGTGTTTTGAAAAATTCATCATTCCTATTGTTTATGTTTTCTTCTATTAAATTTTTTACCCATACCGAGCATTTGAGATTACCCATTTCTTATGTTTTATTTTCCCATGATTTCCAAGAGGTGTATTATGATTGATATGCAGGGATAAGCTAAAAAGGAATAATTTCATTATCAATGAACTATTTATGCTGTATTTTTTGTTTCACATTCTAATGTGAATTTGACGTATGTAATCTATTTCTAAGGATTCTAAATAGGTCTGTCATTTGAGACTTGATTCCCTGTAATCATGCCCACGTATAAAAATAATGCACCGACTCTAGGCATCTGGGGTAAAGGCGTTACAAATGGTATCCTCAAGAAAAACTAATCACAATGAATCATAGGCTATAAGGGAATATCCTACAAGGGATATTTCATCAAATAAGGAGAAATTTAAGAATTATTCAAGTAATACAACTCATGGATCATCTCACATCATGTTTAAACTGTCTCGAGACAATTGGATTCAATTGCTGAAGGATGAACCTCTTAATTTAACAAAAAACGAAACAACTCATTGGAGTCCTCAAATTATCACAAGGGTTTCATCATTATGGAATATGTATAATGATACTCAATTATGACTTATAATGGGTCCCATTATTACTCCTAACAGTAAAATAATAAAAAACCAAAAAGTGGTAGTACGAGAGGTGTACATTGTGTGTACACCCTTGTACAAGGATTTTACAATCATGGCCTCACCTAGGCATATAATATAGGCATAAATGGAATGTAAAATACCATGTATATAGTATTTAATTTATGTATATAGTTTGTACCCTAAATGGGGTACCTACCTTTTCACCATAGATGGCATGTCCATGTGTATCGCTAGAATGCATACATCTACTAAGTGTTCATCCAATATGAGGACTCAATGTATACTATATACATCCATGTTCCCATACATGTGCTAAACGTATGGGGTAATATAAAAAATATTTATTAACCACTACATGGAGTGTATAGCCCATGCATCGTAAGTAATTATAAAAAGATCATTTTCTATAAACACGATGAACCCACATCATGTCTTATATGAAAAACATACTATATAGACAGCTTTTCTAGAACAAAAGACCACAAAATCACTTGATACCCCTATTTCCCCCAAAATAATTATAGATTCACCCACATGGGGTCCTCATAGTCATAATGGGGATTAAAAAATATAAGTGATAAAACTATACTAATACATATAAATATCATAAAAATTGACTACATTTCTACTGAATTTTTCTATGATTGGACCATTTCCTTGATCCAAGTCTACCACCCATCATATATCATGTATCACGAAAATACCTACATTTCCATCCCATTATATCTCTCTCTATATCTACACATATCTTCTCTATTTAAGGGTAAATAAACTCATTAAATTGAATTCCAAATAATATAGGAGGGAAAGACAAATAGAAAAAAGTAAAAATAAATTAATTATTATGAAAATAATACATGAAAGAGGGAAAAACATAGTCCTATATACTAACATATGTTTATTCCATTAAAAACCCTCCCCATTATTTATACAATAATAATGTTGGAATCTAGATCTGAATCTTCATTAAAAAGTTAGTACTAATGAACACGCATGAATAAATTAATATATAAATTATTTTGTATTTAATAATAATTATTCTTCTAAAATTTTAATGACTTGAAATTATACCAAATGAATATAGAAGTTTATATTATTTATTTTGGGACCAATATATTGGTAAAAATATTATTTTAATATCTTATTCTTGGGAAAAATTAAAATATTACCCATTATAAGAATCCAACAGAAAAAATTCAAATTTATACTCAAATTTCTTGTCCATAAAAAGACATATCATTACAGTCTCCCCACTATAAACGTTATCATCGACAAGATTCCATGGTGGGAAACCCAAATCCATAATTTTAAGCCGAGTATCATCAAAAATATATATATTGATTACCCAATGACCAGTCTCACAATGTTATAGACTGTCATATACATGATAGACACTTAAATGAAAGCAATATAGTACTCCCTAAAATATGATTAAAACTATTTTTTTCTCATAAACACTCTCTAATATTAATCGAAAGGCCTAGGAGCGAAAGCTCACTCCTACCAAATTTTATTAAAAAGAAAGGGGGGAAGAGGAGGTCAGTAGTACAAGGGAGGTTTACAATATTTGGTGAATATCATGCCACGCGCATCAGCCTCCACAAGGTGCGTGCAACAAACCGGAGCATGAAAGGACCATTCCGAAGAAGAGTCCAAAATAGATTTCTTTGACAAGGCATCAGCAACCTGATTCGCCTCCCTGTAAACATGTGTCACGTCAATAGTTATACCAGCAAGAAGCTGTAAGCACTCTATCCAAGAGGGTAGCAGCACCCATGGAACATCCCTTGACCGCCGCCTGAGGAGATAAACAGCCACCATTGAATCTGATTTTAACCAAAGAAAGTTCCAACCATGCTGGACCGCATACTTGACCGCCTTGATCATCGCCCATAACTCTGCTTCGTTGGCATTGCCCTGTCCAATGAAGTGATACAAACAGCCCTTGACGAAACCACGATAGGTGCAGAAGACACCACCATAGCCCGAAGGCCCAGGTGCGCCAGAATCCACCCCATCGACATTCACTTTCACCCAAGATTGGATGGGAGGTATCCATCACACTGATTTCAGAACCAGTGGTTTTTTCACCCTGCCTGAAACACCAAAGTTCCGTAAGATAATAAGGTCCTCGGTGTCGTTGTTCATGCATCCAGTCTGCAGGTTGGATGCACTGCACACTGCCCTATGAATATGCCTCACCCCAGCCTGAAAGGATGGCTTCACATCCTCAAAAACCAAGGCATTTCGTGCCTTCCAGATGAAGCCGCAAGTAGCCGCTGCTGCCACCAGAAGCAGGTTACCCACCTGCGTGCTGCACCTAGAAGCAGCAACCGAGGCCAGGAAACCCGCCAAATTTTGTAGCTGCAGTCGGCAGCCTTTGATGTCTTGAATGTACCTCCAAAGCCTACCTGCAAATTCACAGAACAAGAAAATATGGTCGATCGATTCCTCAGCTGCAAGACAGAGAGGGCAGGCCGAAGCAAGGTTGATTCCATCCTTCTTGAGCAGAATTTTTACAGGAACCCGACCTTTCTAAGCTTTCCAGAGCAGCAGAAAATCAGCTGGGGGAATGAAATGATTTTGGAAGGCTAGAAGCCACCATGGAATGGTAACCTGCCCATCCCACATGGAAGGATAGAGGGCACGAGTGGTGAGGGAACCTGTGATACCTGGCTTCCAAATGAGGGTGTCTCTGTCAATAAAGTTGTAGCACTGGATGTCAGCCTGAATCCGAGCGGGGAGGAAATCATAAGTATCCATCAAGGTTCCCTGAAAGTCAGCAATGGTGATGTGTGTCAGATGAGGTGGGATATCCACATCCTCTTGAATTGGCCTATTTAGCCAGGGATTCCTCCATGCATTCAGGAGGGAGTCCCTACAAACAAGCCATCTGGCAGAGAACATGCACTTATTGAAGGTTGATTTCAAAGCAGTCCAAACAGAGGAGGAAAGATGATAAGAGTATCCATTCAAGAGCTTAGGGATGAGCCTGGCTGAGATAAACTCCATTGAATTATCATTTTGGGTGAATAAGTTCAATGAAAACTTTCTGATCAAAGCCTCATTGAAAAGACCCAAATCCTTAATGCCTAACCCCCCCATAACAACTGGTTTAATGCATTCCCTCCAAGCCACAACAATCAGCTTCCTTTCATTGACTGAACCAGTCCATATAAAATTCCTGATTAGCCTTTGAAGGTCTTTGAGCAAAGCCTTTGGCCATTTGTAGATAGATAACCCATACACAAACATAGAGGTAGTCACGGAATTAACGAGGAAAATTCTTCCAGCTTGGGACATAGAGTTTCCTTTCCAAGATGCCTTTTGCGCAATTATATGAGAGGATATGGACTGAATATGGCATCTCTTCACACTGCCCCAAAAGAGGAGAACTCCAAGATAATTAAAGGGCAGCGAGCCCTTCTTCACCCCCAGCAGCCTAGTAACCTTGTTTTTCTTCCTGGCTGACACTCCCTCTCCAAAGACCACAAAAGATTTCTGCCAACTAATAGCCTGCCCAGCCACATCCGCGTAGTGCCTGAAAGTGGCCTTTATTGATGACAGAGTCTGTGAGTTTTCTTGACGAAAAAGGAGAATATCATCAGCGTAGAGAAGTTGGGAAGGAGCGAAGAGGTCCCTCCAGGATTTAATCTGACTATAAAGACCAGCCTTCACAAGGCTATTGAGACAAAGGATTAAGTAATCCTCAGCAATGGCAAACAGAATCCCAGATAGGGGGTCTCCTTGACGAAAGCCTCTGGAGCACTGGAAGAAGCCTCTGGGGGAGCCGTTAACCAAGATAGAAAGCCTAGCACTCTGAAGAATGGAAAGGACCAAGATGATGAATTTAGATGAGAAGCCGTGCATACTAAGGATAGCCAGCAGGAAACTCCATTTTATGGTGTCAAAGGCTTTAGAGATGTCAATCTTCACTGCAAGATTCCCGTTTTTCACCTTCCTTTTCATGACATTGATGCATTCTGAGGCAGTAAAAATGCAGGTTTGGATGCTCCTACCTGGGACGAAACCAAACTGATTAGGGGTGATGATTCCTTTTACCACATTACCTAGTCTCGTGGCAATGATTTTACTGATAATCTTGGGTATAGTGTTCCCTATTGCAACTGGCCTGAAGTCCTTAATATCAACAGCATTGTCCTTCTTGGGAATAAGGGCAATAAAGTTGGAGTTAGCACCATAGGGCATAAAAGCTGTGAGGAAGAAGTCTCTCACTGCATTGGTGACCTGATCATGAATAATTTCCCAATTGAACATAAAAAACTTGTTGGTGAACCCATCAGGTCCAGCTGCACTGTAAATATTAAGAGAAAAAAGAGCCAAATTGACTTCCTTTCCCCCAGGTGGGTCAACTAAGGAGGCGTTGATACTGTCTTCAATGGACGGGGTGATGTTGTTGGAAATCATGTGTGTTCTATTAGCCCCATTATCAGAGTAGAGATCAGAAAAATAGCCAATTACCGCATCAAAAATCTCATTATTAGCGGTAAGCAGCGTCCCATCAATCTTGAGGGCAGTGACTCCCCTCCTGATCTTCCTTTATCTATGAAGACGGTGAAAAAAACAAGAGTTCCTATCCCCATCTTTTAACCATTTAACATTATACAGAGACCTGGCCAGATTTTCTTTGGTGTTCAGCAACCCATCAAGCTTTGATAAGGCCTGAATCTCATCAGTCGAGGGCATGTAGTTTAGATGATTAATATTCCGGCATACCAAAAGGTGATTTTCAGCATCCTTGATGTCCTCATCCAGCTTAGAGAACGAGTACTTTCTCCATTCCTTCAATTTCATCTTAACATTTTTCAGCTTTGAGGAAACAATTTGGAAAGCAGACCCCAGGGCCGTAGAATCCCAGGCGGCAATCACAGCCTCTCGACACCCTGGGATGACCAGCCAAGCATTGTTGAACTTTAAGGCAATAGGGGCCAGAAGGCCGCCATTAAGGGAGATGTCAACCACTAAAGGGTTGTGGTCAGAGTGCATTCTTGGGAGCACAAAACCCAAGGCTGAGAAGCTGTCATTCCTGTCATCAATCTAGAATAAACACCTATCAAGCCTGCTTGCTTGCCTACCATTCGAGGTGTACCTGCCCCAAGTGAAATCCGCACCAACCATTGTAACCTCAACCAGATTACAACGATCAATGGAACTGGAGAAGTCACTAGCAGCAGTCCGGTTGAAGCTGGCACCGGTTATTTCCTCAGGCCTAATAACCGTATTGACGTCACCCAGAAGAATCCAGTTGTGAGGTGCTTGAGTGGAGAAAAACATCAGCTCATTCCATAGCTCCCTCTTTTTCACTCTCTAATATTAATTGGTAAATAAAAATGATGATATCCCATGAAAAATTTGGATCACCAACATCAAATAGAAAATGGTACACTCCATACAATTTGGATTACCCTATACCTACTCCTTAAGTTCAACATCAACAGGTTTTCCCCCAAACTAGGGATGATATTTAATATATAAATAAATCATATAATAGAGTTGAAAATATCTTACAATAGTCAAAATGATATCATGATAAAGCATGATAGTCACTAATTATAATAGCACTATTCAATAAAATTTTATGTATGTCTCTCTTAGATCTATGCTCACATTCAACATGCAATACATGAATTTAACAAATACATGACACCATGTCTCCTAAAAAAGTGTTCTCAATTCCACCCATAGGTTAACTATCTCAAGACACCAAATCTATTAATGATTTAATCTCTACTGTGGTAGAAAATTCATTATAGAACCACAAATCTTGGGAAACCATTCCAATAAAAAGTCTTCTAAATCATTGGCCCTCAACTAAATCTTGTCCGCTCATCAATTTTTTATTTAAAGACACTATGCACAACTAGTGTGTAACTTTATCACCTGAATCATTATCTGATGAGACATTTATTTTACAGATAAGACTACTATGTTATATTGAATGAAAACCCCATTAAACTATAATCTTCAATGGTACACTTCTTAAGAAAAACAGCACATTAACTATTCAATGACCACCCATCACGTGACGTGTTTCCAGTGACGTGTGTCCACATTCAATCTAACTACACTTTAAGAAACATAAATAATTTTCAAACAGACAAGGTACATTACCAATCAGGCTCTTTGAAAAAATTCATGATTCAAATTAACATTATGTTCTTCATCATAAAATAATAAAATCCACGTGCCTTCATCAAAACTAATAAAAAACCATGTATCAGTATAAAATGGGTGTATAACCAATCTCACTGCCTAAAAATGAATTTGTAATCACTTGATAAAATTTATAATACTGATATCTATCTAATAAGAGAAAAAGTCAAATAAATTTTTATCAATCAAAACCATGGATCTATAGCTCAACCAACTTCCCCTATAGATCATGTTTCACAACTAGGTCACGTGTTCTTAAAACATACTACAAAGTTAAAACCTTTACAAATAAGGTAAAGAGGAAACTAACATATGTGATAAAAAACAATCAAGATAGACTACAAGAGACTGATCCTCACTAGTCATCCTCATAATAAACTACACCATCAAGGTCCATATACAAAAATATAATAGATAATGAACCAATGTTCAATAGGAATATGAATATGGTGTTACCCATTCAGGGGCCAGTTTTTTATAACTGTCTTGGTACAAATCAACATCGTACTCTGTGATCCAACTAATAACTCCAAACATGGTCAGTTAAGTAGAATTTCATTCCAATTTATGTTTGAAGACACATTATTGAATTTTTTTACACTTGTAATAATATTAATTATGAATCAAAACCCTTAATTTTGTATAACACTTAGGAATAATGTTCCCTATCAACCTATATGGTTCACTTCGACACTTTATCTTGAGGACCAAGTCATCACACTCAAGAACATATTTATTAATTTATATCCACATGAACTACCATCAGAATTAAATTTATATTCATGTAATTAAAATTATTTAGAATGACACCAAGAAACAATACAAAAATAATTCATTTTTTATTTTTATCACTTTAATTTTATTTCCAATTTTTATCACTAATAATAAAAAACATGAACTCCTATAAAAAGATAATTTATTGTGATAAATATATTGAATGAGTTTATTTTTCCCATTTTCATCCAAAATAAAAAATTCACTCATAGGCCTCTTTTCGATAGGAAAAGTTAAAAAAATAAATCATAACATCCCGACAACATGTTTGTTGATCAAAGTGAAAATAACATACAATTTTAACATTTTTTATCACAATATAAATCTCATACCCATGGAAGATATGAATTTTCATTAGAATATTCTTCTCAATACATTAGTAAGATATATGTCACATGTACTAATCCATAATTAGTAATTTTTTCTATAATATACCATTTATAAAAAATGGGAGAGAATAAACTTTCATATCACATTGTCGATGGATTCACAGTTTGGTGGTGAATTCTCCAAGATGGTAGTCTGGTTCTCTCTTCTATTATTGACTATGCCCCTTATGAACATGTCTTTTCATAATGTAATTGGGGATTTGCTGGAATGCTTCTTATGTCCTGATGATCGGACTTCTTGCTTGGTGGATGCTTTAATTGCTATAATTTGTGATGATTTGGATATTTCACTAACACTCTAGGATCATCTCATTATCAGGATTGAAGCAATGAAGGATCGTTATCAGCCACTATTCTATCCATATTTTCCCATTTTTTTGTTCTCTTTTCTATATCCCTGGTCATACCGTACATTTTTTCCACAAAACAATCCAAGAGTATTTCAATTCTAGTGGGATTCCAAAGTCCTTCCCTCATCTTTCTCGCACACGGGCCCCTTTAGGGATGAGGGATGCAATCAGGGAAAATGTATCCCTTCACATAAATTTTTGAAATGTTCGAGGCTCATTTTTTCAGGCCTTTTGCTTTAGGTGATGGGTTCTCTACCCCTTCCTGTGATCTGATTCCTGTCTATTGTGGAAGGGGTGATGCCTTTGGGGTTTTGGTTCTAGAGATTGATCTATATCCTATGGGAAATACCATCAATAATTATTCTTTTATGTTTTCAATATGTATGGGGGATTGGGTTCTTTCCCACATTTATATATCATGGATCCCGATGTTGGTTTTAGAATCAATTTTTCATGAAAAATTACTCACTCTCCTTGAATATGAAGCTTCCTCCTCTATCCTGGAGCTCTCCTCTAGTGGTGTCCTCCCCTTCATCTTCCTCATCGCTGGTTTTTTCTCTTTACCCACCTTGCTATCCTTCATCGCCTTCGATGTTGGTTTATGTTTTGATTGAACATCATTCTTTTATTTTTCTAGAAGATTACATCATGGTGTCTTTTATAGGAGTGGTCTCTTCAAAGTAAATTTCCTCACAGGTGCATGTTGTTGTTTGAACAAGATCTCAATCAAAATATTGTGTGAAGGTATTTGAAACCCTGCATCACATTGACAAGGGATAGGATTCTAGGGGAAAATCCATGCATTCCAAAATAAAGTTAAAATGTTTTAATTTGGAACACTCATGGTCTTGGGGATTTGGAGAATTCTGACTTAATCATCAACAAGATCAGTAATATTCTAGATTATATGGCCACTCTCCTAAAAACAAAACATGTTTCTAGAAACAGAAATGTCTATGTAGTGAGGCTCAAGGTTCTTTGTTTTTTTCACAAGAATACTCCTAATACACATATTTGGTAATTTTGGAAGGATAATATTATTGTTGATCTTTTTAGTGTGTCATATTAGTCTCTGACCACCCGTATCACATTTGGGAGTCAAGTGATTATTTTCTCCTTCATCTATGCCAAGTGTGATGCACAGGTCAGAGAAAATTTGTGGCATGAGTTAGATTATATTATCCCAGATGATGATCCTTGGATTTTCAGGTGCAATTTCAATATTATCATAAGTCTAGAGGAGAAGAAATGAGAGGTGACTTTACCGGAAATGGTACTCATGCATTTGTTTCATTCTTTTCTAGGAATAGCCTTCTTTATGCAAGATTTGAGTGAATCTCATATAACCGGTTCACTAAACAATGTATAGAGAGATGTATTGATTGCATTCTTGATAGATTCTTGATGAATGGAGCTTCTATTTCATTGTTCCAGGACTCTAGAGTCTTTTAACTGGTCCAGTGTTTATGGGATCACTCTCTACTCCGCGTTTCTCTGGGTGTAGGGCCGAGTAGTAAAGAATATGTTGTATTTTCCAAAATGTGGATGGAGGAACTAGTTTTCTCATACGTGGTTAGGGAATCATGGGGTTTTCATATCTATGGAAAACCATGGATAACTCTTCAAAACATGTTGAGATGGATCAAAAAGTTTCTCTACTCCTGGAAAAAAAATATCTCTGCTCGTTATCATGACCTGCTCGAGATTAGTAAAGTTATGGAACATTTAGAGAGTTTTCTGGAACAATATTGGAATGATTAACTATTTAACTAAGTATAATTAAAAATTATTTAATTGAAGATAATCTTCTGAGATAATAGTGGATGGCCAGAGAGGGTGCTAGAGTTATATGGCTTTGAGAGGGAGATCCAAACTACGGCTACATTCATGCCTGCAATAGATAACACTTCCGTGTTCAATAGACCAGTATTTGTAGAGAATAGGGATCATTCATCGATGATTGTGATGAGGTATGGGCCGTGGTAAATAGGGCCCTCAAATCCATATTGACGCCATCAAATTCATGTATAGATTGAGGTATCTGAGTGGTGTTGTAGAAATTTTCTAGGGTATTCAAAGATGTATTTTAGAGGAAATTGGTGAGGGTTGAGGAGGACTCTGGATGAGGATGAAGTTCATGAGGTGATTTGGTATTTGATCCTTGATAGTGTACTCGTGCCCGATGGCATCACTGGATCTTTCTACAGGAAGATGTGGGAAATTGTTAAATGGGACCTAGTGAGAGATGATTTAGATTTCTTCTAGAATGGGGTGCTCCCATGTATTTCTTGTGCAACCATAATGGTTATTATTTCTAAGGTAGTTAATCATATGTCTATTGATCAGTATAGGCCCATTAGTATGTTCAATATACCATACAAGAACATGTCCATCATTTTAATTAAAATACTGGCTATTTACTTGGATTCTTGGATGGACCCGTAACAGCATGGTTTCATTAAAAAGGAGGTCATTGTAGGGTGCAATAAAAGTGGTCTAAGAAATGTTTAGTGGCATCAACAATAGGCCATTCAAGGGAAATTTGCTGGTTAATCTAGACTTGATAAATGAAATTGGAATGGTGGAATGGGGATTTGTTCTCGGAGTATTGACTTGCAATGGATTCTCTATTTGTACTAGTGGTCTACTTTTCTGTTGTTTCCTCTTGATGTGGATTTCAACTTCTCTTTTGGGTATGAAATTTTGGTTTTTCAAAACATGTCATGGTCTCCGACAAGGGGATACATTGTCCTGAACTCTTTTCATTCTCTCTCAAAATGAATTTAGCATCTTTATTAATCAATGCCTCAACATGGGTAAACTTATCCCTTGTTATAATAGGTATGCTAAAGGGGTATGTCACAGTTGATGTTTAGAGATGACTCAATTTTATTTATCAATGGTAGTGGACATTCTGTGCAAGGGTTGAATGGTCTTCTTAGGGAACACTGTATGTGGAGAAGGCAAGTGGTGAACAAAGAGAAAAGTTATTTTTATACAACCATATATTTCTCTGATTGGAGGGTGAGGGATTTAGGGACCATTTTGAGTATAGAGTGATGCTCTTTTTGGATGGACTACATTGGGGATTAGGTTAGTCCCTCCATTCTTATGGTCCAACATTTTGATAAACTCATAAGCAAAATCACTAGGCATATCTACAACTGGAAAAATATATTCATATCCATTAGAGGTCATATAACATTAATGAATAGTGTCTTGGTCTCCATTAACATGCATTATCTCTCTACCTTGAAGGTTCCAAAAATTGTAATTTCCAATCTTGATAATAGTATGGTGTCCATTATATGGGATGTGTAGATAGAGGGAAGACATAATTGTTTTTCGGGGAAAGGTCTTGCAAGACCTCTCTACGAAGTGGGTATCAACCTGAGGAGTGTCTCCTCAACCATATATGGGATTCATGCAATGCTTGCATGGGAGTCTCTGGAAGGTCATTCCATTTGGGGTATGACTACATAAGTCATATATGGCTAGAATATGTGGGATCGTAGACCTACATTATCTTGGACATGGAATCTGATTCATCCATTTATGGAGGTTTTTCATCATCACTCTCGATGGTTAGTGGGAACATAGAACATCAATTTCTAGAAGCCTGATTAGGGGTGGAAGACTGTATTTCTTGGGATTCCCCACCCCAGACAATTATTTTATAGAGGCTAGTGGTTATCATTGTTTTCATCATGCCACCCTTGATGAGAATGAACCCATTGTTTTTAATAGTATTGTTACTAATGATGATCCTGATAAACTTATATTCAAATGTTCTATATCGAATATTTTTTCTGTTAAGGATTTCATTTAAGTGACAGTGTACATGTCAACTAAAGACCCATGGGTTGTGACTCTGTGATGCAAGGATATTCCATCCACGTTTAATTTTTTATTATGGAATTTAAGGAACAAATAATTTCCTACTAATGAAAATATGCAGTGTATAGGTGTGAATATGGCCTCTAGGTGCTGTTATTGCTGGTCCCCAAATCACTTAATTGTGGGTCATCCTTTAAATGATAGTGTGTGGTAATGGAAGATAATTAAGACCTTTGGGGAATTATTTGGCTGGGATGCATCTGGAGGGGTGCAGGAAAGGTTTTTAAGATCATGGTTCAGGGTTACGGATACCCATGGTGAAGAGAGCAAATCTAGGGCTGTCATTATTTTTCTATTTGCTGGACTATCTAGACAAACTAAAACACGGTGTGCTATAACCATGACCTGAGGGATCATGTATGTGTAATTTTCTAAATGAAAAACATCATACAAGATTTTTTTTGGACGACGCCCAGATTTTCATTCAGTGTCATCGGTGAAATCTATTATTCCGAATATCTCAAATGACAACCGGGTAGATGTTCCAGGTCAGGGTATATGGGTTCGATGACATCCTCTTAGTCAGGGAATAAAGATTAATACAGATGGGTCACTTATCAGGGGGGAGATGTAGGAGGTATTGGTCATGAGAAATAATATGGGTTCAATCATTGTAGCGTTCACTTCCACTTATGAAAGAGGATATGTATTGCATAAAGAGGAAATGGCCATGGTGACCAGGAAGGAGGTATGCAAGCAAATGAATATCAGTGTTATGATGGTACAGACAGACTCAATGGTTTCTTTTGTTATGATTTGATGGGTAAGGGTAGTATCCCTTGGAACATCTCATATATAAGTATAATGTGTAATTATCTATTGGGTAACCACATAGAGGTCTCTCATACATGGAAGGAGGGGAACATAGCTACAATATTTTATCAATCTATGGAATCGTCAAATCAATGTATGTTTTCTTTCATTTTCATGGGTTCTTTTCCAATGGAGTGGATGAAATTTGTTATCAATGATGCTCTGAGATTACATTAATCTAGACTACAATGTTGTTTTGTTTTCTTGGGGTTTTTCTATGGTGACATTTTTAAAATCAAATAAAAATGTTAATTTTTTGTTAGTCATGAGTATGGAAAAAGAAAAAAATAATCAATTGAAGTTGATTATTGGGTCCACAATCTAGATTAGTTGGAACTAATATGTAAATTAAAATTAGTTGGATTTCATAACACTCAATCCATGTATCTTTATGTTCATTTCATGGTATTTTATCCCAACCAACAATACTTTCACCGAGCAGCTTTGAAAATATCACTGATCAGGCAATGTCACCATAACTTGATACTTTTCATAACCATGGGTCAGTCAAACAAATATTCATCAATATAATAATGGACTCAAGGGAAGTATGTCTGAATATCCTATAAATTTCCTAGTGTTAAATGACATGATGATCATTCCATGTAAATCATGTACAACATTTGATCCCTATGTTCTAATCCATAGGACATCACAAAATTTTAAATCAAATTATATCTAAAGTTATAACAGGTAGGTGATATAAAGTAGATCTCACTGGTGATATATCCTACCCAACCCATGATGTATCTAATCTGGGAGTTCATATCCATTCATACCATATTACATTGCATAATCATTCATGAGAATCCAATGATGTGAATCACAATGTATGACATAGTGGTGTTATAATTGACCTAGGAGAGCATAATATTCCTCATCACATAGGATACAATTATAATGAATGATTACAATCAGTTTATGGAGAGTGTAATCGTCCTCAATAAATCTGAAATAGAGTAGATAATGATCATCCTCGTCACTCAAGAGAGTATAATCCACTATGAGTATTATTACTAGGGATTTCATGATGGAATATCATAAAAATTGGCTCAATACGAGATTCTATGAAACACACTATGAAATTCTCAATAATATAATATTCAAATATACTGGCTCAATAATCATAATCTTGATAGTACATTTGGTTATGAAATAAATACATTAAAAAAATATGTATAGGAATGTGGATCCAAAAAAATTTGTCTGGGAATCCCAACAAACAATTAAGGCATATCCCAGGAAATACGTATGGGAATACCAAATAATTTGGTTGCACCATCACTGAGCATTTTCCAAAAACAATGAAGTACATCCTATAATAATCCCCAAATCAAATTTAATCTTATGAAATTATGAAAATAAAAAGTAATGGTGGATGAATTCCTAAACCAATAACTACTATCTCACCTTGTTAGGATTAAAATTAAAGAATATGTTTTATGGTTGTGGATACTACCATGTTTACCCAAACCCTGTGCAGTAGATCATTATTTTATAATAATGAGGTAGCCCACTTAGTTCATCATGTCATGAAAAAATAGTGGCATCCTAGTCAATATCCTTAGTTGTGAATGTAAAAAGTTGAATCCTAAATAATATCCCATAATGGTATGTGGGAACTGGATCAGAAGACACGATCTTTGGAATGGTACATCCAAAAAAATCTTATTATATTGGACCCTCAAAATAGTATAAGATGTAGATGAATCCTACTGGGGATCCTCAAGAACAACAAATCACACAAATTCAATTACCATAAGGGAATATATGACAAGGTATAATTCATGAATGTAATTGTTAAAAATGAATTAGTCATGGGAGATAAATCATGTATATTATTAGATCAAGGTATTAATCTTTGGAGAATACATTATCTAATTACATATGGTAGAAAATATATGTTTTTAAAAAACACGAAATGCCTTCTATAAGTCCAAAATTCACCATAAGGAATTTACTATCATGGTCTGAGTATAAATATACCCATAGTAGTTTACGCACAGTTATTATTATAACTCCTATGAATAAAAATAAAAAACACCTAAAAAGGGTTGTAATGGAGGAGTGCATGGCCTATTTTCCCTACTACTTAGTGTGTACCCATAATGACCCATCTAGATGTGTACTATAGATGAAGATAGCATATATAATCCCAACAAAACCCAATGTAATAGATGTAGATAGATTGTATCCTACCTGATGCACCTTCCCAAGCCCCACACGTGGACTATCCATGTATATTCACTAGCCATATACCAGTACTTGGCTTGTTACCCATATGGGTTCTACCCATGTGCTCTACATAGCTATGTTCCCCAACATGGGATACAGAGAAAAGTACTCTAATAAAGGTATGGTCATAGTAATAAACTATATACACCATACATAGAATGTGTTTATAAAAATATCACCATGTATATACTAGATGAACACAAACAATTTGTTCTAGGAACCACAAACCATGTACACATGTTTTCTTGTATAGAAAAAACCTAAAATTACATAGAATAAATAGTTTCCCTAAAAATAAATAAATCGATGAACATGTGGTTCTAAAGTATCATAATAATGTTTTAAATCCTAGAAATGATAATCTATGATGATTTATGTAGGAAACAGTAAAAAAATATAATTTTTAGTAGAATGTTCTATAGCATCACATGTTTCTATGATCCATGGATACAATGTGACTATCTTGAATGTCCCAACCTTTTATGGAAGTACCTTCATTCCAATATGCATCTTTATATGTCTCTCCCTCTAGAAATAAAATCTATATTATATGAAATGATCCCATAGAGGGGTGTGCATGAGAATCATATGGAGAAGGATGAAAATAAAATGAATAAAATTAAAAGTAAAAGAAAATGGGGTACCAACCGTTCCTTGAAGACCGACCTATGTTTATGCCCATCATTAGAAATGATAATATTATAGAATCAATAGTGTTTATGGAATCTAAAACTAACAATCCCGTCAATAAATATAACTAAATGAACCTCTGAAAATAAATTATTACTCATTTATTATATTTTTATTATTGCACAAATATTTCAAAGGCTCAAAATTCTATCAGAAATAAGGAAAGAGATAAACACCTTGATTTTGGACTATTGATGTAGTCATGACTGTAATTTGAAAGTCACGATCTATGTTAAAAACACCTTTTACCCATAAAATGAACCTGAATGAAAAAAAATTCACATTTATAATCAAATTTATTATCTGGAAAACCAATGGTCCTTATACATTGAAATTTTGATATATGAAACCTTGGTTAAAATCATTAGTGGAAAACATATGAATAAATCATCTAATTGTTTTTGAAATATTTCCATGTTACAATTAATGTTCTTTTTATAATGATATAACCCATGTTCTCTTGATAATTTTATATTATTATTCATCATCTTCTTATTTACATGTCTCATAATCACATGTTAAATGTCTCCAATTAAAGTTCATTTACACCAGTCATAGTCATCCCATTCCTTTGATATATGTCCTTGATATTTGATATCTAGTAAAAATATCTTACGTAAAACTTATGAAGATTAATTTCTAATTATATTGGAATAATATTTTATTATTTCATGTAATATCATTTCAATATACAAGATATAAAACATTAAAAGATCAAGTGTGTTGTTAAATGTAATGAAACCATTTTTTCATAAAAATAAATGGTGTCGTAGATGATATCAGAGTATATTTTAGTAATTTTTTGGAAATTTAAACTTAGAAACATTAGTTATAATCCAATGGAAAAATATTAAATACAAGAAAACAACTTATAATTTTTGTGAAGTTTTAAGTTAGTGTTTTACATGTAATAAAATTCATATCTTGATATTATTTATTGAAGTTGTTATAGCTTGAATTTTATTAGGGTTAATAACATTATAAATCATAATTAGGATGAATTAATCACTAACTAGTGAAAACCCATTGGATTTTAAATAGACCTAGTTTCAAACATGAAATGTATTTTTTAACTTAATAAAATTCTTTTTATGAATCATAATGACAGATATATGGAAAATTTAATTATTACTAGAGGATAATAATAGATAAGTTATTTAATAATGATGTTTTAAGACATAAAATAAATTTATAATTATATGACACCCCAACTAATATTTTTCCCAATATGGGATTCTTCTAGGAGAACATTGGAGTGAAATAGAAGGAACCCATGATGACTGAAATAGACGAAATACTGAAAAAAACCTAAAATTATAGAATATTTAACAGAAAATGTCACGAGGATGATAAATCCATTATCTCCGTAATTAATGATAACTTGAATAAAGATGATCAACCATATTCAACTCAAAATGAAGTTTATTCCATTTGGACATTCATGCATAAATGGCCACATTCTTTTAATGGTATGCTGACCCACTGATTATGAAAAAATGGATTACCTCTAAATAAATTAACTTTATTTACTCTGTTTAGATCATGGGAAAGTCACTATAGAAATATACCTCTTATAAGGGAAAAAATACATGTGGAATAGTAATTAAAACAAGATTCAATGAATAGAGATTGATGTTTTATTGTGTGACAATTTTAGGTAAATATTATTAAATAAATATCATCCCTACCAAATGAAAAAAAAATTGAGAATGATTTACTACAACTGAATTAGTGGGTGAATGAATAAGTATGAATATATGAAATGAACATTACAAAACTATCTTGATACACCTTTAGCTTTGTTATGGATCTTATGTGAATGAGTAAAATATTCTATGATGGATTGAGTATATATATACTAAAGAATTTAGAAAATTGAAAATATGAAATATATGAGGAGATTGGGTGGAGTGTTATAAAGGTTTAATAGTATTTGGAGAGATGTAGTGGTCACAGAGTTCAAATAAAAAGAATATAGAAATTGATAAAAATGCATGGAAGTTTTTTTATCATGAAATAGGGGGAAACAAAGTAAATCATTTTCAGGGAAAAATGTTAGTATAAGAATACATGGGTTTCTTTTTCATGGAGTGTAATGTGTTACCAGTGTGAAATATATTGGAATATATATTGGATCTACAAAGATTTTGTGAACCCTCATCATATCAACACTAATGCCAAAGAGAATACGTTATAGGCATATACTGAAGATCATTTCATAATTTGTAGAAAACATTCACTGTTTCCATATCAATATCATAATAAGAATATAATCAAGGGAAATAAATATCTACCATAGAATATAATATGATATAAAGTTATATAATTTTCTATCATGATGAATGATGTAGTGGATCTAAATAATGTGGTGGATGGTACACTTAGTTTTCACTCAATGAAATTGAGTACATTGATTGGTTATAGTTCTATTCATTCCATTATTTTATTAATGTTTTAAAAAAAATGTACAAAAAATCCATGAGCTTCTAGAAGGTGTGTTATCAATCAAGTATTTTGGATGGATTAACCAATTTAAATTGTATATAAATACTCTTTTATTGAAATTAATGAGTAAAATATCATTGAAAACATATAGTTTGTCCCATGGGGGTATTCAGAACTATCCTAGGGATGAGATGGATATAATATTATAATGTTACCTTAAACTACATATGTCAATAAATTACAGATATCATGAATTAATAACCTATTATTATATTCAAAGGAGAAATATCTCGACCCAATATTTCTCTAAAATATTTTCCGACTAACTTATTTGTGGAGGTGATCAATGAAGAGGTATTAGGACAAGAATGATTAATGATATAAAATTTCTAAATCATTCATGAATGAATTAGTGTATAACATAAAAGCGATATCTAGAACTCCCCTATAATTATAGGAAGCATTCCCCATTAAACATATACATGGATACAAGCTGATATCGATGTCCCCATATAGAACATAAAATATTTATTTATTGAGATTAAAGGAAAAAATAAATATGTTATAGATAAGATATTTATCCATCCAAATTTTTATCCCTATGGAGCAAATGTTCTTTTTTAAATTATAAATATGGATCAATGCTGCAAAGAAATTATTATAGAGAATATAACAATATCACTATTATGATTACGTACCAACATCAATGGATTGATGATTTATTTTATCAGGTGCATAGTGATAAATTATTATCCAAGAATAACCTATAATTTTGGTATCATCAAATGAGGGTGAATAACTAAGATCTTCCAAATCGTTCATTACAATATAGATTGAAGAATGTTTCCATGATCTGAATAATATATTTTTAACTTAAACTATGTTAATTACTCACTTTATTAATGATTTCTTCTTTACTTACTGTGATACATCTATGATATTTTCTAGAACACTCCTCCTGCAAAATGATAGGGTGATTGCTTACTCAAAATGATACATAATACCTCATGGGAAGAATTATAATACAAATTATGTAGAGTAAGTTAAAATCATTTTTTCTCTGATGATATGGACACAGTATATTTATGGGATGAAATGTGTTATATAGATACACCAATAATTATTTAACTACATATTAATGAAAAAGGTATTGAAAATGAGAAAATGAAGATTGAAAAATATTATTAAGAAATATGTCTATTCATTTCACTATCATCCTATAAGATAAAACAATGTCACTTATTCATTAAATTAGAATGACCCTATTATACTAGAAATGATGAGGATTTAGGGATATCAATTGATCACGGAAATAATTAAGTTAGTTATAGGAATAATATTGGAAGGGAATCATAAATACTTTCCCAAATTATTTCTCAATGATCCATACAATAGATTATTTAGAGATATCAAAAAGAATATCCAATTATATCAAAGAATATACAGGCCACAAAGAATTGATTGTTTCATGAGTTCAATATTGATCACAAATATATATTGAAATTACATACCTATCTATGTATCCTATCTATCCTGGAGATGATGTATGATATGCTAGATAAATATCATATCTCTACATTTTATATAAATAATTAAATAACTAAAATGAATAGGGTGATTCATTATCATTATTAGTGGGTTAATATGAAATGGGGGATTACTAACTACATATTTTGGTTTATGGTGATCCAGTAACGAATCAAAAGATAAAACATCATAAATGGGTATTGCAACCACTACCCTTACCAATATTGTAGTGGGAGAATAACACTTTATAATTCATAACTTTTCTCCCGTGAAACCTTAAGAAAATGATGTGGTGTGGGTTATAGTGGATCAAATCACAAATACTACCAATTTAATTTATAATCTATAAGATTTTTATCTTGAACAACATTATAATTTATATATAATATATGTTATCAGGCTACATGGTGTTCAACATTCAATCAATTATAATCATTTTCAAAGATTTTGATCAATATTTTAAAGAATTATTCAATATTTTATTATTAAGAAAATGAATATCATAATGGTATATCACCCCCAAATAATAGAATATCTGAACATACTATATTGACACTTGAGAACATAATGATAAAATGATCAATGGTAGGTAAAGGTGGATAGAAAAGATTCATATTTTATTTTTTTTCTCATATAGAAACTATATCAACATGACATTCAAATCAAACCATATGAAGCACTCTATTGGAAGATATATGGAACCCTAAATTTTTTGGTTGATTTTTGTGAGATAATGACAATTTGTAATGATCTTATTCTAGATATGAAAAACATTTATGATTCCATCCAACATCATATAGATGTAACTCAATATTGAAATTAGAGCTATTCAGGAAACTATCAAAGGGACATGGAGTTTTATATTGGAGAAAATGTTTTTTTATATATCACCATGGAATCGAATGTTAAAGTTTGTATAGAAAATTATTCTTAGACCAATATATATTTTCCATATCAAATTTTTTGATATCAATGGATTGGGGTCTTATCAACAATATCTCCCACAAAATATATATTAATTTCAAGATATATTCTATATATATGTATTGATAATGTACAATCATGATCCATCATATGTGCTAAATCAAAATGTGGTATAATTGTAACATGCCCTCTCTTTAGGGATTAGTTAGTGGACATCAAGAAAAGTAGACGAAAATTTGTAGGCTATAAGACAACTCAATTGGAAAACGTGTTAGGGAGAGACCATAAGTATGAAGTGACTACATGGGAACCTGAGGAAATAATGAAAAATAATTACCCTAACATATTATCAACTCATATTTGTGTTGAAATATACTAGCAAAAAATATAAAGGGGGGAATAATTTAACAAAAAAAATTAATAGTTATTTTTTGGATAAAATTTATGTTATAATATACAATATTATATATGAAAAAAATATAGATGAAATAAAAAAACTATTCTCACTAACACGTATCATTAAATTATTCTTCTACGAATCCAATGAAATATCCAGCATTACAATTGAAAGAAATGTAATGGAAAAAAAATGGGAAAACAAGGAACCCATAAATTTTATACAATCATCACCAATATAACTAAAAATATAAAATAGAGAAATATTATTAAACCAAAAAATATCCCAAAAAAATTAAAATATAAACATATGATAAATGATATGGAATATCGAGTGAAATAATGAAGTGGTATTAATTAATAGAAATGTGACCATTTGTTATGTATGACCATTAAAAACTATATCTATTGGTATATTTGACCACATTGAAATATAATTGTTAATAGTAATATTATAATTATAATTAGAGTTTATACATGGTTATATCAAAGGATAATTGATCCCGAAAAGAGAAATTATGGCCTCAACCTGTAGAGTCATATCGTTTGATGCCCATTTTTTATAACTTGGGTTTGGGGATGTAGTTTCACTAGGGTTCTACCATGACCAATCTAAATTTGATCTTCATTATATGATGAGTGATTGAAATCACTTACTGGAGATGTTCATGTTTGTAGATATTTTCACTTGGTCAATGGTAGTTGAGGCACCTAATAAAACTCTCACTATTAGACATCTTACATGTCAAGCATATGTGGGTTTAATACAGGGTAATAAGTCAACAAATTAGTAACATAATGATTAATTTTTTTATAAATAATATTTTTATTCTATTTTTCTCACATTTTTTTAATATTTTTTTAATAAAATTCATGATTCTATATGACTAATTCGATAAATTGATTATTAGTAACAATTAAAAAGTAATTTTATTTGTATAATATTTATAAAACTATATTAAATACTCTGTTATTATAATTACCTTTTTTTAAAAATGTTTCTTTTTGAACACTATTATTTAAATTGAATTGAAAAAATAATATTTTTTATCCTTGAAATTTTTTAAAACTATCTAAAATTTAAAAGTGGCCTAAAAAAAGCTTCTTATATTGTTCATTATAATTAAATGTTTAAATTATATTATTTAGAAGTTATTTTTGATATAAAAATATTATATTTAAATGATCACATGAAAATTTGGTTAGGGTGAAATTTTGAGAATTTCTAAAATAATTTATTACAGAGTGAATTGAAAAAAATTAAATTTTTGGGTTTCAGAATGTTTTATGACATCATATTTATGAAATAATGATTTAATAATTAATTAAAAATAATAAAAAACACAATTATATCACTTTACTAATATTATTTATTTTAATAGAATTTAATGAGTAACCACACCTATATTCTAAATTCTATTGTCTAAATTTTAATATTTAATTGTAAAATTAATATTCAATGGAAAATATAACTTTCCATTTACAAATGAGTATAATTTTTGTCTATTGAAATAGATTAAAATATCATTTAATATGACTCAAATGTCAAAACTCATGAAAAACCCATGATGTTAAAATGATGGGTTTTCATTTTCAGTAAACCTTGATTTCCAAGATGAATGTCTCTAAATAATTAAAAATTTCCACCACTATTTCTATAAATAATTTTTTTTTATAATTTACCATTCTCTATAAATCCACGATTATCTGGCCATTTTTTCATCCCACATTTCCCCCCATAGTGTGTTCATTCACCTATATGGTTTTATCCTCTTTATTTAGGATCCACTCGTCTAGGTAAGGGAAATTTTTACTTATCTTTTCCATTTTTGTTCATTTTTGTGATATGTATTCTAATTTCCAAAATAATTTTTTCTACTATTTTTATTATCCTATTATAATAAAAATAGTGCTTTATAAATTGTAGATACAGGTTCCCTCACATTTTTTATTTTCTTAATCATAGTTTTATACTCATTATACTGTAAAATACATTTCCATCCATTATATGAGTAATTTAAATTCATTTCTTTTGTTAATACCCTAAATTCAAATATTTCCAAGGCTATTCACCAAAATTTAAAATTTAATTATTTATTCTAAATTTAAATATATGAAAAAACATTCCCTTTTAAATTTTTAAGAATAATTTAAAAATTGATTCTTGTTGAACATATGTATGTCATGATTTTTAAAATAAGTATGTTCTTCATTATCCATTGATTATTAATGAGAACGTTTATTATGATCGATGAAACTGATATTAATTAATACATATGATAGGTTCACCATGATAGATATCCAATGCAGTGGGTAAATAATATCTCTATCTAGAGGTCATTTTTTATTATACACTGGTTAATAATATTTATAAATTTTATTTATGACACCTTGGGGGTATTATTATAAATTTATTATTGACTTTTGGTATCCACCTTTCTATGTTATTATTCATGTTATTTATATTATGGTATAAATCATTTTTTCATAATCATTTTATATTTTTATGCCTCATGTTCATATTGTTATTCCTCATTAAGACATGCTAAATATATCCCTAGCATATTCCCTTACTAGAAACATAATTGATCTTTTAATTTAATATATGTCCCTAGGATATAATAAGAATTAAAAGTGACTTACTGTGGAACCATGAATAATATATTCATGAGTATTAGAATAACATTATATTTTTTCATTTATTATGTTCATAATTCCAATAAACTAAAATGTTATAGATATTAAATTTTTTTAAAGTAATAATGTTTTTAGGAAATAGAAAATTGGGATTCCATAGCAAGGTGTCCTTATATTATGTTCATGTACCTTTATTATTTTCACATGACAATATGTTGAACAAATGATCACTAATTTTCTTCAATTGATATCTCATATGTTCATCCCATTATTTGTATTAATGATTAAAATTTTATTATGATTATATTTCCCATATCTTGATGAATATTTTTTTTGTGTGATACTTCTATAAGGAATTAGTTCCATAAATTATTTATGGGATATATTGAATGACATTTTAAAATCATGATGGTTATATAACTAGTCTGTACTAACACTAAACCAAAATGTTTTTAGGTGTTTGTTATTATGAGATGTAATGAATAAACATGTTGGAGGATTCATTATATACGTATAATTTGGATTGGTCATCTTAAAAGGAATAATGGTGGGGTTTGGATAATTTTTTGGATTTGGTTATGATTAATAAGTTTATCGATCCCAATATAACTTATGTCTTTCCAAATGTGGTTAATGATGAATAAACTATAACATTTGTTGAAACATAGGTGTCATAAAATAGAAAATATAACTATTAATTTTCATTATCATATGATTACATACTCTAGTTAATGTTAGATGATACCCACAATAATGATTTTTGTTTATGAAAATTAGTTGAACAATGTTTAAAATATTAAATTAAAATTGACATGTACAAATAAATGACTATCCCAATGATAAACCAAATGTTATTATATATGGAGTCAAATATCCTATTGAAATTATCACCAAACAATCACAATATATGAATAATTACTTTAACCATTATACACTTGTAAACCCTCTAAGTAAGGAATAATTATCCTTTGATTCATTTTTGTTGCAAATCCCACCTAACATTATTGTGTCTTATGACATCATAATTCCCAACAAGTGGATCATAATAACTGAAAGAATATTTTCTATTATATAATTCCATGAGCATGAATGCTTTTTTTATTCATCTAACAATTTGGTTCGGATGTTGGTAAATGGTGGGTAAAAATAATGAACACTATCCTCGAGAAAAAAAAATTACCTTCATGGAATTGAAGGAGTTAATATATTTATATTTCATTATATATAATAAAAAATCCTATTATTTTAGTATGTGTTACCCTTTAAATAAATATAATGTGTTCTATAACTTGTTTTATTATCCTCAACAAACTAAATATATCAATTCTTTATTATGGTTGATTAAAGAAAAAATTATATACATTATAATATATCTAAATAAAACCTAATTAAAAAAAATTAAAGATTGAATAATATAAGAACTAAATAATTCTTTAATATAACGGTACTAATTTACTTTTAAATTAACCATTTATTTAAATGAAACTACATTTAGGAATTACATATAACAATTATATTTACAAATTTTTTAAAATATAATCATAATAAAATTCGTTAATAAAATTCATGTAATGATTATTAAAATAAAACAATATACCCATAATACTTTACCGTATATTAGGATTAGTAATTCAAATACCCATTTATAAATTAAATTTTTTTTGTTAAAAAAATATTTCTAAAAAAATCAATATTTTCCAATTAAAATATCCTTTTTCTTATATTTGAACTAATAATTTTAATTAGATTAATTTATTACATATATATAAATTAATAATCATACAAGCATTGATTATTAATAAGTGAGAAATAATGGTAAAATTTTTTGATGATAAATTATTTTTTCTTAAATAACTAATTTTTCTTTATATTTTTTATTTTAATATTAATAAATAATAATTACTATTTAATAATAATTATTTTAATGATATTTTTTATATATAATAAAAGAATTTACCATTAATTTAATGATTAATTTTTTTATATTATTAGAATTAATTCTTTCTTAAAATATTAAATAAATTTTTCTAAAAAATAGTATTTATAAGATTTGAATACATATATTAAAATTATTTTGTTTGGACTTAAAGATTTTCATTTTGTTATATTTCCAAAAAATTTATAATCATGTTCAATTTTATGTAATATATTCAATTTTACTTTTAGGTAAAATAATATGTTACCAATGTAAAATTGTGTACACTAGTAAAGGCTATTAGAGTTTAAAAGGGTTGAATTAATGAAAAATTAATAAAATATAAAATATTATCAAAAAATTAGTTGTTGTGGGAATTATAAATCAAAAAATATTCTTTATGAAATATTTATCCACTTTGGATCCACATTATCATAAAATTTCATTCATTTTTTAATACGGAATAATTAATTTATGAAATACCCCCCATTGTCAACTATAAAAGGAACCCTCCTCTACTGAAATCATGAAACAAATTAATTTATCTTTTATATTGGTCCCTATAAAAATATATTAATAATATCCCTTTACCTTTTTGGGAAACTCTTTCTATAATAAGATGTCTTTTATCCATCATTTTCAATAGGCTCTCTTAGAGGATATTCATTTTATTTCTATAAGTTCCATCCTCTCAATAATCATTATTTTTATCTTATTCATCCATTTCATATGAATTAAAATTTATAACATTAACCACATGTTGTATAAGTCATTATGATATTGTAAAGTTGAATTATTACTATTCAATAAGAAATTTGTACTTATTCAGTTGTTCAAATATGTTATTTTTTCGGTTGTTGATACCACCTGCATAAATTAGGGGATAATGTATGAATAATTTTTGAATTTGAAAAAAAATATTTATGTCATACTTATAAATATTTAATAATTTCAATTTTTTCTTGGTTTGGTAACTGTTATATTCCATTGTGTCATCACTAATTTATTCACACCTTTTCCAAAATTAATAATCATAAAAATGTTATTTTAATAATTCCATTTAAACATTCACCATAAGATCCATGAAATTACAATAAAAAACCATACACATATCATAATAATATAAAAAAGAATAATTTAAATTCTATAGATCATAAATCCATGACTATGTACTACGGGTTGAAACCACCAAACTAATGCATGCAAAGATTATTGAATAAGTAACAACAGAATATTATATTTAAATATAACCAATTAATACATGGGTATTCATGAAAAATGATGAAATTGTAGTAAGTAAAATATGTATGAAAATGTTCTTATTCATATGAAAAATAAGCCAAAGTTTATTATACTGATATCCAGAAGAGGGACAACCAAGTAAAAGTCTATGTTAAGGGATTCATTTCCAGTCAAACTTTGATATTGATATGTTTTATATCAATATTCAAGAAAATTACATTTTTATTATCTGCCAAACCAAAAAAAAAATTTACTCTAATATATTTAGATATTAATTAAATTTTTTTAAATATGTTCTTATCTAACCATTTGTGGATTCTTAATGTCATTTTATGTTGGTGCATTATTTAATTACAAAAATGATAGATAATATTTATGTAAAATGTTAAATATGATTTCTTTATCATTCTATATTGAAACTATTTACTGAAAAATATGATTTACCAAATTATTATGGTTTTCAAATAAATATTATTCTCAATTTATAATAAACTACTAACTTTGTAATTATATTTATTAAAAAATTATATGTGTATTTATTCTTAATTTTGTGAGTAAAAATTATTCCCTTATAATGAATTTTATAAATTTCAACACAATATTGTCTTTTCTACAATATGTTAGGTATTTTATATATGTATAGTATCCAATATATTTCCCTCAATGAATTATGATCACATTTTGTGGAAATCTATATGAAAAATGTTTATTTATATTTAGTTAATTATGTTATGACTGGATTGTGAATTCTATTTATTTATTTGTGGAAAATATGTATGGTTTTCATTTGGTAATAGTTAATATCGGGAATTATATATCCCTACAATACCTATAGTAAATATTTATATCTAATTGTTTGATATGTAAGAATCTAGTGAGTAAATCCAAACCAGTATGGAACACTACCATATATATATATCAAGAAGGAGTATACTCAATAAATTATAAAACTATTTCTACTACATTTATTGGGATGGGGAGTAAAAGAATCTAAATATTTTAATCTATCTACCTTGTGATGTGGGTTTTATGAATGAGTCTTTAAATAAAATTTGATCTTATATTCTTATATTTTCCACATTATTATGTTATGAAACCTCGCTATATCATGCTCATGAGAATCATGATTTTGAGTCACAACTCTATTATTTCATGAATCATTTATAATATTTTGATGAATTCTTAAAGACATGATAAATCTTTTATTATCTATTTGTTCATTTTGTACTATTCCCTAATGCATTTTCAATGTTCTTTTCTTATGTTTCCATACCCACATTTTAATTTTATTCTCACATATTATCATTGATTTATATCTATTATATCAAACCCAAACTGGTATTTTGAGATCACCATTTTCTAATGTTTCCATTTTCCTGGGTTGAGGTTACTTAAGACAAATATTTTTTTATTTTATATCATTTCCATATGTTTTACATTATATATCAAAGATAACCTGACAATATGCTAAATGGAATCAATTATTTATATTTTTGATAAGATATATAATAAACAATTTTGTAATACTTATGAAAATTTATACACAATAAAACCACACCACAATCCCTTGTAGACTTCGCATAATTTATACTCAATCATATATCCTCATTAAATGTATTAGAAAAAATAATTCAACACGTATTATTTTTTGTGGAAAATTATGAGTAAATTTTAATATTTATAGAATAATAATTAGATAAAATATATATTAGGATGAAATATATGATTAAAATATCAGGGGATCATAAATTTATATTATATAAATTATTCAATAAATAAAGATTGTAATATAGGAACATAAAACCTACAATTGTCAACCTGAAATCTTAGCAATTATTACATATATTAAATGTATAGAAATATTATCCTGATTAATGGGAGAATAAATTTATAAAGTGTATAATCATAAAAATATGGGTCAATCATAATATAATGTATTCTAAAACATATGGTAGGACTAAAATAGTCACATGTGTTATGTTGTGAACACAACCATCGTTAACACAAGTAATGCTATGTATAGATACATGATTTGAACATTTTTTATATGACACCAAATATTTATGACAACACATTATTATATCATGATATATATATATATATATATATATATATTTAACCATTGAATTGAATAAATATATTGGACCCAATCCATCAATATATTTACCAATGTGTGAAATAAGATGTCATTAATTCTTCATGTCATTAAAATCTATAGAATGGAAATCTAATTCATTTCATTTCTAAATGGTATTGAATTACTTGATATCAAAATTATAATTGTTGATAACAAAAAATAAATCTATATAAATTAGTAATTCATAAATCCATTTATTTGTTAATCTATAAAAAATAACCCCATAAGAGTTAGAAAATATACAGATAATAAGGAAAACAAAAAGGAAATATATAGTGGTATTTAGATAAAATTTCTTAAAATTTTTATAAAGATAATATGTTATAAATAAATTTTAAAATTAGTCAATTAAATAAAAAATATTTTAGAATTTATTAAAAAACAATTTTAAAAAATGGATCCTTGATAATTCATAAAGTATATCCAATTGTTTTGGGGATTGGACGAAAAAATTAATAGTTTGAAAAGATAAAAACTTTTTACATTTTTAATTATACATTTATTAAAACCTATATGTTTGAAATTGTTTGTAGAAAATAATAATAAATGGTTTAAATATAAATATAAATCCAAAATGAAATAATATATATATTTATTTCAAAATAATAAAATTTATCAATAGTGGGAAGAAATTTTGTCAACATGGAACAAGAAAATATTATATGGGGTTGATGAGAATTATTATTGAAAATGAAAGATTTTTTATGATAAATAAATCCATAAAGATAAGTATAACATAACCTAGTGAATATTTTCTTCTAAAATTAATATTAAATATATTTTTTAACATAAAAATGGAATTATCGGAAAACACAATTTATATTTTTCAAGAATGATAGTTTAAACATAGATAAAATGATATTGAGTAGTTGAAAAAACAACTTTTATCTGATTTCAATAAATGTTCTTTAAATGACTAAGCCATATCAATATATGTTATCAAAATATCTTAATACTGTTAAATTATAATAATTTTATTACCATGATATTGTTTATTTTCAACATTGAATGATAATGGTTTTGAATTTTTCTTGTTGGATTTAAAATGTTGATGTTGAACCTTTTTTGTAAATACCAATATTAATTTTTTTGAATTATATATGGTACAAGAATATATGAAATATAATGTTTTATGAGTTTATTATTTAATTTTATGAGACTTTAGTCTTTTTGTTATAGAAGAACTGGGGATGATCATATTTTCGTAAATTTTGTGTATAAAAGTCAGAATATAAATATTTAGTTAAATATTTTCTTATCTTTCTTGAATAACAATCATGTTAAAGAGATATGTTTTTAAAAGAATTATATATTTTTATAATTATACTTTTATTATGGTGAAGAAAAATAAAATATATCATTCCTTGGAGGAGGTTGTTTTCACAAGCACAAAGACAATGTTTTCAATTCCTCATGCAAGAAAGAATTGAATAAAATGATTAATAATTTTAAGATGTTAATATTGTTATAAATATTATATTTTTTCACTAATTAAAATTTATAAACACTGAATTAAGGATGTTATAAAAATTCATACACATTTTTCATAGAGTTTGTTGTCCGTATCTAAATGAATGGTCAGTTTTATTTAACTATGGAGACGAGGAAGGGTACATAATGGTAATAAAATAAATATAAAATTATTTTATGAAAATAGATATTACTATATAATTATATTACCATAGTTAAAATTAATTTAACAATATGTAGATAATGAATATAATGATGTATGGATATTGGGGGAAAATAAATACAAAGATAAATTTAATATCATATTGGAAACCTTCTTTATTTATATAAAATATTGAAAATTTACATGCACCAAATGATAAATAATATTGTATATGGTTTTCTGATATTGAAATAAATTATATTATATTGGATAATTCTAATATAAGTTCTATTTCACTCTAAACCTAGTTTTTTCTTCTAATATAAAATAATATTTAATATACAATGACTTCAAAAAGTAGAAACCAATGGGGTAAATGATAATATAATATATATAAATCCCTTAACAACTCACATAGATTAATTTTTCTGTTTTCCCTTATATTTCACCCTTTCTAAATTTTAACTATAATAATGAAAACAAATTTTTTACAAAGCTAATATTTTAATTTTTCATCAAATAAATATTAATGTTATTTAATTATTTTTATATTATGATTCAAAATATGAAATAATATATTTTATATTTTATTTTAAAAAAATATATTTTAAATTAAAAAATGTATACTGAATTAAAAAAAAGGTTTAAAGTGAAATAAACCCTATATTTTAATAAATAAAATATTTATTTATAAATTAATAATAATATGTTAATATAATAATATCACTTATTCAATACATCATTTATCAAGTAAATAGAATGATAAATTTAATGTTGTTTTTATTTCTTAATGATGGAAAATATTTCTTTACATTTGCAAAAGATATATGATTCAAAATTCTCATTAAAACAATTTTATGAGAAAAACAAAAAACATTTCCCATAAAATGGTTGTTATATTTAATTAAAAATTGATGTAAATTTTCAATAATTTAATTTATAAAATCTATATATTTAATACCTAAATAGGAAAAAAATGATGAAGAATATTTTTTATATAAACATAAATTTCAAATAATAATTTTTCTTATTCTTATTAACTATAAATTTAAATTTAAATTACATGGAATCTATTGCTCATATCAAAAAATATTATCATCCTTAAAAAATAATATAAGTAGATTTATGTTATATCATATTTATAGTATATTAATAAAAAATATTGTAAAAAACGTTTTTTTAATGTCATGATTCTATTAGTTAATTATCTTTACTAATTGCATTTCATTAAGGTATTAGTATTGAAAATGATATTTATTTTTCATTAAAATTATGAATAGAATATGTATAAAATATATTATATATAAATATATATTTTACTAATTGATATAATAATTAATTTTTTATTTCAACATAAATTATACTTAAATGACCCTGCATGATCTCCATGTAAGTTGTAAGGATCAGATAAGATCTGGTGAAATTCGTATGTTGTGGTTAAACTAAGATAGATGTGAAGGAAATTTTAATGGGGTTAAATAAAATTATAAAATATTTAAGTTAAACTAAAATTATTCTCCTTCTACATGAGAATACAATTTTGAAAACCGTAATTAATATCCAGACATCCATTGAAGAAAAAATAGTTATTATATGAAATAATTATACTAAAATTTCTATTTAGTAAACGTTATTCATTAAATTATTAATATTGTTACCACTTTTTTGTATCACATCATTTAAAATTTATATCATAATGTTCATATATTAGTTATATAATCTTTCATTATAACTCAAGATTCTATATAAAATATTGTAATGTAAATAGTATTTAGTTAATGGGAAATTTAATACATTTTTTGGAATTAAATTATAGCTTTTGATAAATTCTGACCTCTAATATTAAATTTTCACTACCTAATTATAATATGTAATAGAATCTAAATTAATATAATGAGTCAAGAAATAAAATCAAGATAAATTTTAACATATAAAAAATAATGAACATTTTTTCCTCCTAATAATATTATTCATTATATTGATCATTTATAAGTTTATATGAGCTATGAGTCCCTCAATATTTAGCATCATGGATACTTTAATAGAATTATTATTTCACTATTTTTGATATAAATCCATTCAATGATGGGTGATTATATGTTAATTTGAAATATGAAATGTGATTTTACATATTTGATAATTTATATGGATTCTATGGAGATAAGTAAGAAATTTCTAAATTTAGAAAACATTCATCTAAATGAATATTTCATAAAATTTAAATGAAACACATTACCATAATATTCATCTTCTGACTCAATAACCATAAAACATTATGTTTTTTATAATAAAATCATTCATTTGGTTGCATCCACATATCTTTAGTTGATGATAATTGTTACTTAATTAACAAAAATCACATCATCAGTATTCAAATTAAAGGACCTAGATTTTCCCTTTGTCTAGGATGTTGGTGAATCTTATTATCATTGTTATCCTTCAAATGAGGTATTTGACAGGGATAATGCACCTATTTAAAAAATTTATGTTATTGATCAATTATTTTTACCATAGGGTGAAATATATTTCCTAATATCATGTAAACTAATGTTTTCATTTTTCTATATCATTTAGCTACTCGATGAAAAATATTATCATAAATTAAATATCTTTATGTTACTTAGATATATCTCTCTTGGTTATTTTTTTCTAGATTTATTAAGTGCACTTAATTTGATCTTCTTTATTATTTGGTATTGATCACATTAATTTCAATGAAACTCGAAGTAAATATTATTTATAGGGTTTGGAAATTAATTTATTTTCAAATGATTAATTATAACTCAAGATAGGTGATAAAAACCAAAGATTCAACATTATAACTCATATATTGTTTTTTTCCCAATAGGTATCATCACATTAATTTTTATCATATCCATTTTAAAATTTAACAATTTATTACCCAAACAGTACATTAAAAAAATGGACGATTAGAATAAATAATATAAGATATTTGTAAAATGAAAATAAAATAGATGAAAGAAAAAATAAATTATGTACAGAACCAAGAATAATCATTTCATTGTTTCAATCGAGGTTATTTATTTTCTAATTTGTATTATGTTCAATTTTTAAGATACTTATATATTACATAATCAACTTAAATTCAAATAAATTATATTGGTTTATAAATTTAATTTAAATTAATTATTTTGTATCCACCAAGATTCAAAAATTATGTTTATCGTTAGACACCCTTTTTATGCACTAGAAAAATATCAATTTTAATGTAAAAAAATCATTTTTTATTATTTATCCCATTTTAAACTATTTAACTCATTTCATCTACTTGTTTTTATCCATATGTAGATTTAATTTATATAATGACACAGATAATATATAATTTAACAATATTTTTTGATGTTTTCCTATATTGAGGATTTTAACTTATCATATTCTAAAATGTTTTCAAGTATTTTTCCACCTAAATAATGATAATAATTCCAACAAAATAAAAAATATATTCTATGATACTTACTAAGGTGACATAAGATAAATATAACTTTATTTTACATTATTTACTTTTGTTTTACGTTACATGTCCAACCTATATAAAAAATCCCAGAAAACAATTTTTTTGTTTCATGGAAGATCAGATATTTTAGAAACATATTTTATAGTAATTGTGAATATTTATCAAAAATGGCACCACATTATACACCTTCTAAGCTTATATTGATATATAATTATCATTATATCATGGGTAATGGAAGATCAAAAATTTGGATAGGTCAACTATTCATTAAGAAAAAAATAACTAATGATTCATAACGGTTAAAACATAAATAAGATATATAAAATTGATATTAGATAAATATCTAATAGAAATCTAATTGAATCAAAAATTAAAACCATAAAACATTTTTAAGCATCATTGATATTTATATATGTACAAAAAATGGTACAATATTCAATAAGGAAGTATTATAATTTTGACATGAGATAGAATCATATAGAAATAATAACGAATCATGGGAGAGTATATAATAAGAAATAAAATAAAATAAATATGATTAAAAAACATTCTTAAATGATGATAAAAGATTGAGAAAGACATATTTTTTAAGGACAATGTTGTGAACAAACACCTAATGTTTAGGCATTATGTTGTAACAAACCCATGATGTTAATGGATTATATGTGAGAACTAGTAACATGAAAAAATTATTTTCTCAAGAGACATAAACCATTAAACAACCCATTGATTTGTAATATAAAATCTCACATATCAATATTCCTAAATATCAGTGTGGTAATATATCGACTATTATTTATACATTTAAAAATCAAGGAAATAAATTTTGTTTCAAATTATTTAAAAATGTTATCACAAAATGTGATTTCAACTATAGATTGGTTGATTCCAAAAATTTAATCACCCAAAATGGGAATTTCAGGATGATATTTCTAAGGTGATTCTAAAAATATAATAATATTTTAGTTGGTTATTTTTAAGATAAAGAGAAAAATAGATGTGAAATAAAATATAGTACTTAGAAACATTTATTATAATTTTCCTAATGAGAAGATATTTAGTGTGACCCTGGAAGATATAAATTTTGAATGAATTGAAATGAAAAAATAGTTGGATAGAAATTTCAATTATGGATCCCTTAAAATAAAAAAAAATTATCTATATTATATGTTTAATCAAAGATAAAATTTTTGATCGGGAAATGAAAAATCCTTATTAATATTTTAAAACATATCATAATTTAAACCCACATCAACAATATGTTTAAAAATAATATTAATAAGTGTTAAATAGATATATGAAGGTAACATAAAATTAGACATATTTTTATTTAAAAAAAATAAAATATTATTTTGGTGGGATGAATGATAATGTACATGGAAGAAAGAAATATTATTTTGGAAATATAAGGATATTATATAAAATTTCATGTCATAAAAATATAAAATAAATTAAATAATGATAAAAATATATAAATGAATAAATTATTTTCAGTCCACAAATGATGAAATATCATTTGGATTTTATAAAATATGTTATAGGATACACATAAATAATAAAATTCATGAAATAATGTTTAAGTATTAAAAAATTTAAGTGTATGAGAAGTCCAGAAATATTATATTGAAATAAATAAAGTAAATATGTCATATTTTTTAGAAAAAAATAACATAATAATAATGTATCTAAAAATTTTATTCATACAAAATAATTGTATAAATTCAATATTAATTTATTAGTTAGTTGTATTTTATATTCATTAATAGTTTTAGTAAAAAAATTCATATTTTCATTAATATTTAAATATAAATCCCCACGCATTGAAAAAAAATTAATCATTACAAGATTATACAAGGTAAATATAATTCTTCATAATTATTTATATATTTATAATTTCATTCAATAATCTTTTATATTATTATACAATAAGTAGATATCAGTGATGAACATATTTTCATAATTTCCCAAGAATCTGTTTTGTATAATAATATGTAGTAAAATATTAATATAACTATACATTGTATTTCGGTCATGAGAAAAAAATATGACATCATTCTAGGATATAGTTTCTACACATACACAAAGTGACTTTTTTTGTTTTCCATATATTATTAAATAATATAAATTGATTTTTTGTTAAAAAATAATTATAGTTTTATGAATAATAAAATTTATTTATTAAAGAAATGTTTTTATACAACTATGTAATGCATGGATGAAAAATAAAACAAAATTTTCATGGAGGGATGGTGTGTAGTTAACCCAAACAATATTTTCATATTCTAAAGGAAAAAATAAAATAGTAGATAAGTGTTATTAAATATAAATAAAATCATTTCTGTATAATATTAAAATTTTTTTAATTATATTTTGAAGGATATGTATATTTATATTATTTTTGAATAGAAAAAGAAGAGTGATTATAATGGAGAAAATATTTTCTAATATAATTTTATTTTTACATGGAAATGAAGTTTATTTTGAATGGATTCCACAAATATCTATGATCTGGAAGAACAAAAGATTCAAAGATTATTTTTTGGGATGGAAATTATGAGTATTATATTTTTTATATTTAATTCGTTTTCCATTGATGAGTGTTTTGGTGACTCATTTATATCTTAGTGGGATGGAATGTATAAGGACCTGACATTAAACATTACATAATCTTGATTTAAATCTAGAAATCACATTTAGAATCTATTCAGATTTAGAGATTTAGAGAATTAGGTCACAACTGTTATATATAAACTTAAATATTGCATTTAGAAATAACTACTAAATACCCATTTTTTATAAATAAAATCTACTAGAAATAAAATTGTATAGTTCCATGTTTCAGACAACATAATGTTTCCTTGTTCACAACCATGACCCTTATTTATCATTAATTCATTTGGAAAACTTTTTAAAAAATAGGATGATAAAAAAAATCTCAATATTGGTTATAAAATAAGGAATGAAAACAGTATTCCATAACATACCTTACAAAATCATAATATTTATGAATAACACAAATAAATCATAAATCAGAAAGGTAACTTATGGAAGACATAATATACATACATTGTATCATTCACACCTACATAGGGAATTACAATTTGAAGAACCATCTGTCACAAACCATACCCCAGGGCCCATGCCGTGACTACCCCAAGCCCGCCTTTTATAGGATATGGGTTGGCAACTAGAACCAAAGGAATCATTCCCTAAAATTGGATTGACATTTTTTTTATAACTTATAAATACACAAAACAGAGAACACAGATGGATACAAAAAACTAAGTAAATAGTATAACAAAAGGGTACTGAAAAGTAAAAGGGTCCGGAAATACAAGGCAAACTATAAAGTACAAGGAAATGAAAGTACATGTATAACTGAAGAAAGGAAAAAAACAGTTGTTGGGTCGTCCTCTCGGATGCTATCTAAAAGTAAGGTATAGATAACATCCTCATCACTCCACGTTCTTTAGTCTCCTCCGTGTACCGACTCGTCGTAACATCCACCATAGGGTACCGTCCAATTCTGGTACTCTCTGCCTCAGTCAAAGCTGTCTTTCATCTGAATGCATCACAATGAGGTACATGCATAGCTCATGTAGGGGTGAGTATAACGATACTCAGTAGGGACCCTAAGACCCTCAAATTCTCCAAAAATCCAACAAGAATAAACCAAAAGGTATGAAATCAACATATAACCCCATGTAAGTATATTTCCATATATATACCTATGTTATCAAATAATCCATCTAAATTATTAGGAAAACACAAATGTTACTGGCTCATCTCAACTAGGATTTTATTATATGGGAAATAACATTTAGAACACTCGGCTGCTGGCAAACTCCCCCTCTATAGAGTACAGTGGGCCTACCGCAACAACCAAGCTATTTACACTAACCTTGGACATGTGAGGTACTCCTCTGGTCAAGTACTATGGGTCTTTTATGTCACACAGAGGAGCTCCCCACCATGGGTCTACCATGACAACCAGGAGCTCACACTCATAGCCTACCGAGGTACTCCTCCTGTCGAGTATTGTGGGTCTGCCTCCACAACTAGGCGCTCCTCTAAAATGGGTCTGCCTCCACAACCATGTGCTCCCCACCAGGCTAGCTGAGTCACTCCGAGTCAAATGGTCAGTAGTCGTCATGTCTCACCCAGCTACTAGATTCCCTAAAAAACTATCGCTCGTCTATGGAAGATCCGCTCCACAAGACACTAGTCGATGCTCCAACTGTAATAAAGACCCACGAAGAAGTATCCCAATAGTCCACCACACCATAGGGGATAACCCAAAAAATACATGAAAAAGATACAGTGGACATGATGACCAATTCCTTTTCCAAAATGTATATGGCGTGTAGAATAAGGGGAACTCACAGTGTCTTCAGAACTCGGGTACTTCCTGTGTGCAACGACCAATGTTGTAAGGCTAGTCGTATAGAAAAGTAAGTGCACAACATGTCGTATGGTTACATGCAGTGTCAAAGAAACTGGTGTCAGCTCTGTGTACGCTGGCCATGTGCTCGTACACGGCCTCAACCCATGCTCACCGACCTTTGTAACTGGTACATGGGGTAGCCCGTCACACGGGCCTTGTTTGGCTGTGTGGTGGAGTACATGCTAGTATAATCCACCCTATGTCTATGTATCCCAAGGATTCAAGCCTAATAATGGGTAGACACCTCTTCCATGCTGCGTAGATAGTACACAACGTGTATATATGCCATGTGAGTCTTCCCGTGTCTGTGTATTTCCCAAAATACACACCGTTTCCTGCATAGCCGCCTCTACCATGCTGCGTAGAGAGTACACGATGTGTATATAGGTTGTGTGATTCTTACCATGTCTGTGTATTTTCTAGAATACACACTGTGTGTTACCCGTATGATGCACGAAACCCTAGTTGCAGAACGCTCGTACTGAACAACGTGTTCATCGAAAGTACATGCCATGTATTCTGTAATTTTTCAGAAATGATGCTTCTCACCATTGTGCCTCTCGTGATTCCCCGTTCTGTATTCTAACAGTCTGATCACCATGATAATGAATACTCTTGGTCTCCCCGATGACCTGAAGTCATCTCCAATGTTTTCAGGCCTCTAATCATCTCTGAAAAAACGTTTTGATCCACCCACATAAAGAATCGTCGAGAATGATATTTCACGATCTGGTCCAATCCATCGACCGCTATAATCATCACAACTCATATAGGTCTTCATGATGTTAGGACTTCAATTCGGGATCACTACGTCACAAAATTAAGATGGAATGATCCGTTGTTCATCGCCAAAGAAAAACGCGATTAACACACCACATAAGAAGTACGAAGGATATATCGGGTCATGATAGTTTGGACCAGTAACTCCACATTAGTTTTATTGCAAGAGGATCAAGAGGAAAAAAAATAATGTTGATCAATTCCAACACAACCATACCTTGTTCATTGTTCGTTGACATGGGCACGAGAAGGCAGATTTTGATTCATTGTATACAAACACGTCCTACGTCGAAAGAGGATCCGAGGAAGAAAGTCAAAGTCGAGGACATTCTTCGTTGATGGGGCATTCTTCATTGGGAGATGAGGTTCTTCATTGGAGATCTTTATTTATCCCAAAATCTCTATCTTCTTCTAATATTTCTCTCAAGTTCCACCAAAATGAAAAATTCCAAGTCATAAAAAGAGACTAAGTTTTCTATCATTTAATTGTTGACAGAAATTTCAAATTGGTTATTTTGGATTAATTAAATGTTAGAGGAGTTCGCACAATAACGGTGGAGGAGGTCAAGAGACACTCCATCATTTATGAGGGAGTTTTGAGTTTTTCCTTAATTAAATGGGGGGTTTAGTCCTGGGTGGTACCCTCACTGTATCCTCTCGTGGGAGGTTAGGTTCATGTGGGCTCCACCCCCATAACCTCTCATGGGAGGTTATGGTGTGGCGGTCCCCACCTACGACTTCCACATGGGTGGTTATAATAGATTAAATAAAATAAAACATGCATTTTATTTTATTTTATTATTTCCATGAAAAACCCAAAAACTAACATTCACCCTCGGACAACTACCCCCAAGGTGAAAGTATTCATAAGTTAATATCGGCGCTGCAAGTTCATTGGTGCCATTAAATTTCAATTCCAAACACCGGTTCAAATGTTAGAAAAAACACATCCGTATGTTTAATGAATGTACCTGAAAAAACATCAGAAATTGATTCTAGGCACACCGAGCTTCAGAATCACGTGTCATCAATTTTCAAAGACTCATAAAATTCCCATATATTTAAAAAAATTACATTGAAATTCTATATCATTATTTACTCCCCACCTTAGGTTTTACATCCCCATAAGACACAACTCATAACTAAGGGAACAAGTGGGGGTACTGAGCACGCATCTGAGCCTCCCTCTCCCATGTTCTCTTCCTGAGGAGCTCGTGCTTCCATCGAATGCGCACTAGAGGTATCGACCATCCACAAATGACCCACTCATGTTGATCCTCAATATCTACTGGAACCTCTGTAAAAGCCAACCCATCATTGATGTCCAACTCTTTATGGTTGATGATTTGAGAAGGTCTTGCACGTATCTCCTTAGTTGGGATATGTGAATTTCATCGTGCAACCAGTGAAACTAGTTTGGAAGAGATAAGTGATATGCCACCTCACCAAATCTACAGAGAACCTAAAAAGGTCAAATGAATCTCGGAGATAACTTTCATCCTCAGCCAAATCATTGTAGACCACGTCGAGGTGATACATGTAGAAATATGTTTTAACTTTCCTCAAACTCTAGAGGTCTCCATCTCTTATCAGCATAAGATATATGCCTACCCTATACAGTCTTAATCTTCTCCTGGATGATCTACACCATCTCAGTGGTAGCCCATACCATCTCTCGTCCCACTAGTGCTGACTCCCCTGGGACAGTCCACCACAAAGGTGATATGTAGGTTCGCCCATACAATGCATCCAAAAGTGGCATCCCTATGGTGGAGTGATAGATGTTGTTGTATGGAAACTCCACCAAGGGTATGTGATCCTCCTAGCTGCGACAGAAGTCAAGGACACAAGCACGCAACATGTTCTCGAAAGTCTGAATGGTCCGCTCAGTTTGACCATCTGTTTAAGGATGGAAGGTGGTTCTCAAACGAAGCTAAATCTCGAAAGCCTCATGTGACCCCTTCCATAGCCAGGAAGTAAATAATCCATCAAGATCATAGAAAATAGCGGTGGGTAATCCATGAAACCACACAATCTCTTGCATATAAGGGAGTCCCAAAATCCATACTGCGCCCTACTATATGAATGGTAGGAAGTGGGCCGACATGGTGAGTCAGTCGATGATCAACCAAATCGATTCCTGACATTTGGATGTATATGGAAGTCCTATCACAAAATATATGGATATCCAATCCCAATTCCCCGCTGGGACCTCAAAATGATGATCCAATCCTACTGGTACCTGATGCTCCACCTTCACATGTTGAAAACTGAGGCATCGACAGCCAAACTCTGATACAACCTTCTTCATTCTCAGCCACCTGTGCTATCATCAGAGGAATGGGTACATCGTTTCCACTAATAGATGTACTGCTAGAGGGGATGTGTGTAACTCCCTCAACACTTACTCCTAAAGTGACACTAGTACCATGGTACATCCTCTGAAGAGGATGACATGCTCCACACCTTCAGAATATCCATTAGGTGCATGCCCTGTGGATATCTAAGCACATCAGATCTCACAGTCAGTGTCCCCACGCTGCACCTCCCTGAATCACTGATTAAAATGGGGGAGTGATTGTAATCGACTGAAAGAAATCATTTTCATCTATATCAAAAAAGGATATCTGTAAAGCAGCAAGCTAATCTATCACCTCATCTAGTAACTGTATACCATATCTCCTACTGAGTGCGTCTGTAACAAAATTCCCCTTCCAAAATGTATAGAATTTCTCGATGTCAATGTCCTAGAAGAACTCAAGCCAATGAAGTTGTCTCATTTTCATGTCCTTCTGAGTGAAGATATAACTAAGACTCTTCTAATCAGAGTACATGGTAAAACGATCACCCATTATATATTGTCTCTACATCTTCAAGGAGAAGACCACTGCTGTTAACTCTAGGTCATGGGTAGAGTAGTTCTTCTCAAGCTCTCTCAGCTGTCGAGAGCCATAAGCGATCATTACTTTCTCCTGCATCATGAAAAATCTGAGTTCGGTCCCTGATACATCGTAGTAGAGTACGTACCCTACGCCTTCCATTGGAAGCCACAAGATGGGGTCACTAGTCAGCCTCTACCTCTGCTACTGAAATCAATGTTGGAATCTCTCCGACCACACAAAGGGTTGCCCCTTCTTCGTCAAGGATGATAGTGGTGGTGCAACTCGGGATAAATCTGGCACGAATCTCCAATAGTAACCGACCAAACCTAGGAAACTATGTACTACTTTCACACTCTTGGGTGGCTCCTAAGAATGTACCACCTCAATCTTCGCTGGATCTACTGCATCTCCAGCCTCCTAGATGAAATATCCCAGAATGTGAACCTCTCAGATCCAGAACATGATCATCAACAGTATACCATAATGATGGTGCTCTCGGAGCATGTCTAATACTACCTTCAAATAACAGGCATGCTCCTCCTTAGTAGTCGAGTATATCAGAATGTATTTGATGAAGACTATGAAAAAGCGATCGAGGTATGGCTAAAAGACCATATTCATGAGTTCCATAAACACTGATGGAGTGTTGGATACACCGAATGGCATAACCAAGAATTCATAGTGGTCATACCAAAATCTAAAAGCCATATTCTACACATCCTTCTCTCGAACTATGTGCTTGTGACAGCCTGATCTATGGACTATCTTCAAGAACCACCATTCTCCCTTCAGGTGATCAAAGTGATCGTCAATCCTTGGGAGTTGGTAATTGGTCTTCATGGTCACCTGGTTCAGGTGATGGTAGTCGACACAAAGCCTAAAGCTCTCATCCTCCTTCTTGGAGAACAGAATCAGGGCTGCCCAAGATGAAACACAGGTCTAGATGAATCCCTTCTCCTACAAGTCCTCATGATGTACCCGCAGTACATGAAGCTCAACGAGAGCCATCTGATACGCTGGTGTAGATATCGGTGTCGTCACGAGGTACAAGTCAATGTAAAATTCCACTTTTCTCTTTGTAGGTAGACATAATAAATCATCAGGGAAAACATCCGATTAATGGTCCAAAACAACAGGATACCTCAGACTCTCTACATCAACTGCTCTGAGGGTAAGGCTAGCCAACTAATGAGTGATCATATGCACTCTCCTCTGAGTAAGTCCATCATGTTCTGGAAATTCTCCCTTATCGCCGGTGAAGGTAAATATCGTCTTATCCATGTGGACACACTGCAAATTTCACCTAATATAGTTTATCTGAGCATGAACTATAGATTACCAGTCTATACCCAAGATGAAATCATAAGGCCTCAACGCCAGTACTAGGAGATCCTAACCGAAGCTCTTCCCTCCTAGAGTGTGATCGCATTGCCAGCACCAATGTGTAATCATTGAATCTTCTCCCATACAAGACTCTAGCCATAAGGATAGAGTAAACGGATCCATCGGAACCTCCGAGCTCCGAATGAGGGTAGTGCCAATGAATGATTGACTGACACATGTGTCTATAAGTACTGAAACTAAGGTGGAGTAGACACATATCATACCTCGAATCATCTCTGAATCACAATGATCATAGGCCTCAGCTACCTGGAGCTGAGCTATCCCATGTCCACCTACTCTCTATGGTCAGGGGGGAACTCCTAGTGGTGGTGGCGATAACACCTTGAATCATTGTCCACTACTAGCTACACGACCATATCTTCTGCCACGTACACCTGCTCCCTACAGACCTCCATGATTGAATCTTTGTCTCTGCTTGGGTGGTCCTTCAACCATCTGCTGATCATCCGTATGATAGGTCGTACAGTCACAAGCAATGTGACCCTGCATGCTGCATGTGTTACACTTCCCACATCTGGAATGTCCATTTCTTCTACGGGTTCCCCACACAACTGATCCTGAGTCATGCAGTCATCCACCTGTAGGTATTGTCCTCTTGGACCTCTACAAAATCTGTCTACTTCCAGCTGCATAAGACTCCGATATGTGTCGACTAGTGGTGGATCTTACTATTGGAGACTGCTTAGCAATGAAAATCTCCACTATGAGAGATCTCTCTAACACCCCCGCCTGCGTTGGGATTTTGAGTGAGATCACCAAAGCCCTGATCTTCGAACTGAGACCCTACACAAAGGTTCAAGCCCTGAAGAATGATTCTCGGATCATATCAGTGGAGTAGCATGAGAAGTTTGTAATCATAGATGGATACTATGCTACAGTCATGATGCCCTGCTGCCAATGAAGTATCTCTTGTATGTGCACTATGAGAAGAGTCTCTGGGAAAAACTCTCCCCAAAACATGCTCTCGAAGACTTCCCAGAGAAGTGTCATCTCTTCGTGGACATGGAGCATCAAGCTATACCATCTTCCCGCTGCTCCCTGTAGAAGGCTGGTAGTAAGAATCACCATTATTTCTTCTGGTGTCCCTACTAGTCATAGAATTCTCGCCAAGGCCTCCAGCAAATCCATAGATTACTATGGGTCCATCTCTCCCCTAAAACTGGTTGTCCTCTGGTGCTAGAACTCGTAAAATGCGCTCAATAGGTGTGCATCGTCTACTGCTCGGGTTGGTTGCATCAGTGGCCCAATGGGGAATGGTACCGCTAGTGCCTCCACAGGTTCCTCTACTGAAAGAGGGCCCCTCACTGAATCCTCATCGCTCAGTGGGCTATCAATGCGTATGACTCTCGGAACTCTAGCTGGTTGTTTACGTGGTGGCATCCTGAAAAGATACAGGTGTGACACGGTCAAAAGTTTATACCTAGTGAGATGACCTGGTTGAGTTGACTTAAGGAAACTTTGGGAAACACAAATGCAATCAGTGTTTTCGTGCACTGAGTCAAGAATCAGATGTTAGTGTCCGGGTGTATGGATACATCGGCCAACACACCAACAATGGAATACCTAAACTAAAAACAACACTCACTTCCCTTAACATTATTGCATCACAAAAAAATATCAGAGTCCTATGTTCTGCAGTAGAACTGATTCCTCTGATAGCACTCTGTCATGACCTGTCACCAAGGGCCCATTCCGTGGCTACCCCAAGCCCTCCTTAAATAGGCTAGAAGCTGGAAACTAGCACCAAAGGCATAATTCCCTATAACTAGGAAGGAATTGCCTTTATAACATATAAACAAACACAATAGAGCACACAACTAGATAAAAAACGCTGAGTAAACAGTATAAAAAAAGTGTGATGAAAAGTAAAAGGGGCCAGAAATACAAGCCAACTATAAAGTACAAGGATCTGGAAGAACATGTACAACTAAAGAAAGTAAAAAACATCTTCTGGGTCATCCTCTAGGATTCCTACATGATGGGTAGGTACAGATAGCCTCCCCAATGCTCCACATTCGTTAGTCTCCTCCATGTAACGACTCATCATAAAGTCCACATCTGGGTACCATAATGTCCTGGTACTCCTCGCCTCAGTAAGTGTTGTATGTCGTCTCAATCCATCACAACGCGTTGCAGGCATAGCCCATGCAGGGGTAAGTATAATGATACTAAGTAGGGACCCCGAGACCTTGAAGGACTCACAAAATCCAACAAGGATAAACCACAAGGTAATAAATCAAAAGATAACCCCACATAGGTATATGCCCATACATATACATAAGTTATCAACTAAAAAACTCAATCGTGAGGAAAGCACAAAAGTTACTGACTCAGCTCAACCAGGATTTTATTATAGGGGTAATAACATTTTGAACCCTCGACTGGTGGAGAAATCCTTCTCTATTGAGTATAGTGGGCATGTCACCACTACCAGGAGCATCCAACTAATCTTGGACTACTGATGTACTCCTCCTATCATGTATCGTGGGTTTTCAGCGTAACATAGATGTGCTCCCTTCCATGGGTCTGGCACCACAACCAGGAACTCCCACTCATAGCTTATAAAGGCACTCCTCCTGTCGAGTACCGCAGGTCTGCCACCACAACCAGACGCCCCCCACCGTTGGTCCGCCGCCACAACCAGGAACTCCCCACTGGGTTAGTCGAGTCACTCCAAGTGAAACAGTGGTCAGTTGTCAAGTCTCATCCAGCTACTACATTCCCACACAAATGCTTTCTCATCACTGGATGATCCGCTCAATAATCCATTTTTCAATGATCCAACTACCATGATGTCCCATGAAGAATTTTCCCAAAGGTCCTCCACATCATAGGGTCTAACCCAAACAATGAATTTCAATGATATGGTGGACATGATAACCAAGACATTTTCCAAAAAGTACACAACATGTTGAAAAAGGGGAACATGTCGTGTCTTCAGACCTCAGGTTCTCCCCATGTGCAACAACCAGTGTCATAAGGCTGGTCGTATAGAAAAGTAATTACATGACCTGTGGTATGGTTACATGACATGTCAATGAATCTTGGGTCGGCTTCATATACGCTGGCCAAGTGCACGTACACAGCCTCAACCCATGTTCGCCAACCCTTGTAACCGGTACACAAGGTAGTCTGTGAAATTGGACCTGCCTAACTGTGTGGTGGAGTACATGCCAGTGTACTCCACCCTGTGTTTGTGTATCCTTAGGATACATTCTGAGTCTCATGTCTCGACCTCTTCCATTATATGTAGAGAGTATATGATATGTAGATAGGTCGTGTCATTCTTCTTGTGTCCGTGTATTTCCTCAAATACACCCATTTTCTCACGTAGTCGCCTCTACCAGGCTACGTAGAGAGTACATGCCATGTATATAGGTCATTTGATTCTTCCTGTGTCCATGTATTTATCGACATAAACACCTTGTGTTACCTGTATGACACCAGAAACCCTAGGTATAGAATGCTCGTACTACACAACCAGTTCATTGGAAGTACACGCCGTGTATTCGGGAATTTTCCAGAAATGATGCTTCTCACCAGCGCGCCTCCCGTGATGACCCGTTCATCATTATAACGGTCCTACATCCATGAAATTGCAGACTCTAGGTTTCCCCAACATCATGAAGTCATCGCAAGTGTTTTAGGGCCTCTAATTGGCTCCGAAAATATGTTTTGATCCTCCCACATGAAGAATGTTTGAGAACAATATTTCTCGATCCGGTCTGATCCGTCGACTACTATTTTCGTCGCACCTCCAATATGTCATCGTGATGTTGTGTATTTAATCCGCAATGTTTGGGTCAAAAAATCAAGCCGCAATGATCCATTATTCTTCACCCAAGATGAACGCCAAGAACAAACCACATAAGAAGTACGGCGGATAAATCGGGTCATGTTATTGTGGTCTGGTCCCTCTACATTACTTCGATAGAAAAACGATCAAGAAGAAAGGGAATAATGTTGATCAAATCAAACACACCCAAACCATGTTCGTTGTTCCTTGACTTTGGTTTGACAAGGCAGATGTGGATTCGTTTTAGACGACCACGTCATACATCAAAGGAGGATCCAAGGAAGAAAGTTGCAGTTGGGGTCATACATTGTCGGTTGGGCGTTCTTCATTGGGATATGAGGTTCCTCATTGGAGAACATTATTTAGCCCAAGATCTCTCTCCCCTACCAATAATTTTTCCACGTTCCACCAAAATGAAAAATTCCAAGTCAAAATAATAGATTATGTTATATAATATTTAATTGTTGACAATGATTTCAAAATGGTTATGTTGGCTTAATTAAATGTTAGATGAGATGGAACAACAAAGGTGGAGGAGGTCAAGAGACTCTACATCATTTATGAGTGATTTGGATGGTTTTCCTCAACTAAATGGGGGTTTTAGTCATAGGTGGTCCTCACACCGTAACCTCTTGTGGGAGGATAGGTTCGGGTGAGACCCACCACTATAACATCTCATTAGAGGTTAAGGTGTTCTGGTCTCCACCTCCAACTTCAACATGAGTGGTTATAATAGAAAAAAATTAAATAAAACATGCATTCATTTTATTTTTATTTTCACAAAAAACCAAAATTATAACATTCACCCTCAACCGACTGCCCTCGAGGTGAAAGTCCTCTTATGCGAATATCGACACTGCGAGTTCAAAGGTGCCCTTGGATTTTAATTCTGATCACTAGATCAAGAGATAGAGAAAACCCGTTCGTACATTTACTGAACGCACCCGAACAAAACATCAGAAATTGATTCCAGACACACCGAGCCACAGAATCACGAGCCATAAATTTTCGCGGACTCATAAAATTCCCATATATTTAAAAAAATACATGGAAATTCCTCGTCATTACACCATAATAGTATATTACCTAAATATCGTAGGAGAAACATAAACTTTTACCTGGGAAACATTACCCAATTCATTGACGAGCTATCTCAGGCTCACCCGCTCTAGGTTTATCACGGAACCACCTGTATACATAAACAATTCCCAATAACCTTAACATAATACTAATACATAACAAAAGAATCTAATCTTTTCATGGATGAAATTCCGAGGGTGTTGTAGCAGTACTGTAGCTGCGGAAGAACTGTATTAGAGGTGGTACTGTTGAGGCAGAGGAACTGTAGAAGTAATTTAGAGGTGGCATTACTATAGTGGGTACAGTTTCTCCATGGGTACTGTAGCAGTACTGTTCACCGAGAGGTCGTTTGGGTGAAAAAATAGGCATTTAAGAATTGTTTCAGGACACTTGGCCTTGTGCCTTTAAGCTATGTAATGGTTCTTCCCTCACCCTAAATAAAAAATTTCTATGCATTTATAATAAATTTAGCCTTCTGCCGAAACCTTTTAAAAAATTAAAGGAAATATAACATTTCGATATCCCAATCACAATATATCATATCAAGATATTGAAATACTCAATGCTTTATCGAACTATTTTAAAAACCATTTAAATCATTTAATAATGAGATTTTTGAATCAAATTGCCTCATACCACAATGATTCTTTTAAAAGAATTATGATTTTAAAACATTAATATCCATATAAATAAATCATTAAAAAATATAAAACAAATGACATTAATGGAAACTATTTAGAAGAATATATTTTTAAAACATTTAAATCCAAATTTTAGTTAAAGAGTTCCTAACTAAAAGAGAGATACTCGAATACAAATAATTGACAAATAACATAAATAAAAGCTTATAATATAATGATAATAAAGATATTTATTATATAATATGTCAAAGGGATGTATATACACCATATAAAACTGAATTGGTGTATAGAAATAAATAAGTTTTTTTGGAATGTAAATTGAGACAATTTCTCTTGCAAAGGTCAAATAATTAGATCAGGGACCAGTAAATGACATAATTACCTGTTACAAAAAAGAATACACCCAATATGAGTGGATAATATTTGTAAAACAATCATATTTCATTCACACATATTCCTAGAATTTCATAATCAAGAAGTATAATTTTAATTGAAATAATTGAAATTGGGTCAGGAAGTTCCATTACTAAAATTTGATAGCCTAACGACGTCACTTTAAAATTCAAAAAATGAGTTAATTAGAGAAAAAATGGAATCTCACCACTTGGGAAATAAATTTTATGAAATTAGGATGTATATGAACATATTTGAACATAAGAAAATGTGAATTAAATGTCATTACAAAAATATGTCTTTTTAAAAGATTAGGGAGAAAGCTTCCCTTACTGATTTGGTATCTTAAAGAACATACACACCATGAAACAAGGATCATGAAATGAAGTTGTAAATAAAAATATATGAATGTATAATTCAAATTGAATAAAATCATGGGCAGTACATACAACATACAAATTATGATAATGGCAAATAAGTGTGTATATCATTTGAATAAAAAGTGAGAAGTAAACCCCTTAACACGTTTAATAATTCTAGTCTTATGACCAAAAGTTAATAACCACCAAATTATTCATAAAATAAAATGAATATAAATAGAATCATGATAACATATTTCTAATTTTAGTAAAAAATACACCAAATGACAAAAAAAGTGGCAAATAATGGAATTCTCACGGAATTAAAAGTGAGATAAGAAACCCATTACCTCATGTATGAATTGTCTTGTATGTTCTTTGTATTTCATGAATAAAAAATTTAAGGTAATTTATACTTTTTTAAGAAAATTTTTAAATTTTTTATTCCTTTTATATCACTTATTTCCTTTCTATTACAATTAGTTAATTATTTCAGTTCATATCAGACATTTTGTTGATGTTCGGAACATGAGTCATAAAATGAACTTCTTTTACTTAAAAAGTAGTCCATGTGGTAAAAATACAATTATATCGGAAATTATATTCATGATTTAAATATAATATATATCATATATATATATTATATATATGTATTTCTAATATTACATAACACTAGGATATAATAAATGAAATGAACCATTCGTGGAGACGTTAAGTTGTACATACGTATGAATGCTACTTTCATTTCTATTTTGTATATTAATTGAATTAAATATATATATATATTTATATATATATATATATATATTATAATTATAGGTTGGTATCATATATAATTTCATTAACTCCATACTTTATACATTCCATGTATGGCATGAACGAGTCATTCCACTTTGAGGGGGCGATAGTCCACACTTCCTCAAATGAAATTATTGTATATACCCATTATAGAAACCCTAAATGTATGATATAAATGAAAAATAAATAAGTAAATATAAAAAATAAATATAACATATAGAACATATAAATTCATTTCCACCATAATGGCTAGTTGAGTGGCGGTTGGAGATATTTGAACAATCATCATTTCCTACGACAACAGTTCATTGTCCACATAAACAAAATGTTTTTACCCATTAGACGGAGGTGTGTGTATTTTCAGTTCAAATAATTCTCATAAGAACGACCAAGTATATTAAGGATACAGGTTTATTTATACGATAAATGGATAAAATGAATATCATGTGTGGAGAAGTAAAATAAATGAAAATAACTTAAAAGAAGAGGTTACCTTTAAATTGGGTAACTCCCTTTTGATTGAACCAAAACATTCACATGGAATTCCTTCTACCTAAGGGAAGGATTCTGAAAGGAAGATAGGGATGTATGAATATTAATTGAGTAGAGGTTGGATGATCCAATGGGCTTTAGAAGAGTGTGTAATGGGTTATAGGTGAGTGTTTTTTATATGGGGAAGAGGGTCTCTTTTGGAATGTATGAAAATGTTGTTTTACTATATAATGGTTTTCGATTTATAAGGGTCAAAAAAAGTATTAAAGTCAAAGATAAGATGTATCTGGTTCGAAATGAAATCATCCAATAAGATTTGGAAAGGTTTGGGATATTTTTTTAATTTCTATAATCAATTTTATTTAAATCAATAATTAATAAGGTAAGCATTGCATCATTATTGTGTCAAAAATAACTTTATTTATTTGATATCAAAAATTTATAAAAAAATACCATGATCTAGGAAATATTTTTAGCATTCAAATTAATAATTATAGTCAATGATATATCTTATATATCACCATGTAAATAATTTATTTACTAAAAGATATATCTTTAAGTAATTTTTTTCTTAACATTAAGTTAATTAAAATAAAGTGTCATTATCACTACCAATTATCTCCATGGGGTCCCAAAATCGACCCAAGGATGGCCATGATTGTAAATTTGACATCCAATTGGATTAGAACATGTGTTAGGGTAATTTAATATTCTTATAATATTATTTTTTACCCTTATTCACCAGCATTACCTTTTTACCATGGTAAATAAAATATTTACTAAAGTAAATATTGATAATGTCTAAAAATAAAAGATACCTATTTACAACAATTGGCCCTCCTAATTCCAAATATTTAATCCATATTTCAAAATTCAATTACCAAAATAGGTTGAAATTAATTTAAAATTATTTCCAGTTGTCAATACAAAAAGCGTGTTTTTAAAATATAAACACAATTAAAATATTGACAGTTGTTTTTGTCAAGTTTCAAATTGAAATTTCATTCACTGACCAAAATTGGACTAAATTGTAAAAATATAATCTAATTACACTTTAAAACAATTTAAAAATAAAATATAACCATATAAAAAAATTATATTAAAAGGCAGTTATGAAATAAAATATTGTAGTTTTCACAATTCATTAAAAAATAAAATTTATCAGAAAAATCAAAATAATTTACCCAAAGTAAATTTTGATGTTGTGATTCTAAATAAATATTTTATTTCTTAATAATATATCATCTAAATGTGAAAGAAAATATTTAAAATGGTTTTCCATTAAAAGGTGTTCAATCGAGCTTTTAAAGAATATTTTAGTATTTATTATTAAAATTGGATTCATTCACATTTTAAGCCTCCAAAATTTAATGGATAACTGTAAAAACCTTTAATAAACATATATAGTAAATTATCAGTTAGTTATATTCATTCCTGCTAATAAAATGGAAAGGCGTTAACTACCGATTATATTTATTATATTATTTTTCGGAATGGCTCAACGTTGTGTGCAATGTAAGTTTTCAAAGAAACACATTTTTTCCTATCAGGTACGCCATCGATCATAGCATCCCCTTTTATATAAAAAAATATTTAATTAAAAAATATTAACAAATATGAAAATTTTGTAATCTCCATTTTCCTGGGATGTTACATCCATCCCCCCATTTGGTAATTGTGTCCACACAATTTTAAAATTGGTCTTGGAAACTTCATTAAAAGTCCCACATTTGAAAAAGTGTCAATAATACTATAAAATTGAAATAAATAATGAAAATAACAATGATCACCCGACGAACCCATACTAGGATTCCCTAAAAACATAGATATGAAGGATAAAAAAACCATCATGTTCTGATGGAGAGTGATAGAAAACAAGATTAGAAGAAAGTTAACCACCAAAAAACCATAAGCATGTGATTGGTTAAATGATCATTGATTAAATAATAGGAAATGATAACAAACAACGTTTTTTTAAGTTAATTTTCATAAAGTTGAGGAATTTATTTATGAGCATAACTAAAAGCATATCAGAACAGACTAACTTTTAATGTAGAATTTCATCCTTTACTAAATTACTACAATAAACTCATTTTTTCATCAAATAATTTGTATTCAGGACGACATGGTCACACCTAAAGTGCTAGAATCAACATCTAGATAATCACATAACCCACAAAAGAAAAGTATTATATTTCCCATGTCTTTATACATTAACTAAAAACAAAATGTTTAGTACAAGATCAAATAATCCCCAAAAAAGGATAATATTTTATAAAAATAAATACTACTTTTAATCCACAAATATTTGAAAAAAAATACCTAAAGTTCTAAAAAAATGATTCAATAAATAACATTCCTTATAATTCTTAAAAATAAACACAACATAGATAGAGACCCATAATTGGGAAGGATTTAATCCCATAGTCTTCCACCAAAATAATAAAGTTTTTATCCAATTAAAATCAACGACTCTTAAAGTCTCATAATGAAAGGTAATTAAACTAATAACATATACCCTTTGAATGGTTAATCAATTCCATAAATAACCCATATTGCTATATGTCCACAATAAAAATATATATTCATTCAAAATAAAATCTCATCCATTACTCCACAAATGAGATCCCATAGTATTCAATTTCTCATAAGAATATAGTGTTTACCCAAAAGAGATAAAAATTTCAAAAATAACCTTTAACACTTAATTACCAAATCATTTTCTTATTTTAATGATATCCATTTGATAATACAGAAGTTCCCAAAAACAACTTATGCTTGTTCTATAAAATTATTTATCTATAGAGAATAAATTGTTCTAACCAGGGAGTTCATGTAGTCCAGTGGTAGGAGATGCGCCCATTTCTCCCTTTGGTTGTGGGTTTGATTCATATGGCCCTTCCAGGTGCGACAGGTCATCACCCATCTTACGTGTTTCGGTTTTTATAATACTCAAAAATAACCCTAACATGTTTAAACCTCACTTTTTTCATATACCTTTTAGTTTCATCCAAACTCATTAGGACCTCAAAATATTAATTCATGAAGAGTTATATATATACATTCCTTTTTTATTTCACCACTATATGACAAAATAAAACAATTCCTAATAAAAAGAAAATCATACATTTATCATGGTGACCATATGGTTTCATCTTCATCTTGATCACATAGGTAGAAGGTCCATGAATTTCACCAATGATTTATATATCATTCAAAATAATTTAATTCCTTTATCAAAATACACCTTGTACAACATGGGTCATATGGGTTTTCGTAGAAAAATGGTTTTGCAAAATAATCATGTATGACATATAATTTGAAAACATCTGATAAAACATGATTTCTATGAAACATTCAGAACGAGTGTGATTTGGAACTTTAAATCAATGGTAATTTTATAATACATACTATAAGTATGTGTTGAGAGAATAAATTATAAAAGAAAATATAAATAAGTTGTGCAAGGGTCCCTTTCTTCAGATCCTTTTTTAAAATCATAATATGCTTCAAAAAAATTTAGTAAGATAAAATATTTGAAAATTCCTTCGTAATATTTACCTCTATTAAAAATATGATAATATTAAAAAAAATAGGATTTTATTAAATACAAAAAATTATCCTCAATGATATCAAGGTGTAGTGGAGGTGTTTGATATCTCAATAAACTACTTGAAAGTGTGTTATATGCTATAAAAAGTTTGACAATCATTTGAACATGAATTTGCAATAATTATTTCAACGAAGTCATATGCAAGATAGAGGAATGTCATTTGAGATCCTCATCCTTCCATTTTTAATTTACTTTCCTAGATATGAAAATGTTATTGAACACATATTTAATTGAAATAATTGGCATAGGGACTAACCATGTGTTTAATTAAAAATCATAATCCATAAAGTTGTCTAAACTAACCTCTGATACAAACTATAAGGACCCGGCCATAAACATTAGTTAATATTATGATAAATAAATAATTCAAATTGAGGATCTTTCTAGGTTTAGAGTTTTAGAGAAATAGGCAAAAACTATTACATATCAACATGAATAATACATGTCGACACTACAACTCATTAACCATTTTTTCGTAAAATAAAATAAACATAAAAATAAACATGCCTACTTCCACGTATTAGACAACATGACATTTCCTTGATCGAATCCATGAACCTTATTCATCTATAACTCATGTGGAACACATTTCAAAAACATGGTATTAGAATAAAAAGATCAGTAAGGGTTATAAAATAAGGAATAAATACATCATCCCATCAATAAATAAAAACAATGAAACCATACTTTTTAATCATAAAATACCTTATCAAATCTTAAGATTTATGAATAACACACAAAAATCATAAATCATAAAGGTATCATATGGAATACAGAACACAAATACATTATTTATTTCACTGCTATATAGGGAGTTCTGTATGGAATACCAATCACAATATATTCCATAAATCATTTCAGAGAAACATTAACGTTTTCCTCTATTATGTCACCAAATGCGTTGGATAGCTATATCAGGTTCACCTACCCTAGGTTTATCATGCAACCACCCATATACATTAAAAATGCCCAATAACCATTAAATAATAATAACACATAACACAATAATAATGGAAAGATAATATTTCCACATTCCAATCACAATATATCATATCAAGATATTAAAATAAACAATTATTTATCAAAACAATTTTCAAAACCATTTAATACATTTAATAAATCAATTTTGGAATAAAAGTATCCCAGAAAAAATTTATGCTTTTAAAGGAATTAAAATTTTAAAACATTAAGGTCCATATTAGTAAATCACTAAAACCATTTTTGAAAAATTGATATTAGTGGGAAATATTTTGAATAATAAATATTTAAAATATTTAAAATGATATTTTAGTTAAATTGTTCCTAACCAAATGAGAGATGCATGAATACAAATAATCGAGGGATAACATAAATAAAAATAGATAATATCATGAGAATATAGAGATTCATGATATACTACGTCGAAGGGAAGTATATACAACATATAAAAGCTAATTGTTGTATAACAATAAATAAGGTTCAATGGAATTTAAATTCAGACAAAGTCCCTTAGAAAGATAATATCCTTAGATCAAAGAATAATCAATGAAATATTTATGGGTGACAAATAATAATTCACCCAATATATTTTTATATTATGTTTAAAAAAATCATATTTCATTCACACATATTTTTAGCTTGAAATTATCATGATGCAGAAGTTTTACCCAATGAATTATAATTGTTTAAAGTAGATCCCTCGGAAAAATTCGACAGCCAAACAAAGTCACATTAAAATTAAGAAAATGAGTTGATGTGAGAAAAAACGTTATCTCATAAAATAGAAGTAAAATTTATATCAATATGGATATATATTAACATATCCTAAAATAAGAAGATGTAAATTTAAAGACATAACAAAAGGAAGTCTTTCTAAATGAAGATTGTGTAAGGTTCCCTTACAGATTTGGTAACATGAAAAACATACACCCCATGAACGAATGATCATAAAATTAAGAATTAAATGCCAATAAATTAAAGTATATTACACAATTAATACAATCATGGACAGTATATACACCATACAAAAGGAAATAATTGAAAATATAACATGAATCGCACGAGAATAAAAAGTGAGATTAAAACCCCTTACAACATTGTAATCAATCAAATTATATAATCCAAAGTTAATAACCACAAAATGAATCAAAAAAACATTAATATAAAGAGAATAATGACAATATATATCAAATGGAAGTACACAATAACAAACAAGCAATAAATCCGTGGAGAACAATAGAAAAATCAAGGAATTGAAAGTGAGACAAGAAACCCTTTACCTCATGTCCGACATGTATTGTTTGTTACTTGTTATTATTGAATAATAAACATAAGTTAATTTATACATTTTAAGAACATTTTTCAAGGTTATTGTTGTATTTACATCACTTATTACCCTACAATAACAATAAGATAATTATTTGAGTTAATGTTGGAAATATTGTCGATGTTCGGAACTTGAGTAAAAAATAAACTTCTTTTAATTAAAATTTTTCCCTGTGGTGAAATTTAAATTATCTAAAGAATTATATTTATTATTTATATATCATATATATCATATATATATATCTATTATATATATTTATTTGTAACAGTATTTAACACTTGGAGATATGTACAGGAATGCACCATTTATAGAGACAGTAAGTTGTACATACACATGAACGCTACATTCATTATGATTTCATTTTTTAATGGAATGAAAATAAAATAATATATAGTTATATTATAATTATAGTTTATTATTATATTCTATTTCTTTAACTCCATAAATTATACATTCTATGTATGGCATGAATGAGCCATATCACTTTTTGGGGGCGGTAGTCCACACTTTCTCAAATCAAATAATCATATTTACCCATTATGGAAACCATAATTGTATGATATAAATGAAAATAAATATGTTAATAGAAAAAATAAATATAATATATATAACATATAAATATAGTTCCATCATAATGATCACAAAGAGAGGAGGTTAGATATATTTGAACAATCATCATTTCATGAGGCAATAGTTCACCGTCTACAGAAATAGTATGTTCATTATCCATTAGATGGATGTTTTTGTAAGTGTAGTTTGAATAATTCTCATAACAAAAACCTATTATATTTAGGATACTGGTGTGGTTATAAAATAAAAGAATAAAAATATTTTAAGTGGTTGGAGAAGTAAAATAATGGAAAATAACTTAAGAGAAGACATTACAATTAAATTGGGTATCTCTCTTTGGGTTGAACCCAATGGTTCACTTGAATTGCCTTATGCATAGGGGAACGCTTATATAATGTGGAGAAGGGTTGAGAATTATTAATTGGGATTAGTATTTATGGTTAACGTTTTTTGAGAGGTGTGAGTAATGGGTTAGAGATGGGGGAATTTTATAAGGGTGATGAGGGTCTCTTTAAGAACGTTTGAAAATATAATTTTATTATATATTAATTTTCGGTTTCAAAAAGTCCAAAACATATTAAAGTCAAATATAAGATGACTCCTGTTTAAAATAAAATCATTCAATAATAATTGCATAGGTTTTGGTTATTTTTATAATTTTTTTAATCTAATTTATTTAAATAATTCATTAATGAGATAAACACTGCATCATTATTGTGTCATAAATAATTTTATTTATATGATACCAAAAAATTATAAAAAATAAATAAATTAATGTATCTAATATTTTAATCATAAAAATTAAAATTTATAGTCAATGAGATATTTTATATAACCCCATGTAAAAATTTTGTTACTAAATTATATATGTTTTAGTCAGTTATGTCTTTACTTTATATTTTTTAATATAAAGTGTCATTATCATTCCCACCTTGCTCAATGGGGTCCCAAAATCTACCCATGGATTCCCATGGTAGAAATTTTATCAACCAATAGGATTAGGACACGTGGTAGGGTAATTTAATATTATTATAATATTCTTTTGGCACTTATCTACTAGATTTTTCTTTTAACCGTTGAAAAAAAAATATTTATTGAAGTAAATATTCATAATCTCTAAAAATAAAAGATATATATTTACACAATTTGGACAACCTGAATCTATATATATAATATATTTTTCCAAATTCAATAAAATTAATTGGTATAAATAAATTTAAAGTTATTTCCCATTGTCAAAACCAAAAGCCTGTTTTTAAGAAATAATAACTATCAAAAAATTGACCCTTGTTTTTGTCCAATTTCAATGTTGAATTATTTATAAGGAAAAAAACTGGATTAAATTGTAAAATTATAATCTAATACAATTTCAAAACCATTTAATTATATAATCATACCATATAAATAAGTTAGATTAAAATGTAGTAATGAATTAAAATACAGTATTTTTCAGTATTTATTAAAAAATGGACATAGTCAGAATAATAAAAAAAATTAACCCAAAGTAAATTATGATTTTATGATTCTAAATAATAATTTTATTTTGAAACATATAAACTATAAATGTGAAAAAAAATATATATTTAAAAATTGTTTTCCATTATAAGGTGGAAAATTGACCTTTTAAATAATAATAGAGTATCTATGCCTAAATTTGGATTCATTCACATTTTATGCATATAATTTCTTTTAATAAATGTAAAAACATTTAGAAAACTAATATAATCAATTTTTAGTTAGTTCAATTCATTTATGCCAATAAAATGTCTTGGTGTTAACGACCATTAAAATATATTATATTATTTTTGGAATAACTCAACATTGTATGCAACGTAAGTTTTTAAAGAAACATGCTATTGTGAATTAGGTATGCCAATGAAAATAACTTACAACTTAATGTAAGATTAATATTTAATTCAAAAATATTAATAAATATAAAAATTTCATATTCATTATTTACCTGGGTTGTTAGAGAATGTTTTAAATATAATTTCATAATATAAAAAAAGAAATAATTTTAACATTAAATGTATATCAAAAGATGAAAATAATAGGGTGAATTATATGTTACGGGTGAAAAATACCACAAAAACTCATTTGAAGACGTTTTTTAAACAGGATTTGGTATTTTCACACATATTTAACAATGTTTCTATTTTAAATCATATAGTAGTAACTAATTTTTACCTAAAATTTTTTTATAACAAAAAAGGACCTTATTAAATAATTTCTAACATATTTTTTAAAATATATAGTAGAATATAATAGTTAAAATTTCAAAATTTTGTAAAAATTAATTCTAAAATATGAAATATATTATATTTAAAAATACATTGATAAATGTAAAAAAATTATAATTTAAAATGTTGGTATTTAAATTTTACATAATATTTTAAAACTAAAAACATTTCATAAAAAATATGTTTTTATAATATAATATTTTTTTCATTTTTTATTCTTATATACTAACACCACAAAATAAATAGATTTTTCCATTATAAATTTAATGATAGAAAACATATCTGTAGGTGAAAACGAGTATTTCTAATTGATTAAAGACTTGTTGGTATTTTTTATGTACAAAAGATTTTTTTTTACAGTGGAAAATATCAGTACATATTAATCATTAATAAAAACAAAAATTTTACTAATAGATAAATATGTTTTTTATCATATTAATAACAAATATTGTTTTAAAAAAAATTAAATAATTATTATTAATTATTATTATTAATAAAACATTTTCCATTAGAAAAATATGATTGAGTAAATTATCGAATGTGAATAAATATTCTAGTAATTATTTAATAAATTTTTATTATTTATTTTCCTCTGACAAGTATTTATCTATAAAAACACATGTTTATACATTTAATTTTAATAGTAATTATCTAGTAATGATTCATGAAATTAATATCTATAATATACAATTATTTTTAAATTATTCAAAAATAATACCAACTGAAAATTTACAAATTAAAAATTTTGGATCCAAATGAAATAAAAAAATAAAAATATATACATATTTTATATTTTATATTTTTTTATTATATTTAGATATTTATTATCTTCTATTAATTTAAGGGTAATGATAAATACTACGCCTCTTCTAATGGCCAACCTGAATCACTCCGATTTGATACCCATGAACCCTAAAAAATCATCTCGGGAGGGGACATGTAGAAGACCAACATTGATGTTGTAATTATCCACAACCACCTACATAAACACAATTTTAGAGATATCTATAAAAGTGGAGTGGAATTTGAAAAAAAAATTAATCCACAACACTAAATTCTTATATAAATTTTCCTTATTGAGTTCTATAGTCAAGTGGAGTATATTGAACCAATGACCCTCGCTAATCAAAACAAAAAATGACAAGGAAAGAGATAAATTTGACTCTAAAAGGTCGGGGAAATAAGTTTGACCGTGGGTCAATGAACCCCCCACTACTGACGATTTCATGCCCTAAGAATCCATGATGAATCATTTTATTTTCACTATATAATATGGATCCCAAAAAATCTACTTAAAAACATTTTAGAATTAAATTTAGTCACCACATAGAACACTAAATTAGAAATGGTGAATGTTGTGAAAAAATCAAAGGACGCCAATTCTTGCAAAGAATGTCCAATTGGTGGAATAGATTGAGTCTAAGATTGGGATATTGAGTGGTGAAGATGTATCAACATGTCAAATAGAAGAAATTAATTGAGTTCATTAGAAGGACCTTGCAAATTTCATAGACTGGCCCCCTCAAGGGGTCTTACATGTGTTTTAATTTACAAATCCAGATATAGAGAAATAATTTTGTTTGTTTTTATTCAGATGGGGATAATTTTAATTGGTGATGTTTATTTTTCATATATAATTTATTGAAAATTATTATTGGTATAAAATAACATCATATTTATTTCAATTAGGGCTAGGTCTTCAAGGTTTTACGACTAGAGATGTTCAAAATAATTCCCATGATCATTCTTTCTACACAGATAGTAGGTCATGATATATTTGGAATTTATATTTAATACAAGGAGGTACTTGTTGTGGTGTTATATATTTTTTCATAGATCCATCTACTGAGAATAGAGAATTGAGTTTCAGTTGTGTTTTGATTCTTGTTTTATGTTCTATGTCACCGTCATCGGTATTTTATTTCATAAAATTGAGTTCAGTAATCTATTTTTTTTTAATTTTCATGTATTGACTTCTTTTAATCCATGGTAGAGCAAGTGTTTTATGTTTTTGTGGTGTGATCTATTGAACAATAACCCAAGGATCTATTTTTGGAGGCTCGTGTAAAGACCCCTTGATTCAGTGAATGAATTCTACAATGGGAGAAGTGATGATTTGAGATATTATTCAATTTGGGTTAAGGATGAAATAATCATATTGCATGAAGATAATTGAAGGACCAAAGATTATGATGGTTTACATGGTTGATAATGTTGTTAATTTCGTTGTCGTATGATGTTGAATTGGAATGTTTGTTTATGAGGTAAATCATCATTGGTCTTATGAACCAAATTATAGATTATATCAAATAATGAATATATGGACTAGAAACATTACTTCGAATGTTTCTAATATGGAGTTATTTGTATGCATGTATAGGTGGATAATTTTTTTCAGATAGTGAAGAAAATGTGACGAGAGTGGCATCAAAAAGTCAATTTATAAGTAATATAATTTTTCTCAATTATATAGTCGTAGAAAATTCTATACCTTTATTAATGCGTTATTAAATAGGACATGGACCTGTTATGATAACTTCCCATCTTTGGAAGAAAATGGATTGCTTTTTTATATGGTTCTCTACCTCTGTTCAATACTTCATTCAATAAAATTCATCCTCCTCTAATGTTCTTTTACTATTTTTGATGTTTTTTTTCATCAACACATGTTTTTTACAGGTTCAGATTCCCTCACACTATTATATATTCCTATTTTTAAAAATTCAATATGTCTATACAAATAAAAATCTATTGAAAACACATATTGAGATATGCTTATTTTAGTTTCTTGCTACTAAATATATCTATCATCGTTTGTTCTAAATAATATATATTTTAGATGTATTGAATTAATAGATATCATCATTATGTTATCATATTCTCTCACTCTCATATGTTAAATTAATATACACTTGAATCCAGTGAAAAAATTATTGTAAAGTTATAGGAACCATTATACATGATTGAAATGTATGGTTCTTAATAATAAGGCCTCATAATATAAATTTTAGATTCAAACATTATTTAATAATTCTATACTAATAAGTTATATCAATTTGGAATCAAATTCCATAATCATTATTATAGTGAAATATTATATCCATTTTTCATAGTGATATATATAATATATGACTTTTTATTTTTTATTTTAGGTATTAAGACTTAGTAATCGTTTATATTTGATGAGTGATGTGTTTAATAGATATTAAATCTATATCTGGACATTTTAATCCAATTTGGACCAAGTAATTCCATTTTTATTGTCTTTTATTTATATTTTCATTGAATTTAAAGACTATGGACGATCATTTTATAGGTCTCCATGTTAAAAAGAAGTAAATTTTCTAGTTTGATAAGCCGAATTGATTGTGATTTAGGTTGGGGAAGGGTTATATATTTCTTAATATAGTTCCTTGAAGAGTAATATTTTTTACATTTCCTTTTTTTCTATTTCCTTATCATTTAATTTTTTTAATCTCATATTTTTATACTCATCTTATACAAAAATTTGGGTAGATTAAATATATTACATATATATAATTTATCAGTTCATTTTCTCTTATTGATTTTAATTGGTAATTATTTTTCATCATTAGCAAATATTTCATGATGAATAATGATTCATCTAGAATTTATATTAACAAGATAATTGAACATTGTGAATGTTTTTTCATGTTCGAGGAGTAATATATTATATTACAAATTCAAATATACTAATATGGAAGCATCAATAAAAGAATGCGAAGCATGTCTTGTTCGAATTGTTACAGCATGGAACATGAATGGGAAGAAGATGCTGTAGTGGAGATTCATGGGTGGGGCTGTCACAACCAGGAAGATGCATGAGGATCCATGTCATGATGGAAAATCTTTTGATGCTACTGAAAATTTTATACTATAGTAGTATTAATACATTTATGGGGATAATGTAATGGTGGTGGGGTTGTGGCATGTGAGATATATGAGCAGAAGAAACTGTAGTTGAGACTTGAAACGCACGGCCGATTGTCGCCTATCGACCGGTCAAGGTTCTGGTGCTCTGCTAATGTGTATAGCAGCACTCGTGTCGAATCCTCGGTGATGATACTTTGTAGTAGTCGTTTGTTTTTAGTTGACTGTATTTTGATTAGGGGGTTTGTTGCAGAGCATAATTGAAATGATTGATTGACTATAATTGATTTAACAAATTTATAAATATTGGGGTGAGTTCATTATTAGAGAGTTAATCTTGTGATATCCTTGATCTTTGCTTTATATTGAATTTAAATTAACACCCACTTCACAAGTTGACGTCGATTAGAATTCCTAAGTGTTAAAGATTTAATCCAAGACTTAACTTAACTAGGATTCTAAAATCAATCAATACTTGTTTATGGTAGTGTATTTAGGGTTCCAATAATCAATGAAAACCACATGCTAAACAAAATATGTCATTAATCCATGACATATTAAGTCCAACATACACAATGTTAAATTAACGAATACTCCTCGAGCAAATAATCTCAATCACTTAACATCCCAAAATTTTGACTCACCCAAATGAGATATTTACACAAACATTTAAGTGTTTAATATTCCTGTTATAATACTTATGATGATAAATTAAGAATAGAAGAAAAAGAAAGGGATTAGAAAAGAGTGGTACGTTGAACACACACACACGAAGAATGATGATAATTAAAAACAGATTTTCGATTAAATGAGGAGGCAAAATAAGGGAAGGGGATTCCACTGAATTTAAACTATTTTAATAACATTAATATTAAAATACAGAAGGTGGAGGATAATAAGAGATATTGAAGAAGAAACTTCCATTAAAACAGAATTACAAAAGAAAGGACTTACAAAATCACAAAAATGAAGAACACAAAAGTAAGTGAAATCAAAGAGAGGAGGAAAGGTATCTCAAGTGAAAATGTGAGTATGGAAGGTCCTCCCAAGACTTTGTAAAAGCTTTGGTCATTCCAATATGATCTCCTCTCTTCGGAAATGCCAACCCCTCTCAAGGAGAGAAGTGGAGAGTATTTATAGCCCAAGGAGTGGACTGTTTACATTCCTAAACTGTCCCTCCACTTGCATCGCCAATTTGGATATTCCAAATTCCGAATATTCAAATAAATCCTTCTTCAAAGTTTTATACAATAATTTTGGTCGACTACTCTCAAAATTTGGAGTCATTTGGAATTAAGGATCAAAAGTTATGGCCGGTTGATTAAACAAAGTTAAACTGTCCATTTCAATCCAGTCTATTTGAAGTCCATAATGTGAAAGGGTTTTTGAATATTAATATGCCTTCAAATCCGAATTGGTTATTCAACAAAGTCGGCCGCCTATATCTCCTCTTTCACATTGTAAAATATCATCTCTATTGGATTCTTACATCAGGATATATGTCATGAATACTATACTGATTTTAATTCTCTGCCAGAATGGTGGTCTGGACTTCAAAGATTTATTTGGGCCCCTTGTACTAGGATTTGGGACTTAAAAGTTTTATCCAAGATGAAATGTAGTGTCCCCAGAATTATGGTGGAGAGTTAATGTTTTTGGACTTCGGGATTGAGCCCAGTAAATCAATCTTCAAGGCTGGTCCAGTTTGTTCACAGATTCTTTGGTCTTGTTTGTGAGGACCATATGAACCTTCAAATGGATGAATTGGCTCATGGTACCTTCTAATTAAATGTTGTATATTGAATTTAGAATCCTAAAAAACAATAACCACACAATTGGGATCTGTATAGTGACAGTTATTATTAAAACATTAAACTGACTCAATTGGACTACTTCTAAAAATGCTCAAAAATTATACTTAATATAAAAACATTAATATTTCACACAAATTATGCACATTTCATATAAAATAAGGTAATGAGGAATATAATAATTCATTAAAATATTAATAACATCAACTCCCCCACACTTATATTTGTGCATGTACTCATGTGCAAAAATTATAAAAACCTGGCAAAATCAATTTCACTCACCAACAAATATTAAAATTTTGTTTTCTCCAATCAGGGGAGGTTTAGACTATTTCACTCATCCATTTTGAAATCCACCACAAGTTGTTACAGAATCAATTTTCCAAAACTAATTCATTTTTCCATGCTCAAATTTAGAAATGGAGAATGTGGACACTCAAAACACACACCTCTCAAGATGATAAAATTTATTTGTGGAGGTTCACTCTTTCACCAACCAAAAGTGAAAATCCTAGAGTTTGTAAAGAGCTCTCAGCTTCCAATCCCTATCCAATGTGGACAAGAATCAAGAGGTCTTCTTAAGGGGTTTTTCTATGGCTATGGGATGGTAGGAATATAATGTCCAAGAGAGGGAATAAAAGGGTTAAAATACCAACATAGAAAAACAATGCACATTTTTTTGAAATAAAACATGGAAGGAAATGAAAACATATATTTACAAGGGAATGATTGTGTGAAGAAAGACACAATAGAGGAAGGAAATATGAAGGGGATGAGAAGATGAAATATTTACAAACCACCAAACTTCTCTTAATGATATAAGAATATAATGCAAGTGTTCTTTTTTTCCTTTTTTTTATTTGTTTTTTCGAAAGTTGACCTTGAAACATATCTCACACTCATATTGAGGAAGAGTGATTTTTGACCTACCCAAGACACAACCCATTTGTTTTTTTTTTTGATTTTTTTTGATTTTTTTTTGAACACTTTTCAATATCATTTGTACAATACATTCACTGAATGACTACCTCCCCCCCCCCACACTAAAATGGATGCTTTCCCTCAAGCATATGATAACACAGCAGAAAGTAAGGAAATGATACCCAAAAATGAAATCCATTCCCCCCCACACTTAAATTTCAAAAACTTATTCAATGAAAATCCATGTTAATATTAAGTGGGATAAGGTATTGGGATTGTAATGTGGCTATCAAAGAAAAGGTTTTCATAGGCTTGAAGGGGATTTCAAAAGGAGGATTAATGTAAGGGTTATGAAAGGCTATTTGGCTATTGTGATTCTCATGTGGTTCAGAAAATGCCTCTATCATGTTAATGCACACTAAGGCCGGAAATTCAGCTAGAAGGTCCACAAATTCAAGACTCACAAATGGGGGTGAAAACACAAATTTTGAAAAGATGGCCATAGGTGGCCTTGGCATGAATGCAATTGTTTGTTCTCATGGTTTGGGAAAAGCATTTTCCAATTCAAAAATTGAGCATTCAAAATGTGTTGGTTTTGACACAAAATTCTTTATCCAAAGTCAGGATGAAAATACAAAAAATTTGTGATTAAAACATGTCTGTTAACTCCCCAAAATGGTTGGACAAAATTTCAAAACTCGATGGTGAGTAAGCATAACTCTTTCTTTGTAATTTTTTTAAGTAATTTTGTTTTTTTGGTTTTTTTTAGTTTTTAAGGTTTTTTTAAAATACACACCCACACAAGAAAGATAAAAAGAAATTGTTTGATGAATAAAGTGGTAAAAAATGAAATAGAGAGGAAGAAGAAGAAAGAGGTAGAGAGAGGAAGATATAAAGAGAGTTCAAGGGAAAGAGGTCCCCCTGGTTTGGATTTTGTGGGTTTCCATCTCCATCCAGTGGTGGGACTACTGTGGATCCAATGGAAGTAGATGATGATCCAGGATTTTGTGTCCTCTCATAATGATGCTTCAACTGATGTCCATTTACCATAAATTTCCTTTTGGAGGAGGGGTCTTGGACTTGCACTGCACCAAATGGGTAAACGTTGGTAATAACAAAAGGACATTCCCAACGAGAATTAAGCTTACCTGGGTGAAGCCGAAATCGAGAATTGAAGAGCATTACCTTTTCACCTTCCTGAAATACCGTTCTTAGGATGTGTTTGTCATGGAGTACCATAGCCTTCGCTTTGTACATTTTGGAATTCTCATAGGATTCAAGTTGAAGCTCCTCCAGTTCATCCAATTGCAACAATCATTCTTCACCAGATTTTTCAAGATCAAAATTACATGTTTTCACTGCCCAAAATGTCTTATGTTGTATTTCAACTGGTAAGTGACATGCTTTACCAAAAACAAGCTGAAAAGGAGACATCCCAATGGGTGTTTTATAGGCATTTCGATAAGCCCAAAGTGCTTCACCAAGTCTTTCAGGCCAGTCTTTTCTGGTGGGTTTTACAATTCTCTCTAGAACTCTTTTCACTTCTCTATTAGAAAGTTCAGCCATTCCATTTGTTTGGGGGTGATATGCAGTTGAAGTTTTATGTACAACCCCATTCTTTTTCAGAAGAGCTTTCAAGGTTCTACTACAAAAATGGGTTTCTAAGTCACTGATCAAGGCACGTGGTGTGCCAAATCTTTGGAAGATGTGGGTATTTAGGAACTCGCTAACAGTATGAGCATCATCCTTCCTAGTGGGTTTGTCCTCAACCCACCTTGAATCATAATCAACCGTAAGAAGAATGTATGAGAATCAATTGGAAGGTGGAAATGGTCCCCTGAAATCGATGCCCCAAACATCGAAGATTTAACAAAAGATTAAGGGCTTTTGGGGAATTTCATTTCTTTTGGAGATTATGCCAAACTTTTGGCATGTGGGACATGATTGACACAACTCATGTGTGTCCTTGAAGAGGGAAGTCCAGAAGAATCCAGAGTCTAGGACCTTTCAGGAGGTCCTTTGTGGTCCAAAGTGTCCACCACCAGGCATTGAGTGATAGAATTCTAAGATGGTAGGATATTCATCTTCATCAACACATCTCTTAATTACCATGTCTGCCCTAGTTTTCCAAAGTTTATTTTCTTCCCAAAAATAGTATTTTGAATCACTTTTCAACTTCATTTTTTGTTCTTTTGAAAAAAATGTTAGGAAAAACACCAGAAACCAAGTAATTCTCAATTTGGGCATACCATGGTATTTTTGGAGTGATAGATGAAAGGTGATTAGTAGGGAATGTTGGATCGATGATTTCGGAATGAGAAGAATTAGAAATTCTACTCAAGTGATCAGCCACAGGGTTTTCTTTTCCAGGTCTATCATTGATTTCAAGGTCAAACTCTTGGAGCATTAGATTCCATCTTATTAGCCTTGGTTTGGAATCACTTTTCTTGAGTAAGAACATAATATCAGAATGTTCTGTGAAGATGATGATTTTGGCACCTAAGAGATAGGACCGAGATTTATCTAAGGCAAAAACCACTGCTAGAAGTTCATTTTCAGTCACAGTGTAGTGAGATTGAGTTTCATCCAATGTTTTTTAGGCATAATAGATGACATGAGGAATTTTTTCTCTTCTTTGACCATGAACAGCCCCAACAGCTCTATCAGAAGCATCACACATTAACTCAAAGGGTAAGGACCAATCTGGGGGTGGGATTATCGGGGCAGATGTAAGAGCAGTTTTGAGTTCAATGAAGGCTCTCTTGCAAACCTCATCAAAATGGAAGGTGACATCATTTGGAGCAACTGAGTGAGTGGGAGGGAAATCCTACTGAAGTTATGGATGAATCTCCGATAGAAACTGGCATGACCGAGGAATTAACGGATGTCTCGAACAGAAGTGGGAGGAGGAAGTGATTGGATCACTTCAATTTTGGCATGATCAACTTCAATACCATCTTTTGAAACTATGTGCCCTAGAACAATTCCATTTGCAACCAGGAAGTGACATTATTCAAAATTTAACACAAGGTTACACTTGACACACTTTTGAAGGACTAGAGAGAGTGAATGCAAACAATATTCAAATTAATCACCATAAATGGTAAAGTCATCCATGAAGACTTCCATGCAGTGTTCTATGAATTCTGAAAAGATACTCATCATACACCTCTCGAATGTTGCAGGAGCATTACAAAGGCCAAAAGGAATTCTTCTATATGCATATGTTCCAAAGGGGCATGTGAAAGTAGTCTTTTCTTGATCTTAAGGTGAGATTGGGATTTAAAAATAGCCGTTGTATCCATCAAGAAAGCAATTGTGTGACTTTCCAGCAAATCATTCTAGTATTTGATCAAGGAATGGTAGAGGGTAGTGATCTTTTCATGTTTTAGCATTCGATTTTCGATAATCAATGCTTACACGCCATTTGTTCTTCACTCGAGTTGTGACTACCTCTCCATGTCCATTTGTGACAACAGTTATCCCACCCTTCTTAGGTACAACTTGAATTGGACTAACCCATTCACTATCTGAAATTGGGTAGATAATACCAGCTTGAAGAATCTTGGTGATCTCTTCCCTAACTACCTCAAGGATGATTGGATTGAGTATCCTTTGTGGTTGTCTAATTGGTTTGGATGATTCCTCATGATGGATGTGATGCATGCAAAGGGCGGGGTTGATTCATGGTATGTTATATAGGGTCCAACCTAAGGCCATTTTGTTTTCCTCTAACACTTGAACAAGTTTGGACTACTCGGTTTCAGTAAGTTTGGCAGAGATAATGACAGGATATGAGTGATCATGGAAGAGGAATGCATATTTCAGGTGTGAAGGAAGAGGTTTCAGATCAGTCTCATCTTTCGCTTTTGGGCTCGACAACTCAGGAATGGAAGAAGGGACTTCAGTTGCTTCAGGTTCATTTTCCTTAATACTATCCAAGGTGGAGCAGTAGAGATCATAGTTGATGTGGGATTCAACAGAGTTTTCAAGTTCCTCTAGATTGATGGAGTCTATGAATGAGAGGTCCACATCAACTTCACCATTTATGACTTTGTTAATCATGGTGCATATTTCACAAGATCCTTTATCATTAGAACATGATGAACGTGGTGGATTGGGGTTCGATTGACTCTTAGAAGTGTTCTCAGAGGAATGGATTGAGAATGCAGAGTGATCCTCAGATGGGTATCACATGGCATGGAAAATGTTGAACTTGACCAGTTGGTCACTGAATTACATGGATAGGATGCCTGAATGGACATCAATCTTGGTTCTCACAGTCATGAGGAATGGTCTTCCTAGAATAAGGGGAGATTGAGAAGATTTTGTCTCACCTTCCATGTCAAGGACATAGAAATAAGCAGGGAAGAAAAGATCATTGACTCGGACAAGGACATCCTCAATTATTACCTCAGGACTAGTTGTGCTTCGATTGGATAACTGAATGACAACACCCGTTGGGTGCAAGGGACCTAGACAAAGGTCGGAGAATATGGATTTGGGCATGACATTAATTGAGGCTCCTAGGTCTATGAGTGCATCATCAAAGTTGGAACTTCCAATTTGGCATGGGACTGTAAAGGTCCCCGGATCTTTGCACTTTATGGGAATAGACTGAAGGGTGGAGACATTTTCAAAGGTCCTAAGTTGCCTCTTATGGGTTCAAAACTCCTTGAGAAACATGGCATACTTAGGAATTTGTTTTATGGCATCTAAGAGGGGAATGTTGACTTCAACACGTCTAAACATGTCGTGCATTTCAGGATCAGGTTCAAAGGACTTCCTTGGTTTAGAAACGGCTTGAGAAAAATGAATTGGATTCCTAAGTGGAATGGAAGGAGGTGATGGAATGGATTCAGATTCCTTTTCAATTTTCTTTTTCTTTTCATTTTCTAGGTAAACATTCAGAGGAGGGTTTGATGATTTATCTTGAGGCATAGCAAGTTGCTTTCTTGATCTAAGTGCAATTTCACTTACATTACCCTTGGGGTTGGGTAATGGTTGAGCTGGAAGTTGGGATGAATTTGATTGTTGTTGCTGTCTCAAGTGGGATGCAAGTTGACCTATTTGAGTTTCATTGTTTTGAAGGCTAGAACGGGTGGAGGAGACAAGATCTTCCACTGCACTTTCTCATGGTTTCTTGGAAGAAGATGCTTGTCCCAGATTGGGATTACCTTGATTTTGGTTCTTGGGAAAGCGATTGTATTGGTTATGGAATGGGGAAGGCTCACTAGGGTAATGGAATCCAGGAGGACGATTGTTCCTTTGAGGATGAGTAATAAAAGGATAAGGTTGATGGAAGTTACCACCACCTTGAAAATATTGGAATTGGTTTGGGTTTTGATGAGGGAATTGAGGGGTTGAGATATGGGATTACCATACCTAAGGCCTTGGTTAAAGGAAGACGAGAAGGGCTCAGAGTGAGGTTGGTTGAAGTTTCTAACAAACTGACCTGATTGTTGAGGGTTGGGGTTCTGCTGAGCATATGCTACATTGATCTCCATTGGTCCAGATGAATCGGATTGATCCTCATGAAGTTTTGGACATGTGTCAGTTGGATGAGATGAAGAGTTGCAGATTCCACAGTTTTTGACAGGTCCAGGAAACATTGATTGCGGAGAAGACGAGGTTGGGGATTTGGTAGCCACCGCTAGTTGACGCACAAGACCTGTAAGTTCACTCATCCACTCAGTCATCTTCTTAGGCTCTATGGATTGATTATCTTGGGCTTGTTTGACTTGAGCATGTGCTCGAGTATGGAATTGATGTGTGTTTTCAGCCATGTTACTTATGAGATCTCTTGAAGCTGCTGGAGTTTTGTCAACAAGAGCACCGCCACTTGTCGCATCAATGAGGGTTCTCTCCATAGCCAATAACCCCTCATAGAAGTATTGGATCAAGAGTTGGTCAGGGATTTGATGGTGTGGGCAGGTTGCCACAATCTTTTTGAACCTATCCCAGTACTCATGGAGTGATTCACTTGGGAATTGACGGATACCACTTATTTCCTTCCGGATAGAAGCAGTACGAGAAGCAGGAACGAATTTCTCTAATAAAAGCTGCTTCATGTCATTCCATGTGGTTATGAAACCAGGAGGTAGGTAGTAGAGTTATGACATAGCAGTGTCAGCTAGGGAAAAAGGGAATTCTCGGAGTTTGATTTGTTCTTCAAAAACCCATTGAGGCTTCATGGTAGAGCATACTACTTGGAACTCTTTAAGGTGAAGATGTGGATCCTCACCGGCTAGCCCATGAAAATGAGGGAGAAGATGAATCAAACCCGATTTGAGTTCGATGTTAGCTTCAATGTTTGGATATTGAATACCAAGAGGTTAGTAATTCATATCACGGGCAACGAGTTCTTTTAGGGTTTGTTCCCTAGGATTGGCCATTTCAATTTCAACTGGTTGGATGAGGACTGGTTCTTGAATTATTTGAGTATCTCTTATGTTCCTCCTATGTTGGAGAAGTTTTCGCTCAATTTCAGGGTCAAACAAATCTGAGGGATTGTTTGGAAGGATACCAGGTATTCATAGAGATTTTTGAAGATAGAGGAAGACAGGTTTTTCTTTGTATTTTTTTCAGTTTATGATTTTTATGAGAAGACTGGTTTTTCTTTGTGCTTTTTTCAATGTTTTTTAAAATTTTGTTTTTTTTAAATTACAAGAAACAAATGACTACTTAAAGCACCATCCCCGGAAACGGTGCCATTTGAAACGCACAGCCGATTTTTGCCTATCAACTGGTCATGTTTCCGGTGCTCTGCTAATGTGTATAGCAGCACTCGGGTCGAATCCTCGGCGATGATACTTTGTAGTAGTCGTTTGTTTTTAGTTGATTGTATTTTGATTAGGGGGGTTTGTTGCATAGCTTAATTGAAATTATTGATTTAATATAATTGATTTAAAAAATTGATAAATATTGGGATGAGTTCATTATTAGGGAGTTAAGCTTGTGATACTTTGAGCTTTGCTTCATATTGCATTTAAATTAACACCCACTTCACAAGTTGACGTCGATTATAATTCCTAAGTGTTAAAGTATTAATCCAAGCCTTAATATAACTAGGATTCTAAAAAAATCAGTAATTATTTATGGTAGTGTATTTATGGTTCCAATAATCCATGGAAACCACATGCTAAGAAAAATATTCCATTAATCCATGACATATTAAGTCCAACATACACAATGTTAAATTAACGAATACTCATCGAGAAAATAATCTCAATCACTTAACATCCCTAAATTTTGACTCACCCCAATGAGATATTTACTCAGACATTTGGGTGTTTAATATTCTGGTTATAATACGTATGATGATAAATTAATAATAGAAGAAACAGAAAGGGACTAGAAAAGAGTGGTATGTTGAACACACACACACGAACAATGATGATAATTAAAAACAGATTTTCGATTGAATGAGAAAGCAAAATAAGGGAAGGGGATTCAAATAAATTTAAACTATTTTAATAAAATTAATATTAAAATACAGAAGTTGGATGATAATAAGAGATATTGAAGAAGAAACTTGCATTAAAACAGAATTACAAAAGAAAGGACTTACAAAATTACATAAATGAAGAACACAAAAGTAAGTGAAAACAAAGAGAGGAGGAAAGGTATCTCAAGTGAAAAATTGAGTATGGAAGGTACTCCCATGCCATTGGAAAAGATTTGGTAGTGCCAATATGATCTCCTCTCTTCTTAAATGCCAACCCCTCTCGAGGAGATAAGGAGAGAGTATTTATAGCCCAAGGAGTGGACAGTTTGCATTCTCAATCTGTCCCTCCACTTGCATCGCCAATTTGGCTATTCACAAATCCGAATCGTCACATATCTCCTTATTCAAAGTTGTAGAAAATAATGTTGGTCGACTACTCTCAAATGTTGGAGTCATTTGGACTTAAGGATCAAAAGGTATGGCCGGTTGATTAAACAATGTTAAACTGTCCATTTCAATCCAGTCTTCTTGAATTCCATAATGTGAAAGGGTTTTTGAATATGAAGATGCCTTCAAATCCGAATGGTTTATTCAACACAGTCGGCCTCCTATATCTCCTCTTTCACACTGAAAAATCTCAGCTCGATTTGATTCTTAAATCAGGAGATATGTTATGCATACTATACTGATTTTAATTCTCGGCCAGAATGGTGGGCTGGATTTAAAGATTTATTTGGGCCCCTTGTACTTGGATTTGGGCCTTGAAATTATTATCCAAGATGACATGTAGTGTCCCCAGAATTATAGTGGACATTTAATGTTTTTGGACCTCTGGATTGAGCCCATTAAATCAATCTTCATGGTTGGTCCAGTTTGTTCACAGATTCTTTGGTCTTGTTTGTGAGGACCATATGACCCTTCCAATGGCAGAATTGGATCATGGTACCTTCTAATGAAATGTTGTATATTGAAAGAGGGATCCTAAAAAACAATAACCACACAATTTGGATCTGTATAGTGACAGGTATTATTAAACCATTAAACTGACTCAATTGGACTACTTCTAAAAATGCTCAAAAATTATACTTAATATTAAAACATTAATATTTCACACAAATTATGCACATTTCATATAAAATAATTAAATGGGGAATATAATAAGTCATGAAAATATTAATAACATCAAGACTCATGGGTGGGGATATCACGGAATGTAAAAGTCAAGGAGAGCATTTCTTGGTGGAGATGTAGATGATTACTAAATGTATGGACCCACCTCAATTGTAAACCATGGAATAAAAATTGATGTATGAGAGTTTGGAGTTTCAAGTATTGTATTTTTGATTTTGATTACTTTTAAAAATATTAATAATACATTTTTAAAAAATTCATGTCATGTTTGAAAATATTCATATAATTAAATTTTATAACAAATATATGACAAATATAATATATATACTAATATCAGTGAGTACAATTAAAATTTTTTTTAATGAATTGTTTAATATTCACATATAATATTTTATTGAACATATAATTTATAATTAAATAATAATCAATAATATTTCTTATAATAAATTCAAAAATAAATGTTAAAATTATTACAAATAGATAAATCTGTTGTATTAAAATAATGCTAATCATTTTTACCAACATATATATTATATATTTATTTTATTATAATTCTAACAGAACTATTTTATCTATTAAAATAACAATTATCGAGAGACTTGATTATAAAAATTTAGTGATATGACAATTTTTTTGGTAAAACGACTTGGAAATATAAAAATCACATTTACCAATAGATATACCAACATTCGATAGTTCTAGTTGTTATTTTACTATAAATATTCCATAATTGTAATGGTATACGTAAAAGCGATTGTATGCATTATTCAATAAAAATCAATGTTTTCAAAAAAAATCTGTCTATTTATTTTAAGATAATTTTCTTTGATATTTTGAGTAATTAATTTAAATTTTACAAATTTAAATTATAAATTTGATAATTTTAGAATTTAAAATAAAATATGAAGTATAATGAAAATTATTTTTATAGGAATAAAATAAAATTTCGAATATTAAATGTTCTTATACTTATTTTCTATAAATATAAAATTAAATTATTTTTAATATATTTTTCATATTAATAATATATGTTACATAATTTGAATATTATTCACATAGTACCTTCAAATTATTAATTCATATTGGATAAAAATTCATTTTTATAAAAAAATAATAAATTATTGATTATATTTGTTGTTCAATTATCCTAATTACATTTCAGCAGTTTATAAGTGTTTAAACAATTATTTTTCTATAATATTAAAAATTTAAAATATATATAATAAATATTATATATATAAATAACAAATTTAATTAATAAACACATTTTTATAACATCATATAATATACTTTTTATTCAAAATATTGATATCATGAGATCTGGTGGTAGTCGCAGTTGGTGGATCCTCTTTCATGGATCTCTTGGAAATTTCAATGAGTTTGAACTTCACATGTGAATAAAACCACAGAACAAAAAAATTGTTGGAGTTCTTCTTGGTATTGGTTTAGGTAAAACCCTAGTTATATAACCTATATTTCATTATAGAAGAAATGAGCCTTATAAAATGACTTTTAATTACTAAATTACATTTATTAAATATCTCCCACTGATTTTGTAATATGGGTTTACATATTTATATCAACATATTCAACATATATGTTACAATGGTCATATATTAATTATAACAATGTCCATTTTCATCCAATGTTGTGTGTAAAATAGAATATTAAAAATAGTTTATATCTAAAGATGAATTAGAATAAAATTTTTTGTGATATTACATTGGTCCCTAAGATTTTTATTAATGATGATATATCTATAAGGGAATTAGTTTTGAGGGATATTTTTTAGTGATACAGAAGAATAGATAACAAAATTTTTTGTGTATCAAGTATCAATAAACAATAAATCTATATGTTATGGTGTGTGTTTTGTTATGACATATTGTGATTAATAATGTAAGATAATGTATTATGTATGTTTAATATATTTAGATAATCACAAATAATAAACAATTTTAATATTCTACTATGGTTTATACCCTGCACACAATTTTAATAGTTCTATATGTATTAGTAAAAGGATTCTAATATGACTTGACCATAGAGCCTCAGAAATGTACCACGATACATGGTTAGAAATACTAATTTATATGAGATGATAAATTTTTTTTTATCAAGTACTAAAATGATTGATATTTTTTTTAATAATATTATATATCTTCAAAATTTTAATCTCAAAACCACATCCATGAATTTTTTGAAAAAATTTTTTCACTAAACATATAGTAAATAATAACTTGGGTTGTTTTGATCACACCCTATAAAAATAAATCAGGTGTATACATACCATATTTTTAATAATTCATGTAAATGTAAGGAACCACATTGAGGTTTGTTTACCATTTAAGTTTTTTTTGGTTCAGTGGATGTTAAATAATTGCAGCGACCCCTTGTATCACAAAGAGATGGAAATCAGTTTTTTTATTACAATATTTGTCATGATTTAGAATTATTATTTTTGTATCTCTATATCAAATAACAATATCATTACACTTTGTATTTATTTAGTAATGGAAATTAAATTTAATATTAATTTATGTTTTTATCTATACATGTAGATTTCACGTTAATATTATTTTAGTTATTATTGTTCTACATGTTTGAGTGCTAGACTAAAAAATGCATTGATATGTCATGTTGGGTTATATGATAGCCCCCTCTTATCTGTGGATTTATTTATTACAAAAAGCTATTCGTATATGTGGTTCATTCATTACCTTCATCTAGTTTTTATCCAATAGGGTTATAGAATTACCTTTAACATTTTCATGGGAATGATCGGGTATTTTTTGTAGAGTGTCTCAGGGTTGTTCAAGAAATGAACACTATGGGTCATGTGCTCTGAAATACATATCATAAGGCCAAATAGAACCAAATGTTTTATATTAATATTAAATAGGTAAACCCTAGATATGATAATAGTAAGAAGCACATCTGGTGTTCCTTTAATTATATGTCACGTGATCATAAAAAAGAATATTTATAAACATAATATTTTTTGTTTTATTGTTATCAAATAAATTTTTCTCTAATTACCCTTATAACTAAAATTTCAAAAACAAAAATCCTATATCCTCCCACAACAACTCTTAAGATTAACCCCATCCAATAACCATTTTCTTCTATTCCTCGATGTTATGTTATTCCTCTATGGCTAATCCATTATATCTAATCGAACCTTCCATTTTTCCATTGTGAAGGGCCTATATCACATATTCCACCACCATAATACCCTACTGTTTTTGAAGGGTTTAAAATAAATATAAAAACACTTACTAAATTGTGATAAATAAATTAAAACCCAAGTTAGTGGTTCTTCCATCCTTCATATATGATAACAACATAAAAATAAAATTTTATTAGAGCTGTAAATTTCATACCTTACTCTGAATAAAATCTAAAACATTTATTATTAAGTTCATATACTTCATAAATATCACTACTTAATAAACCCTTAAAAATTTTATCAACTATAGTTTCCATGGGTTTATCCAAAATAATTATTTATAATGTTATGATCCATCATTCTTACATGGATTTCTATAGCCACTAATAAAATAGATAAATATGGGTGAGATTCATATATAGAGGAGTCACAACATAGAATGAAGAAATCTAAAACCAACATTTTTTTCACACGGAAATCATTTATATAATACCCACATATGATATAATTGTTTTATTTCTGTTATTCACGAATTTTAATGTTTGAATAAATTTTATGGTAGTTGATTTATCACACGCATGAGTACAACTATACTATTGCGTTACAACTCATATAATATTTTAAGGAATAATAAATTTGAGGGAGATAAATTATTCTAAAGTCGATAGAATATATATTTTCTTCTTTGTATGATTAATTAATATATAATAATTTTAATAATATTTTATTTATTAATCTATATATCTCATATATATGTATCATGGTTCTATGTATACCATCAAAATGGATTTATGAAGTTATCTCCTTATTTCTCTTACTTTAACTAAATTCTCAAAGGCTCTATTACATTTCACCAAGTATTCAATAATATGTAGTAACTCATGAATCATATCAAACAAAATTATATATCATCTAAAGCATATTTTAGAATGTTTTCATTAACTTCACCATGTATCATATCACATGTAATACCTTGTGAATAATAGTATAAAAAAATTTGGATTAACTCTAAAACATTTATAGATTATATATCTCAGTTTACCAAAATCCCAATTTATTGAACACAAATTTCTAAATGAAATGGAAATTGTATCCTAGATTAAGTATTAAAATATATTGATCTATATATCTTAAAGAAAATTTTCCTATAACAAAGAATCAATGTTACTTAGTATATAAATGTCTCTAATGCAATCTCCATTAAGAACATTTTTCTCTATAAGTGTTTCCAACATTATGAATCATATGAAAATATAAATTTTCATATATTACATTTTGATAGATGTTTATTTACCATGGTACATTAATCATTCTAATCCCATAGTGATTACTCATATATTTTGGATTCTATGAGTGTAAACTAATGTAATCCATGAATACATAAAATTTTATATATCCCTATGGATAATAAAATAATAATCCTATTTTCTAGATAGATAAAAAATATTATGGCCATTTAACACACTCCCAAATTCCCTCTCAATGGAGTTTCTAGATTTCTTACTCGTTTTATGAGGTGAAAATCCCATATTTGTTAAGCTTCAACAGATGACATGATTCGAAATGCACTCAACCATCCCACTCATTAACTACGTATTTATGAAGATATTATTAATAAGGGTATAAAATTATAATCGTTTACATTGTTGGTATCTCACCAACCTCAAGTAGTATGGACTCAATATTTATCAACAAATCCATAGTATACTAATTTTTTTGGACAATCAATGTGGTATACTTATTTGTTCATCGATCAAACACATATAATCTCATTCAATTTATTGTGACTCATGAAAATAATTTGTATCTCTAAAAATTAATACTAATCTTGTAAAAATAAATAATTCATTATAACATATAATTATACAAAAATATCAACAAAATGGTATATCCTCAAAAGAATACATCATAGGTCAATTGTCATTACACTACATGAAATGTGTATCTTTATAAAAATTTATATTACCAACATGTAATAATGATAAAGTGAACATTTCTATTTAATAGTATAAATTTCGAAATATTAAAATCATTTAATAATATTTAAAAAATTCAACATAAGAACCAATTAAAAATATCATATTTGAAAAACTTGATAACCAACTATATATCAATTTTAGTTTCTATGTCTAGTTTTCTCATTATGTAATATATAACTTTTTTATCACCCATATGGAAACATCTAATAAAACCATCCAACTAAACTCATTATTTAGAATAATACATAATGACATATATCTTGCATAATGTAGAGTCATTTGAATAATTTTATTTATGTTTCAACTATTCAAAAATATTCAAACCTATTAACTTCACAGAATTAAATTTTATGTTGATAACATTATCTGAATAATCAGTACTCATTATATATTCTTCATTATCATCCTTATCACAATTTTATAACAAATGTTTCCTTTAATTAATGTAATTACATACATTATTGTTTATATTCCACACTAAAATCTTTTAATAATTGTGATAATTACATTAATATGGTAAATAAATGTAAAATTTTCATTTACCTACATATAAATACCATAAAAATAATTTTTGATATAATGTGTTATTCAATATATAATTTTGACTAATATAATGATTAATGAAATAATATATTTCATATTTAATGATAACTAAATATATATTCATAGATTTTTCATTGTCATCGCATTTCCTAAAATGAAATTTAATATTGAGTGAAAAAATAGAAAATTTTAAACTTATATTATCTTATAGGAAATCGTGATATTAATTTTAAAAATGATAACTAAATGAAACAATTTATGTTTTTATTTACCATCATGTATGAAAAATATGATATGATATTTTGGGAAATCAATTTTACATAATATTGGTTTGTCCTTTATAAGATTAATTTAGACATTATTATGTCAAAACATACACCCACTAAGCTAATTTAAATTTATTTGAGAATATATTATTATGTTATGAAAATATTTTTTCTTTAGAAATAACACTTATTTTTTTTAGTATTCTCATTGAAAAAATAATCTCTTTTTTTAATAAAATATATTGTATTCTATAATTTCATATTTTTTACATTGGAAAGGCTTTATTAAAATGTAACACCGATGAGAGGAGGGAACATATTCCCGTCTATTTCTATATACTTTTGGATAGAAAATTTAATCTATACATTCTCCCTTAAACATATAATATATTATTGTTAAATTATAAACCATTTATATACATTAAATCATTTTATACATGTTCCTAACAACCATTTTGTATTGAACATCTTGTCTTCTCATATTAGATAAATGAGATGATGATACACCTACATTAATGATATACATTTGCGATTAATAAATCATTTAAATTTATATCCTCAATGTATTAACTATTTTATTCACATATGTAATATAAACACCAATATAAATAAATTATTCCTTAAATTTTAATTCATATATATATAAAATATTACATGATATATATTTAGTGTCTTGTTAGATTCAATATTTTATAGTTAATTTCTAAAACATCTATTCATGAAAATAATATTCTATAGAGTTTATTAAAACGATATTGTATATTTCAATAATCCATGAATATTGAATTATTAATATTCCTTCTTAAAAAACATAAGTTTTAGTGACGTTGATTAGATTCTATAGTGAATACTATATAGGTTCTGAACTAATTTGTCTTATTATAGGTTGAAATTATACCCACAAGTAAAATCTAAAGATTAATATTGAACAAATATATCATAATTCATGTTTATATAAGTTCTTAAAAATTGAATAATATTGGGTAAAAAATAACTCAAAGAACATATATTTTAGGAATATTTATTTTAATGACAACATTACAATGTCCCTACCCATAAAATTTAATTTTAGATCTTCCAATAAATAATATTATTAAAATAGAAATAATTATGAAACATATTTACAAAAGTTCCCATATCAATTAATTTAAAAATTTATTTAATACATTTTATTATCCGGATTTGAATGAGATAAAAATACAAATAGTATTACATGTTTTTTTGGCTCGGTGTATCCTAGTAAAAATTTTAGAAACCCCTTGGATCTATTACATAAAATCGTACATCAAGAGTCCATTAAAATAATTTTATAACCTTATGAATATTTATAATACCCTGTAAAGCATAAATTATATATCAGATATCTATCATAATTATAGAATTGTATTCAACAAACAATGTCAAATAAGGTAAACTGTTAGTCATTAAAATATAACCCATGTTTTATCATATTGAATATCATATAGCATAACAAATAATTCTGATTATATTTAACTAATGTTCCACAAATGAGTGATCTACTAAATCATAATGAGTATATGAGTCCAAAAAATGATTAACCTTTTTAATTTTAATTTTAATCACATTTATAACCAGAATGAGAAACTATAGGATTCCATAAGCACCTAGATTAATTTTATTAATAATTTTATCACATAGTTTCTAAAGTGGAAAGTTTTATGAAATGTAGATGTTTGCTCAATATTTTTTCTGAAATCACCATTATTTTTTAATAAATTAGTTATCTTAATAATATTAAATAATATATTATTTTCTCATCTCATTATAAAGGATTAATCATATATTTTATCAAAAGGATGAAAATATTGTCTTAAATAGATTCTTCATTCTGATGAGTATCATTTAGTATTATCCATTTAATAACAATATTTGTTTAATTAGATAACACAACGTAGTGCGGGCATAGCCCGCGCAGGGGTGAGTATAAACTACTCAGTAGGGACCCCGAGTCTCCCGAAGGTCTCCCAGTATCCACAAAGGATAATCCACAAAGGAAAGATACAATCAGGAAGTAACATCCGACACTGCTTAGGTATATGCCCATACATATTCCTAAGTCATAAATTCACGTTCGGCTCCAACACCCGATCCCCAGTACAACCCAGTCCACACAGGAAAGAAAAACGTCAATCCAGAAAGGAAAGCAAACGTAAATCCCTACAGGATAGCACAAAACAATCCACAAAGGAATGCAAAACAGGATTCAGCTCACACAGGTATACTTCTTCGAATGACGATAGAGATGATCAGATATAGCCACTGATTCATCTAAGTCGTTAGACCCATAAAGGATCGATAGTTACTAACCCCCGCAATGACCCACAAAGGATCTGACCCACAAATGATCGATAGGTAACTAACCCCCGTAAAGACCCACACAAGATCGGACCCACATAGGATCTGTAGGTTCTGGCCCACACAGGACCCCTGAGCACTAACCCACACAGGATCGGACCCACATAGGATCGGTAGCACTGATCCACAAAGGATCACTAACTGTTGTAGTCTTCGTCGTCGAATCCACTGAGGATCTCTGCAGAGTCATCTTCGTCACAGTCGCAGCCAGCACTAGGGTTCCCTCACACAACAAGCTTGTTCGAGAGGGTCCGCTCCACGAGCCGAGAGGATAATACATCAACAAACACATAGTCCAGAGTTGATGTATCCAAAAGCTCTGTATCGTCAACAGGAACTCAATGTCGCAGACGGCGTGTCAATCAGACGCACAGTCTGAGAGTTATTGGCTTTTTCGTCCTAGGGGCCCAGTTAGTTTTTAAGGAAAATCCAAACATACCGTACTCCACCTGTGTCCAAACCTCGGGTGGAGTAAGCCAAAAGATCTGTCTCACTTAGAGGAATCCATCAAAGTTGACGGAACGTCAATGGGACGTCCGGAACTCATGTTATGGACGTTTCCGCTCCAAGGGACCGGTTGGTTTCGTGTATGAACAAACCCGGCCGAACCCAAAGTATTCCGAAACCATGAGTGTAATATAACAAAATGCCCGTATCGATCCAAGGATTGCATCACCGCTAACCGTGCGTCGATCGGAATCTCGTAGCCTATGATATGGGAAAAAGACCGAAAGGGGTCCGAAAATGGGGGCTCTAGGAACCGACCGACCCATCCTGGGTGGCCCGGCCCGGCCTGCGCGTTACCCGGCCCGTCCGGCGTGGGTGCAGCCCGGCCGCCAGGCGGGTCGGCTCGGCTGTTACGGCGAAGCCGCGGGCGGGGGGCACGCTGCCCCCGCGTGAAGAAGCCGCGACCCCGCATGGGGCCGCCCTTGCAAGCGGACGCGATAGTCGGCCGCCTCCTGTCCCTCGCCGGACACACGCAGTCGTGGGTCTGTCTGCCACCGCCGCGGCTTCAACCGCGGTGGTTCTCCTCGGCGGCGTGCTGGCGGTGTGCTCCGCAGACCACTAGATGAGTTCCGGTGGTTGAAAATTCACGTCGTCTTCGCCAAAGCTGCTCCTGGGGTGCTTCCTTCACTATGAGGACCATGCGTCGCACGTGCGGCATGCTTTGTCGATGTCCTCTATTTCGCACACCAAGAACGAAAGGGGGTGGTGGGTTTGGACTTGTTCGTTGGTCTTCACCCACCGCATTAGCGGTTTTAAATGTCTTACAACAATATTAATAATGTGATGCGGGTATAAATCACAATGATTTATAGAATCAAAACCCATACCACATCGTAGTTGTTGAATGAGACTTCTTCGTGGAATTGATCGTCGCGGGAGAATAGGATCTTCGCGTCACGGAAGGGGCGTCGCGTCGTCGCGGTACACGGTTTCACGTCGACGATCTCCGAGGGTTAAAGAAATCGCACAGATTTAATTTCACAAATTAAATCCATGTTGAGGATAAAATCAACAAAGGAAATTTAAAAGATCCTCAATCTCCAACATCAAGCAGTTGATCGAAGATTTGTCGCGGGAGGAGAATCGTCACAGAAGAACGTCGGGGAAAGATAATCGTCGGTGTCACGGTACATGGAGTCGTGTCGTCGATATCTGAGGGTTTGGCATTCTTCGTCGCCTTTCGTCGAAGGCTGACGTTCATCGCGTTCTTCGTGTTCTTCGCGAAGGAGGATAAAGATACAGTTTCTCCAAATCCTCTCAACAAGCATCCCATCAACAAAAAGGGTGTTGGTCTAATTTTATTATTATGCCAATAGTTTGAATAACATGTTAATAAAAGAACCATAAATTCAGTGAATTAATGGTAACATCTTAACTGTCCAATTAATAGGGGCGTTAAGAGTTTAAGAAAACGCACCGGTTGACTTTCATTAAAGAGGAGTTTTCGCAAGTGCGTTACTTATAGGAAAATAAAAGGTGGGGCTCGTTCGGGCCCATCTCACAAATATCCTACCAAAAGGGTCGGATATTTTGGGTTCCACCCTATCTGATTCAACACATCTTAAGTAGATTTAAGTGGCTTTAAGTGAAATAAAATAAAGTTGTCGCACCACTTTATTTTATTTTCTTCACTTAACCCCAATAATTAAAAACCACATCCAAGCAAACGCAACTCCGGAAGAGGTGTTTCTAAGAAAATATCTATGATGTGATTCCATCGGTGCCCTCAGAAGTCGATTCCGAGCACATGTTCAAAAGTTAGAAAAACCCGCTTGTTCGTTCACTGAACGTACCCGAGCCAAACATAGGAAAATGATTCTGAGAACACCGGGCCTCAGAATCAGGTGCTGTCAGAAATTGCATTCTTGTAAAATTCCAAAATAAATTATGAAAAAAAATTCCTTGAAATTTACAGGTCTTTACATCCCTCCCACCTCAAGGATTTAGTTCCTTATAAAGATACATCATAAACTAGGGAAACAAATGTGGGTACTGAGCACGCATCTGGGCCTCCCGCTTCAAAGAGCTCTCCTGGAGGTTCCCGTGCTACCATCTGATGCGTACTAGAGTAATTGATCATCCACGTAGGACTAGCTCCTGTCGATCATCGATCTCCACTGGGGCCTCCGCAAAAGTCTACCCATCATCAACTTCTAGCTTTCCATGGTCAATGATATGTGTCGGGTCATGCACATTTCTCCTCAACTAAGATACGTGGAAGACGTCGTGCACCCGGTGCAACTGAGGAGGTAGATCCAGACGATAAGGCACCTTGTCGATCCTGTTGAGGACCTGGAATGGTCCAATGAAGTGTGCAGACAACTTGACTTCTCATCCAAATCTCTGTAATCCACGTCGAGGTGAGACATGCAAGAAGACGGGGTCGCCATCCTCGAACTCTAGTGGCCTCCACCTCTTATCAGCATAAGACTTCTGCCGGCTCTAAGCTATCCTCATCCGCTCCTGGATGACCTGGACCTTCTTTGTCGTGGCCCGGACCATCTCTCGTCCCACAAGTGCGGACTCCCCAGCGTCTGGCCAGCACAAAGGAGATCTGCAAGGTCTGTCGTACAATGCCTCGTATGGTGCCATATCGATGGTGGAGTGGTAGTGGTTGTTTTATAAAAAACCCACCAAGGGTAGATGGTCCTCCCAGCTGACACTAATGTCATGGAAACATGCGTGGAGCATGTCCTCGAGAGTCTGAATGGTTCTCTCCGTCTGACCATCCGTCTGAGGGTGAAAGGCAGTGCTCATATGTAGTTGTGTCCCCGAACACCTCCTGCAACCCCTTCCAAAGCCTGGAAGTAAAGGGATCATCTCGATCGGAGATGATAGATGATGGCACACCATGAAGCCGTACAATCTCTGGAATGTAAAGACGTCACAAGATCTCCATTGATCCCTTCTCTCTGATGGGTGAGAAGTGAGCCGACGTGGTGTGTTGGTCGAAAATCACCCAAATGGAGTCGTGACCTCTGGAAGTGCGTGGAAGTCTAGTAACAAAGTCAATAGATATCCCGTCCCACTTCCACTTCGGGACCTCCAAGGGCTGTACCAAGCATACTGGTACCTGATGCTCTGCCTTCACCTGCAGGCAGGTGAGGCATCGTGAAACGAACTCTGCCACAACCTTCTACATGCCCGGCCACCAGTGCTGTTGTCTGAGGTCCTGGTACATCTTCGCCACTCCAGGATGTACCGCCAAGGGAGAATTTGGAAACTCTCTCAGAACCTCCTCCCGAAATTCAACTGATACCAAGATACGTTCTCTGAAATGGATTTCGTGCTCTGCTCCAAAGTAGAAACCATCAGGTGCCTATCCTGAGGATATCTGTGCATGTCGCGTCTCACAGTCTGTGTCCCCACGCTGTGCCTCTCTGACCCACTGCAGTAGTGGAGGGGTGACTATGAGAGACTGACGGAAGTCTTCTTCATCTCTATCCACGAAGGATATCCGCAATGCGGCTAGCTGCTCCATCGCCACCTCAAGCAGTTGAATGCTCGTCCTCCTGCTGAGAGCATAGGCTACTACGTTCCCCTTCCCAGGAGTATAGAATATCTCAAAGTCATAGTCCTGGAGGAACTCGATCCATCGCGGCTGTCTCAAGTTCAGGTCCTTCCTAGAAAAGATGTACCTGAGACTCTGATGGTCAGAAAATATTGTAAAGCGCTCGCCCATCAGATAGTGTCGCCATGTCTTCAGAGCGAAGACTACTGCTACTAACTCCTGTTCATGGGTAGCGTAGTTCTGCTCATTCGTCCTCAACTGACGTGATCCATAGGCGATCAAGGCCTGATACTGCATCAGGAAACATCCGTGTCCGGTCCCTGATGGATCGCAGTAGACTACGTACTCTACTCCCTCCTTAGGCAACCTCAAGATAGGGGTGCTGGTTAATCACTGTCTCAACTCCTGGAAGCTCTTCTAACATCTGTCTGACCATAGAAAGGGTTCCCCTTCCTCCTTAACGTTCTGCAATGCTGCAAATATTTCTCCTTTTCCGAAAAGGGAAATCTGGACTCATCCCTTGGAAGAACCACGTTCCTTGACTAATATAGTCAATCCTGTCATGATCAGTTAATTCATGGCATGGATGACGTCGTAAGTCCTCGACGCTGCTACCAAGAGATCCAACCGTTACTCTCGCCTCCAAGGGTTGAGTCACACTTTCGGCATCAGTGTGTGGTCACTGGGTCTCCTCCAGTAAGAATCTTGCATGTGAGGGTCAAGTCAACAGTTTTTAACCGGAACCTCTTAGTAATAACAAACAGAAGACAAGAATGAAAATGTCACCAATGCAAGTGTCTTTTATTACTTCAACTCAAATTACAAGGACACTAGGCAACACAAACCACGAAGCTAGAGGCATTATGGGAAAAGGCCTCTATACCTGGAGCTAGTCCCACACTAGTCCACCTTCTTCTGGAGCTCCATGATTGAAAGCTTCAGCTTCCTGAAGATGTGCTCTCCCCTGAGGTCGGTGTGGACCTCCTGGTGGTGGTGGTGGTAGAGCCTCAAAACGTCGTCCACCACCTGATGCTCGGCCAGCTCCTCTGCCTCGTCCGCCTGCTCCCTGAGGACCACCACGTTTGAACCTCTTCCTCTACTTAGGTGGTTTTTCAACCGTCTACTGCTCCTCTGCATGGTGGATTGGGCAGTCACGAGCCATGTGGCCCTGCCCGCCACATGAGTAGCACTGCCTGCCTCTCTAAAGACTGGCTCCGCGTTGTATTCCCCGCACTGCTGAGCCAGTGTCCTGAGGTCGTCTTCCTGAGGGTCTTGTCTTCCTGGACCCATGAGTCATCCGTCGACTGCCTACTGCAGAAGACTTTTCTTCCTACCGCCCTGCAGTAGGTCTCGCTGCTGAAGAAGGCTCGGTAAGAAAAGTCTCGATCAAAAGGGCTCTCTCCAGTACTCCTTCCTGAGTCGGAATGCTGAGGGAGATCAGTGAAGCCCTGATCTCATGTCTCAATCACTGCTCAAAGGTTCGGGCCTGGAAGAATGGGGTATCGTACCATGTCTGTTGAGTAGCGCGAGAGATCGGTAAATCTTACCGAGTACTGGGTGACTGTCAAGCTGCCCTACCGCAGTTGAAGAAGCTCCTGGATGCGAACCACACGGAGGTTGGATGGGACGAACTCCGAGAAGAAGAGGCTCTCAAAGTCCGTCCAGTGGAGAGATGCCTCATCGTGCACCTGGAGCATCAAACTCCACCATCAGCCTGCTGCCACGTGCAGTAGGCTCGCTGCGAGGATCACCATGAGGTCTGCTACTGTCCTCACTAACCAGAAAACTCGTACAACTGCCTCCATTCAGTCCTCGGCTGCCTGGGGGTCTGTCTCCCCACAGAACCTGGGTGGTCGCTGGTGCTTGAAATCATGCAGTGCACTAAGGCGACGTGCATCATCAGCGGCTGGGGTTGGAAGCAATGGTGGCTCAGCGGGTAAAGGTACCGCTGGTGCCTCAGCTGTCAAAGGGCCCTGCACCGAGGCCTCGTCGCTTGGTGGGATGTCGTCACGCTCATCTCTCGGAACCCTAGCTGGCTGCCGTCGTGGGGTCATCTTGAAAAGAAAACAGGTGTGTGACGGTCAGAACAGTATACTTGGTGAGCTAATACAAAGTAATCTAAAAGAAAACTTGAAACACAAATGTAATCAATGTTTTTGTGCGTTAAGTCGGAAATCAGAAGTCATGGTCCTGGTGTACGGATACTTTGGCCATCGCACCAACACTGGACTCCCTGGACTGATAACCACACCTAATACGCTTAACACTATTGCTTCACATAGAAAAAGATCAGAGTCTGCAGTAGAACTGAACTCCTCTGATACCAATTTTTCACGAACCATCCTCAGGCCCCGTGCTGTGACTACCCCAAGCCCGCCTTCCATAGGCCAGGGGATGGAGACTAGCACCAAGGCGTAAATCCTGGTAAAAGTGAAGGAATTTCCTTTGTAAAGTAAACCACAAACACCACAGAGTAAGCAGGCAGAAGTAAACACTAAGTAGAAACTGGTACAACAGTAAGTGCGGAAAAGTAAGTGGGCCAGTATACAAACCCAAACTGAAAGTAAAGTACAACTGGAAAGGGGAAACATCAACTGAAAAGTAAAGCCTCAACGTCGAGCTATCCACTAGAAATCCCACCTGAAGGCTGGGTACAGATAGCATCCACTACTCCTCGGGTCCATCCGACCGCTCCGAGTGCGTCCCGCACAGTGCTCCACCACCAGGTATTGTCCTGCTCTGCAAGCTTCAACCACAATCAGTGATGTCCGTCGTCTGCAACCATCACAACGTAGTGCGGGCATAGCCCGTGCAGGGGTGAGTATAAGCTACTCAGTAGGGACCCCGAGACCCTGAAGGTCTCCCAATTTCCACAAATGATAATCCATAAAAGGAAAGATACAATCACGAAGTAACATCCGACACTGCTTAGGTATATTCCCATACATATACCTAAGTCATCAATTCACGTTCGGCTAAAACATCCGAGCCCCAGTACAACCCAGTCCACACAGGAAAGAAAAACGTAAATCAAGACAGGAAAGCAAACGTAAATCCACAAAGGATAGCACAACACAATCCACAAAGGAAAGAAAAGAAAGATTCACCTCACATAGGTATACTTCTTCGAATGACGATAGAGATGATCAGATATAGCCACTGATTCATCTAAGTCGTTGGACCCACAAAGGATCGATAGGTACTAACCCCCGCAATGACCCACAAAGGATCTGACCCACAAAGGATCGATATGTAACTAACCCCGGCAAAGACCCACACAGGATCGGACCCACACAGGATCTATTGGCGCTTGCCCACACAGGACCGCTGAGAGCTGACCCACACAGGATCAGACCCACATTGGATCGGTAGCACTGATCCAAAAAGGATAGATGAGTGTTGTAGTCGTTGCCGTCGAATCCACTGAGGATCTCTGCACAGTCGTCATCGTCGTAATCGCATCCAGCACTAGGGTTCCCGCACACAGCAAGCTCGTTCGGGAGGGTTCGCTCCACGAGCCGAGAGGCTGATACATCAAATGACACATAGTCCATAGTTGATGTATCCAAAAGTTCTGTATCGTCAACTGGAACTCAACATCGCAGACGGCATGTCAATCGGACGCCCGATCTGAGAGTTATTGGTTTTTTCGTCCCAGGGGCCCGGTTGGTTTTCAAGGAAAAACCAATCTGACCGTACTACACCTGTGTCCAACCCTCGGGCGGAGTAAGCCAAAAGATCCGTATCACTTAAAGGAATCCATCAAAGTCGATGGCATGTCAATTGGACGTCCGGAGCTCAAGTTATGAGTGTTTCCTCTCCGAGGGCCCGGTTGGTTTTGTGTACGAACCAAACCGGTCAAACCCAAAGTATTCCGAAACCTTGAGTGTAATATACCAAAACGACCGTCTCAATCCAAGGATTTCATCTCCGATAACGGTGTGTCGATCGAAGGCTCGTAGCCAATGATATGGCCAAAATACCGAAAAGGGTCCGAAAACGGGGGGTCTGGGCGCGGACCGAACCGACCCAACCCCCCTGGGTCGGCCCGAACCGGGTCAACCTATCTCGGGTCCCGGTCCGACCCGGCCGGTGTGGCCCGACCCGGCCTGGGAGGCCCGACCCGGCCTGGTCGCGACTCGGCCCGGCCAGCGCGGGCGTGGCCCGGCCGCCAGGGGGGTCCTCTCGGTTGTTACGGCCGAGCCGCGGGCGAGGGGCACACTGCCCCCGCGTGAAGAAGCCGCGACCCCACGTGGGGCCGCCCTTTCCAGCGGACGCGACAGCCGGCCGCGTCCCGTCCCTCGCCGGACCCGCGCGATAGTGGTTCTGTCAGCCGCCGCCGCGACTTCAACCGTGGCGGTACTCCTCGGCGGCGCCATGGGCATCGCCGCCTTCCGCCGCCGGCGCCGCCGTGCCAGCGTGGCGTGCCTGCGGTTTGCTCCGCGGACCACCGAATGAGTTCCGGTGGTCGGAAATTCACGCCGTCTTCGCCAAAGGTCCTCCCGAGGTCCGTCCTTCACTACGAGGACCTCGCGTCGCCCGTGCGGCCTGCTTTGTCGACGTCCGCCGTTTTGCACACCAAGAACGAAAGGGGGTGGTGGGTTCAGACTTGTTCGTTGGTCCGCACCCACCACATTAGCGGTTTTAAAAGTCTTACAACAATTTTAATCATATGATGCGGGTATAAATCACAAATATTTAATGAATCAAAACCCCTTCCTTGTCGTAGTCAACGCACGAGAGTTCATTGCGGAATTGACCATCGCGGGAGAAGAGGATCGTCGCGTCGCGGACGGGGCGTCGCGTCGTCGTGGTACACGGCGTCGTGTCGACGATCTCATAGGGTTAAAGAAAACGCACAGATTTAATTTCACGAATTAAATCCATGTTGTTGATAAAATCCACAAAGGAAATTTAAAAGATCTGTAATCTCCTACATCAAGAAGTTGATCGAAGATTTTTCGCGGGAGGAGAATTGTCGTAGAAGAACGTCAGGGAAGGATAATCGTCGGCGTCGCGGTACACGGCATCGCCTCTTCGATCTCCGAGGGTTCGGCGTTCTTCGTCGCCTTTCGTCGAAGGCCGACGTTCTTCGCGTTCTTCGTGTTTTTCGTGAAGGAGGATGAAGATACAGTTTATCCAAATCCTCTCAACAAGAAACCCGTAAAAAAAAGGGTGTTGGTCTTATTTTATTATTATTCATACAGCTTGAAAAATAGGTTAAGAAACGAACCATTAACTCGGTGAATTAATGGTAATGTCTTAACTGTCCAATTAATAGGGGCGTTAAGAATTTATGAAAATGCACCGGTTGACTTTCATTAAAGAGGAGTTTTCGCAGGTGCGTTACATAGAGGAAAAGAAATGGTGGGGCTCGTACGGGCCCCACCTCACAAATATCCTAGCAAGAGGGTAGTATATTTTGGGTTCCACCCTATCTGCTTCAACTCAGCATAAGTAGAATTAACTGGCTTTAAGTAAAATAAAATAATGTTTTCGCACCACTTTATTTTTTTTCCTTCACTTAACCCCAAAAATTAAAAACAACACCCGAGCAAACACAACTCTGGAAGAGGCGTTTCTAAGAAAATATCGGCGCTGCGATTCCATCGGTGCCCTCGAAATTCGATTCCGAGCAACAGTTCAAAATTTATAAAAACCCGCTCGTTCGTTCACTGAACGTTCCCGAGCCAAACTTCGGAAAATGATTCCGGGCACACCGGGCCTCAGAATCAGGAACCGTCAGAAACTTCATTCTTGTAAAATTCCAAAGAAAATTCAGAAAAAACATTCCTTGAAATTTAATGGTCTTGACAAGTTATATAATAAATTAAGACCATTATCATACCAGCAATGTAATGTAAGGATTTATATTATGAATTTTGTTTAACATATAATCTAAATCACTAACAATTCATCATATAAACAATTTATATAAATGAATACAAATGGGTGAAAATTTTAAATAAATTAAAAATTTGGAAATTTAAACATGAGATAACAAATTCAGAAAAATCCATAAATTCATTAAACATATAATTGTTTTATTATTTTTAATTTTATCATTATGTACATTCCATAATGTTTAATTTAGTCATTTATTATTTTTTCACCATAATCCCTTTCTTATTTAAAAGAATATAAAATTTTAATTTTAAATAAATGTTATTATATCAATTGAAAAATATTTATATTCTAATTTATTTTATGTGTACATTTGTATTAAACAAATTATCAAATAAATTATCATTATTTAGTCCTTCATCAAATTATTAATTAAAACACTTTTTATGTTTGTTAAATAATATCATAATGAGGAATATTCTTATTTTAAAAAATTCAAAATAATTAATTTCTAACATTTCATTATATTAATAAAAAAATATTATTTAGGCCTTATTTCAAAATTTAAAACCATTTTTAAATTATTTATTATAATTTATAGAAACATAAATTTATTTTTATAAAAAAAATTTATGTTAAATGTTTTCAAAAAGGAATTTTAAATATTAAGAATAAACATATGAGGAATATTTAATAATATTTTTTCCATAAACATGTATTTAAAAATTATAAAAATTTTATAATTAAATATATAATTGATATTTTATTAAATAATAAAAATATTCATATTAAATTTCATAATGATTTATATTCATTTTATAAACCATTAAAAAATTTCATATGTTGATTAAAATTAATAGTTTTTTAAAAAAAAATTGTATATCCATATGATGAGTGAAAATATTTTTAAGGGTGATGTCATTTAACCCTTATAAATAAAGTATTTGTATATGTGATCTAATTTTTTTACCCTCAAATTAGGGAATAACTGGTTTTCTAAAGGTGGTCTAGGGGTAGATATCTAGTTTTTTCAAGTAAACACAATTGTTACCTTTAGAGAAGCCTAAAAATCCCAGTACTAAATTTATTCAATTCATCAAATCACCTGCTAGGTAATGGTTCAAATGAAGAACCTTATGTTGAACTATATAATTTATAAGTAACTGTAATATTTATTTTTCAATGAAATAGTTACTTCTGAATATGTTTACAGAACACACTATTTTTATCTAGTCAATTGAGAAAAAAATCATTAAAAGAAATATTTCATGTAAAGGTGAAAATTTAACTACCATTACATAACCATGAGAAATTATCAACTACAGTTTTATATTATTTTATGTTTACTAAACACTATGGATAACATGACGAAACACTTCATCAGAAAGGAGACACATTTTTTAATTTAATGATCCCTACTATATAACTATAAAATTTCTCCCTATACATTATAAAAACATAAATAAATGACTCTATTGATTATTTTTTCCTTTATAATAAGTTAGTATTCATAATTTTAAATCATGTATTATTCATTGATACACTTAATGGGTTTGAATAAATATAATATTATTTATCAATTCTCATTTTATTTATTTAAACATTAGTGTGAGGATCTATCAAGAATTATATATGAAACCTATGTAAAAATAGAAATGGTGAAATACTGAAACCAAAACATTATAAAATGAATATCATCTAAAAAATTGGATAATCATTTGATATATTTTATAAATATCACTACAACTGAATCAGAAATTAATCTTCTCCCCACAAGTGTCCATCAATTACACCTAAATCATCAATCATATGAATGAGATTCCTTACATACATTATGGGATGTTAGATCATATAAAGTAATATAGAATGATAATGTGAGATTTTGGTGGATAGGAGTCTCTATCTGGAATAAATTAATCACTTACTATCATTCTCATTATTTTAATGTTACTATATAACACATGAGGTTACCCCATTGGTTTTGTTTCTTTCATTCATAAATTGTAATACAAGGATCAATACCTTGTTCAATACATGCATTCCAAACATGAATAAAACTCTACCCTTTACATATATCCAATTTCATTATTTAATAAATTATTTCATTAAGTGAGTTGAGATATTATATTATTAAAAAAATAGTCTAGTGTTCATCTATACAATGGAGGTAGAATATATATAATCTAATATCATGCATTCATTCAAATATATCGTGTATATATACCATAGTTGTATACATAACATGATTATTTATTACGTTATTGATTTAAATTAGTTTAATTCCACATTTCCACATTTCTTGATTTTTCTTCTCCTTCATTTTTCAACATCCATCTCACCATTCCATGATACTAGATTTCAACTGTTGGCCTTTAAAAAGGTTTTTGATGAATTTTTTTTATAAAATAGGTATATTGATGTCAATAAATTTAAAGAATTACATGGTTAGTGATCAAAATTTATTATTTTTTGCACACCTATAATGTGATTTTGTTATATAAAAATTAATATAATATTATTATCCTTATCATTATTATTATCACCTAATAAACAATATAACTGATGGAGAATCCCATAGTGAGGAATTAATGAATAATTAGTAAATAACATATTAAAAAATTTAATCATAGTTACATATCAATAATCTTAATATCAAGTAGGTATGAATAAGTTTTAATGAAATCAGTAATAATTCCCCTCCTCATAGAATATATTCTTATACATCATTAATCCACATATGATTCATGTAAATTGTCAATTTATCTATAATGATTTTTCATCCAACATTTTTCATTAGTAGTGTTTTTAGAAATTCAATAATATTACTCAAATTAGAGTATTAGAATCAAATATATAATTTGATAATTAATTTAACTATTTTTTAAAATTAAAAGAAATGTTATTTCTTGGTCCATGACCCACACCCAAAATATATACACTACCCATCTCTAAGGTATTTAACCCTTCCATTGATGAAACAATAGGGGTAATATTTTTTATATCAGGCACATAATACTAGAAAATAACATTTCATGCATTTAATAACACAAATATTATCTTTTTTAATATGAAATACTATTCAAAGAACTATGACTCTTCTAAAAGAATTGACCACAGAATCACTTAAATAAAAATAATATGAAACATGATAATTTATTAAATGTATAATATGTGTAACTATAAGTAACATTTTAATACTTATTGTGAAATACCATTCACTCATTTTTATTCATGATCTTTTTGTTATGAAAACATTTATGGATGTGAATGGTTTTGTATGAGTAATAATAACATCTAATAAATTTTTAGTCACCCATTTTATGTATATGAAAAAGTGTTAATATGTTGTTATTCCCTATGAAACCATTAGTTGAAATAATGATTTTTTATTTAATTATCATTCAACTGATTCAATTGGTGAATCTAACGGTTACACATAATATTTTTTTATCATATCTTAATATAATTTTTCCCACATCAAGGATCATAATATATTTTCATCAAATAAAATTCATAAATTATACTTTTGGATCCAATTCACCGCAAGAATACTATCTTATTCATCTATATGAAAGATAATTGGTTTTAAAAATAGATATATTCAATAAATTCTAATATATATATATATATATTGAAAATTATTTTGACACGATATTTTAATCGGATAAAGAACTTATTAATACATAAGTTAGTACTTAAAAATTCACAGAAAACATCCATGATGTAAAATCCTCATCATCAAAAAATAAAATATGTAATAGATAACAGTGATTTTATAATCAATGATCCTGTAATTTTTTAATAAGATAGTTTAGTTTGTTGTATATACATATCAAAAGTCATTTCATGCACCCTTAGTAATATATTTTGTATATTTAATTATTTAATTTGGAATCTGAAACTCTCCTAACCTCATGAAATTGATGAATTAGATGGTAAAAATACCTTTATTGCCTTTTTTACTATTGATATTTAATTCCTTTACCTACAATCATAAAACAATAACCTAACACCATGAAAAAATTTATAAAATATATTATTTTATAATTATTCATTATTAGAAAATCATTTCTTCTTATTTATAGCAGTACTATCCACATTGATATCAATTATATTATTCTCTTTCTTTACATGTAAAATAAATTTTAATGATAAATATTTATCATTCATGATGGAAATTCTCACTGGCCTCTCATTTGATAAAAATGTTTGAGAGGATAATGTCATTTACTATACTATATTTATTAAATATATGATGTAGTTTATTATGATTTTTAGATTATATATATAATAAATATCATGATTTATTAACATTATAATATTAAACTGAGACTCAATAAAAATTCCCACCTCATTTTTTCATAAATTAAAATTATGTACATTCAATATATTTTTATTCCAATAAAAGAATATAATTTTGAAGGAATATTACATTAAAGGAATTAAATTCCATTTTTTGTATATCATACTACTAAGTATATTGTATCAGTGACCATAATTCACATGCATATCCCACTAGATAGAATACATTCATTATAACACTATCCATTTGAGTATTTTCCCAATGTTATGAATATCATATATATATATATATATATTTCATTCATTGTTATTAAAAAATATCTTATCTGTTTCATATAATAATTGTTGTCTATGACTCATGATATGATCTAATAATTCTATACTTTATTAAAAAAAGATTTTATTCATTATTATAATGTTTATTCCACATATACTGAGTTAAAATCCCTAATATAGGGATACTTTTCTAGTTACGACACTAGAATCAATTGTTTTATACATATGAAAATACTGGAGTATTTAAATGTATTGACTTTATTAATTATACTACAACTTGGTGGAATTTCTATATAATGATAAAGAATAATTAATTTATGAGTACCCATTAAACATTTAGTGAAAGTATATATTTTTACAGGATTTATTCCATATTCTTATAAAATTTCAATTTTTATAAAATTTCATTAATTTTATATTTTTTATTAATAATTTTTTATTTACTAAATATTTTTTTCTAAATATTGTTTCATAGGAATAACTAATAATTTTCTTAAAAAAGCTATAAAAACCACAAATTTTGCAACCCCTAATCTTACAACAATTAGTTTATAGCTATTTCTCACAATTGAAATAGATTACCTATATCATAATATATAGAAAAAATGTATTAATAGTCTAAAAAATAGATATATAATAGATCATTATATAACATTGGAAAAATAAAGTGTATCCTAAAAATACAAGAAATTTTAATATTCCTTTATGTTAATATGTTGATCATATATTGAATTCATTATTGTTTATGTGGACACCAATATAAAAAATTGACTTACATTATATGATATGAATTATACTTATATTATTAAGTATGAATGATAATATGTTTAAAACAGAATCCAATAAATGAAATCAAATAGAAAATAAGAAATCAATTAAATTATAATAAAAATTTATCTCTATTTAATAGAATGCATAATTCAAAAAATCATAACCATTCCATCAAGGAATTTTTGAAGAAATCTATCAGAAAAGGTGAAACAATCACATAATACCTAATATACCTATATCATGATTCTTATTAATTAACTATTGAGTTATTATGTGATAAAAACTTTTACTGTTATCATCAAATGTATTCTAATTGAAATAAATTATTATATATATCATATCTAAAAATTGTATTTACAAGAACAATACAATTTCGAGAAGACCAATGAGACCATAAAGATCATTAAAGAGTTATTTAAGGATCTACATATCACATAAGAAGTCGAACAAAATCATCATGTGAAATAAATTGAATACCATACAATGAACAATAATCCCAAAGGAAGCTCATACATCATTTTGGAAATGTAATGAAATATTTCCCAGAATGAAATAATGAATAAGAAAAATATCAAGGATTTACAAATTAATTGAAATATTTGGATACCATAGTGAATATATGTAAATCAGTATAGGGATTTATTGGGTAATAAAACTAGATATAAAAATTTGTATACAATTATGTAGATAGTTATCCCCAAATCAATTTAATAGTGTGTATATCTATGTGAATAATCTTACAAAAATAGAAGGAACTATAAGGTATTCACACTGTCAATGTATTGATATAATTATTATTATTACTTTTATTAGATTTTAATTAATTGAACAGAAATGATGGATCAATCCTCTCATTGAAATATATTTATCATTTCAAAAAAAATTGATCAAATATTAATATTAAATAAATAGGACGCAAATAATGTGTAGTAGTAATAGAAATATTATTAATACATTGATTGTAAAAAAATAGGGAGGAATATATAAAAGGGAAATAAAAAATTTTATAATAATGTGATACCAAATGTGAATCATTAAATGAATTCATAGAAAAATATTTCATTAACGTGTCTATATGTATGTAAATATTAAAAGACCAAATAATTATTTTAAAAGATGCATAATACATCTATAATATAAATAATAAAGACATTGAAGAAGAAAATAAACACAAAAATAGGGAAACTTTTTTTATGTATCATAATTGATATGTATAAATCATCCAAATTGGATAATAAACGTCAATTCTAAAAATGGATATAAATAATACATGTATTAAATTTAATATTAGTTTTATATAAATTATTTAATGAACGTTATAAATAGGTAAAATCAATGTAAGAGATTTTTCAAGAAATAATCCCTTCTAAATTATTTGAATCCATGTCTAGAACAATGTAGAATGTGAAATGGAATAATAAATCCAATGTATAAAAAAATTATTCAAAAATTATATAATTTTTTGGAATATAGACCATATAAAAATAATAATTTTAGAGTATAAAAATGTGTCAAAGAAAAAAATTTACATGATAAGCCCTTTCAGAAATTATATTTCATGAATTAAACCTGAATGATTTAATGTTAAATGAATATATATTTTAATCACAAAAGAATATTAATACTAAAATTAATAATATTTTTTGACTATTAAATATATACAAAATAGTATAAATAGTATTATGTAAATGTAGAAGATCCTATAGAGAAATATTAAGAGAGATACCTTTATATGAAAATTACATTTTTAATTTATTAATGCAAGATAAATGATAATTCATATAAATATATATAAATTAAATTTTATCTTATTTATTTAGTAATGTTTAAACGATTCATAAAATTTAACATATTTAATATAGGAACAATACATGAAGAGATTTTAGATTTTTAATTTAATCCCTTAACATATATCTTATATCACTACCTATGTCATATTACCTCATAAATAGCTAACAGAATATTTTCCCACTCATTTATATATATATTTCGAGGATTATTTCATTAATATTATTGAATTTATTCATTTATTTTCACTTTTCTTTTATGTAGTTCAATTTTAGAATTTGAAGATTTTTCGTCAATAGTAATGAAAAAGATTTGATATAACATGGTTGCTTATATATCCTTTTCCAATGGTTTAACAAGATCTATAATTATCATGGATGTTTTTCAATTTCATTATAAAAGAAAAATAATTTCAATAGTCCACTGTATATACAAAAACCGTTGAAAATATCTCAATAGGTTGTTTCAGATTAATATACTAACAATGGTAATATTTACATACTATTCAATTAATATAATTGTAATTTTATCACTATTAATATTAAAAACACAAAATTAGAAAATAAATTTTATATTTTTAAATGAAATTAATTTCAAAATAATTCATGGATTGAAGAAGTTAAAATAGAACATCATCATCAACATACTTATTTTAAACCAACCATGGGTGAATAAATATTTTTAGATTTTAATAAGAACTGAAAATCATATTAATTTTTTATTTAAGAAAATAAAATAGGTTTTAATTATACAAAAATTGTAATGTTACACTAGTTTTTCCCTGTGATATGGACTGATATGAGAAGAATGAAAAATACAAGAAATTAATTTTGTAACCTTTAACTAGCCCATACAGAGGCCTCCATTATATTGAGTCATCTGAATTTGAAAGAAGGTGTTATGGTAAAACCTAGTTCTCATGAAAATTTATTGACGGATTTATATATATATTTGGATAGATCATTAGAAGAAGAATATGTTTTTGACGGTGGAAATAAAGGTGGAGAAGTAGAGTATTTATAAGGAAAAGATAGGGGTATATATAAAGAAAAAAGTTAATAATTTATTATTTAAACTAGAAACAAAAAATCATTTTTCATTATTATAAATTTTACTAGCGTGTGATTATAAACAAAATATATTAATTACACTTATGAACACCCATAATTGAATGGCCTCTTAAATATAATTTATTCATAATAAAAAATAAATAATGTACATCATTTGAATAAAATATAATTTTGACCGTGAAAATTGAATTATATGATTGGAAATTATGTTTAATAATTTTTAATAAAATATTTTAAAAAACTAATGATATTTTGTATTAATCATAATTTTCTATTAATTATTATGTCATGTTTACGTCCTAATGATGATATAAAACATATAATAAACTTAAAAATTATTTTTAAATATTTCATTAAAATATATCTTTTTTTGATAATTATTATAAATATTTACCCCAAATAATATTTTCACACGACTATATTAAATTTAAAATCCATCTTATTAATATTAAATAAAAAAATTGAAATTTGTCAATTGATTAAATATATGTAACAAACAAAACAAATTTTTTTTTAAATAACAAATATTTTGTATTATGATCAATTACATACATATTTATACAAACACCTTAATAATAATATTATTTATAATTATTTAATTATTAATATCAATATATTAATTTAAATTTATGATATATATATATATAAATTTATAGCTATTTATTACATATAATAATAAAATAATGAAAATTATATTTTTAATGACTTTGTTATGGATGTAAAATTTGAGGATTGTTTCACTTAGAAATTTCATAGATAATAATATCAATCACTTATCATAATTAATATTAATATATATTTACTTTAAAATAAATTCCCAATTATCAAAAAAAAATTATATTCTATTATTTGATATATTCTTGAATTACAATAATGTTAGTTCGTTACAGAAAGGCCTTAAATATTAAAAATATTTATTGTGAATATAATGAATTTTGTAAGTGTGTGTCCTTTGTAGGGGAAATTTTATTTTTTTTTTCTAAAGATATATAAAATTTCATTATTTTTAAAATGATCAAAATTACATGTTTTTTAAATTCTTTATGTGCTATTATTGTGTATGATATTTTTGATTCATTATACAGCCCTATTTGTATTTTGGTTTAAACTCTCTTTATTTGTTCTTTCATACATTAATATATGGTGGATGAGACTTGTTTAGGGAAAGAGATTTTTTAGTTGAGAAAATAACTAATGTTTTGAATGTTTATTCATTTTTTTAATAGTTTTTAGATACAAACATATAAATGGTTTACAATGTTTATCTGTGATATGGAAGGATTCTGATGTGGTTTGGTATTTTCTTAATGAATAAGAGATGAAAGCTGTTAGTTGGAAACTTTCATACTATGAATGGTTTACATGATGTGGATGTGTTGTTTGGAAGATGTCATGAAGTGATTTATGATGTTAAATTGTCACATTAACTGAAAATATTTGACATTATGAAAGCATAAATTAGGGTAATTTTAAAAAAGGAAAATAAATTTTTGACATATATATAAAATAATGAAAGGGTTTCAAGTCAGAAATCTCTCAGGATAAGCTGTTTTAAACCACACAATGAATATTATATTATTCTATCCTTGATGAAGATCACTCTCTCAAACTATTGTGAAACTCAATATTATATCATATCCATTACATCCCCTTCAAACATCTCAATAAATAGTTTAATTTATGATTAGTTGTTACTCATTGGGTTTATTGTATTTTAAACATTTGATTTATTATAATTTTAATTTTTCATGAGAACTATTTGAACTAGGTTTTGATTTGTGTGATCTAGGAATTAACTTGTGACCACAATCTAAATTATTTCTCATTATAGATTTTAGATGATAGTGTTTCTTAAATCACTAGTTAAATGTATAAGGCCTAAATAACCCCTATGGTCTATTTATCTTTTTTCATTTGTGGAAAATATTATGTGATTACACAGAAAAAATTGGGATATTATCAAATTGGCTAATGGGAAAATGATAATTATGTTTTTATAGTATTTAATGTTTGGATTTGAATCCAATGGTGTGGATTCCAAGATTACAGCTACTCATATGGTGATCAGGACTTTGAATATTAATGAACATGATAATGTATTAAAGATATATTTTAGCATAACATGATACCAACATTGATTAACTGTGATATATTCATATTGTAAAATTAATTACAAGATTTTTAAAATAGTTGGTGAATATAATATCAAAATGGGTGTGAAAACATGAATTTTAATGGATTAATATACAATTAAATGATTGAATGTGTATTGAAATTCAAATGGTAATTGGTTGAATTGACCATCATGGATTGTGATTTTATGATGTGTTACTGTTTCTTTTATAACTTTTGTTATATTTTTCTTGAAATGCATATATAGTGGCATATGACCAATGATTCTAATGTTATTATAAAAAGGCTATGCCCGATGATGCTCTAATGCTTCAATAATGTTCTACGATCATTGATACTAAAAATATTTTATAAAGTCCAATGACCTTGGATGGTGAATTGATTATATAATTTTCGATGCACCATAATTTTGAATTGATTATGTAATGGGGTCGGTATAGTTATGTTTTATTGATTATATGGATTGAACATATATTATGATTATTCTATTGACTAGTTGTTCTAGTGGGTATGGTTATTCGATATGTCTGAGGATATTCTAGAATTGTTCTAATAAAGATTGATTACTTTATCATATTAATAGAACAATTAGTACCCACATTTAACTCATTAGTTTATGAACTTATTATTGGATTATTATTAAGATACAGTGGTGTTAACATTCAATGTTTTAATACCACTATATTCAAGATTCTGTTTTGTATCGGAGAATATTACATGGATGTTGGTTTTTATGAGGGAAAGTACCTTGTTTCAGATTTTTTTTATTAGTGGATATATTAAACCATGGAGACAGGAATGACATGGGGTTTATGATAGGTGTCTATTGAGTTTATATCTACAATAATGGTCATCTATGTGTATTACATTTATTATAACCTTAATATTTATTTGAGCATGACATTACATGGTTTATTATTTTATTTTATTGGTTAATCCTTTATATTTCAGTTGTATGATGTAATATTTATTATATTTTTGTTACTTTAGTTCTTTTCATTGTAATGTATCACAATAATAGGTGGTATAGTCTCTAAACTATATTATATACACCCCTATTCTATTAAGAAGCATATATAATACTAGGAGTTGTTCATCAAGTAAAGTGACCAACCTGATTTTTTTGTTTGAGTGAGTTCCATATAGTGTGAAATTTAAAAAATTTCTTAGAGTAGAAGGTTTTTATTTTATATTTCATATATTTTTTGGGAAATTCTATACGGATTCTAGTATGTGGAGGGACTTTTTAATAAGATTTTACATGGGAGTGGATAACCCTTGTGTGAGAGAATATTTGAATTCCTAGGGAAGGGATTGATGCTTATGTTTTTAGTTTTTATTTATGATGTTATTTCACTATAGTCAATTTACATTTTTTGTTCTGTTATTGTTTTATGACATTTATACTTGTGTCCTAGTATGAAATTATATTTGTATGCATGAATCATTATAGGAATTTATAGATTTATATTCACATTAATTATTCATGATAGAGATGTATTTATTACATGAGATATATTCCTATATATATTTTGAAATGAGATAAATGTTATATCTGATAAATATAATTTAATGAATGGTTCTATTGGGCTATTTCACTAATTAATCATTATTTAAGGAGATCATGGGCTACTAGATCTTTATTTTTTTCACCTATTGAGGCTGACCATGTTGTTATATACTGTTATAAGGATTTTATTTATCTTATATGAAAAATTAACCATCCTCATATTTGAATAGTGCATTAGTAGATTTTCAATCAACTCTCTTCTAACTTAGTTGTTCAAAATCATCCAATAGCTTCTAACTGTTATATAGTTTTAAATTTTCATGATAGCTTACAAAGGATAATGAGATCTATAGAAGGGATATTTTGGAACTATGATTTTGATTTTTGAGTTAATGATAGAGTTTCATCTATATCATCAACCTTTATTCATGATGGAGATATTCCACTAAGTATATATGTTCTATAACATGTTGGACTAAATGGGGGTAATGAACATTGAGAATCATGATGATGTGTGGGGGAATCTTCAAATATTCATGCTCCACGGACCATCCATGAATAGATGAAATAATGTAGAGAAATAAGGGTTGGAAGCAGATTTATCTTGGAAGGACATTGAGGAAATATTTATGAGTTACATATATACTAAAATGTATACGAATTAAAAAGAAAATTAGTTCATGAACATAACACAATTGATCTTATCAATGATGGATTTTGATAGATGTATAGTGAACTTATAGTGAATTTCACCTTCCGTAGATGATGAATATACTTATAGGGTGAGGTGTTTCTAAGAAGTTATTGTCTATGAGATCGTGTCACTAGTGAACATTTTATATTTGATCAGATTTTTGGATTAGATTAATTTGGTAATCATAACATAATATAATTTAAGATACATCATGCATAGTATAAGGTTATTTCAAGAGTGTGAACTGGGTGTTCTTATTGTGGTTTTAAGAATCACTATTATGATACTTATGAATAAGGTAATAGTGGAAATAGTTGTTAGGATGGTGTGTAGAAGTATCCAGAATTTATATGATTGTAGTTATATTAGTGTGGAATTTTTTTTACAAGAGAACTAAGTGTATGTACCCTTATTTTGAGTTCTATTCATATGGAAATTGGGACTCCATAAAGAGGATTTGTAGGGGTATGTAGCAGAAGCGTAGTGATAGGGTGTCAGGATATCTACTAGTGTTACACCCCATCGATTTACAAATAAAGTAAATGCAAGAAATATTATGACTCCTAGTAAAAAAACTATTTTAAATAAAATAGTAATTTAGTATCCATTAAATCATAATTTTTTAGATTTTATGTTTAGAATTTCAAAAAACAATCACCTAAAATTGCCATCATTATGTTATTTAGAGTCTGATGAAACCAACTTGATTTTTGATAAATAATTACAAACCAGTATGAATTTTTATATGAATAGTAATTCGACTCTAATGAATAGTGAATTTTATTATTATAATTTGTCTGTAATGTTTTAAGATAACGACTTATTTATTATGTTTTCAAGAGGATATAAAATGAGTTATAACTTTTAAATTGTTAATTCTTGAATAAAGTATGATTTTTTATAAATTAAATTAATTAAATATATAAATTTATTTTAAAAAATAGGAGTTCTTTTTTTTAATTATACATTTCAAAAATGGTTAAGGTGAGTTTGGGAATATTAAATGAATTCTGTAATTTCATATGAATAGTGAAATACCATATGATATTGTATATTCAAATTATCAAATAAGTAATCAATTTTTAACATCATGATTGATGTAAGACCACTTGATTTCAACTCACATGCTCTATTTAATATTTTTATCAAATGAATGAAAGAAAATTTATAGTATGGGATGAAAACCCATATGTTATATTAAAGGAAAGAGTGAAAAGGGGCTCTCTCGCGGCGGTCTCCGTACCCCGGTGGCGATATCCCAGCATTGATTCCCGCGGCTTTGGCCGCCTCCTCCTCGGCTGGGGGAGGGGGGGAATCCTCCCTCCCTCTTTGTCAGCTGAGGATTTCCCTTTCATCCCTTTCAACAATTCGGAATTTCATCCCCCCTTCCCATCGATTTCGTTGTTCCCTAAGGTCCCTGATCTTCATCTCAGCTAACCTTAGCTAGCGATATCTGCGAAGGAGTTTAATGAGGGATAAAATATTCATCGTCTAACACATATATCCTATTTTCGGGGTCCCGATATCTCTTTCGACAATTTTGACCGCTTCGTATTTGATTCGTGGGATCTGTAAGAATGTGTTATGGTGGGACTCTTCGCTCGGCATCAAATGATGATATGTTTCTCCTCAGAGGTTGATCTGAACACTTCCTAGTCCCAGGCCCCTCATGAAATCAACGGATGAAACTTCTTTCTCCTTCGATGGTCGTTCACTCTCAATATGAATCGTGATGCAACCTCAGGTGCAGTTTGGGTATGCTTCCAAGAACTACGTATCCCTTTTCAGAACCCCTCAATTTTATGTATGATGGGGAATTTGGTCGGTAGATAATTTTGTTTTGATATCCAAATAGTAGCGGTTTGTCTCCCGATCTCCCCCCATGTCTTTGTTGAAGATGATGTTACTAAGGATCTAATTGAGTGGATGTGGATTTGGGTTGGAGAGGAGTGCCGGTGGAAACAACGAGTGGTGTATGAGTCGTGGCATGTGTTCCTCCTGGGGTGCCTCTGTTTTGGTAATCATGTCTCTATATGTCATTGTGGGACAAAGGTTGATGTGCCTAGGGTAGATAAGGGGAACGAGGTGCAGGTTGTCCCTGCTATGAGCTAGATGGTGCGGGTATGTGATGGCCTGGTTGAGCATGTGGAGTTGCTCGGTGTTTCTCATGAGGTGTTGGCTCCTTCCATCCCAGGTGTGGATGTCAGTGCAAAGGATCAGTAGCAGCGGATTTCCTTGGGTCCTCTAGTGGCAGTGAAGGGGGTGAAGCCAAAAGAGGCGGATCCATGGGTTTTGGACGTTTTTTCTCATTTGAAGCAGGACTTGGGAGTACAAGAGGCAACTCATGTTTATCCCTTTTCTGTGAGTTTGGATGTGAATGAGGTTCAAAGGCCTGGTGGCTATCATTGTTGGGGCTATGAGGTTTTGAACATGTAGCCTTAGTTCATGGGAAGAGGATACGAACATGCAACATGAATGGATTTGTTGCGGGGAAAATCCTTCCTGCCGGCTGCAACATGATCCCAAAGTAGACTGGAAGGGATAATACATGGGAATGTCTTGGGGTCTATAGATCCAAACACCATTGGAACCAATTCTGAAAAACTGAGGAAGCCTGGGGAGGGGGAGAGATTTCTGGCATGGGGAAGAAAAAATATAAGGAGTCTCTGAGTATACAGATGGATCATACTGATGTAGTGGTGATAGATTCATGGAACCTCTTTGATGGTCTTGAGTTCCATCCTTTATCTCATGAGGAGGAGTCTCCAAATGATGATAGTTACAGTCATACCTCAGTGTATAGAATGGAACAAATCAAAGTAAAAGGACCCCATAGTCCAAGATTGAAGAAGGGGGAAAAAGAATGTGCAACACAGGGAAATTCATTGTTGTTCATGGGGAAAATCAAAGGGATGTAAGGACTACACATACTTTCCAAAACCAATGGATACTCGGTCGGCCAATAATGAAAGGAAAAAGGAAGGTAAAGATTCATAGAAGGGGGAAAATGATGAATCGAGCAGAAATAAAAGAAACTGGGAAGAGGAAGTTGGAGAGTGCTTGAAACTTATCATGCACTCCATGGAAGAAATTATAGAAACAATTCATCAACCCAATGTCTTAAAAGAAGAGATTAAACGAATTTATGAACGTCATTTTCAAGTTAATGCTATCGAGTAGCAAGAAGGGTGGATTAATAAACAATATCGCATACTAGCCCAAGGATTCAATCAGAGAAAAATCTACATAGATGAGTTTATTCAAAAAAAAAGTAAATAATGATCACTCACCTAGAACAGCTAATCAGAGAGGATCCAAAAACACCGGTTAACACGCTGAACTGGGAGCTTTATCAAGTAGCTGAGTCAAGTAATATTGGCCTGGTGTTTAATAATTTTGTTAGTTCCTTCAGTACCTAGTTCTTTCATTTTGTAGAACAATGGCTTACAATTTTAATTCAAAATGGTTTTTCTTTAAAAATAATTTTATTTGGGTGGATGGATGGATGGGATTAAAATATTAAAATAATGATTTAAATAATGATAAATCCTTCTTCTCCTCCCCAAAAAATACCACCCTCAATCCCCTCTTCCCCTCACACGTATCAATCCTTGAATATTTTTTATATTCTACCAAATCCCATCTATAAGGATCTTCCCCATGTCCAATAATTGAGGGTGTCGCAAAATTTCCAAATCCAATAGACATAAGGAGGATTTCAAGGCGAAGATATCAAGATGTAAGAATCATTTTTCATTTTCATGTACTTCTTTTTAATTCAATTATTTTCATATACTCTCTTCTCCTCCCCTTATCTAGGAGGTATGAAATCTCTATAATCATATATATTTTATATTTTATCATGTCCATGTAAAAAAATCATCATATTTCTTTCTCTCATATTCCACTTTTTCATAAAAAAAGAAAAAAAATCATTTTTGATGCGTCATTAAGCTAAATTATGAATCATGTGATTTCAACATTCATAAGTTCCTTCATATATGATCATAAAACCCTATTAATGGTTGAAAAAGAATAAAAATTGTATGATGAAATATATATGATGTTCCGGAATGAACATATATGCCTGACATTAAATTATATAATGAAAAAAGTTCTTCATTATCGAGGAACTACAGAAAATGATCTAAACAAATATCATTAATGTTTTATCTAATGATTCATCATAATATATAATAAAAAGATAATTTATTTTATCATTCAATATTTTGAATATATATGAGTTCCATTTCATTCCACTTCTGGAATATAAATTATACATAACAAGAAAATCAAATTCAACCCAGCCTTGGAAATCACGTAATGAATGCACCCAAAACAATGGAAGGAACAAAATACTAATATTCAAAGGTTGAAAATATGTTATAAAATTATAATATAAAGTCCTACAAACAAGAATATAGTTGGTTAAGATATTAATTACTCTCTTTTAACAGTTATATAGGATGTTTAAACATGTTTTATGTAAGAAAAACCTGATGGAATGGATTTCTTAACCTAGTTTCAATTCATTGGGTTAACATTCTACTACTTTAATTGTGTGGTTTTAAGATTAATTATGTGACTAATATTTTTTATATTATGTTTTATTATGTTTATTTATAATTTATACACAAATTCTTTTAATTATATGGACATTCATTTCAATTATTTGTTATTTCTAATGGCCTTTTCTTAAAAGTTTCTCTTTTAATCATCTAGTTTTATAAAATTCATATGAAACGTTTTTATGAAATTATTCATGTTGTATGATAATGTTATGGTTACTGATTAATTGTTATGAAAAGCAATTGAACAATATATCCCTTCAATTAATTGGGTTTATGTATGTCGAAGGTCGGTCGTATGGTTATTCCTTGTGTAATTATGATGGTTAAAAAATAAATTAGAGAGAGGGTAGTATTGTAAAGTGGTTGTGTGGGTTTCAAATTATAAGTCATTAAATAGGGTCACTAGATTATATATATTATTTGGTCGTAATTTTATATAGTTTTCACATCCATTTACTTTATATTTAATCATTTAATTGTTTATTTCTGCAATTTTTTCTTAATAATAACACTTGTTACGAATCGAATCTGGTCACCACTATTACTCGAACCAAACACGGCCCCTGGAAAGGTCAAAAGGGAGTTACCTATCCCCATGGGCTGGGAAATGTTTCTGGGTATCAAGTTAGGTTTGGGAATGATTTACCTAAGTATGAATGCATCAAACATTAAAAGCAATCTATAATATAAATCTCAAATTTTCGGGCCAAACAATTCTTATGAAAAAACAAGAACTGATTTCATCGGTTTAATAACAATAAAATTGGTCCATTTAAATATAAATGAAACAAAAATACAGCCCAAATAACTACACACAACAAGGGTTCATCACCCACAAGCCATCTCTACAACTTTGCACCAAGGATGAGAACTAACACCTTGAACTGCCACCACCCAATGCCTTTCCTTTACCTGAATCATACATAACCATGTCGACATACATCCAATGGGTGTACGTAGGGTGTGAAACTAACCCCAATAGTTTAAAACTCAATTATTTCAAATAAAAAAAAATACAATGTGAAAAACAAAGTAGTTATAATATGCAAGGAAAAGCATTGAAAAATTCCATGAAATGCAACATTCAATTAAATTTTTTTTTCTAGGTACAATTTACAGAACATTCACCCATTTAAATATACATGTTATATGGTATAAATTATTTTTAAAAACACCCCATTGAAAATGGAAAATACTACACACAAAATGTGCAACAAAATTAGGAACACTCTGATGCACTAGATGGTCTTGGGCCCCATGTACCTTATACCTCTGTGTAACTTAACCATAGTAAAATTGGATCTCGTGCACCATACACTATTAGAAAACATAACAATAACCTAGTGGTATTAAATCATCATCCACATGGTTTAGTTAGTGTTTTCATTATCCAAATTCTAGTTGAAACATGGACAAAACCCATTTGGTCCACTAGCGGTACTAGTACATATCCACCCCACCTAGGTACTTGGGCTTCCCCTTTGTGCTCAAATAATTTCAGCATGCAACAAATATCAATTTTCATATAAAACACCAAAAATAGCCACATATGACTAATATAGAAGATATCTAATTTTATACCACTTAAAACACACAACAAACACATTGATTTTTGATGAAACAATTTCTCAAATTCCCACATTGTTTTTCACAAAAAAATCCATTACGAACCCCACTTGTACAATAAGTTCACACTTTTAAGTTACCAAAATAGTAAAGTAATCCTAATAAATTTCAATTAAAAAAATCTATTTTAGGGAAGAACAATGTTAAGCATTAAATGATAATTCTGTAAAACATCCATTTTCACACAAAAGTGGCACCAAAACATCACTTTCTTTAGAAAAACTACCAAAAACAGTTTTTTTATAAACAACAAAAGTGTATAAACATTATAAACAATATTCTCATACCTATTATAGTTCAATAAATCAACTAAGTATTTATATGGAATCCCATAACGAACCAATAAATGATTTATATGAATGATCCCAAATTTCCCAAAAATTTGGCACTAAATATTCATTTTCATTATAATTTCCACTAAAAAATTTTTCTGAAGAAAAATTAAAGGAAATAGACATTAAAATACTATAAAAACATCTACTAGGACACAAATATTTCTTACCAAAAGATATCACCTACCAAATCAATGGGAAACCTTGAATCACTGTGCGAAAATCATGTGGCACCACCGCCACACCAAGAGAAACCTAGAATAAACTTAAAACCATAATAATTGATAAATAAAAACAAGGATAAACCCTAGGTTAAAAAACCAACCCTCTGTTCATTTGGAACTTCAATTAAATTAAAATAATCTTCATGCAAAGGGGAGTAACTAAGGAGAAGAGACACCTACCTGAAATTCAATGACGTTCCTCCACGAATTCCTCTATAAAATGGGATTCCAAAGAGGTTTTGAGATACTTGGAGGCCTGTAATAGATTTAAGGATTTAGGAGGAGGAGGAAGGGTCAAATTAGGAACTAGAATGTTTGTAAAAGAGTACGAATTCAGAGAGTTAAGGATGAATAATGTTACATCTTCAATTCTAGCATATTTTAGGAACCCTATAATGTTCTGCACTAATTGTTGATAAAAAGGAAATCCAAAGAGGGTGTAAGGATAATGGGTGAGTGGCTGGGTTAAATGGGCTTGTGTGAGACTTTAAATTACTGAAAAATAATTAAAATTGAAAATGTTATTATATAATCATAATTCATTACTACAACTGGAAATGGGCTTCTGGGAAGGCCCAATCCATTAAATAAAAACACAAATACACCTTGGTTAATTATTTAAAAAGTTTCCCAATTTACATGGTTGTTCTAATAGGTAAGGGGAAGAAATTTATGAATTTTAATGAATGAAAAATGTTGAAAATATATGAGTTATAAAAGAAACAATATTTATTTTGAAATCTAGAATTGGGATCACGGTTTTGCTCAATTTTTGAAAACTCACCCATTCCTACATAAATGTTTGGGAAAACCCAAAAAAAAGCATGAAAGGAAATTAAATGAAAAATACATTTGAAAAATTTCATGTATGTGATAACTCTCCCAACCATTACAACTTTACTTCCTATAAATCAACATGAATCGTGATCAGAAAAAATGAATATATACTCTTCCTCAACCCATGAATTCCATTCCCATGTCTCATGTGTATCATTACCATCCTGCCAACGAACTCGGACCGGTGGAATACACTTCCCTTGAAACATCTTTTCCTGGGAGTCAACTCTTTTCACTAGCTTCTCAAAAACTGACAAGTTAGGCTCTATCTACAGTTCTTACCAACTCAGCACATGTGACAGATCCGGGTTCTATTTCTAGAACTGGGAGAAATGAAAGACGTCATGGATGGACATCAATAGAGAAGGTTTGTCCAAACTGTATGCCACCTTTCCAATATGCTCAGTGATCCCAAAAGAGTTGATATATCGTTGTGTCACATTCCCTTGCTTTAACAATCGAAGATTTCCCATACGACGGTCCACATTCAAGAATACCCAGTCACCCACATAAAATTATAGGTCTCGACGCCTCCAGTCAGCTCATGATTTATGTTGACTCTCATCTGTTAATAAATGATGCATGATCAACTTGACCTTCTCACACGTCTTCAACACCAAAATCATCACTAGTAGTGAGGTCTCACTGACATCAGTCAAACATAGGGGGATCGACAAGTCTGACTATAGAGCGCCTCAGATGGAGCCATTAGAATCAAGTATTGGTAACTATTATTATAATAAAAATCAACCATCCCTAAATGGCTATCCAAGGAACCTCCAATGATAATGATGAATTCCGGGAGCCTGTACTCTAAAATCGGATTCGCCTGCTCTGTCTGACCATCTGTCTGAGGATTGTATGCCTTGTTCATCTTAATATGAGACCCCAAAGCCTTCTTAAGGCCTTACTTGAACCGATAAGTGAAACATGGGTCTCTATCAAAGGAAACTTTAAATGGAACTCCATGGAGTCTCACCACCATCTGAAGATACAAACAGCCCAACTCATCACCTTTAGCAATATCTCTGATCCGAATGAAGTGGGATGATTTGGTCCGAAAATAAATCACTACCCAAATGAAACTCTTACCCTGAGGTGTACAAGGTAACCCAATAATAATTTACATGGTGACTACATCCCACATCAAGGTAGGAATGGGTAATGGATGGAGAAAAATGGAGGTGATTTTATTCTCTACTTTCACCTGCAACCCTATGTAAAATCTCGACACAAATTTCTCTATGTCTCATCTCATACCAGTCCTCCAAGTCTATCTAAAGACATCATTATACATCTTGGTGGCACCCAGATGGACTGCCCAGAATGATTGGAGGTTGTCCTACGTTACCACCTTCTGTAGAGAAAACGACACTACAAAATGGTCGTTTAATCCCATGATGCCCCCGAGATATGACGACCAATCAGAGGATATATCCCCATAATGATGAAACTACTTCAACAAATAACAATTATCATCACTGGGATGTTCCCATTGAATCATCTCCAATAGAGATTGAGTTAGTAGGATGCTCTCCAAGAATGCATCTCCACTGTGATCCCTCGTCTATACATGCATCTGAATGAAGATCCACATCAATGTACACTCATCACTAGAATTACTCAAATACTACACTTAAAACATTATTCTCAAGGCATCATCCACCAAATTTCCCTATCCTGGGGTATATACAATTTCAATGTTGATCCCGTGAAAGTACTCGATCCAACGATGATTCCTTATGTTGAGGTCCTTCTGCGAGATGATATAGGCCAATATTATGTGATCAGAGTATACCAAAAACTTCTCTCAAAAGAGGTATTGATGACAAGTAATAAAAGTGAGCATCACCACTTCCAAATCCAAGTCATGGGTTAGGTAGCTATTTCTATGTGTTCAGAGTTGGCGAGATCCATATGCCACCACGTGATCATCTTGCATGAGAAGGCACCAAAGACTCATACCTGGAGCATCACAATAGACTACATACCCCTTTCCAGCCTTTGGAAAAATCAGCATGGTGGTGGTATTCTACCACCACTTTTGTTCCTCAAACGATTCCCAACATTCTGGGTCTCATAGAAAATTCACCACTTTCCGAGTGAGAGTAGTCATCAGTGAAGAAAGCCGAGAGAAATTCCAAATGAATCACCTATAATTTCTAGCCAGGCCATGGAAACTCTTAATATCGAACAAATTATTCACCTGCTCCCATGAAATGACCGGACATATCTTCTCAGGGTCCAGTAATACGCCCTTCTCAGAGAACCCACGCCCTATAAATTTTACCTCCTTGATCCTGAATGTTAACTTTGAAAACGTTGCATAGTGGAAGTGATCCAGTAATGTTCCAAAATGATCATCAAGTGATGTTTTTATTCCTCCTCTGAGCTAGAGTATACTAGAATGTCATCCTAGAGAACCACATTAAAGTAATCAAGATACTTATGGATCACCCTATTCATTAGTGTCATAAATACCGCTATAGCATTGGTCAATCCGAAGGGCATGACCAAATACTCAAAGTGGCCATACTTGTTTCAGAAAGCTATCATCGGAATATCATACTCTCTCACCAAAAGTTGATGGTATCGTGAACACATGTATATTGTTGAAAACCAATTTTCCCCTTCTACGGATCGAGAAAATCATCTATTATGTTCCAAGGGTTTTTTATTTTAATTTTTACCTTATTCTGCTTCCATTAGTCAATGCACAATAGGAGTGATCTCTCACCCTTTTTCGAAAAAAACATTGGAGAGACCCAATAAAATAAGATCAGGTGAATGAATCCTTTCGATTATAAGTTTTCTATATATATCATTAATTCCATCAGCTTGGTGGGGGCCAAGCGATAAGAGGGTAGAGATATTAGCTTTGTACCTGGTGCTAGATCAATGGAAAATTTCACATCCCACACCGGGGGAAAACTTGAGAAATCATCTTGGAATACCACCAAAAACACATTCACAACATGAGGTACTAAACCATTAGGGGAAATAATATCCTCCCCTAGCCTGATCGATAATAACAAGAGTTTAATACTTCCCATATCTGGGATTAGAGTTCCGGCGCGACCCGACTGAGCAACCCTTTCTCCTCAAAAAACCTGATGACCCCATCAGGTTTTGTTAAACTCACTTTCCGCCTGTAGAAATCTATGGTTGCATGGAATTGTATTAGACAATCCATACAAATTATGATTTCAAAAAGTAACATATCTAAGACCAAGAGGTCCAACTCCATCTCGACCCCTGACATAAAAATCACCCATGACATGCACCAAAGACTGCTCTTTATTCATTCCCAAAGGAAAAACGAAATCCATCGCGAAAGACAACAACTTGGTAGATAATTTTAGTATTTCCACCAAACAAGCATAAATGAATGAAACAGAGTCACTAGTATCAAAAAGGATAGTAGTTATAGAAGATGTGATCAAAACGGTACCTCAAATAGTCCTCGGTACTGCCACCAATATGGCATGTGCCTGATCCACCACATGGAGATGTCTGGTCTCTACCTAAGGATGACTAATACTCTGTGGATGTACACTAAACTTGCTCTACTGAAAACCCGAACCAACCCTACCACTATGAACACCAAATCAAGATCCCCAGTCCTCGATGGCTCGAACTCTTCTGGCACACCTCTTGAAGCAACTTACCATGCCCCACTTGGGAGTGGACGTCCCACATTGCAGAAGTGATGAAAATGCCTCCACACTAGTTATAAGGCTTTTATGGACATGGAAATGCTGGTCAAATGTTACCAAGAATCCCACACTTGTGGAACATGACCGAAATCGCATCAGAAGCCACATCCAAAAATTTCCTTAATGAGTGGCCTAAACTGCCACCTCTTTTCTGCACATGATCCTCCAGCTTCATTTTCCTCTCTGAGGAGCTGCCACTGCCCAGAGCTGAAACTGAACTAGAGAAACTAGCCCTGCATTTTTTATCAATAACCAACATGTATGCTCTATCAACAGCCTCCCCATAGGTACTCATCTTAACCTAGAACATCGGGGAGTATATCTTTGTTCGGAACCCTTTCTCAGAACTCTAGGCCATCAACTGCTCATTGGAGACGATTTTAGGAGCATACCGAACCCACTCATTGAAATGGTTGGTGTACTCTATCATAGATAGATTCCCTAGAAGAGGGTCCATGAACTCTCTAGACCTAGAATAATCCAACACCTCGGGGTAGTACTGTTCATTGAATATGGCCTTGAAATCATCCCAGCGCATCTGCTCATTCTTCCCAATCTGAAGCACTAACTCCCACCACTTACAGCTGTGACCATCCAACTGAAAGGAGGCACACTTCACCCTTGGCTCCTTGAGTTTTCCTAGTAACTCAAACATACTCTTGATATTCTCGATCTATTCCTCGGATTCCTGAGTTTTAAGCTACCTCAGAAGGTATGAATCTTAATTTTTAGAAACTCATGTTATTTATCTTTTATAAGACATGTCTCTTCTTCCATAAGAGGAATATAAGAAAGATCTCGTCCCTATCCAAAATCTAGGACAGCCTGAACCACACCCTCGACTAGCCTCTGATCAATCGCTGTGAGATAACTCTCTCCAGCATCCTCCTGTGGGCAGAGTGGGAGCCTTCTAGGGAGGCATCTAAATACAAAATGAAACAAAAACAAAATAATAATCAATAAAACAATTTCGAAAATTATAATCGAATAAATCAAATATAATTAAAATAAAAAAATTTAAAAATGAATGAAACAACAACTCCACCCCCATCTGGTGTCCATGAGTGGTCTGTAACCCACACGCCTCACCTGGATGTCAAGTCATTCAGTCAATTGCAACATCTCCTAGTGACTCAATGTCTTCCATGAGAGGTTTGGGCCAGACACCCTACTTGTGAACAAAACCCCAATCGCCAACAATCCTTTCCCCAATCCCCAACAATCCTTTCCACAATCTATCTTGACTCATCCCAAAATGGTAACATAATCCAAAAACAATAACAATCTCTTATAACATTTTGTCACCTAACTAATCTACTTTCCACTATTACTGGAACCAAACATGGCCCGTGGATATTCCCGAAGGGTGTTTCCTATACCCATGGGATGGAATAAGTGACCAGGTATCATTAATTTTGGATTAGAAATAATTTACCCGAGTATGAAAGTATCAAATATTAAAAACAATCGAAAATATAAATCTATAATTTTCGAGACCAACAAGTCTTAAGGAAAAACTTGAACTGAATAAATTTGATTAAAAACAATACAAATGTTATAAATACAACTAAATAATACAGAAATACATCCCCATTTTGTAACGCCCCGACCCTAGTTACCCAGAGTCGGTGCATTATTACATAACATTGGCATGATTACAAGAAAGATCAAATCTCGAAAGACCGATTGGTTTAGTAGCCTTGGAAACACTAGATATATTCATAAGTTTTACATTACATCATAAAATGAAAAACTACTACAACAACATAATGTCTCCATAATCCACACTGATATACCCACATAATATCCCTGCAGGTCATTAATAATTTACGTCTTCACTTCCTGGGAAAAATAAAACATAGAAAATGGGTGAGCTCAAATGCCCAGTAAGGATAACAATATAGCGGAAACTTTCATAAATAAGAATAAACATTTAAGGAAATGTATAACTAAAACAAAAGACTTTCAAACATGAACATTCAACATGGTACGACATAAATAAAATGAAATAATGCCATTTACTTATTCACATGGATATTCTACTAATCGAATAATCACATGAAAAAATCAATAACCACTTTCATAATGTTAGAATGCATAATGCCAGACTATCATAACCACATAGTCAAGGCCTCGTGCCATGACTACAAATAAGATTTTGTCAAGGCCTTGTGCCAAGACAGTATTTTGTCTAATGAGACCTACCGATGCATCGAGGAGCTATAGCGGGCTCCACCCGTCACATATTAAGTCCAATGCATTCCCATATGAAAAGGTTTAAACATATCATAAACATTCGTATTAAAACTAGCATACGAAATGTCAATACTTTCACTATAAACTATGAATGGTATAAAAATAGCACATCCACAGTCAAACATATCACAAAACCTTCAATACAATATAGAAGTTTTGTATCATAATAAATCAACTTCAAATAATCTTAAAATCCATCAAAGGATGTTGACATAGATGAAATCAAAATTCTTTTTAAAGAAATATCTCCTTTTATTTTGAACTCATTTAAGATCCATATAAAATAAAACATTTTCTTTGAAAATATTCTTATAAGATTTTAAGGGAATCTTTGAAGATTTTATAATGGCGGAAATAGCCGCACCCGCCGTATAAGTTAAAAAAAACATTCTTACCTTAATTCTGTCGAAAAGGTTAAAAAGGACCTTGTTTTGAAAACGATGGAAAGATTCCTTTATAAACCACTTATAAATGTCAAAAAGGGTATAAATGACTTTAACTCATATTCTAGTAAATAGAAAAAATGTTTTGAAATACATTTTTAAGAAACATGGATGTGGATGATAAAGAGATCCCAGTAGATTATTACATATAATCAACATCGGATAATGAAGAGATTGTGAAATAACCCATACCTTGTAATTTTCCTTGGTTGGGGTAGGTTAAACTCATGTATAATGGTGAAATAATTGTTATTAAATTATACAAGAATCATATATATTAATATGATATCATATATGATCTTTTAACAATGATTTGTTAATAATATCTTAGAATTATCGTTGTTTCGGGTGTTAACATACTTGTTTTCTTTTATATGTTTTGTTACATAAGACATGTTTGTAAAGGATAGGTTTTATATTATACATATCCAGAATTATATCAAGTCCTTAAACATCATCTTTTAAATCATCAAATGATAATTATACTTGAATGGATACAATGGAGAATGAATCTCATTGCGTTCGTGGAGACGGTAGTCCATACGTACGCACGAGCGACAATATCATTCTTTTGATATTAAAATAATATATAATGGATGGTATATCATATATACAGAATCCTTAACATGTTATATTTATTATTTACATGAGTTACACATCATTATTATACCCATCCAAAATAATATTGTATTGAATAATAATTACACCACGACGTGGAGACGGTAAGCCGTACGTACGCACGTATGGTGACATGTTATTCAAAGGGTGGATAGAATACTGAATATGGTTCTACCATATTTATAATAACATCACAGTATATATATGATACTGGATTTATTATTTTAGAATGGTAACAACAAAGTAAGAAGAAGTGGAAGAAGAAATGAACTTAGAAAAGGGTGGTGAAATCATTACCTCTTCTTCGGGTTCTTCCTTTTGATTTGATGAAAAGGGCTCCTTAGGTTGGATTTATGATCAAACTAAGGCCTCTAGGTTGTAGTGAGGGATGTTGGGAGAGTATTTGGACAGAGTTTGGCCGAACCAAAAGGCTTTGAAGGTGTGAAGAAATGGGAAGGAGGAGTTCCCTTTTATAAGAGGGGTGAGGGGCACCTTTGGAAAAGCTAGAGATATTAGTTTATAATAAATTCATAATCGGTTTAAAATGGCTCCAAAGCTGACTATTAAAAGGTTAAGGTGGGGATGGGTCGAAAAAAACTCATCCAATGGAATTTAGACAGGTTTGGGTTCTTATATTAACCTTATCTTTAAGTATTAACTTTAAGTTAATTAGTTTCACTTTTTCAATGTCTCTTTGTATTTTTATATAATATGGTTAATAAACTTACTATATACATCCAAGCGACCCCCAAGTGGTCCATTAATTATGAACCTATCATGATATAAGTCTCTTGGCCGAGCATTAGATTTTTAGGAATTTAATATCAATTAATAATATAATATTTGTTTTAAGAACTCTTTTTTGTCAATTTTGACACTATTCAATAGTTGATTTTTGTGAAACTCATAACAGATTGATTACTTCGAACAAAGTCAACTAAATCAATCCTAATATATCATATTATCCTAGAAAATTAGTTTAATTCATTAAAAGTTTCATATTATATTTATTTGGGTATTTATAATATCAATTATTTTAATTTTTCACTATTATAGTAATTACTGCATCATCATTCTGTCATAAATAAAATAAATTATTTAATGTCTAAAAATTATAAATAAAACATAATTATGTAGGAAATAAATTTATATTTCTAATTAATATTTATAATCTAAAATCCAACATATATAACCCTATGTAACAATTGTTTTCCTAAAAGATATATGCTTGTGTCATTTTTGAATTCATTAAAATAAAGTGTCATTATCACTTACAAGTGGATCCATGGGGTCCCAAAATCGACCCAAAGATGCCCATGGTCGACCATGTATCAACCAATAGTGTTAAGACACGTTTTAGGGTAATTTAGTATTATTATAATATTATTTTTTAACCCTTATTTACAGGATTTACCCTTAACCATGGTAAATAAAATATTTACCGCAGTAATTATTCAAAATGTATAAAAATAAAAGTTACCTATTTACACAATTTGAACATCCTGATTCCAAATATGGAATCCATTTTCCTAAATTCAAAACATAGAAGTGGCAGAAATTAATTTAAAATTAATTCCCGCTGTCAAAACAAAAAAACGTGTTTTTAAGAGATAATAACTATCAAAAGATTGACACTTGTTTATGTTCGGTTTAATTGTAAAATTATGTCCAATGACCAACATTATATTAAATGGTAAAAATATATTCTAAATATACTTTAAAACTACTGAAATTCATAATTTATCACTATTAATTATTTTGATTAAAAAAGTTGTTTTTAATTAAAATTTAGTAATTTTCACTATTCATCAAAATATGAAAGTTATCCGAAAAGTACCAAAATTTCACATTAGGCTAAATTAGATATTCCGAATCCAAAAATGAAGTCCATTTTGAAATATAAAATATATATAATTTTAAAAAGTAGGTACTACTATTGATAACGACTAGTTTGATTGGTTGTTAGAACTCGGTGTTGCGTACAACACACGCTATCACATTAATCAAAGAGAAGCGTACCGTAGAAGATTGGGGTGTTACATTCTCCCCTCCTTCAAATAATTGTGTCCTCGAAATTTCTAGAATACTATCGCATGAAAAGACTCGGGTGTTTCTTCATCATAAGTTCCTTGGGTTCCCACGTTGCCTCTTCCATCTTATGGTTTCTCCACAAAACTTTTACCAGACGCGTCGTCCGGTTTCTCAGCACTTGTTCTCTCGTATCAAGAATCTTGACGGGCACTTCGCAATAAGACAGATCGGGTTCCAATTATAATTCTTCATAGGTGAGTACATGCATTGGGTCAGGCATGTATTTCCTCAACAGAGATACGTGGAACACATCGTGAACTTTAGAGAGACTTGGCGGCATTGCCAATCGGTAAGCTACAACCCCAATTCTTTCTAGATTTTCGAAAGGTCCGATGTACCTGGGACTCAATTTACCTTTCTTACCAAAAAGTATGACTCCCTTCCACGGAGATACCTTCAGGAAAACATGATCACCGACTTGAAATTCCAAATCCTTCCTTCGATTATCGGCATAGCTCTTCTGCCTACTTTGAGCTGCTTTGATGTGATTTTGGATTACTTTCACCTTTTCCACTGTTTCCTCCACCAGTTCTGGGACTACAAGTTTTCTTTCACCAACGTCATCCCAACAGGTTGGTGTATGACATCTCTTTCCATATAACGCTTCATATGGTGCCATCTGAATACTCGAATGGAAGCTATTGTTATAGGAAAATTCTACGAGAGGTAAGTATTGATCCCACATACCCTGAAAGTCAAGTGAGCAAGATCTCAACATGTCTTCTAAGGTCTGAATAGTCCGTTCTGATTGTCCATCTATCTGAGGGTGGTAAGTAGTGCTCAAATGAAGTTCAGTATCCAGGGATTTCTGAAGACTTTTCCAAAATCTTGAAGTAAAACGAGGATCTCGATCAGAAAAAATTGATAAGGGTACTCCATGAAGTCTCACAACTTCATTAATATATAGTCTTGCTATACGTTCCAGGGGTAGATCTTCTCTTATAGCAAGAAACTGTGCTGACTTGGTAAGACGATCAAAAATCACCCATATTGCATCATTCCTTCTAGGATTCTTTGGTATCCCCATGACAAAGTCCATCGTAATATTGTCCCATTTCCACTCCGATATGGGCAGAGGGTGCATGACTCCTCCAGGCTGTTTCCTTCCAGCTTTCACTTGTTGAAAAACCATTCATCTTGACACAAAATCAGCAATCTCCTTCTTCATGTTGTCCCACCAAAAATGTTCCTTCAAATCTCTATACATTTTTGTGCTCCTAGGGTTTATAGAGAAATTGGAACTACAAGCATCATCCAGCAATTCCCTTTTTAGATCAGGTAAATCGGGAACACAAAGTCTCTTCCCGAATTTCAAAATTCCATCTTCATACACAAAGTCTCTCAATCTCCCATCATTCACAGCTTTAATCTTCTTTTGGAATTCTTCATCGTCGGTCTGAGAACTCTTAATCCTTTCTAGTAAAGATGGTTTGGAAACCATTTGAAAAAGCATTGATGTTTCACCTTCCCTGGTTATTCCCATGTCCATCTTTACTAGATCCATGAAAATTGGATTCCTTTCAATTCTCATATTGTTCAAAACTCCATGGTCTTTTCTACTCAAAGCATCTGCCACCTTGTTTGCCTTCCCCGGGTGGTAGTGTATCGTACAATCATAATCCTTGATTAATTCAAGCCATCTCCTTTGCCTCATGTTGAGTTCTTTTTGTGAGAAAATATACTTTAAACTCTTGTGATCAGTATAAATCTCACATTTTTCACCATAGAGGTAGTGCCTCCATATCTTCAAAGCAAAGATCACAGCTGCTAACTCGAGATCATGAGTAGGATAGTTTTGTTCATGAATTTTCAACTGTCGTGATGCATAGGCAATAACTCTATCATTCTGCATAAGGACACATCCAAGTCCTTTCTTTGATGCATCACTATAAATAACGAACCCATCATTCCCCGATGGTAGAGTCAATATAGTAGAATTTACTAATCTTTACTTCAGTTCTTCAAAACATTCTTCACACTCTTTTGTCCAAACAAATTTAACCCCTTTACGTGTGAGCTTTGTTAACGGGTTAGCCAATGGGGCAAAATTCTGGACAAAACATCGATAATAACCTGCCAAACCGATAAAACTGCGTAACTCAGTTATACTCGTAGGTGATGGCCATTCTTGGATTGCCTTGGTCTTAGAAGGATCAACAGAGATTCCATCTTTAGAGAAAATATAGCCAAGAAAAGAAATCTCATGAAGCAAGAATTCACACTTGCTAAACTTCTTATATAATTCATGCCTCCTCAGAGTCTTCAAGATAATGCACAAGTGATATTCATGATCTTCGTAGGTTTTGGAGTATACCAAGATATCATCAATAAATACCACCACAAATTCATCGACATACTCCTTGAAAACGCTATTCATCAGATCCATGAATACAGAGGGTGCATTAGTCAATCCAAACGGCATTACAGTAAACTCGTAATGCCCGTACCTAGTTCGAAATGCTTTCTTCGGAATGTCTTCCTTCTTCACACACAACTGATGGTATCCAGATCGAAGGTCAATCTTTGAAAAGTATTGAGCTCCATGCAGTTGGTCAAATAAATCATCAATACGAGGTAGGGGATACTTGTTCTTTATCGTTATAGCATTGATCTCCCTGTAGTCGATACATAACCTCATAGATCCATCTTTCTTTTTAACAAAAAGAATAGGGGCTCCCCATGGAGAAACACTAGGGCGAATAAATCCCTTATTACTCAATTCCTCTAGTTGTTTCTTTAGTTCGACTAACTCTACAGTTGCAATTCTGTAAGGGGTCTTCGATATAGGCCTTTATCCAGGAATCAAATCAATGGAAAACTCAACTTCTCGTTCTGGAGGATGTCCAGGTAAATCTTCCGGAAATACATCTACAATTTCTTTCACAACAGGTACATCCTCTATTTGAACATTCCTTTCCTCACCGACAATTATTTCATTCTCTTCCACCCTAATAATTGAATTAAGTTGAGCTACTAGGGGTGGATCTAAATAAGAATTAGGTGGTGACGATTCTGCTCTAAAGATAAGGTGTTCCTTATCATTATCATCAAGAATCGTAACCTCTTTCTTCTTACAATAAATCTTCACATCATAGTCCGAAATCCAGTCCATACCGAGGATTATATCAAACTCAATCATAGGTATGACGATGAGATAAGCAGATAAAGTAAATTTATGTGCTCTAATGGGTACTGATTCACAAAACCTTTTTGCAATGATACTTCCCTTAGGTGTTTTAACTGACAACTCCCTTATTAAATCAAATTGGAAATATCTAATTTTCTTAGCAAACTGGGAAGATATGGAACAATGCGAAGATCCAGAGTCAAATAATGCATTTGCTAAACTTGAGGAAACCATTAAATTACCTATCACCACGTCTTTTGGAGATTCTACCTCTACAGTAGTGATAGCATAAGCCTGGCCTTGATCCCTTGGCCTTTTCTGAGGTAAGTTCTCCTGACGCTTAGGACATTCATTTCCATAATGCCCCATCTCCCTGCAATTGTAGCACTGAACGTTGGTAGCTTCCATCTTCCCCTTGCAATCATGAGCTTGGTGGCCTTTTTCACCACACATGTAACAGACTCCCATTCCCTTCAAGCAAGCACCGGGGTGTTTCTTCCTGCATTTACCACAAGATGGATATTCAACCATTCCCTTATTCCCCTTATTTCCATTCCCTGATTGATCAGCATGTCTCTTCTTCTATTTCTTTTCTTTAAAGTCATAAGACTTAGAGAATTCTTTTTCGGTCTTGATAGCACATGAGACAATGTCTTCGTACGATGAAAAGGATTTTGAGACTAACGCTCGACGGAGAAATGGTTTTAACCCATCAAAGAAACGATCAATCTTACTTCTTAGGTTGCGAATATAATCTCCAGCATACCTCGCTAACCTTGTAAATGTAGCCTCATACTTTGCGACATTCTCATCCTCCTTTTGTCTCAGACTCAGAAATTGCCTTTCCCTATCTGCTCGATGGTCGCGAGGAAAGTATTTTTCTAAAAACAGATCTTTGAACTCCCTCCATTCCATATTTGATACTTCATCATCTTCATTCATGTTTTGAATCAATGACCACCATTGATCAGCATCTCCAGTGAGGCGGTAAACTGCCATGATAACTTTTTCCCTTTCACTGCTCCCCAAAGCCTGAAATATTTTCTCTAGGGAATTTATCCACTGATCGGCTACTAAGGGATTTGTATTCCCATTGAACGTTGGTGGTTGTTTCCTCATGAATCGATCTAACATTGATCCTCCACGCTGCGGATCAGGGTGCTCCATACGGGTAAGGTTATTATTCATAACCTGAGTAAGTTGTCCCAATATGGTGATTAGCTGATCGACTCCAGTTGAATCACCAGCTCCACTATAATTATCTTGAGCAGGAGGGAAATCCCTACATGGAGTGCGTGCATTGATACGGTTTCCATTTCTTCCACTAGGAGCCATTTCTAAAAAATGGCATAAACTAGATCAGTTTATGATTCAAAATACATAATCCCATACTTATAAAACACTTAACATAAATTGAACTATTTATGGATATAATCCATAATCATAAAAATGTTTTCTTTGAGGAAGTATATTCTCATAAACCCTTCATAATGATTTGTAAAGAAAATGAGAGTTATCCTAAGCATATCCCCCGGGAGTGTCGTAACCAAGAGTGCAGCAAGGCCCGTTGTCGTGCACCAGTTCCCGTTCGAGTCTAGCTCAAGGCTGTGTTTTCGGGTTTTACCCCTAGGTACATCTGTGCCAGAGCCGCCTCTACCTGCTCGTATCCAGACAGGGATGTATTGCTCGAAAAACTCACAAAATCTCTACAATACCAAAATTCTAGGAAGTTCTTCTATACTAATCCTCAAAGTTCATCTTAGGTCTATGTGCTCTAATCAGAGTTTATCTAAATCTAGCTTCCAAGGTTTGTACTAAACTTCCTCTGATACCAACTGTAACGCCCCGACCCTAGTTACCCAGAGTCGGTGCATTATTACATAACATTGGCATGATCACAAGAAAGATCAAATCTCGAAAGACCGATTGGTTTAGTAGCCTTGGAAACACTAGATATATTCATAAGTTTTACATTACATCATAAAATCAAAAACTACTACAACAACATAATGTCTCCATAATCCACACTCATATCCCCACATAATATCCCTGCAGGTCATTCATAATTTACGTCTTCACTTCCTGGAAAAAATAAAACATAGAAAAGGGGTGAGCTCAAATGCCCAGTAAGGATAACAATATAGCGGAAACTTTCATAAATAAGAATAAACATTTAAGGAAATGTATAACTAAAACAAAAGCCTTTCAAACATTAACTTTAAACATGGTACAACATAAATAAAATGAAATAATGCCATTTACTTATTCACATGGATATTCTACTAATCGAATAATCACATGCAAAAATCAATAACCACTTTCATAATGTTAGAATGCATAATGCCAGACTATCATAACCACATAGTCAAGGCCTCGTGCCAAGACTACAAATAAGATTTTGTCAAGGCCTTGTGCCAAGACACTAGTTTGTCTCATGAGACCTACCGATGCATCGAGGATCTATAGCGGGCTCCACCCGTCACATATTAAGTCCAATTCATTCCCATATGAAAAGGTTTAAACATATCATAAACATTCGTATTAAAACTAGCATACGAAATGTCAATACTTTCACTATAAACTATGAATTGTATAAAATTAGCACATCCACAGTCAAACATATCACATAACGTTCAATACAATATAGAAGTTTTGTATCATAATAAATCAACTTCAAATAATCTTAAAATCCATCAAAGAATGTTGACATAGATGAAATCAAAATTCTTTTTAAAGAAATATCTCCTTTTATTTTGAAATCATTTATGATCCATATAAAATAAAACATTTTCTTTGAAAATATTCTTATAATCTTGTAAGGGAAGCTTTGAAGATTTTATAACGGTGGAAAATAGCCGCACCCGCCGTATAAGTTAAAAAAAACATTCTTATATTAATTCTGTCGAAAAGGTTAAAAAGGACCTTGTTTTGAAAACGACGGAAAGATTCCTTTATAAACCACTTATAAAAGTCAAAAAGGGTATAAATGACTTTAACTCATATTCTAGTAAATAGTAAAAATGTTTTGAAATACATTTTTAAGAAACATGGATGTGGATGATAAAGAGATCCCATTAGATTATTACATATAAACAACCTCGGATAATGAAGAGATTGTGAAATAACCCTTACCTTGTAATTTTCCTTGGTTGGTGTAGGTTAACCACCTGTATAATGGTGAAATAATTGTTATTAAATTATACAAGAATCATATATATTAATATTATATCATTTATGATCTTTTAACATTGATTTGTTAATAATATCTTAGAATTATCGTTGTTTCGGGTGTTAACTTACTTATTTTCTTTTATATGTTTTGTTACGTAAGACATGTCTGTAAAGGATAGGTTTTATATTATTCATATCCATAATGATATCAAGTCCTTAAACATCATCTTTTAAATCATAAAATGATAATTATACTTGAATGGATAACATGGAAAATTAATCTCATCGCGTTCGTGGAGACGGTAGTCCGTACGTACGCACGAGCGACAATATCATTCTTTTGATATTAAAATAATATATAATGGATGGTATATCATATATAAATAATCCTTAACATGTTATATTTATTATTTAAATGAGTTACACATCATTATTATACCCATCCAAAATAATATTATATTGAATAATAATTACACCACGACGTGGAGACGGTAAGCCGTACGTACGCACGTATGGTGACATGTTATTCAAAGGGTGGATAGAATACTGAATATGGTTGTACCATATTTATAATAACATCAAAGTATATATATGATACTGGATTTATTATTTTAGAATGGTAACAACCAAGTAAGAAGAAGTGGAAGAAGAAATGAACTTAGAAAAGGGTGGTGAAATCATTACCTCTTCTTCGGGTTCTTCCTTTTGATTTGATCAAAAGGGCTCCTTAGGATGGCTTTCGGATCAAAATAAGGCCTCTAGGTTGTAGTGAGGGATGTTGGGAGAGTATTTGGACAGAGTTTGGCCGAACCAAAAGGCTTTGAAGGTGTGAAGAAATGGGAAGGAGGAGTGCCCTTTTATAAGAGGGGTGAGGGGCACCTTTGGAAAAGCTAGAGATATTAGTTTATAATAAATTCATAATAGGTTTAAAATGGCTCCAAAGTTGACTATTAAAAGTTTAAGGTGGGTATGGGTCAAAAACAACTCAACCAATAGAATTTAGACAGGTTTGGGTACTTATATTAACCTTATCATTAAGTATTAACATTAAGTTAATTAGTTTCACTTTTACAATGTCTCTTTGTATTTTTATATAATATGGTTAATAAACATACTATATACATCCAAGATACCCCCAAGTGGTCCATTAATGATGAACCTATCATGATATAAGTCTCTTGTCAAAACATTAGATTTCTAGGAATTTAATATCAATTAATAATATAATATTTGTTTTAAGAACTCTTTTATGTCAATTTCGACACTATTCAATAGTTGATTTTTGTGAAACTCATAACAGATTGATTACTTCGAAAAACGTCAATTATATCAATCCTAATATATCATATTATCCTAGAAAATTAGGTTAATTCATTAAAAGTTTCATATTATATTTATTTGGGTATTTATAATATCAATTATTTTAATTTTTCACTATTATAGTAATTACTACATCATCATTGTGTCATACATAAAATACATTATTTAATGTCTAAAAATTATAAATAAAATATAATTATGTAGGAAATATTTTTTTCTTTCTATTGAATATTTATAATCTAAAATCAAACATATATAACCCTATGTAACAATTATTTTGCTAAAAGATATATGCTTGTGTCATTTTTGAATTCATTAAAATAAAGTGTCATTATCACTTACAATTGGATCCATGGAGTCCCAAAATCGACCCAAAGATGCCCATGGTCGACCATGTATCAACCAATAGGGTTATGAAACGTTTTAGGGTAATTTTGTATTATTATAATATTATTTTTTAACCCTTATTTACCGGATTTTCCCTTAACCATGGTAAATAAAATATTTACCGCAGTAATTATTCAAAATGTCTAAAAATAAAAGTTTACTATTTACACAATTTGAACATCCTGATTCCAAATATGGAATCCATTTTCCTAAATTCAAAACACAGAAGTGGCAGAAATTAATTTAAAATTAATTCCCGCTGTCAAAACAAAAAAAGCGTGTTTTTAAGAGATAATAACTATCAAAAGATTGACACTTGTTTATGTTCGGTTTAATTGTAAAATTATGTCCAAGGACCAACATTATATTAAATGGTAAAAATATATTCTAAATATACTTTAAAACTACTAAAATTCATAATTTATCACTATTAATTATTTTGATTAAAAAAGTTGTTTTTAATTAAAATTTACTAATTTTCACTATTCATCAAAATATGAAAGTTATCCGAAAAGTACCAAAATTTCACCTTAGGCTAAATTAGATATTCCGAATCCAAAAATGAAGTCCATTTTGAAATATAAAATATATATAATTTTAAAAAGTAGGTATTACTATTGATAATAGCTAGTTTGATTGGTTGTTAGAACTCAGTGTTGCGTACAACACACGCTATCGCATTAATCAAAGAGAAGCGTACCGTAGAAGCTTGGGGTGTTACAAAAGTACTCCACACGATAGTGGTTTATCACCAACATGTTGTCCCCACAACTTTGGTCAACGGATGGGAACAAACAACCTTAACCGCCACCACCCAAATATTTTCCTTTACCCGAGTCAAACATAACCAAGTCTACATACATCCAAGGGGTGTATGTATTGATTGAGACTAATAAAAATATGATACTACTCAATTAATCTATAGATAATACAATACATGGTGAAAAATAATTACATTTTAATACGCAAAGAAATGAAGTGATATATTCCAAGAAATGAAATTTTCCATTGAAAACAGTTTTCAAGCTAAAATTTTCAGGACATTCCCACATTTAGATACTCATGTTAGAAACTATATATTACTTATAGAAACACCCCATGATTATTTAAAATATAAAAAATACAATGATCAACAAAATCAGGAACACCCATGGGCACTAGATAGTCTCGGGACACATGTACCTCATACCTCGGTGTAATGTAACCATAGTAAAAAAAAATTCTCTGGCATGATAAACTAGTAGGTAACATAACCTTAACCTAGTGGTCTACAATCATCATCCACATAGTTTAGTTAGAGTTTTCATTATCCAAATTCTATGTGATACATGGACAAAACCCATCTGGTCCACTCGTCATACTTGTACACATCTGCCGCACTTAGGTACCTGGGCTTCCCCCTTGTGCTCAAACAATTTCTGCATGCACCACATATCCGTTTTTATATAAAACACCACTACCGGTCACATACACCCAGTACCGAAGATCTACATTTTATACTCTTAAAACACACAACATACACATTTATTTTTATTGAAACAATTTCTCAAAATCCCACATTATATTGGACACAAAAAACCCCTAAATAACACACTTGTACAGTATTTTCACACATGTAAGTTAAAAAAATAGTAATGAAAGCCCAATAAATTTACATGAAAACAAAAAATAATTTATACTTTATCACAATGTTTGAAAAGAAGTGATAACTCTTTAAGTCATCCATTTTAACTCAAAAGTGGCACCAAAACTTAAATTTCTATAAAAACACCATCAAACCCCATTTTTGTAGCAACAACCAATGGGGATAAGCATTATAAACAGTATTTTCATCCCTATTAATGTTCAATAAAGACTAAAATGTATATATAGGCAATCCCATAATGAACCAATAAATGAATTATATGAAAACACCCTATTTCACCAAAAAATGGCATTAAAATTCAATGGCTTTATAATTTCCACTAAATCCAATTTCTGAAGCTACATTAAAATTAAATAGAAATTAAATCACCATAAACACATCATATAGGTAACAATGATTTTAAACCAAAAAAATCAATAACTTAATGAAAGGAAACCCTTGAATCCCCGTACGAAAATCATGTCGCACCACCGCCACCAAAAGAGGGACATAGATCGAACCTAAAACCCCAATAATTAAACAAGAAAACAAAATTTTAAACCCTAGGTTCAAAAACCTACCCCCTGGACATTTCTAACTTCAATGTAATTAATAGAAACTTCATGGAAAAGTGGAGGAACTAAGGATGAGATACACTTATTTGGGATTCTTTGTAGTTTCTCCACCAAATCCCGCTTCAAATGGGATTCCAAATTTGTTTTCAAAGACTTATATGGATATAATGGATTTTATTTTATAGTAAGAGGAGTAAGGGTATAATTAGGAACTATAATAGAAGAAAAAGTGTAAGTATTGAGATAGTTAAGAAGGAATGAAGTTACCACTTCAATTCTGGAAGATTTGAGAAACCCAATATTGTTATGCACAAATTGGGAATGAACAAGAGCTCTAAATAGAGTTGGAGGATATTGGGTGTGTGTTTGGGTTCAAATGTTCTTTAGTGGGACATAGAATAACTAAAAAGTGCATTAAATTGAATATGTTATGAAATAATGAAACTTCATTTTTAAAACTGGAAATGGGCTTTCGGTCCAGCCCTATCCCTTAAATAAAAACTCATATACACCATGGTTATGGATTTATAAAGGCTCAAAATTAACATGGTGGTGTTAATAGGTCTAGGAAGGGAATGTAAGAATTGGAATGGATGCGAAATGTTGAAAACTTAATGAGTTATAAAGGAAATAAATTTTATTTTTAAATCTCTAATTGGGCTCAGAGTTTTTCCCAATTCATGAATACTCACCATTCCTCTAGAAAATTTGGGAAACCCCAAAAAAAAAAGCACGAATAGAAATTAAATTAAAAATACCTTTAAAATATGTCATATATGCGAGAAATTTTATATATTTTTATTATTAATATTATTAACTCATCATTTTTATAGGAAATTATGTAATGTTAACACTTAAAATAGTTAAATTAATCCAACTTGTTTTTCCTATTATAATAATTTAATAATTAGTTTAGTTGTATCAATCTGCTTGAGTTTTTAATTATATGACATTTTTAGCATAATAACTAGTCAATCACCGTGCTAACTCATCCTTAAAATAAAAAACATAACCAGTTATTTTGATTAATTAATTTTGTTATCTATTTTAATATAACAATTTTTGTTATTATTTTGAAGGATTTTATTATTAATGAACATTTTATGTTATTTTATTAACAATTTTTATTTTTAGTAATTACAATATGAATAATTTAGTGAATTATTAATATAAGATATGTTATTATGTCATAAATTGATCAACTATTGTGTTTTAAATTTTATAATTGTATTTTCTTATTTAATTAATTAATTTAGTTCATTAAAACATTTATATTTTAATTTTTTATATGTAGTTTTAATAATAACACATTTTCAATTTATTAATTTTCATTACTTTTAGTTTTAAATTTTATATTTATGTTTTTATTATTTTTTGTTTTAAATTAATTAGGTAAATAATTATGTATCTTATTCTATAGTATAGTTGTAATTTTATTAAATTAATTGATTTAAATTTTTGTTGTAGTGTAAAACAATTATATCAGAGACAATTTTTAGTCTATGGTTTTCGGTTTCTTATGAATTTTCATATCAATGACTCAATGAGTCATTGATGTAGCTCACTTCACTAACTTCTACCAATCCTTTATCATTTAATTCTTTTTCAAAAGTTTTCTTTAATTTAAATTTTTATTATCACTTCTATAGTGTTACTCTATTAGTGTCTTATGCCCAACTCATGGCCACCCATACATCTCATCTACTAACATCGTCTTTTACCCAGCTCCTCTTCCTCATTTTCATCACCTCCAGCATTTTCCTTCTGCTCATTTACTAACAGATATTCACTAAAACTCCTACTATCGATTCCACAGAATAAAACTTTCAAAACTTATTCAAATTTCACCATACATAATGATTAATTATAAAACTAGTTTAGATCTAAAAAATATACTGATGTTCTCCTCATTCACAGATCATCATCACACCAAATACATGGAGGAATCAATGCACACCATCATGAGAAGAGGAGTTACGCGGTCACTAACTGTGAAATAGAGACTCCTACATCGATCTGAGATCTTCCGTATTTTACTTCCAAACGAAGAATATCATGTCAACCCAAAAGACATTTGACACCTTTTAGATCGAGAAGTTATTGATCCTCCATAGAATAATGTTGATGGAGTTTCCGAGCCATGTTGCACAACAACTGGAGAAACCGATGTCATCGCCACCGCAAACGAACCAGACGACACCGACAAACCAGTGTGGAGCTATAAAAAACATTCTGCATGTTATATTTTAATTTTTAATATTATAAATTTTTAATAATAAACTTTGATAATAAAATGTAACGCCCTGAACCTAGTTACCCAGAGTCGGTGAATTATTTTAATACATCAGCATTATTACAAGGAATCAAGTCCCGAAGGACAGATCAGTTTAGTAGTCTTGAAAAATAGATTACATACATGAATGTTACATTACACTTCATAACATACAAAACAACATAAATAATCCTTTGTAAAATCCACCATTCCCTTATCTTAACCCGACATATCAATCGCAATACACTTCTTGGAATCCTTGGAAAAATAAAACATAGAAAGGGGTGAGCTCAGATGCTCAGTAAGGATAATAATACAGTGGAAACTTTTATAATTAAGTATAAAAATTTAAGGCAATGTATAACTAAAACAAAAGCTTTTTATACTTTAACATCATCATAATATGGAAGAATTAAAATGAAATAATTCCATTTACTTATTCACATGGACATTATACTAGTCAAATAATCACATGAAATAACACTAACCACTTTCAAGATGATGAAATTCATAATTATGATCTTTAATTTCTTTTTCAAGGACTCGTGCCAAGACCTGGTGGCTAACTGTAACCGGAACCCCACCCGGAGTGCCTCTAATAACCAAACACCAACCAGAGTACTCTAATAACCGGACACTAACCTAGAGGGTTTGTTGTAACTGGAACCCAACCCGGAACATACTAGTCCAACACTTTCAACTTAAGAAGTGGATGAAATATAACATAAACATTTGTATTAAACTAGTATATGAAATGTCAATACATTACCCAAAAATAATTAATGGTATAAGAATAACACATCCACAGTCAAGCATATCACAAAACATTAAACACAATATGAAATATTTGAATCCTAATAAATCAACCTCATCACAAGTTTAAAATCTATTTAATAATATTGACATGGATGAAAATGATTTGTAAAACTCTTTGAGAGAAATACATATATTTCAGGAAAATAATTAAAAGTCACACAATTAGGAAAAGTAGTCATTTAAAGACATATTTGAATAAAAGTGTCCCATTACACTTTGAAACTTTTCAATGGAATTATCATTTTAAAAACATTCAATTCCATATAAATAAATCCTTAAAAACCATTTTGAATACACAGACATTAATGAAGATGATTTAGAAGAATAAATATTTAAAACATTTAAAATGATTTTTTAGTAAAAAAAGCCCATTAAAATAATACCTTTGAAAACACTTTCATAAAACCTTGACATGGATAATAAATATGTTCAGTAGATACTTACGTAAAAATAACCTCATATAATAAAGAGATTGTGAAATAAACCCTTACCAATTTTGTAACTTACGAAACATACAACCCATGAAAGAGGTATCATACAATGAATATGTAAATAAATATAAATTAAAGTGTATTACACAAATAAAACAATTATGGGCAGTACATACACCACAAAAAAGGTAATAGTGTCAATGTGGCATGAATCTCAATGGAATAAAGAGTGAGATAAAAACCCCTTACCTTGTGTCCGACTTGACCCGTTCGTTATTTAACATCTTGAATAATAAAATAAAGTTAATTTATCCTTTCTTAAGAACCTTTTTAAAGTTTATTATTCCTTTTATATCACTTATTACCATGTTATAAACATTATGTAATCATTTAAGTTAATAACATTCGTTTGGTCAACATTTGGCACTTGAGTCAAAAATGAACACCTTATAGTTACAAGTTGTTCACATGGTCAAAAGATCATTATATCCAGAATCATATTCATGATGTAGATATCATATATATCAGATATATCATATATATACATGTATTTATAATAGTACAAATCATTGTTTGGTAAGAATGAAATGTATCGTTCATGGAGATGGTAAGTCATACGTACGCATGAACGCTACATTTATCTCTATTTCTTATTTTAATGGACATAAAAAATAATGATACATAAGTATAATATAATTACAGTATAATATCATATATAATATCATGAACCCCATCCTTTATAAGTCCCACATATGGTATAAATGAGTCATATCACTTTGAGGGGGTGGTAGTCCGCACTTCCTCAAATTAAAATTATTGCATTACTCATAATGAAAACCATTGAGGTATGCTATAAAAGAAAAATAAAGAAGCAAGAAGAAACCAAAAAAATAATATATATCATATATAAATACATTTCAATCATAATGGTCACCATGAGAGGCTGTAGGACATAATTGAACAATCATCGTTTAGTTAGGCATTAGTTTTCCATCCAGAGAAACATTATGTTATTCATCCATTAGATATAGGTGTGTGTAAGTGTAATTAAAATATATCTCATAAAAACATACTATTATATTTTGTATACTAGTGTTTTTATAAAATAAATTAATAAAAAGTGTTTAGGGGTTGGAGAAGTGAAATAAAAGAAAAGAAATTAAGAGAAATTGTTACCTTTAATTTGGGTAACTTTCTTTGGGTTGAACCAAAAGGACTCCTTGAAGTGTCTTATTCCGAAGCTAAGTCTTCTAGGAGGAGGATAGGGATGTAGGGATCTTAATTTGGAAGAGTTTGGACGAGCCAAAAGGCTTGAGATGTGTGATAAATTTGTTAGAAGTGGTCTCTTTTTATAAGGTGGAGGAGGGTCTCTTTAGGAATGTGTGAAAATTTTATTTTATTATATAATTATATTCGGTTTCTAAAGGACCAAAAATCATTATAGTCGATGATAAGATGACTCTTCATCGAAATAAAATCAGCCAATAAAAATTCGACATGTTTTGGATATTATTTTAATATTTATAATAAAATTTATTTAAATCATTTATTAATGAGGTAAATACTGCATCATTATATTGTCCTTAATAATTTGATTTATTCGTTGTCTAAAAATTATAAAAAAAATACCATGATGTAGGATATATTTTTATATTTCTAATGAATATTTATAGTCAAAAATATTACTTTTATAACACCATATACAAATTAGTTACTAAAGGATTTTGTTTACGACAGTTTTTCCTTTATATTAAATTAATTAATCTAAAGTTTCATTATCTTTCATAAGTGGTTCCATGGGGTCACAAAATCTACCCAAATATGCCCATGGTCGGCTATTACTCATCCAATATGGTTAGGACATTTGTTAAGATAATTTTGAATTATTACAATATTTTTTACCTTGAATTACCCTATTTATCATTAACTACACTAAATAAAAGTAAAAAGGTACTATTCAACAAAAATTATTTTTATCTTATTGAACCACATTTTACTCCTTGATATTAACCATGTCTCTCGGATTTTAAAAATTCAACTCACAAAAGATGTCAAATTATATTTTATGTGATTTTTTAAATTCTCCTAGGAGGTTGGGGAAAGACAGTGAAAAGTTCAATAAAATTTTTAAATATCTAAAATTATTATAAAATGAATCCAATGAATTACAATGAACTTATATAAGTATTATGTATATATTTTGACATAAATTAATTTACATAAAATAAATAATTATTTAAATAAAAAATCGGTTTTAACCAATAACTCAGTGTTTTTCACTATTCAGGAAATATTGTTGTTTCTCAGAAAAATACCCAAAATTCGAAATAAGATATATTTGATATTATGAATTCAAAAATGATTTATATTTTACCAAATTAAAAACATATAAGTTGAATTAATTAATTTAAAAATTAATTCTCATTGTCAAAACAAATAGTGTGTTTTTAAGAAATAATAACTATCAAAAGATTGACACTTGTTTATGTCTGGTTCAAATGTGAAATTATGTCCAATGACCAAAATTGTATTAAATGGTAAAAATATATTCTAAATATACCTTAAAACCACTCAAATTCATAATTTATCACTATTAATTATTCTGATTAAAAAAATTTGATTTTAATTAAAAATTTGTAATTTTCACTATTCATCAATATATGAAAGTTATTCGAAAAGCACCAAAATATCACCCTAAAATAATTTTGCTATTATGAATCCAAAAATGAAGTCCATTTTGAAATATAAAATTTATAAAATTTCAAAAAGTTGGTATTACTATTCATAACTGCTAGTTTGATTGGTTGTGGTGTCTTATAACTCGAAGTTGCATACAACAGATGCTACTGTATTCTTCAAAGTGAAGTGTACCATGGAATCTTGGGGTGTTACATAAAATAAAATACATAATATGAATTAATAATAAACTAAAATAATCTAATATGACTAATTAAAAATAATAAATTATAATCTTATTAAAATAATAACAATCATAATAATTATAATTAACATTTATAATAGTAATTAAATAAAAATATTAACTTATCATTTTATAAAAATATTAACACATAAAATATAAAAAATATTTAAATTTAAATAATGTACATATATTTAATTTAAAATAAAATCATTAATGGATGAATAAAAATCTTAATTTGTAACTAAAATTAACATTAATAAATATATTACATTAAATAATTTAATTACTTAATTAAATAACAATAGTAAATAAATTAAAATAATAATTAATCTTTTAAAATTTAAATTTTAATAATGGTTTTTAAAAATAATTATTAACTATTTTAATTAACTTCATAACACTTAGTTTAATTATTACAATATATCTTTTATAATAATTTCTATGTTATTGATAATAATATTTCATCATAATTAATTAAAATTTAAATTTTAAAATAAAATTACTTGGAAATAATAATGAAAATAATATAACATATAAGTAGTATCCAATTTTAAAACTTATTATGTTTATTTAATTCTTTTTAATAAACTAAGCACTTTAATTGAAAATATTTATTTATTTCCATTGTGTTTTATCTATGTTGTTTTCTCATCTTGTGTAGGTTCATTCAAGAGTTAGAAGCTTGTCCAAGTTGATTTAACAATCTTGGGGGGAGTTAGTTACTATATAATTTCTAAAGTGGTGTTATTGGGGGTAAAATAATACACTTGTGCAGTGAAACGGTGTGGAATAAAACTATATTATTGGAAGACATGGGGTGACGTTGTAGCAGATGATTATTGTTTAAAAAAGAGAAAGTAGCAAGAATTAGGGAACTCTCATTCAAATTCCATGCCACACCTTTCAAGATCGGAGACTCATGCGAGATAGCATAGCAGTACTGGATAATTGGATTCCTAAATGAGAAAGTAGCAGTACACAATTTTCATTATCCTAGGGAGGTACCTTCTTCCTCTGTTTTTAATATTTTACTCAATATTTCTATTTTTATATTGGAAATGATCTTAGAATAACATTGTGTGTTCGAGAGTTTGGACTTTTTTGTAGTTTATATTTTCATTATCTTCATTTGTTTACTTTGAACAAGGATATGAATCATTAATCTATATTGAATCTACTTCTCAAATCATTAATTTATTTTGCACTATTTTAACATAACATAAAAATCAATGATCATTCAATGAGGTCGACCATTGAGGATATATATCAATAAATAAATTAAATTCAAAATATTCTAAAATTTTCGAAAATATAATTTATAGTAGATATCTTATAATCAATTTGATAACTAAATGTATTTAAAGTGGAGAACTTCAAAAAATTCAGATAAATATGTTAATCTTCTAGAAATAAAGAATTAACCGATCAATTTAGGGTATAAATTCAATATATTTAAGAACATACTTTTATATCCTTAGATTTCAAATATATTGAGAAATTTGTTTTATCATCCCTCAGTACTCAAGTTCACATTTAGTATTAACATTAGTTTTAAATGTTTCTTTTAAATTTTCACATCTTATTAGTAAATACGAAACATTCAAAAAAATTCATCTTGTTTTCCACTTCTCATAAAAATATGAAGTAAATAATGTTAAAAACAATATGTCAACACCCTCCACTTATGAAAACAGTGGAGTTTATTTTGAATTTATACCTTTAAAAACTCATATTATTTCTCTATGTATCGACCCTACACCAATATGCTAGTTTAAGTTAATAAGTTTAATTTTAAGTCATGTGTCGCCCTCCGATCTCATAAAAAATTTTGCGCCGTTTTCACAAAAGGCATGGATTAGAGTCTATGGTTTTAATAACAATAATAAAAACATTTATAAAAAATGCTTCAAAAACTATGTGGACATGAATCTGCTGCTAATTTTGAAATTCTAAAAAAAATTATGCAATTTGAAAATTGGATGTTTTTTTAAAACAATTTTAATAAAAAAATCGATGTTCATAAGAACAAGATTCAATATAGACCACATAGTGGTTCTTGTTAATATTATGGGCACAATTCTTGGCAATGTGTCTATAACCACCAATAATATATTGATTACATTAAAGATTCTGAGAAAATGTTTAAATCAAATACTGAATATTAGACTAAAATTAAATTTATTGAATTAAAATTAGATACTAGGGAGGATTTTTTAATTTTTGTTTTAGTCGAACACATTAAATACAATTTAGAGATTATCAAGAGAAATATAAAAGAATTAAAAGAGTATAAAATAATCTCATGGAATTACAGATAATTTTCAATGGTAGGAAGATGCTGAAAAAATTGAAGAATAATAAATATTTTATAAAATATTTGAAAATGGAAATGAATAAGAGAGTTATTATAGACCTGAGAAAAAAACTTTGAACTATGAAGAATCTGAATCTATTTAACTAATTTTGGAAATAACCAACTCAATAAATCAAGAAAACTACATTGATAATCCCAAAATGAACATTAATGAAGACGAGTTGAAAAGTTTCAATAAGAACTCAAATATGTCGAAAAATATTTCCCAGTCCTCTTCTTGATTCCACCTTTGGAGAAAAAATATTATTTTATGTGTTTTAAAATTCAAAAAAATCAGTTTAAAGAGAACAAGGAAATTGATAATTTCAATGTTAATAACTCTTACCCAGCTTTAAAGAAATAATGAACACTAAACCTGATCTAAACATTCAGAATAATCCGAAAGAGAATGGTAAACTAGAAAAAAAACATGATGCCATTGAGACGGATTTGAAAACCACTCTTCCGGGTTTGGAAACTATAAATTATATAATTTAAAAAATATTTTTGGATGGATAAGATGAGGTAATGTATTTTTATTAAATGTTTATTGATGAAAATTCAGTTCCTTTTTTACATATTTGCCCCATTTCTGAAACTTTTCTGTTTTAAATGTAAAGAATTATTTTCATATCTAGGGATTACTATTTTTGTTTGAACACTCTGGAAAATCTATTTATTGAAGGTGAGTTGACGATATCTCCCCCTTGGATGAAATTACTGGAACAGTCAATAGACATTGTTTTAGAGGATGAATTTTTTGATAGTGAACATGAAAAATTATGAACATACACTAGAACATGATATAGTAATAATTAATTTGTTATAATCAATAGATTGTAATTTTTTTAGTTACTATGATCTGTTGGACGATATTTACAACTATTTTAAAGTTTATTCTTTGTATTTTCAAATAATAACTCTATGATTTTATCCACTTCCATCCTCAACTGTTTTGGGTGAGAAAGTCCATATGTGGTTTGATATTAGTTTAGTATGGGAAACACTCTTGAGTTCCCGTTTCTTTGAAACATTTTAGTATTTTATTTATCCCCTTATTTTACATAATTCTTAGTATTCACCCACAAGAACCATTGAATTGATTCTGTTTTTGTTGAATTAGATAAATATAGCTTTTAGGACATTTCAAAACCCTTAAAAAATCTTAATTCTATGTTTCCCATTTAGATTAATTCTAATCTAGATAAATATGAACATAATCTGGAAGTATATAGCATCATGCCCACAACTGGTAAACGGTTCTTTTTAGAGGTTATTTTAGAGGATGATATTTTTTGTTTTTATATGTCTTGGTTATTATAAAATTAATTTCTCCATTAAAAAAAACTATGTCAAACATATGAGGGGGTTCCTATTGAGAAAACCACATCCACATTGTGACAATGATTTTTTGTAGGTGAGTTTGGATATGGACTATAAATCTAGTGTGTCATGGGATGAAACCCATTTTTTACTGATATCAGTAGTAAAAAAATTGTAATTTAATAAACTATAACTGACGAATTTAAATTCAATGATTCAAGAGAATCCACCCATTTTCTTTCATTGTTTTTAATTTTTTATTATCTTTTCGTTTAATAAAGTACTGCTTTTCTGTCTTTTGTATGATCTATCTCTTATGTATATTTTTTTTGTGGTTTACATGCTCTTTGTTGTTAGGATGTTGTTATTGGTGTCATCTAAGAAGTGGAATTCTTATTCTAGAGGGTAATTGATAATCATTTTTTGGGAACTAATTTATTCTTAACTTTTCAGTCATTATATTATCTTCATTATTTTCAAAAAATTCTTCATTATATGATGCTTTTAAAAAACATATTGCATGCCTTGCTTGCTCGAAAAGTTCATCTTGATTGTGAAAAATAATCTCCTTGTATTTGAATTAAAATCCACATCATGTCATTGTGTTTTTAATTATTATGCATGTTCCTCCAAGTTGAAAATGTAGTTTTAAGATATTAATATATTAACTATTTTAAAATCATTTTGGGGGTATATTTAGGCTTGGAATTTATTTAATCTTCTTGTTTTTTATTGGGTTGTTTTAGAAAGAATTTCTCTGCTCTATTGAAAACTCAATCTTTTAAAATGTTTAGATAGTATTATATTGTGCACCAATATGTTAGAAGTTATTTATTCATTAAATAAACATTTTTGGAAAACAATATTTTTTTTGAATAATACTGTGACCCTTAATCATTTCTGAAATCTACGTAAATGAAAATTTGGTTTGAAAGTTATTTTTTAAATTTATCTTCTCTACATTAGAATTCAACATTGTGGAAAATTTTGGGTTTTATGTGTGGGTGAGGGGGTTAATTAATGACTGAGCTAAACTGTTTTAAATGAAAATTCCATCAATTTCAAATACAACATCAATCTTTTTTCATAAAATAGTTATATTTTTTAAAACCAAAAATTCATACTTTTATTATTAACAATGTACCCAGTTGGGTCTTCCCTTGGGATAATTTCTGATTGGTAGTTATTAGTTGCATTGAAACTTAAATTAATGTCATTGTATGATTTCTGAGGGAATATTATTAGTGATTTAATGGAATTTAAGATTAGGAACTACTTTTGAGAGTGATATGGGTAACCTGTTATTGGAGGTATGATCATAAACCGTGGAATTAGAAGTTTGATATTAATTATAGGGAATTGATTTTATTTTTAAATTATTAAATTAATTACCTTAATGAGACAATGTAATTGATTTTTTTATAAATATTTTGAATCTAGAGTAATTTGGGACCCCATGGTGAATCTCTAAGGGCCTATATACTGGGTGCTTTCTTGTTAATTATATGACCTCCTTAAACATTGAATATGTGCAATGGCGCTATGCTCAGTACAATGATACATGGATTGGGAAAAATATAATAATTTTTCATGGGTCAAAACGAGTTCATTAAGGTCTGGGGAATGATGAAAGAAATCTGGAGAAGGGGACAATTGGTTTTTATGAGAGTCATTTAGGTTGTATTAATAATGTGTTACATGAAAATTATAATTATTTTGGAACCAATGTAATCTTCAATTTATAAGGTTCCTACTGTAAAGTTCTTAATTCCACATACATTTACATGGTTTTCCACATCTTTTTATTTAATTTTTAATGTATTAATTATTTATTTTTTCACTTTCTTCTAAATAATTACAGTTTTGTATTTTTATTATTGGATATATTAATTTATCATTTTTTAAAAAAAAATATGTGTTTTGGCCCTTAAAATAGTTAAATTAATCTGACGAGTTTTTCTAGTCTGATTTTTTTTAATTAGTTAGTTTGTATCAATTTTCTTGAGTTTTAAATAATCTGAAATATTTTCCATGAAAATTATTTAATAACCCAGCTAACAATGTCCTAAATTAAAACATTTAACCTCTTAATTTTGACTGATTAATTTTATTAGTTTCTTAATATATTTATTTTATTATTATTTTGATGGATTTTAATATTTATTAACATTTTAAGATTACTTATTAACACTTTTTTTGTTTAGTCATTATACTGTTAATAATTTATTCAGATATTAATACAAAATATATTCTCAAGTTATAGTTTGTTAAAATAATATTTTTTCAATTTTAAGAAATATATGTTGTCATATATCTAATTAGTTTTGTTTTTGGAAAACATTAATATTTGAATTTTATATATACAGTTATAATAATAACCTTGTAGCAAGTTATATATTTTCGTTACATTTTGTTGTCAATTTTTTATATATGATTGTTTTAGTTTATGTTTAAATTTATTTATTTATATTATTAATTTTCTTAATTTAATTTTTAGTTATAATTTAATTTAATTAATTGATTTAATTTTTTGTTACATTATAAAAAATTTAAATCATAGACAATTTTTTTATCCAAAAGGTGTAAATACCTCATGCATTTTTCATATCAGTGACTCAATGAGTCACTGATGTAGTTCACTTCCCACACTTCTATCTATACATTATCATTTTATTCTTATTTTATTGTTTTCTTTAATTTCAATTTTAATCCTCAATTCTAATTCTTATATAAATTTAGAATTAATATATCTCATATTTTTTTTGATTACAATTTAATAAACGAACATTGAAAATTTATTGTTTAGTTTCAATTTAATTATTCATCAACTGTCTTTTTATTTATTGTTTTAAATTTTTATTTTATGTTTGGGTAATTATTTATAGTTATCAATTAATTAATTTCAGATAATCAGTTATTTATAAATTTTTAATCCACACATGTTTTAATTTATTTTAGTCTAATAGTTTTATTATTTATCCTACGGACACTGATGTTCAGCGATGTCGGTCCCTCCAACTCACACTAATGTCGATCTTCATTCTTTTCCTCCTTTTTCTCTATCAGTGATACATGTCTCACCAATTGAACAACCATTTTTTCTCTCCATCATCTTTTCAATAATTTCCACTTTTTCTTCAAGTAGTGACTCCCTATTTTCTTCCATCAGTGTCTGATGCACTCATTGATCTACTTCTTCTCTCGGTCTCACACTACCACCGATCCAACGACCCTCCATTATATCCCCCAAACAACAATCAAATTCTGCGTGAAACTATCTGTAGTAGTGTGACTTTATCAGTGTCTTATGTCTAACCTAAGGCTATCACATCTTCCCATTTTCTAACAATGTCGTTTACCCACATTCTCTTCCTCATTTTCATCGGCTTCTGCATATCCCCTCTATACATTTACATACAGCTCTTTTATAAAGAATTTACGATTGATTCCATAAAATCAAATACTCAAAACATAATCAAATTTCATTCTAAGAACTGATTAATTGTTAAACTAGATTACATATACAATAATTCTACTAGTGTTTTCCACATTCATAGATCGTTGTATTCCATGATGAGTAGAGGAGGGGCGCTATCACTGATCGTGAGAGAGAGCTACCTACATCAATCTGAGATCCACTGCATTGTGCTATCGAAGGTAGAAGATGAAGCTGACTTTTTCCACTCTACACCCTTAAAAGACGGAGCCACTAGTAATCATCCCTAGAAGAATACCACTATTATTTTAGATCCATGTCGCACCACTATTTGATAACCTGATATCTTCATCGCCGCATTTAATCTAGAGTAGACTACAACACCCGGAAGGATCTGACTATAAGCTTGTCGTTGTGGCTAGTTGCAACACCGAATAAGACAGACCCCCCTTAGGGTTGAACCAAATTTGGGAGGGTATGAGAAGAAGAAAATAATAATAATAAATTAATGAAAACTAAATTAAAAACATAAATTAAAAAAATTTATAACATAAATTAAACAAAATTATTAATATTTATAAATATACAGTATATATAAAATAAATAATGTTAATAAAACAAAATTATTTAATTGGTTAACAAAAGTTAAATTTTATTTAACTCTGTTTGATAATAATAAAATATAAATTAAATTAAAATAAATTATTTCTATTCAAATTTTTCATATTATAATTATTTAATAATAATATTTTCTAATTAAATAAAATACTAAATAATATTTACTAATAAATCAAAATAATCAAATACGTATAATTGAAAATAGTATGTAATTTTATTTTTGAAATAATATTAAATATTATAATATTAATTACCATTATTAATATAAATTATATAAAAATATATTCATAACTATTTAATATAATATTTAAAACTATAATATTATAAATTTCTAAATTTAAATAAATTAACATAATTTAAAATAAAATTCATTAAAGAAATAAAAAAAATTCAATTTTTGACCAGAATTGACTCTATTAAAAATATTAACTTAAATAAGTTAATTAATTACTTAATTAAAAATATCAATTAAATAAAATTTATAATTAATCTTTTAAATTTTATATTTTAATAATTTTTCATAAAATTTATTTATTACAAATTTAATTAACTTAATAATACATAGTTAAATTATTATAACTGAACTCTTTAAAAAATAAATATGTTATTAATAATATTATGTCATTATAATTAATAAAAATATAATTTTAATACATAGGAACTAGTTAATAATAATTCTAATAAAATAACATAAAAATAATATCTAAATTAAAAAGTCATTAATTTTATTAAAGACTAAGTATTAAACTATTGTCTTTAATTGTAAATATTTATTTATTTATTTGTGTTTTAATTGTGTTGTTTTGTTCTTCTTGAATAGGTACATTAAATAGGTAGAATCACATCTTGGTTCATTTAACTAACTGACGGGAGGTCAGTTATGAGGAAATTTCTATTGTGATGTGTGTTGAGTAAAAAAACATGTGTGTGATGCAACAATGTGGAACAAGACTATATCTGGGGAACACAATTGGTGATGATGTAGTAGATGATGATTTCTTATAAATAGAACAAGAATCCAAATTTGGGCCCCCCTCATTCAGATTCCACGGTACACAGTTCAAGAGAGGAGATACTTGGGAGATAGTAGATCAGTACTGGAGAACTGGAGTTGGAAAGGAGAATGAATCAATATACCTTCTTCATTATCAGAGGGAGAAACCTACTTCCTATACCTTTTAATATTTTACTTTGTATTGCTTCTTTTATATTGAATTTGATCAGAGATTAACATATTTATTCACTATTTTTAACTTTTTTTTGGTTTATATTTTCTTTATCATAAATTTTTTATTTTAATAATAATATAATTCATTCATTGAGATTATATCAAATTCTCAAATAATTAAATTAATCCGCACATTTTGAACTTCATATTAAACTTAATTATATTTCATTATGATTAATCATCGTGGCTATCTATCCAACATTCTTTTCAGTTCATCATCTTAAAAAACATTCGGTGAAATAAATTTATGTTGATATCAATTAATCAATATGCTGAAAAAAAAATTTTGAAGTGGAAAACATCATAACATTCAGAAAAGTGTATTAATCTTCTGAAGAGGGAGACTTAACTGATCATTTGAAGGTGTAAATTTTATAAAATGAATAAAATAATTTTAAATTAGTAGATTTCAAATCTCTAGAGAAATTTTTTTATCATCCCCTACCAGTCCAATTTTCTTTTTCTATTAACAATTGTTTTCACTGTTACTCTTAAATGTTTTTCATTCAATTTGTATATAAGAAACATTCATATTTATTCATCTAGTTTTCACCTTCACATAAAAATATTAAAAAACAAAAAATGAAAAAAAAAATATATGTTCACTCCCTCCACTACTGAAATTAGTGGATTTTATTTTCAATAATACTTTAACAAACTTACCAGCTTTATATTTGGATCTACCATACACAAATGCACAAGTGTATGTAAATTAATGTAATTTTGAAGGTTGTGTTGACCTTCAGTCTCATCTGTATTTAATGACCCAAGATACCACTATTGTTATATTTATGTTCTCAATGTTTTTTTTGAAATATAGTGGAAATCAGAAGTTTACAAAATTATGTTTATAATGGTGAAAAATTAGTCTTTTTGAAAATGAAAACGTACAATACAAGTATATATGGACTAATGTTTTCTTTAAATATTTTTTAGCCCTTACCAAGGTTTTTGTGCTGATCCAATGTTCTTAAATTAATTTCCCAGGTTATAAGGATATGAAAGAAAAATAATGAATCCAATTTAAAAAATATGATTATTTTTAAATGAAAAAATGTTTTATTTGAAAACAATTATATGAATGAAATAGATAACTTTTTTGTTGTATCCTCTCTATATAAAGATATAATGCTATGTATGTGTTATATCAAAATTATCTAAAACTATATACATGAAAAGATCTTCAATGTGAAATGATGTGAGTTCTTGACTAAATTTCAAGATTATGACATTAAGAAGGTCTAGTCCTTATAGTTGGTATCTGTGGTGGGTTTAGATATATTTAGGGGTTATGATGAAGTTAAAATAATTCCAAATATGATTTTCCTTTTACAGTTTATTTGAAATATTATATCATATAATATTACCATGTTCCACCAACTAATATATCTTCGTTCACAATAAATTTTCATAGAAGAAATTGGGAAGATAAAGTGGAAATGTAACAATAGAACAATATCCTTTCGAATCTACAACCCGAAAGGTTAGGGATTTTAACTGATTAGTTTGTGACCATAATGCCTCAGCTTATGTAGGCAATAAATCATGGTGTCATCCATTGAAAAGAACAACTAGATATTCCACAGCAGATCAAGATGGTACTATAACATTTTAAGAGGTATCACCCTCATGCATTAAATATATTTTATGACATACTAAAATCTAAAGTATCGATTGACTCCCATGAAAATATATTCAAGGTTATATTATGTTCAGGTAATCCAAAGGTATGTCTTTCCATTTATCAATATTATGTTAATGATGATTAGTGTTGTTCAATGGTCAAGATTATCCAAGATAGATAAGAGATTGATGCCATAGAGTGGGCTAAATTTAAAATAATTTTCCATGAAAAATATTTCATTAAGGTTTCTTGAATTTAGATGGAGATGATATTACTTCAACTGAATCAATAGGGGAAAGATTTCATTGTCATGATTGATTTCAACTTCACCCAACTAGTGAGGTATTCTCCAAATATTATTTGTCATATTGAAATAATATTATTTATTTTTGCTGTTGATTGATGCCAACGTTTCAAAGGAAATTGACTACCCATAAATTTAAAAGTTTCTAGAAACGTGTTTGACGTGATGAGAGGGTCTAAATAGAGTTTTATAATGAGAAACTTGTTGGAAAATTTAAAATTTATGAGAAACTTGTTGTAAAACTAATCAAGATATCATTATAATAAATCCATAAGAAAATAAATTAATCATATTTATAATTTTTTTAGAAAAATGGAGTTTATTTATGATTTCTGTACATTGAAAAGGGTTGGGGTTAATTTTATGTATTTTCATGATATTTTTTTATGTATAGTGAAATATGATAAAATGTCTTATATAAAAATTTTCAGTTAAATACAGTATTTTTTACATCATTACTAATGTATGCCCACAATTTTTGAACTCACGTGATATCATTATTATTTGGATCACGAGAATGATTAGTGTTCATAGTACTGGTCAAAAATTTAAATAATGATTACAAAAATGTAAAATCCCTCCTCTCCTCCAATATGAATACCACCCTCCTTCCCCTATTCCTCTCACACCACTCAAGACATGAAAATTTTCTATATTCTACCAAATACACTCACCATGTCTCTTTCCCACATACAAGACCTATTTGTCTCACCAAAAGGCCAAAACCAAAGTCCACAAGGAGTATCTCAAAGTGAAGAGGTCTAGAAGTATGAATCCTATTTCATCTTCATGTGTTTTCATTTCAATTCATTACTTTTATAATAAAATCAACCAATTACCTTATCAAGGAGGTATTTAATATACTTAATCTTATATATTCTAATTGTTATCATTTCCATGAAAAAATTTCATTAGCTTTCTTCCTATCATCTTCATATGATTCTAAAAATCTCATTTGTGATGTGTCCTTCTACAAAATAGTGGACGAGGTGCTTTCAATATCAATTAATTACTTCATACCTAATCAAAAAACTCATTTTATAGTTCCAAATTTATTCAATTCGTTGGATTTAACATATTTTATTTCCTACAATGAAATTTTATGCATGACATAAAATTAGATAATGAAACACGTTCATGATTATAAAGGAACCGCCAAAATTGATCAAAAAAATATCATTACTATTTTTTCTAATGATTCATCATAATATATGTTAAAAAATAATTTATGGAATAATTATATATTCTTGAAACATATGAGTACAATTTCGATCCACTTATTGAATTTTTTTCCCCACGACATGAAATTCAAATGCAAACAGGCAATGGAAATCATGTAAGGAACACACCCAAAGAAATGGAAGGAACAAAATACTAATAATTAAAGGGTAAAATGACGCTATAAAATGATCATATAATGTTTTATAAACATTGATATATATTTTTTAATATATTAATAAAACTATTTTATCTACTATATAGGATGTTAATGAAAGTTTATTCAAGAAAAACCCGAGGTACGGGAATTCTTAACCCAATTTCTATTCTTTGGGTAAACCTTATAATTCATTAATTGTGTGTTTTTAAGATCATTTATGTGTTGAATATTTCTTTATATTTTTTATTATTTAAATTCATATTTTATACCAATATTCCTTACATTATATTGATTCGCATATCAATTATATGTTATTTTTAAGGGAATTTTACTATAAAATCCTCTTTTAAACTTATATTTTTTTAAAAAATAAAATTAATGTTTTTATGAAATTATTAATGTTTTATGGTTATCCTATTTTTCTTGGGAAATTTTTATGATAAATTTTGGGACCTATTTCTCCATAAAATTCATTGGGTATGTTTAATTAGAAGGTCATCCTTACGGTAACTCCATGTGTAAATGTGATAGTTACAAAAAAAGGTAGTTAGGAGGGTTTCATTTTATGGTTTCCATGAGGATCAAAGTATTATTTAATTAATTTACCAATATACCTTTATGGTTTTATTTATGTTCTATATTTTTTTAAATATCATGGAAATATAATGTTTCACAAATTAAGTTTTTTTGGGTGAAAATTGAGTCTTTTTTAAATTGAGTTCATACACTACAAGAATTAATAGACTAATGTTTTCATTCGTCACATTTATATAAATTATATAGATTTTTGTGTGAATACAAAAATTTAAATTCATTTTCACAGGTTATATGAATGTGTAAGACAAATAAGAAAACCATGTTAAATGTTATGTTCATTTTTCAAAGAAAACATGTTTTATTTGAAATGTTTTATGTTTTTAAATAAATAGATATTGTTTCTAGTGTATTCACTCTATATAAATATTAAATTCTATGAATGTGATATATAACAAATATTTAAATCTCTAAATATGAAAATGCCAAATATGTTAATGGATGTGAGTTCAAAAATAAATTTCTAGATTATGTAATGTAATAAGGTCAGGTCTTTATAACCAGGGTATATGAAGCACATAGATACCCCTATATTGACTACAAGAAGATGTTCCCCTAGATGTTCAGGTCACGGAAGAAGACATGGTTCCCCTATATAGGAGTAGTAGTACCACTAAGAGGGAACAACACATGGTAGACATGCTAGTTTATAGGATTTAGGGGAAATCAATATTGATGATATATAGTCTACTTCTAGTAGTTTAAGACTCATATCAAATTTTTATGAAAACACATAATTGAAATCAATTTTTGGGTGTCTAGATAATATTATCAGGTTATTTTTCAGATAATTAAAAAAATACCTTTATAATATATAATTAATTTAAAAAAATACATATCCATATTGATCATCAAATATATTAAAATATTATATCTTTAACATCTTCAATGAAGGACGTTCTACCATTATATGTATGATTCATGTATCATCAGTCCGTGGTTACATTTTTATAATATACCATCACATTTTGATATATATTCTCAATAAAAAATAAATTAGTCATGTGTTTTTAAAGCATGGATGGTGTTTTGGGAAGTGATACATTATATATTGGGTGGTCAGATAATATCAATTATTCAATTGATTGTTCTCTTGAAAATATTTGTTACAATTTTTTTTTGTAACCATTTGGAAATGATTTGTAATGAATTGATTCGTAGAATAGAATGGATAGTTTTAAATATGATAAAATCACCCCTTATTGAAATAGAGTTTCTATTCATTATCTAGAAGGAGTAAAATATATCTACTATGGTGAGTTGGATTTCTTGACCGATCATGCTGAAACAATTCAGTGCATATTATATTCCATCACATAATATATTGAAAGAATTTATCTTGATGAATGTTGAATTTAGCCAGATTATTTTCATCGACTAGTTGAACCGTTATAGGATGCATACCAAATCGTTAATTTGGATTACCTACCAATAATTATATTGAGTTCATGATCAATTTATTGATATAAGTATATCTATTAGATATTATTCCTTGCAGGATGGCTCCAAAAGAGATTCATGAGATTAAGGATAAGTTGTATGATCTATAAGTTATGTGATTAATATTGCCTAATAAATCATAATGGGGTTCTCTATATATTTTTTCATAGAAATATGATTGGAATTTAGGATTATTAAATTATTATCATATATTGAACTAGATAACTCTTAATAATCATTATTCCCGGATATTTATTGATGATCACTTAAATCATATGAGAAGTGTATATATTTTGTCTATGATTTACTTGATATTTGGGTATAATATGTTGTGTGTGAGACCATAATTCATATTTCAAACTATGTATAAGAGAGGGTATAGATTGTTTGACTTCTTAGTGTTGAAATTAGGTTTGATAAGTGCAAATTTTTACATTAGGGACATTATAAATTAGATCATTCATCCTTTTCTATAATATTTTTTTGTTGAGGATGTATTATCACACTCACATTTAGATGCTATATTTTTAGGAATCCACGTGAAGGTTGAATCCAAGGTATCTTTGGAGTTTCTAAATAATTAATTTTACATTAATATCATTATAAGTTCGGTATAATATTATTTTTATTCAATATTGTACATCACCATATTGGAATCGCAGATGTATTTTCTAGCCAAGAAAGGGGTGATTATTGTTTGGTCAGGTTCTTATGAAAGAGACTTCATGGGTTGAAGTTTAGGATAATTTTAGCACGAATCCTCACAATACCTATGAAATTTAATTAATATTTTACGTATTTTTATGCATATAATTATTTACATAGAACATTTCAAATGTAGGAGGACTGATTAGTAGCTTATAAATCTTGAAAACTAAGATCAAATACGAGATATATTCTTATTAATGATATAGAGATACATGCATTAGTACGTCACCAAAGATGTTATAGATATTATCTTACGGAAGATACATTTGTTGTGTAGACATACCATAATAAAATCACGAAAATATTTTATCACAGGACTTGAGCGTTTGGTAGAATAGTTGGGTAGGGTATCATCAGTCTTTAAATTTTGAGTTGGAATATATTCTAAGTATGAGAAACATCATTATTGATTCCTTGAAAAGAATGATGTATATAGTGGTAGTGATGGATTTCTACTATAGTGTAGGATGATAGAACTCTTAATAGTCATCCATCAATATATTCAAGAGTCACTAGGATAAGTAGCACTACCTTTTTGATCAATTATACCAATTCTTTTTAACTAAATCATGGAATATAAATTATCTGATCTACATTGATTAGACCCGAGAGACAGATTATATAAAATGGATCTGCCATTATTATTTCCACTTGATAGAATAAATTATCTTTTTTTCCATTGATGTGTATGAGTTACAATGGAAATATGTGAGGAGATGATGAGATAGATTCATTCTACTAAATGGGATGTATATATAGGATTAAAAAATATGTATGATGATATTAATAGACATTAAAAGTGTCTAAGGATTAATTATGAGGTATAATCCATAGTAGAGTTTTATTTAATCAAATATAATGTAATGTACATTTATTAGAGTTCTGATAGGATATTTCAACATCTTCCCATTTTGGAATAGAAATGATATGATGTCAGTATTTTTGTTAGGATTTCATAGGAACTTCATTTGAATAATGTATAAGGGTGATCATAGAAACACTATTAAGAGTGGATAATTATAAAATATTATTTAGAACATTCATTTTTATAGTCTTGGTTTCCTCTACATGCAGGGGATAGTCATGTTTTATTGTTATTTGAGGATTGTCAATTTTTATAGAGATATTTCTTTCATATACTTGTTATGGAATGGTTTTTAGAAGTATTTATGATCATAGGTTATCTAGATTATAGGTAATCATCCCTATACTAAGGGATATATTAAATATACAATTATAATTGTAGGGGATCTATTTTAATTTAATGTTTAGTATTTTATTGGTTCATGGGAGTTGTACATAGCCTTTATAGATTTATCATATAATAACAACTTCATGGAATAGATCCAAATTGATCATTTAGAGTTTTTGTATGTTAAGAAATTATTTTGTATCTTTATTGTTTGTATTATGGTAATTCTAGCCTTTTTAAAATTGTATAATTCAGGAGACATCTGAGTAGATTCAGTATATCTAGATGCTATTGATTACTACATAGAATGTGATTAAATTTTCAGCTTACCAATAGATATTTATTTAGGATTATAACGTAGTTCACCATGTTTTCTTATTGTGGATCCTAATTTAGGGAAACACCATGTTAGGAAAATGTGAAAGAAAACAACAATGTTTTTCAGGCCATTTTATACAGTGGTAAGGTTCAGCCTAGTGGTGTACTAAATGTAATTTTTATAGTTATACAATGCCATGAATGATGTGTTTAATGTATTTTATATTTGGATATATCTACCTAAAACATCTCACATTATAGATTTCGATGACATCGAGCATGGTGGAGATGGAATATTTGCGGATAATCTACTATAGATTGGGCACCATCATGAGGATTATCTCTGGGGAATGATTATACCTCTATTTTGAGTAATGTGGATGCATGTGAATGTTCAAGAGTATACATGGGATAAGGGATCAAATGTAAGATAATAAATGGTAGAATTATTCACTGAATCGCCAAAGTGTTACTTAAAGATGCATGGGGGAGATATGTTATATGATGAAGAGGTTTAATTATACTCTATTTTTCTAGGTACATGCATATTTGTGTTTATATTGAACCTCATTTCTCTTAGTTATTATATATTATTTAAACAATAGTGTGTGTGTATCTATTTGGGAAGGATAAAATTTCTTGTGAAAAATGACCTAAAATTTTAGGATGTATTCTTCTTTGAATTAATGGTATAGTGGTAAAATATATTTATGGGAATATTCAGGTCTTGTGGGGTTTGGACTTTTTCAAAGGTGGTTGGAAATTTTCTTTTAGAAGATGGGGGGAAGGTTTTCTAACAAAACATTCACATCATAAATAGTTTAGAAGGCATGAAAATGTTACCAAAAGATATTGTGAGCCCATTCAAGGATTGGAACTGTTACACTCCATTATACATGTTCATATTGATAAATTATTGTTTAGGATTCTTTAAACCCATGGATTAAAATTTTTGGGATTACATCTTAAATAAAAAAATTATATATCTAATTTTTTTTCATGTCATGAATATATTAAGATTAATGGTTTTACACCACAATATCCATATGATTTAATTTTATATACTATTCAACTCTATCTCTTAACCCCTAATGAAACTCTTGGAGATTATGGATCTATTCCATATAATAAAAATCTAGCATTCATGTTTTTAATATATTGGGAATTCATAAACATTGGTTTTCAGCATACATCTACATGTTAATTTTTAGGATAATGTAATATCTTGACCACAATTTGAACTAGGGTTTGATCATGTGTTACCTGGGTTTCTCCTTTTTATCTTCATCAACTTCATTCCTCTTTGGGGTTTCTAGATGAGTTTTTTCTTAAATCATCGGTTAGATGTTGAATGAATAAAAAAAATCCCTATAGTATTTATATTTATTCAAATATTTTAATCTTTTTTATTTCAATGACACAATCTTCACGTCAGAAAATAGAATAATGTGTAATGATAATAATGAATTTAGAAAACTCATACCATCCCTTTGTATATAATGATTTTAGATACCTGTCTTAAGGATATCCATATGGTGAGCCTACCCTTGAATAATAATGTACTGCCTATTCAAAGAAACATAATTTATAGAATGAAATATTTAAATGGTTGATTAGTTAAGATATATTCACTATGGAAAATGGATTATTTAATTACCCAAATAGAGGTGATGTTTTGATATAAACCAATGTGAAAACTTGGTTGCGAAGAACATGTGAGATAATTTAATTAATAAATGGGTAATTGAATGTAAAATGGTATTTGGACGAATTGAAAATTGTGTATTATGTTTTTATGTTTTTATAATATATTTTTTTGAAATATATTTTCACTAATGATGAAATGATTATGTATAGGGTTATTCCCAATGATGTTGAAATGATTAAATAAAGGGATATTCCTGATGATGCTAAAATTCATACATAAAGGGATAGCCCAAGTGATATTGATATTATTATATAGAGGATATTACCAATGATGATGAAAATATTATATAACATGCTACAATTATTGATTCTGAAATGATAATATATACGGAATGGATTTTTTTGATGTCGATATTTTTATAGGGAATAGCTTGGTTATATTATTATTTCCAGGACATTTGGTTACATTTGTATGTTTTAACTACATGATGAAATATATTTTAGAATGGTGATTAGGTATGTATATTTTTGTATCATATTAATTTATTAATTAATAGTTTTTTTATAAATTTATTGCATGGACTTATTATAAGGCCCCAGCCTTAAACCTTGCTTAATCTTGAGTTATTACAAGATTACACATTAAGGATCTTTTCGGGTTTAGAGTTTTAGAGAATTAGATCATAAAACTTTCATTACATTCCACATATAAACAAAGTGGTTGCATAAAGATAGTATTCTTCATTCCCATCAATGGAAACACATTTAAAATAAAACATGGATTATTTATTGACACTTCCTTGACACTATCATCATATCATGTACCTTTCCCTTGACCTGTGAAAAACAATTCAAAAAAACTTGGGATGAGCATAAAAAGCTCTGTATGGGTTATAAAAACATGGAAAGAAAACATGAGTTCATGCATACATAAGAATGAAATCATACTTTACCCATAAAACATAGGCACATTAACATACCTCATAAAAGAATGAATAAATCATAGAAATCATAAGACATAAATGTAACTTGAGGCATTCATAACATTCTTACGTAGGGAGTAAACCTCTTGGTTACGTTTGGAATACCCATCACAGTATATTCCCTAAAATATCTTTGGAGAAACCTTAACTTTTCACTCCTTCGTGTTACCCAATGCATTGGAGAGCTATAACGGGCTCACCCACCCTTAGTTTATCACGGAACCACCCGTCTTCATAATAATCCCCACGAACCATAACATAATCATATCACATAAAACATGCATAAAGGAAACATAAAATTTCCACATTTCAATAACGAGATATCAATACAACACATTGATATAAAAACATTATGAAAACCATTTTCAATACCAAAATAAAAGAAAAGTAAAACATGGTATTTTTTTTAAAAGAATGTATGGCTTGTAGAGGAAGCCGAAACTCAAATAACGGTCACAACGGTGGAGAAGTCGTTGTCGCCGCATACGTATGACAAAAACATTCCCTTTAGCCATTTAGTAAATGCTTAGTATAAAAAAGATTCCTTTTGAATAAACGTAAAAGTCAAAGGGGGTTATACACCGTATAAAAGAAAGTTGTGTCTAAAATAAAATATGCCTCAATGAAAGGAGATTGAGACGAAGTCCCATACCTCGTATCCGACTTGACCCGACCGTTCATTAATCTCCTGAATAATAAACTTGAGTTAATATCTACATTCTTATGAACCTTAAGTTCATTATTACTTTTATACCATGTTATGGACATCATGTAATCATTTAAGTTAATAATGTTCATTTTGTCGGTATTTGGTTCTTAAGTCAAAAATAGACTTCTTACACTTACATGTTGTTAATTTGGTCAATGTTTCGTTATATCCAGAATTATATTAATGATTTGGATAACATATATATCATATATATTCATCATATACATGTATTTATAATAATACATCACATTTAGAGGTAAGAAATGAAATGCACCGTTCATGGAGACGGTAAGCCGTACGTACGCATGAATGCTACTTCCATTTCTATTTCGCATTTTCTGGAATGGAATCATAATGATATAAGAGTATATTATAATTACAGTATAATAACATATATAATATCATTAACTTTATCCTTTACACATCCCACATATGGTATTAACGAATCAAATCACTTTCAGGGGGCGGTAGTCCGCACTTCCTAAAATGAAGATATCATGTTTTCCCATAATGGAAACCATAAAGGTATGCCCAAAATGAAAAAAAACAGAAGAATAAGGACAACATAAACATATCATATATCATATATAAAAATAGTGACATCATAATGGCCACCTTTGAAGGTGTTAAATGAGTATTGAAAATTCATCGTTTTGGGAGGCAAAATTTCGCCATCCACGGAAACCGTATGTTCTTTAACCCTTTGATGTAGTTTTGTGAGATTTTAGCTCAAATAAATCTTATAACAACATCCTAGTATATTGAAGATACTGTTTTTGTTACAAAAGATGTAAATAAAAAGAGTTTAGGGGGTCGGAGAAGCAAAATAAAACAAATGAACATGAGAGAATGAATTACCTTTAAAAGTGTAACTCCTTTTGATTTGAGCCTAAAGGCTTCCTTTGAAAGGATTATGCCCAAAGGTAATCCTCTAGGATGAGGATAGGGATGTGGAGGGAGTAAATGGGCAGGGGTTGGCCGAGACAAAGTCTTGAAGAGTGTGTGAAATGAGGTAGAGGTGGGGGCCTTTTATAAGAGGAGAGGAGGGCCACTTTTGGAAAGTAAGGAAATATTACTTCATTTGAAAATGTGTTTCGGTTTTAAAAGGTCCCACATTGATATAATTCGTGGATAAGGTGATAAGGGTTCGAAATACACTCATCCAATTGGTTTTGTACATGTTTAGTTCATAGATTATACTTTACCTTTCCTTTTTATTTAAATCGTTAAATGATGAGGTCATCACTGCATCATCATGATGTCATAAATAATTTAATTTATTTAATGTCTAAAAATTATAAAAAAAATACTATGATGTAGGAAATATGTTTAGATTTCCAATGACTATTTATAATAAAAAATATGATCTTTATAACCCCATGTAAAAATTCTTTTCGTAAGACATATTATGTTTGTTTCATTTTTACTTTAACATTTAATAAAAAGTTATTTATGTCATTTCCCAACCAACGTGTCTCCATGGGGTCCCCAAGTTGACCCCTGGCTTGTCTTGGTCGGAAATTACACATTCCATGAAGTTATGACATGTTTCAAGTCCGTTTCATATTACTAAAGCATTATTTATACCTTAAACTACCCTAATTACCACTAATCACGATTAAGAACTTAATAAGTTACTATTCACCAAAAAAAATTATTATAATCTCATTGAACAACATTTTACTTCTTAATGACAACCATGTATGTCGGATTTTTGAAATTTAAAACACAATGATGGAAAAATTTTCATTTAAACGGAAAATCAGTCTTTATAAGTACCACTTAGTGGTTTCACTATTCACAAAAATTGAAGTTTTTCAGAAAATTACCAAAAATTCACCCTAAGATATATTTGATAATAAAAATTCAAAAATGAAGTCTATTTTACAAAATTCAGAACATATAAGTCACATTAATTAATTTTATAATTATTTCCCGCTGTTATGACAAATAGCGTGTTTTTATGAAACAATAAGTATCAAAAGATTGACACTATTTTAAGTCCAATTTCAAAGTGAAATTGATTCCAATGACCACCATTGGATTAAATGGTAAAAATATATTCATATTACACAATAAGACCAATTCAAAAGATAATCTAATCATATAACTAAATTAGATTAAAAAGCAGTTTTGATGTAAAATGCAATATTTTTCACTATTCATTAAAAAATGAACATTGTCAGAAAAAAAACCAAAAAATCACAAAAAGTAAATTTTGATGTCTCAATCATAAAGAATAAGTTTATTTTGACAAACATAGCTTATAAAGTTGTCAAAAGATAGATTTAAAAAGGGTTTTCCATTATAAGGCAGTAAAACAATCTTTTAAGAATATTAGTGTATTCCATGCTTAAGATTGGATTTATTTTCATTTTAAGCCTCTAAAACACTATCATAATCATTAATAGACATAGATAAAAATATCTATTATTCATTACTTACTTGGGATGTTACATCCTTCCCCCCTTTAGAAAATTGTGTCCCCGCAATTTATTTACTTATCGAATAAATGGGGGTACTTATCCCTCATTGCATTTTCAGATTCCCATGTTGCCTCTTCAATCATGTGGTTTTTCCACAAAACCTTTACCTAGTGAATCACCTCATTCCGTAACACTTGCTCCCTGTGGTCATGAATCTGGACCGGTTGTTCCTCATAAGATAGGTTCTCTTCCAGCTGAACTACCTCTGGACTCAAAACATGAGATGAATCTGGCATATACTTTCTCAACATCGAAACGTGAAAAACATTGTGCACCTGAGATAAACTCGGAGGTAAAGCCACTCGGTATGCAACTGATCCAACTCTTTCAAGAATTTCGTATGGTCCAACGAACCTTTGACTCAACTTTCCTTTCTTACCAAATCTCATCACACTTTTCCAAGGAGAAACCTTGAGAAAAACATGATCACCTACCTCGAAAGACAGATCCTTCCTCCGGTTATCCGCATAACTCTTCTGCCTGCTCTGAGCTGTTCTCATGTGTTTCTGAATCAGCTGAACTTTTTCTGCCATCTCTTCTACCAATTCTGGTCCCATAAACTTCCTTTCACCCACTTCATCCCAGAAAGCTGGAGTTCGACACCGCTTCCCATATAATTCCTGAAATGGTGCCATCTGTATACTGTAATGAAAACTGTTATTATATGAAAATTCAACCAAAGAAAGATGTTGGTCCCAACTTCCCTGATAATCCATAGAACAACCTCGTAGCATATCCTCCAATGTCTGGATTGTTCGTTCTGACTGCCCATCTGATTGAGGATGACAAGCTGTACTAAAATTTAATTCAGTACCCAACGAATTCTGAAGGCCTTTCCAAAAGTTAGAAGTAACCCTGGGATCACGATCCGATACAATGGAGAGAGGAACTCCATTTAACCTGACTATTTCTTTAAGATTCAAACAGGAAAGTTGATCAAAAGAGAAAGTATCTCGTATAGCAAGTGAATGAGCAGATTTGTTCAAGCGATCAACAATAACCCAGATTGCATTATTATCTCGAGATGTCTTCGGTAATCCAACAACAAAGACCATGGATATATTCTCCCATTTCCACTCTGGCACTGGTAAAGGCTGAAGCATCCCTTTCGGTAACTACCGCTCTCTTTTAACCTGTTGACATGTCAAACAATTCACAGAAAAATCATCAATGTCTCTTTTCATTCCATCCCACCAGTAATACTCCCGCAGATCTCTATACATCTTAGTACTGCCCGGATGAACTGAAAACGGAGAACTATGAGCTTCACATAACAACTCTCTTTTCAACTGTGAATCACAAGTCACACACAATCTCTTCCCAAATCTCAAAACACAATCACTATCAATGTTGAATTCAGGCAACTTACCTTTCTGAACCAGCTCTACCTTTTTCTGCAACTCACTGTCTTGCTTCTGTGCTTGCTTGATTCTATCTGATAGAGAAGATCTCACTGATACCTGAAACAAAATAGAAGGACTTACTGCACCAACAACTTCTATGCCAAAGTTCATCAAATCCTTAACCAAAGGATCACGTTCCAAACGCAACATTGTTAATGAAGCATTACTTTTTCGACTCAAAGCTTCAGCCACTTTATTTGATTTTCCTGGATGGTAATGAATTGTACAATCATAATCCTTGATTAATTCTAGCCATCTCCTTTGTCTCATTTTCAATTCTTTCTGAGTGAATATATACTTTAAACTTTTGTGATCGGTATATATTTCACACTTTACTCAATAAAAATGATGCCTCCAAATTTTTAAAACAAAAACAACAGCAGGTAATTCCAAATCATGTGTAGGTTAATTTACCTCATGAGTTTTCAAATGTTGTGAAGCATAAGCAATTACCTGATCATTCTGCATTAGGACGCAACCAAGTACTTTCAATGAAGCATCACTGTATATAACAAACTCACCATTCCTGTAAGGTAGTGCCAAAACTGGAGCATTCACCAATCTTCATTTCAATTCCTGAAAACAATCATCACATTCTTTTTTCCACATAAACTTAACACCCTTCCGAGTTAGCTTAGTCATTGGACTAGATAACCATGAAAAATTTCTAACAAACCTTCGGTAATAGCCCACCAAACCAAGGAAGCTACGAATCTCGGTTACATTTGTGGGTCTTGGCCATTCTTCCACAACTTTTGTTTTTGCAGGATCAACAGTTATTCCATCTTTAGAAACTATGTGACCAAGGAAATAAATTTTTTGCAACCAAAACTCACACTTTCTGAATTTCCCATACAGTTTCTTTTCTTTTATGATTTGCAAGATAACCCTTAAATGTCTTTTATGCTCCTATTTACTTTTAGAAAACACCAAAATATCATCAATAACACAACCACCATTTATCACCTGATTTAACTGAGCCATCACTGTAGTAAACTGCTCAATTCTGATTCTGACCATCTCAGTATGCTGATTTGGAAGTTCATTTCCCTCAGTATGCTGATTTGGAAGTTCATTTCCCTCAGTATGCCTTCGCAAAAAAATCGTCTCTGTTTCCTCTACGAAAAACCATTCTTAACACTGAAATACTTTAGGTGAAGCAACATGGTAATCTTTAAATGCTATATCATTTCAAAAAATATTTTTGGATAATAATTTAATAGAATTCTAACTCCTAAAGTTATCTAAACCGACCTCTGATACCAACTATAAGGCCCCAGCCTTAAACCTTGTTTAATCTTGAGTTATTACAAGATTACACATTGAGGATCTTTTTGGGTTTAGGGTTTTAGAGAATTTGATCATAAAACTTGCATTACATTCCACATATAAACAAAGTGGTTACATAAAGATAGTATTCTTCATTCCCATCAATGGAAACACATTTAAAATAAAACATGGATTATTTCTTGACACTTCCTTGAAACTAACATCATATCTTGTACCTTTCCCTTGACCTGTGAAAAACATTTCAAAAAAACTTGGGATGAGCATAAAAAGCTCAGTATGGGTTATAAAAACATGGAAAGGAAACATGAGTTCATACATACATAAGAATGAAATCATACATTACCCATAAAACATAGGCACTTTAACATACCTCATAAAATCATGAATAAATCATAGAAATCATAAGATATAAAGGTAACATGAGGCATTCATAACATTCTTACGTAGGGAGTAACCCTCTTGGTTACGTTTGGAATACCCATCACGGTATATTCCCTAAAATCTATTCGGAGAAACCTTAACGTTTCACTCCTTCACGTTACCCAATGCATTGGAGAGCTATAACGGGCTCACCCACCCTTAGTTTATCACGGAACCACCCGTCTTCATAATAATGCCCAAGAACCATAACATAATCATATCACATAAAACATGCATAAAGGAAACATAAAATTTCCACATTTCAATCACGAGATATCAATACAACACATTGATATAAAAACATTATGAAAACCATTTTCAATACCAAAATAAAAGAAAAGTAAAACATGGTATTTATTTTTCTTTAAAAAAGAAGGTATGGCTTGTAGAGGAAGCCGAAACTCAAATAACGGTCACGACGGAGGAGAAGTCGTTGTCACCGCATACGTACGAAAAAAACATTCCCTTTTGTCATTTAGTAAACGCTTAGTATAAAAATGATTCCTTTTGAATAAACGTAAAAGTCAATGGGGTTTATACACCGTATAAAAGAAAGTTGTGTATAAAAAAAATATGCCTCAATGAAAGGAGATTGAGACGAAGTCCCATACCTCGTATCCGACTTGACCCGACCGTTCTTTAATCTCCTGAATAATAAACTTGAGTTAATCTATACATTCTTATGAACATTTTTCAAGTTCATTATTCCTTTTATACCATGTTATGGACATCATGTAATCATTTAAGTTAATAATGTTCATTTTGTCGGTATGTGGTTCTTAAGTCAAAAATAGACTTCTTACACTTACATGTTGTTAATTTGGTCAAAGGTTCGTTATATCCAGAATTATATTAATTATTTGGATAACATATATATCATATATATTCATCAAATACATGTATTTATAATATTACATCACATTTAGAGGTAAGAAATGAAGTGCACTGTTCATGGAGACGGTAAGCCGTACGTACGCATGAACGCTACTTCCATTTCTATTTCGTATTTTCTGGAATTGAATAATAATGATATAAGAGTATATTATAATTCCAGTATAATAACATATATAATATCATTAACTTTATCCATTACACATCCCACATATGGTATTAACGAATCAAATCACTTTCAGGGGGCGGTAGTCCGCACTTCCTAAAATGAAGATATCGTGTTTACCCATAATGGAAACCATAATGGTATGCCCAAAATGAAAAAAAAACAGAAGATTAAGGAAAACATAAACATATCATATATCATATATAAAAATAGTGACATCATAATGGCCACCTTTTAAGGTGTTAAATGAGTATTGAACAATCATCGTTTCGGGAGGAAAAATTTCGCCATCCACGGAAACCGTATGTTGTTTAACCATTTGATGTAGTTGTGTGAGAGTGAAGCTCAAATAAATCTTATAACAACATACTTGTATATTGAAGATACTGGTGTTGTTACAAAAGAAGTAAATAAAAAGAGTTTAGGGTGTTGGAGAAGAAAAATAAAACAAATGAACATGAGAGAATGAATTACCTTTAAAAGTGTAACTCCTTTTGATTTGAGCCTAAAGGATTACTTTTAAAAGATTCTTCCCAAAGGTAAACCACTAGGATGAGGGGAGGGATGTGGAGGGAGTAAATGGGCAGGGGTTGGCCGAGCCAAAGTCTTGAAGAGTGTGTTAAATGAGGTAGAGGTGGGGGCCTTTTATAAGAGGAGAGGAGGGGCACTTTTGGAAAGTAAGGAAATATTACTTTATTTGAAAATGTGTTTCGGTTTTAAAAGGTTCCACATTGATATTATTCGTGGATAAGGTGATAAGGGTTCTAAATCCACTCATCCAATTGGTTTTGTACATGTGTAGTTCATAGATTTTACTTTATCTTTCCATTTTATTTAAATCGTTAAATAATGAGGTCATCTCTGCATCACCATGATGTCATAAATAATTTAATTTATTTAATGTCTAAAAATTATAAAAAAATACTATGATGTAGGAAATATTTTTATCTTTACAATTACTATTTATAATCAAAAATCTGATCTTTATAACCCCATGTAAAAATTCTTTTCGTAAGACATATTATGTTTGTGTCATTTTTACTTTAACATTTAATAAAAAGTTATTTATGTCATTTCCCAACCAAAGTATCTCCATGGGGTCCCCAAGTTGACCCATGGATTTTCTTAGTCGCCCATTACACATAAAATGATTTTAGGACATGTGTCATGTCCGTTTCATATTATTAAAGCATTATTTATACCTTAAACTACCCTAATTACCACTAATCGCGATTAAAAACTTAATAAGTTACTATTCACCAAAAAAATTATTATAATCTCATTGAACCACATTTTACTTCTTAATGAAAACCATGTATGTCGGATTTTTGAAATTCAAAACACAATGATGGCAAAATTTCATTTAAACGGAAAATCAGTCTTTATAAGTTCCACTTAGTGGTTTCACTATTCATCAAAAATTGAAGTTTTTCAGAAAATAAAAAAAAAAGTCACCCTAAGCTATATTTGATATTATGAATTCAAAAATGAAGTCTATTTTAAAAAATTCAGAACATATAAGTCACATTAATTAATTTAATAATTATTTCCCACTGTTATGACAAATAGCGTGTTTTTATGAAACAATAAGTATCAAAAGATTGACACTAGTTTAAGTCCAATTTCAAAGTGAAATTGATTCCAATGACCACCATTGGATTAAATGGTAAAAATATATTCATATTACACATTAATACCAATTCAAAAGATAATATAATCATATAAATAAATTAGATTAAAAAGCAGTTTTGATGTAAAATGCAGTATTTTTCACTATTCATTAAAAAATGAACATTGTCAGAAAAATACCAAAAATTCACACAAAGTAAATTTTGATGTCCCAATCATAAAGAATAAGTTTATTTTGACAAAAATAGCTTATAAAATTGTCAAAAGATAGATTTAAAAAGGGTTTTCCATCATAAGGCAGTAAAACAATCTTTTAAGAATATTATTGTATTCCATGCTTAAGATTGGATTTATTTACATTTTAATCCTCTAAAACACTATCTTAATCATTAATAGACATAGATTAAATTATCTATTATTAATTACTTACTTGGGATGTTACACTTATTATAAAAATAATCTTCATTATCCATGGTAGTGTTGAACTTCATAGTTTTACTCATAACAAATTTTCTCCCCCATTTGGGACTCGACAAAATACTTGTTTGAAGGTTTGGGCAAGGGAACATGTATTTGTTGGGAACTATTTATTAATGGATGGGTTAGAAGTTAGTGACATGATCATTATGGGGTCTGGGATCAAGAAATTTTGAAATTACTTGTGACATAATGGTATTTTATCTGTATAACAGTTACTTTCACATTTGGTCAACATCAATATTTTTATTACTGATTATATAGTTTAATTTACTTGGTTTAACATTTATATTATAGTTATATAATATTCAATTTTCTTCTATTTTGGTTTCTCAATATTTTTTTCCACTACGTTCTAACATTATACCAGTGGTTAATCTCCCCCATATTTATACACCTACTAATTTTCAGCAACTACTTTTACAAAGGGTGGTGAAATAGATGTCTATTTACCAACCTGATTTAGCTATGTGATAGAGTTTCAAATAGTTGGACATTATAGTTTGAATTTAATCAGTGTCCTTGGATATGTATCATGTGCTTAGTTGAGTTCTAGATTATGTTTTTGGTCGTGATATTTTGTATTTCATCTATTGGGAGGATGTTTTTCCATGAATGATGTTTTTTACAAAATTTTATATTTTATGTCTGAGATTAAACACATTGGTTTTCAAGATGTTTGATGCATTATGGTTATGACTAGTGAGGTTACTCTTATGTAAGGGTTAATTATTCATTCACAATGTTACCAATCTCTGATAGATAATGGTCACCTATTACATTTACGTTTACGGAAAATATGGATGTTTAATCCATCTGATTATTATGCGTTAATCTAGAATACATAAATATGGTCCACAAAACATAGACTTGTAAGGTAAAACAACAACATACATAGTATTTCATTGGGGGATATGTAAGGCTGGAAATTCAATTAAATTATGACATATAATTTTGAACAAAACATATTCAAAGATAAAATTAGCGTTATTTTTTATATATAAGGGTTAACATCACATTATGTTAGAGTAACAATATTTAACGTAAGGTATGCATCATTTTTTAATGCCATATATATAGAATGATCAATATGGAATGTTAGATATTATTAGATATGTAAAGATCTAGAAAATAAAAAATTTATTTTTATATATGGATTTCATTTATACATAAGTCAAGACAAAATAATTCATTATGTATATGATTTTTTGAATAGTTCTTTCTATGAAAATGGAAACTTGAAATGTATTGGTTATATATCATCTTAACATGATAAGTAATTGTTCTAGAATTTTTCATATATATTATAAAAAATTGGTCATTAAATTAACCCATAGGTACTTATATGATTAATTTTTTGTGATAAGTCTAATTATATAAGGATGAGGTTAATTCCATAAAACCTTATTTATGGGAAGTCATTTTAATGTGAAAGACATGGGAAAAACAAATTTGGCCCCTGAATGTGATGAAAAATTTTTGGTACATCAAAATTGGATTACTTTTATGTCATTACCATAGGGCTACACCATGGTTATTATTTGACATTATAATGGATCCCTGAGACACAAGGGTTACAAAATGATATAGGTTTTGTGTGATTTGGTTTTAATATAATTATTGATTAATCTTTTTGTCTTTCGAAACTAAAACCCACATTGAGGTTTTTCATTTTTCATTTAATGTAACAATATGCGAATGCCGAACACCTCCTCACTTACATTTCTAACAATAAAAATCCCTTATATATAATTATAGAGGGTCGAGATCAATGAAATTTTGGGAAATGTTTATCCCCAATACTACACTTTTCATTATGGTTTTCCATTTTCTAAAAAATTATTGATCATCAATGGGTCAGTGGTGTTCAATTTTTTCATGTTGTAATAATAATTATATGGTAGTGATTTATCTTGTGATTTCTTTAAGATTTTTGGGGATGATGAACACATTGGGTTTCAAAGGATTTATTTCTGGATGCCTCGGCCAACGGAATTAATTCATGAATTAAAATTTGATTATTGTCTAACTTAATTATAAATTGTTTATAAATAAGTAATATGGGGTTTTATAGAATTAATGGATTATGTTTATTATGGATTTTTAACATGATTCGATAAGGATTTTTACATTATAATATGAGGCTTTGTATGGGATTAATATGGGATTTTTGGATAATGGAATGGATATTACTTTGAGTTTAAGGTATCTGGTCCCTATAGCACTAAAAAATATGAATCTTTATTCATTATTTTAGATGCATTCATGAAAATATCATTTAAGTTAAAAAAATATACACACCAAAATAACCATATATAAAATAATAAGGTGATACATTTTATATATATAGATAGCTAATATATCAGTTCATTTCATTAAAGGAATATGGTAATGTTTGGGTCTAGGATGAGTATTTGAATCCAATATTGGACCTCTCAATGAGATTATTAGTAGATTGTTTTTCTTGGATCATGTATTGATTGGGGACCGGGTAGTGCATCTCATGAATGGTTAGGACCACTATCTAGGGAGTGAAAATTTTTCATTGTTAATGATATCGGTGAATAATCCCTCTACATTTAGTTGTGTTATATCAAGTAGTGACACTATTTGATTATGTTATTGATATATCTATCATATTTTATGTGGAATGATATATAGTAATGGGTTTTTTAATTGTATTTATGACATGGGTTATAGTTTCTAAGGGTATTTTATGTGTTATCTAACATAAGACCCTGTATAATGGGTTCAAGTTTCATCTGGAAGAAAAAAAGAAAACTTGGCCTACCTCTTGAGGTCAAGGATATGTTGGGACTATGTTCCATAGATTCATTATTGTCTTGAAACAGAAGTTTGGTATTAATTATTAGTGACCTATTATGTTTTATAGAACCTAATGGATTACCAAACAATAGAGATATGAATACTAATGGGTTGGGAATAACACTCTTCTGATATTGGGTATAGATTACGGGGATAATCGTATAACACTTTTTTTGTGTGTGAAATGAAAGTTTTGTCAACAAAATCATTTCATAAATAAATATTAGTTCATTAGACATGAATATTCCATACATTATAATACAAAACACACCCAAGGGCTTTAAATATTTATTACAACTGGATAATATGTTCATAATCATCATATTTCATGAAATAGTATTCACACATCCCACAAATATCATTTAGCATATTACACATCATAATAATTTCATATATAAAACCATTCCTCACATCCTAGGAAATTGTATGATTAGAAACGATGTGATTTCATCTTAAATATGAGTAATATTATGATATATTAATCAATGATCATAAGTGATAATCATAAAAGAATATTAAAATGATAACATGATCATCACTCACTATAATAAAACCAAATAATAAGACATCATTAATCATATGTCATTGCATAAGTATTCTTATTGAAAATACCAAAAATTATTATGTTTCCAAAATTATAAATAATTAGTCATCTTCTAGGATAATATATCATCATCATAAGATATAGGTTTTTGGAATAATGAATAACATATATAGTAATTTACATAGTCATGTATCACTACCATGACTTAATAGATGATTGGGATGAATCCCCATCCCATCATTACCTTATTTTGGGTGCAAACCGAAGACATTAGTTGGGAATTTTTTTCATTATCTATTACATCATTTTTGAAGATGAAGTTAATTATCAGGAATATCATAGCCAATAGAGTTAATATGAGCTCTATATAATTGTTGGCCCACCAATCACATAATGATAACCACATAGTTTTCCCATGAGAATATAAAATATTAACAAAAAATTCATATAATAACTCATGGATAATAATTGGGTTTTCAAAGAAATTTATTATTTCATCATAACTATAAATGAAATGTGTCTTATAATGGTTTCTCATCACCTAATTAACCCAAGGGAAAGAAAAACGATTCATATAATAATACATAAATAAACATCATAATAAAAATTCTAATGAAATAATTTGGATTGAATATAAATAACATGTTTGTAGGGAAGAAAAAAAATTCATAATGGATTTTAAAATAGAAAAAATTCATTTAAAATGAAATTTAAATCCATATACAATAAAATTTTAAATATATACTTTTCATTTGAAAACATTTTTAGGGAATGTTCACAGAATACAAATAGAAATAATTTCATTTAAAATACCCATTGAAATAATCTATGTAATCATAATAATAATGATCAATCATTACTTTGCGAATGTATAATGATAACTTATATTCTAAAAGTGAACATTGTTTTTACAATATGAAAAAATGTCAAAAAAATTATGAATTTGATTCGTTATAAACATTAATTCAAAAATATTGTAGATAAAGTTACAGGAAATGAAAATATCATTTTTAAATCACGTGATATATATGTAAAAACATATATAATTAAAATTTCATGTGTAAGAATTTATGAAAAACTAGGGATAACTCGATAGAAAATAATGTGGAAATTTTTTTAAAACATTTTCTCGACCATATGAATTTACCAGGAGATGAAAATGTTACTAATCAATAAAAATTAAGTATTAACCTACGGAGAAGAAAATATATGTCATTTTAAATATAATAACCCTATAATATCTATAAAACTCACCTCGAACTATAGGGTATGTTCAAGAACTCCACATGTCATCATCGAAATCTATCCATATGAAATATGTTTATGACTAGTAGTGGGGGTCCATAGGTGGAACCATGGGGGCATTATACCCTTTGTAACATTTAATAGGTTTGACAATATACAACACCAATATATATAATCTGCCTAAATATGTGTAAATGTAAATATGGAATACATGTAATTCAATAAAACTACACCCAATGAGGCATGAAAACCATTGTACATGCAGTAGGAAAATACTAGAAATTTAAATAATCAAACATCTATAGGTCACCCTATTTTTTTTCTTTTTATGATCCAGAACCATAATCTACCACTCAATCGTCCACCATAGGAACGTTTCCCATTACTAGATCTCTAAAATTACAAATATATTATCGCACTGAAATTCTTAAGTAGGTTGTGAGTACAAGACTTTGTAGGACACAACCAATGAATATTTTACTATACTTTCTCATGTATACTAGTGTATTACATAATAAAATAATGCTTCTAAAAAATAACACACAATCCATCACCGATTGATCAGACACTAACCAAGCTATCATACCCCCTGGTTGTACCTTCATTAGATCTATGATGGATGGAAAATAAATGTTTCATATGAATAATAGAATACATCGGGGGATAATGATTGATGATACTTAGAATCATGTGTTTTTTGATTCTTGAAAACAATTCTCATCAAGATGATTATGTTCTTAGTATATGATAGGGATCAAGTGTCAATCAACATCCAGTATTAATTAAGTTAAATTGGGGGGACATAGACCTAATCAACATTCCATAGTTATCAATTATTTTACATAGGATTGGGTGCTAGTTAGAATCCCTCCCTCCATGGGTAACAAACTAGGTATGAAGAGCATCAATAACCATTATTCATTTATTCGACTCTAAGAATAAAATAATAATCAACATCCCTTGGTCATTTAGTGCATAACACAATATCCCAAGGAATCGCCTTATCCCTAACTTATACATATCTCTCTCTTTATTGTTTTCCCACTTCATAGGCACTCCCCTCCAAGGGAGAAAATGTCACGACAGTCCCCTAATCATTGGTTCCTTGCAAAATACCCCAAAAAATACATAATATGCTATGATACATGATAAATCATAACTTATAATAATATGCAATGTAGCATACCCAATTAATTTAATCAATATCTAAATAGTATAATAATTTAAAAGGTACTCATGGCTTTAATCATAACTTGAGGGTTTTAGGGTTACCCACACACCGACATGCGGTCATAATATTGAATTTTCATAGAAAATGTCTTCACATAGTCATATTAATGGAAAAAACTGTAAATTATGAAAAAATATAAGGAAATTGAAACCAAAAAATTTATTGATGTGAAAGGGTTGTAATAAACCAATCAAACCCAATCTTCACGATTATACTATTGAAAATATTATCACATCAAAGCTTGATGTTCTTCAAGGATTACTAGAAAAAAAAACAATTATTTTATTTCAAAATGAAAGAAAATATCTCATAGGATAGATATTTATCTCCTTGGATAATTTTACAATCTACATTTAGGTAAAATATTTTGTTCTCTAAGTTATACATTAATATTTTATTAATTACCTTTTGTTAATGTTTTACGAAAATTATCCCATGTTTTTTCATGTGATTAACCATTTATAATTTTTTATTATATATGATATCCTATGAAAATTTATTAATTACCATTTTATAGTTATAAATAAATTATCCATTATTTTTACATTTGATTTACTATTTCTAATTTTTATTTTATTATTTTAAATATTTATTAATTATTATTTGGTAATTCGAAAGAAATTGTCAATCAATTGAATATTTGATTATAAATTGATAATTTTTTTCCATAAAAAATCATTTCTTAATTTCTTAATTATCGATTGTAAATTTCAAATAAATTATCCATTGATTATTCATGTGATTATTGGTTTATAATTTCTATTCCAAAAATTGTGCTTGGGTAATTTTTAGGTAAATTATCATACTATAAATTATATAATTATAACCATTATTTTTATTATAATCCTTCATTAATTTTTTATTTATTAATATTATATATATATATATATAAATATATATATTATCATTCCCATGCATAGGGAAAAATCATGATGAACCTGAACCGTGGCCATCATACACCATGGAATTGGTGAATCCTTGATCAAACGTCCGACAAACACATGATTTCATGGATCCGTGTTTATAGGATCATCAAAGATAAAAAAAACATTTACCCCAAACCATGTTATATGGATAATTTATATTGAAAAAACCCTAATACTGGTTTACATAAATGTTTCATTAAATGTAATAATCAAAAATATATTCAATTGAAATTGATGGTAGATAGATTTTTTTCCCTTTTATAACATTACATATTATTTAGTAGAGAATGTCTAATTTGGTCCTTTGAAGACACCCCATAGACATTAATGGAATATTTATTATGGATAGGGATGATGAACAATGTGTTTTTTTAGTTAAATTAAACAAATAAAAAATAATTTAAAATAATTATCATATAAATTGCATTACGTTGATGTTATGACAAACCCCTTTTTATGTATTAAAATTATTCAATTCCTTGTGTAAACACTGATTCTCAATCCAACGATATTCTCAGATTTATCAAACGACGCACCTTTTAGTAGAAATTAATTATTTATTATTATAAAAAAGGTTTAAATAATTAAAAAATAATAATTTTTTTGTTGAGCGAGGATTCCAAACCTTTGACAGTTACAAATTTTATACACTATATGAGGAAAATAGTGTGTCACAGACAAAATAGTTATATCATATTTCTCATATGATTCACCATATTGGAGTTATTCAATAATTTTAAGTAAAAATTTCATGATAAATATTTTGTAATTTGTAATTTGTTTTCTATCTTTGCCAAGGATTTTCATACATTAATATATCGCAACAATTGTGTTTCTGACTCCAAAAAATATTTATCGAATACTCCAATTTTGTAAATCTGATATTACACTTATGCAATGAATTTAACAAATTTATTAATCTATTTAACTTATAAATCATTTTTCCACATAAGGAATTTATAATTTTATAATTTGATATTTTTTTTTGTTTTTTGAAAAAAGGATATTAAAATTCTCCCCATCAAACCACTTTTTATCCTCAAGAAGTATCTACAGAAGTCATTCTCAAACAACATAGTACTCTGAGGTCAAAAATCAAACACACTCTCCCACATTTCTTCTTGGATCCGCCCATGCTATCTCCAAATATATACAAGGTGTACCATCTTTCCTTGTAATTATTTCTTACTTCTTACATTGAACCCCACTGATATCTCCTCGTAACATGCATCTATATCCATCTCAATTTCCTTTAAATAAGTAACATGTGCATGGATGGGTATATATGTCTGAATCTTTTCCACATTGAACACATAATGCATGCCTTTATATTGATATTGGGCATATAGACTATATACCTCTTCCCATACCCACTTGATGATCTCAAATCATTTATTAATTTTTGGTGTTATCTTAACATGCATCTCCAGAAGTCTATTCCCCATCCAAGGAGTCGCTCCCAAGAAAACACAACATCACATTAAAAACTGCATTGTTCTCCACATACGGTCATCATATAATCTCTATTGGACCTATAAAGTGATCAGCCTTTTTCATATTAGCAGAACTCAGTTATAGGTCTCCAAATCCATGATGGGACCGAAAACTACTACAACAATCACACCGTTCTAAGAAAATAGTGAGCAACACAACCTCTCATAATGTGCCTCATAAAGAGAAATATAAATATAATCATGATAAATTCAATTTTATACACAATAAATCATGCCTCTGTTGTTTTCCCATTCTCTACAACATTCTTGAAGGAAATCCTGAAGAATATCCTCTAATATGTGAATAGTCAATTCAGACTATAAGTCGGTCTGACGATGGTATGCCTTGATCAATATTTGTAGAGTCCCTCTGGGTTTTTATATGAACATCAAAAATATTGAATTATTTCAAGAATATATATCTAAAACAACATTAAAAGGGAATCTATGTTGGAAAATGATCTCTTGGATGTATTGATTACCTATAGGTTCCATTGAGTTAGTCTCTGTAATCAGTAATAAGAGAGAAGATTTTATTAACCGATAAACAATCACAAAATTGTGTCCTGAATCCTTAGATTCAAGGCTAAATATATCAAAAATACAATCTTGATATCTTATCTCATCCATAAATTTGTTAGGAGTTGCTAAAACAACCCACCAGGACACTAGCGCTCGACAATCACCCTCTGGCATGTGAGACATCAGGACACAAAACCAGCAATGTATCCCTATACCCCAGGACACTAGAACTGTCACCTGATTTAATGATACGTCGTGGTGATTACATGAGGTACTTCTCGAATAGAGGTATGGTAATACCTATTGTGATAGTCTATTATGAATGTATGGAGTAGTACTCTTCCATGAACAAAGATCATGTCATCACAATAAATTGACCATCGAGGAACAGAGTCATCATGAGCAGGTTTTCCCTCTCTGTAGAACACTCTATGTATGATTTTTTTGATGTTTTACCTAGTACACCATAAAATTTGTGACTAAAAAGGGAGAAATATTAAAATATCAATTTTCATATAAGCAATTCATCCTCCAATAAATAAATAAAATAAATAAGTGCCACTAATCCTCTATAGAACACTCTCCATGTTAATACTCATCCTCTAATATACAGGTAAAGGAATCCTCTATAAAATTTCCATTACTGGGTGAATAATCATCTCAATTTCAATTAAATGAAGATAATCAAATGAGTACCAGTTTCTCATATTTAGTTACCTATTTGTTAGAATATATAATGGGATCATGTGGTCTTTATAAATAATAAAACTCTAACCGAAGAGATACCTTCCCCCACACCTCAGAGCGTGAAACAATACTACTAGATCTATGTCATTTATAGGGATGTTATTCTCATGTGGTCATTGATGATGGATCCCATATGAAACTACATTATCTCATTACATATACATCTTTCAATGACTAAATCATGATGCATCATGTTATACTACATTCCACGTACTAGGTTCATGGAGTGTTAGTAATAGAGTTATCATCATCCTTTTATTTAGCTATATAAATTCTTCTAACCATCAGTTTATCTAGAGTAACTTTACTCCCTTTATTGACCATTATAACGTGGGTGAGGATATTTGGGATTATTTTTGGATAAACATAAGGAATAATCCATCAAACCACAGAAATCACCTAATCTGAAACCATATTAGATACATTTCTAATACATGATGGCCTTGAACCTATCTAGGTTTAATGATATATTGATATCAGAAAACACATATCATATGAACATCGCCTCTTTAATAAAAAATTATCATTTCAACCACTTTTCATAATGTGTGGGTTCTTGATGTGCACTGATGACAATCTTTAGGTTCTAATCATGTTTCACAGCAATCGGTTAGTAAATGTGGATGTCATAAAAGAACACTACGTTGATGGATTACAAGAATGGATGAAACATTATCTACATAATTTTTATTTAAACATCTAGTGTTATTTTCATCCTGAACAATATTACCATGTTATCATGCATTCCATATATTCTATATAACTCCATATTTGGAATGTCCTCTTATTTAAATAACAACTTGTTGTCTCAAAAATTATGATCTATCATTTAGAAACAACATGATCCCTTTAGGTAATTGAAATGATCATCGATCCTAGGAAATGCATATTGGTTCATCACTATCACATGATTAACCTTCCAGTAATCAACCCATTGTATAATACCATTATCCACCTTTTTTGAAGAACAAAATAGGTTCACCACATGATGAAGTACTAGATCAGATAAGTCCCATCGTCTCCAATTCATATAGTCATACATTGACACCCCCTTAGATCATTTGGATCCATATGATATGGGGTTATTGAAATTGGTTAGGCACATTGCATGATATGTAACTGAATGTGAACTCATATATTAGGAGGGATTTCAAGGAATTAATTTTTAAATATGACATGATAGAGATCAATGATTGTTGGATAAAATAATGGGATTTTAACATATGCTTATTAAATATCCAATCATATAACATATGGTGTGATTTTTCTATTTGAGGTCAATTGTGTTTCAACTCTTCCTACTATCATTTCCCAATATCTAGTTATTAATATCATCTCTCAAATTTTTGACCTAAAAGACACCCTTCAAGATAGAAATAAATGTGGCATAGAATGCTAGTGAGTTTCCATGTGGATAGTCACATTGAAGGTCGTCATCTATTGAATCATTAATTCCACTAGATGTCCATAGTGATAAAAAATATTGTTGGAACTATATGAATCAGTGAAGATGGTACACTCTCACACCCAAAAGTGTATCAAGGGAGACTAAAAGAGATGATAATAGGACTGGTAAGTCTAGAAACTACATGTTTATATATAAAAAATATAAATAATTTTTATTTAATAGGGCCATAGATAAATTGGTGGTGATCAAGAATGTAAATATAATAGTGAATGGTCCCTCTTTACCCTCTTCTATTGTTTTATCCACATCATACATGCGACCTGCCGAAGCACATTTGGCATTCCCCAATGGTGTATGACTAGTGTGAGTTTTTTTTGTAAACACATTCTGAATCCCTTTGTCTTCCCTTTATCATTCCATAAATATTGTCTTACCCTTATGAAGGAATGTTCAGTCAACTCTGACACATTATTTTTGGTGTAGTACAAAACCAATGAAAATTTCCATTATTTCCATAATTAAAAACATTAAAAAAATTTACAATGGTGAGGATGAAATCGCACTCTTCTCTACCTACATAATTGTGCTCCACTATATATCTCTAGTCTTACTATTCTTACGACCAAAATAAAATAAGTTTTAAGTGAGAGGAAAATCAATCACATGTCTTATATGGTTTTGTAGTTATGTAATGACCCGGACCTGAGCAGCCACCCGAACATTGTTAAACAGGTCGATTGTTACTACCTTAGGTGCACCATCCCAAATTCCAAAGGATATCGACTAGAAGTGAGCGACATTTTAGGTATAGTATGGAGGTTATACCCTCTCGAAAGATAATAATCGTACTGGTCTGAGTATAATAATAAAAATACAGTGGAGTAAATGACTCAGCAGGTTCGAACCAGACCCGCAGAGCAGAAACACATTCAATATCGATAAACAACAGAAGATGTAAATATAAATATAAATAACGAAATGTAAACACAATATCATGCTAATCACTTGTGACTACCATTGAACAACAAACATTCATCTGAAGCAGTTCATACATATCTATATGTAATGGTTCCATTGGCTAACCTACTGTAGCTAAAAAACAAGTAATACAAGTAAATAAGATAATCAAGGTAACTCCCTCTAGGAAAGACCTCGAGGTCCATACCATGTCCATGCAACAGAAAATGTAGCCCAACTCCTAAAAATGGTCCATTTTCTGCATGTAAATCCATAAAGTCTGTACGCAACCCGAAGGGCCCGTATAGGGTCTGAGATGAATCGTAGTAGGAAACTACCCAACAGTGTGTACCTAATATATGTGTTTAAGCGGGAATTCATTTATAAAGAAAACAATAAATAGCATGTTGCAAAAAATAAATACAAACTCCATTGGTGATCAAGAGCGACCACGGAGTGTCACCTGCTTCGGCCATCACCAGAATATATATCTTGTAACCTAGAACCATATGCCCCCTAACAATCTATGTCTCATGTACCGATGTCCCGATGGTACGCCCAACAGTTGAAACCCAGAGGAACAATGATGTTTTTCCTCAAATAAGTAACCAGAGGGACAAAGATATCTACCCTCGAATAACGTAATGAGAGGGACAACGATGTCTTCCCTTAAATAATGTACCCGGAGGGATTACGATGTCTGCCCTCAAATAACAGCGAGCCACTTCCACCAACCTGATATCCCCAATGCTATCCACTGAAGGCTCCTTACCTATCATGTGTCTTCTTATGGTAATCACCCAAAAACCAGAAGTACCTAAATTGCAACTAATGGGGGCCTCTACAAACACGAGTGGTCAAAACCACCTCATCATAGAGTGTCTCCGTATGTCCACTACTCATAGTTTCGGGTGAGTGGTAATCACCTAAATAGTACCCAACCCACAACACATCTACCACCTCGTGTCCGTGCAACCATGCCGCTCAAGTCTGATGGCATTGTCATCCTAGTAACTCGAGCGATGCCCAACCGGATAGTTATCCCGCCTCAAACTGACGCCCATGATTTCCAATCTCGTGGTCAGAACCACCCAACATAACCCAATACAAGCCCAACCTATGTTCAACTCACTCTAGAATATCTGGGCCATGACCAACATAGCCAAAGGGGTTCTAGCATATGCAATTCAGCAATTAAATATATAAACATTTAAACAATACACAATAACATGAAAAACAATCTAAATTGTTGAATTGAACTTTCCCAGCAGTTATCTAACAAATACACTAATGTCTTTAAAGCCTCTAACAAGTCATATCAGGGTTGAATAAATAAAACTTAATAGTTTAGAAAAATACTAATCAATTAATACCATTTTGGTTCCACCATCAAAAATGCCCCGATGAGCAACAACCACTCACAAAGCCCCGCTGAAGCAACACATGTAACAGGGCATACCTAAAGGTATCACATAGGTCAATGAACACTTAAATATACAATAATAGTTTAATTAGGGTCTCACTCAAAAACCCAAATACACGCGTTAAGTCGCGCCACCCAATGGTCTATGAAAACAAAAAAATAGATGTATGAACCACCTTCCAGAGATTCATAGATACAGACACGTCGGATATCGAGCTCCAATTAGAAGCCTATCTTTGTAGATCTATGTTTCTGTCAATTCTCGGCAATTCCACTCATGTGGAAACTACGACGCATGAGGAAAAGAATCGAGAATGGAATAGGGTGTGTGGGCTTAGCCTCGCTATTGGGATCCGGTAGCCACCAACAGTTTGAAGAATGAATGACAGATGATGAATCTAGAGCTACATATGTTCTTGAGGTTTTAATAATGTAGAGGTCACGATGTTGGGGAAGAAGAAGACATTTTATGAAATAAGACGCATCGACCTTTCACATAAGAGAATAAAAAAATTACACAATGGGTATTTAATAACTACACGTCTTGTAGTGGCCTTTTCCCTACTCAGACTTAAGTGGGGTTGCCACACGGCATGGACGCTCCACAGAGGTTGACACACGGCTTGAACTGAGCCAATACGCAAAATAGAAGTTGCATGACGTGTCGAGTAACACTACACACTATGTAGTATGAAATTTCTACACGTTCATCACACAACATGTACTCGGTGACCACACGGCTGGTACTCACCTAACCCATACACAATGTGAACTTTTAATGTATATTGTGTGTAGTCTGGAAATTTCTAGGACAACCATGATTTTCCTAGTTAAATCAAGTACAAGTAAAAAGATCAATCCGTGTTGGGATTTCGACCCGTTCTAAAAACCCAGGTTCTTATATATTATCTTGATACACGGTCCTTCACCAATCCCTTCACAATGTTCATGGAATAGTTAATGACATGTGTATAAGTTGTTATGTGAAATCCACTAACCTGAGTTCTAAGCTCTGGTTGAATGGTTGTCAGAATCATACAAGTCTGACATTCTTCAATCCTAGAAATAATTGGGTTAATATATGTTATTCCCCAAATTGGGTAGAATATGTAGATACAATCATGGAACCCAATTGTAATTCTATTATATTGTGGGAATTTTCTATATTAATCATGTTAGTAAAATAATACTTGATAAAAAACACCATGATGGAATTCTATGTATGAACACAAATCTCTCTAATTGACTTATTGCGGTCCAAAATCTCCTAGTGGGTTGTTGAAATTTGAAGGTCACCATGCTCACACCCCATCTTCATGTGTCAGGACCAGTTCAAAGATGATCTGAATGATGTATATTCAATACCATGCATCTGGCAGGACACAAGTTCCCTAAAATTTCAGATGGTGCTGATGTTGGAAATAATAAGAATGGATAGACAAGGTATTCAGTGTGGGTTCTCCCTGGACATGTACAATCTGAAAAATTATCAAATGAATGATCTCTTCAACATTTATTTCTTTTGATTTCAATGGAACATGTTGGGGGTATATAACCCTATACCACTAGTGGTTGCATGGGAGCATCCTATGATTCCATAGACGATTTCCCATAAAATATCTCTGAGGTGGAATATTATAAAATATAATGATCATTAGGCATATAAAAAATTCCTTACAAGTGAATGGGATCATAAAAGGTTTTCCTAATAGTATACCATCAACCCAAGTTATAACCCTCCTAACACTAACCATTGTCTATATCCCTTGATTTTTTTAATAGTCATCACATATATATATACTAACAAATCTACATGTGGAGTTTAAATAATAAATTCCCATAAAGATAAGTCACACTAAAAACTATCCCATACATGTAGGACAAATCAAATATTTTAATTAATGGAATAGTATGTATACCAAAAATAGGTTTATATATTGAATTTAAACCTATATTCCTTGTAATGATATATTAAAATATGTGAAATTTCATAAAACACATATAACATCATGTGTTTATCCCAATTTAAATTTAATAAATGGTAAAAACAAAACATACATTAGTATTTTTGGAAACATGGAGGTATACTTTGACGTGTTGGCCATGCACTAACATAGTTCCTCTAAACAAGTCCCAACTATCCTATATCCATTCAATCTTATACCAACCGAAAACAATAAGAAGAAACATGTTATATTTTCAAAACCACTAATACCAATATGTAAAATCCCAACCCAAACCACTGGGTCCATGACATAAAGCCACATGTATTCATACACACCAACCCATAAACATAATTTTTGCTACCAGCATAGAGGGTCCACTAGATTAAATAGGGGGGAGACGGTGCAATCAATATCATGTCATAAAATTGGTAATCAAAAACATTAATATAACTAAAAAGAGTAAATATGTGGAAATGTGAATATGGAATACATGTTATATAATAAAACAACTCCCATGGTGGAATGAAAACTATAGTACAAATAGTAGGTAAATAAATGATAAGTAAATAAACAATCATTATTAGGGTACTATACTATCTTTCTCGGTCCTCTATAACAACAAACTACACCACTCAACCACCTATTGTTGGTCCATTTTCCATTTTTTAGATTATTGATAATCTAATCTACAATAACAACAAAATTCTCGAGTAGGGTGTGGGTAAAATCTGATTATTACACCGTAATGCATCCTCACCCTGATTTGATCAAGTATAAAAGTGTATTCAATGATAATATAATTAATAAAAAATGACATAAAATTCAAAACTATGATGAAATGATCTATCCAATATTCCACAATTGCGGAGTATACCAGCATTGTCATTATACTGGACAAAAAATCATGGTGCCCGATGGATCATGGGTCATCATGAGGCTAATGAATAATTATACACTTCAATATGTGATCATGCATCGAGACATAAATTCTCATCAGGAAGACTATTTTCTGGGTATATGATACAAATCGATATGTAGTTCACATACCATAATAATCGGGTGATATACTAGGGAATGAGAGTTAATCAGCATCCCTTAATCATCAAGTCATCTTCTAGTAAATTAGATCTATTCAACATCACTACATCATCAAGTAAAACACAAGGGATATAGAGCTAATTAGAATCCCATCATCATTGAGTGCATATAAAGTATCAAGAGATAATCATCATACCTTGGTTATTTAGTGCATCAAACAATATCCAAAGGAATTATCAAATCCATAACATGTGCATTGGTCCATCGTTATCATTTTCACACGACATGAACACACCCCATCCAAGGATAACAATTAATTATGGTTTACTAGTATTTTCTTCGATGAAAAATTCCCCATAGCATACATTGCATGGTAGGATAAATGATAAATCATAACATATCATCATAAGTAAATTATCATGGAAAATACATGTGTGGAACATCAAAAATTTAAAAAAAGAAACTTGGTACTCATGGAATCATGCGTAACAGAAGGTTTTTAGTTCACCCACACACCCACAAGAAATCATAATCAAGCATGCTCATTAAAATATGTCTAAATGTAATCATATAAATATAAACACATATAAACAATCCCAAATATCTAGAAAATTTCTACCCTACATGTCATTTATGTGAAAAGGTGGTGATCATAAAATCAATGTCCCTATTTATAATTATATTATATAATAATTCATCACATAAAAGTTATAGGTTAATCACAGATTCATAGAACAAAAAAATATTATATTATTTCAAAAAAAGTACCTCAAGTGATAAATATTTAACTCTATCAAAAAAATTTTAAATTATCATTTAGTTCAAATAATGTGTTCTCCAAATTATTACTCAATAATTAAATTAATATCCTTTGATAATTTTAAATAAATTATCCCTTAATTATCTATACGATTAATTGTCAATAAATATTTTATTTTTAAGTTACCATTTTATAATTTATTATATATCATTTAATAATTTTAAATAAATTATATATTCTTTATTCTTGAGAATTTTGTTGAAAATATTTAGTCAATGTATTATCTTTTGATAATTTATTAATAATTGATTGATAATTTTATACAAATTATCTATAAATTATCCTTCTGATTTATCTGTTGATATAGTTTATTCCAAAAATTATACTTTCATTAATTATTGATTATAATTTTATAATTTATGATAAATTATCAATTGATTATTCATTTGATTATCCATTGACACTATTTATTCCATAAATTTTCTATCAAAAATTTATTAATTATAATTTGTACTTTTTTGATAAATTAATATTCCATAAAACATAAAATTGTTATTATTATTTTTATTATATTTTTTATATATATTCTTTATTTATTACACACACACACACACATATTTATATATATATATATTAACATTGTATATTCTCTCACATAAGGGAAAAAATAAAAATAAAAAATAAAAAACATGAAGATCTTGTATTATGGGCATCATGCACTAAGGAAGTGGGGATTCCTAGATCATTCATCCATGTAGAAAATAATGGAATCTATGGAGGATATCAAGATATTTATAAAATACCAAATTTACCCTTATCCAAGAGATAGTGATAATTTATACAAACAAAACCCCAATGTATTTTTATCATCATGTTTCACTAAAATCAAAACGCATATACATGTTTTCCGTTAAATTGATTAAATTCCATTATATATTACCCATTTATGGAATTAATAATCTTTTATGTGGTTTTAATGTTGTAATTAGGTGTATTGACGACACCCAAAAAAATTTCATGATTGATTTCCAATTGGAGGGCAGGAAAACATTGATTTTTTTAAATTTAATAAAATAAATGAATTTATTATTATGTATATTTATGAAATAAATATATATAATATGCTAATCTGATTATACCCTTTTTCTTGTATAAACAGTACACTCCTTCTGGAAAACCCCAAATTTGGGTCCAATAGTTTTTTGGAGTCAATAAGGATTCCTTATGACTATCCATTCCACTATGTTTTGAAGATCACAAAAACTATATCTTAAAGAAAAATTTTATTTTCCATTTGAATTATCTTACTTAGAAAAATGTTCATTCTCTATGAAAATTTTATCCTTAAAAATGTTTTCATTGTTCTCTTTATTGTCTCTCTAAATCAAAATCATTTTATTCCCAAGTCAAAAAATCGGGTAGGCATCTAAAACCTTATAATTCCATAAATTCTTAGTAATTTAGTATTTTGATTTCAGCCTCTAAATTATCTTAATACCAGACAAAAAATTCACTAAAATTAAGACTCCATATTCTCGGAAACTCTGACTCTGAATTCTCTGAAATTCAGACACCAAATTATCTAAAATTACGACTCGGAAATCTATGAAATTAGGACTCTTAATTCCATGATATTCAGAATCCAAATTATTTGAAATTCATACTCAAAATTCTATGAAATTCAGACTATGAATTCTTTGAAATTCTGACGTTTAATTCAATTAAATTAATAACCATAATTCATTGAAATTCATTCTTCAAATTCTCGAAATTTCAGACCCAGAATTCATCAAAATTCAGACTCTAAATTCAACATAATCCAGACTCTAAATTCCTCAGAATTCAGTCTCTAAATTCTTTGGAATCAGGACTCCGAATTCCTTAGAATTCCGACCCTGAATTCCTTATAATTTATACTCCTAATTCCTTATAATTTATACTCCACATTCCTGAGAATTTAGACACTGAATTCCTCAGAATTGGACTCTGAATTCCTCAGAATTCAAACTCCGAATTCTTGAAAATTCATACACCGAATTCTTCTGAATTCCAAATCCGAATTCATTGGAATTCTGACTCTGAAATATAGAGAATTTAGGTTCATAATTCCATGAAAAAAAATATTAATATCCATGAGTTATATTCTTCGAATGATTATTTGGATAGACTCCGAATGTTATTTTTTCTTAGACTCCGAAAATTAGATTTGGTTTAGAAAATTTAATTATCTTCCACCTGTTATAGTTATGAAATGATGTCATAAAATGTTTTACTAACTAACCATTTTTTGATTTACTCATGTAGATGTCCCTCTGAGATTCAAGGAAAAATATGATAATTTGATAATGGAGCTCACTATTGGAGAAGTGCCTATAAATAGAAGGTCATTTAAAGGAGATCAATACCTGATGATCGCTCTAGAGATTGCATGCAACAGAAGTGATTTTTAGAGAGTAAAAATCAAATTCCCTCTGCATACTGAACAACATGTTCATATTGCTTTGTGTGACTCCAATTTTTATTGTTTACAATCAAGGACTTTCAGGGGTAGAAAGACATAGGTACCAACAATGTTAATGTTCTTGGACTTATGTGGATAGGAATACAAGGGTGCCGACTACCTTAATGTTTTATGCCTTTTAGGGATAACAAGACTGCTTATGATATTCCTATTGAGGGATTACCCTGGTGTGGGTAAGAGATACATTCTTGAACGTATAAATCAAAGGACCTTTTTCAAAGGCTACTAGATACCCTTCTCTTCGGGATAAAATATTTCATACTTGTAACTTGTTTTACTTAAAGTTTATTTCCTCTGTATTTTGACAAAGGAAGAATGTATAACCATCATATAGATTCATTTCCTTTTTTATAATCTTATAAGTAAGAGTTTATTAGCATTAAGGTATAATGATTTCCTTGTAAACATTATTTAAGATTCATTTATAGAACCATGTTTCTAGAATCTAGAATGCTTGTAAAACTAAGAGAGGCCTTGTGAGTTTATCTTGTTTTTCATTTTTAAACATAGTTTTTCGTTATGGTTAAAAATTAATGTTTTTAAACATAAAATTATTCCCAATATTAATTGAGCATCTACATCACTATTTTGATCATACAATTTGTATCATAAGAGGTATCTAAAATACTTATATTCAAAAATCGTTCTTCTTCCTCATGTTTTCATTGTTCACATTTTTTTTCTTTTCTTAGGAATTTTTATCTTTGTTTACAAACTTTTACAATTAACATGTTTTTGTGGAAATATATTTTCTTTTAGAATGAAATGAGTGAATATTGGTTTGATTGAAAAATTAATCCTACTAGACAACCTTTATTTAATCGGAATGATTACGAGTACCAGATTGATCATATGTAGAATTTTTTTATTAATATTGTAGTGGAAAGTTTTTATGCTTACTGTATATTACAAAATTCATGATAAAGAAGTCAGAAACTTCCCCAATCAAGAAATATTATAATATCTACAAAACTATAATATACATAATACGTGGTTTTTTTCCATGACCCGGAATAAATATAGTTATATTTCTTCTTGTGATGCTTCTAACTATATCTAGAAGAAATTTGACGTTACTCATTTTGGTGCATCCAATGTTATTGACACAAGAGAGGTATGCTTGGAGAAGAATATCATGGATTTCTATTTCCCTACGGAGAACTAGTTATTTAATCGCAAAAAATGTTTATGACAATTGTTAATAGTCTACATTTCATGGGTGATAAAGGTCTATATCATTAATCACCTGTGGATAAGATTATAGATATCATTCCAAATTATTGGGAATCTAAGAGAATAGTTATTGATGAGAATTGGAATATATGTCAAATTACTCTTTAGGAGAGTTTTTGAATTGTTCTTCAAAATGGGACAAGAATAAAAAGAGATTCTAATCTGAATAAGAAAAAAATAGAAATAGAAATGTATCCTTTACTAGTATTAAATTAAGTACTCCAGAAAGGGTTACAAGATCCATGTATAATAAATTTATAGGTTTTTCCTCAATCTAGTGAAAGTGAACATTATCAAAAAGTGCTAGATAATATTTCTTGAAGGATGAACAAGATAGTTGAAATGAAATTCTTTCACTATAGATATATGAAAAATAAAAAAAACAAGAATTATTCAGATGCTATTTTCTATGAATGAAAAAGAACAAGGAATATCAAGTCAGATTGTCCTATGCTTAAGAAAAAGGATAGAAAGGAAAATAATTCTAAGAGTAATAGAAATAATTTCTACAAGGATAAGGATAAGAATGTTTAGAAATCCAATGAAACATGGCATTCCAGTGGTAGAGACTCTTCTGATGAATCCTCAAAGTATGAATCTATTGTTCATAAGAATATTGGCATACAAGAATGGATACCCGTTGAAAATCATTGTCTAATAGCCAACATAAACAATACCAAATCTATTATCAATGTATCATTGAATTCAAATTATACTGATGATAAATTCTATATGTCTTCAAATGAAGTATAATTTTCTAATGAAGATTATACATTACCTTTTTACAAAGAAGTGTCGACATTTTCTAAAATTATTGATAATGAAAATTCAAAAAAATATAAAAACCATGATAAGGAAAATTCTATAAATTTTATTATGGTTAAATATGTATCAGAACTTTTTAAAAAACTTTATAGAAAATTTGATTTTTAAAGTATTTCCAAAATCCATGGGAATGTAAATTCTGTGAAAGAAAAAATATCTATAGATCTTGAAAATTTAATTTTTAATAAAAATATTTTATAAACTAACTCTAGTTCTGAAACTACTGTTTTTAGGGTAAAAGCACAGTTATAAAACTAAATTCATAAATATTCTCATCAATGAAGTGTTTTTCCTACTTTAACTCTATTATGGAAAATTTTGACAACATGTATTCCCAAATTCAACCTCTATGGAATAGTTCTAGATTTGGTTATACTCATTCTAAACCAGTTTTTAGTAATAAATATTTTTTTCCTCAAAGTGCCCTATTCTGCTCTAAAATGTCAGTGTAGGGGACTTTGGTAAAAAAGTGTTCTTTAAATAAAACCCAGTCATTAGGTTTTCATAAATATTATTATTCTATGTAAATGTGGATTCCTAATATCATTCTTTTTGAAATTTCCATATAAAAAAATGTTTGGGTTCTGAAAGTATAACACTCTTATCTTAAATAAATTAATGATAGTACCAATAGTAATTCATGGTACATGGGTAGTGGATGTTCTCAACATATGACTAGTAACACAAACTTCATTGAAAAGATTATCAAGATGAATATAGGGAAAGTAAAATTCATAGATAATGCACAGGGAATAATTTTTGGTATATGTATCATTTTTATTCTTGGAAAAACATTGATTTTAAATGTTTTATTTGTAAAAGATTTTAAGAACAATTTCATCAGCCTAATCTAAATATGTGATGTAGGTTACCTTGTAAATTTTAGGAATGATAAATGCTTGGTGAAGAATTCCATGGATGAGTTTATTATTTCTTCCCATAGGAAATAGAATGTATACACACAGAACCTAGAAGACATTAGGTGCCAAAATCTACCATACCTTAGTGCAATGGGAGACAAATATTTGTTATGACTCAGAAGTTTAGGACATTGTATCCTTAAGAACCTATATAAACTCCCTATGAAAAAACATGTTAAGGATATACCTGAGCATATATTTGATAATTCAAAATTTTTTGTTTCTTGTCAACATGGAAAGAAACATAAATCATGTTATAAATCAATCGGTGACGTTTAACAAATGGATGCATTACAGTTAGTTCATATGGTCCTTTTTGGACTAACAAAAACTATAAGCATTAGAGGTAAATATTATGTATTTGTCTTAGTTAATGATTACAATAGATTTACATGGGTCTATTTTCTAGAAAATAAATTCGAAGCTTTTTCTTATTTCAAATTTTTTAGAGCCCATGTTAAAAATGAGAGAAACCATCCATTGATAACTATTCATAGTGATTCTGGAGGATAATTTCATAATTTAGATTTTGAAATTTTTTTTGTAGAAAATATATTACACATATTTCTCAGTTTCCATGAACTCCTCAACAAAATGGTTTGGTTGAATGAATAAATCAAATATTTCAATAGATAACTAGAACCATGTAGAGTGAATATTCGATAACTAATCACATTTGTCCTGATGCTTTAAATACTTCTTCTTATACTATAAATTGTTTTTATTAGACTGTTTATTAATAATACACCCTATAAGCTATGGAATGGTAGAAAAACTAGACATTCCTACTTCAAGGTATTTGGTTGTAATGTATACATTCTTAATAATAAATATAATCTACAGAAATTAAATCCCAATTCTAAAGAAGGAATTTTCCTAGGATACTCCTATACTTCTAAGGATTATAGAGTTTTCAATAAAAACACTTGTATTATTGAAGAAATAGTGTGTGTTTAATTCAATGAAACCAATCCTTTAGTTTTTAAACAACCTCAATCTACATCTTCAGATGTGTTTTAAGAAACTGATTATCAACCCTTGATAAAATATCCTTCAGATAAGGAAAATGTTCAACAATTTTTTTTTGAAGCATTTACCCAAGAATATTTTCTACCATATGTTGATGAACATGATTTACAAAACTGAAATCAGTTGTTTTAAAAGAATCATCCTAGTGATAGTATCATTGGTGATGTAAATCAACCTTGAAGGACTAGAAGATCCTTAATAACTGAATTGGATCATCAAGCATTCTTTCCCAATTTGAACAAAAAAAGAATTGATGATGCTTTAAGTGATGATGACTGTATTAAAGCTATGCAATATGATCTAAATGAAGTTGAAAGAAATAAATTATTGAGATTGATTGAAATTCATAAGGAAACATATATTATTAGAGTAAAATGGGTCTTCAAAAATAAGTCTGATGAAGAACGAATCACTGTAATAAATAAAGGTATATTAGTTTCTAAAGGATATAATCAACAAGAAAAAATAGACTATGAAGAAACCTTTTCTCAAGTAGTTATAATTCAATATAATCGTATTTTAATTTTCATTGCAGCATTCTTCAACTTTAAAGATATATATATGGGTGTAAAATTTGATTTCCTTAATGGATATGTTCAAGAGGATGTTTTTTTGAACAACCTCCTAGTTTTGAAGACCAAAAAAATCATAAATAGGTTTTCAAACATTAAATGATTTATATGGACTTAAACAAGCTCCTAGATCCTGGTATGATAGACCTATAATATTTTTGTTACAAAACAATTATGTTAAGGGAAATGTTGATTGAAACATTTTTATATATATATACAAGAAAAATGTGTTGATTGTTCAAATTTATGTTGATGAAATTATATTTTATTCAACTCAACAATTTTTACATTATTCCAATGTAAATCTTATAAAATATGAGTTTTAAAAGAGTATGGTATGGTTCGTTAACATGTTTCATATTATTTCAAATTTCTCAAAATTGAGAAGGAACCAATACATCTCAACGTATGTAAATGAATGATATTCCTAAAAAGTATGGATAATGAAACCCTAAGAGTATATGTACTCCCATTGGTACCTCAAATTATCATGATCTTGAAGAATTTGGGAAACCAGTAGATCAGACATCATTTTGTGATATGATATGAAGTTTAATATACTTAACAGTTAGTCATCCGGATGTAATGATTTCATTACGCTTATGTGAAAAATATCAATACAATCCTATGGAATTTCATTTAAAATCAGTGAAATGTGTTTTTTTTCTATTTAAAAGGAACAATAGATTTAGGACTCTTTTATACTTCTAGAAATGATTTTAATTTAACGAATATTTATGAAGCTGATTTTTCTGAATGTAGAATGGATAAGAATAGTACATCAGGACCGTTTCATTTATTATGAGATTCATTATTTTCTTGGTCATTGAAAAAACAACACTCATTAGCACTTTCCACTACTGAAGGTGAATATGTAGCAGTTGGAAGTTGTTGTTCTCAAGTTTTTTGGATAACACTAGCATCATTTCCCTTAGTAAAAACTCTGTGAAACACTCTCATGAAAAAAACAGAGATATTAGGTATCACTTTCATAGGGATCACAAAACAAATGTGATATAATTCTTCAATTTATCATAATACAATATCAACTTGCTGATATTTTCAAAAATTGTTAACCTATGATAGATTTCAATACATTAAACAAAATATATGTATGATAAATGTAATGTGATCTTCCTTATTAACTATCTATTAAAAATTATCTCCATATTGTATGGCACTCCTTTTCATATAGGGAGAATATTATCGTAATAAGTAATTTTCTTGTAGTCAAAATTTATTTATTCAAATTTTTCATTATCAATTTTTTTAAACAAAATTTTCTTAGTCAAATTTTTTCATAGTAAAAAACTCTGAATTTCAACAAATTTCCTCACATTCATCAAGAAAAATTTTCCTTATTACTTATAATTTTCCTAGAATTATACAAGGTATGTTTTCTTTCCCAAATTTTAAAATTCATTATTTTTGGTATTTTCATTTGGATTAAAATGAAAATTGTTCAGATTCATTTTTCCTTAAATATGAATTTTAATCATAAAACATAAAATGATCAGAACCTACCAAATTCATTCTTCAAATATTATCTCAAATGTAAGATTTGATCAAAAGTGTTTCCAGCATTGAATCTTTTGGAGTAGAAGAACTGTCACCTCAAAAAACTATATAAAGACCCCCTAATGTTGTCCTACATCGATTTTCAAGCCATTTAATCCTGATGAATTTCTCGTCCTTTTAAGGCCCATTCTTAATTTTCATTTTTTCCTCAATTCTAAATGTATGTACAAGCTTCTCCTCAGAAAAAAAATGTCATCAGTAAAGGGAATCTCTAAATAGACGATATACAGATAAAGGTTAGAAGATATGAAATTCATTTCGATGTATGATTCTACAATCTCTAAAAATATCTTGTTAAATGGTTTGGTGATCTTGTTTGTATCCAAACTGAAGGAACATGATCTAGTTTATTCGAAGTTGTTGGTAAAATTATATGAATCTGTATGTTTCATCAACGAAGGTGGGAGAGACAAGTTTTCCTTAATGATCTATGGAATGTCCTATTTTATTTTATACAGTAAGGCTTCCAATATAATTGGAATTATGTATGAAGGTGAACCTGAATTATATACCCATAAGCTACCAGATATATCTGGTTCATTAAATAAGGAAAAGTATATATAGTTCATTAGTTTGAAAGATGTAATGACTCTAAAGATTATCCATCTCTCTAAAAATATGTGGAATCTTGAGTTATGGGTTCACAGATTTCTCATTCTAAGAATAAATGACAAGAATAAGATGGAAAATAGTGATATTTTTTCTTTATACATACTATTTTATCTCAGAAATATTAATTTGGTGACGTTTAACTTATATACAATCATGAATATCAGAAATGTGACTCTCAAATCCCAAATAATCAGGTATCCAGTTATTATAACCAAGATTATAGTTTTTTCTATATTCATTTAAAATCATATGTACTTCTATTCCAAAGAATTTCAAAGCCTTGTTTCTTAGTGATAAAATACCCAGAATGATAAAATTTGGATTCAATAGTGAATATGGAGATTTTTATGATTTATCTGAAGCTTCAATTGAAGCCTTATTAAAGAATCTAGATGTGTTTGAGACTTAAAATATGGGTGGTAAAAAGGGGAAGATGAAGGAAATAGAAAATAAAGAAAAATATTCTACTGTTAAGGAAACCTAATCAGCACCACCAAAGCCAAATAATAAATATAGTTATCTAGATGAAGTGGTTTCTAAGTAGAGATAAGACATGAAGAATAGAAGGGAGGGGAGCCCTGTTTTTTCTTAGACCCTGATGAGGAAAAATCATTAATGTTGATTGTTATCAGGGGATCATGATATAAAAAAAATGATGAAAATGAAGAAAATGTCTAAAGCTGAGATAATCAAATCTGTTCTAAAGGTGGCTAAAGGAGCTTCTGAACTAGTCTAACTTCCAAAATCATATCTATAAGAATCACATCACGATAATCTGGGAATGAAGATAGTGATTCTAGAAACTGAAGAAGAATAATAAATAGATTAGGAAGAGGAATTCGAAGAAGAAGTAGAAGAAGGATATGATGATACAAATGAAAAGATAATACAGGTGGAAGAATATCATGAGAAAGGGTTTCCCTATAAGGATTTCTCAATACAATATTCTACAATTGAATCAACTAAAAATATTTCACAATGAAGAGAGGATAAGGATAAGGAATAAGTGAATAAACCAACTGATGATGAAAGTAGAAAACATGTCTTCAGTAAGAAAAAGGATCTAGTGGAGGTTGCTGAAAAATAAAAGTTCAGGAAGATATGATAGTTCAGCTATCAGATAGTGAAAAATGGGTGGTTCGAACCCCATTAGGCTTAGGTAATGTAGTGTTACTATAGCGTAATGTAGCCACAGCTAATCTGAAGCAATGATGGAACTGTAGTGGCGACGAGAATAATAATGGAAAAATGTCACTATAGCGGCAGAAGGTATTATAAAAGCTGCAGATACTTGGCAATACTGTAGCAAGCAGAGTAATTTAGTAGTATTATTCATTAAATGGGCCTTGGGCCATATAATTTGGGCATAAGGGCCATGTAATGGGTTAAATGACCACTAGGCCTTCAGGATATGTAATGGGTCTCCCTCTACCTAGTTAAAAGGGTTCTTTTATTTGCATTAAATAATAAATTAGTCTTTAGTCCCAATCATTTAAAAAAAGTTGTCGATAGTGAACATAAATCATAAAAAGCCGAATAGAGAATTCTGCCTGTTGATAAGGGAAAATAGGTGTTGGTTGATACACCATGGAAATCCATATTGAAAAAGAAATTTGTTGGTGGTTCATCAAAATGAAAATCTGAAGAGATAGAAAATGAATCCTCACAAACCAAAAAATCTGATTTATGTTCATCCTCTCTTGGACAATACATTGATTTCCAATCTTTGAAATAGTTGTTTGATAACATTCTCTTGTTTTCGAGTATAGACTCGAGGTTCCTGATGCTTCCACACTTGTTTAATCAAAAATTGGATTTAGTTAACATGATTATGTATATGTTATCATGGTATGAGTTTGATTTTGAAGCCTTCTTCATTGCATATGAATCCCACAAAAGATTATCCATGTAAATCCCAAAGTGGTCAAGGAAAATAATATAAGAGATGAGAATCCTTGATGATTTTCACGAAAGTATGGAGGATGATTTTGACACTAAATATAGAATGTTGAATGATCTTATTTAATGTTTTTATGAAATGCTATGTCTCAAATAGGAAACTCGGTAGTAGGAAGGAATGGATATGAATGGGAATTTAATTATGTTGTAATGAATTTAAAAAAGAAAATAGATTTTAGAATGGAGTTCAAAGACAAAATCAATAATAAAGAATATTTTTTAAAAGATCAAGCATAAATTGTTAATTCTCAGGATGAAATGATAAATGCCCTGGAGAAGAAATGTGAATATCAGGATCAGCTGCTGAAGTATATTTATGAATATCACAAGGAGATTAAGAATCTAAAAACCATTTTGAATAATCTAATAATGAAGTATAAATAAGGATATTTTTTTCCCAATCCAATTTTTTGTTTTATTTTATTCTTTGTACACATCCTTTCAATCTTAATAAATTCATTGTTGTTATTTAAATATTTTTTTGTATAGTAATAATATTTTAGCTACCATTTTTTCCCATTCCCTTTATTCATTTTTGAAAATAAAAAAGGGGAGAAAATAATGATAAAAAGAATATTGAGTAAAGAAAAAAATTTCTTAAGGGAAAGCCTATATAAGGGGTAGTTTAATCAATTAATAGTTCTTTATACAATAAAAACCAATGTCTATTTAAAGAATTCAAGAATATTATCTATATGGATTTTAAAACCTATGTGGGAGTTAGTCTAACTCACAATAATCCATAAGTAAAGGGAGATATGTTTTTTATTTATGTTCAATGAAAATTCTGAGTCCTTATATACTTTTTCTTAAGGTTGTTTGTGCTTTCTCAAAATCGGGATTTTTTTGAATCAGTAAGGATTCCTTATGAAATTTCTATTCCTCTATGTTTTGAATATTAAAAACGCTCTATCATAATAGAAATTATATTTTCCATAAGAATTATCATAATGAGGAAAATATTCATTATCTAATAAAATTTAATCATTAACTATGTTGTCATCATTCAGTTTATTATCTCTCTAAATCTAACTCATTTTATTCATATGTATAAAAATCATGTGGACATCTAAATACATGGAATTTTAACAATATTTAGTAATAGAGTATTATGTTTTTAGAATCTGAATTCTTGGAATATTTCACTCTGAATTCTCTGAAATTCAGACAATGAATTATGTAATATTTATACTACAAATTATCTGAAATTAGTACTCTGAATTTTGTGAAATTTAGACTCTGAATTATCTTAAATTCAGACTATGAATTCTGTGAAATCCAGACACTGAATTCTTAGAAATTCAGACAATGAATTCTTGGAAAATCAGACATTGATTCCTATGAAATTTAGACTCAGAATTATCTGAAATCTAGACTTTGAATTTATCCTAATTCAGAATCGGAATTCTATGAAATTTAGAATCTGAATTCCTCATAATTCAGGTTCCAAATCCATTAGAATCCGTACTCTGAATTCTATAGAAATCCGACTCTGAATTCTTTAGAATTCTTGTCATGACCCATTATCTAGCTCCGTGTGGTGACTACCCCATTCCCCCCCCCCCTTCCATAGGCTAGGGGCTTGTGACTAGCACAAATGTAGTATTCCCTAAATCTGTGAAGACATTGCATTTATAACCTTTAAACACATGCAACCACAAAAACAACAAGATACGAACACAAGTAAACTGTATAGTAAAGGAATGAGAACAATAAGTAAAAATGGGCCAGAATATAAACCCAATTGGAAAGTACATGTACAGATAAAATGAAATTCAAATTATGATTGACAAAGACAACTACTGGGTCGCCATCCGGGTTCCTTCATGAAGGGTAGGTACAGATCTCTTTCTCATCACTCCATGTTCGTCAGTGTTCTCTGTGTACCGACATGAAGTATGGTCCACCTCCAAGAACCATCTACTCCTGGTACTCTCAGTGTCAATCAGTGATGTCCATCATCTGCATCCACCACTACAAGATGTGGGCATAGCCCATGTAGATCAGAGTATAATGATACATAGTAGGGACCCCAAGACCCTTTAAGGTCCTTGAAAATCCACCAGGGATAACCACAAAGTACTAAATCAATAGATAACCCTAATTAGGTATATGCCCCTAAATATACCTAAGTTATCAATTAATCCATCTCAATCATGAGTAAACTCCATGGTACTGACTCATCTCACACCATGATTTATTTTATAGGTGGTAACAAATAAATTTTCCAACACCTCGGCTATTGGAAACTTCTTCTCTATTGAGTACAGTGGGCATGCCACATCACACAAAGGTTCTTTCCACTATCCTTTCACAGTTGAGGTACTCCTCATGTAGTGTAATGTGGGTCTGCAGTGTCACCCAGAGGAGCTCCCCATCATGGATTTACCACGTCACAAAGAGTCTCTCACCCTCGTGACAGTTGAGGTACTCATCCTATTAAGTATTGTGGGTCTGTCGCATCACAAATAGGCGCTTCCCCTCATAGCCTGCTGAGGTACTACTCTTTTCGAGTATCGTGGGTCTCGCGAATAACACAATGGAGGTCCCCACCATGGTTCTACCGCATAACATAGAGGCTCTCCCCACTTGGACTGTCATGTCACTCCAATTCTAAATGGTCACTAGTCATCAAGTCTCAGCCAGCAACTAGGTTCTTGCACTACTCTTGCTCATCTCAGGGAGGATCCGCTCCAAAGGATACTAGTCTATACTCCAACTACCACTAAGTCCCATGAGAAAATATCTCAATGTTCAGCCACATCATAAGGGTCTAAACGCAATAGAATGCGCGTCAATCGGACACCCAATCTGTGAGTTATTAGCTTTTTGTACTCGGGCCCGGTTGGATTTGTGATCAATCCATCCTAACCATTCCCCCATCATAATCCAAAACTGTAGTGTGGTTTACTCAAAGATACCTTCACGCTCCCTGATTTCGAGTTCTGCTGACTGTTTTTCAAATGGACATCTGGTGCCAAAGTTATGGCTAAAGGAGCATAAATGGGTCATAGTGGGCCTGGGTCCAGTCCGACACGGTCGGACTGACCTGGCCCAACTCGGCCACACCCACAGGGTATGTCCCTGTCCACGCTAGGTGGAACGGCCTGTGAGAGTCATGATGGTGATGTGTGGGAGGTGTGGTCGAGGACGGCACAAGACTGTCGGGCCGCAGTCCAGCCGTGGGGGGTGGTCAGGACGTGGGGAGATGGTCTGGCCACGGGGCTGTGGTCGGGCCGTGGGGTTGTGGTCTGGCCGTGGGGGGCGGTCCGACGAGGGGGTGGTGGTCTAGCTATGTGGCAGCAGTCTATCTTATGTGCGGTGGTCCGTCGGTGGGGCAGCGGACTGGATGAGGAGCGGTGGTCGGTCGCGGTGCGGCTGTCTGGCCGCATGGCGGTGGCCTTGTGGCAGGCCAGTGTGGATCCTCATACATCGGTGGTGGCAGTGGATGGCGTGGAGGCTGTAGTGCATAAGCGGTGGCTGTGGTGCGGCTCTATAGAGTCACTTCCTTCATCGCGTTTGGTGGTGGTGTCAGCCACCGTTTTCATACTCCTCCATGGATGGGTGTCATCCTCCTATATCGCGAAGAACACGACAAGATTTGCGGAGGGGTCGGGCCAATATTGTTTGGCCCGTACCCTATTTGTTAGGGTGGTAACATATGGCTCAACAATAACATGAGAGACGAACGTCACTCTTTACAATCTCCCGCAATGATTTATTCCCAATCCCGATGAAGAAATAAAGGGGAGAACATGGGAAAAATATTCATTCACAAATAAACCCCTACCTTGATCATTTGATTCATTGAATATTTCTAGTGGGTAAAAAGATGACGTAGTTGGGGATATATGGATATCGACAGCGTTGGTGTTTCCTCAAACGCCGGTTCATTGATGTTGAAGACGTTCCTCATCAACAAATGTCACGTGGAAGATGTCGGAGCCGAGGTCGACATTCTTCATTGGAGAGCATTCTCCCAAGTCTCCACCAAATTAAATGCGAGGTAGAAAACATAATAGATTATGATGTCTACTTAGTTATTTGGCACAAAATAAAAAAGGATTTATTAATTAAAACGGTTGAAAAAAACAATGAGGTGCGTTGGCATTATTAATGTGGAGGATGCTCAAGAAGCTATCCACCAGGGATAAACACAAACTATGAAATAAACAGATAACCCAACGTAGGTAAATTTACATACATATATTTATGTTATCAAGTAATACATCTTAATCATGAGTAAACACAGAGGTACTGACTCAGCTCACGCTTATTCTCAAGGTAGAGACAAGTAACATTTAGAACACCTCGTCTGCTGGAGAACTCCTTACCTATCGAGTATAGTGGGAATCCCATGTCATAAAAAGGCGCTTTCCACTATCCTTGGACTAGATGGGTCTCGGAGGTGGACCAAATGACGTGTTTTTATGCAGTGGAGACAGACAGATGTGGAGTTTTTGGGAGGCGATCTGTACCTACCATTCAGGTTGGAACCCGGAGGACGACCCAGTAGCTGTCTTTTTATTTCTGCAATTTTATTTCATTTCTATTGTACTTGTACTTTCAAGTTGGGTTTGTATCCTGGACCTTTTTAATTACTTCACTCACTTTTTTACTATACATTTGACTTGTGATTGAATCTTGTTGTGTGTTTGGTTGGGCGTGTTTATAGGATTTAAAGGAAATTCCTTCCCAGTTTTAGGGAATATGCCTTTGGTTCTAGTCTCCAATCCCAATCCTGTTAGAGGTAGGATTGTGGTAGTAATGGCATGAGCCCCGGAGGATGGGTCACAACAAATTGGTATCATTGGAGTTTGTTCTACTGCAGAACATAGGACTCTGGTCATTCTTTTTAACAACAATAATTTTAAGTGTAGTGAGTGTCTTTATCAGTTTAGGGAATCCAGTTTTGGTGCAGTGACCGAGGTATCCTTACACCAGGACCCTGACTTTTGATTTATGACTCAGTACATGAATACCCTAATTTCTTTTGTGTTTCCAAGAGTTTTATTTTACATATTTTGAGTCATCTCACTAGGTATAAACTATTGACCGTGGCACACCTATTTTTTTTCTAGATGCCTCCACGTAGACAGCCAGCTAGGGTTCTGAGAGTAGTACAAACTGATAGCCTACCGAGCGATGAGGCCTAAGTGTATGGACCTTTCCCAGTAGAGGCACCAGTGGAGGCCCCATCTTTACCATTACCCATTGGGACACCGATGTCACCATCCCCAGCAGCATACGTTCCACGATGCTTGAGCGCTTTGCACAAGTTCTAGTGCCAGAGGCCACCCAGGTTATGGGGATAAATGGACCTGCTGGTGGATGGGGATTGGTAGGAGGTCATGTTGAGAGTATTCCGACTGGTAGGGACACCAGCCGATCTCATGGTGATCCTAGCCACCATCCATCTATAGGCAGTAACAGGTAGCTGGAGGAGCATGATGCTCTAGGTTCACGATGAGATGACGGTTCTCTGGGCAGAGTTCAAGATCCAGTTTCTAGCATTGTATTTTTCAGTGACTCCTCGCATAGTGTTCATATAGTAGCTGCTTCATCTACAGTAGTGAAGCATAACGGTAGCTCAATATTCACCTAGTTTCACTGACCTCTCACGTTACTCCACGGAAATGGTACAAGACCCATTCTTCAGGGCCCGGACCATCGATCAAAGGCTTGGGTAGGATATCAAGGATTAGATGATCTCACTCAACAACCTGATGCAGGTTGGGTGTAAGAGAGAGCCTTCTTGGTGAAGATTTGTTTTTGCTGAGTAGTCACCAGTAGTGAGGCACACCACCAGTCGTCACGTAGAGGAGTCCTCTTCAGCTGGTAGCAGACATACATCACAAAGGCCCTGTATGACCATACCTACAGGTGGATGACCACATGAATCAGGATCAGTTGATAGGGGAACCCAACACGGAGACATACATTCCAAGAGGGAGTAGTGTTACGCATGCGGAAGGTAGGGTCACATGGCTCGTGACTATCTGAACCTTCATACGGTTGATCAGAAGACGGTTGAAGGAACGCATAGGCAGAGACTGAGGTTCGATCAAGGAGGTCTGTATGGAGTAGGCGGACGCGGCAGAGGATTTGGTCATGCAGCTTGTAGTGGAAGACATTTCAAGATGTCACCATCACCACCACTAGGAGGTCCACCCCGACTGCAGGGAGAAAGTGGACAGGGAAGAGCTCATCTCCAGGCAGATGAGGCATACGATCATGGCACTCCAGATATGATATAAGTTATTATCTGTGTCTACTAAACCTTAGTTGTAGTTCATAGAGACACATGTGTCAGTCATTCTTTTATTTCCATTGTTCTCGTTCAGAGCTCATAGATTCTGACGGAGCCGTTGGCTAGATCCTTACCGCTAGAAACTCATACGGGATCAGATTCAATGATTACACAATGGGGATGGAAATGTGAGCTTAATATAGTTGGCAAGAGCTTCGTCTGGGATATCCTAGTAGCAGTGTTGATTCCTTACGACCTCATCTTGTGTATGGACTGGTTATCTACACTCCATCCTCAGATAGACTGTATTAGGCCCAATGTGTGGTGTGGCTACATGGATGGGACCCAGTTTACCTTCACAGATGAGAATGGAGGATTTTCAACACAGAACGGACTTACCCGGAGGAGGTTGAAATCGATTACTCATTAGTGGGAAAGCCTTACCCTCGGAGCAGTAGATGTGGAAAGACTGAGCTATCCTGTTGTGGTGGACCAGTACACGGATGTCTTCCTTGATGAGGTTCTGGGTCTACCTGCTCGCATTTAGGTGAACTTATACATTGACATGTACCCCGGGACGACACTGATATGTACAACAGTGTATTAGATGGCTTCCGCAGAGCATCATGAGCTGCGGGTACAGTTTGAGGACTTGCAGGTGAAGGGATTCATCCTGCCTAGTGTTTTCCCTTGGGCATTTCTGATTCTGTTTTCCAAGAAGGAGGATGGAAGCTTGAGACGTTTTGATTACTATCGGTGCATAAACTAGGTGACCATGATGAACAAGTACCCACTCCAGAGTATTCATGAAATCTTTGATCAGCTGATGGGATCATGGTTGTTATCAAAGTTAAAACACAGAAAAGGCTATCACCAGCTCAGTGTACGAGATGAGGATGCGCAGAAGACGACCATCAGGTGTTGGTACAACCATTACGAGTTCTAGGTTATGCCGTTCATCATGATAAATTCTCTATCAGTGTTTATGGGACTCATGAACATGATCATTCTTCCATACCTTTGTCTCTTTGTAGTAGTCTTCATCAATGACCTTCTGATCTACTCAGTTACTGAGGAGGAGCATGCCTATCATTTGAAAGTAGTACTGGATACACTCCAAGATCAGCAGCTTTATGGAATGCTATCGATGTACCAGTTATGGATCCAATAGGATCACTTTCTGGGAAATGTCATATTAGAGGATAGAGTTGAATTTGATCCATCAAATATTGAGGCGGTACATTCTTGGGAGCCACCTAGGAGTGTTACAGAGGTACATATTTTCATGTTTTTGGATGGATACTACCAGAGATTTGTCCCAGATTTCTCTAGTGTTTCAACACCACTTTCAGCATTGATGAAGAAGGGGAAACCCTTCATTTGGTTGGAGATATTCCAGATGAGTTTTCTGGATCTGAGGCATAGGCTGACTAGTGCCCCCATCTTGAAGCTCTCGGAGTTAGGCATAGGGTATGAAGTCTATTGTGATGCAACAGGGACCGGACTCAGATGTGTCCTGATGCAGGAGTGAGAAGTGATCACATATGCTTCTCTACATATGAGACACCATGAGTATAACTATGCCATCCATGACCTAGAGTTATCACTAGTGGTCTTCACCTTGAAGATGTGGAGGCACTATCTGTAACAGCCCTAGATTTTATGAAAAATATTCTTTTTAATTTCACGAATGTCTTGTGTTGTACACAACACAAAAAGGAGCTTGCACAACACGCATCCTTGACTTTCCTTGCATTACACGCAATCACAACCTTCCTCGATAGCATGTGTAGTACGCAATACTGAGTTTCACGAAACAACGATATGCTATTAAAATATTATTAAAACTAGCCATTATGAATAGTAATAACCACTTTTTAAATTTTAGAAATTTTAGCTCTCAAAATGGACTTCATTTTTGGATTCGGAGTATCGAATTTAGCATAAGGTGAAATTTTGGTACTTTTCGGATAACTTTCATATTCTGATGAATAGTGAAAATTACTAAATTATAATTAAAAAAAACTTTTTTAATCGAAATATTTAATAGAGATAAATCATTAATTTGAGTGGTTTTAAAGTATATTTAAAATATATTTTTACAATTTAATATAATGTTTGTCATTGGATGTAATTTCACATTTAAACAAGACATAATCAAGTGTCAATCTTTTGATAGATATTGTTTCTTAAAAACACGCTATTTGTTTTAACAGCGGGATTTAATTATAAAATTAATTAATGCAATTTATATGTTATGAATTTGGTAAAATAGACTTCATTTTTTAATTCGGAATATGAAATATATCTTAGGATGAAATTTTGGCATTTTTCTGAAAACATTCAATTTTTGATGAATAGTGAAACCACTAAGTGGTAGGTTAAAAACTGAATATTGCATAAAACTTATTTTTACCGCTTCTGTGAATGGAATTTCGAAAATCCGACAGACACGGTTAATATCAAGGACTAAAATGTGGTTCAATGAGATGAAAATAATTTTTGGTGAATAGTAACTTTTTACTTTTTTTTACCACGGTTAATAGTAAATAGGGTAACTAAGGGTAAATATGATATTACTATTACCCTAACACATGTCCTAATTCTATTGGATAAGTGTAATTCGACCAAAAACAACCTTATGAATATAATATGACCATCTAGGTCCACTTGGATTAGATTATGACATTTAATATTATTTTATTTAATGAATAGTTAAAATAGTTAAAATCAAAGTTTAATAACTAAAACATTTTTAATATGGGGTTATACATAAGATAAATTCGACTATAAATATTCATTAGAAATCTAAAAAGATTTCATACATAATGATATTTTATTTATAATTTTTAGACTTTAAATAAATTAATTTATTTATGACACAACAATGATGCAGTAATTACCCTTTTAAGGAAATATTAACATAATTGATGTTATAAATGCTCAAATGAATGTAATTTGAGACTTTTTATGGATTCCACTAATTTTCTAGGTTACTATGATATATTAGTGTTGGTTTAATCAACTTGGTTCGAACATATAATTCTGTTATGACTTTCACAAAAATCATATATCATATAGTGTCAAAATTGAGACAAAATAGTTTTTAAATCAAATATTATATTATTAATTGTTATTTTATTCCTAAAAATATAAGTATCGGCTAAATGACATAGATAAGGATATATATATTAATAATAAACAATTTGGGGTTCTTTTGGCATGTTATAGAAAGTGTATTAACCATATAGTGAAAGAAAACAAAAAGACACGGTAAAAGTTAAATTATTTAACTTAGAGTTAAATCTAATTGATAAGGTTAAAATAATACCCTAAACGTGTCTAAATCCTATTGGATGATAGGATTTCGACACATCCCCACTTTATCTTCGAAATAAGACCCTTTGGACCATTATAAACTGATTTTGACTTTAATGTAAAATAATATTTTGAGATATTCCTAAGGTGCCCCTCTCCTCCCTTATAAAAGGGTACCTCCTCCCCCTCCTCCTCACACCAATTTGAGCACTCAAGCTCGGCCAACCCCTGCCAAAATACCTTCTCCACTTCCCTAGAATAATCCTAGAGGTCTTGGTTTTCTTCAAAGACCAATCTTAGTTCCCTAAGTAGAGGATTCAAAGAAGCGTTCCAAAGAAGAGGTAATATCCATTACCGATCTTTTCAATTTCTTTCTTCTTCAACTTCTTCTTCTTTAGTTGTTTCATGATAAAGTAATAACATAAGTATTCCTTATATACTGATATGTTATTATAAATATGAAACAACTCTAATTAACCTTCTATCCATCCTACGGAAAAAGGAAATCACCGCGCGTGCGTACGTACGGAATACCGTCTCCACGCCATGGTGTAATCTATTTTCCACCATCACCTTACAAGGATGGGTATAAAGGTGTAATGAGTAACTATATATGATTATTATAAAGTGATATTGATACTTAAATAGTATACATACACTTCAACACAATTCCACGACCATGGGAACGATATCATCGCTCGTGCGTACGTACGGGCTACCGTCTCCACGACGCGATGAGATTCATTCTCAATGATTAGCCATTCATGAATGATTATAAAGTATATTTAATAATTAATAATGAAATATATGACCTAATAATGATACTGGAATTATTTATATTTATATTTATTTCATCTACTTAATTCCATTCAATTCAATAAGGAAACGAAAACAGCGTTCATGCGTACGTACGGACTACCGTCTCCATTAACGGTGTATTTCGTTCCATTTACTGATTTATTATATATTTAAATTATGAATATATATATATATATAAATCATGTTTTATATTCTGGAATTATGTAATCATGTTCTAAGTAATCATATGAATAATTACAAGTTAAAAACACGAACGACAAATGAGACGATTTTACCCAAAACGCTACTTTAACATGAATTTACAAAAGAACGCGTAATATAAAGTCATAAGTGGACCATATATGATATAATAACAATGAATATGATTCTGGAAAAAGTCAATAACATGATTTAAATCATTATACAGGAGGTTCGAACACATACAAAGCAAGTCGGACCTAAGGTAAGGGAAAATATCACAATCTCATTTTTATCCGAGATTGTTTATACTTTGGTATTTACAGGGGTGTATTTTATCATCCACATCCAGGTTTCATAAATAATATTATTTCCATCCCCCTACAATTGTTTTAATCCATTTTTACCCTTCGGTGAGTTTTTATTAAAAGAAATGAAAGGAATCTTTTGTCATTTTTCGTACGAGGTACTTTTTGACTTTTCTGACAAAAGTACGAAGAATGTTTTTTTTAACTTATACGGCATAAATGGATTTTTAAAACATTATTTCCAAGAAGCTTCCTTTAAAATTTTTCAAGCTTATTTTTAATCAAATTCTTTTAGATTAAAATTTTATGACATGTTAAGAAAGGAAAAATGTTTTTGAAGTAGAAAGGATATTTTCCAAAAGAATGAAGTTCAAGTGTTTTATCAAAATTATCTTCCATATATGATAATAAAGGGTTCTGTTTCTGTCCATATTTTTACATTGATTTGACTATGTTGTGATGGAATTATGTTTATGAATTCCTTTACCTTATATGAATTGTTTTATGATGTCACGATGTTTAAGATTCCCATTTTTATTACATCGGTTATGCTATGATGTATGATTTATGATTTTGTGGCACACTTAAGAATGGTATCATTATGAGATGGGTGGGACCTATATCTCCCTCCAATGCATTGGGTAAAGATTTTATATCTCATGAGATAGACATGGCTGAAATGGTAGGTTATACCGCTTCAGTGAAACAGGACTGAAACGAGGGTTACTCGATTCAGAAAGGGACTTTGTCCACTAAGATAGTCTTGGCAATGAGTATTGACTACCAAGAAATGATTCTCTATGATTATGTGTGTATGCCACAAAGTTTCATGTTTTATGTTATTATTATTGGGATTTCATTTCACTATTACGATTTATCCCATGTTAAGAAATTATTCTCTCTTTTGCAGGTTAAGATTTCCAAAAGTTATGTTCTTATGAATATGATGTGATTGATTTTTCTTTTGTATACATTTAATGTGCATTTGAGCTCACCCTTTTATGTTTTCTTTTCCCCAGGATATAAAGAAAGGTTTTAGGTAAAAAAAGGAATATCATTATGGGAGATATTGAAGATCTTTCACCACGATTAGAAGATTACGTTCCAAGTTTCCAAAGACACTAAACTATTACGATCCTTGTGTGTGTTTTTTTGTTATTTACTAAGTATTCCGCAAATGTAATGTAATGTCAATGTACGTCAGGCTTCGGGTCTCTACAGTTGGTATCAGAGGAAAGGTTTATTCAACCTTTGGAAACTCGAATGCAAAAACGTTAGTGAGATCCCTAGAGATATTTCTAAGGTATGTCTTGGGATGTCCCTATGGATAAGTATACGTATAGGATATAATCCTAGAACTACAATAACGATCTTATAATTTAACCTAAGATGTTAGATATTAAGGGTACTCCCACATTATTATGTTGTTTTCCCTAGCATTATTTTGCCTCTCACACTATTCTGTTTGGGTTTTAGAAAATGCCTGGAAACAAGATGATTCACAATAATGGAGGATATGATGGACAATGGAATGATATTCTTCATGAGCAACCAAATGAAATGGGATTTGGATGTCCAAACATAATTATTATGCCAAATCAGCAATCTCATAATATGATCAATAAAGTAAAATTTGTTAAGTTTCCTGACTCGACTAATAAGAGAAAGATGGAGTTCCATGATGATCATAGAGGAAAGAAAGTTCAATTTCCCCTATGTAAATCATGTGGGAAGAGGCATCAAGGAGAATGTTTCAAGGGAACTGGAAGATGCTTTGGGTGTGGAAAATAAGGACACAAAGCAAGTAAGTGAAAAGGAAAAGGGTCGGTTAACACCATGGATGAGAATAATGGTATTGCTACGACATCAAAAATGGTTAAGTGTTTTAAATGTGGAATGTATGGGCATTATGCAAACAAATTCCCTAAGGTAAAGACTCATGAAGAGAATAAGTATGGTCATATGGGTAGTATTTATGTGGATGATGATGAAGAGACTACAAATGATTTGTGAGATGAAAGAATTTTTGAAGCTCGGTCAATGGTTTAAGAATGTAGTGGAATGATTACATGTTTATCATGTGTAATTTTGTATATGTAATCTCATGCTACTATGGAATAAAGAGACATCTGTGGATTGTTACACTGTTGTCTTTCCTTGTGTTTTGAAAGTGTATGATTAATGTTACCAGTATCCATGAAAGGTTATTCAGATATTTTTGGAATGTAGATGATATGCGCATAATGAAGGGATAAGGAGAAAATTAAATGTTTGACAGTATTCATGAGCTCATGATTGATATAAGGACTAAGTGATATCATGGTTTGAGTATATAGTATTTTGAGGATTTTGGTATGTGAAAAGTGTTAACTTTTAACTGCATTCAATTTTTCACTATGGTTCAATGGGCATCCAAGAGAATACATGATTAAGGACTTTGAATGTTTGGAATGTGACCAACAAAACATATCTTATGATATATGGGGTTCAACAATGGTATTAAATCTCTGGTAATCATTTTCACTATGTTAGGAGAGTGGACTGCAGTATTATGGATAAGCCTAAAGATTTGAAATGGATTATGTTGGACATAAGTTAGTATTGTTTAAGGATAGAGGTTTTTTCGATATTATTGATGGGATGTTATAGTAATATAGTTTTAGAAAAAGGACAACCTGCAGGACGGGCGACAACCCATCGCGTCGGACAAGGCTGTGGGAATCGAACCCACAACCGAAGTGCGACTGGCCTTTATTGCCTACCACTGGCCTACAAGAAGTCCCTGTTTAGTAGAAACTAGTTTTATTATATTAAGCAGTATGATATATGAAGTATAAGTCCATTTTAGGAACCATATATGATTAATCTCACTATAGAATGACTTATGTATATTTAGTAACTTTTTCTAACCTTTTTGTTTGAGACAGATGGAATGACCCGTCATTCTATCACATGATCTGCTAACACTTCACGAATAACAAATTCAACTTCATTTTTTTAAGAGATGAAGTGAAAATTGTTAAAGGCACGAACAACAGTGAGATTGTACCAAAATAAAGTATGTATTTATTCTAATTCAAATTCTTTAACATTAGGGAAACGATCTTGAAAACCAAAAATGTTGTCCTAGTGCTCTTATATCTGATAAATCAGATGGTACCTTAGATCGTCACAAATCTATGGCTTTGTGATTGTTGGCTATTTCATAGCCATGTTCTCTACCACTCTCCATCAAAACATGATGGTTAGATTTTTCTTCCATATCCATATTTTCACCTATGTGGAAACCCCAGTGATTAGTTTATTTGGGTAACCGTTAAGTTTCATACTTTTGTTTTAAAATATTGGTTTTGGTATTCCTTTTTACGATGTGGGTTTCTATTAAAGATACTTTCGAATAGTAAACCATTTATAACCCCGACGAATTTCGAGGGCGAAATTCATTTTAAGGGGGGTAGAATGTAACAGCCCAAGATTTTATGAAAAATATTCTTTTTAATTTCACGAATGTCTTGTGTTGTACGCAACACAAAAAGGAGCTTGCACAACACGCATCCTTGACTTTCCTTGCATTACACGCAATCACAACCTTCCTCAATAGCATGTGTAGTACGCAATACTGAGTTTCTCGAAACAACGATATGCTATTAAAATATTATTAAAACTAGCGATTATGAATAGTAATAACCACTTTTTAAATTTTAGGAATTTTAGCTCTAAAAATGGACTTCATTTTTGGATTCGGAGTATCGAATTTAGCATAAGGTGAAATTTTGGTACTTTTCGGATAACTTTCATATTCTGATGAATAGTGAAAATTACTAAATTATAATTAAAAACAACTTTTTTAATCGAAATAATTAATAGTGATAAATCATTAATTTGAGTGGGTTTAAAGTATATTTAAAATATATTTTTACAATTTAATACAATGTTGGTCATTGGATGTAATTTCACATTTAAACCAGACATAATCAAGTGTCAATCTTTTGATAGATATTGTTTCTTAAAAACACGCTATTTGTTTTAACAGCGGGATTTAATTATAAAATTAATTAATGCAATTTCTATGTTATGAATTTGGTAAAATATACTTCATTTTTGAATTCGGAATATGAAATATAGCTTAGGATGATATTTTGGCATTTTTCTGAAAACATCCAATTTTTGATGAATAGTGAAACCACTAAGTGGTAGGTTAAAAACCGAATTTTGCATAAAACTTAATTTTACCGCTTCTGTGAATGGAATTTCGAAAATCCGACAGACACGGTTAATATCAAGGACTAAAATGTGGTTCAATGAGATGAAAATAATTTTTGGTGAATAGTAACTTTTTTACTTTTTTTTACCACGGTTAATAGTAAATAGGGTAACTAAGGGTAAATATGATATTACTATTACCCTAACACATGTCCTAATTCTATTGGATAAGTGTAATTCGACCATAAACAACCTTATGAATATAATATGACCATTTAGGTCCACTTGGATTAGATTATGACATTTAATATTATTTTATTTAATGAATAATTAAAATAGTTAAAATCAAAGTTTAATAACTAAAACATTTTTAATATGGGGTTATACATAAGATATATTCGACTATAAATAATAATTAGAAAGATAAAATGATTTCCTACATAATGATATTTTATTTATAATTTTTAGACTTTAAATAAATTAATTTATTTATGACACAACGATGATGCAGTAATTACCCTTTTAAGGAAATATTAACATAATTGATGTTATAAATGCTCAAATGAATGTAATTTGAGACTTTTTATGAATTCCACTAATTTTCTAGGTTACTATGATATATTAGTGTTGATTTAATCAACTTGGTTCGAACATATAATTCTGTTATGACTTTCACAAAATTCATATATCAAATAGTGTCAAAATTGAGACAAAATAGTTTTTAAATCAAATATTATATTATTAATTGTTATTTTATTCCTAAAAATCTAAGGCTCGGCCACATGACTTATATAAGGAAATATATATTACTAATAAACAATTTGGGGTTCTTTTGGCATGTTATAGTAAGTGTATTAACCATATAGTGAAAGAAAAAAAAAGACACGGTAGAAGTTAAATTATTTAACTTAGAGTTAAATCTAATTGATAAGGTTAAAATAATACCCTAAACTTGTCTAAATCCTATTGGATGATAGGATTTCGACCCATCCCCACTTTATCTTCTAAATAAGACCCTTTGGAACCATTATAAGATGATTTTGACTTTAATATGAAATAATATTTTGAGATATTCCTAAGGTGCCCCTCTCTTCCCTTATAAAAGGGTACCTCCTCTCCCTCCTCCTCACACCAATTTGAGCACTCAAGCTCGGCCAACCCCTGCAAAAATCCCTTCTCCACTTCCCTAGAATAATCCTAGAGGTCCTGGTCTTCTTCAAAGACCAATCTTAGTTCCTTAAGTAGAGGATTCAAAGAAGCGTTCCAAAGAAGAGGTAATATCCATTACCGATCTTTTCAATTTCATTCTTCTTCAACTACTTCTTCAATATTTTTTTCATGATAAAGTAATAACATCAGTATTACTTATATACTTATATGTTATTAGAAATATGAAACAACTCTAATTAACCTTCTATCCATCCTACGGAAAAAGGAAATCACCGCGCGTGCGTACGTACGGAATACCGTCTCCACGCCGTGGTGTAATCTATTTTCCACCATCACCTTACAAGGATGGGTATAAATGTGTAATGAGTAACTATATATGATTATTATAAAGTGATATTGATACTTAAATAGTATACATACACTTCAACACAATTCCACGACCATGGGAACGATATCATCGCTCGTGCGTACGTACGGACTACCGTCTCCACGACGCGATGAGAATCATTCTCAATGATTAGCCATTCATGAATGATTATAAAGTATATATAATAAGTACTAATGAAATATATGACCTAATAATGATACTGGAATTATTTATATTTATATTTATGTCATCTACTTAATTCCATTCAATTCAATAAGGAAACGAAAACAGCGTTCATGCGTACGTATGGACTACCGTCTCCATGAACGGTGTATTTCTTTCAATTTACTGATTTATTATATATTTATATTATGAATATATATATATATATATATCATGTTTTATATTCTGGAATTAAGTAATAATGATCTAAGTAATCATATGAATAATTACAAGTTAAAAACACGAACGACAAATGAGACGATTTTACCCAAAACGCTACTTTAACATGAATTTACAAAAGAACACGTAATATAAAGTCATAGGTGGACCATATATGATATAATAACAATGAATATGATTCTGGAAAAAGTCAATAACATGATTTAAATCATTATACAGGAGGTTCAGACACTTACAATGCAAGTCGGACCTAGGGTAAGGGAAAATATCACAATCTCAATTTTATCCGAGATTGTTTATACTTTGGTATTTACTGGGGTGTATTTTATCATCCACATCCATGTTTCATAAATAATATTATTTCCATCCACGTACAATTGATTAAATCCTTTTTTACCCTTCGGTGAGTTTTTAGTAAAAGAAATGAAAGGAATCTTTTGTCGTTTTTCGTACGAGGTACTTTTTGACTTTTCCGACAAAAGTATGAAGAATTTTTTTTTACATATACGACATGAATGGATTTTTAAAACATTATTTCCAAGAAGCTTACTTTAAAATTTTTCAAGCTTATTTTTAATCAAATTCTTTTAGATTAAAATTTTATGACATGTTAAGAAAGGAAAAATGTTTTTGAAGTAGAAAGGATATTTTCCTCAAGAATAAAGTTCAAGTGTTTTATCAAAATTATCTTTCATCTAAGATAATAAAGGGTTCTGTTTCTATCCCTATTTTTAAATTGATTTGACTATGTTGTGATGGAATTATGTTTATGAATTCCTTTATCTTATATGAATTGTTTTATGATGTCACGATGTTTAAGATTCCCATTTTTATTACATGGGTTATGCTATGATGTATGATTTATGATTTTGTGGCACACATAAGAATGGTATCATTATGAGATGGGTGGGACCTATATCTCCCTCCAACGCATTGGGTAAAGATTTTATATCTCATGAGATAGACATGGCTGAAATGGTAGGTTATACCGGTTTAGTGAAACTGGACTGAAACGAGGGTTACTCGATTCAGAAAGGGACTTTGTCCACTAAGATAGTCTTGGCAATGAGTCTTGACTACCAAGAAATGATTCTCTATGATTATGTGAGTATGCCACAAAGTTTCATGTTTTAAGTTATGATTATTGGGATTTCATTTCACTATTATGATTTATCCCATGTTATGAAATTATTATCTCTTTTGTAGGTTAAGATTTCCAAAAGTTATGTTCTTATGAATATGATGTGATTGATTTTTCTTTTGTATACCCTTATTGAGCATTTGAGCTCACCCTTTTATGTTTTCTTTTCCCCAGGATATAATGAAAGGATTTAGGTAAAAAAAGGAATATCTTTATGGGAGATATTGAAGATCTTTCACCATGATTAGAAGATTACGTTCCGAGTTTCCAAATACACTAAACTATGACGATCCTTGTGTGTGTGTTTTTGTTATGTACTAAGTATTACGCAAATGTAATGTAATGTCAATGTACGTCAGGCTTCGTGTCTCTACACTACTTGATGGGTGAGAACTTTAGAGTCTACTCAGATCACAAGCGTCTCATGTATATCATCTCTCAGAAGGAACAAAACATGGGACAATGACGTTGGCTTGAGTTCCTCTCGGACTATGACTTCAAGATATTATATACACATAGGAAGAGGAAAATTAAAGTAGATGCACTTAGCAGGAGGTCTGGTATACAACATGCTAGGCGAGGCGACAGAGCAGCTGGATGGCTTGTAGATATCCTTTGTGGATAGAGATGTTTCAAATGTTCGTCAGTCTCTTATTGTCACTCCCTCACTTCATTAGTGATTCAGGGAGGCGCAACATGGGGATGCTGACTGTGAGGCTCAATGTACTCAGATATCCACATGATTGGAACTTCATAGATTTTCTAATGGTGGGGAGCACCTCATCCTCTTCAGAGGAAGTACCCTAGTAACAGTGTAACATCAAGAGGAAGTGTTGTGGGAGTTCCACACATCCCATCTAGTGGTACATCTAGGTGTGGAGAAGATGTACCAGGAGATCTAAAGATAGTACTGGTGGCCGGGGATGAAGAATGTAGTTGCAGAGTTTGACTCTCAGTGCCTCATTTGTTAGTAAGTGAAGGTGGAGCATCAGGTACCAGCAGGTTTGGTTCAGCCCTTAGAGGTACCAGAGTTGAATTGGGATGAGATATCCATAGGCATTGTGAGAGGACTTCCACGTACATCCAAAGGTCATTACGTGATTTGGGTGATCGTAGAAAGACTCAAAATTGTCCCACTTCATATTGATCAAATTGTAGGGTTCAGTAGAGACCATGGGACACCTCTATGTGTAGGAGACTGCGTGGATACATGGATTACCCACAACGATTGTCTCCGATCGTGATGCACATTTCACTTCCTAGCTATGGAAAGGGTCTGAGTAGGCTTTTAGGAGGAAGATTCATTTGAGAATCACCTTCCATCCTCAGGCTGATGTCCATACTGAGCAGTCCATTCAGACCATCGAGGACATGATGGGTTCTTATGTCATTGACATTGGTCACAGCTAGGAGGATCACATTCCTTTTTCATAGTTTGTATACAAAAACATTTATCATTCCACCATTGGGATGGAACAATTTGAGGAATTGTATAGGAGACCATGCTGATAACCTTTGTGTTGGACCGACCCAAGGGATTCAGCACTCATAAGTCCATAGATGGTACAAGCTTCCACAGAGAAGGTGAATATCATCCCGGAGCGGATGAAGACTACACAGAGTTGGCCGAAGTCGTATGCCAACAGGAGACGAAGACCTCTAGAGTTCGAGGATGGTGACAATGCCTTTCTTCATGTCTCACCTAGAAGAGGTTTGCAGAGATTTGGCTGAGGTGGAAAGTAATATCCAAGATTATTCAGACCCTTGCAGGTCCTCAGTAAAGTTGATTAGGTTTCTTACCTCTTAGCTCTTCCACATCAGTTGCACTGGGTTCACGATGTCTTCCACATATCCCATCTGAGGAGATTCGTGCACGACACATCCCATGTCATTGAACATGGAGTGTTGGACGTCGATGATGGGGTGAATTTTATAGAGGTTCCAGTAGAGATTGAGGATCGATACGAGCTGTTTCTTCAGGGTCAGTCAATACCTCTGGTGTGCGTTTTCCGGCAGCACATGAACCTCCAAGAGACTACATGGGAGCGAGGGGCCTAGATTTGTTCTCATTACCCCCCAATTGTTTTGAGTTATGGAATAAAAGGACGAGTATCCTTGAGGTGGAGATAATCTAAAGACCCGGAAATTCTATGTAATTTTTTTATTTAAATGGTATTTTTACAAGTCCGCGAAAATTGATGGCGGGTAATTATAAGGCCTGGAGTGCCCAGTATGAATTTCTGAACATTTGCTCTGGTATGTTCAGTAATCATGTGAGTGGGTTTTTCTAACTTTTGAACTGGTACATGGAATTGAAATCTGATGACACCATTGAACTCGCAAAGATGATATTTGCTTAAGGATACATTCACCTCAATGGCAGTTGGTTGAGGGTGAATGTTAATTTTTGGGTTTTTCATGGAAATAAAAAAAATCCTATATTTTATTTTATTTTTTGTAACCACCCCATGTAGAAGTTGAGTAGTGGGGACCACCAAAGCATAACCTCCCATGAGAGTTTATGGTGTTGGGGACCACCCGAGCCTAAACTACCATGAGATTTTATGGTGGTGGAGACCACCCGAGGCTGAAACCTCTTGAACTCCCCAATTAATGAGGGAGAAACATCTCAAATCCTTCTTTAATGTGGATGATTCTCTTGAGGTTTAGGCATTGGGTGGTCCCCAACACCAAAAACACTCATTGGATGTTAGGCTCGGGTGGTCCCCACCACCATAACCACTCATGGGAGGTTCAGGGCTGGTGGTCCCCACTTCTCCACTTCCACACGGAGTGGTTACAATAAATAAAATAAAATATGTGATTATTTTATTTTATTATTTCCATGAAAACCCCAAAAAATAACTTTCACCCTCGACCGACTAATGTTGAGGTGAAAGTCTTCCTAAGGAAATATTGGTGCTACGAGTTCAACTGTGTCCTCAAATTTAAATTTTGAGCACCATTTCAAAAGATAGAAAAACCTGCTTGATCTTTTACTAAACGTACCAGAACAAAAGGTAATTAATTCTTTATGTGCACTCCAGGACTCGTAATTATGCTCCTTCAATTTTTTTGGACTTATATGATTCCCATTTAATTAAAAAATTCCACGGAATTCACACACCTAATTATCCATAATTAAGATTCGCAATTAATTGGAATTCATACACAAAACTATATAGAATTCATGTTCCAAATTCCGTGAAAAACATAATCTTAATATCCATGAGTTATAGTATCTGAATGTTTATTTGGTTAGACTCTGAACAATATTTTTTCTTAGACATCAAAAAATATATTTGGTTGTGCAACATTTTTTTTCTTACACTTATTATAGTTATAAAATGCTGTTGTATGATCTGTTTAGAACTAACCATTTTTTGAGTGACATGTGTAGAGGTTCCTCTAAGATTAAATGAAAAATATGACTATTGGAGGAGCGAGCAGACCATTGGAGAATAAAATATAAATAAGAGCTCATTTGAATAGCTTAATAACTTTTGATCACTGTAGAGATTGAATTATGTTGAAGTTATTTGCATAGAGAGACTCTCATGCTTTGTGTGTACTGAACATCTTGTTTAGTTTTATTTGTGTGACTCCTATTGATGTAGTGTACAATTGAGGACTTCCGGGGATAGGAAGACAGAGGTACCAACTACCTTAAATTTCGAGGACTTCTTAGGATAGGAAGACATAGGTGGCGACTACCTTAATGTTTGAGGGCATGCAGGGGTAGAAATACAATTTCTAATATTCCTATCTAGGGCTTACTATGATGTGGGTAAGACATACATTCATGAATGTATAAATAAAGGGACCTTTATACATGGTTTTTGGATACACTTATCTTGAGGGTAAAATATTTCATACATGTTAATTTGTTTTTTCAATTTTATCTAATATTTATTTTGATAATATAAGAAAGTATAACATTTTTATACTTTCTTTTTCTATTTTATACTTTGATATGTTAGATTCTATATGCTTTAAGGTTGAATATTTTCCTTGTAAACATTGTTATGTTTCTTTTTTGGAACCAGATTTTCATAATCTAGAATGTTTGTAAAACTAAAAAGAGGTTGTATGAATTTAGCTTGTTACCTTTCTTAAACGTAGTTTTTACATAAAGTTAAAATCAAATGTTTTTAAACATACAATTCACCACCTCTTATAATTGAGAATCTACATCATTATTTCGATCCTACACAATTGGTCTAAAATTTCTCATATGATGCACCGTATGGGAGATATTAATAATTATATATATTCAAAACACAAATTAAATAATTAATAAAAAATACTTTTTTCCATGATCAATACATCATATCATATTATACATACAAATTCTATACACCTCCTATGACAAACAATACATACCAGACCTAACATTGTAATCATATTTATCATACGACACATTGTTATAGAGTTATTAAATTATTTTGAATAAAATGTATTCTCTTAATATAGTATATTTAATAATTTTAATATTTCATTTCCAATAATTTACGGGCCTTAGAAACATGTCATAACTCAGTTCCTGTATCCAAAAAGATGTTTTAATAATTCAAAATGTTATTTCAGTTTTTTTCTCTTATGTAATGTGGTTAAAAAGTTTTTTTATTTTATTGCTAAATCATTTATTCAACATGAGGCATTTATTATTTATCAATATAATATTTTTTATTAATTTTTTTAAATGAAATTAATATTTCATTCATGAAAATTTACCATTGGTAACTAAAAAATGAAACAATATTGTAAAATAAATCCTTACATCAGTTAATTTCATGAATCATAAATATTAAGTTATTATGTATAATTAATATTTATTTTTTATAACTATATATCCCAAAAATTTATTCATATATATATTACGATGTATCATTTTTTTAATTTATAAATTTCATTTTTAAAAAATTTATTTAATAAAATTAAAATTCGGTTGAAAATAGAAAAACAATTCATGCTTGTTTTGATTTTATGGTTATGGTACATGAATCCTGATAATCACATAATCATATAAAAAATATTAATAATGACATATTTATTATATTTACAAATCATATGGAATTATATATTCCCCCATAAAATGTTTTGATGAAAAATCTATCACACAACACCAATGAGAGTGTAGTTTGTACCTACACATGAGTTATGTTTCCACTTTTAGTTGGAAGGAATGAATTAAAGGTAGAGTAAAATTTCATTTTTTAGAATCATTTTTATATCATAAATTTAATATATATTAATTAAATCTATCATTTTTCTAGTACATCTAATAAGAATTTGAAAAATTAATCACATAACATCATGTGGGTTGTAGTATCAACATATATACAAATGATGTTATCATTTTCCAATTGTAGGAAATATAATATTACAGATAATATACACTAATTTTATAAGAATAATAATTTCATAAATATCATTTATAAACTTTATATTCATAATTATATCTATTCATTAATTGTGTTGATGAATAATGAAATGCATCTCTTTTTAGGGTGGTTCTATGCGCATATACATGAATGATGCTATTATTTACCAGTTGATAAATAATGAGATTAATAAATTTTAATAGATAAATATAATATATTATAAATATATTAATGGAACTATATTAATTATTTTTTGATTTATAGAATTTGTTTTGATATGATTGGGAAATAAATAAAATTTAATTTAGTTGTTAAGGTTTTTTATCTATTCATTAAGAAACCTCCTTTTACTTACACCATTGGCCAATAAAGAATGTTATTATGATAATAATATGACATATATAACATGGGGAGTGATGTTATGAACCTATATGGTGATGTATTGTGTGAGAAATATGGCACATGAAGTGTTACCATTTGGAAAGAGGTGATGTCCTTTTATTAGGGATGGGGAGGAAAACATGGAAATTTCAAAATATCAATGTTATTAACATCTTACTCAATTAATAGAGCTAAAAAGTGACATACATTAAAATATTAGAGGATAAGGGTATTAATTGTTTCATTGTAATTCAATTTATCCATGATATTATGAAATTATAACTCTTATATCATTAGTTAAACCCCTCATTATCCCCTTTAACAATTACCATTGTAATGACTTTTTACCTTATCTATTATTCCTAACGAAACAGAATTAATTTGAACATATTATATAGTTTCTATTATGATAATTTAACATATGTAATTAATTTAATCAAATTTAAAATCTTTATATATAGAAATTGAATTTAAAATAGGTGTTCAAAATGAAATAAATTTGTTCTTAAAAAACTCTTTTTCTTTGTCATAAAACTGATGTTATCTTTATTAGTCATCCCATAAAAAACAGAGATTCATTTTAAAAAAAATTACTGAATATTTAATATAATAATTTCAACATAATAAATTATTTATAATAATTAATTTAATTTATAAATAGAAAATAATATTTCTTTCATAGATTGTCCCTTTTAGTAAAACCAACTCTTTTTACACTAGAATAATTTTATTTTTATTTCATAATAATTTATACACAATGAGTGAATTATATATATATAGAATATTTATTTATAAATTTTGAAATCTTATTTATAAAATACAATTCAATGGCTAGGATATAACTTATCATTAAATAGTAATTATTCAGTTGTACATTAGGTTCTTTTCAAAGTCAATTTTGGGTGTCTAGAATAAAGAAAATGAAATAAATTATATTTAAATGGAAATATATTATAAAATATTTATGATTTACATTATTTACACATATAGTGTTTACCAAAAAAATATCTTTCACTCTAATAAAAACAACTGAAGATACTTAATCCACATCAAATCATCATGTTCCTAAATAGTTTCTTTAATTTTATTGTTCATCCCAAAAACATTGACTCTATGAGTAGAGATGATTCAAAATACTACAATATAATGTACCAAAAATACTGATATATACTCAACAATATGAAAGTAAATTTTATTCAACTACAAATGATATTTTAGACCACTATACATCTTTATACAATAATGATTAAAAAATAATGATTGGAAATTTGCTTCATAAAAAATTTCAATATTGGAATATTGTATTAATGGTACACATACACATTAATTGTTACATATCATTATAGAAAAATCATGGTTAATCTCAGAAAAAATATTACAATCTTCATTATTTGCACATATTTTTCCCGCACCACTATAATCTGAAAATGGAAGGACAAATGAAAAATAATCAAATAATGATATTTTATATCCCCTTCCATCAATATTTTATTATCCATAATCATAAAAATGTTATGTATGAAATTAGTTCAATCCTAATTAAATATTTAATGGAAAGGTCTTTCTAACATAGAGAATTATACACCTTCTTCTACTTCATCAGGGGTAGTATATATAATTATCATAATAATTAATTTATTAGAAAAAGTATTATCAAGATCATATTTGTATCATTATGTCTGATTATATAATTTATACTTTTATGATTCATATATATGATAGAAAACCCACCATAATGATAATTTTTTAACATATTCCATTACAAAATTATAGATTCCACCTTTTAATCATGGTACAAGAAAATTTTCTATTTTTTTTGAGTGTAGAATAATATATCATTGTATCATTCTGTATGGGGATGAATCATAATCTATTTTTTTATGAATTACAATTTATCACAACCCCTTATCTATTATAAGGTATTTAATTTGTATATTCTGTAAATAATATTATTTTCATATCATTGAACATTTTCTCACATTCATATGTCCTACAACGCATATCTCCATTTTTAGTAAACCTGTTTATTTTATTGGATAGCCACTAGAAATCAATCAAATGTTACTGATATAATCTATATAACCTAATAAAACTACCTATGAAGGATAAGAGGGTAGGTCTGGTCATATCTTAATAACTTACATCATTGGAGGATCCACATATATGCACTCTCATGATATTATATTAATAAAAAATAATCCAATTTATAAAAAAAAACAAAATTTGTTAAATTTATCATGTAGAATGAGAATAATATTATTCATAAATACTATCCTGAAGTGATATTCATGATCATTTTCCCTTTTAGAATATATAATAATACAATCTTTAAATACTACGTCAAACTAATTTAGGTAATCTCGATTTACTATATTAAAAAAATACATGAAGGAAATAATGTCAATAATAATTATAAAAGAATCATGGAAAATTATTAATGATTATAACTAATATGAAATGTTTTCATACATATGTCATCATTATTGACCCTCAATTGATGATATCGTGAATAATGTTCAATATTTAATAAATTTGTCAGTTATTCACTATTGAGAAAACTTGTGACAAATATAGTATAGAGAAAACTTATTCTTGATGTTTTTAGTGTTATGTTCTAGATAATCAATGTAATGTTATTTTTACGAATAATTCATTATAAAAAATGTGTTCCCCATATTGAAGAACTATGGTTTATAAATCCCTAATCATGAATTTGTTATTGATTATTTTTCAATTCCTGAAACACAATATGGTGTTTTCTATTTTGATCCATTAAAATAGTTTTTTCACCAGCTATATGTTCTATTAAAAACTCAACATCACAATTTACATTATTAATAGGTATTAAATCAACAAATTAATCTAGATAATCTCAATCAACAGAAAAATATTCAATGTTGTGTTTCCCCCCTACCATATCAGATAAATTACCCCCCTTAATATGTTAGAAGAACCATATAATGGATGTAAAAACAATTATAGGTTTACATTCATCCCCTTTCCTAGAAATAAAATCATTGGATGATTCCTTAAATAAAATATAATTTCCATACTCTTTTAAATATTAAATGGATAAATAGAAAGAGACACAATTAATGATCAAAATCAAATTTAATTACAATAATGTGAGAATTATAATATAGGAATATTTCACATTCTTACAATCATTGACATGAAATCACCATATCCAGGGTGGAGGATAAGTGTTCCTTATCCATCATGATAGACATAAATTATTGACATGTAATGATACCGTTCTTGGTTGAGGTGTTGTCTATTAAATTATGGAATCCACTTAGATAATTACAAAGTTCCATAAATATATAGAAACAAAAATATAAATATTACTATATTATTTTATTATATCCCTATATAAATCTATTCATTTTACTTATAAATTAATTTAGCTTTTACACTATATTCAGAACATAAAAAATCTTTTCATTTATTAATGACATTTTCTATGTTTTATTTCAAAAGTATTTAAATTTAGGAATCTAATAATCCATTTCTATATTTTATTCATTAAATTAAGTCCCATGAAAATAAATTTTTCTTCTATTATGTGTGTTAAATAACTCACCCATGTTGAGGTTTTCAAAAATATATTTAGTAATTTTTTTAGGTATAATCATATAGTTTTACATTCCACCCCAATTTAATTAGTTATCTAGTATGTATAATTATTCCATTATATATCATATTGATCATTATTATGATTCCACCCTCTTCCAACCTCTCAATAAAATAGAGATGAACAGTGTTACTAACAATATTCATTTTGAGTATTAACATAATAAATAAAAATGATTCATTATATGTCTAAATCATGCACCATTCTTTTCAATATAGGACTCCTTATGTTTCAAATAGTTCATTCATGGTTAAAATCTATTTAAATCCTTTATAATGGTTTATAAAAAATATTTTTATTAACCCTAGTATAACCCTAGGGAGTGTCAAGCTTTGTACAAAGTATATTACCTAGAAATCATGGCATGTTGATATTGTAGTTAATACCCAATTATCTTATTTTAGAGAAGTTTTCTCTAGGATAACCATTTCTATAGTTTCAACCACAATCCAGTATCCAGATAGTGATAATTTTCTATGAAAACTACAAAATATATAAATTAAAAATATATTAGGATGGTATCTATTATAATGAATTATCGAAAGTTTTTTTTAATAAATTTCAATATTTTTAAGTAACTCAGCCTGGATCTGATACCAAATAAGGATAATGAATCATTTATCATATGAATATTACATCATTAAATAATAATATTCAATAATTTTTTAAAAAATACCTTTGTATGTATAATAAAGGTTTAGTCTCTTTGGAGACTATATACATAATCATTAGATTTCATGAAATATGTTTATCATATCCCACCTATAATTTATTAAATATTAAACTTCTTAGCGATACTCAACATAAAATGATTCTTCATCATGAGAATATAAAGATAAGAAAAAATGTGCCCAGATTCTTAAAATGGATAATAATAATTCATATCATTCAATGATCATAAGTGAGCATAGGATAAGAATAAGTTTATGAAAAAGTTATCAAAACCAACATTTATGATATCTAACTATTCATAATTCATAAATCATATATCATGATATAATGTTTTCATATTGATGAACAAAGTCATAGTTTTTTTAACATCCAATAATCGAGGATGATCCATGAAATTATATGATAGTTATTAAACCCATGTTTATATAACACACATAAGAATAGAAAATAATTTCTTTATTGAATTCTCACTATCAATAATATCATTGTGAACTCGGTCAACACCCAATACCTTCATTTAGATAGTCAATGTTAATTCCAATGACTATTAATGTTTATTGGATTCACTGAGAAATACATTTTTTACTTAGTCATGTTTCACTCCCAATACAGTCATAGTAGACATAAACCCCAATAAAACTTGGTTCACTAAAAATTATTTTCCTTGTTATCTCGTGATATTTTCATCATTACCCCACACAGTGGTAGTTTTATAATTCATGGACAAAACCGTTACATAATAAAAACCAACAATATGTTTTACAAAAATATTATTAAAAATTCATCATATCAACAATTAATATACCATGTAAATGAAATGGGTTAAAAAAATATAATTTTTATCAAATCATAACTCATTTAATGAAATGAGTTTCATAAAAGTTTGATTAAACCCTGATTCAAAAGTGAGAATGAAATGGGTTTCATAGAATCATAAAATAATTATCATCATCATTATTTATGTACAGAATGAAATTAGAATGTATCATAATATTATATACACAAATATGTATAAAAATGCATAAAGAATATTGAAAGAGATAAAAAATCTTCTTAAATGAACAATAGACTCTTTAATTTATAACATTAAAAAATGTCCTTCTGTTTTGGTAATTATTTAACTAAAAATTAATTGAATATTTATGAAATTATTTTTTTGAAATTAATCATTTAAAATTATAATGTAATCATTAAAATAATGACCAATTATTATTTAATTTAGTTCTTTTCAAACTATATTAATTAAAAGTTAATTATATTTTCGCATATTTAAAAAACTAAGAAACGATTTTTTCATAAAAACCCTCTTTAAAATGAATATTTTTTAAAAATATTATATAATGTAAATTGTAATTAAATTTAAAATTTAAAAAAAATTCATTAATTGATAGAATCATCTATAAAATAATTTTGATGATAATTGATATAGAAGAAAAGTGATTCAAATTTATGTGAAATAACATTGAGTTTTTAAAAAATATTTATAATTTATTTTGTATACCTAATTGTAAAAAATATTATTAATACAATAAAATTTTTGTAATAACAAGTGGCTAATAAAATATATGGTTGTTAAATGATGTGTTAAATATATTTCCCCTTAAATTATTTTTTGGAAAGGAATCCTAGAAAATAAATTTAATTGAATCAAAAACGGTTACCTCAGGTCTAATCATTTTTCATACATGTTAAAATATAATATATAAAAACTATATATTTATTGTAAATATATTAAAAAACATATTTATGATTAAATTACAATGAATTATTCATTTATAATTTCTAATCATCCTTTTGTATGTATTATCTTCATTAAAATAGACACTTTAGTTGAAATTGGTGTTCATTTAATCATTGTTTATGTTCAAAGGTCCTCGTACATTAACCATCTTCATAGTTTCTTCATATGAAAAATAATAATCATATAATAGTTATCATATTTATTTATTATATTAATTTTTTCAACATTTATATTTATTTATAAAAAAAAATTATGATAAGTGTATTAGATCACTTTAAAGGGACTATATTTTGTATATACGCACGATTGATTTTTCCACTTCTCATTGGATGGAAAGAAAGAATGTTTAAAAATAATTAAAATTTATATAATCCATATTATTTTATAAATTACATATATATTAATAAGAAAATTATTATCTTCATCCAGGTAAAGAGTAAATAAAAAATGAAAAACGCTTAGTGAAGTTGGTTGTCAACACACACACACAAGAAAGTTTATCAGTTTCCAACAGTTTCAATAGTCAAATAATAGATAAGATTTTATAATTAAATAAACATAATTATGTTATAAATATGATATGTAATCATTATATTAATGATAATAAACATAAAATAATGGTTTTTATGAAAAATGATATACATAGCTTCAAGAGGTTATTATCCACATGAATGCATGAATGATGATTATGCTTCCCATTTTTCTAAAAAAGTGTGGAATAAATATATCACTATTAAAATAATGAAATGTATGTATATTTTTTATACTATATTATTAATTTTATAATGGAAAAAATTGATTATGATATGTGTGAATAAGAATAAAAATTAATATTAATTTGTTAGCAGATAAACCTCTTCATAGAAAAATGTTTGTGCGGTTAAAACATAATCATGGAATGGATTTAAATAAGATCTAAAGTGAAACTCAAGGGAATTGGGAGTGCATTTAGTATGAGATTTGTAATTTCAATTTCAATTATATGAGGATCATGTGGTAGTCTGAATATTGAATAGCTGGTTTGATTTTATAATGGATGGAGAGGGCACATATTGAATTTCTCAAAAGACTAATATATAGTATTCTGTATGTTAATAAACATTCCTCCAAAATGAACCATTTACAAATAACATATGATATTTGGTCAAAAAATTACAATATAATTGTATTTTTACTCATTTTATGTAATCTTACTACATAGAACATTATTCTAATCCCTTGTCATCTCCTTTAAAGCATTACATTATTATAAATTTTTTACGTACCTTAATATTTATAGTGATAATAATTTACAACTAATAAATTATATAATTCAAATTATTATGAGTTTAATATTTTAATATGATTCATTAAATATAATCTCTCAATGTGGTCCTAATTAATTTGAAAATATTTTCACAAAAAATATAAAAAATGCATTTTGGAAATATTGGCTTCGTTTTAAAAAAACTGAGTTTACCTTCATTAATTTTCATATAAAAACTAACCGTTTAATTTTTAAAAACATTTATTGAATATGTAATATAAAAAATTCATTAAACTACATAATTAAATTTAATTATAAAAATTTAACAACAAAAAACTAATTTATTGCATAGAAACTATTTAAGAAAAATAACATTTATCATTCAAGTGATTTTATTTTAAATTCTAACAAATTCATATCAAATAAAGTCCATATATAATTATATAGAAAATAATTTATTAAAATTAAATGATTTCTATTTATACTATACAATACAATTTTTATGAGATATATACCAAATTCAATAATTATTATTTGAAAGCATATAATGAATTGTTTGTACTCAGTGTTGTGTATAAATCAAGTTATCAATGGATTTTTAAAAAAAAATACATATATCATAATATATAAAGATATAAAAAATTGTTATGAGAGATGAATCATGATCTAGTTCATTATCATGGAATGAATAGAGATCTTGGGGGATAGTTCATGATGTCATGTTTTTTGTAGATGTATGTTCCAAAATATGTGTTTTCCGAATAGACAAGATAGATATATTTAATCATCAAGGGTGACTGGTTAATAGTACAGAACAACATGAATGTGATTTAGTTTTACATTTATTACATGTGAGTCCATAATTGTGTCCAAAAAAATCACATAGAAGAAGAATAAGATTCCATAAATTCGAAAAAAAATTAATGAAATAAATCTAAAAGATAAATCAAAGACAAATATTCAAAGGGGGGTATATATGAAGGTAGAAATATCATGTGTACTGAAATCAATTTACAAACCACCAATATTCATGGAATTATACCACAATGAGAAGAAAACTAAGAAAAATATTTATTGTAGGAAGAGGTGGTACTGCAAAAACCTAAAAATTGGAATAAGATGTTTGATGGGGCCTAATAGTGATTTATTTCCACGCTTACTAGAATCCCTATGAAAAAAAATAGTTTATAGGAAGAGGTGGTGCCGTCTATATTTTAAAACCATATCCCCCTCTGGCTAAGTGATTTGCAGGTTGTGGATTCCTATATGGGATTCAAGAAAATAAGGATTGGGGGATATCATGGACAACCAAACTATCCAGTACCCAATTATTAATTATTAGATAAATATATATTAAGGGGAACTAAAAAATTGAGTTTTTAGGGACGTAGTAAGAAACAAATAACATAGGGGAATATGGGAGAAATCATTCCCCCACTCAAAGACTTTCATGGAAATCATCCCATAAAATTTATGCAGAATGCCCCATATAGAGGATAATATGCAGAGTCACCATCATTTTTGGATTGTTGCATTAATTTATGAAATTGCAAATGAATAAATTGCTTTGTTGATGGAAAATTTATGGATAAACCTTTATGGATGATCCTTCATAAACTGCTTTTTGATGATGAAACTTCTTGGGTAATCCTATATGGATGATTGATTCGTAGATAGCCCCTATGCGGAGAGCCCTTTATTGAAAATTTTATGCTGACATGCCTTTGTCGACAGTCCTATTATGACACTCCTTCGTGAATTCCCTTTTATGATTATCCATAAATTGTGAGCTGATATGTTTCCTTTATTATGTGTAAAATATTTTGAAAACTGTGGTACATACCATGAGGGTACACCCTTGAACCCCCACATGGCACCACTGCCCTTCTGTAGTGCCACTCCTCTGTGCTAGTCCCTTCATTACCATCACTAACCCCAATAAAAAAAATGTAAATTAGCACTGCAAACATTTGTGATGGGATAATGGCATTTTTGTTTCTTCCTTATGTGAACCCAACATATTTCCCTCAAATTCCATTAGTCGAGATACACCACATGATTCTCAAAAAACCCCATATCCAGCCAAATATGCCAATATGATCCCTAATGAACCACCCATGTGTAAGTCCCATGACAGTTATTTCTATTAATCTTCCTCCTGGTTATCCAAATCATATGACATTAAACTGTATGGAACTAGTCCTATATACATATCATTAAACTGTAGTATTCCCTATATGAAAATGATATTATTCCTCTTGTAAAAAACATGATATTTCATACGAACTATGATTATGATAACATGGGTAATAATCGTGAGATTAAAATCAACAACTAGGGAATTCATCATGATGTATAACACTTCATTTTCTTACAAGAGGTTGATTGTTTCCTCCTGTTTTCCTCCACCAAGGATTTAGTTAGAAGGATCACTATATATGACTATCCAGGTTACCAAAAACGAATATGAGATGTGAACCATCAAATTCCTTTATCTGTCCCTTGGGGATCTAGCCCCATCCATCATGAGATACTGTGAGATCGTGTGATCATCAGATATACTTCTTCCTCTTATTTATCACACAAAAAATGACTCATGTGGTGTTAGAGGTTAGGTGAGATTAAGAAATATACATGATAAAAAACCGTTAGTGGGCCTCCTTCATGGTATAAGTCCCAATACAATACATAATAATTTGAATTGTCATATTACTAATTAATAATCACCAATTGGACTCATTCTGTGCATATACCCCAACCAAATACTCATTTTGGTGGCTCCCATGTGTAATCCACAACCAACATCAATAAAAATGGGAATCTTCTATCCATAAGACCCAATCATACTCCCTTTAGTGGTACTCCTCTATAGTGTATGTAAAAACTCAAACAAACTATGAGGGAATTCATTACCAACTATATAGGATACGTATGAAGACTCATTGTTGTCAAAACTGAACACCAAAATCACCATAATGTTCTCTGAAGGTAATTTTTTATTGGTTCATATCCACCCAGGATATCATACATTTTCCCAGTATTTCGTGCCACCCTAATATAATCCCCACACCATCCTTGTCTAGGAACCCTTCACCAAGATTACCTTGTCGCATAATAATATGTTGCATAGTGAGGTCCTCTTTATAAAACCTTAAAATGTGATGTGTCCATTTAAGTGATGCCTATATATGTGGGTTATTATTCATCATATTAAGATACATTGGAAGCCAATATTATGGGTTATATCTAAAGATCAACATAACTTCTATTCCCCTTAGATGAAAACAATCTCTATAGCACCTCAACATGAATTAAATATAGAATTAAGTAATCCTCAATTTTTTCACAAAATTTTTTCATTGAGGGAGAAATTTATAAACATACATATATCTCCATTTATATAAAACATCGTATATATACATATGATTCTGAACCCATGTGTATTTATAATTGATAGTACAATTGGAGTAATTTTAGGAAACATCCCTAATAATGAACTAAGGATTCTTGAAAACATCATTAATCTATAAGAGAGTTCTAGAGATAATTATATTTTCCTATAAAAGGGAGTGATGAGCATATATTTAAATCTTATCATCCAGTGTGTATTATTATCTTTTTTTCTCAAATAATTTAACGAACTCATACATTTGGATAGTATGTCAATGAATAATGGATGCGATAGCCATTGGGTGTTTAAGGATCTACTAACAACCCTGTTGGAGACCATTTAATGTTTTTATAACCAATATTAGTGAATGGATACTTTTTAACTCCCCTGAAATCATCCCAATGGGAAATAACCCCATATCAATGTGAAACAAAAAACCTAATATGAATGACTTGACTACAACACCTCCATCTTTATATCAAAATTATATGATACCAAATCCATGTAGGACCTTTTTTTATTGGTATAGTCAAATATTCAGGTTGAAAAAATCGTCTATATATTACAGCACGAGAGATATAATTTATTTTAATACATGATTTTTGGCCTCATTCTATGTGGTAAGGTATTATAAGGGATAAAAAAAGTAATTCATTTTTTTGATGGGGGTATTCACATGATATGACACTCATCTTATGTGAGAGGGGAAAAATCAATGTGATGTGGAGCATGGAATTATTTGAGGCCCCTCCCATAGTGAGAGCATGTTGGAAGGGATCACTCTTAAGTAAAGATAATTGTTTTAGGATAAATTTTGATGAGAGATGTGTTTTGCGCACAATAATAAGTTAGATAAAAATGTTTTATTTGTTATGTAATGTCATATAATATATGGAAATAATAGAAGTGATATGGTTCTTGCAAGGACAACTATAGGTGAGAGAGTATTGGTCCAAGATATGGTTGGAAGATCCTATAGAAATTATGAGGGTAGATATTGATACTTGGTGTGATGGGATGATGCTTGTTATCGAGACTACCTAGAGTAAAAGGAAAGAGGTTGTGACAGGGTATGAAACTATACCAACCTAAAACATTCAAACATATATATTACATCATTTTAGGAAAATATTCAATACATATCAATACATTCGACGATAAAACCCATAAGGTTTAGTGTCATTGGTATATTTTATAAAAAAACTAGTACATAAAATATCTTCATTATTTCCTACCTAGTTATTCCAAACAATCACCCTTTATACACATATCACATATAAAATATCTATACATATCCTAAGGAAAAGTAAACATAAGAATTGGTGAGATGAGAATCATATATGGGGTATATAGGGGGATATTAATTAATGATTATACGTAAGAATATTATTAGAATAAGGGTATATGAACATGATCATATACAACAATAATCCATTAAAAATAATCTAATGTCATTAATCATAAAACATTGAATAAGTCATTGTCACAACAATTAAAATTAGTTATATGTGTGGAAAATAATCAATAATTAATCTTCATCCGTGAGATTTTATCTTATGAATAAAACTTAAGTTTTTGGAAGGAACATATGTATATAAAATAACATTCATAGTTAATATTCACCTCCAAGACTATTATTGTCGAAAAAATCACAAATGGAAACCCCAATCTGGGAATTTAAATCATTCATTTTGGAGTAGCTTCCTTCTAGTTTACTCTAACAAATTTATGTGTTTATTAACACCAGGAAATAATTTTAACTTATAAACGTCACAAGCATTAACCAATGCATTTGATTGATATAATATACACACGGTTCATCCTAATATATATCAGGGTCACCACAAATATAAATGTAATCCAAACATATGAGTTCTGTAAGATCCTTAAATATTCCTCATTTCATGATAATATAATCATTGAAAAGATAACTAGTTTAACAAACATTTCATTAGCATAATCATAAACAACCCAAAGAGAGAAAAAATTGATAAAATATGATCCAATACATAGTAATTCTTAATAAATGTCAATGGATTTTTATATAGATAAAAATAACATTTAAATATCGCATGAAGTTTTATTTAAAAAAAAGTTTTGAATTTTAAATCACATAATTAAATAATTAATATTTCCTAATTAATAAGAGAAAATTTTCCAGTATAAGAAACAAGGAAGTAATAAATAGAATAATTACCAAAAAGTTTAGTATGGTTGTTGAGAAAATATGTTCATGGGCTATATAATATATCAGAAATTCATTTCACATTTTTTAGAACTAAAAGGTACATTTGATTAAGTACTATAAAAATATTATATAGAATCATATTTATATATATTGATAAGTTGGTAAAATATTATTTGATAAATAATTTAATAATTTTAATCAATTTATTGTAAAAATTAAATGAAATTAAAAATAAAGAATAAAAATAATCCTGAATGAAGACATAACTAATGAATGATTTCCCTAAAAACATATTTATGGTGTTTTGAGTAATTTAAATGTGTAAAATGATTTTTATATATGTAAAATAATGAAATATAACTATAATAATGCAATACATAATATTCGGGAGTGATATATCATATAATATTTTCCTTAAAAATATATGCATAAAAAATCCCTAAAAATGTACATAGTAACATAAAACTCTTACCTGATGATTGTATTGCTTCTTAAACAATATAAAATCTTGAATGATAAATAAAATATTACTCTAACTATACATGGTAAAATTATTAATACTAATATCACAATGACTGTTTTACTTATAACATCTTTCACAAATTCATTACCAATAATTTATTAGTGTCATCATTTGGGGTGTTATATACTACATTTATCATGTATATTTAGGATCAATAGTAATGGTAAATTCACTTTTTTCTTGAATTAATTAATATTTATAATTATAGGCATGATATAAATAATGATTATTTTCTTTAAATAAAAATATATAAACATTTATTTAACGTAGGGATTAAAAATGAATTACATCACTATGTGGGTATGGTAGTGCGTACATATGCACAAGTGACAGATAGATTCTTATATTAATGGAATGAAAGATATGAATATAATAATATTCCTTTATATGAAAATTATTATACCTCAAATATCATATATGTTTCATAAATAAAAAATAATAACCAATCCTGAATTATGAGGATGAAATATGAATTATATCACTACATAAAGTTAGTATCCCGCATAAATATTCAACTGAAGTATTCATCCCCTATTCTCTAGGGATGTGATGGGATAAAATTTATATAATAATAAAAAGAACTAATTATATTGATGATAGTATATTGTACATGATAATATTAATAATATTTGTTTACCAAAGGTAAAATATGCAATGAAATATAAATATCTTGTTTAGGATTAATACTTTTTCTATGGGAGAGCATTGTTCGAATAATCCATTTTCTTAGAAATATAGATATTAGGAGAAGTAAATTTTATCATTGAATAAGAAATTGATTTTATAAAGGTAATTTTTAGGTAATATATTTTATATAATTCTAGAATTGGGTGAATAATGAAGGAGAATAGGTTTCATTTTAATAAGAGAGGGGATGGAACACCTAAAAATTCACTAATTATTTTAATAATACAAAATCACATTCTGGAGAATGGGGATCCAAAAAGAAAATAATAGAATTTTTAGATAAAATTAGGTTTATATATATTCAATAATTAAGAGTTACTCATTTTTTGTATAATTATTACCCTTATCATTTGGTTAGACACCCCAGATAATCATATTTTAACTATGAACAATATATTAAAATTGTACTGTTTTATTTTCTCATTATGACCCAAAATAATGATTAAAATATTTAATAATATTAATTAATATTATTTTAATTATGGATTAAATTTTAGTTAATTTAGTTTATATACATATAAACCATTAATTTCAAATAATAGCATAACCCATAATGAAAACACTTCTGACAATAATGTATTTTTAATCATTAAACTAAATATACTTCGATTCAATAGCTCTCAAAAACTTAACATGAGTGAAAAAATATTGTATTGAATATATAGTCGATAAATTTAATTAAAAATATTAACTAATAGATATCAATTTAATTATTTAAAATGATATCAAATTCATTCCTAGCACAATTTCTAGATTTAACACCCCAAGATTATATAATTTTTTTTATAAAATAATTTTTATTTATTCTATACCAGTGTTTATATAGACCACTCAGAATTAAAACATCATGAAAAACTATTAATACCATTATTTATACATTACTATTATCCCTTATACATTAAACATGGAGACTTGAATATGAATAAAAATTTAAATATTATGTACACTGTTTTTTTATAAAGAAATCCTAATGGTATAATGTCCTTAATTTTATTTAATTGTTATATGTTATGAAAATTATTTTTTAAAAAAATTGTATCTTATTTCATTTTCTGAAAAAAATTAAGAATTTTTGTTTTTTATCTTGTAAAAAATTAATATGAAAATATTGAATTAATTTTTTATATCTACAAGTCAGAATTATATTTATGTAAATAATTGGAATTTTTCTAAAAAATATTATTTTTAAACTATTTTAAAAAAAATCCCTCCATAAAAAGTTAATACAAGTGTGGTATTTTCAATACCCTTTATTAAAGGGAAACACATTACAATTATAATGTAAATATAAAGAGATCCCTGGCTGAGAAGGACCCATTTCTAGATGATGGAATAACATTTAGAAGGGAGGGAACACGATCAGTGTTGGTTCAATACAACAAACAATCAGCAAAGGTGGGTCAGCCTTATTTTTCACACCTTGTCAGGAATTGGGTGACTGAGAAAGATGTGAGGATTCCAGTGGAAGAGAAATTCTCTTATGAGTGGGCTCCCAAAAATAGAACCCAACTCCTCCAAATGAAAAAAATAATATTTACTGACATCCATCACAAGTACATAACCACTAAAGCGGTAGAATAGTGAAGATATTAGTTTTTATTGAATTTTTTTTTTCTTTTCAACCATATATAAGGGTAATCTTATTTTAATATATATTTAAAAGAAAAATTAGTTAATTTATATATTTATTATTCAAATTTATGTTATTTGAATCAATTTAAAATTTAATTTGGATATAAAATATACTAATTTTTTTGTATAATTTTCCTTTAGGAATCAACATTGCCATAAAATATTTATGATTAATTTTAAATTAAAATTTCCCATATATGTTAATTTAATATTAAAAAAGTTATTTTATATTATGATTCATCATAATATATATTTTATAATATGGCCAACTAATTTTTTTAACATTATTAATAATAAAAATATTAAAAAATAAATATCATATTTAAGGATAAAATGTTATTAAAAATAGATAAACTAAAAATCTAAATGTAAAATGAAATATATACTTTTTAAAAACCCCTTGAATGAATATATACTAAGATTATAACCTATAAGATCCAATAATTCTAATTTTTTGAACTTTTATCCCATTTTAAAACTAGGGGTACAATTTATGTTTTTTAAATAGAATATGTGTATTATCTCCCCACTTATAAAAATTCACACCATCTCCTCCACTATTAAGACATTAAAACAATTTTTATTTGGAATCTAATAGAACACATTTTTTTCTATAATAATATCTGACGTGATTTTGGAATCTGATATATCATATATCCAATCTTGTAATTATTTTGGTTAAACTTAATTTTGTTGTGAGAAAACGAGGTAAGGTTTTGACTATACCATTTTATTTTACATCATTTTCTAAATCAATAAAATATTATCTAATTATTATTATATAATAATAATTCTATATAAACTATATTAATTTATATTATGTTAATCTCATTACATATATTTATATCTTATCCCATCAAAATAGAAAATAAATTTCAATTAGGTGTCGGATGAAAAACCACATCGTGAACTGATGTAATTTTCAACATTACCACCTATAATGGTTGGATACAATAATTATTCAATATTTATATAAACTATATATGGTTTTTTATAATGTTTTTATTATAATATCACCATTTAATTTTCATAGTACAACCTTCTGTGAAATAATAATTTCACCCATTTGTATATTGGATGACCCCTCATGACCTGATGAGCTGTGTTTTTCCATTTTAATTTACTTTTATGGTAATATTGATTGATTTAATCAATATATATGGAATTTAGCATATAAATATATCAATTAAATTAAAATATCACATATGCCTTCGTGACTTCCATTCTGTGGGGACATAATAATGCCTCTCATGTGTACGACAGACTACCGCCAAGCGTAGTGATGTTATTTGTTTTACACTAAAACATTTAGTGGAAGATATTATGTATATTATTTAATAAAATATTGGATATATATTGAATTAAAAATAATCTATAAAGTTAATATATTATTAACTCTTATTTAATTTTATCTGTCATGTAAAGGGAAACAACATTCATGCGTTTGTATGACCAACCATCTCTATGAAGGAAGTATTTCATTTTATTAATATAAAATTTATGGTTTAATATATATATATATATATAATATACCTCATCTATATCATTTAAAGTAATATCGTAATTGTAAAACCATGGTCATATTATTAGGAACATAAAATACTAATTAAAACCTACATGAAAACAATTCATTTGTTATCTAAATGATGATTTAAACAAATAATTATTAATAAAAATAAAATTGGAATTTGTAATTAATTAATATAATGTATTATATTTATTATAATATTTCAATAATAGATTTATAATTAATATATACTTATTATATAGCTTTATTGAACATTTATAAATGAATACAAGAATCAAGGTAAATGATTTATGTCTCACTGTTTACATCTATGATCCATATGCCCTAATCAGAAAAAATAACATTTATGTGTATTATATAAATAATAGCACTTATTTTATTATTATTATCCACAAAATTATTGGGTTTTAGATTTCAATATATGAATATCTCATTTAAGTTGTTTACATTTCAAAATTAATAAAAATGGTAATCAAAATGTGTCTCAATATGTCATTTTTAAGACTTAGGTTATGTTAAATAGATAACACCATTTATGATGTTTATATATATCCCATTTGAAAATTAATAACATGAATTTATTTATTATCATTATATTTGACATTTCATTTATTTTTATTATTTAAAAGAGTATACGATTCAATGTCACCCAAATAGTAGGGGTTTTATTATAAAATCTTATCACTTATCCGAAATATTATTTTTTCCATTATGATGAGGAAATATTAAAATATATCACTGATAGAACTCATGAATATTATTATAATATTAATATATAATTGGAATACTTTTTTCCCTTCATTTTCTAGTCTTTATTAACATATTATTCAAAAATATTTTATAAAGAATATTTTATTTTCTTATATTCAATCAAAAACCCGTTTTCCCATATCCACATTTTACAAAAAAAAGTATTCCAGAAAATGTTTTAATGATACTATGGGATTTATTGAGGCCATTATTTAAAATAATTAATTTTATATAAATTTTTTATATGTAATTTTTATTTATTTTTCAAATTAATATCTATTTTTATTTTTCCAAAAATGTGAATGTATTTTTTAAATTTCTATAAAAGTTTCTACCATAATAAATAGTAAACTTTTTAATTATGTGGTTATTGCTAAGGAGAATGGTTTTGGAATTTTTTTTAATGTTTTAATATTTTTATTTTCATTGTTAAATTGATATTTTCTTCATATTTTGTTTTATATAATTTTTAATGACACCATTATAAATTATCAATGTTATTTTAAAATAAATGGAAATCCATAATATTATATAAATTTAATACATAAAAAAGTGAATTTAAAAGAAATTTAACTTTTATCATGAAATGTTCGAGGTGATTTTTTATTCAAAATAATTTTCCATATATGATGACATCCAATTATATTACCAAATTATTACTATAGATATGATCTAATGATACCCTACATATTATTTTTCTGGGTGGTTTATTATTATAATGAATAGATGTTTATGAAATTCAATCCACTTCCATGGTTTATTCTATGATGAATTGGTGATTTAATTATGAGATCCACATTCTTTCTAGGGTTTATTTTGTGATTTAATGTTTTGTGAAACCCATTTAATTACATTAGTTGTGATTTGATGAATATTTTATTATCTTTTGGAACATCTAATAATTGTCTTCATTATGAGTATGTGTTAATGATTTAACATAGGTTAGTGGACAAGATATAAAAAAGGATGGGTGGGACCTATATCACTCTCCCATTAATTATGTAATGATTAATGTTTTATCAACTCATATAGTACTTGGGATATTATCCCAACCCTAAAAATAGGATACACTTGATGTTATTCAATGCCTAAAATTGGTACATTAGTGGATAGCCCATGCCTAAAATGTTATCAATGTATTATTGTGTATCGTTGAAATATTTTATTCTATCCTTATGCATTTTACAAAACTCTATATTTTATATCTATTTTATTATCTCATTTCGTTTTTTCTATGATTCCATTATTATTTTTGTATTATAAAATATTAATATTTATGTCATGGATCCTATTTTTGGACATTGATATGCACGTTATCATTTTTTGAATAATATGTATTTCCCTTATTTACCCTTATTGAGATTATTATAAAATCTTTTCTTATGTTTCCAATCCCTGGGCTATGAAGATAATTATTACTTATGATATTTCCAATAGAGGTAAAATTTATAAAGAACATAGTGGAAGATGATGTTGTCCACTTAATAACATGTTTGTTATGTATCCACGTTTGCAACACCACTATATATAAATGATTTTAGAATGTATTTTAATTTTATGTAATAAGTAATCATCAATGAAGATTTTATATAAATGAATGATATTTTTTTGGTTATATAGTTTATACCATATTAATATTTAGTCAAGAATTTAAAAATGATAAGAGAAATTTTTAATGAGATCTCTTGTGATGTTAGAGATGATATATATAAGGATTATTAGATGTATAGAAAAATAACCCACAGTTTTAGTGAATGATAGAGAGATTGGATTTCAAGTTATTAAATACTTTTTAGAAACTAAAAGTGGAAGTGGTTTAGAAACTGAGGTACATAGGTGTACTAACTATAAATAATGGAATTGATTTTAATATGGGTGTTACATTGAACGTGATAATTTTCCATACAGTGATCTGGGTTTGACAATCATAGGGGTTATATTGTTTTTGGAAAATCATGAAATCTATATGAAGCATCATTAAGGATATGAGTAATGACCCAGGTTGAGCCTAAGTTGTCATTTATTGAATCTGATAGAAAATGTGTTAATGAGAAACCAAATAAGATGATGATAGAATTGAATGACATTGTGATTATTTAAAATGAGTTATCACACTATTTAATAAAAAAATACTACATAAAGAAGCTAAATGATTTATAAATTGGTGGAAGGAAATAAATTTTTGAGTGATCAGGAAGTAGATTCCCTAGATGAAGGAATATTATGTTTCCAAAACTTCATGGTTATGGGATGAATAACAAAAGTGAATGTGTCAATGGAAAAAAAATGTTCAATGTCGTAATAATAAGGGTTCAGAGAAAATAATTGCGGATGAAAAATTAAATATTAAATTAATGCATTGGATGGGAATATAGTTCTCCCTAACAGAATATAAACTAAAAATAAAAATTAAATGTCTAAATTATTTTCGTTAGGATTATTGATTCCCTTGGAGGAATGTATATAATGTGGATTATAAATTCTATATGAGTAATGGGTTTCCATTGATGATGTGGAAATTATAAATGAAATATTAATGAAATATGTTATTAAGAAATATAATAATACATGAAAGTTATTTGTAATTTAATGAAGTGTGATGAATGAAGAACATATGTTTTGAGAATCAAGATTTATTTTTTACAGTTTTTGTTACAAAAAAGTATTTTGGTTATAAGAATCATGAAGAATCTAAGGTTTATTTTCATTTTGATAGAAAATATGTCTCCATGTATGATCATCATTGGAGTTATGGATACCATTTTCAATTTATTTGTTTAATGTTGATAATAAGATAAAAAACATAGATATCCCTTTGAGGTTTTATTTGATGGGTTTTTAAAATGATTAATGATTTTTTTGGAGATATATAATGAAATAATAGGATTTGGTTTTGTAAATGTTATTTGTGGAAGAATTAAATTCCCTTTTAAAGGCTAATATTAATGGTTGTAATAAACATTATGTTTTATATTATCATTTATTTTGACTTAAATAAGGGTTCTTGGAATTTGATAATTATATTAATATCATTTTGGAAGATGGGAAACCCACATTATGAAAATCATCATGTTACATCGAGAAAGGCCGTAATGCATGATCCCAAAACCAAATGATGAAAATGATGAAGTTCATACAGCTAACATCCATTAAATTGTTTTAATTTTTGAAAACAATGGACATAAATATTGCTTAATTTTTTCACAGTTCATGATTTTTTATAATGTTAATGTAGACAGATAAATTATTACGGGGATGCTGAAATAATTATCAATTCAAAAATATAAGTCATAAAAAATCAATGTGGGTTTTCATTAAATTCTCCAAATAATAAAAATGTAATTTTTCTATATGGTTGTAATCAATTTCTTTATAATGTCAAAAAATTCAATATTATCCAAAAATAATTCAATTTGAGTTAGATTTCTAGATTATACATTACGTGGTACATTTTTATGGAATTCCATATTCTATTATATATGTTTTTTTTATGGAATACCTTAATGTTATGTTAATGAACTAAATAATGTATTGATATAGTGTTCAGTTATTTAGTTTGTAATCTACAAAGATAGATGGTTTTTCTGATAAAACCATTCATCCAATAAGGGATATGATGTGATCTTGTTCAATTTATTTCAACTATGGTTGGCATCAACACCTTACTATAGTCCAATGTTCATAATATAATAGATTTAAGTAAATTATATAGATAGATACATATAAAGACCAACATAGAAAGATGTGTATAGATCCAACATGATAGAATATAGTTAGAGAGAAAAATATATATGGATGTGATGTTGATAGTGAAATGTCAAACATGTTTAGATCTATTCAAACACATATAAGGACAGAAACAATTTGAAACAAAAGTTACGTTTATAATCACTAGTGTGATCTAGAATTTGACTATGGTGAGATGGGGTTTCTATGAATTTATCTAATATTGAAATAAGTGAAAGATATAACCATGGTATATTTGTACCATTGATATTATTCGTCGATTCAATGTCATATCTTATCACACTTCAAACTAATTTCACTCAATTTTTTAATGTGTTCCATGTATCTCTTCGAGAATATATATTACTAGTTTATGACATATACCAAACTTATATATCATACATCTATAGAATTATTTTAATTTTTTGGAACAATTAGTTGATATTTTGGATCCTATTGAGAATGTTCTCTTTATAATTCCCCTCACCCGGTCAATGTTTTGTGGTTGAACCACCATATTGAAGAAGATACTTTGGAGTAAAATGTTGTAATGAGGAGAAGTGATCATTGTTTCTTTATAAAAAAAATATTAGTTTATAGGGATATATTTATTTTACTAGGGTAGAAAATACAAACCTGATATTTTATGAAATATAATTTTCTGAAAAAAGTATGTTTCTATGATATCCTGTTTACATGCATAACTTTTTCTTGAAAAAACTATGAAAAAAACTTATTATTATATATTAATGATAACAATTAAATATTAATTAAACTAGTTGGAATGAAAAAGGAATAAAAAATTGAAATAGAAATATAACAGTTCTGTATAAAAAAACATATTGAAAAAAATATAATTAATTTTTTGTGATGTCATTATATATTTTAAAATTATTTTTTCCTGAAGAATGTTTTATATTGATTTATTTAATATAATATAAGGAATTTGGAAATTTTGAGAAATTTATTTGAAAAAATAAAAATAATTATTTAAATATATATTATAAAAATTATTTTTGGGGACCTTTTTTAGCTTTTTATAAAATTATTAAATTTTCAATGATTAGTTAATATTAAATGATTTTATTGAAAAATGACATTAAATTTAATAAAACTATGTGGTTTATTTTAAAAACACATGATTCAAAAAGTAAAATGAGATAATTTGAATATATAAGAATCCAAATTAGCTATTTCTAATCGATTTTATTTTATTCTTTTATATTAAAACGTTTTTATCATTGAAACATTTTCTCTCTGGAAATCTGAAATCTCATCATGTCTCTATGATTAATTTTAAATAAGAATTATCCAACCTTGTGAATTTAATTTTTCAAATTTTAATATATTTTAGAATAATAATTATATATATTATATTATATGTACAAAATAATATTTTAAAATACATAAAAGTTAAATATTATAAAAATAAATTACCATGATTATGGTTATAACTGTTTTACCAGGGGGTTAAACAAAAATTATATGTGTCAAAATTACATAGAAGCATGTCTATAACTAGTATTATGGTCATATATTGACATTATAATGTCCATGTTTCTATAATATACAACTTTAAGGACTTGGGTAATTTGAAAACTGTCGGTACAATATATTCATTATAAAAATTTCATGGATGTACTCTCCCCCAATTATAAAAATTCACCCCAATCCTCTCCAATTAAGACATTTAAAACCAAGTATATTTTCCAAAAAATTAAAACACATATTTTTTATATCCCTCCCACCTCATAATGTCATTTTTAGAATAAAAATCCAATCAAAATGCTTTAGGATAAACTAAAAGAGGTTGTCGAAAAGGATGCATCTTTTTAAATTATGGTGTATTCTATTACTTCTTATTCTACCTCATTAAACTTTTATTTAAATATTATGATGAAATATAAAATAATATAACATATAATTATTATTTCTAATTTTAATTTAATGGAAAATATTCACCTCCTCTTATATAAAATGGAAAATGAAAATGTCGATCGTGTGTATGGTTGACTATTGTCTCAGGAGTCGATGTTATTATTTTTCATTCACCACATTTAAAGGTTTTATATAATGACATATTTACATTTTATAAATCATATATAATATATTATTATACTTGTATAATTATAATATAACACTTAACTTCTAAAATTCATACCTGATGGGAAGCAATAATGTCATTCATGTATATGGAGGAATGCCACTACACGAACACATGTGATGTGTTTTTTTCATTTCCCTTTTAAAATGATGTTGAAAAAATAGATTTTATGAATATATATGATAATTATAACAACAATATATCTATTTAATTAATTTGACACATATATAATTTTAATTTTTTATTCTATGGGGGATAGTATAATGTCACTCAGGTGTACGGTGGACTATGGCCTCAGAAAGAGATGTTATATGTTTTCACAAACATTTTCCATAGATGGTAATAAGGGTAAATTTAAATAATATTTGTGATATATATGAAAAAATAATTATTCTTAGTGGTAATAATTTATTTATATTTCATTAAATTAAACATTCAATTAATTGTAATAAACAATAATTTCCATGTATGATCTTTCATATCCCTGAAAAGTGTAATTCATTTTATGTCTAATAAATTTAATAATTACATAATATTATTATATTTTGAATTTATATGATATTTAGATCATGGTAAATTTTATTTAATTAATTTTACCATGATGAAATTAATAGTACTGAAAAAAACATTACATATACGAATAACAATGTAGTTATTAACCAAAACATGATTTGTACATGGAATTATTAATAAATGGGTAATAAAAAGTCAAAAATAAATAATATGTCATATGATATATATATATATATATAATTATGTTGTTATAATATATTTAAAATAAACATATATTTATTATATAGGAGTTTTTATGTGTATGAATCAATTAAATAAATAATGGAAGGTATTTCCCTCTCATTGATTTCTTCTACAAGACATATTCTATATTAACCACCTATTTATTATGTGGTTTAAAAACAAATAATAAATGTATTTTATAATGATTATATGAATGATTTTTCAGATTTACTTATCCATTTTGGTATCTCTCTTACATGTCGTTTATTTTTAAAAAGTTACCAAATCAATTTTGGATTAATGTATCAATTTTTATTCCTTTGGACATACGTAATGTTATACGCCTACAATATCTTCCGAGTATAAAATGATTTATTTACAATTTAAATCATGAAGTTATTTATTATATTTATATTTTATGATTAATTTAATTTAATTTATTATAGGGTCTTTTGATTCAATGATACCAAAGAGGGAAAAGATTCATCATAAATTCCCATCATTTATCTAGTTTTTTTGTTCTATTTAACATGAATTATCATGATAAATATCTTATGAAACTCAATAATATATTATATTCTCTGGTAATTTCATGATGGTATATGATTTCCACTAATAGTCCTCTATTTATTTTCTTATGACTCCATAATTATAATATTAAATTAAATAGACTATATTCCTTCCTTCGATTTAATGATCATTTTTCTACAATATACATATTTCCTAAAAATGTTATTGTTAATCTTTTTGATTTCCCACTCAGATTATTTAATGTTATTTTTTTTAAACACTATAAAATATATCTATTCAATTTCCATTATTATTATACAAAAAAATAATATATGTAACCTAATAAAACCATTTTCTAATATATAAATAATGATACATTAGTTTTAAAAAAACAAATAATAATTAAAATTACTATAATGGGATAATAAATATAAAATTATATAATAAGAATGGAAAAATTTAGTTAAGTTTGATATAATAGATTTTTGTACCCACATGCAAAGCTATAAAAATAAAACATAATTTTCATGATCTAATATTAATTTAGATGATGAATTTAAATCATAATGGTTTTTTTTTGAAATACATTTTTTAACCTATGTTAATATTTTTTAAAAGTATTTTCACATGATATAGTTATAGCTTTTGATATATGAAAGTACTATATTTATCAATAACATTACATAACAAAAAATTTAGCTTCTACTAAATGAAACATATATATTAAATTTAGGTAAACAGAACACTATGTTTATCTAATGTTACACATAATTCCAAGGTCCTCAGTTATCTTCTATGACATACATGACCAACTTTTATAGAACTATTATTAACTATTAATATTGTTATTAATATATTACATTGTAACCACCTTGACATTGGAAAGGATGTAATTAATATGATTAAATGAATTTTTAAAATATATTAAAACATGTTTATAAAATGAATCATTTGGTTTCCTATTATTTTTAAATTAATATAATAACTATTTTACAAATAAATAAATTATCGTTATATAAACACCATTTTTCTTATATAAACACACTTTTATATTCATAAAATAAGAAAAATAACTTTTTTATATATTTTAAATGAAATTTTTACATTATATATTTAATAATTGTTTTATACACATCCAGTAGATTTGAAAGTTATAAGATAAGAATCAATCCAATTTTATGAATAAACAACCATATTTTTCTAAAAGGTAATTTTACAAACACTGAATAGTGAAACCCATTTAAATAAATTTCAATGAAATATAATAATTTTTATTTGAATGTTTTACAAAATTGGACATAGAATAACAAATTTAATTTTGTTTAATTATTCATAATTTTCTGAAAAGATTCATATTATAAAGTATAATGAAAAATAATGATTCCTAAATAAAAATGTGTTATTCATATAATTTATATATATGTGGGTAATGTATTAATTTAGTTTTAAAGTATAATTACATCATTTATAAAAAAATAATCCAATCTTGTTCATCGGAATTTATGTTACATCACAATTGGATATAAAAACATATCAATATTTTGGGCCTTTTAACTTCAAAAACACACACTTGCGACATGTTTATAGAATTAATTTTAAATTATTTTCAAAATATTAATATTTTACAATTGTAAAAAATTAATTATTTATTAGGAATAAGAATAATTTATAATATATTTTGTTTTAAACATTATTTGGTCTTAAAAAATGTGATCATATATAAAATTAATTAGAGTGATTAATGTACAAATAAGTTTTTGTAGTGGTTAAACATCCTGATATGGTTCCAAATACCCTATTATAATATCCATAGTAAAATTTGTGGAATATTTTAGTCCATAGAATCCCTTGGATATAATATGGATAATTATAGGAGGCTAATGATGTTAGGAAGACCTCTCAATTTTGATTTCATTTTTATATTTACAAGAATGTCGCTCTTCCTCAACTATAAAAGGGAACTCACCGTCTCACTTACTCAAACCTATCATGCCAAGTTGTATAATTAAAAACCTAACCCAATAATATCTCAAATTCCCTCTTCGAATAATATAATCCTAAATTTTTAATGAAATAAAACAGAATTACTATTTTGGTATAAACTGAAAATAATTTCCAACAGAAGATGTAACATCTTTCCAAAAAAATGTTTTGTTTTATTTTCATCGTCAAAGATCCAAATATTTAAGTTACATTATTATTTAACATCCTAAATATCCTAAATATAAAATTAGTTTTCTATTCTATGAATTAATCTTAAACCACCACACACATTCATCAAATGGTTAACAGACTTACCATTCAAGTGTATGGCGGAATACTACCTCACAAAATGATGTCATCTCTTTTCCCATTATTACCTATTAGGAAAGATAAATATAATAGAAATGTTGTTTTTATATGATATATATATCAAATTCTTTATTTATTATTATAATATATTTATAACATAATGAATAAATTCAGTCTTAAAATTTTTCAATAATTTTGATAACATCCTTTGTGGACGTGTGGAATATCACCTCTTCAATGTAATGTTATTCGTTCAAATATTATAGGGAAAGTAGTAATGATGGTTTTAGTAAAATTATATGATAAATATGAAATAATAAGTATAATTTAGTGATAATATATATTTATATTTCATTTAATTTCATTCATAAAATAGGACAATGAAATATAAACAACATTCATGCATACGTATAGCATGTTATCTCCAAGAAAGGTGTATTCCATTTTATATTTCCATATTTCATATATTGTTATATTTATTTAAGTACTGAATATATTTTATATTTAATTAATATTTTAAATTAATCAAATATTAAAATATTTATATATTTAATAGGATTAAGAAGATCAAGATAGAAGATATACAAAAAACAAAACAGATATTAACTAAAACATAACATTAACATGACATTGTAATTAATAGTGTAATATAAACTCAAATTAATATATTTTTTGATATGATATATTTGAATTTGGTTATTTGGAAATATATTAATATTCTTATACATATTATAATGTTTTATTGAATGTGTATAATGAATTTAAATACACTACGTAAGGGTTTTCCTATATCATTTTTATTTCATTGAGATTTATGCCTAATTTACCATTCATTTCCTTGTAGTGTAAAAACTTCACTTGAATATATTATATTATTATTATACATATATATTTGAGTATTGTGATATCCATTTTATTCCATACCAAAAATCTTAGTCAGATACAAAGTCTCTAACGATTTATTAAAATAATGGAAAAGTACAACACACAAGCATCACAAGCCAAAAAAACAGCTACATATCATAAAATCCATAAAATCACCATATCCATGACCTATTTCATTATCCATAGTGGATGAATCCCACTCTGAGAAATCATAATGCTTCAACATATTAACTTACTTCCTTATGAGATTTATCTTATCGAAATATTAAAACACATTATGAGGATACCCACCTTTCACTTTGCTGAGAAAGGACCTGGTGATCATCGACATCAGCATATAAGAAAAGTCATTCATTTATCTTTCTTATTTGTAGAGAGGAAATATCTTCTTCCATACCTGACTCAATAGTATTTTCACCCTAATCAATGTTACTATAAGAGGTCTTCACCCTATCACCAACATTATCATTTTCACTATCAGATATATCCCCCTAATTTCTAGGGATATACACCTTCGGGTAACCATCATGTAACACATGCTCTTATGTAGAGTGATTGTTAGAATTAACTATTACTAAATAGTGTGGATTATCCACATTATCCTTACCACCATGCACCCCCTTCTGTAGTATACCTTCTATAAATATAACATCTTCAGACTTAGAGTCAAAAGGCACATTTTCACCTTCACTCCTTGTAGTTTTCTCTTCTACAAGAGGAATCCTCCAAGGCTCCAATTCCTGAAATAATTTTACAATAGATTTCTCTTAAAACTAACCATTCCTACTATCACATTGGTTAAACTTCATTCCCAAAATCTTGAGGCTACTGTCATCTAGTTTATCAACAACATCAACTGACATCTGGCCAGAAGACAAAGGAGAGGATGGTTGAGATGTTTGCAATGCAGCCAGATCTCGTACTGATTCCTAGTAATCTTTCACCAAACCAACAAAATTCTTTCCAAGTTCAATATTGTCTTCCTACTTCTCATGGTGTGTCTGCAACCAAACTGAAACCTTCACCCACCCACCATTTTAATCCACAAAATTACCTACCTAAATATCCATAATAAGGTTGTCCTGTACTATATCATAATCCTCAGCATGCTCAGCTTCTTGGTTCACCATATAAACCATTTCCCTTGTGTTTAGAACCATAAGGGCAGCATCAAGGTTCCCATTAATAACTGTGACATTAAAAGGACAGATGACCTGCTTTCCCTACAAACCCCCGCAACCTGTCCATCTAAAGCTCCATGTAGAACCCATGTTTCATCATACTTTTGAGGGTCTTCCACAATACGAGAGCCCTTATTCACCAGAGGAGTATCTTGAAAACTCTCGTTAGCCTCTGTAGATACATCATAACCAATTAATTTTCCATTATTAGCCACCCTCAGTCCCTACCTCTATTCAGGAGGAGTGAGAACCTTCAAATCCTTCTTCAACCTATCAAAAATTCCATTTCCATTTGGCTCATGAGGTAGAAACAAAGGGTATTTTTTCATACCAACATCACTTAAACTCACTAGACAAGACCCCCTTCAGTGCCTCCATGACCCAATACAGTCGTTGTCCGATACTGGGGAATCATTCATTGATCATTCTTCTTTGGTCCAAAAAGGGAATCCTTCCTCTGCAGCTTGAGATGATCCATGACAGAACCATCACGATGTCTAATGTTATCATACTACAGATCCTTCACCATCCTATTTAGAGACCCACAATGCAATAATGCTTATAGATGTCTAAGTCGGTTGAAATATCTACAATAATGCATCAACAATTCAAACTTAAACACCTACCTCCACCCGAATTCTTGTCCATAGGTAATCCACAACAAATTCTCTACTACCTTGGATATATCCACCTAATCATAGATACTGGGGAAAATAAGATGGCCCAATTCTTTAGTTTTTTCCATTAGATTACAAATATAGATCAATAATATTCCCAAGAAGACATAAAATTGATGGGTTTTGGAAGTGGAGCAGCAGAGCCTGGAATCTTACCCAAACCGCCATAGTTGGATTATCCCACTACATATCGAAGTCAAAGTTCCATAAAAGAAGAATGAAAAAGAAGAAAACACATCGGAGAGGTTCTGTAGACCAAGCAATGATTATATCGTCCATCGACCCAAATTGTATCATAATATGACTTCGATCAAGAGTCCCGACAACCGCTCGATCTCGCAAACCCAAATATTCAAATATGAAAAGGTCGAACACATCAATTGAAGGGATTCAATAATGAAATTGAGCCACCAGATTTATATTGAAGAGGTCATATGAACTATTGAACTCTGATGGAAATATGTCTAGTATAGGTGAACCACGGTACAAATCTAGGACTTTTGGGCATATCGTGATTCGAGGAAACAAAGGACGAGGATCCAATGTTACCAAAGTGGTAACAATTTATTGCTATATTCTCATAATTTATCTTGATTGTATAATATGATGCTTAAATTAATGAAATATTATGATATATATCTCAATATATATTAGGAATTTTAATCTCCTATAGTTTTTCATCATATCATTATGTAATGGTACTATTTTTTAGTCATTAATACATTAGATAATTAGAAAAGTGTTTTCTAAGAAAATTTGATTTAATCCCATCCTCTTTAGAGAGAATGATATGTTCTTTAAAACCATATTTTATAAAATTAATCAATATTATTTTTATTTTATCCTACTATATTTAAAATGGATTTCTTCCCTTGATTTATATTTTTTTATAGTGTTTTTTAAATGGAATATCCTTATCATTTTATGTTAAATCCAAATTTTTTATTTTTTTTATTCAAATGGAATGCTCAACATATATGTATTTACCTACGATAAATTCAATCCTGAACACATTTAATATTTATAAGCCCATCTCAAAAATAATATGTTTTTTTTTCTATTCTTTAAATTTGTTATTCAATGTTTTTCTATGAATTTTTTTAATAAACATTTCTATGTTTAAAAAGTGATTAAAATGATTTACAAATATCTGTTTTCAATGTGATTTTTATGGAAATGGTTTTCAGAATTGTTTAATTTTGTAAAAATACATTTTCCATGAGGAAAGGTTATTTTCATCAATAAATGATTTAAATTATTTTTCATGATTCATTTATATGTATTCAAAGTGGTTTCTATGAAAAGTATTTTAAAATATTAATATGTTTAGAATGTTATTTTCAAATATAATTTATATTACAAGGAATATTTCAAAATCCTTCCCCATATATGATGATTTCATTTCATATAGATTATGATTTTTAAGAGTTATTATCCAATTACATGATTCACGTCATTATTTTAATGTATTATGATTAAGATGAAAATTTTTTATGAAACTAGTTTCACATACACCAATTATACCTTAATAAAACTTGATGGAAACCTTATTCATTTCACATGATATTATATTCAGAAATAGTTTTGAAAACATTCACTTTTCAAAAGTTTATGATATGATGTGATTTTTTTAATACCCATTCCATTTAATGTCTTATGATGTGATGTTTATTAAAACCATCATTTTTATTTTTCATGGTATGAATAATGTATTATTATTGTGTGTAAAATGTTTATATGATTTAATTATATGATAGATGAGACCTATATATCCCTAAAATGCATATGGTAATTATTTTTATATCACATGAGATTGAAAGGGGAGGAATTAAGATTAGTCCTAGTTTGGTTATAAATGTATGATATAGGAGTTGAACATGATTTATTATTACATTGTTAGAATGAGGAGTGAGCCTGATTCAATCATATAAGAGTATAATGATATGTAAACCTTATCCAGTAAAACATGGTTGTAATAGAGAATGAACCAGGTTCAATAATGGACATTTTCCACTAATATGATCTTGAGGATGTTCCTTGAATACTTAGTTTTTTTAGAGTGACCCCATTCCAATAAGATGGATTTGGTATTATTCCTTGACTACTATGATTTTTTTTATTTTTATGTATATTCCACAAATTTTATGTCTTTTTATAATATTGTTATTGAATGAATTATTCCATTCATTCTCATATGATTTATTTCTTATGAAATACTAATATTTAGGCTATTGATCATGTTTATGATATTTGATATGAATGGTTTTATCTTCTACTGTTAATATCATGTTCTTGTTCCCTTATTCCAATGTGATTCTTACTATTATCCCCTATTTAAACTTATTGAGAATCTGATCTCACCCTTATCTTATGATTCCCTTTTCTAGGTTGTGGCGAATGTTTTTATATTGTTGTACAAGATGGTCATATATTTAGTGTATTTTATGATTATATTTCAACATGTAAAAATATTATGATTCTATATTTCCAAAGACAATAAACTATTTTGGTAAGAATTAATGTAATTTTTTGTTGTGATGAATATTTATCTAAAATGATGTAATATCCTTCTTGGTAAATTATGGGTCACAATGTTTGGTCTCAATGGAAAAGAATTTTTGACCATTAGAATCTATGTTGAGATTAATTTAGTGAGATACCTAGAGATATTTCAAATGATATTTATATGGATATATATAAGGATAATCTTATTGATTCTAATTTTTTAATAGTAGGTATTATTATTTAGGAATCTTATATGTAATATTTCATGATTATTTTGTTTTAACTAATGATAAGTGTTTCCACCCTCATAATTATAATTTTTTTCAATGGTGGGAACTAGATGAAACTATGTTATCAATGAATGTTTCAAATGTATATCATATATGATTTATAAAAATCAATATCATCTGTGGAAATCACATAGATCAAACCTCGAAGGGGGTATGAGTATGGTTTATAATGTTGGCGATTAAAATACCAAGAAATACAGAAAAATGGTATTGTATGATTAAACAATGTATTTTAAATTAAACATAGGAATTATGGTTATATTGAGGATGAGGAACCATAATACATTGTTCATATTTCATATTATATTATTGGTTAATTAAGGAATAATACTATCAATATTGAGTAATAATTTAAAAAAAATGGTGATTGAAGTTTGTATGTTTGGGAATTCAATGATTAGGTTATAAAACTCGTGAAATATGTAATTATTTCCATTATAATTTTCTTATTAAGTACATAAATAGATAATTTAAATGGTATTTTTGTCCTTGATATGTTAGTTAATGGAAATTTGATATCTTAATTAAGGGAATATAACCCAAAATGTGATAATGATGTTGTTAAATTGATTCTTTTACAATGATATAATGGAAATAAATTATTAAAATGGATGGTACTGGTTACATTGAAATTGATGATGGATTTTTTAGTAATATGGTTTAGGCTATCATTGATGATGTTTAAAACATTTTGATTTATGGAATATATCTAATAAGCATTGAAATAATGAAACGTTCAAGATTTCAAAAATTATTTAATGCAATTCAGGTTATTAAAGTATTTCAAAATCATACATTATAATGGTATTCACTTTTTCCTTTTTGTGAAAAATAATCCATAATTTATAGTATATATTGGATCAATTCCAAACTAATTTCATGAAATTTAGGGAACTTATTTCCAAAAATTTGAATTTTAATATATCATAATGGTTTCAGGGTTTTTAATTTATAGAATGGTTTAAGTTAAATTTTAATGAGGATTTAGATATTAATGTATTATCTTTCCACATGATTATTTAATCATATTTAATAACCTATTCTAACTATTTTCATATGATTAATATAAAGAAAAATAGAATCAGTTATAATTCTACCTCATGGTCTATTAGTGCATTATGGATGAAAAATTATCATTCATTTGATAGTGTAAGTTATGAAGTGGAAATCGAGCAACATACCACCAAATGGTGATATTGTGGATATTAAAAGGAATAAAATCATGTGAGTAAATTTCCTTCAGTTCCTAAATTGTAACTGAATTATTAAACTATACGAAAAATATTTTAAAAAATATTAATCCTAATACATTCATTTATATTTAATTGATAGTCTTATAAATCATCAAATATTTTTGGTTTTGGGGCCCTTAATAGTCCATTTATCATTCACTAAATAGTTATCATTGATATTTTTTACAATCTATAATTATTTAATAATTTCTTATATGTTTAATATTCTCCCCTACCCTATGTTCTCAATAGTAGTAACCTAGTTCTGAGTTTCTTTGGTTTGCTATTGTGGTTCCAACTTTCCACTTTTATAGGATGTTTTAGTATTATTTTTTTAAGATGTGCCTTTATAAGAAAAGAATATTTATGTATTAAACCTTTTATTAACCACATGAATTTGGGTGGAGAAATTACTTTTTAGGGTGTAAAATGTAACACTAAGATATTTTACGAAATTATTATTTTTAAATAATTTAATTATTTTTATATTATTAACTTCACACCACAGTAAATATATATTTTATTATATGAAATCAATATGTTTGGATTTATTTATGTGCAAACCCATGTTATGATTCTACTACATGAAATTCTTAGAGTATATTGTTTTACACAAATTACTATGTTTAGTTGGTGTTACACCCAATTCCATGTTCCTATGCTAATTTGTGTTACACATTAGGATATGTTTTACTAAACTACAATATACTATTTATATTTTCATTATAATATTACTATAGTTACCACCAAGCTGTTTGGAATGGATGTTCGGAATAATAGAAAACATTTGTTTTAAAAGAGGATTTAAACATGTATATAAAATTAAAAATTAAGTTATCAATTAGATAAAAAAGAAAGTAACAACTATTTGAAAATAATGATGGTTCATTCATAAGAAATCAATTTTCCAATGTAAAATCACAATTTTATCTCATAAATTTCAAAACCCCAATTATGATGACGTTTTTTATAAAATTTATATATTACATACTAAAAAAATATTTTTGATGTAACCCCCTAATATATTTTAATTTTTTCCAATTTAATTTAATCATTATTTTTATTATTTATTTCATATGATATTGGAAATAGTTATATGTATATATATTAAAAACGTATGTTAGACATTCCATTAACATGTCCTTTGCAAAGAAGGAACATACCTAGTTATGTATGGGGGAACCATTTTGAGTTTCATTGAAAAGTAAAAATTGTAATGTGATGAGTGAAACCCATTCCATGCCATATTTTATAATGAAACACCCATAATATAGTGATTTCCACTCCATGCGCACGATTTAGTTTTCAAGATCTTGTGAACGATACATGAATTTGATGAAATGATTATATATTAATATGATGTATCGTACACTTTTAATCATTGAATTTATGTGAAGTGTTTAAGTGTAGGTTCATAGTTTTTTTTTCTGGTCCTTCCATCAGGGAATGGTTGTCTTGTGTGTTACTCTTCCCTAACATTGTATTGCTTCTCCAGATTCTCAGAATCTTATGGTGGGATCCATTCATCATTTCATGCCATGGTTTTATCCTTGATCAAAATTTCATGTCATTATGTCAGTTAATCCTTCCATGTATTTCTCCCTGAAACCTATTTCATAGTCTCAATCTCAGTCATAGATTATTTTGCGTTAAATAACCACATTGATGGTGAAATATATATTTTGGTTCTAGTTAACTATGTGACTTCATTTTGGATATTCCAAGTGGTATTAACAATGAAAAAACCCTTGGTTATATGAGAAGTCATATTTTTCATCGTCAGCATGTCTTGATGTTTGAACATTGGTCACCAATTTTATTAACAAAAAGATGGATTCTCATGGGAATAGAACCATGAGAATCTCATTGGTTTATGAGGTATCTTGTAAAAAATGTAATACTTATGTTGTTTTGTTTAGTCTTCCCATGTTTAACACAGGGTAGGACTTCATTTTACCATCTTGTGATGATTGAGTGAGGATGATATGAATTCTATATGGAGGGGGATAAATGAAGTATTCCCATTTGAGGGAACTCAGGGATTGTTTTTTTATATGGATTTTTCATAATTCAAGGGGTATATTCCCTAGATTATGTGTCTCATAAGGAGATGGTTTCACACCATGAATGATAATTTGGACACCTCTAGAGCTAGATCATAGTGGTTTCACTCCTATGAGCAGTTATTAATGTTTTATATTAGTTGGGATTGAACCTTAGAGTGTCATATAACATACACTATTTAATAGTCAAAGATAAAAATATAATGCAGTTCAACAGGTTATGGTGAGGGTTTACACATGGTTTTCTTCTTTGGGGCTCCTTGGATCATGAATGATGTGGATGGGGCTTATGTGTAGGAATGACCCAAAAAAATGGTATGATTTTACAAGGGTACAACAAACCATGTTAAATCACGTTGGATATTAATTAAGGGTTGGTGTGGAAGGGATTGAGTGAATTAATTGTTAGGTATTGTGGGTTCAAACCAAAATTAAATTTCTGATGTATCATTGATGTTTGTGAATCACGGTCTATGTTGATTTGAATGAGGGAATCATGGATTATATCCAATGAGTAGGCTAATCCATGTGGTTTGGGGATTATGCAAGAAAGTATTCCAATTATACTAGAGGAGATAAGGTCTAACAACCTAGGGGAAGGATCTTAATAGGTATATGACCCGTAAGTGATCATGATGGATTTTAATAAAGGTCTTGATCCTCAGAGAGGATTCTAATGTATCCAAATTTTTTAGTAATCTATGTCCACATGGTTAAAAATAGTGTCATAAAAACGTGTATAAGTGGACCATGAAGGAGGAATTTAGGGCTTAAACCTATAGAGATGAATTTTGGGGGAGGTGGAATGTGTCACAATTACTACTAACCTCTAATCCCACTTGAGTAATGTTGAGTGTGAGTAAAATGAGGAAGTAGTAGACCATACTGTCATGCCATTAATGATTATGAAATGATAGATGATGTAGGGATTATGCATGTAAGATTCCTGGGTTCTTATTGAATATGAAATGATGTGGATATATCATTCATGTAAGAACAATATAGATGGATGCCTTGATTTTACAATTAGTGGCGATGTGGGTAAAATCACAATAGATATGGATAAATTGATGGCGTGGAATGTATGGATTGGATAGATTGTTTTGGGTGAGTGGATTTAACGATAAACATGTTTTAATGTATCCTAGTTCATTTGGAATCAATTCTCACATAGTTCTAAATGTTGGTATCGTGTCTTATACCCAAGGAGGAGGCCCAAGCATGTGGTTTGGGGAATATATATAAAATCTTCCCAATAATCCTATAAGATATATGGTCTCCCATGTGAGGGGAATGATCGTACCATATATTTGACCCACAGAATATCAAGATGTATGTGTATTAAGGGATTGAACGTAGGAGGCCTCTTATATATCCCAATTGGTTGAAAACCAAGGTCCATGATGTTTTGAAGAGTATAGGGATTACATGTAGAGGGGTCCTATGAAGATGGAAACTGGGGATTACATTAGGAGGGATTCTCATTGGCGATGGATTAATTTGTAATGATTACTACTATCCTATAATCCATTCTAAGTCATGCTCAGTGTGAAAAACATATAAAGTAATAGGCCCCAAAATAGTTTCTTGAATGATGCGACAACAAGATATTTAGTGGGGATTACACTTGGAAGATATACGGTGGAAATATCATTCCACGTGATTGAAATATCATCCCATGTGAGGAAGATATCATTCTACATTAGTCGTATATATAGAATCATAGAAAATGTGAATTGGTTATTATGAGTAAAGACTTTATGAGGAATAATAATGAAAAATACCAATGTGAGACTGATGCCAAATTATGAGTATCTGAGGTAGATAGTTCTCGGTCCCCACCCCTCTTGGATCATATATTGAGTGTGGCACTCCAAGTGTGGAAGATCACATTATATTTCACTCATACATGGTGACAAACAGGGCTTTCTTCCCTATGATAGATTATAGTTTAACATCATGTTTTGAAGATATTGTTACTATGATGTTTTACGTCATGTTTTATAGACGTGGGGAACTCACTCCTCAACCAATGAATTAATATAAATATTTTTATTCAATATTTATAGAGGGGAAATCATCAGAAATTTCATATGGTGATTGTGTATAAGAGTGGTCAAGCAAAAGGTCCACATTTGCGTCATTATACCAAAAAGAAAGGGTGATTATGGTAAATGTACCAAAAATTAATAGTCAACATGAAGAAGAGGAACACATGTGAGGGACCAGAAAACCAAAAAGAACATTCATAGAGGGATGCATGGAAGAGGATATCATGATGTAGGGGGGGCTCAATGAGAAGGTATTCTCAAGGTTCTAGTGATTCACAAAGGACATGAGTGTCACTAAAGAAATGTCTTAAAAAATTACGATGTCTATGGCTCGACATGATGTCATGAGTGGGAAAAGGGATTAATCGTGAATAATGAGTTCTCCATGAAACCTAAAATTCCATAAATGGAATCTTTATTATATTAAGGGAATTGGAATTCATGAATGGAATCCCACAATATGTGGAGGTAATGATGAATAAGGGAATGATTGTTTTTTGGGGCTCTAGTACCTTCAGTGATTCATTCAGATAATGGGTTATTGATGATTTGGATAATCATGATTTAGTAGACTGGAATTAAAAAGGTTGAGGTATCCATCCCTTTGAGGTGGTGTGAACCAAACATTTATAAGAAATGATTAGTCAAGAAGCTTCGATGAACTCTATCAAGAAAATTGGAATCTGAAAAATGTTTGGTCTTTATTGGACTCAGGAAACTCCTAATAAAATACCATGGTAGGGTCACGATGTCCATTAGACTCATGTGATTCCCCTTAGATCCTCACAATTTCATGGTGTATAAGAGAACATTGTGATGGATCTTAACAAGTAAGAACCAATGTATTATTTTAAGGCTGCTTGAGTTGGGATTCCATATTAAAAGATCATGGTCCTCCTCAACTTATTCGTCAACTCATATTTCAGTGCCCATAATAAATAAAATGCAATAGATATCTTTATTTTTTCCAATTAGAAACATTATTTTGGATATCAATACATTTTTTTAATTTAAATATGATTAGAGAATGATGATATATAATACTCTTCAAAGAACACCTTCATCAAGTCTAGTATATATGGAACCATGATGAATCTTAATCCAGAGAGTTTTCTAGGCCCAGAAATGCTACTAAGATCTGTGAATAGGGGATCATGTGATGTTATTAAAGGGGACATCATTATGGCGATAAATGATTTCTTTCGGGGTGGAGGCCTTCCCCAGGTGGCATGTGCTACCTCCCTAGTTATGCTCTCGAAGATAAATCATCCATCTTCCCTAGCACTCTATCAGATCGTAAGCCTTTGTGATTTCTCTTATAAGATTTTTGCGGGTATTATCAACATGAGGTTGTCAAATATGTTACCCTAGTGTATCTCCCTTGAACAAAATGTGTTCGAAAAAGTTTGATTGATCCAAGGTAAGATGGCTCATTCTCAAGAGATGATTAGGGATATCAACACCACGACTCACAAGTCTAATATCATCCTTATGGAGGATATGAGTAAGGAATATGACAAGGTGGAATGGGGTTTTATTAATAGGGTATTGATGAATATGGTTTTATTTATAGTGGAAAGTGATTTATTCATCAGATGCTTCAGTTCCCCTAGATCGTTGTTTCTTTTATGGGTAGATTTTATTGGTTTTTCAATGCTACGATAGGACTTTTTCAAGGAGATACTTTATCTCCATGTATTTTTTTCTTAGTGCAGGATAATTTAAGTCAACTAATAACATAGGGCTTCAAAATGGAGACATCCTTCCCTTTCGAAGGAAACCGAGCCTGTTACCGGTTTCTCATCTCAAGTTTGCTGATGATTCCATTATCGTCATAAATAGAGTAGGAAGTTCCATGCAGGGATTCACCATAATAATCACTGAATACTATATCTGGAGTGGAAATGATGTTAAAAATGATTAAATGATGTTCTATATTACTAACAAAATCATGGCCATGAGATTGGCACATCTTAAAAACATGTTGTGCATGTAGCGATGCTAGTTTCCTCTATAATATATTGGAAGTCCTATATCTACATGTTGGATTAGAATCTAGGACTCTTATAACGTGGTGAGCATGATTACAAGTCATTTTCTCATATTGAAGAATAATATTCTATTTTTCAGGGGCCATATTTCATTGGTTAACAGTGTCTTATCAGCAATTCCAGTGCATGAAATGACGTCCACCATTTTTAGAAAAGGGGTTATTAGAAATATTGATAATATCATGATGGGTTTTATATGGGATGATTCTTCAGAGGGAAAAATTCATTGTTTTTCTTGGGAAATAAGGGAAAGGCCAAATACTATTGAGGTATTAACATGAGAAGTTTAGCGTCCACTGTCTAATTTATGTACTATAAATTGGCATGGGAATTTATTTAGGGGTAATCATGGTGGGTAAAGAATATGTTGTGCAATAGGGGAGGTAACACAGACAAACAATCTATGATGGGTTTCTGGGCTAGTTATTTATTAGCTCTTTAATATGGATTCATAAACATCACTATCAATTGTATGGCTGGGAAACATCATGTTTTGGTTCGATCAATGGGTTAGGGAAGTTATAGGGTATCTGGGTTGCCTTGTGCCCACAATTTCATTAAGGGAAGTGAGCTGATATCCCAAATTTAGAGTGATGGACTTAGACAAGAACAAAATAGAGGTGTTTAATGGGATTCTTATCAAATTGGACATAGGCATAAGATTATTTAACTCTTCTTCCAAGGAAACAAAAATTTCAAGGATTATTGAAGGATTTATTTTTCCTAGACTCAAGGTGATAGATGGAGAGATGAAGTGTGGTGTGCCAAGATTCCTTCTAAATACTAGTTCATCATCTGGTGGATCAGAAACCAAGCCATTCGTTCATACGATAGTATCAAGAAACTAAGTATAAGCATCACATCTGGTTTTCAATGTTGTATTATTAAGAAATGGGAGGATTCTAATGATATATTTTTTTAGGGAGACTAGGATCAAGCGGTGTGGAGCTTCTTTGGAGAGTTCACAATGTACTCTTCCTAGGTTCGCCGTGAAAAACACTTTTTTGATTGATGGATTCAAGGGAAGGATAGAATGGGCATAGAATGAATGGATCAGTCTTTCATCCCCAATGTCGGATTATGGTTTCTTTGGAAATCTAGAAACATGGCGAGATTTGTGGGGCTCCTTTATTTAGGGTGTTCCATTATCACAAGCACCCATTTCTTGCTAGCAGACATGGTTCCCATTTTCAAAAACAGAGAGGAAGTTCCCTCTTTTTAGGCGCTTTGGGTCTCTTCCACAGCGGCTATCCCACCGACCTCCAATTTCCTTGGCATGTGGGAGCGATGGTCTCCCCTAGAGGTTGGCATCAAGAAATACATTGACGGTTCAGGGAAGGAGTGTATTTCCCATTGGAGGAGTCATGCCGAACCAAAGGGGGAGTGTGTTTATGGCCTTTAAGGCCCACTATGAGAATAGTACTAGAATTCAGGTTGATGACAAAGCATTACTGACTAGGATTGTACTATGAAACCAGAAGAACATCAGTTTTCCCCATGTGAAGATTGATTCAATGATTATTCACATCTCTCTTCAAGGAAGAGAGTGATTCCCATCTTCGATATCTTATATCATAAGAAAATGCAGAGCTCTCATTTGCAATGATATTATGGTTTCTCATACATAGAGGGACTGGAATAAAGTTACGTATTATTTAGCCTATCAAGCTACAATAAACCTTGAATTCACCTACTCTCTTAGAATTTCCTTCTTTACACTAGATGGGTTTTCCTTAATACAATGGGATTCCCTTAGCCTACAACATTTTAGGCCTCCATAGGCCATGCCTGGTCTTCTTTCTTGTTCCTATTGTCCCATCAATTGAAATGGAATCTTTAATGATGATAAATGATAGACCAATAAAATTAGAAATATATTTTTTTTATCTATCCTTGAAGATTTTATATTCCATAATTTTAAAATTCATAATAATTGTGTCTTTTGTGATCCCCAATATTAGCTAACTATGTATGATCATTTCAACTCAATGCATTACTCAAATTTTTTTTCTTTATAAGGGAGAAAATGTATTGAGGATATTTATTATAAAATCAAATCCAACCATCTTATCAAGGAATATTAAACACGTTTTGTTTTAATTAATACATTATATAATTATTCAAAGAATAAATATCACACATTTTTCTATAGAGACAATTTCAATATATTTTTCATCCAAATATTACCATATATAACTTCAAATCAAGGTTAATGTAATATTTTTCATAAACCATCAATAGGTATGGGGTATAATCTATCACCATATCATTCCGCATAAGGACACATATGAACCCCATCATTGATGAATAATGGTAAATCGCAAATCTTCTCAATATGGGATTGTGCGAGCATTGGTGAATAAAAACACTCTATTATGTTCCATGAAATTTACTTCTGATTCCTTTATCCAATGGAACATTAAACCTATCCTGATGGAGATAGTGAGTTTATTAGATATCAGTGATAAATTATTTATATATAATCCATAGATATCCACCAATACAATAAAATTATGGTTCTCAGTCGCAATAGTTTTTCTAGTAAGATTTTCAATAAATTCAAACATTGATAGATAGATTAATAAATAATTCATTTAGAAATCATGTCCCTAAAATGAATCTTTTTGTTTGAAAAATTCTCACTTCCTAAAATAATAATACACATTCTCCTCCCATTTTGTCTTTAGAATAATTCTCACGTAATATTCATGATCTTCCTTTATATTAAAAAAATATAAAAATATCATCTAAAAATACTACCAAAAACAGATCAATATAATCTCAAAAGACTCTACTCACATAATCCTTTATGATATTTTAGAGTTATGATAGGATAAATAGAATCACTATATATTTATTATGTTTAATCCTCATAAGGAATGAAATTTTCCACATCCCATTAATTCCAACTCTCAAATGATAATCTCTATGTCAAAGAGAAATGTTGGTAAAAAATTTAGATATTTTTAATTGAATGAAAAAATATTCAGTTCAGTGAAAAGGATACTTAATTTTGATCATGATATATATGTTTTTATTATCATCAATTTATCATAACATTGACCCATAATATTTCATGAAATAAAATAGGATCACCTTTTGGTGATTCACATGGATGAGTGAATCCATTTTTAAGATTATCATGGTGTTTCTTATTAAATTATTACAACCCAATCTATTCAAAATTATATGGAGACTATGATATTTGAGTGCCTTAGGGATGGGTTTTACTGAAAAAAATATCATAAATGATAGGATGACCATGAATCTCTTTGGTAAAGACATCACCCAAATCCTAGAAAATTCTAATATGATTACATTTTAGTTCCTCACCAACCATCTAAGTTAATAACCCCATGTATTTTGGAATTAAGACCCGACGAAGTGATATAATATCTATTATAGATTCATATTTATCATTGATCCACTATAAAATCCTAGGATGGATGAAAATACCAAATTTGTCTTTCCATCCTTTTAATGTTATATCAGATATATATATATATCAAATCCATTCTGAAACACAAATAAAATTAAAATTTATGTAGAATAAAATGATTTCCTAGAAGCACTATGACAAAAATTTCAATCTGATAGGAATCAATGACTTGATTTATGATCATCATACCCTTTAGAGTTTTTTTAATAATTCAAAATATAATCATTGAGGTTGTATATTTATAACCTTAAATATTTCATCATATATAAAATAGTGGGTAGAAACATTATAAAATTACATAGTATAACATCTTGTTTTTATTATATGGGTTCCTTTCACTACTTCATTAACACACTCAACATCAACAATAATCACCACATGACGTTTTCCTTAGTCTCTAGGATTAATTTTTTTTGAATATGACTGTCATAATTATCCCTCAGATTCAATCACATTAAATAATAATTTCGATTATAATCATGTTTGAAATATTTGAGTGTGGTTATCAAAATTCTTGGAGCATTCTATCCTTCAGAAACATTTTCTATATATTTGCAATTTCATTAGAAATAGATTATAAAATTACATTATAATTCACATTTAAATCATTAACTATATTATTTATGAAAATTTCCACAATTTTTCTTTTTACAATTATGGAATAAAGGTAGGATCGTGTTCTTTCATCTAGTGTTTTTTAATTGAATTACCATGTAATTAAATATTATTGTCTTTTATAATCTATAAGATTGATGGGTGACTCCAACATCCAGATACATAATTATTTCTCATCGAACTATCTCTTCATCAATAATAATTTATGTTATCGATAACACTCATTACATACATGGATTAAATAAAATAAATACTTGATCAATCTTATTTAATTTTAAATGAGAATAATAGTTTCATATATAAAAAGTCTTGAAAACGTTCCTCATAGGAACAAATGAATTAATTATACGTTTTTTTAATTATGGATTCCCTAACCATTTTAATATGATGAATATAGTAAAATTAGTTAATGAGAATGAATCTCCAAAAAATATCACTATTTAGAGTCAATTTCATCTGATTGGATTAAATTCATGGATAATGTCCACTACTATTATTCATTATCATCCAAATAAAAATGATCAAGATAAAATTTCATACTCTAATCATTAGCATGTATAAAATATCATATCAATGCTACTAATTTATTTAACTATGAATAGTGGACTAGGAAACCCACTAAATTATTTTGGATATTAAATCATAGAATCAACAATTCATGGTTCCCTTATTTTATTTTTGGAAGATACACTTGATTTATGGTTTCATAATGGTGTCTAGTCATAGATAAATTATTTTTCATTCATGAAACAATAGTTTTCAATCGGTTAGTAGTACATTCATGATATTTTTTATCACATTCAGTATTTATGTGGTTCCTTTTTATTATATTAATTGACTAAAGAAAAAAAGTGTAAGCAATAATAAACACATTGTTAAATCTTATAATCATGAAAAGCATTTATATGATGTCTAAATCATGACACATTACTTTCAATATATGACACCATAGGTTTGGACATGTTTTTCTATTATCATTTTTCTATTCATATCCTGAATAATTGTACATAATGAAATCATAAATTATCCCATGTAAACCACCAATCAGTGTCTATCGAGGTGTGCAGTAGTAGGCCCAATCAATATGAACCGATGATGGATAATCAAATAGGAAATCAACCCCATTAAGATTAGTTACTAATCATTCCAGTTTTACTACAACCACATCTTAATTATAATATATTAAGATATATAAATTTTATTATAAAAACATACTTCATTCTTAACCATATCATAATATATACCATATATATAGGAGTAGCCAATGGGTAATCACTTAATTTTATATATCATATTTTCAAAAGGTAACTTAAGATTTATCTGATTCCAATGATTATGTCTTCAATTTATTGTCCCTAAATAATAAATAATATCACTTTAATATTAAATATATATAAATTCAATTTATTCCATAACCATAAATGATTATTATAATTGGAAACACTGATATATAATCTACTTGTACATAAACTATCTTCATTATTACCCTCATAGTTTTCCATAAGTAGCACCATCCACATAATCAATCAACTAAACACTTTTCTTCATATTTTCAAGGTCTAAATTCATTTTCCTCATAGCCCAATACGCCTTATGCTCCAATTCCAGAGATAGGTGGCATCTTTTCCCATAAATTAGCCTGTATGGACTTATTACAATCGGGGTTTTGTAGGCTATCCTGTAATCCCATATGGTATCATCAAACCTTTGGCTCCAATCCTTCGTGTTTGGATTAACGGTGTTTTCCAAAATTCCCTTGATTTCCCAATTTGAAACTTCATCTTGCCCGTTAGTCTATGGATGATAGGGAGTTGATGTTTTAAGATGCACCCCATACTTCTTCAGTAATGTCTCCATTCTCAAATTGCATAAGTGAGTCCCTTGATCACTGATTATTGCTGTGGGCACTCCAAACCTACAAAATATGTTAGACCTGAAAAAATCACAAAGAACATTAGCATCATCAGTTCTAGTGCTTTTGCTTCCACCCATTTGGAAACATAATCAACTACAAGCAATATATAAGAATTTACAAATGAAATCGGGAATGGTCCTATAAATCCTATCCCCCAAACTTCAAAAATGTCACAAAAATTAAATGTTTTTTGGGGCATTTCTTGTCTCTTTGAAATATTTCCAGAAAACTGACATTTTTCACATATTTTTCAAAATTCATGAGCATATTTAAAAATGGTGGGACAATAAATTACAGATTCTAAAACCTTCCTTGCAATCCTCTGAGGACCTAAGTGGCCTCCACAAGCTAAAGAGTGAAAAAAATAAAAGACAGATTTAACTTCACTTTCAGATAAACATCTTTTTATTACTTTATCATTGCAAATCTTCCAAAGGAATGGATCATCCCAAATGTAATATCTAGATTCAGCATTTAGTTTTTGAATTTGGTGAGAATTGAAATGATATGGGACCTGATATGTTACCAGAAAATTGACTATGTTAGCATACCAAGGCAGTTCTCCTTCAATCAAGTACAACTGCTCTCCTAGAATTTGATTATTCGGTGGTTCTCTTTCTAGAAATTTAATTTTAGAAGTGTTTGGAAGTCTACTTAAGTGTTCAGCCACTTCGGTTCTCAGATCCCTTCTTATCCTTGATTTCTATATTGAATTCCTGTAGCAGTATCATGCATCTTACTAACCTTGGTTTAGCATCACATTTCATTATCAAGTACCTCAATGCTGCATGATCAGAAAACAGAGTGATTTTTTTTCAAAGAAGATATAATCTAAATCTTTCTAAAGAAAACACAACTGCAAAGAACTATTTTTCCATGGTTTTATAATTTAATTGGGCCGCATCTAATGTTCTCGAGGCATATTAAATGACTTGGGGTCCTCCCTCAATACACTAAGAAAGGAATGCTACAACTTCTTGGTTGGAGGCATCACAAATTAGATCAAATGGTTCTTCCCAATTTGGAGGCTGCATTACAGGTGGTGAAATCAACCTCCTTTTCAAATCATCAAAGGATTCCCTACGTGCACCATTGAAATCAAAATCAGCATCTTTCAATAGTAATCAAGAAAGAGGGAGAGAAATCATACAGAAATCTTTGATAATCCTCTTGTAGAATCCTGCATGTCCTAAAAATGATCTAACATGTTTCACACAAGTAGGGTAAGGCAATGAATTTATCGAATCAATTTTTGATTTATCCACTTCAATTCCATTTTTGGAAATGACATGAACAAGCACAATTCCTCTTTAAACCATGAAATGACACTTTTAAAAATTCAAAACAAGATTTTTTTCAATGGAGGTTTTCAAAAAAATATTCCAGATTTTTCAAACAATGATCAAAAGAATCTCAAAAAACTGTGAAATCATCTACGAAAACTTCCCAGAAATTTTCAATGTGATCATAAAATATACTCACCATGTACCTAGGAAATGTACCTAGAGCATTACATAATCCAATTTTCCTTCTTTCATATGAAAAAGTTCTAAAAGGGCATGTTAATGTCGTCTTCTCTTGATCCTCGGGAGAAATGGGTACGTGGAACTAACCTGAAAATCCATCCAAAAAGAAATAATGAGTTCTCCCTGCCAATATTTATAACTTTTGGTCAATGAAGGGGATGGGGAAATGATCTTTTTGAGTGACCTAGTTCAATTTCCTAAAATCAATGCACACTCTCCAGCTGTTTTTAATTCTCATAGGGATTAACTCATTCTTTTCGTTCCTCACAGTCGTCAGACCAGTTTCTTTTGGAACGACATGAATAGGGATGACCCACTATGAATATGAAATAGGATAGATGATCCCATCTTCCAAGAGCTTCTCGATCTCCTTCTTCACAAACTCCATCAAGGTGGGATTTAGTCTCCTTTGGGGTTGTCTAACAGGTTTGGAATCTCCCTCAACAAAAATACTATGTGAGCTTATTTTTGGGTTAATTCCTGGGATATCACCTAACCTCCATCCTATTTCCTGGACATTCTCTCTCAATAGCTCAATCAATGATTTTTCATGGGTTTTAGAAATATTATTAGCAGTTGTCACTGGTAGTTTCTCTCCCTCCCGAAGGTATACATATTTTAAATCAGTGGGGAGTGGTTTGAGTTCCAGATTAGGGGGATGCTCAAGGGATGAGATTAAATTGATTTTTTCCACATCCAAATTTTGGACCTATTGTACACAAGAAACCATATAATCTTCCTCATTATTTAAAAAATCATCAAAGATATTAGATTTTACCTCTTCCTCAAACATAAAGTCAGAATCTCTAACATCATCAGCATCCACATGTTCGATTATATTTCCAAGGGAAGAAGTCTCTCCTAAGTATAAGAATTCATATAGAATACCTGATTCTTCAATTGGTTCTTCACCAACATCATGTTAATGAGAAAAGAGGGAGTGATTATCTGATGGATGCCTCAGGGATTCAAAAATATTGAAGTGGACCGTGCTCTTTCCAAAATCCATGGTGAGTGTCCTCTCGTGGACATTGATGATGGTTTTGGATGTCTTCAAGAAAGGACTTCCCAAAATGATGGGTGAATGTGATGGGCTCCTATATTCTTCCATATTGAGCATGTAGAAGTCAGCTGGGAATAAGAGATCTTCGACTTTCACAAGGACATCCTCCAAAAATCCGGCAGGAAAAACTGTGGATCTGTTTGCAAGCTGGACCACCACACTTTTGGGATTCAATTCTCCTATCTGCAAAGAAGTGTATACCGAGTGAGGGAATACATTAATTGAAGCACCTAAATCACAGAAAGCATTAGTGAAATTTAATGAACCAGTAGTTCATGGAATGTAAAATTTCCCTAGATCTTGACATTTGGTTTGAATCTGTGGCGTGATAAGGGTTGAGACACTTCTTCCCCAGTTGATTCTTTCACTCCAATGAAGCCTTATATTTTTGGGGCAAAGATCGTTAAAAAAATTTCCATACCTTGTAATTTATTTAACATTTTCATGTAGGGGGATATTGATTTCCTCTTTTTGGAAGGTCTCCAGAATTTTTTTTTGAAGTGCTTCATTCATGAAATTTCTTTGATTTGATCATCCTTGTTGGAAATGGTGGGGGTAATTCTTTCTTCTACCTTTGTTTTCTTTGAATTGGTGTTTCTTGTTTCTTTTTTTATGTCCTATCCTTCTCCTCCTCCTCTTCCTTTTCATATTCTTGGTGGATTTTCACAGGAACTTATGAATCATTCTCCCTCAGAATAGTTGGTATTATTTCAGGTTTAGGGTTGGATAGAGGTGGGTTTTCTTTTCCACTTCTTGTTATGATTGCACTAACATTATCTTTAGGATTTGGCCCTGTTTGGGATGGAAGCATACCTGGATTCTTGGACATTATTTCAACAAGACTTCCCACTTTGTCTAATATCTTGTCAACCTTATCTGCTAGGCCCTCATACTTGGATTCTATCTATTCCACAGAATTTTGTGTTCTAGATGATGGTTGTTCATATGTATTTCATTGGAATAGTGGAGGATGAAAAGATTTTTGCTGTTGGAAGGGCTGTTTATATGATTTTTGGAAGGGAGGGGGGGTCTGGTATTGCTGCTGGTGGTAAGGAGGTTGACTGGGGTGCTGGTTAAATGGTCTCATCTGGCTTTGTTGGTTCCGATATCCTTGTTGGGCTTGCAGTTGATTTTGTAGGAATTGTCTTAGTTGAAAGGCCACATCATAGTATTATGTCCCCTGTATCTGAGGGCACTAGTCAGTATAATGAGTGGAAGAATAACATAAACCACCTACCTGAGATGAATCTTGTTTTCCATTTGCTTGTGTTACAACCAGTTGATGAACTAAACTTGCGAGGTCACCAACCATGGTTTCAATCAATATAGATGAATCAGATGTTTTTACCTCATGTATCCCCCTAGTTCCCAATCCTTTTTGTCCAAATTGTTGTGAGTTTTGAGGAATCTTCTCAATTAGTATTCTGATATCTGCATGAGACTTGTCAATCAGGGACCCCCTAATGAGGCATCTAGAAGATTTAGATCATTATCCATAATTCCTCGGTAGAAGAAGACAATGATTTGGTGTTCCTCCATTTCTTGATGTGGGAAGCTAGAATATAGCTTCTTGATGAACTCCCAGTACTCGGAGAGGGTTTCACGAGTTGATTGTCATATGATGTAAATCTCATTCTTGATGGCAGTGCTCCTCGATGTGGGAATGAATCTTTGCATGAAACTTCTTCTTAGGTCTTCTGAATAACTGATCTACCCTGGTTTCAGGTTGTACAACCATTATTTATTTGTTCCTTCAAGTGAGAAGGGGAATAACCACCACTGAAATTGGTCTTTGGGTGCTCCTCTTGGCCTGAAGCTTGAGAAAGTGTGTCTGAATTCTTGCATGTGCCGATTTGGATCTTCTCCTACAAGACCATGAAACTTTGGAAGCACAGGAATCATATTGACATGTAATTCAAAATAATGTTGTTCAGTGGGTTCAATTTGTTAGTTATTTTGAATGGAAAATTGTGTTGCACATAGATCATGCAGGGTTTGGTTGGAATTTCTATCCATGATTTTAGTTTCATAGTGAACACTAGGTGTTTCACTTGAATCTAAGAGATCTATTTCTTCAATGGTTTCTGGTAACATTATTTTTCTTCGTTGGGTTAATGTTTTTTCAATTTCTAGATCAAATTCAATTAATGGTTCTTTTGAGGTGCGGTTCATTCAATTTTTATTTTTTTTTGTTACACTACCTCCCGGGAAATGACGACATGTTTGATGCACGCCTATCATAGGGAATGGAAAAACAATTTTTAAATTTCCTAAGTATATTCTAGTGATTAACCCTGGGATGTCTCTTGAAGAGGAGTTCACAATAATTATGTTTGTCACTTGAATTTAATAAAAAATAAAAGGTTGTTTTTGAAATTGTATAGGTTGAAAAATAAAGCATGCAATAACAAGAAAAGTAGAAAACTAATGGATGAAGAGAGTGATGGGGTCAGGGTAGGATTCACTTTTTCAATGTCATCATAGTAATAAAGATCATATTCTCTCTCTTCATTTCCAATAACAAATGAAGAAATCCTCGATCGAGTTATTAATCACAATTGGTTTAAGAAACAAATGAGACTCACTCCTATGTGTGTGAAAGTTCATAAACAATCCCTAAAAAACTAAGGAAATTACCGATCGGGAATTTTTTTCTCCATAGAACTCTAGAAAAAGATTAATAGTTTCACACATGTGTCAACGATCGCTAGACACTCACCACCTAACACAGTCAGCTCGATCGAGACAAATTGCACTACGCGGAGGTAGATTAAAGGACTTTAACCAATGATATTAACAATTAATACACCAAAATCAAAACACGATGGCATTACGATAATTGCGAAACATTGGTAATATAATTCATTCAAAAAAAACAGGATTTTAAATTTAAGCACAAAACTCTGACATTATAAAGGTGAAACTCCCCCTTCCCCGATCACTCAATGGTTTTACCCCTCTATGTGAAGGGTAATATAGTTGAAAGGGGAAGAATAAGACATTAAAAAACTATGAAAAAAAATAAATAAAAGTGGATTCTGAAAAATTCTACTTCTTGGTGTCCCAAAGGCAATGGGGGGGAGAATGGGATGATTTGAGAAGGTAGAGCTCTCCTTATTTTATATCCAGAATTTGTCCCCATAATGTTGACGCATTGTAGCCCCATTAAGTGACTTATTCACGCATTTATCCCTTATTCAATGTTGTTCATAATTACCTTGGACGTGTCCCCTCAAAATCTAAGCAAATTTGGACATTTATTCCGAGAGTTATAGTCATTGTATTCTGAGCATTTATTCTGTCCATTCAGACTCTCCAAAACGCAATCCTCCGTATTAGGGTGATTTAATGACCCCATAAATGGCCAATTCACACGGACCCTCCTCATAAAAGATTCTACAAAATTCCTGGCGCGTCCACCAACCAAATATCACAACATTTGGGACAACCATGGATGAGTTATGGATCCCACACCAAAACAAGGATGAAATAAAAATAGTTTTCTTTCTCTCACTTGTGAGCTTCTTTTTAGCTTCCATATGGCCGATTCAGCTTTTAGTCCAAAAATAGTAAATGAAGCCCTGGATGTTCAGAATATGGAAAAGAGAGAATTTTGAAATTTGGATTTGTTTTGTTAATGTTATGGCCAAAATACCGAAATAATTCAAAACTGTTAAAAATCCAAAATGGCCAATTTTTACTATTCATCTCAAAATAACACAATTATCATACAAATGAAACAATTCATCTTCGAGGAACACTTTTTTGGGTTTAAAACAATGATATTCAATATAAATTAATTAAAAATATTTTCTTTATCACCTGGGCATATTCTACAACTACAAATTAGTGTAGATAAATATAAGATATTGATACACACAATATAATTAATAAAAAGGATTTAAAAATAAAAAATTTATAGTCATAAATCAAATATGGTTTGTTTTTTACTGAGTGATGTATCCTATAATGATAATGATATTACATTGATTTCATTTTGAGGTTAACAAATCTGATATATTATTGCATCATTTTGTGATGAAATTTTTAAAAAGTGGAGGGATGAGAAATATGGATTTATCACAGGGTTTATGTAGATAACCCTAGAAAAATGGTCATGGATGATATCGTATCAAATTGTTTTCTATGTAAAAACCAATAAGTTAATTGATTTAATAATTAATTAACCACATCGTCATAAATCTAATGATTGAGAAGAATAAATATCCATATCTGACCCATTTTATATCATGCCTAGGGTCAAAGCCACATTCTATAGTCAACTGTGGTCTCATATTTCTAATATTAGATTTCTTTTAAGATTTAAACAATTTTCATTAAGAATAAAAGTATATAATATAAAATATTTTAAATATTTTTATAAATCTAATTCTAGGAACACCTATCCTTAGAATCCCACAATATCTCATGTCCTAGATTTATAAATATATTTATATATATTTCAAAGTACTACAAATAAAAAATTATTTTTCTAAATCATTCATTCATTCATTATTTTCATCCACGGATAGAAAATACTAAGAATGAAACTCAGTATAATGACCCCACACGTGGTTCTCCCACTCCCAGTAACTATTCTACACATTCTTATACAACCACAACGCATAGACCAAGAGCCTGTTTTATCCAAATAGAGTCCTCTCCCACTAGTCCTTGATCACCAATAGGTGCTATGCAAATGTGAATCAATAGTTATTGTCCAATTATCCATAGTCAATGATATTTGTGAGGTCATGCACATATTTCTGCAGTCGTGACTTACGGTAGACATCCTACAACTAGTCCAACTATAGGGGTTGGTCATGGCTGTAAGAAAACATGACAACCATCTTCATAATATCAGATTACATGATGATCCCTTGTGATAGATTGTATCCCTATATAAACCTACACAATTCTCATTATGGGGGGACTCCTATGAAAATTTCTTCTCAATGAAAAAAATACAGGGCCCTATTATGGTGATCAGTATAAAATTTTTGTCTTCTCTGGCTCTTCAACATCCTCTTAAAGATGACATGGCCTTTCTCTATCATCCCTTACGCCATCTATGGGTACAAAAGAGATGTGTCTATAATATCTATTTAGAATAAGGGTGACATATAGGGTAACCCATATTAGGCCTCAAATTGTTCTTTCCGGTGGAACTATGTTATTTATAGTAGTTTGAAAACTATATCAAGGGAAGTTGGTCCTCCCAACTCCATCTGAATAAAAAAAATACCTCAGTATATCCTTACACACCTACATAGTGCACTCATTCTACCTATTGTTCTAGTGGTTAAAGGATGTAGTAATCCTCATATGGGTCCCAAATATATCCATCATACCTTTCCCCAATCATAGTGTAAACCTCAAATTATGATCAGAGAAAATCATTGAGGGAACCCCATTAGGGTGAATGCTCTCTTGTATGTACTACTTCCTCAAACATTGCACTAAACTCCACCACCTAGTAGAAAGTAAGTGTGCTAACTTTATGAGTCAGTGAAATTTCACCCAAAAATATCATTGAATTTTCATGTGAATGGAATCCATGTAACAAGTTACATGGATATTGTTTCCCATTTCCACCCCAAGATCTCGATGGGATCTAAATCACATATTGTAACATGGATCTCAGCCATCGCCTGTTTAAAGGTGTGGCACTGAGAGACCAACTCCATGATGATTCTTATAATATTGGACCACAAAAACTGGAACTCATGGTTTTTATATATCTTCCCCACCCCAGGATGTATAGCTTGCAGAGAAGTGTAGAAAATAATCATCACCTCCTCCATCAACATGACTAGAACCATTTCCTTCTCATTGAACATGATTGTGTGATTCCCTCTATACAATATCAATCTGTTAAGTAACTAATGGATATTTGATTACATAATACCTTGCAGTTGATTTAACCATGTTGCAACTCTATGACATGATCATGTGGTAGAGGATTTAAAACCATCATATTTTGAAACGTTGTAACCTCTTTCTCCTCCAAGGTCACATTCAAGGAGCAATAAATTCATTGAAGAATCCTTCTCTAAGAGGTCATGATACTTCTTGTAAAGGGAATCTGCTGAAATTATTTTTTATCTAGAGTATACATAATCTGGAATTCATATTTTCATATGAATTAAAACTAGTATCATAATCTAAGTATTTGGTTTTTCTGTGTGAAGGTGTACCTATGACTTTGGTGGACAGAGTATACCAAAAAATATTTCCATGAAGGTAGTGCCATCGCATCCTCATGGAAAATACTATCGATACCATATCTAGGTTGAGAGTTGCATTGTTCTACTCATGGGGTATCAAATTCCATTGATATGTACCAGAAAATTTCATGTTGATTCATCAACCCACAACAGAGGAAAGCACTCTTGTCTTCCCCATACCCCATGAACTCGACGCATTCATCTCGTTGTCTCAACACAATATCACTAGTCAGACGTACCCTCAACTCCTAATAGTTCCTCAGCCACTTATTTGACCTTATAAATAGTCCCCATTTCCACATCAGGTCATCAAAGATTCTTCTATTTTTTTTAGGAATTCCATAAACCACACGTAGTATCCCATGAAAACATTAAATACAGGCCCATTCGACATGATCATTAGAGGAATCAAGTCAACAAATATTTCAATCTTTGTTGGTTCACAACTAAACCATTTTTATAAATGACATTCCCTAGATAGTGAAACTAATGAATTAAAAAATACAACTTCGAGAGGTTTACATAAAGATTATAATATCAAAAACAAATATAGGACCATCTGTAGATTCCTTGTATGATCCACTAATACAAATTTGTGGATTACTTCATTGAGGAAGTCAACAAAAAACAGTTTAATGTACTTCTTGAAAAAATGGTTCATCAAATCAATAATCATTGTGGGGGAATTTTTCATAGATAACAGAATCACTATGAAGTAATTGTGTGGTCAGATACATAGGAATGATAACATTTGATTGTTAGCCACATTAACCCTCAACTAGTGGTAGCCAGACCTAATATCATTCATCATTTACCATATCTCACCATAGAACTGGTTGAAGATGTCACCAATCCATGGAAAGGTGTACATGTTCTTTATAATTGAATGATTCATGGGACAATAATATAGTCATATCCATAATCACTCATATGTATTTTTTTATGAATAAGGATGGAACTTCCCAGTGTGGACACAATTGGTGTTATTAAACCATTTCTTCTAATGGTTATTCAACTACAACTTCAACTCTCAATTTTAGGCAGGGTCCATCTGACATGCCAAAGAATGTATAGGACCCGTTCAAGGATGAAAGTCAATGTAAACAACCATCTCTCATATTGGGGGTATTCTTAGAACATCCTCATGGAAGACATTCATATAATCCTCCACAAATTAGGGAACCCTAATTCCTGAATATCCTATTATGCCACAAGCTATAATTGACACATAATGGGTGATGGTATACAGTATCTTCATCAGAAAACTTCTATACATTCCCAGAGATCATTGTGGATAGAAAAGGATAATCACATCCCATACATGTGTATGAATCTGACTTGTCTCTAGTGTTAGTCGATCTAGGATTGAACCATGGAAATCCATTCTATAACCAAGAGGGTGTTATAGGGTAATATTTTGAAGACCAATAATTTTCATGTGAACCACTTCCCACCATGAAATTTTTCACACTATCATGAGATAGGAGATACAAAAGAAGCATTCCCTATAGAAACATGAATGTGATGTTGTTTGGATAGTTCCTCACCTGGACGATCCTGATCTCGTACTAGGAGTATAGAGATAATAAAATTAATGTAACCTATGTGTAGTAATTATACATTCTAGATTTTAATAGACACAGATCATACTTATGTTTATCTCATGTGTTGAGAGATCATAAACATCCAAAACCTATTGAAATATGTGGCCAGAACCACATGAACCCAAATCATAGTGTGTGTCGTATGGTGGTGGTGGTGGAAGGATTTTATAGAGGCATCCACTCCCTATAGCATCTCCTTCTCCTCTACCATATCTATCTCCCTGGGTACCGACCTTCCCTCACTTAAGAAATATTTTATCATTACACTATCTCTGCTATGGAACTCCATCAACTATCTAATTTTACATACCAGCACGTATAATCAGGTAGTTTCAAGATATATAACATCTCTCATTATAAGAAAAGCATTGCGCATATCCATGATATCATGTTTCTCTACACTAACCATAGACTACATAACCCTTTACATGATCCTGATCATGGAATATCTTCCAATACTGAGATCCCTCAAACTAGAATCTGCTAGTTGTTGTAGTTAACCCATCTTTTTGATTCCCACTAAAAGCTCCAGCTACCTAGTGTCCCTATTATATATATATTGTTTTCACAAGTTCCCACTTCCACACAATGTTATATGTTGGGATTAATGAGGGAACAATGGTACCTAAGATATCTATATGGAATCAATGATGAATTTTTTCTTATCAGAAGTAGCCATTCTGGATCGTGTCAACAGAGTACCTGGTAAGGACTTTGAACATTGATCCATACTGAGCCACCATCATTCCTCCCAACTACACCGCATTATTCTCCAGAATTTGAAAAGAGCCTATGTAGGAGGGGTAATTCTCCTCATGGAATAAAGACTAGAATTTGTTTTCCTGATATTGAGGAATTATCTTGCATTTTCATAATAAGGATACAATATTAACAATATAAACTATGGAAAAGGATCATTTCAAATGATAAAAAGAAATAAATAAATGTCTAAAATATCCTAATGATATGGAAAAATGACTCTAGACAATCATCTAATACTTGAGGATTTGTCTCACTGTAGAACATCGGTAGACATTCATGCAAGACCCTATAAATCATTCTAAACATGTGTGTTCCCTCATCCCACTCTACTAGAATTGTCTACAACATGATATTGGATGTGATGCTACCTTCCCACCTAGAGGAAGGGGATTTCATCGTATACCCTAAAATGAGGCCTTGTTACTCATCGGATTATTTTCATGAATCATAACTAGTATCCAATATATTTATCAATATAGAAGCATCCTGGGATTTATAAATATGTACAATGATACGATAAGAAATAATATGTGAACAATAATGGGAATATGAATCGAGAAAGATAGTAAATGACTCAATCTGATGTAATGCATGTAATATTAGTCCCCATAACAAATTTCCCAACATACTGAGTCATCAAGTGGGTATTCAGGGACCTGTTGAATAGACACATCGACTACGATGCCATTACAAGATTAGAACTCTAGAGAATCAAAATATAGAAACAAAAAAAATGTTTCACAAACCCAAACCAAACCCTCTTACATGTAGTAGTCTAAACAATGTCCTGGTCAATGAATTTTCTATAATACAAATGTTTCACGACCCGACCCAAGCCCTGGATCAAGCCATATACACCTCAATCACACCTCCATTGTCCAAGGGGTGGATATAAGAACCGATGGAATAACTATCTTCGGGAGTCATTCACCTAAGTACATGTACACACACACACAACCATCTCGATAAAAACATTTAGTTGTAATGAACAAAATATAAAACACTACTATAATCTAAACAAATCATGCATGAACCTCTATATAGTACAACATTATGATTGAGTAAATGAAAAATTTGGGGAAATTACATGTGTGTCCCTAAATAAAACATAACCAAAAAAACTGGATAATTAAACAACAAATATATACCATCTCTTGAGTCACATGTTATCACAACTATAAAATATCTAAGCTCCATGTATTAATATACTATTCTAAAATCATGGATAACTAGTCCATCGTCTTCCTATGATATGAAATGTGTTCTTAAATCACATGTAGGGATGATTATATACATACACTGTATGACACATTGATAACAAAGGGGGATAAATTATATATAAAATAAAAAAGTAATGATAAAATATGAAAGATGAAATCAAAGAGAACATCTCAACCCAAATCAATATCTAATGTAATATCCTCTTAACATAAGTGGCCAAACATTGTGAGTAGTTGAACTACCAATAGTGTCTTTCTGAACAATGTATAGAGAGTAAACTCATCCAACCCTATGATCTAGAATTGGAAAGAATGCGGAATACCAATGAGTCTATGGTTATCCTGGAAAATGAGGAATAAAATAGATAGTGTGGGTACATAAGGATATATTTATATTTATATTTATATGTGTATGTGATAATTCAATGAAACCCAAATAATAGAATAAGATGATCTATATCTCACATAAAATACCAAAGTAGAATAGTATCGAACAATTTCAAAATCCCATCATAAATTTCAGGCATCTCATTATTCCCCTTAGAAGATACCCTTCAATTTTAAGTGTTCCTCATCATAGTTCCACAAAGTCATATGGTCAAAAACACGAAGTATAGGACATAAACCTAGAATATAAGGAAGGTTTACACTCTATAGTCCATAGAGGATTCCACATCCCAGCGATGATGGTTGGTCAAATCAATATTCAATGAGAAACTTCATTTCCTAAAATATGTGGAGGGTACCACTTAAAAAGGTCTTAGTTATCATACATGATCACATGTATCATTAGGTATTGTCTTATTATGCATTTTTTCCCAAAAAAAATCCCATAATAAGTCCAAAGTCACAACCAAGAAAACTAATGCATTCAAAGAAGAAAAATTCACAGGGAATTATACTCATAGGCAATATTTCGAGTATAAAATAATGATATTTTGATGGTTTAATATTCCTCCAAATAAGAACAAGGGGTACACAATATGTGAGGCTTACCACATGGAATGTGGTCCCATTTCACATCATGTCCATGCCTCTGTTTGATACAAGGATCGATCCCATATAGTTGTACATGTATTGTAGGTATACTATATGACATATTCCTGATAACACAAATTGAGTCATAACCAAACCTCCATGTACATTAACTAGATCTCACGTATGTATACCAGACCTTGTGTCCATATACTTAAGTAAAGATCCATGTGCCTTGTAGTGTACATCCATATGGGTTTCCGCATATGTGATCCATAACATGTTTTACCATATGAGGATGGGGCACATGACATATAGAAATACTACACACCATGTTGTCCTTACATCTTCCAAAACCCTAGTCGACATCGTAGAGGGGGATACACACTGGTTGTTTATTATTGTGCATGACATATAGTCAGGTATTCTACAGATTCACACATCCATTCACCTAAATCTAGAATCTATCTATACATCTTCAATTTTTACCTCTAATCTGATATAGGGTGATATTTATCCTTTTTGTCAGTCGTTCACCAGAAAATGTCCATTAGTGGTTTGTCAAGGTTTCACAGTATGTTCTGCATGCACCCATTCCCTCCACCACCTATTTAAAAATAATAATTAAAAAATATCCATAACTCATAAATATCCAATATATGTGCTATGATCTTCAACACATTCCTTTTTTGGAAAACCCTAATGAATCTTGGTGTCGTTTTGGGCCCAATAAGACCCTATATTTGTTGAAATAGGACCTTTAGGTCTAACAAGTAACTATCATTAAGATATATGAGGGGAGGAAATTGAACATTGTTTTAAAATTCATTGACTATGTGTTCTTAGACAACAATCTAGAATATGAAATTATGGTTTGAAAATAATTGAGGAAATTAAATCAATCGATATTTTTTTGGATGCTAACATTGAAACATGGAGTAGATCCATATTATGTGTCTATCTGCAAGAACTATTTAATCAAAAAGGAATAAAACCCCCAATTGAGGAGTGTTAATATTCTCGAGTATCATTTTTTGATGAAGAATTGATCTAAAAAATCTATATAATATGATGCATTAAATGCATCCTAATATGATCAGATCAAGCATTTTTTCATTATGAAATGCGATTTTCTAATAGAGGGAGAAAGAGATCCAGATTTCCACTTTGGTTTATCCATTTTACCGTGGAGAAATCATCCTGGAATTGTTCTTATTTTTTAGTTTACATAGTCAAAACAAATGTATTAATTAATTTAATATTTATTTAAGTTGTAACACATACGGCCAATGAGAGATGTGTCTAAACTCCCAATAATTACCCATTTTATGTCACGAACAAGGTAACAAAGTATTTCTGGAATCAAACATGGTCTCAAATTTATTATTTAATATTCCATATAAGAGTTATCTATTTCCTTAAATAATAATCCCATTCAATGAATAAAAAAATTAATATTTTTATAATATTTATTCTGGGCACACCAAGCCTTTGAATATCTCACCATCTGACCACATACCATAGGAAATTTATATTGAAATATTTCAAAGTCTTATTTGAAAAAACAGGTTATATATAAATAAGAATTTATTTCATTTATTCTCACTATTAGTAATATAATAAATCATAAATCACAAAAATAATGTCAACCATACGATGAATTCATATCATATCTTTGTAATAAGTCACTATAAATTCATACCCCACTAAAAAAGGTAATTTCATAATATTATTTAAAAACAATATCAGTGGATTTGATCAAAAATATTTTGTCCTACATTGTAACTAAATATTTAAATACATAATGTAATAAATAGAAATATATTTATGTTTTCATTCAATGTATCCATTTGGTAATAATATATAAATAACATGTTAGAGATTTGATGGATTATTCATTCCATAGGCATTCATGAATGAAGGATGATAATTCATATTTTGACTCTATTACATGTTTCTCAAATACATATTTATAAAAAATATCTTTGAATATCATGTATCTTCTTAAATATCCATTTACAATTTGGATCACTCTTCTTCATCTTATATTCATCCAATTAAAAGGGTAGTTATATTTTTTTCTCACAAAACATGACTTCATTAATTTTAGAAAATTGATATTTTTTATAGAAATGGAATATCAATCTTCTAAATATGTTATGGGATTTCAATTTTTTAAGATTAATCCTTCATCATTTATGTTGGGTTGATTTCTTATTCCCCCCATTTTTTGGATAAAAATATATAAAGACTTCTCAACGTATTATTTTATTCTTATTATAAAGAATATTACTTTTCATTGTTTCACTAATATTAAATAATTATTTTCAATTTAATTTTATTACCATCCCATAATATTAATGTTTCAAATCATCCCTAACACATTAATTTTTTTTAAAAAAACATCATTTTATTCATTATAGAGTTGATAAAGGCTTATTAAACTATGCTCACAACTGATTCTATGATCACAACATACATATTTTCTTCCCTAATGATTATCCAAAAAATTCCTATGATCATGAGTGGAAAAAATTACCAATTGAAAAAAAATTAGATTTAACTTTTTAGCATAAATTGTGTTATTCAAATAAATATTCATTTGATATGATAATGTATTCTATATATCCATGGATGTATCTATTTTGATATTTTTTTGAGACATCACAATTAAGATGTTTTTATTTCATATTTAAACTATTATTATGAGAATTTTTTTTCTTATACTTAAAACTCAAATAATTAGGTACAATTAAAACTAATAATAATAAATGTTCCACATGTTTCTATAAAATTTAAAATCGTATTTCAATGGTTTAAATTTATTCTAATCATTCAGTCATGATTCAATAGAAAACATTATAACATTCTGATTTTTGGGGGATATCTACCTATCAATCATTTTATTCCATAACCTTAAGAGTCATAATATTATGTGTAACAAATAAATTATTTTATTCATGAGAATTGAATATATCCTCAATCCCATTATTATAAATAAAATTCACACATACCACTAAAATGAGCATATAGTGTAATATTTTTAAATTTATATTTCTCCTTGTTTTTACCATAAATTATGACTCCGGTTTTTATCCAAAAATTTTTCCAATCTTATTTTACTATCCATGATTTAACATACATATATATTACATAATTTTAGATTACTATTAGGTACATTACAAAAATAAATGTTTGATGGTCGTAATAGTTTTATGTCTTTAGACACTTAAAAAATAATATTTTACCCTTGTGAATGTTCATAAAAATATCCCATAATTATCTTCTCCTTTAGTACATATATCTAAATCCTTTATTTATATGTTGGGGAAAGTAAATATAAGAAATGGGCGATCTCATATTCTCAGTATGGGTAAATAATGGAAATTTACAAGCATAACATGATCAAAAGGGTATGGAACTTGAGCATAATATTTTAAGAGCATAACTATCATATCATAGATCATAGTATATATTTTTAGTTTAAAATAAAATAATTGTATGGAAATAATGAAAATCATAGAATAAATCATAACATAGTAATATAACTAAGAATTGATGGAAAGAGAAAAGAATATAAAAACCCTATGTCAAGGTGGTCTACCAAGGCCATTTTGACATGTTAGGTTTGGGTTAATCAACCATAAATATTCTTCAGTCTAGTGATGTACTCCATTTTACCCTCTAGTTTTGTTATGGGGACTAATTCAAATATACCATCATGGTCTGGGCTTGGGCTGTCCCCTCGTTTACCCTCTTGTTTTGGGATTCATATTTCTTCTAATGTAAATTCTAATTTCAGATTTTAGTTTCCATCCCATGTACCCTCTACGATCATAAAACATTTTTAATTACCCAATTCATAGGTGGTAGATATTGGCTCCACTCAACTCATAATGAAATCATTAACACATGTTAAACAAAACATTCATCATATCATGAAACATGAGAGGTTAAGTGTTTTATAAACATCATATCATTACCCTTGAAATGATATGGGTATCATTAACATTTCCTCAAATCATAACCAATAAAAAACAGATAGGTTTCATTATGATTTCATCAAAGCATAAAACATAAAGCTAAGTAGATCTCAAAAGCATATAACCCATGGAATTTAAATGGGTGTCATAATAATTATTACATTAAAACATATTCCATAAAAAAATGAATATGAATGGAATCATTGGATCATTTCTTTGAAGTTCTTGATTGACATAAACGAATGTCATATTATTTATAAAATAACATGTAATGATATTTTGTAATCATTTATTTAGGAAAATATCCTTTCATATATGAAAAATAATTTTTAAATCATAAAACCCTTTTAAAATAAATTTTATTTGAAAATACATTGAAAACCTAAAATAAGGCTTGAAATCATTTTCAAATACTTTTCTGGGAAGATATTTTGAATCAAAATTCTTCAATAACATATAAAATAATCATAAAAACATTTTAGAAACATTTTTTAATGAAACCATTTTATGACATATAATGAAATTTTGAAAATGGTTTGAAAACCATTTCATTGATGAAATTTTGAAAACTAAAAATGAATGATTGAAACTATTTTGAAAGCAATTTATTTGAAAATAAAATTGAAAACATATAAATAAGGATTTTTAAATGATGAAAATATTTTAAAATACTTTTTATTTAAAAAATATATTAAAAATCTATTTGAATTTTTTTTAATATTTTGTTTTGAAATAAAATATATTTCTAACCGAAGAGAGAGGTACAAACATATTTTTCTAAAACAAATTATTAGTTATCATAAGTATAAAATGGTGTAGAAATTATCCTTATAAATGTATAGATCATGAATAAACCACTATTAAGAATTTTCATGGGTTTTGATGAGATATGGATCAAAATATTTCATCGAAACAAAAAATATTTAACAATAATGAAATGATATGATATTGTTTCAAAAAAATTATACCACTTGGATATTCTAGAACATACACATAATGTATGAAAATGAAATTACATTAAGCTTAAAATATAATTTAAATAATGATATTTATGATATAACATTTCAATTGAAATCATACACACCTTTTTAAAATTCATAGGCTCATAACAAAATAGGTGTCTCAAAAAACAAATTCGAGACAAAACTACTTTACTGAGATAGTAAATTTTGAAACATTAAACCCACCAAATAAATAACATAAAATTGATATTTAAATATAAATAAATTTAATAATATGTGACACATAATAAATTTATGGGAATTATATATACTACAAAAAAAATAACTGAGTGCTGAATAAATCATGTATCTCAAGGAAATAAAAATTTAGAAAAAGTCACTTACCTTCATTCTTTACTCTTATCGTACGCATTGGATCCTATATTATAGAAAATATAAATTTATTATAAACATTTTATAAAACTATATCCTTATATCTAGAACCATTTATATATTATTTATGACATTATAGAACACACTGTTTAACAATTTCATGTTACGTTTTCTCTTTGGGTAATATCTGCTTTGTTTTTCACTTGTGTATTAATTTGTTATAACACGAGTCCATATAATTATATGATGATGTCCAGAATGAAAACATGATATAAATATGAATTATATTCAGTCTATTTTTATAATAATAATCTTTATAACAATTAATAATGAAATGGAATATATTGTTCATAGAGGGGTTATTCCCTACGTACGCATGAACGCTTTTTCAGAATTTTATTATCATATTTGAAGAAACAATGTATATGGAATATATAAGAATATATAATTATAAAATAATAATAATTATATCATATATATTATATAACTTTACTAAAAAAATATTTAAAACATTCCATGTAGTGTGTGAATGAGTCAAATCGCTTCGAGGGGGCGGTAGTCCACGACTCCTCAAATGAAATTATCATATTTACACCAAATGGAATGTAAAATAGATATGTGTTGTAAAACAAATAAAAAATATTAAAGTCATAAATATAATAATAAATATCAAATATAAACATATTTTCCATCATAATGTCAAACATAAGATGTGGAAATGAAAAAATTAACAATAATCATATTGTGAGGCGATAATTTTTCGTACACGTAAATAGTATGTTCATTACCCATTAAATAGAGGTGTGTTTAAGTTCAGTTTTCTGTAATATCTAAAAAATAATCCTTTATTATTTATGATAATTGTTTTTATAAAATCATTGAATAATTTTAGTGTAGGGGTGGAGAACTGAAAAAAAAAGAAAGGTGTTTGAGAGAAGGAATTACCACTTGATCGGGTAACTCATTTTGGATTATGTAAAAAGGCTTATCTCGAAGATATTATGTCCAATTGGAGACTTCAATATGAATGGTATGGTTTTTTGGAATTTTTTTGGTTGTATCAGTGTCGATTCTATGTAGTTTGAGATGTTTAATGTAGAGGGAGAAGTGGTGTCCATTTATAAAGAAGGAGGAGTGATCTCTTGTTAATATATTAATATTGAATTCCACCCACGTTATTCATGTTTAAAGTGGATAAAATAATGATAAATGTTAGATAAAATGTAGTATAAGAAATAAATATTTCCATGAAATATATTTTGGATAAGGTTATAGGTCATTTTTTTCCTTAATGTTATAGTTTAGTCTCTTATTACACTTAATATAACCTTCATCAATGCTTTTAATTATAATCACATTCAATGATAATTTTTGTCATAAAAAAAGAATAACTTATTTTAAATTATAAATTATAAATTATTTGAATTACATATATGGAATCCATTTTTACAAATTCTATTCACATAAATGGAATAATTAATTTTAAATTAATCCCACAAACAGGTCAACAATGTAGTTTTTTGATGTAAAGACATTCAAAAGATTTCTAGGTTTTTATATCTAATTTCAATGTGAAATTGATCTAAATGATATAAATTTTATTTATTGATTAAACTTTTATATAATTAAAATTTTAGACTAATTTAAAATATAATATAATCTTATTAATAAATTAGATGAAAAAGCAATTTTGAAATAAAACTCCATATTTTAATTATTCATTAAAAATGAATCCATACAAAAATTACCACAAATTTATTCTTAACTAATTTTTATGATTTTATTTAAAATATGACGTTTATTTGGAAATTTATGTCTATAAAAGTGTCAATAATTGGATTTAAAAAGAGATACCCATTACAAGATGGTAAAACTATAATTATAAAAATATATGTTTTAATGCGTATAGTTAGGTGTGTTATTAGGTTATGTCTAAAAAATATATTGATTCAATATAAAATATATTTTACTGAATATATAACACATATATTATCTTAATATCACTCAGTAATTTCATTTTTTTAATTTATTATGGTAAAATATCATTGTGGCCTTAAAAATAATATAATTTCTTTTAATATTAAGTTGTATTTTTTTCATTTATAATTATTTAGTAACCTAAAAATTCATATTTTAATGTAAAAAAAAATTCATAATTTAGTAAACCCAATTTATACCCTCAGAGTTAACATCTATGTTATAACATATTATATAAAATGGTGATATTTTAATAATATATTATTTTTCAATAAAACACAGTCTTGCATGTTTCATAACCCTTAGAGGGAAGTAATTATTATCTATAAAAGAAGAAAACCATAGTGTTTCATATAGAAAAGATAAATTTTATGTAGTCTACAGTGAAATCCAATTTAGTTCCATATTGAATCAATGTTCGACATAGTGTTTCAATATATATGTATATAAAACAATTATTTTTGTCATGTTAAATAAAAAATATCAAAAAATATTAAATATATTCGAAAAAAATAATTCAAAAACTCTTGGGGAATTATATTCTACCACTTGAAATAAATTTCACACTCAAATTTCTTCTATATTATCAAAGGTTAACTATTTGAATGTTTTATTCATAGAAATACAAATCTTAAAAATGAATATTAAAACATCCTTATAAAAGGGAATGTTGGCACCGTAACAGTTACCCGAAGTAACATATGACTAGGTTTCCATATAGGGGACATAGGTGGGAAGTGGAAACACAGACATGGATGAAAAATATAACTATCATGTTATAATGTAGAGAGAGGGAGAAACTTTTTTGGAGAAAGTTTAAAATAAAAAATCCATAAATCAAAGATGAATTAAGGGTTCATCTGACTCATTAGAAATAATAGTACTAGGATAACATTTTTTGGGGTCAATATAATTTTTTGAAATGTTAAAGAATATTAACTAAAAGATATAGTTTCATGATTTTTGGACAACCACAACCATTTTGTTCCTTGATCCACTTCACCTCGTTATCCAAAAAGGACGGTTAAAGTTTTTATTCTGGATGTATTAAGAGGTCACAAGACTCGTTATATGCCATAATTTTTTGTCATTAGTTACTATCAATCAAGGTATTTTAATCATGATATAATATATGCATAAATCATCATATGTAATGATAAAACATTATTCTTACTTAATCATATGATGTTTTCTAACAATTTTTTGTAAATGGTTACCCTTATACAACATTGAAAATATAAATTATCATTTATTCCCTAAATAATCTCTAATCTAAAACAAAAAAAAAACATTTTTATTACAAACATAGACCATTCTTATACTGATAGAAAACCATATGTGATTTTATTATACCATAATATATGTATACTAATGTTAATAACATTAAATATAACGAAATGATGAAAATAATATTTATTGGGATTATTCATAAATAATCAAACATAAATTTCACAACTACGGAGGGAATCATAATTTTTATTATTTATAATGGTTTACATCATCCATTATGAACACATAAGATTTAACATTGTAATATGTCTTCAATTGTTTTTGTGACTTATCAGTTATAATAGTCTTGGATTGGGGAACTTTTTATAATATAGTATAGACTTGGTGAAATTAAAACACTATAGTTTAGAAGGTGAATTCTGTTGGGATTTATCATTATTTGAATCATTATCTATCTTCCACCCATCAATTCTACATTCATACATTCTATTCCATTCCCTACAACACATAAAACATTTATTAGTCCCCTTAAGACAATTCCAACCATGTTTCTTCCCCGAATTTCTGTATAATGGAGTGCTCATTTTCTTTTATTAGTGGTTGTTAGATTTTCCTATGAACTCCATTAACATTTTATTTTCAAAACGATCATATTGATACACAACATAGACCTCTAATTCCACATTATTATAAGATATAGATACTTATTTAGATATTTTAATGTCTCTTCTAAAAAATTATATTTTATGAATTGATTTTAGACACCCAAATACTCGATCAATTTTCATATTCAGATGAATAAAAACACTTGAAGTGTACCTAAAATTCCTTGTAAAATTTTCACCATGGTAAAGAACAGATTCATCATTCTTTTGTATATTCTATATGAATTTTTTATAATCATCATAAAAATAATCCAATTAAAGTACTTATTAAAAATTACTTCTTTGAACTCATCATTTTACATTGAGTCAATTTTGTCATTATACATTATTTTCTGGATTATATTCCACCACTGATACCCTTCACCTTATAATCGATAAATAGCCATAATGAAATTAACTTGATAAAAACATTGGAGAATAGAAAATATCTTTTTAGTTTTACTAATCCATTATTCAGCAACAAGTTGATTATGAGACACAATGAAAGAATGTATAGGTTTCTCCATTAAGGGATCTACCAAAATTATTCCATCATTTTATCATTTTGTAATCTATCATTGTTCATATCTTTTCAAATTTATTGTTATTATAGAAATAATATAAATCATTTATACACCTATAGAATTTGTTTTATCTAGAATAAAACCAATATTTTTTCTAATTAAATCACCATTAGCATAGTCATGTTGGGATCCATCCTTTGACTTAAACCAGAATAAAAGAGTATGAAATAGTTATCAGAGTGAGGAACCACATAATAATGAAAACCACGTATACGATGCAAAAATTATGACACACATATTGAACTATGAAACATGTGGCTTATCCTATGTTATTCTTTTCCAAAATCAATTTAAATATAAAATGATGGTTCATAAATAGTTTTTGAATTCCAAAACAATATATATCAAGTGTTTCAGAATTAATATATAGAAAAGCTCATTGTCATGAACCCGATTACCCACAGTCGGGACCTGGGAATCTGTTCAGGGCTGTTACCCCTAGGTACATCTATTCCAGACCCAAATCATTTTATAGTTTCAAGAAATAGATTTATTGATAGGGATCCAGTTACTCTACCCTTCACCAAAATTCATTGACATTTTCATAAATGTTAACTAATTCATATTTTTTCCATAGATACAACCCTAGAGATATACTTAGAAATATTCCTTGTTATCTCTATATTGATTTTTCATCGTAGTTTCAAATGGTTGAATAAACATTTCATTGGATACCAACTATAGCTATTCTAGCATATCATAATTGGATATTATTTCATTTTGGATGATTATTCAACACATTAAAAAATAAATTCCCAAGGACAATAATAGTTTAGTGTATATGCATACTTGGAAAAAAATCTTTTATCCTTATGAAAGGTATTCATCATATCCTATAAAGACCTCCTGTTTTTTTACTTCTTTATAATCTATTTCTATATAACCAAGGTAAAGACGATATAAGAAAGGGGTGAGAATATATTCTTAGTAAGTGTAAATAAATGAAATTTGTTATCATTTCATGAACAAAGATGTATGGAATGTGAAAATAACATTTGAAGAACATAATCTAAATATTTTTATTCAATATAATTATTGAATATTCATAAGAAAAAATTCATAAAAAATAATTAACATAATACATGAAAGAATTACATTTGAATATAATATGAAATTTTGTAAAAAACATATGAATATAAAACCCCTATATCACGGAATCCTACCGAGGCCATTGTAACAAGTTATCATTTGGTTAATTCTTTGTGTGCCTACAACAGTATTCAGATTCCCTCCTACATACCGTCTTATTTCAGGAATTGGATGAACTCCCATATACCTTCTTGTTTCAGTCCTCAGATTTCATATAATTGAACCACTTGTTTCATTATTGGTATGTCCTACCATGTACCTTCTTGTTTTGGGAATGTGATTTCATTATTTGTACCCTCTACACTCATAAAATATTAATCATTACATATTTCGTTGGAAGAAGACATAGGTCTCATTAATATCATTTTGAAATGATAAATTCATGTTCCACAAGACATTTATCATATCATGAATCATGAAAATTTATTTGTTTTATAATCATCAAATAATAAATCATTAAAATTAAATGTGTATCATTAAATTTTCATCCCATCGTAACCAATGAAAATGATAAAGGTTCTATAATGATTTAATCAAAGTAGAACCACTGAGGAGAAAAAGGTTTCAAAATCATATAACTCATGGAAGTGAATTGGGTTTCATAAAAATAATTCCATCAAAAAAATAACCATTAATGAATTTATATGAATGTATCATTTGGATCATTTCTTGGAAGGGCTTGATTAACATCGGCATATGTCATCTATGATGAAAAATAACATTGAAATATATTTGGAAACAACATCTAGAGGAAAATATAATTTCTTCTATGGAAAATTATATTTAATGTATAAAATCCTTTTTAAGTCCAATTTCTATTAAAATATATCGAAAACCTAGAAAGACAGCTTGAAATTAATTTGAAAACATTTTCCCTTGAAAATATGTAAAAGAATATTTTAATGATTTTGAAAATGTTTTCATAGAAAACATAAAAAATAATATTCGAATAATATTAAAAGCATTTTTCATCCAAAACACTCTATAAACAAAAAATGAAATCATGAAAATGTTTTGAAAACAATTTTATTGATGATAATTTGAAAACATGTAAATATTGAATGAAAATGTTTTCAAACCCATTTCTTCGAAAATAAATTTGAAAAAGTATGATGAAATATTTTAAAACAATAAAAAACATATCAAGACCTTTCTCCTTGAAAATTTTCTTCAATGACAATTTATATTTTTTTAAACATGCTTTCGAAATAAAAAAAATTCCCGACTGAAGAGAGTGGTACTCTCATATTTTTCTTTAAAAAATTCATATTTATATTCCATACCAAATAGTGGATAATTCATTATAATATGTGTTTATATCATGAACAAATATAATAGAAGGAATATAATTCGTTTTCATGAGATATGTTTCATATCATTTCTTCAAAAGATACATAATCAATAGCAATCTCCAAGTGCAATGAGATTGTTTGAATAAACACATACAATTTAGTTACAAGGGATCGTACACTTTATATAATTAAATTAAATTAAATGAAGCATAAAATATCATTAAAATAAGTATATTCATGATATAACTTGTCAAATGGAAGCATATACTCATTTTCAAAGAACATAGGTGCATAACAAACATGTGTATTAATGAAGGAAATTTGAGACAAATCAAATTTACTGATTTAGTAACAATTGAAACATTAACCCCATGAAATAATTATCATATAATGAATATTAAAAAATTCAGTATATGTCACATATAATTCATTATTTTTCAATTAATATACCTCAAAAAATAATTAATTGGTGAATAAAACATTTATCTCAAGGAAATAAAAAGTGAGATGAAATCCCTTACCTTGTGTATTTTCTCTCATTATACTTTTTCAAGGCTCATTAATAATAAATAAAAATATATTATAATTATTTTGAAGAACTATATAATTATATCTAATATAATATTTGCATTTATCTTTTTCACGACCCACCTCCCCGGGCCATGAACCTTGTCATCTGACCCCAGGGTCTCCTGTATTACCTTGGTTGCCTTCCCAGCACACCATATGCTATTACTCACATGGTTCGTGTATCAGACTAATTACTATCCCCACAGGCCCACACATGTTCTTTTAGTGTGTTTTTTCCTCACTCACACACACCCTGGGAAACATCCCAAAAGGTCGCCCATCCTGATTACTACTCTAGGTAAAGAATGCTTAACTTTGGAGTTCTAATCAGGTAGGCTCCCGAAAAGAAAGGTTCACCTTGTTGACATGGGTAGTAACTTTTAGCCTTTTAAGTCTCACTTTTCCAGGGTTGTTACATTATCCACCCCTTTAAAGCACAACGCCCTCGTTGTGGACCCCAAGCCTCAAACCTAGGCAGTGCCTAAGCACTTCTAGCAGGGTATTGGCTCTGATACCATTTGTCACGACCCACCTCCCCAGGCCATGAACCATTTCATCTAACCCCATGGGTCTCCTGTAATACCTTGGTTTACTTCCTAGCACACCAGAGGCGATTACTCACTTAGGTCGATTATCAAACTAATGATTTCCCCCACATTCCAACACATTTTCTTTCATTGTGTTTTTTCCTCTTTCACACACACCCTGGGAAACTTCCCAGAAGGTTACTCATCCTGATTACTACTTCAGGACAAACATGCTTAACTGTGGAGTTCTAATAAGGTAGGCACCCAAAAAGAAAGGCGCACCTTGTTGACATGGGTAGTAACATTTACCCTTTTATGTCTCCCTTTTCCATGGGTCTAAGGTTCCACAACTGGAGCCTAAATGTAGACTAGTGGTTGTACTTGCCCGAAATCTCAGAAAGTACGCACAATCTCCTCAGTTAGGCTCGGTTCCATAAGTTTATTCTCACGCTGTGAGGAGGTGTATTGAACCACATAGGGTGGTTTATCATTGTTGCTGACAGTGATGACCTTGAGGTAGGTGGTTCCATCCTGGCTTTCCAAATTGATTATCCTTGTATTGCTTGATTTATATCAATTAATAATTTATATTAAATTGCTCAAATTCGGCTTCAAATAAGTTGATAAAAACCTTATTCCAATGAATCGAGGTATTTTAAATGGTTTTGCATGGAAATTTAGAAAACCCACAATTCTATTGAATTGGGTGTGTTTATGGAAATTGGGTGATTTAAATTGTTTAATTTAAATTTTGGATTTTATGGAAATGATTTCAATTAAATTGTTTAATTTTATTGTGGAAATAAATTGTGTAATTATGGAATTTGTTTTGAATGGATTTCAAACTCATGAAAAAGGATTAAAATGATATGACTGAAACCTAATGGTTTTATCTTGTGGAAAGGCATGTTTTTTAATAAAACCTATTTTGGTTTTAAATGGAAAGGAATTGACATTTTTGAAATGGAGGAATGGGATTGATCGTATTTTGAGTTGTCTTAAATACTTCGCCCATCGTGTAAGAGCTCATGCAAGCCTTATGTAGTTAGTGAGTTATTTGGATACACTCTACAATACGACAACGTTCTAAAACATACATCTGGCAGGTCACCTCCCTGATGGGTTGGTGAAGAGTCTCCTTTGGCCAGTGTCATAGGGACATGTGTATACACATTTTTCTGAGTTCACTTAGAGAGTGAAAAATACTATAGCTGGTAAATACTATCATACCTTTTGGCAGATGACTGTGTTGCTCTCTTTTTTATTTATATTTGAAATATAAATTTATTTCAATTCTTTTAAACTTCTTTACATTCCTGTTGAATTTATATAAACTATTTTATATAAATGATTTATTTATGACATTTATTTATAAATATTCCATCATTTTAAAGCCTTTCTTATTGTATTTACAATATTTTAAAAATTTATAACATTTTTTGTTTAAATATGAATTTGAACTGTAAAACATGTTTTCTTTAAAGTTGAATCTTTTCATTGGATAATCTATATTTGGAACCTGTTATAGAATCTTTGGTCGTATCCTGCTGGTATTAGGATCACACACTACTTTTTCCTATGGGTGTTTGTAGAATTTCTTCTTCCATGTTCGAGCAAAGGGAAGGGATCTCTTGGAAGTGGATCCACCTATTGAGTTTTGGTCTTAGTGAGTTGTGTCCTAAGGGACCTTGGGGTTCTTTTTTCCATTTTATCACTTGGGTTATATTACTTTTAGTATTCATGCCATGTTGTATTCTGGTACATCAATCCCATTGGACTTTCTTTTGTTATGAATAATGCTTTGTTTCTATTTGGTTCCACATTCTTGTGGAAAAATTCATTCCAACTTGTATGTTGTACGATGCCAGGTGTTAATCGCTGACCCATGGGGATTGGGAACGCCCTTCGGGCTATGTCAGGTCCATCTCGGTTATTGTGTTACCAGGGTAACCGGGTTGGTTTGTGATAATTATTGATTTATATTACAATATTTTTATCAATTTTATGTTGGGGTTACACTTCTGGTAATATTAATTTTGTTTTTTCTATTGACTGAATATGTTATATTATTGGTTCTTATACATATATCATGATTTAAATTATTTAAAACCTGATACAAATAACTTTTATTTTTATTATATTTGTTTTATAATAATCTATAGAATATTAATGTATGAAATGAATTACAACATTCAAGGAGACGATAAGTCATATATATGCATGAACACTGTTTCTATTTTGTGTTGACATATTGAAAGAAACTAATTGCATGAAATGAATGTATATAAGTTTATATATATCATTATTTTATTATAATTATTATTTGATATATATAATATAATTTAACTAAACCCATCCTTAATACATTCCATGTAGTGTGTGAACGAATCACATTGCTTTGAGGGGGCAGCAGTCTACACTTCCTTAAATGATATTATGGTAGTTACACAAAATAAAGGTGAAAAAGATATGTGTTCTAAAAGATATAAAAAAGATTAAAGAAACATTATATATAATATAGAACATATATAAACAGATTTTACATTGTAATATAATCCCTGAAAGGCGCTAAAAAAATGAAGAATCATCATTTAGTGAGTCTATACTATTCCGTAAAGTTAAAAATATGTTCATTTCCCATAATATGAAGTTGTGTATAATTGTAGGTTGAAATATAACATTAAAACATAGTATATTGATGATATTTTCATTGTTATTAATGCATGGAATAACGACAATGGTTTTGGTAGAGAATAAAAATAAAAAAATAGATCAAAATAGAAGGTTTCACCTCTTATTCTGATTAGTCATTTTGGTTTATGCCAAAAGGATTCCATAGCATAATTTAATACCTAAATGTTTATTAATGGTTAAAGGTATGTATTTTTTTTATTTTATTGGGTATATGTATCCCGAACTTATGTGGTTTGGGAGGTGTCTTGAGTCGATAAGGTTTTCTTATGAATTTTACATTTCACTATGTTTTCAATATAAAAATCACTATTTCTTAAGGAAAATTTCATTTCCCATTAGTTTTATCTTATTAAGGGAAATTTTCCTTCCCAGATAAATTTTCTCCCTATAATTGTTTTCATTGTTCATTATTTAGATTCACTAAACCTAACCCTTTTTATTTCTATGTGTAAAATTCGCTTTAATTTCTAAACTCTCATAATCATATATATACAGAGATATAATTTATTCTATTTTCTGGTTCTGAATTTTGTTTCCGAATTCTTTGAATTCAGATTCTGAATTTTCTGAAATTTGGATTCCGAATTCCAACAAATTCAGACTCAGAATTCCTTAGAATTATGGTTCTGAATTCCTTATAATCCATACATTGAATTCCTTAGAATTCAGGTTCATAATTACATAGAATCTAGGTTACCAATTCCTTAGAATTCAGATAATGATTTCTATAGAATATAGCTTCTTAATTCCATAAAATTCATACTCCGAAGTCTGTTGAATTCTGATTCTGAATTCCTTGAAAAACAGAATCCTAATATTCATGTAATATAGATTCCAAATGTTTTTACTAAGCCTTTGATCATTATTTTCCATATACTTTGAAAAATATAATTGATGAGAAACCATATTTTACATACCTTTTTTATAGTTACGAAAAAATGTCTTGTATTGTATTTTTAACATACCATTATTTGAGTGACACGTGTTTTGGTCCATCTGAAATTCAAGAAAATATATGACTGTTTGAGGAGGGATTCTATCATTAGAAAAATTCCTATAAATAGGAGCTCATTTAAATGAGCTCAAAACCCTGAACAGACAGATCTAGAGCTCTAGAGATTACTAGATACTGATGTGATTTCTAGAGAGGTAGACTCTAATCATTTGTGAGTACTTAACATCTTGTTCAGAATTGATTCGGGTGACTCCGATTGTTGATGTATAAAATCGAGGGATTCCAGGGATAGGAAGGAAGAGGTGCCGACTACCATAAAATTTATGTACATCCTTGATAAATATTAGTTAGATTATGACTACCTTGAAGTTTGGGGTCTTTTGGGGATAGCAAGAATGACTCTGATATTCTTATCGGGGGCTTACCTGGGGTGGGTAACACAGAATTTATTGAAAGTATAAATCAAGGGACCTTTAACCATGGTTCTTGGATACACTACTCTTTGGGATAAAATATTCTATACTTGTAACTTGTATGGTTTAAAGTGTATTTTCCATTGTTTTTTATTAATAAGGATGTTATAACTATGTTATACTTTCTTGTTTTTTTAAACTCTTATTAGTAAGATTCTATATGCTTTAAGGTAGAATATTTTTCCTTATCATATTTTATTAAGTTTTATTTTTGGAACCACATATCTGGAATCTAGAAATATTCTAGAAATAATAGGTTTTTGTAAATTTACCCTGTTTAACTTAGTTATTCATTGTTTCTCTCAAGGTTAAAACTATTGTTTTTAAACTGACTTTAAAAGTTCAAAATTAATTTTTAATGTATACAACTCACCCATCTTGTATATTGGGCATCTAAATATTTATTTTGATCATACTATTGGTATCAATGGAGGTATCAGAAATAATTATATTCACATATATGTTTCCGTTCTCAATTTTTCATTGTTCTATATTTTCCATTCTTAGGATTGTTATCCTTGTTTACAAACATTTACCATTAACATCTTTTTGTGGAATTATATTTTCTTTTAGACGGTAGGAATGAATGTTGGTTATATTGAAAATCATAATCATACTAGACCACCTATATTTTATTGGAAGATTTATTAATATTGGAGAGATCGTATGAAGACTTTTTTATTAATACTTGAGTGGGAAACATTGTTAGGCTTACTGGAGATTACAAGATTACTAATAAGGATGTCAGAACTTTTACTAACCAAGAGAAGGTAGAATATCAACTAAACTACAAGGTACACAATACTTTGTTGTGTTCCATGACCATGAATATATATAGTCATATTTTTTTCATATGAATCTTAAAATTGTATTTGAAATAAATTGGATGTTACTCATTTTGGTACATCAAAGGTAATATATACTAGAAGAGCTTTTCTTAGAGTAGAATATCATGGATTTATATTTCCTTATAGAGAACCACTATGTAAGATACAATATAGGTTTATAACTATTGTTAACAGTTTCCAATCCATGGTTGAGAAAGGTTTAGATGATGAGGCCCTTGTAGACAAGATTATAGATACCATTCTAAATGAATTGGAATCTAAGAGGAAATCTATTGAGTAAAATAAGATAGTAAATCAGATTACTCTTGATGAGCTGTTTGGAACACTTCTTAAATATGAGTCAAGAATGAAAGGAGATGCTGATTTGAATAAGAAGAATAATAGAAATTGAAGTGTAGCCTTGACAGCTACTAATTTCCAGACTCTTGAGAGGGTTACAGGATCCAAGAAAAATACAGTTACTTTTTTATCTGAATCACGTGAAAGTGAACATTCTAAGAATGAACTAGCTAATATTTCTCAAAGGACTAGCACGAGAGTTGTGACGAAAGACATTCAGTATAAATATAAGAAGAAATAGAGAAAGGACAAGAAAGACTCTGATTTCACTTGACATTAATGCAAATGTGTTGGGCATATTAGGCCAGATTGTTTTATGCTTAAGATAATGGAAATAAAGAAAAATAATAATGAGAGAAATAAAAATAATTACTATAAAAAAAATATAAGAATGTTTTGAAAGCTAATGACAGCTGGAGTTCTAGTGTTGGAGACACTTCTGGTGAATCCTCAGAGTATAAGTCTTCTGGTAAGAAGAATCTTGGATTAAATTCCATGTTACATATGAAAATACATGTTCTATGGACAAAGAACACAATATGGGATCCATAACCCATGTATCCTTGATCGATAATTATAATGATATTAAATATTATGAATCAGCAGATGAAGAATATTTTTCTAATGAAGATAATAATTTACCTACATATGAATAAGTTTCTAGGTTTGTTAAGCTCCTTGATAATGAAAATTCTGAAGTCAATAAAAATCATGACAATGAAAATTCTAGAATTTTTATTCTTACTAAAAAAGTATCAGCTCCCTCTAAGGATCCTGATAAAAAAAATTATGATTTTGAAAGTGTTTCAAAAACCATTGGGGAAGTTAATTCTGAGAAGGATAAACATTCTAAGGATCGTGAATATGTAATTCTTAAGAAAACATTTTTAGAGACTAACTCTAGTGCTAAAACTAATTTTTTTAGGATAAAAACATAGTTATTAGAGTGAAGTCGGATATATTTTCCTTGAGGAAGTGTTTTTCAAACTTTAACCTAGGTAAGGAAAACTTTTATAAGATGTATTCACAAATTTGACCTCTAATGAATAATTCTGGACATTGTTATACTCATTCAAAGTCGATTTTCATTAATAATTATTGTGTTCCTCAAAGTGTTCCATTCTTCACTAAGTTTCAGTATGGTGGGAATTTGGGAAAAATGTTCCCTAAACAAAACTCAGTCTTTATTTTTTCATAAATCTTATTTTATAAAGAAAATGTGGATTCATAAAATTTTTTGTTATGATTTTTTTGGATCCATGAATGTTTGGGTTTTGAATGTCTAACACTCTTATTTTCAAGAAAATAAAGATAGTACCAACAACAATACATGGTACATGGATAGTGGATGTTCTATGCACATGACTGGTAATAGAAACTTCTTCGTAATTAGTATTAAGATGAAAGGAGGAAAATTATCTTTCAGAGATAATGCTCATGGAAAAATTATTGGTATAGGTAATATTTCTATTCTTGGAAGAATGTTGATTTCAAATGTTTTATTTGTTAATGTTCTTAAGAACAACCATAATAGCATAAGTCTGTTATGTGATGAATGTTACCTTATAAATTTTAGGAATGATAAGTATTTAGTACACAATTCTAAGGAAGTATTAATTTTTTCTTCCCATGGGAAAGTGAATGTATACTCACAAAACATAGAGGTCCTTTTGAGAAAAGATCTACCCTCTCTTCTTACAATGGAAGATCATTCATGGTTATGGAATAGAATTTTTGGTCAATGTAACCATAGAAACCAATGAAAACACCCTAGGAAAAGACATGTTTAGGATATACCGGAGACGAGATTTGATTCATCAAAAGATTGAGATCCTTTTTAATATTTCAAGCTTCATATATCAAGTTTTAAATCAATTGGTAAAGTCTCAACCACTGATTCATTACAGTTGGTGCAAATGGATCTTTTTGGTCGAACACAGACTGGAAGCATTGGAGGCAAGTATTATGTATTTGTCTTAGAAGATGATTACACAAGATTTACATTGGTCAATTTTCTAGCTATGAAATCTGAAGCATTTTCAAATTTCAGAACATTTGGACCCCATGTTAAAAATAAAAACGAACCATCCATTGATAACTATTCAAAGTGATCATGGAGGAGAATTCCAAAAATCAGATTTTGAATCTGTTTACTATAGAAAAGGCATTATTCATAATTTCTCAGAATCAAGAACCCCTCCGCAAAATGGTTTTGTTGAAAGAAGATACAGAATTCTTCAAGAGATAACAAGAACCATGTTGATTGAATAATCGGTAGACAAACATTTTTGTTATAAATTTGTAAGTACTTATAGTTATACTATAAATTGTGTTTTGATTAGACCTTTGCTTAATAAAACTCTATAAGAGTTATGTTATGGTAGAAAACCTAGACTTTCCTACTTCAAGGTTTTTGGTTACAATGTATTCATTCTGAATACTAATGATAATCTATAAAAATTAGATCCGAAGTTTGATAATAGATTTTTCTTAGGCTACTCCACAACCTCTAAGGGTTATAGAGTTTTCAATAAAAATGCATGTAATGTTGAAGAAATAGTACATGTTAAATTTGATGAAACCAATCCATTTTTTTAAACAACCTTAACCAACATCTTCCAATGTGTTTTCAAAAATTGTTTATCAACCCTTGAAAGAAGATCTTTCTGATAAGGAAAATGTTCAAGAAAATGTTTCTGAAGCATTCACCCCAAAATATTTCATACCATATTTTGATGAACAGGTTTTACAACCCCCAAATAAGTTGTTTCTTAACAATCATCCCTATGATTATATAATTGGTGAGTTAAATCAACCTATAAGGACTATAAGTTCCTTATGAAATAATTTAGAACATCTAGAATTCCTTTACCAATTAGAACCAAATAGCACTGATGATGCTTTTGGTGATGATGATTGGATAAAATCTATGCAGGATGAGATAAATGAATTCGAAAGGAATAAATTCTAGACCATTTTTTAAAGATGTAAGGAAACTTATGTTATTGGATTAAAATGGTTGTTCAAAAATAATTGAGATGAAAATGGAATCATAGTAAGAAATATTTCTAGATTGGTTACTAAAGGACATATTCAACTAGAATGAATAGACAATGAATAAACCTATTCTCCAATAGCCAGACTATAATCTATTTTAATTCTAATTGACATTACAGCATTCATCAATTTTAAACATTTTCAAATGGATGTTAAATGTGGTTTCCTTAGTGGTTATGTTCCTGAAGAATTTTTTGTTGACAAATGTCGTGGTTTTGAAGATACAAAACATCCTCAACAAGTTTTGAAACATACAAAATCCTTATGTGGACTTAAAAAAACTCTAGATTTTGGTATGATATACTTACATGGTTTTTTCATTAAAACAATTATGTTAATTGAAATGATAATCCGACACTTTTTGTAATGAAAGATAAGAATTTTTTTTGAATATCCAGATTTCTGTGGATGGAATTATATTTGGTTCAACTCAGAGATAATTAACTAATTCCTTTGTGAATCTAATAAAATTTGAGTTTGAAATGAGTGTAATGGGTGAATTAACATTTATGCTTCGTTTTTAAATTTCTCAAAAAACAGAATAAATCCATATATCCCAAAATAATTAAATTAAATTTATTCATAAAAAGTATGTATATGACAACATTAAGAGTATAAGTACTCCCATTGGTAACTCAAAATCACTTGATCTTGATGAAGATGGGATACCATCAGAACAAAAATCTTTTAGAGGTATGATAGGAAGTCTACTTTACATGAGAACTAGTCGTCCAGAAAAAATGATTATAGTATGCTTATGTGCAGTATATCAATCCAGTCATAAGAAATCTCATTTAAAGGAGGTAAAAGGATTTTTCGCAACTTAAAGGGAACCATGGATCAAGGACTCATTTATACATCTGGAAATGATTTTATTTTAAAAAGATTTTTGGATGCTGACATTGGTGGATGTAGAATGGATAGGAAAATTATATTTGGAACATGTAATTTCTTAGTTGATTCATTAGTTTTTTGGTAATGCAAAAAAGAAAAACTCATTATCACTTTCCATTGCTAAAGCTGAATATGTAGTAGCTGGGTGTTGTTGTACTCAAGTACTGTGGATGCAAAACACACTCATAGAATATGGTATGAGTTCTACCAAAACTTAAATACTAAGTAATAATATTATTGACACTACCTTAAGTAAAAATAATTCATTTCAATCTCAAGAAAAACAAATAGATATTAGGTGTCACATTCTTAGGGACCACACAAAAAATGAGATATCATTCTTCAATTTATCGGAATACAAGATCAAGATGATTATATTTTCAAAAAATCTATACCCTCTGATAGATTTGAATATATTTAATAGATGTTAGGAATGATAAGAGTAAGGTAATTTCCCATATTAATTATTTGTTGAAACCTATCTCCTTATAGTAAGAAACTAATTTTCATAGGTGGAGTGCATTTTCTTATAGGTAATTTTATTTAATCATGTTTTTTTCAGAATCAAATTTTTTGTAATAAAGTTTTATTTTTGTAATTATTTTTTTTGAAATCAATTTGTAATCCTTTTAATTTTTTAAAAAAATATTTCAAGACTAAAATTATCCAAGAAATATTTTCCTCGTTATGATTAATTTTCCTAGAAATTCGGAATGTAGGATTTCATTTCTATGTTTTTGTAATCCTCTTTTATAATTGATGGTATTTTAATGTTGTTTAATAAAAACTTTTGGATTCACTTTTTTCATCTTATATCTGAATTTCTATCTTAAAATACCTCAAATGATCAGAACCTATCATAATCCTTCTTCTAATATCATCTCAATCGTCAGATTTGATCAGAAGTTTTTTGAACTATAAGATCAACTATGGATGTCGAACTGTCGCATCAGTCACCTATATAAAGCCCCACTGATGGTTATCCCACATCGGTTTTTCAAGATATTGCGTGTTGAAGCTCTATCTCTTTATTTTTAGACCATTTCAAATCTTCAAATGTTTCCTTCGTTTCGGATGTCTTCTAATGCTTCTTCTAAAAAATAAATATCAATTGTTAAAGAAATTTCTGAGTGGAAGATGTACCAAGAGAGGTTAGTTGATCATAGATTCTTCAACAAATAAGATTCTACCAAATCAAAGAATATTAAGTTGAATGGCTGGGAGAGCCTTTGCATTTTAAAACTGAAGGCTCATGATCTGATGTATCTGGAGTTTATGGTGGAGTTCTATGAAATGGTGAGTTTTCAAAATGAATGGGGAAGATATAAATTTTCTTACACAAGTTATGGAAAGACCTAGTCTCTTTGGTACAGCAAGACAACAAGTATTTTTTGAATTACTTACAAAGGAGAAGTAGAATTTTGTACTCAAAAACTACCTAATGAATCATGATCTTTTAAAAAGCAAAGGGTAATAGTGTGTATTGGCTTTATGAGAGTGAAGACTCCAAAGATCATTCATATCTCTACAAATTTGAGGATTCTTGAATTGTGGGCTCAAAGCATTATAATTCCAAGAAAATGGGATAAGGATACTCTAACGAATAGTGATATATATATATATATTGTAATTATTATTGAACCTCATAAAGATAATATTGGTTAAGTATATCTTTTTAATGATTGAGAATATCATGAATCGAAATATGACGTCTCAGATTATTATGTATCTGGATATTCTTTCAATGATTATTGTTTTTTTCCTTCAGTCATTCAAAATCTCGTGCTGTTACAAGATGATAAATTATAATGTGATGTTTCTGAGTGATGACACCCTAAGGAGAATGAAAATTGGTTTTTCCAGTTAATACGGATAATTTTATGATCTTTTTGAAATATAATGGGAAGAATTATCAAATAAGCCATAAGTGTCTGAAACATCTAAGAGAGTTGGAAGGAAGATAAAGGCTGAAGTGATGGAAGAGAAAACAAAAACACCTGGTTCCATGCAAACTCAGTCATCACCTCCAAATCTAATGAAGAAAAAATAATATTTAGATGATGTAGTGGCTATGTGAAGAGGGTATTAGAAAAACTAGAGGGAAGGGGAGCCAATGATGGGATTGGGCTCTTCTTAGACAAAAACATTTAAGTAAAAGGTTGTTGAGAATCTTGAAATGAAAGAAAAAGAAATTAAGCAAAGGAAGAAAATGTCAGAATTTGATGTTATTTAATCTCATCTCAGGGCTACTGAAAGAGACTATAAGAAAATTCTGGTACCAGAATCCTTTTTATTAGAACCATTACCAAAGAATCTTGGAAAGAATGTGGTGATTTAGGAATCACATCATGAAAATGAAATATTGGAAGAAGAAGAAGTGGAAGAGGAAATAGAAAAAGAAGAAGAGGTGGAAGATTAATGAAATGAAACTGATGATATCATAAAGCATGCCGAAGATTACCATTAGACGGAATGTCTATCTGTAAAATTAACAATCCGAACATCCCAAGTAGAATCATCAAAAATTTCAACACCAGGAAAAGATGATAAGGGTGAATAATAAGTGAATAAGACAACAGATAATGAAATCACTAATAATGATTTTATTCATTTGGAAGATCTAGTGGGTGATGAAGAGAAATAACAAGTTGAGGAAGATAATATTTTTCACATATCTAATAGTGAGTATGAATCTTCCAAATAACAAGACATCATTCCGAGAGCTGACAAGGGAAAACATGTCTTAGTAGATAAACCTTTCAAATCTAGTGTGAAGAAGATTTATAATGGTTATTTATCAAAGAGTAAAGATGAAGACACAGAAAAAGAGTACTGACCAACCAAACATTCGGATTCAGAACCATCTTCTATCAAACATTATTTTGTTGTTCAATCTTTGAAAAAGATGGATTATACTATTCCATTTTTTCCAAGCATAGATTCAAGATGTTCAAGGCTTCACCATACAATAAATCACAATTCAGATTCAGTTTCCATCGTGATGGACAATATTGTCGCACTATCGGTAGATTTCATGACCTTTCTCATTAGTAATGAGGATCATAAGAGATCGTGCTTGAAATGAAAAGCTGATCAAAGAAAACAATTGACGAAATGAAAATCTTTGATGAATTATATGATAATGTCAATGATGAATTGGATACCAATGTTGGGAAGGATAAATATCTTACAAATAGTTTTGAGGAAAATTTAACACTAGAACAAACTACTCGAAAGCAAGAAGTTAAGGATCTGAATGGAAAACATAACATAGAGTCCATGAATTGGAAAAGGAAAAGAGATCTTACCATAGATATTGAAGATAATATTTTTAAGAATTAATAACTATTGAATGCGTAGGAATAATTTATTATGGCTCAAGAAGAGAAAATTCAATCCTTAGAGAAGAAATGTGAAGACTAGGAACAGTTGCTTAAGCGGGAGGAAGAGTATCACAATGAGCTCAAGAAGCTAAAAACCATTGTGAAGAAGCTGATTTAGATGGAGAAAGAGGGATAATTTCATTTCGTTATGATCATTTGTTTTATTTTCTTCATTGTACAAATTCATTCATCATGAATAAATTTTTTCTTGTTCTTTATACATTTCGTTGTTAAGTACTAATGTTTCATGTACCAATTTTTTTCCATTCTTAATTTTTCATTTCTAAAAATCACAAAGGGGGGGAAAGAATGATAAATAGAATACAATTTAAAGAAGATATTTCCCTAAGTAGGGGGGTCATCTAGGGGAATTTCATTATCAATGATATTTTTTAAAAGAAAGAAAATTTAAAATATCATTCAAAAAATCAAGAATACAATTCTTTGTGTGTCCGTAGCCTAAGGGGGAGTTAATCATATTCACTATGATACATAAGTAAAGGGAGATATGTTTTTATTTTCATGTCCATAAAATTTTTATGAATATAGATTCTTTTTATTAAGGATGTTTGTGCTTCCCAAAAATGGTGGAGACTATTGATTAAATAAGTTATCCTTATGACTTATCCATTTTATAATTTTATAAAAATCATAAACACTATATTTTATGGAAAATTTCATTTCCTATAAGTTTTATCTTTTTACAGAAATTTTTCCTTCCCATGAAAATTTTCTCCCTATCTTTTTCTTCATTGTTCATGATTTTTTTTCACTAACCAAACTCTTTTTATTTATATGTATAAAATTCGGTTTCATTTATAATACCTCAGAATCCTATAAATACTTAAATATAATGTATTATGTTTTCTGGTTCTGAATTTAGATTCTGAATTGTTAGAATTTAGATTCTGAATTATTTGAAATTCATATTCTGATTTCTCTGAAATTTATATTCTTAATTCTCTGAAATTTATATTCATAATTCCTTAGAATTAAGACTATGAATTCCTTAGAATTATGATATCGAATTACTTAGAATTCAGACTATGAATTCCTTATAATTCCGGTTCCGAACTCTATATAATCTAGACTAATAATTTCGTATAATTCAGGTTCCTAATTACGTAGAATTCAAACTCCGAATTGTTAGAATTTAGACTCTGAATTCCTCAGAATTCAGGTTATGAATTCCTTAATATTTAGACTCCAAATTCTATAGAATTTTGATTATGAATTCATTAAAAAACTGAATCTTAATATTCATGTAATATAAATTCCTAATGATTTTAACATAGAATCCATACATTATTTTCATTGGAATTTGAAAAAAAATAGAATTGTTTGAGAAACCGTATTATACTTACCCTTGTTATAGTTATGAAACGATGTCGTGCAATCTTTTTCTAACTAACCATTGTTTGAGTGACACATGTACAGGTCCCTCAAAAATTCAAGGGAAATATGAATGTTAGATGAGGGATCTGACCGTTGAATAAATTATTATAAATATGATCTCATTTGAATGAGCTGAAAAAACTGAAAAACCTGATCTAGTACTCAAGATATTACGTGCTCTAGAATTGATTTCTGGAGAGAGAGAATCTCATGATTTATGCATAATAAACATATTTTTTATAATTTCTTCGTGTGACCTTGATTGTTGTTGTGTACAATCAAGGGATTTTTGTGATAGAAAGACAGATTTCCTAACTACCTTAAAGTTCAAGGACTTCCTTGATAATCATGACAGAAGTGTCGACTACCTTGTAGTTCGAGGGCCTATAGGGATACCACGAAAGAATCTGATATTATTATCGAGGGCTTACCTGAGTGTTGGTATGAAAAAATTTATTGAATGTATAAATCAATGTACCTTTATCCACGGTTGTTGGATACCCAACTCTTTCGGTTCAACTATTCTCTATTTGTTTCTTATATTGTTTCAAGTTTATTTTCTGCTGTTTTTTATTTTTAAAAAATGTATAACAAACTTACACATTCTTGTATTTGTATAGTCGAATTAGTAAGATTCTTTACAAATTAACTTATAATCTTTTCCTTGTAAACTTCATTAAGGTTTTATTTCTGGAACCGTATATCCAGAATCTAGCACGTTTGTAGAACTATGAGGTTTTTTGAATATACGTTATTTAACTTTGTTAAACATAGTTTTCATGAAGGTTAAAACTAATGTTTTTTACCAAAATGATAAATTAAAAAGGAATTTTTAAAGTATACAATACACACCCCTCTTTTATATTGACCATCTACATCACTATTTAGATCCTAAAAGGTGTGATAAATAAGGATAGGATGTGGTCTTTTATATGGAAGGATGACTAGCATGCTGGTAAATATTTGAAGAGAGAATTCAACCCACAGTTTTTATGTCATGGGTGGATACAACACTTATCCAAAGTAGATTAATTGTATTATAGGGTTGAAAAATTACAATCCAATTTCATATTTACATATTTATAGGTCGTTTTGTGCCTTAGGGTTTTGGATTACTCCGTCATTAAGATTAATTTAACCTAAAATTAGGTAATTAATTTTATACATTTTTACTCGTATTTGTTGTATCAGAAAATTAGATGACCTTATTGAAAAGAATACATTACTATGTTTCCAAATATGTAATCTATTTTGAAAAATAATAATAACCTAAGTGAAATAAATTAAATTAAAATAAAATTCATAGTTGGGTCAATAATTTAGGATATTAAGTAAACACATTTAAAATATTACTATGATTTTGTATACAATTTCAATGTGAAATTTATCTAAGTGAACTAAATTGTATTAATTGATAAATAAACTATATTATTAATATTTTAAACCATTTTAAAATTTAATTAAACGTTATAAATATTTCGGATAAAAAAGTATTTTTTAACTAAAATTCAGAATTTTAAGCTATTCATTAAAAAATGAACCCTTCCATAAAAATACCAAAAAAATTATCCTTACTAAAATTTTATATTTATATTTAGAATATTTAGATTATTTTTTCATATTATGTTTATAATATATCCGAAATTTTTATTTAAAATGGGTACTTCAATAAAAGGTGGTAAGACTACATTTATAAAATTATATGTTTTTAATCATAAAATTTGGTTTGTTCATATATTATGTATATAAAATAAATCAAATGAATATTACAAATTTTTTTCTGAATATATTACATATATATTACAATAAAACCACTCACTAGTTGTATTTTATATAATTTATTATTGTTAAAAAGATTTGTGACCATAAAAATAATATTATTTCCTTTTATATTATATTTTCATTAATTTTCATTTATAATTAATAATTAACATATAATTAATATTATATTTTTGAACATGTATATTTTCATAAATTAGATAATAAAATTCACAAAATATAATTTAACATTTATGTTATAACATCTTATATTAAATTATAATATTTTAATGTTATATTGTTGTTTAGTTATCCTCGGTATTTCATGATTCCAAATCCCTCAAATAAAATCATTGTTGTGTATAAAAAATATATCCTTTGTATCGAAGGATCGAAATATATTTTTTGATGTTCAATTACAAGATGAGGTTAATTGGTGGTCTAAAAAAACTTTTACGTTTCAGACAAAAAGGAATCTATGTTTAACGATGTCAAACAAGATGAATTCCCAAACCCTCTTTGGTTCTCAAACAAAAGGGTAATTGGAAGGGCCCATGTCCAATTATAAGGAACCTGAATATAAACAATTTTATCATAATTTACTAGTATAAAAATGTTTATGAAAGTTATACTTTAATTCACAACAAAAATACAGTAGAAATGAAACATGTAATAATAAAAAATTAACAAGTAGAAAACAGTTTAAACTAAATATATTTTTATCTTACAAACTAGGATAAAGGTCACATTATTTATACTTTCAAGAATGTATGTCTTACCAACACCATGGAAAGGCATCAAAAAGAGAATCATCGTATGTCTTTATATCCCCACAAGCCTTAAAACATTAAGGTAGTCAGATTCTCTTTATTCATATCCCTGGAAGTTCTTGATCCATAATGTAGTCAGAACCTCTATATTCTGACCCCCAAAATCCCTCAAATGTACACATCAATAATCAAAGTCAAACTACAAAAGTAGACCACATTGTTCACAAATGAGAAAAATGCTCACAAATCCCACAACGAACAAGAGTCTCTCTCTCTAGAAATATCATCACAGAATCACAACATATAATTAATAGTTGTGTCAACACTCTCTAAATATATGGTGTATTTATGGGAATAAAATACAACAGTCATCTCCTCCTCTAATGATTATATTTTCCCTTGAATTTCAAAAATACCTAGACACATCTCACCCAACAAAGGATTAATTAGAAATAGATTTTATGACATGTTTTTCATTGTAACATAATCTTGAATATAGAATTAAAACCTATAAGGAAAATATTATTATGTTTAAGAAACTTACATGTAAAATGATTAGATAAACATGGAATAATGTGTTAATTATGAAATATAACATTAACTTGTAAGAATAATCTGATTCAAAATATAGTGGAAAGCAGAGTCTAAATAAGTATACAAACAGAGTCTGGAAAGATACAAATCTGGTATCTAGTCATTAATAGAAACATAGTTTGTTTTTAGAAAAAAAGTATTGTCTACTTTTACATAAAGTAGAGTCTGATTGTTTGATAAATCAGAGTCTCGTTTTCTATGAATTCAGAGATATAATTTCAATGAATTTTGTGTCATAATTTCAGAGAATTCATAGTACGAAATTCGATGAATTCACAGTTAGAATTTATGAGAATTTGGAGTCATAATTTCATATAATTTGGATTCATAATTTTTGAGGAGTTAGAGTCCAAAATTTTTGGGAATTCAGAGTTTGAATTTTTGAGAATTTGGAGTCATAATTTTTGAGAATTTTCAGTCTGAATTTCTGAGAAAACAATGTCAAAATATTTGAGAAACTCAACGTCCAAAATAAGGATGCAATAGAGTTTGAAATTAGATAGAAATAGTTTCGATAGATGTGACACTCATATTATAAGAGACTATGAGGTTTTGAGGTTTTTGATATGGATCATGTTTTTTTATGGTAATTCAGTCTTGAAAAAAATGTTAATCATAGATAACGAACATTATGAATATAAAAATAGCATCATGTTAACAATTAGGAAAACAAATACCCTCATAGAAATAAAATAATCATTAAGTAAAAAAGGTATTTGTGATATTAAAAACATAAAGAAATGGAAAAAAGTCACAAAAGATCTTATTGATATAACAATCTATTCTTTTTTATAAATAAACAAACATTTCTATAAAATAAATATTATGTTTTTAATACTAGAAATAAATATTTATCTCTCTTATATTTCTGACATCGTGAATATGACTAACTCCCCCTATGGTTTGTTCACCTTAAGTAACGTATTTTCGGAATAAGAAATTTTCTTCCAAATAACATTCCTTTTATTAAGAATGTTTCATATCAGATTATTTTACTACATTCTATTAAAATTTATTCATTGAGGTAAACACCCCCATAATATGATTTTTTTTAATTTACTCCCCCATTGTGATATTCAATAGGGAATTGGATAAGAAAAAAATACAACACCTAATTTTTTTTAAAAGAAACATAAAAACAAATTATAACAAAGATATTTCATTATATTTGAAAACATTTAGGTACATAAATAGATCGGTGTTTTTAAGTTAATAAATCATCCTTCTTCCCTGGAAGAAGCTTATTGAGGACGGACATCATCTTCTTTAGATATTTATGAATTTTTAGTACATTTTTAGTAACTATTATTGTTCATGGTTCATCTTCTCGAGTCACTAAATTCATTATTCTTGAGATTTGATAAATTCTTCATGTGACTTGACTATCTCTACTAATTGATCTGGGGTATTGGTTTTTCTCTTTCTGAAAATAGTAATAGAGATAAGATCATATAAATATCTTTATCAACTTTGATCCGACTATTTTTCCATTGATAGAGCCTTTCAAAAAAATCGTGAATTAATCATCAGACTTATTGAAAGAATTTTTATCTTATTCTATATGATCATCAACAAGATTAATAACATGAACAACTGACACTGACCAGTTTTTAATCTCATTGAATGAATTTCTATAACATTCATAGTTGATCTTCATCATAATGATATCTATTTCTTTTATGATTATTTTTCCATCGAGATTTTTGTAGAATCCATATTTATATTTACTAACTACTATATAATTTGAAACTAGGATTCAGTTTTTGGGGGAAAAGGTATTGAATCAAAAATATTCTTCAAATATTGTACCACAGAGTCATTTTGCAAAGTCGATGATGATTCAAAATCTAAATAATCTATCCCATGACGTTTATCTTTCACTTATTCAAATAATATTGATTTAGATGATCCAACAACATCTTTTTGAGGTGTATCAAGAAGATGTATAATTATTATAGAAACAACCTTATCTACCATATTGGATACCTCACGATCTTGTTATTAAACATTAACCTTTTCATCATATTCTAGAACAATGTCATCATTTTCCTATCTCTCTTCAAAGGACGGAATTTTTTAAAACCCTGTTCCTTTTAATATTCCATCTCCTTATATGAAATGATTTTGGTGGATGAATTAAGGGATGTTCTTATTGATAGGTTATAATAAGGACTCTTATATTCATGATAATCCTTCTCTGTTCTGAGTAACTCTTTAATTTCATCCTCTTCTTATTATTGTTGAATTTGATCAACATAAACAATTTTATTTCTAAGTGAAGCTTCCTTTAAGAAGGATTTCGTTTCTCGAATCTATTTTGATGTAATATCAACATCTTTCAACAAGTTTTGTGAAACCTAATAATGAAATTATTTTCTTTTTTATTTTTATCCTTTTCTAATTTTTCATGATTTTCAACTCCTATAATATTCAATGACATAGCCTTTGTAGGTTCAATCCCAAAGATAGGATCACCTTCCATTCTCAATTTCATTAAATACCTCAACGTAACAAATAATTCATCAGAACAAATCGTTTTATTATTCGGTTTAGGAGGTTCTAATTTTGGTTCTGGAATAGGTTTGGGTAACTAACGTTCTAGTTCTTCTAGTTTTCTTTTCATAGATGGTTTAGAAACATCGGTTTTTAACTAGATCATCCTTATCCTGAAGATATACAAACATACCTAAATCTGTATTAAAACCAATTTTCATTCTAATCATGGTATCATCACTGAGAATTATAATATTAATGTACATCCCCATTGAGGAACATATAATTTTTACTGAATCCAAACATAATTCTATAATATCTGAAATGATATCTGGAGACAACATAATATGAGACGTGATATTTTCATTCTTAATGTTACTAATTCTTAAAAAGATATAAATCACTAAGTTTATCTTCAATAAATTCACCAAGTAATTTAAAAGAAATATATCACATATCTTATGTGAATATTTGTCACCATACCTTGAAATAATTAAACATTGAATCTACAAAGCTATAGGCCTATGGCTTTCCGAAAGACGAGAAATCTTGAGATTCTTGAAATTCTTTAGCCCATGACATTATATAACATTTACACTCTCAAATGATCATTCCCTATCCAGCGAACAGTGTGTGTAGAGGATTTCCTCACCTTAATATAGAATTTCTAGAATTCTTATAGCCTTATTGAAGGAAAAAAATACATCATTTCATCGCTTAAAAATTTCAACAAATCTTTTTCTTCTAATTATTAAAAATGAAAAGAATCATATAATTCCAAAATAATTTCTAGGCTGATGGGACTTAATACATTTCCATGGTAACAAAAAAACTCTACACATTCTACAAGATAATAATTAAAATCAATGGATCATTCTTCGAAATGAAATTCAGATATAATAATATATCCCTAATCATATGCCAGGCTATGGGTTCCTTTCTCGATTGAGACTGTATCGGTGTTTGAGGAGAAACATTAAAATGTAAGAAAAACATGAAAATGAAATGACACGCCTTTATGGATTTGGCATATAATTCTTGAGAGAAATGATGTTGTATATGAACTCGGGGTCCTATTAAATAGGTTTTTCATTGATGGTTTAAATTGCAAGATAGATCTAATGGTTTATGTTATATATATCTGATTTGACTGTATAGATGCCTATGGAAGAATAATTTATGGATTACAATATATTGAGGTTTTATGAAAAAATAGGATTTATGGAATGTGAATCCAATAATTTTTTTCTTAAATGATGATAGAAATACCGACCAGAAAAAAATTAAGATTTAAGTAAATAAATATATATTCTCGGTTTCTCATTATGAATTATTAATATTGATAAGGTTATTATTATAAAACATTGACTTCCAGATATATTGTAAGGCAATGGAAAAATAATACATTCCAAATAAATATATTAATGAAAATTATGAAATTTTTTTATGGAGACATGTTGGTTCCAGAATAGTTTTTTGTATCGAAACATATGTACTACCCATATGAAAAGGGGTAACATAATGTTACGAGAGTAGTTTTAAACAAACATAACATGAAATATTACATTTTTGTTATCATTAATATATTTTATTTAATGTATTAAAATCCATTAGAGGGTAGAGATTTTGTAAAAAATCCATAAAGTTGGTCATCTGTTCTGATAAATTATAAAATAATATCTTCTTTAAGTGTGTGATCCCTATGAAATTGTTTCCTAATGTCTACATGCTTTTCATGAGAGAGATGTGAATTATACTTTTTTTGAGAAATTGAACTACTATTATCACACATTTTATATGTCTTGGTATAACTCATTCCATAATAAATGAGTGTGTGTTGCATTCACAACACATGAGTATAACAACTTCCAACTGCTAGATATTCAGAATCAGTAATTTAATGGGATACTGAGTTTTTCTTCTTGCATGGCCAAGAAAATATTTAATCTTTTAGGAAATGACAACATCTGGATGAACATTTCTTTTTCATTCTACATCAAGAAAAATCTGCTTCCTAAAATATTTTTAAATCAAAATCATTTTTATATGAATAGAAAAGTCCAAAATCCATGGTTCTATATAAATAAATAAAACTTATTTTAACTTCATTTAAATGAGATTTTATTGGATTATATTGATATCTTCCACATAAGAATAAAAAAACATTAGGTGTAGATGACCAGCTATTAAATATAATTAACTTTATATCATACCACTAAAAGTGGTTTCATCTCTAGTTTTCTATCTTAATATTTATCAATTTAATTTTTGGTACTGATTAGAGTCCTTATACATTTAGTGTTTCCGTATCCATATTTCTTATGAAGATATTTAATATACATATGTTTAGATATAGAATTTTCTTATGGTATTTGTGAAATCTAAAACCAGGGAAAATGTTAACTCACCCATCATTCCCTTTTCGAACTCAAATATCATAAAGAATCACAAATTAATTAGTTTAAGATTTCTATGATGATCCGAATATAATGTCATCATCATAAATTTGAACAATCAATTTTTTATTATATTTTATTATAAAATGTGTTGTATTAGCAGTTCCTTTACATAATTGTTTTCTAAAAAAATCATTTATGTTTATTAAAACAGGCTCTAGGGGCTTTCTTATGTCCATATAGAGCATTGGTAAGCTTAAAAAAATGTCCAGGATTCTTTTTTCCTTCAAAAATATCAGTTTATTCAACATATTCTTCCTCTTAATCATACCCATTAAGGAAAAGCACACTTCACATACACATTAAAAATTATGAAATTAATAAACAATATAAAGGCTAGTAGAATATGAATATATTCAATTCTATCAAATAGAGCTCAAGTTTCTTCATAGTCTTCAACTTTTTGTTGATTATAAACTCTAGAAGCTAATCTTTTTTTATTTATTACAAGGATTAAACTTCCATTACATTTATTATGAATACCCATGTTACTCATTTTATATATTTTTCATTTTTTCTTTCAACCAAGGTCCAGATGTTGTTCCTTTTGAATTCATTATTAAATCATTCATAGATTTAATCAAGTCATCGTCACCTAAAGCTTAATCAGTGTTTTTTGGTTCTAATTAGGAATGAAATGAAATATGTTCTACTTTATTTCACAAATAACTTCAAATAAATACATGTTAACTTACCACCCCAAAAATACTATCACTAGGGTGATTCTTAGGAAGAAACTGATTTTGGTTTTGTAAAACCTATTCATCAAGAAAAGGAATAAAATATTCTGGGGTAAATACATCAGAAACAATTTCATGAGTATTTTCCTTATTAAAAAAACATTACATAAAATTATGATAATTAGATTTTTGATAACACGTCTGATGATGTAGGTTAGGGTGGTTTGGAAATAAAGTGATCAGTTTTATCAAATTTAACATATATTGTTCCATCAAAATAACTAGATTTTTTTTTAAAAATCTATAAGCCATAGATATAGTGGAGTAGCCTAAGAAAATTCCTTCGTTATATTTGTTTAGGAATGTATGTATGTTATCATTAGTATTCATTATAAATATTTTGAATCCAAATACTTTAAAGTAAGAATAATTATGTTTTCAATAAATCCAAAATTCATAAGGCGTTTTATTATGAAATGGTGTAATTAAAACTCAATTTATATCATAAAAACAAGTACATACATCGTCATCACAAAAGTGTTTCTCAAATAAATATTCACTCTACAATGTTCTATTATCTCCAAATAATTCTACTTTTTGATTCAATAAAACCATTTTATTGAGGAGTTCTTGGAACTGAGAATTTATGAATAATACCTCTCACAATAAACAAAGTTTCAAAATCTGAATTTTAAATCTCTCAAAAATGATAACTATAAATTTAAATCAATTGAATGTTTTTATAATTTTTTAATTTTGAAGAAAAATATTTTAAATAAGAAAAGGCATAATATTTATTTTCTAGAAAATATTTCCACGTAAATTTTATGTAATCATCAACTAAAACAGATATATAGTATTTTCATCCAATAATTCTAGTTTGTGTTAGACCAAAAATAATATATACACATTCTATGATGAATCAAAATTTGAGACTTAAATAATTGATTAAAATATTGAATTATTTTTCATGCCATGTTGACAAGGATCAAAAAAAAATTAGAATCAAATATAAGATTCTTCAGATCTATAACAAGTCTTTTCATTGAGATTTTTCATAATTTCCTTTCTTTACAGTGTCCTAGTCTACTATTACCTAAAAAATATTGCTCATTCATTACTCTGATCCATGGTAGATCTTGGATCCTATAATCAACTATGTTAAGTGTATAAACCTTCTTATACCTATGGGTAGAGACAATAAACTCTTCATTGGAATTGTGTACTAATCATTTATCATTCATCAAATTCACATGGTAACCATAATCACAAAATTATCTTATTCCTATAAGGATATTCTTAAGTCCGTTAACAAATTAATTTTTTGAAATTAATGCTTTTCCAAGAAGAAAAATATTATGTATACCATCAATATTTCCCCGATCATTATCTCCAAAAGTTACTCTTCCTCTTTTAATCATCATAATATTTTCAACAAAATTTTTGATACCCAAAATGTACAAGGAACATCAACTATTGATGGTCCATGTTGTGTTGTTCATACTTCCTTTATTTCATTGAAAATAAAAGAGTTAATATTTCAGAATATAAAAATTCTTGGATCTAGAAATGTTAGATTTTAAAATCAAAGGTTTCCACATTTTCATAGGATAATCAACTTTATAAAAACCTAAGGATTGAATTTTTTAAAGAAATTTTTTTATCCCATTGTCCACAACATTAAAACATAGAGAAAAAATGATAATTAGGAGGAGCAAAATAAATATGACTAAAAATAGGTTTTGAGAGAGTATAACAAAATCCAAAACTATAGATAAGGGGATAATGTTGTGAATACATTTTATCAAATTCATTCCTTATTGAAGTTAAATTTGATAAATATTTATTAAATGATAAAATTTTATATTTAAGTCTAATGAATAAATTATTATCCTTATAGTCAATTGTCTTTGGGTTTGGGTAATTCTATAATAAAATATTAGAAATAAAATTTTCATGATCCTTATAAAGTTTATATTTCTCATAATTATCTTCCTTATAATTTTCAGAACCATTTTAAATATCAATATTTTTATGAACAATATTATTATAAATATCTAAAAATTCTTTTGTTAAGACAAAAATTCTAGAATTTTTTTTATCTAACTTCATTTTTATCTTACAGTTCTCATGTTCATGTAAATTAGAAAATCTAAAAACATTATAATACGATGGTATTATATTATCTTTTGATGAAGAAGCTTCTTAAATTGAATACTCATAATATTATTAATTAGGAAAATTATAATTTAATTAAATATTATTTAAGGATTCAGCATTGTGTACCTTAGCCATAAGAAAATTATTTTTAATTGGAAATCTGGATATAAGACCAATATTCTTTGGACAAGAATATTCGTATTTTGAGGATTCATTTGAATATTCACCACTACTTACACTCAAGGTGTAATTATACATTGGTACATTCTTATCCTTTTATTTTTAGTACTTCTTGATATTCTATTCATATTTTTTATCTTTTTTATCTTCTCTTAAACATTGGAAAATCAGGTCGGATATATCCTGCCCTTTTGCATCAATAACAAGTTACTTCAAATTCATTCATGCCATTTCTATCTTTCTTATTATATATATATTTAAATTATTCCATTCCCACATTCTTTTTGATAATTTGAAAAAGATAAGTTGGTTAATTCATATACTATTCACTTTCACTTGATTTAGATATTACAACATCTTTCATAGCTTTTGATCTATTAACTATTTCAGGTGTCTTTGATTTAGATGTAGTAATGAATGTAACACTTTGATTACAACTAATTTTTTTAATCATAACTCCACTTGATTATTGTTTCATGTCTAATAAGAGTACCAAATAATACATCCATATTAGTGTTACATACATTCATATTTTCATCAATAGTTTTCCTTTTAGATTCCCACTCCGTTGGAATATTTTCAATTATCTTTTCAATAATAACTTCTTCATCAAGACAAATTTATCCCATAGATTCAATACTATTGACTATATTCATAAATCATAGTTATGCATATTAAATATGTTTTCTATAGCGAATTACAAATCGATGATATTATTCTCTTAGCATATCACTCCCTGTATCAATGAATTTGGAAGTTCCAATATTTTTGTAACATCTAGTTTCTTCTGAATAATCTTAGCAGCATCACAATAAGATATTTTAATATTGATGTTCCTGGTCATGGAACATAAAAGGGTATTTCATACCATATTGTTTAGATGATATTCTTGTTTTTATTGATTTTTGAATATTCTAATTTCATTGACAGGAATCTTGTATTCACTATAAAGCATGAAAATGTTATCTACTCCAGTGCAAATAAAAATGGTCTTCATCCTATTTCTCTAGTAATCATAATCATTACAATCTAAAATTGGCGGTCTGGTAGGATTTCTGTTGTCTAAAACCCTACATTCATTCCATCCATTCGATAAGAAAAAATTTTTTCCAAAAAAACAATTAGTAACAAGAGCTTATGAACAAATATTTTATAATACAATATTAATAAAAAATAATGAAATAATTTTAAGAACGAATGGTTTGATCAAGAAAACCAATATACTAATATAAGTATTTCAGTTACCACCTCTGATACCATTTCTAGTATCGAAATATTGATGTAGATGATCAATTACAAGAGGGGTTGAATTGTAGGTTTAAAAAACATTCACATTTATGGATGAAAGAAAATCTATGTTTTACAATGTTTTATAAGGTTAATTCACAAACCCTCTTTGGTTATTAAACAAAGGGATAATTTTAAGGGCCCATTACCAATTATAAATAACCTAAATAACAAAATGTTTTTTTAATGAAATATAAGTAAGTTTATCTTAAGGAATGATTCTACCTTAAAGAATAGATAATATTTTTTATTAGAGTATGAAAGTATATGAATGTATAAAAAAGTTATACTTTCTATCTCAAAAAAATACAGAGGAAGTAAAACTTTTTACAAGAACAAGTAAAGAAGAATAATATCATTCAACCCAGGGATAATGGTATCCAGAAACCATGGATAAAGTTCCCTTGATTTATATGTTAAAGAAAAATGTATTACCCACACCAGCGTTTTTCCTTGAAAATAGTATCAGAGTCTGTATTGTTATCCCTGTAAGCCCTAAATCATTATGACAGTGGGAACCTCTATCTTCCTATCCCTAGAAGTTATAAAACATTAAGGTCATCGTCACCTTTGTATTACTATCCTTGGAGGATCTTGATTGTACATAACAACAATCGAATTCATGCTAAGAAAGATAAACATGTTTTTCAAGGATGAAAAAGAAATTCACATATCACACAAGGCAATAGAGTCTCCGTATCTCTAAATCAATTCACAACATCACATCATTTCATTGATATATTTTTCAACACACATTAAATTCCTAGTATATTTTTAGTCAGAAAATTCAACAGTCATCACCTACTCCAACGGTCATATTTTTCATTGAATTTCGGAGGCACCTAGATACATGTCACTCAACCAAAAATTAGTTATAAAAAGATTAAACAACATAATTTTCTTATAATATTGTCATGGGTACATAATTATAACATTTAAAAAAAATTCTTATATTTATGAAACATAATTGTAATATGATTCGATAAACATATAATAATACATTAATAAGGAAAAGTTACATAAAAAATAATGAATAATTGGATTCAAAATATATTGGAAAAAGGAGTCTAAATAAGTATAAAAATTGGAGTCTAGAAGGAGAAAAATATAGATCTTGGTGTTGAATAGAAACATAGACTATTTTTAGATAATAAAATAGTCTAGTTTTATATAAAAAATACTCTGATTTTAGATAATAACATACTCTGATTTTAGATAAAAATGAAGAATGATTTTCATTGAATTTAGAGTCATAGTTTTTTAGAATTGATATTCAGAATTTATGAGAATTAAAATTAAAAAAATATGATGATTTTTAGTATGAATTTCTAGGAATTTATTGTATGAATTTTTGAGATATGTGAGTCATATTATCTATGAATTCAAAGTCATAATTTTTGAGAATTTGGTGTCAGAATTTCTAGGAATTATATGTAAGAATTTTTTAGAAACTCGAAGTCAAAAATCATAATGCAATGGAGTCTAAATAAAATATGGAAAAGGAGTTTAAAAATACTAAGAATCTGATTCTAAGATATTTTAAGGTTTTAATGTTTAGGTAAGGATCCCATTATTCTTAAGGTAGATATGTTTAAATAAAAAATATTAGGATTACATAATGAAAATTGGGCATAATAATAAAATAATGTTATGGATTAGGAAAATAAATTTATATATAGAGATAAAATAATATTTAAGGATTTTTTTTCAATACCTAAAGGAATGGAAAAATTCATAATAGATCTTATTGAGTTGACAACTATTTCATGTAGTGAAATGTGAATTACATGTTTAGTGTAGAACAATCAAGTTGGTTATGTGTGAAAATAATTTTTGACTATGTGTTTTAACATATATATATATATACATATAAATATTTCTAATGTCACAGAAAATTAAAAATTTTAAAAAGATTAAGTAAATTCGAAAAACATTCCAAAAATCTCAGGGTGGTACATCGAAGACAATATCATTGATGCGTGATTTATTTTAACCTTTTTAAAATGACTATTTGTATTAGCTTATTATTTAAAATTAGTACTACCACAATTTCATTTCTTCTAAAAATATACTTTTTTTCAATAAATTATATTTTCTTCAATTTTGAATTGGAATAAAGAATATTTATTTTAAAAATAATTATCAATAATTTATTGTGACATTATCCAAAAACTGAAATAATAACATTTCTTTTGGATTTATCTTTTTTTATCATCTTCCTTGATATTTCTACAACCTATTGTATTGGATTCTATAATTGTATTTGAAAATTTCTAATTTATTTTTCCTTTGAAAAGTTTATGTCTGAAAATTTCATTCTCTTTACAATTTTAATTGATCTTTATTTCCAATTACATATTCAAATTATTCTCTTCATCAAAAAGATTCTTATAATACTTTTCATCGCTTATTAAATTTTTTTTTGTTTTTTAACATTTAACCAATCATTTATTAAAGATTATTGACCTCCATTATTTGATCTATATTCCTCTTTTTTGAAGAAGAAAATCATACAAGTATATAATTTTTGTTCTTTTATAGAATTTATTATTTTTCTATCTTGTCCTTACATTCATTTTTTGTATAATCATTAATTGTGGATTATTATTCATGAAACATTTAAATAAATAGTTTTCACCTTATTGTTAATGTAATTATATATATTGATTATTATAAAAAATAAAATTACATTATAAAATGATAAAAAATTCATTTTCATAAAATTACTGAATTTAATTACATTTGATTTAGAGGAACATTGTAATGATTTAATATACAGGGAACATATTCTATTAATATTCTCATATTCAATATTTTTATTATCTTCCTATTTTATCCATGGAATCATTTTTGAAAAATATACAATAATATCAAAAAAAATCACATTTCAGGTATATTAACATGAAATTTAGCATTTAGTATTCATATATTTAATTATATTAGGGAAATGTTATTATCATGATTCATTTAAAAAACTTATTTTGAATCTGAAATTCCAAATTCATCAGAAATTTATTTTATACTGCACTTTCTTTAATGATTTTATGCATATTTTCTTATTACTGTTGAATTTATCATTAAAAAACAGTTCTACCTTGTTTTATAATAAATAATAATTCTCTGAAGAACATTCTATATAGATACTTTGACCACATATATTGATTTATAAATTATTTTTATGGAATTTACCTATAAATCCATTGGTATGTTCTAAAAAAAATTGTGTATTAAAACCATTAATGAAATTGTCAAATGGTTCCCATCATTTTATTTACTCTTTGGAATAATTTATCATTATTTTAATCATCTTTCATCATAATATTTTGATTAAATAAAAAACATATACAATGGCTTGTTTAAAATTTTAAACAATTTATCTGGAATCTATAATATATCCAAAATTAGTATCTATTTATAATTCTAGTTTACCATGAGAATATCATTATTCAAAAGAGATGAAAAAAATACAATTGGGAACATGGAAATTATTCTTCTCATTCTTCTTATCTATTTATTTTTTTAAAGGACCAAATAAATAAGTAATACATACATCCGTGGATTCTTAGAGAATATTCAAACTGATTGATAAAATATGGTTGCATATGATTATTACAAATAAAAATAATTTTCTAATTGTTATCATCTAAATACATTTCACTAAATTGTTGTTATAAATATTATTAGTAAAAATATTAATATAAATTATTTATTCATGTTGATATTTTTCCATTAAATGAAAAAAAAAATTGGTTAAAACATATTCAGTGAATTATATGTCAAACATCTTGATATTTTTAGGTGATGAAATTATCGAATAAAAAATATAGGGGCCCAGTTCATGATATATTCATTAAGAGAGAGAATTATTAAAAGAAATATGATATATTTTTCAATTTTATGATTCATTACGAATAATTATTTATCACTTATTATATTAAATAATTACACTACTTTAAACACATAATAAATAATTTAGAAATGGGATAAGTGAATTAACTCATAATGTAGAAGGTTAAATACTCAAAATGAATAGATAATTATTGGAATGATTTAGTCTCATCTAATTGAATATTATCAAGTATAATCATTATATTATATTTAAATTAGTAGGTGATATCCCTGAACACGTGTTTATTAGTAAATTATCACTTATTCCTCTTATAAATTATGTAAAACAAAGTGAACTATTTTAATGTATTCTAATGTGGTATAGATTATCATTATCTACTAAAAATTGTCTCCTAACAATAAATATCTCTAATGATGTTTTTGAATGAAATCATTAATTGTGATCCTTCTCTCCATAGAAAATGTTTCACAACTATTTATATCATCTTTACTATAAGAAAAGTTTCTTATTAAACACATTTTACTCATCTATTTTTATTTTTATATATAGAAGACCATAAAAATATATCTCTACAATATCATCCACTACATAATTGAATTTGAATATCAAATTTATATTCACATGAATGACTTACCCACAACAGAAAATAAATTATTATTCTATCGTCCTATATAATTTTTCTTTATTTTCATTAGTAAGTGGTTCTATCTAGTTTAAACAATTAAAAATAAATTTTTGATAATATCATTTCCAAACAATAATCCTTAACTATAACTTTCATCTTTATCCTATGAATCAAAACTAAATTCCTTACGATATAAACCAAGTTTTCCCATTTCCATATACAAAAATATATTTTTGGTTATTTAAACTGTGTAAAAATTGCAATAAAATAACCGAATATAAAAAATAATTATTTTTTGTTGAATTTATCAAAATTATTATTAATAAATAATTTCATTTGAAATTTTAAAACAAAATAAAAATTATATGATAAATCATATATTTCCTAAGTGACAAAACATACACATCAGAAGTTAATGATCAACCATATAATATATTACAATGAATACCTATACAAATACATAAGATGTTTTCATTTTCAAACATACTCAATTGATATTAACAGATATATTCCATATGAATTTTCAGCATCATTTGTATTATAAAAATATTTTTTTCATGATAAAACATAGTATCTATACAATATGAAAAAACTAATGTATTCCATTACATTTAAATTTTTAATCATCAATAGTGTGTAATTTTCATACTCATTCTCTAATATATCGTACATATTATCACATATTTTAAATTATGATGTTGTTCTTTTTAAAATATATTACATATCATATGAACAAATTATTAATATAAATAATTTTAAAGAATTTATTCTCTACTTATAAAATGATCCAACATAATCGTTGAAAAGGATTATTCATTTCATCGGCTCTAAGAATTATCATATATATCAATTTGCATCCAAAATTTTCAATGCCTGATTAGAGAGATTATTATGACTAAAATAAGGCAAAGAAATATAGTAGGTATGAATATTTTTAATCCCAAACCTCAAAAAAATTTCATATATTAAATAAGTAGTTCCAATCATCTTTAAATGTTTCAAAAACATTTATCTCACTATGAGGCCCTTACTTCATGTGATTTGGTTTAATGATCAAGATCCCAGTATCCCATAGATGTTAGTAACCTTATTAAATTGGAACAAGATTAAAAAATCAAATCTATAAGGAATATATTTTTTATTAGTCCTAATATACTATATATATATGTGAATTATTTTATATTGGAAAATTTAAAACATAACACATTATTTTCATCAATAAATATTTTATTCCCTATTGAAAACCCAAAAAATCACTCCTAATACAATTCCATATTCTTATATAATGTTAATATATTATTGTAATTTCCAAAATTCGCAATAAGGGTATGTGAGTATTGGTGAATAATATGATAAAAAAAGTAATAAAAAAATTTTTCAACTAAATATTTGAAAATAAATTCTATTTAATTACTAACATGACATTGAATAATAATTTTGTGCTAATAAATAATGATCAAATAATTTAATAATTATAGTAATATGAGCTTGAAAATTATAAATTGATATCATAAGTAATCAAATAATCACATGCACATCAATAAATAATTTTATAATGAGAGATTTCATATTGTTAAAAATCATAATCATACATTCAAAACCTTATTCCAATACATATTAGATAAATGGGTAATGGATCTTCAAAATACCCAACCTATATTGTCTCATGTGTCCTACCAAATCATTGTGGAGATACTATATACAACACCCATAACATTCATAGTCCAATGTGTTCATCAAATTGATGTTTTAATACATAATAGATTTAAATATTCACATTAAAAAACAGTCGTATTAAATTTTAATAACTATGCAGTGAAGAAAAAATCACAAATCATATATGGTAAAATAGTGGATCAAATCAAATGGTTTATCCCATGTAATTCTAGTTATAAACTATCTAGAGAAATAATTAATATAGTGTCATTAAAACATGGCCCTAGTGGAGCATAAGTAAAATAATATTTTTTTTCATTGTTGCATTTAATTATAATTACAAATCAATTTAGAATATTATTGAGAAAAATAATATTTTTAAATTTAAGAAGACATTAAAAACAATAAATATTTCACATATATTATGGAAAAAAATTCATCTAAAAATAATCCTAAAATATTTTTAATGGAACATTAAATAAATTATTTTTCATGATTGTGGATTATTTAGTCAATGCAATTAAAAAATATTCAATCCCTGACATTATAAGTGGCACAAAAACACCCAATTTAAAAAAAGGATTACCTTTAAAACATAAAATAAAAAATATGAAATATGGGTGAAAACTAATTTTTAATATGATATAACAATAATAAACATAATTTTAGAAAACATTTTTGGAAAACATTGATATATATATGAAATATTCATGAACCTGTAGAAAACTAATGGTGATTTTCGTTAAGAACAGATTTTTGACTATTGTTTACATGATTAGATGAATTTAAATTGGAAACATATAAATTATTATAATGAAAACATGAGAATAATATATATTTTTATTTTTATATAAATATAGAATTATTTCCTTTGTAAAACAAATAATCTAGAAAAATGATTAGATTGTGAAATGAACCCTTTCCATTGTTGTATCCTATAATTATAGCACACATTACTGAAATAATATAAAAAGAAACATTAAATAACTTTAATATAAAATTATTTTGGATATAACATATATAAGGGGAATTATATACATCATAATAAATCAATAAGTTGGGAATACAACATATGTCTCAAGGGAAAAAGAAGTAAGATGAGAAACTTGTGCCACTGTTTTAATATACATTGTATGCACCCAGACATCCAATATAATAAATTTAAATTTATTATATAAATTTAAAAACCAAAATCATCTATATAATACAATATATTATTTACATATAATATTGTATCATCTATTTATGAAAAATTATACATTAAAATTACACTTTTGAGGTATAAGAACATCGTTTTTCATGTATATTTATTTCGACAGAATTGGCCTTTGTAATTTGATAATAATTTCATTACCTAAATAATATTTATAATTATATTAATATCATATATATTCGTTGAACATATTTTTATTTTCATCCATAAATTTTATACATAGAAAAACTAATGACAACATTCTCGGAGATACATTGTCATATGTACACATAAACAATGATTTCATTTTTCAACAGAGGCATAGAAAGAACAATAAAAAATAATTAACCCTAAAAATAATTATTATAATATATATATATATATATATCATATATATATATATATTAATTATTTCCTTATTACAGTCTATATAATACACAATTGAAAAAAAATCATATTGCTTCGTGGTGGTGGTAGTCCACACATATGAAAGAAAAATGTTATCCGTTTCATACTGATTATATAGAATAAAGGTAGATGTGATATATTAATTAAATAATTAGTATTTCCTCATATTTATGACATATAAACATTAAAATCATCAATATTACCATCCATAATGTATTCTAATGGAATATTAATGGAATCTCTATGTGGAGATGGTAAGTCATATGTACCCACGAGCGATACTTTCACGTATCATTTATTAGAAAATGGGGTGTATAATATTTTTTAAAAGTCATTATAAAATATATTTTTATAAGGATACATAATATATTTCATTATGATAAATATGATATATTTATAGATGGTAAAATTAGAAGAAAAAAATGGGTGTGTTCTTTTAAGGTGATTACATATTCTTTGAATAGACACTTTTAGATATCATATTAAGGACCCATAGGGTAGGTATTTTGAGAATAAAATCACATTATAATGTTAAAAATAAGTCATTAAATATAAATTAGTAGTTTCTTGTTTATATATATGGATAAATGAAGTGTAATTAAGAGATATTAGGGGTTTTATTTTTTTAATTCATGTGAGAAGCACTTCTAGAACATTATAATAGGTTAAATTATAAAAAATTTATTATCAATCTCAAATTTCTCTAAAATGACTATGATTTAAAAATAACATTGTATGGGGATTAAATTAGACAAAAAATTTAAGTTTTTATTGGTTTTTAATTCAAATATTTTTTCACCCCATCGTTAATATATTTTAACATTACTCGTGTTATCATATTTTTCAGACAAAAGTGTTGTAATTATACATATAAAATAGATATTTAATCAAAAATTGAAAATGTATGAAATTTTATTCCATATATTATGTGATTTATCCACATTAAATATTTTATTGGTTTTAAAAAATATAAATTATTATTGGGAAAACATATCAATTATGACTGTTTTACCAATATTAATTTAATTTAACTTCTAATACATAAATAAAATTTTTTATTTATAATATAATATTTTAAAAAAACATAAATCTTTCATATTTATCTTCAAAATTCATTAAGTAGTATTAATTAATAATATTAAATTATGTTTAATATTTTCAAAATATTTTTTTTATTATCATATTTATTGAATAAATATAGAATTATTGTTCCCCAATAATTTATGTTAATTATATAATTTATTCAAATTATAAATAAATATATATCATGAAAATATTTTCATTAGAATAAAAATATACAATAATATTCATTAATATCATTTTTTTCTACACATAGTCACATAAAAGATATTTAAAACAATGAGAGGGGCATTTTATAAATTTCAATGAATTAAAGATTATATTTTTTATTTTCAGTTACATTTGTCCATTAATGAAATATATTTAAAGACTTTTATTAGAAAATTTAAATTAAAGTCATAAAAAATTAATTAAGAAGAAAAAAATATTGCCTTATCATTTATCTGTAGCCATGATTAACCTGGTTTACCATTTCCATGGTGATAAATATATCATAGTAACTATTCATAATTCCAAATAAATGTAATGGGACCTATTTACCAAAAATGAGTATCCAGATTCGAAATATTGAAGAAATTTTACCAATTTAAATACATATAAATGTGAGTAATTAATTAAATTTGAATATGAAAATTTCAAAGAAAAGTAGTTCTTTTTAGAGAAATCCGATTTTATGGATAAAATTTTCCTATAGAAAATTAAATATTAAAATTGATTTCAAAAAACATAATTTAATTACTCGTTATATAGTAAAAAATTTACAATAAAGTAATTTCTATCCAAATTATATCTTTTTAAATTCGTGAAATAGAATTAGTGTTTTCAATAAATAAATTTTTTACATTATTCATGAGAAAGAAATCGCTTTAGGAAAGACAAAAAATATGAATTTTGGATAATTTTGATAATGTTATTTTAACAATTAAATTATTTTTATCAAATAAATTTTACAAATGTTTCATTAATTAATTATAACATTTTATCCCAATGAACAGTAAACATCATTATTGATGAAAAAAGTTTCTTGAAGAATAAAATAACCTTACTAAAAACTAGGTAATTATTTCCTAAAAAATAAAAAATTAATTTTTATTGAATAGTCCATTATATATATATATCTCTCTCTATTCATTTATTTATCTTCACACATATATATTAAAAGTTTTTTTATAATAAATATATCGAACATAGAATTCAGTTAAAATATAAGCTTATTAAATTGTACTCCCTAAATAAATTTGATACCTATAGTTTGAGGATAGTTAATTGATTGATTATAATTTAAAAATTCCATTGTGTAAAAAAATTTGTAAATAGGGTTAATAATACATCCCCTTTGATAGAGGGAATGTGAATTTTAGTGGTTATATGTACTCAACATAAATATAATTAAAAAACGTGTAAAATAAGTGTATAGTGAAATTATGGACATAGAGGAGAAAACTAATAACCAATGAATAACAGAAAATAATATAGAAAATGGTCAGAATAATGTTAAGGAAAAAAATTCAATAAATCTATAATTGTTGAAAAGATAATAAATACATAAAATTTATTATAATATGTTATGTATTATGTTTCATGATCCTTTCTATAGAGTTGAGGATTTTATTTTACATCTAGAATAAGAAAATAAGTAAATATACTTACATAAAAATATAATTTAATTTTTTAATCAATTTTCATCGTAATAACATCTTTTTATTCCATATGATATGTATCTAAGATGTTTTTTAATACATAAATGACATATAATGAATAACATAATCCAAAAAAGGGTAACCATGTATTTATTTTGTAATTATAATTTATACCAACTAAAATTGTTTCCAAAACGTTACATAATACCCATGATTGTATAATAATTCATATGAAGATATAATATAATTTTCCAAACAAAAATACAAAGATGAATTAATTGTTCAACATAGACTATTTCACAAAAACAATAACACTACAACCCATATACCATCAGTAAACTCCAAATTAATAATAGTTTATACCTAAAATGTTATCTCATTCCCTTCATATAACACCTCAAAATGGATAATATCATTCTTCCCAAATAATCCATTATGTTAATCCTATTTATTATATATACATCATCCCAATAAAATATCTCCAAATATTTTAATAATCATATAAAAATCCAAAAAAAAACTAACATTAATTTATAATATAATATTTTTACGAAAATTAACATAATAGTAATCTATTACATAAAAATCACACTTCCCATGAAATTATGTAGGCCAATTGTATGAATTTTAATCTATTCTCCCTTCAGTTATAGCTTTGTGTACTGCATTATTTCCAGATATAAAAAATTTTCATTAAGACATGGGTATTTGTTTTTTATAAAATGAAAACATTTTAAGAAATATTATAATCCTCCTAATAAATAACTTTAATTGTAAAATGTTTTAAAAAACTTATAAGATCTTAAAGGTGATATAATCTGAAAAAATTTCTTTATATTTTATCGTAATAGACCATAAATAACTTAACCTAAAAAATCACATTAATTGTAAAGGTTTTCAATAACTATTAATTTACATCTACAAAAAAAATATTCAATAAAAATTTGATCCAGTAAAACAAATTCTAATAAAAAAGTGTTTTTTTTCTTATAAGAGGTTCCAACAATATACCCAATTTTGTAAAATGCCCAACATATAAATCATAAAATGTTTATTGATTAATTTTATACTATTATTAACCATAAACTATTCATTAAAATATACATATTGTTTACCCCAACATTAAGAACCTGTTAAGGGTTATCATTCCCTTAATAATATATTTTATACAAATATCATCTTTTTACTAAATCACCATTCTTAGTAATCAGTATATTTCAGAAAAAAATTCAAATCATTAAAGAAAATTATTGTAAAACAATCATTATATGGTTCATGATTATTATTTCTAAAATACCATAAATATAATAACTCAATAAAATACTTATCAAATACTAACACACACAAAAACATCTATAATTATGCATCAACAATTTCTGTAGAATTGTTCCTTTTTTTGTCTAGGATTTATCCTTAGGATTAGGGTATTAACTTGAATAATTCCTATATTTCCCAGACATTATACATTATAGTGAAATGGTTTCATTGTATGTAATTTACACCATACCATAATACTCTTAATTTTTCATAAATAATTAATGCATTTATACCTCTTTCTTCCACACATTAAAACATTTCAAACTTCATTGAGACATTCTCTATGTGTTCTATTATTAAATATTCTATATGAGGTAAATTATTCCTTATTTCCTCGAATGTATCAACTAATCATTCTCTTAATGAACCCTATTATTATCTTCATCAGTGAAATTGAATGTCAATAAACATGAGTTTCTTTAATAATATATCATGGTATATAATTATGAATAATAAAAATATATTTCATCCCATTAATCATACCATTTGGTATCTTATGATAATAAAATTTTCCATCACATTCATCATTTAATTCTCTTATATAGTTCTAGACATTTTATTATTATGAAAATTCATATTATGAAAAATAATAATAATTAGGTTTTTAAATAATGAACCTGATTTTTTACGCAATGAAAACTTTAGAATTATACTAGTCATCGACAATTAAAATCTATTCAAATCCTTCATAATGGATTGTTAAAAATGTGAATTATCCTAATAATATAACCTGGTAGTGTCAAACCATGTTTGATTAAAGGCTCGTTTTCATGCACTAGGTGATGATCGAGTCAAATTCCAATGATCCATGTTTTGAGAAATCAACCCTTTGTACAAATAGCCAAGATTCGCATCCACCATCAGCATTTATAAAGATATGTATTTCAAGAAAATCTATATAATATATAATTCACCATAATATTAAGAATCAATAATATAATTTAATTTATAATGAATGTCAAATATAGGTTTTCATCTAATATATGTTTTATAAAATGTAGTTCCCAATATTTTTATTAAAATTTATCCAATACCACCTACATTGTCTCGTACCGATTATCCTAGAGCCCTTGGTTGTTATTTTAAATTAGAACTAGATATAAGAGATCAGATCCCAGTGGAATGAATAGTTTAGTAGTCGTGGATGACTACCTACATAATGCAATTTAATTACTTTTTAAAAAATACTCATCCTAGTTTTTTCTTTTATAAAACCAATTTTTCCATTAGAATATCCTTCGTATCAATCATAATATATGTCCTCAAATCCTTGGGAAATGAAAAAAAAGAAAATAATAATCTTAGTTTCTTTGTAAGGGTATGTCTACAACTAATGCTACCATGAATAAATATGGAATAATCAAAATAGAAAGGTCAATTTCATATAATACAATACTTTTAATCAATAACTTTTTTATGAAGAATAATGTGATGGAATGAAATTATGATCAAATAAATCCATATAAATAACACCATATTCCTGAAAATATCATTGTATATCATATCAAATGTAATATTTTTATGGAAATTAACAAATAATCTTATAATGAGTTAATTCATAAGTTCAGAAATCATATAAAAACTATCATGGACATGTTACAAGAAATCTCTCATAAATGGGTATGTCCCCAACTAAATACCCAAGCTATTTTGTCTCAAGATACATATCCATTCAGTTATGTTAGATAGTGGGCCACCATCACATACAATGTACAATTAATTCCTTATATTAAAGAGGTGACACCTAATCATTGTAAATAGTCACATTTAAATGCTATAATATTCAAAAACTACCATATATAATGTTAATAACTATCCATATAAATAAACATATTCATAAACCATATAGTTCAACACGGGGAATGGTAAAACAAGAAAATACAAAGCATAAATGATAATAAACCATCAGATGAAATAATATATATAGTAACTTTACAACATATCACTGAGAGATCATAATTATAATAAGGGTTATTGTCATTGATTAATTCAAATATCATAAATATTTCATTAATAAATCCTAACGAAAATATGATATTCTCTTTGATAATAACCATTAAAATTCAAAAATCTATAATATTAGAAAAAATGGTCATTAAAAATAATAATTAAAATTTATAAATGAAACGAAAATAAAATTACTCTTCATGATTAATGTTATTTCCACACAAACTATTAAAAAGTATTTAATTATATCATTGGTGAAAAGTTAAAAAATCATTTAGAAAGTGAAAAAAGGAATCCTTTTGAATTTTTTTATAAAAAATAAAACATGGGTAAAAATAAATTTTAATGATAATTGGATAATTATATAATACACAATATATTATTGAATTATTTTTTTAATATTAACGATACAGATGAGAATGATTTTGAACTCAGTGAAACAAAATCAAAATTATATTAAAAAAATTATTTTAATATCTTCAGTAAATAAATGAAGAAATTAATTGTAAAACATGTAATTTATATGAATAATAATTAAATAATAATATATATTTATTTTCAGATAGAAATACATAATTATTTTACCATTTTATAAATGAAAGAAATATTGAGTGATGATGAGATTGTGAAATAAACCCTTGCTGATGTGATAAATTATAATCATAACCCCCATAAAATGAATAAAATAAAATTAAGCATTAAATAATATTAAAATAAAAATATTAATTATAAAACATATCAATGGGAAATTATATACACCAAAAAAAACGATATACTCGAGGAAGATGAAATATGTATCAAAGAATTAAAAGTGAGATGAGAATTCTATACATGATGCTAGACTTTATTTCTGTGTTTCTATAACGCCTATATAATAATTATATATTTACTATCAAACTAATACCAAATAATTATAACATAAATTATAACATATATGACATAATTATAATATTTTATCATCTATTTATTAATAATGTTACATTCAAGATACTATTCTGGGTTATAACTGCTTCATTTTTAATGTTTGTATTAGTTCAGTTGTTTCAGTTTTAAATTGATCACGGTTGCATATTATCATAATTATAACCATGATTTAATATTTTATATATACATTTTTTATATATTTCAAATCATATTTAATTTATATAGATATAGAAATGAATTCCAACATTTATAGAGATGTAGGATATACATACACGTGGACAATATTTTAATTTTTTTCATGTGTGGTATAAATGAAATATAAATACAAATAGATCAATAATAATAATAATTACATTATATATATCATATTTATTCATTAAATAATTCTTTATTACCATTAATGAAAAAAAATATGAAAAAAATCATATTTCTTTTTAGAGGTGGCAGTCTACATGTATGCATGAGCGTTATTATTTTCTTCCAATTTCTTATCCTACGAAGGAATATGTGATATTATGATTGTTGAAGTGTAATTATTTAAAAAATATAGTATATAAATAATAAAACCATATAATAAAACCATGAATTATTTTTTTATGTACTTTATAAATATTTCAAAATTCTATTAATAATATCCATACCCAAAAATTCATTTTAAAGGTTATTTAATTAATATTTAAATAATAATTTTTCATTTTTCATTTAGGCTCGGTTTTGTGGGTCATATACACTATAAAAAATAATGTTCATAAAAATATCAAGTTATTACAAAATAAATAATTTTTTTATAATGAAAATGGAATACAATATAGAATAAATCTCAACATTTTCGTCTTCAATTAATTTTCTCTCAAATAAATATAAAATTCTAGAGGAAACTTTTTTATCAATACATGACAAAAACAAAAAATTAAGCAACATTGTTCTCCAAAGAACACAACATCCCCAAAAATATATCCTAGGGTTGACAAAGTCTAATCATTCCTAAATCATAACATATTGTATTAACTGTTAATATTCCTTGAAAATAATTTATGATGTTAAACCTATATATTTTCCCTTCAGGGAATATTTATCATTCTATGATCCTTTTAAAATTACAAAATACATTCAAGAATGATAAGTTATAAATTAAATTAATTACTAAAGAAAAACAAATAATTATAACACTATATTTTATATCTTTTGATATAATTTTTAGGGTAAAAGAAATCAATGATAAACCCTCATATTTTTAATACCTAGTGATATTACTTGTAGAAAATTATTGATATATTATTATTTAAATGGGTATGTTTCATTTCCCAATATATGCACTCAATAATTCAATAAATAATCCCTTAAAAATAAGTGTCATAATATATTACCTATGAAGAATTTAATTTTTTCTTTTGAATTGACTGGATCTGCATAGTCAAGATGATAGATCCATGGTTTTTATAAAAATGACCTTTCAGTTATGGAAATATACGAAATATCCATAATTCAAAAATGGAAATTATGGTCTAAAAATATTTCTCATCATATTATATAATCTAATAATCAAATTATATTATATATACTGGTCCAATGGGTTATTTATCAACATTTTGAATAATAACACTCTCATTAATGAATAACAAAAAAATATTTATTGGGATAAAAATAATATTTGTTGTTTTCATGGAAACAATCAATATTACGCAATTCAATGTGATCTTATTGACATAAAAATTAAAATAATATATTTTTTCCCTCTTTAATTACATAAATATATTCATTTTATAAATCTAGTATCATTAAATTGGATTTTATTTGTTTTTATAATTTACAAATAATTCACATATGTCTTTAGTTCAAGTACATAACATGTAATACATGATTGATCATTCTTTAAATCATAAGGAACTATATTCAAGTGACTCCTTTTCATCTCAACAAAATGAAAATGTGATATAATATGTATCAAACCATTTGAAAATAGTATAATCATATTATCTTATTTCCCTAAATCAATCTTGTTTAATTCATTTTCAATATATTTATTTTTTCTCCAGTAGATAAAACACAAGGATCTGTTTATATATATTCATAGAATGTATAATATATTATTTACTCATATCTTTCATAATGTAATATTTTACATTTAAATCCTTTAATATGTTAGATGATATAGTTTTTCATCATTTTATTTTATTTCATCCATATAACATAATATTGAAATTATAGTCATGCCATAATTCAACTTATATTCACAAGACACCAAAACATTTTTAGTATAACATAACACATTAAAAACATAATATAAATCAATATTCCATCTAAAAATATTATATAAATATCATAATGGATAATTAATTGATACATATATTATATGTATCATCTATTTCTCCAAAAAAACATTATCAAATAGAATATATACATCATGAAATAATTTTTTTATTAATGTGATATTTTCTAAAATAAATTTATCACAATAATTTAATTATAAATATAAATTATTTAATAACTTATCATAGATTCTTGTAAAATGATTTACTAATAATCAATTCATCAATTTAATTATAAACTAACCCCAAAATGATATAAATATATGTAGAAACCTTATAATTCATATTTATTTTATTTCAAAAATATATAACTATGGTATATGTGTCTCACCCCTTAAAATGGAAAACTCATGTTAAAAAATTAATTTCTCTATTTGGAGTCTATTTCATATTTTTTAAAATCATACATTTTATCAAAATCACATCTCTTAAATCACTCATTATAGTTTGTTAGTTCTTCTTATATAATCTTAATTTCATTTTTAATCCCCATGACAAATACAAATGGATCACTCTCCTATTAAAAATTTCTAGTCCTATGATATTATATTATTATTGATTTGAATAAAGGTAAATGTAATCTTCATATATCATATAATATTCTAACTCAAGAACTATTCATGTTTATTATACTTAAAATTTTATTAGGAAACATTTATACTAATTATTTATTTTTAAAAAATTATACATCCCAAAAAATAAACATAAATAGTTTAGAAACCCATTGGTATTAGTTGAATAATAGAAATAATGTTATTTCATTTATATATAATATTTAATAAATAGGGATATTTTATATTCAAATATATGTTCATATAAAAAAATTTCCTACATTTATTCCTTTTAAACATAAATTTATAACAAAAATTTGATGGGAATATTTACAACATTTATTTTATGTAATATCTTTATAAATACATTTTATGGAATAATTTTTAATAGGAAGGAGGTTATTTGTTAATCATAATGAAAAAAGTGAACATTAAATTGAATTCTTTTAACCTAAATCAAAACAATGTATCAAGCTATATGATTTCTCCCATGAAATACTATATCATAATATTGTGTACCTAGTGTCATCTTTTTGAAACAATTCCACAATATCATATATGATAATTAGACTCTTTTTATGACTATTAATCACCTTGATCTATTAAAAGAATCCTAATATTTTTTCCAAAATTATATCCACTATCTTGTGTTCTCATTTGAGAGAATACATGATTGTGTATTATTTATTGTATTTTATTTTTTGTCTCTTATATTGAGTAATATTATGACTGATTATATTTCCCAACAAATCATATTATAAATAGATAAATTATTCAGAAATAAATGATTCAATAATATATTTTAAATGGTGTATTTTGAAATTTTATTCATTTATATGGTTTTGGGGACCCTACTAAAAATTGGTTTCATATTATTCAATAACATCAATATAATTATTTTCAATAAAATATAATGAATTATAGTTTCTTTAAAAAATTAAACATTTAACCATATTATCGATTATGTTAAGAGTTTCACTCATGCTTTTACATACACATTTGTTCGTAATAATGGATGAAAATGTGTTCCTTCCAAACAGTAAAGAAAAATAAATTTAATATTTATGGATAGAACATATCAATATTTTTATAATTATATAATTAATAGACTAAAATTTTTATGTCATATATACCAACCTATAATATGGAAATAAATAAATCTTTTAAAATAAATGCAATACTTTTTAAACAAACAAAAAATCAGAATTTATAACTGTTTTAATATGGTCTTCAAATTATCATAAGGAAACCATCTATAATCTCTTATTAAATTACATCTTTGAACAATCACTGGTGTATATCAATATAATTCACCTAGCTAGCAGATGTATACACAATTGGGGACGTCACCATGTAAAGTAAACTACTCATTCATACTTTGGAGAGTACGTGAACAACTGAATGTATAAAAACCCTCTATGAGATCCACCAAGAATGTGAAGAGGAATTGATTTATTATCATAAGATGACCCCTTATACAAAACCCCAAGTAAAAATCATGATCATATACATGTTTTCACCACATTAATGAAATCATATATTCTTGGGATCGGTATCATCTTACATAGAATCCCCAATTTCCCCACATGACATCTCATGGCCAATAAAAATATTGATTTTAGGTACCCTAAACAAATATGAAATTCTCCACGTATACAATATAGATTTTATTACACATTGAATTTCAATACCACACATGATTTTTCCAAACCAACAATATGATCTGATAAATGAATGATTATCAAGGATAACATCGTAAAAATATAAAATTTGGATTCACATACTCATCATTCACTAAAACCTTTTCCAATCTTAAACAATTATATGAAATGTTGAGAATATGCTTCATGTTCAGGATCTAGATTGAAAAACTCATCACCGTCTTAGAACCAATTTTATCTTGCAATGAAAACTATGAAATTAGATCCATATAAATGTAACAGTAATGTTATCCTCCATTTGAATGATCAAAATACACACACTCATCTTAAATGAAGGTCAATATTTTATAATCTCTTAAACAATGTAAGAATTCTATTATATGAATATATTATGTTACTCTATGTGAGATATATCTAATACTTTATTAACATTCAAATTTGGAGTTCATATACCCCTCCATTCCCACTAAGTACCAAAATTAATCTTATATAGACACATCTATTTAAAAGGGAGAAAATTTGAACATCAACAAAATAGAATATTTTATGCAATCCTATGGGAGATATTTATATGTAATCCCTGTCACTGAATAAATGTAATGGGAAAAAATCTAGTAGGGTCTAGTAGAAAAACTCTTTAGGAAACATTTACTAAGTTAACTACACCATTAAAAACATTCTTTTTGAAGTGATCATTTCTGACTCTAATAACTATTTATTTTTTACCGGTATTCAAAAAAAATGATAACCCGGAGTAGTTAGCTTTTTAGATGTCACTAGTATATTTACATTATACGAGTGGAACAAGATGAAATGTACTAAGAACATAAATATAAGATAAACAATTTAATAATATGTTGATGATAAAAAAATACTAAAAATATGGAAACTATCCAAATTTACATTGGTGGTGTGATGAGGATAAATAAACTGAGGTGATGGGATTGAGAAATATCCACTTAACTGATGGCGAAAGGTTGAATGTACCACACACCCAAAATCTATTCACATTGTCCACTACATAGGGACCTCATACAAAAATTGAGGACAAAGTGACCCATACTAGATCCACAAATATATTCTATAATTTAATTTAATATATTCAATGTATCATAAAAATCATCCACTCGAAAAATACATTATGGATGAATGAAACCCAAAATTACTTCATCGATTCATTCCTCAATTTTTAAATCTAACATAATCCCCACATAAATCTATCTCCAATTATATGGGACACCTACCAATACATGTTCATCACATGTATATTCCATGTGATCCATTACATGGGATTTCATCTCTTTTATAAGATGTAATATTGTTTTTTTATTATTTCATCATCAAAAATTGTCCCTGACCAAGGAACTCTTATTCATGGAATCACATATGTTTAATGAATAGAAATAATAAGAGTTTTTATATCCCCATGGGAGAGTCCAAATTATAAATTTATTATGTTACTCATTGACACAAATTCATTGATAATATAAATCTTTCCAACATCATAAAAAATTACAAGGATTAAATTCAGAAACATAATATCTTATATTAAAATTATGTCAATTATGTTAACTGGTCAGAAATCAAGATTCAATTTTAGAGGATTTCATCATAGGAAACCATTAATAGGTTATTGGGTCAGTCCAGTGTTGTTTCTTTAAATATTTTCCTACGGTCACCAAAAAAACTGGTAAATTCATTTTATTTTCCAAAAATTAAAATCTATTATTTTTTCTGAAAATTGTCACAATTCTATTTTCATTAAGACAAAGACATAAATTTCAATAGATATAAAATCCAATTATTAATAATATATCATCTAAACTTGGTTAAGGGTTATCCTACGAGAATATTTTGGTAGTGTTGCTATATAATTATTTGATTTTATTAAATTTACAATACAATTCCTAACCAAAATATAATTACCATGTTCAAATTAATTATTCATTTATTATCAATACCCATACTCTCGAAAACTAACCCATTATATATTTTTTCAATCATTAATGGTTTTGATTATATCATACTTGTAAATGATGTTTTTTAATAGGAATTAAAATAAAATAAAATTAATTCATAAATTACAACAATTTAATATATAATATAAATTAATATAAGGTGAAAACAAATATGATGAACAATCTCTAGGTTGGAACCCTAGAACAAGCTCCACACTATTAGCTAAACCCAAATATATTTCCATCATTCTTATGGGTCAAATCCACAATATAAATTCTCCAAAAATCATCTATAGTCCTATGGTAATTGAAACATCAATTCCCATGTTATTTAGTGAAATGACACATCTCATAAATATATATCAAATTATTTCAATGAATTTTTCAGGGATTGAACATCTTTATAATGGTTTTAATGAATATGGTTCAATCTTAATAGACCATGATATCTATATTTTACATAAAAACTTATATAATAATAATATGAATTTATAATTCAAATATTCAAATTTCTCAAATCATCTGGACTTCAATCATAGGGTCTTCATGACTTTATTTTTTTAACATTGACTATGATCCTTTATAAAATGTATTGTTGTTCGAATAATTAATTATCCTCTTAATGTTTTGAATGTATTGAATGGATCTATTCATCTCTAATGGTGTGGGTTAGGGATTCTAGGGATTTTTTTGTTTTCTCTATTGGATTAATCAATAATCAAGTCCTAAATGTCTTCATGACATACTCATCTTCATATCATCAAAATAATGCCTCATATTTTTCATCAGAATTGTATAAATTTCATATAAATTGCTTATATTCCATAAAATATTAATAAATATATTAGGGTATGTATTAATATTTTTTACACAAAATCTAAAGAAAAAACATAAGAAATATCATGGAAATAATATTTCAAAAATATTGATATTTATAAGATCCCCTCATTCTCTTGTTGTTTACTCATTTATAACACATGTGGTCACATAAAGGATTCTGACTATGTGTATTTCCTAGTTCATCATCCCTTAAATTGAGACACTTTCCAATTCTTGTATCTATAGGACTATCTTGTTTAATCCCTACTCAATACCATGATTTACATTCCAATAAAATATAGTTTATCTATTGTGTCATTTTATCTCACACAAAACATAACTAATATGGTATTAGAGGTTTAATTAACCATCTTGTTTTCATAATTATGATGCATTGTAGGAATAATCACATTAGTCCAAGTGAAATGATAGTAATTTACATAATTCATTCCTTCATAACATTACATTCTACTATATGGACCGGTCAACATATATGTCAATAACATGTGTTATTTAATCCTTTTGAGTTTAGATTAATGTAGTCATAATATACATAGGATGAAACATGTATTTCAAAACCAACATTCTCGATCTTACACTTTCTCATAAGATGAAAATATTTTCCTTGAAATATGATAATCCACTTAGTTTCCTCATACACAAACAAAAACAATTACTCTATATTCTCTACTAGGTTCTGGGATATGACATGATTCAAGAAACTCCACTTCGATCCAATGCTTGGGATTTCAATTCATCGTATTCCACTAACTGAGCTAGATACTTTATATGTGACAAGAATGGGTCCACCGTATGATGATGAGAGTGATAATATTCATCATACATTGATTATTAGTAATATATTCTAATAGGAATGAGCTATAGATTATCCATTCCCACTACTGTATACTAAAAATTTGATGTGAATAACTATAATGGGAGCTCATGCATATGTCCCACACAAACCCTTAATAATTGGATTCATCATTATCATTCATTCATTATGATTTTAAACTCTATATAATTGGTCATTACCAAATTATCTTAAAAGATAAAATATGTCACCTAATGTGTTACATAACTATAATAGCATTAATTCATGTTCTAATAGGATACATAGGACACATCGTTGTGGATCAATCCAAACTCCATAACACCTTCTTCATCCTTGTTAATCAATACACTACATAGTTTCCAACAATGTATATGTCACATAAACGAAATTTATTAAAGTTATTTTTCAATTAATTTCCATTCATGTTTTGTTTTTGAGGTTTCTAAAGGTTTTATGGAGGAATAGGTGAGTTTTCATGAATTGGGAAAAATAGTGAGCCCAATTCCATATTTAAAAATAAATTTTGTTTCTTTAATAACTTTTTCATTTTTTATTATTTTTCACAAATTATAATTCTTAAAAGTCCTTCCCTGATATATTAACAACAAAATTAAAAAATTTAACCGTTATAAATCCATAAACATGTTGTATTTTGGTTTTTATTTAAGGGATTGGGCATTCCCGAAAGCCTATATCCAGTTTTAAAACGGAATATTATTTATTTAATAACATATTCAATATTAAGAATTTTTCTGTGATTCAAATTCTCACACTAGCCCGTTTCACCCAGACATGTACCCAACCTCTTTCCCTCTATTTGGAGATCTTAGGACTCACAATTTAGGGATGAGCATCCTAGGGTTTTTCAAATCGGCAAGATTTGAGGAGGTAAGTTTATTCCATCACAACTCTTTAAATTCATACTATTTTCTCACCTTTCCATGATGTTTCATCTCATTTTCATAAAGTACCAAATGTCCAGATGTTAGGGGTTTGAACCTAGTGTTTAACCTTGGGTTTTCTGGGTCATTTCATGTGGTTTTAGGATTGATCTCGGTCCCTCAATGTGCGGCGGTGGTGCAATTTGATTTTCGCACAAAGGATTCAAGGTTTTTACTAATTTGGTAGGTGATTCCACTTTGTATACAATACTTCTGACATAGATACTGTTTTTATTATATTTTCATGTTTAAACCATTTATTTGGTGCTTTAGAAATTGGTATTAGTTGTGTTGGTAATGAAAGTGAATTTTATGGGCCAATTTCATGTGAAATTTGTGTTATTTTTCATATAAATCTTTTATTGGTTGATTAAGGGATGCCTTTTAATTATTTAGTTGACCCTATTGAACTGTATTAGGTCTGAAAATAATATTATATATGTCATTATTCTTTGGTTATTGCTGCGAAATTGGTTTTGGGTGATGTTTGTTAAGAAAAGGGTTTTTGGCTACCAATTTGGTGTTGAATTGGGTGTTTTACATGGGTATTCTATGCGATGCTTATTGGGATTGTTTTATAACTCATGTAATGAGTTTAAGGAAATTTTTAGGGTGATTTTTATTATTTTTTGATAAATATTAGTATGAATATGGTGTTCAAGTGGGGTTTTAAAATTGTTTTGGGTGCAAAACAAGGAAAGTTTTGGAGAAGTTGTTTTATTAAAACACAAAGTGTTTTGTTGTGTGTTTTAAAGGGTATAAAATGTGTATAGATATTGTACTAATTGTCTGTGACCAGAAGTGTATTTTTATATGAAAATTGATAAATGTGTTCTTCTGAAATTGTTTGACCACAAAGGGGAAAGCCCTGGTACCTAGGTGGGGCGGATGAGTACTAGTACATCTAGTGGATCAGATAGGTTTTTTCCCTGTTTCACCTAGTATTTAAATAACTAAAAATCTATATAAACTATGTGTATGATGATTGGGGACCACTATGTTATGTATATGTTCACTTCTAGTGGATCGTGCATGAGAACGAATTTTACTATGGTTACTTTAAACTGAGGTATGTGGTACATGGGGCCCGAGACTATCTCGTTCCTAGGGGTGTTCCCGATTTTGTTTCTCATTGTGTATGTAGACTTTTTCCCATTTATTAGTGTATTTTTGGAAGTAAATTAGAGTATCTAAAATTTATATTTAAATGTTTCAACATTCTGAATTTTTTTTATTGATAACTGTTTTCAATTGAATGTTAAATTTCTTGGAATATTAACACTACTTTAACTTGAGTTTAAAACTACTTTCTGTTTCACATTGTTTTGCTTGGTATTTACAATCAATGGGTGGAATCATATTATTCTTAGGCTCACACCCTACTTAAACCCCATGGGTGTAAGTGGACATTATGATGCTTGACTCAAGGAAAGGAAAGGCTATGGGTGATGGCGGTTGAGGCTGTTAGTTTCCATCCTTGGTGGGGAGTTGTGGAGACAGCTTGAGGGTGATGACCCCTTGTCATGTGGAGTCCTTGGGAATGTCTTGTTGTTGTATTTATTTGTATTTGGAAAAACATCATTGTCATTAATCCAATGTATTCAGTCTTGGTTTTTTCTCAAGACTTTTTTGGATCGAAGATTTCCTATTTTTAATATGGATTATTTTAAGGTGTTACGATTTCATACTTGGGTAAATCGTTCCAAAACCTAAATCAATGATACTCGGGGACTTTTGACAGCCTATTGGGATATGTAATGCTCTTCGGGCCTTGTCACGGGCTAGGTTTGGTGCTGGTATTGGTGGAGACCAAATTTTGTTCGTGAGAAAATGGTATTAGAGGGGGTTAATGTATTTGGGTTATATTCCTATTATTGGATGAGTCGAGATAGACAAAATCATGGATTATCAGGGCTTGGGGTTTTTGGTTGTGAGAAGAGTCCCTGGTCTACACCTCTCTTGGTAGAGATTGAGTCACCATGGGGTGTTGGAATTTATGGATTGACTTCACTTCTAGGTGAGATGTGTGGGCTTCAGACCACACGTGGACATCAGGCAAAGGTGGAGTTGTTGTTTCTTTTATTACTGTAATGTGTTTAGATTATTTATAAATGATATATTTGATTAAAAATTTCAGAATTTTGGTATTCATTATTGTTTTTCTCTTGTTTAATTTTGTAGCAACATGTCTTCCCGGAAGCTCCCACGCTCCCACGTGAGGAATCTGGAAAGAGTTCTCCCACACCGATTGATCAGAGGCTAGTCGAAGTTGTCATTCGGGATATCCATTCTTTGGGACAGGGAAAAAATCCTGATCCTATTCCTACTAGGGAATAAGAGACGAGTCCTAGAAAAGATAAAGCTCAGGTGTTTCTAAAGAAAAGGCATCCTACCTTCCAAGGAATCTCAGAGCCCCAGGAAGTAGAAGAATGGATCGAGAAGATCAAGCATATGTTTGAGTTCTTGGAAACACCTGAGGAGTTCAAGGTGATGTGTGAATTTTTTCTATTGGAGGGTCCCAACTGAAAGTGGTGGGAGTTAGTGCTTCAGACTGGGAAGAATGAGAAGATGCGATGGGGAGATTTTATGGATATCTTCAATTAACAATACTACCCCTAGGTGTTGGATTGTGCTTGTTCTAGAGAGTTCATGGACCTAGTTTTGGGGAATCTATGTATGATAGAGTATGCCAACCATTTCACTGAGTTGGTTTGGTATGCTCCAGAAATTGTCTCCAAAGAGCAGGCGAAGGCCTAGAGGTTTGAGAAAGGCTTGTGACCAGAGATATACTCCCATGTGTTCTTATTTAAGCTGAGGACCTATGTTGAGGTCGTTGATCATGCGTGCATGGTGTATATTGATAGGAAAGGAAGGGCTGGATTCTCTGTTTCAGTATCAGCAGTGGGAATTGGTAGTTCCTCAGAGAGGAAAAGGAAGCTGGAGGATCATGTGAAGAAAGGAGGTGGCTGGTTAGGCCACTCTTCCAGGCAGTATTCGTTAGTGGCTTTTGATGGGAGATCGATCATGTGCCAATAATGTGAGAATCCTGGGAACATATAACTAGCATGTCCACTTCCTCCAAATCCTTTTTACCAGTGTGGAGGTATGGGGCATTTTTAGGGTTTATATGGTGTGCCATGTCCACTTCCGAGTGGGATAGGGTCAGTGTCTTGAAGAGGAGTGCCAGCATAGTCCGAGCGGTCGAGGAATAGGGGATCTCAATTTGGAATCCATGGTGGTAGATAAGGGTTATCTTCTAGGTAGAGGTAGTTCAAGGAACAACCATAGACTAGCGGTCTTCCTCAGGAAGATACTGGACATCTCTATGTAGTGTATCAGGTACCAGAAGGATCAGGGGGAAGGAATGTTGACAGTTCGAGGTACCGTTCTAATTCCATATTCTATAGCTACTATTCTTTTTGATACTGGTGCCTCTGTTACAATTATTTCTGCCCGTTTTGTGAACATAGTGAATTTTCCAACTGATTTTATGTCTTTTTCATTGGAGTTGGTGACACCGCTCGGAAAGGAGAAGGAGCATGGTCTTAGGTGTCTGTCGTGTACACTTTCTATGTCAGGGGTTGAGATGGAGTGGGAACTCTTGGTCTTAGATATGGACCCTTTTGACGTTATTCTTGGTATGTATTTTATAGTACACTTCCAGTTACATATTGATTGCTACAGGAAGTGAGTGTGTTTCACGGCACCTTATGGGAGTCATCAGGTTTTCCGGGGAGAATGGGATCCTCATTCGGGTCGCACAGGACATCTACATTGAGAGTTAAGAAGTCTTACCTTCTAGTTTTCCTCGATCATTCTAGAGGATGATGGTATTTCCCCTGTAGGTGCACTACCTCATGTAGTGAATGTGTTTCTGGAGGTATTCCCAAATAATTTCTCAGGTTTTCCCTCGGATCTGGATGTGGAATTTTCGATTGATCTGGAATTGGTAACACAACCGATATCTATTCCCACTTATCTCATGGCCCCCACTGAGCTGAAGGAATTTAAGATAAATCTGGTTGACTTAAAATCCAAAGGATCCATTCACCTGAGCATCTTTCCTTGGGCCTCTTTTGTGTTGTTCATAAAAAAGTCTGACGGATCCCTCTGGTTGTGCATTGACTACCAGATGCTGAATTAGGTAACAATTAAGAACAAATATCCTTTTCCCAGAATAGATGATTTGTTCGATCAGTTGAAGGGGGAAAAGTGATTCAAAAAAATAGACTTGCATTTTGGTTATCATCAACTCCAGGTGGAAGAGTCAGATATCCCAAAGACAGCCTTTCGATGTAGGTACGATGTCTTTGAGTATTTGGCTATTCCATTATGATTTACCAATGATCCAATTGTATTTATGGAACTCATTAATAGCGTGTTTCATCAGTATCTCGATTTGTTTGTTGTGGTTTTTGTGGATGACATTATGGTATACTATGGCTCTGAGGAGGAACACTAACATCACTTGAAGATCATTTTGGGTACATTAAGAGAACATTGCCTCTATGCAATGTTGTCAAAGTTCACTTTTCGGATCAGGGAAGTGATATTCAAGGTGCATGTGATCTTTGAGAAGGGTGTTTCAATGGTAAATTATATACACCAAAAAATATATATACTCGAGGAAGATGAAATATGTATCAAATAATTAAAAGTGAGATGAGAATTCTATACATGATGCTAGACTTTATTTCTGTGTTTCTATACCGCCTATATAATAATTATATATTTACTATAAAACTAATACCAAATAATTATAATATAAATTATAACATATACGACATAAGTATAATATTTTATCATCTATTTATTAATAATGTTACATTCAAGATACTATTCTGGGTTATAAATGCTTCATTTTTAATGTTTGTATTAGTTCGGTTGTTTCAGTTTTAAATTGATCACGGTTGCATATTATCATAATTTTAACCATGAATTAATATTTTATATATACATTTTTTATATATTTCCAATCATATTTAATTTATATATATATAGAAATGAATTCCAACATTTATATAGATGTAGGATATACATACACATGGGCGATATTTTAATTTTTTTCATGTGTGGTATAAAAGAAATATAAATACAAATAGATCAAAAATAATAATAATTACATCATATATATCATATTTATTCATTAAATCTTTCTTTATTACCATTAATGATAAAAATATGAAAAAAATCATATTTCTTTTTAGAGGTGGTAGTCTACATGTATGCATGAGCGATATTATTTTCATCCAATTTCTTATCCTATGAAGGAATATGTTATATTATGATTGTTGAAGTGTAATTATTTAAAAAATATAGTATATAAATATTAAAACCATATAATAAAACCATGAATTATTTTTTATGTACTTAATAAATATTTCAAAATTCTATTAATAATATCCATACCCAAAAATTAATTTTAAAGGTTATTTAATTAATATTTAAATAATAATGTGTCATTTTTCTTTTAGGCTCGGTTTTGTGGGTCATATACACTATAAAAAATAATGTTCATAAAAATATCAAGTTATTACAAAATAAATAATTTTTTTATAATTAAAATGGAATACAATATAGAACAAATATCAACATTTTCGTCTTGAATTAATTTTCTCTGAAATAAATATAAAATTCTAAAGGAAATTTTTTTATCAATACATGACAAAAAAAAATCAGGCAACATTGTTCTCCAAAGAACACAACATCCCCAAAAATATATCCTAGGGTTGACAAAGTATAATCATTCCTAAATCATAACATATTGTATTAACTGTTAATATTCCTTGAAAATAATTTATGATGTTAAACCTATATATTTTCCCTTGAGGGAATATTTATCATTCTATGATCCTTTTAAAATTACAAAATACATTCAAGAATGATAAGTTATAAATTACATTAATTATTAAAGAAAAACAAATAATTATAATACTATATTTTATATCTTTTGAAATAATTTTTAGGGTAAAAGAAATCAATGATAAACCCTCATATTTTTAATACCTAGTGATATTACTTGTAGAAAATTATTGATATGTTATTATTTAAATGGGTATGTTTCATTTCCCAATATATGCACTCAATAATTCAATAAATAATCCCTTAAAAATAAGTTTCATAATATATTACCTATGAATAATTTAATTTTTCCATTGAATGGACTGGATCTGCATAGTCAAGATGATAGATCAATGGTTTTGATAAAAATGATCTTTCAGTTATGGAAATATACGAAATATCCATACTTAAAAAATTGAAATTATTGTCTAAAAATATTTCTCATCATATTATATAATCTCATAATCAAATTATATTATATATACTGGCCAAATGGGTTATTTATTAACCTTTTGAATAATAACACTCTCATTAATGAATAATAAAAAATATTTATTGAGATAAAAATAATATTTGTTGTTTTCATGGAAACAATCAATATTACGCAATTCAATGTGATCTTATTGACATAAAAATTAAAATAATATATTTTTTTCCTCTTTAATTACATAAATATATTCATTTTATAAATCTAGTATCATTAAATTGGATTTTATTTGTTTTTATAATTTATAAATAATTCACATAGGTCATTAGTTCAAGTACATAACATGTAATACATGATTGATCATTATTTAAATCATAAGGAACTATATTCAAGTGACTCCTTTGCATCTCAACAAAATGAAAATGTGATATAATATATATCAAACCATTTGACAATAGTATAATTATATTATCTTATTTCCCTAAATCAATCTTCTTTAATTCATTTTTAATATATTTATTTTTTCTCTAGTAGATAAAACACAAGGATCTGTTTATATATATTCATAGAATGTATAATATATTATTTACTCATATCATTCATAATGTAATATTTTACCTTAAAATCCTTTAAGATGTTAGATGATATAGTTTTTCATCATTTTATTTTATTTCATCCATATAACATAATATTGAAATTATAGTCATGCCATAATTCAACTTATATTCACAAGACACCAAAACATTTTTAGTATAACATAACACATTAAAAACATAATATAAATAAATATTCCATCTAAAAATATTATATAAATATCATAATGGATAATTAATTGATACATATATTATATGTATCATCTATTTATCCAAAAAACATTATCAAATAGAATATATACATCATGAAATAATTTTCTTATTAATGTGACATTTTCTAAAATAAATTTATCATAATAATTTAATTATAAATATAAATTATTTAATAACATATCATAGATTCTTATGAAATGATTTACTAATAATCAATTCATCAATTTAATTATAAACTAACCCCAAAATGATATAAATATATGTAGAAACCTTATAATTCATACTTATTTTATTTCAAAAATATATACCTATGGTATATGTGTCTCACCCCTTAAAATGGAAAACTCATGTTAAAAAAATTAATTTCTCTATTTGGAGTCTATTTCATATTTTTTAAAATCATCTATTTTATCAAAATCACATCTCTTAAATCACTCATTATAGTTTGTTAGTTCTTCTTATATAATCTCAATTTCATTTTTAATCCCCATAAAAAATCCAAATGGATCACTCTCCTGTTAAAAATTTCTCGTCCTATGATATTATATTATTCTTGATTTGAATAAAGGTAAATGTAATCTTCATATATCATATAATATTCTATCTCAAGAACTATTCATGTTTATTATAATTAAATTTTTATTAAGAAACATTTATACTAATTATTTTTTTAAAAAAAATTATACATCCCAAAAAATAAACATAAATAGTTTAGAAACCCATTGGTATTAGTTCAATAATAGAAATAATGTTATTTCATTTATATATAATATTTAATAAATATAGATATTTTATATTCAAATATACGTTCATATAAAAAAATTTCCTACATTTATTCTTTTTAACCATAAATTTATAACAAAAACCTGATGGGAATATTTACAACATTTATTTTATGTAATCTCTTTATAAATGAATTTTATGGAATAATTTTTAATAGGAAGGAGGTTATTTGTTAATCATAATGAAAAAAGTGAACATTAAATTGAATTCTTTTAACCTAAATCAAAAAAATGTATCAAGCTATATGATTTCTCCCATGAAATACTATATCATAATATTGTGTACCTAGTGTCATCTTTGTGAAACAATTCCACAATATCATATATGATCATTAGACTCTTTTTATGACTATTATATCACCTTGATCTATTAAAAGAATCCTAATATTTTTTCCAAATTTATATCCACTATCTTGTGTTATCATTTGAGTGCATATATGATTGTGTATTATTTATTGTATTTTATTTTTTGTCTCTCATATTGAGTAAAATTATGCCTGATTATATTTCCCAACAAATCATATTATAAATAAATAAATTATTCGGAAATAAATGATTCAATAAGATAGTTTAAATGGTGTATTTTGAAATTTTTTTCATTTATATGGTTTTGGGGACCCTACTAAAAATTGGATTCATATTATTCAATAACATCAATATAATTATTTTCAATAAAATATAATGAATTATAGTTTCTTTAAATAATTGAACATTTAACCATGTTATCGACTATGTTAAGAGTTTCACTCATGCTTGTACATACACATTTGTTCGTAATAATGGATGAAAATGTGTTCCTTCCAAACAGTAAAGAAAAATAAATTTAATATTTATGGATAGAACATATCAATATTTTTATAATTATATAATTAATAGACTAAAATTTTTATGTCATATATACCAAACTATAATATGGAAATAAATACATCTTTTAAAATAAATGAAATTCTGTTTAAACAAACAAAAAATCATAATTTATAACTGTTGTAATATGGTCTTCAAATTATCATAAGGAAACCATCTATAATCTCTTATTAAATAACATCTTTGAAGAATCAATGGTGTATATCAATATAATTCACCTAGCTAGCACATGTATACACAATTGGGGATGTCACCATGTGAAGTAAACCACACATTCATACTTTGGAGAGTACATGAACAATTCAATGTATAAAAAACCCTCTATGAGATCCAACAAGCATGTGAAGAGGAATTGATTTATTATCATAAGATGACCCCTTATCCAAAACCCCAAGTAAAAATCATGATAATATACATGTATTCACCACATCAATGAAATCATATATTTTTGGGATTTGTATCATCTTACATAGTATCCCCAATGTCCCCACATGATATCTCCTGGACAATAAAAATATTGAATTTAGGTACCCTAAACAAATATGAAATTCTCCATGTGTACAATATAGATTTTATTACACATTGAATTTCAATACCACACATGATTTAGCCAAACCAATAACATGATCTGATAAATGAATGATTATCAAGGATAACATCGTAAAAATATAAAATTTGGATTCACATACTGATCATTCACTAAAACCTTTTCCAATCTTAAACAATTATATGAAATGTTGAGAATATTATTCATGTGCAGGATCTAGATTGAAAAACACATCACCCTCTTAGAACAAATGTTATCTTGCAATGAAAACTATGAAATTAGATCCATATAAATGTAACACTAATGTTAACCTCCATTTGAATGATCAAAATACACACACTCATCTTAAATGAAGGTCAATATATTATAATCTCTTAAACAATGTAAGAACTTTATTAGATTAATCTATTATGTTACGCTATATGAGATATATCTAATAATTTATTAACATTCAAATTTGGAGTTCATATACCCCTCCATTCCCACTAAGTACCAAAATTAATTTTATATAGACACATATATTTAAAAGGGAGAAAATTTGAACATCAATAGAATAGAATATTATATGCAATCTTATGGGAGATATTTATATGTAATCCCTATTACTGAATAAATGTAATGGAAATAAATCTAGTAGTGTCTAGTAGAAAAAATCTTTAGGAAAAATTTACTAAGTTAACTACACCATTAAAAATATTCTTTTGGAAGTGATCATTTCTGACTCTAATAACTATTTATTTTTTACCGGTATTCAAAAAAAATGATAACCCGGAGTAGTTAGCTTTTTAGATGTCACTAGTATATTTACATTATACGAGTGGAACAATATGAAATATAGTATGAACATAAGAATAAGATAAACAATTTAATAATTTTTTATGATAAAGGAATACTAAAAATATGGAAACTATCCAAATTTACATTGGTGCTGTGATGAGGATAAATAAACTGTGATGATGGGATTGAGAAATATCCACTTAACTAATGGAGAAAGGTTGAATTTACCACACACCCAAAATCTGTTCACATTGTCCACTACATAAGGACCTCATACAAAAATTGAGGACAAAGTGACCCATACTAGATCCACAAATAGATTCTATAATTTAATTTAATATATCAAATGTATCATAAAAATCATCCACTCAAAAAATACATTATGGATGAATTAAACCCAAAATCACTTCATGGATTCATTCCTCAATTTTTAAAACTAACAAAATCCCAACATAAATCTATCTCCAATTATATGGGACACCTACCAATACATGTTCATCACATGTATATTCCATTTGATCCATTACATGTGATTTCATCTCTTTTATAAGATGTAATATTGTTTTTTTATTATTTCATCATCAAAAAATGTCCCTGACCAAGGAACTCTCATTCATGGAATCCCATATGTGTAAAGAACAGACAATATAAGAGTTTTTATATCCCCATGGGAGAGTCCAAATTATAAATTTATTATGTTACTCATTGACACAAATTCATTGATAATATAAATATTTCCAACATATGTGTAATGTCTTATATTAAAATTAACTCAATGATGTTAACTGGTCAGGAATCAAAATTCAATTTTAGCGGATTTCATCATAGGAAACCATTAATAGGTTATTGGGTCAGTCCAGTGTTGTTTCTTTAAATATTTTCCTACGGTCACCAAAAAACACTGGTAAATTCATTTTATTTTCCAAAAATTAAAAGCTATTATTTTTTCTAAAAATTGTCACAATTATATTTTCATTATGACAAAGGCATAAATTTCAATAGATATAAAATCCAATTATTAATAATATATCATCTAAACATGGTTAAGGGTTATCCTACGAGAATATTTTGGTAGTGTTGCTATATAATTATTTGATTTTATTAAATTTACAATACAATTACTAACCAAAATATAATTACCATGTTCAAATTAATTATTCATTTATTATCACTACCCATACTCTCGATAACTAGCCCATTATATATTTTTTAAATCATTAATGTATTTGATTATATCATACTTGTAAATGATGTTTTTTAATAGGAATTAAAATAAAATTAAATTATTTCATAAATTACAACAATTTAATATATAATATAAATTAATATAAGGTGAAAACAAATATGATGAACAATCTCTAGGTAGGAACCCTAGCACAAACTCCACACTATTAGCTAAACCCAAAGATATTTCCATCATTCTTATGGGTCAAATCCACCATATAAATTCTCCCATATATCATCTACAGTCCTATGGTAATTGAAACATCAACTCCCATGTTATTTAGTGAAATGACACATCTCGTAAATATATATCAAATTATTTCAATGAATTTTTCAGGGATTTAACATCTTTATAATGGTTTTAAAGAATATGGTTCAATCTTAATAGAGCATGATATCTATATTTTACATAAAAACTTATATAGTAATAATATGAATTTATAATTCAAATATTCAAATTTCTCAAATCATATGGACTTCAATCATAGGGTCTTCAGTACTTTATTTGTTTAACATTGATTATCATCCTTTATAAAATGAATTTTTGTTCGAATAATGAATTATCCTCTTAATGTTTTGAATATATTGAATGGATCTATTCATCTCTAATGGTGTGGGTTAGGGATTCTAGGGATTTTTTTGTTTTCTCTCTTGGATTAATCAATAAAAAACATAAGAAATATCAAGGAAATAATATTTCAAAAATATTGATATTTATAATCTCCCCTCATTCTCTTGTTGTTTACTCATTTATAACACATGTGGTCACATAAAGGATTCTGACTATGTGTATTCCCTAGTTCATCATCCCTTAAATTGAGACACTTTCCAATTCTTGTATGTATAGGACTATCTTGTTTAATCCCCACTCAATACCATTATTTAAATTCCAATAAAATATAGTTTAACTATTGTGTCATTTTTTCTCACACGAAACATAACTAATATGGTATTAGAGGTTTAATTAACCATCTTGTCTTCATAATTAAGATGCATTGTTGGAATAATCACATTAGTCCAAGTGAAATGATAGTAATTTACATATTCCATTCCTTCATAACAGTACATTCTACTGTATGGACTGGTCAACATATATGTCAATAACATGTGTTATTTAATCCTTTTGAGTTTAGATTAATGTAGTCATAATATACATTGGATGAAACATGTATTTCAAAACCAACATTCTCGATCTTACACTTTCTCATAAGATGAAAATATTTTCCTTGAAATAAGATAATCCACTTAGTTTCCTCATACACACACAAACACAATTACTCTATATTCTCTACTAGGTTCTGGGATATGACATGATTCAAAAAACTCTACTTCGATCCAATGCTTGGGATTTCAATTCATCGTATTCCACTAACTGAGCTAGATACTTTATATGTGACAAGAATAGAACCACCATATGATGATGAGAGTGATAATATTCATCATACATTGATTATTAGTAATATATTCTAATAGGTATGAGCTATAGATTATCCATTTCCACTCCTGTATACTTAAAATTTGATGGGAATAACTAGAATGGGAGCTCATGCATATGTCCCACACAAACCCTTAATAATCGGCTTCATCATTATCATTTATTCATTATGATTTTAAACTCTTTATAATTTTTCATTACCACATTATCTTAAAAGATAAAATATGTCACTTAATGTGGTACATAACTATAATATCATTAATTCATGTTCTCATAGGATACATAGGACACAGCATTGTGGATCAATCCAAACTCCATAACACCTTCTTCATCCCTATACATTGGTACACTACATAGTTTCCAACAATGTATATGTCACATAAACGAAATTTATTAATGTTATTTTTCAATTAATTTCCATTCATGTTTTTTTTGAGGTTTCTAAAGGTTTTATGGAGGAATAGGTGAGTGTTCGTGAATTGGGAAAAATCGTGAGCCCAATTCCATATTTAAAAATAAATTTTTTTTATTTAATAACTTTTTCATTTTTTAAAATTTTTCACAAATTCTAATTCTTAAAAGTCCTTCCCTGATATATTAACACCAAAATTAAAAAAAATACCTTTATAAATCCATAAACATGTTGTATTTTGGTTTTTATTTAAGGGATTGGGCCTTCCCGAAATCCCATATCCAGTTTTAAAAATGAATATTATTTATTTAATATCATATTCAATATTATGTATTTTTCGGTGATTCCAAGTCTCACACTAGCCCGTTGCACCCAGACGTGCACCCAACCTCTTTCCCTCTATTTGGAGATCTTAGGACTCACAATTTAGGGATGAGCATCTTGGGATTTTTCAAATCGGCCAGATTTGAGGAGGTAAGTTTATTCCATCACAACTCTTTCAATTCATACTATTTTCTCACCCTTCCATGATGTTTCATCTCATTTTCATAAAGTACCAAATGTCCAGATGGTAGGGGTTTGAACCTAGGGTTTAACCTTGGGTTTTATGGGTCATTTCATGTGGTTTTAGGGTTGATCTCGGTCCCTCAATGTGCGGCGGTGGTGCAATTTTATTTTCGCACAAAGGATTCAAGGTTTTTACTAATTTGGTTGGTGATTCCACTTTATATGCAATACTTATGACATGGATACTGTTTTTATTATATTTTCATGTTTAAACCATTGATTTGGTGCTTTAGAAATTAATATTAGTTGTGTTATTAATTCAATTGAATTTTATGGGCCAATTTCATGTGAAATTTGTGTTATTTTTCATATAAATCATTTATTGGTTGATTAAGGGATGCCTTTTAATTATTTAGTTGACCCTATTGAACTGTATTAGGTCTGAAAATAATATTATATATGTCATTATTCTTTGTTTGTTTCTGCGAAATTGGTTTTGGGTGATGTTTGTTAAGAAAATGGATTTTGGGTACCAATTTGGCGTTGAATTGGGTGTTTTACAAGGGTATTCTATGCGATGCTTATTGGGATTGTTTTATAACTCATGTAATGAGTTTAAGTAAATTTTTAGGGTGATTTTTATTATTTTTTGATAAATATTAGTATGAATATCGTGTTCAAGTTCGGTTTTAAAATTGTTTTGGGTGCAAAACAAGGAAAGATTTGGAGAAGTTGTTTTATTAAAACTCGATGTGTTTTGTTGTGTGTTTTAAAGGGTATAAAATGTGTATAGATATTTTACTGATGGTCTGTGACCAGAAGTGTATTTTTATATGAAAATGGATATATGTGTTCTTCTGAAATTGTTTGAGCACAAAGGGGGATGCCCCGGTACCTAGGTGGGGCGGATGAGTACTAGTACTGCTAGTAGATCGGATGGGTTTTTTCCCTGTTTCACCTAGTATTTCAATAACTACAAATTTATATAAACTATGTGGATGATGATTGAGGACCACTATGTTATGTATATATTCACTTCTAGTGTATCATTCATGAGAATGAATTTTATAATGGTTACATTAAACTGAGGTATGTTGTACATGGGGCCCGAGACTATCTCGTTCCTAGGGGTGTTCCCGATTTTGTTTCTCATTGTGTCTGTAGAATTTTTCCAATTTATTACTGTATTTTTGGAAGTAAATTAGAGTATATAAAATTTATATTTAAATGTTTCAACATTCTGAATTTTTTTATTGATAACTATTTTCAATTGAATGTTAAATTTCTTGGAATATTAACACTACTTTAACATGAGTTTAAAACTACTTGCTGTTTCACATTGTTTTGCATGATATTTACAATCAATGGGTGGTATCCTATTATTCATAGGCTCACACCCTACTTAAACCCCATGGGTGTAAGTGGACATTATTATGCTTGACTCAAGGAAAGTAAAGGCTATGGGTGATGGCGGTTGAGGGTGTTAGTTCCCATCCTTGGTGGGGAGTTGTGGAGACAGTTTGAGGGTGATGACCCCTTGTCATGTGGAGTCCTTGGGAATGTCTTGTTGTTATATTTATTTGTATTTGGAAAAACTTTATTGTTATTAATCCAATGTATTCAGTCTTGGTTTTTTCTCAAGACTTTTTTGGATCGAAGATTTCATATTTTTATTATGGATTATTTTAAGGTGTTATGAATTCATACATGGGTAAATCGTTCCAAAACCTAAATCAATGATACTCGGGGACTTGTGACAACCTATTGGGATATGTAATGCTCTTCGGGCCTTATCACGAGATAGGTTTGGTGCTGGTATTGGTGGAGACCAAATTCGGTTCGTGAGAAAATGGTATTAGAGGGGGTTAATGTATTTGGGTTATATTCCTATTATTGGATGAGTCGGGATAGAAAAAATCATGGACTATCAGGGCTTGGGGTTTTTGGTTGTGAGTAGAGTGCCTGGTCAACACCTCTCATGGTAGACCTTGAGTCACCAGGGGGCATTGGAATTTACGGATTGACTTCACTTCTAGGTGAGATGTGTGGGCTTCAGACCACACGTGGACATCGGGCAGAGGTGGAGTTGTTGTTTCTATTATTACTGTAATGTGTTTAGATTATTTATAAATGATGTATTTGATTAAAAATTTCAGAATTGTGGTATTTATTATTGTTTTTCTATTGTTTCATTTTGTAGCAACATGCCTTCCCGGAAGCTCCCACGCTCCCACGTGAGGAATCTGGAGAGAGTTCTCCCACACCGATTGATCAGAGGCTAGTCAAAGTTGTCGCCCAGGATATCCATGCTTTGGGACAAGGACCAAATCCTGATCCTATTCATACTAGGGAATAAGAGACGAGTCCTAGAAAAGATAAAGCTCAGGTGTTTCTGAAGAAAAGGCCTCCTACCTTCCTAGGAATCTCAGAGCCCCAGGAAGCAGAAGAATGGATCGAGAAGATCAAGCATATGTTTGAGTTCTTGGAAACACCTGAGGATTTAAAGGTGAAGTGTGCATTTTTTCTATTGGAGGGTCCCAGCTGAATGTGGTGGGAGTTAGTGCTTCAGACTGGGAATAATGAGAAGATGCAATGGGGGAGATTTTATGGATATCTTCAATTACCAATACTACCCCTAGGTGTTGGCTTATGATTGTTCTAGAGAGTTCATGGACCTAGTTTTGGGGAATCTATCTATGATAGAGTATGCCAACCGTTTCACTGAGTTGTTTTGGTATGCTCCTGAAATTGTCTCCAAAGAGCAGGCGAAGGCCTAGAGGATTGAGAAAGGCTTGTGACCAGAGATATACTCCCATGTTTTCTTATTTAAGCTGAGGACCTATGTTGAGGTCGTTGATCAGGCGTGCATGGTGTATACTGATAGGAAAGGAAGGGCTGGATTCTCTGTTTCAGTATCAGCATTGGGAATTGGTATTTCCTCAGAGAGGAAAAGGAAGCTGGAGGATCATGTGATAAAAGGAGGTGGCTGGTTAGGCCACTCTTCCAGGCAGTATTCGTTAGTGGCTTTTGATGGGAGATCGATCATGTGCCAATAGTGTGAGAATCCTGGGAACATATAACTAGCATGTCCACTTCCTCCAAATCCTTTTTACCAGTGTGGAGGTATGGGGCATTTTTAGGGTTTATATGGTGTGCCATGTCCACTTCCGGGTGGGATAGGGTCAGTGGCTTCAAGAGGAGTGCCAGCACAGTCCGAGCGGTCGAGGAATAGGGGATCTCAATTTGGAATACATGGTGGTAGGTAAGGGTTATCTTCTAGGTAGATCCAGTTCAAGGAACAACCATAGACTAGCGGTCTTCCTCAGGCAGATACTGGACATCTCTATACAGTGGATCAGGTACCAGAAGGATCAGGGGGTAGGACTATTGACAGTTCGAGGTACTATTCTAATTCAATCTTCTATAGATACTATTCTTTTTTATGCTAGAGCCTCTGTTACAATTATTAATGCCCGTTTTGTGAACATAGTGAATTTTCCAACAGATTTTATGTCTTTTGCATTGGAGTTGGTGACACCGCTGGGAAAGAAGAAGGAGCATGGTCTTAGGTGTCTGTTGTGTACACATTCTATGTCAGGGGGTCGAGATGGAGTGGGACCTCTTGGTCTTAGATATGGACCCTTTTGACGTTATTCATGGTATGTATTTTATAGTACACTTCTAGTTACATATTGATTGCTACAGGCAGTGAGTGTGTTTCACGACACCTTATGGGAGTCATCAGGTTTTCCGAGGAGAATGGGATCCTCAGTCGGGTCACGCGGGACCTCTACTTTGAGAGTTATGAAGTCTTACCTTCGAGTTTTCCTTGATCATTATAGAGGATGATGGTATTTCCCCTTGAGGTGTACTACCTCATGTAGTGAATGTGTTTCTAGGGGTATTCCCAATTAATTTCTCAGGTTTTCCCTCGGATCTGGATGTGGAATTTTCGATTGATCTGGAATTGGTAACACTACCGATATCTATTCCCTCTTATCTCATGGCCCCCACTGAGCTGAGGGAATTAAAGATACATCTGGTTGACTTAAAATCTGAAGGATCCATTCACCCGAGCATCTTTCCTTGGGCCTCTTTTGTGTTGTTCATAAAAAAGTCTGACAGATCCCTCCAATTGTGGATTGACTACCAGATGCTGAATTAGGAAACAATTAAGAAAAAATATCCTTTTCCCAGAATAGATGATTTGTTCGATCAGTTGAAGGGGGAAAAGTGATTCTATAAAATAGACTTGCATTTTGGTTATCATCAACTCCAGGTGGAAGAGTCATATATCCCAAAGACAGCCTTTCGATGTAGGTAGGATGTCTTTGAGTATTTGGCCATTCCATTATGATTTACCAATGCTCCAATTGTATTTATGGAACTCATTAATTGTGTGTTTCATCAGTATCTCGATTTGTTAGTTCTGGTTTTTGTTGATGACATTCTGGTATACTATGGCTCTGAGGAGGAACACTAACATCACTTGAATATCATTTTTGGGACATTAAGAGAACACTGCCTCTATGCAATGTTGTCAAAGTGCACTTTTCGGATCAGGGAAGTGATATTCAAGGTGCATGTGATCTTTGAGAAGGGTGTTTCAGTGGACCCCAAGAAGATTAGTGTTGTTATTTCATGGGAGAATCCAAATAATGTGTTCGAGATTAGGAGTTTCCTTGGCCTGGCTGGTTATTATAGGCGATTCATTCGGGATTTATCTCGGGTTTCATCATAGATGATTTTGCTCACCAAGAAAGGGGTGAAGTTTCTATGCGGACTGGAATGTCAGGCATCGTTTCGAGGAGCTGAAGAGGCGGTTGACTACCGCCCCCATGCTTATTTTACCTGAGGCTGGGAAAGGGTATGTGGTCTATTGTGACACTTCAGGTTTTGGTCTTGGGTGTGTGCTTATGCAGGATGATCACGTGGTGGCGTATAGCTCTCACCAACTCTGACCACATGAAAATAATTACTCGATCTACGACTTGGATTCTACAATGGTGTTGCATGCTTTGAATAATTGATGTCACAACCTCTTTGGGGAGAAGTCTATGGTCTACTCTGATCACAAAATATTAGCCTATATCTTCTCGCAGAAGGACTCCAACATGAGGTTGCGTAGCTGCATTGATTACTTGCAGGGGTTCGACTTTGACATTGCCTATACCCCAAGAAAGGGTAATGTGGTGGCCGACGCATTGAGAAGAAGAGTTCTAGTGCAGGCATTGAGGAAGTCCAGTGATGAGTGGGCTTTGATGGGGCTCTTTTCTCAGATTCATGTGGAGACCATGGAACACAGTGGAGGAGCATTCATGGCGAGCATCCAGTTGACTCCTTCTCTATTGGAGTTGATTTAGCAGGAACAACCTAGTGATGATCTTTGTCAGTGTTCAAAGAAGTGTCTTCATGGTGGGAGGACATCCTCTGATTATCATAGTCTACCGAGGGAATCTTGTGCTTCAGGTGCCGTTCAGTAGTGTCATTATCTCTACATAAGGTGGTGGTGCATGATAGCCACCAGTCCTAGTGGTATTTCCATCCAGGTGTGACTAAGTTGTATTATGATGTTTGTCGGTAGTTTTGGTGGCCTCATATGGGATGGTACAAAGCGGACTTTGAGTCAAGATGCTACACATGCTAGCATGTTAAAGCAGAGCACCAAAGAACCTCCAGTTTTCTCCAACCACTACCCATTCTTATATATAAGTGGGACAAGGTCTCCCTAGACTTCATTTCTTCCTTACCTCATACACCTCGTGGTAATAATTCCATTTGGGTGGTGATTGATCTTCTAACCAAATCATCCCACTTCATTCCGATAAAATATACCAATAAAGTAGATGAGTTGGGCCATTTGTTTCTTCAGAAAGTGGTTAGAATCCATGGCATACCATCAGAAGTTATCTTAGATAAAGACCCCCACTTCACATCTCGATTTAGGGATGGCCTTCAATTGGCCTTGGGTTCTCAGATTAAGATGAGCATAACATACCAACCTCAGATGGATGGTCAAACATAGTGTGAAAATCAGATTTTCTTGGACATGATTCGTGCATGTGTCCTAGACTTTGGAGTTTATTCGGATAGCCATTTGGGATTGGTAGATTTTTCTTATAATAACAGTTACCAATCCTCGATTATATGGGCCCCTTTTGAGGTGCTCTATGTTCAGCCATGTCTGTCCCCCCTTTGTTGGGTTGAGGTAGGAGAGACTTCATTGTTGGGGTTGAGCCTTGTGCAGGATACTTCTGAGAAGGATATGTTTATTAGGAAACACTTGTTGATAGATCAGAGTTGTCATAAATCTAATGTTGACCGGAGGCGTCGAGACCAAGTGTTTTCTCTGGGAGAAATGGTATTCTTGAAATTATCCCCTCGTCTGGGCCATCTTCGATTGGGGAAGCAAGGTAAGCTGATGTCGCTGTATGTCGGGCCCTTTGAGATCACCGAGCATAATAAAAATGTGTAATACGGGTTGGATTTACCTTCTCAATTGACATCCATCCATGATGAATTCCTTGTCTCCCAATTAAAGAAACGCAACCCGAATCCATCACATGTGCTGAGTGGGGAAGAGTTGGAGCTGGAGAATGACTTGTCTATTATTGAGGGGTCGGTGAAAATAGTGGACTCCCAAGAGATGGTTCTTCTAGGGAAGTCCATTCCATTGTTCTGGACACATGCACGAAGCATGTCCTCCAAAATTGAGTAGTCATTGCAAATATTTTCCATTGGTCTGGACACATGTGCGAAGCATGTCTTCTTGGGGTCTCAAAAATCCACATGGTTTTCATCATATCCTTGGAAAAGTAGTCTAAAGTCAGGAAATATGATTCGGCAAGGATCTATGAATATAATGTATATTTATAAATAAGTCTTTATGTAAGAAATAATTCCCCAAAATAGGGGGAGATGATCATGAATTACAATCCTCATGACCAATGTATATTCTAATGTGTCGTTGGCGTGATTCCCCTTTGACAGTATTTCTTTGGAATGTATTTGAGTAATGTATTTCATGTCAAATAATTGTATATATGGAAGCCATTGGATAATTCCATTAGGAATGAATAATCATCAATTTATATTGTCATTATAATTGTTCTTGAAATGATATAAGAATAGATCTCAATTTCCATAACATTGTGTATAAATACATACTAGTTAATAATAAGTGATATTTATGAAGCATCATGTTTTTTAATAAATATATAATATGGAATTCAATTTAATACATTCCCACTAAAATGTTTTCCACTAAAAAAATATCTATTCTTAATGAATTATCCATATTTTAATATGCATTACATTTTCATAGGATTTTATGTCAACACATAGTTATTTTGTCATAAATCATGTATTTCATATCCAATTTTACTCATTGATAGTTCATTAAATAATATTCCCAAATTCAACTACAAAATTAAGCTCACTTTACTCTTCTACTAAGTATATGGTTATGCATACATGGTTATATAAAAAATTATTCATATTAGGTGTTGGTGCCTACCTGATAGATTAACCCATAGCATAATCAACTAACACAAAATAATTTTTTCAGTACTCAACAATGGAATAATGACCAACTTGGGATAATGTTATTCAAAATTATTGATTAAATTAGATGGAATAAAAAATTATATAATGATAAATGTGTTGTAAAAATAAAATATTTTTTTATATATTTTAAGCATTCACATCTCATGTAATCCTTATACACCATCATGTTTGAAATTATTTACCATATTAATATCATTCCACTACACAAATTATCATGTTGATGTACCACACATATAAATATAATGATATTTATTCATTCGTTATTTAAATTAAAATCTAAAATTCATAAACATTTTAATAGGCATAATTATCAAAGATAATGTTAATGTATTTTTAGAGAATGGGTAAAATTTATATGAAAACAATTTTTTTATGTGTTTGTATTGATCTATTGGCAGTAGATCCACATTTTTATATAATACATTTTATTCTCCCACGCCATGGGATTTCACTGAATAAAAATTCTCTTATCCATAGATTATATTTTGGATTTAAAATTCTAATTTAATTCCAACTCCAAAAAATCATGAATAATTACAATAAATTCATAAAATTAAATTATAATAAAAAAAGATATTTTTATTTTAAAACCATCTATAATAAATTATACATATCATGAAAATATATTGATTCATGTAATTTTATTTATATGATACAATTTTAAAAGTTAAAATTTAAATTTATATTTATTTAATAAAATTAATCCATATACAAGAATATTTATATATGATATATATAAATTAATCGATAATTATAATATTCATAAAGAAAAAATATATCACCATAGAAATATTATGATATTATTATCTCTTTTGTGATTTTATAATTCATAAAATAACATTACTAAGGAAAATAATATCAAAAAAAATATGTGACATAGTTTCATCCAATGATATTATACACAAATTGTAATATGTTATCACATTTTATATTACACTATACTACTAAAAATAGTGATAAAACCTATCATTAAAAATGATTTGTATGATAAAATATGGAATATTTTATTTCTAAATCCAATAGTGGAATAAATTGACTATAATTCAGTAATGATATATTATATAAAAAAATATATGTTTATCTCTATATGTCATTATAAGAACATTTTTTTTATCAAGTGGAGGCTTCCAAATGATTGCGATTTTTTTTTCAATTGAAGGTCCTAATATTAAACTAATCCTATGAATATGAATCCATGAGTTGGAAAACAACAACAATATTTCTATAGATGTAGATTAAGGATCTGGAGGTGAATCGGTTGTTTAGTGATGTTTCCAAAGCGTCATGAATCGAAATCTAGGTAACATCAGGGGAGTTACACTATTTGAAAAGGATTATTACAAACCATGTTCCTAAAAAATATAGTACATAAGGGGTCTTACATGGTTTCTTAAACCAGTCACCTGAACCCCCATAGTCATGGTGGTTTTCTAACAAATATGAATAGGTGATCTCATAGTTTGTCCACGATTTTTAAAAAATTGAGTATAATAATGTTATAGGGAATCCCTTTAGATAATATTATAACATGGTGTGAACACAGTGTTCCAAATCATTATGAAAAAACATCTTCTTATGTCTTATTAAATTATTTTTTTTTCATTCTATCTATTAGATTTCTTTCTCTTTTATCCTCCCACAATTATCACATGCCAGAAGTCTCTAAAGCATCCTAAATTGGACTCCTCATGGGGTTGGTTAGTTCTTCTAAATTTTGCCTCCAAATTAAGTATCACTAGATGAATTAGAAGCATAGAGATTCATATTCAATAACTATCCTCTTATTTATTTGTTTATCATTCAAAATCAGAAGTTACTTTCCTGAAATCGTATGCACTATAATTTTAGCATGTTTTCCTATTTATTTTTTCCCTCCAAATATAGATAAAATCAAGGATCAATAATGGTCTGGTGAAGCATCTTAATTCTGAGTTACAAGATCTATATGTTTTTTGAAAAATGATTAGTAAACTGTAATATTAATCATTGTGACTCTTATCACACATCCAAAATGATGGTCTTAGAATAGGAAATTCCTGAAATTTATCACCTAGACCATATATAGACTATCTATGATAACATTATACATATTTGGAGGTGATGACCTCAACCCAAAACATACCCATGTGTAGGTTCAGTCATATTCTTTGTTCACCCTTTCACTGTATAACTAATACTCCACTATGGTGTATTTGAGTTTACCTTGATTAATTTTGTGGAAATATTATTTCATTAAATTTTAAATTAATTGTCTTTTGTAATGTTTACTATACTTGGGAACTCTTGTTCAAATTAGGGGATATGGGGAGTCGATGAATAAAATGAATTATTTTGATGGAGGTATAATTAAATGTCCATATTTTTATCTTGAAAATATATGACAAATAAATCAATAATGATGATTTTTTGTGAGTAATGGATAATATCATAGCCTATGATGTACCTTTGGGAATGTATAGTTTCCAATTTATTGATTGATCACCAATCCAGTCACCACACATTACATTATTCAAGGGTTTTACATTAAAAAACATGTGAATAAAAAGGATAAAATTAATTGGTAAAGTTTGATAAAACTCTATATTTCCATGTCATAATACCTTTCATGAGTTAGTAGGTCATATAGGATACATTTTTCCTTGATTTATACTAAAATCTTATTTATCAGAATATTTTTTCAACATCTTTAAATGAAATTGGGATTTCATTATACATGATTATTATTAAGATGACTTAGTTGGGGTTGTTGGACTGCATGATACACACCACATTAGTCAAGGATGTTGGTCATGATTTTTCGATTCATTATTTCTTGTTGTACATGATGGTTTAGACCCCATGAATATGATGTTAGACATAATGTTTCACATCATTAACCCTGATTTTCAGGCATGGTGCACAGAATACCATATTCGGATTCATGAGATGGAACCCATATGCTGTAAAATATACACTATTATATTTATTAATATTGTAATTTTTAAAATAATTATTAATATATATGGATGAAATGGTCCCACTCCTTAGGTCCTCACAAATGCATGTATATCTCTACACATATATGTTCCCATATATTTAAATATATAAAAATGATTTAATGGTTAAAGAGGCTCATTCTTAAGATGAGGTATATTTGGTTGGGAAATTTTTCTTTGGGAACCAATGTTCGATATGTTTTGTGATTTTTATATTAATATTATATATATTACTTATTATTTCTTCAGAATAATCTATTTTATACTATTGGATTGGGTTGAATTATAATTTTTTTGGAATAATAAGTTTATCTTAAACACTTTTTGGGATATCCTTTTGTGCACACAAATATTTATTGGTTACTAGTATGAATGTACCCTACGATATATAATTTTTCAATCATTTTTCTAGGATTAGACACAGGATCATGGGGGAAGTGGATGATCATGTACTCGATTAGGGCCAAGAATTAGGGTCTTTTTATTATATATTTATTCTTTTATTTATAGACAATAATATTGTATTAAATTATATATTATTCTTTTTGTGTAATTCTAAAAATTTCATGCACAATTACATATTTATTTATTTATTATTTGGTTTACATTGTTATTATTGTCTTCTATTTTTTGTTATTAATCAGTTTTCACTATTGTATATTTTTTAAATATACCATTTTCCTATTATAATCATGACTGTATGTCCTCCCAAATAAATCATTACTAAACCCTTGCTACTACTTAGAAGCCTCTGGAATATAGGGAGTCACAGTTGAGGATATTTGTTCAACTGGAATGTGGAACTATTTTAGTGGATCCATGGTTGAGCCCTTACAATGCGATATAACATAGTTTACATTTCCATACTATTATTATTTTAGTATGTAGGCTGGTTATTAGGAGTGTCTCAAAACATGTGAAATATCTCATATTTACGTATATATAACAAATGAAACTGGGAATGATCATGTTTCCTAGGATGATATTACTCAAGTTTTTTATTATTGGTTGTCATTATTCCACAATGATGGATTGAGGTACTTCCATAGAATATATATTTATGAAATTTTCCATTCATTTTGTCGAAACAATCCTTATCCTAGTATCGAGAAGATGTATTTTTCCCCTATTATAGGTATTTATGTATACAAATGTCATGCATAATCCATTTTATTTTTATTTTTCTTCTTTTATGTCCTATTGTGTTTGATTTTTGAAAAGAATGCTACAATTATATTATGATAACATTTATTAAATGGGAAATTAGATATATACTTGGTGTGTAAACAATCTACATAATCCCAAATGTGATTCCCAAATAGATTTTTGGTGTAATGTTAATTAACCTATTAACATATTTTTAAACAATGCAACACTACTTGACTAGGAAGTAACATATAATTATTTTTATTACATGGATTGAAATTGTAATTTAAATAAAATTTCTTATATAAATTTGAAATGATGATAATTCAAATCAAATTATCATATATGAATATCTATATTATACTATCTAGACATAAAGGTCTTGTTACAGCTACTCAATGTGTCGGTTGTAACTTATTATACTTTATACCATTATACATTTTGAACTGTGACTCATATAAATACACCATGGAATATCCAATTGTGTTTAGTTCTATGAATTGGTAATGATTAATCATATGATGAAATTAAAAAAATTTACAAATGGACCTATATGGGTTAAATGGGGCATGTTTCAAATTAGTTAAACCCATTAAAGGTGTTTAAGATCCTAAATTTCATAACTATTATGGGTTTCACTTGAATGGGATACAAATTATAATTTATTTATAAATGAATCCAAAAATAGTGAAGGGGATCTCATATAACTGGACCAGTAATGGATTGATGGGACCCTCACATCCCCCTTCAAATTCATCACATGTTTAGCACATAACCACAGGGTGGTATACTCATAATTTAGGGATTTATATTTATGTTTTGAAAACCCACTTATATTGTTTTTGTATAAATATATGGTGGAATTTAAATAAACCAATTCCATTTAAAATGATAAAATACCCTTTCACTTTCTTCGATACTTATTATTATGATGGTTCATTTCATTACAATTCCAATTAAAACCAAAATGGAAATTTCACAAATATAATGATATTAAAATTATATTCAATGAATCCAATTGTAATATTTCTTTGCATAAATAATTAATGATTAAAAATATAAAATTATTTTGTAAGATAATTTTACTGTTATACTCTATAACTTCCTCTGACCAATATCTATAGTATGCCCTGATTTTATAACTATTAATTAGTATTCATATTGGATTATTTTAATTAAATACCCCGATAAAAGGGCATTTATTAAGTTTCCTAAACCTATATCTATAATGTGGTGTTCTTTTTTTTTACCCTCGAGTAAGGGTATATTAAAAATTATTACCTTTGATGGGAAGATTTTTGTTACCCTTTGAACTCTAATGAACTCTTTATTTTAAAAAGATCTATGAGGATTGAATGGCAAGCACATTGAAATTTATTTTTTTGGCCAAGTTATAGTTTCAGTTATTTTTTCATTACTAGCAGTCTATCATATTTTATGTAGTTCCTTTTGTGGTAAATTTTACTCAGTAAATGAAAGATTTCGATTTGTTGAAATGAGGACTCATTTAGGTAGTGATTGTCCCATGTATGAATATTAGTTTATATAATTAAAACCAATATGGTTTTTTTGATCATTTTTATCTTTAATAGGTTAGTTGGAATCATTTGTTGCATGATTTTTTCAAGTAAGAAATTCCATGATAATTATTATCCACTTATTTGATCTTGTGTTGCTTCTTTTTCTATGATGGAAAATATAGTGTGCAATAGATAGGTAATCAGTTGTTTGGGTGATAAAACTATCATATATAAAGTTTAATTGATCCAATTTAATTAAAATATATGGTATCTATATTTCACTATTTTTATTTCATAGTATCACAAGTTGTTACACATAGTTACATAAATTATGAAATTCTTCCTCAATTCATATTTGTTCGGTGGAAATAATTTAATATTTTATCTATTATGTTATGTTTACAAGTCACATATAGAGATTAATGACTGTGATTATTATAGAATCATGTGTTATCCCAATATTAGGGTATGGAGTTGGATAGATGAGTTGGTGATATTACACCATTGACCAAGTTTGGCTCATCTTCTTTGACTCATGCTAAAGATGGGCATGGACACAGATCAATAAATAATTGCATGTACATTTAATGTGTATCCGATCTGGCATTACATTAAGAAGAAAATTATCCTATATTTTCAAATTGAATATCAAAATAAGAATATTGGAAATGCCTATGTATTATTTTTGGTGGATTGAGAATTTTCTATAGAATATGAATTTATTTAAAGAATGTGGATGCACAGAAAATCCAATGGTTGGGTGTGTTGTGTTGTTTTTATGGGAAATTTCATTCTATATAGAAGAAACATGACCATACAACATGCTTATCAAATGGTTATAATATGTTTTTGAATCTCGTGCTTCTAGTGAGTTAAATTATTCTATTCCTATTTATGATTCTAGTTGTAAAATGTAATTATTAATTGAGATGGAGTCCAAATGAATGATTTATACTCAGAGTGAATATGAAATTTGGGATTTTTAGGGGTCATTAAAGAATTTATTATTGAAATGTAGCTTGATGGAAAGGTGGTTGGTTGAGTTCCCAACTATGGATAAATTCGGAATGTTAGTGTTGTACTTCATTTGTAGCATTTTATTATCAAATTTAATTGTGGTTTGAAGGATACATCATAGGAATTTTGTATTAAAACATTAGATAATGAGATAATATTCTCTAAAATAGGTTATTTTGGTGAGAAACTTAAAACTATGTTCTACGGTTAACTATGTGGTTTTTTTAATCCATGAGGGGGTTGAACGGAGACTAATCTGAACCACACATCATTGGGAGATATTATTACATGGGTTGTTTCAAGGATATCATGACACATTTATGGATCCTTACTTGAAAAAGCCATTAAATATAATAATTTGGTTTTATTGTTATCATATTGGAGTAAATATGGGTCATAGTTGATCTTGTCCCACATCATAAAATCATATTGTGTATGATGGGGCCTCATCGACTACAAATTTAGCATAACAAATAACATTCTAGTTATATGGTTGGGCCCACATGTGAGAAGTGTTGCAGAATATTGAGATCCCCTATTGGATGATTATTTTGAATCATTTATTCCATTGTATTATGAAAATTTTAATGGATTTGTTTGAGATTTTATTAAAATATGGTCATGGAATGAGGTGATCATACTTGGAATAACCATGATTGACCTTGTAAAAAAGGCACCATAATATAGTTTTATCAATGTCCTGATAATTAATGTTTAGAATTTTCATTAATAATTATCCATATGTGATTCAAATATATATTTTTTTTAATTTTTAATGTATCTATTGAGGGTCTTCATTAAATACATTTTGGGCTTAGTATAAGACTCGTTTGGTTAACCAAATATAAATATCACGATCCGTTGGTTTTATCAATGTCCTGATAAACTAGGTGACTCCACATACCTAGTTTTCACACAATCGCATTAAAGCATGCACCTAAATCATAAGGACCACATGATGCATCACATGGTTCATTAAACACATACACATATTGTATATTGGGAAAGATATTTGGACATATATAATTTTATAGGGGGTCCCACTCCCAGTGAATGTTTTTCCAAACCATGTGCCCAACCATAAAATTGTCTGTCCTTTTGGAAAGTAGCACTACACATTTGGTTCATGGTTATCTAGACCATATAGTTCATTAAATAAATTTAAATTTAAATTTTACCTTCTAGTATTTAACATTTATTATACTGTTTCCTCCATAATTGATATCATGGAAACTGATTCTCGAGATTCCCATTGGCCCCCTCCCCATATTGGATGGTTGTCTCTTATACGTCCTCAAATTCAAGCGATATATGGTGGGTCTGATGTGTAGATGTTAGTCATAAATTCCACTTTCATTCATTTTTATTTATCTTTCCATATCAGATGATACTTCCATGAAATATTATATGGCATATTTGTATTGCTCTTATTCATTTCATAAATTCATATTTGTTTCTCAAATAATGGTATGATAATGAAAATTTTAATTTTCTTATGAGTGAATAAAGGTTTCTCTATGATTTTAAATTAATTTTGTGTCATATTTAAATTGAATAACTATGTTGTACACTAGAAATCCAATTTATTTCTCCTAAAAAAATGAAATTCTTGAAATTGATCACCAATAATATATTTAATCTTCCGATGGTACCCTTATTTGTGGATAGAGGTTCAATCCTATTCTCACCACACCCCATGGTCAGTTAGGATCATATTTCATGACGAAACTTTATCTGTATGACAAAAAAACAATTTCAGTGTGTTTGGTTTTCTTGGATTAATTCATAGGAAAAATGATCACAATAAAGTGTAAATTAATTTTAAATTGAAAATTTTAATACACTTTACCTCTCTTATTTTACAAAAGAAATATATGGAATTAATGAATGAGTATATTTTTTTTAATAATTTATCTAAACATGGCCTTCATTTTGACTGAAAAATGGATTAATAAAAATGATCATAGTGAATTGTGTGGTATAGATTAGATATTGTCATGTCTAAGGAAACACCTTTTTTCAATTATGGTTCCTATTGTTATGTAATTTTCACATGTACCCTTATCAATATAAACATTATTTATGTGATTTTAATTATAATTCATGTTTGTAAAATGTTAAATAGAATAATTATGAATTATGTGAATGATGGATTTCCATGTAGGATCTTCTTTGTTAACTTCCTCTTGGGTATGTGGGATCACCTTAAACATTATATTTACAGAGACACATTGGTTAGTCTTGATTGAAATTATATTTAACACCTTCTCTGTTTAGAATATTAGAAATTATAATTATCATAATTTTGGGTAGTTTGACTTGATGTTTCACACCCATGATTATGATGTTGGACATTAAATTTTACATCATTTATTTAAATTGTTAGGTATGGCCCTCTAAATCCCATAAATAGATGATTGATCTGGTAACCATATTCAAAAAAATTACCTATTATTAGTATTGTTTTTGTTGTTTTTATTATTATTGTTATTATATATATTGAATCCATGATATTACACCTCTCTTCAAAAAAAGTTCATGTATATATATATATATATATATATCTGTGTGTGTGTGTGTGTCTTCCAATATATGAATATATAAATTATGGCTTGTTTAGAGATATTATGTATTATGATCAAACAAGTATAGTCGACTAGGTTTACTTGAGGAACCGTTGTTAAACATGGTTTTCAATTTAGAATATTACATTACAACCCTAATTTATTTTATCTACAAAGTGGAATATTTTATATTCACTTACTGGATTCTATTACCACCAATAGTGGTGACCAACTGGTCTCATTCCACACCCTATTCGGTCAATCGTTTGGTACATAGATAGACCACATAGATTCATATTATGAACTCGACTACACAATATACAGTTCATTTTGGATAGGATTGGGTATGTGGTCTTGGGAGTAGTGGATAACCATGTACTCTGGCTATCTATTGAGGGGGAATATTTTTATTATATATTTATTATTTTATTTAGATACATGTATTTTGTATTACATACTTTTTTCATTTCATAAAATTATATCATGTTTATTCATTATTAATCATTCATTTATTATTTATTTTCAGTCGTTATTTTTATCTTCCACAACGCTATTATTTATCTCTTTCCATTATTGGTTTATCTATATATTCTCTTTTTATATAGAGTTCATACATTTATATTATTCAAAACATTCAATTATTATACCCTCACTACTAGTCTGTAGTCTCTTGCATTTGAGGTTCCATGATTATGGCCATATAGAGGACTACCTCAACATACCGGACTAGAGTCTCTTGACTCATGGTGTTATTGATATATAATTTTGTAATTTTTTTTCAATAAATAATTGGATATGAAACATTCTACATTTCCTTATTATATATGGATATAATTCCATTTAAGGTTATTCATTAAATAACAAATTATATAGTTTTATAAAATAAAATGAAATTATATAACATATTCCAAAAAAATTAAAAAAAATATAGGGAACAAATTTTTTAATGATGACATTAAAACTGCACAAAATAACATTTTTTTTATTTGAAATTGACCAGGTGTAAAATATTTAAATACATATCACTGAAATCAACTGTAATGACCTTGAATTTATATATTGAAATTTCTATTCTAAATATATAAATTTCTATTATATGTTAAAATACATAATAATAATTAACAATACATTATCATTGATTCAAAACATGTTTCTATAATAATACATATGTGGAAAATATATAAAATTTAGATATATTGTATACATTAAAATAAATTTTCAAACAAAATATCAATTTAGGACATTATGTCTACAAATTTTATTTATCACTAATATTTTTTTGAATATAATAAGTTTAATTCCATTTTATATTTATCATGTTTAAATGGGACTTGAATTGATTTTATTAATTTCTATAAAAAATATATACTTTTCCGAAATAGTGATTTTTATCAGAATATAAGCCAAAAAATATGATTGAACAAACATGAATTTATGTAACAATTGAATTAATTTTAATTATTTTAGGTGCATAAATCCTTTTCTTAACTCTAAAAAATGATTATTTTAATTCTAATTTAAAGAAAATAGATTTTGTTCTTTCATATTAATGGAAATTTATAGTTGTAAAATTATATTTTAAGATGATTTAAAATAAAACTGAAATAAAAATAATTTAAAATATACCAATTTTTATTTTGAAAATATAAAATATCTATAATCATATTAAAACATATATTTTCTATTTATATTAATTTTATTTTAAGAAAAATCTTATGTGCACCATGTTCTATAACGGTAAAATTATTTTCACTACCATATAAATTTTAATTCATAAATTTATTTACATATATAAAATCAAATAATTAAAAATATTTATTAGTAAAATTTTAATTTAAAATATGAATTTTATTTCCCAAGTGTGAAAATGGAGTTACCATCATAAAGGAATGTTAGGGTAAATAATTTAAACATAGTTATAGTGGTTAAACCATGTGAAATATATGTATAATATTATATTTTGTTGACATTATAATCGTTATGTATTTCACCGCACTGTTATTTTCCATTTTTTAGCCTTTTTCTTTGTATAACATAGTGATATTATTGTGAAAAAATTGATTTTTTTAGTACTAGCATATTCTTCACTTATCAATAGATACATTATCCTCATAATTTATCCATAAATTAAAAGTCCATTTCTATGAAAAATCGACTATAGTATCTCCTAAACACTCTCCCCAATATTTGTTTTTATTTTTTCTCACCAAAAGACTAATTTATAGTGTCTTAATGAGTTACCAATGGGAGAAAAATCTAATGAAAAGGAAAAACTCTCAAATAAACTTTTGTAATATATTTTATTCTTCTTTACCACCATGTCCCTATTTAAATTGATAGTATGATAACTCTATTATTATTAATATTTGGAATTTAAATTAAAATAATGGAATATTCATTTTATATTTCCCACTAAAATAATTTATAAAAAAACATCATCATGTCTATGTAAGGATTTCCACCACTATATATAACATATTTTCTCCATGACTACCAATCTTATATGACTTTAAAAATAAAATTACTATAAAAAAATTTATCCCTATTCTTAAAAATATTATGTGATGATAATATTTATCAACAAATTATTTGAAAATTAATTAACCATTTTTGTTAATTTAGGAAAGCTAAATGGACTTTTCAAGGAACACATCTTAATTTTTATCTTTTATATAATAAGAATTATTATTATATAATTATTTTCCTAGTGGAATAATAAAAGTCATAATACCCAACAATTGAGGAGATAATGAATATATTTTTAAACAATTTTGGTTGTGGTCGACATACCAAAAATGTTATGATGAAATTAGGCACACAACCCAGAGTAAACAATGTAATAAAAAATATAAAATAAATAACAAATGGTATTAAATGATATTTAACATATTTAATATATGTGAATAAAATTAGATATATATTTAATAACCAATGTCTAATTATTTCAAATGTTAAGTGGAAAATAATAGTTTTTTTAGAAATGATGTAAGGGGTATTCTATACAAACCTTGCTACTTTTGAGTTATATGATCACGTTTTTTCTAAATTTGACACAACCTTCATTCTGTGAATTTATTCTATTTTTTTATATATTTGTCGTAGATATATAAAATATTACACTTGTGTTTAATTTTATTATGTGTCTTTTTAGTTATCATCAAAATTGAACTATTTAAATAAACCTGCTTTCAGTGAACTTTCAATTTTATGATCTCATGATAAGTGTCAACTCTATAATTTTCATCACCATGAATATATTATATAAACCCTAAATATTTTATGGAAAACCATCATATTTCAAATTGGAATTTGGGGAAAATAATAATATATATATTTACTTAAAAGGATCATTTACTTATTTATTAATTATCACTTCTAAATTTTATTTTTATTCTATTGATATTATATTAATGTCATGAATTTTCTTCATTAGAATACCATAAAAAAGACATTTGTGCTTTTATAAATTTTTAAATTTCAAAAAAAAAATATTTAAATATTATATTATTCCTATTTATGTTTTAAACTACAATTATTCCATTAACCGAAAATTTAAACCTACTTCCTTCTTATGGGATTTATCATGCTTCAAAATTATATCGGATTACCTTTTCCTCAAGTTTTAGGAATCTTTTTCCACTCATTTTTAATTCATTGATTATATGTAATAACTTAACTAAAAAAATTCCCATGATTATGATTACTCCTGGATTGTACAATGTTATTTTCTTTACACCTAATCTTGGATTTATTTTCTTGTTTATATATATAAAATTATTTATACCTCACCCATTTCCTTATATATTTTTCCTGCGGAATCCAATCATGTTTTCAACAGTCTATTGTATTTTGGATTATTATATATGGTTTCAATTAGTGATATTTCTTCCATTATGATTATGAAATTATGTATCTAATCCTATTATGATACTTGACCTATGGATCCTAGTTTTGTATTATTGTGAATTTATATCATAAACAGTGATTTAATTTTTTCTTATATATTGGTTTATAATAGTCTATATCAATTAAATATAATTAACTTTGGATATTAGGATTACATAACATTATTGAAAAGCATCTAATAAAGTCTAAGGAGATAAATATGTTTAAAAAATAATCATAATTTTTTACTGAAATAGTGAATATGTGTTGTTCCTAAAAAATAAATTTCCTGAAACTAGGATGAATATGAATAAAATAGAATGGTTTTACAAAGTCGTAATAACCTCAAGAGAGAATGTTGGTTATTAAATCAATTATGACATGTTGAATGAAATTGTTTTATAACTATTCCATTATCTAGAAACTCCATAGGGCTATGATTTGGTAAATTATCCTCTTATTTATTAAAAAAATAGAATCTTTGGAATCTTTTACTGGTCCCCAATTAGAAAAATTATAATAGAAATAATATATTAATACTTAGTGTTTAATAATTTAGGTTTTGTGAAACATGTATGAGTTATTTCATCTAATATCATGATGTAAAATTATTACATGTTTTATAAAAAATATACCTATATCTATCACTATATGATGTTAAAAAATTGAAGGACATAGTGTGTCATTTTAATGACATGTAAAATGATAAATGTAATAACTTTCCTTTTAAAATTTCTAAATCTGGAGGAATGTTTTATGTGATACTATTATAAGTACAAGAACAATTGAAACATTTTATCAATAACAACTAGAATCTCATAGTAAATCTTCCATTAGAGGTAGTTATTATTCAATAATTTATGCATCAAAGACCTCCTATTTTTAATGGATCCTATAATCCCCTAATAATTAAATAATATATTACCACTATTGAAAGTATATTCTCTATGAATAAATTATTTGAGGAATAGAAGGTCATATAAAAAATTTAATTCCTTGAGGGAGAGTCTAATCAGTGGTGGCCACTTATCCACAATGAAAATATCCTCAAATTCAATGAATATATGGAGTGAGATAAATAAAAGAGTCCATTTATCAATATTGACTTCCCCTACATGTATGTCTTAAAATGGATAGATTTTAACTTACACTCAATCAAAAGGAATGTGAATCTATCAAAACATATAAGGAAAATTTCAACAGGAATTCATGATATGTATCAAGTTTTATTATTAACACAAAATGTTAAATAGATAAATTCATTAGTGTATTATGAACAATTTAGGAAGGGAACTAGAAATTTCAGTAATTAACATCTGGGTAAAATTTATATAATGTTCCCTAAAAGATGATATGAAAATGAGTGACTCTTAGTGGTATTAAGGGTCTTGAGATAAAAGTATTACAATAGAGATTATCTTAGTGGGATCATTGGATAAGACTCATGGTTTTATGAATATCCAAAAATCTACAAGAAAAAAGTGTGTAAAGGAGAATTACTAAATCTATAAAAAGGGACACATTATATTTTTTATGTGTTGAAAGGAGGTAAATCATGAAAACACTTGGAAAATAGAAACAAATAATCCCATCATTGTGTTGAAATATAAAAATAACTAAATAAATCATCAATGTGTTGTCAAATATTTTGACTAAAATAATATGGGTATTATTAAAACAAGTGAAATTTTCTAAGGGATACTCTATAAAATAATAAAAAACACCCCAAGGCCTTGATATAAATGGAGGGATCATGCTACTATAACATTGAAGGTGGATAAATACAATGATTTAGCGAAAAATATGTATTTCATTCATTCAAGAATATTGAAAATACTATCTGATACTAGTTCTATATATTTCTTCATATCATAAATTATTATTAGAAATATAAAAACATAATCATGAATCTTCTATGGTGAGTTATTAATTAAAACTTATATTTTATTGTCTCTCATATCTACGATATATAAATCATCTCATATTGTTATTTTTCATATGAATCTCCTTGAAAACCATGTAATAATCCATTTTGATGAATTTGATGCTATTTTGGGAAGGTATTGGTTGTCACTAGTTAGAAAACACATAAACTTTCGTGCGAAGCGGGTCACCATAGATATACCGAATTAGCCTATGATTCTTAATTATTTTAGGGAAAAGGTTGAATATAATTTTAGATATTCTTAAAAATAATTTATATTATTTCCTTATAAGAAATAATATCTAGATCATATTATGGAAAAAATATGAATAATAAAGAGAAAATACAAATTTAAAATGATTATATTGATGTTTTCAACAAATAATTTTATAGTATTCCTGTGGATTGAGAGGTGGACCTCTCATTTAGTATTATAATTGGAACCTTAAGGATATCGATGTATCTGAATAGAATGGACCCCATTATGATGGATCACTAGCCATTGTAATTTTGAATAGAGGGGGTGAATAGTAATTTTAAAAATTTAATGAAAAATATATGATTTTATAATATTATGATTTACTGAGACTAAAGAGATTCTCTAATGAATTGTAGTGGAAATAATAAAATTAAAACACTAATTTTTATTTTATAGACCTAAAATTAATCATTTCATAATCATGAGTTATGTCTGGAATTTTACTTTTTTCTCAATGATGATATTTCAACGATTATAGTTTTATAGAATTAGGAAAAACTCTTAAAATGTAAGCGCATAGTTTAAAAGTGAACTCGTATTCTTATTATCAATTTTTTTCAACAAAATAACCCCTTATAAGATAAAAAAAGTCAAATTTTTTAGACACATATTCAATTATTTAATTATGAAATATGATTTTCCCTTACCAATAATAAGACCATTGATTTTTTTTAAACATTGGACAATCAAATAAACAAAGTAGTGGATATAAATAATGAAACAAATTATTCATGTGAAGAACCATAAAACATATCCTTAAAAGGATACCTCTTTACTCATAAAATGTATCGTCATTTCAAAAATATTATTATCTTACTATTAAAAAATAATAATATTTCAATTATAATCATATTAAAATATATAATATATAACAAGGTAACATGGGACACAATTATACTAAAATGGAATACCCAGATAGTTGACTTCCATACTTTTCACTATAAAAAAATGGATATCTATATGACCAACTTCCAAACCCAATGCATTTGAGGTTATAATTTAACCACATAGCTTTGGTTTATCACAAAATCATGTAACATTGGTTTATCACATTACCTCCCATTAAATTTCAATTTACCATTAATTCATAAAATCACACAATTATCAACATCTCCTTCATGAAATATTATTTTCACATAAAATATATCATATGATATTTTATAAATAACCCATAGATTTTCGAAATCCACATAGATTATTTTAAAAGGGATTTTAAATCAAATATTCGAATATAAATTTTAATAATTTGAAATAAACTCAAAAAATATTATTTTGAAAAATTCATTTCAATATATATACATTCAGAAATAAAATTTTTAAAACATGGAAATGATAGAAAAATATATTGAACATGAAAATTTTAAATCATTTTAAACAATATTTTAAGTTAGAGAGTCTCTTTCTGTGAGATAGACCCATCATGTACGTTGTCTATATTTTATAGTAATAATAATATGATAATTTAAAAATTCATTGTACCATATTTTCTTATTTTTTATTCATTTTATATAACTTATTTCCTTTTTTAAAAAATTACTTACTTATTTATGTTTATATCTGATGTTTTGATAATAATCAGTACATTAGTCCAAAATTTCACTAGTAAGTCAAATATATTCAAAGAGGTAATTATTTCATAATATCCATTATAATATTTGTGACACAATGAGAATTTTTATATATTATTCATTACTTATGTATATGAAAAATGAACAGTGTTACAACCTTTAAGACAGTAAGCCGTATGTATGTAAGAGTAAATTTGTCATTTTTCAATGCTCATTTGTAAAAGAATGTAAGGATTATTTTGTATTTACAGAATGATCATATTATATTTAATATAATGTTTATAATATAAAAATACTTATATATATTATCTTTTATATGTGGTGATTAAAAACTTGCATTGCTTCGTAGTGGTGATAATTCAAATGTATGAACAAACGACATTATCATTTTTTTGTTGAATGTAAGAAAATCATTGAAATAATATTCAATTAAAGATAGTTATTTCACTAGTATCATATATAAAAATTAATTCTTTCTTTATTTCCTACTATGAGAGATGGAAATGAAAAATTAATTATATCGGTTCATGATGGAGATAGTTCACACGTATGCAGAAATGATTAATTCTTTTCCCATTTGATTAAAGTGGATAAATTTTTAGGTGACGATATTAACATAATAACATCTATGTATATTGATGATACATTAGATATTATTTAATCATGTTTTGAGAATATTTTATGTAAGTTTAAGAAGAAATAAAAAAAACTTCACGAAAAAATCTCCCGCTTCTTCAGATGATCCCATTTTATAAACAACATAACACTACTAGGGAGGGTGATATGCCTAAAATATGAACTCTTGAATGTGTGTAGGGATTCAAAGAAAATATTTATAAAGATATAGAATGATCCAAATAGTTTTTGATGAATTTATAATATGTAATAATGGGTTCCTATTTATAGGAGAGTGGAAGGGAACTTTTGGAGTGCACTGATGTATTGAATTAATATAAGTTATTTATCTGTTAAAAATGTCTGAAAACCGAGTTATATAAATTAATATATTAAAATGGATATAAATACAATAATAAATTGTATATTAGACAATTTTTGATTATTTTTTAGTCCATATCCCTTTTTTCAATCCTTATTTAATAATTTTAAATATTATTATGTTGTCATGTCATTTATAATTTGAGGGATTATATAATGACTATTATATGAAAAAACACAAGTAAATGAGTCACTTATTATAATTTAAGAATTTTAATAATTATTTGGCCATTTTTTTTAATTTTATTTCGTTTATTAAAATATTTCTTATATTAAAATATTATTTATGTTAATTATAAAACTATTCAATATATGTCCTTTTTAAAAATGACATAAAAATTTGATATCCCCAAGAAAATTCATTTACTAATCCATTAAATGTAAAATTCATCTATAAATTTCGTTAACGACATAAAATATATAATATTACATTTTCATGAATAACTTGTGTGTTATTTTTTTGAATCTTCCATTAATGATGAAATTACAACATCATCATCCTGTCACTAGTTTATTTAAAAACTTCATTCCAAAAATTTACAAATAAATTACAATGATTTAGGTAAGAATTTTATCATTCTATATATTATTATTTTTCAAACATATCCCTTATATTTCCACATACTAATAATATTTTACTTGGTAAAAAGAAGAGTATGAAAAAAGTGTATTTTCTTTTAATATAATTCTAAAAATGTCTCAAATTCATCCAAGAGGCCTCCAAAGGTTGTATTTCAGGCAAAGGATTTTTATAGGTATAAAAACACTCACCCAATAAAATGAACAGAAGTGTTTTCATATTTAATATTATTATTTTTACCTCTAATTAACTGATTAACTCTAAACAATGGTAACACAAATAATTACTATTCTAACTATTCATATTTTTCACATATTAAAATGATAATATTACATATTAAATATCATATTTATTAAATCTATTTATTTCAATTTATAAAATTTCAAAAAAAAATGGTTAAAATTTATTTAAAAATAATCATATTGACGAATTGAGAAAACAGGTTTTTTTCATAAAAACGTTCAAAAGTTCACAATTTTTTTATATCCAATTTAAATTTAAAATTGATTCTAATGACCCAAATTCGATTAAATTATTAAATAATTCTTTAAAAATTCTTTATAAGTAAATAAAAACATCATTTAACTGTATTAATAAATTATATGGGAATGATTTTTGGAACTAATATTTGTATTATTCACTATTCACGTAAAAATGAATGTTCTGAGACTAATGAATAATTTAAACAAATTTTAATTACTATAATATGATTCTAAAGAGGATTTTTTTTCAAAAAATAAATTTGAAAGTGAAAATATCTAGATTTAAAATAAGTGCACCATAAAAAGGTAGTAAAATAGCTTTTTTAGAGAAATACTTTGTTAGTGTATAAAATTGGATTTTTCTTATATCATGTCTAGAATAAAAATATATGATTAATTTTAATAATTAAATTAATTAATATATATATATATGTATGTATATATAATTAATAGAACACAATATGTGTTATTTGACTATATTATAAACACACATTTTCAGAATCAATTTTTTTTAGAAAAAAATCCTTTTTATTTTTAAAAAGGGTTTTACGTTAAATTATAATGAATTTGTTAAAAAAAATTATTTATATATTAATGTTTAAATAATATTTCCATAATTAAGTTGATACTATTTAATCCCACCATTCTAACTAATAGGTTTTAATAGATATATTTAAATAATAATATTTAGTTTTTTGTTTAATCTTGAAGCAGAATATCATGTTCATTATCGATCGTAGTATTTATATATCAAAATATTGTGATGCTACATTTTCCCCCTTTAATAATTTTTTTACATGAAATTTTAACTATATATTAAAATAATTAGTATTGAATTTTCAAAATACAATTATTTAATTCCCAAATTGGAAGAAGGATTATTGAGACTTTGACATTAAAATAAAAAAATGGAAGTACAAAGGTCACTTTATATATCACATACTATGATTACATGATGAAAATAAAGGAAATTTGGGTGAAAAAAAATAGTATTGAATAATAGAGAGTTATATAGATCATTATCATAGGATCATTAACTATGAAAAACATAAATTTGAGTCACAAACCAAATCGGGGTTCCATCTAACCCAACACCATGCCCAATTCATTTAACGGTTTAAATGGATTTATCCATCCCTGCGGGTGGGAAAATAGTACTTGGGTATCATAATTATACTTTTGGAATTATTTCATCCATTAAAATATTCAAAAAACAAAAATATATAATAAACAAAACGTAAATGAATAATCAAAACCAAATAAGGTACAATAATTTTATGATTTATGGTTTCCTACTTGAAATAAAACAAAAAGGTGAAATAACAGAATGAGATCATCAAAACTATCAAAAAATACTCAATGCAACAATAGAAACCTTATCCTTAATCCACTACCACAAAAACCATCAAAAAGTAGATAACATGCATCTGGATCCACCATAATTATACATATTTCATTTACCAATATTAAACATAACCAATTCTATATAAAATAAATGCTTTATGAAGGGTGTGAGATCGAGCCCAGTAAGATACCACCCCAAAGATACCCCATTCCAAAACATTATAAGAATAATTAAGTTGAAATATTTTAAAAAATTAGTAGAAAGTCTTTTAGAAAAAAATTAATGAAAAAACTATTTTCTATTTAAATAACAAAAAATTGCACTGTGTGCCTATTGTAAGGATAATATCAAAAGAGAACAACATATAATGGAAATCTATATATATTATTGTTGTAGTGGGACACTAGATTCCTCATATCTTAATTATACATGGTATATAAACCACAACCAATAATGGCCACGTGTAAGAGCCACCAGAGGGGAATGCATCCAATGTTCTATTAGAAGCCTATCATTATCACAATTTATTAATTATTCTAATCTTAAATCCATCAAGATGAATCAATGCCAATACAATTCTGAGTCAACTACTATACCAGTCCTTGTTCTCCCACCTAGAATCCTATAATTCCCTATATTCCCAATTTCCATTTCACATATCAAGTAAGACTTCACATTGACATATCCATAAGCCAGGTCAATATATCCTCACATGATAAAACACTATTTCCCTAACTAACAACTATTTTAAATAAAAATTCCCACTAAATCCATTTAAAACATAGATCAATCCATGGAAACATTTTTTCAGACACCTTTATGAAGAAAAACAATGATGCACACAAGAAACAAAAATGTAATAAAACTCATTTCCTTTGAAAACATAAATTTATAAATAAATACACATTTAATACTTTTAAAAAGACATTTTCCACTTCATTAACAATACATATTATATAAATAAGAATAAATTACATAACTGTAATCCCACCAAATTATGTCTAAACGTGGAACCGTCTACCTAAAGTGTAGAAACATCCAAAAATAAGTTCAAAACACCAAGTGCACTACCAAGGGACCCTATAGAGGAAATATTTTACAAAACAATATTGAAATTTTATAATCAATATCCTACCATAAATTGGCCGCCTAACCTGATGTTGATTTTATACCCTAAGAATAGAGAAGAGAAAGCCTATAAAATGGAAGAAATCAAGGGATAATAGTACATAATTTGAGATTTTTGGAGAAACCACACTAAATCCACCATATAAATGAAAATACTAGTGATAAAAGAGGGATTGGGATGTGAATATGGTATATAATATTGAATGGTTAGGATTCAGGTAGTTTAGTAATAAAAATCAAAGGGGTGAAAAACTGAAAATCCCAAATATTATTTACCAAGACTAGTCACATGGATTTCTAGTGTGGTTTTCCAAACTGTGTGGTAACCATGAATCCCCACTTTCCTAGTGTGACATTCCACACAATTATCCTACTTGTTTTCTATACCATTCCCCATCCATTTTGTTTACCTCTATCAAAAAATGGCACATGTATTTATGATTTATTAAGTATCAGTGCACAGTTTGAAAAACTCTACACCACCATATTCCACCTTTTTCACGTAAAAAATCTATATTTTCACTAAAATAACAATAAGAAACTATGGGATAAATCCAAAATGATAATAAATATTAAATTATCTGAAAAATAAGACACATATGTGACAATTTGATATGGTTTAAAAGAACATTGATAAAAATAAATTGATAAAATTTTTTGTTTCAAGAACCATTTCAAAGAGTTGAGGAATTCATTTTCCACATAAATTAATAACATATGGAAATATTATTACATAAAATTTCAAGTTTCATCCATTAATGAATTTCCACCAAGACACATATTTTTCTCCCACAAATGAGTATTAAATATGAATTTTTCATTATTGAAGCACTAGAATCGCCTTCTTAAGAATCACATAATCAAAAAAATGTTTACTATATATTAATTGTATCTTTTAACCTTAAACAAAACCAAAATAGTAAGGATAAGATTGACTAATTCTACAAAATCAATAAACCTTTTTTGACGAAAAACTAGTTTTGATCTCTAAAATCAAACAAAAATACCAAAATTTCAACATAAACCATAAAAAATAACAATTCATAAAACATAATAAAATATTATAACTCATATTAACACCCGAAAAATTAGAATTATTTTATTATATAGACTTCAAAAAAACTAACAATTCTCTCAAAATTACAGCAATTTCTCTTGAAATATCACAAAAAAATGTAATTTCCCCTGTAATATTTATGATATTCTATCCATTTTGATAAATAAACTTAATAATCATAATCCCACAATAAAATCATATATTATTTCAAAATATATTTGATCCAACACTTAGTAAATAAATCGCATAGTATTATATTTATCTTGATCTTATAGGGTTCCCAAAATAGTGAATTTCTTAAAAAACCACTCATCACTTAATCACACAAATCATGTTTTATGTATGATAAATATATATTTCTTGTAGTAAACTTATTATTTTCAATCAAATCAGTTAACATAAAAGAAAAATTCATACTAATCAGCAATTCGTGTAGGCTCGTGGTAGGTGATTCACCCTTTTCAACCTTCAATTGTGGATTTGATTCCAACGTCCTTATCAAACATGATAGGTTATGAACCATACTAAGGGTTGTAATTTTTAAAAGATTATATAATTATTATCAAGTTCCCCAAATATCAAAAAATCTTGAAAGTTAACTATTACAAGTTTTTTCTCATATGGTTATATCAATCCTTTGACTTTTCATCGAAAAATATTATGTCATGTAATTAACTAAAAATTAAATGTCTCCAAAAATATTATTAGTCACCTCAAATGATTATTATATAACTACATAGAAGGGATTCATAGGAACTAAAAATGTGATAAACTTTTAAATTAGAAACCCTTGGGGATATCCATAACTCTGATGAAAAAATCCTAATATTCAATGTTAACTAAACAATCCATTGAATACAACTATATGGACCCAACCATGAACATTACATAATCCTGAGTAATGTTAATAATTTTAAATTATTTCAAATTAAGTATATTTTACAGTTTATATCTTTATATTATTATAAAAATAAGAATTCAAAGTAAAACCATACATTAAAAATGGATAATTAATATAAGGACATAACCTTAGACATTACATAATCTTGATTAAATGAATAATTCACATTAAGGATCTTTTCAAGTATAGAGTATTAGAGAATTAGGAAATAACTATTACATTATATCTCCACAACTACAGGGTGGAAACTTCTACTCAGATTCCATTTTTTTTAAATAAAAACTCTAAAAAAACTATCATGTCTAGTCTTATGTTTTACATAGCATGACCTTTCCTTGATCCCATCTTTGAACCTATTCATCTTTAAGTCATGTGAAAAATATTTCCAAACATGGGATGGGCATAAAAAGCTTAGTTATGGTTATAAAACAAATAATGAAAACATTAGTTCATCAATACATATATTACATAATTTCTTTAACATACCTCATTAAATCATAATATTTACATAGTAAACACAAATCATAAAGGTTACTTGTGCCATCCATAACATACATACGGTGCATATTTCATAGCTACATAGGGTGATACATTTGGAATACCCATCACAGTATATTCCATAAATATCTTAGGAGAAACATTCACATTTACCTTTTTCACATTACCCAATTCATTGGAGAGCTATCTTGGGCTCACCAACCCTTGGTATACCACAGAACCACCTGTATAAGTTACAATTCCACAGAACCAAAACATATTCATAACACATAAAATGTACACAAAATAAAGATATCATTTCCACATTTAAATCACTATATATCATTTAAATATACTTACATAAAAAATCCATTATCAAAAAAAATTCAATATCAAAATACATAAACGAGTTGATGGTACTTATTTTCCTTTTAGAAAAATACATGTCTCTTAAGAAATCCATAGATCAAATAATTCTCATAGAGGTAGAAAAGGTTGTTGTCACTGATTAAATTAAAAAGAAACATTATTTTTTTTATTAAAAATCCTTATAAAAAATATTCCCTTTGAAATAAATTAAATTTCAACGGTGTTTATACAGAATATGAAATAAAGTTGTGTATAAAACAAAATATGCCTTAGTGAAAGGAGATTGAGATAAAGTCCCTTGCCATGTGTCCGACTTGAATCATCTATTCATTAATCTCCTAATTAATAAACTAATGTTAATTTATACTTTTATAAAGAACCTTTTTCATTTTTATCATTCATTTTAAATCACTTATTACAATTTTATAAACATTATGAAATCATTTAAGTTAAAAATGGTCGTTTTGTCGATATTTGGTACTTGAGTCAAAAATGGACATCTTATAATTGCTAGTAATTCATGTGGTCAAAATTTCATTATATTCATAATGATATTAATGATTTAGGTATCATATATATCATATATATATCTCGTATATACATGTAATTATAATAGTACATAAAATTTGGAGGTAATAAATGAAATGCATCGTTCATGGAGACGGTAAGTCGTACGTACGCATGAACGCTACTTTCATTTATATTTCATATTTAATAGTATGAAAACATAATTATACATAGCAATATTATAATTAAACATTAATATAATATATATAATATCATTAACTCCATCCTTTATATGTTCCACGTATGGCATGAACTAGTCATATAACATTGTGGGGTGGTAATCTGTATTTCCTCAAATAAAATTATCACGTTTACCCATAATGGAAACCATAAAATAATTCTATAAATGGAAAATACATAATCATAAAGGAAACATAAAGATAAAATATATCATATATAAATACAGTTCTATCATAATGGCACCCATAAGAGGTGGTAAGAGTGGATTGAACAATCATCATTTCTTGTGACGTTAGTTTTCCATCCACAGAAACAATATGCTCTTTACCCATTATATGGAGGTGTGTATAAGTGTAGTATTAATAAATATCATAACAAAAACCTAATATATTTTCAATACTGATTTTAATATAAAATAATTTAATAAAAAGAGTTTAGGGGGTTCAAGAAGTAAAAAATGAAACAAAAAAACATCAGAGAAGACGTTACCTTAAAATCAGGTAACCCGCTTTGGATTGACCTAAAAGGGTTTATTAAAGTGCCTTCTTCCTAAGGTAAGGCTTTAGTAGGAATTGGGAGATCTTGGTAGCTTATTTTGGTAGAGGATGGATGATCCAAGGGTCCTGAGAGGTGTGAGTAATGGGATAATGGTGATGGATTTTTATAAGGGGGGAGGGTCTCTTAATGAAAGTGTGAAAATATCATTTTATTATATAATTATATTCAGTTCTTAGAATTCCAAAACTTACTAATGTCCAAGATAAGATGATTCAAGGTCAAAATAAAATCATCCTATAATAATTCGACAGGTTTAAGATAATATTTAAATCATTATAATCTTATTTATTTAAATAATTTCATAATGAGGTATACATTGCATCATTATTGTGTCATGATTAATTTAATTTATTTGATGTATAAAAAATAGAAAACAAATTCCATAATGTAGGAAATATATTTAGCTTTCTAATAAATATTTATTGTCAAATATATCAATTATATAACCCCATATTAATTTTTTTTATCAAAACCATACATGTTTATGATATTTTTATCTATACATTAATTAAAATGTTATTGATATCATTATACTACCCAAGGATTGTCTTGGTTGGCCAGTACTAATCCAAAAATGGTAGGACAGGTGTAAAGTTAATTTAATATTATTATAATATTTTGTTTACCTTCAATTACCATATTTACCTTTAACCACAATAAATAAAAGTCATAAGTTACTATTTACTAAAAATATTTTCATCTTATTGAACAACATTTTACATACTAACAACAACCATGTATGTTGTATTTTTGAAATTAAATTCACAGAAGTGGTAATATTTCATTTAAATTAAATAAGTCATGTATGGACCCTGCCCCAGTTTCCCATAGTCGGTGCTTTATTTAATTACGTTGGTATACATACAAGGAAAACAATTCCCAAATGACCAAGTAGTTTAGAATTATTGAAAACAAAATACATACATAAGTTCAACTTTACATATTTAAAGGAAAAACAACACTAAATTATTCCACTAGCTACAGCATGTCTCCTAGATTATTATTACATGACATTCATAATTTAATTATTCATGTCCTATGAAAAATGAAACATAAGAATGGGGTGAGGTCAAATGCTGAGTAATAGTAAAAAATACTATAGAATAAGCATAAACATAATACATGGTGAATAATTTAAAACACATGCCTTTAATAATGAACTTGAACATATTATGGATGAAATATAATTCAATAATAAAACATAATCATGGGTATTATACTAGTGGAATAACCACTTAAACATCAAATACTAGTATCATAATGAGGTAAGTTCATATTCCAGAAATTCAAAAACATTTTTTCAAGGCCTTGAACAAGACGTCTAATTATTATGGCCTCATCCAAAATCTATATAACACATTAGGAAATGCCTCATCCAATTCTATTTCTATTGGTATCATGAGACCTATCGATTCATCGAGGGGATATATCGGGCCCCACGGTCACATAATAAGTCCAATCCAATCCTCATATGAGCGAGTATAAGTGTAAAAAACATATTCATTCATATTGAAACAATCATATGAAATGTAACTAACTTTCCCCAATCATTAAACATAAAACAATAACCATTCTGAGTAATATGGTGAATGGTTTCAGGATAGATCATCCACAATAAAGTTAGTCATAAACCATTAAATCAAATATGTTAGATTAATTCATGAATTATTAAACCCAATAATACATAAGAACCAACAAGAGTGTTGAATCATTCGCAATTACTCTTATAAAATCATTATGAAATCTTGAGATAAATACTGTTTAATTTTGAAAAGAAGAGTTCTTTTGGAAAAATATTCATATAAAAATAAAATTTAAGAAATATAGTATTTTCATAATAGAATTCATAATTTTATAGAAATAATGGTTTACCAAAAACAGATTATAGAGTGCTCTTGGAAATAGGTAAGAATTTGAGAAATTCCCTTGAATCGGGCATTGTATATTGGAGACAATTTAGGATGTTCTTTTTATAACATGTAAATATCGGTAAATAAGCAAGTGTTATGGTAGGTAATGATAAATATAATAATATCACAGAATTTATGAGGATTACCTAACAATACATAAGAATTTTATTGAGACAATTTGATGATGAAGGTAACCTGAATGAAAATGGATGTTCGGGTAGAAAACCCTTACCTTAACTCCGAACGTGTTCCTCTCTCGAACTCAAGATCCAATAATATGAAATTATAAATATTAATAACTTCTTTAAGAACCTATTATAAAAGTATTTAGTTTATCAAAATTATGATTAGATCATTTATATCTTTATTGATAATTTATTGTATTTAATTCCGTTGTTCCGGAGTGTTCAATTTCTTTATTAGCATATTTGGTTCACTTTTTTTAAGTATGTGGAATATATTTAAATCTACAGAATTGAAAATATATATTATTTATGAACATATGTAGGTGTAAATGGTCATTTATATAACTTGTTTTCATTGAAAGAAGTTGAATTATTATATAGAACCTTAATGATAATTCTTTCGGTTAATTTGTGGGTTTTGATTACAATCCGCTCACTTTTTATTATAACTTAATACCATTTGTAAAAATGTATTACATAATATTACATAGATAATATTACATACATAATAATCCAGTTAAACCTTAACATGAATGGTTTCATGACTATAACTGATAATGATAATAGAAATCAAAAGCCCATCGTCCTTGAATGTGGAAAATTGACATTTATCGGATGGTGTTCTTACTACTAATATAAAAGAGGTTAAAAGGGGGATAAGATGACAACTTTTTTCACTATAATGACAAAATTACATTAAATATATGTTATTGTAGTCGTCAAAAAATTTGTATAAGGATAACTAATAGAAAAAGAATACAAATGAACTTGAAAGGAAAGGCAAAGAATTGAAAAGAGGAAATTACCTCGTGAACCAATCTTCCTTGAGAGCCTCCTTACGGGATATGTTTTGGTCATTTTATGAGACCAAGGGTTTTTAGATGTGGGAGAGGAGGTTGGGAGGATATTTGTATAGAATTTGGAGAAGTCACAAGGCTTGACAAGAATCAATGGAAGAGGGAGTGAGATGATGTTTTATAGTGGACAAGAGCGAGGATTTCATAATATAATATTCATTAATTTATTATATCACCTCAAAAAAAGGAATAGTGTGTATTACATGACCATGAATTGTAATGTTATCTTGTGATCACGAACCCAGTGTTCTTACATCAGTATAACATTACACATGACTCTATAATTAGTCTATTTATCTTAATTTTGAAAATTATGGTATGTAACTATTCATAAAAATTACAAGTATTTCAATGAAATCCCAAAAAGTCACTCCAACCATTTTTTGATTGTATAATCCAAAAATGATTTCCATTTTTCAGAAATAATCTTTTAAGTATTATTAATTTAATATTTAATTAAAATCAAAATTTATTCTAAAAATGACATTTTTAAATAATTGTTTACTTATTTTATAGAATAGGTATATCATACTCAATGTTGAATATTATTAATATAATTTTATAGGTAATGTTACTATTCATTATGGTATATCACTCTTTATAAGGGTACATTACTATTCATAAGTGTTGATTACTATTCACCAAAAATTATGTTTTTCTTATTGGACTCCAAATAATATATTGATCGCAACTGTGTATGTCGGATTCCTGAAATTCACATCACAAAAGTGACAAAATTATGTTTTAAGGGTCATATAGCACTCAATAGTAAATTATTCTTTGATTTCATGTGATTATGTCATATATATAATAATGGAATTTCCAATAAAAAATTTGGGTCTTTACATTCTCCCCTCCATTCAAAAATTTATCCCTGAAAATTTCATTTTAAAATCTAGGCCAAGAAAAGGTGGGGGTACTTTACCTTCATTGATTCCTCCAGTTCCTAGGTTTCCTCTTCATACATATGGTTTCTCCATTGTACATTGACCAGATGAGTAGTCACATTGCGTAGAACATTGTCTCTATGATCCTTGATTTTCACTTACTACTCCTTATAGGAATGATTATCCTCCAACTGTACAACCTGTGAAGAGAGTACATCTGAACATTCTTGTATATACTTCCTTAAGTGCGATACATGAATGAAATCATGTTCCTTTGAAAAGGTAGATGGAAGTTCCAGTCAATAGGCCACAGCTTCAAATCGATCAAGGATCTCGATGGGGCCGATATACCTATGATTTAATTTTACTTTCTTCCCAAAATGAATGACCTTATTCCATAGAGATATGCGTAGAAATTCCAGGTCTCCAACTTTGAACTCATGGTCTCATTGATGGTTATCTTCATAACACTTCTATCGACTTTGGGCTGCCATGATATGTTGTTGAATATTTTTCACATTCTCTTTTTTTCTTTAACCAATTCAGGTCCTGCCATCTTTCACTCATTGACTTCATCCCAACATGCTAGTGTTCTACCCCTTTTCTCATAAAGGGCTTCATATGATGCCATACAGATGCTCGAGTAGAAAATGTTGTTGTAGGAGAATTCAACCAGTGGAAGATGATGGTCCCATCCTCCTTTGAATTCCATAGAACAAGCTCCCAACATGTTTTCCAGTGTCTGAATAGTCTGCTCGGATTGGCCATTAGTTTGAGGATGATAGGTCGTACTGAAGTTAATTTCAGTGCTCAAAGCATGTTGGATACTTTTCCAGAACATCAAGGTGAATCTGGGATCACATTTGAATACAATAGAGAATGGTACTCCATATATCCTTACCACTTCATTGATGTAAATCCATGAAAGTTGATCCAATGAGAAGTCATCTCGAATTGCGATATGGTGAGCTATCTTGGTAAGATGGTCCACAACATTCCATATAGCATTGTTCCATTTGGATTTCATTGGATGTACATTGAAAAAATCCATGGTAGTGTTCTCCCACTTCCATACTAGTACGGGTAGTGGTTGCATCATCCCCTTAGACTTTTTCCTCTCAGCCCTCACATGTTGACATATCAGGCACTTTGATGTATACTCATCAATCTCCCATTTCATATTATCCCACCAAATGTTTTCTCGGAGATATCAATACATCTTTGTTCTACCATGATGTATATAGAAATTAGAGCTATGAGTATCATCCAATAGTTTTCTCATTATCTCAGGAATAGCGGGAATACAAACCCTCTTCCCTAATTTCATAATGTTATCTTTATATGCGAGGTCAGTAAATATCCCATCATTTATACCTTTAATTTTCTTTTGAAACTCCTTATCATTAGATGGAGAACCTTTTATTATCTCTAGTAATGAATTTTAGGCAACCATTTGAAAAAGTAGTGATGTGATTCCTTCCGTGACAATTCCCAAATCTATCTTTACTAGATCCAAGAAGATAGGATCCCTTTAAACTCTCATTTTGTTCATAATTCCATGTTCCTTTCTACTCAAAGTGTCGTTCACCTTATTTTCCATTACCGGGTGGTAGTGTATTGTGCAATCATAATCATTGAGTTGCTCAATCCACCTCCTTTGTCTCATATTGGTTTCTTTCTGTGAGAATATGTACATTAAACTATTATGATCTGTATACATCTCACATTTTTTTCCATAGAGGTAATGCCTCCAAAATTTCAGAGCAAATATTACCTCTGCTAACTCAATATCATGAGTTGGATAGTTTTGTTCATGAATTTTTATCTGACTATATCCATAAGAAATCACTCGATCATTTTTCATAAGCACACATCCAAGTCATTTCATAGATGCATCTCTATAGATCACAATCCCATAATTCCCCAATGGTAGGGTTCAGATTAGAGCATTCACTAACCTCCCCTTAAATTCATCAAAACATTCTTCACATTCATTTTTATAAATTAACATAACTTATTTTATTGTGAGATTGGTCATTGCGTTGGCTAAATGGGTGAAGTTCTGAACGAAACTCTGATAATAACCTACTAAACCAATAATACTACATACCTCAGTTAGGTTCATTGGAGTAGGCCATTCTTGCACAGCCTTTGTCTTCACATGATTTACAGATATTCCAACCTTAGAGACAATGTGGCCCAGAAAGGAAACTATTTGGAGCCAAAATTAACACTTTCTAAAAATCCCATATAATTCATTTCTCCTCAGAGTCTTCCGAATAGTGCACAAGTTATTTTCATGTTCTTCATAGATTTTAGATTACACCAATATATCTTCAATAAACACCATCACAAAGTCATAAATATATTCCTTGAAAACTCTATTCATTAGATCCAAATAAACTGACGGTGCATTAGTTAGTCCAAAAGGAATTATTGTAAACTTTAAATGCTCATACCTGGTTTGGAATGTTTTTTTGGGATGTCCTTCTTCCTAACAAGTAACTGATGATATCCAAATCGAAGAAAAATCTTCGTAAAATATTTTTCATCATGGAGTAGATCTAATAAATCATCATTTAGTGGTAGAGGATACTTATTCTTTATTGTAACAACATTGATTTCCCTGTAATCAATGCACAACCTCATAGACCCATCATTCTTCTAATAAAAGAATAGGGGCTCCACATGGAGAAAATCTAGAGAGAATAAATCCTATATCAATCAATTCATATAGTTTTTTATTTTGTTCTACTAACACAATAGTGGACATTCTATAAGGGGTATTTGATATGGGACATGAAACTAGAATTATGTCAATGGAAAACTCAATTTCCCACTCTGGAGGATTTCCATGTAATTCATCTAGAAAGACAACAATATATTCTGGCACAACAGGTACATCTTCTATTTGAACATTCTTTTTCTCACCCATGGTTATTTTATTCTCTTCGTCCCAAATATTTGAATTCAGTTGAACTACTGGGGGTGGATCTAGATAAGAATCAGGTAGTTACATTTCTTCTTTAATGATAAAGTACTCCTTATCATCATTGAAAATTGTAACCTCCTTCTTCTTACAATAAATTGTCACTTCATGGTCCGAAATAAAACCCATTCTGAGGATTATATCAAATTCAATCATGGGTATGAAAATGAGATCAGTAGATAAATAACATTTATATTCCCTAATGGGAACTGATTCACAGAACATTATTGCAATGATACTTCCCTTATGATTTTTTACTGACAACTCCCTTGTTAAATAAAATTGGAAATATATAATTTTCATAGAAAACTGGGAAGATATGAAACAATTAAATGATCCGGAATAAAATAAAGAATTTGCTAAGATTGGGGAATCAATTAAAGTACCTTCCACTACATCATTAATAACTTTAATATCAGCTGTTGTGATCGCATAAGATTGTTCCTACTCTCATGGCCTATTCTGTTTCATAATTCCTTCATGCTTTGGACGATCATTATCATAGTTTCTCATCTCCCAAAAATTATAGCATTGAACATTAATGTCCTCTTTCCTCCCCTTGAAATCTCCAATAATATGTCCTTTTGACCACAATTGTAGCATACTCCTTTTCCCTTTAAGAATGCACCAGGGTGTTCCTTACACAATTATCACGGGGTAGAAATTCAACTATTCCCTTCTTTCTTTTTTCCTTATTTAATTTCCCTAAGTATTCATTAGCCTTATTCTTTTCTTCCTTTCCCTTAAAGTTATAAGACTTAGAGAATTATTTTTCTGTCTTGATGGCATATGAAACTATATCCTCATATGATGAAAAAATTTGGGAGACTACTGCCCATCGGAGGAAAGTCTTTAGGCCGTCAAAGAATTGATCAATTTTGATCCTTGGATTTGGTATATAGTCCACATCATGTCTTTCTAACCTTGAAAATATGGCTTCACACATGGAAATATTTTCATCCTCCGTCTACCTCAGATTCAAGAATTTTCTCTCTATATCTGCTCGATGTTCAAGAGGGGAATATTTTTCTATGAATATTTCCTTAAAATACATCCATTCCATCTCTTCTATTTGTTCCTCCTACGTTGTGTTTTGGATTAATGACAACCAAATATCAACATCTCCCGATTTCTGATTAACTACCATGTTGACCTTCTCTCTTTCATTACATCCCAAATCAAGAAATATCTACTCGAGGGAACTTATCCACTCTTCAACTACAAATGGGTTTATAGGCCCATTGAATGATGGAGGTCATTATCGTATAAAGATATCTAGCACAGATCCTCTACATGGTGGATCCAAATTCTCCATACGGGTAAGGTTACTATTCATAGCCTGATCAAGTTTTCACAGTATAGTTATAAGTTAATCAAAACCTGTCACAACCCCAGAGCAAACATCATTATCTTGAATCTGAGGGAAATCCTTACGGGGGACATTTTCATTCTTGCGGTTTCCATTCCTTCTACTATTCTCCATTTCTAGATAATGTTATACACTAGATTAGGGTATAAATCGTAATTCATTATATTAACTTAACAAAATACATAACACAAATTGGAATCCTAGGCATGGTTAATCCCATAATCACAAAAATGGTTTCTTTGAGGAAAATTTTACATTTAAATCCTTCATAATGGCTTCTAAAGAAAATATGAATTATCCTAAGAATATCACATGGGAGTGTCGTAACCAAAAGTTCAGCAAGACCCATTTTATTTCACAAGTTCTCATTCAAGTCTAGCTCAAATCGGTGTTTTCAGATTTTACCCCAATATACATGTGTGCCAGAGCCGCCTCTACCTGCTCGTACCAAGACATGGATGTATTGTTTGAAATATTCACATAATCTATTACTTACCAAAATACTAGTAAGTTCGTGTATATTTATCCTCAATGACTATCTTAGGGCCTCTTCCCTAATCTACGTTTTCAAAATCTAGTTTCCTAGTTTTCTACTAAACTTCCTATGATACCAACTGTAAGGAACCATACTCAGTTTCCTAGAGCTACTGCCTTATTTGATTATGTTGGCATACATACAAGGATTAAAAATCCCGAAGGACCAAGTAGTTTAGTATTATTGGATTCAAGATACATCTATAAGTTCATATTTACATATCGAAAGGAAAAACAACACAAAATTATTCCACTAGCAACATCAATTATCCTAGATAATGCTTGCATGTCATTCATAATTTACTTCTTCATGTCCTAAGAAAACTGAAACATAAGAAAGGGGGGAGCTCAAATTATCAGTAGGAGTAAGAAATATAGCGGAAGATAGAATAAACATAAGGCATGGAGAATAATTGCAAAAACATGACTTTAATAATGAACATCAACACATTATGGAAGAAATGTGAGCTGAGTAAATAATGCCATAATAAAACATAATCATGGGTATTCTACTAGTCAAATAACCACTTGAAATTAAAATACTAACATCATAATGAGGGGAGATAATATTTTGGACATTTTGAAACATTTTTTCAAGGCCTCGGCCAATACTTCTAATGATTATGTCCTTATCCGAAATCCATATAACACATTGGGAAAGGCCTAGGCCAATTCTACATCTATTTGTCTCATGAGACCAACCGATGCATTGAGGGGCTATAACGGGACCCACCCATCACATAATAAGGGTAATGAATTCCTCATATGATCAGGGATAAGCATAAACAATATATACATTCATATTGAAACTATCATATGAAATGTAACTAACTTTCCCTAATCATTGAACATAAAACACTAACCATTCTGAGTAATATTGTGAATAGATTTACGATAGATCATCCACAATAGAGTTAGTCATAAACCATTAAATAAAATATGGTAGATGAATTAATAAATAATTAAACACAATAATTCATAGGAATCAATAAGAGTGTTGAATCAATCATAATTACTCTTATAAAATCATTATGAAATCTTGAGATAAGTACTCTTTTATTTTGAAACGAATTGTTTTTTTGGAAAAATATTTGTATAAAAACTAATATTTAATTAAGATATTATTTTCAGAATTAAATTATTGATTTTATAAAAATAATGTTTTACCAAAAATATATTATAGAGTTTTCTTGAAAATATGTAAGAATCTGAGAAATTCCCTTGAATCGCGCTAGTATTTTAGAGAAAAATTTAAAATTTATTTTTAGAACATGTAACTATCAATAAAATAAGGAATTATTCTAGTTGGTAAACATATATATAATACTCAAACTATATTTATGAGAAGTACATGACAATACATAATAATTTAATTGAGATAATTATATGATTAAATTAACCCGAATGAGAATGAATGTTCTGGTGGAAAACCCTTACCTTAACTCCGAACGTGTTCCTAACATGAACATAAGCTCATGGAATATGAAATTATACATATTAATAACTTTTTTAAGAACCTATTACACATATATTTAGTTTATCATAATTTTTGTTAGTTCATTTATGTCTTTTTTGAAATGGTATTGTATTGAATTCTGTTGTTCTAGAGTTTTCATTTTCTTTATTTGCATATTATGTTTACTTGTTTTTTAGTATGTGGAATTGATGTAAATCAACATATTTAAAATTATATGTTATTTATGAAAATAAATAGGTGTTATTGGTCATTTATTTAACTTGGTTTCATGTAAATATTATGAATTATTATATAGACACGTAATGATAATTGTTTCGGTTATTTTGTGGGTTTTGATTACAATGAACTCATTTTTCAATATAAATTAATACCATTTGTAAAAAGGGATAACAGAATATTACATAGGTTATATTACATACATAGTAATATGGTTCGACCATAAAAATAATGGTTTCATGACCTGAATTGAAAATGTAAATAAAAATCAAAATCCCATCGTCCTTGATTGTGGAAAATTGACACTTCTCGGATGGTGTTATTGCTACTAGTATAAAAGAGGGTAAAATGGGGATATGATGATAAATTATTCCAATATAAAGAAAAAATTCCAGTACATATAAGTTACTATAGTCATCACAAAATATATATAATGATAGGTAATAGAAAAAGAAAACAAATGAAGTTGAAAGGAATGAAAAAGAATTGAAAAGAAGAAATTACATCTTGAACCAAACTTCCATGAGAGCCTCTTTAAGGGAGAGGTTATGGTCTCTTTATGAGACCAAGGCTTTATAGACGTGTTAGCGAAAGATGGGAGGATATTTGGACAGAATTTGGATAAGGCACAGGGCATGAGAGGAATGAATGGAAGAGGTAGTGATAGGGGGTTTTTATAGTGGAGGAGAGAGGGGATTGCTTAATATAAAATTCATTAATTTTTTATATCTCTTCAAGAAAAGGAATAGTGTGTATTCCATGACCATGAATAGAAATTTAATCTTGTTATAATGAACCAAGGCATCTTAAATCAGAATAAAATCAAACATGACACTATAATTATTGTATTTGTCTTAATTTTGCATATTATTGTATGTCACTATTCATAAAAAATTCATGTATTTCAGAAAAAACCCAAAAAATCACTCCGACCATTTTTCGATGGGTAGAATCCAAAAATGAAGTCCATCTTTCAAAAATATTCTTATAAATATTATTAATTTAATATTTTATTGAAATCATAATTTATTCTAAAAATAACAGTTTTAAAACATTTGTTTACCTGTTTTAAAGCATAGATATATCGTACTCACAATTGAATATTATTTATAAAATATCATAGGTAAGGTTACATTTAATTAGGGTATATCATTAATCAAAAGGGTATGTTACTATTCATATGGGTAGTTACTATTCACCAAAAATTAAGTTTTTCTTATTAGACTCCAAATAACTTACTGATCGAAACTCTGTATGTCAGATTTTTGAAATTCACATCAAAAAAGTGAAAAACATATGTTTCAAGGGTCACATATCACCAAATAGTTAATTATGTTGTGATTTAATATTATTATGACAAATTTATAAGAATGAAATTTCCAATAAATATTGGGCCATTACAAGTCATTTTTTTAACTAATGCTTTGGATTTTCACTATTCAAAAAAATTGTAGTTTTTCAGAAAAGTACCAAAAAATCATCCAAATATATATTTGATATTCTGAATTCAATAATGATGTATACTTTAGATAATTCAATATGTTGATGTTTCATTAATTAATTTAAAATTAATTCTTGATGTCAAAACAAAAAGCGTGTTTTTAATAAATAATAACTATCAAAAGATTGACACATGTTTATGTACAATTTCAATGTAAAATTACTCCTAATGAACAACATTGGATGAAATGGTAAAAACATAGTCTAATTACACTTTAAAACCAATTAAAAAGATAATATATCCATACAAATAAATTATATTAAAAGGAAGTTTTGAATTAAAATACTGTATTTTTTATTATTCAATTAAAAATGAATTTTATCTGAAATATACAAAAAAAATTACTAAATGTAAATTTTGGTGTCCCGATTCTAAAAAAATTATATTTTGTAAAATAGAATAAATATATTTGACTAAAACTTGATTTAAAAATGGTTCTCCACTAAAATGTGGTAAATCAACCTTTTAAAGTATTTTAGGGTATTTATGCCTAAAATTAGATAAATTCAAATTTTTAGCTTCTATCTTTTATTGGATAAATGTAAAAAACATTTAACAGACATGTATAATCATATTGTAGTTCGTTATGTTCATTCTCTCCATTACAATGGCTAGGCATTAAAGTCCATTTAAAATAATAATATTATATTATTATTATTTTAGTATGACTCAGCCATATGTGCAACGTAAGATTTCAAAGAAACGCGTTCTTGAGTATCGGGTACGCCATAGAACATTGAAACCATTTTAATGTGAAATTAATATTTAATTCACAAATTCTAATAATTATGAAAATTTATTATTCTTTATTTACATGGGATTTTATATCCTCCCCCCCTTCTGGAAATTTCATCCTCACAAATTTTTTTCACTTATCAATCAAGTGGGGGTATTTATCACTCATAGCATTTTCATATTCCCACTTTTCCTCTTCAACTATATGGTTTTTTCACCAAACCTTTACCTTGTGAATTACCTTATTCCGCATTACATTCTTAATTTGGCCAATAATTTGGACTGATTGTTCCTTATAATAGAGTTTCTCTTCCAACTGAACTATATCTGGGCTCAAAATAAGAGATTCATTTGGAATATAATTTCTCAACATTTAAACATGAAAAAATATTGTGTACATGGGATAAACATGTGAGGTAAATCTACTCTGCACGCAACTAATTCAACTTTCTCCTGGATTTCATAAGGTCCAATTATCCTTAGACTCATCTTTCTCTTCTTACCAAAACACATCACAGTCTTCCATAGAGAAACTTTGAGAAAGAAAAAATCACCTACCTCAAACGAAATATCCTTCCTCTGGTTATCTTCATTACTTTTATGCCTACTCTGAGTTTTTCTCTTGTGCTTCCGAATCAACTGAACTATTTCTTCCATATCTTCTACCAATTCTGGTCCCACAAACTACCTTTCATCTACTTCATCCGAAAAATATAGAGTTTGACACCACTTCCCATATAATTCGTCAAATAGAGCCATCTGTATACTAGAATAAAAACTTTTATTATATGAAAATTCAACCAAAGATAGATGTTGGTCCCAACTTCCCTTGTAATCAAATGAACAAGTACTTAGTATATCCTCCATGTTTTGAATTTTTCATTCTGACTGCCCATCGGATTGAGGATAAAATGTTTTAATAAAATTTAATTCAGTACCCAATGATATCATAAGGGTTTTCCAAAAGTTATAAGAAATCCTGGGATCATTATCAGATACAATGGAGAGGGGAATTCCATGGAACCTAACTATTTTTTTAATATAGAGTCGATAAAGATGATCTACATGAAATGTATCTTGAATATGAATGAAATGAGAAGATTTGGTCAACCGATCAACAATAACCCAGATTGCATTATTACCTCGAGATGTATTCAGTAATCTCACAACAAAGTCCATGGATATATTTTCCCATTTCCACTTTGGCAGCGGTAAAGACTGAAGCATCCCTATTGGTATCTTCCTCTCTGTTTTAACCAGCTGACATGTCAAACACCTCATAGTAAAGTCAGCAATATCTCTTTTCATTTCATCCCACCCGTAATACTCCCGAAGATCTATGTACATCTTAGTACATCTAGGTTGAACTGAAAATGAAGAACTATGATCTTCACATAAAAAATCATTCTTCAAAATTTAATCACAAGGCATGAATAATCTCTACCCAAATCTCTAAATATAATCTTTATCAATGTTAAAATTAGGAAACTTGTTGGGGAAAAATCTCTCAAGGTATCATTGATGTATTTTTGGGTTGATTGTGTTTTTTGAAAAAGCATGTTACCATGGTGAATTGTTGAGTTCTATAAATATTTTTGACAATCCATGTTGACAAAGAACCATGAAAAAGGAATGGGCGATCTAGATGTGGTACAAACGAACAGATACAAGGTGGCACTGTTTTCCAGTGTTTGCTATATTTTTTGGGTCCAAAATTTGTATTTTGGTGAGTATCGCGAAAAGTGGATATTTTTTAAGATCTTATAAAAATATGGCAAAGGAATGAATTTTGAAAATCTATGCATCATGATTTTTAATTTTCCAAGACCAAATAATGATGATGGTTATGCTTCACGATTACGTCATGCTACAAGAACGACATAGCTTAAGAGAATTGTGGTGGAGAAGAACATTGCGAGTAGAGCTTCGCGAAGAAGGACCAAAGGAATTGACGGTGACTCTCCGTGATTATGTAAAGCTTCGCGAACATCTGAGATGAAAAGAATTGCGAGTAGATCATCACGGTGATGGTGAAAAGAAAATTATGGGATGCTCCATGATTATGCTGAGCTTCGCGATCCAAAAATTTCCTTGGTTCTTCGCTATTTTGATTTAATTTTTGATGGAGCTTCGGAGCATCACTATTTTGTATGACGTGGCATTTTTCTTCGCGCCGAAGGTTTGAGGGTCAGTCGAATCACTATAAAAAGACCACGAACCCCTCAGGAAAAGAAGAGAGAGTTTTTGAATAAAATATTCTCCCAGCTTGTGAATGTGGTTCGTAAAGGCAGTGTGCTTCATGAAAGAAGATCTTCACGGCGGAAAATCTAGCTCCATGAAAATTTTGAGCTCCATGTTAGCTTAGTGAGATTTGTGATGGAAGTAACTCTACGAAGACTTGAGATTCGCGAGAGTGCTTCATGATAGTGGTTCGCAAAAAGGCAGGAGCTTCTCAAAGGCTTGTTTGATCTTCAAGAAATTAGGGGCCTCGTGAAGCAGGGTGCTTTGTGAAGGTGTTTCCAAAGTGAATTACACTGTGTTCAAGAGAACATGGGTATTTATCAGAGGATAAAACTTGGACTTTAATAGATCATCTACATAGAGTGTAGGATGCATTCATTAGTCTAAATGAAGATACCTATAGGTCTATAAACTTTGAGTGGATCACTTCCAAGTACAGTGACCAAAGGAATAGGAAGAAGGTTATCCTTTTTATAGGCAGTGAGCTAGAGAGAGTGAAATAGGGAGTGACCCTTGGGAAAGATGTGAGCTGACCCTAAACATTTTAAAGGTTTTGAGCCTATCTATTGAAGTGATCTCGCCCGAACATTATTGGTAGTGAGATTTAGTGGATTTGGAACTGTGGTGCATCGTTGTTGTATGCTCCTTGGATGTAGCCCATTGAGGGTGAACCAAGTAAAAATCTATGTGTATTCTTGGTTGCTTCCCTACATTGCATAAAAATCATAACCATCAGATAAAGAAAATAATCATTGATCAACATAAACACATAATGGGAAAAAAGTGACCCTTATAAAATAGAGGTCAAGATCTAGTGGGGCAAGAAGAATTTTGAAATATAATATCCATTCCCTGATTCCCCCCCTTCTCACAGTGTATCTAGGCCTCTCTTGGTCCTAACACAACTTACCCTTATGAACCAACTCTACCATTTTCTGCAACTCACTATCTTCCTTCTGTGCTTGCTTAATCTTGTCTAATAAAGATGATCTCACTAACACCTGAAACAAAACAAAGGAATTTATAGCACCAACAACTTATATACCAAATTTCAAAAAATCAAAAACAAAAGGATCTTGTTGAAAACGTATAATGGTTAATAAAGCAATATTTTTTCAACTCAAAGCATCACCCACTTTTTTGGATTTTACCACATGGTAATGGATCGTGCAATCGTAATCTTTGATTAATTCCATCAATCTCCCCTATCTCTTGTTCAATTCTTTCTATGTGAATATATACTTTATTGATTTTTGGTATGTATATATTTCTCATTTTACTCCATAAAAATTATGCCTCTATATTTTTAAAGCAAAAACAATAGCATCTTATTACAAATCATGTGTAGGGTAGTTTAAATAATGAGGTTTCAAGTAATTTGCATCATAAGAAATTATATGATCATTCTGCATAAGGAAACAACTATGTCCTTTAAATGATGCATCATTGTAGATAGAAAACTCACCAATTTTATAATGTAGTGATAAAAATAGATAATTCACCAATATTATTTTCAATTCCTGAAAACAATCATCACAATATTTTATCCAAATAAACATAACACCTTTTTGAGTTAATTTTGTCATTGGACTAGATAACGGTACAAAACTTTTATCAAACCTCCATCAATAACCTGATACTACTTTATTTGATGGCCCAACATCTACTGAAATAGTTTCAAAGGACTTAACCACCCCTATATTCTTTTATTCTGGCTTTTTTCCCTCAGTTGAGTTCTTCATTGGACACTCATTTGAATAATGACCAATTTCATTGCACTTATAACATTTTACGGATTGTAAATCATATTTTGTCTTACAATTATCCTGATTATTTTCAGTGCAATTACAAGATTTATGTCCCATTTTACCACATTGGTAGCACTAACCACAAGTCAAAAGACATTACTAGCATGAATTTTACCAAAATGTTCAAAAATTGAAAACTTATGTTTCATGCAATCATGCGTTTTTGAAGAGTTATTCCCTTTCATCTTCCACCTCGACTAAATATTCTGTTGTTTTTCAAAGAAGGCATGATCATCGGCAAACTCCATTTCCACCTTCTCCTCACATCGAACAAGTTTTTCATAACTTTTGAACTCATGAGAATCTAATGCCCTTTGATAATTTTGTTTTAATCCTGAGTAAAAATATATGTTTTTTCTATCAAGAGCTCATAAGAAATTTGGAGCATACCTTGCTAGTTGAGTTAATTTTACTACATAAGGAGCCACTGAGTCAGCCTCCTACCTCAATTCTAGGAATTTTTTTCCAGAACAAGATGAACCATGTTAGGAAAATATTTCTCAATAAACATACCTTTGAATTCATCCCAATCAAGATAATAAATCTCCTCACTATCCCTGATATTTTTCATCATTGACCACCACTGATCAGTTTCATCTTCAAAATGGTAAATAGTGAGACTATACTTTTGGTTTTATAAACACCCCATGACATAAAAAAATTTGTCTAGTACCTTAATCCACCCATCAGCTATCATAAGGTCAGATGATCCACTGAAATATGGGGGAAGAAACCTCATGAAATTCTCTACTAAAGAAATGTACCTCTATAGTTAATCTGGAAGATCTCGTGAATGGATACCACCATTATTTATAGCTTGAGTCGACAGTGTCATCACTGCAACAAACTATTTAGTTCTTATTCTGACCATCGCAGGTTTTTGATTTGGAAGATTTCCCTTTTTCATGTCTTCCCATCATAGTTGCCCTATTTCGTTTGCGGAAAACCATTCTAAACACTGAATATCTTAGGAGATGCAACATGGTAATCTGTAAATGCTATATCACATAAATTTGACCATAAATTAATTTAACAATATTCTAACTCCTAAAGTTTTCTATACCTACCTCTTATACTAACTATAAGGACCTGACCTTAAACATTACATAATCATGAATTAAATAAATAATTCACAGTGAGGATATTTTTAGGTTTAGAGATTTAGATAATTAAGCCATAAAAATTACATTTCATCTCAATAATTACAAGGTATACACTTCTACACAGTTTATATTTTTTTATAAAATAAATACTCATAAAAACATATTTCTTTATAGTCCCATGTTTTAGATAGTATGGCTTTTCGTTGATCCCATCATTGACCGTATTCGTCTTTAATTCCCATGAAAAACATTTCATAACATGGGATGATCATAAAAATATAAGTAATGGGTTATAAACAAAGAATGAAAAAATTAGTTCACTAAATCATACATAACATAATCTCTTTAACATTACTCATTAAATCATACAATTAAATAGTAAACACAAATCAGAAAGTTATCTTGTGGCATCCATAATATACTTACATTGGAGCTTTCACATAAATGTAAGGAGTTACATTTGGAATACCCATTACAGTATATTCCCTAAATCACAAAGGATAAAAATTCACGTTTACATCTCTCACATTACCCAATTCATTATAGATCTATCTCGGGCTCCCTAACCATAGTTTTATCACAGAACCAACCGTATATGTAACAATGCCCAAGAACTATAACATATTCATAACACATAAAAGAAACACAATGGAAAGATAACATTTCCACATTTCAATCACATAATATTATTTAGATATATTAACATAACAAATCCATAATCAAAACCATTTTCAATAAAAAATATGTAAAAGAGTTTTTGTTATTTATTTTCCTTTTAAAAACATTACGTCTTGTTAAGGAATCCATAGATAATATAATACACATGGTCGCGGAAAAGGTCATTGTCACCAATATCGATAATAAGAAACATTATTTTTTGTCATTTGGTAAAAAGCCTCGTAGAAAAAGACTTCATTTGAATGAAATGAAATGTCAAAGGTTTTTATACAGCATATAAAATAAATTCATGTATAAAACCAAATATTCCTCAATGAAAGGAGACCGAGAAGAAGTCCCTTACCACATGTCCGACTTGACCCATTTGTTCGATACTCTCAAGAATAATATAGTAATGTTAATTTATACTTTCTTAAGAATATTTTTCATTATTATAATTCCAATTAAATCACTTATTACTATGTCATATACATTTTGTAATCATTTATGTTAATAATGGTTATTTTTTGAAATTTTGTACTTGAGTCAGAAATGGACTTCTTGTAATTAAAAGTTGTTTATGTTGTCAAAAGTACATTATATACAGAATTATTTTCATTAATTAGATATAATATATATAATATATATCTAGTGTATAAATTTATTTATAATAGTACATAACAATTTGAGGTAAGAAATGAAATGCACCTTTCATGGAGACGGTAAGTCGTACATACGCATGAACTCTACTTTCATTTGTATTTCATATTTAATGGAATGAAAACACAATGATACATAGTTATATTATAATTCTAGTATAATATAATATATATAGTCTCGGTAAATTTATCATTTATACATTCCATGTATGGCATGAAAGAGTCATATCACTTTCAGGGGGCGGTAGTTTGTACTTCCAAAAATTAAATTATCGCGTTCACCCATAGTGGAAACCATAAAGGAACGCTATAAATGAAAAATACAGAATCCTAAAGAAAAAAATAAACATAATATATATTATATATAAATAAATTTCCATTATAATAGACACCATAAGATGTGGTAGGATAGTATTGAACAATCATTGTTTTGTGAGTTGTTTGATTTTAGTCCATAGAAATAGTTTATTCTTTACCCATTAGATGGATGTGTGTGTAAGTTTAGATTGAATCCTTCTCATAAAAACAAAATAGTATACTATGTATAATGGTGTTGTTATAAAATAAGGAATAAATAAAGTTTACTGTGTTGGAGAAGTAAAATGAAACAAATGAACCTAAAAGAAGATGTTAGCTTTAAATTAGGTAACTCCCATTGGATTGAACCAAAAGGGTTTCGTGATGTGCCTTCGGTATAAGGTAAATATTCTAGGGGGAAGAGAGGGATCATGAGAGATTATTTTGGTAGAGTTTGGACGAGCCAAGGGGCTTGAGAGGTGTGAATAATGGTCAAAGTTGAGGGATCTTTATAGGGGGCTCTTTAGGAATGTGTGAAAATATTAATTTATTATATAATTATTTTTAGTTTCTAAATGTAAAAAACTTATTAAAGTCAAAAATAAGACTATTAATGGTATAAATAAAATAATAAAATAATAATTGGAAAGTATTTGGATATTATTTTAATCATTGTAACCTTTTTTATTTTAACAATTTTTTAATGCGTTAAACATTGCATCATTATTTTGTCCTAAATAATTTAATTTATTTGATGTCTAAAAATTATAAAAAAAACACCATAATGATAGAATTAATTTTATATTTCTAATGAATATTTTTATTCAAATATAAAAATTTTATAACCCCAGATTAAAATTGTTTTAAAATAATAATACAAGTTTATGATATTTTTATTTTCACTTTAAATAAAAAGTTATTAATATCATTATCTTACCGAAGTGGCTTTCAAAGGATAGTAGTCTCACCCAAAGATTGCATAGGATGAAAATTACATATTAAATAAGGTTAAGAAAAGTGTTAAGTTAATATAGTATTATTAAAATATTATTTTACCTTTAATTACCCTGTTTACCATTAATCGTCATAAATAAAATTCAAAAGTTACTATTCACCAAAAAAATATCTCAATCCTATTGAACCACATTTTACTTACTAAAAAAACCATTTATGTCAAATTTTATAAATTTGATTCACAGAAGTTGTAAAATTTCATTTAAATTAAAATGTCTTCTTTTTAACTACTACTCAATGTTTTCACTATTCATCAAAAATTGATGTTTTTCATAAAAATGCCAATAATTCAGCCTAATTTATATTTGATATTTTGAATTAAAAAATTTTGTCTATTTTAGAATATTAAATACATATTAGTTTCATTAATTAATTTAATATTAATTTACGTTGTCAAACCAAAAAAGTGTGTTTTAAGAAATAATAAATATCAAAATATTGACACTTATTTATGTCCAATTTCAAAGTGAAATTTCATACAATGAAAAAAATTGGATGAAATAGTAAAAATATAATCTAATTAAATTTTAAAACCAAATAAAAAGATAAAATAACCATATAAATAAATTAGATTAGAAGGCAGTTTTGAATTAAAATACAGTATTTTTCACTATTCATTAAAAAATTATTTTTATTAGAAAAATACAAAAAATATAACCAATTTCAATTTTGAGGTCTGGATTGTAAAAAAGAATTGTATTTTTTCTAATGGAACTTATAAACCTGACCAAAATAGATTTATATAGGGTTCGTCATTAAAAGATAGTAAATCGACCTTTTAAAGAATATTAGAATATTTAAGCTTAATATTTGATTAATTCACATGTTAAGCCTCTAAATTTTATTGGATATATGAAAAAACATTTAAAAAACATTTATAATCATATTATAATTAGTTCTATTTATTCTTGCAATTACAAAAACTAGGCGTTAACTTCCATTTTAAATAATAATGTTATATTATTATTTTTATTATGACTCAGACTTGTGTGAAACATAATATTTCAAAGAAACTCGTTGTTATGTATCGTGTAAACCATTGAACATAGAAACCCCTTAAATGAAAAATTATTATTTAATTCAAAAATATTAATAATTATGAAAATGTACTATTCTTTATTTACTTGGGATGTTACACTTAATCTCAGTGTACCTTATTTTAACTAAGGGAAATACTTTTAAAATAAACATGCATTTCTTTCAAGACACATGTTCAATTATTTCATCAGGACATTCTCTTTAAATTTACAAATAATAAGGCCTGTGAAAAATATTGACAATTCGGATGAGAAAAAATCACAGTAAAAGACAAAAAAAAAATAAAACCATTAGCGTAATGAAAAAAAATACAACATTTACATAAAATACAATTTTTACGTTGAAAAGGGGATCATCATTTAAAAAATATATTTATGTTCACTTTAAAAAGATCAAACAATTTCCAAGATATATAAAAATCCACCTATACCCACAGTTCCAAACCATGGGAATATCTTCTTAAACTGTTTTTGTAGGCTATACCACAGTTTTCAAAACCATATCCTCTACTGAATTTCATATAGACCTATACATAATATATTTTTTTAAACATGGGTATAGGACCCATAGATTCTATTATATTAATGGTTTTAAGGAAACCATTGGTACAAATATAATCTTATTGTTTTAGAAACATTGGGTATATATTTTCCAATTAGATAAGCTATACTCACAATTACAAAAACCATGGGTATAGGTATCTTAATTAATTTAGAAGAAGAAAAACTAATTCATCATTCCGATCCTGATCATATAAATCAAATATAACATATAGTATACATTTGTTGAAATAAAAATATTATAAATAACGTATCCATCCTAGAACAATTAACAGTTTTGAAGACATGTAAAATACTAAAACAGATGTATAAATTTGTACAACCAATAAAATCAAGTCACTACATAACTACACAAGTATCCTCTCGGATAAGTCAAAAAAGTAGGGGATCTGTAACTCCCTCTTCTTAAACATCTCATCCACAACATCATCAAAAAAATATTCTTCGTCATTATTAATATCAATATATGAAACAACAACAATATTTGGAATAAGAACATCTTCAACAACATCATCACCACCACCATCAGCTCGATATTAACTAGGTTCCTAATTGGAATCACACGTGGAATCATTTAAGAATGCGTTGATTACATATAAGAATAAATAATATAAATATACTATGATGGATATGATTAACTTATAACTGATATGGATTTATGGAATTGTTTTAGTGATCATATTAATTCATTTACGCTTTTGTTTACTTGTTTCGCACTCCACTAATGTTGTTTTTATCATCAATTGAATTTTAAAAATTTATTTGAATCATCGGGGTCTGAGAGTATTGAGAGGATACAAATGAGGACAAATACCTTAAAGGGATTATGTTTTACTTTTTCCAACCTTGGATTCTTCCCTGGTTCTTGTCACCTAACACCATACTCAAATGATCATTCAACCTTATGTTATCACTTTCTTAATCAGCAACTTACTCAAGGGAATTATTTTCAAAAAATAGACAAGATATATAATTATGTATTTCACATAAATATTCGAAATACAAATAAATAATATAAAATCTCCTCTTTTTTGTTATTATTTTACATCCAACCATTTTCTTTATACTTGAGAATAATAATTTCACTCGAGATACATTTCCATCGATGCCCAATATATCATGTGTAAAATCACATTTATCAGTGTACTAATATTGAAAATGTATCCATTTTATAATCATCGGTAATAATAAATGTTAACAACTAATGAATTAATCAAAAGTACATATATTTAAAAATGGGATAAACATTGTTGACAAATATTTCTACAAAAAACCTAAACATAAAATTTTTTAATTGTTGGAAATTGTTATTAACATTCAATAATCATGAATATTATTTATTTATATTACTTTGATAATGGAAATTTGGTCTATTGACCTAATATTCCATTTAGTCATTAGTCTTAAAGGCCAATTGGCCATTACGCATAGAGTCCAATTAGCCATTAGGCCTACAGGCCAATTGGCCATTACACCTAGAGGCCAAATGTCCCATTTTCCTATTGGAATAATGATGAATTTTTATCTAATAATAATAGGAATAATAAACAATTTCATTATAGGACTAATGGCCAATTGGCCTATTGGGCCTACCTCCAATTTTCTTGTAGGAATAGTGGAAAAGTTTTGTATTGGACTACTATCGAAAAGGATAATTGACTGATATGCCTAATTGCCAATTTTCATATAGGTCTACTAGTAAAAAGTCCAATTATCCATTGGTTTTATAGGAAAATTGTCCTTTATTCCTAATGGACAATTGGTCTATATGTGTAATGGCTAATTGGGAACTATGCCTAATAGCCAATTGGCATGTATAACTAATGGAGAATTATCCTATAGGCCTAATGGATATTTGAAAGGGGTATTTTCAGTCATATATTGAAGGAATTTATGAAGATAAAACATAAAATTCAGAATAAAAAGCTAAAAATGGTATAATATTACTAATTAGATTATTTCAATTTAGATTAAAGTACCTAGAGTTTCCCATGATCATGTATTGTAGTTCTCTCCAATGTGTGTACATATGTCGTTGAATATTTTTTATTTTTTAATAAAAATCAATAAAAATAATAAGAATTAAATTTTATATGAAAACCATTAAATATTAAGAATACCTTAATCTTATCAGTATTCCAATATGAAATCATTTTTTGAAAATTAGTTTTTGGATACTCTTGGAATATGTGTACACACTATAAATCAGAATGAAATCCACTCTTCCAACAAACATACAACTCACGATTATATGATAACGATGAGTCCCCAAGATCCATCAACATTAAAATATTAGTAGATTCACCATTATGAAAGAAAAACATACTCTGTAATTTCATTATAATTTATATAAATAAATAAAATGTAGATATTAAATTTTAAATGATTTTTACACATATTTGTTCCCATTATTTGTCCTTGATGTCATTACTGAGAGGTCTACATGTGTCCAGTTCCAAAATAATGATATCATGGTTCATGGATAATGTTTCCATGAAACATCAACACTACTAATAATTATTACCTAAAATCTACATATCTTCATTTTAATCCACAATTATCTCTGTTTAGTAATTCAAGGTTTCCTGTATATGAGTGTGCACACGTCTTTTACTAGAATATCCCACTGAATATGATATGATGGGGGAAAATAACAAGTAATACATGTTACAAGAATAAAAAAATTATGTTATATAATTTGAAATAGTTTTATTGAAAAACACAATATAGGTTTTTCAATAGGCATTGGTAGATTTGTGGGCTATACCAGATAGACAACCTCTAAAGGATTCGTCATTTTCAATTAATTCTCTAGGAGATATTCATGCACTACAGTGGAAGATGATTGGACATATTCTTTATATGTTATATGGATGGTAGGAAATGATTTCGGTATATACATAGTCGATTATGGGTAGTATGTTGGGAAATTAATAAACTGATATGGGTATGGTAAAGGTGGAAACATCAATAGAGGTGGTGTAGTCATGTCATTAGATGAAGAGGCTAAATTGGAAGATAGAGGTATGAGTGGGAACATCTATGGAGGCTCATGTAGAGGATTGAAAGGAATGGTATATAGGGTTTTTCTATTGGGTTAGTATAGAAATGGGTATGAGGGGTGCTCGATTTAGGTATTGGAGTATCCCGCTCAGACCCATGATAGACGAACAAGGAGGAAAATTTGGCAGAACTAAATGTTCTTAATTTTTTATTGATAAATAATATTAACATGAAATTATATTTAATGATGAATAAAAATATTTCGATAATTATACTTAATGAAGGATGATAAGGAGGTAATGTATAGTTTTTCAATTGTTGACTAGGATCAAAAAGTCACTTCTACTGAATTTCTGATGTATTTTTTATAATCAGCATAAGAATGAAATGTATTTTTTTTAAATAGTTTTTAAATCATGTATACCACATAAAAGTAAAATAAGGAAAAAGATATTTCACAAAAAAAATTAGTCAAACCAATTTATACATTTTTTTAAAATATTGTTTTAATCCATGTTTTCACAATAGAAATAAAATTAATTAAATGAAAGGAATCCAAAAAATACTAAAACATACATATCAACCCAAAAAATGTAATTATATTATTACTATCTCGAGAAACTATTGTGAATTTAAACGGAATAAAAAGTGAACATATATAGTTTCATATATGTTTTTTCAACCACTATATATAGTTCAACATCAAATCTCCTAATGGGAAAATTTAAGTTATCAGTTCAAATATTTTTTTTAACAGCAATGGGGGAATAAATTGTAGAAATTCCAACCACATAAACATGAAAAATATTTCATGGGATACTTACTTATTGACACTATAATCAGTTATCATATAATCTATCACAAAAAACATTTGTTTTTAATTGATTCCAAAATGTATGGTTCATCAGTAATAATAAATGAAATCATCTCATAAATCTGAATCCACAATCATATATTAATGTACCTTATCACATCACTGAAATAGATAATTTACAATTCATTGCACTGAGTAGACCATGAGATTAGAAATACAATAACAATATTTTATTAACAAGCCTATAATAAAACACATTTTTATATCGAGGATAACTATTTGATGCACTGGAATGATAATCTATTGTTGTCGTTAAAATATCACCATCGTTTTTTTTTTCTCATTTTCACTAATCGAACCTTTGTAAAAAAGTACTCACATTGATTATTGATGATTAAAAATCATGAACAAAATAATTGGGACCAAAATACAACATTATTAATTATAGATAAATGAATTCCATAGGTAAACTCAATACCTAATATATATATATTAACAATAAAATTAAATTGATATCTATTTTTTAATATATTTTAATTATTTATCATACATTTGATTACAACCAAGAAAGAAACTCTTGGCTATGAAAACAATCACTCCATCTCAAAGGAAACTATTCATGAACAATACTTATAATTAGTTTATATTGAATTCAAAAAATGATTAAAAAATATAAATTATATGTGAAATTCTATAATATGAGATAACATATAAATATCCAAAATACTTATTTCTTATAGTCATCGAACAAACCATAGATATTAAACACTATGATATGTGCCATAAATTTATTCATAAGGTTGTATGTATCCAATTTATAATACCCAACAATTACTCTTATTTGGGGTAAATATAGAAATAATGGCTAAATTTTCCCATATTTTTCATCATCAATCCAGAATGGCCAGTTAGGTATTCTTCTAACATCAAACAAATACATCGAACAAAAATATATACATACATGATCTATATAACCCCTCCAAATCAAAATACCATGAAAATTATTGTTTTACACATATGGGCCTCATTGTGAATATATTTCTTTTAATAAGATAAATCCACGGAAAAGAAACTGGTCCCCTAAGAAGTGATTTCGTTTGAATATTTTAGTGAAATATAGTATGCAGATGCAAAATTATAGAAGATATATTTTACCTTATCCCACAAAATTAATAGAGCCTCTTTCTTAATATTTATTAATAATTCCTTGGTTAACCTTTTACAAACCAGTCTCCAAAAAATGGTATAATAGAATCAATTTATCTCATACATCATTGGATAGAAAATCCTGAATTTCTATTTGAATCAATTAATAAATAAATATTTGATAGTCCAATGTTTTTAGTGATTTTAGTTTCAAATCCCTAAAATTGACACGTTTGGATATATTTCTAAATAAAATATTAGGAACCATTATTTTATACAATAATTCCCAATATTGATATTTCTCTGATAGTTTCATCACATAATAATGAAAAAGGACTTTACACTTGTTTTTACTAATACACAATGCATGTAGTTTTTGTCGAATATCCCATTTAAAATGTCCCGATGAGATCATATGTCATCTTCTATTTTCCTCTTGATGTAATGATTAATTAAAAGAAAAAAATTGAATATATTTTTTTCAATGTTCATTATGTCTAAATATGGACATAACAATTTTTTTGACCAATATGTCAATAAAAAAATTATACTTCACATTTTATAATTTTTAGTGGCTTAATTGGCAGTATTCTTAATCAATTTATATTTCTTCAAAACATTCCCAAATGAAATATAATATATATCAATTAATTAATAACATCCAAACCTATTATATGTTGAGATGGTTATTCTGTTTCAATAGTATTATCATTCCCCTGATGATAATTTCTATATTGATGATATATTGGAATGAATCATTGATTTTCCCTGATTCTAAAATGATTTTGATATTTGAGCCTTCTCAATAATGTATTATTCATACAAAAAAGACATTATTGTTTCCCTTTCACGATCTTGCTAGACATAATTTCATATAAAGTGTATTGTTTTTTTTTGGCTGAAGGGAAACACACATCTTAATTATATTTTTTGAATAGTCATTGAATGTCTGCACACCCATATCCCAAAGGAGATTAAACTCTCATATTAATGATTATAAGTAGACTTATATATCTATTAAAGAATTATAGGATCTATACATTAGTATAGAAAAAACTGTGAATGGTTTTTATATTCACATATATAGAGGATGATTATAAAAATGGATAAAAACATGGAACATAAATTGAGTAGTATGAATATACCCAAATAATTAAAACTATCACATGATTGACCCAACCTCAAAATACATACCTCAGCTACAAAATCATGATGTTGCGCATAAAATTCCAACCATGCTAATTAACCTGCAGGATGATCCAAATAATCATTAACAGTAATTATCATAGCACTATTCAATCACATATTGTTAAAATTTCTACAGATATTAATATATTTTGAGGTCAAGGATTCAAAGGAAAGTTATACATGACTTTCATTAGAATAAGATATGGTTTTCCATATTTATTTTCCTTACATCGAGTTATACCACATTCCTTACAGATATTACTGTATCACCCCAAGATTTTATGAGATAGATTCTCTTTAATTTATTTAGCGTCTTCTGTTTTATGATACACCAATATTATATTGAACTATACACAACATTGAATTATCTTATAGTATACACATCACTATTTTTGGCTTGTGTTACACATAGTTTCATGTTCTTTAACCTGAATTAATTTCATGCAACACTAAAAATAGATTTAATTCAATGTATAAATTAACTCAGATTGAATTATGTAATACGAAACACTAAAGGAAACATAAACTATATGCTACACTGACATGGATTGCATTACACACAAGAGCGACCATCCTCGATAGCATGCATTGGAGGTGATACCATGATTCACTAAAAAATGATACATTGTTAAAATATATGTATTTAATGGGATATAAACTAGCTGTTATGAATATTATTAACCATAATTTAAATATTATATGACATTGTCATTCATCATTCATAATGTTTATAATATGATATGGGAACAAAATTCTTTTTTGAGATTAAAGAACTATTTTAATAAAAATTTCATTTTACCACCTTTCCATGGCGCACTCATTTTAAATCTAGTTTTCAAAAAAATTATAAGATAAATTTTACAAAATAATCTTCTTATTTGAAAGAGGGACATAAGAATTTAATTTTTTATGAATTTTGTTTATTTTTCTAATTATATTACAAATCATATGAATAGAGAAAAATACTGCATTTTAATTCCAAACATCATTTTCATCTAATTTATTTTTATAGTTAGATTAACTTTTTAATTTTTTTTTGAAGTGTAATTAGATTAAATTTTCATTATTTAATCTAATTTTGGTCATTTCAAGTAATTTCACTTCTAAATTGGAAATACACACATCTCAATCTTTTGATAGTTATTACTTTTTAAAAACCCCACTTTTTAGTTTAACAACAAGAATTAATTTTAAATTTATTACTAAAACATATACATTATGAATTTAGAAAAATTGATTCCATATTTGGAATCAAAAGGATCAAATTGGGTAAATATTTACCTTTTTGACATTATGAATAGTTACATCAGTAGTTATATTATTTACCCTGATTAAAACGAAAATCTGGTAAATAAGGTGAAAAATTAATATTATAATAATATTGAACTAACCTAACATATGTAATAATCATATTGGATGAGATATTTTCAACCATGGGAATCCTTGTGTCGATTTTGGATTCCCATGTATTTACTTGGACTTGAAAATGACATTTTATAGGAATTAATTTAATGTAATGATATTTATGAATTAAACATATATCTTTTAATAAATACATTTTTAAATATGGTTATATAATTGTATCATAGACTATAAAAATTAAATAGAAATTAAAATTTATTTCCTACATCCTGGTAATTTTTTTATAATTTTTATACATTAGATAAATATATTTATTTATTACAGGATTATGATGTAGTGATTATCTAATTAAAGATATATTCAAATAGATGATGTTATAAATAATAAAAAAATTAATTTTATCATTTTTATATCATCCATGAATTTTTTGTATGACTCTTACTTATTAGGGATGTTTTACTTCTTTTCCTTCGATGAATCAAGTTGTTATGACTTTAACTAAAATGAATTACTAAATAGTTTCCAAATTAACTTAAATGTTTTTTAAGAAAAATAAAATTTCATTAAATGATATAAAAATCAGAAAAATATAATGTATATCCAAATAACATGGATAGTGATAAAATTTTAATAAATTATCCACTAAATGTTTCAATGTCATTTTATAGTAAATATATAAACCATGTAATATAAAAATATCAGAGGACATGGTAAGAGTTAACTTATTTTATAAAGGGATAAATCTAAACAATAATGATAATTTTATTTCCAAATAAAGTTTAAAACCTATTGGTTTAGAGTATTTCGATCCATCCTCATTTTATCATAGAAATAAATAAATTTTTAACTATTATGAAACTGATAATATTTTTGTAATAAATTAATATTTCCAGATTTTCCTAAAGCGCCCCTCACCTCTCTTATAAAAGGGCACCTCCATTTCTCTTTATCTCACACCACTAAAGCCCTATATATAGGCAAAACCTACCCATTTCTCCTCCCAACCTCCCTCACTTCATCATATAGGAATAAATTTGGGAATATATTCATCCGATGGAGACCTTCTTTCAAATAATAAGGTAACACCCGAATAAGAGGTGTTCATTTTATACCTTCTTTCAATGGTCTTTTCTTCATAAAATTATTATTATATATTGATTTCATAATAATGTAATAAATAAAATATATTATACATTATATGATGTTATTTTAATTATGGTACAACCGTATACCTCATTTTAACCAACCCATTAAAAATTAATTCATTGTGTGTATGTACATACGACTTACCATCTCCACACCATACTATAATCTATTTTAACCACCATATTACTTTGATGGGTATAATGGTGGAAATAATAAATACATATTATAAGTATAAAATTATACAAATTATGAGTTATTATACACCATTCTATTCAATACCATTCGATGATTATGGGAACAATATTGTTACTCATGCGTACAAATGACGTAACGTCTCCACGATGCGATGAGATTAATTCTCCACGTTAAACATTCAAGAATGATTATAAAACAATTATAATAAAAAAGAATGAAATATAATACATAATAATTATATTTTATTTATTTATATATATTTTTCTTTACATACATCCATTCAATTTAATAAGGAAATGAAAAGAATGATCATGCGTACGTACGGCCTATCATCCCCATGAATGTTGTGGTCCATTTAATTTATGTCTCTATTGTATACATATTTATATACTAAATATATATAATATATAAGTTCTGGTTTATATTATTGACATTAATAAATCCTGAAATAAGTAATAAAATCAAGAATAATAATTCAACACATGTACGATAAATAAAATTATTATTACACAAAATTGTTCTTTAACATGGGATTGACAAATGATTTGGTAATATAAAGTCATAAGTGAATCATATTTGATATAATAAATATTTTTATGGATTTTTACAAGTTAATAATATGTTTAAACCGACTATACAGGAGTTTCATACATGTACGAAATAAATTGGGTCTACTGTAAGGGATAACATTTCCAATATCATATTTATATGAGATTGTTTATTCCTATATATTTAATGGGGACATATTTATCATCCTTGTCCATGTTCTATAAATATGTTTTCATATCTGGTTTAATATTATTATATATATATATTTAAAGTCCTTTTTACCCCTTTTAGACTTTTATTATGTGGTATGAATGGAACCTTTCTTTTTTTTACCATGCAAGTTATGTTTGGACTTTTTATGTAAAAGTACAAGTAAAATGTGTTTTCACTTAAACGGCATGAACGGGTTTTTACATATTCATAACTACCTATTTACATGAATATTCCTAAAAATGTTTACAATTTTATTTTCAACTAAATTCTTTACATTTAAAATTTCACAACATTTTGAGAAAAAAGATCATTTTAATGAAAAACAATTTCTCAAGAATAAATTTCATGTGTTTTATCAAAAGTATATTCCATTTAAGATGACATAAGGTTTTGATTATATCCCTATTATTAAATTTATTTGATTGTGTTTTGATGGATTTAAATTTGTGAAATCCATTTATTTTATATAGATTTTTATGTAATAATGCTTAAGATACCCATTAAATTCCATGGGATATGCGATTAGAATGATTTATGTTTTTGTGGAACATGTAAAAAAATTCATTGTGAGATAAGTGAGAACTATATCTTCATCCAATTAATTGGTTAAAGATTTATATTTCATGAGATAGATATTAATGTATTGGAATGTAAATCTGGTTCAGTAATACATGGATAAAACATCATGTAAATCTGGTTCAGTAATACATGGCTGGAAGGACTAGTAAACCTAGTTCAATAATAGAATTTTTACACTTTGATGGCCTTGGTAGCAATAACTTAGACACTATAGAAATCAAATTGTTTTATTATTTGTTTTTCAAAATCCCATATTTTATTCCAATTCCATTTTGTAGTTAGTGTTCCATTATGATCTATGACTTACGTACTACCATGATATTTTTCATTGCTCAAAATTTATATGCGTAAACATCATTTCCATGATTTTACATTCAAATGATTAAGGTTTGTTTTATGTTCTCAATGATTACCATTACTGGGAATTTTAGATGACCCTTTTTAGGTTTTCTTTTCACTATTATGTAATGAAAGGCTCTAGATAAGAAACGAAAAGTAGAATATCTTTTTGGAAGATGTTGATGGTCTTTCAAAAAGATAGATTAATATGTTCCAAGTTTCTGAAGACACTAATCTAATCCAGTCATTGGTTGCCTTTTGTGTCTTGTATTAATTATTATAAAAAAGTAATGAAATTTCCATATACGTCAAGAATGGGACTCAATAGTTTCAATCAGAGTGAATGTTTAGTTAACCTTTGAAAATTTGGTTACGAAAACATTAGTGGGATCCCTAGAGATATTTCTGAGGTATTTCTAGGGATGTCACTAATATTGCGTATTACAGTTGGTTACAGTTTTAGAATTATGTTAACGATCAATAATTACTAGGATTGAACCTAAGGTGTCATGGATTAAGGAAGGTGTTATAAGTTATACATTCTATAAGTGATTGGGTGCCTTTTTGTGTCTTGTATTAATTATTCTAAAAAAGTAATGAAATGTCCATATAGGTCAAGAATTGGACAAAATAGTTTTTATTAGAGTGAATTTTTAGTTAACCTTTGAAAAGTGGGTTGCGAAAACATTAGTGGGATCCCTAGAGATGTTTCTAAGGTATGTATAGGGATGTCACTAATATTACATATTACAATTGGTTACAGTCATAGAATTATGTTAATGATCATGAATTACTAGGATTGAACCTAAGGTGTCATGGATTAAGGAAGGTGTTATAAGTTATACAATCTATAAGTGACTTTTTATGAATAAGTGGATCCTCATTATTTTAATGTTTTATTACACTGTAGATTCAGGTTTCAGACAACGGAGGGAACTATAAGGAATTGTGTTAACATTGAATCAAATTGACAAATTAGTGATTGTGATCAATGAAATTATGTAATGCCTAGAGATAACGATATTGTTATTATGTGGAATTAGTCATCATGGTATATGAATAACAAGGAGAGAATTAGTGGTATTCCAAAGTCATCAAATAGGTGGAAGATGGACTTTTATGCATGTTTTCATGGTGATGAACATAGAGGAAAGAAGAGTATTCATTCAACATATCATGAAGAAGGGAAGAAGAACCTTCAACAATACCTCAAATGGTGGGGAAGATGTTATTTTTTTGGGTAAAAGGGTCATAGAGTGATGGACTTCCACGGTGTTCAATGTATTATATGCCCAGAACATGGGAATTACCGAAATCAATACCTCGACCAAAGACGTTACTACTAAATCGAGGAATGACATATTCCATTATAATAATTTATAGAGATGGATTGAATGATTTATGTAATCATATTAAAGAATAAGTTTTTATAGGTACTTTTATTGTATTATGGAATATTGGAATATCTATGGTCCATTATGGTTTTACATAAGAATATTTTACTAGTAACCCTAAAAAGTGATATTCATTTTTTTTTCAAAGCACATGATATGTGCATAGTTAATTTATAAGGATATCATGAGATGTTTGATAGTATTACTGACCTCATGACTGATATATGGTAAATGTGATATCGGGGATTTAGTATATAGAATTTTTTTTATATTTGATTGTGAAAAGATTTAATTAAGAAAGAATGCATGTTTTCACTATGACTATATTCTAATTCATGTTGTTATAATGTATCAAGACAATACACCATTAAGGTATTCACATATTTGGAATGTGAAAACCATGTAATGCCAAATGAAATATGGGAGACAAATGTTAATTCAATTTAGCTCACCTCCCCCTAACATTTAATATTTTTAGTTTTTTGATGGATTTTAATAATATCCATTTATGTATAGTATGTGTTATTTAATATTTTATGTTTTATGGATTAATGTATTTTCTCACTATAAGTGGACTTATTCATATTTGATAAGTTATTATAACCTTTTTGTTGAGATGGATGAAATGACCTATGATTCTATTGCATGATCTATTAACACTTCAAAATGAAAAATTGACCGTCATATTTTAAAAAATATATAATATGTAATTTTTTCATGCAATGATCAATGATTATATTTTACCAAAATCATGTAATTATTTATTCCCATGAAAAATACTTCATCTTTTGGAAAAAAAATCTTGGAAACAAAAAATGTTTTCCTATAACCTTCTTATCTAATGAATTATATGGTCCCTTAAATCAACACAGATTTATGGATTTCTGGATGTTAACATTATCCAAATTTTATTTTCTTTCATTATTCATCAGAACCAGATTGTTATATTAAACATCCATATCCATGTTTTCACATACCACCCATGTTCTCCTATGTGGAAACCTAGTGATGAGTCTATTTCGATAATAGTTATGTTTCTAACATTTTTTTTAAAATAAATTTTAGTATTCCTCTTTAGGATGTGGGTTTATATAAAAGAAATATTCATGTAGTAAACCATTTATTACCCCCATAATTTCAGGGGAGAAATTTACTTTAATGGGGTAGAATTTATCTCCATGATATTTTTTAAGATAGATACTTTAATATTTATTTTATGTTTTTGTTTTATGTTACACAAAGATTAACTTTCTCTATACACAATAGTTTATTTGATTTCGGTATACACATCACTATTCATGGCCTCTGTTGCACATAATTTCACTTTCTTTTGGTAGAATTATTTTCAAAATAAATTGATTATATATTTTGTTCAATGTATAAATGAACATAGATTAAATTAGGTAATATGAAACACCAAAGGATGCTTACACTACCAAAAACACTATATTGGAATGTGTTACATACTTGAGAGACCGTCCTAGATAGTTTGTGTTGTATGTGATAGGATTTTTCACTAAACAACGATATATTATATGAATATTATTATTTAATGTGATATAAAATACCTTTTATGAGTATTATTGACCACATTGTGAATTTTATATATAATTATCATTCATATTAACCATTTTCTAGAACATGATATGAGAAAAAAATAAAAAATATAGATAAAAGAAGTATTTAAAAAATAGTTTTACCGCCTTTTAATGGCACACCCATTTTAAATCTATTTTTTTACACATATATAAGTTAAATTTTACAAAATAAACTTTTCTTCGAAATAGGGACATACATATTTACTTTTTTTGAAATATTGGTATTTTTCACATAAAATTAACAGTTTTATGAATAGTGAAAAAATACTACATTTTAATTCTGAATTCCATTTTCAGCTAATTTATTTATATAGATATATTAACTTTTAAATTGGTTTTAAATTATAAATGGATTATATTTTTATCATTTAATCCAATTATGGTCATTGGATACAATAACACTTTTATGTTAGACATAAACACATTTCAATCTTTTAATAGTTATTACTTTTTAAAATTCCCGATATTTAGTTTTAAAAAAGGGAATTAATTATAAATTAATAATTGAAACTTCTATGTTTTGAATTTGAAAAAATGGATTCCATATTTGGAATTATAGGGTCCAAATTGTGTAAATATATACATTTTATTATTGCACATTATGAATGGTATCTTCCCTAATTATTTTATTTTACCATGGATAAAGTGTAAATCTTGTAAATATGGGTAAAAATTAATATTTTAATAATATCAAACTACCATAACACATGTGTTAATATTATTTGATGAGATATTTATGACCATGGGTATCCTGGGATTGATTTTTTGGATCCCATGGATTTACATGGATTTGAAAATCACATTTTATTTGAATTAATTTAATGTAAATATAAATATGCCTAAACATGTCGCTTTTACTAAATATGTTTTCATATGGGGTTGTATAACTAATATATTCAACTATAAATAGTAATTAGAGATAAAAAAATAGTTCTTGCATCATGTTATTTTGTTTATAATTTTTATACATTAGATAAATATGTTTATTTATCACACAATTATGATGTAGTGATTACGTCAATAATGAATGATTCTAATAAATGAATTTATTAAGATTAAAATAAATTTAATTTGAACATTTTTTTAATCCATGAATTTTATGGTTGACACAAACATATTAGATAAATTTTAATTTCTTTGGCTCAAATAAATAATGTTTTAAGGCATTAATGAAAATGAATTACTAAATAATGTCAAAATTGACATAAATGTGTTTTTAAAACAAATACTATTGTATTAAATCATATAAAATTTCAAAAAATATAAAGATAGTAAAATTAACATGGATAGTTATAAAAATGTATTTAATTATTTATTTCTGGATCACTTGGAATTTTATAGTAAATATATCATCCATGTAGTATAAAACTACAAGAGGACACGGTAACAGTTTACTTATTTTACAATGGGTCAAATCTAAAAGATAACGTTACATTTATGTCCTAAAATTTTATAAAAACTTTTGTGTTTGAGAGGATTTAGATTCACCATAATATTATAATCTAAATAAGTCAACATGCAGATATTAGAAACTGAAATGTTTTTTACAATAAATTAATATTTCAAGATTTTCCTGAAGTTTTTTTCACCTCTCTTATAAAAGGGAACCCCCATTTCTCTTTCACTCACACCTCTAATGCCTTTTGGTTCGGCCACACCCTGACCATTTCTCCTCCCAAAATCCATCACATCATCCAAGAGGAAAAAATATGGTCATAAAGTCATCCTATGGAGGACATTTTTTCAAATCATAAGGAAACACATGATCAAGAGGTGGTCATTCTATCCCTTATTTCAATGTTCTTTTCTTCTTATACATCCTCTTTCTATGATGATTCCATACAATAGTAATAAATTCAGTATACTATACATTCTGATATTTTATCATAATTATTGGAAACCTTATACCACCTTTTATCCATCCGACAAAAAATGAAATCCTTGCACGTGTGTACATATATCTTACCATCTCCACACCATTGTGTAATCTATTTTTCACCACCACTATACATGGATGGAAATAATGGTGGAAATAATAACTATATATGATTATTATAACATGATACACATTATTAGTTATTATAAACCATACAATGTAATACCACTCAATAATTATGGGAACGATATCGTCGCCCATGCGTATGTACGACCTACCGTTTCCACGACATGATGATATTCATTCTCCATGTTAACCATTCAAGAATTGTAGCACCAAAAAAACTTTATGGTATGTTTCTCATAAATACATTTTATTCATTAGATATTTTATATTTCATTAGTCATTTGGCCTTTGTGGAAAAAAAACTAAGTAACTTATACGAGATAGCCATAACCTTGACCTCAAACAAAAATTTTCCAGCTATGTGGTTTGAATTTTAAAAATCCGGCATACACGGTTGTGTTCGGGGTGATATTTAGAGTCAGATACAAATAACATAATTTTTGGTGAATTGTAACATACCCATATGAATAGTAACATACCCTTATGAATAGTAACATACCCCTAAGGAAAAGTAATATGACTCATATGAATGTTATCCACACCCATGAATGTATAAAAAAATTTAGGCACATTAAAATGATAATGAATAATTTAAGTGTTCATAGTTTTCAATTAAATAATGATTTTAATTAAATATTTAGTTAAACATATATAAAAAATTATATTTGTAAAATGGACTTCATTTTTGGATTCTACACGTCGAAATATGGTAAAGCTGAATTTTTTGTATTTTTTTAAATACTTGAATTTTTAATGAAGAGTGAAATAACATAATTTGCAAAATAAGCTAATAACACTAAATATAGAGTCATGTATGATGTTCTTCTGATGTAAGATCAATTGATTAAGATTCACATGATAAAATTACTATTATTGGTAATAGTAGAATAACTTTTCCTTTTCATGTGGATAAATAATAAATTAATGGATAAAATATAGAGAAATCTTCTCTCCCCTCTACTATATAAACCACCCCTTGTAAGAACTCAGAGCTTCGGTTTCAAGTACCGATCTCATTTACAGGATTTTTAAGGGAAAATGGAGAATCTGGAAATTTTCAGAGTACACGCCGTGTACTTTATGTGTACACACCATGTACTCCTCGGCCACTTAACGTCGTGTGTTGGTCGAGACCAGGCCACACACATGGTGTGTAGGGGTGACGTGGAAGCCGATTTTGGTGGATTACAGAAAAACTCACTACACATTGTGTAATTTAAGAGTACACTCCGTGTAATTTTTTTTATTTCATTAATCAACCCGGGGTCGCGCCTAATGACTGTAAACGTCTTCTTCTCCGCCTAATCCCATCCATAACGCCCAAGAAGGCAGATTCTTCTCCGATCCACCGATCTGTCACCGGTTGTCCGAATCAAACTCTATCTGTTACAGAAGAATCATAGCAGTGAGTTCTTGGTTCTTATTTAGCCTCATTTCCGTATTCTTCCTCTAGTGTAAGTTATCCGAGGTTGAACTTTTTAGACATTTTTTCAGATCTACTCCATTCTAGGCCGATTCACGGGCCGAGGTTCAAGTATATTGATCTCTGAGGATCGAGGTAGGTGGTTTGTTTCCCTATGTTGATGTTCTTTGAGTTTTGGTTGCAAAAGTGTCGGATACCCATGTATCGGGTATCCCGGGTTTAGTATTTTGATCCTATTGTTTATATGCCCTAGATTTCTTGTTAGATTACGATGAATTGCTGCTAATTTATGCTTGGATGCATTTTTTAGGATCACCCCATTGGTGTTTACCTCTCCTGTTTGGCTGTTTATCGCCGTTTGGCACCGTTTTCATGAGGCAACCCTATTCCAAATTTTAGTTTCTTATGATCACTGATTGCATGTGTTCCCGGCTGTTGGAATGATTTTTAAGTATTGTAGCTATTTTCCCAGTATTTTTTTAACTTACTTAGGACTGCTAGCAGTTGATTACGCACGACTGGACTGCTCAGGGCTGTGAGAACATGGTGTTGGAGATCAATGAGGGAATAAACTATTAAATGCTTCCCTAGAGGGTCTGTTGGTTTTATTTTCTACGCATGACCTATGGGAATAGGACTTTGTGATTCCTAAGAGTGTTCTTAGTTACCCACGCATCGAGACCACAGGAGGAATTAGACCTAATTGCTTCCTCATAGAGTCTGTAGCTATCGTTGAAAGACCATAGGGTAATTGACGTTAGAGCTTCCCATAGTGTCTGTGCCTTGTTTGATTTCTATACTATAGGGGTCTACTATTTTTATCCACCCATAGACTCAGTGTGAATTTTGATGGTTGGTTGGGACGAGTCCACCAAGCCAAAGAACAAGCTTGGGTTTTGTACTCCTTGTTTTTAGGTAGTCATTTTAGATACCTGTTGTGTTACTTGCTTGTCATGGAATTTAAAACTTTGATGGTTTTCCCTGGTTGTGTAATTAAATTAATGTGAATGGTAATTGGTAGAATTGTTTACTGTATTTATTTACCTTTACTTTTTATATATCACTCACAGACAGTAGGTCACAAATAATGTGGTGGTTGCCTACTGGGATTAGTCTCACACCATGTTTGGGTCATTCTTTTCATCCCAAACAGATTATATGGTTGGAGGTGTAGGTAATGATTGTGGCCCTTCTACCTCAGGTACTTGATTGCTAGTTGGAGGTGGAGAGGATGGGACCGGGCCTTGGCCCGCGATGCTGCTGGATGTTCTGTTTACATTTAGTGTTTTAGTTTCAGTTGTATTTCAGCACGTTGTTTTTCTTACTTATTTCCATAGATACATGTACCGTTCTACATCATTATTATATCAGACATTTCTTTTACATTTAGTTCAGTTTATTCATTCTATTTACTGCTTCACTATTTTTTAATCTTATTCTTCTGCTGCATACTTTACCAAGTGAGGGCATAGTTTCCCCACTGACTCACTAAGGCCCTCACTGCTAGTCAGCAGCCTCTGGTGTTTGGGGAAACGTGCTTGAGGCTATGGGGTGAATGGGGTATGGGGCACCCATTGTGCGGCTACGGACTCATGTCATTACAAAGTGGTATCATAAGAATTTTTTTCCTTTACTATTGCTTACTGTTTTGCGATAATAGCCAGGGTATGAAGAAATGGGTAGTTGGTACTTAACTGTCCCTGGGAGTAATTATCTCGTGTACAGGGAAATGCTATATTACCTTGTAATTGCAATTTTCAATTTTTCATGTGTTACAGTTTATTATATTTCACAATTGGGTGATGCACATGTTTTGTGTTGTTACAGTTTATATAATTATGGGTCTATTTGGTTTCAACCCGATGAGATGAGGGTGTGCCATCTAATGAATCATATAGGCACTAGGTAGGAAATCACTTGTCATGCATTTTACCATGCCATCAAGGGTGCATTAGAATTGCATGTTGTTGTGATAGATGTTGTGATAGATTATGCATGTCGTTGTGGTAGTTGTTGTGATAGAAATACTTATTGCACTGATAGAGTATTACTTATTTTAAAACATGTTTAGCATGGGCTCCATGCTCTGTTCTTGGATGGTTTGTGGGCCCTCGAGGATCGGAATTTGAAGGATCATTGTTTGTTATGTTTTTTACTTGTTTCATGCATTGCTATGATGCCAAACTTTGATTCACGGGGAGTATGGGCCCCCACGGAATGGAATTTGGAACATGGCTGGTTGTTTTTCAGTGTTTCTGGCATTCAAAGAAGTTTCAGAGCTACTTCCCAGAAAAACCCAGAATACACAGGGTGTACTTTATTCATACACACCGGGTAGTTTTTAAACCGTTTTGGTGTCTGTATGAACAAAATCACAGGGTTGCGTAAAATCATCCAGGAAACATCGTGTACCATAAGTACATGACGTGTAGTAGTCAACCATGTACCCGGCCATGTCACTAACAACACGGGTCGGGGAAACTCATGTAGTACACGTCGTGTGTTATAAGAACACGCCGTGTAGGTTTCTTCTGGGTACCCGGTCGTGTCACGAACAACACGGGTCGGTGTTATCCATCCTTATACACGTCGGGTTTCTTCTAACACGTCGGGTAGGGCTCATCCATGTAGTCGGCCGTGTAACCTGCTACATGGGTCACTGAGCCTATCTAGTACATGTCGTGTGTTATGAGAACACGTCGTGTAGTTCTCTCCTAGGTACCCGGCCATGTCACGAACAACACGGGTCGGTGTGATCTATCCTTATAAAATCCATGTTTGTTCAGAACATGCCGTATAGGATTCAGCTGTGTAGTCGGTTGTGTAACCGCTACATGGGCTGCTGAAACCTGTCTTGTACACGTCGTGTCCTTAGTGCACACGCTGTGTAGTTTTGAATTAGGAGGACCATGTAGGTTAGATGTGCAATGAGACTCAGGTAGGGGAGGGGAGTTCAAGTACACGCCGTGTTTTGGGACAACACGCCGTGTAGTCTGGAACGTTACACAACCAATGGTGGCAAAATTAAACTCCCTTGTAAATGGCTTTAACAAACACGCCATGTAGTTTAAATACACGTCAGGTAGTTCAGTTTTTCAAATTTAAGTGTTTCTCTATCATGTTCCCATTTTGTACTCTTGTGTTTTCTGTCCTTGTTGATCCTAAATCGGAGGCATGATTTTGATCTTTTAGTGCTATGGTACCATGAAGTCCTCCCGTTGCACATCAGGAACCAGGAGGTGACCGTACAACTGATACCGCAGATCAAGGACTACATGTAGTTCCGCCGATTGTTCCAAATATGAAACCTGTAGTGGTTCCAGACACTAGTGCAGATGCTCAGTTCAGAGAGGGTTTTATGAGGCTCATGCAGACCTTCTAGGGAGCTCAGCATCCTGCCCCGTCTTTGGCAGAGCAGACGCGAGTCTCCCAGTAGCAGCATCCTCCCACTTTCACAAGGGATGGAGTACCTCGGGTTGTAAAGTCATGGATAGAAACCATGCTTTCCATCTTCGAGCATCTGGAGACACCCCAGACCGAAGGGTGAATCTCGCGACTTACATGTTGGGAGATTCTGCAATGAGATGGTGGGATGTAGTCTCACAGGCAGGGCGCTAGCAGACTATGGCTTGAGACGAATTCTAGTGTACGTTCTATGACTAATTCTATCCAGCGACGCTGAGGGCCAACAGGGCCAGTGAGTTCATTAACCTACAGTAGGATACTCTTTTGGTTATGGAGTATTCCTCCCGCTTCACTGAGTTAAAGGGTTTCACTCCCGTTCCTGGAAATGACGAGCTATTTTTGGAAAGGAAGTTTGAGGAAGGGCTCAAACCAGAGCTCAGATCACGGGTGAATGTTTTCCAGATGAATTCTATTAATATGATAGTAAATCAAGCACTGATCACCAAAAGAAATCTGAGGGAGACTGGATTTTTTGACCAGAGTGGTTCAACATCCAAGGCTGATTCATTTCATACTGACAGCAGGAAGCGCCACTGAGAGTCTACTCGAGGTGACTCGAGGAATCAAGGTATATCTTATGGTAGACGGGTCTTCTATCTAGATACACGGTGGTGTTATATCAGTGTGTAAATAGAGGTCATAAGAAGCCTCAGGGCCCGAGAGATATAGTGGAGTGCTGAACTTGTGGCAAGATGGGTCATCTGCAGCGTTTTTGCAGGGTTCTTCTGCTAGTAGCTAGTGAAGGAGGATCTGTTACAACCCCTTGTTCAGGAGCCGGATTACTTGTCCTGCAGCAGACTGGGGCTGGAGTTCTTCGGTTCCTTCAGGACAAGGTAGAGGTCATCAACATGGTAGTCAGGCTAAAGGGGGGTCAGCTCAGCGATATTAGGTTGCTACACAGGACCATGGTAGTGGCCAGACGTTTGTAGTTAAGTAGATCCATCGGGAGCAGGATCCTGGACCTTCCACAGTTCGAGGTATGATCTTAGTAGCCTTTGTTTTATCTTCATCCCTTTTTTATACTAGTACTTCACATAGAATTATCTCTGTTGTGATCATGGAATGTCTGTAGCTCTGTGTCTTTTCGTTTGCAGACATGTTGACTCTCGACATTCCCTAGGGAACGAGGACATCTAGCGTACGTCAGTGCAAGGAGTGCCCTCTCGAGGTTGTAGGGTATCATTTCGTATGGGACCTCTATGTCCTGTAGATAATGTTTTATGACGTCATTCTCAGTATGGACTGGTTGGTTCCCTTCCAGTCAGTCATCGATTGTTCTCTCCTTAGGGTGATTTTTGTATCACCAGAGGGTGAATCTTTCCTTCATAAGGGCGAGTGGTATGTCTAGGCGAGTCAATCCGGACTCGAGCATCATGGGATAGGAGGACTTAAGTCCTAGATTGCTAGTCTTTATCTGGATGACTAGGGGACTTCACAGTTAGATTTTCCTCCAGTGGTTGATCTCTTTCTAGATGTCTTTCTAGAAGACTTTTCAGGTTTTCCTCTGAAGCGTGAGGTAGACTTCTTGATTGATCTCATGCCAGGAGTAGCACTGATGTCCATTCCTTCTTATAGGATGGATACACCTTAGTTGCATGAGCTCAAGAATCAGTTGGAGGAGTTGTAGATAAATGGTTTCATCTGACCTAGTACTTCTTCTTGGGGTTCTCTAGTCATGTTCGTGAAGAAGGTAGATGGTACCCTTATGCTTTGTGTGGATTATCGAAAGATAAAATAGTTGACGGTCAAGAACCGATATCCCTTACCGAGGATTGATGATCTCTTCAATCATCTTAGAGGAGCTCAGGTGTTCTTGAAGATCAATTTGAGGTCTGGTTATCATCAGATGTGAGTTAGGCCTTCAGATATACCTCTGACAGCCTTCAGGAGTAGGTATGGCCTCTACGATTATACAGTTATGCCATTCGGCCTTACGAACACGCCGGTAGTTTTCATGTAACGGATGAACCGAGTGTTCCATCCTTACTAGGATTCCTTCATTGTGGTCTTTGTGGATGATATCTTGGTGTACTCTCACACTCGACATGACCATGCAACCCATCTTGAGATCGTTTTGAGTACACTGAGGGAGCACCAGCTTTATGCTAAACTCTCAAAGTGCCACTTTTTGATGGAAGAGATTCACTTCCTTGGTCATGTCATCTCAGACAAAGGAGTATTAGTAGATCCAGAGAAGGTGAGAGTAGTAGTTTCCTGGAAGCAACCGATGAACGTCTTTGAGGTACGGAGCTTCTTGGGGCTGGTTGGTTACTACAGGAGGTTTATACATGACTTCTCACACCTATCAGCACCGTTTACGGGATTGACTAAGAAGGGGGTGATGTTTTTTTGTCAGAAGCATCTGACTCAGCCTTCCATGAGCTGAAGGGGAGATTGAATTCAGCACTGATTCTTGTTTTTCCAGAGCCGGGAAAGAGTTGTACAGTTTTCTATGATGCATCTAGCATCGGGCTTGGAGCAGTGCTTATGGAGGAAGATCGTGTTGTCACGTACGGATCTCGGTAGTTGAGGACACATGAGATGAACTATCATATGCATGACCTATATTTGTATACTTTTGTTCATGATTTGCATTGTTGGAGGCATTATCTCATGGGAGAGCATTTCGTGGTATATACTGACCACAAGAGCCTCAAGTACATCTTCACGCAGCGTGACATGAATCTGAGACAGCGGAGGTGGGTCGAGTACCTAAAATCATTTGACGTCGAGTTTGCTTATACGCCTGGGAAAGGAAATACTGTGGCAGACTCACTGAGCAGGAGGACTCAGTTGTAGGCAGTTCCGGAGGCCAGCAGTGAGTGGCAACCCATGGCCCTATTCTCTGAGATGCATCTGGAGGTGCACGACAGAGAAGGTCAGACGGTTATTTCTTCTGTAGCTGTAACCTATACCCTTTTTGATCGATTTCGAATAAGGCAGCTATCAGAACCTGAAGGCCTAGTCCAACTGGAGGGTGTGTCAGATGGAGACCCTACTCTAGGGTGGACAGTGGGCGATGACGAGGTGCAACATTTTCATGGCTGCGTATGGGTTTCAACAGACATACGGGAGGAGCTGATGCAGGAGTTCCACGCTTCATCTTGGGTAGTTCATATTGCTGTCACCAAAATGTACTGAGACTTATGTCTTCATTATTGGTGGCCAGGAATGAAGAAATATGTAGCTGGTTTTGTTATGCGGTGTTCCACCTGTCAGCAGGTAAAGGCAGAGCATCAGCGACCAGCATGGCTTTTACAGCAGTTACCCATTCCTGATTGGAAATGGAATGATGTCGCGATGGACTTCGTGACAGGGTTACCAAAATCGCCTCAAGAAAATGATGTAGTTTTGGTTGTAGTGGACAGGCTCACGAAGGTTGTACACTTCTTCCCGATCAAGGAGACCTTTAATGTTGATGAGATGGGGTGGTTGTACATACGAGAGATTGTATGTCTGCATGGAGTTCCACACTCCATTGTTTCAAACAGGGATGTGCATTTTACTCCGCACTTCTGTAAGGGGCTACAGAGGGCGTTGGGTACATAGGTACTTTTGAGTACAGCATTACATCCCAAGACTGATGGCCAGTCTGAGAGTACAGTCCAGTTTCTTGAGGATATGCTCCGAGCATGAATTCTATACTTTGGAGGTTCTTGGGAGAAGCATATTCATCTAGTGGACATTGCCTACAACAATAGTTTTTAGACAACTATTCAAATGGCAGCATACGAGGCTTTGTATAGTAGGCCATGCCGATCACCTTTTTTCTGGATAGAGGTAGGAGAGGCAGCTTTGCTGGGAACTTGTCTTGTCCAGGAGACCTCAGAACAGATAGAGTTAATTCGAAAGGGGATGGAGACCGCACAGTCTCTGCAGAAGTCTTATGCTAATCAGCGGAGACGACCTTTGGAGTTCGAGGTTGGGGATTAGGTTTTCATATGTGTCACACCGAGGTTGGGACACAAAAGGATTCAAAGAAAGGGTATGCTTTCACTGAGATACGTCAGGTCGTTTGAGGTTCTGGAGAGAGTCGGGATGGTTGCTTACAGATTGTGGTTACCTCAGAGGTGCTAGGCTATGCACGATGTCTTTCATATTTCCCATCTTCGACGGTATTTCTCAGACTCGTCTAATGTTTTTCATCCCGATGAGGTTGAGTTAGAGTAGGATGTATCTTTTGAGGAGTATCCTATCAGGATTATTGATCATAGTGCAAAAGTAATTTGTGGCCAGTCTGTTCCTCTGGTATAGGCGCTATGGTAGCACGGCCGTATACTGGAAGAGACTTGGGAGTGGGAGGCTGATATGCGATCACAGTGGCCAGAGTTGTTCGAGGTTTCTTCTTCTACGCATTTCTAGGGAAATTCGGGGATGAATTTATTTATGTGGGGAAGTTTGTATGATCCTGGAGCTTCAGTTTCTGGTACGAATCTATTTTACTGGCTTTTTAAGGAAGAATGGAAAATCTGGAAATTTTCAGATTACACGCCGTGTACTTTATGAGTACACACCGTGTACTCCTCGTCCACTCAGAGCCGTGTGTTGTCTAAGACTGGGCCACACACATGGTGTGTAGGGTTGATGTGGAGGCCGAATTTAGCGGAGTACAGAAAAACCCACTACAAGCCGTGTACTTTAAGAGTTCACGCCGTGTACTTTTTTTATTTCATTAATCGACCTGGGGCCGCACCTAATGACCGTAAACGTCTTCTTCTCCACCTAATCCCATCCAGAACGTCCAAGAAGGCCGATTCTTCTCCAAGCCATCGATCTGTCACCGGTTGTCCGAATCAATCACCGTCGGTTGCAAAAGAATCGTAGCGGTGAGTTCTTGGTTCTTCTTTATCCTTGTTTCCTGATTCTTCCTCCCATGTAAGTTATTCGAGGTTGAACATTTTAGATGTTTTTGCAGATCTACTCCAATCTAGGCTGATTCATGAACTGATGTTCAAGTATATCATTCTCCGAGGATCAAGTTAGGTGGTTTGTTGTCCTACGTTGATGTTCTTTGAGTTTTGGTTGCAAAAGTGCCAGATACCCATGTATCGGGTATCCCAGGTTTAGGATTCTGATCCTATTGTTTATCTGCCCTAGATTTCTTGTTAGATTATGATGAATAATTGCTAATTTATGCTTGGTTTCATGTTTTAGGATCACCCCATGGGTGTTTACCTCTCTCGTTCAGCTATTTATCTCCATTTGGAACTGTTGTCATGAGGCAAACCTATTGCTATTGTTAGTTCCTTGTTATCATTGATTGCAATATGTTGTCTGTTGTTGGAATGCTTTTGAAGTATGGTAGCTATTAGCCAAGTTGTTGTTTAACATACTTAGGGCTGCTAACAGTCGATTAAGCACGAATGGACTGCTCAGGGCTGTGAGAACCTGGTGTGGGAGATCAAAGAGGGAATAGATGTTTAAGTACATCCCTAGAGGGTGTATTCGTTTTATTTTCATACGCATGTCCTACGGTAATAGGATTTTGTTCTTCCCATGTGTGTTCTTAGTTACCCACGCATCGAGACCACAAGAGGAATTAGACTTAAGTGCTTCTTCAGAAGGTCTATAGCTATCGTTGCAAGACCATAGGGGAATTGACGTGAGATCTTCCCAGAGTGTATGTGCCTTGTTTGATTACTGGACTATAGGGGTATGCTAGTTTAAGCCACCCAGAGAGTCAGTGTGAGTTTTGATGGTTGGTTTTGGTGAGTCCACCAAGCCAAAGAACAAGCTTGGGTTTTTTACTGCTTGTGCTTAGGTAATCTTTTTAGATACCTGCTGTGTTACTTGATTTTCATGGAATAGAAAACATTGGTGGTTTTCCCTAGCTGTGTAATTAAATGAATGTGAATGTTAATTGGTAGAACTGTTTACTGCATTTATTTACATTTACTTTTCTTATATCACTCACTGACAATAGGGAACAAATCTTGTGGTGGTTGCCTACTGGTATTAGTCTCACACCCTGTTTGGGTCCTACTTTTCGGCCCAAACAGATTATATGGTTGTAAGTGTAGGTAGGGATTGTGGCCCTTCTACCTCAGGTACGTGATTGCTGGTTGGAGCTGGAGAGCATGGGACCGGGCCTTGGCTGACGATGTTGTTGGATTTTCTATTTACATTTAGTGTTTTGGTTTCAGTTTTATTTAAGCATGTTGTTTTGCTTACTGCATTCAATACATACATGTACCATTCTGCATCATTATTATATTAGACATTGCTTTTACATTTAGTTCAGTTGTTCCATGATATTTACTTCTTCCACTATTGTTTATTCTTATTCTTCCACTGCATACTTTACCAAATGAGGGCATAGTTTCCCCACTGACTCGCCAAGGCCCTCATTGCTAGTCGACAGCTTCTGGCATTTGGGGAAATGCGCTTGAGGTAATGTGGAGAACTGGGTACGGGGCACCAGTTGTATGGATCCAGACTCGGGTCATTACACCCCTCACCCCCACTTCCTCCCACACCACTCAAGTTTCATGACATGCCTAAATTCTTCCAAATACTCTTACTAAGACCTCTCCCCATATCCAATTCCTACTAGTCTCGCCAAAAGTCCAGAACCAAAGATCTTATAGATTTTCTCAAGGACGAGTACTAAAGATGTGAACCTCTCTTCTCTTCTCATTCAAATTATTTTACCAGAAAATCCATGAGCTGGTGTAAGATGGTCCTAATAAAATTAAACAAAGAAAATGAAAAGAGACAATCATACAAGGGAATGTTAAAAAAACAAGTGTGCACCGCCCCAAACCTATCCGCCTCCACCAGCGAGGCACAATAATCTAGGATCGGGAAAGACCACATCTCACCGGTATCAGTGAGCGCCCACTTTGCAACGCATCCTCTACCTGATTAGGCTCTCGGTAGACATGTGAGACCTCCACCCATATCTAGAAATATCAATAAGGAAACCAACCCACAGTGACAGTACACACCAAGGGACCTGGTGCGTCTTGGTGCTCAGGGCATGAACTGTAGGCTGAGAGTCAGATTCAATCCATATATGTTTCCAATTAAAACATACAGCGTACCTGATGGCATAAATCATTTCCCAAATCTTAGCTTCAAAAGCTGTACCAGTTCCAATGGGGTGGTGAAATCATCCTTTAACAAACCCACGGTATGTGCGGAACACTCCTCCACATCCCAATGGGCATGGAGCGCCCAACACAGCACCATCAACATTTACCTTGAGTCAATGTCTGATGCGTGGGATCCATCATATATACTTTAACATCCATGGTGAGCGTGGTCGGCCCGAGACACCAAGCGTTCGCAGAATTTTAATTTCTTCAACTGTATTGGACATTTCTCCATCCTGCACAAGAGAAGTAGCATACACATCCCGATGAATAGCCATCATTACTTGCAGAACTGTGGGGCGCACTCTAGTGAAAATATCCTCATTCCGGTCTTCCCAAAGCACGGCAATCGCAGCGGCAGTAGCAGTCAAGAGCAGATTATAAATTTGATCACTGAATCTGCCATGAGGAGCAGAAGATAGCAGCTGAATAACCGATCTGTAGGTGTTAACAGCCACCCCAAACACGGAACTAATGTATGCCCACAACTGTTTTGCATGAGAGCAGCCCATAAAAATATGTTTGACAGAGTCTTCATCGGTTTTACACATAAAGCAGATGGAGGCCATCTGAAACCTGGCCCTCATGAGAGCATCAGATGTGGGTAGGCGGTTTTTCTAGATCATCCATATCAGAGAAAACCTTGAGGGAATAATGAAACACACTCTGAATTTCAGCAGCCAAAAAGGTCTAGGGGATTGGCCCCCACAGAGGACCATGTAATAATCCCTGCTATTGAATTACCCAGTTCTTCTATGCACCCAGATCAGAGTATACTTCTCTATAAAGACATAATTAGGGAATTCATTCTCCACCTATACATGAACATTAAAAGAAGCAGATTTCATCTTTTAGAGGAAGTTGGAAATTAAAAAAGTGGCTACCTCAGGTGGCACATTCAAGTCACAAAGAAGTTGTGTGAGCCACTTCGTGTTCCATAAATTTAGAGTGGAATCACTACAAACCAACCATCAGGTATCATGCATGATTCTGACATATTCCTTCTTGATAGAGGCCCAAACCGATGAGGCAAGGTGCAATTTTTATCCATTTAACAGCCTCCTTATGATTATGTTTGAAATAAAGTCATTGTCAGCTTCATGAGATAGAATGTTCCAATTGAACTTCCCAAACAATCCATCATTAAAGGAATGGAGTTCCTTGTGTCCAAGACCCCGCAGCTCCATAGGCTTGATGCACTACTTCCATGCAACTGTAATTAGATTCCTCTCATGTGGTGACCCCATCCATATGAAATTCCATACCATGCTCTGATGTTCTTTGAGAAGGCCCCTCGTCCATCGATAGATGGAAAAGTAATAGACAAACTTCGATGTGATAACTGAGTTCACAAGGCAGACTCTTTTAGCTAGGGACATAGCTTTCCCTTTCCAGGTGGCCATCTGATGAACAATTCTAGCATAGATTCCTTCCAAGTAATATATTTTCAATTTTCCCCAAAACAATGGGACCCCAAGTTATTGGAATGGTAAGGAATCCCTCCTCACCCCCAGAAGTCTGACAATTATGTTCTATTTGCCAACTAGAATTCCATTTCTGAAAACAATGGAAGATTTTTCCCAACTAATGGCTTGTCCAGAAACCTCCTAATAATGATTGAAGTGGGCTTTAATGGAGGATATATTTTTCCTTGACACCTGACCAAGAAGAAAGATGTCATCAGCATACAATAAATGTGACGTGGCATGCTCACTCGCACCAACGCTAATTATTTTATAAATTCGTATTTGGGAAAGATCATTAATACACCTACTCAGGTAATCCTCTGTCGTGGAAAAAATCAGACCAGAGAGTGGATCACCTTGCCACACGCCCCTGTTGCAAGTAAATAATCCCCTCGGGGAACCATTGACATGAACTGGAAACTTGGAAGACTCCAGAATGATATGGATCTGATCCACATAGCCATTTTAGAAGCCATACCTTCTATGAACATCAAGTAGAAAGCTCCACTTAAGAGTGTCAAAATCCTTGGATATATCAATTTTGATGTCAAAATTCTCATCCTTTGTCTTCCTTCTCATAATATTAGACCTCTCAGAGGCCATAAAAAAGAATTTTTGAATTATCCTCCCAGGGAAAAAATCCAACTTGATTCGTAGTGATTATGAAACTATCCAACCCACTCATCCTGTTCACCAAGACCATGAGAATAAGTTTGGGTATTGTGTTCCCAAGAGAAACCGATCTGAATTCCTTGATGTCAAGAGAATTCTCTTTCTTGGGAATAAGAGTAATGAAATAAGAATTCATTCCATTGGGCATATATGAGTGTGAAAAGAAATCCTTAATTCCATGAACAATGTCATTCTGCATGATGTCCTAATAAAACAAAAAAAATTATTTGCCAATCCATCAGGACATGGGGAACTCTCAAGATTGAGAGATAGGAGGGAAGATCTAATCTCCACATTACATGGGGGAGCAAGTAGATGCTGATTTGAGTGATCATCAGTATAAGGTCTGATGTTATCAACCAAGCATTGGATGTTGGACTGCCCATTATCAGAATATATTCCATTGAAATATTCAGCAACAGCCATGGAAATCTCATTTTATTCACTATAGAGGTTCCCATCAATGCAGATCACCCTATTCCCTGCATGCGCCCTCTTTTCCATATGTAATCTCTTGAGAAGATTGGAGTTTCTATCCCCATTCGTTAGCCATTTCACATTTAGTTGATTTCTGACCAGTCGTTCCTTTATCATTATGAGATCATCCAAACTATTATGGGCTGCAATTTCCTCTCTAGATAAGGTAGGATGTTGATCATGACAAACCTGAATCATGGACAGCTCCTCCTATACCTTCTTGATGTCCTCATCAATTTTTTAAAAAGTTTTTTTACTACATTCTCTTAGTATCCCCTTAAGATGCTTGAGTTTCATAACAAGTCGCTGAAGAGGACTCCCAATGACTTCAGAATTCCACGCCTCCAAGACAATCTCCATGCATCCTGGAGTCACAAGTCACCCATTATTGAATTTGAATGGAATAGGGGTTGACCTTTTGAGATGGGTATTGATATCAATAACCATCTATTTGTGGTCAGAATGATGCTTAGGGAGCGTGAAACTAGAAACTCCATGATCTGTATCTTGATCACCAATACAGATGAAACATATATCCAGGTTTCTTGCTTGCTTCCCCTTCCCCCTGTACCTATACCATGTAATATTTCAACCAGCTATGGTAACTTGTTTCAGATTGAAATAGTCAATGCATTTCGAAAATTCAGTAGCATCAACCCTATTAATGTTTGGTCCATTTTTCTCCTCAGGCTTCAGCACTGTGTTGAAGTCACCAATAACCACCCATTTAAGCTTTATCTTCCTATAAGTGGCTTCAAGTAACTCCCATAATTCCCTGATCTTTATAAATGATTTGGAGGCATAAACAAAAGATACTGAGAGATCCTTCCCAACAAAGATGTAGTTAATCAGGACACTTTGATCCCCATTAGCACAGGAAGTGATCATAATGTAATCATGCCATAACACCCAAAAGTGATCCATATGAGATTAATAGTGATTATTAGAGACAAAAATATATCTTAGAGAATCCCATTTGAATCCTTTCCAGTTTTCAAAGAGGGTTTATTGATTAGCAATGCCAAAAAATAGCAGTTTGTAGGTCATGATATAATTTCGAAGTGCCCTGGCCATATGGGAGTTTCCCATCCCATGACAATTCCAATAAAGGATCTTCATTTTTTACCGGCCAAGACTCTTGTCAGAGGCCCCCGTTTTCTTTCCACCAATATCTGTTTCTTCTTTTTCTTCCCCTGACCACTCTGCCCTTGTTGTTCAGAGGGAGTAATGTTATGAGGTTCTTTGGTTTCCTGGCATGCCCCACGGACCCCTTCATTCGGTGGGACAGTAGTATCATTATGCTCCAAAACTGGACTGGATGAAGCCCGATATGTACCTTGGTTCCCCTTCACCATCTTGTACATTTTGTCATCATTCTCATGCCCAATCAGTTCATAACTTCCACAACCACTGGATGAAACAACATTCACTTATGGTCATACTGTGTCTTCATTACTCATAGCATCATTGCCTTCAACCAGTCGCCCATCCAATCCACCACTAGATGCAGCAATGCCACCCCCTGCAATGGGCACAATAGATTTATCAAGACCTTCCACCTCATCATACCATAAACGGCCACCTAGGGGCATGAAAGTATTCCCATATTTAAGAGGGGTGGTCACTGCCAGCCGAAACCCTTCTTCGGGCGGCCTTGGAGTGGGAGATTTGGATGATACTTCCTCCTGGATCAGAATCTGGGTAGCAGCTCGAGCCTCTACCAACTCCTTCAGATTTTTCTAGATTGGGTGATTTATCCTCCGACACTACACCCATCTCTGTTGTAGCACCCTGAGGTAATGTGGCTGGTCCGACTACCACATGTCCACTACAGGGAGGATGTGCCATCTTCTACTCCTTAACTCTGCCCTCCCCACCACATGCAAATCGAACTTGTACTCCATTTCTAGGCAGATCATTCTCCCTTGCAGCAGATGAATAGCCCCCCATATTCAGAGCTTCATGGTGCCCAGGTCCCATTCCTTGGCCATTATCCTTGCCCTCAGATGGATCGAGATGATTTTTATCCTTCCACTTTTTTCTTCTGCACATGCTCTCTTCATGACCATTCATCTTGCAGACATTTCATTCCTTGTCCCATTTACACTTAGATGTCATATGCCCGAAGAATAAGCAGCTCATACAGAACATGGGTTTCCTTTCATAAAAGATATCAAGCTTCATGCTATCATCCCTTGTTGTTAGAATTAACTCCTCAACCAATGTTCTGGACATGTCAACTTCCACCAAGATTCTCGCATAGTGTCCAAGCCTTGGATTATCTGTCTACTGGTCCATGCGAATGGGTTTCCTACAGAGGAATCAATGTCCCAGAGGATCCTCGGGTGCCAATACAGCCAATTTAGCTTGAAAATTCTAATCCATAATTGTGTATGAGTGTTTCAAACATTCATGGGGTCAAAATTTCGATCACATTCCTGCACATTCAGAAAACCAAGTTTCAAAGAGACAGTTCCCTTGCTCCATGCTTTCCACATACCTTCATCCATGGGGAATACCATTTTACATACGATATTTATTTTGAATGTTGTTTAGACTATGGAAATAATGATGAATATGTTTCGATTATTATATATGGATAATGTAAAGGAATATGGATATTTTTTTGAATCTATGTATAAAAACTATTGGGACAACAGATGTAGGCGGGGATCACTATATCCCCACGATGCATCGACAGGTCTCATGAGACAATCAGTTTGGTGGCAAACCCTTCGAGTTTTTTTCCAAAAATCAGATAGATTTATACCCACATAACTAAACAGTTTTAACAATATTATGGTATCATTTTCTAGATACATGATGTCCAATTAATAAGAATTATATTTATTCATTTTCATTTATTATTATCCTTGAGGTTTACATTATGACAAAATCTATGGAGGAAGTTTCATCCTCAATTTATAAATGGTGCGAGTTTTTCATTTATTCACCATGCCATATTGATTATGTCAAATTATTTACAATAATGTTATTATTGATTCATGATTAATCCATTAGTAACATTTACTGAGCATTATAGCTCACCCCTGTCATTTTTTTACCTCCTACAGGTTATGAGGAGGAGAATATTTATTGAGCTCAGTGGTTGTCATTTTTATTTTTTATTGTGTATTGTATTTTGTAACTTTTCCATTATAATTTGAGTTGAATCTATGAATCTAGATTCTTCAAGACCACTAAACTGATTTTTCATTAGGATTTATTTCCTTCTAACCATGCTAATATACATAATAATGCGCCAACTATGGTATAGAGGGGCCCTAGTGGTATAGTTGGTATCAAATAAAGTTTAGTAGAAATCATGGAAACAAGAATAGGAAATGTATACTAGGGAACAAAACCCTAAGGTAGTATTTGAGGATAAATGTACAAGAATATCCTGGTATTTTTGGAGAGGAATAGATTATGTGAATATTTCTAGCAAATATGTTCTTGTCTAGATACGAGCAGGTAGTGGTGGCTCTAGAACAGATGTACCTAGTAGTGAAAGCTCTGACAAGGAGTTTTGGTCTTGACCTACGGTATCCTGGTACACAAAAACGGTCCTTGATCCACTCTTGGTAACAACACTCCCAAGGGATATGTTTAGGGTAATTCAAATTTTTTTAACAAACCATTATGAAGGATTGAAATGTAAACTATTTCTCAAAGAAACCATTTTGTTGATTATGGGATTATCTATGCATAGGATCTCAATTTATGCTCGGTATATGGTTAAGATAAGATTATATGTTATAATTAATACCCAAATCTAGTGTGTTCCATTATTTAGAAATAGTGTTTAATGGAAGAAGGGGAATCAATACTCGTGATAAATATAGGGATCCTCCCACTGAGCAAGTCAAAATAGTCAATGTTGGAGCAGATCAGGTCATGACCATATTGGGAAAAAATTCTCAGGTGGTAATGAACAACCATTCCCCACCAGTGTCTTATCATTTCATGTGGAATAATCCCCCATATTTCAGCTCGACTACTAATCTAGAGGTTGTTGAGCAATGGATCAAGTCCCTTGGAAAGATATTCATGTCTTTTAGATGAAATGAATGTCAAAAGGCAGTATTAGAAACATATTGTCTCAAGGAAGACATTGATCAATGGTGGTCCTTGATTTAGAGTATCACAGAGGAAGAAGAAATAGAAGATATAAAATAGAGGATTTATTAGAAAATATTATTCGAAAAATATTTCCATCTTGTGAAATGAAACAAAATGAAGAGGAAATAAATTTTCTTAATGTAAAGGGAAGAAGACAGTGTTGTAGAGTATGAGGATACCTTCACATGGATATCCAGGTATGTTGTAGATTACGTACGTGACTCAAAATACAATATTTTTCATTTCATTGATGGTCTTAATCCAATTCTTCTAAGGGAACTGGCTTCTAAAACAATTTCATTTTATGATGAAATTTTATCAAGTGCCATCAAAACAAAGAAAAAAATTTCTAGATCAAATTTTTTAAATGTAAACCAATATAAAATGCAGTGCTCTAATAAAAAAGGAATTTAAAAGAGCCATAGAAGATCAAGGGAACTATGAAATTTCCATTATGTGAGAACTGGTGAAATATCATCTTGGGAAATGCTTGAAAGGAATGGGAGTCTTCTATAAGTTTGGAATAAATCATTTTCTATCTAATGAATCCAAGGGGAAAAAGGAATCTGATGTTGTTCAATGCTAAAATTGTAGATATAAAGTACACTATATAAATGAGTGTCCAAAGCACCCAGGAAACTATCCTCAGTAAAGACCAAGAGAAGAAGGGATAGCTTACGTGACTACAACCACGGGAGATGATGTTCCTAATGATGCGGTGGAAGGTACTTTAATTGTTTCCTCACATATAGCCAACACATTAAATGATTCTAGATCATCACATTCATTTATATCTTCCTTGTTTTCCATGAAAATTAGACATGTCCAATTTGATTTAATAAAGGAGTTATAATTCAAAAAACCTAGGGGATGCATCATTGCAACAAAGGCATGTCAATAAGTCCCCCTCATGACACATAAACATGAATGAGTTTTTAACCTTATCATTATACCAATGACTAAATTTGATATACTTCTCAGTACGAATTGGCTATCAAACTATGATGGATGATTTATTTCCTATAAAGGAAGTTACAATTTTTGTAAATGGTGTATAATAACTTATCATTATAGTAGAAACCTCTCTATATGATTTTTATCTAGACCCACCCCCAGTAGCTCTACTGAATTAAATTCTTGGAGAAGAAGTGAACCAAATATTTATTTGTGAGGAAAGAAATAATCAAATAAAAGATGTTCATATAGTGCAAGAATACATTGATGTATTTCTAGTGTATTTACCTGGACATCCTCTTGAGAAAGAAATTGAGTTTTATATTTACATAATTCCCGGTGCAAGAACTATATCAATTACACCCTATATAATGGCCATTGTTTATTTATTGGAGAAAAAGTAACAACTATAGGTGTTAAGTGAAAAATAATTTATTCGACCCAGTGTTTCTCCATTGGGAGCCACAGTCCTATTTATCAAGAAAAAAGATGGATCAATTAGTCTATGCATTGATTACAGGGAAATAAAGTCTATTAAAATAATGAATAAGTATCCTCTACCTTAGATTGATAATTTATTTGATCAACTTCATGGATATCAATACATTTTGAATATTGACCTTCGATTCAGATATCACTAGCTGCATGTGTGGTAGGAAGATATTCCTAAGAAAGCATTTCAAACTAGGTATGGGCATTACGAATTTACAATGATTCCATTTGGACTGACTAATGCACACTCTACTTTCATTGAGTTAATGAACAATAAATTTATGTAATATCTTGATAACATTATTGTGGTATTTATTGATGATATCCTGGTATTCTCAGAAAGAATTGATGACCTTGATAATCACTTGCGATTTATTCTGAAACTCATTGAATAAAAAAATTATATTGGAAGTTTAGATATTGAGAATTTTGGCTTTAATCAGTTTATTTTCTAGGCTATATTTTCTATAAGTATGGAATATTAGTTGATTATATAAAGACAAAGTCAATCCAAGAATGTCCCACTCCAACAAAAAAAACTGAGGTACACAGTTTTTTTAGCATAGAAGGTTACTATTAGCATTTCGTTAAGAATTTTTCCCTACTGGCTGACCCACTACCCAAGATCACGCGTAAAAGGGATAATTTTGTATGAATGAATGAATGTATATAATGCTTTATGGAATTGAAAAGAATACTGTTCAATTCTCCAATTTTGACTCATCCATCTGGAAATGTGGGATTTGTGATATAAAGCAATGTATCAATGAATAGACTGGGTAGTGTCCTTATGAAAAATGATAAATTTATTGCTTATGCCTCAAGACAGTTGAAGACTCATGAGAAAAATTATCCAACTCGTGATATTTTGTTATCATCCATTATCTTTTCTCTGAAAGTATAGAGACATTTTCTCTATAGAGAACGATATGAGATTTATACGGACCACAAGAGTTTGAAATACATTTTCAAAAAAAGATAACTCAACATTAGGAAAAGGAGATGACTCGAGTTACTCAACGATTATGATTATTCAATACACTACCACCCAAGAAAGGAAAATAAGGGGGTAGATTCATTAAGTAAGAATGATCACGGACTCCGGACCCAAATGAGGATGGAAATAGATCTTATATTCTTGTATCTATTAAACAAGTTTATGGGAATTGTTAAGTAAGGAGAAAAATCATTCCTATTTCAAATGATTGCTAAACCATAATTATTAGAAAAGTTAAAAATCTATAAATCTCATGATGAGAATCTTCACAAGAAAATTAATTTTTTCAAGGATGGGTGATTGGAAGACTTCGTGTATGAAGTATGAGTTCTGAAATTTAGGAAGAGGATATGTGTTCAATCAATACCTGAGATAAAAAGGGAACTATTAGACGATGAAAATAGCTCAATTTTATCTATAAAACTAGGTAGCACAATGTCATATGGGGATCTGAAGGAATATTGTTGGTGGGATAATATGAAGTGTGAGATTGTTGAATATGTGTCAAGGTGTCAAGTTTGTCAGCAATTGAAGGTAGAGAGACAACATCCAAGAGGGGTAATGCAAACTCTAAATACTATTATATGGAATTGGGATGACATTATGATTTATTTTTTCATGGGACTACTATGGACACCTAGAAGGAATAATAAAATGTGTGTGATTATTGATCGTCTCACAAAATCAGCACATTTCCTTTCTATAAGAGGATTTTCTACTTGAGAGCCTGAAAAGAAATTATATTAATGTTGATGTAAGACTTTATGGTGAACCTATATAGACTGTGTCAGATCAAGATCTTTGGTTAACATAAAAATTCTAGAAATTTCTCTTGAAGGATTTTGATACAATGCTTCATATGAGTACTACCTACTACCCCCATACCGACAGACAATCTGAATGGACTATTCAAACTCTGAAAGACATGATGAGATCATGCTCTCTTGACTTTCAAGGTTTGTGGAATCAATACTTTACTTTGGTTTAATTTTCATACAATAATTGATTCCATTCTAGTATTCTGACGATCCATATAAAGCATTTTATGGAAAAATATGTCGAACTACAACATGTTGGGATTAAGTTAGTGAGAGAAAACTTATAGGCCTAGATCATATTGAAGAGACCCCGAAAAAGGTAATGACAATTCAAGTCCATATTAAAACATCCTAATGTAGGTAGAAGAGTTATGCTGAAAACTGGAGAAATGATTTGGAATTCCAAGTGGGATTTCATGTCTTTCTGAATGAATCTCCATGTAAGTGTTTATTATGGTTTGGTAAGAAATGGAATTAGAGATGTAGCTTACTATTTAGTAATGCATCCAAGTCCCTCTAAAGTATATGATTTGTTTCATGTGTCGTTGTTGATGAAATAAATTCCAGACCAAACACTTGTACACACCTATGAATAAATAGAACTAGAACCTGATTAGTCTTACGAGGAAAAGCCTATCAGAATTCTTGACGCAAGGGAGCTGGTATTGAGAAATCGAACAAATTATCTAGAAATGGTTCTTTTGAGAAACCAAAATTTGGATGAAGAAACATGGGAAGCAGAGGATTTTATGAACCTCCCCCCAATCAATTTGGTGGGATTTATACATAAAATTTTGATAATGAAATATCTGATGGAGGGAATAATGTAGCACCCCAAACATTTTAGGGTATGTTTCTTTTCAATACACTATATTCAATAGAAATCCTATATTTCATGAATCACTAATTCATTATGGAAAAAATCATAGTAAATTATAGAATATAGCCAAAACCTATCAATTAAAAATAAATTTTCCAACTTTGTGATCTAAATTTTAATAATATGACATACACGGTTGTGTTCAGGATGATGTTTAGAGTCTGATAGAAATAATGTAATTTTTTGTGAGTATTAACATACCCTTATGAATAGTTACATGCCTTTATAAATATTAACATACCCTTATTAATAGTAATATGACACTTTTTAATGGTATGCACACCCATGAATGTATAATTAAATTTACGCACCTTAAAAATGATGATGAATAATTTAGGGGTTAATATTTTTCAATTAAATAATGATTTTAATTAAATATTTAATCATACATATTAAAAATATTATTTTTGAAAAATTGCATTCATTATTGGATTCTAAATGTTGAAAAATGTTTAGGGTGAATTTTTCGTATTTTCTAAAATACATTAATTTTTAATGAATAGTAAAATACCATAATTTACAAAATAAGAAAAAAACAATAGATATAGTGTCATGTATGATTTGTTTCGGATGTAAGCTCAATTTATTCGTATTTACATGATAAAATGGCAATTATTTGTCATGTAAAACTCACCATTCCTTATCTTGTGGAGAAAAAATAAATTAACGAATATAATATAGAGAAATCCCATATCCACTCCACTATATAAATCATCCCTCACCCCCACTTCCTCCCACACCACTCATACTTCACACCTTGTTTAAATTCTAAAAAATACTCTTACCAAGACCTCTCCCCACATCCAAGACCCACTAGTTTCACTAAAAGGCCAAAAATAGTGGTCTTAAGGAGTCTCTCAATGGGTAGTACTCAATAGGTGAACCTCTCTTCTCTTTTCTTTCAAATTCTTTTACATGTTTTATTATTTTGTTACGCTCATCTCACCTAACCTCATACAAATTCCATGATAATTATCATAAATTAAAATTACTAGATTTTTATTATGAAAATGTAATAATTCCTCATAATATCTCTTTTTATTCTCCTTTTATCCAATAAATGAAAACATTGTCCGAGATGTGTTAATTTATCACGCTCAAGGAAGATATATTTTCAATTTTCATTAATATCATCAATAATTTCCTTGAAATAATTAAATGGTTGAAACATATCATAATATATGTATTTTATCTTGTTTAATGTTCAATAATCATTACACACAGATAATATATAATAATTATAATAATAATAATACAAAACAAGTTTATTGTGCACAAAACATGTAACTCCAATCCAAGCATTTATTATGAACTCATCAAGTGAGTCATCCTCATGGAATATAACCAAAATCATTATAAGATAATTTATATGTATTTAATTTTAAAAAAATATATATTAAAATTTTTTTATGTTTAACCACATTTCAAACAAACATCTAGTCATGAATACAAGTAAATAGATCATGAAAACCAATGAAGAAAATGGTACCAAAACAATAAAATTGAATCTCTTAAACCCCATAAAAAGCCTATTAATATCCTAATAAGGTTATAAAATATCAATTGAATGATTATTATATTATGTATTTATTATTTAATGAGACTATATTTTATTATTCAGGTCGTTAAGAACAATCAAGAACACCTTCTAGCATTAGGTAAGGGATCCTCTCTGTCACTTTTGTTCAAAAATTTATCCTATGTTGTTCCCTTATATTTTTTAATTCCTAATGATGGGGTATATATTCAAATATCCCCAATACTACCCTTATGATATATAAATAATGGGATACCCATTTACCTCTAATTAAGTCCTCACAAGAACACTCGTTACCTTGCCAAAATGTTTGTAAGTTGTTTTCTCATCTCACTTTCAATTCTGTGGGATTTCCATTGTTCGCCTCTTATTTATTATATTTTGTATAGGTGTATTTCCATTTGACATATATTATCATGTTCCTACTTATATTCATGGTATTTTGATATTCTTTTGTGGTTATTATCTTTCGGTCATATGACACAATTGATTACAACATGGTAACGAGCTTGGTCTTAATGTTCACTCCGTGCTGACATGCTTAGGGTTGTGCACCTACACTTTCTTATGTGGTGTACCTAATTACCATTTGAGATAAATTTTCAATATAATTTATATTCCATTTAAATTTCCATATTCTCATATCATGTAGATGATTATTTTCTATGTCCTATACCATTTTACATAAGGTATTTATTTTGACTGTTGTTTTGACTGTGGGAATATTGATGAATCTGTATCCTATATTCTATATATATAATGTAATTGTATGTTGATATTTTGTTGAATATATGTATAAATAATGTTTTTGTCATGTAGTTATGGGTGTAGCCCGCTACAGCCCCTCTATTCATCGACAGATCTTATTGGAAAATCAGTTTGGCGAAAAACCCTTCGAGTTTGTCTAAAAAAAATCAGACTGGTTTCTACACACAAAACTAAACAATTTTAACAATATTATGGTATCATGTGCCAGATAAATTATGGACAATTAATAATCATTATCTTTATTCATTATCAGTTGTTACTATCAATGAGTTTATCACTAAGACAAAATTTATGGATTTAGTTTCATTCTCTATTTATTAATGGCATGAGTTTTTCATTTATTCACAATGCAATATTGTTTATTTAAAAGAAATTAAAATATAGTTATTATTGTTCCATGAATTATCCCTTTGAAACCATTAATATAAATTTGAGCTCACCCCTATAATTTTTTTACCTTCATCATTATATAAATATGAGAGTATTTATTGATGTTTGTGGATACTGTTTTTAGTTTTTGTTATGTATTATATTTTGTAACCTTTTCCAATGAAATTTGAGTTACATATTTTTATCTAGATTATTTAAGACTACTATACTGATAGTTCCTTCGGGATTTATTTACTTCTATCCATGATAATGTAATTAGTAATTCATTAGCTCTAGTCTAGAGGGGTCGGGGTGTTGTAGTTAGTATCAAAGGATGTTTAGTAGAAAACATGGAAACAATAATAGTAAATATATAGTAGGGAAAAATACATATTGTAGTATTTGAGGATAAACGTACAAGTTCATCCTAGTATTTTTGTATGGAGTATATTATGTGAATATTTATATAAAATACAACCATGTATGGATATGAGCAGGTAGAGGTGGCTCTGGAACAGATGTATCTAGAAGTGAAAGCTCTGACAAGGTGTTTCAGGCTTGACCTAGGGTATCCTAGTTTAAAAAATTGGCTTTGATGCACTCTTGGTTATGAGACTCTTAGGAGATATGCTTAGGAAAATAAATATTTTAATTAAAAGACATTATAAAAGATTAAATTGAAAATTATTTCTCAAAGAAACCATTTTTCTGATTATGGGATTACACATGTGTAGGATATCAATTTTTGAAAAGGATTTTGTTATGTTATGATTATACATTATGATTCACGCCCTAATATTGTGTGTTCAATTATTTAGAAATGGATTCTAATGGAAGAAGGGGAATCAATACATGTGGGCTGTGCAGGGATATCTTTACTAAGTAAGTCAACATAGTCAATGTTAGAGTAGATAAGATAATGACCATATTGGGAAAAAATACTCAGGTTGTAATGAATATACATTCCACACCTTTTTTTGATAATTTAATGTTGCATAATTCCCCATCTTTCAACGGGACTACTAATCCAGTGGTTGTTGAGGAATGAATCATGTCCTTTGATAATATATTCATGGAATTATTATGCAATGAAAATGAAAAGATAATAATTGAAATATATTATATCATAGATGACACTGATCAGTGGTGGTCCATGATTCAGAATTCCATGGAGGAAGAAGAAATAGAATATATGGAATGGAGGATGTTTATGGAAATATTCTTTGAAAAATATTTCCTTCATGAGAAACGAACCGAAATTAATTAGAAATTACTTGGCATAAAGAAAATGGAAGAAGTAAACGTTGTAGAGTATGTGACTACCATTACAAGGCTAGTTAGGTATACCATGGATTACGTACATGACTCAGCAGACATGATTGATCATTACATTAAAGTTCTTAAGCCAAGACTTCTACGGGAACTGGCTTCTCATGCATTTTCATCATATGCAGTAGTTGTACCAAGTTCCATCCAAACAGAGAAGGAATTTTATAGATAAAATTTGTTCAAGGGAAACCAAGATAAAAAATTTGTACTCTTATAACCAAGGTAATGGTCAAGATCCAAAGAAGAACAAGGGAATGAAGAAATTACCATTATACAAGAACTGTGGACATAATCATCATGAGAAATTCTTGAAGGTCATGTGAGACCGCTATAAGTGTGGAGAAAATATTCATCTGTTGAATTAAAGCAAGTGGAAGAAACAAATTGATGATGTTCAACGCTACAAATGTAGAGAGAAAATACACTATAAAAATGAGTGTTGTAAGTGCCAAGGAAATATACCTCGGAGAAGGACAACAGATAAGGGGAGAACTTATGTGATTACAACTACAGAAGTTGAAGATCCTAATAATGTGGTTGAAGATACTTTAACTGAATCCTCAAATTTATCCAACACTTTATGTGATTCTGGATCATTTCATTTATATATATCTTCCTAGTTTCCCATAAAAATTAGACATTTCCAATTTGATTAAATAAAGGACTTATCAGTCAAAACACCTATGGGATTCATCATTGAAGCAAAGGCCTGTCAGTTAGTCTCCATAATGACACATAAATTGGCTTTAGTGGCTAACCATATCATCCTACCAATGGCTGAATTTTATATAATTCTCTGTATGAACTAGCTATCAAACTATGAAAGGTAGATTTATTTCATGAAAAAAGGAAGTTACAATTATTGAAAATGGTGTAGAAACTCTTATCATTAATGTAGAAAACTCTCTATATGATTATTATCTAGACCCACCCCCAGTAGCTCTACTGAATGCAATTCATGGAGAGTAAGTGAACTCGATATATATGGGTGAGTAATGAAATATTCAAATTGAAGATGTGCATATAGTGGAAGAATACATTGATGTATTTCAAGAGGATTTTCTTGGAAATTATCTAGAGTGGTAAATTGAGTTTTCCATTTACATAATTCCTGGTGAAATACCTATATCAAAGACCACCTATAGAATGTTTTTTGTTGATTTAGTGGAGATAAAGAGACAACTAGGAGACTAAAGTGGAAACAAATTTATTCGACCTAGTGTTTCAGCATTGGGAGCACCAGTCCACTTAGTCAATATGAAAAATGGATCTTTGAGGCTATTCATATATTACAGGGAAATCAATGCTATTAAAATAATGAATAGGTATCATTTACCTTGTATTGATGATTTATTTGATCAACTTCATTGAGATAAATACATTTTGAATTTGACCCTTGATCTGGATATCACCAGCTACGTGTGAGGAAGTAAGATAGTCCTAACACAACTTTTCAAACTACGTATAGGCATTACGAGTTTACAGTGATGTCTTTTGGAATGACTAATGAACCCACTATTTTTCATGGATTTAATGAACATAGTTTTCAAGGAATATCTTGATAAAATTATTGTGTTATCTTTCAATGATATCCTAGTATACTCATAAATCTTTAAAGACCCAGAGAATCACTTGCAGATTATTCCAAAATCTCTTAGAAGAGATGAATTATATCGAAAGTTTTGCATGTGCGAATTATTGCTTCAATTAGTTTATTTTCTTAGCCATATTGTCTCTATATATAGAATATTGGTAGATCCATTGAAGAAAAAGGAAATCCAAGAACGGCCCATGCCAAAAAATAATATCAATGTACGTAGTTTTATTCACTTTGTAGGTTACTATCAGAATTTCATTCAAAAAATTTCTTGACTCGCTGACCCTCTAACCAAGATCACACGTAAAGGGGTTAAGTTTTTATGGATGAAATAATGTACATAATTATTTGAGGAATTGAAAATAAGACTATTCAATGATCCAATTTTGACTCTTCCACATGGAAATATGTGATTTTTTATATACAACGACACATAAAAGGATGGACTAGGTTCCATCCTTATGAAAAATGATGACGTTATTATTTATGCATCAAGACAGTTGAAGACTCATGAAAAAAATTATCCAACTCATGATATTGAGTTATAAGGTGTAAACTTTTCATTGAAAATATAGAGACATTATCTATACAGAGAAAGATGTGAGATTTATATGGACCACAAGTGTTTAAAATACATTTTCACATAAAATGAACTCATCACGAGGAAATGGAGATGGGTTGAGTTACTCAAAGATTACAATTGTTCAATACACTGCCAACCAGGAAAGGCAAATAAGGCGGCAGATGCATTAAGAGGAAAATATCCCAATCACCTGACCAAAATGAGGATTGAAAGAGATCTTATATTCTTGGATGTAGTGAAGATGGATATGGGAATTGTTAAGGAAGGGGAAACATCATTACTCTTTCAAATGATTGATAAAACATTTTATTAGAGATGATAAAAATATCTCAATTTAATTATGAGTATATTCACAATAAAATTAGTGCTATCAAGGATGGGAGATTGGCAGACTTTGTGTATGAAGAAGTTGGTGTAAAATTTTGGATGTGTTTATGTGTTCCATCAGTACATGTGCTAGAAATTGAACTATTAGACGATGCTCATAGATCAAATTTCTTTATACACGTAGGTAGCACAGTGATTTATAGAGATATGAAGGAATGTTTTTGGTGGGATAATATGAAACGAGAAAGTTTTGAATACATGTCAAGGTGTCTATTTTTTCAGCAAGTGACGGTAGAGAGACAATATCCTAGAAGGTTAATGCATCCTCTATCTATACTTATGTGGAAGTGGGCTGACATTATGATCGATTTTTTCATGAGACTACCAAGGAATCCTATAAAGAATGGTGAAATTTGGATAAATGTTGATTTTCTCACAAAATCAGCACATTTCCTTGCTATAAGAGAGGATTTTCCACTTGAGTGCCTGGAAAGAAATTATAATAATGAAGTTTTAAGACTTCATGGTGAACCTCTAATGATTGTGTCCGATCAAGACCCCTAGAATACATCAAAAGTTTGGAAAATTATCTAGAAGGCTTTGGATACTGAGCTTCATATGTGTACTGCATATCCCCCCCCAAACCGACGGACAGTTAGAAAGGACTATTCCAAGTATGGATGATATACTGTGATAATTCTCTCTTGACATTAAAGGTATTTGGGATCAATAATCGTCGTTCGTGGAATTTTCCTACAACAACAGTTTCCATTATTTTATTCAAATGGATCTATATGAAGAATTAAATGTAAAAATATGTCAAACTCCAACATTTTGGGATGAAGATTATGAGAGAAAACTTATAGGCCCTGGACAAATTGAAGAGACCATGGAAATGTTAAAGACAATTCAATGCCATATTAAATTAGCCAAATGTAGGAAAAAGAGTTATGCTATCAACCAGAGAAACGATTTGGAATTCCATATTGGTGATCATGTATTTATGACATTATCTCCATGGAAGGGTGTCTTATGGTTTTGTATGAAAGTGAAACTGAGCCCCAAGTACATCGGTCCATTTTAAATTCTTGAAGGAATCAGAATTATAGCTTAACATTCATCAATGATGCCAGATATCTCTAATGTTCATGATGCAGTTCCACTGGTTTGAGGTATGTGGCCTTTTTATGAATTTTTATGATTCTAAAGTGCATGGGATGAGTTGGGAAGTGGTTGGGAGAGTTTGGAATGGTTTTTAATGATTTTGGAAGATTTTCATTGGGAGCACGATATGAGCATGGTTTGTGGAATCCATGTGGATTCCCTAGGAAACTGTGTAGGAGGAGATAGTAGGCTTCGCACAGTCTGCACATGGTTTTCCAAACTATGTGAAGAAACTATTTGTACCCTTAGTCTCGAGGCAATAGGGTGCGCATGGTTAGGGAACGGTTTTCCAAACCGTGCGGACTAACCATGTGGCCACTTAAAAATAGGGTTTTAAAACCTGGGCTCACTTGGGATTTCTTCATTCCTCTCCAAACATTCTCCCACTCAACGCTCATTCAGGTTTTTCAGTTCTCAAGGGTTGGAGGGGATCTCCCACTCCGTTTGGATGATTTTTGAAGGGGTATCTTGGTGGATTGAAGGTGGTTTCTCCTGGTATGTCTCTCCTCTTGGTTTCCTTGTGTTTTCCACTAGATCTACATCCCTATATTTTTTCGTTTTCTAGATATACACTTTTTGTCTATAGATCTAGGGTTTTGGTTGCCATGGATGATGTTTTTAAGGATATTGATTTTTAGGTAAGGGGATCTAGAGAGGATTCGGTGGTGTGTTCGCTGAATTTGAGGTGCGGGTGCTCGTGGGTCGATTTCTTAGGAACCCTAAAGGTAGGCAGCTTCTCTCTCTACTCCACATGGATAGATCTATTGGTTATTTGTTAAAATTAATTATTGTGATGAAAATTAATTGTCATTTGTTATGCGAAATCTTTTGGAAATCCATTTGGGGATTTTTTGGGGAAAAGGGGGTTTATGGTGAAATGCTATTGTTCTGGATTTTAAAAGAGAGATTTTAAAATGGGATGTTGATATTGATTTGGGAAAATAGTTGATGAGAAATGGTTTTCCATAAAGATTATGTTTTTATTGAAATGTGGTTTGGAATGGAAAATGGTTTTCAATAAATGGATGATTTATTGAAGTGGATTGGTATGCAGTGGAATTGGTTAATTTCATGTTGTTATGACATTGGTGGGTTATATTCTAGGTTGTGATTGGTTGAAATGTTGTGTGTAAGTGGAAATAAGTACCATTATAAAAAGGGGATGGGTAGTGGACGTAAGGGCCACCATCAAAGTATAAGTGGACGAGAAGTGCCACTAGGTGTGAATGGGTCAACGAGTTTGACAGAAGCTCCACCATTTTGATTGTGGTTGTGAATGGATGAACGGGTTGGATGGATGCTCCATCATTTGGTAGTTTTGGTTGTTTGGTGTGCATTGCATTACAAGTTGTAAATTGTTGTTCTTGTGTGAGAGTGATGAAATGGATTGTGGCATGTTTGGTTGGATTTCCCTTGGTTGGATGGTTTGGGTGTGATGGCACGGTATGGTCATGGTTGGATTATGGAAAATGGTTGTACTTGTGATTATTTTATATAAACTGTTTTATAAAAATGTGCTAATGTTTTATCCTAGTGGCATGTATAGGTAATTCATTTGAGGAAATCCTACTGAGTTTTAGTACTCACCCCCTACTTTGGCACGTTGGTGTCTTTGTAGAGGTTGTATACCATGTCGTGGTCAAAGGTAAGGCATCTCCCTCCTTTAGTGGTGCATTGTGATGTATTGGTGGAGCTTGGAGCTTGGAGATTGGTATGTAGCTGTGGGGGTTTCATGGATCATAGAGTTGGTTGTTGTTTTCCGCTTGTACTCTGATGCGTTATAGACATGTCTGGTTGTATTTTCTATGGGTTGTATTGTTGTACATCTTGTTTGTATTTTGGGAATGCATGCTTGAATGTTTTGTTGACATACATCGTATAGTGGTGGTTAGTGGATGGTTTGGTTGGTTTTGTCTTAAGGGAAAAGTGTTCTCCAATTTGATCTTGAAGCCCTCAGCATTTATTGCCTGCCTTTGGAATCATAGGGACATCACTTAAGGCCAAGTAGCCCTCAACACCTCCTCAAGCCAATGAAGTAGGGGTGGGGTGTTACAAGTGGTATTAGTTTGGTAGGTACTTTGTTTTCAAGTGAGATCAGTTGTTTAGTTGCTTTGGTTCCTTGGTTTTGGATTTTCCATTGGTTGTGGTATATTCCTTGAGTCGGGATGGTAGCATGGTGTAGGTATGTCGGAACATGGAATATATAGCATAAAAGGACGTAGCTAACCCTCTTATGATGAACTTCAAGTAACCAGGGATTTGGGTACGTATGTGTTTTGGAGTCACTTATAGGCATTGGATATCTCATTGTCGTGGGTGTAGCCAAAGAGATGAGCATGACATGAATGGTAGGAATTACTTCCCTATAGGATTCATATTTCATTAGGGTATAATGATTTATGGTGTGATACAAATGTTTGAAATTTGAAATGTGAATAAATTGGTATTTTAAAAATGGTTTGGTTTTCAAAATGGTAAATTATGGAAAATGTGAACTTGTGGAAAGCCTTGTGCGATAGTGTTGTGTAATGTGATTAAAAAAGTGTATTTTGTGATGTCTATGGAAGTGAGACTCAGGGTTGTTCATTTTATGTTAATAGAAACGGAACTAGGTAGGCATCGTAGAGACCAACCGGAGGAGGCTTCTGAGAATGTGGTAGCACTTGAGCCTCAGGTGAACCAGCAGCTAGTGTAAAGCATAGTTAAAGCTTTCCAAGCTGTGGAATGTGAAAATAAAATGAATGAACCAAGGCATGTGGATCATGAAGTTCAGTTTCAAAAGCATAATCCACCCATCTTCAGGGGTGTTTTAGAGCTGGAGAGGGAAGAAGCATTGTTGAATAGAATGAACATGATCTTCAAGTTATTGGGAATACCGATAGATTTAAAAGTGAATTTATGCATGTATATGATGGAAGATGTTTCCCTTCAGTGGTGGGAGTTGTAAGTTCAAGCTAGAAAGGACTAGCGTATGACGTGGGAAGGAATTGAGTATTTTTTTAATAAACAATTCTACCCACATACGTTCAAGAATTCAGTGCACGACTGATTTCATCAGTCTGAAGCAATATAATATGTCTGTGATGGAGTTTACAAAAATGTTTATGAAATTTGTCATATTTTCACCTGAGGTGGTGGGTAGTACATCATTAAAAGATCATATCTTTGAAACTTTTTTGAGGCAGGACATTCATTCCAAGATAGTGGTGATGTGTATGGTTGATTGCACAGAGATGGTGAATAGAGCCTCGCTAGCTCAGCATGATTTTTTGGGAGCTCTGGGTGGAGGAAGCATAGTGGTACCCATGGTGAATAGTGGGAACTCTAATGATGGGTTCATGTGATGGAGGGACAGTTATTCCCAGGGGGAAGATATGATATATAATCTGACGACAGGATCGGTGATTCTTCCTCTAAATCCCTAGAGCAAGCCAGGAAGTTTTCAGTGTGGTTCTACGAGCCACATCATGCGAGATTGTATGACATATCCTCAAGCATTTCATAATTGTAAGAATATGGGTAATTTGTTGTGTAATGGTCGAAATGCTCCTAGGTCGGGTGTGTGTGACACTCGGCAGGGATCGCAGACATCGTATGCTTCGACGGGATAGGGAAAGCAGCACACCCCTCATCAGTAGAGTAAAGTAGGTCATGGTAATTTGTAGAATACCATGAAACCTCAGAAAAGCAATAAAGAGAAGAGTGTGGCAACAGAATCATTGTTCTAAACTGAGCAGGTTGTGGTGGATCATCAGTCGGGACCATCAACGATTCGAGGTACTATTCTTTTAAATTCTACCTTGCTGCAAGAGTTGTATGATATGGGTGCTTCACACTCTTTTATTGCTGCATGTATGCTTGAGTTGCTGGGTTTAAGGGTAGAAATGATGCCCTCTGTTTTAAAACATCAAACTCCTCTGATTCGAAGAGAGTGTCGAGCCTTCTTGTGTAGAGCATGTGGTATTGTTGTGGGCGAGGTTGAGATTACCTGTAATTTCTCAGTGCTTGAGATGGATGGGTATGATGTAATCCTGGGAATGGATTGGTTGGTGTTAGACATCTATTTAGAGGAGAGAGGTATAAAAGGCAAGGTGCAACGAGTTTTTTGAACCGATAGTGGGCACATTATTATATCAGTTGGCGGTGTTATCGTTGGAATCAGTAGAGGGTGTTGAGAAGAGTGTTCTTCTGGTCGTGGTAGATCAGTTGCGGGTGAGGATAGATGATATTCCTAAAAAAACATTCAGAAGTAGATATGTCCATTTTGAATATGTGTTTATGCCATTTGGTCTAACTAGTGTTCTAGTGGTGTTCATGGAATTGATGAATCAGATATTTCATAGATATCTAGATTCATTTTTGGTGGTGTTTGTAGACAATATTCTGGTGTATTCATAGATAAGGGTGGAGCATTATCAGCACTTGGCGACAGTGCTAGTGATCTTCAAGGATCAGTGGTTATATGCGAAATTATCAAAGTTTGACTTTTGGATACAATATTTTTTTTTCCTTGGCCATGTCATTTTTGAAAGAGGTTTTTTAGTGGATTTGGAAAAGTTAGAGGTTGTTATATTATGGAAACTGCCAAAGAATGTGTTTGAGATATGGAGTTTCCATGGGATAGATGGTTACTATCAGTGTTTTGTTCATGATTTTTCATGTTTGGATTCACCGATGACAGATTTGACAAGAATGAATGTTCTATTACGGTGGAATGAATGGTGTCAGTAGTTTTTTGAAGTGCTAAAGGGTCGCCTTACATCAGCACCAATCTTGGTTTTGCCTGAACTAGGAAAAGGGTACGTAGTGTGTTGTGATGCATCGAGATCATGGTTGGGGTGCGTTATCATGAAAGAGAATCATGTGTTTGTGTATGGCTCATGGTAGTTGAGAGTGAATGAGAGAAACTAACCAACTCATGATTTGGAATTGGCAGAAGTGGTCCATGCCTTGAAATTTTTTCTTCATTACCTCTTCGGTGAGAAATTCATGGTATATACAAGTCATAAGAGCTTGAAACACATTTTCTCACAAGGGGATTTGAACTTGAGGCAAAAGAGATGGGTGGAATATCTCCAAATGTTTGATTTTGACTTAATGTACACACCAGTAAAGGGAAATTTGGTGGCTGATGCATTAAGTAGAAAATCATATGCCCAAGTGGTAAAATATGAATTGGACCAGTTGTAGTTCATGTCGGTTATAGATGACATGCGGATAGAATGTGAGGACCAGGGCGATAGAGGGGTCTTATTTTTTGGTTTTGTTGATTCCTTACTTGGTTGGTGTGGTTAATGAGGCATAGATATCTGATTCTTAGCGTGTGACCATGGGGTCGAGACTCAATGGTGGGGTGACCATTGAGGGTTGGAAACTAAATGGAGATTTAGTTTTGTGTTTTCTGAATCTGATAGTTTTAACAGTTTCTTGTCAGGAGGATCTTCTCAGGGATTATCATCATTCTAGGTGGTATTTTTATCCTGAAATTCACAAAATGTATAAAGTGTTGAAAGCACAGTTTTGGTGGGATGGTATGAAAAGATGTGTGGCTGAGTTTTTTTAGAGATGCTTGACTTGTCTGCATGTCAAGGCAGAGCATCAGAGGCTAGCATGAATGATACAGTCTTTGCAAATCCCTATTTAGATGTGGGAGAAAATAGTGATGGATTTTGTCTCAGGTCTCCCAAGAATGGTCAGAAAGCACAATGCCATTTTGGTGATAGTGGGCTGGCTGAAGAAGTCAGCCCATTTCATCCCGATTCATGAATCTCATATGGTGGAGGATCTGTCCAGAATCTATATCGGGGAGGTAATAAAAGGCATGATGTTCCAGTTTCTATTTTATTAGATAGATATCTGAGGTTTGCATCTCGTTTCATGAAATCCTTGCATCTATCCCTTGGTACATAGTGGACTATGAGCACGGTGTATTACCCTCAGACGGATGGTCAATCCGAGAGGACAATACAAACTCTAGTGGATATGTTGCAGGCTTCTGTCATGTATTTTGGTGGCTCGTGGGATGAGCACTTGTCATGGGTTGAGTTTTCATATAGTACCAGTTATCAGGCATCCATACATATGGCTCCGTTTGAAGCATTGTACGAGTGGTCGTGTTGTTCTCCACTATGTTGGGTGGAAATGGGTGAGTTCTTGATGGTTGGACTGAGCCTTATCCATGAGACTACAGAGATGATCAAGGTAATAAGGAAGAGAATAGAGACAACTCATAGTCGTCAGAAATAATATGCAGATCATCTTCGATGGTCGTTGTTGTTCGAGGTGAGTGATCATGTTTTCTTGAGGATCTCTCCTTTGTTGGGACATCATCGGTTTGGGAAGCATGGAATTTTATCTCTGAGGTATATTGGTCCTTTTGGGATTTTTGAGCAGGTTGGTGAGGTGACATATCCTTTGTATTTTCCACTAATGTTTAGTGTAGTTCATAATGTGTTTCATGTGTCATAGTCGAAAAAGTATCAGCCGGATCACGACCGCGTGATTCAATGGGATCATATTGAACTATAACCAGATGCTTTGTTGGCACACATGCCAGTGTGTGTTGTGGACAGGCAAGAGAAATTCTTGTGTGGTAAAAGCATCAGTTTAGGTTGTGTATGTGGAAGCATGGTCAGATTAAAGAGGAGACTTGGGAGCGGGAGAAAGAGATGGTCGAGCAATGGCCCGTGCTCTTTCAGAAAAGGATGGGTACACTATTTTATGAGGACGGAAAGTCCAATGGTGGGGAGAATTTAGTGCCCCCAGTGTGAGGTATGTGGCCTTTTTTATGAATTTTTATGTGTTTAATTATCATGTGTTGAGTTGGGAAGAGGTTGGGAGAGTTTGGAATGGTTTAGAATGAGTTTTGTGGATATTCTTAGGAAACACGGTTTGAGCACGGTTAATGGTAACCATGCTGATTTCCCAGGAAACCATGCAGGGGGAGATAGTAGGCTTCACACGGCCTACACACAGTTTTCCACACCATGTGAGGCAACCATGTGGACCCTTTCTCTTGAGGCAGTAGTGTGTGAACGATTAGCAAACGGTTTTCCAAACCATGTAGATTAATCATGTGGCCACATAAAATTGGGTTTTAAATCCCAGACTCACTCAGGATTGCCTCATGCCTCTCTAAACATCCTCCAACTCGATGCTCACTCGGTATTTTCGGTTCTCAATGGTTATAGGGGCTCTACCACTCGGTTTGGAATCATTTTGACGGGGTTTCTTGGCGGATTGACGATGGTTTCTCCCGGGTAAGTCTCTCCTCTTGGTTTAATTATGTTTTCCTCTAGATCTACATCCTTATCATTCTTCGTTTTCTAGATCTACACTTTTTGTGTGTAGATCCAGGGTTTTGGTTTCCTTGGATGATGTTTTCAAGGCTTGTGTTTGTTAGGGAATGGGATCTAGAGAGGTTTTGGTGGTGTGTTCGTCGGATTTGAGGTTCGGGTGCTCTTGGGTCGATTTCTAGGGAACCCTAATGGTAGGTGGCCTCTCTCGTGACTCCACTTGGTTAGAACAAGTGGTTCTTTGTTATAATTAATTTTTGTGCTGAAAATTAATTGTGATTTGTAATGTGAAATTAGTTAGAAATCCATTTGGGGATTTTTGGGGAAAAAGGGGGTTTCATGGTGAAATTATATTGTTCTAGATTTTAAAAGAGATATTTTAAAATGGGTTGTTGAGATTGATTTGGGAAAATGGTTGATGAAAAATGGTTCTCAATAAAGATGTTGTTTTTATTGAAATTTGGTTTGGCATGGAAAATGGTTTCCAATATATGGATGATTTATTGAAGTCGATTGGTATGCAATGGTATTGGTTGATTTTATGTTGTTGTGATATTGGTGGGTTATATGATCGGTTGTGATTGGTTGAAATGTTGATTGGGAGTGGAGATAATTACCACTATTGAAAGGGGATGGGTAGTGGACGGAAGGGCCACCATCAAAGTATAAGTGGACGAGAAGTGCCACTAGGTGTGAATGGGTGAATGGGTTGGATGGAAGATCTATTTTTTTGATTGTAGTTATGAATATGTGAAAGGGTTGGAAAGAAGCTCCACCATTTTGTTGTTTTGTTTGTTTTGTGCATTTCTTTGAAAGTTGGAAATTATTGTGCTTGTGTGTGAATGATGAAATGGCTTGTGGCATGTTTGGTTGGCATTCCCTTGGTTGCATGGTTTTGGTGTGATGACTTGGTAAGGGCATGGATGGCTTATCGAAAATGGTTGTACTTGTTATTATATTATATAAATTGTTATATATAAATGTGCTAATGGTTTTAACCTAGTGGTGTGTGTAGGGAAGACATTTTGGGAAATCCTACTGAGTTTTAGTACTCACCCCCTACTCTGACACGTTGGTGTCTTTGCATATGTTGTATACCGTGACATGGGAAAAGTTAAGGCATCTCCCTCTTTTATTGGTTCATTGTGATGTCATGGTGGAGCTTGGAGCTTGGTGTGAAGTTGTGGGGGTTTCATGGCTCATAGATTTGGTTTTTGGTTTCCTCTTGTACTCGGATGTGGTGTAGGAATATCTGGTTGTATTGTTTTTGGGTTGAATTGTGGTACAACATGGTTGTATTTTGGGAATGCATGTTTGATTTTTTTGTGGAAATACATCATATAGTGGTTGTTAATGGATGGTTTTGCTGGTTTTTTCTTAAGGGAAAATCATTCCCCAATTTGATCTTGATGCCCTCTGCATTTATTTCCAGGCTTTGGCGTCTTGAGAACGTCACTTAAGGCCAAGTATCCCTCACCACCTACTCAATCCAATGAAGTAGGGGCGAGGTGTTACACATGAGGTGTTCCATGTTTCATTATTTTAAGAAATACATTCCAGACCCAATGCATGTACTCACCTATGAAGAAATGGAACTAGAACTTAATTTTTCATATTGTAAAAAGCCTATCTATTCTGGACACAAGGGAGAAGGTATTGAGAGATCAGAAAACTCATCCAATAAGGGTTCTTTAGAGAAACCAAAATATTGATGAACAAACATGGGAACCTGAGGATGTTATGGATAAGAGCCACCCATATCTTTTGGTGGGCATTATACGTAAATTTTTTAGGAAGAAATTTCTGAACGGGGGAATAAAATAGTACCCCAAACATTTTATGATATGAATTTATTAAATACATTTTATTTAATATATATCCTATTTTTAATGAATCAATGGGCCTATATAGAACAATACATGGTTAAATCTAGGATATTTCTGTAACCTATCCATCGAATGTAAATTTTCCAGCTGTGTGATTTGAATTTTAAAAATCTGATATACACTGTTGTGTTAAAGATGATATTTTGAGTCTGATAGAATTAAACTAATATTTGTGAATAGTAACATACCCTTATGAATAGTAACATAACCTTATGAATAATATCTTATCCTTTTGAATAATAATATGACTCTTATGAATGGTATTCACATGCATGAATGTATAAATAAATTTAGGCACCGTAAAAATGAAGATGAATAATTTAAGTGTTTATATTTTTTCGATTATATAATTATTTTAATTAAAAAATTAATTAATCATATTTAAAAAAATACTTTGACAAAATGGACTTCATTTTTATATTCTATATGTAAAAATATGGTTATGGTGAATTTCGGGTATTTTTCTAAATACATGAACTTTTAATGAATAGTGAAATACTATAATTTTCAAAATAAGCTAAAAACACTATATATATAGTCATGTATGATTTTATCTTGATTTAAGACCAATTGATTCATATTAACATGATAAAATTTCTATTATTGGTCATGGAACACTCACTATTCCTTCTCTTGTGGAGAAATAATAAATTAATGAATATAATATAAATAAATCTTAGCCCCCTCTACTATATAAACCACCCATCACCGCCTATTACTACCACACCACTCAAGCATAATTCATTTCCTAAATTATGCCAAATACATATAAAATTCCCTCTCCCCACGTCCATTACCTTTTGGTCACACCAAAAGGCCAAAAACAAAGGTCTTAATGAGTTTTTTCAAGGAGAAGTACTCAAGAGGTGAACCTCTATTCTTTTTTCGTTCAAATTCTTGTACACGTTTTATTATATTGTTTCTCCCGTACCACCTAACCTCACCCAAATTCCCTGATAATTCTTTTACCTTACATATAAAGTATTATAATTATGATAATGTAATATTTCATCATAATATATCTTTTTCCCATGCTTTTGAACATTAAATTCAAACAGTGTTCCAGATGTGTTAATTTATCACACTCAAGGAATACAGGTTTTCAATTTTTTTACTAACTTCAATACTAGTCATAAACCATTTTAAATGGATGAAACATATCATAATATATGAATTTTATCATCTTCAATGTTCTAGAAAACCTACACACTCATAATATGCACTAAAAATATAAAACAGTTTTATTGTGTGCAAAACTGCCAATCCAAATCCAAGCAATTATTAGTAACTCATCTAATAAGAAATACTCATGGTATATAACCAAAATAATTATAAGATAATTTATATTTTATTTATTTCACTAATGATATATATTAACAATTATGAATGTTTAACCAACTTTAAAAAAATCTTCTATTCATGAATACAACTATAAAGATCATGAAAACCATAGAAGAAAATGATCCCAAAAAAATAAAATTGGTTCTCTTAAACCCATAAAAAGTACATTAATGAGCCATATATGGATATAAAATATCAATTTAATTTTTATTAGGTTATTTAATTATTAATTAACAAAGCTAAATTTGATTATTAATGTCGTTTAAAACAATCCAGAACACCTTCAAGGTAAGGTAAGGGATCATCTCTCTCACTTTTTTTCAAGAATTTACCCTATGTTGTGCCATTTTTTTAATTCCTAATTATTGGGTATGTTGTATCACCTCACCCATACCCCATTATGATATATAAATAATTGGATTCCCCTTTACCTTTCATTAATCCCTCACAAGAACACTCGTTACCATGCATAAATGTTTGTAGGAGGGTTTCTCATCTCACTTTCAATTCTGTGGGATTTCCATTATTTTCCTCTTATTTCTTATATGGGGTATAGGTTTACAACCATTTTATATATATTATCATGATTATTTTTATATTTATGGTATTATGTGATTCATTTGGTTGTTATTAACATTTTGTCATAAGGATTAATTGATTACAATGAGGTAATGAGCTTTGTCTCAATTTTCACATCGTTGTGACTTACTTAATATTGTGATCCTACTCATTCTTATGTAGTGTACATACTAACCATTTATATCACATTAAAATTGAAGTTATATTCTATTTAAATGTAAATATTATCAAATCAGGGATATGATTATTTTCTAAGTCGTATTCCATTTTACATATAGTATTTATTTTGAATGTTGTTTTGACTGTGGAAATATTGATGAATCTGTATCCTCTATCCAATAGGGATAATGTAATTTAATATTTATCTTGTGTTGAATCAAAGTATAAATAATGCTTTGGACATGAAGGGTCGGGTGGGTCCCGGTACATTCCATCGATGCATCGATAGGTCTCATGAGACAATTAGTTTGGGGAAAATCCTTCGAGTTTTGGTTCTAAAAATTAAGTCGGTTTCTACTCACATAATTAAATCGTTTTAATTGTATTATGGTATCATGTTTGAGATACATGTGGTCCAATTAATAATAATTAACATTATTTATCATCAGTTATTACTATCTATGAGGTTTTCTCTACGACAAAATCTATGGATTCCATTTTATTTTCAGTTTATTAATAGCATGAGTTTTTCATTTATTCACCATGCCATATTGAATATTTCAATTGTTTTATAATACAGTTATTTTTTATTCATGATTCTTCCATTTTTAACCATAACTAAGCATTAGAACTCACCCCTTTCAATTTTTATTACTTTCATTAGGTTATGAAGAGGATACTATTTATTGAGCTCTATGGATGCAGTTTTTTGTTTTTGTTATGTATTATATTTTGTAACCTTTTAAAATGAAATTTGAGTTACATATATGTATCTAGTTTCTTCAATAATACTATATTGATCATTCCTTTGGTATTTATTTTCATCTAACAAAGATAATGAATTTAGAAATTCATTGGCTCCTCTCTAGAGGGGTCGGGGTGTTACAAGAATGATTATAGAATATATTTAATATATGATAATGTAATATATGACATAATAATTATAATGGATTTATGTATATATATGTGTGTGTGTCTGTGTGTGTGTGTGTGTACTTTACATACCTCCATTAAATTTAACAAGAAAATGAAAACAATGTTCATGCGTACATACGGCCTACCATCTCCATGAATGGTGTATTTCATTTCATTTTTCTATCTATTATATATATTTATATATTCAATATATATTACATATAAATCATTTTTTACATTATAAAAGTATATAAATGATGATATATGTAATAATATCAAAGCTAAAAATTCTAAACACATACGATAAATATAAATATTATTACCAAAAAGATTTCTTTAACATGGAATTGACAAATGATCTGGTAATATAATGTCATAAGTGAATAATATATAATATCGTAAATATTTTTATGGTTCTTTATAAGATAATAATATGATTAAACCCACTATACAAGATTTTTAGACACATATAGAAAAAAAATTGCACCTAAGTTAAGGGATAACTTCGCCAATCTCATTTTTATCCGGAATTGTTTATTCGTAAGTATTTAGTGGAGATATATTTATCATCTATGACCATGATTTCTATAAATGTTGTCATAAATTATTTAAAATTATTATATGTATTTTTAAAGTCATTTGTACATATTTTTTACTTTTACTATGTGGTATGAAATAAAATTTTCTTTTGTTTACCATACGAGGTACTTTTTGACTATTCTAGCAAAAGTAAGAGGAGAATATTTTTTAACTCATCTGGAATGAATGAGTTTTTACATCTTTATAATGACTCTTTTAAATGAAAATTATTCTACAAGTTTACAAATTTATTTTCAAATAAAATATTTTTATTAAAATTCCATTATATTTTGATATTAGAAAATGGTTTTGATAAATTAAGTATATTTTCCTCAAAAATTATGTTCAATTGTTTTATCAAAATTGTTTTCCAACTAATATAAAATATGGTTACGTTTCTTTCCCTATTAATACATTTATTTGAATGTTTTTATGATGGATTTATTTTTATGTAATCCATTTATTTTATTTGGATTCTGATTGAATGATATTTATGAATACCATTTTATTTTATGGGTTATGCTAGGATGACTGATTTATGTTTTTGTGGAACATGTAAGAATTATTTCATTATGAGATGGTTGGGACCTATATCTACCTCCAATGAATTGGGTAATGATTTATTTCTCATGATATAGACATTACTAGAATTCAATTTAAATATTGTTTAGTAATATAAGGCTGAAATGACTAGAATATTGGGTTCAGTAATACATGGCCGGAATGACAAGTAAACCCAGTTTAGTAATAAACTTTGTCCACTTTTTTGGTCTTGGTAGAAATTTATTTGTTATTATGGAAATCATATTATGTGATTATTTGTTTTCAAAATACCATGTTTTATGCCAATTAAATTATATAGTTAATGTTCCTTTATTATCTATTCCTTACGAACTGCCAATATTTATTTCATTGATCAAGATTTTGATTTTCAAACATAATGTTCTTGATTTTTATATTAAAATGATAATGGTATTTTTATGTCATAAATTTTTACCCAAAAAGAGAATTTGAACACATATTTTTTATGTCGTGTTTTCCCCGTGATATAAAGAAATTATATAGGTAGGAAAATAAAAGGGAAGATCTATATGGGAGATGTTAAAGATCATCCAACAAGTTAGATGATTATGTTCTGAGTTTCCAGAAACACTTAAAAAATATAGTCTTTGTGTGTCTTTTTGTTTCTTGAATTTAGTATTCCGAAAAATTAATGAAGTGTCAATTTACGTAAATCTTGGGTCTCTATAGTTGGTATCATATCGATGGTTTAGTTAACCATTGGATCGTTGGATGTGAAAACATTAGGGATATCCCTTGAGATATTAATGAGTTATGTGTATGGATGTCCATAAGGTTATGTTTAAATATAGGTTATAGTCCTAGAATTATGTTAATGATCATGAATAATGATTGGTGAATCTAAGGTTTCACGGATTAAAGAAGGTTTCATAAGTTGGACATCATATAATTGTCTTTTTATGATTATGTGGTTCTTCGTTATTTTAATTGTTTCACACACTATGGTTTCTATTTTTAGTCAATGGAGGGAACCAGAAAAAATTGTGTTAACATTGAATATAATGTAAAAATTGTTTACTATGAGTTATGAAATTGCGCAATGCCTAGAGAGAAAGATATTGTGATTATGACAAATTTATCATCGCGATATATATTTAACAATGTGAACATTAGTGGTATTCCTAAGTCAGAAAATAATAGGATGATTGTAGTTTATGCATGTTTGCATGGTGAGAAACATAGAAAAAGTAAGATTAATCTTTTTATAAATCATGAAAAATGGAAGAATAACCTTGACGAATACCTCAAATGGATGGGAATATGTTATCTGCGTGGTGGAAATGATCATAGAGTGACATACTGTCATGGTTTTTAATATCATATATGTTGATAACATGGGTATTACCCATCATATTTCCCCATCCTATGATGTTACATCTAAATTGAGAAAGAACCTATTCCATGACAATCATTGAACATTTTAGGTTGAAATATTTTTGTATTGGAATTCAAGAATAATTATGTAGAGGTACTTTTTTTATATTATGGAATATTGGAATATCTATGGTCTATTGTGGTTTTAAATAAGAATACGGTACCAGTAACCATGAAAAGTGATATTAATATGTTTGGAAGGCACTTGATATTACCATAATTAAGGTATAAAAAGATAATGAGATGTTTGATAATATTAATTACGTCATGACTGATATAAGGAAAAAGTGATAGAGTGGTTTGATTGTATAGAATATTTTGTATTTCTGAGTGTGCAAAGAGTTAATTTTGAAAAAATGCATGTTTTCACTATGGTTCTATGTTAATTAATGTTATTATCATGTTTCAAGAGAATACATGATTAAGGTATTCCCATGTTTGGAATGTGACAACCATGGAATCCAAAATAATATATTTGAGACAAATGTTATGTCGATTTAGTTCACCTCCACCAAAAGTTTCATATATTCAGTTTTTGAATGATTGTAATTTTATTCATTTATGGATAGTTTAAGTTATTGTACTTTTTTTCTTGATTAATGTATTATCTAACTATAGGTGTAATTATACATATTTGATCACCTATTATATCCTTTTTGTTGAGACAGATGGAATGACTGTCATTCTATTGCATGTTCAGTTAAAACTTCATGAATGACAATTTCAACATCAGTACATTAAAAAATAGATGAATTAAAAAAAATTCATGGAAAGATCAATGGTTAGATTGTACCAAAATCAATTAAGAATGTAGTCCCATGAAAAAAATTTCATCTTTATGAAAAGGATATTGGAATCCATAAATGTTATCCCAGTACCTTCGTATCTGATGAATCAGATGGTCCCTTAAATCAGCAGAGATTTATGGATATCTAGTAGTCAAATTTCTCCAAAAAATATTCTCAATCATCATCCATCATAACATGATAGTTTGATTTCTATTCCATATCCATGTTTTTACATACCACCGATGATATCTTATGTGGAAACCTAGTGATGATTAAACTTGGGTAACCATTTAGTTTATAACATTTCCATTTAAAATTAAGTTTTTGTATTACTATTTATGATTTGGGTTTCAATGATAGAAACTTTCAAGTAGTTATCTATTTATAAACCCAATGAATTTTGAGGGAGAAAATAATTTTAAGAGGGGTATAATGTAACACCCAAAGATTTTATAATATAGATTATTTTAAATTACATTAATTTCTTATGTTATATGCTACAATAAGTTTAACATGCACTATACACAACACCTTATTAGATTATAGTATACGCAACTCTATTCTTGCCTTGTGTTGCACATAATATCTTGTTCTTTTGATAGAATTAATTTCACGCAACACTAATTAATGATTTTTTTCAATTTATAAATGAATTTTTTTGGATAATTTTATACAGAACACAAAATAAATATGTCATTACTCACATCAATGACTTGTCTTGTGTTACAAGCCATATAGACCTTCCTCTATAGCTTGCATTTACACGATATAGTGTTTTACTAAACAATGTTATATTATTAATTTATTATCTTTTAATGGGATATAAAATAGATTTTATGAATATTATTAACCACATTTTGAATTTTATATAACATTATAAGTCATATTACACACATCCAAGAACATGATATGTGAACAAAATTAGTTTTTCAGATGAAAAAAGTATTTTGAAACAAATCAATTTTAACGCCATTTGATGGAAAACCTATTTTAAATATATATTTTTACTATTTTATAATTTACATATGAAAAAATAAAATTATTCCTTGTAACAAGGATATAAATTTTTTTTTTGATATTTTGGTATTTTTATAATAAAATTATAATTTTTATGAAGAATGAAAAATACTGCATTTTAATACAAAACTAACTTTTCATCTAATTTATTTATATAGATATATTAAATTTTAAATTTTTTAGAATGTTTATTTTGATTATATTTTAACCATTTAATCCAATGTAGGTGATTTTATGTAATTTAACTTTTAAAATGGAAAAAAACACATGTCAATCATTTGATAGTTATGACTTTTTAAAAAACACGTTTTTTAGTTTTGAAAACGGGAATTAATTTTCTATTAATTAAAAAACTTCTATATTTTTAATTTGGAAAAATAAATTCCATATTTTGATGAATAAGGATAAAATTTTGTAAATAGGTACCTTTTATTTTTGGAATTTATGAAAAGTAACTTCAGTAAATATTTAATTTACCGTGGTTAAATCATTAATCTTGTAAATAAGCATAAAAAATAATATTTTAATAATATTAATCTACCCTAACACGTATCCTAATCCTATTGGATGAAATATTTCCCACCATGGGAATCCATGGGTTAATTTTGGGAAACCATGGATTCATTTGGATTTGAAAATGACATTTTATAAAAATTAATTTAATGTGAAGACATTCTTGAAAAAAACATAAATCATTTACAAATTAGATTTTTATATGGGGTTATATAACTAATCTATTCGACTATAAATATAATTTATAAATATAAAATGATTTCCTACATCATGGTATATTATTTAGAATTTTTATACCTTATATAAAGATATTTATTTATGCCATAATTATGATGTAGTGATTTTCTCATTAATAATAGATTCAAATAAATGATTTTCTATAAATTAAAATAAATTTAATTTCAATATTTTAATGTAATACATGAAATTTTTGGATGAAAATGTAAAAATATGTATGATTTTATGCCTTAGGAACGATGTAATGAAGTCTTTATTAATTTTACAAAAATCATAAACAGTTTCAAAATTTACATAAATATGTTTTTAATACGATTTTTATTTTATAAAATGATATAAAAATTCTAAAAATATAAATTTCTACAAAATAACATGTATAGTGATAATAATGTCATTAATGATGCACTTTAGGTTCTATTTGAATTTTATTGCAAATATATCAACCATATAATATAAAAATACTAGATGGAGTGGTAAGAGTTAACTTATTTTATAAAGGGTTAAATATAAAAGATATGTTTACTTTTATGACCAAAATATGTCTAAAACCTGTTTCATGAGAAGAAGTACATCAATTTTCATCTTAGAATCGAAATTAATAAATTTTGAGCTATTAGAAACCAAAAATCTATTTATAATAAATTAATATTTCATGATTTTCATAAAGTTCCCCACACCACTCTTATAAAAGAGAACCTCGCATTATCTTTAACTCACACCTATAAAGCCTTTTAGTTCTCATTAAGCCTGGAAATTTCGATTCCAAACCTCCCTAAATTCATCCTAGATGAGTAAATATGGGTATAGATCCATCATATGCATCCCCATTGTACAAATCAAATGGAAACCATCGAAGAAGTGGTAATCGTTTTATCCACTCATCCCATATTATTTTCTTATTTTACTTTCTATTTCTAGGATTATGCCATTCAACTATAATAACTATAATGTATTCTAAATTATGAGATGTTATTATTATTTTGGGACAACATTATACCTCTTTCTATCCATCCAATGAAAAAATAAATAACCTCATCTGCGTACGTACGACTTACTGTCTCCCATCGTGGTGTATTTTGTTTTTCACCACCACCTTACTTGGATGGGTATAACCATGTAAATAATAATTATATAATATTATTCTAAAATGATACACATTTTTAGTTATTATACTCCATAAACTTCAAAACCATTCAACAATTATGGTAACAATATCTTCGTTGGTGCGTGCGTATGTGTTATTGTCTCTACAACGCAATGAGATTTATTATCCACGTTAACGATTAAAGAATCATTATAATATATAGAAAATAAATAATCATGAAATACATTACATAATAATTATACTTTATTTATGTATATATGTGTTTCATTTACTTACTTCCATACAATTTAACAGGGAAATGAAAATAGAATTTAGGTGTAAGTATGGCCTTCCATCTCCATGAACGGTGTATTTTATTTCATATATCTATCTATTATATATATATATATTAATATACTGAATATATATAACATATAAATAATGTTTTTCATTATATAATTATGTGAATCATGATACAATGAACAATATAAATATTAATAAATAAAAACTTGTATGATAAATAAAACGATTATTACCCAAAACGTTTGTTTAACCTGAAATTGGAAAATAATCATGTAATAAAAAGTATTATGTGAATCATATATGATATCTTAAATATTTTTATGGTTATATTACAAGTAAATAATATGTTTAATCCCATTATACATTATTTTCAAACAAATTTGGAAGAAATTAGACCTAAGGTAAGGGATAACATTTCCAATCTCATTTTTATCTTAGATTGATTATTCGTAAGTATTTACTTTGGATATATTTAGCATCCATGTACATGATTTCAAAAACAATTCATAAATTGTATTATATTATTATATATTTATTGAAATTCATTTTTAACCATATTTTAATTTTACTATGTGCAATGAAAAAAATCATCCATTTGTTTACCATATGAGGTACTTTTTTACTTTTCTGAAAAAAGTATGAGGAGAATATTTCTTTAACTTATACGAAATGAACAAGATTTTTCATCATTATAATTACTTATTTACGTGAATCTTCTTCCATAAATTTAAAAGTTTGATTTAAAATAATATTTTTTTAAAATATTGCATGACATTTTTTAGAAATAAAACGATTTTTGGAAAAGAAATGACATTTTACTCAAGATTTAAGTTCAATTTTTTTATCAAAATTATTTTCCATCTATGATGGCATATGTTTATGTTTATATCTCTATTATTACATGGATTTTATTTTATTTATGATGGATTTGTTTTTATAAAATTCATTTTTTATATGGATTTTTATGGAATGATGTTTAAAAAACCGATATTATTTCATGGGTTAAGATATGATGAATGATTTCTGTTTTTTGGCACATATAATAATGATTTCACAATGAGATGCATGGGAACTATATCTCCCTCAAATTCATTGGGTAAAGATTTATATATCATGAGACATAAATGATGGGAACAATAAGTAAATCTATATCAGTAATTGAAGGCTGGAATGACAAATAAATATGGCTCTATAATACATAGTTGCAATGACAAGTAAATCAGATTCAATAATAGACTTTGTAAATTATGATGGTCTTGGTATCAATGACTTAGATACTCTGAAAATCATATAATGTGATTATTTATATTCTATAATCCCAGGATTTATTCCAATTCAATTTTATGGTTATTGTTCGATTATGATCTATGCCTCGTGAACTGCCATGATTTAAGTCGTTGCATAAGATTTTGATGTTTAAACATTCTGTTCATATTTTTTATGTTCAAATGTTTGCGTTTTATTTTATGTTATCAATGTTTACCCTTACATAGAATTTTTTCTAACCCTTTTATTTTTTCTTTTCTCACTAATATAAATAAAAATTCTAGGTAAGAAAAGAAAATCAGAAGATATTTACGGGAGATGTTGAAGATCTTTCTCAAAGTTAGATGATTACGTTCTGTGCTTCCAAAGACACTAATATAATACGGTCATTGGCCATCATTGTTTTATATATTATGTATTCCACATAACTAATGAAACTTCCATGTATGTCAATCTTGGGTTACTACAATTATAGTCACCTGTTTCCTCAAAAATAAAACTATAATATTTTTGACAAGCACAAAGGTTGTTAGTATCAAATCTAGGATACTTAATTAACTTTCATTCCTTCTAATTATTTGAGGCTATATCTTCACCATCCATAAGTAACTTATTCAAAATGTAAACAACATAATCAATGGTGGTATTTTAAATGACATATGCTGTTGTTTAATGATATAACAACAATAAAAACTCTAACATGGATATTTTAGTATATACCTGATAAAATGAAATTCTAGCATTATCTATTAAATATTTTCAATCTATCAATATCATAATATTTAGTATTTGAATTATTGTTATTGAATGAATTTCCTTATTACACTAGAATACTAACTATCCTATGATGATTTACAAAGGGAAACCGATCAAATATCAAATTCTCCATACCACATCATACTTTTCATTCATAAACATTAAATTATTATCTCATATATGTATGGTGATACTAAAAAAGAATAGTTTTTTTAATCTTGATTTCATTGTATGGTATCTACCACCACCAAGGATTAATAGTGTTCATCAAAAACATTTATAGCAAGTAAAATGTATAAAACAACTATCTAAGGCCTTGCGAAATGAGAAATAAAAACAATTACAAATTCTTTTGAAACTTAGTTGAAATTTGATCACTATGATATATCAAGATTCTATGAAATCTATTATAAGGAAAAAATAATTTTCTAATAAAAAATTTATTCCATAACTAAAAAATTAATTAAAACCAATTTTAATCTAGAATACATCAAGAATAGTAGTAGCTATCAAAATAAGGAATAAGAGAACTAATAAATTATATAAGAAATGACTCTAACTAGTAAATCAAGGATGAAATCCCTGACATTTTAGATTTCAATATAATGGTGGATAATACATGTTTGAGCCACTCCAGGTTTTTCCATAAAATCCTTCAAAAATGTGAACAAATTTTTTTAAGCCCATCCGCCCCCACATAATCCTGCATGTAGCCCATGGGCTTTTTAGCATTAAAAAATTAAAATATTTATAATCATTTTAATATTGTAATGTCTTCTAATAGTTAATTTTAGGTGTGTAGAGAAGTGTGTATTGAAAATATTTCATGTTTTAATTGGTGTGATGGAACATTTTTATATGGTTTACTGGAGGCATGATGCAACACTAATGTGGGGGGGCTGTTAAATGTAATGTAGGTTAGTGATCAGTGAGGGGCCATAAATGACGATGTTGGTTCTGTGGTGATGTGAACAATGTGACCTGTTAATGAACAATGACTCTAAATGTAAAAAATAAATTTTAAAATGGTATTAAGGATCACATTCGGTCATTTAATATTTTCATAATAAAAAAATTGAATAACACATTTAAATCAACCAAAAAAATATTTTCATTATAAAATCTCTTAAATAATTGAATAAATGAGCATGGGAGATGATTTTTATTTTTATAGATGTATAATAACACACTATGTGAATATTATTATTAATTGATATGTATATATATATATATATTATTATATTGTGTAAAATAATAAATATAGTCCTGTTAGAAATTTATATTTGAATGAATGGTGAATTAGTATGACCATTATGGTGATAAATCATTTGGATGGGTATAATCAGGATTTTTCATTAAAAAAATAAAATGTCAAGGAAATACATATTTTATTAATAATAACTTTTCTTAAAACCAGGCATGATTTTATGATGACACCTATGCAAGGTCAACCTGCCATGGCCCGCACCCATGTAAGAATAACATGAATTGTTCTGCACTCTAAACTATCAAATATTTTAGGCATGTCACGCCCCATATTTTCCCCATATCTTTGAATCTTGTGATCTTCTGGCCTGTTCTTCATCAGTAGTCTTGAATACCATAAGTAATAAATTTAATTTCTAGTCAAAAAGGGATTACAACATGTTCTAAAGACATTACAGTACACTATTGAAATTATTTGACTATAAAAAATAAAATGAGAAAAATAATTCCACTTGGGAACCTTATTTGAAAACTTTATATATGTTTCATCAATACCTCTAAAATAATTTTTTTTTGAATTAAATAACATTCAAATATAGAATAATTACATAATGAAATCTTATATGTATTATAAAACATAATGAAACCAAATATAAACATATTATCTATCTTTTAAACATATCCAATTATCATATAAAATATCTAAAATATCCTTTCGAAACAAATATGGCATTATGTTTTGAAAAACACATGAAAAATATACGTATACATATATGAAATAAGAGAAACAAAATAAAATCACATATAAACCATTTTTATTAAATGCAAATATGTATATAATAGTCACCATATCATTTCTTAGTCAAACAAACCATATTCATAATGTTATATTATTAAAGGTTTTGGAAAAATAATTTTTAAATTATTTATTCATTCCACTACTCTTCTTATTTATGTCTTGATTATGGTTTATGAGAACGGAATGTAAATAAATCATATTTGAGGTAATTTAATAATAAAAAGATAATATATTATAATTGATATAAATATTGTGTCATCCTTAAGTAACCATATAATTTAAATTTATTATTACTAAAAATTTGATTCTATTCATGAAAATTTTAGGTGTGAATCATTTTTCCCACAAAATACATAAACTAAAATAGAAAAAAGTCCATCTATAATCAAAAAAATTTGAAAAAAATAAATATAGTGAATAAAATATATTTATATAAAAGTGTCTCGCGACCATGAAAATGGAGGAATGTTTGAGAAGAAATAATATAAGAGAATGAAATCTTCACTCTCAATGTTCCAAATAAATACATTCTAGAAATATACAATGATCACCATCAGATGGGTGAAATTTCACCATGGGGTTGCTAAATTCACATGAAGAGGAAAGGGTGATGCTGAAATTGACTGAGTAGGTGAGGGGGTGTCAAAACTACATGATCGGGGTTTGGCAAAGGACAAATTTGATTGGGGGGAGTGGGAAAGCATCAGTACATGAGATACATACAGTTAAAATGATGAGGAGTATAGGACGAGCCTGAGCGGGCCTCTAATATAGAATGATCTATACAAACTATATTAAATTAAAATTGTTATAGAGTAAAATATACCAAAATTTTTAAAAAATCATTAGTATAGTCTGGGAAAACACCACTAATAGAATAGTTTTCCAAAAACATGGGTAGAGACATGTGGGTATAAATGGATTTTCTAGTAGGTAACTTGGGACATAATTATACTAAAATGGAATAAATATATTGAAATATTCTATATATGTCACTCTTAAAAATGGAATATCCATATGGACATTTTCAAAACAATATTAATTAATGGTTATAACACAACCACCTATCATTGGTTAATCATAGAACCACCCATCCATGGATTATCATGTAACCACCCATCAAATTTCCAAGTACCATTGACATATAGAATCATGAAATTTTCAATATATCGCTAATTAAATTTCATTTCTACATAAAAAATCATTTATAATTATTTAAATAATTATTCTTTTTTTTTAACCCAATTAAAAAATTTGAAAATTTATTTTTAAATAAAAGTGTCTCATATCACATTAAATCATTAGAAAAAAGTAAAAAAAATAACTTTCAAAACAGTCATGTCTATATATATACCTTCATAAAATCATTTTTAAAAAAATTGCCATCAAATTGAAGGATTTAGAATAATAAATCATTAAAACAGTTAAAATGATGTATTAGATAAATAATCCCTTACAATGAGTCAAACTCACCATTTAGCTTCCTTCTATTTCTGAATAATAAAATATTTTTTTTTAATCTGTTTGAGAATTTTTATTTCATGTTTATTATTACTTTAATAACACCTGATACCATGTTATAAGAATTAGATAATTATTTATGTTCATGTAGAACATTTTGAAGTTATTTGGTACAGTAGTCCAACAAGATTTCAGTATGTTGAATTTGGACAAAGATGTCATTAGTCAATAATATATAGAATAACTCCAAATTGGATGTTATGATTTTATATTGTGATCGTGTTTTAAACCAAATAGTCTCTTAGTTGTGAATAATAGTGAAAAACGGGTTCACATTTATAGAAGAGCGGTGGGATACTATTATAATTATTCAAATTATTAAATTAATATAAATCAAGTTTCTATTTAAAAAGGATTAAAATATATTTATATCTAATATTGGATGATTATGGGATAAATAAAATCATCTAACTAAAATATGAAAATATTCAAATATCTTTCAAACCTTATCATTTTGTTTTTATCGGTATTTTACCCTCTTATCTCTTACCATATTTTCAAGTAACTTAATCATTAAGGGTTAATAATAAACGAGTCTTCGGCCCCAACATTTAAAAAAAAATAACATGTCAAATGACCATTAAATGAGCCATTTATGAAATTTTAGTACATATCATGATTATTTGGATGAAGGATATATACAGAATTTTTTTATCATTTTGTAAAATATTATTTATTTCAAAGTATCACTAATATCAATTTTGGAATTATTTAGTATAGGAATTCTGCAAGAATATCATATCAACATGATATAATTAATAAAATCTATTAAAAACACTAAAATTAAATAAAAAATCTAAAAAATTCTAGGATGATATATAATATATCAAACTATAATTATTTTATTAGTTTTAAAATCATTTATTTGATTTTTTTAATAATAAAGAAATTACTACGTCATCAACGTGTCACCATTCAAAATGATTATTTATTTTTTAAAAATTTAAAATAAATTTCCTTCATCTTTTTAATAATTTAAAATTTCTATATATTATTTATAGTTAAAAATATCCATTATATAACCCCATATTAGAATTTCTTTACCCGTTAAGAAAATGTATGTCAAAATTTTCTTTTCTTTGAATAAAATTATATAAATTTTATAATTTCTTCTAGGTGGATTCCATTGGTTATATTTCAGTCTAATTATTATTTAACCTCTTCTAGAACTCATCAAATGAAACTAGTAAAAATTTTAGGGTAATATATAATAAATATTTTTACACTTAATTACCCGATTTACCCATAAATGTGGTAAAAATAAAAATTACTAAAGTTAATATTAATATTTTTTAAAAAATATATGGATAATATTGGATAATAAATTTCACAATGAAAAATACGATGTATATCCTTTTTCCAAAATTATAAACAAATATGTTTTCAATATTAATTTAAAAATAATCTTGTTGATAGAATGAGAGAATATGTTTTTAAATTTAAAACGTTCAAAGGTTCACGAAGCATTTTATATCAAATTTCAATGGAAAAAGGATTAAAATGAACTAAATCAAATTATATGATATAAATGTGATTTTATTTTTCTATAGAACAAATAAAAAATTATTTTCACTATATAAATATATGTAATGAAACACCATTTGATACCTAATAATTGTATTATTCATTATTCATAAAAATATGGATGTTCTTAGACAAATACAACAAATTAAAACAATGTAAAAATTGATAATACTATTCTAATGAAGAATTTTATTTTTTCAAATAAAAATTAAAAAATTTGAAATAAATAATTTAAAATAAGTGTACAAACAAAATGCGGTAAAACAAATTTCTTTGAAAAATAACCCTTTTATGCATAATGTTGAATTTGTTATTATATATGGTCTATTAAAAATATAATATGAATATTAATCATAATATTTAATATTATATATATATAATATTACCCAATAAGATACATTTTATTATTTTATATGGATGCATCTTAACACCTAAATTGTCTTTCAAAAAACATTTACATTTATTTTAAACAAGGGATTTACATTTAATTATTATTAATTTTTAGCCACAATAATTATTGATATATATATATATATATTTAATCCATATTTTAATAATTAATTTAATACTATTAATTCCCATCATTCTGACGGTTAGGTTTTAATGGTAACATTTAAATAATAATTATTATTATTTTGTTTAAGCACCATATTTCATATAATGTATGTTACTGATCGTAGTATTTATTTCTTAAAATTATGGGATTTTATATTTATAAAGGTTTTGATACAAATTTCATTAATTAGTACCTCAAAATCCTCTTTCCAACTAGTGTATTTTTACCAACTACGAATAAAACTTTTAATAGTGGGAGAACCTTGTTTAGAAACACTGCCTATTCAAAAACTAATATGAACAAACTTGTCACATATAAAAGTACCTTCCTAGTGTGATTACCAGACAATTGATTTGGAGTCACACACCAAAATTGATTTTAGGTGGTGGAATAACCATATAAAGAAATAAATTCTTTTTATTTTTAATTATATAAACCACACACAAAGAAATAAAAACAGAATGAAAAATGTTACAAAAATAGTAATTTAGGGAAATTCATTTATGATAAGAACTTTTTAAGATGAGGAATATTGATTATCATTAATCACCCAGATGGAACTCATTTCAAAGATGATTTCCTTTTAATATCACATATTGATATAATAGGCTGCATATGGTCATGAACAATTAGTTCAGTAAGAATCTCAAATATGTATCACAAGTTCTATTAAATGATCTACAATGCTATTATTTTTATTCCTTAAAGTTATCCCCAAGATCATTAATACTATGATCATATAGAAGAATTTCCATATCCAATTGAAACATTTTAGTTCATAAATGTTATATAATATGATGATTACCATTTTTATAATATCTCTCTAAACATCATAGAATACAATCAAGCATTATATTTCTTCATGAAATATTAAAATTCATGCACACACAAAGAAATTTATTTTATCATCATAATGATCAATGTAATCAAACACATAAAGGAGTGAAAATATGAAAAAGGGGAGTAAGGAGGTCTGAATGAATATACTCCATTGGCCTCTTCCCAAACAAGATCAACACATATTGGGGGAAGACTTTCTATACAAGGGAAAATGATATGAGGTTTTTCATGGTTACCCCTTAGAGATAAATAGTCTTCTACATTGTTTCCCTCCTAGTATGATATATTAACAAATTATCTATAATTATAATTAAAACAATTTCAAAAAATTCATAATTATTATTTATGTGTAACAAAAAATTGACCAACAAAGTTATACAAACAATTTAATGTAATAGAAACATATCATCTCTTGATTTTAAACTCCAATCATATGTGTATATAAAATAATTCTACAATTAAATTTTATTGCTTTCAGAATTTTTTGTCAACATAATATTATAGAAAAATAATAAAAATTAATTATTTTAATAACAACAATTAAATATATGAAATAAAAATTATAGGAACAACTTTTTATAACAATATATTTTTATTCTTCTATTTAAAAAGGGAGATGTGGCTCCATTTTTCTACCACTAAAAATAAAGAATGGATCATTAATGTTTGTACCACTAAAAATAATAATATGTAATTTATTTTTTCTAAATATGCAAACAGGGAGTGGTGGATTAAATTTTCTTCAGATGAAAATAGATATTATATATTAATTTTTTTTACAAATGAAAATAGTTGGAGGTGTTTTAATTTTTTTACCACCGGAAATATATAGTTACGGATGTCCAATTGTGTTAATGTAAATAAGATAATAAAATTTCACTTGTATAAAAAAACTAGTGATACAGGTGAAAATATTAATTAATGACCACTTATCAATGAATGGTTTATATGAATCAATAGATTTTTCTCTACAATTATAAATATCCAATAATAACTCCTAACTAACCATATGATATGTAAAACACTAACTCATAAAAAATTTCTGAGATAAGGAATAAAAAATAGATAAAAATATTATGAAAATATAATAAACATCATTCAAAAAGAAAAATAAATATAATAAATCTTATGAATGTAGTAATAGATCATATTGTATGTCTAATGGTGTTTAAAATTAACCCATAATTGATGTACAATGGTGACTCATGTCTATCAATTGATGTCCAATGGTGGATCATGACTCACCATTTATTTCCAAAAGAGAAACATGAATAACTATTGATGTATAATAGTGAAACCCTGAAATAATCATCAATGGGGAAGGATTAAATCAGAGAACCACCCTCATGAAGACAAAGATTATTCTACAATTGAAAAACAATCCATGAAAACTATTGGAAATAAGTAGTGGGAGTGGAGAGACATTAGAAAATATTTTATTTAATGGTTGAATAGTCAAACAAATATTTTTCGTTGATCATTTCAAATTCACTAGTGATTTTTATAATGACAAACAGTCGAGAAGATGAATTAATTTTGAAATAAATAATTATGGATTTTCAAACTATAACATGGGACATTAGGAGGAAGTGATTATATATTATTCAATTGATGAGTGTATAATCACATCATTTTGATTTTATAAAGATATATGAATTGGGATCTTTGATTGTAGTCCCAAATCAGATTAGAGAAATGGTGATAAAGAAATATGAAAATAAGTTAATTATAATCGCCTATTTGAGTTGGATACTAGGGAGAAACAACATTTTAACAATGAGAACAAATATTCCTACAACTAAATGTGTTACCAAGAACACAAATGATCTTTTCGGAATGATCTTTAGGAGATATACATGGGACCTCACACTTTAAGAATACATTATGCACAACGACTACTCTATATCTTCCTTATGGGTTGGATGTAGAAGGAATTCCAATGTGGTTAACACAATGGTTCCCCTATGTGGTTTTTTTCTATCTTGGGTTCCTTACATGGTTGAAAAAAATTACATAACCATTAAAAAATTAATCATAATTAAATAAAATAGAATAGACAAGACTTATAAAATTTTGCATTATTAAAACATGAAATTTAAAAATGAATTACAATTATTAGGACATTGTAAACAAGAATTATTATTTAACTGAATCACATGAGAATTTATGAAGATGTTAAAAAATTAATTTAAAAAAATAATAGTTGTAATCAATTATAAAAACTTGTAAATACTAAAAAATTAAAATTCTCGATTAAACATCAAAAAAATTATGTTTCCAAAATAATCTCACCATTTTTACAATTTTTCAAAAATTTATATTTTAATTTATTCTATAACATTGACTACCTTGTAGTCAGTATCAACTAATTCAATAGTAATAGAACGTAAATTTAACTAATCTATTATAGACAATATAATATGATTACCATTTAATTATAGTAGAAAATATCATCAAATTAGAGAATATATGTACAATGAAAGTTAAATATTTCTATTATAACAACATATATTATAATATTATAATATTACCAATAAAAATTTATTTTCATTAGGTTTAATATAAGCTAATAGTTTTGTGAAAATTTGAAAAAATAGTCTCTGATTAATAAAAAATTCCTATCACATAACAACTTTATTTACATGATCCCATATAAATTGAATTATAAAATCTATGTGTTTAGTTATATACTATTGAAGAGGGATTTTATTAATTGTAAAATAACGTTAGTTATCCCAGTAAATAATTTTTTTTATCAAAACTGATATTAAAAAAATTCAATTTTTTTACCCAAATACTATATGAAAAAAACTAACAGTATCAGCATATTAATCCTCAACTAATGATGATGGTTATATTTATTTCTTATAGCTCTAAAAAACTATACTAATTTCGAAGAAGTATCATATACCATTAGTTATTTTCTGGTCCATTTTACTACCTCCAATTTTAGAATCAGAGTATGATAGAAAATCAAAATATCATTCGAATAATAAATTATATTACTAATAGTACCCTTTATATATCAATTCACTATTTTTATGGATTTAATAGTAAAATTCATTTGTCTTATATTGAAACCTAGAACACATGATAAACTATAACATGATGTCTAGTATATAAGAAGTGAGATACAATATGATATTTTTCATTCCTCTATACAATTTAATTTCAAATGACACAACAGATTAATTTATGTCTAATTTAGAATTACTAATCATAGGCATTTTCATAGTTTTACTAGAATCATGTAAAAATCTTTTGACCATATTTGCATTCCTTGATTTAATAAAATACCATATTTCCATTGGTTAATTATTAAACCAAAGAAAAAATTTAGTATTCCCATTATGCATATATCAAATTAACTTTTCAAAAGGTCAAAAAATCATTACATAGATATTCATTTTTTGAAAAAAATATTATATCATCAACAAATGACTATATAATGATTATATCAGATGAAAATATTTATTAACATGGTTCAATCAACCCTTCTATTAAAAAATAATTTTGTAATAATAACTACTTATTTATTTCGTAACCACTTATTGGGTCTTAATTCAGACCATATAATTTTTTATTAATCTTGAAAACCTGATTTTACAAATTATCATTTACATAACCAAAGTGTTTTTTTATCATAGAGTTCCACAAGAACAATTCTATTTAAAAAGTAATTTTTATATCCATTTGACAGAATTTTATGATTTTAAAACAAGAAAAGGCTAATAAAATTCTAATTTATTCTATCATATGAATATAAGAAAAATAATCTTCTAATTAAATCACATCTACATAGGAATAACCATTATATATATGTTTATAATTATTTTTCACAATTTTTCTAGCTTTACCAGGTTTATTATTAAGAGTCTATTTTGTTCATATAGCTTGTTTATCATTTGTAAAATGAACTAAATCAAATAAATTATTCTTTTCAATTTTATTTAATTCATAATCCATATAATTAAACTTATTCAATTTATTATGGAATTATCAACATTAATAGGAACATTGGAAGAAACAAATAATATTTGGAAAACTAAAGTAAAATATTTTCCATGTTATGAATACCAGATTCATTATTACCAATTAAATTTAAAATAGGGTGATCATAAAGAGTTTTTCATTCCTTTTGTTCTATTAGAAAAGGGATACTCTCCCCCTCAAACATTATATAGTCCTTTTAGTGACCATTATCTTCTAAAAATTAAAATATCTTAAACTAATCATTTTGTTTGAATGATTAAGAATCCTTCTTATAGAAATTGATTTCATTAAACATAGCATGCCTAGATTATTAAAAAATGATTATTTATTTTTGAGAAATAATATTTATAAAAATATGATTCACAAAATTTGAAAAAAAAATATTGAAGAAATTCACCACCTAAATTACTTTTGATATGGATGATTGAATAATTTTTCAATTTTTAAATAATCATAATGATAAAAAATTTGATAATGTTATATTTTTATTGAATAAGAAATAAAAAAATAGGAATATATTGTAACGATTTAAAATTTCAAAATCATATTTTTTATAACTACCACTATAAGGTTATATTTTTCTAAAAAAGTAAAGATGTAATAAATTTAAACATATCAAAATAATACAATTATTTATATTTTTAAATCATTATTTTTTTCTATAAATATTATACAGGAATAACAGATTAAGTACTTGTATGTAACATGGGATGTTTTAGAACCTATTCATACATGGATAGAGTGTAAAAAACAAGAAATGTTCATTCCTAGGCCTCCTATTCCATATAATTTCATCTTCTTCTAAAATATTCATAAACATAACTTGTGGTTTTTTCTTATCAGAAAAATCAATAGAGTGTATATATTATTTTTATTTAAAAAAATAAAACTATTATCTTTTGTATAATAATACAGTTATTATTTTAAAATATTAAATTTAATCCATCATCATATAAATGTGATATAATTATATCATTATTTTCTAAATAATTTTTATATATTACATTTTGAATAATAACTATTTAGAAAAAAACATCAACCATACCTTTAATCTAACATTTTGAGTCACATTAAAATGTGACAAGTTCACCTTCACATGAATTAAATTATAATAATGTTGAAATATTACATGAAATTTTCCTAAAGTATCCATTATTTATGTTCCATGATCTATTGAGACATCAATGAAAGATTTAATGAAAATAAACAATTAAGATGGTCGTTTTTGTACCCATGATAACAATGGTCTAAGTGGATTAGTAGTATAGAATCTTGCAACCCAAATAGATTTAAAGAATTTACTAGTGAGAATATAAGAATGTAAATCATTAGAAATGTATGTTCTATAATTTAGAAAATGTTGTTTAAATATGAGTGAACACTCATTGACCGAATTCCATTCTATTAATCATTTAATAAAGGTTACACTTGATATTCTGCATTTTGATATTTTAACAAATATGTTATTATTTAAACATGAAGTTATAATATTTTATCCAAAAACATTATTATTTTTTTCAATCATTAATTAAATCAACTTATCATGCTATTTTAATTATTTTATAAAATTATTTTAATGAATTCTAATATTAATAAATTTATTTTTCAAATCCATATCCTCATTTTGGAATGTTTCTAACTATTTATATATATTTTTCATTAGATATAGAATATTTTTTTCTATATTATTTAGTTTCAATTATTAATTTCATAAATAAATGATCTAATTTAGTTACAGAATCTACAAAAAAATTAAATATCTCATATTTATGTTTACCATTAACTTCCATAATGATTTTAATCCTTTCATTTTAATATTTTTATTTTAATAATTTTTAAATATAATATACATTAGAGTTACCATTCTGAAAAAAAAAATTGTTTTCAAATTATTACATTATATTATAATTTAATAGTAATTACTAATTAAAATATTATTATTAATTTTTAATTTTGTAAAATTTAGAATAATGTTTACACCAACATTATTTAGTTATTCATTTTTTAATCAATTTCTTAAAAACATATTTTTATAATCCGGATCATATAAATAACTAGAGATAATCTCAATTCCATTTCTAGGTGAAGCATTATGATCATTATTTTCTTGACTTATTAAATATATAAATAGATAATTATTTACCTCACATATAATACACATATGATAATGATTCCATATGTCATGTTAACTTTTTTAATAAAAACATGAGTCTAAAAATTGTGATCTATACCAACCCCCAATGAATGATTTATTTTCCTTCCATTATTTATCCTTTTTATTTTTTGTATTTTTTTTAGTTTAGGGAAATCCGTAATTATGTGACAATTCTTACAGCACTCGTAACAGGATAAATATGAAACATCATTACACATTGTATTGTTACCTTTCTAATATTTCTTTCTAGCATTCCTCCTGAACACCCACTTTCCATGACTATTTTTCATGAACATCTAAAAAATATTACTGAATTGAGCCATTTCCTTGTCACTTTTTATTAACATTGATTCTGATGAACTACAGGTATTAATAACATTTCATTTAAATGAAATATTTTTCCTTTTATTATAATCATTGTCATAAATATTTTTTTATCTCTAATATATAAAATGGTAGATATGTTTTTAGTTCATCTAATTTATATTCCATAATATTCATTCACAAATTTTTGGACACATTATTTTAATGGAATATAAAATAAATATACCTCAGTACTCAATCCACTTGGGCATTTCTTTACAATACTCATCAAAGAGAACTCATAAAAGTTTTAATGTTGTGAACTGATAGAACATCTTGATTAAATATTATTCATATCCCATCATGATGTCTTTGTGTTTTCCACAGATAATTCTTCTATTGATTCTCTTGAGCTTTAAAATACGATTATGATTCACATTAGTTATTCTCTATATGTCACTATCTATCTTAAAAGATGGCAAATTGATATAAACCCATTTTTAAATACAACATATGAAAATAATTTTGACATTATAATTAAAAAATATTTTACCATATCATTACATACTAGTGTATTTGGATCAACATTGTATAGCTCTAAAGGATTATCCATGATATTTATGTGAACTACTATCATTCTTTTTATGTAGGATTCTATTTTTTCCTTCCAATATTTGTAGTCACATCCATAAAATAACAGGGGTTTCAATGGAATTGAACCATCACTGGAATAAATTCCACCAAAATTAAATGTATTATGTAATATTGTTTCCATAGACTATTATGACTAAGATATCAGGTTAATATAGATATAAATGATAATAGAAATAAAACTAACCTATCAGATATAAGGTTTTGATACAAATTATTTGATACCATAACCACAATGTGATTAACCTTTCTATGATAGAAATTATTGGAAAATTAGTTATATAAACAATAACTATATATAGAAGGGGGTTTAGTGAGTAATAATTTTAACATTTTAATTTAAAAAATAAGAAATTATTATATAACGCATGAAAGTGAGTTCATTTATCATGGAATGAGTTATAGAAGAAATAAAAAATTATAACACCAAAATTGATAGTTGTTTGGATCACAAATATTATAATACACTCTTTAATTTACTCTACTCCTCAAGAATATATGTACTCCCAAATAACCTGACATTTAAAGGTGAGAGAACCATGTTTATAGAAATTGTAAACAAAATGGAGGGACTACATAGTTTCATAGAGAAGACTTACCTAGTTTGCATACCTAAATTTTAATCTGGAGAGAAAAATTTAGCCTCCATTTAGGTGTTAGAAAAAAAATAATGTAGGACTAGAATTTGATGCAGAAACCCATAAACTAAACACACATAAATGAAAACATATGGAAACAATACATGAATAAGAACAAATACATGGAATTTTTATGATAATCATAAATTTGGTTGATATTGAAGCTCGATGATCATTGATAACATAAAAGTAAAACATGATTATTTTAATGTCCATATTTTATCACATGTAGATAGAATAATTAAAAAATGTTCATTATCAAATAAAATCACCAAGAATGCTGATGTTGAATCAAATGTTTAGAAGAATAATCTACATTTCTGTAATTTTTATTCACTAATTATATATCCTGAATCATTAATGTTTTTACCATCAATAGGCATGATAATTTATAATATATACACGTCACTGGATAGTGTATAACAATGAAATTATATTATTGTTACCTTTATTTATTAAATATACATTGAATAATATAGAATACAATTGGTATTTATATTTCATCATTAAATATTGAAATAAATCATTTAAAATTTTAATTATAAAATTTAAAATAATTCATAATTATAAAATAATTTTAATAATAATATAATCATGTAGATTATATAGACAACAAAATTTTGTACCAAAAAAGAATACATGGGTTTTGAATAGAAAAAATATGTGCATATAAAATAATGAGACAATTTTGGATAATTAAAAATTTTTATATCAACATAAAAGAATAATATAATAATAAAAATAATTTATTTTACTAACAACCATTAAAAATAACAAATATAAATTTAAGAAACTTAATTTTTTACTAACGTTGGATCATTGATCTTCTGCTGAAACAGGGAGAGGTGAATTAATTTTACTTCCATTGATAATAGTGAAATGTGGTTTAGTTTTTATACCATATAAAATAGAAAATGGTATTATAATATTTTTACTATTGAAAAGATAGAGTGTTTAATTAATTGGGATAATGTATAAAATAGGGAGTTGAAAATAATGTTTTATTCTTTTGAAAATATAGAGGGTTGATTAATTTATCTATCATTAAAAATAGAGAGTGGTGAAAGTATAATAGTGAAAATTATAGCATATTATATCATTTAAATTTTAGAAAAAATAATAAAAATATCCAACGAAAAAAAATTCCACTCCACTGAGAAACCAAAAGATCTAGGATAACCATAAAAAAGTTCCTACCATTAATGATGTATAATGGTTACTCATTAACTACCCGTGGAGATATCCATTGGTGTCTCACTAAAAACACATTGAATTATTTTGTATTAAAAAAAGCTTCTAAAAATTAAGAAAACCTTATCATACAGAATGAAAAATAAATATACCACACCTGATGGAAATAGGGTGAACATAGATTCGAGAATGAATGATCTTATACCAGTTATATATTAAAAAGATGAAAAAAAATTTAATGAAAAATATCCACCATTTATTTCTAACGGGGAGTAAGAAAGACATTCTATTGATTTTTTAATGGTGAATTATTACACATTATTGATTTCTAATGGTGGATCAAGGCTCATCGTAGATGTCCAATGGTGCATCATGACTCACTGTAGATGTCTAATGGTGTCTCATGACACTCCTCTAAGTTCCAACTATGGAACCACTGATAAAATATCAAAGGGGAAGAATTCAAAAAAGATAATTATCCCAAAAAAATATTAAGTAGAGATTACTATTGAAAAACAAGACCAAAAATACAGTGACAATATTATATCGGAGAGTAGTGAAAATTGAGAACATGTGTTGTAATTTAAGATTATTTAAACATAAATTAATTTTAGATGTTGTGTTAATAAATAGTGTTATGGAGAATGATGAAAAGCTGAGATGATTACTAAAATTTCAAAATATTGTGTGTGGGGTTTCAAACTATAATAAGGAGATAAAAACGTCGGAATTAGATTAATTCTAATGGATATGTATATGACCATATATTTATGAGTTTTTAAAGTTGAATTAATAGTAAATTTTGATCATATTCCCCCATTAGAATTGATAAATAATGAGAAAGTGGTATATTAATCAAGCAATGAAACTCATCAGTTTGATTTTGCTACCATAGATCCCCAACTGGTGACCTTCCAACCTATGTGACAATGGGTTCACTCTAAGGTCCTTATACAATGTCTCATATTCCTTTTGTGTTCACTATACACACCCACTACGATGTAGATTCATTTTTGGATTCATGTGGAAGGCCTTCCCATGGGGTTGAGAGCAAGTCTAAGTGGCTCACAAGGATAGGAAATTTTTTTAAATAAGTAATACAATTATCCTTTTGTAAATATAATAGATGATACATTAATTATATAATATAATATCATTAAAACATATAATTAAAAAATGATTAAATATTATTAGAGTTTTATAGAGATAAATTTTTAATTTATTAAAACACTTTATTATTTAATATAGTGTTAATAGTGAGTAATTTATGATTATAAATAATACAATTAACGTTTCAGATCCACCTTCAATTATAAACCCATAAAACTGAACAAATTAAAGAATAATTCACAAGAACCTACAAACATAGGTTTCGCATTCCCAAGTTCTTCACTATGGGTTGAATCACTCATCTATTTCAAGAATAATAAGTAAAATATTTTTCTTTGTATTGATTATCATTAACTCAATAATATCATGAAAAAGAACATGTATCCTCAATATGGATTAAAGAATTTTTTATCAGCAATGAATTGATGAATACATCACTAAAGAATAAATTTGGTTAGGATATCATCATTTACTACTGAAGAATGGTTATATTCCAATCATTAACCTTAATAATGTTTGAGTAATTACATGGTCATAGTGATTCAATTTATTCTCATAAATGAAAAAGGATATTCGTGGACTTATTTAATAAATTCATTAGTGACTACCTTAATCAATTTTTAAAATTGTATAGATGATATTTTTTTATAAATTAAAATCTAGTAGGAACGTTAGGTTGATTTTAATATTGTAGTGATTAATTTTTGGAAGGAGAAGATATATAAAACATTTAGTAAATTTTTATTTTAATTGAGAAAATTTATTTCTTATCGTTTGTTATCACATGTAATGGGTATTTGTTTCCCCTTAAAAGATTAATGTGATTGTTTGTTTTCCTATATCATTGTATGTTATATATATCCATAGTTTAAAAAATTATTATTGTATAATAATTGATTTATTATAAATTTCTCAATATTATATAATGTTCCATCCTATCTTACTCAAATGATAGTGAACCGTTTCTAGATGGATGAGTGTGAGGACACCACCAAAGTGATGATGAAGTTAATAACCACAATAGTTATACACAAAATACCCACATATTGAGAAGGATTTCTTATCTGCAGTTATTCATGAAAAATATCTTTGGTTATGTACCCTTAAATAATGATAAATTGGTAGCCTATGAAATAATTTTGTTAATGTTAAATGAGAACCATTAACCAATGCATGATCGAGAGTCGGTTGTTGAAATGTGTTCTATAAAAATATATAGGAATTATCTCTATGGAGAGATGTTTTATATATATATGGACCAAAAAAACTAAAATATATATTCATAGAGAATACCTCAATATGTTCCACCTAATATATTTAGATTTTATTGTTGGTTGTGATTATTAAATACACTACTATGTAGTAAAGTAAGAAGAAGTGGAAGATGCTCTAAAAAACATCCTGAACCTTACCTATGATCAGTATTGAGAATAATATGATATTATTGGTCATGAAGTGAATTAAAATGAGTATCATGATACAATTAGTATCATATGATTTATTTTACATTAGTACAATATAGTCTTAAGAAATCTAACACTGTTGAATTAGAGATACATGAGAAGGTGGATTATTTGAGGATGTTAAAAACCTATGTGTTCAAGGTTGATGATGATGATTTATTTTCTTATTTGAAACGTGTATATGATTCACCATATATATATATATAAATAATGAGATACTTAATAATGAAAATAACTCAACATTCAACATCCACGCATCAATGATGATAATGACTAGAGATCAGCATGAAAATAATTTTTTGTAAAAATATAAATAAGGAGATTATGGAATATATGTTAAATTTTCAAGTGTTTGAATAAGTGATGGAAAAGGAAAAAATAAAAATGGATGATTAAACCACTTACCACACCAATATGTAAATTGTAAGCCATTACTATTAAGTTTTCATGGGTCTTCCAATGATATCGTAAAGTAATAATGAAAGATGGGTTTTTGTAGATCAACTTGTAAGGGCTTGACAACTAATTTCCATTCAAGAGGAAATCAAAATTTATAACCTTGAAAAGATATAAATTAAGTAGGTGATGAGGTTTTATGGAACCATGCTATCAACTAAATCTTATTGAGGGCCAATGTTCTCCAAAATGTTTCAGAAGTGTCTTCAAAATTATATAAAAATACTTTTACATTATGACAACACATCATCCTTATACTGATAGACAACCAGAATCAAATATCCAAACACAAGAGGATATTATTATAGAATTCTCTTTATATTCCCATGGATGATGGGACTGACATATTCATGTAGTCAAGTTCTCCAAAAAATACTTTCTACTCAAGAATAGAAATGGACCCACATAGAGCACACTATATAAGGGGATGTATATCCCTTGAACATTGGGATGATTTAAGAAAATGAATATTACTAGGACCATATATGTTTACCAAAATCAAAGAAGAGTTTAAGGCCATTAAAGAGTACATAATATCATTATATAGGTGATATATTTGTTACATTGAAAACCATTAATGAGGCATATATTTTGTGTTTAGTGATTAATTGATCCCCCAAAAATTCTTGTGGAAATGATTTATGTGATTTGGGAATAAGGGGAGTCAATGTATTTGGTAAAAAGGCATCATTAAGATCCATGTTATTTTTTAAGCTATGGAATACAATTTATTTCTCCAATGAAACCATCCCTATGTATATTCTGTATTCCATATAGAACCCTTGACAAATTACATACCTAATCTATCATAATTACAAAATTTAGAGAATGTACAATTTCAGAATGGTCTCTAATAAAAGGAGCATCTAGTATAGATCTAGGACTCTAGAGAATTGTTTTTACAAAAATACTAAAGATGTTTTAAATATTCCATTTTTAAAAAATTAGTATGAATAGGTGACATGAAGCTAGAGAAATCATTAAATAGGACTAGCCACATTTTTTCTTCTAATAATATAGAATGAAATTTTTATTGTAAAATTTATTAAGGGAGGTAAATATTAACAACATTGAAGTAATATATATAAATTTCTCTATAAAATATATAAAAAAAACAACATCTTTAAATTAATTAAAATCATAAATATTTATAATATTACCTATGGGATAAACTAATATCTTATAGATATAAATGATGTCATAAAATGAATTTTCAAAAAAAAATTATTTATTATTTATATTTTATATATTAACAAAATTCTATTATATATGTTACATATAATAAATTTAATTTCCATACATTATTCACTATGTTACAATATGATGAGGTCTATATTTTGGTGATTTTTATAATAAATTTATTTTTAAATAAAAAAACATTTGTTCCAAAATGTAGATTTTATCATCATATAAGAAATAATTAGAATATATTTGGTCAAATATGAATTTGCAGAGAAACTTTATTAAATATAATGTTATTTTTTAAAATTTATGAAAGATGTGTTTATTATTATATAATAAATGTAATATTTCTATAAAATCAGAAACTATATATGGACATTCAATTTAATTCATCTTTATTTTTTTAAAATTGTGTTTTGACTAGATTTGGAAGACACATAAAACTTCTATGGTTTACACTAAACCAATATATTCCTATATCATAAATAATATTTATAATCATATTAAACACAATAAATTTTATCACATAATAATTATTTTCATTAAAAAATTATTTACATTCCATGATCTCTAATAATAATTTTAATTTCTCTAATTGAAATAGAGTTTTTTTAAAAAAAATTAAATATATAAAAACATCATGTTCAAATTATTAAAAAATATCAATTTTCATTTTATCCATTCAATTTTTATCCCAAGGGTGAATGTGGAGATATCATAGGAAAGTTAAATTATGATAAATGTAGATATTCATAGTGAATGTTATTGAAAAATGTGATCACGTTTTCATAGTGATGGTGGATGGTGTATTGGGATTATACATTTACCCAAAAAATTATTTTTCACTTTTTGAGATACATTATTTTAATATTGGAGTAATACTATTTATAAATAAATATTTATTACAAGAGTTCCATTTTCTTCACATATTAAAGGAGACAGCCTCCATCCCATTTTTCCAATGATTCCAAATTTTTGGATAATTTAAAATACTCAATTCACTCTTTAACCCCCTCCCCATAGATTTTAATCCTTTTTCTCAAAAAAATAATAAATATAATGAGTCATCATTTTTTCCCAAAGGGGAAAATTCAATAGAAGTAAAAACTCTCATCCAAAAATTTTATGTTCTTTTCTTCCTCCAAAAAAAAATTCTTATCAATAGATGATGGATTGATAATAATAATAATTTTTATTAGGTTAAAATGATATTATAATAATATAATTCCCCCTTTATATTTTCCACCTAATTCATTTAGAAAATCCCAAATGCCACTATGTTTGAGTGTGTGTATTTGTGGATAAAATCCCTCCATTAGCAACATGTATTTTTTTCATGATCATCTAACGTGGATGAAATTTACAATTTATTAATAAAGTTAAAATTATATTTTTAACACCATTAATATTATATAATGGTAATATATGACCGTCTATTGTAATAAAAATATTACACTATTATAGTATCATTAAAAATATTAAATTGACTTTTTACGGTGCCTTTATGAATTTTTATTTTTCTATGATAACATTTGAATATCTATAGGTGTTTTCATAATGGAATAATAAAGAAAAAATCATCCAAATTCTTAATATCGTGAATATGTTTTACAATAAATTTCAACATGGTGAAAATAATGAATGTGTGATGAATAAATTAATAAAAACCCTCATTTTCCAGCAAAAGTATATACTATGTTAAAAAATAAATAAAAAAAGACTACTGAGTCACATTATAATGTAAAATATTCATGATAATGGTTCATTGGTATATATTTTATGAACTTATTTAATTATTACTAAATATATGGGAATGTAAATTACCACATCATACAAGACATAAGGGATCTTCTGTACCACCATTTCTTCTTTTATGTTACATGTTCTCTTTCATTTTAACTATTTTAGACATCCTTATTCATATTAATATGTTATATATATTAATCTTACATATATATCAATATAAATATCTTTTTAATTTATTTTGTAATGATTTTTTTACTTCTATTCATAATTTCCTCTTTTAAGTAAATCAGACACACGGGAACATTATGATTTCTTATCATATGACATGTCTAGACTTCCTGAAATGTTTTTCACCATGTTAATATTTTAAATATCTTAATAATTTTACGTAAAAATATATTTAAATTCATGTTTTATAAAAAACATTAATCTCTTCCATTCAATAAAAATATAATTTTACTTATTTTATAAACCATCACATAAGTTGTTCATTTTTATTATTTCTACTCGATATCTTTATCAGTAATTTTGTATATTAGAATTAAATGTCGAAAAACATTATACCTTTTCATTTATAAAATTTCAAAATAATTTATTTAATTCCCACATATGGATCTTTATTATTTATCCAATGGTTATTCCCTGAATTATAATTATGAAACCCAATTCATTCTCATGGGATTGATCATTTTTATGATTTACATATGATTTCTTCTCATCATATGGATTGAATATGTGTGGTTTCATTTTATTTAATTGGTGCCCCTATTATTATATATCCTTAAAATATGTTTGGAAAATCATTATATCTCATGTGATTCTATGTAAGGGATTTTATAGTGAACCTAATCCTCCATGGGTTATTCCCCACTTTTTAATGATGGTATTGGGAGTAACCCATGGCTTATGTTTTTTAAATATTTTTATGCCATTGACACATTTTAATTATTAAATAATATTATGATATCATTTTATTATTCTATGATCCAATTATTTTGATCATATTCTTTATAAAATCATGGTATGAATCTAGACTCTCATGTTATTCATTACATCCAATATTATTAATGTGATTTCCATATCACCCATTTCCTTATTTATTTTCCCCAGGGAATGTTGTGTAATTTTTGATAATTTTTAAAGGATTTGTAAATATATATTGTTTTAAATAAATATGTTCTTTATATATATATGATGATGTAATTGTTGTTATAATCATTCATAGTCAAAACGCTTATATACCCTTAGCATTTATTTTTTATATTGTATGTTCAAAATCATGAAGTACTGTGTCTTTAACTCTTCGGTATCAATAACTGTTCTCTCATACAGTAATTTATTACTTCAAAATTATCAAGGAAGATAAATTAAATTGAACAATACCCAACAAAATACATCTAAATCATGATATCTATATCTAAAATAACAATCATGTTACATTTAATTAATTTATTTTTGTTTTTTAAAACACATTGTTAAATTATAAATATTTATATCACTGATATTAGTTTTATAGATCATAAATAATTTTATTTATTTACATATATATATATGTGTTATAAAACATTATTCTTATATATATTAAATATATAATAAATAATAATAATATGAAATGTGTGTGTGTGTGATTATTAAACAATTTCAACATGTATTGTGTTTTATATTATGATTATTGAGTGCTTTTGAGAAGAAATGAATAGTTGGGAGGAGGATTCCTTCATAAACAGGGTTTATATAATGAATTATAAACTACATAACACATAAGAAAGGGGTTTTTTGTTGAAGGACATGTGAATTTTTATTCATGGTTTTAAATTAGTTACATAAATCATATATTTTTGGGAAATATTGGATGAAGTTGATCCACCTTTCTTAGTGAGTATTCTAAACTATGTGTCAAAATATGTTTATGGGGATTAAGTGTAAATTTAAAATGTTAATAGAATGAAATAATCCATTGATCAATTAGTTTTCCCAAAAACAATTTTTAGACATAATTATACTAAAATTTATCCTGTATTATAGATATTTTTTATTAAATATAACATATTAGGAAATAAAATTAGATTATTAATTTATTATATGTATGATACTGGGTTCGCGTTTTACATTTGTGTGGTGATTTTATTTCTCACCCATGTCTATATTGATTTTAGTATGCTAGATCTAGAGTATTTTTATAAAAAATTGATTTATGATGCATTTATATAGGGATTTTGGTTTTTAATTTCTTAGTTATATTATATTTTTTTATAAAAAGGGAATATTAACAAGAAACATCATGGTTTGTGGAATTTATTTATTTATATTATTTTAATAATAAATTATTATTATTTTTATCACTATTAAAATAATTTATTTATTTCTGATAAATTATTATTGATAAATAATCTCTGTTGATTTTTTAGAAATAATGATTTTGGAAAATAACATATTCTTTTACAAAATTATGAAATTTGGATCCTCTATGGTTTTCTAAATTAAAATTGAGAATTTTTATTGATATTATAATTTTTATTGTGAATTAATTTCATTCTAATTTTTATATAAGAAGGCATTAAAAACCCAATTTGTGATTTATTATTTCTATTCAATTTTAAAAATATTGGGGGTTTACTGTTTCATCAGTTTTAGAAACATATATGAGGATTAACATGAAAAGTTTTTCATTAATAAATATAATGGTATTTGGGAATTTTTTTAGAACATGTGATTAGTGTGGGCTAGATTTTTCAATCAATCAATATAAACATGAATTTTGTTTTAAACTAGTGAACATAAACAATAGTGATTCATTACAACAACAATGTCAAAGAGTTTATCTAATGATAAAATTAAAATATGGGTGATTAATAATGTTGGGAATACAATTTGTATATACCATAATGGTCCATTTATGTAGTTAGATTAACTGATACATTTTTTATTTATCATAGTGAATACTATACTCATGTTATATTGTGCAAAGACTCATTCGGGATGGGTTTTGATCAAAAATGGGTTTATATTGTAATGGGATTGTATTCTAATGGTATATCAAAGCCACTATACATTTATAAGTGAATTATTTTAATGATATGAATAAATTGTTTATAAAATGAATTATTTTTTTTGATGGAATATTTTTTTCAGTAAAATATGTATTTATCTAAAACATTTATATCATAAGAAAAATTCAAATTGTTTTTGGGATTTAATATGTTAAAATGATATAGTATTTTTATTCAATGATTTCAAAACAATGTTTTAAATTATATTTTATAAAATTTAATAAAATATAATATAATGTTTTTCATTGATTTTTTATAAACATCTTTATAATTTACATTTGATGGAAATATATTTGAGTCATTGGAAAATTCAAAAATATGTTTTTCACTCCTTTTGTAAATGTACATGTTTTTGAACATATAGACCTTCTTTTCCTTGATTTATATATAATTTAAAAAATTCATTTGATGTTATTTAGGTATCCTTAAATAAATATATGGGATTAGGGTTGATTTTAATGTCCATGCAAATACTACTAGTCATTTATATCTTTAAATAAACATAGTTATGTCTATTATACTAATTTTCACTTGTTAAACTTGTATAGTTTTTAATATATTTTTATGTTTTTTTAATATGTAATGTTTTATAATGATTTTATATTTTTTTTTCTTGATAATCATAGGTTAGTTTTTTGTTTTTAAGGAATATCATTACCAATCAATTTAATTTTATCCTTGGTCGCTAGTTGTATACCTATGGGGACTGGGGGATATTCTTTATGCATTATAAAAACCCCAACATGGGATTCTTGAATTTAGTTTTTAGGACATATAATTAAAAAAAATTATTATAGAAATGTTTTCATTTGAGATACAGAACATAAATGATGGTCACAAGTAATTTTATGGTTATAATTATAAATTTACTCATATAAATTCATATATACCAACTTTATTACAACCCAAAAATCCTAAAAATATTGTTTTATATTATTTAGTGTTCATTGTATGTGAATTAAAGTTAATTGATTGATATAATAAAGAGTTCATTTAAAATTATTGGAATATTAGAGGTCATTATTGCAGAAAATAATATTAAAATTTATTTATTTATATGATTATAATAATGGATTCATATTGGTTTTCTAAAGACTATTATTTTTTAAGACACAATTTTTTAGTGAAAAGTTTATAAAATTAGAATTTAATGAATACTTAATGGAATATTTGAATAATATTTTATGATAATTAATTTAAGAATATTTTTTTCATAATTATGGGAATGGTTTTAAATATGGTTATATTCATGGTAAATGAAGTGTGATGAATAAATTTTTTGATGATCTACCAATATGATTTGATATTTTTGATTAAAAAATTATTTTGAATGTTGGTTGTTGATATTATTTTAATAATATTTTTCCAATGATAGTGAGGTATATCCAAATAGTTATGATGTAAAATAATTAATTTTTATAATCATTATCTCTTATAGAAATTTATTGTTGGATAAAATTTTGTCATAAAAAAGATAAATTTTCGATTATTATAAAAAAGTAAATTCATCGTAGGATTTATCTAGATCCATCAGGGTAACATTAATGATTTCTCCAATAGATTAATATATATATAATAAATTCATATAGAGATTTAAAATTATAGGTTTGGTGAATATTAATAATAGATATTGGGATTTAGATATGGACATAGAGTTTCTATGATTTTTTCCACTATCATTAATGGTTATACAAGACACTAGAATGAGGATGGGTGACTCTAAATTGTAAGAACCGTGTTTTGAAAAAGGAATGGATCCTTCAAAAAAATTTCTATCCCTATATTATATACCCTTTTCAGATTCCTAATGAATTCATAAAGGAATCATGTGTGTCTGGGGATTATTCAGATATTGGAGCCTAGATGTTTTGGAGAATTTGGAAAGTCCCAAAATTATTATAAATATTATTGGTACGGAGATTAGTTATACCTAACTATTCATATGGTCTAAATTTTTTTGTAGATACATTCATCATAGTTGTTGCAGGGTTTCCCCACCTCTATTCATTATCATGTGGGTGCCCATTTTTTATAGGTACTCATGCCCAGTTGGTGCACATTTTGGAAAATCATGCTTCCTAAAAATTAACATGTTATTTTATGGTCTAAATAAAAATTTTATGCTTAATGATCTAATTTAACCTCTTCATTCTTCCTAATTTGGATAAAAAATGGGATGAACCTCCATTTTTACTACTTCCATGCTTTTGGAAGAAAAATCTAGGTATTGAGAGACCTCTATCATTTGGTGTCTGATTGATATTGTTTTATTCACGTAGGATATGAAACAGTATGTACATGATCCCTTTTTAATCATTATTCATATCTAAAGTTCTCTGTCTAGTAATGGTGGATTAGGATTTTTTTTTCACATCTACTACGATCATGAGAAAATTAGAAGCTAATCTTGTGTGCAGATAGATGTATTATTTTTAGGTGGGTGGTCTATAACAAATCCCTCAGGTTCGTTAATTCTAGAAATGATGTGTGGGTCCTACCGATTTCATCAGGTACTAATTATTGATTTGATATGACTTTATTATAGTCATTAGAACCAAATGGTTATGGTCTTTATAGAAATGTGGCCGGATTTTTTTGTTGTGTCCACAAATACCAACACCTCTCATAGGGAGATATTTCATAATTGGGTTTTTTAATGTTTTGAAATGTAAAACCCTAAACATCAATGATAGGCTTCTCTTTTAATAATACAATTGCATGCGATGTACGCAACATCGATTTCTTGCACACCACGACCAATCAAACTAGTCGTTATGAATAGTACTACCCACTTTCTGATATTTTATATATTTTAGTTTTTAAAGTGGACTTCATTTTTAGATTCGGAATATCATAATTATTTTAGGGTGAATTTTTGGTATATTTATTAAAACTTTCAATTTTTGATTAATTGTGAAAAAACTACATTATTATTTAAAAATAGTCTTTTATTTAAATAAATATTATTTTTATTTAAATTTATTATAATGTAAAAATATATGCATAATACCTTTATCATTCCAATGTAATTTATTGGAGACATTTTATAATAAGATTAGATATATAAAATTTTATTAAACTTTTTGATGAATTTTACCCACCTTGTAGGCACAATTACAAATTTTACTAAAACATTATTTTACCACATCTAGGAATTTAATTTAAAAATCTGAGATATGAAATTGAAATCAGTAAGTAAAATTTTGTTCAATTGGATGAAAATATGTTTTGTGAATAGTAACTGTTGATTTTTATTTACCCCGGTTTAAAGTAGATAGGGTAATTAAAGATAAAAATGGTATTACATTTACCCTAAAACACGTCTTAATTCTATTGGATAAGTGTATTTTGACAAAAATAAACCATAGGAATAAAATATGATCCTCTTTATTCCTCTTGGATTATATTAGGACATTAATTAGTATTTTATTTAAAGAAGTGTTAAATGTGGTAAATTCAAATTTTAATAAATAAAAGATTTTTAATATAGGGTTTTACATAATATATATTAGACTATAAATATTAATTATTAATATAAAATTATTTAATACATCATGTTGTCTTATTTATAATTTTTAGACATTAAATAATTAATTTTATTCATGACACAATGATGGTGAAGTAGTTACCTTATTAAGGAAAGATTAAAATAATTGATATTATAAAAATCTAAATAAATGTAAATTGAGACTTTTGATGCATTAAAATAATTTTCATGTATAATATATCATGTTATTATTTCTATAATGTATTTTTTTTAATCTAATTATGTTTTATTTACATTCAAAAAAACCAAATTCAAAATACTGTCAAAATTGAAATTAATGACTTTTTAAAACAAATATTGTGTTATTAAAAGATATAATATTTTTAAAAATATAAGTATCTGCCAAAGGAAATATGTAATGATATTTAAGTCATTAATTAACCATTTTAAGTTCCCTTGACATTTTATAGTACATTTATTAACCATGTAATATAAAAATACAAGAAGACATTATAAATGTTAAACAATTTAACTAAGAGTTAAATCTAAAAGATAAGGTTAATATGGTTCTATAAACTTTTCTAAAAACTATTTGTTGAGATTATTTCTACACATTACTACATTATCCTATAAATAAATCAATTTGGAGGCATTATAAAGTGAAAAGTTTTTTGTAATAAAATAATATTTCAAATTTTTTCTAAAATGACCCTCACCTCTCTTATAAAAGGGTACATCCCCTTCTCTCAAAATCACAACTCCCAAGACATTTTCCTCAGTCATAAACAAATAAAATCTCTTCAAAACTACCCTTAATTCAACATATAGTCCTTATATTGATCATAAATCAAACATAAGGACCCCTTTTGGTCAAATCAAAAGAAAGCACCCGAAGAAGAGGTAATAATTTAATCACATCTTTACAAGTTCTTTTCTTCTTTCACTTCATCATTCATTGTAGTTTCCATACCAAAATAATAACTCAAGTACCTTCTACATACTATGATATTTTTATAAATATGGTATTACCATATTCATTACTCTATCCATCCTATAAATGACAAAGCCACCATACATGCGTACGTACGACTACAGGTCTCCACGTTGTGCTGTAGTTTTTTATTCAAGACTTCACTATTTGGATGGGTATAATAATGATTATAATTGAATTAAATAATAAATATGAAATTCTAATGATTGTGTATATATTATATTCCATCAAATTATAAATTATGTCTCCATCAATAGAATGATATTGTCTCTCGTGCACAGGTACGGATTACCGTCTGCACAAATGCGATGAGATTCATTCCCCATCGTAAACATTCAAGAATAATTTTAATTTTATGATTTCAAATAAATTTTAAGAACCTAATATCATTATAGATTTGAATAAAATCCATCCTATACATAAACAACTTGACATACGTAACTAAACATATGAAGGAAAACAAATTATTTAACACCTGAAACAATAATACTACTGAAATATTATTAATAAAGCAACATTATATGATCATATATGATATATTAATTTTTTATTTTTTATTGTACAATTTAATAAAAATGTTTTAACTATTATAATGGAAGTTAACATAACCTTGACTAAGGAAAAATATAAGGTAAGGGTTAATATTTACAATCTCTTTTTTATCTGAGGTGTTTTTTATGAAAGTATATATTGGGAATTCTTAATCATTAACATCCGTGTTTTATAAAAATTTATTTCAAAACATCATTATTATTTCCCAGAATATTGGGAAAAGTCATTTATACCTTTTTTACTTTTTTTAAAAGGTTTTGAAAAAAATCGTTTTGTCATTTTCCAAACCTGGTACATTATGACCTTTTCCAAAAATTAAGGTACGAAGGTTTTTTAATATAAATGGAGGGTTTGTCTATGATCCACCATTATAACACCTTTGAAGCTTTCCATTAAAGATTATAAGAATATTTTAAAAATAAATATTTTCTTTTATAATTATGTTTCTTTTAAATTAATTCAAAATAGAAAGAGATATTTCTCACTTGCAGTTTTGATTTCATCTATGTAAACATCCATTGATTTATTTTACACTTTTTTGAATTTGATATATTTTTATACAATCAAAAATATTGTATTTAATTTTTTTTGATATGTTAGACTACGAATGTGTCATTTTTTTTACCATTCTTGGTTTATGGATAAATTATTAACATTTCGTATGCAAGTTTTAATATTAATTTTTATGTTATGTTTCAACATTTTCATATGAGGATTGAATTGGACATAGTAAGTGATTGGTGGAGCCTGCTATAGCTCCTCGATTCATCGGTAGGTCAAATGAGAAAAACTAGTGTCTTGGCACAAGTCTTTGATAAAATATTATTTTTAGTCTTTGCTTGAGGCCTTGACTACATGGTTATGATGTCCAACATTATGTAATCCATCATTTTAAAATTAGATATTGATTTTACATGTGATTATTCGAACAGTAGAATATAAATGTTAAAAAGAAAATGAAATTATTTGATTTATCTTTTCCATATTATGATGAGGTTTATTTATAAAAGGATTATGTTTTAGTCTTATACATTTCATTAAATGTTTGTGCTTATTTATGATAGTTTCTGCTATATTGTTTTTCTTACTGAGCTTCGAGCTCACACATTTCTAATGTTTTCTTTTTTCCAGTATGTGAAGAATTATATTATGAATAACCTGCAGGTACAAGGCAAAAAATATAAGACTTTCCAATGGAGGCACATTGTGGTTTTTTTATTTTATGATGTAATGTAAAACATATATATGTATCTATTACTTCCAAGACATCAAAAATAATCGATCATTTGAGACATGATCTCTTGTGATCATGACAATGTCATGTAATAATGTACCAACTCTGGGTAACTAAGGTCGGGGTGTTACTATTGGTATCATAAGAAGTTTAGTAAAAAACTAGGAAACTATATTTTGAAAAACAATGATTAGAGAACATTACCCTAAGATAAAATTTGAGGATTAGTATTGAATAACATCATAGAATTTTGGTAATGTATATATTTTGTGTAATTTCCAAGAATATAAATCCCTATATGGATATGAGTAGGTAGACGCGGTTCTAGAATAGATGTATCTTGGAGTGAAAACTCCATGAAGAATTTTTAGTCTTGACTCGAGGTATCCTAGTTCACGACAACGGGCCTTGCTTCACTATTGGTTACAAAACTCCCGGTGGATATGATTAAGATAATTCAATTTTTTTTACAAGGCATTATGAAGGATTTATGATTAAATACTTCCTTAAAAAAAATTTATGATTATAGATTATATTCATAAATTGTTCAATTTATGTTACGTATTTTAATAGTTTGCAATTATGTATTTTGATTCTTCATCTAATATAGTGTATTCCATTGTTTATAAATAGATCCTAGTGGAAGGAATGTAAATTTTATTAATTCAAGTTATCCATATCGGGATTTCCCATCTACTCAAGATAATTATAGTGGAGATGGGGATACAACTACTGTTGAACAGCTTATAACAATACTAGGATAACTCAAATTGGTTATAAATAATAATCATACCTGTATGGAGGACCCTAATCCACAATGTGGAGGATAAATGTTAGACCTATTCATGAGGAAAACACCACTAATATTCAATGGGACTAAAACTCCATTTGTATTTGATCAATGTATATGTTCTATAGTGTAAATATTTCATGCATTGGGGAGTAGCGAAATGAAAATAGTTGTCATGGAAGATTATAACATCACTTGTGATGAAAATCAATGGTGGTCATTGATTAAAAACACAAAGTAGGACGAAGAAGTATCAAGAATGGAATGGAGGGAGTTTAAATATCTTTTTCATAGAACATAACTTTCTACATTACCATCAATAGGATATAGAAATACAACTTTTGAGTCTTTGGAAGAATGAGGATGACAATGTTCCAAAGTATGATACTATATTTTCAAGGTTAGAAAGTTATGCTATAGATTATATTCATAACCCAAGGAGTAATATTGATCGATTATTTGTTGGGATAAAACCATTTCTCCATTGATCATTAGTCTCACAATCCTTCACATTGTGTAAAGATATTGTCTCATGAGCTATGATGACAGAAAATAAATTCTCTAAGTCTTACAACTTTAAATAAAAACAAGACAAGAAGAGATCTATTGAACCTTATGGAAATGGAAGTAAGGTAGTTATGGTAAAAGTGGAATTTCCATCCTGTAATAAATGTGAGAAAAACTAGGTTGTTACATTCACGAAGGGAATGAGAGTCTATTACAAGTGTGGAGAAAAAATCCACTATGATCACGATTGAAAAGGGAAGAAACTAGGTGTCAATGTTGAATGCTGAAGTTGTAAAAAAATGGGGCACTATGAAAATTAATGTCCAATAAATCCATGAAACATATCGTAGAAAATGCCAAGGTATCAAGGCCAAGATTATGGGATCACTACTACTATTGTTGAAGCTACTAATGACGTGGTGGTTGGTAAATTAATGGTTTCCTCTAATTTAGCCTATGCTTTATTTGATTCTTGATCATCTCACTATTTAATATCTTCCCAGTTTTCTGGGAAAATTAAATATATCCAATTTGATTTAACATGGGAGTTTTCAATCATTACTCCTAAGGGAAGTATCACAGCTACAAAATTCTTTGAATCAGTTCCCATTAGGGCATATAAACGTCCATTATCTACTGATCTCATCGTCATACCCATGATTGAACTTGATATAATCCTTATTATGGATTGGATTTCAGACCATGATGATAAAATTTATTTTAAGAAGTAGGAGGTTACAATTTTTGATGATGGTAAGCAATACCTTATCTTTAGATCAGAAACATCACCATCTTATTCTTATCTTGATCCACCCCTAGAAGCACTACTAAATTCAATTAGTGGTGTGGAATATAGTTAAATAACAATGGGTGAGGAAAAGAATGATCAAATAGAGTACGTACCTATTGTTCAATAATTTTTTGATGTGTTTGTAGAGGATTTACCTAGATATCCTCTAGAATAATAAATTGCCTTTTCAATTGAGTTAATTCCTAGTTCAAGGCCCATATCAAAGACCCATTATAGAATGGCCACTGTGTAATTAGTGGAATTAAAGAAACAACTAGAGGAATTATATAATAAAGGATTTATTCACCCTAGTGTTTCTCTATGGGGGTCCTGTGTTCTTTTTGTTAAGAAAAACTATGGATCTAAGAGTTTTTGCATTGATTACATAGAGATCTATACTATAACAAAAAAACGGTATCCCCTGTCTTGTATTGATTATTTAGTCAACCAACATCATGGAGAACAATAAATTTCAAAGATTTACCTTTGATCTAGATATCATTAGTTGTGCATGAATAAGGAATACATTCCAATGATATCAATTCATACAAGGTATGGGTTTTTGATGTTTACAGTAATGCCTTTTGGGAAGACTAATGAAACATTGTTTATCATGGATCTAATTAATAGAGTTTTCAAGTAATATATTGATGACATTGTAGTGGTATATATTGATGATATCTTGGTATGCTCCAAAATCTTTGATGTTCATTAAAATCACTTGTAGACTATTCTAAAGACTCTTAAAAAAATGAGTTATATGTGATGTTTAGAAAATGTGAATTATGGATTTAGTGGATTTATTTTCTTTTTCATAAAGTCTCTAGGGATGGTATCTCTCTGGATCATTATCAAACAAGAACAATACAATAATGGAAAGCACAAGCGAGTATACCTAAGGTACTCAGTTTTATTGATTTAGTAAGTTATTAATGGTGTCTCTTATAGAAGTTTGCATGATTGGATAACCCATTAACCATGATCACAGATAAAGCAGTAAAATTTGATTGGAAAAAAGAGTGTCAATAATGTTTTATAGAACTGTAAAGAAGATTAGTCAATTAACTTATCTTGAATCAACCATTATGGAATGATGGGTTTGTTATTTATAGTGATTCATCAAGGAAAGGTCATGGTTGTGTCATTATGATGAATTATAGAGCTATTGCCTATGCATCATGACTGCTAAAAATTTATGAAAACAATATCCAACTAATGATCTTGAGTTAGAATCTTTAATCTATGCTCTGAAGATATGGAGACATTATCTCTATGATGAGAAATGTGAGATATATACTGATCACAAGTATTTGATATATATTTTCTCAATAAAATTACTCAACATGAGTAAAAGGATATGGCTCGAATTACTCAACGATTAAGATTTCACTATACACTACCAGTTGGGGAAGGAAAATAAGATGGTCGATGCATTGAGCAGAAATGATCATCGTGTTTTGAAAAATATGAGTGTTTAAAGGGATCATATATACATGGATCTATTAAAATGGATATAATAATTATCATGGAAGGTGAAACATCGATACTTTTTCAAATGGTTGGGAATCCATATTTACTATAAACGATAAAATGTTCTTAGACTGAGGATGAGGAGTTTCAAATGAATATTAACGCTGTGAATGATGGGTGATTGATTGGATTCGTATATAAAGATGCAATTTTCATATTTGTTAAAATACTTTGTGTTCCCGATATACCTGATCGAAAAATGGATTTGTTGGATGATTCTCATATATCCAAAATCTCAATAAAACCTTGTAGAACTATGATGTATAGAGATTTGAAGGAACATTTTTGGAGTGACAACATGAAAAGAGATATTGCTGATTATGTGTCAAGATGTATTGTTTTTCAATAGGTTAAGGATGGAAGACAACATCCTGGTGGAGATAGGAAACCACTACCAATATCTGAGTGGAAATGTGATGATTTTATGATGAACATTGTTAGTGGTCTTCCAAAGACACCTAGAAAAAATGATGCAATATGTGTCATTGTTTATCGTCTTACCATGTCATCGCATTTTCTAGCTATAAGATAAGATTTACCACTTAAACATTTATCAAGAATTTATATTAATGTAGTTGTATGTCTTCATGGATTACCCTGATTAATTGAATATGATCATTATCCCCGTTTCACATCATGATTCTAGAAAAGTATTTAGAAAGACATAGACCCTGAACATTGTTTGATCACTGCCTACCACCCTAAAACAAATGGACAAACATAACAGGCTTTTAAACCCTTTGAAGACTTATGGAGATCTTGATCACTTCATTTTCAAGGTATGTGGGATCAATATTTACATATGGTAGAATTTTACTATAATAATATCTTCCATTCAAGTATTCAGATGGCACCGTATAAAGAATTGTATGGAAAGTGATTATGAACACTAACTTGTTGGGATGATGTTGGAGAAAGAAAACTTGTAGGACTAGAACATTTTTTTGAAGAAATGGAAAAGGGGGAGATTATCCAAACCACCATTAAAGCATCACAAAGTATGAAAAATAGCTTCGCCGAAATCCAAAGGAAGGATTTTAAATTTCAAGTAAGAGATCATTTTTTCTTAATGGTATCTCCAGGGAAGGTTGTAATAAGATTCGGTGTGAAGCGTAAATTAAGTCCCATGTATATAGGAACTTTCAAAATTCAAGAATCGATTGGAGTTGTAGCTCACTGTTTGGGCAATGCAACCAAGTCTCTACAAAGATCATGATGTGTTCCACGTATCATTGTTGTGAAAATAAATGCCTGACGCAACACATGAACTCACCTATGAAGAAATTTAACTAGAAACCTATCTATCATATTGTAAATATCCTGTCAACATTTTTGATACCAGAGAAGAAGTGCTGAGAAAGCAGATGAATCGTCTGCTAAATGTTCTTTTCAGAAACCATAAGATGGAAGAGGCAATGAGTGAACCTGAGGAACATATGATGAAGAACCACCCAATTCATTTTATGTAGTAATATTTTAAAAAGTTTGAGCACAATTTTATTTGAAGTGGGGATGAATTTAACACCCTAAGTTTCCACGGTACGCTTCGCTTTGAATAATACAATAGCTTGTGATGTATGCAATTTTGAGTTTTAGCACACCACAACCAATAAATCTCGACATCATGAATAGTAATACCAAAATTTTATATTTTTATAAGTTTTAGTTTTCAATATGGAATTCATTTTTGTATTCATAATATCAAAATTATCTTAGGGTGAATTTTTTATATTTTTCTAAAAACATTCAATTTTTGATTAATAGTGATAATAATGAGTTATTGCTTAAAAAATTGGATTTTAATTAAAAAATTATTATTATTATTAAAATTTATATTAATGGAAAAATAGAAACAATATACCCATATCAGTCCAATGTAATTCATTTGAGTCATTTTATAATATGATTAGATATATAATATTTTATTGAACTTCACAACGTCTTTTGCTGACCATCTATTCACATTTACAAATTTGCGTAAAACCTAATTTTAATGATTCTATTAATTTAATTTGAAAAATATGAGAGACACTATTGACATTAGAATGTAAAATTTAGATCAATGGGACAAAAATAATTTTTGATGAATATTAACTTTTTGACTTTTATTTTCCACTGTTAAAATTAAATAGGGTAATTAGAAGTAATAATGACACTAAAATTACCCTAACACATTTCCAAATTCTGTAGGATATGTCTATTATAAACAAAATCAATCTTTGGAATAAAATCTGTTCCTCTTTGATCTGCTAGTATTAGATTAGGACAATTATTATTATTTTATTTAAAGAAGAGTTAAAAGTGTTAAATTCAAATTTTAATAACTAAACCATTTTTAATATAGGGTTATACATTAGATAAATTCTATAATAAATAATAATTAGAAATATAAAATGATTTCATACATTATGGTACTTTATTTATAATTTTTAGACATTATATATTTAATTTTATTTATGACACCATCATGAGGCAGTAATTACCTAATTAATGAATGATTAAAAAAATTGACATTAAAAATATTCAAATAAATGAAAATTGAGACTTTTGATGAATTACACTAATTTTGTAGGTTAATATGACATGTTATTATTGATTTAATGTATATTAGTCTAAGTAATCAATTATAGTTGACTTTCCCAAAAACCAAATACTGAATAGTATGAAAATTGACATAAATGAGTTTTTAAAATGAATACTATATTATTAAATGATATAACATTCCCCAAAATATAAGGATCTACCAAAGGTCTTATATAATCATATATATGTCATTAATGACCCACATTAGTTTCTCTTGGAATTATATAGTATGTTTAGAAACCTTTTAATATAAAAATACAAGAAGACATTTTAAAAGTTAAACTATTTACCTAAGAGTTAAATATAATAGATAAGGGTAATATTTTGACCTAAAAGTGTCTAAAACTTGTTGGTTGAGATTATTTTGACCCATCCCAAACTTAAACTCGAAATAAATCTAACTGGAGACATTATAAACAGAAAATTATTTTATAATAAAATAATATTTCAAACATTCCTAAAGTGACGCTAACATCTCTTATTCAAGGGTATTTCTCTTTATCTCAAAGTCACACCTCCCAATTAATTTGGCTCGACCAAATCCTACTCAACTATCCTCCCAAATAACCACAATTAATCCTAGTGGCCTTACATTGATCATAAATCCAACTTAAGGATCCTTTTCGATCAAATCAAAAGGAATAACCTAAAAAAGAGGACATAATTTCATCACCACATTCAAAGTTCTTTTCTTCTTCAACTTCCAATTTCTTTGTAGTTTCAATACCAAAATAAAAACTCAACTACCTTATATATATGGTTATGTTGTTATAAATATGGTATAACTGTCACACCCAGTTTTTTTTGTATTTCTTTTGATCTGGTCCATTGGAAATCCCAATCCATTTATGGGTATTTTGTGAGTTGAAAATTGATTTTTGAAGTTTCATATATGTCTAATCACCCGAATTTGGATTCCCCATTTCTTGTTTAGAAGTTTTTGAAGAAATGTTGGTTAATTCATGATTTGGGCCAACCGTGAGCCCATTTCTAGTTTTAAAACCCAAATTTGTTTCTTTTATAACTCTTTTTTTTCATCATTTTTCAACCATTACACTTCCCACTTTTCATATGCTGACATATTAAAACCTCCATATCCTTTTGGACCCCATATAAATTCATAATAATGGTGAATTGGGGTTACTTATGTAGGAATTGGGCAAGCCCATGGCCCCATTTAGAGTTTAAAAAAATTGTTTCTCTTATATCTAATTAAATTTTTTATATTTTTCGGTGATTACACATCCCCCACAATTCCAATAACCCTATACTCACCCCCATTATCTATTCAGCCTCTTTGGGGCTCATATGTGTCGCGGATTAGGGTGAATGTTCTCTGGTTTTCCCAAAATATCCAGAATTGAAAAGGTAAATTGTTTCACCCATAACTCATTCAATTCGTGCTAATTTTTCCAAAAATCTTCTTTACCTGGTTCTTTAAGACCTTCAGAGACTCTACAAGATGTTTAATCCCATTACACTATCTATAGGGTTTCATATCTAATGGAATACGATAAGTTTTCTAGTGGAGAAGGTGAGTTTCAATCTCATTTATCCTCCCTCTTCTTCCTCCCTTCAATATTTCATGGTTTTATAATCTCCCCTAGTCATGATAGACCTAGGGTTCTATTATACCGTTGTTTTGATGGATTTTATATTAATTTAGGTCTGTTATTCATAGTTATAGGGTTTATAAACCCCCGACAGGTGATTTCGGGTGTGCGTTTCCATTTTTCCAAGGATTGGAGGTAGGATATCCCTTGCACCAAACTTTATCATTTAGGTTTCATCAGTTTAATTCGGTTATAGCCTTATTTATATGATATTTTATGTTGTGAAAATTTGGTTCATAATTTTTTTGTTTGAAAATAATGTTTTATGACTTATTTTGTTAAAAATATCGTTGGTTTGGCATAAATGTGCACTCTTCTTTTTTGATAAATTATTACATGATATTTTTCACTTGGTTGATGGTATTTTTAATATTTCTTAGTAGATTGAATAACTTTATGGGATGAAAATTGTGTTTTATCTCTTTTTAAGTGCTTAACATAATTTTTTTTGTTAAAGAGTGCATGCCATGTGTTTGGTAAATTACCCGGTTGGCTTTTATGTGTCTAGTGAAATTTAAAATAATTTGTTTGGATTTTTAAATATTTTGTAAACATGTAATAAAATTATTTTGGGATCCTTTTATGGATTTAAAATTTGGATTTGGTTTTAAAAACAATTGATTTTTTATTTACAACATGTTTTGGCCCGAGTTGTAGAAAAATGGCCAGTTCCACATTCTTATAAAAATAGTTATGTATTGAATATTCCACCTAAGTGTTTTAAGGGATTTAGTAATGTGGTTTTATTCTGTAAACGATGTGTACACACCTCTTTAATAAAATTGAAATGCATAACTTTGTCAAATATTAGTTTTGAAAAAAATGTTTAAAGGACCGTTTGGCCTTTCCTAAAAATAAAGAATGATTGTTTTACATGTATATACCAAGTTGTGAAATTGGGATTGTTTTATGGTCCATGAAATATTTTATTAAATGTTTTTAGGGCTTCCAAATATGGTTTGGTATGGTTTTGAGGATTGTTTATAATTGAAAGAGTGTTTTTGAATGATTTTTATGTGCAAAGCCTCAATACACTCCTTGAAATTGTTTTACGAAAATATTTAGTGGTTTGTTGATTCGTGAAAGAAATGTGAGGAAATTTTGTGGGATATTTTTGTGTTTATGGTTTGGGAATGGAATTTTTATGTGAAATGTGTATTTGATAATATGTGTAACTTGATTGAGCACTAAAGGGAATCCTGGGTATCTACGTCGGCAGTCGTGTACTAGTATTCTAGTGATCATGTGGGGTTTGGCCCCTGTTTCACGTTGCAAGTTTCAAATTGACAATAATAAAAAAACATTAATGATTTTGAATTTAGAAGACCACTGGGTTAAGGATATCCTTCCAACTAGTGGCTCGTGTTCACGATAATGGATATTTATTATGGTTACCTTCACGGAGATAAGAGGTACATGTGGCTCATAATTGTCTAGTGCCTAGTGGTGTTCCTGTTGCTTGTGCTCATTGGATTTTTTGTACTCAATGTCAGCATACTGTGTGTTTGGTTGGTAAATTCAGTAGTGTGTGTGATTTATTTAAATGTTAAAATTATTTAAAGCAGCCCTCTTGAAAACTATTTTCATTTTGAAGTTTCACCGCTTCGAAAGTTGTTACTTTCATTCTTGTTTATAAAACATGCAAGTTTTTCTCTGGTAGTTTTTTATAGCATGGGAACTCATTTAGAAGACATTACTTTATATTTGTATTTAAAACTTGAAATTTATGTTTCTTTTATTTTAAATAATGTGCATTGGGAATAGAATATCAGGATAACCTACTGAGTTTTAATACTCACCCCTATAGTCTTCTTTGGTTTTTTACCCTAGTGTAGGTTTCATCTTGAGTTCGATCGCATTACGAGATGTGTGATCATTTGGTTGGAGAGAAACCAGTGGGGTCACATGGGGTTAGTTGGTTATCAGGTTTGGTAAGTTGGGATGTTGTCTTAGTTGTACATTCAGTTTCTTATACAAATAATGTTCAGTTCAATTTTTATATAAATGTATTTTGGGTTATCCATTTCTTTCCGTAGTTTTTATGATTGTTCATATATCAGAGAAATAGTTCCCTTGGGTACTCTATTGATGCCCTTGGTGCTTGTCGCCATCCCGAGAGGATCGGGAATGCCTCTGGGGACTTTTTGGGGGCTGGCTTGGGTGACCGGTTTAGGTTCGACTCGGACTAGTTCGTGACAAAATGGTATCAAAGGAGGTCAGCTCTTAGTAGACCTTTCTTTTTAGAGATACCTTGTTATTTTGGGTTTGTTAAGGTATATGGAGTAGTAATGTTGGGAATTGAGGGGTAAGTGCAGGAAGAGCATCATGAACTCTTTCTCGTTCTAATCCTCGGGTTTCCATGGGATGTCCAGTTTTATTAGTGTCCTTTGTTCTTGTTGATTGTTTGGTGTTGGGATATTAAAAGGGGAGTCTGACTAATGGCCTCTGTGAGCTCATATGTCCTAGAAAGCCATGTGTAGTTAGGTAATGGTCCTAATAAGTCTCTTTGTGATGGTTTTGTGTTTGACATATGGTTGCCAACCATATGGTCAAGTCACCCACCGACACTAGTTCCCTTTTTTTAGATCTCTTGAACCTTTCTTGAATTATGAATTTTTATTTTGAAAATCCTTGTGTGAGAATTTTGGAAATGGGTTTTAAAGGAAGTATTAGATTATGAAAATTGAAAAGGGGGGTTTTCAAAAATTAAATATATGAATGGTTTTAGAAGTTTGTTTTTATGTGAGAAAAAAATTTGGAGGGAAGTGGAAATTATTTAACAGGGTTGGATTATCCATAATATAAACATGTGGTTTGTTGGAATAAAATGTTTTGAAATTGTAAAAACATGTAGTGTATGTGGATGGATTTATTACTCCCAATCCCAAAAAAACGAGGAAACGTAGTGACTACTCTAAACAGGAAAAAACTATTGTCACGAGGTCTCTTGATTATTCTAAAAAAGAGGGTACTAAAACTACAACCTCGATGATCTTGGTTGACTGGAGCACGAAAACCTTTGGGGCCTTCAGATCAATGGATACAAGTGATCGTTCACAACATGAAGTTTCTCCTCCTATTTCATCTCCTGAAATTAAACAAAAATAATTCTTTAACCCATTAGGGAAGTATGCGGGCCAGGGTTATGAGGGGGTGCAAGAAAATTCAGAATACCATTTCGCACAAAGAGAAGAATTGTCTTATTAATGGATCATAAATGGTGAAATTTCTGCAGAGACCTATCTTGATATAAAATGCTGACTGTTCAATAAGATGATGGGGCAGGAGTATATTTTCATGGAGCCTGCTGGAGTTGATTCACTTGTTGCTCGACGCGTTTGAACTTATTTGGAATATCATCTTGTTTTTCTCTCTCTTTTTGGTTGTTGTAAATGCATTACACCTCGAGCATCTATTGTTGTCCTTTTGATTTAATAAATTCTAGGAACATTAATTGGGAAACCAATTCATGTCCCCATTTGTGTTAAAAAATATGTTTTCAAATTGTGATTCATTTTAAGGTGATTCTGAATATTTGTTTTAAATGGGGTATTTTGAGATGTTAAAATGTTTTTGAACCGGATAAATTAGTTTTTTAAATTGGTTTTGATTAGTTGGTTTTTTCCTAGAAGGGGTACTGGTCTTAATGGACCTTGGATTATGAAAATATAGCTTGCTCAATTTTAAAAAAATGGGAAGGGTTGTTTGGAGAGGATCGGTTATTTTAAAAGTTGTTAAAAATGAAAATGGGTAGTTTTTTAAGAAAATGGTTCTTAATAAATTGTGGTTTTTTTTGTGAAATATGAAAAGTGTTTTTGACTTGGTGGTTAGTGTTCCTTTTCAAGGTAAATGATTTGTGTAATGATGTTGTTTTGTTTTAGCCTTTGGGTATTTCATGGGTGCTCATGTGCATGGTTTTATTGATATCTGGAAGGATGGACTATATGGAATGGTGGTTAGGTGCTCGGGGTGGCATGGAAATGTGCATGTGGGTGAGACTTGATGAAACACCATTGGTGAATTTGGAAACACACCAAGTTAGTTTTTTTTTCAAAAGATTTTTGAGATGAAAAATTGTGGCCTTTTCTTTATATACCTCTGGTTATGTGGCTAGTTTTCTTATATTTCCTAGAAGAGTTTTTTATTTAGTAAGCTTCCTTGTGATCTAGATTTAATAATATTGTTTTATATTGAGATGAGATCTTGTTGGTGGCTCAGTTTTGGAGTAATTTCCATTGGGTTTCTAAAGATGTGTTTGATGTTGTGATGTGGCATTGGATAGTTTTCTGTTGGAAATCATTCCTACTAATCATCCTAAGGATTCATTTAAAATGATAAATCCACCTATTTTGAGGATGCCTCAACCTTTTTGTTGGAATAGAGAGCTGTTTGTGATCTATTAAAAGTTCTTGTAGATCGTGATAATTCTTTTGGACAGAGCAGTTGTTTTAAGTGATGTTGATTTGTTTCACCGTATTCTTTCTCCATTATGCCCCTCGTTCGGAGTGAGACAGAATGTTTATATGAATATATGAGTTACTATTTAGATTAAGGTGTTTTTTTGAGCATGTGAGTTTTTTTTGAGTGGTTTAATCCTTAGAACCCTAACTTCGGTGCAGCAGATGCTTCAATAATCAGGGCTACAGCCATAGGCCTTGGAGTGAAGCTTTTCATGCAGTCAGGAAATCTCCAGAGGTGTGGAGTGCACGATTAGGATCATGCCTCCTCTATTTTGGTAAGTTAGTTTCTATGTCAATGTTTTGGTTCCTCATTTCTTTGAATTTACCTTTTTCTCAACATGCATGGTGGACATACCCCCTCACATAGTGTCTATGGTTATGCCTTCATGGATTTGGGTTTTCGATCAATGTCCATGTGTGGACCTCCTTTAAAAATCAGGTGCGGTCTTGGTGTTACATATTCTTAGGTGGAGAGTTTTGGTTAGTTTCTTTTTTTCTTTTTTAGTTTCAATGTCCCAGTTATGGTGTCCCCTTCCCTCCCCTCCCCGAGTGGTGGGGGTCCAGATCTGTGCTTAACATCTTGGCCTAGTTATTTTCCCCTCCATTCGGGAGTGGGTGGTTTAGATTTCCATGTTTTAACCCTTTTAACATGGGTTTGTAGGTTGTTGTGGGAGTGTTTTGATGGTCATGTGAAGGTGAGGCCCAATTCTAGTTCATTTTGAATTCTTTTTTTTGTTCATTTCTTGTTGTTCTCTAATGGTGGTGAGACCCACTACGATTCTCGAAGATCATTCCTTTATGATTTTTCGGATGGTAGTTGTGATTTAATGGTTGGGATCCCATTCAAACCTCCACTCTAATTAATTGGATTTTATGAGTGATCTATGTTTTGGGTGATCATTGGGTTCTTTGGGAGAAGGCCCAAAAATCTAGTTCTTGTCTTTTTTGTGGAGGTGGTGGCTTCATCTTTTGGTTTATTCTCCAGAAGTGGTTGTGAGTTGTGTTTTGTTTGACCAAGAGTATTAAGTTACATTTTTGGTGATTTATATTTACTTATATTTATAGGCTGGATGATTTTGTTATGTAAACCATATGTTTTGATATTTAAACTGGAATGTGTTATGGATTTCCGGGGGCAGAAAGCTTTAATGGTGGGGAGAATTGTCACACCCTGTTTTTTTGTCTTTGTTTTGATCTGGTCCATAAGAAATATTGATCATTTTTATGGGTATTTGGTGAGATTAATCTTGAGTTTTTAATTTTCATATATGTCTAATCACCCTAATTTGGGTTCCCCATTGCTTGTTTAGGATTTTTTTTTGAAGAAAAGGTGGTTACTTTATGATTTGGGCCAACCATGATCCCATTTCCCGTTTTAAAAACCAAAATTGTTTCTTTTATAAATCCTTTGTTTTTCAACATTTTTCAACCATTACACTTCCCAATTTTCAAATAATAACAAATTAAAACTTCCATATCCTTTTGGACCCCATATAATTTCATTATAATGGTGAATTGGGGATACTTATTTAGGCATTGGGTGAGCCCATGGGCCCATTTCCAGTTTTAAAAAAATGTTTCATTTATATCTATTTCAATGTTTAATATTTTTCATTGATTTCACCTCCTCCTAGAATTCAATACCCCTATACTCACCCCCATTATTAATTTACCCTCTTAAGAGCTCACGGGTAATGGATTGGGGAGAATGTTATCGGGTTTCCTCAAAACGTCCAAAATTGAGATGGTAAATTGTTTCACCCATAACTCATTAAATTCGTGCTCTTTTTTCCACATATCTTCTTTCCTTGGTTTTCCATAACTTATGAGACTCTCCAAGAAGTTTCATCATATTACCATTTCTATAGGTTTTCATATCTAATGAAATGTGATGTGTTTTCTAGTGGAGAAGGTGAGATTCCATCTCCTTTATCCTCCCTCTTCTTCCTCCTTTCAATATTTATTGGTTTTATAATCTCACCTAGTCATGATAGACATATGGTTCTGTTATACCATTGTTTTTTATAGAGTTTATAATTATTGAAGTATGGTCTTCATATTTTTAGTGTTTATAAACCTGTGACGGGTGATTTCGGCTGTGCGTTTCCATTTCTCCAAGGATTTGAGGTAGGATATCAATTGCACAAACCATTATCATATAAGTTTTATAATTTTAATTCTTTTATAACCTTATTAATATGATATTTAATTCTATGAAACTTTTTTTCTAAATGTTTTGTTTGCAAATTATGTTTTATGACTTATTTTCATAAAAATATAGTTGTTTTGGTAGAAATGTGTACATCTCTTGTTTAATAAATTATTCCATGAGATTTTGCACTTGGTTTATGGTATTTTTAATATGTCTCAGTAGATTGAATAACTTTATGGCATGAAAGTGGTGTTTAATCCCTTTTTAGGTCCTTAACATAAGTTGTTTTGTTAAAGAGTGCATTCCATGTGTTCGGTAAATTGCTCGGTTTCCTTTTATGTGTCTAGTGAAATTTAAAATAATTTGTTTTGATTTTTAAATATATTTGAATAATGTAATAAAATTATTTAGGGATCCTTTTATGGCTTTCAAATTTTTATTTGGTTCTCCAAAAATTTTGTTTTTTTACAACTTGTTTTTGCCTGAGTTGCTGAAAAATGGCCCGTTTCACATTCTTATAAAAATGGTTGTGTATTGAATATGTCACCTAAGAGTTTTAAGGGATTTATGAATGTGGTATTATTATTTAAATAGGTTTTACACACCACCATAATAAAATTTAAATTATTAACTTTGCCAAATGTATGTTTTGAAAAAAAATGTTTAAAGGCCCATTTGGGCTTTCCTAAAAATGAAGAATGACTGTTTTACTTGTATATACCAAGTTCTGAAATTGGGATTGTGTTATGGTCCATGAAATAATTTTATTAAATGTTTTTACTGCATCCAAATATGGTTTGGTATGGTTTTGATGTTTTTTATAATGGAAAGAGTGTCTTTGAATGAGTTTTATATTTAAAGCCTCAATACACTCCTTGAAATTGTTTTACAAAAATATTTAGCGGTTTGTTGATTCGTGAAAGAAATGTGAAGAATGTTTTTGAGATATTTTTGTGTTTATGGTTTGGGAATGGACTTTTTATGTGAAATGTTTTTTTATAATATGTGTAACATGATTGAGCACTAAATAGAATCCTGGGTCTCTAGGTGGGAGGACGTGTACTAGTATGCTAGTGATCCTATGGGGTTTGGCCCCTTTTTCACGTAGCAAGTTTGACGATGAAAAATCTAACAGAACTATGATGATGATGATGTTGGGGGACAACTAGGTTATGGGTATTCTTCCTACTAGAAGATCATGTGCACGAGAACGGATATGTATTTTGGTTACCTTCACTGAGATACGAGGTACCTGGGGCTCACAACTGACTAGTGCCTAGGGGTGTTCCCTTGACTTGTGCTCATTGGATCTTTTATACTCACTGTTGGAATACACTGTGTTTGGTTGGTAAATTCAGTAGTGTGTGTAATTTATTTAAATGTTAAAAATTTTTAAATTAACCCTCTTTAAAACTAATTTCATTTTTAAAATTCACTGCTTTGAATGTTGTTACCTACATTCTTGTTTATAAAACAAGCATGTTTTTGTCTAGCAGTTTTTTATAGAATTGGGCCTCATTTAGAATACATAACTTTATATTTTTATTTAAAACATGAAATCGATTTTTCTTTTATTTTAAAGGATGTGAATTGGGAATATAATATCTAGATAACCTACTGAGTTTTAATACTCATTCCTATAGTCTTCTTCTGTTTTTATCCCTTGTACAGGTTTCAGCTTGAGTTTGATCGCCTTGGGAGATGTGTGATCATTTTGTTGGAGAGTGACTAGTGGGGTCACATAGAGTTAGTTGGCTATCAGGTTTGGTCAGTTGAGTTGTTGTCTTAGTTTTACTTTCAATTTCTTGTACAAATAATGCTAAGTTAAATTTTTTTATAAATGTATTTTGGGCAGTCCATTTCTTTTCGCTATTTGTTTGATTGTTCATATGTGGGAAAATCATTCTCTGGTGTACTCTGTTGATCCCCTTGGTGATTTTCGCCATCCCGAGAGGATCGGGAATGCCTCTCGGGACTTGTCGCGGGCTGGCTTAGGTGACTGGTTCAGGGTTGACTCAGACAGGTTCATGAAAATAACCATATACATTATTCTATCAATCAAATTAATGTCAATGTCACCATAAGTGCATATGTACGACTAATTGTCTCCATATCGAGGTTTAGTTTGTTATTTAACAATTCATTATTTGGATGGATATAATAATGAGTATAATTTGTGTACATAATAAATATAACATGTTAATGATTCATTATAAATAATATACCATCAAATTACATACTATTTCACCATCAATAGAATGATATTTTCGCTCATACGTATGTACGAATTACAGTCTCCATGAACGTGATGAGATTCATTCCCCATCGCAACCATTCAAGAATAATGTTTTTTATGTTTTAAAATATTTGCCTTAAAAACATAATATCATTCTGGATATGGATAAAATACATCCTATACACAACAAAATTGACATAAAAAACTGAACATATAAAGTAAAACGAATCAGTTAACATATGAAATAATGATACTACTACAATATTATAAACAATGAAAAATTCGAAGATCATATTTGATATCATATTTATATATATGGTTATTGAATAATTTAATTAAAATTATTTAACTATTATATTGGAGGTTAACATAACCTCTACTAAGGAAAAGTACAAGTTAATGGTTAATTTTACAATCTCTTTATTATCTGAGATTGTTTTTACGAAAATATCTACATGGGATTTTATATCATCAGAATTTTTGGTTCATAAAAACGTATTTCCATAAATTTTTACTATTTCCTATAATATGGGTTAAAGACATTTATACCCAGGTTTTACTTTTTATAAATCATTTTTAAAGGAATCTTTTTTTCATTTTACAAACAAGGTACATTATGACCTTTTCAACAAATTATGGTAAGAATGTTTTTTTAACTAATACGGAGGGTGCATATATTTTCCTCCATTATAATACCTTTGAATATTCCCTTGCAATATTATTAGAATATTTTCAATGTAAATGCTTTCTTTTATAATTATGTGAATTACAATGGATTTCAAAGGATAATGATATATTTCCCTCAAGTAGTTTTGATTTCATATATGTCATCATCCGTTTATGGATTTTACACTCATTTGAATTTTATTTATTATTATAAAATATTCCAAATTGTTTTGAAGGTTTTGTGATATGATTGATTGTGGATGTATTATTTTTATAACATTCATGGTTTAGGGTTAATGTATTAACATTTGGTATTCTAGTTTGAAAACTAATTTTTATGTTATGTTTCAACATTTTAACATGAGGAATGAATTGGATATAGTATGTGATGGGTGGATGCCACTATCTCTCCTCTATGGATCAGTAGGTCACATGATACATACTAGTGTCCTAGCACAAGGCCTTGAAAAAATCTTATTTTTAGTCTTTTAACAAGGACTTCACTAAGTGATTATGATGTCTAGCATTATGAATTCCATTATTATCAAATTAGTTATTGATATTTCCTATGATTATTCAACGACTAGAATATCCATGTGAATATGTAAATGGAATCATTTGATTTATCTTTTCCTTATAATGATGTTCTTTGAGATTAAATTTCTTGTGTTTTAGTCTGACAAATTTCCTTAAATTTTTATTATTGTATATGATAGTTATCGCTATATTGTTATCCTTACTGAGTATCTGAGCTCACCCCTATCTTATGTTTTCTTTTTCCCTAGATGTGATGAAGTATATTTTGAATAACTATAGGTATAGGGAAAATTATATGAGTGTCTTTAAAGGGGGAAAAATGTTGTTATTTTATTTCATGATGTTATGTAAAACTTATGTATGTATATAGTAGTTTCAATGCAACTAAACTAATTGGTATTTCAAGACATGATCTCTTGTGATCATGTCGAATTTATGTAATAATGCACCAAATTAGGATAACTCAGGTCGGGGTGTTACATGAAACTTTTGAGCAATTTCTCTAGTGTGATCAAACTTCACCACACTAATGGTATTAATAGTTATATTAATTTCCTAAAAAATCATGAAATTGTGAATAGATTCTACCTTGTCACTTCCACTTGACCCACCTAAGTTAATTCATTAAATTCAAGTGATTTATTTAAATAATATTATGGAATGAATAATTAATCAAATAACATGGACCTATTAAATATAAATTAATGATTGGTTCATCATCTATATAAAACAATTCCATATTTTTTGAATGAATGGGATTAATTCTTATTAATGAACCTGATTTACACTATTTAAATTAAAAGATTGATTGTTACCTGTCCTTGTCAAATAATTAAAGTAAAGGCTTGAACTAGTTGAATTTTTTATGGACATTGTTCTCATATCACCAATTAAATTGTAATGAACTAAGAATATGGTCCCTCTTTATGTACATGGACATTGAAATTATTATTGAAACACATGACTCGTTTTAGATATTGGATTCCTGAGGTAATGCATTGGGTACTCGAGGATGTCAATCTGATTCAAGGATATATGTGTTCTTGGGTGAATCCTACCTGGGAACTCAGTGAATATCTGGCTCTAGATTCCTGGTGTTGAAAAGTATGATCCCTTTATTATTATTACAGGATTCCTCATATACTCTCCTTGGTTCTAGAAACACATTATGTCCCTGGGTTGCATTCTTAGGACAGATCAATTCATATCTCCCATTTTAGCTAGGATGTATTCCAAGGAGTTGGTTGGAAGAATTATTATGGTAATTCCTTGGACGATGATCCTTGGATTAAACTCTCACCACTTACCTAGGCCCAGTTATTTCTGATTTAGTGGCCCATGAGTTCTACTTTTCTTCGGTGATTGCCTTGGAACAACTTTATATTAATAATCAATAATTTTTTCTTCATTAAACCATGGAACCTTCCCTATTTATACTATCATGAGGTGATTTCAATGTAGGTGATGCCTCACATAACCTATTAATTGAAAATGGTAATAAATTAGATAATGAGTTTTTTACTTGTTTAGAATCCAGTCGAGGGATAAAGTATGTAGTTGGTTATTTAGTTTCATTAGAATACTTTACATTATATATACATGCTTCCACAATATTTTAATTATATTATAGAGGAAATATTTATAATCATCATTGGTTGTGGCCCAATGTGATGTGTCTCACACCCTTCCTTTGGTTCCATCGATACCCATGGAAGACTACATGTCTGTATGTGTTGGTAAAGTAGGTGTTCTACATATTACACTTGATTTCATTATCTATTAGTATAGAGCTGGTAGCAAATGTTCGAGCTAATGTTCAGGATTCTTGGGATATTTTATAAATAACATTTTTCTACATCGGATTTTTCCTGTATACCTACTACATTGAAAGAATTGTTTCGATATTTCTGGTGACATGACATATATAATCATCAGTTGTAGTATATTATTCGTGTTATTTCAATTATCATTCATTTTATATTTCTTATGTTTGTTCTATTTACCTATAAAAAATCACTATATACAACTTGTTTTATCGTATATGTTATCCACTATTATGCACTCTAGAAAAGAGAGCATAGTCTCCCCACAAACACAGAATAGGACCTTGCCACTAGTCAGTGACCTCTAAGATTTTGGGAGATGTGCTTGAGGTCAGGTGGCCCATATGTCTTGGAGAACCATATAAGTGAGATACGAGTTTGAGATGTCAAATACTGTTATCATTGGTGGTTTATTTCTTGAATTACTTTTTAGAGATAATATACTTGGGATTAGGAAAACTAATAACATGGCCATGAGTCATACTTGGGCTTTGTGATCACATGTGTGGGATGAAGGATGAGTTTAATAAATTATAATTTGTGTTTGAATTATCCTATTAGAGTTGATATTACTGCACTATTGGGTGAGTCACATGTTATGTGGTGTTGTTAAATATTATTTTGATTTATATTCAATATTATACTTGGTTTAATGATATAGGGGAAATTATAACTGATACTTGAATAATATATGCACCAAGTATTTACAAGTCCATTAATTTTCTATTACATATATATGAATTTCTATGCATTCATTACTTGATATTACTATAATAATTGAGTGATTAATTTTTTAAAATATTTGTGCACTACTTTTATTATGTGGTTGAGGGTTTTCCTATTTCAATTCATGAGTTCTTATGTGCCCTTTTTGTTTGGAATTAGTATTTCATTGAATCAAGAATTTTATTATAAATTAAATTGGGTTTCATTTTTAATGATATGGATTGTGTACCCTCATTGATAAGGAATAATGGTACATTTTAAAGGATATTTGTTATTTTTTTATTTGAATATAATAGCATAGATTATAAATGGTTTCACATCCTTATCCCACCTTTTCATTCTAGTAAATGGTGAAGGAGATAACCTTGTTATTAAGAATAAAATGAAATTAATTGGTTTCAAATAAATAATGAGGAAATAAAAAATTATTATATCTAGAAGTTCCATTATTATATCTAGAAGTTCCACATGATCCATCACCTTCTATTCTTGAATTTTTCATTGATGATCATTGTTCGTTTTAGTTTCCTACATCAGATGCAGTCCATGCAAGGTGATCCACAAGATGTTCCTACGCTGGCTGATATAACAAATGAGTACAAGAAGAAGAATCCTCTAATATTCGTGGAGAATGGCAGTCCACATGATATAGAGTATTATATATAATCCACCTTCTCTGTCATTGATCATCTAAAGACACTTACAAAGTGGAGGTTAAAACTTATTGTGTACATGCTCAGTTATTCGTCCAAGAATTTATGGGATGTGACAACTCCATCTGGATTCCATAATTACGTGATTTGAGAAGATTTCTATACTACTTTATTTGATTTTTTCATTCCGTCCATGATAAGAGATGATAGAGTATGATATTTTATGTATCTCAAGATGGGTTTTATGTTAGTTATGGTGTAATCTGTGTGTTTCACTTTGTTACGGTGATTTTATCAAGTACTAGCTGATGATGATATTTTGATTCCTAGATGATTAGAACATGGGCTCATGTATGGCATCCTTACACAGAAGAATGTATTTTACCATCCTACATTCACTGAAATTGTAAATCCATCTCTAATGACTAAGCACAACAAAAGGAATGAAGAAAGATCTAGGCATAGAGGATTAGTTCCATATCAGGCCAGTAGCTCAACTTCTTGTAGGATGAACTCCTCAAGATTTCTTATTAGGGAAGTAGTATCCAGTGTACTGATATAGAAACCTCTATAGTATTTATTCTTTGCAAACTTATGGGAAATCAGCATCAATGTGAAAGAGACCCAAAATATTTTCGGGTCTGTGGACTTTTTTGGAACTTGTAGATATTCTATTCGAGATTTCCATTATCTTCTTGTGGAATAGTGTCTCTACCATCTCCCTATTTAATGGAATGTTCATTTACACTGAATAATGATGGATGTTGGAGTATCACTAATAGGACTGGCCGAGGAGGGGGTCATAGTCATGGTCTCCAGACCCCAGATCAGTAGCAGCATAAGAATAGATCTTGTGATCATGTCATTCCAATTATTTACTTTGGCCATGGATCATGCCAAATGCATGATTTAAATATAGTACCCTATGATTAGGCTACAATACTATAACAAATATGATGTATTATTATAGTCTCCACCACTATAGTATCATTTTTATTTTATATTGGTGCTTCACAATCCATCATCTCATTATGAATCATGGAAAGTCCTTAGATAGAAATGCAGTCTTGTTGTGGTGTTATGTACTAAGAAATACCATTCAGAGTATGTTAATAGAGAATAAGCAAATGCAGTATGGTTCTGATGAGGTAAGTTGTTACCATTTCTTATAAGAACTCTTTATCCATGAGATGATGGGATTCAATGTCCTTCTCGGGATGGATTGGTTGGTTCTATATCATTCTTTTATAGACTTCTATCAATGAAGGGTATCTATTAAATCTCTATAGGGAATCATATATATACATACAGTTGAGTGGTATGTACCTACTAGTAGGGTCATACTAGAAAATCATGGGCTAGGTGAGGTGACTACCTATATTTCCAATCTCTTCATGGGGGATCACGGTTGATACCAGTCTAAATTCCCTCAAGTAATAGACCATTTAATGGATTTTATAACCATGGCTTCTCTAGCAGACCTTCTATGAGGGTGGTACAGATTACAATATATCTTATTTTATGAGCACTTCCAGATTCCATTCCATAGTGTATGATGACACCTAATAAGATCTAAGAGCTCAAGAAGTAGTTAGATGACTTTAATAACAAATGTTTCATACATCCCAACACATCCTCTTGGGGTACGCCTATGATTTTCGCAATGAAAGTCGGTGGGACCCTTTATCTGTATGTGGATTATAAACGGATTAACTATTATAAAATCATGAACCAGTATCCACTAAATTGAATAGATGATATATCAGACCATTTTTGAGGAGCTAGGGTCTTCTCGAAGATCAAACTAAGATCATGCTATCATCTTGTGTGAGGTGGGCCATAAGAAATACCTCATACATCCTTCCATATTCTGTAGGGTCTATTTATGTACCATGTTATGTCACTCGGACTTAAAAAAAATTTCTCTTCCTTCATGGATCTAAATAATAGGGTGTTCCAACCCTATTAGGATTATATTTTAATAGTTTTTTGGGAGACATCTTGGTGTATTCCCACACTCATATAGACCATGAAATGAACCTTCAGATCATTCAGAGTACAATAAGAGTGTACCAAAAGTAACCCAAGTGGGCTAAGTAACACTTATAGATCCAAAAACATTACTTATAATGTCTTATTATCATATAATCCGGAGTCTATATGAACCTAGAGAAGGGTATTACTATGGTTTCCTTAGATAATACCAAAAAAGTGTTTGATATAAAACTTTTTTGGGGTTTGATGGATATTACATTGATTTTATATAGGAATTACCATACCATACTTCACCTCTTATTGGTATAAACAAATAGGGTGTTATGTTATTGTTTTCATAATAGTGAATTAAATCTTTCAAGACATGAAAGGGAGGCTAGCCATGAATCTTATTCTGACTCTACTAGAACCTAGTAAAGGATATATCTTCTTCTGTGATTCATTAGGCATCATCCTAGGAGTATTTCTAATGTATGTGGATAGAGTTTTTGCATATGTATCACACTAGTTGAGGCCTCATGTGATATATTACCCAATGTTATACCTTGAGATAGCAGTTGTTGACCATGCCTTACATTACTGGAGATTTTATATATTGGGTGAGCACTTTGTGGTGTAAACAAACCACATAATCCTCAAACATATCATTTCACAGCCTAATATGAATCTCATACAATGAATATGGGTAAAACATCTTCAGTATTTTTATTGTTATCTTTTCTATATGGATGGATGGGGAAATGTATTCACTATTTTGATGAGTCTAAAAATTCATGCTGAATATATATGGGAAGCCAGGGATGAGTGGAATTACATGGACATATTTTTCGATCTACCATAGAATATTTTGGATAGTATTGAGAATTTTTACCTCCCAACCATGAATGTTATCTTTTCCCCTCATGATAAAGGGGAAAAATAATATCCCAAATTATGGTTTTTCGTAAGAGTATAATAGGAGTTAACATGCCTCCAAATTTGTCTATAGAAAGAGATGAAGTCATGTGTAATAAAAGGATTATCTAGGTTCCTACAGATATGAGAGTAGATTTAATAAAAGAGTCCCACCCTTCTCAGTGGGAAGTTCATTAGGGAATATTCAAAATGTATTGAGATATGCAATATGAATATTGGTGGATTGGAATGAATTATCCAATATTAGGATTTGTCACTATCTGTTACTCATATCTATAGGTGAAGGTGGAGCACAAGAGAATGTAATTCAAGTTATAACCTATTTTAATCCAAAAATGAAAATGATAATATATTACTATATATTTCATAGTCATCTTACCTAAGACTCCAAGGGGTATCATCGCTATATGGGTATTTATTGACAAACTAATGAATGAGTCAAAGTTAATTTTAATTTGAGTGACTTTATTAGTTTATGGGATTAGAAGATTGTATGTCTGTGAGATCATATATCAACATGGGGTCACCCCGTAAAAAATTTAATGATTGAGACTCTCATTTCACATCAGAGTTCTAGCAGGGGTTGTGGAAGCCTATGGGTACACTGATGATTCTAATAACATCGTTTCACCCAAATACTGATGAAAAATTAGAATGAATGATACAAGTTCTAGAGGATGTGCTCTGAGCATTTTTCATTTATTTTGGCTGTCCTTTGGAGATGAAAAATCATATCATCATGTTTTATAATAAAAACAGATTTTATTCAACAATTTAGATGGGTCCTTTTGAGGCCATATATGGTTGCTCTTGACGTTCACACAATAATAGTTAGATCTATGTGAGGTATAACTATTTGGTCCACATCTCTTATAGTATAATTCTGAGTGTGATCAGATTATTAGGATGTGTATGGATATAAATCAATCTATACGTAAATCATAGGTAGATCCTCATCAAAGTGTAACACCCGATACTTTTATAAGAAATATTTTGTTTTTATGTTATATAAATCATAAATGGAATATTTCACTACACACAACACTAGCATGGCTTGCTTTACACGCAATCACGACCATCCTTGATAGCTTGCATCGTACGCAATACTGAGTTTCACTAAACAATGACATGCTATTAAAATATTATTAAAACTAGCCATTATGAATAGTAATACCCACTTTTTCAAATTTTTTAAATTTTATTTTTCAAAATGGACTTCATTTTTTGATTCGGAATATCGAAATTATCCTAGGGTGAAATTTTGGTATTTTTCTGAAAACTTTCAATTTTTGATTAATAGTGAAAAAACACTAGGTTACTATATAAAAACCGACTTTTTATTTAAATAATTATTTATTTTATTTAAATTTATTTTAGATCAAAATTGATACATAATATCTATATAAGTTCAATTCAATTCATTGGAGTCATTTTATAATAATTTTAGATATATAGAAATTTTATTTAACTTTTCACCGTCTTTTACCCACCTCCTAGGAGAATATGCAAATTTACCTAAAACATAATTTTCCCGCTTATGTGAGTGGAATTTCAAAAATACGAGAGACACGGTTGATGTTAGTAAGTAAAATGTGGTTAAATGAGATGAAAATAATTTTTTGTGAATAGTAACTTTTTACTTTTCTTTACCACGGTTAAAAGTAAATACGGTAATTAAGGGTAAAAATGTTGTTATTATTACACTAAAACATGTCTTCTTTCTATTGGATAAGTGTAATTCGACCAAAAACAAACTTAGGAATAAAATATGACCATTTAGCCCCACTTGGATTAGATTAGGGAATTTAATATTAATTTATTTAAAGAAGGGTTAGGATAGTTAAAATCAATGTTTAATAACTAAAACAATTTTAATATAGGGTTATACATAAGACAATTTCGACTATAAATATTCATTAGAAATAAAAAAATATTTCCTACATAATGTTATTTTATTTGTAATTTTTATACATTAAATAATATAATTTATTTATGACACAAAGATGATGCAGTAATTATCATATTAATGAAATATTGACATAATTGATGTTATAAATACCCAAATAAATGTAATTTTAGTCTTTTTATGAATTCCACTAAATTTTTAGGTTAATATGACATTTTATTATGGATTTAATTAACTCTTTTCGAACTAATCCTTCTGTTATGATTTTCACAAAAATCAATTACTAAATAGGGTCAAAATTGATATAGAATAGTTTTTAAAACAAATATTATATTATTAATTGTTATTTAATCCTAAAAATATAATTTTCTTCCAAATGACTTATATAAGGTTATATATATTAATAATAAACAACTTGGGGTTCGTAAGTCTTGTTATAGTAAGTTTATTAACCTTATAGTGTAAGAATACAAGAAGACACGGTAAAAGTAAAATTATCTAACTTAAAGTTAAATCTAAATGATAAGGTTTAAATAGTAAACTAAACTTGTCCAAATTCTATTGGAGGAGATTATTTCTACCCATACCCACCTTAGCTTCGAAATAACTCAATTTGTAGCTATTTAAAACCGAATATGGAATTATAATAAAATAATATTTTAAGTTTTCCCAAAGGAGCCCCTCTCCTCCCTTATAAAAGGGCACCTCCTCCCACTCTTCCTCGCACCACTTTGAGACTTAAAGCTTGGCCAACCCCTGAGAATTTATCATCTCCACTTCCCTAGAAACATCTTATAAGTCCTGGTCTTCTTCAAAGACCATTTTTAGTGCCCTAAAAGGAGGTCTCAAAGAAGCGCTTCGAAGAAGAGGTAATGTTCGTTACTGTTTATTTCAACTTTATTTCTTCTTCCACTTCTTCTTAATTAGTTTTTTCATTATGAATTAATAACATCAGTATCACTAATATACTGATATGTTATTATAAGTTTGAAAAAACCCTATTTCAACATCTATCCATCCTATGGAAAACAAAATCACCGCGCGTGCGTACATACGGAATACCGTCTCCACGGCGTGGTGTAATCTATTTTCCACCACCACCTTACTTGGATGGGTATAATGGTGTAAATAATGAATATATATATGATTATTGTAAAGTGATATTGATTATTAAATAGTATACATACACTCCAATACAATTCCACGATCATGGGAACGATATCATCGCTCGTGCGTACGTACTGAATACCATCTCCACGATGTGATGCGACTCGTTCTACATGATTTTCATTGCATAATGATTATATAAATGAATTGAGTGAAAAAATATGATATATATTACACTAATACCATTCTTTAAATGAGTTATCTATTACCTAAAAATAAGAATAATAATTTATTCGACAAAACACACATAAGAACAATGAATAATAAACACCCGAATAACAAGTTGCAATGAAATATTACTAATAATAAGCTAATAATATGACCATATATGATATCATAACAATTATTATGATTCTGGAATAAGTCAATGACATTATTTAAATCATTATACAGGAGTTTCGGACACTTACGAAGCAAATCGAACCTAAGGTAAGGGAAAATCTCACAATCTCATTTTTTTCCGAGATTGTTTATACTTCAGATTTTACTGGGGAATATTTATCATCCACATACATGTTTCCTCAATATGTAATATTATTTACAACCACCTACAATTTTTTAAATCCAATTTTACCCTTCAGTTATTTTTTAGTAAAAGATATGAAAGGCATCTTTTGTCGTTATTCATACGAGGTACTTTTTGACTTTTCCGGCCAAAGTATGGGAAGAATGTTTTTTTTAACATGTATGGCATGAAGGGATTTTTATAAAATTATTTCCATGAAGCATTATTTATGAGGTTTCAAGTTTATTTTTAATCAACTTATTTTATTTTAAAATTGTTTGACATGTTATGAAATGAAAAATGTTTTTGAAGTAGAAAGGATATTTTCCTCAAGAATGGAGTTCAAGTGTTTTATCAAAATTATTTTCCATCTAAGATATTATAGGGTTCTGTTTATATCCTTATTATTACATTGATTTTATTATGTTGTGATGGAATGATTTTTATTAATTCCTTTATCTTATATTAATTTTTTTATGATGTCACGATGTTTAAGAATCCCATTTTTATTACATGGGTTATGTAATGATGTATGATTTTTGATTTTGTGGAACACATAATAATGGTATCATTATGAGATGGGTGGGACCTATATCTCCCTCCAATTCATTAGTTAATGATTTAATATCTCATGAGATAGACATGGCTGGAACGGCAGGTTAAAACGGTTCGGTGAAATGGGGCTGAAATGAGTAATGAACTCATTTCAGAAATGGACTTTGTCCACTAAGATAGTCTTGGCAATGAGTCTTGACTAATAAGAAATGATTCTCTATGATTATGTGTGTATTCCACAATGCTTCAAGTTTTATGTTATGATTATTGTGATTACATTTCACTACCATGATTTATCCCATTTTATAAAATTATGATCTCTTTTGCAGGGTAAGATTTCCAAAATATTATGTTCTTATGAATATGATGTGATTAATATTTCTTTTGTTTACCCTTACTGAGCATTTGATCTCACCCTTTTGTATGTTTTCATTCCCTAGATCAGGAAGAAAATTATTATGTAAGATATGCCAAAAGGGACTATAGATATGATGAAATAAATGGGAGATAGTGTAGACGATTTATGAACCAGTTGTTTATGTTTCCCAGTTTCTAAAGACATTATACCTATACGGTCCTTTCATGGTTTTGTTATATGTTGAAATAAGTGTACTTCAATTTTTAAGTACCAATAATGTATGTAGATTATGGGTCGTTATAGTTGGTATCATAGGAAAGGTCAAGTCAACCTTTGGAAACTAGGATGTGAAAGCATTAGTAAGAACCCTAAGGATAAGTCTAAGCATAGAAAACGTTATTAGTGTTTTAGAAATGACCATGAATAACCTTTGATAATACCTTAAGTGTGAAATTTTATTCTTGATTATGTGGGTTTCCTATTATAATTAGTGTTTCTCACACTATTATTCTTGGTTTTAGTCAATGGATGGAACCCGAAGGAACCGTGTTAATGAGGAATGTGACGGGAAATGCAATGATTGTCCCCCTGAGCAACCAAACGTTATGGGAGCTGGAATGAAAAATCTTGTAGCCATGCTCACACAAATTTCTCAAGCTATGATTCATGCAGGACTTCCAAACGAGAAAAGGAAGGAGAAACATTCTGTTGAATCCCTCATGAGACATCTTTTACCTTCATTCAGCAGGTCTACTGATCCATTAGTTGCTGAACAATAGATCAGTACTACTGAAAATATATTTTCAGTTCTTCAATTTTTTGAACATTATAACGTCATCTTAGCAGTTTATCATTTGGAAGGCGATGCTGATCAATGGTGGAATCTTATCAAGAATATGAGGCCAAGAGATGATATTGATTCCATGGAAAGGGATGAGTTCAATAACTTATTTTTCAATAATTAATTCCCTTGTACTCTCCGAACAAAGTTGGAGAAGGAGTTTCTTGAACTAAAGCAAAAGGATGATCAATCTGTTGGTACCTATGAAGCAGATTTTACAAGGCATGCAAGGTACACTTCTGGTATTATTATCCAACCTGAGAGTAAGATCGATCGATTCTTTAGTGTCATAAAACCAATTCTTCGAAGGGCGTTAGCCATAAGAGACTTCAATAGATACGAGGAAATCATTCGATGTTCTCTCAAAGTTGAGATGATGATTAGAGTAACCCATCAGTCATATGGGTTTGATAAGAAGAGGAAAATAAAATTCAATGGAAAATCTAAAGAGCACACTGAAAAAAATATGAGTTTTCCCTTATACTCAAAGTGTGGAAAGAAACATGGAGGGAGTTGTCTTAAAGGGACAAGTAAATGTTTCGAATGTGGAAAGTAAGGTCATTGGCCATTTGAATGCCGCAACAATGGGAAGAAGATGTCTAGTGATGCGAACAATGAAAAGGCTACACAGAGTGCACCTCCTACACTTCAATGTTACAAGTGAAAGGAAATGGGGAGTTATTCCAATCAATGCCCTATTCCAAGGATTGTTGATAATGATCGATGTCAAAAAACTCATAAGGCTAAAGACAAAGGAAAGTCACATGCAATTTCTATCAGCGATGTGGAGTACGATGACGAAGTGGTGAATGGTACACTTACCATCCACTCTAAAGTATAAAATGTTTTATTTGATTCTGGATCCACCCACTCCTTTATTTCTGAATAATTTTTTAAGGGTATCATTGTATTACCTCAACAGTTAGATATTTAGTTAGCTGTGACAACCCCTAATGGTACAACAGTCGCATCAAAAGTTTATAATTCATCTCTGATTGATGTTTGTGGGAAAGTGATTCCTGCAAATCTTGTGATCCTTCCTATAGTGGAATTTGATGTGATTCTTGGCATGGATTGGCTTTCTCTATATGGAGCTCATATCAATTTACAAAGAAGGTAAGTCTCATTTCATCTTCCAGATAAATCTCTGATCGTCTATCCATGCAAGGATAAACATAACCTTCTAAAGGAAATTTTATCCATTTTATGGGTCTTAATTCCACTAAATGAAGGTTATTTATCTCAAATGGTTGGTGAGAAACTCACGATTAAGAATATTCACATTGTACGGATGTTTGATGATGTCTTTACAGAGGAATTGTCGGGTCTTCCACCAAATCGTGAAGTTGATTTTTCAATAGAACTCGTACCGGGTGCTTTACCTATTTCAAAGACACCTTATAGAATGGCCCAATTGAGTTGCAGGAATTGAAGAAGCAACTCCAAGATAATCTTGATAAGGGGATCATACTCCCTAGTGCATCACCTTGGGGAGCACTTGTTCTGTTTGTTAAGAAGAAAGATGGATCAATGAGACTCTGCATTGATTATTGATAACTTAACAAGATCACTATCAAGAAACAATATCCTCTCCCGTGCATTGATGACTTATTTGACCAACTACGTGGAGCTCAATACTTTTCCAAGATTGATCATTATTTAGGGTATCATCAATTAAGGGTCAAAAGGGAGGATATACCAAAGACGTCTTTCCGTACAAGGTATGGACACTATGAATTTGTAGTGATGACATTTGGTCTTAATAATGACCCTGTTATCTTCATGGATCTGATGAATAGAGTCTTTAGAGACTATCTTGATCAGTTTTTGGTAGTCTTTATTGACGATATTCTTGTATTTTAGAAGAGAAAGGAAGAACATGAAGATCACTTGAGAATTATATTGAAGACCCTGAGAAAGGAGAATCTTTATGCCAAATTTACCATGTGTGAATTTTGGCTTCAAAATGTTTCATTTTTTGGTCACATAATCCCAAAAGAGGGGATATCTGTGGATCCAGCAAAAACAGAGGTTATCGATAGATGGACGAGACCAACAACAATAACTGAGATCCGAAGTTTTCTTGGTTTGGATGGATATTATCGACGTTTTCTGGAATATTTTTCATGATTATATATTCCACTCACCAGGATGACTCGAAAAGGAGTTATTTTCGTGTGGACGGAGGAATGTGAAGATAATTTCATGAAGTTGAAAAGATGGTTATCTAGTGCACCTGTACTAACACTTCCTTGTAGTGGAGAAAGGTTTGTGACCTAAAGTGATGCATCCAAGAAGGAATTGGGGTGTGTTCTTATGAAAAATGATATGGTGATAGCTTATGCCTCACGACAGTTGAAAATCCATGAGCAAAATTACCCAACTCGTTATTTAGAGTTAGCTGCGGTAATCATTGCATTAAAGATTTGGAGGCATTATCTTTATGGAGAAAGGTGTGAGATTGTACTGATCATAAAAGTTTAAAGTATATTTTCCCAAAAAATTAGCTGAATATGCACCAAGGAAGATGGTTAGAGATGATTAAAGATTATGACTGCTCAATTCATTACCACCCTGGGAAAGCAAACAAGGTGGCAGATGCATTAAGTTGACAAGACCATGCCAGTTTATCCATGATGAGGGTCACAAAATATCCAATATTTATGGATTTAAAAAGGATGGATGTTAAAATTATAATGAAAGGGGAAATCGTATCTTTCTCAAATTAATGTTTAACCATCTATACATGTGATTATTAAAGAGGAACAGAAAGAAGATGTAGAGTTACAATAGAAGGTGAGAAATGTTCCTGAATTCAAACTTGATTGTGATGGGATAATAAAGTTCAGGAATCAGGTTTGTGTTCCTCCCATCCCCGAATTAAAGAAGGAGCTACTGGATGAGGCTCATAGTTCTTCATTCTCTATTCATAATGGAAGCACGAAGATGTATAGGGACCTAAAAGAGTACTTCTGGTGGGATGGAATGAAAAGAGATGTTGCTGAATATGTCTCTCGATGCTTGGTTTGTCAGCAAGTTAAAGTTGATAGATTGAAGTCTAAGGGGATGTTACAACCATTACCCATACCCGATTGGAAATGGGAAAACATCACTATGGACTTTGTCACAGAACATCCTGAAACATCCAATGTCAATAATTCTATCTGGGTCATAGTTGATCGTCTTACATAGTTTGCACTCTTCATTGCTATTAGAGAGGATTTCTCTCTGGATCAGCTTGACAGGATATATGTAAAGGAAGTGGTAAGATTACATGAAGTACCACTTTCTATTATATCTGATCGGGATCTGAGATTTACCTCAAAGTTTTGGAGAAGTCTTCAGCATACTCTAGATACAGAGTTGAGTTTCAGTACTGCTTATCATCCTCATACAGACGGTTAGTCTGAGAGGAAAATTCAAACCTTAGAAGATATGATGAGAGCTTGCTCTATGGATTTAAAAGGTGGTTGGGATAAACACCTACCTTTGGTGTAATTTTCTTATAACAATATATTTCACTCCAGTATTCAGATGGATACTTATGAGGCTCTCTATGGAAAGAAATGCAGGACTCCAACTTGTTGGGATGAAGTTGGGGAAAGAAAGCTATTGGGACCTGATCTTGTTGATGTGATGGTAGAAAAGGTCTAATCTATTCCATAACACATAAGAGAAGCTCAGAGTCGAAAAAAAAGTTATGCCGACAACCGAAGAAAAGACTTAGAGTTTTAAGTGGGTGATAAAGTGTTCTTATGAATATCTCCTTGGAAGAGAGTAATGATATTTGGAAATAAGGGAAAGTTGAGCCCTAGGTATATAAGTCCTTTCGAAATTATGGATCATGTTGGGAAGGTAGCTTACCGATTGGCGCTTCCACCGAATCTCTCTCAAGTTCACGATGTGTTCCATGTATCTCTCCTGACAAAGTACATACCTGATCCTTCACATGTACTTAGCTCAGAAGTTGTACCGCTGGAACAAGATCTTTCTTGTGAAGAACAGCTGATAGAGATTCTCGATCGTAGTGAAAAAGTCCTACGGAACAAGACAACTCGCTTGGTGAATTTTTTATAGAGGAATCACAAATTAGAAGAAGCTACATGGGAGCTTGAGGATATGATGAGGGAGAGTTATCCTCATCTGTTTGTTACAAGTGACGAATTTCGAGTGCGAAATTAATTTTAAGTGGGGTAGAATGTAACACCTGAGACTTTTATAAGAAATATTTTGTTTTTGTGATATATAAATCATCAAATTAATATTTCACTACACATAACACTAGCATGGCTTGCTTTACACTCAATCTCGACCTTCCTTGATAGCTTGCGTCGTACAAAATACAGAGTTTCACTAAACAACGATATGCTATTAAAATATTATTAAAACTAGCCATTATGAATAGTAATCCCCACTATTTGAAATTTTGTACATTTTAGTTTTCAAAATGGACTTCATTTTTTGATTCGGAATATCGAAATTATCCTAGGGTGAAATTTTGGTATTTTTCTGAAAACTTTCAATTTTTGATGAATAGTGAAAACACTAGGTTACTATTTAAAAACCGACTTTTTATTAAAATAATTATTTATTTTATTTAAATTTATTTTAGGTAAAAATTGATACATAATATCTATATAAGTTCAAATCAATTCATTGGAGTCATTTTATAATTATTTTTTATATATAAAAAAATTATTTCACTTTTCACCGTCTTTTACCCACCTCCTAGGAGAATTTGAAAATTTACATAAAACATAATTTTATTGCTTCTGTGAGTGGAATTTAAAAAATCTGAGATACATGGTTGATTTCAGTAAGTAAAATGTGGTTCAATGAGATGAAAATAATTTTTTTGTGAATAGTAACATTTTACTTTTATTTACCACGGTTAAAAGTAAATAGGGTAATTAAGGTTAAAAATGTTATTATTATTTCCCTAACACATGTCCTAATTCTATTGGATTAGTGTAATTCGACCAAAAACAACCTTAGGAATAACATATGACCATTTAGGCCCACATAGATTAGATTAGGACATTCATTATTAATTTATTTAAAGAAGGGTTAAAATAGTTATAATCAAAGTTTAATAACTAAATAAATTTTAATATAGGGTTATACATAATACGATTTCTACTATAAATATTAATTAGAAATCTAAAATGATTTCCTACATAATGGTATTTTATTTGTAATTTTTAGACATTAAATAATTTAATTTATTTTTGACACAAAGATGATGCAGTAATTATCTTATTAATGAAATATTGACATAATTGATGTTATAAATACCCAAATAAATGTAATTTGACACTTTTTATGAAATAAACTAATTTTTTAGGTTAATATGACATGTTAGTATTGATTTAATTAACTTTTTTCGAACTAATATTTCTGTTATGTATTTCAAAAAAATCAATTACTAAATAGAATCAAAATTGACATAAAACATTTTTTAAAACAAATATTATATTATTAATTGTTATTTTATTACTAAAAATATAAGGTTCGGCCAAATGACTTAGATAAAGGTATATATATTAATAATAAAAAACTTTTTGTTCATTTGTCATGTTATAGTAAGTTTATTAACCTTATAGTGTAAGAACACAAAAAGACATGGTAAAAGTAAATTTATCTAACTTAAAGTTAAATCTAAATGATAAGGTTAAAATAGTAAACTAAACTTGTCCAAATTCTATTGTATGAGAGGACTTCGACCCATCCCCACCTTATTATCTAAATAAACCAATTTGGATCTATTTAAAACCGAATATGGCTTTTTAATAAAATAATATTTTTAGTTTTTCCAAAGGAGCCCCTCTCCTCCCTTATAAAAGGGCACCTCCTCCCTCTCTTTCTCACACCACTTTGAGCCTTCAATCTCAGCCAACCATTGCCAATTTCTCCTCTAAACTTCCCTAGAAACATCCTATAGGTTCTGGTCTTCTTCAAAGACCGATTTTAGTGCCCTAAAAGGAGGACTCAATGAAGCGCTTCAAAGAAGAGGTAATATCCATTACCGATTCTTTCAAATTTATTTCTTCTTCCACTTCTTCTTCTTTAGTTGTTTCATTATGAATTAATAACATCAATATCACTCATATATGGATATGTTATTATAAGTATTAAACAACCATATTTCACCATCTCTCCATCCTATGGAAAACGAAATCACCGCGCGTGCGTACGTCCGGAATACCGTCTCCATGCCGTGGTGTAATCTATTTTCCATCACCACCTTACTTGGATGGGTATAATGGTGTAAATAATGAATATATATGATTATTGTAAGTTGATATTGATTCTGAAATAGTATATATACCCTCCAATACAATTTCACGATCATGGGAACGATATTATCGCTTGTGTGTATGTACGGAATACCATCTCCATGATGTGATGCGACTCGTTCTACATGATTTTCATTGCATAATGGTTACATAAATGTATTTATTGAATAAATATTATATATATTACACTAATACCATTCTTTAAATGAGGTATCTATAACCAAAAAATAAGAATAATAATTTATTCGACAAAACACGCGTAAGAACAAAAAGTAATAAACTCCCGAATAACAAGTAGCAATGAAAAATTACTAATAATAAGCTAAGAATATGAGCATATATGATATCATAACAATGAGTATGATTCAGGAATAATCCAATGACATTATTTAAATAATTATACAGGAGGTTTGGACACTTACGAAGCAAATCGGACCTAAGGTAATGGAAAATCTCACAATCTCATTTTTATCCGAGATTGTTTATACTTCAGAATTTACTGGGGAATATTTATCATCCACATCCTTGTTTCCTAAATATGTATTATTATTTACATCCACCTAAAATTTTTTAAATCCAGTTTTACCCTTCGGTGAGTTTTTAGTAAAAGATTTGAAAGGAATCTTTTGTCATTTTTCGTACGAGGTACTTTTTGACTTTTCTGGCCAAAGTACAGGAGGAATGTTTTTTTAACTTATACGGCATGAATGTATTTTTATAACATTATTTCAATGAAGCTTCCTTTAAAAGGTTTCAAATTTATTTTTAATCAACTTCTTTTAGTTTAAAATTGTATGACATGTTATGAAAGGAATAAAATATTTGAAGTAGAAAGGATATTTTCCTCAAGAATGGAGTTCAAGTGTTTTATCAAAATTATTTTCCATATAAGATAATATTTTGTTCTGTTTCTATCCCTTTTATTAGATTGATTTGATTATGTTGTGATGGTATTATTTTTATAAATTCCTTTATCTTATATGAATTTTTTATGATGTCACGATGTTTAAGAATCCCATTTTTATTACATGGGTTATGCAATGATGTATGATTTTTGATTTTGTGGAACACATAAGAATGGTATCATTATGAGATTGGTGGGACCTATATCTCCCTCTAATTCATTGGATAAAGATTTTATATCTCATGAGATAGACATGGCTGGAACGGTAGGTTAAACAGGTTTAGTGAAACAGGACTGAAATGAGGAATGAACTCGGTTCAGAAATGGACTTTTTCCACTAAGATAGTCTTCGCAATGAGTCTTGACTTATAATAAATGATTCTCTTTGATTATGTGTGTATGACAAAAATATTCTTGTTTTAAGTTATGATTATTGTGATTACATTTCACTACCATGATTTATCGCATGTTATGAAATTATGATCTCTTTTGCAGGGTAAGTTTTCCAAAATGTTATGTTCTTATGAATATGATGTGATTGATATTTTTTTTGTTTACCCTTACTGAGAATTTGAGATCACCCTTTTGTATGTTTTCTTTCCCCAGGTCAGGAAAAAGCTTATTAAGTTAGATATGCCAAAAGGGACTATAGATATGATGAAATAAATGGGAGACATTGTAGACGCTTTATGAACCAATTGTTTATGATTCCCAGTTGCTAAAGACACTATACCTATACGGTCCTTTCATGGTTTTGTTATATGTTGTAATAAGTGTACGTCAATTTTGAAGTACTAACAATGTATGTATATTATGGGTCATTATACAAATACCCGTATAGATCGAGGTCAGGGGTCATATATTACTGTGTGTATTACCCATGCTAGGGCATAGAAGGTTATGAAAGAATGGTAAACCATTGCCTCATTATGTAGGGTCATTTGAGATTGTGAAAAGGGACAGGATGGTTGCCTATATATTGTCAGTATCTCAAATGTATCATTCATTAAATTAAATCTTCAACAATTCATAACATTTCCATTATCTTGATTAACTATCTCATACATTGATGTCGAGGATTTTGATCTTGTTGCTAATTATGTTTTCAGGAGTAACCTATAAACATCATTGACATGTTTAAAAAGGATATATGAGCCCAGTCCGACCCTCTAGTATGGGTCAAACAGAATCATGACTGTCTATAGGAAGATACTTGGGAATGGGAGGCCATTGTTTATACTCAGAGGCCAGAGTTTTTCACAGATAGCGTTTCTCCGCCCTTGAAAGGTGAACTCAAGGAAGAGTTCCTTTAAGGGGGGAAGACTGCATGAACCCAGTTTTTTTTCAATTATTGATCCATTAAATTTGGGTATAACTTATTATTATGGAACATTTTCTGATTTATAATGGGTTCACAAAGGAGTCGTGGGGTGGGGGAGGTCCTGGGATTATATAAATCATAGATCCCACCATGTTTTTGGAGAATTTGGCATATAGCGCGGTTAGTGTAAACCATATAGTTAGGGAACACAATAAGATATATCCATGCGAATGGTCTGAGTTTTTTGGTTGAGACATTTTTCATAGTTAGCGCATGGTTCCCATAACCATGAAGGTAAAACATCTGATTTCCTCTCTTCTCTGGTAACCATTTCTTGGTTGGTGCCCATTTTCTCAAACCATGCTTCAAAACTACATACAATCTATTTTATAAAAAAAATTGAAATTTACCTGTAATGATCTAATTTAACCTCCTCCTTCTTCAATATTAGTATTTCTAGGATTATGAATGATAATGTTTCCCATTTTGGGGCTTTTGAATGCCAAATATAAGGATTGAGTGATCTCCTTCATTCAGTATCTGATCGAGCTTATGTTTTTCATCTTGGAACAGAATCATAATTACTGGTGTCCTACTTAGCAAATCATTGTTTCTCAGTCTCTCAACAATGTTATTGAGGTTTATTATTTTATACATGTCTTTTATATCTACTCTTATCTTAGAAGAATTATAGGCATATAGGGGTTTAGTGGAGTAGATAGAGTTATGTTTGGTGGTATATGATTAAACCCTCATTTTCATTGATTTTTAAATTGATGTGTAGGGATAGATGATTTCATCAGGTGCCAATTAAAGAATTTATATTCCTTTAATATTCATTAGATCTTTATGTTTATTCTATTTCAAAAAAAATTATTTGTTTTTGGTGGTTTCATCGACAAATATCAACACCCCATATCGGGTGATAAGTCATAATTTAATTTCTAGTGTTTTGACACTTTGGATCCATCCTACCGGTATTCTCGATCATGGCCATAATAATTGTAATCCTACTTATTTTAAATGCATATTCAATCTTGAAATTGTGAATTGATTTTAACTATTCACATCCACTTGACCAACCAAAGTTAAGTGATTAAATGTAAGTGATTGATTTATATGATGTTTTGGAAAGCATACATAATTATTTGGAATGGAATTATTTAATGTAAATGAATGTTTCATTTTACATTTGTATAACCAATTTCCGGGATTATGGAAGGATGTGGAGTGAAACACATTAATTGAACTTGATTATCATTGTTTTAATTAAATTGTATCACGCTACATATTCTTTTTAAACTAATTAATTTTTGTTGTTGAACGGCATGACTATTTTAATGGAAAATTTATCATATAACAAAATCAATTGTAATGATTTAAATTTATGGTTATGATTTATGAACATGGAACGTGACATATTTATAGGAAGTATTTACTAGTGTAATCCCACTGATTACTAAGTGAATTCCTTGGGTACTCGTTGACGTCATTTCGATTCAAGGATGCTAGTTTCAAAGGGTGAGACCTACCCGGGAACATGATCCTTGTATAACTTCAGATACCTAGTATGGAACTATATAATCTCTTCATTATTATTACATGATTATTTAGATAAACTATGTGAAACTAGTGTGATATGAGGTTACTTGGTTACATCTTTGGACTCAACCACTACAAATCTATAATTTTACCATGGAGGATTTCACTGGACTCGGTTGAAAACATTGGTGTTGGAATGCCTTGTAAATTTATCCTTAGATTACTCTCTTACCCCTTACCCGTGATTAATAATTACTGAGTTTGTGGACCTTGAGGTCTAGGTTTCCTTGTTTATTATCTTGGAACGACATCATATTAATTATCAAACATGGTTTCATTGTTATGTGTTGGATCCTTCACTCTTTATACTATCATGCGGTGATGTTACTGATGGTTATAAATCACATGGCCTATTAATAGAAATATTAAATTAATTCATTCATTAACTGGTTACATGTTCAGACCCTAGTCGAGGGCTAAAGAATGTACATTGGAATTCAGTTACATTTTACATATTTATTGTATATATGCATTCTTGAACACTGTTACATTTAAATTACATGAACTATATGATATAGACTCCCTTGGTAGTGGCCTACTGAGATTTATCTCCTACCCTCTGTGGGAGCCAGTTGTACTCAGGGAAGATTTCATGTATATAAGTGAAAATAAAGGGTTGTGTACAACTTTTGACACTTGATTCCAACTATGTTTTTATATAGATGTACTATATGACTGAGATACATCTCTAAATTCTTAGGATAGTGTATGTATTACCTTTTATTCTACATGGGTTATTTATTGTATGTCTTCTATTTTTTAACCATGCTTCCAGCTTTCTTGTAAAATGACCTACATCACCATCTTTTACAATATGTTATTCTATTTAGTTTAGTTATCATTGGTTTATTTTATTCTAAAATGCATTCTATTTAATTATGCTACTTTTTATATATGCCTATTTTTGATGAATATCTATTACCTGAAGGGATACACTCTGTTAATGAAGGAATAGTCTATCAATGGACACAACCTAGACCATCACTTATAGTTAGAAGCCTCTAATATTTTGGTAGATTCCCATAAGTCTATGTTGCCCACCAGGCTCAGGGAACCTCATTAGAGGCATCTGGGTTTGGTATGTCACAAAAATGATTGGTCCTATATTTTATTTTTTCAATGATGAGTCTCTTTAGTGGTCATGATTCAAAATTATATATTACTAATAATACATAGGAGGTGGTGGACTATAATTAGTGGCATGATATTATCATGGTATTTTTTATCCATCAGTATAAAAAAATATTATTTATCCTTATGAATATTTTAGATCATTAAGTAAAATTATAAAATAGATATTTAAATCATAAAGGGTATTTTTATTTTTTATATATTTTTATCAATGCATTTTTCTAATATTTTTTTGTTAACATGAGAAGTTCTGTTATATTAATTTATGACCGATATTTTGTGTGTTACCATATAATAGGATTATATTATAAATCATAAAATAATTCCTTGTTATATGTATATCTAGATTTATTGGAGTGATATTTACGTTTTTTTCCAAATGATTAAAAAATAATACTTCTAGAGAGTGATTTGGATTTATCATTCCACATTTTACCTTAAATTAATAAGACCTACAAAACATATTTTATATGTTTCTAGCGGAATTATTGAAGCTAACGATAAAATTATGTGAATATGATTAAAAAGTATTTATCTATTTAAAATTATTACTTGGGTTTTGGTAGTAATTCAGATTATGGTGTGCGAACATAGTCTTAGGATTTTCACTAATTTATATTGATTAATTTTGCGGAAAAAGAAGAAATTTTAATTTCCAACCATTGAATATATGTTCAATGTCTTAATCTTATTGTAATGATTTTTTATGTTGATATCCTATATGTATATAATATGTTGAAGTTGATATAGTGGAAATCATAAAGATATAATTTGATTTTTTTATATCTAATATCAGCTTTGGATTAGGACTTTTAGATACATTAATGTTCCTACATTATCCATGGTGTTAATGTTCTAGATATTCATATTGTATTATTACACATTTTTTATTCTATAATATAATTCTCTTGTCAATATCAATGTTTGGTCATGTTAGATATCTCAAAATACTTTTTTCATTTTTTATATTAGTATGTTATATTTGGATTTCATTAAATATTAATTCTATTTTCAGGATGTTAAGTTTCTAGTAAATATAATTTCTGATATAGGGGTTCTTATAGGACTAAACATGGATAGGGTAGTGATTTCAACAAATATTACAAATACTTTAATAAAAAAATATTTTTTATAGATGGGGGATAGGTATTTCTCATGGTTGAAATATGATTCCATGCCCTTGATTCGCCTATTAATGTGTTGAATCAAGGAATGTAAAGATGAAGTGGAATTAAAATTTTGAAAACTCCTTTACAATATTTTATAGATAACATACCTAAATAAAATGATTTTCCCCCTAATATATGTGATGTATGTGTAATGTATTTTGATGAATATAATTTTAATTTATAATGTTTGATTATGTAATAATATCATTTAATGGTGAATGGAGGAATAAAGTAGAATAAATATGAGAACTATTATCCAGCATAATATTGTAGTTAGTTGTTTTTAGTCTCCCCATAAAGAGTAAGTGATATTATCAAATAAGTGAGTGGTTAAAAATATATGTCAATAAGAATATATTAATTTATATTTTCTCATAAAAATTTCAATTACTAGATAATGATGTGGGTATGGTATCATTAATCATTTGACATTGAACCATTATATAATGATGAGAATAGGAACTTCATTCCATATTATTTAGGTATGATGGATCCAACAAAAATTGATAAGGAAGTGTAATAGGAATTCTAGTTTACAAGAATCATTACATATTTCCTTACAAAAATAGATGATAATGTGAAATGTGTTGTCATATAAATTTGAAATTTTTTATTATAAATTTTTTATGTAATAGAATTATAATTATGTTATACATAGTTTTAGGGGTGTGGTTAAACTATTATATAATGGAGGACACTAATATTTCGAGCCAGAAATCTTGTGTGAACCATTATTTTAATGAATGTGTGGAATTTCTATAGATATCAACATAGAAATCAATGATTCATTTCATCGATTAATTTATGAGATATGTGGAGTTATTTTGAAGATATACCATGAAAAAAAATTATATTTATGTTCCGTGGTATGAAGAAGAACTAATTTAAGTATGTTAAATGATATTTTACCTATAATTGTGAAATTATAGATAATCAAAAACAAATTTTGTTATTGAAATATATAACTATAATAAAATGGATGTTAATTAGATTTCCATTAAATTTTTAATTCGATATACTAAGTCACTTAATAATTATTTTATTATTTATCATTTGTTAGGTATCAAAATGTTAATTTATAGATTATTATGAAATAAATTATTTTTTTGACATTAATAGTTTTTTTGTTTTCGAACTTACTACGATGTACAGAGGTCCAATGTCTATGTTCATGAATAGAGATCCGAGATTCACATTACGAATATATAAATGGATTTAAAATTATATGTTAATTAGATAAAATATATAGTAAAATGTTATCTTAAAATATATAAGAAACTTTAATAGATTAAACATATATTTATGAACTAAAATTAGACATCAATTCATGACATTTTGGAGGCCTGAGAAATATTTTTTATATTTGGTAACAATTTTTAATTATTATAATCATCAATAACACAATTTCATAATCCTATTGGAAAAAAATTATATTACAACATGTAAGACGCTATCTTGATTTCATGAGACAAGAGAGAAGACACAGTTTAGATATATGATGGATAAATATATTATACATCAAATTAATATGAATTATAGTTATACAATGATCAGGTAGAATATATAAATATATTATATAGTTAATTGAAGGGGACCCTAAATGTTTGATCTCAGGGTTCATATTTACTTATAGTCATCTAGTTATTTTTCACATAATTATATTATAATGTAATAGATATTTATAAAATGCAATGAATTTTAATTGTTAATAATATATAATATTGGTGAATTTTATTTTATTTATAGTAACATTATTTATAGATTCCTAATGTAAATTGTATTTATTAATTCATAATGGTTGAATAAAATTAATATAAATCTTAGTTTTCTAATTTATTTAAAATAAAAAAGGATTACATATGATGGGTGGCTATGGTAAACTATCTAATAGTGATAAAATTATCAAATTCAGTGTTGTATTAAAATTTTATGGGTTTTATAATTATATAAAAAATTTAAGGAACTAACATGTGAATGAGGGGATCATTTTTTAATAAATGGGAATAAAATATTTATGATTAAAATGACCAATATATTTGACATAGTGAAATTCTCTATATTTGGGAGAATTTTGAGAGTCATAGTAGGATAATAAAAACACATCTGAAGTGGTGGTAAATTAAGTGTGATAATGGTTTACTAAAATATAATTTTTTTCATTCATGTTATTTCGAAAATATTGGTATTACAAACTTTTGATTTAGGAAACAACTGTGTTTTTTCTTTTTCCCATGAATATAACAAAATTAAATGTATTTAAAATAATACAAATATCATGGGGTTTATTTACATCGGTTGGGACCAATGTGGGAAACATACAAATTGTTGCACTTAACTCCTCTGAAGAAATTGATTCTCTACTATTATCATATTATCATTTATAATGGGTATCCATAGATGATCTAAATACCATGTTTATAAAATTATATAGTTAAAATGAATCAAGTATATTATTTAAGGGGGGAATCTTCATATATAATCATGTAATATTAAAAATATCATCATGCTAGTCGGTATTCTCTTCATGATATCTCCTATTATGTAGATCCTTATAAATACCTAGGGATGTCACTAAATCTAAAAGAGATGATATTATACATCAAATTGTGCATTCAACTACTCTTGATCTACAATAAAACTTATTACACCTGGGCCCCAATTAAACTATTCACATGCTCCATAACATATTGAGATTCTATTTCCCATTGTTATCAAATAAATTAATCAATGAACCAGACTACCTATTGATTTTATATACCAGAGAAGCTCAGTCAGAGGCCAACCTCTAACCATTTATGAAAGAAAATAAAATTCCAATACTCAACTACAACAAAGTAAAAAAGGACAATTACAGATCATAATATTCAGACTCATCATCGTATCTATTATTGATTGCTTCCTCTACAGTAGCTGATTCCCACTCTGAACTATCATGGTGCTTCAGAATCATGGTGTACACCCTTCTAAGATTTAACTTCCCCAAAGAATGAAATTCCATAGAAGATAGTGCAGCCCAGCCTTCCCTCCCAACTGAAGACCTAGTGGACATTGGCTTTGGAAAATAAAAATAACCCTTCCTCATCCTTCTTCCTTTACTAAATATTTCATGAAAAATATTGACATCACTCAGCTGATACACTTCTATATTTCCAAAACCTGTTGTGAAATATCTCCAAATCAATAGTTCCGAAATTAAAGATATTCTTTATCACTATAACATATATTAAATAATTTTTCTTATACATTTAGAGTCTTATACATCTCTTTAATACTCCCTTTTTTTCATTCCTCCAGGGAAACATCTTACTCTTTTCGAAATATTAATTACACACCTTCTTTGTAAGACTATTTTATCAATATTCCAACATTTATTTTATGTTAAACTTCCTCAATCTCATTTTAATGTGATACTATAAAAATTTACCCAATAATTACTAATATTCATAGATGAAATACTTAATATCTTTATCCATCCAATAGAAATCAACCATAATAAAATAAAACATTGGGTTCTTAATAATAACCTCTCTCGGTAATTAGGATATTAAAAAAAACCAAATTATTAGATATAAAAGACATGGTTTAATACATTTCTCTTTTATTCTTTTAACAACGACAACTTCTTATTCTTGAAATTAAACTCCACTTATAATCCAACAAAATAGTTTTCATATTCTATATAAAATGAAAAACCTATTGTGTTCATTGGAGATCCAATGTTTATTATAAATGTGTGATAATGGAATATATATACATATTCTAGTAGCTTTTTTACACAACAGTAGAAACAAAACCCTTCCTTTTCGACCAAGAATGTTTATATTTAATTTTATCTATTTTTTGATATTTTATTAACTAAAAACACAAGATCTTTTGTTAGCATGTCGTATTCATTCATTTCAATATTTAGTGAAATATAAAAATCTATCATTTTAGGAATATGAATATTCTTTTACTTTAATATAATCCTTAATATTGATTATCTAAATTAAAAATACCAAAAAAATCCTGCAATCATCTCGGCTATCAGCGATTTATACATTAAAGAACATTGCAAGATTTAACTAAATTCATATAAAATATTCTTCAATCCCAATAAAATATATTAATATTTATATTACACAAAAAGAGTATAGATCATCAAGGATCCATAATGTATTGATATTAATTAGTGAGCTCTAGATTCATCAAAAATATATTTTTCTTCAAAATATAAAATTCCAAAAACCAAAATTTCATAATTTTAATGTCTCCGAAATTCTCCTTCATACTTTCACATTATTCACTATGTATTCAATATCAACTATAATATTTTGTTTCACTAATTAAATGATTTTTTTGATGTATTTAGGTTTTAAACAGTAGTTATTATCTTTCGAATCATCAAATTTTATTTTTTTCTTCTCCTTTTAAATTTTGAATCTATAGTTTTTTAGTCTATAAAATTCTCTCAATTCTAATAGTATTGATCATTCACAGGGATAGAAGAATATACATAAACAAATTATTGTTTATAAACATGTTTCTTAATTTTATCCCTGAATTTATTGTTTCATATAAAGAATAATTCATAAAAAATCAAAAGTATGCATATGTATTGTTAGATATTTGTTACATAGGAAAGGAATACATTCTTATACATCCATAAACTTTTAATTTTCATTTTAACTTATCTATATTATGGTTATGATATAAATAAAAAAGAATTTTTAACACTATTGATTCATTTTAAATAGAACATGTAAATGGAGGACATATACTTTGGTAGAATTAATCTTTTTGATCCTTAATTATAGAAGTATAGTTTCCTTAAAATTACATAAAATTTCTTCTAAAGGAATTAATGACATCTAAAAAAATTCTCCATCTGTATTATAAGAATTATTTTACACAAATATTCAACATCAATCACTTTTAATACATTATATTTGGTTTCTCGTATTTAATATCAACTATTTTTAGCCTTCTTTGTATAATTAAATCATCATTATTTATACTAGATTGATTATTTCAATTTACACAACAACTATTACTAATAGTTTTCTTCATCATTGGTACTAGCCTTTTTAATTATAAACAATTCTCTGGTAATTAAAATTAATGAGTTTCCTTCTATGAAACAAAATTTATTTTCAAATTACCATATATATGTGGGTAGTATTCTCACTTCCTTTAACGACATATGATAGAGCCATGAGGATGAAGCCCATTTCTATATAAAATGGATGTATTGAACATTCAATTACTCTCACTCTATAGATATATATATTCACACATACATGTAATTATTAATATTACCAATTGAATTAGTTGTTAATTACAATTTTTCTCAAGTGTAAAGGTGATCCTTCTCCCCTAAACAGTCAGTAAATGAAAATGATGGATAATAGTTATCCCAACATAATAACATGGTAGGGAATAATTATGGATATTCTTATTCCGCATTATTTATCCCAAAATAGCCAATAGATGGTTTTATATTTTCTAACAATCTCTTCTAATTATAGTAAACTCTTAATATCCCCGTCATTGTATAAAATTTAATAATTATCTTTTAATCCCATGAAAGAAGGGTGATATATCCTTCTTCTTACAAAATATCAATCAACCAACCAACTCTAAGTATATATGGTGTTACCATTTCTATAAAACAAGTATGGTAGATTTTGAAATTATTTTTTATGTTTAATAACCCTTGATATAGTATTATATAAAAAAGATTAACAGGATATGTCCAATTTTATTTTAAATATGTTTTATAAAAAATTCACTTCAAATGAAAACAGAAATTAAAAACATTCAATAAAAATATATTTCTTCCAAGTTTGGTTTAATAATCATCCACTCGGGATAAAAATAAATTTTATGAATTAAAACAAAAATAGTGGAATTAGAATTATACCTAACCAATCCATTTCCTTAAATATTACTAGAATTTTTCATTTGCGTGTAATTATTATTTTTCGATATATAGGTCATATAAGATCACCATTAATGAGTTATTTTCAATTACTCTTCACCATTAATTATTTTCAACGGTATATGATATCAGTTGATATATGCTAGATCAATTTAGTTATTATTACCGCTGAGATATTCGATGTTGCACAATCCATCATGCTATCAATAATTCAAAAATTTCATCATTTCTCAATTTTTTCGTGATTATCCATTACATCCATTATGATGAAAATACAACAAAATATTGAAATATGTTGGACTTCCACAATCACAATAATTATAGATATTAGGATTATACTTATTTCTCTATCCAAATATTTTTTTTGGATCTATAATGTTTTTTTATTCTTTTCACATTCATTGCCCATGATTTTATAAATAATTGCGTTCATGTGCATCCAAGGATTATTCATTATTTTAGATTTCTCTTAAGTATAATTAAGTTTCTAAAATTTTATTTTATATTTTTGATCCCTTTTTATATATGTATTCATGATATACTAAGTCATTTGTGCTTTCCACTAGTACATAAATTTATACTTTGATCTAGGAAAAAATTCTTTTTTTTATCTTGTCTTCCAAAAAAATTTCATCTTCGAAAAGAACATTTATTATAATTGTGGTTACCAATTTTAGGCATCTAATTAAAATATTAATCTAGGATTTATACCACCATTCCAAGCCCTTTTTATCCTTCCTAGACTTACTCATTCATTATATTTTCTATCATTCTCACTTTCAATATAATGTTTATGGGAAAGTTCAGTGATATGACATATCCTACCAAAACTAAATCATTCTTTCCCAATATAATGACCACCTAGATCAAATTTATTCATTTAATTTTTATAAGTGGATTCTTAAACAACATTCTCTATCGATTTTTTTCCAAAGGAAGTCTTTACAAATTTCATTAAATACCTTCTTCCTTGTTATAGAATTTTATTTTCATAACAATTTGGGTTTAAAAGGGTTCATGAAAAAAAAATGTTTTAATGATTAAATGTATGAAAAATACAAAGAACCATTCTATCCAATTAATAAAATTATTCAAAAATATGTATTTTCATCATTGTGGAATCTTTTTATGTAAAGATGATTATCTTTTAGATTCTACTTTTATCCCTTTATCTTCTAAGATTACTACACTTATATATATTGACACATTATGTAATAAGATTATTTAAATATTCCAAAACTTACAAAAAAACCAAAATCTCAATAATATCCATGTTAATTTACATTTTCATGAAATCATTCTATCTTTATATTCTTTATATTTTTGGATAGACCACAAATTTTTTTATATTCATTATAGGGGAATTTTAATAGAAATTCCTACATTAACCATTTATTATATTATTTTATTTTTAAAATATTTATAATTAAAAATTTATACATAATTTATGAATTTTCATGCACATTTCCCCAAAAAATCTCAGAAAATAGTTGAATATACACATTGGATTTAATTATCAGTGCGCATGAGGTAGACTATTTTTTCAATGTGATCTGAATATCCATTTAAAAATTTCTAGAGAACATTATTAGGGAAAATAATCCTAGATACTTGGTGGAAATGGTTTAATATAAGAATATTGGAGGGCATCCTATAATTCTATATACATATTGTTCAAATCCACTTTTATCACTAGGAACATATAAAGATATTATATGTTTTATCCATAACAAAACAAAATAATTTTTGCTATATTCTCTCAATCATTAAAATTATATCATTATTAATTATTATTATTTCATTAAAAGAATTATCATGGAAAATTATCTTCTTATATTTGGTATATGTCTATTAATCCTTAGTAATAATTATAATTCTATATATTTTTTCCAAATCATGGAAAAAACCATTTATAATATTTTTAATAACATATCTATCACATTTAACCATTTTAAATTCTTCATAAATTATTTAAATTTATCTATTTCAATGGAAAATTGTTTATTCTGTAACATTCATAATATTTTTCTGAATGTTATAGGAATTAATATTCATTTATAAGGTTTTCTAAATTCCATCAGTCTATTCTTATATATTTTAATTCTTATCTTGATATCCCTTTATGAATCATAATATATGAATTAGAACCTAAATATGAATATTATAGAGACAATACATTCCTATTACATATAGGTATTTACTAGATTCAATGTAACCATTACAAAATCAATAATTTTTAGCATCTGAGGAATAATTATTCATTGATTAAATATTTAAATACATACAAATCTATTTAAATATAAATAATGGATAACATATATCCTTCACGAAAATAATTGTAAGAATGTTTTCTTCTGTATTATTATTTTTTTCATTTTTTAAGAGATATATTGATTTATTTTATCAAACAATATGGAATACAACTTTTATATTAAAACCTCATATTAAATCATATCAAATTTTTACAGTAATAAATTCTTCAAAAAAATGTTCCCTCAGAATAAGTTGAAATAATAGTTATTAAAGACAAATAAAAATTGATATTATCATTATGAACATGAAGACACACCATAGAGGGGGTGGATAATGTTTGACCAATTTTCACCCAAAAACATTTTCATAATTTAAATTAATTCATCCTTTTTCTCTTCTAAACATATTTGATCAGTTATGACATAATTATTTATTTTTATATTTTACCCAAAAATATGAAACCATGTATAGTGGAGAATATAAAAACAAAATCATCAACTGTTATTTTTACATTGTTCAACCATAATATTAGAATATTACTACTGATAATGTAAAACTACCATTAATACTTGTATTCTTCAATATGATATATTTAATCAATTATAATAAATGTAAATGGATAATATTTTCACCCATTTTATCATTTAATATAACTAAAATTCCTCCTCAATATTTCAAAATTATGTGGATCATTATTCTGAATCTCTATTTCTTTAAACTAGTCTCACTCCCACTAGTATTCTAAACTTTTTTTATATTTTCTCTTTTAAACAATAAATATTTTTAGGTATTTAGTTGCATCCAAAAAAGATAATCATCTACACGAAATAGGTTCTTCAATTTCTTGTCAATGTTTATGAAATTTACAAGAATATGTTATTATCTATCCCAACACATATATTCCAAAAATATATTAATAATCTAGTTCCCATATATAATAACACAACATATCATGGAAATAAAATACATATATATTTATTATAGTATTTGATAAATATAATCCTTGTTAATTTTCATAAACTTATCCCCCAATTGAATCGATTCTGCAGAATATTTTATATCACCCATCTATTATGTTTTTATTTCATCAAAACCAAATATATATTATCACTTTTTAATAGGTTTGGAAAATACATTACCTCTTATCCACTAAGGAATGCAATACACACTCCATATTTTTATTTTTCATGATTCTTGTAAATCTCTCAAAATGTATCATTCTTCTTCCATTACTTAATATTGATTCTTGTTCTCTTAGCTAACATAGTTACATAATTCTATGCCATATTGGTTTCTTATCATTATATAAATTATTCTTTTATTTATTTTTTCAATATCATGAACACATAATTATTCAATAAGTTTCTTATATCATTACCAATGTCCATAAGAAGAATAATTGGAGCGTTAATTATTCATGGTGAATTCCCTTGAAATTATATATATCTCTCCAATCTTCATATATAATGTCTTTCTTACAACTAATTCAACATTAATCTCCACTACCAAAATATGTATAAGATCCCTTCTCACATCATTTTCTAACATGATATGTATCTAAGAGATGTGTCAATATTTTTTATATAAAATGGTGTCCCCCAACATTAGTGACCATAAATAATTGAAAATTATATAACATCATATTCACACAATAAAGTAAATTTAACGTTACAACACCAAATTTTATTAGATGATTCAAGTCATGCAATTTTGATATTTTTTTGGTCGAAAATATAACTTTTCAGGATGTTTTTTCTTAATAATAGTTTTTTTAGTGTTATATAAACAATGAAGAGTGTTATAATTTTAGAATTTAATTGATATAAAATTATAAAATAGTCTATAAACTATTCCCTAAACCATTAAATGTTAGGAATATTAGTTGGAACATTGAGAATTGATTATTGAATTGTTGGAAAATAATGAAATGAGGCATGTTGAAAATTTTGAAGTATTTGTTTCCATTTATGATCTAGATATATTCTATTTAACATTTATTTTTCCCTATAGTAGTTATTATGTTATATTTTTTTAGTATTTATATTTCTTTTTCAAAAAAAACATTCATGGATTGAGATAATTATTAATGTATATAAAATCAAGGATTTTTTATTTTATATATATATTTTATTTGATCTTTGTTTCTCTCCAGCTCAAAGAAATATATATTTTAGAAAATATGATCTAGAGTACTTTCATCTAAGGATTTACTGGGGATCCATGTATATATGAATTGAAGTATTGAAATTATTTTTAAAGTTGTTATTTTATTTGAGTGAAATTTTGTGATCAAACCTAATGGTTGGTGGATTAAACATGTTTATTTCAGTTGTTTACATTATATTTATAATTTTTAATTTTAGATATTTTATTTTTATGGTTATTATAAATTGATTTTATTAATCAATTAAGAATAAATTTGGATGCACGATATTTGAGATAAATCATATATTTTAGAAGTAAAATTAAATATTATATCTATCGCATTTTTAAACAAAAAATTATAAAATAATTATATGATTTAATAATGATAAAATGATTTTTGATATAATATTTAAATAAATTTTTAAAATATTGATTATATACAACTAAAATTTATTACTAACATTTAATGTTTTTATAGTCATGATATTATATGTTTCATCATTATTTGTATCATTAGTGTAATTTTTTATTAAATTTATATTTTGATTCAGTTGACGATTTTGGTGAAAATTTTCTAACATGATTCATTTTTGAAAATATTTTTATAAAATATGATTTAAAACTACAATATTGTTTTTTAAATCATCAAACATTAACCATGAAATGATATTATAGTAAAAACTTAGGGATTATGTCTAAAATAGTTTGAAATTATAGCGTAACCATGGATTTAGGAATAACATTTTTTCTAAACCTCATGAGGTAATCGATATGCTTATATTCCTAAACGAATATAATTATTGTTAAAATCATGATCTACAAACTATTTTTTGTGAGTGATTATCATTTCAATTTTATTTCAGGATCTTGCTTGTGGGACCTTTCATGGTTTTGAATGTTCATCTTATGCCTCAAGACATGAGGTATTTTTAGTGAATTACATTAATAATATGATCTTAGTTATTGGTAATTTGAATAAATTTTCATATGGTTGTTTTATGTTGAATATAGTATATTGATTAGAATGGTGTTTTAGTAAAGAAATGTAATAGTATTATTATTTAATTTGATAAAATTATATAATTTATTATTTTCAAATACCAAGAATTTTTAAAATATTTTTTTATAAAATATTTGATTTATATTTTTAATGGAAAAAAGTTTAAAATTATTAACATGTCATTGAGATTGATTTTTATAATTTATTTATGAATAAAGATATAATTGAATGTTTGAAATGTTTTACTATTTTAGATATACATTTAATTATCATTTAAAGTTTATTTATTTATTATTATTCTCCATTTTATTGAAAAAAATTTCAATGTTTGACATGTCAATGAAATTTTATTTTCTAATTTATTTATTAATAAATATAAAATAGAATAATTGGGGAAGTCCTTCATAGATTTTTAATCACCCTAAGTATTTAAAAACGTGTCCACATATATGCCTTTTTGTTCATAAGAATGTAATATAAAAGAATAATTATTTATTAGTATAGATATATATATACTTTTTTGAGATATAGTAAGGGATTAAATGATCATATTTATGGAGAGATAGTTGGTCATTTAATTAATTTTTGATTGGTGCATATATTTTTACATGTTATCCATGTTAAGAATTTATTATATTACATTATTTATGTTTTCTAGTTCTTCTAAAAACGGTTTTCTAATTTTGATATTTGATGCATAGTTCTTGTTAAACCTAGTGTTAATTATTCCATAAAAACTAATAGTTCCTTTTACACTACTTATCAACATCAAAAAATTCAGGTATATTTTTATTTCTATGAAATGAGCATGACTTAAACTTCGTAATGTTTTTATCTAGGTTTGGGAATGACAATATGTGTTATCATAATAACATAATTATATATACATTCACCAAAAACATAACTTATCTTTATCACTGAAAACCTGAAGAATATTTTTTTTATTTATGTTATTTTCAGAATTTCTTCATCTCGTATGTACTATATATAATATATCATTTCCCTAGGATAACTTTATTTTTTAAAAAATAACATCTTAATATTTATTTTTTATATGAGTTATTCATTAATTTGATTTATAGATAATATGATATAATGGTGAAATAAATATTTAATTATTATTGATAGAATTTTATTACTACTTTCAATCCATCTATGAGAATGGGAGTACAAAAATATTTACAAGGATTCTTGTATAATGGGTCTCTTTAATTGTGTTAATACAATATAGAAAAAACTAAAATGATATTTTCACTGAGTGTATATTTCTTATAATCATTCTAGGGTTATGATCTATACATTAATATAAAACTAAAAACATATATGATATGTTAAAAAATGAATATTTCTATAAATAATTACTTAAACAATCATTGTGGTGGTTATTCATACAAAATAATTTGATTGATTACACCTTAAATTTATTTTTTACCCATGTGATAGAGTTTGGATGATTGAAATAAATCAAATCTGTCTCGTTGGTTGATATGGGATTCAAATTTCTTTATTTGGATATATTTTTAAATCTGTATAACTTAAACTCTTATGTGATAATAGTTGATTATTTTTATTATTTGACATCAATAATATGAATATAGAGCAGCACATTATGATTTATAGTTTTTAAGAATGTTTGTGATTTAACTTCACATAATATGTTGTTTGGAAAGAGTAGACACCAACATAAATGTTTTTCATATTTAATTGTTCAATAATATTATCATACATGATAATATTTGGAAGAATTATTTCTTAAATTTTTAACATATTTTTTTAAATTCATATTATATTTCAAATAAATCTAAATAAATTTTTAAATTCTTGTATAAAATGTGATAAAACCATACTAATTATATTATAAATATTTATAAGATTATATGTATAAGTCCCATGAAAATAGTATTGGAACTAAGGAATATTATTCTAAAAGTATAATAAATCTCAAAAGGAACATAAGATTTATAATGTAGGTGACCCCATTTTGGAATAGTTAGTTGTTTTGTGCATGTTTTGAATTATGTTGACTATAATGATTTTTTTAAAAAAAATATTATAGTTAGGAATATATAATAATTTTATGAAAAAATACATTCCTGTTGAATGAAGTTGTATGATAAAAAAATTATATTTAGATTATTTGATTATAACTTATCATTAACATAAACATAGATGTTAATGTTCTTTAATAAAATAATATCCTTGTATATTTTATCACACTATTAATTAGTATAGCTTTGCATGTTTTCTATTGTTTTTATATGTACTTTTATGTGAGAAATTCCAAAATTGGTGTGATTAAATATTATAGTTGTATTGAATTTATAGGAATATTATTCTTTTTTTTAAAAGGAATCCAACCTACAAAAATTAGATTTATAATTACTGTATTGTAATTTATCATTATGATTTATTTTCTAAAATAACTATATATTGATTTTTACTATATTGAATCAATATATGGTATTGACATTATTGAAATGAAATAAAATATTTCAACTAAACCATTCAAATTATATGAAATGATTTATATTTATGTTTTATAATTAAAATATGATAGTTAGGTAAAAAATTTATAGACTTATTTATTTTAAAGATGCATGATGACACTATTAAAGAATACAATAGATTGATTACCAATCGAAGTGTTAATTACATAAGCCTATCAAAAGTTAAAGATCACATATTTCTTACCATATTAATTTGATCCAAATGATGTATCATATAATTTTAAAATATCATATACTAATTATAAAATATTTTTTTATTTAATTAATATGATATATATATTTAATCTACATTGTCTTGGTTTTGCTACCTTAAATGAATGTTTTATTTCATATTATCAATAAAAACAATTATACAGAAAATAATTGTTCAAATTTAATGAATTAAAATTATAAATAAATTAAATTACAATTTTATTTTAATTTAATAGATTCTATATCATAAGGAATTTTTTAATAATTGTATTTATTTTATAAATTATACGGTTTATATAATAAAAAACAGTTCATAGGTCTTTCTCTGATAACTCAATAAATTTCAGAAAAATATTTATTTAATTTTTTTTAAATATTATCATTCGTAATATATTTATTTTATAATTTTATTTTTGAATGGAATTGATATCGAAATTTTTTTTCTTTATCTGTATTACGTAACTCAACATGTTGATTTGTTATATCCAAAAATGGATAAGTTATTAATTTGATTTTGTTTCAAATATATGCATGCTAATAATCATAGATAATAAGATAGTCATGGTTATGGATTTGATATACAATATTTAATATAGTGGACCACCAAAATTCATAGTTTGACCATGGAAATGAAGATACAATGTGATTATGGAGGTCCCTTATACTTAGACATTCACTATTTTAGAAGATATAGGAAAATGATAATCTTTTATTTATATAAATCATGTTGGGTATACATAGAAGATGGAGTTCATGAATAATATATATTAAGGGTTTAACATTGAATTTACAGTTCACATTATAGATTAATATGTTTTTTTTGATTCATTAAGATAATATTTATATGAAATCATTTAGAGATATGAAATTTAATATTTTTATTATTATGAAAAACTAAATAATGAAATCGATTTTCAAAAAAATCATGTAAAAATTTATTTCTCCCAAGATTTTATCTATAATAATTTTTATATTTTTAATAGAAATTTTATTTCTGAATAGACAGAAAATTACATGTACTTTTATTTTATAAAAATTATTATTACTAGCATCAATGGTATATGGTCTATTTCACAATACTTGTAAATCATAATATTTTATATCTCTCTATTTCTCTATTTCGTTCTTAAATTTTACAAAACAATTGGAATTAGTGCCTAGACAAGGATTGAGTATTTAAAATTACTAAAAATAATAGAAGTGACTGATGTAAATGTAGAAGTTGACATCATCAAATTAAATGACATTGGATTCTAAAATATTTATACTCAAATTCATCTATAACAAAAGATAGTGAACTAACAACTAATCGTGGGAACTAGAAATAATGTTAGTTTAAAGTGGGAGTTTTTTATTAAAAATTCATTTGGATTTATGCATGTTAAATTGTTTAGAAATGTTTCACTTAATATAAATTCATAAAATAATATCATAATATTGAATAATGATTCACAGAATGAGTATAAAATTTCATCGGTAACAAACTAAGAATTCTTAATGCATTGAATTTTTAATTGAATATGGTTTAATATGAGTCCATTAGTGATCATACTAATTAATATAATATTTTGGTAATCATGATTAGTATTTCATAGGTTGAGTATAATTATTAAATTAATGTGCTAATCATCCAATCAAAACTCATGGAGGTGTGAGAAAAAACTATCACAATACAGAGTATTTCTAATCTAACTTACAAAATATGTTAAATAATTTTTTATTTAATATTATGTATATATATTAACAATATTTGACATAGATAATTCATTGGTTATAATATAAATAAAAATTGTAAAAAATATAATAGAATCATGTAACATTTATAGGAAAATTAAAGTCAATTTGAATGATCTATGGAAATTTAAATGGTGAAGGTCCCAATAATTAGGGTAATTACAAATATAAGTATCTCATAAAAGTAATAGTGGGTAAAATTATTTTCCAAAAAATATGACAACATTATAATTGAATGATATAATGATGCAATATTATTCCGTATTAACGGTCCAATGAATCCCGGTATAATAGTATTTACTATTATATTTTATTAAACTACCAAAAATTATTGTTAATGGAATTATGTTCAAGAATATGTTTCGAATGGATATCTAATTAGCGATGTAACTCTTGATTTTTCTGAAAATATTTATATATAATAATATCTCAAAAAGTAAATTTATCAATTTTATATAATAATATATATATTTTTTGATTTTATTGTCATTTAATATTCATTTTACAATATGACTCAAATAGATATGGTTCAATAGTTGTTAATTTATTTTTGTAAATACTAAAAGTTTAAAATTCATTTAATGAAGTGTAATGAAAGAAAAACATTAAAAAAATTATTTAACTTATTAAGTGATAATTATTGAATGTATTAATAGATTCAATAGCCACTAATAAAATATTGGTTTATATGAGGGAAAATTGAATTAAGGTTCTTGCTAAGACGAGAGTTCTATCAAATAAGAAATTAGTTGACATTTGGTCTGATGAACGTTCTGTAGTAAAAATGATGAATAAATTATCAATTATGAAATTATTAAGCGAACCAAAGGAAATAAAAGTAGAGAATATATATTAAAATATATAGGGAACAAAAACAGTATATTCCCTCTAATAATTATAATTTTATGAAATTAAATTATGAATAAAACTGAATGGTTCATATATATTTTTAAAAATTAAAATGTGATGTTTTTATACCATTTTGGAATAGAAATGTTTTTTTAAAAATAAAACATGTTTGAATGTGAAGATATTATTCTATATAAATGTCTAGGAGAAAAAAAAATTGTTGTTTAGGGAGTATTTCTCATCAAAGTGTATTTTATAGAAGACACGGTTCTTATGAAACAATAAAAACTATTAATTTATGATATAAAATAGAAAATTAATTTAAAATGTTTTATATAAAATGTTTTATTATAGATTATGCGATATAATATTTTGATAAAGAGTTCAATATGTTCAATAATAAGTAAATCCTCTCCCATATATACCATTATAAAGGAATCTAATCATGGTATAAATGATGGTAATGCGGTAAATATTCCATATTTAAATGTATTTTATTTTATATCTTATGTTAATTAATAATCAGATTTTAAGGATAATTTTAAGTAATAACCCAAAATAATATCTTCAAATAATAATGACATTTCAGGTTTCATAATAAATTCTATGGTGTTTAAAAAAAATTATTTCATGAAATAATGTAGGCATTCATACGAAGGATATTCATAATTATATATACACTATTGATTATAATAATGTGATAACAGATGTTTTTCACATTTTTATGTTTTCTTAAAATTATAATATAATATATCATCAAGATATTCAAATAATGACTTTTATAACCCATATGAAGTCATAAAAAGTTAATAGGCTTCCAAAAATTATAATAATATTTTTTGAAATAATTATTAATTAATTAAAGGTTGAGAATTCATTATTATGAAGAACCTATTTTGATAAATGCTAAAATAAAATGAGAAAACTAAATTAAGGATGATATTTCATCATTGACTTTAAGTAAACATGTGATGTTACTACCATTCAAGAAATGAACAATGTAAGGTATAAAAAATGAAATTATCATGTCAACAAAGAATATAATTTTTATATAAGTAATGGGGTTATATTTTCATTTATAGGGTCTCAATAGAATAAGATTGTATATTATAATAAAATTTTATCATTTTTTTAAGTAAAAAAATTATATTTCTTTTAATTATTGTAGATACAGAATAATTGAATTTAAAATAAATTTTTATGAATACATCAATTCATTTTTGGAGAATGTATGATGATATCGATATAGTGAAAATAAAAGGGTTCATTATGCTTCTTAATGAAGATCATGTTTAACTACATTTCCACCCATACGTTTCGTGAAGCAAACATGGTTGCAGATGGTCTTGCCAACAAGGGATTCAATCAAGACATTACATGGTGGGATGATTTCCAGGGTTATTTGATCTTGTTTTTTGATAATGATTGTAATATGATTCATTCCTTTAGACTCATGTAATTGTTTTCTTTATTTTTCAACAAATTCTACCTTAGTCTTTGACAGAGGCACCGCCCTCTTAAAAAAATCGAAGGATGTGTCATTAATTTTAAATTAATAATGATAATATATGTAAAAAATAAATTCTTCATATATTTTATGAATTTTACATCACTATTTTCTTTCTAAAAAACTTCACATAATGTATATGGTGGGAGTTATAAGTAGGAACTTGTAAAATTAATGAACTCCACATAGAGATAAAACAAAATGGGTACTAAGATACTTAAATGCTATCAAGAAATGTTATTTCATTTCATTGAAGCATGGGTACAATTATAGAGTTGTATTAATTAATATATAGTTTTCATGTTGATAGAAAAATATGAACAATACATTATCTTATTAACTATGGTAGAAAATTCATGAATTAGGTATTATAATAACAAGATATTTTTTCATTGCCTACTGTGAAATTTTAATGTGTTGTGGGAATATAATAGAGTTAAAAATTATATGAATGAAATGACTTATTAATGATTTAGGGAGGTATACATGAGGGAATTTGTTTTATATTTTCAATAATTTATAATAAAACTAAAAACATTTATTCACCCATAATAGAAAATAAATTTAACTAATTTTTAATATTATTTGAGTATTATTATTTGATTGAAAAGTGGTCTTGAGGACGATTCATAAAAGATTAAAAATAGATAAAATTATGACCTAACTAACATCATTCAAATATATTGAAATTATTTTTCCCTGATTATCTACTAAATATGGTGATTTATCAATTACAAAAATTCCATAATGTTTATTAATGGAGAATAATGTATTATAAGAGTACCGTTAAAATAATTTATCAAGAGCGTTTTTTAGTTTTATTTAAATTGGGTTTTATGTTTTTGAGAACATACATTTATAAAAATATTTCCATTTTTATCCATGATATTAATGTCATGATTGGGTTCTAGGGGAAGAAAACACTAGCAAGAATTATGTATGTTTAGGGATTAAATTCTTCCAAATATAGGTTTTAGATAAAAAAAGTGGTTTACATAAAAATGGAGTTTCTAGAAAAACATAATACCATCCCATTAAATACATTGTAAATTAATCTCTTATGTAATTTTCTTTTAATGTTATATAATTAAGATTCACAAGTGGTGCAAAAGGAAAAGTTTAAGTCAACATTCAAAAAAACTATAAATATACACTGAAAATATATTCATAATAAAAATTTATTAAAAGATTTTCATTATATTTAATAAATATTATTTAGGGAGTGGTAAAAATTAATTATAATATTTTAGAAGAAAATTAATAATTTTATTTGGAAATTATGAGATTGTTTCACCCCCTCAATGACCATACAGTACATATATTATACCATGTAAATAAATTTGATAGTCTATTTCCATTTTTTTATTTAATAACATTCAATAATAAATTATATAATATAGAATGGGTTTTAGTTGAAAGGAATATATAAAATAAAAAATTAATATAATATTTATTTATTTTTTGATAAAATAATTGAGTTTTATGAACAAGAAATCTATTATCCAATAATATGGATATATTTTTCCATTGAAACATGTGGTGTATTATGAGTTCATTCACATCATTGTATTGTTAATTTAAAATATAAAACAAATATTAAATTAAATTATTGCTTTAAATTTTTTACAAACCATATCAAGATTATAATTCCAGATATAATTCTTCTACAGGGTATGTAGTTTATTTTTTGGGGGTATTATTAAATTAAAATTATCAGATAGATATTATTTCATTGATTATAAAGTTGTCACTATGAAACATATAAATATTCAATCATTCATTAGACTAAACAAAATGTAAAATTTTTATAGAAATATATATAAATTCTAATAAGATTTTTTTTATTTTTTATAGATATAATATTCAAAATAATGGTATTTTTCTTATTTATGTTAATAACATTAAGCATAATGAAAATAAAAGGGACATGTAGAATAATAATGGTATAAATAAATATGGAGAATAAGAGTAGTGGGTTTTGATTATGAATGTGATAACTATGATGAAAGGTGGTGAATTAAATCACGTGAATTGGGAAATATGTTGTACTAGTATAAAACTGAAAAACATATTTGTTTGAAATTAATAATAATAAAAAAGGTTATAGTATTTTATTTTTTAAAAATTTAATTTTAGGATTATTCTATATATAATGATGAATTTTTTGATATAAGTAATAAATATCAGTTTGTGGATGATATACTATTTTATAAATAGTACATGAATTTTGGTTTGTTTCCAAATCTATTATTTCAAAACTATGCACTATATGTTATAAATTTTCTATAAAATTGTTTTGATAGTGGATATTTTAATGATAAAATCTAATTTTATAAGAGTGATGATGGTATTGGAAGAAGTTTTTTAGTGTATTATTTAATTTAATTTATATTATAATATGACATTATATGATAAATAGTGTTGTTTTGAGGTTGAACATGTGTTTAGTGAGTTTATAAAAAGGAATAAAATTCATAAAATTAACCATGTCATATATATATATAGTTATATATCATGATAATTCTATTTATGTGAAATTTTATGAAGGAATATTCCATTTGTAAGAAAAAAATTTATATGTTATATTCATTTCAATAATAAATAAACTAGATATGTTATGGATACTCTGATATTGTATAATTATTCATAATATTAAAACCCTTACTAGTAATTTTATGATGAATAATTTTTTTTCTAAAACCATGGAAGTTAAAAAAATGGATACTATTTCAAGTTAATAGTAAAACATATTATTTTAATAAATTAATGGAATATAAAATTTAATATCATGTATCTTAATGTATATCATTAGTATCTGAGATTGATTCAAATGTAAATTAAATAACATCTTTCAAAAAAAATATTGTGAATTGTGTTATATTTCGTCACACTAAATACTAAAAAATAAAATATTAAACATTTAATGAAGCTTATATAGATTATAATTATTAAATATCAAAATACATAATGAATGTAAATAAATATAATAGTTTTGGGCATGAAATATACATCCATAATATCTCTAATAAATGTCATACCATGGTGAACAAATGTGTAAAAAATAAAAAAAAATTAGTATAGAACAAAACTTTTGAGGACAAAATGAGACAATAAGAATATTTATATATATAGAATTATCTGATGAAAAATATTTAAATATAGATGTTTAATATAATAATTTTAAACTTTTTTGGTTTATAATGTTTTTGAGAATACATGTATTAAATGTTAATATCAGTAGTTATACAACTAATGCCAAATCAAAATCTATAAGAGTCTAATTCATTATAAATAATAGATTTAACATGTTTATATAAAAAACTAATATATAAATCAAAATTAAAAAATAGAATAAATCTAAAATTTACTAATTCATAATCGATGAAATCTATTTAATTTTATTATTTGATGGTATATATAGTTTTCATTATAAGTCAAACATTAAATTTTAAAAATTGTACCAAATAAAATGGATATCATGTTTTCCCTATATTTATTAATTAAATTAGTGGGTAAATATTATTTTTCAGTGAAAAATATTCCACTATGTATAATAGTTAAAATACATCATAATGTACTCTAAATATAATATTTACAATAAATTTATTTATAATAAAAAAAATAACAAACCCTATCGTATGACATGAGTATATGAGAAAATATAGGACCCACCGAATTTTTTCCTTTTCATGAGTCGTTATTTTTTAAATATTCATTCCTAGACCACTAAGAAATTACTATTTTGAAAAATGCGAATAAAATTACATGTATAAATAAGGTCCCCATCTCTTCTATTTCAAAACTATACATCAATATGGATTTTACCTCCAAACACTACCAAATTACCCTTTAATAAAAACCTTTTTCTTATTTTGGGTCCTCTAATAGTAGTAATATTTCCAAATGTATCTATATAATTAATTTGTTGATTAAACCCAAATAATATTCTAAACCATAACCTAATATAGGTGTGACACTACCATAGGGGAGATCCAGATCCCCATGGTATGGATACTAGTTTCTAGGATTCATGAAATTATTTAGGAGATTAATCCACTGGGATAATCATAAAAAAAATAAATATAATAAATAATCCATAAATAGCATGTATACTAGTATAGTCATTGAGGGGGAAAAACAAAAATGTAGAAAATTACAAAACCAAAATTTTAATAAAAAACCAAAACAAATCAAATAAAAACAGAAACATCACCACTAGTATACACATATAAATTATGGATAACATATTTAGGCTTTCACCACAAGCTGATAATTCCCCAATATCAAAAATCATTCCAGATCTATGTGGTCATTTACATTTTCCCAATCTTGTAAAATTAAAGTCTAAACATGACCAAATAATGAATTTGGTTTTTGAGAAATTATATCCTATTTTCATTTCACCAATTTTATAATTTAATATCAAATAAACCAATAATTCTTAAATTTGGAAAAAATAGTTCATTTTAATGTCTTCAAATTTTTATATAAATCATGCTTTTAAAACTATTTCAATCAAAATTATTATGATCATATCAAATAATAATTTCAAGTAAAATAAGATATAATAATTAATTATATCAATTAATATCCATGAATTAATTATTTCATGACTGTTCTATTGTATAAAAAAATAGAAACAATTTTAATAATAACACCATGGTTATAATAAATGTGGTTAATTATATCATTGATTATAGATATGCACATAATTAAATGAAATACATCTCCTAGTCTAAAGAAATATAATTAACACATGCCTAGGTTGAATGGAAGTCTACAAAAATTTAAAAACACCCTACCATAATAATTTAATAATTTATTTTATCCTAAAATTATTTCTAATTAGAGATAACATATTCCTTGAGTGCTTATCCATCACTACCCACTATACAATATAGGCTCCAATGTACATCATCTCATTCAATTAATAGGAAAATTATTCACCACAATGTTTTTTTGTCAATCATCATTCAATGATACCCAATTGATGTATGAAACATATAATTTCATTTCCAAAAAATACATCAAATGGAATTCATCAAACTCATACCTTACAATCAATTAATTTTATTAAAAATATATAAAACATTGCATTCCCTAATTTCTATTGAATCACTACAGAAATAAACCATAAATTATGCATTTTAATTTCAAATCATTTCTTATAAATTAACATTTTATTTGAAAACTATTGATGATGTGTAATAAAAACATCAGATACCATTTGAAAACATTTATCAATAATCAAAAATTGTTCTTTGGAAACTAGTTAGATATCCATTTCAAGTAAATTATGCAGTATTCATTTCAACTGATGGAAAATTCTTCTAGAATCCACCTACCTAAATAATATTATTTTTAAATACCCAACATGAGATATATACCTACAAATAATGAAGGATCTATTGAGATTACCACACAAAAGTTTAATGAAATATATACTCTATTTCCACTGCACTATTATTAAAATAAGGATGAAAAAGAACTAATCCATGATCACCATTCCAGGAATCTATAATTCCTAAAATCATTTAGTAACACTCTCTAAATTTGGAATAGGAAATTAAAGGAGATGTAATTTTGTTTTAAATAGATAAAAATATTTATGATATGAATTAATCCATCATTTTCATTCACACATGGATGGAGTGAGCACCCCAGAAGTCCAAGAACCAATTTATGAGTTTCAAATGATGAAACAACCATAACCATTTCATCATCCACATCATGTTGAAATATAATAGAATGTTTTGGGCATTTCCCTATAACCATAAATTATATGGTGGGGACTCGTTTTCAATGGTGGATTGGGTGAATTCAAACAATTAATTCCTTGGACCGTGCATAATGAAATCCATTTTGGAAAATTATATTTCACATATGTGAGACCCATGTTAAAAAAAGCATACACCAGGGTGTGTAACATCCAATTTTCTAATGAAAATATCCAAAAAAATATTTAACCCATTGGAACTAACCAGAACATCTCATACCTAGAACGAACAGTCCCAAGGCTAAGAAACATTTTTCAAGATGGGATGGACAATATCAAAACTATATAACATTATTTCCTCTAAAATACTCATTATGAAGAATGGTATATAAAGATATGTTTTCATTACTCTATCATTGGTGATTTACACTCCCACTTATCATTATAATCTACATTTTTTCTACACTCCCAACACTATATATATAAATACCATGAACAAACATTATCTGAGAATTAATATTTCAAACTAGTGACTCATTCATTAATATATCATGTTCTACATAAATCTCCACCCAATAATATAGATTATTGTAGTCTAATTTATATTTATTGAGTAGTATCATATTGAAAATTCTATGTATCAATGTCATCATTGGTGTAATGTCTAAACAATGATACACCTTCAAAATCATCTAAATAATACCCAATGTTTATACATATCTCTGTGCCAGTATCCCTTGAATTAAAAAATTAATTTCCCATATTGAGGTGAATCTATAAAGAAAACCTTGTTAGTAAATCTAAAAAGTAAAATAAATTGATAATAATATTTATTATATTTATTCTAGATCTAATAAATCACTATCCTTTAATGATTCATCTAGATCATCATTTCTGTATACTAATCAAAACTATGTCTAAAAGGGGAATCATCACCATTATATGACAAATAAATAATTTATTTAGATGGTAATACATAAAAAAATCAAAGGGTGATATATTACTATAATAAAGGAATTTATTATTCAAATAACACTTATACAACCCAAATTAGAAATCCCATAATCTACCAAACTAAATGATGTAGGCAATATGACTGTCAACTATAATCGATATAAATTGTTCCATCTGACAACTTATATGAGGATGTTATATCATGCTCATCATAAACTAGGATGAAATCTCATAATGGAATAATTTATGAAACCAGTAAGTCAACTGATGATCCATTATGGAAATTATACAAGAAATAATTTTGTGTAATATGAATATCCCTTACATATATAGAATCCCTATATACTGAACATTCGTATGATCATCAACAAGAATTATATGAGTCGATTGGTCAATAATTCAATCAAACCCCAAATAATTCTTTTAAATATTTTAACTCTAGAAAACCATTAATCCATAAATATATCACCCCAATTCCATTATTCGATAGAATATTCTTATAACATAATATAGAGTTCTTATTTCTCATCCTTGAACTATAGAAATGTATAACAATAGGAAAAAAAATCAATGATTAAAATTTTATACATGGAATAATGAACTGATTCCCCATATCCTAGAACATCATTTTCAGGTATTGGTTTACCACTCCCTTGGAATTTTAATTATCAATATACATAGTCTTTTTGAATGTAAATAATGATAAAATGTTTCTAAAAAATGAAATATCTTCAAGTGATATAGACTATTCAGTAATGGAAAACCCAACATATAAATAATAAATCATACCTTAGAACTCATTATCATGATGTTATTCTAGGATAATCAGTTCAAGAAGATAGGGTTCCAAATGAGTACATACCGAAACAAACTATTTATCATCCACCTAGACACCCAAATTTTTATAACTAGATAGATTCATGAAATTTCACTCCCCTTCATATTACATCATAGCATGGGATAGTAATTTTTTCATAGTGAATCCAAAATATATATTCCACAACCCAAGGGTGTTGGAAATTTCAATTTCATTATAATTAAACAAATCCATCTTTCACCTATTTTTATTCAAATCCTTACGTGAAATTATATAACTTAACCTCTTATGATTAGATTAAATGGTAAATCTTTATCAGAGAAGGTTTTTTTCCTATCTATTGAGAGAGATAAATATAAATATTCCTCCCATGTTATTTCTAGGATAGTTCTTCTCATGAATATAAGGATTGTGAGAACCATAAGCTAGAATATAGTCACACTAATTTATAAAATATCCCAAAACGGATCCTAATGCATCCCAAAATACCACATTGCCCTTACCAATCTCCAAATGAATCCAAACTGATGATCTACACATGAAATTTCAACTCATTTGATAAATGTAGAGGTTTTTATTTCTTAATGAACATTACTTCATTCCATGTAAGATATGTTAATAAACATGGCAACTTGGATAAATAATTTGATATACCCATGATGCTCTGAATCCAATTTATATTTCATGATTATTCAAATGACATTAATTGATTTTTACATGTAAGTATATAATAAGTTACCATTGTTGTGGACTAAATTTCCCAATAACATCACCTTATGAATTCATTATTGGAATGAATAAATCATGGGTTATAGTTAATTATTCCTTAATGTATAAACAAATATCAAATGAATTAAATGATACCTCATGGGTTTTGAATAGAATTTCTCGTCATCCATGATTAAAGGTATGATATAATCTAGATTCCTATGGAAAATTTTTCTCAAAAATTACATAAACATTGAATTTGAAATTTCTAGCATTTAAAATATACGAAGATACACATATTAAATATACATACTTCTTAAATTAGTGTTTGGAATATCAAATAACACATTCCCGTGATTTTTTCAACCATACTGATGATCATCATTTGATAGCCTCTTTAACCTTTTTATTATATCAAATAAGTCAATAAAATTCAATAATATATATCTTCATTATATTATCCCAAATGATATTTCCTTAATCATTAGAAAAGTGAAGCATTATTTTTCCCATTTTAAAAAAACCATTGGTGATTCCCAAAGTAACACATAATATGTGTTGAATCCATTAATCCTCTAGTATTCTTATTGAGTGATAAATTACATTAGTTAAAAATAATCCATTAAATATAATAGAATGGATATGGGACAAGTTCCAAGAAGGATGTTGAGAAGGAATTCCACCTCCCGCTTTGATGGTAGACCAAGAATATCTGATGGAATTTATTTTAAAAATTTATCTATAACTAGAGGTCGTTCACTACTAGATACTTTAGTATATAATATAATAGAAAATAAGGATATCATCCTTCTTAGCTCTAGATGATGAGGTACTTGTTATCATTTCCTAAAATCTTATTCTCCATAAAATCTTAGACCTCTTTATTAGGGTATGTAAAGGATACCAACTGATCATAATACTCAAGGAGATATTTATGATACACAAACTATTCTATTGAAATAATATAATCATGTATATTTATCTTAAGATCAAAAAATTATCAGATAAACTCAATATTTGATAATGTCGAAGAATAAGAGGGAATCTAAGACTATACTCTCTCTTCATCTATAGATGTGTTATAGTTTATCTCACATAAGCCATCAGGTCTAAATAATGATTAAAAATATACACAACATGGGATTATACAATATAATTAAATCCAAATATATTTAATATATAATACATTAATAATGAAGAAACAAAGATAGTATATCTCACTATTATAGAAACCACAATTGTTATCTTTGAAAAATCTTTTACTATGTGATGTTTCTTTATTCATAATTCTCATAGCTGCAACACAATTATTTTGGATTATTATATCTATAAATATGATCTTATCTATACAGTTGATCTCACACAAATATGTAGAGTGGTGAATACATGGAAAAAATGAATGTGAAATTATTTTATTTAAGTAATAAAATCCATTAGTTCCTCTATATAACCCTGATTTGTGTTTTGAACCATGAATAATTATAAATAAATCAATGTACCTTCATATGAATTCAAAATAAATTTGTAGGATGGATTATATCATGGACCAATGACCCTATTAACACAAAGAGTCTTAATATAATTTACATTTCCCTTAACCGAACATAAAATATAGAATTTCTAATAGGATGTCTATAATCAACCCTAAAAACCCATCCATCTCAATTTCCTCTATCATAGATCTCTATAGAACATCTATATAAGAAGATAGATTAATCAAAAATACCTTATATCAAATATCCACTTGAATAACCTATTGAAACCTATAAACCTTCTTTTTACACATGATAGTACCTTAGGTGAAAAATGAGTATTCTTAATAGGAAAAGTTGATATACTAAATCAATGTATTATAACGTTGGTGATGGTTGAGAAACTACATGAATAGAGACAATGTCCAAGAATCTGGATTGAATTTATTTGTACAAATATTCTTGATGTTATTCCAATTCAATTTTTTTTTAGTTTTAATAAATATTGAATCACACTATATCCATTTAGGCCCTTCTAGTATGATAATAGAACATTTTATTATAAAAGAACCCAATATATCAAATAAATCAAATCTTCATTCTACCTTTCTTAAAAATCCTCCTAATATTGAGGATTATTAATTAACTAAGAAAATAGTGGCTCCTAAATAATAAAAACCATGTCTTTATCTCTGATATCATCCATTTGAGGTTCCACCTTTCAAGTTTTAGTGGAGAGTGGTGTGGTTGATTGTCCTAGTGATTAAAATCTATGAACTACTAATTCAATAGGGTTCTATAAAACTAGAGGGTTTATATACTATATTTTAGTAGTAACTCCCTCAAGAATCCTGATTGGATAAATTTTTTAGTGAATGTTACTATACTAAACCATCAGACAATTAGGAGACACCAGTAAATAGACACTAGAACATCAACACTATCAAATAGGACTCAAATATAGAATACAATTATCTTATAATAATTTGGGAAAATAATTATTCATATATAGAAACACACTTTTTCCAACTACCCATGTTAATAAAGTCCTCCTTCCAATGATGACTATCTGTTGACCTGATCTTATCCTACACTTTAATTCCCAATAATTAAACCCCCCATATACCAATACATAAAAAACATAACATATACATCCAAGTATATATTTAACCTCCTGGGATACTATTATTTCACGAACCATCCTAGACATCCCACTAAATCAGAACCCAATCCATCTATGAAATGAACAAAATTATATTTCCCAACCCCGTGGGTAGGGGAATAGTTCATGGTTATCGATAAACAATCAAAATGAATGATTTATCCATAAAAATATTCAAATAAAAAAGTTAGACAGTGGATAAAATAAATTAACATTTGGTAGGAAAATATTGTAATCATAATAAAAACTATAAAATGTACAAATGTATAAAACCCAAAATGGATCAATAAACCAAAAAACGAGTGTTCATTATTAAACAAATATATTGATATCAAATAGATCACATACTGCACATGTCACTAACAACTCCAATGTTCCCACTATCGAGAACACACAACACCCTTATGGGGTTCTCTTCTTTTTCCTAAACCAATAAAGATAAATTAAATATATCACTAATTTCATATGTAGGATGTGAAAATCTCAATCCTTGTAGGATAAAACCAATAATTTCTTAAATATTTTATAACAAATATATAATATATTATAATATTATTATAAAACATGTAATATTAAACCCTTCACATTTCAATTAAAATCCCTCGTCTCAAATTACTTAAATGGAATATAATAAAACCAATTCAAATAATATTTTTCATTAGAATATTAAAAATTAATCATTTCTATCAAAAACCATAATGAATTAATTATTTCATAAGAACTAACATATATTAGTCAATTAAAATCTGTTTCAATCATGTCACCATGGTTGTATGTTTTAGGATTAAATATACTTAGGAATAATAATCCTATAACATCTTAGTATAATATGGTTCTATTGGTGTAAAATTCCGTAGATCGTAGGCCAAATGGGTAAAAAAGTCCACCCCAATGAATAAACTCCTAGACCTTATCATAGTTTAGAATATTATTAATATTAAATACATTTCCATGTATGAAATTATTGAATCCTAGTGTTCTTGACTTTTAGTACCAACCAAACCACCCATACTCTCATTAGATTCATATAATGAAACCAAAGGAAAAAATTAATTCATCTCAAAATACATCATTAATAATCTCTCTAAAATCCTAAATTCATTTTTCAAATATGTCATTCCATTTCAAAAAACCATCATCCAATGGTTTTTATTGAATATCATACCATTTAAAAATTATTTCATTTTAAATTATGTATAACATTTCATGATTTATTATATCAAGAATCATTATCAAAATAATCTTTCAGATCACTCATTGAAATTTTAAATCATATTGTTGAAGTAAAAACATTTTATTAACATCCATATCTATAGTGGATTCATCACACATACGTCCATTTGAATAAATTTTTAAAAAATATAAAATGGATTGTTTCAAATCAATTATAAAATGAATTCAAATAAAGATAGAAAAAATAGTTTCATTTTATTGTAATTAAATTATGTAAACAAATACCTCTAGAATGGTATTTCAAAAAACCAATATAATAATAAAAAACATGTGGGAAATAAGGATATATAATAATTCCAAGACAATGATTAATAAATTACAACATTTGTTACCCTTACACTAATCTCCCAATAATGAGGAAGAACAACAAATCTAAGAGATCTTATCATCGAAGATATATTTCTTAGAACCCTTATATGGAGCTTACTAATTTTGAAAACTAATAAAAGGAGATTCCAGAAATATAAAAATTGATTTGTTAAATTAATTTAAGCCCTCCATTATGAAGACACGTTTATGGAGTACCTACCCTAATATTTTAAACACCTATTGAATCATTTAATATTTATCCACCATTATCATCATACCCCAAAATACCCCCTTGAAATAAATTCCAAGAATTTTTTTTGTAATTAACTCTACAACTACCAGATGGGGTTTTTTGGTCCTGGTGGTTATGTAGACCAAAAACATGACATATTATTGGCTATGAAAAGTGCATACCATTTTTGGAACATCGTGTACTAAATAGTTGACTGCTAGTTTCAAAACAGATTTCAGTAAGGAACTGTCAAACTAATTTTGCAATAGAAAACAATAAAGAAGCATTTTTTTAATCCTACATCACTTACCGACACTTATGAAACCTAGAAGTACATATCCAAATGGTTAAAATTTTAACCTCAAAATTAGATATGATAATTAATAACCATATGTATATATCATACATATTGAATGTAAGAAACACAATTTTTAGGAACAATTACTTTAATATTATCATGTTAAATGATCATAAATATAATAAGTAATGTTAACAAAATATAATTATCATTGACATACAACTTAAATAATAATATAATAATTATGTATTGATTTTTGAAATAATAATTCATTCATTATAGTGGATTCATGTTTATGTTACATCTACTATCTAAATGAATGATTCTAAATTATTTTTATCTTTAGGATCAAAGAAGGTTAAAAATATAATTAATTTATATAAGTAGAATTGATATAGAGTTATATAATTTATATGTTTATCCAATGGGAATACTCAAATGAATATTTACTATTAAGTTACTAAATATATTCATAAGATTGCAAAAAAAATTTGGGGGTTTCCTTTCTATACTAAAAGTTAAACTCTATACCATTATGAAATAACCATGTAATAAAAATATTAATTATATAAATATAATTATATATAATTGATTCCATTAATGATTATCATATAATTAAATTGAAATAATGGTATATACTTTTATAATGAAATAATAATTGGATAATCGGATCTAATTATATCAAATGGTCAATATAAGCCATCATTAATTAATAAATTAGTAAATATTGAATAAAATAAATTATTATTAATGAACTAAATTTTAAATATTTTAATTAAAAAGTTAATTAATATATTAATATAATTTTAATTATAGGGTTAGAGTGTGTTTTGGAATGTTACAATTTATATTGAGGATCAACCCCCATGACCTCTATTTTAATTAGATCATTATCTTCCTTATACAAATTAATTAATACATCATTTAATTTCTAAATTTGACACACATCCCATTATTATTATTAATTTATATTTCTTACATACTGATGTCTACATCTTAATTTATTTTGTGTGAAATACGGTCTCTCTCTATCTCTTTACTTATGAATCTCACTTGGAATATATCTCATTTATTTCTTATATTTTCATTATATAATTTCATTGAAATTTTATATTCCACATTACAAAAATCATTTTTTTTCATTCCTCCATTATTTTTTTCTCCATTCATTAATATTTTATTTTTTCATAAAACAAACAAAAATATAACAATTTTTTTAATAAATTTAATCAAAACTCATATCTTATTTTTTAATGAATTCCACTTTTCATCTGTTCATACTTTAATTTATTTTATTATTTTTATTAATATTAAGAATTTTTTTCATATACAAACTTATTTTGACATTTTATTACTTCAACTCATCGATTAAATAATAAAATAATTTTTATATTTTTTTAAACCACTTAAATGTAATAAAAGTAGGAAGAAAATTCATATTTTTCATAGAATAAAATCACTTACTTTGAATAATTTTTTTATATATTAAAAAAAATTTAGGTTCCTACTTTTACAAACTAGCTATATAATATTTATTCTCTATCTATATATGTTCGTGGATTTAAAATCCTTCTATCATCCACCTTTAAATATTAATATTATTTTTATATATCATAAAAAAATTATATAACCCATCTTATTTTATATTTTAATATATATATATTTATATACATATAGTTTTCATGTTATATTATTTTTTTATATGTTGTGAAAATTGGAATGGTTATATTATAATGGGAATGGATAATCTAGGATTACAAATCCATCCAATGTTTGAGGAATGTCATATATCTATGGGATCATTCTATATGGGAAATGGGTAGATAACCTTGTAAAGACTCGGAAATGACAAGGAAAATTTTTTCTTAATTTATTTGGAATTTTACTAGTCTCTGGATTTTGAAGGCACTTGATTTCGTGGCTCGGTGTTCCCAGAATCAATTTCAAAAGTTTATCTTGGGTATGTTCAGTAAAGAACGAGCGGGTTTTTTCTATCATTTGAACCGGTGCTCAGAATTGAAATCTATGGGCACCGATGAACTCGCCGTGTCGGTAATTGCTTAGGGGGACCTTTAACATAGTTCCGTTTTGAGCGGGTTGAGGTTTAATTTTCTAGGATTAGATTAAATTAAATAATATTTTCTGTGTACAAATTTTATTCAATGAAGGTTTTTGTTTTCAACAAAGGGGGAGTTAGATGTGGGTCCTATACCCACCAAACCTCCAATGGGAGAGTTTAGTGTGATAGGGCCCACACGAGACCCTAACTTCTCACCTCCCCCATAACCCCCTTGACCACCCCATAAATCACCCCTTGTTTAATACAAGTCAACTCCATTATTTTATTGAAGTGGAGCCTCTCCACCTCCCAAGCGTAATGAAGCCAACGAAGATAATTAATAACCTTATTAATTATTTTTTTCACACCTGTTGACTTATTTTGAATTGCTGGTAGATCTTTTAGAAGAAGGAGACTTAATGAAATATGGGGTTGGAAATTATTGTGTGGATAATTGGAGAGTTGAAGAGTACCAACTCACCGATGAAGAACGACCACCCTTCTCGACGAAGAATGCTCCCTGGTTCTCCATGAAGGGAGGAGTCACCACTGCGGGAACATCCCAAATGACGCCACCTTCCGATGTCAACGAACGATGCTACCTCTCTGCAGATCCGTTCAGTGATCACGTCCCGAGGTAGGCATTTGTTTTCTTGTTCAAGATTGTATCATCGTTCTTCGTTGCATAAGGAATTGGCCGCATGATATCGTCATAACAGGCGGAGATCGAACCGCATGAACATGGTCGATTCTCCTCCCCTCTTCTTTGTTGATCTTCGTTGAAGGTGGAAATGGAGGCGCACGGTGTTGTTGCACCGTGCGGTGATCGGAAGGGAACCGCATCCATGAAAGGTGGAGGAGAAGGCGGTGCAGTGCCGTTGCACTGCACGGAGACGAAGAGTACTGTGGCCGAAGTGGGCGGCGGCGGTGGTGTGTGGCACTGTCGCACGGCGCCGGTGAGGACGAAGAAGGCCGCGGCCAGGAGTGGGTCGCAGCGGAGGGGGCGACGCCGTCATGCCACACCGGCTAGACGAGTCACATCCTAAAGCTGCGGCGGACCATCAGGGGCGGCCGACAGCCAGCGACTCCCAGAGGCAGAACCCCCTCTGGGTCCCACGGCGCCTCACAAACCGGTCGGCCGTAATGGTCGTCCGTTACCCAGAAAACTGGGGGTGTAATGCCCCCCCCCCGACCTGCTGCTAGGGCAGACCCCACTGGGTCTGCTATTTCTAGAAATTGGGGTCTCACCCCTTGCGTCTCGCTCGGCCAATACCGAGCCGCGTCCGGCTTCTGAACCGGGCCGCAAGCCGGACGGGCTGGGCCGGCCGCACCCCGCCGTGCCGGGCCGCACCGGCCGTGGGCAGGGCCTCGCTAGCCGAGATGGGCCCCTCCCTACTAGGCCAGCCCGCGCCCAACCGGGCCGGACCAAGACCCGGGTCAGGTCGACCTGGTTCGGGCTGACCCTAGGGGTGTTGGACTGGGTCGGACCGGGCCCGGACCTCCTATTTTCGGACCATTTTTAGTTAAACGGCCATATCCTGAGCTACGGACCTCCGATCGATGCATCGTCAGTTGTGTAGGATTCCATAGATCGATACGGTCACTTAGATATATTAAATTCAAGGTTTTGGAGATGTTTGGGTATGGCTGGGTTGGTTCGAACTCAAAACCAACTGGGCCCTCTGAGCGGAAATGCTTATAACTTGAGGATCGGACGCCCGATTGACATTCCGTCGACTACGTTGGATTAATATTGATGAGACGGTTCTTTTGGAATACTCTACACTGGATTTGGTTGTGGTTTGAGTATGGCCATGTTGGATTGTGACTGATATCCAACTGGGCCCCTGGAACGAAAATGCTAATAACTCACAGACCGGGCGTCCGATTGACGCGCCGTCTGTTGCGTTGAGACCCCTATGACGAGGCGGTCCGTTTAGATACTTCCACGTGAGATTAAATGACACATGTAATTATCGACCAGTAGCTCATGGAGCTAACCCTCCCAGAGATGATTGTTCAGAGTTCTGAGACCTAGTAGCTGGATGAGGCTTGACGACTTCTAATCGATCGACACAGAGTGATTCGGATGGCCTAGTGGGGTGCGTTTGGTTGTAGCAGCAGACCCATGGTGTAGGATCTCTTGGTTGTACTAGAGGACCCATGGTACTCTACAGAAGGAGTACCTATGAAGTCTATGAAGGGGTGCGCTTGGTTGTAGTGGCAGACCCATGGTGGGAAGCACTTGGTTTTAGCAGCAGGACCATAGTACTTAACAGGTGGAGTACTTCAGCAGTCCAAGGTTAGTGGGAAGCACTTGGTTGTAGTGACAGGCCCACTGTACTCGATAGTGGAAGAGTTCTCCAGCAGCCATGGTTTTGACATCATGAATAAAATCCTGGTTTGAGTTGAGTCAATGACCTTTTTGTTTCCTCATGATTGAGATGGGTTACTTGATAACTTAGATATATATATAGGAATATACCTGAGTAGTGGTTATCCAATTATTTCATAACCTTTGTGTTTCCTCATGATTGAGAAGGGTTATTTGATAACATAGGTATAAGTATGTGCTTATACCTAGGTAAGGGGTTATCTGTTGAGATCCTTCTTTGTGGATATCCTTGTTGGATTTAGTGAGACCTTGAGGGTCTCGGGGTCATTACATAGTATCGTTATACTCACCTCTGCACAGTATATGCCCACACCTCACTGTTTTGGATGCAAACGACGGATAGAACTGACGGAGACCGAGTGTACAAGGACTGGACGGTACCCAGAGGTGGACCTCACAACGAGATAGTACCCAGAGTTAGACTTCATGATGAGACGCTACTCGGAAGAGGTTGGCGGGTGAGAGCATTGAGGAGGATATCTGTACCTACCCTTCAGGTAGGATCTGAGGTGGACGACCCAGTTGTTGCTTCTATCTTCCAGTTATTTATCTTTTCTATTGTACTTTCGTTCATTTATAGATATAATTTTCATGTGGGTTTGTATTCTGGACCATTTACCCTTCAACACTTTCATTTGTACTTAGTTTATTACTTCCACTTGTACATTGGTTGGATGTTTTTATGTTTTATAAAGGAAATTCCTTCCAAGTTATCAGGACTCATGCCTTTGGTGCTAGTCGTCAACCCATGGCCTATGGAAGGCGGGCTTGGGGTAGTCACGACACAGGACCCGAGGACGGGTCGTGACAAACCTAGTGTACAATATTAGGATTATCATGGAGGTTATCCTGGAGTCTGATGTGTTTTCCGGACATTATTATTGATTTTATATTTACATTGTTCAATGAAATTTTATTAAGATTTTTATATAATTATTTCATATATCATGCCCTATTTTCATTCATATGATGTTAAAATTAAGATCATTATATATTTTTTACTTATAAATTATTATTTTATCTTTTTTTGTATTCTATAATATGTTTCACATTATATTTTCATTATATAACCCTTTCCTTTATTTAATTATTAACTAGTTCTTAATAAGTCATATATTCTGTAAGGATTATTATGTACTGGAATTTTTAAATAAATGTGTTTTTCTTCTATAAAATTATATGAATTGGTACTAAAAATTTAGTATTTGGGGGACATTTAAATATTGAATTATTTTATTTAATTATGTTAAATGGTTTAAAATGATTTCATGGTCCTTTTTTATATATATTTTTATCATATTGTGGTTTCATAAAAACCGATTATTTGGATAGAAATAATATGATTATTATAAATTAATGAAATAGTTTTTAACAATATTGATTTAAATTGTTTTGGAATAATAGGAATATTTTCTCAAATCCATAGTATTATTTGATTTTATTTTAAAAAACATTATCATTATTTATGGACAAAAAATTGGACATAGTAAATGATAAAAAAAGTATACTAAACATAAAGTATTGATATGAGATACGTGTATTTTTTAGTCAAGAATGAGGATTTTTATACATAATACTAGTTTTATGATTTCCATCATGCCTAATTTATATTCCCATATAATTAATCTAATACCTAAAAGATTTTATATTTCATTATCATTATTGAAACCTAATTTTTTGATTCTTTCATCCCAAATAAATATTCTAAAATTGAATTTTTTGGGATGCTGGTTTGGAAAATATAGTTTTTTTTTTTGCAACATTATACAATATCAGGCATAGATTTTCACTCTTTACATACTGCTCATATCAATTACTAAGAGAGGAAAAATTTATTTTCATCTCCAAAAAATACTATGATCATATATCCACATATCAATATTTATGAAAATTTTATGGAAAATATTTCCCCAATATGATAGATAATACCCATTAATTTGGTATATTTTCCACAAATAGGTGATGGAAAAAATATCAAAGTTATTATGTATTTTCAAATTTATTTTTATATTTTATAAATAGTTCCCTAGTTTTATACATTACCATAAAATAAATCTTTTAATAAAAATAATAATTTATGTAATGCCTATATCATAGTTCTTGTGGAGAATGGAGGCTAAATAATTCACAAAAATATGAAAATATATATATGAGAATTTAGACAAGTGATTTATTTTTTCAAGTGCATCGCCATTTTATACACTAATACACATAATCCTAAAAAATAATATGTCATTAAATTCTAATAATTATTATTTTTTCTATGGTTTTATGAGATAATTGTTCTAAATACAATATGAAATGAAAAATTGATTTAAAAAAATAAAAAATTTATATTTTGGATTGACAAATGATTAATAATATCTCATATAATCAAAGTAAAGTGTATATATATCCTTAAATGATTAAAGAAATTAATAAATATATGATAATAACTATAATTATAAAAATATGAATATTTTATGGAGAATATTAAACGGTTTATATCATTTTTTTTAAAACATTACACATTTATATCTAATTTAATAAATAAGTTAATGTGGAATGGATAAATGATTCCCATGATATAATAATTTTAAAGAAATATTATCGGTCACAATAAAAATATTTCAATTATACAATTACTCACACAACCCTTAAGTAAATAATAATTTATTGATCTAAAATAATTCTTTATGTAATGGATTTAGATGTGTATCATTGTTAAATTAAACAGAGTAAGCTTATTCCTTTGGACAGTTAATTATCAAAGTTATAAATTTTATAACATGTTATCTAGATTTAGTATTTTTTATATTTCAATTAATGATTTGTAGGTACTATTTATATGGAAATAATCATTATATACATACAAATACCAAAACATTTATAATATATATTCATACACAGGGAGGATAACATGTTCCAAAAGAGACGGTCAGAGTTGATAGAATATTTTGAGTACATAATATATTACCATCCAATGAATGTAAGAAAAGTGGTTAACACAAATAAAAAAGATTTTCAAACAATTTCCATAAGGAAAATTTAGATTCCACCAATATTAATGGATATTACAACAAAGATAAATGATATTTGGGGGAAAGGTTAAATTTTATACAATTATTAAAAAATTTCTTAATTATACATTCATGTGATGGTCAAGGAGGAATATAAGGTTTATATATAGTTATAAATTATGGGGGGATAAATTCTCTATATCAAATTGGAAAATTATATTTTAAAATATTTCAAACATAAATTTCTATACCATCCAGTATATAATAGAATAATGATATGATTGTTTATGTATATGTGTCAGCCTTTTATATTCTTTTAAGAGTCATAAAACATTATAAATTTTTTGATAAAATTTCAATTGAGACAGCATAAAAATGATATATTATAGAATACACCATGATTTATTGAAACATACAACTCAAGGAACAATTTATTTATTCAAAGTGGGTGATGAATATATTACTCATACCCAAATTTAAATGGATAATATCATTATCGTTAATGTCATAGGTATCCCCATTATGTGTATTGAAAATAATTACACATTTAATTTTATAAATTAAATTACTAATAGGGAAACATTCTTTAATATTTTTGGTTATTTATCAATAAATCAACATAACATAATACATATATATATAAGAATTTTAATGGTCTAATGGAGTTACAATTTTAGTTGTTTCTTATTAATATCATAGGATTACATCAATATTCTTGATAAGGGAATATGAATTATTTATTGTATCGATAAACATTATCAATAGATATAATCAATAAATTTATGGGTAATATTAATGAAATATTAATAATTTGGAAGATATATATATATCATAAAACATAAACATTAATTTCTGTTTGGTTCAATATAATTTACAATTTTGGTTCTAATATAATAACAATTTCTGCTGAATAATTTAAATAGATCCATATAGTTCCCAATATGAAAACATATATATAACGTTAACATCTTTGGATTAATTAAGATAGTAAAAATTTTAAATCAAGAACTTTATTTGTCAAAAAACAATGAACACCTAACAATATGGAAACATATTAATGTAATATGCAGTCAATAAATGGTGTTTATCAATATTCATTAATGGTTTCTAGATTTTGATACATGGGAAAAATATTCTACTAAATTTAGAAATTAAATAGATTAATTATAATTTAGATATATGATAATTTAATCTCAAGATAATATGGAAAATGTTTTATTCATTATCTTATAAGAACAACTTCTTATTAATTATCACCTACACTGAGAATCTCAATTATTCACAACTTGTTCTAGGTAATTGTTTTGAAAGGTCTATAAGAAATCCATCACATATTCCAATTGTTATGGTTATGAAAATTTAGAGTTCAATATCATATGGACAAACCCCATTGAGGAGAATAAATAATAGGGATAATGTGTTATAAAAATGACTATTGATATTGGTCAAGATTAATGGAATATTATAAATTACAAAAAAGAGACATGGGAACTCAATGATATAGTGAAAAAAAGTTTTCTATATCAATTATAATATTGTTACTATAATTTTAATGGAGAAATAAATTTAACGTGTTAATGAGAATAAATTCAATTTGTTTCGATACTAAATAACATATTATAATTTTTGGAAGATTAATAATGAAAATGATATATTCAATTATGTATTACATTAAAACATAAAATAGTCATTATTACATGACATATATATATAATAATAATAATAGAAATTACAATGTGGAAATGAATATAAAAATAAATATTTTCAAAATTTAATAATATTTATTGATTACTCCCACCAAAAATAATTCCAAAGTGTATAACTGTTGTATGAATTAAAAATTACTGAATTAAATAGGATGACTGAATTTTTATAATTTATTCAAATTAGTATATATTAATTTAAATTTCAAGTGAATTAATTATAATGTTTTTGAGAATATATAGTCCTTGAAATCACATATAGATTGGTTATAATGAAATTATTTTAAATATAATTTAATCCTTAGTTAAGTGATAATAATATATAAGGAATATTGTATTTTAAATTTTAAAATAAATATTAAACATTAAAAAAATAATTAATCATTGATAAGATATAAATATTTATTTTTTAATGATCTGGGAAATATTTTTTATAATAAAATTATTTCATCTTATAAAGAAAATTTTATTATCTGAAAATTAAATTTCACATATGTTGAATTTAAATTTAATAAAATGGATACCATATTTGAAATTCAGAAATATAAATTATGTAAGAGTGTAAATATCATTTTTTTTAAATAATTTAGTGTTTTTAGAAGTAAAAATACTCTTATAAATATGGTAAAAAAATATACCTAATAAAAAATTATTCTATGTTCATAAAAAACACAACATTATCATGGAACATGTTTGGGAGATAAATTCGTAATATACTTTTCTTTTTAACATTATATGTGTCATTCCTTATAAAAATATAATCTATTTCCATTTTGGGATATTTATTTCAATAAATAACACTCAATTTTTTTATATAAAATAGATCTCATTTCACACATTCCTTGAAGCACCTAACATGTAGAATTATCGAAAAACTCTTCTCAATTTCTATCCCATAAAATATTTTTCATTTTTTCTACCCATTGGTCATAAAAATTATTCTTAAATCCTGAATCTCAAATAAATTATTATTCATTACATATATATTCAATATTAACAATATAATTATTGTAAAATAATTTATTTCATTTTAATTATTTTTAATTAACATTAATGAAATTATATAATAGAGGATGATAAATAAATTTTTATTGTATCATTATTACTCTTCTCTTATGATATGTTTGTGTTTAGGTCGATTTAGGAACATTTATGAATGATGCTCCTGTATTTTCATCTATATAAAAAATGAGTGTTAAAATAATTTATATTTTTATATGTGATATTTAATTATAATTTTTTATTTTTTAGTATGTAAATACAAAAATTAATATAAATTATTAAGTCAATCTCTATGACTAGTAAAATTACATGAACCATAAACTTTATAAATTTATTCCTCGATAATCACACCTTTACATTCATTAAAATTAACGTGTAACAACATAAAAAATTAGTGCCTTAAATATTCTATATATGATAAAATCATTACAAAAGAAACATTATTGAGGCATCCATACGAAAACTCTCATTTAATAATTCATATTGAAAAATTCAAATGATCGATATAAATAATTTTCAATTTTATCTCATGTTGGATTTTTTTGTTCCATGACCATTAAATACTATTTATTTATTTATTTGTTATTTTTATTCCAATAATTAATATTTTTTTTATAAAAACATCATAATACTATATAAATGTGTTAATAATTTTTTTATTCCTTGATTCGACTATTATTTTTTCATTTCCATTTGAGAAAAATGTTTATAGATATATTATTTTGCTAATATGGGGATTCAAGGATAATAACACTCTAATGGGTTTTATAAATATTATATTTTATGAGATCCTAAAATTTGGTAACTTTTCAATGATCCATGTCTATAATGTTATAATTTTCCTAGTGATTTTTTTAAGTTAATTTATGATATTCATTGCTTACCAATGTATTGAATTAACAATTTATGATTTTTATTTTCTTTTCAAGACCATTTAATTATGATTTTAATATTATTATATTTTTTAAATATTAAATTTGTAATATCGATAATACACTTATTGTAATAAATATATTTTGGTATACCTATCAATCATTAATATAACTCATATCTGCATGTACAATGTTTATTCTCTAATGGTTTTTCTCGTGATCCTATAATTTTTTTAAAATTTTAAATTAGGATATTATATGCACTAGTATTTTTCTAGGGGATTATTATGTGATGATCGTAATGAATAAATTATATTTTTAAAAATTTAAAATAAGTAGTTCATCTCTAATCACTCAAAACTATTATATTGTGTGTCTGTGTGTGTTTTTTTAATCATGAATATATATAGATTGGATTAATCAATGTTTTTGGTTTCTGGGTCACACTAGTGAGCCTATTTTGTTGTAATATATATTCTTCATGGGTTTTTTGAATACTAACCCTTATATATAACATTATATGAACATTGATAATTATTTTCAAAAACATAATTTTTCAATCAAATTGTTTTTAGAAGAGACTTGATGTAATAGAAATTATAAATCCATGTTAAGCGGAAAAATTAAAATGTCATGTAATTAAGAATAAAAAAATGGAAACCCAAATTTTCTTCATGAATTCATTATTTATTGATTTTATTTTATGGATTTTTATGGAAAATGGGAAAATAATAGTTTAGGTAATTTTTCCATGACATAATTTTATTTATTTGTGTTAATATTATTTTTCATATAGAAATTAGATAAATAATGTTTGTAAACATGTTTATATATAAATTAAATCAATATTCAATAAATATTATAGAAAATTTCACCTTAAAAGAGAAATATGATATGGGAAGTAAATATATGGATATATTAAATATTATCCTAAATAAGTGATGTTAATGACAATAATAATAAGTGAGAGATATTGAAATACATTAAATAGATATCACAACATATATGAATTCTATTAGATAATATCATGAGATGTTTTTTGAAGACTAAAAATATGTTCAAAATAATTAAATTATGAGGAATATATTCAATAAAATAAATTATGATGTGTGAAATCTTTATCTAAATATTTTATATTAAAAAAATCATGGGAGATGAGATAAAAATTATATAAGGTTATGTGTCCTTATTTTGATATTAATATATTATAATAACATTAAAATTTTATAAATTAATTATTTTTGATTTACAGTAGGTGATATATTCTTATAACATGAATTAAATTTTATATTGGTGTTAAATCATGTAAATTATTCTTCGTCCTTTTCTTGATTTACTTCACCTTCAAGAAATATTTATTTCTGATAGAGTATGTTCTAAATAATCAAGGGTTAAAAATAAACTAGATTACTTGTTTAAAAATTCATCAAACCCTAATTCACCCCACCCCTACAATTATTGTATATTTTTCATGTAAAACAAACATCTTGTATCGTGTAAATGGATGTTAATATTATCTTAAATATCAAATAATGGTGAATCTTTATAATCAAATGGTATATTAGTGTTTTACTGATAAAAGTTTTAATTATGGAAGAAACAGATATTTCACTATAGATGATCACAATCTAGGTATGTATATATTCTTTTTTCCTAAATGGGATTAATAGAAGTGACACATTAAAATAAATCTTAATGAAAGATCTTAAGGATGTTAATATCAATGGAAATAAAATTAACACCTTTTTGTGTTCCCTTACACAAAACATACATTAAATGATCATGGGTGTAATATATTTACTGTGATGTGCAAGAAATTATAAAATATAAATATATTTGAGTCTCAAAGGTTACAAAATTTACCTAACATGATTTTCTGAATAAATTTCAATATATATGGTTTTTACCATATAAATTTACTAAAATATTCACAAATCATGTTTTAGATTTTTTGGGATTTATGTGAGACATAAGATAAGTCATTGGAGTCATGAATATCTTATAGAGGATCCATGGAAGACTACCTAAATACATTAATTCAAATATATCAATTAAAAATAAGATATATATAAACAATTATTTGATTTTTGATAACCAAATCACTATGTAAATACCACACACTGTGACTGAAGGATTCATTTTGGGAATCGAGGATAAATCAATTTGATATTTTAATTGATGTATTGTTAATTATAATAAGATTCAGAGTGTTTCAAAAAACATTAATCAATATAATAATTTCATTACAAGTTAACTCTCATGTTTGTATCATACATGATAGTGAATAATTCCTCTCACACATATTACTACATGTTTTTAAAATAAATCCATTTCATGAAAACATATGATTTAATAGCATAGTGTCTTTTGATGTATAGGTGCATAAATCATCATCCTGAAAATAAAATTAAATGAAATAATTGTAAAATCCATAAGGATCTCTCAAATCATTTTAATATCCTAAAAATGCATAGTATAAATGGCTTAGTAAATATAAAAAATGTGCAGGCTAATTGACATTATAGGAATAAATATGTAATCAATGCAGAACATGTGATTCAAATAGAATAAAATAAAATAAAAAATAGAATGGTCATGAGTAATCAAATAGGTGAAAAAATAATAATAAAATGTTTAAAAAGCTACTATAATAATAGGAATGTTTATGAAACATAAATCATGACCTAAAACGAGTCAATTCTAACTAACAAAAAAATGATCGACATGGTACCATATTAGATTGTATTTACTCAAAAATATTAAAATTAACATCTAATGAGACAAAAAAATTACCTAGTGTATTGGAGAACTGGCATGGTTCAACCATCAATAGATAAATATGATTATGAGATCTACATAAGTAAATCAATCATAAGGAATAAATATAAGCAATACGTATGTAAATATATCAATTGCATAATATTTCTTCTTTTCAGAATCAATAGTTATTTCATAAAGAAATTAATTGAGAAATGTTCAAAATAAATATTTGAACCTATCAATGTGAGGTATAATAAGTTAGGTATATATGCGAAATCTATAGCTTCATAGTTTATAATCATTCCATATTATTAAATATAGCGGTAGATATTATTAATTATACATGGAAGGGTTTTATCCTGAAGAAAAATGGTTGTTCAAAGGTATTCCTTAAAATGGGTTCCACAAAAATTTTTCACTTATACATAATGTCCCCAAAATTATATTAATTATTTAACTATTCATTACCTTTCACCTATATATTTTATTTTAAAATATTTTTTTTTATTTCATAATCATTTCATAGAGATATAAATATTAATTCCACTCTTATGGGGGTGTTTGTTTCAGGATTCCATTATCATATTACTTTTGGTTCATTATTTATCTTATTATAAAATCAGAATAAAAATAAAAAACTAAAATTATATGATAATAAATTACACAAATAAATTGAAATGATCCTAAATATCATTTTTTATAACAAAGGGGTAACTCATTAATTAAAAACATTTATTTTATTCATATTTTTCATTTTAGAGGTTTTAAAAACCATCAAGAACTATTTATATTTAATTCAAAATATATAACCATATAATGGTACATTTATTTTAAAAAATATATATAATATAGATATATAGTTAATTTAATTCAATTTATACATGATAATAAAACATGAATGATGATTTTTGTGGGAAAATAAATACCATCATCCATAGAGGCAATGAACTAGAAAAATATGAACAATGGTTTCATTTTTAGGGTAATAGGGGAAGAGTAGAAAATGGATTGTATATATTACCTTAGAACTATAAAATTACCACATATATATGATTATAGATTTATTAATTCATGTTTGTTGAGGGAGGTGAGGAAAATGTATGAGAAGAAAAATTTAAAATATGTTTTTGGGATTATTATTTATTTAATATCATATCCTTGAAGAACTTGTCAATTCTACCAGTAGCACTAGGATTTTGGAGGGTATTTTCAAAAGGTAATTGGGAAAAATTTTAATACTCCAATTCTTAGAATGTATCTTGATATGGGGTTCTGATGAATTGTATTTCGAGGCAGAGTCATGTGTGTTTTTTATATAATATTTATTATATTATTATTTATTATTATGATAAGAAATAGTATTGATTCATAAAACTTTATAAAATAAATGGTACTTGTAAGTTTGAACTAATGGGTTATTATATAACAAAAGACTAAAATATTCATGTATTATTTTTACAATTTTAAATACAGGATTTTACCATAACACATTATTCATTAAAAGTTAATTTTTTTTGAAATATAAAAAGTTAACACTAAAATTGTTTCAATGTATAGATTTAAAAAACAATTAATGAAAATAATTTTCTAAATATGAGAAATACGCTTTTTTAATTAAACCCCTGTATCTTCAAATAATTCAAATTTTTATATTTTGATCTATTTTATGACCCTTGTAGAATTTATATATGGTCACATAATATTAACCTATCCTTATAATAAATCAAATAAATATTTTAAAAATCCATTTTCTAAAATTATAAATTCCCTTAAATCGTTATAATTATTATAAAATTTATATTAAAAATTTTATGTTATATAAATATAACAAAATTAATTTAGCATTTTTAAAATATTTATTTACATGTACAATAGTTTAAATATATCCTAATTTCATTATAAAGGTTATAATTTTAAACATCAATAGATGTGTTTACTATTCTAATTATCATTTTATTATTCCAAATTGGTATATAACTATTCCAACGGCGAGGATATTGATACAATGGTCAGAAAAGTATTTTTACTCCCACATTTGAAATTTTTATATGGGATCCCTAATTTATATAAATACTTCTTAATCCATTCATTATTCATTCAATTATATTTTTTTAAATGTTCATTTTCAAGATGAATATTGTGTCTTTAATATAATGCTTCACTTCAATAGTTTTGTTCATGATTTTAATTATTTTGGTGGATTGGGAAGATCCAAATTTTAATATTTTAGTTAAAACGTTTTATCATTGTTATATTTTAAATTATTGGGGATATTTATATTACTCATATGTATTGTAAAAATTAATATAAAAAAATGTTACTATTTATATAATGTGTTGTATATACATTATACTAGATTACCAAATATCACACAATTATAAGATATGAAATTCCATTGACAAAATTATTGGTCCCTAAATTATTCTCCAAATAAGATATTTGATCCCAAAAAACATTTTACATATAACTATAAAGAAATATAGGTTAATTTGGCTTCATTTTTCCTCAAGATCTCATTTTCCCCCTAATACTTCTTCCATATCTATATAATATTCTCTAGGTGAGTTTTCATGTTATATATAACATTTAATCTATGATCATTAATCTTCAAATACTCCTCCCCAAAAGTGTGATCATTTTTAAAATATAATTTCATGGAATATAGTATATGTAATTATTCTTGTATGTTCTTCCTCATGAGGAATATGTGTAATATTTCATGTTCTTGAGACCAGTTTGGTGAGAGTGTTATTCAATAGGCCACAATTTTGATGCTATTCGGAATCTGAAAGTGGTCAATGAAACTAAGGATTATCTAACCCTTATTAAAAAATTCCAGGATAGTCTTCCATGGAAATATGTAGATGAAAATTTTATCAATCAGTTTAAATTCATTGTGTCATTAATGGTTTTTAACAATCTATCATATTAATATTCATCATTACTAATGTTATTTTGAATTTTCCAGACATTTTATACCATTTCCCCAACAATTTTTGGTCCCAGCATCTTGTGTCCACAATCATCATCACATCTTTCTAGTGTTATGAATCTATTCCACGGATGTTATTCATATAGATCCATTTGTAGTCCTTTGATATTAAAATTATTTAATTAGAACTCTACCAATGGAAGAGGTTAATCATATCCACCATTAAAGTCAATTGACCCTTCTATAAAATGTCCTATAGTGTCTGAATGTTCCACTCTAATTGGAATAAATTTTAATGGTGATAACCCAACTTGAATAAAACTCAATTATTAGAACATTTTGGACACTCTTTGAGAACATGGTTGTAAAACTCTATATCTGATTACATGTAATTAATAGTGGAATTCTAATAAGATTATCTACTTATTTGACATATAAAGTTTTTATTGGTCGTTTGAGATGTCATGTATAATTACTATAAGTTGAGTGATCTTTGTTCAATGATACATGATAACATATATAGAATTATTTTAACTTGGTTTTTTTATAATACTATATTTAAAATGCATTGTGATATTTTCCAACATATATATAGGTTTATGTAATTGTTATATCATCCCCTTGGACTTTTTCCTTTCAAATTAATTTTGCTGACATACCATGGACATTGTTCTATATTTTGTTATTTCCTTATTCATATTGTACCAGAAATAGTGGTGTTAGAGATCTAGTAATATATTCATGTTCATTATGGGAATGGTGAAGCTTGATATGTGGGCACAATACAATAGTTTCACTATCTGTGGATTTTATGGTACACATAATCATTTCCCAAATCTTAAAACTCTATGTTCATAAATTTTATTCTTGAGGGATTTCACTCTTCTTATAACTTCAACATCATTTTAAATTTCTTCAATATTAATTTTATAATCCATAATCTTCTCAAAAAGGAATAGTTGAGCATTCATGTTATAAACTAATTGTTACGCTCATCCATTTATGATTCCAATGTTCAAACTTTGAATGTATATGAGGATTGGACCTTTATAAAATGCCATCATTGTAATATTTCGTATATCCCTTCTACATATTAGATGTTCCACATTATTTTCATTCAAGGATTGTTATGGATTGATATTGTCACACCCCGACCACGGACACCAGTTATTTTATTCTTTTATCGGTCTTACGTTATTTGGATGAGGCTTAGTTGAGACCCAGTTTGAACTTTTACGAAGTTTGATATTTTTGGCGGGTCTCAGGCCGGTGCGCGGTCACTGCATCGATAGTGGCGAATGTGCGTTCTGTCTTGGAGACTGCATGGTTGACCGATTATTATCAATATTCAAAGTGAAATGAAACAAATCTTTCATTTTAAAAACAATTTAGTTTATATTATTACTATTTTGTTGTTATTAATATTATTAATATTATCATCTTTTTTTACAAATATTATTATTATTGTTATTGTTGAGAAAGAATTTTATTTTAATTCTAGTGTTGTTATTATTATAATCATTATGTGTAGTTTATTATTACTATTATTATTATTATTTTTATTATTATTGTTATTATTATTATTATTTCTACCATTGTTGTATTATTATTATTATTATTTTTTAAAATTATTATTTGTTTTATTTTTATAACTATTGTTATTAAAATAAAAAGAAAAAAAGATAAAACAACCTAAACCTAGATACCCATCCCCCTCCCCTTTCCCCCTATCTCGTCTGCCGCACGACAACCCCCATCCCCAAGCTTTTCCCTTCCCTCCCGTCGCTGACCCGCACCCGCACCAACCCTCCTCGTCGCCCTCACCCAACACCGACCCTCTCTGTCGCCCTCCCAGAGCGTTGCCCTACCTCTCGCTCACTCATCTCCTGCACTAGTGCAAGGCCACCCGCCTCTCTGTCCAGCTCTGGCCTCCGTCGCCATCCGGCTCACCCTCTCGGCTCTCCCTCCTCCCGGCTGTGACCCCACACCCCCTCCCGCGTCCGGTGCCCAGCTGACCCAACCCATCTGGGTTCAACTTCCCCTCTCACCAGCTCCATCCCACTCCGGCCTCACCTCTCACTCCATCTGCGCGCCCAAGCCTTCTCGCACCAGCCTCTCCACACCTCCCTTTTGGTTGTTCTCCTCCTATGTTTTTTTTTATTTTTTTATTTTTGGTGTTATTGTGAAATCAATAACACTATAATACCGTGATTCATTTGTTTTTCATCTTTTTCTCGGTATTTATGGTGTGCCACGAGTTCGTAAAATTCTTATATCCCTTCCGTTGAAGCGCGATTGTATGCATGCACCTCCGAGGTAGGTAATTGTGTGTATTTCATTTCTGGAGCGTCCCTCTAATGCTTTCACTCATTCTTTTAGTTTTAAAACATTTTTTTGTAGCTTCTTTATACCCTTAATTAGATTTTTATAATGTTCTTGAATATTTTTGAATTTTTTAAAAATATGTTTGGAGTGAGTTCCTGGTTCGAATCTTCATGTGTCTGTGATAATTCGTTCGTTTAGGTGCCAAATCTTGTTTTGATAATTTTTTTTTAAAAGAAAAATATAATTCGCATCCCTATACAATTCTCTTCAATCTTTTTATAATGTTTTGGAATTGATAGAATTGGTTTGAAATTGGTATTTGGTGTGATTCTTTAATTATATTTATATTAAAGTAAATTTATGTTATTTTGAGGGTGTTTCCCTTAGCTTTGTTTTATAAAAATAGTGAAAATGTGGTTTGGGTTTTACTTTTGAACTTGGTGATTTTGGTAGGATTTATTTTTAGATTGTGTTTTTATTTCTTTGGATAACTTAAATTTTATTTTAGGGATTTGTGGTGTTTTGAGTATCTGGGATCCATCGTAGGGAGTTGCGGTTGGTTTTGAAGGTGCGCACGCATATTCCCAGCTATGGATATGTATTGATATACATATCTTCTGTGTTCATGTTACCTCATTGTGTGGGGAACACATGCAGCAGTTTAAGGATATATATATATATATATATATATATATATATGGAAGTGCGTTCTTGCGAGAAAGCTTATGCTTGGTTTAGAAATCTTGACGTGACCTTTGTTTGAGGTAGGTGTTTCCATATTTTATCTCTTTCTGAAGATTTCCAAAGGCACTTGCATGATTTCATTTGATTTATACTTGTTTTTTACACCTTATTATCCTGATATTTTATTCATTGTAGTGGTTATTCGATGGTTAAAAGTGTTAAAAACTGCTTTGAAATAGTCCGTTAGTTATGTGTAAGTGTTTCCATGCCCTTGCTCCCAGTTTTAATACATTTAATGTTGTGTTCTATTAATTAAATCAAAGATTATACTCCACACCTATATTTAGTTTATAGTTAACTTATGATTGTGTTTTTCCTATTGAAAGGTTTGATCAAAAATGGAATTTTGGATGCTTCTTTATTTATGCACTTTTTATACCTTTCCAACATGGTTGGAACTAACTGCCTTTATCTGAAAATGGTATTGCTAAACCTCTTGAGTGGAGTTTACTAGTAGAAACATTTTATTGAACATTTTTTTCTTGTTTTGGTTAGTTTTTTGGAAGTTAGTGTATTTTTAGAAAGGATTTCGCGTCTCTTTAAATTGGTATTTTTCTCGAATCCTTGGTTTTATAAGAGGTTGTTCTTTTCAAAATGATGTGGGCATCTACGTGCGGTTCTTTAAATTGGTTTGAAAAGATATCCATGATTATATTCCCGTTTGGTTTTTTTTAATACTAAAGTGGTGTTAATAGTCGTTTTAGGAGATCTTGTGAAATGTTTTCATATAGGAATTTGATTATGTAAAATGAGAGGCCCTATTTACAACTCCATGTGTTTGAAAAAGTGGTTTTGATAACCGAATGATGTGACGGCCTAGTTGGCACTTTGTATATTTGACATGTATGCATATATATAAGTATATGGGGTGCTCATATCTAGGGTAACCCTTCATGGGCGAACATATAGGAAGCATCCGTGTTTGGGGTAGGCAAGTGCGGTGAGATGAATCACGCCTGCGAGGGCCTCCCTAATTACACAGTATTGTTATAACCACCATGGGTTCTTGGGCGTATTTTAGATGATCGAGTGACGGTTGGTGACCAACCCCGATTAGACGGGTTGGTGCCCCTGGATTTGTTGTTAGGCCAGGCGGGCTTTTCCACTAGATTGGTCTGTTAGTGTGGCCAGTTGGTTATAGACTTAGGATCTTCACCACATGCTGGTAGGTGGTTCCGAAACTGAGTACGTCCAAGGGTCCTCTAGGGATTTTTAGGATCACCCATGGTTACTGAATTATTTACATTGCTTGTTTATTTTTCATTGCACTGGTTTATTTTCAGTTTCACTTTTACTTGTTTCACTCTAGCCTAGCATTGGTATTTCTTTTTGTTTTGGATATCATTCATAAAATTGTAAATGATTTTGGAAATGGTGTGTGGCGTGTGTGTTTTTTTAAATGATAATAACATGTTGCATATTTTAAAATGTGAAAACCCTGCTTTTATAACTGTATTTCAATCTTATGTCAGTGGACTATTTTGGGAAAGAGAATTGTTGGATTCAGTGGTTTATTCTTCGCATCCCTACTGAGCATCTTAGTGCTCACACCTATTATATCTCTCCAGTTGTAGGTTAAGTTTTTTCATACAGGTTTCTGGTTCAGCTGCTCAATGTTGGAGCAGCGTGGTTTTGAGTTGGGTGGTGACCGAGGAGGTCACAAGGAGGTATGTTTGACTATATTTTCTTTCTACTGCCAGTTCTTGTCTTTATCGTCAGTTAGTTTATTTGTATATCTTTTGTTCGCGGGCCAAATCCTTCCCAATAGTTAAATTTTGATGCCCGACACTAGTTTCCAGCCCGTGGGGATCGGGAACGCAGTTCGGGCCATGTCGCGGGCCGGCTCGGGTGACCAGCTCAGGGTCAACCCGGGTTGGTTCGTGACAAAATGGTATCATAGGAGGCCCTTGTTATTTGGGGTGTCTGGTATAAAGAGATTAGGACTGTCGGGGCTCAGGAGGTAGGTTACGGGTCGGTGCCTGATCACCACCGCTCGAGACGAGACCTGAGTTACTAGGGGTAGTCTGAGATTTGAGCCTTTTCTCTTTGGTTATTTTTCAGTGAGGGATGAAAATGGGAGCGAATCGTTTCACATTGTGGCATCACGTGGGGTGGTGACCCATGTGCAGTCCAAGTGCCAAATTTAAGTTCCTCTTAGAGTTATGTCTTACTTGGGGCATGGCTCTCCACCATTTCACCGGGTTAGGCACAGACACTAGTCCCTCATTCGGATGGTTTATGATTGGTTGTGTTTTGTTTTGAACTCGGTCGATCTGTGTGTGTGTTGAAAATGAAAGTGATTTCGAAATGAAAAAAAGGGGTTTCTCCCAAATTGTTTTTGAAATTAGAAAAGCGGGTTTTCATTGAGAAAGTGTTTTGGTTTGGAAAAACATGGTATGTGTTTGAATTTGGTAAGGAAAAAAGAAGTGTTTGAACCTTGTAACTCCTTATGGAAGGTCACACGTGTGTGAGTATATACAGAGAGTGTGCAGGGGCACTTGTTCGCAGATGATGTGAGAGAGATTGAATGAACGCATATGTGACGGTTCACAAGGTTCCATAGGTAAGTTTTAAAATTTAAAATAAATAATGGTTTTTGAAAAGTGATTTATGCTTGTATTTGTATATGTTTGGATGATGAGCATGATTTCCTTGTCTTGTGTTGTTTCTTTGATTGAGTTTTGGCATGATGCCGGTTTCGACGATGTTTTTCATGTTATGAGTTTTCTGCCCAGAAAGTCTCCTACAGTTGTTAATGAGCTATGCCCAGTTCACAGTTCATTTCGTGTGTTCCCTGTCTAACGAGGTAGTCAAAGTCCGTTAGGGGCAGTTTTATGGTCCATGGAGATAGTGTGTGTCTTTGGGTAGTGTGGAACTCCCGGGGGTGATAAGGTTCGTACCATCTCAGGTTTATTCGAGGGTCCAGATCTAGAATAGTAAGGATGGGATGTCCCTTGGTTGTTGGAGTTCAGGGTGTAGTTGGTGGTGTTCGGTTTCTGCGAAGGTTCCCCTTTTTGGCGAGCAGGGTGCGCTAGAGGAATCTATTTCTGAATAATCTTGTTCATCGGTGTCGACCTCTAGTTTGTTGGACCGTTCTCTTGCATGCAACTAGTGTAGATTGTTCAAGAATTCTAAGTCGCTTTGTCGCATTTATCCGAATTATTACTACAATGTTACTATTTAGGGCACTGAGGAGTGTTCAAAAAGGAGCGATGTTCGGGAGGGATTTGGAGACTGGAGGATGCAAATACCTGACTGTGAGGAAAGAGATGATTTAATCATCAAGGCCCCAGCCATAGGTCACGGGGTGAAGCTCGCGCATAGTCTGGATTTTCGAAGGGTGTGTGGAATGTCGGTCTGAACCATGTTTTCAGCTTTCTGAAGGGAAATATCAAATGTTTTCTTGTTCTATTCTTGTCTTCGTTGTAATATCATCCTTTTTGTGGTCGAGCGATGATCTCGTTTTACTGCAATCCATGTAGCCTCATCTACTCTAAATGCAACTTTTAAATTTTTCATATTTCCTTGAAGGGTGTTGGGCCCACGAATAAACAGGTCATTCTAATTTTGAGTTGGGTCTCAATTTTGTTCGTTAGGGGGGATTTTTGGTTTCGTGAAATTAGCCGGCGGTGTTTCGGCATCCTTTCTGAGTTCGGGCTAGGAATTCCCTAGTCTCTGGTTGCGGTGAAGATTTTATTCAGTCAGTGTGTGAGTGGTTGAGTTAATTCATTATCCTCGGGTTGTTGGGTCATTTCTTAGCAAGAGTTCTGTTTAGGTCTCTAGGTGTTGTTTGTTCTATGTGGAGAAATTAATTGGGTTCGGTTTGGGAGTTCCCACGTTGGCCCCCCCTTGGGGTAGGTTTGTTCGGGTTCAAGGGTTTATGTATTAGTGAATCCTCGTGGTGGCGAGAACCCTCTCGTGTTCTCCCCTCAATATCGTGTTGTGGTCCTCCTTGAACTGGTTGGGTGTGATGTTGTTGGGAATAGATACACTGAGGCTCTTGTTTTCCTTTGGTTTTGTCTAGGCATGGACTCTTTTTGTGTCGATTGTTGGCTTGGTGACTTTTTGGGGGCAGAAAGTGTCTGCGGTGGGGAGAATTGTCACACCCCGACCACGGACACCAGTTATTTTATTCTTTTATCCGTCTTATGTAATTTGGATGAGGCTTAGTTGAGACCCTTTTTGAACTTTTTCGAAGTTTGATATTTTTTGCAGGTCTCGGGCCGGTGCACAGTCACCGCACTACTAGCGGCGACCGTGTGTTCAGTCCTGGAGACTACGCGGTTGACCGATTATTATCAATATTCAAAATGAAATGAAACAAAACATTCATTTAAACTACCATTTTGTTTATATTTGTATTATTTTGTTGTTATTAATATTATTAATATTATCATCTTCTTTTTTTACAAATATTATTATTATTATCATTATTGAGAATGAATTTTATTTTAATTCTTGTGTTGTTATTATTATTTTCATCATGTGTTGGTTTTTATTATTATTATTATTATTATTAATATTTCTACCATTATTGTATTATTATTATTATTATTATTTAAAATTATTTTTTTTTCTTTTATAACTATTGATATTATAATAAAAAGAAAAAAAAGAGAAAACAACCTAAACCTAGCTACCCAACCCCCTCCCCTTTCCCCCTCTCTCATCCACCGCGTGAAAACCCCCCTCCCCCAGCTTTTCCCTTCCCTCCCTTCGCCGACCCGCACCTGCACCAACCCTCCCCTTCGCCCTCACCCAGCACTGACCCTCCCTGTCGCCCTCCCACAGCGCTGCTCCGCCACTCGCTCGCTCCTCTCTTGCACCAGTGCAAGGCTGCCTGCCTCCCTGTCCAGCTCCGGCCTCTATCCCCATCTGGCTTACCCTCCCGGCTCGCCCTCCTCCCCGTCGTGACCCCACACCCCCTTCCACGTCTAGTGCCCATCCGACCCAACTGATCCTGGTTCGACTTCCCCTCTCACCAGCGCCATCCCACTCCGGCCTCGCCTCTCGCTCCATCCGTGTGCCCAATCTTTCTCGCACTAGCCTCTCCACACCTCCCTTGCGGTTGTTCTCCTCCTCTGTTTTATTATTATTATTTTTTTATTTATTGTGTTATTCTGAAATCAATAACACTCTAATATTGTGTGTCATTTGTTTTGCACATTTTCCTTGGTATTTAGGGTGTGTGATGGGTTCACGAAATTATTTTCTCCCTTATGTTGAAGAGAGATTTTATACATTCACCTCTGAGATTGGTGATTGTGTGTATTTCATTTCTAGAGCATCCCGCTAATGCTTGCGGACATTCTTTTAGTTTTAAAACTTTTTTTGTAGCTTCATTATACCCTTAATTATATTTTTATAATGTTCTTGAATATTTTTGAATTTGTCAAATGTATGTTTGGAGTGAGTTTATGGTTCGCATCTTCATGTGTTTGTGATGATTCGTTCGTTTAGGTGCCAAATCTTGTTGTGAAATTTTTTTTTGTTTTTTTAAATATAATTCCCATCCCTATGCTATTATATTCTATATTTTTATGATGTTTTCGAATTGATATAATTTTTTTGAAATTGGTCTTTACTGTGATTCTTTAATTATGTTTATATTAAAGTAAATTTATGTGATTTTGAGGGTGTTTCCCCTAGCTTTGTTTTATAAAAATGGTGAAAATGTGGTTTCGGTTTTACTTTTGAACTTGGTGATTTTTGTACGATTGATTTTTAGATTGTGTTTTGATTTCTTTGGTTATCATAAATTTTATTTTAGGGATTTTTGGTGTTTTGAGTATCAGGGATCTATCTTAGGGAGTTGAGGTTGGTTTCGAAGGTGCGCACGCATATTCCCTGGTATGGATATGTATAGATATATATATCTTTTGTGTGCGTGTTCCCTCATGGTTCAGGGAACACATGCATCAGTTTAAGGATATATATATGGAAGTGCATGCATGCGAGCGAGCTTCTTATTTGGTTAGAAAGATTGACGTGACCTTTGTTCGAGGTAGGTGTTTCCTTATTTTCTCTCTTTATGATGCTTTCCAAAGGCACTTGCATGATTTCATTTGATTTATATATGTTATTCACACCTTATAATCCTGATATTTTATTCATTGTAGTGTTTATTCGATGGTTAAAAGTTTTAAAAAATACTTTGAAATAGTCCCTCAGTTATGTGTAGGTGTTTCCAGGCCCTTGCTCTCAGTTTTAATCCATTTAATGGTGTCTTCTCTTAATTAAATCTTAGATTATGTTTCGCACATCTATTTTGTTTATAGTTAACTTAAGACTGTGTTTTCCCTGTTGAAAGGTTTGATCAAAAATGGATTTTTGGATGCTTCTTTATTTACACACTTTTTATACCTTTCCAACTTGGTTGGAACTAACTGCCTTTATCTGAAAATGGTAATGTTGGACCTCTTGAGTGGATTTTTCTAGTAGAAACATTTTATGAAACTTTTTTTTCCTATGTTGGTTAGTTTTGCGGAACATAGTGTTTTTGTAGAAATGATTTCACGTCTCTTTAAATTGGTATTTTTCATGAATCCTTGGATTTATAAGCTGTTCTTGTTTTCAAAATGATGTGGGCCTCTGCGTGCAGTTCTTTAAATTGGTTTGAAAAAAAATCCATGAGTATATGCCCATTTTGTTTTTTTAATACTAAAGTGGTGTTTAGAGTCATTTTAGGAGATCTTGTGCAATTTTTTCATAAATGCATTTGATTATGTAAAACGAGAGGCCCGATTTACAACTCCAAGTGTTTGATAAAGTGTTTTTGATAACTGAATGATGTGATATCCCGGTTAGCACTTTGTTTATTTGACATGTATGTATATATATAAGTATATGAGGATCTCCTATATAGGGTAACCCTTTGTGGGAGAACGTATAGGAATCATCCGTGTTTGGGGTAGGCAAGTGCATTGAGGTGAATCATGCGTGCGAGGGCCTTCCTACTTACAAAGTATTATTATAACCACCATGGGTTCCTTGGTGTATTTTAGATGATCGAGTGACGGTTGTTGACCAACCCCGATTAGATGGGTTGGTACCCCCTAGATTTTTTGTTAGGCCAGGCGGGCTTTTCCACTGGATTGGTTCACCATACGCCAGCAGGTGGTTCTGAAACCGAGTACGTCCAGGGGTCTTCTAGGGATGTTTAGGATCACCCATGGTTGCTGAATTATTTACTTTCCTTGTTTATTTTTCGTTGCACTGGTTTATTTTCAGTTTTACTTTTACTTGTTTCACTCTAGCCCAGCTTTGGTATTTTTTGTTTTGGATTTCATTCATAAAATGGAAAATGATTTTGGAAATAGTGTGTGGCGTGTGTTGGGTTTTTAAATAAGAATAACATGTTGCATATTTTAAAATGTGAAAACCCTACTTTCATATCTGTATTTCAAACTTGTGTCAGTGGACTATTTTGGGGAAGATAATTGTTGGATTCAGTGGTTTATTCTTGGCATCCCTATTGAGAATCTCAGTGCTCACGCCTATTATATCTTTCCCATTACAGGTTTAGTTTTTTCGTACAAGTTTCTGGTTCAGCTACTCAATGTTGGAGCAGCGTGGTTTTGAGTTCAGTAGTGACCTAAGAGGTCACAAGGAGGTATGTTTGACTTTATTGTCTTCCCGCTACCAGTTTTATCTTTATCGTCAATTTTTTTATTTTTTTATCTTTTTCTCACGGAGAAAATCCTTCCCAACAGTTAAATTTTGATGTCCTTCACTGGTTGTCATCCCGTGGGGATCGGGAATGCCCTTCGGGTCATGTCACGGGCCGGCTCGGGTGACCGGATCAGGGTCAACCTGGGTTGGTTCGTGACAGATAAAACATAATCCATTATATTCTCTAACTATCTTAATTAAATAATATTATACTCATTCAGTTTGAATATAAATTTGGGGATATTTTGATCCATAAATATATCACCCATCTTTTCATGGATATAATACCTCCATAATTTCGTTGTGAATATTACAAAAATAAACTCACAATCATATTGTTGATATTTATTCTCATTAACATTCATCAAAAAATAGATGTGTGAAATCACTTTATCATTATTCAATATCACACACCCCATGCCCTTTTATAAATCATCATAGTATTCTATGAAATGTTCTCCACTAGAGGGCAGTGTGATGACTGTTTTAGTGATGGGAAAATTTTCCAATTAATTGAATATATCTTCACAGTCATTGGTATAGATAAAAATACCACCTTTTGAGTTATCTTTGATTGTAGGTTTTTAATAGTGAGATGTTTTCTAAAAAGTATATTCTTATATTCATATGCACTATGGAATTTATGGTACTATATTATGTGTACTAGTATCATCTACTTAGTTTATTTTATGATTCGTTTGGTCCATAAACATTTACTAGGAAGAAGTTATATATGGGTTATTCAATAATTAAACCTTATTTAGTTCTCAGAGATATATCCACCCCCAATGTTTTATAGTGGGGTTGAAATAGTAATACTGATCATGCATGATATTAAATAATGTATTGAACTATAATAAATAATTTTGTTCTATATTATATAATGAATAGACATCAAACCTATCACCTCATCATTATTGGAACCAACCTCAACACTAGTTATAACATATTCCATTCCATTACCTATAGTATTTTTAGGGTTTTGTCATTAATTATCCCTAAAACCCATGGTGTATGGAATTTAATTTCATAATTCATATCTTATTTATAGATTAACTACTATACAAGATGTTGAGTGATTATATGAAACTACTATTTCATTCCCGCGTTATATGTATTCTTTATATCCCTTTTACATTTATTAGTCTGAATCCTCGTTCCACTATGTTTGATTAATCATTTGGTTCCCTTAATAAACATTCATTATGTTTTTTCCATTCGTTATGAAATGTGGGTAGCTATGTTTTGATTCCTCCCTGGTATCTATTTTTTATCCACTTGTAGAAAACTACATTATATATTTTTTATCTCTAGTACTATTAGACAAATTATAGTCACCAATATCCATATTAAAATCACAATTAAAACAATTTGGTTTTACAAATATAAAAATATTTATTTATTATTTTTAAAATATTTATTTACTTGTACCATATTAAAAATATGACATATTAGAATTTTATTGGAAAATATTTTATAATTATATAATTGAGGTTAGAATTCCGAAATATATATTAAAATACCATATAGTAAGATTATTATTTTATCACTTAGGTTAATTTTTCAATGTTTGGATTACTATTTCAATTGTTAAATTTAAACAGGTAATATGGGTTCCACAATTACAATAAATACATAATAATACATTCATTCATAATTCACTTATATTTTAAATAAATTTTTTATTTATATTCATTTTCATTATGAATAACTTATTATTAATATTACGCTTAACCTCTATAGCATTCTTCGTTAGTGAAACTATTGTATTGGACCGATCATATAAATATTTTTATATTATAGTTGTTTTATTTTTGTTTTTTACCCGAATTTAATATTTAAATTTAGTTTTGAAATTTTTATTCAATAAATTTATTGTTATAATTAATATTAGAATTTTTCTGATTTAATCATGTGGGGTATCTGTTTTATACTATATTACTGAAGATTACACAATTAAAAGAAGGGAAATTCTATTGATACTATTCTAGGTTATTATATATATTGATTTATTTTGTTAGGTTATTTATTTATACGTTATAAACATAATATGATATTTTTTTTTTGAATTAGTTTTAGCTTTATAAAAGGTACACATATTTAAACATTCTAAATTTTTTATTAATAATGGAACATTATGCCATAATAATTTTCTATTACACTACGATTATTACATGAAAATTTCAATTTGATTATGTCATGAGGAAAATAAATGTTGGATAATAATCATTTTAATTAAAAGTTAATCTCATCTTATGTATTTCATCATATTAAAATCCGTGATTTTGGAAGAAAAAATTCTAGAATTCAAATGAAGATGAGAATATAGCATGGTTAGATACTAAAATGAATAAACTAGGTCATCAATTTTTTATATTACATCTGTATGGCCTTGGGACACCCTGATATGGGATGGGTGAATTGGGGTTTTAATGTTATCGTGAAATTGTAATGATTTATTCTCCACATAATTTCAAAAAATATTACAATCACCAAACACATATATATTGAAAAACTAAAACTAATACATTAGTTTTATATGCCTCACTAATAAGGTCTAGTCCACATATAACATGTTAAAAATGTGTTGTCCTACAAAAATCCATTAATAATCAATAAGTGATTCAGATTTGAAAAATTTAATCATGGGTTCTATATTCCTTGATTAAATACGTTAAATTAATTTTAGGGATAACACACTAGCTCAATCAGATTACATCCAATAACCAACACTTTTTAATTCTTCATGGTGTACTATTTATAAACATATTGACTATAAGGACACTTAAATATCTAAAGACATGATGATGATTTTTCATATCATGTATTTTAAACCTTTATATTATTTAATGATAGAAATTATATTTGATTTATTATACAACATGCAACGTTGAACATAAATGAAATATTAAATATTATTATATAATCATTATCATTATAATATAGCTTTTTAATTGGAAGGAATGAATTGGAATAACTATATGTTTCAATATATATATATATATATATATATATATATATTCTTATAACTAATTTTTTAATTAAATCTTAGTAAATAATTAATCAATTTTTTATGATTTAATTTAATTCTAAAAAATTATATTTACTTCAAAAAAATATTTATTTATTTCTATGATTTTATATAAAAATTATATATTAAAAATTTTAGAAATTTTATTTAAGATAAAGTATATAATTTTTAAAATTATAAAATCAATATTTCTATATTGTAATATTTTATGATTTTTTTGTAACGATAAATTTTTCCCATATTAGAGGAAAAGAAAATTTTTATTGAAAACACTATTTTTTAAAATATTTATAAATACAAATAATATTCTCAAGACTATTTAAAAATTAATTATTTCCTTTTAATCTAGAATATTAAAATATTTTATTTTGAAATGAGTTTTATACATGAATTTAGAATATAGACATTTTATACTTGTAACATAAATTTTTATGAAAAACTAATTTTTAGGTTTTATTAGTATAATTTTATATTAAATTATGACACTTTGGATTTTTAATATTGAAAAATGTATTACATATTTAGGATTAGTGCCTCAAAATTTGGTAAATATGACCCTTTTTGATATGGTCTATATGAGTAGTAACATTTCAAATTTTTATTACCACTGTAATGGATTAATCGAGTAATTATATTTAAAAATAAAATAATAAGAAGTAAAAAATGACACTAAAAGAAACCTAAATTTTGTAGATGATTATTTCTCATCAATAATCATTAAAAGGTATAATATATTTGATATCAATGCCATTTTTATTTGACTATGTACATTATAATATATTTTTTTATAGGAAAGTAATAAATTTCACCCTTTTGTTTTTTAATATATAAATTTTTTTAACATGGGGATAACAACAGTATATTTTTAGATGTAATTATTTTTTTAAAGATAAATTTTTTTATTCGTCATGTTATATTCTTTATTTACTTTAGCTAACAAATAATTACTGTACAATTTCATCCAACACTGAAATTGTAACATCCCAGGTAAATAAATAATAATGCATTCTAAGGTTTATCAATTTTTGTGAATAAAACGTTAATATTACTTTAAAGGGAATGCTATGCTCGATGGCGTATCCAATACGCAACAACGAGTTTCTTTGAAATCTTACATTGCACACTAATAATATAATAATATTATAATAGTTACCGCCTAGCCGTTGTAATGGAGGGAATAAACAGAAATAACTGAAAAATGATTACATAAGTTTGTTAAATATTTTTAAAATTATCCAATATATGTTAGAGGCTTAAAATCCAAATTAATCCAATTTTAAGAATAAATACTCTAATATTTTTAAAATATTGTTTTACAACCTTTTAATGGTTAACCTTGTTTAAATCTAACATTTGAGAATTTTATAAGCTCTATTTTTCCAAAATAAACTTATTCTTTATGATTGGGATATTGAAATTTACTTTGGTTAAATTTTTGGTATGTTTCTGACAATGTTCATTTTTTTAATGAATAGTGAAAAATATTGCATTTTACAACAAAACTACTTTTTCATCTAATTAAAATATATTTTTAGATTATATTTTTAATTGGTTTTAAAGTTTAATTAGAATATATTTTTACAATATAATTCAATGGTGGTCATTGGAATTAATTTCACTTTGAAAATGGGCATAAACAAGTGCCAAACTTTTCATAGATATTGCTTCCAAAAAACCAGCTATTTGTTTTGACATCGAGAATTAACTATATGATTTATTAATGAAACTTCTATGTTTTTATTTTGTTAAAATAGACATAATTTCTGAATTTCAAATATCAAATATATCTTAGGGTTAATTTTTGGTATTTTTCTGACAATTCTTTTTTTTAATGAATAGTGAAAAATACAGTTTTTAATTCAAACCTGCCTTTTCATCCAATTATTTTATATATTTATATTGTCATTTTAATTGTTTTCAAAGTATAATTGAATTAATTTTTTTATCACTTAATACAATGTTGTTCATTGGAAGTAATTTCACTTTTTAATTGGATGTAAAAACAAGTCAGTCTTTTGATAAATTTTACTTCTTAAAAACTCGTCTTTTTTTGACAATGGGAATTACTTTCAAATTAATTACTACAATTTATGTGTTTTTAATTTGATAAAATAGATTCCATATTTTGAATCAGAAGTTACAAGTTATGTAATTAAAGCTCCTTTGTTTTTTGGACATTATGAATAGTAACAACGGTAATTATCTTTAATTATCGTGTTTAATTAGTAATCGGGTAATTAAGCATAAGAAAATAATATCATAAAAATATAAAATGACCTCAAAATGTGTCCTAATTCTATTTTTGGTGTCATGTCAGACCATTTTATTCCTTGTTCCAACCTTGGGACCATGTGAAATCACTTTAGTGTGATAGTGACCTTTTATCATTTTTTTTAAAGAAAGGAAACTGTAACCAAAGTATGTAACATCTAAGTAAAATATTTTTAGTTTTGTCTACATAAATGATATCTTAGACTATAAATAGTAATTGTAAAGATAAAATTATTTCCTACATCATAGTATTTGTTTTATAATTTTTATATGTTAAATAAATTATATTATTTATGACATCATGATGATGCAGTGATTACCTCATTAATGAACGATTTAAATAAAATGAAACGATAATGTAAAATCTAAGACTTACACTTGGACAAAAACTATTGGATGAGTATATTTTAAACCCTTATCACCTTATCCTAGAAATATATCAATGTGGGACCTTTAAAATCCGAAACTCTATTTAAAATAAAGTAACATTTCTTGACTTTCCATGAGTGCCTCTCCTCTCCTCTTATAAAAGGCCCCCAACTCTACCTCCTTACCCACACCTCTCAAGCCTTTGGATCGGCCAAAACATGCCCATTTTATCTCTCCACATCCCTCTATTCATCAAAAAATCCTCACCTTAGGCAGAAAGCTCTTCAAAGAACCCTTTTGGTTCAAACCAAAGGGAGTTACCCGATTTAAAGGTAATGTCTTCTCTTATGTTCTTTTGTTTTATTTTGCTTATCCAACCCCATAAACTCTTTTTATTACTTTATTTTGTAACAAAACCAGTATATTAAATATACTAGGATGTTTTTATAAGAAGTAATAGAGCTACAATTACACACACATCTGTATAATGGTTAAAGAACATATTGTTTCTATGGATGGAGAATTGTTGCCTCACGAAATGATGACTGTTCAATATTCTTTTAACACCTTCAAAGGTGGACATAATGATGTCACTGTATTTAATATATGATATATATTTTATTTAGGTTTTATATATGCTTATGTATTTTATATTTAAATCATACCTTTATTCTTTGCATGTTGTGAAAATGCGATAATTTCATATGAGGAAGTGCGGACTACCGCCCCCTCAAGTGATGTGACTCGTTCATGAAATACATGGAATGTATAAAGAATTAAATTAATGAACATATGTGACCTATATAAAATATATATTATAATGTAATTATAATATATATATCTCTCTCAATTATTCTTAATTCCATTAATATGACATAGAAATGAAAGTAGCGTTCATGCGTACGTACGGCCTACCGTCTCCATAAACAGTAAATTTAATATCTTTTTATCTACAAATGTTATGGAATAATATAAAATTATTATTTACTGGATATATATGATATTTAAATCATTAATAATATTCTGGATATGATTTACTTATAACTACATGGACGATCCTTTTCATACCAGTTCATTTTTGACTCATGTACCAAACATCGACAAAAACATTTTATATGAACTCACATTATTAACTAATTATTATAACATTATAATATGTAATATTTATTGAATAATAAACTTTAAAATATTTCCTTAAGAAATTATAATTTGGACCAGGTTTCTTATTCAGGAATATAATGAAACGAACAAGACAAGTCGGACTTGAGGTAAGGGATCCGGCCTCTCTCTTTCTTTCCAAGTATCCTCTTTATGTCATTTCATTTATTCTCCATGTTCTTATATTGGAGTATGTTATTTTATTTTAACCATACTGTAATTTTTATTTTCATATGATTCGATACCCCCTATTACTCTCATCAATTCATTTTTAGAATTTTTAAGTGGCACCGTTAGGCTGCTGAATTTTCGTAAGGGATCCAACCTCTCTCTTTCTTTTTAAGTACTCCCTTTTATGTCACTTCTTTTAAGATCCTCTTTCTTATGTTGGGGGATGTTCTTATATATTCCTATTACTGTAATTTTTATGTTCATATTATGAGAGACCCTAATTGATATCTTCAATCCATTTTTGGGAAGTTTTACGTGGCGTTGTTAGGCTGTCGAATTTTCGTAAGGGGATATGTTATCTCACTTGTTATTTTCGTGAGATACATGCTATATTTGTAACTATATCCATTGAGTGGTGTATGTACTGAACATGATTCTACTATCTGGGTAATATAATATCATTTATGGGTATTTACATTAGCATTTTTGGGTCTTTATTTCATTGGGAGTACATTTCAAAAGTTTCACAAATCGGTAGGGGAACATTTCACACTCCTCTTTTTAAATGAATTATTTTGTTATGTCTTTTAATTTACATATTTTTATGTTGGGATATGTTCTTATATATCCTTATTGATGTAAATTTTATGTCCGAGTGATGACATACCATTTTCTCTCTCATCAACTAATTTTATGAATTTTAAAGTGTCGTTGTTAGGCTGTAGAATTTTACCAAGGAAACTTCTTAACCCAATTTCAATTTCTTTGGGTTAAACTTGTAGTTATTGAATATTTCATCCTATGAATATGTGTGAATGTAATCATATTTTTTTACAATAAATATCCACTTATATTCAGTGTATTTATATTTGTCACATATAATTATGAGATTGATTTGCCCTTAATTTAAGGATACCTTCTTTAAAAGGGATTTCATCTCATTTTACATTTCTACTGAGACTTCATTGTTGTTATGCACCAATTCAATCTTATATGGTGTATATACTGTGATATGGCATATTATATCATGAATCCCTTTATTCTCATGATATTATAATGTTCTCATTAAATGTTATGCCTCAATTATTGTATTCATGTGTCTCTCATTTTGTTAAAAACCCTTTAACTAAAATATAGTTTAAAATGTTTTAATGATTTATTCTTATAAATATTTCTCATTAATATCCATGTTTTCAAAAAAAAATTAATGATTTATTTATATGGATATTAATGGGTTAAAATTTTAAAAGCTTCAAAGTGGTATGGGACACTTTGATTCAAAAATCTCTTTACTAAATGGTTTTAAATTGTTTTGAAAATGGTTTTTTAGAATGGATTCATTATTTTAATATCATAAAAGGTTATATTGTTATTATAATGTGGTAATGTTATCTTTACTTTATGCTTAAGTTATTTGATGTGATTATGTTATGGTTCTTTGGAATTGTTTATGAAGACGGGTGGTTCCATGATAAACTTAGGGCGGGTGAGCCCGATATAGCTCTCCAATGCATTGGATAACGTGAAGGGGTTAAACGCTAAGGTTTATTTGAAGTGATTTAGGGAATATACTATGATGGGTATTCCAAATGTAACCAAGAGGGTTACTCCCTACGTAATAATGTTATGAATGCCTTAAGTTACCTTTATGTCTTATGATTTCTATGAGTCATTCGTAAATCTTATGATTTCATGAGGTATGATAAATTGCTTATGCTTTATGAGTAAAGTATGATTTCATTGATTCTTATGTATACATGGACTAATGTATTCTTTCCGTATTATTATAACCCTTACTGATATTTTTATTCTCATCCCAAATTTTTGAAATGTTTTTCATAAGACATAAAGTTTAATAGGGTCAAGAATGGGATCAAGGAAATGTCAGGCTATCTAAAACAAGGAACTAGACATGACTCTTTTGTTCAAGTGTATTTTTTTTTGTGGAAAAAATTGAAGCTAAGTAGATGTGTCAACATTGTAATCTTTGAGATGTAATAGTTATGTCCAAATTCTCTAAAACTCTAGACCTGAAAAGATCCTCAATGTGAACTATTCATTTAATTCAATAATAAGTAAAGTTTAAGGTTGGGTCCTTATAGTTGGTATCAGAGGTCGGTTTAGATAACTTTAGAGGTTACAGTGTTAAGTGACAAGTTTTCTATAACCACAATGGTAATTATATAAGATAGAGTCATTTTTATTTTTGAAGGTTGGAATGAGTTTGAGATAACTTGGATAAGTATATCTTAGTGTTTATCTTCCTCTTTAGTACATAATTATTTTTTTGATACACTCACACTGACATTTATGGTTTTAGTAATTGGATGGATCTAGCAGGAACCAAAGTGACAATGGTTTTGAAGGAAAGTGTGGTGGTTCTCTAATTAAGAGACTGGATGAAATGGGGGATTCAATGAGAAATCACATGGTTATTCTAAACCAACTATCAGGAGTCATGATCAACCACTTGAACTTTGGTGAGTTCTCTAATGCATCATGTATGAGACAACCAACTCGACATGGAAGTTCAGGTAATAATTATAAAGGTATCCATTAGGGTTTATATGATCCTTACTTTTGAGGTAATTATGGGTTACTATACGTTATGATGGAATATAAATGACATGAGATAAAATTGAGGTTAAATTATGTTATGGTTATTTGTGAATATTTTATCTCGTTTTGGGGAATGTTTTAAGAATTATATAGTTTTGTAAAAATGACAACACGCAAACCGTGTGACAACCCGTCGCGTCGGACAAAGCTGTGAGAATCAAACCCACAACCAAAGTGCGACTGGTATTCAGCGCCTACCACTAAACTATGTAATGTCCCTGGTTAGTTTGACTAATAGTTTTTTTTAGTTAGATGATTTTATGAATCAAGAGTAAGTTGATTTTGGGTTATCTATGGAAATTATTAACCTATCATGGAGGATATGTGATTAGGTTAATTACTTTTCAGTATGAGACTTTAAGAGCAACTGTTGTTATTTGGAGATAAATGTTAATTTTTACCTTGGGAGACTATTTGATTAAATCCTTAAAATATTTGGGTTTCAATCTGAGTTGGTTTTACATTGAATAATTTTATAGACAAATTTTTTATTGAATGGTCTTCATTGAACTTTGGGTTTTGTTTGACAAATTTTGGAGATTAGGAGTAGTTTTTCTTTTCATAAAAAAAATATCCTTTTTGGGTATTATCTTATCTCGTACTAACCTTTTTGGTTTGGTTTTTTTTAGATCCAAATACATGGGAAATATATAGTTCTCTTCTTTGGATTAGTTGATTCTAAAGAAGTTTATTATAGTACTCTTAATGCGAACAAGTCTTCTTAAATACTCGTCTTTTGGAGAAAATATGAGTTTGATTAAGGAATCTAGTAATATTTGAAAGTCTACGTGACAAGTAAGTATGATTCATTATGATTTAGTTAAGCTCATAAATAAATTACTCAATGAAAATTAACTTAAACCAAAAATGTTGTCTGTTAAATTTTCCTACTAGGGAATCGAATACTGTTTAACCCATCACAAGTTTTTGATTTTCTTATGGTTAACTATCTCTTAGACAGGTTTACTATCACCCTCCATCAGAACATGACCTTTTGTTTTCTCCTCCATATCCATATTTTCTTACTTGGAATCCAAGTATGGGTTAACTCGGGTGGCCTTTGTACTTCTCTCCCTTTCTTTTAAAGTGATAGTTTTACTGACTCTTCTTCCGATGTGGGACATTCAATGAAGATTCCATGGCCAATTTTGAAATTGCAGGGACGCAATTCCCAAAAGGGGGGAAGGATGTAACATCCCAAGTAAATAAATAATATTACATTCTAAGGTTTATCAATATTTGTGAATAAAATGTTATTATTACTTTAAATGGAATGCTATGGTCAATGGCGTACCCAATACCCAATAACAAGTTTCTTTGAAATCTTACGTTGCACACTAATAATATAATAATATTATAATAGTTAATGCCTAGCTGTTGTAATGGAGGTAATGAACAGAAATAACTAAAAAATGATTACATATGTTTGTTAAATATTTTCACATTTATCCAATAAATGTTAGAGGCTTAAAATCCCAATGAATCCAATTTTAAGTATAAATACTCTAATATTTTTAAAAGATTGGTTTACCACCTTTCAATGGAGAACCTTTTTTAAATCTAAATTTTGACAATTTTATAAGCTCTATTTTGTCAAAATAAACTTATTATTTGTGATTGAGATATTGAAATTTACTTTGGTTAAATTTTTGGTATGTTTCTGACAATGTTCATTTTTTTTAATGAATAGTGAAAAATATTGCATTTTACATCAAAACTGCTTTTTCATATAATTAAAATATATGGTTAGATTATATTATTAATTGGTTTTGAAGTTTAATTAGAATATATTTTTACAATTTAATTCAGTGGTAGTAATTAGAATTAATTTCACTTTGAAAATGGACATAAACAAGTGCCAAACGTTTCATAGATATTGCTTCCAAAAAACCCGCTATTTGTTTTGACAGTAGGAATTAACTATATGATTTATTAATGAAACTTATATGTTTTTAATTTGGTAAAATGAACATAATTTCTGAATTTGAAATATAAAATATATCTTAGGGTTAATTTTTGGTATTTTTCTGATAATGCTTTTTTTTTAATGAATAGTGAAAAATACAGTTTTTAATTCAAAACTGCCTTTTCATCCAATTTATTTATATATTTAGATTGTAATTTTAATTGTTTTTAAAGTATAATTGAATTATTTTTTTATCAATTAATAAAATTTGTTCATTGGAAATAATTTCACTTTTCAATTGGATGTAAAAACAAGTCAATCTTTTGATAAAGTTTACTTCATAAAAACCCATCTTTTATTTTGATAATGAGATTTACTTTTAAATTAATTAATACAATTTATGTGTTTTGAATTTCATAAAATTGATTCCATATTTGGAATCATAAGGTCCAAATTATGTAATTAAGACTCTTTTGTTTTTGGACATTATGAATAGTAACAACAATAATTATCTTTAATTGTCATGTTTAATTAGTAATCGGGTGATTAAGGGTAAGAAAATAATATCATAAAAATATAAAATGACCTCAAAATGTGTCCTAATGCTATTTTTGGTGTCATGGCCGACCATGGGATGGCTTTTTCCAACCTTGGGACCCCATGGAATCACATTAGTGTGATAGTGACCTTTTATCATTTTTTTAAAGAAAAGAAAATGTAACCAAAGTAAGTAAAACCTGAGTAAAATAATTTTAATTTTGTCTACATAAACGATCTCTTAGACTATAAATAGTCATTTGAAATATAAAAAAATTTCCTACATAATAGTATTTTTTTTAATTTTTTGACATTAAATGAATTAAATTATTTATGACATCATGATGATGCAGCGATTACCTCATTAATGAAGTATTTAAATGAAATGAAAAGATAATGTAAAATCAAAACATACACATGGAAAAAACCTATTTTATGAGTATATTTATAACCCTTATAACCTTATACTCTAAATATATCAATGTGGGACCTTTAAAATCCAAAACTCTTTTTAAAATAAAGTAACATTTCTTGACCTTCCATGAGTGCCCCTCCTCTCCTCTTATAAAAGGCCCCCACCTCTACCTCCTTACCCACACCTCTCAAGGCTTTGGATTATCCAAACCCTACCCATTTCATCTCTACACATCCCTCTCTTCAACATGTAATACTAAAAGTAGGAAGAAATCTCTTCAAGGAACCCTTTTGGTTCAAACCAAAGGGAGTTACCCGATTTAAAGGTAATGTCTTCTCTTATGTTCTTTTGTTTTATTTTGCTTCTCCAACCCCTAAATTCTATTTATTCCTTTATTTTGTAAAAACACCAGTATATTAAATATACCAGGATGTTGTTATAAGAATTATTAGAGCTACACTTACACACACATCCGTTTAATGTATAAAGAACATATTGTTTCTGTGGATGGTGAATTACTGCCTCACGAAACGATGATTGTTCAATATTCTTTTAACACCTTTAAAGGTGGCCATTATGATGTCACTGTATTTTATATATAGTATTTCTAGTATTTATGTTTTATATATTCTTCTATATTTTATATTTAAATCATACCTTTATTCTTTGCATGTTGTACAAATGCGATAATTTCATATGAGGAAGTGTGGACTACCGCCCCCTCAAGTGATGTGACTCATTCATGAAATACATGGAATGTATAAAGAATAAAATTAATGAAATTATGGGACCTATATAAAATATATATTATAATTTAATTATAATATATATATCTCTCTCTCAATTGTTTTTAATTCCATTAATATGACAAAAAATGAAAGTAGCGTTCATGTGTACGTACGACCTACCGTCTCCATGAATGGTGCATTTCATTTATTTTTGTCTCCAAATGTTATGGAATATTATAAAATGAATATTTACGGGATATATATGATAGTTAAATCATTAATACTATTATGGAGATGATGTACTTATAACTACATGGACGATTCTTTTCAAACAAGTTCATTTTTAACTCATGTACCAAACATCGACAAAAACATTTGATATGAAGTCACATAATTAAATAATTATTATTTCATTATAATATATGATATGAATTGAATAATAAAATTTAAATTATTTCCTTAAGCAATTATAAGTTTACCAAGGTTTATTATTCAGGAATATAAAGAAATAAACAAGACAAGTCAGACATGAGTTAAGGGATTCGACCTCTCTCTTTCTTTTCAAGTACCCTCTTTATGTCATTTCATTTATACTCTGTGTTATTATGTCGGAGGATGTTATTTTATTTTAACCATAATGTAATTTGTATTTTCATATGATTATATACCCCCTATTACTCTCATCAATTCATTTTTAGAATTTTTAAGTGGTTCCGTTAGGATGCCGAATTTTCGTAAGTGATCTAACCTCTCTCATTCTTTTTAAGTAATCTCTTTTATGTCACTTCTTTTAAGCTCCTATTTCTTATGTTGGGTGATGTTCTTATATATTACTCTTACTTTAATTTTTATGTTCATATGATGAGATACCATAATTAATATTTTCAATCCATTTTTTTGAAGTTTTATGTTGCGCCATTAGGCTGCCGAATTTTCGTAAGGGGATATGTTATCTCACTTGCTATTTCCGTGAGATTCATGCTATATTTGCCACTATCTCCATTGAGTGGTGTATGTACTTTCCATGATTCTACTATTTGGGTAATATACTCTCATTTATGGGTATTTACATCAGTATTTTGTTTATCCTTATTTCATTGGAAGTACGTTTCGAATGTTTCCCAAATCGATAAGGGATCCTTTCACACTCCTCTTTTTAAAAGACTTATTTTGTTATGTCTTTTAATTTACATCTTTTTATGTTGGGATATGTTCTTATATATCCTTATTGATGTAAATTTTATTTCCAAGTTATTAAATACCATTATCTCTCTCATCAATTAATTTTATGAATTTTAAAGTGACGTCGTTAGGCTATCGAATTTTACCAAGGGAACTTCTTAACCCAATTTCGATTTCTTTGGGTTAAACTTCTAGTTATTGAATATGTCATCCTATGAATATTTGTGAATGTCCTCTGATTGTTTTACACTTAATATCTGCATATATTTTGTGTATTTATATTTTTCACACATAATTATGATATTTTTTTCCCTTAATTTAAGGATACCTTCTTTATAATGGATTTCATCTCATTTTACATTTCTATTGAGACTTCATTGTTGTTATGCACCAATTCACTCTTATATGGTGTATATACTGTCCTTTGAAATATTATATCATGAATCCCTTTATTCTCATGATATTATAAAGTTCTAATTAAATTTTATTCCTCAATTATTGTATTCAAGTGTCTCCCATTTTGTTAAAAACCCTTTAACTAAAATATCGTTTAAAATTTTTTAATGATTTATTCTTATAAATACTTCTCATTAATATACATGTTTTCAAATTGGTTTTAAGGATTTGTTTATATGCATATTAATGGTTTAAAATGATAAAAGCTGAAAAGTGGTATGGGACACTTTGATTCAAATATCTCTTTATTAAATGGTTTTAAATTGTTTTGAAAATGGTTTTTTAGAATGGATTCATTAATTCAATATCTTAAAAGGTTATATTGTTATTGAAATGTTGGAATGTTATCTTTATTTTGTGCTTATGTTCTGTGATGTGATTATGTTATGGTTCTTGGGAATTGTTTATGAATATGGGTGGTTCCGTGATAAACTTAGGGCGAGTGAGCCCGATATAGCTCTCCAATGCATTGTGTAACACATAGGGGTTAAACGCTAAGGTTTCTCCGAAGAGAATTAGAAAATATACTGTGATGGGTATTCGAAACGTAACCATGAGAGTTACTCCCTACGTAAGAATGTTATGAATGCCTCAAGTTAACTTTATGTATTATGATTTCTATGAGTTATTCGTAAATATTATGATTTCATGAGGTACGTTGAATTGCTTATTCTTTATAAGTAAAGTATGATTTCATTGATTCTTATGTATACATGGACTAATGTTTTCTTTCTGTATTGTTATAACCCTTACTGATCTTTTTATTCTCATCCCAGGTTTTTGAAATGTTTTTCACAGGACATAAAGTTGATAGGGTCTAGGATGGGATCAAGGAAATGTCAGGCTATCTAAAACAAGGAGCTAGACAAGACTCTTTTATTCAAGAGTTTTTATTTTTTGTGAAAAAACATGGAAGCTGAGTAGTTGTGTCTACATTGTAATCTTTGAAATGTAATAGTTATGTCCTAATTCTCTAAAACTCTAAACCTGAAAAGATATTCAATGTGAATTATAAATTTAATTCTATAATATGTAAATTTTATGGTCGGGTCCTTATAGAAATAATAATTATTAGATTAAAATTAAAAAAATAAAAGAAATTTAAAATATTAAAATTTGTATAATTTAAATGAATTATTATGATTCAATATTTTTTAGATAATCATGATAAATTATTGTGGTTTGGATTTTTTATATTCAGGTTTTATTATTGTATTATAGTTTTAAAAGTCAAGATAGATGAATGGATTTAAAATTGACACTAATGATGTTTTATAATGAATAATATATTATTTAAAAATTTATAATTACTAAAAATATAATATTTAGACATGTGAAATGTATTTTGATGATGAAAAAAATCAATGTCCATTTTTCTGTAATTATAAAATTTGTAGTAACTGTATTAACCCCTCAACTGTGAAAATTATTGAAATTGATATAATTGTCATAATGATTAATGAATGGTTAAAAACCTATAATGGTATATATGTTATCCAGAAAGGTAATGTTTTATTTTTGGAGTGTATATAGAATTATACTCATATTATATTTTAATATAATCCATATTTTTGAATTTTATCAGATAATTAATTTTCATTAATTTAATATTTTATAAAATTCCAAGGGTGCCCCTCCCCTCTCTTATAAAAGGGAAAGGCTTATTATCACTTATTAACAATTAAAAAAACATTATTTCATCCGAAACATATCTAAATACCATACTTAAGTCTCTAAAAATATTATAGAGGCCTCAATTATTTTAATAATACCAACCCTGTATTTCATAATGTGTATAGAAAAGGAGGTTGTAAAAAAAGAAGTTGTATAGTTCTTAAATTATTGTTATTCTTTTATTTCTTCTTACAAATCATTAAAATATTAGTTAGATGTGATCATTTAAAACATAATTATATAATATATACTTATATTTTATTATGGTAATATAACAACCAATATCTATCTTTGAACAACATCAAATGGTAAAGGAATCCATGTTTCTTGTGTATGGTCGACTTCCACCTCACAAAGCGATGTATTGTTTTCATATCCTTATATTATGGCTAGTTATAATGATGTATTTAATATATATATATAATATTTATATTTCTAAATATATAAATAATTCTATAAATATAATAATAAATCGATTTTATTTCATTTTAATTCAGTGAAAAATGATAATATCGTTCGTGATTAGATTAGAACTAACACCTCAACGAAGCATTGTTATTAATTTTCCATCACCAAATGAAATTAATTTTATTTAATTTACTATATAAATAAATAATGGTCTACATATTTTATGTTAATCATTTTCTAATGATAAAATAAATAATACCTTTTTTAAATAAACATTTCTGTTTTATAATGGTTGGGGTCGAAGCCTCATTTTTATTATTAAATTAAATAAAAGACCTCTTTTAACTGGGTAGAGGAAAACCCATTACATAGCTCGAAGGCCCAGTGGACATTTATCCCATTACATATCTCATTGGCCCAAATAAATGGCCCAATTCACATTCTGTGAATAGTATCCCGATTGATACAGTACCCACATAGTACCGTTGTCGCTACAGTGTCCTGCTGCCGCTACAGTACCCATTGATGAATAGTGCCACCGCTGCTACAGTACCACTACATCACTGCTACAGTACCTGCACCTAATGGGTTTTGAACCCCCATTTTTTATGTAGGATTACGGGGTGCTTACCACAAGGCCAAACCCCAACTACAGTCTTCATGATTGTAACAAAGCTTATTTTCCATAACCATAGTTTATGATTTTATAAAAAATCTAATTTTTGTATAAAAATTATAATTAATACGTTATTATTATTATTCTAGTGAAAATGGAAAATTAACTCATTGACTACAGTCAACAAAACAATGTGGTTTTGGACTATGATCCCAATATTATCATGACTTATAACTTGAACATAAATGATTATGTTTTATTGTATAACATTTTAATTAGAGAAATATGAAATATAACAATGTTATTAATTATTATAAATAATTTAAATATTTTTGACATTTAGGAAGATAAAGGAGACATATGATGACTCAAATTTATGGTATATTACATTCTTTCCAAATTCTTATTTTAATGGTTCCCTTAAACCTCTATTTCATTCATATCTAGATTTAAAAAAAAATATTTAACTAATGTAGTTTTATGGATATTAAATTATTAAAAATTTAATTTCATGTCTCTTTTTATGTTTTTATAATGTCTTTTATATCTTTTTTTTTGGATGTTTCCACATTCTATACAAAATACCAAATTAATGTTCTATTTTAACATATTAATAAACAACATATATTCCATCAACTATAAACGTTATTTTTAGTTTTCATCCATTTTTAATATTTTATATGTTTTTCAATAATGAAACCATTTTTCCATTTTCAGGTAATTCTTTTATTGAGACATGGTTTTAAAAGAAAATGGTATTTTTAATATTTGAACGTTTTTTATTATGTGGTAAAATGATTTTTTAAAATGATTTATTACAATAAGATCAATAATTTTTTTTATTTTTTGTTGAATATTGTTCATGATCATTATATAATAAAATACGATTATATTGATATAGCTCATACAATAGATTTATACCCATTATAGTTCACGGGTGAGCCCGATATAGCTTATATGAAGGGTGATCCCCATTATTGATCTCTAATACATTTTTTTTAAAGGGTTATATTTAAATTATTGGTTTTATCTAACGTGACTATTCAAATTTTCCATTATGTAAATCCAATTATACATGTGATGTTTTTTTCAAATTTTACTTTTATGGTTACACCATGTATAACCATAATGGTTAATTTATGTGTAATTTTGATGGTTATTCTAATAATAGTTGTGATAGTTATTCTAAAGGTAATGATTAGTGCTATTCTATATATTGGTGTGATATGAGAATTTTTCATGATGTTTATTATATGTTTTATCTATGATTTAAATTGGATTTATATGTTTTCATTGAGTAAACGTGGTTGTTATTTTCATGTGGATATTAATTCATAATTTTTTCATAGTATATTAAGATGAATGTATAAATTTCATGCGATTTACTTAGTCACACTAGAGAAATGTATTTCATTATTTTATATACTTTAAAATGATTTTCACTATCACACAATGTTTAAAAAAAATTGTAGAGTTTTAGGATGGGTAACAGAAATCAAGATGTAAATCATAAAGTTGTGGAGATTTTCTATGAAAACAAAACATGATTATTTTTAAAATATTTGTTTACTAGGTGAAATGGATAATAAATTAGATTTTTCAATAAGTAATATAGGATTTTTTTATATAATAGTTGTGTCTGAAGTCACTAAATCTCTACACATAAATGATCATTTGGATGGTTGAAAGAGATTTCTAGTTTAATGTCACTAGAATATGTAATGCCTTAGGATAGATCCATACAATTGATATATAATTTGGGTATAGATAATTTTATAGTATATTATATAATTTTAACATAAGTTATAGGTCCTCTATAACATCCAAGGATCACGTGTTAGTGAGAATTTAGGTTATTTGGATAAAAAGAAAAAAATTAACATATCGTGGTTAAAGATATATAACATTTTATCAATATCATTAAATGTATCATTATTATTTTATTTATATTCTCAAATTAATTTTTTTATATGTAAATTCAATGATATAGTAAAATCCAATGTAACAATACATGTGCTGGAAAATTCGGTGTTTGTTTGAATGTGAAATAGAATAAACTTGGATTTGTAGGGAAAAATCATGTTGTTGTTATTTACTATCTATCTGATGTTATGATTAATAACATGAGACTAGGTGAGTATCCCAAATAATGAAATATTTTATAAATAAATATCTATGTATCATAACTTGATAAATGTAATAATGGAAAAAATATATAAAATCTGATGTTTCAATAATGTGGGATGAAGCACCCAAAACAAAATCTTAAAAGAAAGGAAATATTTTTTATATGGAAAAGGGGGGAATAAAGTAATAATATTCCAATAAAATGGGTTGAATTTAGTTAAAACCACGATGGGGAATAATTATATTCCCAAGTAATCCATATAATGGTTAAAGCTAAAGACTATGGTCATTATTAATATTAATGTCATAAGGATAATGATCAATAATCATATCAGATAAACTAGGCAGATGAAAGTTTATAAATTTCTAAGTTCATTATTAATGATGATGAAGAAACTGCAAATGAAATATAAAGTTATTAATTATATGTTTGATTATATTTCAAAATTTGTGAATCATAGGTAATGGTTAATATATTTTAAGAAGGTGGTACTGTTGAATAAGATAGAAAATCATGGATAATAATATATTTTTAATAATTTAGTTTTTTATCATTTTTATAGGAAATTTAGAAAAAATTTATTAATATAGTTTTATAAGAAGTATAAACCACTATCTAAGTGATATCCCATACCACTAGGATGGCGCTGGCGTTACCGTCCCTCCCTAGGTTGCGGCCAGGGGGCGGTGGATGGTGTTTCTTCGCGGTGATCTTTCTCTCCATTCACTGACCCTACACTCCTCCCAGGCTTTCTGGAGGTGGATTTTTTCCCTAAAGTTCCACGCTGAGTCAAGGGAGTGACGTCGGTTTCAATTTCAAATCGTGAGTTCTTCCTGGCTTCTACTCTCTTAGATTATACACTGGTGGATCGATTTGGGAAGTCTCGGCCTTCGGTTGATGTCTTTGACAGGTTTTTTTCTTTTTACATGGAAGCTCCGTGAAAAGTCAGATGTTGGTCTTCTCGATCCATGACATTTTCATATCCGTTTTAAGAATGAAGAAGACTTGATCATGGCTTGGGAGTTCGCTCCAAGGAAAGTGGATGGGTTTCGCTTTTCCTTATTTCGATGGTCCTTTGACTTCCATCTGCAGTGTTATCCTTCAGTAATGGCAATTTGGGTCACCCTTCTTGGGCTGGCCCTCCCTTTCCAGAATCCTGCTTTTCTCCACATCATTGGAAATCTAATTGGTATGTTCCTTTTCTTGGACTCCCGCACTCGTGCGATTTGTCACCCCATCGCCCCAAGGTTCTGTGTTGAGGTTGATATCTCCAAGGACCCGATTGATTCGGTCTACATCGAGGTTGAAGGGGAGCTCCTATACCATCAACAGGTTTGTTTCGAATCCTGGTTTATGTTCTGTTCGACCTATTGACGAATAGGTCACTCGACTGCCCAATGTCTTGGTGGTGCTGGCCCTGTTAGACCTGTCTTGAAGCAACCATTTTCTCATGGTTTTGACCTAGGAGATGTTATAGGTGATGGTTTGGTTCATGCTACTCCCACTATCCACTCTTTTGAGGAATCTTTGCTTGAGAAGGTTCCTGACAAGGATCCAAACCCTTCCACTAAGTTTGTTTTTGATAGGTTGAGGATGGATATAATTGGTAAAGAGATTGTTGGTGAAGAGGGGTTGGATGGAACCCTGGGTGGCAGCTGCAACAAGGAGGCACTGAGATCTTTTATTAGGAGAGATAAGGAGGTGGTGGAGGTGGAGAGTCTGGATACTGCCTTGAAGCTGTTGGGCAGGGTGGTAGGCTCTTAATGCCTGCTGAAGCAGTGTCCATTGGGACCCTAGGTAAAAATGGAAACCTAGGAGAAAATGGGAACATTGTTGATGACTTCCACAAGTTTTCTGGAAGAAAAATTAATGTCACCTGTGAGATATCCCTGAACAACCGGTTTGAGGGCCTGGGGTATTTGGAAAGCCATGGAGATGATGCTTGCAATGATGGGCAGCATGATACTCAGCATGGTGTTGCACCTATGGGTATTGGTGGCGACCTGGGCCTCTGTCATGAGCAGCTGCAAGACACACTAGAGGCCTTTGACAGTCTCAAGGTGGATGGCCTTGTTGATGGTAGGAGGCATAATTCTAGTGCTTCTGAAGGGGATCATGTCGCACGGCCTGCTTCTGATGGAGCTGTTGTGACCTTCCCCCTCCTGCTTAAAACCATCTCCCCGGATGATAGGCTGGTCCCGACTGTGGGAGATGTTTCAGATGTGTGTGTGCTCGAAGGGGTTCTCACAACTATGACTGACGAGGCTAGTACAGAGTTAATGATGTCGTTTTACCTAGTGAAAGTGCTGTAGTGGATGAATCTGATGGGATTGATGGTGTGCACGATACTAGACCTTCTTGTGATGAGGAGGTGACATGTGTTGTTGTGGAAAGCCCTGACCTGCATGGAGCAAGTTATGCTGATAATGGGCATCCGGTCCTGGTCGTAGTGGATTTTTCAAATGTGCATGTGCCCAAAGGGATACTCAATGCCCAAATTGATGAGGATGGACAAATAGGAGATGTTTTTCTGACCAAGTCACTAAAGGACATGACCTGGGAGGTCTCTAATGTGATGTCAATAGCAGTGCATAAATCCATCTTACAAAATGAAATGGATTTACAAGGCGCAAGGGCCTGGTGGGAGGGCTTCGATGATGAACCAAGAATGAAATTCAACATGACATAGAAAATGAAGGAGAAGGCTATGCTTGGGAATGAACTCCCTCTTGGGGAAGAGAACCTTACAGGTGGTTCATTTGGGGAGCGAGCTATTGAGGGGTCAATCCAAACTATTTTCTATATGAACAAAAAGGACACCATTATCCCTGACCAGGATAAATTCTCTTCTAGTGTCACATCTAACACACAAAAGAGGAAGCCGAGGAAGGTATATTCCTCCCTACCAAGGACAGTGGCCACTAGGGCATCCAGTAAAGTGGTGAAGAACTCCTCTGGCGTGGTGGGGCGGTCTGCTAAGAAGAAGCTGAATGTGGAGAAGGTGCAGTTTGATGTGAAGCAGAAACGCATCATAGATTACTACGCCACCTTCCCCAAACAATATGAATCATCTGAATGGGAATCGGTGGAGTCAGATGCTTCAACTGGATATGGTGCAGATGGAGACCCGTATGGGGATGGGGACTTCTGACCTCTAAATTGATGCTCCTGCCTCTCTTTATTCTGATCTCTGTGTGCCTTTCCTTTTGTTTTCTTTTTTTTCATGGGTTGTATAGGATTTTGGGTGTGGGTCGTTTGACCCCTCCCCTCCCTTGTCTGTTGTGTCTCTTTTTTCTTTCTAATAAACTTGGGGGGTTGGGAATAGCCTGACCCTCACATCTTCTTTTCCATACCACTATGAATGGTCATAGGGCATGAACCCGCAATCAAAGAGAGATGAGTATATAATGACTATAACTGGAATATGTGAATTTATAATTGGTATGAAAATGTCTTCTTAAATATATAGTTTTATAGATACTAATTATTTTGATTTTGTGATTATATGTTTTATTCAATATATAACAATGAGATAGAAATGTGAGTTGGGGATTATATGATAATTTTTATTTTTAAATCTGTTAACTATTTTTGGAACAATAATTTATTAAAAAAATAGTATCTTATAGGACTTTGTTTGAGGATTATACAATGAATAATCATTTGGAAGAATATATTATTTTAATCATTCTTTATAGTGATTGATGATATCTTTGTAGATTATTAGATTTTTTTAGATTATTTTATTAAGGATACTACATATTTTGGTAGATGACTTCATAATGAATGGAAAAAATACTAATTTTATATTATAATAATATAAAATCAAAACTTTCATATTCATAGGCATCAACCTTGGTCTATAATATTTTGATGTGTTTTATATTTATTTATTTATCAAATGATTAATGATGATATTGGGGTAGGTTTTAGATTTTATTTTACTATTTATTCTTAAAAATGATTATTCAATTATGGATTACCTCATCATGGTTTTACCATTTTGGAATTTCATAAATTCTAAATACTTGAAGAATATCATGTCATCATTTTTGGAGTATCTGATCTAATAGACATTGATTCTTTTACTTTAGGCATAAAAAACATAAACTCATATAGTCATCCTTTGAATAATGAGGTGATGTAGTGGTAGAAATTGATTAAATGATGAAATTTTTCATGTCATGTAAGAATATTTTCTTATATTTCTTTTCTATATGGTAAATAATTTCAACTAATATAGGTAAAATGATAATGTAAAAAATATCCTTTTATTATCTCCAATGAATCATTTTTCCCTTCATGCATCGCATATTTATTATTTTGTGGTCATTAACGTTATCATAACCATGTTATCCATAACTCTACATTAGTACTTGGGAATTATTTATCTCTTCCATGTCCATATTTTTACGTCCCATAACTATTTTAATACTCTATAAATAGTATTTTTGTATTATAGGAAACCATTACACTTCCCATTCTCTTTTATCAAGAGGACTCTTTACAATCATTGTTATGATGTGGCCACCACGAAATATTATTATATAATTATCACCCTTATAACATAGTCATCGAATTAGAAATCATGAATATGATTAAATGAATTTTGAATGTATATATATAAAGTTAAAAATAAATAAATATTTATTGATTAATTCTCAGTAAATAATTAATAAATTTTTAAAAAAGTCATTATATTCAACGATAATAACTTTTAGAAAAAAATGGTTTTCATTGTTTATCATAAATTAATATTATAATTAATTTCTGTAATTTTTTTAATTTTTATTTCAGAAAGTAATATAATTATTTCAATCATAAAATCAACGTTATCTTATGGTGAAATTTTGATAATTTTTATTTTTTTTGAAATTTCAATTAATAGTGAAAATTATGTTTTTTGAAAACTGTATTTTATTTTAAAGTATTTATATAGAAATGTTATATTATTTATCTATTTTAAAAGTTAATTTGATATTTTTAATTATATATAATACAAATATTTATTTCAAATCAATTTTTTACATTAATTGAGAACAAAATCATTTTATATTTACAATATAATTTTTCAGAAAACCCATTTTCATCAAATTTTGTATATATATTTTTAAATTAATTTCTTCCCAATATATATTTTTAATTCATAAAAATAGACTCAATTTTTTAAATAATTGGTTGTGAATTATTTAAATATATCCCATTTTTTTATTAATATGAATATTATCCATATTAATTTTTTGAACTTGGTAGTGTGTAAATCAGGTAACTAAGGAAAAAAAATATAATGATATGGTTTAAAAATTATCCCTAATTGCCTTAATTATTTTATTAGATGAATTTATATGTTAATTAATAATCCCAAAATTGAATATATGGCCTTTTTTCAATTTGTATGTGATTATGACATTTATAATATTCTATGTTATAATAATTACACAATGTTTGTCTAATTTTTCAATTAACTATAATATTTATAAAATGAAGATAACTATAGTATAAGCTTAGTATTAAATATTATCATTAAATATAATTTACTTTACTTTATCATGGTAGTTTGTTTTAAATTTTTTTTGAACATATAGTTATATAAAAAGTGTATGCAATTCTAATGAAATAATTATTCATTTAATATAGAAAATTTATATAAAATTATTAATATTGGAAAATCCGGAATAATTATTATGATCAATAATTTTTCGGACAAAATGAAATATTCTAGTTGTTTTGATGCATTTTATTTGAATTCAATTGTATAATTTTTTTAATTAAAAACCAAAATAATGGAATTGTTCTAAAAATCACGTTAATTGTTTTTTATAGTTAAATATTATTAAATTATTTATAACTCGTGCTAATATTATCTTATCTATGTGAATTGAATATAGTTTATTACATAACAAATGGTACATTTATAGGAGTTTTCCCATTAATATTTATATTAATAAACCCTTAAGAGTAAAAAATGGTTGTATCATCTAATTATCTAATGGTTTTACAAGGGGTTAAAACAAAAAGATTAGAGTAAAAATGACATCCAAACTTGTAAATACTATTTTGGGCAGGATTAATTCGAATTATCCTTGTATTATTCAATTAATATCAATGTTATATCTATTTTTACATAAAATGTAATTTTTAATAATATAATATTTTATGAAATTTCAATAGTTTTCCTCCCTTCTCATATAAAAGAAAACAACTTCATATCTTTTGTATAAAATATTCTAGTCAAAACCTAAGAAAATACCATACTTACATCACTCCGCAAGTTATCGAGGACTTATTTTGTGCATAACATAACCCATAAAGTATTTAAAGAGTAAGAAAAATGAGGTGGTCCAAAAAGGTAGTATAGTTCTTAACTGAGGATTATTGTGTTTTTTATTTTTTGATATACTAAAAATATTTCAGTAACATGATTATATAATAACACTTGTATCTAAAATATATATACATTTTATAATTTTAATTTTATAAACTATATCTATCTCTAACATCTATCAAATGGGAAAGGATCTAGCATTCATTTATTTGGTGGAAAACTACTGTGCAGACAAATGCTATGTTTTCAATCACCGCCTTTCACGGGTGGTTATAATGATGGATATAATTTTTATATATGAAATTAATGAAATATGTATAATTCAATATATAAACTATAAAACCTATTTTATTACCTTTTCATCCACTAAAAATGATGACATAATTCAGGGGTATGTATGGAATACCACCTCCATGAAGTGATCTGATTCATTTTTCATCACCGCATAATACAAATAATTAATATAATTTTATTTTATAAAATAATATTTTTTTAAGATATTATAATAATTATTGGAAAAAAAATTATTTACCTTGTTTCCAAAAATATTAATGAAAAATGGAAATGTTAAATATTCATATGCATGGTATACAGTCTCTATAATTGTAATATAGATAATTTTTCCTAACATAATTTTTTTATTGGTTATAAAATAATAATTAGCATAAAAAAATTATAAAATAATTATAATTTTCTATTTGTTAGGATTATAATCTCTTTTACCATAGTTAACGAATTAAATTCATTTTAGAAATTTGAGCTAAATACCACCCAAACGCCTATCATGAATGATAATGAGTAAGTATTAATATATGAAATGGTAATATGTGAAATAAAATGAATAATAAACATAAAACTTGTTCTCAATAAGGTAAAATAATTTATTTCTATTATTATTTTGGATGATAAGGATCAATTAGGATGATTCAGACTCCAGATAAGAGACTTTCTTTTAAAAAACCCCTTTTAAAGATTCTCCTAACAGTCATTTTCTTCCATATGAAATTTTAATGATAATATTTTTTATTTTTTATTTTGGAACTAAATTATTTTTAAATGAAATTTTATGTTCCTTTATACTTTTTTTAGCATTTCTCAAAGTAATCCTTCTTTATAAAATATTTTGACTATATTTAGAAAATACAAATTGAATGCTCAATTTAAATGATTGAGATGAAAACGGAAGTTTCCACCATGATAATCATTATTTTAATTTCATTATATTATTTCATGATTTATTCATAGAAATACCATCCTTCCCATTTTATGTGTGTTGTAGCTTTAAAATTTATTTTAAAAAGAAAATAGTATTTTGATATCTGAATGTATTTGGTATCATTGTTTAATATATTTTTTAAAAGGTTTTATGGAGAAAAGTGAAGGAATAAATTTTTTTATTCACGATAAAGTACGTTATAATTTTATATATGAAATGGGTTTTCATTATACTTCTTTTATGATAGGTTTAGACCCATTATTGCACACAGGTGATCCCAATATAGTTTATACAAAGGCTGAGACACATTATAAATCTAAAATGAATCAGGTAATTGGATGGATTTAATCGAATAGGATTATCATATAAGATTTTAGTAATTAACCCCATGGTTATTCTTAGAATAACTATAATGGTTACTTATAATATAATCATGACGGTTACTCCATGGATAACCATGATTGTTATTTGATGTGTTATAATGATGGATACTCCCAGTATTCCCATGATGGTTACTCCTTACATTATGGTGAGGATTACTACATATGTTAGAGTTATATGAAAATAATTTCCCTTGTTTCCAACATGTTTTATTAATACTCTATATGTGTCTTATAGTGAATATTTGAAAAAAAATTCTTATTTTCATGTGGAAATGATTTTTTTCATTTTCTTATGAAATATTACGATAATGCCAAACGCCTCATGAGAATTCATGGGTTTAAATTGAATGGTAAATTTATTTCATTTATTTTAATTTATGGAATTATTTTATTTATACTATTTTTTAAAAACAATCATGGGTTTTAAAAATGGGTAATGTAAAATAATTTTCCATGTTTGAAGTCATGATTATTTCTCAAGATAATAAAATAATTTTCTATTTAAATGCATTGTTCGTTATAAAAGATTATACGAAATAGATGTTTCCACATAGTAATATATATGAATTTTAGGTACGATTTAGGACATAAATATATAGTATTATATTATACTTGGCTTTGTAATAATGTTAGTTCTAGTTTGATGAAATTAGAATATATAATGATTATTAAATGGACCTCAAAAAATAGTTCTGATTATCTTTCTTGAATACATTTCACATAATATTCCCACATTCAATAATTCATGGGTGTGTATATTTTATCAAACACCTATTATTTCTAAACCCCTTTCATATTTTATAAAAAAATCACCTTCTACAGAACTCCCAATTTCCTTTTAATTTTTGAAATCCTTATAACTTTTACCTTACAAAATACCCCTTCATTAAAATTCATTCTCTATAATTGGTTCTCAACTATTTTTTCACAATATCTTTTTTCTCTTTTATCATGGTTCATGTAATAATTCCATTCAAATTTAATATTTTTTTGATTATGAAGACAATATCTCCTTAAATGTACTTTGTACTTTGTTATTATAATTCTTTGTAAATGAACTCAATGAAACCATATTTTTCAATCATAAACTATAAATAAAAAAGAATGATTATTTTATCTCCCCATAAAACCTTCTCCACATTAATAATGTGATAATATAGTATTAATATGGGATGAGTGGATAAATTTAAACCAACTAACATAGTGGGAGGTGGTTTAACACTGATGCTCAACTGATGCTTCAAAAACATTGGTGTGTTAAATGGATTAGTTATGATTTCTGCTACATGATCACTATATCCATCATGATCTATTTTAATCATTCCATAGTCATATGTTTCATTAATGAATTATTATCTTATACAGATATGTTTGGTATAATAGTTTTGAATCATATTTTTGGGTATCTTGATTAAAATATTCTTTTCAAAAATTCTCATTATCATTTTCTCCCCTCATCACCAATATTAAATTTTCTTATTTCTTTCTTAATATCTGAGTGTATTACTTTTTCATATATATTTTTATATTCCCTTATTCATCCATACTATGATTAGTAAGATTATTCTTATTATTAAACTATCCCTTACATTTTTTTGATGAGGATGGGACCCCAAATTATGGTCTTTCAATCGACTAAATATCTATCTCTGTATTCATTATAAACTTATGAAAATCCATTATCCTTAACTTCTTGAAAGAATAATAAAATAATTAGGGTGTATTGAATTTATCTAATGATTCTTTTAACAACTATAAAAATTACATTAATATTATATTGGATGTGAGTCTCTATAACATGTTACAAATAGGATATCTATTCATATCAAAGTCAAATAAAACATGCATCAAATTATCCTCCTATAAAATATGGGATCTATTCATTTCCCACCAACATTATTCCCATATTTTCCTAACCCCAATTGAATTCAATGTGGGTTTGGAATCATTCGTGTTGAATTTCTTCAGAATATATCATGAATACATTTCCTATTAAATGAATTTTTATTCCATAATTTGGATCACTTACATCCCTAAAATTTATGTTAATTGTACAATCATGTAAACATAAATTTATGATTTCATGCGATAATAAATTTCATCAACTGATACCTTTTTACCTCCACAACATATAATATCATACAAGGACATAACCACCAATAACATAAATTTGTGATATTTCTTCACATAAATATTCTTTTCAAATCTCCTTTTTATTTATTTATCCCTCTCGGTTATGAATCAAGATAGGAATTCTATATCTATTGTGCCTAATTTACACCATCTTGGGCCTTTATTAAACAACAATATTCTATATAATTATTTCCCATCATAGATGACATTAGTTGTTTAATATAAGAATTTTATCAAATGAAACCATTTTATAATATAATGTACACAATCATCATACAAATGGTGTCACTTCATTGAATTTTCATGGATTATAACTGCCTTATAGACTATAGTTTATCTATAGAAGAAAAAATTTCTTCAACATCAGTTCCTTCCATATATGTATAGATTTATACTATATTAGTTCCTTTTATATAATTTATATTATTTTATCATTAAACTATTCATTAAGATCCAATTTTATCCAATCATATTATGACATTATTCCCTCCTAACATGATCCCATGTAATTTTTTTCTATCTCATCAAGTTTAACAATCAAGGCCTTAACAATGATCGCTCATTCAGTTCTTCTTTAAAATTGATTGGTTCTAAAATTTATTAGAGTAAAGAATGTGTTGAAATCCTTATTTTTCATGTCTTTATAAATGTATTCCAATCCTATATACAGTTGTATTAAGGTAATTTTTCCCTTATGCGTATCATTTTAGGTTTTTTGAGTTTATTTTAAAATTGTTTCTTCTTCTAATTCAATAATTTAATCATCTTAATTGGGGAAAACATTAATGATATAAATTCCATCCACAATTTCTACATCATCATATATACCTTTCCTCCTCCTTCATCAACTTCAATATAATCAACATATTAGTTCTCATGTTCTTCAAAATTTTATACTCAATTATATTAAAATCATTTCTCCTGATAATCTTACTATGAAAATTTTTATAGATGTTTTTGGAATTAATAATCACTAATTTTCCAATGAATATTGATTATTTTATAGAATAACCAAACTTTACAAGATTTAATTCATTTTTTAAAGGAATCATTTACTTACAAAAGAAAAATAAATACCTCAATGAGGGGTTTCATCCATGACATAGTTTACAGGGTGAGATTTATTCCCTTTTACTAATCCATATATTATTTTGAGTGTACATTGCAACTTGAATATCATATTTTATGTTGTGGTGATAAAAACCACTCTCAATAGTCATAGTATAGTACATATTATTCACATGTGAGTTTTTGTTCCCAAATACCCCATTTGTTAAGTTATTTTCACTAAAAAACCAAGTACATGATCCAATGTATTTCAAAATAAATTTTAAAATTGATGGGTGTGTATAAAATTAAATTTCTAGATTATAGAGACTTCATTTTGTGACCAATTTCATTCCCAATTCGTTATATATATTTCATTATTAACATAATCACTTCTCTTTACATTGTAAAAATAGTCCACCTACTTTATTTTATAACCATAAAAAATATAATGAAGTACTTATTTCTACATGTTCCGTCCAAATTCATTGATCTACACAAATCTATATAAAATATATCTAGAAAGTTGATTCTTTTTTATAACTTGGTAGATAATATCTCAACCTTTTTTTCACTCATAAATTCATCAAATTTATTTTATTGATCTCACTTTTACTTTTGGAATTTATAAAATAAAAATTATCATGGATAATATTTCCATGATCTTGCAATTAATATGACCTAAACATCGATGCCATAAGTTGTTGTCATCATCAATTGTTTTGAAATATGTGTTTTCCATACTGTCTACCAGATATAAATTATAATTCATCCACTACCCTTTCATGAGATAAATAAATTCATCAAATTTGATAATGCATTCTTTGTTATTAAAATTCACCAATATCCTATGTTATAAAATTTAATTAAATTCAAATCATTTTGACAAAAACATTCCTCATAAAGAAATATTATTTTTAATATATTTCCAAAATATATTTACATATATAAACAAAATTTTATATTAAATGGTCCATCATTTTTTTCATGGAAGTATTTCACATTTTTATTCTATAAAATTTTTGTCAAAAAATCATAAAATTCATGTGGGATATGCATCTACTGACAAAAATTTACGAGAAATATTTTGTTGTATATTTGAGGGAAATATGTATCTAGTTGTATTTTTTAGTATTATATTTTTCCTTTATTTATGTTCCCTGATTAGTTGAGTCATAAGTTGGAATCTATATTGTATTTTTAATATGTGTTGTTTAATAATACTCATCATAATATTCCAAGTTAGAGTACATATTTTTAGATTGAATTTTTAGTTGAATTTTATTTACCTATCTCTGAGTTCTATATTTACAGTTTCCACATTAGCTTTTCTTGAAATGGATGAATTTATTTCAAAATTTATAATAATGAAAACAACATACGTATAAATTAATTACTCTATAAGATGAAGGATATAGTTTCATTCTGATTTGATTACTACCATGTTCTTCCCCATTTATTTAGGTCCTCAAATCATTATAGTATGATATAGTATAGGAAAAATCTTAAATATTAATAGTTCATGAGAGGATATATCTCCACACACCTATCCCACTATATTTTTCCCTCTTTCATATAAGTATTTGGATATGAAATATGTATATAAAAGTTTGGATTAATTTTCAACACCCAATTTTATATAGTTTGATGTAATATCTATAATAATATCAAAAAACATTATGATATGAAAATAATTATGATTAACATACATTTAGTCGATCTCATTTCATAACATTAATAATTCTATTTCAAACTTAATTTATCTTCCACTAATTTTTTTTCTTTTCTCATTAAAATATTTCTCTAATACGTAAAACCTATATTTGACTTCTTCAAAAAAACTTCAATTGAAGATGTTCCAAAATACTGATTCTGGTTTGGTTTCAAAGATTTTGTTTTAGTTTCCAGTTTACTTGTTAAGGTAATAACTATCTTAGACATCTACTCTAATGTCAATGTATCATAATTAGTATACTTTTATTACACTTGAATCTTTAGTATAAACTCTAAACCTATCCTAAAATTTCATTAGTTGTCAAATACTATTCTTCCTATCATTACAGTAGATCAATCCCTAAATAAAATTTATCAACATAGTATAATTACTATTTAAAAAAACCAACATTACCATTTTTTATTTTTTTAATTTCATTCTTTTTTACAATACCCACAATTGAAACATTGAAATCTATATCATCATCTAGTTGATGGTCTTCCTAGTTTATAATATCTTCTTGTTTAAATATAAATATCATGTAATCTTAAAAGGCATATATAAAATTTTTTTATTATTCACATAATAATTCAATATCATTATGATCATTTTTCATAATGAATATCTTCCTTTCTAATTTATTTTTTTGTTTATAATTTCAATTTTTTCATGAACATTCACATAGGCCAATTCATTGATTCTAGTTTAATTTTGTCATTATAAAATATTATTGAGGACCCTGTAAAAATGTTTCCCAATTTTCCACATAAAAACATTCAATAAGAAGCATTCTAAAAAATATATATTTTACACTCACGTAATTTATAAAAAATAATATAATCAAATTCATCACTCACATCATCATTATCATCACTCAATTGAAAAAATTTCTTTTTTTCAAAGGATTTATTTCCAAATATTTACATGGTCAAATTGGGGTGTCCTCTAGTTTAACTATAATTTCCAAGTCCTGTATGAAAATTATAATGTCCTTGAGAGAATGAAAATATTGATCTGTCAACTCGAGATTTGAATATTTTAGATTATAAATTTCCAGAAACCTCTACAATATTTTATTTACAATTAAAATATCCTTAATTTCATCACTAAGACCTAAAATTTATTCAGAAACATGTTTATTTTTTAAAATATACTATCTTAATTTTCATTAGGATAGAAATTTCGATCATTGAACATAGTATAAAGAACATTGAATTTTACCTCTTTTACTTTTTTATCACCTTTGTATATAATTTCTAGTTTACCCCCCATTACTTACGTTTTTTTGAAACTAGTCAACATAATATAAATATGATCTGATAGAGGTTTTGTAAAGGTAATTTAGAGAATTATAACCATTATCATGAAACTACATATCTGATTTAGTGATATATAGTCCAATCACATCACTTACCTCAATCCTTTGAGAACTAGTAAAGATAATTTCTACCCCAATAGATTGTATATGATATATCATTTTAATCTCTCAAAAATAGAATTCTCTTCTATAAAAATTGGTAAATCCCCTTATTTTCACTAAAATATCCATGAAACTCAACCATGAGTACTGAATTGATTCATAAATAATCTCTCTAATTCAAAGTATAGGACCCTAGATAACACTAAGTAGTTAAGGGTGAATCAAGGTTTCATTATTTTAATGGTATTACATAAATATTGTCCCCACATAGTAAGTAACGAAGTAAATATTTCAAATTAAATTTTGTAATCACCCAAAACATGTATTCATGAAAAATAAATTAGACACAACTATTTTACATGGTTAATTGAAAAAGGATAGTCCATGGGTAATATTACAAAACAAATTCGATCGAACCAAAATTAAATCAGAATCAATAAATGATGCTGATTAAAATTTTAATTTCATGGTAACACAGAGCTTGAATGGATGAACATAAATTAAAATTAGGGTTATCAGAATTTCTATCACATATAACATTCAAAAAAAATCCACCTATCACTGCATTGTGTAAATTATTTGTAAAGTCCCAGTTCCGGAAGCCACCAAGAGGTTCCCCGTACACGGTCGGTCACATTGACTCAAGTGCAATTCCCCAAACCCCAATGGTTTCCGACTAGTAGCGAGGGACTTGTGTCTGATAGTGGGGAAATTATTCCCTCATTGGAAGAGTACTTAGTGGAAGTAAATAAATACATACAAAAGTGGAAGCAGTAATAATATCATACAAACATAAATAGTAGAAGACGGATAGACTAAACTAGAGCACATATATAAAATGATACCTGGTATAGATGTCTAGGAAAGTAGCGAAACAATGCACAATGATGAAATATAGTACTAAACCAAGTACAAAAGAAAACTAGTAATCAGCTCTATAGCATCGCAATCCTAATCTTGATCTCGTGTTCTCCAGCTCCACAACATGTCAAGTACCTGTAGTAGAAGGGTGCTTTCGTTTGTCTATACCTGCAATAATATAATCTATTTGGGCCCCAAAGAATTTCCCAAATAGGGTGTAAGAAAAATCATAGTAGGCAACCACCACAAGATTGGTGCCTAATAGTCAGTGAATATATGGAGAGTAAAATTTCAAAAGTAGTAAACAAGGAAGTACTCAAAAGTAAAAATCCACATTTTCAGATATCAAGCAACAGATAACTAAAGCAGATAATCACAAATAGGTAACCCTCTAGGAAGTACTCATAGCCTATCCCCTCTGGGCCTACCTAACAGATACAAGAAACCCTCTGGGAAACACTCACAGTCTCACCCATCTAGTTCAGATAATGAATAGACTCTCTGAGAAAGCACTCACCGTCAATTCCCCCGATAGTCTCATATCGGTACTAAAGGCATTCTGGGGAGGCACTCAATGACTCATTCTACCTGTGGACCATGTCTAGGAACTATAGACTCATTGAGTAAGCACTCAATGTCAATTCCCCATGTGTTCTCGCATCATAATATTATAAAAGACACAATAGAGAATCCCTTACGTCAATTTTCCCTATAGTCTACTACACTAGGTACTCACGGCCCAATGTAAATCAATAACTATAGCAAGCGTATCAGCCAAAGTAAACCTCAAGAACTACTTGGCTAGAATTCTATATCATAACAGCATAATAGAGCAGCAGTCACACCATCCTATGATACTAGGCATGGGAAAATAACTAGCATCCTAATAGGAAAACAAGACCCAAATGTCAAAACAGGAAAAACAAGCATGCAAAACACATCCAAAGCTCAGAAAATCATCCTATTCACAATAAAATATCATCTACTCATGCATAAAATTATAAAAAACAAATAATAAGGCTAAAACACTAAACATGCAATACCCCGGTCATTGGTATTGGGAAAATATGCACATAAAACTCATTGAATTCCAACAGAAAGGCACAAACCACCTACATAGAGGTTAAGAGATCTCTATATGTGAACCTCGAGTCTTGAATCACCTTATAACACCAATGATCTACAAAAACCTCTAAAACTTTCAATAGAGGATACCTTGAGAAAGAAGAGGAATCATGAAATTAGGCTCAAGATGAAGAGAGGGGTTATTGATATGATCCCAATGCAATCAACGGTGGTCGAATCGGAGATTGGATGGAGGCTCGAGGGCTTAGAGAAGGATCGTGGTCGTACCCTCACTCTCGGAAGAACCAGACCTAGATGGAGTCAGTTCTGCCCGTCATACATGACCCCAGTGCATTTAATGAAAAAAAAACGAAAATACACAGTGTGTACTTTTGAAGTACATGATGTGTACTCGCCGTTTCCGTACTCCTCTTTAGGCAGCCTCTAGGTCACCCCCACATGGTCGTGTGAAAGGCCGCTACACGGCTAGCACACGGCTACCAGCGGTAACCAAGTACAGGGCGTGTAGTCATAATGTACATGACGTGCACTTAAATAATTTCCAGAAAAATCTCTTTTTCTCAAGAACTCCAAAAAAATAAAAACATACCTGATAAGAAGATATGAGTTCATATAAACATCACCGCTTAAATAATTTCATCCCCAAATTTATCTGTAAAAGTGGCGTAGAAGAAGAAACCCCGAAAAACTCCATCCACTGTGCTCATACATCAGCCTCCCTCTCCCAAGTATCGTTCTGTACTACCTGTACAGCCATAGCACTCATACCAGAGGAATAGAGTGGCCATGATGAACCATTGTACTAAGATCGACAATCCGGATAGGATGCTCCTCAAAATATGTGTCCACTTCCAACTCAACCTCAACAGGTTGGAAAATTTGAGACGGGTCTGAAAAGTAACGTCGAAGATGAGAAAGATGGAAAAACTTCATGAATAGCTCAGTACCTCTGAGGTAACTGCAACCGATAGGAAACCATCCCAACTCTCTCCAACACCTCAAACGGCCCAACATACCTCGGAAAAACTTACCCTCTCTCCTAATACTCTTATGTCCCAACCTCGGTGTGACACGTAGAAAAACCTGATCCTCAACCTCAAACTCCAAAGGTCGTCTCTTTTGATTAGCGTAGGACTTCTAACAAGACTGTGTTATGGCCATCCTTTATGAATCAAATTTATCTGCTCTGTGGTCACCTGAACAAGAAACGGTCCCTGCAAAGCTGCCTCTCCTACCTCCAGCCAACATAAGGGTGATCAGCATGGCCTATCGTATAAAGCCTCAAATGTTACCATATGAATAGTTTCTTGAAAACTATTGTTGAAGTAAAACTCTACCAGTGGTATATGATTCTACCAAGAACCTCCAAAATCCAGAATTAATGCTTGGAGCATGTCTTCAAGCACCTAAATAGTACGCTCATATTGGCCATCTGTCTGGGGATGGTAAGTTGAACTCAAAAGTACCTATGTACCAGAAGCCTTCTGAAGCCCCTGCCAAACCTGAGAAGTAAAACGAGCATCTCCGTCTGAAACAATGGAGTGTGTCACTCCATGTAAGTGAAAAATCTCTCGTATGTAAAACTATCCCATCTCATCAACACTGAAGGTCTCCTTGATCGGCAAGAAGTGAGCATCCTTCATAAATCTGTCAATGAAAACTCATACTGCATCATTCCCTTGACGAGACCTTGGAAACCTTGTTACAAAATCCATCAAGACAACATTCCACTTCCACTCTAGAATGGGTAACTACTGAAAAAGCCATGTTAGTCACTGATGCTCCGCCTTCACCTCCTGACAGTGGAACACCTCATGATGAATCCAGCAACATCCCTCTTCAAACCTGGCCACTAATACTGACGGTGTAGATCATGAGACATCCAAGTGAAAACAAGATGAACTTCCCAAACTAATGAATGAATGTTCTACATCAGATCCTCATGCATATCTACTGGCACCCATACATTCCCCTAGAAACACAAGATCTCATATTCATCAATGGTCCATCCAGGAATAGGGTCCTCTCATGACACACTTTCCTGTATGACTATGCCTTTAGAATCTGATAGTTGCCTCATTCGTACTTGATCAAGAAGGGTAGAGGTAATAGCTACAGAAGAAAGAAAGGTATGCCTCTGTCTGTCGCGCACCTCCAAATGCATCTTAGATAATAGATCCAAAAGATTCCACTCACTACTGGCCTCTTGAACTGCATGTATCTGATTCCTCATTCTCAACGCATCAGCCATTGCGTTGTCGTTCCCAGGCATGTAGGCAAGCACAAAGTCAAAGGACTGAAGGTACTCAACCCACCTTCACTATCTAAAATTCAGATAAAGCTGAGTGAAGATGTACTTGAGACTTTTTTGGTCGGTGAAAACCACAAAATTCTCTCCCATAATATAATGTCTCTAAAAAAATAAGGCATAAAAACTGTAGCCAACATGAGATTGTGTGTTGGGTAATTCCTCTTAGGTGGCCTCAACTACTGAGACCCATACGCAACGACTCCTTCTCCCTGTATAAACACATCTCCTAGCTCGATACCTGAAGCATCCCAATAAATACTATAGCTCTTTCCCGACTCTGTAAATACTTGTATCGGTGCTGAAATGAACCTACCTTTCAACTCCTGAAAGGCTGACCCACAAGAAGCTGACCACAAAAACGTATCACCCTTCTTAGTCAGGCCCATCAGTAGTGCAGAAATGCGTGAAAATTCTTGTAAAAAACATCTTTAGTATCCATTTGGCCCTATAAAACTCCACACGTCAAAGATTTTCTTTTTCTGCTCCAAAGAACCTATTTCTCTCACATTCTCTGGGTCTAATTATACTCTTGTCTCTAAGATAACATGACCTAAAAAAGCGAATCTAATCCCTCCAAAAGTGGCATTTTGAGATCTTGGAATATAACTGATGCTCTCTCATTGTACTCAAAATGATCTCTTAATGTATGGCATGGTCGTGTCAAGTGTGAGAGTACACCAAGGTATCAACCATGAAGACAACCACTAAAGAATACAAGGATGGATGGAACACTCGGTTCATCAGTGCCACAAAAACTGCAGGCGCGTTCTTGAGACTGAATGGCATAACTATATACTCGTATAGACCATACCAGCTCCGGAATTCTATAAGATGTATATCTTATGGTCTCACGTGAAAATGATGGAAACCAGATCTCAATTAAATCTTCATGAAAACCTAGGATCCTCGAAGCTGATCAAAGATATCATCAATCCTCGGCAAGGGGTATCGGTTCTTGAACATCAACTGGTTAAACATTCGATAATCCTGAAAAAGTATGAGGGTGCCGTCTAACTTCTACGCAAACAGGATAGGCGAACAACAAGAAGAAGTACTGGGTCCAGTGAAACCCTTGGCCTGTAACTCCTCCAACTGCTTCTTGAGCTCCTGCAACTCTGGTGTAGCCATCCTATAAGAATGAATGGACACTAGTGCATCTCTTGGAACAAGATCAATAAAAAAGTCTACCTCACACTCTAGATGAAATACTAATAATTCCTCTAGAAAGAAATCTCTGAAATGATCCACCACTGGAGGAATGTCAAAATGTGAATTTCCCAGATCATCCAGCTATAGACTAGAAATTTGGGTTGTAACTCTTCCTAACCCATGATGATCTGGACCCACTATACTCACCTGGACATCCCACTCAACCTTATGAAGAAACGATCCACCCTTTAGTGATATGAAACTCACCCGACAGAAATAATTGTTGACAACTGCTTGGAAGGGAACTAGCCAGTCCATTCAGAGAATGAAATCATAGCCTGTCATCTCTAGGAAATAGATATCCTATAATAATTGATACCCACCAACCTCTAGAGGTAACCCCTTGCACTGAAAAACACTAGTCGTCCTAGTCCCCAATGGAGTGGCTAACGTCAAGATATAAGAATAAGAAAAGATACAGATCCCAAGGATCTCCACAACAACAACAGATATAAAGCTATGGGAAGCCCCTGTATCAAAAAAAGTTGAAGATAAAACTGAGGTAACTTGGATCGTACCTAAAACTGTAGAAGGTCCGGGATTCTTCTCCTGCTGGGTCTACTCTACTACAAAGGTTTGGCCTTCTCCACAACCCTATGACCCTACCTAACCAATATGAGCTGATTCAATCTGTTTTCCCTGAAGGAATAGCTACTGACCACCAAAGCCATGACCTACACCTTGGCCTGAACGGCCAGAAGAACACCATTTCCTAGATTGGTGAGAAACTATCGGTGTTGCTCCAGAATGTGGAGTCATAAAAGAACCTCTGTCACCAGTTGATGGTTAGAAAACCTTACAGAAATGCTGACGATGACCCATCTTTCTACAAGATCAGCACTCTACATGGTCTCTCTAGCATTACGGCCTCGTATGCCAACTCTTCCCTCACTAGTAGCATACCACGTGGCTACCAGAAGATGTGTCTCACCTCCTTGGATCACTGCGCGAAAACTCTCCGGGGTGCTTCCTGGTGTCAGTGAGAGGGATGTTAACTCCAAATGTCAATCCGCCCTAGCTCATAGCTACATAATCCTTCATATTGTGCTCTGTGATCAGTTCCTGGTTGACAATAGAAGTGATTGAAGTCAACTAGAAAATGTTCACATGTGAACAAATGTCGTGCCTGAGACCATCCTCAATCTTCCTCACTAGTAACAACCCATCTCCCGCTAGGGAGGGTTTAAACCATTGAAGATTAGTAAAATGAGAGGAATAATCCATGATAGATAGGGTTCCCTTCTCCAGGCTTATAAACTCCCTAGCTCGGTCGGCCCTCAAGGTCTCCCTATAGAAGTAGTTATAGAAGATGTGTTGAAACTCATCCCACGCCATTACATGCTGGTGTCCCACCTATGAGATCACATCCCACCACCTCTTGGCGGAGTCCCAAAGCATATAAGTAGCGAGCTTGACCCTAATCTATGGAGGCGTCTCCAGATTCTCAATGATTTTTATCATGGATTTTATTCATGACACTATTGCCTGAGGTCCTCCTTCCCCTGAGAAAGTGTGAGGATGCTACTGCTGGAAAACCCCCGTCAAATATACCATCGATGGGGCAGGAGGTAGTGCTCCTTGAAAAGTATGCATTATCCTCATGAATCCTTCCCTGAACATTGCCTCATCACCAGTATTAGGTATAACTGCTGGTGCCAAGACTGGCACAACAGGAGGATCTATGGGAAGTCCTTGATTGACCGTATCCAGCGTTTGATTACTACCCTATAATTGGAGGAAAACCAGAGGACGTCTCGGTGGAATGACCCTGCAAGGTCAAATGCACACATTATATCAAGATTAACAGGGAATTAAACATTGAGGTGTAATAAGGGAACATGATCAAGAAGGCATTCATGTTTTACAAAACATGACTACACGACGTGTATCAAGCCTACACGGCGTGTTCCCTTGAGTCATTTACATGGGTGTGTAGTCCTGCCTAACTTGTCGTGTATCACCCCACACACACGGCGTTTTTTCTTGACACATAGCTCATACCTAAATCATCATTCCTTGCCTGAGTCCTTCTACATGGTTAACCCACATGGATCTCTTAAGACAAGACTACACAGCATGTTCTCAGTAGACATGGCGTGTACTAAACAAACTTCACCTGGCCCGTGTTGTTAGCAACACAGCTGGATACATGGATCCCACTAAATGGTGTGTTCTAGGTGGAAATGATGTGTATATAAAGGGACTCAACTGAACCATGTTGTCAGCTACGTGGTCGGGTTCCTAGGATTACACTACATGGCTTGTTCAATCCCCACACGACGTGTATAACTTATGGTTCATCCATCTGTGTTGTTAGTTACATGGACGGATCCAAGGTCAACACCACACGGCATGTACACATGAACATGGCGTGTTCCCGCAAAAAATTCATTATCTTGTGCTTCTGCCCACACAGCCTATGACACTGTTAGAGACTACTTGGCGTGTACATAAAGTACATGACGTGTACTTAAGAAAAACAGTTTCTTCCCAAACAGAAGATCACATGGCGTGTATTCAAAACTACATGGCGTGTATTCTGGGTTTTTCTGGACAGTAAGCCTTAGAAACTACTCCTTAACCAAGAAAAACACTGAAAAAACATTGATGGTTCCAAATTCTGATCTGTGAGGGCCCATACTCCCCACGAATCCAAGCTTGGCATCTTATACATTTTATAACAAAGTAAAGAAGTCAATGATCCACCTTGTTCCGGTCCATGAGGTCCCAAAACACCTCAAGAACCAAAGGTTGGCATTCATTCAGACAAAACCTTACACAAACAATGCCCTATCAAACATCTAGTATTTATCATGGAATTTATCACATCAGCATGCATATTCTACACAACATCTATCACAACAACATGCAATTGCTAATGTAACCTAGATGGCATGTCAATAATCTATTACATGTGATTTATAGAAAGTGCATATATGATGCATGATATGACATACCCTCATCTCATCAAGTAGCGATGGAAATAGGACCTCAATAACATCAACGGTATCAGTGAAACAAATGTGAATCACCCAATGGTGAAAATCAAATCAACCATAAAGATGAAAATCCATAAAAAATGGAAACAAATGAGGTAGATAGGCTTTTCCCTATACACGGGTTAACTACTCATGGGAATAGCTTATTACCAAGTACATATCCATTCCTATCCCTGGCTAAAGGATCCAAATAGTATGTAAAGACAAAATATTCCTCTGATACCACTTTTTAATTTTCCAGTTCTGGAAGCCACCCAGAGGTTCCCTATACCCAGTTGGTCACATGGCCTCAATTACATTTCCCTGAATGCCAGAGGCTTCCTAATAGCATCGAGGGCCTTAGGAGTGATAGTGGGGAAACTATGCCATCATTGGAAGAGTACTCAGTGGATTGAAACAAAAACATACAAAAGAATAAGTAGTAATAATATCATACAAAAATAAACAACAAAATACAGATAGACTAAACTGGAGTACATATATAAAATGATACATGATACATATGTCTAGGAAAGAAGCGAAACAAATAAAAATGCTGAAATACAGTACCAAACCTAGTACAAAGGAAAATAGTAATCAGATCGACACCATCGCAAGACTGATATTTGTCTCGTGCTCTCTAGCTCCACACCTTGTCAAGTACCTGAAGTAGAAGGGTGTTTTCCCTTTTCTATACCTGCAATAATATAATCTATTTGGGCCCATAAAAACATATCCCAAATATAGTGTGAGATGAACCCCAATAAGAAACCACCACAAGAGCTTTTCCTAACATTCAGGGAATATATTGTAGTTAAAAGTGATGAAAGTAGTAAACATGGAAGAACTCAATAGTAACAATCCACAGTTTCAGATATCATGAAAAAACTAAATAAAGCAGATAATCAAAAACAGGTAATCCTCTAAGAAGTACTCACAGCCTATCCCCTCTAGTACTACCTAACAGATAAAAGAAACCCTCTGGGAAGCCCACACAGTCTAAGCCCTATAGTTCTGCTAAATTATAGACTCTCTGATGAAGCACTCACCATCAATTCCCCCTATAGTATTGTGTTGGTACTAAATGTGCTATAGAAAATCACTCAACGTATCATTACCCGTGTGGCCTACGTCGAGGAACTACCGACTCTCTAAGGAAGCACTCAACATCATTTCCCCCTATGGTCTCGCATCGTAATATTATTAAAGACACTATAGATAATCCCTTACATCCATTATCCCTATGGTCTACTATAATATGTTCTCACATACCTGTGTAAATCAACAAGTATAGCAAGCGTATCGGCCACAGTAAACCTCATGAACTACTTGGATAGCATTCTATAGCATAACAGCCTAACAGAACAGTAGTGACACATTTCTATGATACAAGGCATGGGAAAGTAAACAGTAGCCTAATAGGCAGACAAGACCCAAAGGTCAAAACAGGAAAAACATACATGGGAAACACATCCAAAGCTCAGAAAATCACCCTATTCATAATCAAATATCATCTACACAAGAATACAAGCATATCGGAAAATAAAATAGGGATAAAACGGTAAACATGGAAATACCCCATTCATGGGTATTGGGAATATTTGAACATAAAACTCAATGACATTCAACAGAAAGGAACAAACCACCTACCTCGACGTTAGGAGATCACTATATGAGAACCTCGAGGCCTGAATTACCTTAGAAAATAGAATATCTACAAATACATATAAATCATTAAATAGAGGATAACTTGAGAAAAAATTTGAATCATGAAACACGGTTAAAGAAGAAGAGAGATAATACTGAGATGATCCCAACGTAATCGACGGTGAGAGAATCAGAGATTGGACGGAGCCTTGAGATCTCAGAGAAGGATCGCAGCCGTTCCCTCACTCTCGGATGAACTAGACCTAGAAGGAGTCATCTCTTTCCATCATATGTGACCCCAGTGCATTTAATAAAAAAAGAAAATACAAAGCATGTAATTTTGAAGTACACGGTGTGTACTTTCCGTTTTCGTACTCTGCTCTAGGCGGCCTCCAGGTCGCCCCCACATGGCCGTGTGCAAGGCCGAACATGGCCAGCACACAGCTACTAGTGGTAACTGAGTACAAAACGTGTACTCATAAATAACACAGCATGAACTTCAAAAATATCCAGAAAAACCACTTTTTCTCAAAAACTCAAGAAAAAGAAAAACATATGTGAAAACAAGATCTGGGTTCTTACATTATTTCTTTGTTTACTGACATGAGGGTCATTTATTCATCTAAGAATCTGATTATGAGTTTTTAATAATAGATTCTTAATTATGATTCTCCAATACATTCCCAAATCATTTCCTATATTCAATAATGATTATGTAAACATAATTTATGATACACCCCATTTCATGAAACCCATTTATTCTACCAAAAAAATACAACCATTCAAGAATCCCCCAAGATTCATGAAACATTAGTATTTCATTAAACTTATACATTTAATAAAACACCATTAACTAAAATTCATTTCTATTCATTATATATCAACAACAATTTTTTATAATCTTATATTCACATACAGTCCATAATTTTCCTTATAATTACATTTGAGTTAATATTTCAGGAAATAATTGTTACTAAAAATCATTCAAAATCATATATATATTAAATTATTATTATATTATTATTTATTGGAAAAAATAACCCTTTTATGTAACATATTGACTATCACAAAACACCATTGAATTTAAAAAAATATATACTTCACTATGAAAAAATATCCTATCTGATTCTTATAGGTCAACCTATCATTCAGATGTTTACAAAATTGAATATTTCATAATATTTTATATTTTTTCATCATTAATATAACATGCATACATTCATGAAAATATACTTTTAAAAAATAACCATTGCATTGATTCCGAGAATATGAAATTTTTGAAAACTATACATTTCATTATATTTTCAGAAAAAAAAATGTAGAAAACAATTGATTACTATGCCATTGAATCTTTCTTCATATATAAGACAACATGGCATGAATAATCTTTGATCAACATTGTGTGGATTGATTATAATGACAATATACTATCATTTTCTATCAGTATATACCTTTTGGTCCAAAAATATCCCTATTTGGGTTTATTGGAAATATAAATAGAAAATGAATAATTCACATAACATGAACAGAAACTGATGGTAGTGAAGTAACATATCGATCACTATATAACTTCATTGGAAAAACTCGATGTAGAAAATTGGAATTCAATAGTGAATTTATACCCTCAATATGTTAGTTATCTTGAATTTCACTGATATTCTTCTTTTTAAATAAACCCAAAGAAATTTTTTTTCCCATAGATTGGAAAAAACCCATGGATTGTATCACCCATTGAAACCTACATCAAAATAATTAATTAATAATAACTGATAAAAAATGGACATGGGTTTCATTTAAACATCTTGATGAAATGGGAGTTATGGAAAACTGATATTTCAGTAGTTGTTATTCTGACATAAGTGCAGCTAATGGCTTTGTCATTTTTTCAAAAATTTTATTATTATTAAAATAATGTTTTATTTTAATAATTCAAGTTCAATTGTTTCATTGGTGAATTCATATCTGGTCCAGATATTTTTTGTTTGATTGTTTAAATAGAATTTTCTTTAACTTTATTTCAATACTATTCTCACAAAAAATCATTATCAGTTATTTTATCTCATCATAAAAACCAAAAATTTTCTTATTCACCCATAATAGTTGATTGAGTTCCTTGTTCAATTATATATATATTTATTTAGACGTATAATTAAAAAAATCATCTTTCTTCCTCAACCAATAGACACATTTATTACAAATGAAAAATTTACCACAACATGTAGTAATTAGATCCACCGTATATCATGCACAGTCAATATCTAAAAATTCCAAAATCATGTTTTCCTTTCATTCATTAATGTATAATAAAATATTGACAGTATCTTGAATATCTGAATATAATATTTTTAATGATAAAACATGATTTTCTTTCAGATTACTTTGGAATGGAGAAATTGAACATTCTATAATAATTATATTTGCATGTGTCTCAGTCAAAAGAAATGGTCTTCTAATGATCATCTAATATAATATGGTATCCAAAATTTTCACATCCTTGTGATTCGCTTATTTTATTATGAACCAAAATCGAAGTGAAAATTGATTCTGAAAAAAAATTCATTTCCTCATAGGTTTGGTTACATGCATTAACTAAAAGTGAAGGTTTATTCAGTCTATTAAATCACATGCATCCCCTAAAATTTATGCGAGTTCTCTAATAATATACATTTCAATTTATTATTTCATATAATTGGAATATTCTTCCACAAATCCTTGTTTTCTTATTCCAAATTTGATATCAACCACAAAAAAAAAATCACCATATGTCATTCTCCATAATATTTATACATATAGATATTATGGTAATCACCTACCATATTAAATTATAGATTCTTAATATATTCATATGGTATAGTGTAATATTTCCATGGTGCCTGATTTAAAAAATAGTGATCCTTGTTTATTCTAAAAAACAATAGTTTAATTATTTAGAATTAGAAATTTTGAAGGATATTAATTATAAACTCTATCATCAAGAATAATGTTTAAAAATACTATTTTGACATCCATATAATAATCTATTTACCCACATTCAATTTCCATCTCTAGCAGGATCTTAATATAATCTAATTGGGCTTATATAGAAAAAATTTATCTAATATAAATCCCTACAATATATTCATATCCTATACAAAATAAGGGTTCATTTTTAGAAAACATTTACTCAATTGTCAAATTTTTTTCTTCATGATAATGTTTATTTCGTGAATATTTTGATTTTATAGCCTCTTAATAATATACCATATTATTTTTTTTATATAATATAGTTCATCAATTACTGAATTAACCAATGATTCTTCTTTCATTGGTTCTTAAAATATTTTTATTCACACCATTAATAGTAGATATAAATTTAATACATTACTCATTATCTCTATCTATGTTAGTGGTGTAAAATCACTGATAATGTTTGATTGATAAAATTATTTTATTTTCCTTTTTCTATGAGGTTCTGGATGAGTTTAATCAATAATGGTATGATTTCACAAACAAGTATAATGATCATAGCTTCCCCATCCTTGGTTGTCCACATAGACTCAAGTATATCTCCAGGAATTCTAGAGGAAACGAATAGTATAAATGTTCCAATTGGTGTCAGTGGGGATACTTTTCCCCATTAGTGAAGTTTATAATGATTGTAAAATATAAAATTTTGTAAATAGGTGAAGTAGTAGGAACATATGGAACAACATAAGAATACATGAATAATAAATAACATAAAAAAATAAAATAACACATAAAAGAAGATGATGGTATATATCATGTATCAAAATGATGGAAAACATAGATTAAAGGGAGAGGAATATAGAATCTATATAAAAGAATAAAAATGAATCCAAAACTATCAAAACATCTTGAGATATTTTTTTTCATCTTATTCCATGATCCATCCTAATTCAAGAATGATATATAAATTTTCCAATATAGGATGATTCCTCTTATCGGCACTTATATACATGTAATCATCTTAGGTACCAATAGTATCCTAGATTGGGTGTCAAATAAATCTTAGTATTCCACCACAAAAAACATTTAAAACATTAATACCACGTAAAATAAATTAAAACATTATGGTATCATGCATATACGATACTAGGGAAGTAAAATATTATAAATACATATGAACCTTCTTCAGCACCATTTGGTGATTTATATGAAAATGAGATCATTTAATTTATTTATTAATTCATTTTTTCAGTTTATATAAATAATTCTTATTTAGTATTTCCAACACAAACATAACTTCCTAAAAATATTAATAATGGATCCAATGTATTACAAGGAATTATGTAATGATGATGATAATTAAAGGGATCCATGGTAATAACTATGGAATCCTTGCCCTGAGGGGTCTATCAAACTAAGCTAATAAATTGTTTTTGATATATAATGGGAAAGAGTATAATCTAAAAGGAAACACACAATTAATTCAACAATGGTAATTAAATTTTTGTATAAGGATACTATACAAGTTAAATGGGTGGGAAATGATAGGCCTAATGGATGTAAACATGGTTCCACATGTCTTTGGATGTTTTGTCGGATCTAAGGAGTGTGTCCAAGAAATCCTATAATGATAATTAAAGTAGCCTATAATGTCATATTGGGAATCCACAAGTATAAAAGCGTAAGGATTCATGGTGGGTCTCACCCTTGGAAACTTTCATGCCTGAATTTGAATGGAATCCACAAGTCTGCAAGGAATTCCCCTATGAATCCAAGGATAGGTCGAGTCTATCCAATACATTAGTTGTTTCAATATCCATATCCAATAAGAACCTTATACTTGATTACCTAATTAATTAAGGCCTGGCAATAATAATTCAATAAAGTTAGTCAAAGGGTTTATTCCATGCCATTAATAAGAGTGGTAAGGAATTTTGTGGAAATAAAACCGTTTAATTGTTTAATTACTTATTCAATAGTTTGGTTCACCAAAATTCCATTAATTAACATGGGATGGAGTCCTATGAGCATGAAACTAGGTCTTTACATTGTAAATGTATAGGCCAAGTGATATCCAGATGTAAATATTCCATTAACCATTTAATTGTTCATTTAATTAATATAACCCAACTACCATAGAAGGATTATGTGGTTTTATGGTTTCAAAACCATTAATTATTCATTCATTTAATTATAAAAATAACCATTATAATGTCCTTGTGAAAGAACACCTGAACATAGGAGTAGATAGACTTACAATGGCTTTCATGGAAAAAATATGGAAACCCCCTATATAGGATGGATAGAGATGAGGTTGTAACAACCAAAAACATGAAAATTATTTTTTAAATGTCCTCTATAACATGTGAATTTTGAATATATGCAAGAAATATGAATTAAATAGATAATTCCCAATGAAATCTGTACACTCATAACAATTAAAATTCATAAAATGACAAAACATGAGGGTTGACTAATGGAACAACATCCTAATACTCATATGACTCTTCTTGTCTTGTATCACCCATTAGTATGTCATTCATTGGAAAAAATGATGAATAAGATAATGTTATGAAAATAGGGAATATAATCCTATATCTAAATATCATTGTCAACAGAAAGAATACTATTGAATGACTAAAAAGAAATCAAGTAATTACCTATATGCATCCAACATGATAAACATCGATCTAACCAGAAACTGTATCATAGAATGGGATCAGAATTTATTCAAGAGTGTTTAAAATATAAGAAATGTGATAAGAGAATGTGTTGTCCACTAAAATGAGAAAGTAAGAGAAGAATAAGATTTAAAAATTACATTAAGGTAAAAATGATAATTTTACCCAAAATTTATAGGTCGCATGGTTTGGCCATATAATTGGCCAAATGGTGAACCAAAAATGCATAACCTATTGCTTATGGAGGTCACCCACATGGTTAGGATGGACGGTTAGATAAACCATGTGAAAATACTATGAATTTCCTCTTCTAAAAACTACATTTATTCATTTGTGTGCATGAACCCCCTAATTCTTGGTGTCATAGATTTTCTACCTCGGAATAATGGATGGGACCACCTCGCACAGTATTACCAAACTATATAGTTTGGGTCACATCATTTATAATAAACTTACATCCCAACTTAATTTCTACAAATGTTGGGTTTTAGGCTCGGAACAAGACTCACACACTACTGAAAATTCCATGATGTCATTTATGAATTGAAATTACATTCAAAAAAAATTAATTATACTAAATTTAAATGGTTCCATACAATAGATAAAAATGGGTACTTAATGTCTTCCACTCATAGTGGAACTCATCCCTGAGTTCAACATCCAATTGCGGTGAATCCCTGCCTGAGAAAAACTCTAGCCATTGGAAATGTATGTCACCCTCTCATTCCCATATATCATCTTGAACACCTTATGCTTACATAGCACCTATATTTAAGGGACCGACTGGACTCATAGATTATTTTGGATTTGTTCAATGATTATTATAGTATACTCCACAAAGGTAGTGTTAGCATAGAGATCTATATCATAAAGATCAGATGAATGATATGGTTCAATACGATAATGAAAAATCTGTGAAATGTGGAATACATCATACATTTCATGGAATCTATGAGGTATTAGAAATTGATATGAAACAAACCTAAATCTCTCAAAAATATAAAATAGACATACATAATGAAATTATAACATCACTTTTATCAATATCTATCTATATCCAGGCCTGTGTGATGCCCATAGGAAAGAACAACCCCCCAACCATCAGCTCCAGAGGCAATCAGTATTGATTTAAATATCTTTTATATCAATTATAAGCATTAAATATATCCTTTTTTATCATAAAAACCTACTGCTAAGTATTCAGGATAAGATGATGACCTAGTAGCACTACCTCTCCTGGCTCTAACCAGCATATCGGTGAACAAAATGACCTATCATAAAAGGACTCAAAATAAACACATTAAATATTCTAGTGGAAGCTATTATTATATTAGAACATGATAATGGTAATAATATTCTCCCAATAACCACCAAAATCAAGGATTCATTCCCGAATCATGAACGTTAATACCTATATGGTATATTGTGATTGACCATCGGTATGAGGATGAATGTTTGTGGTTAGAATAAAATATAAACCCATTGTTATTTATAACCCCTACCATAATCAAGATGTGAAACTAGAGTTCCTATATTAAATGATACTACGAGGGTCCCTATATATTCATATTATCTCACAAACCTACAATCATCCCAAATCATCCACTGAGAAATTATCTTGGATTTTAAGTAAGTTGGATGCATTATCCATTCTGTTAATGACTATCAAAACATTGTTGCTACATAGAGGTGACATTGGTAAACCAACTACAAAGTCCATTGAAACAATCATCCCATTCCCATTTTGGGGACAATAATGGATTTAAAAATCCTTCAAGTCACTGGTGAACCACCTTCACATACTGACTTGTAGAACACCTAGTGATAAAACCTTGCATCTGAAATTTTATCTCAGGACACATATACTTGGGTCATGTGTCTCAATATATCATTGATATTATTAGATGCACCTCCCCATGATAAAAGTGGGACTTGTGAATCTGTTCATCTTTGATATCTATAGGAACTCATATATTCCCACATATATTGTAACGACCCAAACTTTTTAAATAGTATATTAACTTACTCTTAAAGATTTAATAGAGATGTTAATGGTTAATGTAGAAAGAGGAGTTGATGGCTTCATCCAGTAGACTCGAACCTTATGAATCCCACTTATCAGAGCATGGGAAGGAGGTAGCATATGTGGGCTTCGCTTTGGACCAAGCCCAAGCCGAACTCCAGCGTGTCAAGCTTGAACGGAAACGCCTACGGGAGAAGTTAAAGTTAATAGAGATTACTACTAGGGCAATGTTATCTGAGCCTCCCTCAGATTCTCTCACCATAGCACACCTTACACTTAGGTCATATGCCAGTGTTACAAGAGGCTATGTGACGAGACCCTAACTTCTTTGTGTAATCCTTTGGGATGAATGAATTGAGATTTCTTCCTTTAGTGATGTTTGTGAAATTTCAAATGTCCGGATAATTTTAGAATGTATTTTATTGATGAATTTTGAAAAAAAGGATATTTTAAAATATTTATGAAAACCCTAAATAATTAATGATGTGTAATGATTTTCAAAAAATGGTCTTCTACAAAAGTGTTCAGTAAGGAATTTGGAGTCTAATAAGATCAACTTAATTTTTGATGAATAGTAAATTATGAATAGTGATTTTACACTTAGGATTATTAATGTGACCAAATGGATTAGTAATTTAACTTAAAGGAAGTTTTAATATAATTTAGACACCTTGATAAAGTAATGAGATTCAATAAAATGGGTAAATAACAGTTTCATAAATTATTAGTCAAGTATTAGTTTTTTCGGGTGAATAGTGTTCTTTAATTAAAAAATTATTTAAATATAATTATAAAATTATTTTAATAAAATTCACTTTATTTTTGAACTCAGAGCATCGATATTATGTTATGGTCATTTTTTGGGATTTTTCTGAAAATAATGAAATCTCGATGAATAGTGCTTTTATTTAAAAATTAAATTAAAAATATTTAGAAAATTATTTTTATAAAATGGAGTTCATAAATGTACTTAGAGCATCGATATTTGGTTAAGGTGAAATTTTGGGTTTTTTCTGAGAAAGATGAATTTTCAGTGAATAGTAAAAATACAATTTTAGGGTTTCGGTATGTTTAATGACATCATAACTGTGTCATGATGATGTCTTGAAAAATTTTAAGGGTTGACTAGCCAAGGGTGATGAATTATTGTTTTGGGGGGGCCATGTGTCCTAACTCCATGGTAAATTCCAAGGGAGAGCACATGGTTTTGAGAAAAGCACTTGTGAGGTGTCCCTTGGCCATTAATGCCTTGTCCCCTCACTTTCCCTATAAATACCCACCCTTTCCTCCTTTAGTTTTCACTCCCAACTCTCCCCCGACGAAGTTATGGTCTCTTTACCTCCCAAGGAGTCCTCTCAAGGTTCCCCCAAGCCCTCAAGGTCCAAACCATTGAGTTTTAAAGAGTTACGTTTTAAGGTAAGGGATCCGACCTCTCTCTTTCTTTTCATTTAATCTCTTTTATGTCATTCCTTTTATGCTCCATGTTCTTATGTGAGAGGTTGTTCTTTTATATTCCTCTTACTTCCCTTTTCATTTTTTTATGATGAGAGATCCCCTATTACTCTCATTATTTCGTTTTATGATAGTTTAAGTAACGTCGTTAGGCTACCAAATTTTTAAGGGATTCTTTCACCCTTCTCTTTTTTTTAAGTTCTATTTTGATGTCAAGTCTTTCAAGTTCCTTTTTATTATGTTGGGGTATGATCTCTATATATATAATACTGATCTCTTATGATCATATTATGAGAGACCCTATTTGATCTTGTCTAATCTTTTTTATTAAAGTTTAAGTGACGTCGTTAGGCTGCCGAATTTTCATAAAAGAAATCTTATTTTTGTCTCACTTTCATGTTTTTCATTTCATATGGTATGTCTTTAAAATTTCATTACCATGTTCTTAAATCCCTTATATTTTGTCCCCCTACTGTTTTATGGATCATTTATGAGTGTATGACCCATGTTCCCTCTCTTTTCAATGTTTTCTAAAACCTTGTAACATAGCTGTTATGCTGCAGAATTTTCGTCTCAAAATGCCTCTCTCTTTTCTCAAAATTATTTTATGTTATAAAGTGAATACTCAAAGATCTTATTTCTACAAGGGTATTCACATATTTATCAAAATTTTCTATTTTAAATTCTGGGATTTACATACATGAAACCCGCTTCCCCTTTCCGTGGGTTTAAAGTGACATAAAGATCATGTCTTTAAAGCAGTTTTTAAAATGTTATGATTATGAAATGAAACCCATTTGTTTTATGCTATATGGGTTGTTTATGAAATGATTGATGATGATATATGTGGCTCACATGATAATAAAGACATGTCAAGGGTGCACCCAGATAGCGCTCCAATGCATTGGGTAAAGACTTAATCTCTAGAGATGACTTTTTAGACTAATACCTTGGTGAATAACCTTGGTAATTTTTAATGAAACCTTGGGGATGGACCATGGTGAAACGAAATTATTGTCAATATTGAATGTTGCAGCCACATCTTCAAGTTATGAAAAATGTTATTTTTATTATGATGTATCTCATGATTTCTTTCTCGTGCCTTATAGTTCTTTTCATGTCCTTATTGAAGTATCTCAAGTTCACATGTAAAATGTTTCTCTTGTTTCCCTTACTGGGCCTTCTGCTCACCCTTTCTTTTGATGTATGTCCCCAGGTTATGAGATGCAGTAATGAACCTAGGATGAACTTAAGGAGAAGCCTTTAATGTGTTTAAGAAGAATTTTTTATGTTGTTTTCATGTATTATGTTCCTTGTTTCCAAGACACTAAGCATTATAGATCCTCAGTTTTCTGTAATGTAATGAAAGTTTATGTTATAAAAAGACGGGATGCTATAGTTGGTATCAAAGGGAGGTTTAGTTATTTGTGGAAATTAGGATATAAAAACTTTAGGAAGAGCCCTATAGAAAAGTTTAAATATAGGAAAACTTCCTGGTATTTTGGTAAGTATTCAGTAAGTGGTTTATCAAACAAATACATCCCTGTCTGGATACGAGCAGGTAGAGGCGGCTCTGGCACAGATGTACATAGGGATAAAACCCGAAAACACCTCTTTGAGCTAGAATCGAATGGGAACTGGTGCACGATAACGGGCCTTACTGCACTCTTGGTTACGGCACTCCCGAGGGATATGTTTGGTTAATCACAAGCTTTTTATGAATCATTATGAAGGAATTATAGAGAAATGTAATTGTCTAAGAATGAAGTCTTAGTTAAAAGATTCCTAAATGAAATAAGTTTCTCACTAAAGTTTTATCCTTTTAGAAAATGGTGGGAAATAGTAGGAACTGTGCCGATGGTGACCGCAATGCACCATGTGCTGACGGCCCTCCGATTGAAGCCGGAATGGAAACATTCATGAGAATGATGAACCAACTGACTCAAGTTATGAGTAATAACTTGAATCAAGCTGAGAGGTTGATCTCACCACGAAGGGAACAACACTCTATTGAGTCCTTCATGCGTCAATGAACACCATTATTCAGTGGATCTACTGACCCATTGGTTGCGGAACAATGGATAAGCTCCATTGAAAAGATCTTTTATGTACTCCTTTGTTCGGAACAAGAAAAATTCACCCTTGTTGTTTACCACCTAGAGGGAGAAGCTGATCAGTGGTGGTCACTGGTCAAAAACATGAAGCCTAGAGGAGAGATGGAAGCTATGGAGTGGGAATAATTCCAGGGAATATTCTTTAACAAGTATTTCCCTCATTCCATGAGAACGAGAATGGAGAAAGAGTTTCTCGAGCTGAAGCAGAGGGAGAACGAATCTGTCGGAATCTATGAGATGAACTTCACCCGACATTCACGATATACCTCTATCTTTGTCATGGATCCAAGTGGGAAGGTTGATAGATTTTTCGGCGGACTGAGACCTCAACTACGGAAGAATTTAGCCAACCGGGACTACGACATCTACGAGGAGATCGTGCGGAGTGCAATGAAAATCGAGCTGGAGTTTGGTGAGACACAGTGGTCTCATAAATCAAATTACAAGAAGAGATCATTGGAGCCCAGTTTAGGGAATACTTTTGATCCGAGAAGAGGTGGAAAGCAAATGCAACTGACCACATGCAATAAATGTGGGAACAAGCATCCGGGGAACTGCTTGGTCGGAAGTGGTAAGTGTTACAAGTGTGGAAGAGGAGGCCATATTTCTCGGAATTGTCGTAGTGAGGTGAAGCCTCAACTCCCCAACAACAACGACAGAGGAAAGATGGTTGTGGCCTTACCAGAAGTCCATTGCTTCAAGTGTGTATAGCTTGGCCACTATGCTAATATCTGTCCAAATCCAAGGGCAGTGGAGGGGAATCACCATCAACCTCAGCAAAGGCCAGGGGAGCAAGGTCATGCTTTTTCCATCACAACAACTAAAGTTGAAGCTCCGAATGACATGGTAGAAGGTACTATTGTTGTCCTCTCAAAACTAGAAACTACTTTGTTTGATTCTGGTTCTACACATTCCTTTATTTCTTCCAAGTTTGCAAAGAATATAGAATCAATCTCCGAATTGCTTGAGGTAGAGTTGTCAGTCAAGACTCCAAGTGGGATTATCCATGTATCAACAGTGTTTAGAGACTCTAGTGTTTACTTTAGTGAGCATAATCTTATCGCAAATCTAGTAGTCATTCCCATGTTGGAATTCGACATTATACTAGGGATGGACTGGCTCTCAATGTATAATGCTAAGATCAAATGAAGAAGTAAGGAAATCTCAGTAGTCTTGTATAAACGACCTATAGTTATCTTCCAAGGAGAGATATCCCGAACTGACCCCTATCTAGAAGCACCTCCCATAGCTTTCTTTATGGTGTTAATCGGTGATGATGAAGAAGGGAAAGGGAGCATACAAATTGAAGATGTTCTGATTGTTCAGGAATACAAGGATGTATTTCCTGAGGACTTACATGGACCTCCCCCAGAAAGAGAGGTAGAGTTCTCCATTTAAATCGTACCTGGGACTCAACCGATATCAAAGACTCCGTATAGAATGGAAAATGTGGAGCTAGAAGAGTTAAATAAACAACTCCAAGACTTGTTGGGGAAGAGGTTTATCCGACCGAGTGTGTCTCCTTGGGGAGCACCAGTTCTCTTTGTGAAGAAGAAGGATGTATCACTACGGCTATGCATTGATTATAGAGAACTGAACGGGATCACAGTGAAGAATAGATATCCTCTTCCAAGAATTGATGATTTATTTGACCAGCTTCGTGGGGGTCAATTCTTCTCTAAGATTGACCTTCGATCTGGTTATCATCAACTGAGGGTGATGAAGGAAGATATTCCAAATACTGCCTTCCGATCAAGATATGGGCATTATGAGTTTACTGTTATTCCCTTCAGCTTGACTAATGCCCCTGCTATTTTCATGGATTTGATGAATAGAGTCTTTAAGGACTACCTCGATAACTTTGTGGTAGTTTTTATTGATGATATTTTGATATATTCAAAAAGTCATGAGGAGCATGAAGATCATATGAGGGTTATTTTGAAAACTCTGCGGAAGGAGAGGCTCTTTGGGAAGTTCAGCAAGTGTGAGTTTTGGATACAACAAGTGGCTTTCTTGGGGCACATCGTAACCAATGAAGGAATCTCGATTGACCCTGCAAAGACAATGGTTGTGGAGGAGTGGCCTCAACCCACAACAGTAACTGAGATTCGTAGTTTCCTTGGTTTAGCAGGATATTATAGGAGGTTTGTGAAAAAAAATTCACAGCTTTCTAATCCACTAACCAAGTTAACTCGAAAAGGGGTTAAGTTCATCTGGACAAGGGAATGCGAGGAAAGTTTCCAAGAGCTGAAGAAGAGATTGGTTACTGCACCTGTGTTAATACTACCCTCTATCGGAGAAGGATTCGTTATTTTTAGTGATGCATCTCTGAAAGGGATTGGGTGCGTCCTCATGCAAAATGACAAGGTAATTGCTTATGCATATCGACAGTTGAAGATTCATGAGCAGAATTATCCTACGCATGATCTAGAGCTAGCGGCAGTTGTTTTTTCTCTAAAGATATGGAGGCACTATCTTTATGGGGAGAAATGTGATATATACACTGACCACCAAAGTCTAAAGTATATTTTCACACCGAAAGAATTGAACATGAGACAAAGGAGATGGTTGGACCTTATTAAAGACTATGATTGTTCAATTCATTATCACCCTGGAAGAGGAAATAAAGTTGCAGATGTGTTAAGTAGGAAAGACCCTGTTGTTCTAGCAACAATGAGGATCTTATGAGATCCCTTGATTAAAGATCTAGTAAAACTGGACATGGGAATTATAAGGAGAGGGACATCATCAACCCTATCCCAAATGATTTCTCAACCTTCATTACTAGAGAAGATCAAGAAGGCTCAAAAATAAGATCCTTTGCTGCAGGAGAAGTTTGAGGCTGTAAATGATGGGAAGTTCCCTGATTTCAATATTGATCAAGAAGGTGTATTGAAATTTCGTACAAGACAATGTGTTCCATCTATTCCGGAGATAAAGAAAGAACTGATGGATGAAGCTCATAGCTCTACTTTCTCTATACATTCGGGAATCACTAAGATGTATAGAGACCTTTGTGATCATTATTGGTGGGATAACATGAAGAGGGAGATTGTTGATTACACTACAAGGTGCCTGGTGTGTCAGCATGTAAAGGAAAAACGACAACTTCCTAAGGGGGTATTACAACCGCTACCCGTACCAGTATGGAAGTGGGATAATATCACTGTGGACTTTGTAACTGGTCTCCCGAAAACATCCAAAGGAAACAATGCGATATGGGTTATTGTGGACTGTCTCACCAAGACAGCCCATTTTATCTCTATTCGAGAAGATTTCTATCTAGATAAGCTTGCCAATATATACGTGAAGGAAGTGGTAAGGCTGCATGGGGTACCACTATCCATCGTGTCTGATCGTGATCCAAGATTCACATCAAAATTTTGGAGAATTCTTCAACATGCTCTGAATAATGAATTGAATTTTAGTACGGCCTATCATCCTCAAACTGATGGACAATCTGAAAGGACTATTCAGACACTCGAAGACATGCTGAGATTATGCTCAATGGAATTTAAAGGTGGATGGGATCAACACCTCCCATTAGTTGAGTTCTCCTATAACAACATCTTCCATTCGAGTATTCAGATGGAACCCTATGATGCTCTGTATGGAAAGCGATGTAGAACTCCTACTTGTTGGGATGAAACTGGTGAGAGAAAGCTTCTTGGGCCTGATCTTGTGCAAGAGATGATAGAAGAGGTTCATGCCATCCAACAACACATAAAGGCTGCTTAGAGTCGGCAGAAGAGCTATGCTGACAATCGTCAAAGGGACATGGAGTTTGGTGTTGGTGACAAAGTCTTCCTTCAAATTTCTCTATGGAAGAGAGTCATGCGGTTTGGGAAGAAAGGGAAGCTCATCCCTAGGTACATTGGCCCCTATGAAATCCTTGATCACATAGGAGCAGTGGCCTATCGTCTAGCACTTCCACCGAACCTATCTCAAGTTCACAATGTCTTCCATGTATCTCTCTTGAGGAAGTACATACCCTACCCTTCGCGTGTACTGAACCTAGAGGTGGTACAACTGGAACATGACCTCTTTTATGAGGAGTAGCCAGTAGAGATCATAGACCGTAGAGACAAGGTTCTACGAAACAAGACTACCCACCTTGTCAAAGTGTTGTGGAGGAATCATAAATATGAAGAAGCGACTTGGGAGCCTGAGGAAACAATGAAGAAAAAGTACCCTCACCTTTTCGACTAGGCCTCATGTATAAATTTCGGGGACAAAATTTCTTAAGGGGGGAAGAATGTGACGACCCAAACTTTCTAAATAGTATATTAACTTACTCTTAACGATTTAATAGATATGTTAATGGTTAATGCAGAAAGAGGAGTCGATGGCTTCATCCAGTAGACTCGAACCTTATGAAGCCCACTTATCAGAGCATGGGAAGGAGGTAGCATCTGTGGGATTCGCTTTGGACCAAGCCCAAGCCGAACTCCAGCGTGTCAAGCTTGAACAGAAACTCCTACGGGGGAAGTTCAAGTTAGTAGATATTACTACTAGGGCAATGTTATCTGAGCCTCCCTCAGATTCTCTCACTATAGCAAACCATACACTTAGGTCATATGCCGGTGTTATAAGGGGCTATGTGACGAGACCCTAGCTTCTTTGTATAATCCTTTGGTCTGAATGAATTGAGATTTCTTCCTTTAGTGATGTTTGTGAAATTTAAAAAGTTCGGATAATTTTAGAATGTATTTTATTGATGAATTTTGAAAAAAATTATATTTTAAACTATTTATGAAAACCCTAAATAATTAATGATGTGTAATGATTTTCAAAAAATGGTCTTCTACAAAATTGTTCAGTACGGAATTTGGAGTCTAATAAGATCAACTTAATTTTTTGATGAATAGTAAATTATGAATAGTGATTTTACTCTTTGGATTAGTAATGTGACCAAATGTATTAGTAATTTCACTTAAAGAATGTTTTAATATAATTTAGACACCTTGATAAAGTATTGAGATTCAATAAAATGGGTAAATAATGGTTTCATAAATTATTAGTCAGGTATTAGTTTTTTCGGGTGAATAGTGTTTTTTAATTAAAAAATTCATTAAAAAAATTAGAAAATTATTTTTATAAAATGGACTTTATTTTTGAACTCAGAGCATCGATATTATGTTGTGGTCCTTTTTGGGGATTTTTCTGAAAAAAATGAATTCTCGATGAATAGTGATTTTATTTAAAAGTTAAATTAAAAATATTTAGAAAATTATTTTTATAAAATGGAGTACATAAATGTACTTAGGGCATTGGTATTTGGTTAAGGTGAAATTTTGGGTTTTTTCTGAGAAAGTTGAATTTTCAGTGAATAGTAAAAAAACAGTTTTAGGGTTTCGGTATGTTTAATGACATCATAACTGTGTCATGATGATTTCATGAGATATTTTAAGGGTTTTCCTACCAAGGGTGATGAATTATTGTTTTTGGGGGGCCCATGTGGCCTAACTCCATGGTAAATGCCAAGGGAGAGCACATGGTTTTGAGAAAAGCACTTGTGAGGTGTCCCTTGGCCATTAATGCCTTGTCCCCTCACTTTCCCTTTAAATACCGACCCTTTCCTCCTTTATTTTTCACTCCCAATTCTCCCCCAACAATGTTCTGGTCTCTTTACCTCCCATGGAGTCCTCTCAAGGTGCCCCCAAGCCCTCAAGGTCCAAACCTTTGAGTTTTAAAGAGTTACGTTTTAAGGTAAGGGATCCGACCTCTCTCTTTCTTTTCATGTGATCTCTTTTATGTCATTCCTTTTATGCTCCATGTTCTTATGTGAGAGGATGTTCTTTTATATTCCTCTTACTGCCATTTTCATGTTTTTATGATGAGAGATCCCCTCTAACTCTCATCATTTCGTTTTATGAAAGTTTAAGTGACGCCGTTAGGCTACCGAATTTTTAAGGGATTCTTTCACCCTTCTCTTTTCTTTAAGTTCTATTTTCATGTCAAGTCATTCAAGTTCCTTTTTATTATTTTGGGGTTTGATCTCTATATAAATCATACTTATATCTTATTATCATATGATGAGAGATCCTATTTGATCTTGTCTAATATTTTTTATTAAATTTTAAGTGACGTCGTTAGGCTACCGAATTTTCATAAAAGAAATCTTATTTTTGTCTGACTTCCATGTTTTTCATTTCATATGGTATGTCTTTCAAATTTCACTACCATGTTCTTAAATCCCTTATATTTTGTCCCCCTACTGTTTTATGGATCATTTATGAGTGGGTGACCCATGCTCCCTCTCTTTTCAATGTTTTCTAAAACCTTGTAACATAGCCGTTATGTTGCAGAATTTTCGTCTCAAAATGCCTCTCTCTTTTCTCAAAATTATTTTATGTTATAAAGTGAATACTCAAAGCTCTTATTTCTACAAGGGTATTCACATATATATCAAAATTTTCTATTTTAAATTCTGGGATTTACATACATGAAACCCGCTTCCCCATTCCGTGGGTTTAAAGTGACATAAAGATCATGTCTTTAAAGCAGTTTTTAAAATGTTATGATTATGAAATGAAACCCATTTGTTTTATGCTATATGGGTTGTTTATGAAATGACTGATGTTGATATATGTGGCTCTCATGATAATAAAGACATGTCAATGGTGCGCCCAGATAGCGCTCCAATGCAATTGGTTAATGACTTAATCTCTAGAGATGACTTTTTAGACTGATACCTTGGTGAATAACCTTGGTAATTTTTAATGACACCTTGGGGATGGACCTTGGTGAAACGAAATGATTTTCAATATTTAATTTTGCAGCCACATATTCAAGTTATGAAAAATTTTATTTTTATTATTATGTATGTCATGATTTCTTTCTCATGCCTTAATGTTCTTTTCGTGTGCTTATTGAAGTATCTCAAGTTCACATGTAAAATGTTTCTCTTGTTTCCCTTACTGGGCCTTCTACTCGCCCTTTCTTTTGATGTATGTCCTCAGATTATGAGATGCAGTAATGAACCTAGGATGATCTTAAGGAGAATCCTTTCAAGTGTTTAAGAATAATGTTTTATGTTGTTTTCATGTATTATGTTCCTTGTTTCCAAGACACTAAACCTTAAAGATCCTCAGTTTTGGGTAATGTAATGAAAGTTTATGTTATAAAAAGACGGGATGCTATATATATGATGAATGTAGGCTCTTCCTGTAACACCCCATGGTTATAAATAAATAAATGAAATGAATGATACTTCGTTTTATGTAGATATTTATAACTAGACTTTTAAAATAACATTTATGCTTCTATGTTTTTAATTTCAAAAAATAGTCATCTACAAATGTGTCTAGTAAGTTATTTGGTTTTTTATGAAACAAACGTTTTTTTGGGTTAATAGTAACATACCCTTATAAATAGTAATATGAATTTTAATATGACCTTAATGAATAGTAAATTCGATTATTATTTTATTTTCTTAAGTCTTTAAGATAATGAGATCTTGATTAATTTTTCAATTTGATATAAAAGCATTTATGGAATAAAAATTGATAATTTTTTAATTAAGTATGATTTTAATTAAAAATTAAATTAATAATATTTATAAAATTATTTAGAAAAAAATAGAGTTCATTGTTTAATTATACATGTCAAAAAATGGTTAGGGTGAATTTTTGGTATTTTTCTGAAATTATTGAATTTTTAATGAATAGTGAAATACGTTAAAATATCGTATATTCAAAATATTCATCAAATACCCTATTTATGACAGCATAAGTGATATATGAACACTTGGATCAAAGTAAAAAAATTATTACTATTTGGGGTCACATTAATTTATATTATTCATAGTTTGGAGAAAAAACATTATAACAATGATTTCAATAATGTAAAATACCCCCCCCACACACACACACACACACTTTAAATACCACCCTAATTCCCCACATCCTATCACACCTATCAAGCCTTGATCATTGTCTAATTTCTAAAAACCTCCCTCCCCAATCTACTTCCCCATGTCCAAGTCCTGTGGGTCGCACAAAAAGGTCAAAATCAAATGTCTTAAAGAGTATCTCAAAGACAATAGATTAAGGGGTAAGAATCGCCTTTCATTTTCATGTGTTTTCCTTTCATTTCATTTTCTTTTCTTATACTATCTTCCCATCATCTTATCCAAATGGCATGAAATCCCAAGAATCTTGTACACTCTGGATGTTCTCATGGTCATGTAAAATTAATCATCATTCTTCTTCACCTCTCCCACTTATTCAAGGAATAAAAACATTTTTCCATGATGTGTTTAATTACAGACATCATGCATGATGTGATTTAAATTTTCTTTAATTATTTCAATTCTGGTCATGAAACCATTTTTATGGTAGAAAAAATTTAAAATATATGTATTATGTCTAATACATGGTTCTATAATTATTTTTTACACATGGTTATAATTTATAAAGAAAAATGAGTTCATTATTTACAATGAACCACTAAAATGATCTAAATGAACATCAATAAAGGATTAACATATAAATCATTCCCATTTCAGAATATAAAATAATTAATGATAGAATTTATGGTTTTGGAAATATGTAACTATCATTTCATTCAAATTTTGAAGTTTCTCTCCCAATCGACATGAATATCCATCATGAACCAGTTATGGAAACCATGTAAAGAACGCACCTGATGCAATGTAAATAACAAAATATTACAAATAAATGTGTCAAAATGATGTTATGAAATATCATATAAGTTGTTATATACATGAATATGTTTCTATAATATACTAATAACACTATTTTGACCATTATAAAATTGTTTTAAAAACATTTAATGGATGAAGAACCTGAGGTAAAGGAATTATTAAACCAATTTCCATTCACTTGGTTAACCATAATCATTATTCATTATGTGGATATATGATTATTTTTGTAATGAATGTTTGTTTATATTGTGTTTCACTATGTCTATTTATAGTGTATACACATATCCATTTAATTTTATTAAATCTCACTCCATTTTTATTTTAAGGGAGTTTCAATTAATTTTTTTTATCTCTCTTTAATAAATTTCAAAAGGATTGTTTTTTATATGTATATGGAATTTGTAGTTTCTTATGATTTTCAGGATAATTTATTACCATGTTATGTTCTTTGGACATTATTTATGTAGGTTTGAGCCCATTATTGCAAATGATATGTTGGGATGACCCCATTATATCTCAAGATATGTTTGGTTGATCCCATCATAGCTTGTGATATGACAGGTGACCCCCATTATACCTCTCAAATGCATTGGGTTCCTCAGAGATGGATGTTGACCAAAAGCTTATTCCTTGTGAAAGAGTGAATGTAAGAGTGATATGGTAAATATATCCCAAGGAAACTAAATGATGTTTCTATGCATATGAGTTTTAATGATTATTGGTTTTATTGGTTTTTATGTTACCACTTGACTAAAATATCTTATATTTATATCCCTTAATAAATTTTATACTCAATGCGTGTTTTTAAAATGTTTATCACTGGATATAAGGATGGGTAAGTGGAATAAGGGAGTCATGATGTGATGTGATGTGATAGAGAAAATATTTTTAATTAAATTTACATTTAATTTCATTTTTTTTTACCCACCACAGTGTGAATTTCTGATTAATTACTGTATTTTTATAATATTGGTGATTTTTTTAGCAGAATAGTTTAAATGGCCCATTTTGGATTTTTAACTATTTTAAATTATATCTGTATATTGTCCATAATATTTTCTACACTAATCCAAATTGAAAACATCAATCTTTTCCAGATTCTACGCATCTAGGGATTCATTTTATCCTTCTGGACCAACAGATTAATCCGCTATATGGATGCTCCAAAAGAACCTCAAATATTATACCATGAATGATATATATAGATATGTCTATTTTTGGTGTGGGGTCCATAACTCGTTCATGGTGGGCCCAATTGTTATAACATTATATGGGTGGACGTGAAAGACTTTTTATAACATCTTTCATGAAGGCTATGATGCTTTAATTAGACGTTTTAGTAGTCATTAAAGCATCATAATTTGGAGGTTTATGATTTAGAGAGTCTGACTGGACAAAATAAATATTCAGAGTAAATGAGCATAACTCTCAGAATACTTGTCCAAAACCTCTTATATTTTTAAAGTAAATGACCAATATAATTATGAGAAACATTATAGAAGAGATCAATATGTGAAGATGAAATTTAATGGGGCTACAACATGTAATATTTCAAGGGATAGAGTCCGGAAATAATAGGAGAAGAGATCCTCCCTCTCAAAGCATCTCATTCCATCCCATTCCCTCGAGGACACCAAGAAGGAGAAATTTTCATCTTTCTTTATTTTATTTCTTTTTCTTTTACATAGATTTGTAATGTCTTCATTTTCCTCATTCATCTCAATTACCCTAACAATGGTGGGGTAATCATTTTGAGTGATTGGGGATTTGTTGTTTTTCTATTTTGTAATTCTTGAGTTATTGAACATAATTGAATTAAATTTCTTCCTTCTTCAAAGTTATTTTCAATTTAATATAGCAGATTTTATTATCATGCCTGATCATTATTGAATTTTAATTCATGTGTTGATTCTTCCCTTGGTTAAATAATCAATATTCCCTTTACTGATTACTGGTTTATATACGATGGAATATACTAGGGATTAGTGGTGATGTACTCGACGATCGTCAGTACGTCTAAACTGGGTAGTGAATGTTCTTGATTGTTTGGGATAAACAAGACCCGATCAGGTATTTCCCAAGTCAATTAATGATATTCAATAAAACTCTTTTTTAATGGAAGGAGGGTTGAAAAAACTGAGATCATGGTAAGGTTTTCTCTCATTATCATAATTTCACCATAGAAGTGATAGTAATTATTTGTGGAAACACACATTAAGCAACTTGGAAGAAGTGGATGGAATAAAATTTAACGAGGATTTCATTAAAATTGGGAAACCATCCCCAACTTAATCACCCTTTTATTATCATTGTTTTTAATCATTTGAATATTGAATTTTGATTCAATAATTTTCTAATCAATTAATTTTAAAAACATTCCATTTTTACCCTCGTTTAAAAGTGCCAATTTTTTATTGTGCTCTTATCATAGGGAGACATCCTAGGGTTAATAACTAGACTACACTAAGGAATATATAAAAATTGTTTTGCCACACCCTATAACAGGAGTGCGTCAAACATGGCTTATTTGCCGGGAAGGCAGTGCCACAACAAAATTATAAGTATTTGAATCATGCCAAATTAAAAATTATATATAAATACACCTTCAATGTTGTTTTTAAATGACTATTTAATTACTTTATGGATCAATTTCCCACTGATAAATGAACCAATTATTGATTCAACCTTTTTCATGGAGGATGGGATTTCTTCTATTGTTAGAAAGGTGAGGTTATTTTGGAAAAAATAATAAGGGGAAAACATTCAAATAATTCATCGATGGACTATGGGAGGACATGAAAAAAGATGTTTTTGAAGCGATGAGTAGAAATCTACTAGAGTTATCCCATTACATTCAACAATTTTATGATGTTTCTAAGGTCCGAGAAGACCCCCTAGTCATCCTTGATTTTCTCTAGAGATCCCACAAATAGTGGAGACCGACTCACTGCCTCTACCTACTACTACTCAACTCTATGAGGTGCTTTCCAATGAAAAAAATATCTAAGATTAACAAAATCGGGGATATAATCATTTCATGAAGTCATTATCTGTTGATCTTGTTAAAACTGATTTGAGTATTACCTCCCCTTAATTTAATTTTTATGATTCATCTCACACTTGTATTTACTTGGAGGAAGATGATGAAAAAGAATATTCATCTAAAAAGAAACATCTGGAGATCCCATAACTTGTTGGAAATTTTTTATAGGGTCTTTAAGAAGATATCAATGTTTCTTTTCAGGACGAAATAGAAACACAATATGTAGACATTTAAAGGGGATAATTTTATATTGAAACTTCATACATTAATATTATTCAAATAGAATTAAATTCTAACAATACATTTGATTTTTTTATTTATGAAGGATACATTCAACACCATTAAAGAATAAATAATATGTTGTGCAAGTGGAAACCAAGAAATAGGAGGGCCCATTCATTGTTCGGACACCACTATGAATGTTTTATCTCATTAAAATGTGGTGGAAATGGTATACAATATCCATATATTCCTAAATAAAATGGAACAAGTGTATCCTAGAAAGAAGAATTTTTGTTGGTTCTTAGGAATGAAATGTCACCCACCATCAGATTAGGGATAACCAATTAGAACTGTCCCTCTGGAGGTAGTCAAAACCTAGTTCCCATATGGGGATTAAACCAAGATTTATCATTCTTTCTCTTTCAAATTCTAATTTTATTTCATTTAAAAAATTTCAAATGTTATCTTTTTTACCTTTTAGGTTTTCAAAGATCAACACCTAGGAGCCTGCCTCAACGTTTCATTGCCAATAATTCAGTTTGTACCTCTCCTTTACATTTTCTTGCTTGGTGTGATTATTTTTCAATTCTTCTTAAATGTTAAATCCATTTTAATGAACTGAGGACACTATAATTTATGTGAGGGGGAGGTAACCCTTTGTAGTTTAGTTTTTTAATTTGTTGTATGGTTTATTTTTTTTACAAAAACATTTGTTATTTTTCAAATATTACTATTTTTATTTATAAAATTTAGTGTGTTGTCAAAACTATTGAAGTGAAATGATTATAACTTCTATTTTTAAAACCCATTTCAATGAGTGAAGAAATATATTAGATGAAACTGAGATAAAATTAATGATGAAATGACTTTGTTTCAAGATATAATTTTTTGGAATTTCATGAAAAGTATACTAATTTTCAAAATCCCATTCTACATCTCACTATCATTATTTTATAAATCACTTTCATGTGAGGCTTAATTACCAATTTTTACATATTATTTACATTCACCTAAGTTTTTTAGAGAACCAGACCATGTTTTCTTTAACTATAATTTTATTTATTCCTGTCATAACATAAGGGATTAAGGTACCTGGGTTTTAAATGATTGAGGAATTTATTTGTTTTTAAGACCCTTTTTCAAAATAATCATTTTTATTATTCCCTGCCTTATACATTAATAATTGTATCCCTTAAAAGCCATGAACAACCTTTTTGGTTAGCCACATTACCAGAAAATTATCTTTATCTAACCTCCTCTTGTAGTGAAATTGCATAATCTAGTTGTACTTAAGTGTGTGGGAAGATTTCTTGTGGTGTCCTACCTCATTTTCTGAAACTTTGGGTGGAAAATTAAATACTAAAGATCTTATGTTTCTATTGAATATTTCTTAATAAAAGAAGTTGTAACTTTCTGGAGCTTCCAATGTAAAATGAAGTTGTGCTTTTGGGGAGCTTCCATGGTAAAAAGAATGTTGTGACTATCTAGAGATTTCAGGGAAAAAAAGCTATGTTTGAGAAGAATTTTTTCTGTTAAAATGTTAAATGGGGTGAACATTATTTGAGTTCTCATGATGATGGAGCCTATTTTATACAAAGTGGAAAAGCAGGTGACCATTCAAGAGTGAAAATTAGAATCTTGCAGTTTTTCTTAAAAATGTGCCAATCCCTCCTTTTTCAGCCTCAATATTTTTATCAAACCTATGGTGACTCTTGTCTAAGATTAGATGAGAAAATACATTTTGAACATTTACATTTGGGAGATGATTGAAAATTAATGTAAGGAAGGTGTTTTGTGTGAATGGGATAAGAAATGAATTGGAAATATATTAAAATTTTTAAAATGGAGAACATGTAATAATTTTTTTTATGGGTCATGATATCTTTTTGATTCTTAGTATAGATTTAGTAGATCTCATTGGTATGTTTTTTGGATTTGATTTGATTTGATATTAATTTTTACTTGTCCAAGAGTTCAAGTGCTATGAGTGGTGGAATTATAAGAGAAAATTGTTTCAATAAAATTCACATTGATTTTAATTTTTTAAACCCCCTTAAAGTGTTAATTTAAGATGAATTTCTACATTTGGAGGATATTGGTGATATTTTGATCTGAATAGTAAAAATGGACCTTTTGGATGTTTACCTGTTATAAATTATTTTGGTATTTTGGCCATAACATTTTCTACACTAATCCAAATTGAAATATTCTTTATTTTAATGCTTCTACACATACAGGGATTCATTTTATCCTTCTTGAAAATATACTGAATCGGCCATATGGAATCTCAAAAGAAGCTCAAATGATGGACCATGAAAACTGTTTACAGATATGTTTAGTTTTGGTGTGGGGTCTATAACATGTTCAAGGTGGGCCCAATTGCTATGAAATCTGGTGGGTGGACGTGCAATAAGTTTTTTAACATCTTTCATGAAGGATAGGATGTGTGAATTAGTAATTTTAGTGGTCATTAAAGCATCATAATATATAGATTTGCGATTTGGAGAGTCTAACTGGACAATATAAAATTTCGGAGTAAAATAGGCATAAATCTCGAAATACTTGTTCAAATCCGCTGCGATATTGAGGAGAAACTACCAAGATACGTATGAAAAAAATTAAAGAAGTATGGAACCTATGATTTTGTAATTTAATGGGGCTAAAACTCATAATCCTTTGAGTAAAGATTATGGATATAAAAGGTGGGGAGCTACTCCATCTCAAAAATATCTCATTCCATCCCAATTCCTCGAGGACACCAAGGAGGAGAACTTTTAGTATTTCTAACCTTTATTAATTTTTCTTTTACATGGATTTTTAATGCCTTACTCTTTCCTATTCATCTGGATTACCCCTACCATGGTGGGGTAAACATTTTGAGTGATTAGGAAGGGTTGGTTTTCTATTTGGTAATGCTTGAGTTCTTGGACATAATTGAATGAAAATTATTTTTCCTCAAAGTAAATTTCAATTTCATATAGAATATTTTATTATAAATAGTTATTTTTCTTGAATTTTATCTCCGTTATTGATTTTTTTTTCCTTGGTTAAATAATAATTATCTACATCCACTGATTTCTGGTTTATATATGATGGAATAGACCGAGGATTACCGGTGAAGTACTCAATGATCATTAGTATGTGTAAACAGGGTAGTGAATGTTCTTTATTATTTGGGATAAACAAGACCCAATTAGGTGTTTCCCAATTCAATTAAGGATAATCAATACAAATATTTTTCACATGGAAGGATAGTTGACCAAACTGAGATCTTGGTAAGGTTTTCTCTCACTATCATAATTTCATCAAGGAAGTAAGAGGAAACAATTTTGGAAACTAACTTTAATCAACATAGAAGAAGAGGTTTGATTTAAATTGAACCTAGATATCATTACAATTGGGAAACCAACCCCAACCCAATCACCCTTTTTATATAATTTATTTAATCATATGAATTTTGAATTTCCATTCAAACATTTTCTTATTAATTTATTCTAAAAACACGCTATTTTTACACTCGTTTAAAAGTAAAAAACGGCATGGTGTGCACTCCTCTTTCAGAGACATCCTAAGGTTAATCACTAGACTACACTAGGGAATAGATTTAATTTTTTTACCATGCCCTATGATAGGTGTGTGTCATGGTGTTTGATATGGACTCTTGTTTTAATGTTTTATATTTTTAAAAAAATGGATATTGTTTTAGTTGTATCATATTGTATGATTGTGGTATGTCATTTATGGAAGATATCATAATTAATTAAAACTATAAACCTTAAAATGTCTTTAAGGTTTAATAAATTTTGTTCTGGTGTAATATTCAAGATTAAGTAATGACTTATGGTTGGGTCTTTAAAGTTGGTCTTAGATAATGGTTTAGATAACTGTAGTGGTTAAGATGATATTAATAGAATACCATAAATTATTTACCTATTGTTAATTTGAAATGTTATAGCATTTATGGATTTCTATTTTTCTTCATCTATGTTATGTTTGTACAGAATGGTTTTCCACATAATAAATAGCGAAGCTGACATAGGAAGGCACCAAGAGGCTGTTTTCTGTCCAAATCTACAGCCCAAAATGGTGGGAATCCAAAACGAGCATTTTTTTACTACAATGGCTCACTTGAATCAAGAAATAAATATTTGTGGTATCCATGCTAGAGAGGAAAATGAACTACCATGAAGAAACATCTATTTTTTGTGGAATTTTTTGAGGCAACTTCCTCTATCATTCGGTGGAACCATAGATCCGGTGATAGCCAAAGGATGGATCAATGCTCTAGAAATGATATTTGATGTCATGGGATGTTTAGAACATCAAACGTAAAACTAAAAAATTTTCATTTGGAAGGTTAATATGATCAATGGTGGTCTATGGTTAAGAATAATAGAGACATATATGACCATTACAGTATGGAAGGGTGTGCCATTAAGAGTTTTTTTCAGGAAAAATATTTTCCCGAAACAGTTTAACTCAGAATGGAGAAATAATTCATGGAACTAAATCATAAAGATGATGATTTTGGATAGCATATGAAGACAATTTTACAATACATTCTTGGTATGTAGATGATTTTACACAGTATTTTTAAAGTATACATAATAGATTTTACTCTGGTTTGGAAACGTTTTTGCGAAGAGATTGGCCTCACAAGAGTTTAAAAGTTTTGAGAATCTTGTTCTTTATTCTGAAAATGTTTATATGGAGTTTTCTAAATCATATTTTCCTCATGATGATAATAATAAAAGAGCTTAGGTTAGCAGGGAATGGGTAAAAACTCATCAATGAAGTCTTGATGTAAGAAAATGTATTTCCCTTCTTGTGAAAAGTGTGCTAAAAAGAATCCTGGTGAATGTCTTTTAAATTCCGAGAAATACTACCAATGTGGAAATTATGGACACATTTCTTGTGAGTGAAAATAAAATGATCCAAAAATTAATGAGATTATGATGGTGGTATGCTTTAACTATAAGGAATTAGCTCATTTTACTAATGTTTGTACGAAGCATGTTACTCAAGAAGGGAATCGTCATGATTGGAAGAAGGGTTTGGTAAAATCATATTCAACCACTCTAGTGGATTTTGAGCCATAAAATGTGGTGGTATAAGGTACATTTATTGTTTTTACATAATTCTCCTATGTGTTCCTTGATTCAGGGTCCAGACATTCATTCATGTTTGAGAAATTTTCAAAAACATTACGAACTCAACCTCAAGAAATGATAAAAGATATCATGGTACAGCCACCTGGATGGAATATTGTGGCAAAAAGAAATTATAATAATCTTCTGATCCTTATCTGTTGAAATATTTTTACCTACAAACATTTTTTTTCTATAGTAGAGTTTGACGTAATTCTGGGTATCCAATGGCTTTCCTTTTATCATGCAAAAAAAGATTGCAAAGAAAAAGGAGTTATTCTATAGAAATAATTTTATTTTCTATACAAGAATGATCCCATACCATTAATAACATATTTTGAAGCTATGAAAGTGATAACTTATGGAAATGGAAGTTATATTGCTCATATTTTTGAAGATAAGGGAACTATCCATATTAATGATGTAATCGTGGTAAATGAATACTTGGTTGTTTTCCCAATAATATGCTAGTTGTTATTCCTAATAGATAGGTTGAGTTTACTATTTAATTAGTTTTTTATGTTAAGACAATTTATAAACCTACTTATCGAATGGCCCAATTAGAAAATCTTGAATTATAAATGCAGTTTCAAGAATTATTAGATAATGGCTTCATCCGACCTGTCACATCACCATGGGGCACATTTATTTTGTTTGTTAATTAAAAATATGGTTAAAGGATACTTTTACTAGATTACAGTTCCTTGAATAACATTAGTGTTAAAAACTATTCATTACCTCATATCAATGATTTTTTTTAAACAGATCCAGATAGCACAACATTTTTCAAATGTTGACATGAGGTCAAGGTACCATTAGTTGAAAGTAAAGGATGAATACAACCCAAATACTGCGTTCCATTCAAGATATGGTCATTATAAATTTTTTGTTATGAATTTTGGGTTAACTAATGAACTTTATATATTCATAGATCTTAGGAATAGAATATTTCATGACTTCTTGGATAAGTTTGTGGTTTTGTTTATTTATGACATTATGATATATTCTATAAGTAAATAGGAACATGAAAAACGATTAAGGGTTATTTTTTACACCATAAAATAAACAAAACTGTATGGAAAATTCAGAATGTGTGATTTTTTGTTGCAATAGATTTCTTTTCATGGGAACATTGTAAATATGGATGTAATAATAGATAATCAATCCAAAAAAAAGTGGTTTATGAATGTAAAAGTCCTACAGGTGTTACTAAGATTCATATTTTTCATTGGTTAGTAGGTTATTATCAGTGGTTTGTCAAAATCATTGCACAGTTAGCTAGCCCGCTTACTAAGTTAACATGAAATGGTGTTAAATATTTTTTGAAAAAAATGTGATTTTTTTTAGGAACTGAAGAGGATATTGGTTTATTCTCTAGTTTTGGTCATGCATTCTTGAAATGGTTAGTTTTTCATCTGCAATGATGACTCATTGAATGGAATTGGTTGTGTTATGATGCATAATTATTAGTTAATTTCTTAGGCTTAAAGAAAACTAAAACATCATTAGATATATTATCTCACACATGATTTGAAAATGGATGCTATGGGTTTTTCATTGAAAATTTGGTGGCTCCATTTATACAGAGCCAAATGTCAAATATATACTGACTAAAAAAGTCTAAATTATATATTCACTCATAAAGAATTAAAAATGATCCAGAAACTATTGATTTAATTGAAAAAGGATTATGGTTCCATGATCAATTACCATCTCAGAAAAGAAGACAAAGTTGTAAATTCTTTGAGTTGAAAAGATCATGAATCATTAACCATGTTTTATTTGGAACAAGATCTATTGATCAATGATTTGATGAATTTTGTCATATAATTTGTCTATGGAGGAAATAGATCTATTTTGTATTAGGTTTCATTCCTTTCATCATTATCAGAGATAACTATGAAATCATTGAAGGAAGACTGTGAGCTACAGAAAAATGTATATTTAGTTAAAAGTGGGTATGTTTCTAGAATTTAACCTTGATAAAGATTTTTTTTAAGCTTTGAAATAAGTTTGTGTGTTCCTTGTGATTCCTAGTTAAAAAATATTTGTTGTGTGAAGCTCATAGTTTTCCATTTTTTTCATCCTAGATGTATTAAGATGTATAGAGACCTTCGAGAGTATTATTTATGGGATGTAAAGAAAATCGATATTGCCGAATTTATTGTGAAATGTTTGATATGTCATTAGGTTAAAGGAGAGTAGAAGTTAACGAAGTGGATGCTTGTGCCTTTTCTAGTGCTAGAGTGTAAATGAGAGAATATATCCAGGGACATCATGGTGGGACTACCTAAGACTTCTTGAGGTAATAATGAGATTTGGTTTTTTGTTGATCGGTTGAAAAAATCTTCAAACATTCTTTATATTCGTGATACAATGTTGATTCATCATCTTTATCGATTGTGGCTCAATGAGATTATAATGTTACATGGAGTTCTTCTTTCATTGTATCTGATCTGGATCCCAGATTCACTTCTAAACTTTGGGAGGGTATTTAGAAGTCATTAGGAACAAAATAAAATTTAAATACATCTTTTCATCCTCTATCTGATGGGTAGTTAGAACAAACGCTTCATACCCTAGAGGATATGCTTCGAGGATTTTCATTGGACTACCAGTGATGTTGGGATCAATAACATTTTTTTATTCGAGTTTTCTTAGTATAAAATTTTCAGTCTAGTATATAGATGGAAAATTTAGCGGCATTTTAGGGGAAGCGCTGTCGAACTCTAGGTTTTGTTATGAAGTCAGGGAAAGGATGTTGATGGGACTAGAATTATTAGATGAAGAGGCATAGAAAGTGAATATAATCTACCAGAACATGAGGAAATCTCAATGCAGGAAGAAGTGTTATGTAGATAATGGAAGAAAAGACTTATCTTTTGAGGTAGGTGACTATATTTTTCCTAAAATCTATAATTGGAAAAGTGAGATGTGGTTTGGTAAGAAATAAAAGATATTTCTGAAATTCATCGATCCTTTTGAAATTCTAGAGAAAGTTAGACTAGTTGCATACTGAGTAACATTACCTCCAAGTTTATCTCTAGTACATAATGTTTTCCATGTTGCGATGTTGAGAAAGTATGTTCCCGATTCATCACATGTCTTGAGTCTAGAATCAGTTTAGTTAGAAAATAACCAATCTTATGAACTGAAACCAGTTCAGATTCATGATCGAAGGGAACATGTATTACAGATTAAGCTAATCCACCAGGTAATGGTTTTGTGGGGAAACCACATGGTTGATGAAGTAACATGGGAATATGAAAATGTTATGGGATAAAGGTACCTAAACTTGTTTAATGAGTAAATAAAATTGTGAGGACGCAATTTCTAGAAGGTGTGGATAATGTGACACCCCAAGGTTTTAAAAAAAATGAAATACATGAAACATTGTTTTATGTAGATCTATTTATAACTAGACTTTAAACATAATTTTAATGCTTTAATGTTTTGAATTTCAAAAAAATGTCATCTACAATTTTGTTCAGTAAGTTATTTGGAGCCTGATAGAACCAACTTGTTTTTTTTTGTGAATAGTAGAATAATTTTTTGAATAGTATTATGAAAATTAATATGACTCTAATAAATAGTTAATTTTATTATTATTTTATTTTATTAATTCTTTATGATAATGAAATCTTCATTAATTTTTCAATGTGATATAAAAGTCGTTATAGAATTAAAATTGGTAATTATTGAATTAAGTATGATATTTCATAAAAATTAAATTAAAAATATTTATAAAATTATTTTCATTTAATTTAGATCATTTTTGAATTCTACTTTTCAATAAATTGTTAGGGTGAATTTTTGGTATTTTACTGAAATTCTTGAATTTTTGATTAATAATGAAATACTATAAAATACTGAATATTCAAATTATATGTTAAATACACTATTTATGACATCATATGTGATTTACGACCACTTGGTTTTTAATCAAATTCCATTATTATTATTTGGGGTAACATAAATTAAATTATTCATAGTCTTGAGAAAAAATATTATAATATTGATTTAAATAATGTAAAGTACCTCTACCCTCAACTATAAATACCACCCTCACATCCCTCTTCCTCTTACACCTCCCTAGCCTCGATCATTGTCTAAATTATACATAATTCCCTCTCAAATATACATACCCATTTCTGAGACCTTTAGGTCTGACCCAAAGGCCAAAACTAAAGGCCTTAAAGAGGATCTCAAGGAGAAGAGATCAAGGGGTAAGAATCAGCTTTCATTTTGATGGGTTTTCCTTTCATTTCATTTTCATTTATTATACTCTATCCCCATACTCTTATCCAAGAGGATTGAATTCTAAAGAATTTGGTATATTCTAGATGTTTTCATGTTTATGTGAAATTAATCATCATTGTTCTTATCCTCTCCCACTTTTTCAAGGAATAAAAATAGTGTTTGTGATGTGTCGAATTAAAGACATTGTGGATGATGTGATTTCAATTTTATTTAATTATTTCATATCTATTCATGAAGACATTTTTATGGTTGAACTAGTTTATAATATATAAATTATGTCTCATCCATGTTTCTAGAATTATTTTTTACACGTGGTTTTAATTTATAAAACAAAATGGGTTTTTTATTATCAAAGAACCAATAAAATGATCTAAATGTACATCATTTGTGTTTTAGATTATGAATAATCCTTATTTCATAATTCCAAATGATAAATTGTGTAATTTATGGTTTGGAAAATATGTAAATTCCATTCCATTCCAATTCAAGTTTATCACTCCCAATCTACAAGAATATCCATCACGAACCGATCATGGAAACCATGTAAAGAACACACCTGACAAAATTTAAATAACTAAATATTACTAATAAATGTATCAAAATGACATTATGATATGATCATATAAGGTGTTATAAAAATAAATATTTTTCTCTAAGATATTAATAACACTCTATTAACTATTGTACAGGATTTTTAAACACATTTGATGTAAGAATAACCTGAGGTAAGGTAATTCTTAACCCAATTTCCATTTTATGGTTATCCTTCATCTTAATTCATGATATGCAATTAAGATTTTTGGTGTGATGAATTTTGGTTTATATTATGTTTACTTTTGTCTATTTATAGTGTATACACATATCCATTACATTCTATTAATTCATACTCCATTTATATTTTAATGTATATTCCTTTAAAAATCCTTTTAAAAATCCATTAAATACAATTCAAAAGGATTTTTTTATATGTATATGGAATTAGTAGTTTATTGTTATTTTGAAGATAAATTATTACCATGATATGTTTCTTGGAAGTTATATATGTTTTTTTATCCCATTATAACTCAAAATATGTTTGGATGAGACAATTATAGCTCAAGATATGTTGGGTTGAGCCCATTTTAGCTCAAGATATAATGGGTGTGTCCCATTACAGCTCTCCAATGCATTGGGTAATCTGGATATAGATGTTGACCAAATGTTTATTCCATGTTTAAGGGTTGATGTAATATTGATATCGTAAATATGTCCCAATTAAACTACATGATGTTTCTTTTCATATTATATTTTATGATTATGGGTTTTAATTTTTTTTATGTTATCACATGACTAACGTTTTCTTTCTTTATATCCCTTACTGATTTTTATTCTCATCCCATTTTTTAAAAACGTTTTTCACTGGATATATAGATGTGTAAGGGAAATAAGGGAGTCGTGATGTTTTATATAGTGTGACGTTTTAATGTTTTATATTTTGAAATAAAATGGATACAGTTTTAGCAGTATCCTCTTGTATGAATATATTATGTCATGTATGCAAGATATCCTAATTCATTAAGACTATATACCTGAAATGATACTCAATTTGTAATAATGTATGGTCTTGTATAAAATTAACGATTAAGCTTTGACTTATGTCTAGGACATTATACTTCCCATAGACTTATCTAGAGGCCGTTTATTTCCTAATATAGTATCATGGATAACAAATCCATCATCATCTACAAATATCGTACTCTTTAATTTATCCAAGAGGTGAGAGGAAATTGTTAGGGCTATTATATAAGACATATCATGACTATTTTTAAACTCAATATGAATATCAATGAAGAAGGAAATCAATTTCTAATAATCTCTATATTCATGTACTTTATGTAAATATGATTTATGGCTTAGCACATCAGCTTCTTCATCTCCCTTTCTATGCATATAGGCAAGATATATGCTAATGGAATTAAGATAGATGAACCATATTCATTTAATAGGAATAAATTCACTCTATGAAAAGACATATACGAGGTTATTATGCTATATACACACCAAAAATCAATCACGAAGTAGTTCATTTCTATATCAACCTAACGCATGGACGACTGCTCCAAGATCAAGGTCATGTGTCACATAATTTCACTCATGAGGCCTCAAATAATGATATCTATATGAAATGACTCTATCATCCGCCATCAACACTTCTCAATGTCTAATGATTAATGTATCATAGAAAAAAATATATCCTCTACCAAGATCTAGTAGGATCTGATTCTTTTTATACATACCTCATTATCAACAATAGAAAGGATTTCTCGAACTCTTATGACCACAAGAACATAATAATATTATTTATAAGTCTAGTAACAGGTGAGTAAAGATGTTATAAGTCTCTTATTTAAGGCCATTATTATACATTCATCCCCAATAAACTCATTATGTTAAAAAAATCCTTCTGATACTCTATGAAACCACAACAGTCACCTTCTCAAGGTCAACATATAATCTTATTTCTGAGACAATACAACCCAAGATGTAAATATTGTTGATATAGAAGTGGAACATAGCACGCTCATCATAAATAGGATGATATATTAGTGTATTCATATTGATTACAAGGATATTAATATGGTCGATACAAGTGTGAGCATACAAGATTATTTCATCTAAAAATGCCTTGATTATTGAATACACAAAGTAGTAGAACACTATATTTTTGAAATAAATAAAAATGGGAGGAGAACGCATAAGATCGAAAGAAATAAAAATATAATCATATAGGACATCCCTTCAATGGATTGTTGTTAGAGGTATATATAAAGGTCTCCCTAATACATGGTGATACCTTGATCACAGGATGATTTTATAAAACATCGTAGATCCTTTGATCTATAAAAAGAGATCATCTATATGTGGTAGTGGATATTGTTTTTGGACCATAATCTAGTTCGACCATCTGTAATAAATGCATAAAAAGGGGACCCATCTACCTCGGATAAAACCATTGGTAAATCCCAAGAATAAGTGATACTTCTAATGAAGAATTATGATTCCAGTTCCTCCAATTACATATTATGCTTATATAGAATAGTAGGTTCCATCCTATACTGAGGAATTCACACTGTAGTTGATTTTCAAATAAGCTCAATCATAAGCTCTACCTCACTCTCATAAGGTAAGATAGAAAAATCATTGGGAAAGGCATCACTGATGTGATATACAAAATGAATAAAATAAAACAGAGAAAAATTCTTCTACTCTATAATGAAACCAGAACTCTTAGTAGTCAATCCACATAATGGTCTATCTCTATTTCCTTGAACATCCAACTCACACTTTTTTAGAAAACATCCTCTTTATGGTGTTCTAAATGATAATCTGAAGTGGTATTACACTAAAAATTTATGATATGGTACTAACTAATTATTCATGAGAATGACATTGAAGCCCATCCTATCAAGAAGAACTATGTACCAAAAGAAAGGTTAACTTTATAGCTCAAGGGGGTGTCCCTAAAATGATGTATTCCCTCTGATCATACACAAAATGGTGTATCCATGGTCATTACACCCCATATATAATGAATTTCAAGCCTGAGAATATACATGATAGATAAAGTTATGGAGTTTGAACAACCTGTATCAAATAATGAATATAATTTAATTCAGGCTATGTGAATAGTAATTCATATTGATGATGCTCCTTCACTCTAATCCTCGAGTATTGTCTGTAAGGGATGTAATTGATCTGATCTGTAGCCAAATTCTATAGTAGTGCTACCCTAATCATGACCGCTCTACTAGAAATTATAATCTAATGTCTGGAAACCATGGCCATGAATAAATTCTTAGGAATTTCTTCTGGTCCTACTCTGAATCTCTACTGACGAAACATAAAATATCTTGATCCTGAAGGTAGAGTTCTTTCATTTCCTATTGGACAAGAATAATATGTAATGGTCCGAAAAAATCATTAAAGTTCCTCTTTAGAGAAAAAAGACAATATCTCTAGAGGTTCTTTATCACACTAAATCATTGGATTCCCATGTCATCCACATTGATGGCACACAAAATATCTTCTTATACGAGTTATGTGTCTGCAACCCCCCTGATGAGAACCCTCATTGGAACAAATATATCTACTAGAATGAATAATGGCCTTCTTCAGTATTTATCCTTTATTCATGGAAATATCACCATATATTAGGTTTCACCTAGTGATAATATCATGATTAATTATCTTAGAAAATGTGGCAAGGAGAAAGGCATACACCATTTATGGATGGAATAATAATTCCCTTCATTAAAGATTCTATCTCACAAAAGCTCATAATTGTCTAGAAGAAATGAAACGAACACGTAACATTGAAAAATGACTTGATTAATCTATGGATTAAATTACAGTCAACACTATATGCACGATCTCTTTGTATCATTCATCTATAAACATATAATGAATGATTTGGACATAGAATGAATTATAAAAATCAGCCCATACCATGCCCTGATGATGACTAGCCTGCATAATCTTACACCATTTCTTGGATAAATCATGTAACATATTGTTTGAATGTTTTACCCACCATTATAATGAAATCTCTTGATGCTAAAATATAGAAAGACTGGCCTCCGGCCAATAATCTTCAGTTTATGGACCACCATCCCCTAAGAATGTTAGAGGATGATACTTGTATACCTCATAGGTAATATTATCCATTGTAGGTGAAGGTTGAATAGAAACCTTCATGGAATTAACCATATTTAGTGTAGTATTAGGAATATGACCACCAATTCCCATATCATCTATAAAAGGTGTTTTCTCATTGGGAATTCATGCCGGAAAAACTGATGGCTAGGGGCCGATAACATCTATAGAAAAGTTTGTGTGACCATCATGGAACACACAAAAAGTATATCATGGCAACATTACCAAACAAATTCCATGAACACTCCTAAGAACCAGCCTAAATATTATAGATACACTAGAAAATGTAGAATGTGGGAAGAAGGTATCACTACACATGGAATAATACCCCAACTACCTACATAGATTGTTATTGATTAGTAAGTGTTCTTTGTTAAATTACACGGGTCCCTCTAAGAAATATGTCAATATAAATTTCCCTCCACATTTACTATAAACCACTTCATTTTATAGTCATGATAAAAAATTATTATTTCCATATGCTTATAAATTATATCAAAATATAATTAAAATTGATTTTTATTCCCATTAAACTATGGATGATACACCTTATTAATGAATGAGAAACCAATTTAATCTCTACTTGACCCCATATACATGCAGCCACAGAATGTAACATGTTATATATGATAGATTGACTCAGTAAATTGAAGATTCCATTCCATGTGGGCCCATACACCTCATGGATTGAATCTAGAAATCACCCAATAACTACCAAATAGAAACATAGAGATAACAGAACTATCATATAATATTTCAACAATCAATCAAAATAAATAAGAAATTTAAGTAGTTAAATACACTTATATGGCCTTAAATATGAATTAAATGTGAATTATTATTTTTAGAATTCATTATTGTAATTTTTATCCTTTCCCACATATCATAAGGCCATGGATAAGATGAAACCTCTGTCATAATAATAATTATAAGCATCGTAGAATATGTTCCTCACCCATTTTTTAAAGTATATCAACTATAATATGAAGAAACTGAACAACAATATTTATTCCTACAATCTCACAATTTACCCCGAACATGAGTTTGTGATGAAAATTAATGGATTATAACCATGTTTTTTAGAATTTTTAGTATACTATGTAGTGTATCCTAATATTAAGAAAGTAAGGAAACCTCTGATACCACATTCTAACATCCCAAACCCTGGGTCCACTCAGAGGTACCCCAATACCCATTGGCCACAAGAACCCAAGGGAACCTCCTCTAATTATAGAGGCTCTAACTATTAGTTAGGGACTAGGGTATGTCCATGGGGTTAATGTACCCTCATTACTAGATTATATCATAATAATTTAATATAAAAGAAGTTAATGAGAAGAAGTAGTATAAAAAATGGAACAGTAGAATAAAACAATAATAATGAATAATAGAAAATAATGGTAATAATTCCCAAACTATGTTGATTATATAATTCATGTACCTAAAAATTTAGAAAACATAGATGCAAGGGACTAGGCATTACATTCTATAAAAATTAATAAAAAATATTACAAAATTTCCCAAGAATATTAAGCTCTTTCTTGGTCATATATACCAAGCTCCATCTTAATTGAAGTAAGAAACATGATGTGTCCAATGTAGGATGTTTCCCCTTGTAAACACCTGAATAAGTATAATTTACAGGGGTACTAATGGAGTCTCGGATATGTTTGGAGATGAATATTAGTTGGAGACCACTAGAATCATCTACAACATCCAGCCAATGTAACCTAAACTGAAACATTATGAGGCCTGCATATATGAATGTAAAACTATACATTAATATAAATACCAAGATACAACCTTCTTCCTCTACTATAAATGTGTCTAGAAATGAGATCATTTAATTTATTATTTTATTAATTTTTCTTAGTTTTTATAAATTATTCACCTGATGTATAAACCTAACTTACATCACTTCGATATAGTAATAATAAAGGATTTAAGGTATACTTGGGAATCCTATATTTATGTTAATAATGAAAGTGATCCAAAGTAATAAACATGGCATATTTAACCTCAGGGTTCAAGCCAACAAAGGTATTAAGTTGTGTCCTAACTATAAGGGGTAAGAGAGTAACACATGTGTCGAGTGAAATACAAAAAAAAATACCATGAAATTCCATAATAATAATTATATCTATGTCTAAGGATATCATACAAGGTAATATAGGTAAGCAATGATTAGGTACAATGGATGTAACAATGGAACAACATGTATGTAGATATCATTCAATATGTATGGATTGTATCCATGGAATCCTATAATCATAATGTAGGAACCCTTTGGTGATATTTTGGGAATCCACAAGTATATAAGGATTGTGTTCCAAGGTAGGTCTCACCCCATGGATACTGACATCCTTGAATCGTAATGGAGTCCAAAAAATCTCAAGGAATTCCCGGGAGAATCCAAGGCTAGCACAAGTCTCATTACTCATAAAATAATGTCACAGTCACTATTTAATAGGAACCTTATACATTATCCATTAATTAGTGATTCCCATGTAATAGTTATTCTATTTAATATGTTCAGGGTGAGTCTATGTAATTCATAAAAGTGACAAGGAATCTCATGGACATGCAACCATTTAATTATTTATTTAATATTTAAATATTTTGGTTCACCCTACTGCCTTATACTATCTTGGAAATGGGCTCTATATTCATGATACAAGGTTATTAAATTGTAAATATCTAGTCCATGTGATATCTAAATGTATACGTACCATTAAAATTTTAATGGTTAATTTAATTAATTTTAATTACTTACCATAGAAAGGTCTAGTGGTACTATGGTGTAATAGAAATTAATAATTCATTTCTTTTAATTATAATGCATTCCATTATAAATTCCTTGTCAAATCACACTCGAATGGTCATGTAGATAGACCTATGAGGGTCTCCAAGGAAAAACTATGGAAAAACTATGTATAGGTTAGATAGTTTTTAGGATGTAACCTCAAAGGAAATGAATATTAATTAATAAAAAAGATATATGAAATGGGAATAAGGAAAATAATCAAGGCATATGAATTGAACAAGCAGGGCCCGATGAAATCATTATGCACACAATAATGAAAATTAATAAAACAACAAAACTTAATGGATGAGTTATAGGTCCCCGACCACATATTCTCACGAATCACCCATCTATTATCATCCCTTAGTTTTTCCTTAATCTGAATAAATATTAAGAGTGGTTCAACAACATAAAATAATTAATATGATCATCCATCTAAATATCATCATTGATATAAATAATCACGATGAATGGATAAAAATGAATCATTTACATACCCAAGTGCATCTACCATAACAATCATGGATTCCATCAGATAATGTAATATGGTATGGTTGAATATTTTTCCAAACATTGAACCAATGGTTTTCCTCTCAATCTTTAAAGAGTTAACCCACACTGTTAGGCAACATGATTTGAGAAACTGTGTGCCAGTCATTTTAATGACATATGATAAAAACTACAAAAATTATTACATGGGTGTTCACCCCATGATGAATGGTTTCTCAAACAATGTGCCTTTGAACATAATAATGGACCACACAACATGGTTCTAACTAACTATTTCATATGGGTCAGATTGTATCTTCTGACCATGTAGCCAACATTATTTTTTTGAATATTTATGTTTAGATAATGGAAAAGTCCCTTGAGACAATAGAAACATCCATGATGGCGTTAGGAATCCATATTAGGTCCATGAAACTGAATTAGAAATAATTTAAAAGGTTTTATGCCTATTATAAAAAATAGGTTTTTTACAAATGTTTTCTTCATCTATTTCTACTTCTCAATCATATTCTTTGGGAAAACATAGAATTTTCAGTAATCCTTCCAGAAATTATATATTTGAATATGGTCATTTTCCAAATTCATCTACATCATCATGTATATCATCATAATATCTACTAAACATATTCACTATTTCAGCCTCATTTTTATTGACATTATTGGTCTAAATATTTTTTTTATGTTGATTATTTTAGTATTTATAGGTTTCCCCCCTCATTGAGTATCCATGAAATATTCATTTTTCTATAATATCAACCTTCTATCCCAGATTTCATTATTTATTTTTGGAAAAAAATATCCTTCCAATAACATGGAAATACTTATGTAAAGAATTCCATACATTCCATATTTCATAATTCACATTTCCTCTACAAGAATAATCCCTATCTGATTTTGGGTACACACTACAACATGAAGATTCTTATTCTAGTAGTAATGAGAAGAAATACTCTACATTAGTATAGTTTTGACTATATTATCCACCTATCAATTTTTGTGATCTCCATACCCATTTTGATTGGTGAGCTTACTTTAGAAACCTCATACTTTTTCCCATTTTTTATGTAATTTTAACATTCCATATATTTTTATTTTATTCCATTATGAAACAGTAATAAATTTTTGTAGTAGATATCTTCCCCATTACTTTTTATAAAAATCACATAAGTCCTTCTGATATAATCATAAAAAAAAATATATTGATTTACACCTTCCTATATGTTTCAGCCAGAATTATTGGGCCACAAATATATGTTTCCACTAGGTCAAGTAGACATGATGCCCTTTTATTACATGTACAATAAGAAAACATAAAATTTTACTCACATGAAAAAATAACATTTAGTTTATTAACCTATATTTATATTGGGAATTTATACAAAAAAAATTAGTTTATATAATATTTTTATTCTCTATTAATTAATTTTCCAAATTCTCTAGTGCCAAATGTTGTTTTACTCATCAGTTGTTATGAAGTATGTGTTTTATTTACTCTATAGTAGATATAAATTTCATTTTTCCAAAATTGTTTCATGACATAATTATGTAACTATTCATTTATATTCAATCCATTATGATTAAATGCGACCATAGGTCCTGAGTCAAATAGTTTACTCACACTTAGAATGTTTTTACAAGGCATCCACATAGACCACTCACATTTTATTTTTATCATTACATTCTAATTTGGTATTTCCACTACCCTTGATCTTTAGGGAATAATCATTCCAGAATAGAACTATTCAATTAATAGTTTCCATAAAATTTTATAACAAATTTCCATCTCCTATCATATGGTATGTGAATTAACTAAAATGAATTTAGGTTATATTTATATTTTTATCAATAAAAGTTATCTCTACATGTTTTTCTTTCTCAATCATGATATTTTTCTTCCATGAGATACTTCGAATAGTTGGGGCATAAGATGGACTCTCCTATACTTGTCAAAATTTATTTTTGAATCATACTATTCGTCTAATTCTAGAAGAATGTACTTATTTTTTTAGAGTTTTTTTGGTGACATGGTTTATTTTGTCTATATGTTCTTAAATTACAGTTTCCACCTTCCATTTAAATATAATGAATGATTTTATGACCAAATTTTTAAAAAATATAAAAATATCCATATAAATAATATCTTATAATTAATTTTGGATATGGTTTTATTATTAATTATTGGGTTCAAGGTTCTTACCCATTTAGATAACTCCATCGATCTTCATAGTAATACATTGTATATCCCATAAATCCATAAATTTGAGATTTCAAACATAGATATATATATTCCCTATTCCATTACTAAACATGTCTCCTAGAATCATATAGGTCTATAGTTTGTGATTATCTCTAGATATTTGATGATTATTTTCAACTATATACTTTATTGGGTTCAAATACTTCTCTATATGAAATTTATGATCCTTTTTGATAATACTGACTTTCTTTATCACATTATTTTGGACCATCATGTCTCTATTAATGGATCTTTTTATATCTCATCCAATTCCACGTAGGAAAACTAATTTTGGATTTAAATTTTTTATACCATTATAAACCCTTTGGATTTATGTTTGCCTCATTATAATAGATTTGAATCTAAGAACCATCCAAACTATAGTTTCTTGTTTGATTCAAATTATTTTTATTTGGTTTCCATCTAAATCCTTAATTTAATAAATAGCTTTTCAGGCCCCTCAAATGTATTATCCTTATACTCATCACTTAAGTAAGGTTATTTATTTATTCATAATTATCCATAAAATTTAGTTTATAAGCCAAATCTCACATGTTATTTCTTGATTTATCAAATATTCTTTAGAATTTACTTGAATTCAATCAATATTTTATTCAAGATGATCTACATATATTTATGATTCCTTCGAAAAATCTCTAATATTTATTTTTTTTCTCTTTGTAATTGTAAATATTTTCATGATATACCTGATGTTCCTCTTTAATATCGAAAACACCATATAGTTTATTATACACCTCTTTTTTTAGTACTACCATTTAAACTATATCCAATATAGAATCTTCAAAATTAGACATAAACATCATTTCTATTTCCATAAAGAGTTAAATGTCAGCATTCACCTATTTAACAATACTCTTCCTCTATAATTCCATTCCTAGTTTGAAGCATTTATATTTCTGGAACATCCTCAATGTTCTCTAAATAGTTTCTACGTCACAGTTTATATCATCATTTTTATTGATCACCTTGTAGTAATTTTCCATAATTTTTCCCTTCAAAAACATACTATGGGATTGTTTCCCTAAAATATCCGTTTTTTCTATCATTATATTGGTAAAATAAGTAGAATTAAATTCATTATCCATGAATTCATTATCATCATTAAATTATGTAATAACATATCTTCCATGGATCATAATATTTTATATTGACTTTATTGAAATGTTGACTTTTTTCGTTTACTCCCATTTCATAGGTAAATTGACTTATTATAATATCACTAAGATAAAGAAAATACATATCATATTCCTCAAGAGTTGACACATTTAGATTATACAGAGGTGGAAAAAAATTCATGATTTTATTTATAATGTAAATATCATTAATCTAGTCCACATGAACTCAAATTCCTCTAACAATGTTATTAATTAAATTAAATAAGATTTCTATAATTTCATCATGATTTATTTTAACATAATAATATTTTTTTTCATAAAATTTATCTTTTCGTGAATGTTTTCATCACCTTATAATATATTTTATACTTTCTCCCTCTTATACATTACTATGATGAAACTTACCACATTTAAATTGATCTTATTTGATTGAACTGATGTAACATAATTTTGATAATCCAAATCAACATTAATGAATTTCTTGTCTAATTCAATTATTGAAAATCCTATCATATAATTGAACTAAAACCATTGAATAATGAAAAAGGGAACATCTATATGAATATATTATAGATGTAATCTCTGTAAATTTTTCTTAAGTTGGGATCATGTTCATTCTAAACTGATAACTCAATATATGTTTACAAAAAAATTAAAACTAACCAAGAAGACTGATTTAACTCTAAATCCTCACTCTTATACCACTCTTAAGACCACCGAACTCTTGAAGAGGAGTTGGGTGAATAAGAATATCAACATTTTTCTTGAAATTAAAGATATCTAGACCCCATATAATTAATAACTCTCTAAATATATCAAAACTAATTGAGAAATCACCGAAAACATATATTCAAAAAACGGTAGACTACCAGATATGTTTTACTAGGTTTAATGCTAATGGATAGTCCAATGACAATACTCTAATAATTTTTTTTTCTCATAAATTTTTTTATTAATCATAACTTGATGATACATATTAAAATTTTTCTCACATGGTGAATCTATAATAGGATCACTTCCATTACTAGAATATTATGGATATCACATTACATTCCCTAGATCACTTTTGACAACTCAATATTACTACCTATATTGCTTAAAATCATTACTATATTATCTAATTGATGGTCACATATATATCTACATTTTTGATGATACATATATAAATAATGGAGTTATTATTATGATTCTTCAATACATTAAAACCTCTTTTCCTAACATCAGATATGATGGAATAAATGTCTACCCTGAAGAATCTTATTTCATGAAACCCCTTTATTCTTCCACAAAATTGAAACCGTTAATGAAACACCAATATTTCTTGAAACCTATGTATTTTATGAAATATAAATGATTCCAAAAACCCCATTTACTAAAATTCAATTGAACACATTATTTCTCATTCATTCTTTATTGTGAATTACAAGATTTATAACGTTGTTAATTGATGTGTGAATTAAATTCAAATAAATCCTTCATGAAATTATAGTGATACAACCCCATTAAAAACATTCATAGTTTAAATTAAAATCATAGACACATTTTTAGGGAAAAAATCCTACCATGATACTCACAAACTTTCAAAAAAACCATGTATTTTGGAAAACTCTACTACCCCTTAAAAAGACACCCTCTCTAATTCTTCTATGTCAGTATGTCTAATATATGTTTAAAAAAATAATATTTCATGATCTTTTTGGATTTCTATCATTTTATAAAACTTCAAATATTTCATGAAACTATATCTTTATGAAAAATTAACATCATTGTTTCTGAGAACACAACTTCCAAAAAATCATCCCACTTCTCAAGATTTTCTATGTTAATATTTCGAAAAACACTATAGAACCACACCACTTAGTCCACTGAATCCACTGACATTGATAATTTCACATTTCTTTAGTACTCCTAGGTAAACCCAAAATAGTTAAAAAAATCCCAACAGGGTTTCATTTTCACCTATGAATTCCATTTTATCTAATAACATCATAGTCTATTAAACTATTCGAGAACACTGCAGGAATAAAATTTTATTCAGGTACATTTTTTAATGAGAAATAAATATGACAACGCAATGATTTTAGCCACACTTGTGTAGAACCCATAAATTTCATAATGTATTTTTGTAAAATAAATATTATTTGAATAGATTTTACCACATAGAACACAGAACTAAAATAGAAAATAAAAAATTTAATGAAAATTAACAATAAGATAATAATAATAATAATAAAACTATTAATTATAATGATATTAATAACATTAACATTTCTTTATTTATATGATATATAATTAATTTTATATAATATTTATAAGTGTGTTTCTTTGAAAAATGAATTTTCAAATTTTTAATGAGTAAGATAAGCCACATTAAAATTTTATAATAATATATAATCTTAAATTATATTAAAAAATATATTTTCTTCATATAATTTACTAATTATTATGAAATAATAAAGAGAAAACATTAACTATAATAAGTAAATTTTTTTAATAATATTGGATTTTCATAATATAATTTTTTTAATGGTAAATTAATAAATTTTATAATTTTAATTTTACAAAATTAACATATAATTTTAATTCCAAAAATCAATATTTTCATATGAGAAATTTTGAAATTTTTTATAATGTTGTATATTTCATTGAATTGTGAAAATATAGTTTTTAATAAATAATAGTGTTTATGAATATATCATGAAGTAAGTATAACATAAAATCATATAATTAATTTTTCATGATAAGTCTTTAATGAATAAAAAAATAAATTTTTAAATACAATTATGAATTTATAAAACCATTGTTTATCATTTAATAAATATCAGTAATATTTTACAGTAGATGAAACTATATTTGATATTTTTTATTAAAATAATGTTGATGCAATATTTTTTTATATTTCATTAAATGAATAAGGACAATTACTAATTTTATAGTAATCCAATTTTTATAAGTAAAATAAAATACATTGATATCTTTTTCTCAAACATAAATTTAAATATTAATATAAACTTTTTTAGCAAATAGTTTTTTATGTGTTACATGTGATAATGTTTAAAATTATCTTTGAAACATAAATAATTTTAATTTGTTAAAATTTATTTAATATTTGTAATCGTTAATAAAATTATTTTAAAAAGGAAAGTTTTATCTTTATGAAATTAAATTTAATTTGGTAAAAACTGTTTTCCATATTAAAAGCCTAAAAGGGTCAAAAGTGATAAAAAAATGGGTAAAAGGCCTCATATATAAAAAATAAAAATTAAATGTTTGAGGTGTGTATAGTCACTAAATTATATCCATTTAATTCATTTCTATTTTTTGAGTATTTTAAACAAGACAACCATATACTTTGATTTTATTAAGATGAAATATTTAAAAACATTTAATTATAATCACTTATAAAAGGGGAATCTCACCACTCCTTGAAGACCATTACCCGATTTTTATTTCCACTTTATTATCCACCATCGTTCCATCTCCAAAAAACACTCTTTTACTTTTTTTAAATTTTTCATCACATTAATTTTTCATAATCCCACTTTTTCAATATAGTCAACCAAACGAAAAATCATGTCCTCAACATGAGTACTAATTTTTTCTAAATTATTTAGTATTATAGCTTTCATTTATAAATTATATTTTTTCATTTTTTTATTTTGATATCAATATTTTATTTTATATTGAGTTTGATTTTTATAATGAAATAACTATTTACCACTTTTCACATTTTCTTTTTATAAAATCAAAATGGTTATTCGTGTGTGTAAAAATATCATCCTCAACCATCTTACATATCTTCTTATCCATCTAGATTAATTATTTTATAATAATAAATCAAAAAATATTATACCCTACCTAATAAATATGAAACTAATACAATTAATCTTATATTTTTTTGAAATTATGTCAATATAAATAACATTAATAATCATAATCATCCATTAATTATGGTACGCTCAATTTTGATTTTGTATAACCACTTACTTGAACAATGCTATAAAATATTATCCTGGTAGAAAATTAGAACATAATTATTAAAGATATATGATATAAAAAATTAAATAATGACTTTAATTTTTAAAAAATATATAATTAATTTTATGATATATAAATTACAATCATTTTTATATTAATGAATAATAATAATAATAAGTGTGCAAAACTAGTTCTAAATGATCTAGATTACTGATATCTGATATCTAAAATAGATAATAAAAACTTATATAAATATAAAAAAACTATTATAATAAATTATGATAAGAGTTTAAACTTATGAATAATGTTTTTAAGAAGGTATTTAATTTATATATATATATTATATTCATAAACATAAGAATAAGTCAGGAACAAATGTATGGGATTCTTTTCAACAAATTATATTTTTTTGAGACATATATTATATTATAAACCATGATATCATTTATATAGTGTTATTAAATTATAAAATTTTTATCTTCCAATATTCATGTAATTAATGGTTTTTAAATCCATATCAAATTATTTATATAAATTTCATTGGATTCAATATCCAGAAATATTTGAAGGGTTTTTGTTAACTCAACTCCTTCAATTATGTAATAACACTTCATATTTAACATAGCTTTTCTCAAATTGGATTGTTACACCCAAAAATATTATTCCATGATTCTAATTTTTATTTATATGGAATATGAAACTTTGGATTCAAATATTTCTCCTAGATGAATTTCATCCACATGAAGTGTATATAATTGTTTAGAATAATTCTCATCTTCTTTAATGATAGTTTCACATACTTACCAATATTTTCAGTTCTCACAAATATTTTATTTTATAATTTGAAAAATATTTATTTTCCATATTATTATACCTTCATATTTTCCTTATAAATGTCTCAAATGGAGGATTTGGAAATATTTTTACATTTGAGGGTTTCAACACTCGTATTTCGAGATTAAAATATTGGTTTTCCAACATTTCAAAAGCATCTATTTTATTTACCACATGAGATTTATTTTTTGAAACCAATATCACTATTCATGGATTCATTATTAAATATTATATTTCAAGTTAAATTTCAATAAAAAAATTGAATTTACCTTTTTTGAACCATTATAAATTTTTTAGGGATCCTCCTTTTATGTTTATTTTTTAAAGCAATGATGTTCAATATTTTTTCACTCCACCTTTTTGAATCCATTTTGTATTTTAAGAACCTATTTTTAAAAATTATTTTTAAATATAGAAATATTAATTTTTTTCTCCCATTATGTTTTTAAAATAATTATTTCTTTTTAAAGAACCATTTCTTAAAATTTCTTTTAAAAAAAGTTTCAATTTGTCTTCACTGAAAGTTTTAAACATTGATGTATATATAATTTTATTACTGAAATGTCCTTAAAATTATTTATTTTTAAAATTACTTCTTTTCAATTTCTTATGGGATAAAATTTTCAAAATAAAATTCAATTTGAATCAAAACATAAAAACCTATTCCAATGATAAAATCATTTTCTTCAAAACTCTTATAATATCACTACAAATTCACCTTTATCATTAAGTATTTTTTTTCTTGGGTGTTATATTTTATTATTTTACCTATGAATTTTGAAATTAAATACTCTTTTGGGGAGATTTAATATTGGGTATCAACTATTTTCATTCCAAAGGTAAATTTTAGTGGTACTGTTTATAAAATTTCTAAAACCTGTTTATAACTAAATGGGTTATTTATTACGTGATTAGTGGTTTTTTTTCAAGTGTAACACTTTTTTATAGATTAATTAATGTTGGGGTCCTATATATCCCTCTAATTAATTGTTAATTATATTATATATTATAAGACATGAATATTGTGTGTCTACATTATCACATTTTCTTTGTTCACGTGACTATGAATGGACATGATTTTGTATATATTTTTCACTTAATTCTTAATGGATGTGATCATGTATATCATTTCCAATATAATTTTTTATGGGAATGATAAATTATATATTTTCTCACACTATTTTGTGTAGACATGACAAGGTATAGTAATTTTTGAATTATTTTTATAGGCATGAATACGTATAGCATTGTACACATTACTGTATAGGAATATGGATGCATATGGATTTATTCCAAAGATAGAGTGTGCATAAAATCATGTATAGCTTTGTTCATAATATTTTATATGTAAATGATAAAAATTTTCATTGTTCATAATTTTTGGGTTTACTATACTTATTCCACAATTCTATGACATATTCCTATCATTATTTTATATGGTTCATGTTTATTATCACACACTCTTATTATAGGGTATATATTTTCTTTAACGTAATTACATGTTCTCCTAGGATTACATATAGATAAATGTTATTTTTATATATTATTATAAAAAAATATTTCTCCCAAACAAATGAATTATAATATAATTTTGATCCCCCCTTAATGTAATGTTGATATTATTTCTAATATTGACAGTTCTCTATCACCTCGTTATTTTGATTTCATTACCAAGGTTTTAAAGAAGTGTATAAATAAGGAGATATATTAAAGTATATATTTCTTTTTTCATGAATACGTAACTGAACATATTTATCATAATATATTTTTCTTATGTAGCTGATCCTCAAAGACACAGAACCTTTAATTCATAGGATTGTGAGATTTTGTATTATTTTTCATGTTTAATTTATAGTAATATATTAATTATTGATAGGTTAATACCAGATTTTATAAAATCTATTACTTAATGAATGTTTTTCTAGAATTTGATACAAGAATTTCACTTTTATGCCTCTTTAGATTGTATGAGCCTAAGGTTTTATTATTTTTGATTAATGGTTTAGTAAATTTTGGAGATTAGGATGAAATAAAGTTAGTGAAAACCATAGGTATTTTTTTTAGTGTAGGTATATGTATAAGATTAAATTTTATGTTATTTACAATGTATATATTGTGGGGGACTCCTAGGAATAACATCTATATCAAGATACATGAAAGTGAATGAGATTTTGAGATTAATGGACATAGGGTTAATTACAAAAAAAAACGCTACTTCTGTATCAACTTAATCATTAATATGTTACACGAGGAGTGATACAATGACTTCAATTCTCCATATACACTAATGGAGGTATGTATTTGTTAATCAAATATTCATTATTGGACAATTTAAAGGATTTTTTTACCTAATTTCATTAAGGAAATATGTGTGTAAGTATGAGAGAACTAAAAATAAAGTAACCAATGTTGAAGATAGAGAGTTGTGGAGAAATAAATTTGAGAAATGTTTGAAATCAATGGATTATGGGTTAATATAAAGGTTTTATTGGAGAAGACGTCTTTATATTGAGAATTAATTTTTATATTATTATTTACTCTAATTCTAATTGATATTAACATAAGATTTTTTTTGTTTTTATATTTTTCTAGAAATAGGACCTCGATAACAAAGAAGTAAACATTATTCATTTAGATACGTGAAATAATTTTCTATATATGCATAGATTAAATGGTTCGTAAAATAAAAAAACATATTATGTAGAAAATGTTATCTTAGAGGGTTTTTACTATGATGTAAATATTTGAATCTATCATAATCTATATATCTTTCAATGATTATATTAACATACACCTATGTATTATTATTAGTTAATACTATTTTATAATATAAAGAGGAAATTTATTTTGGGGGGATGTAACTACAAAAATTTCATTATTTATTTTCCTTAAATAAATATAATGTTATTATCTTAATTGATACGCAACATGAAACTAAAATCATCCATATCATATTCCATGAGTATTATCAGTAAAATTATCTGAAAAATATAAACAAATGTAAATTTAAAATATATTAAAAAAATTATATTTAGAGGACATTTAATTTATATATGCTAAAATTTTTAAGGATTCATTTCCCTCAATTTAATATTTAATGCATTAATAAATAAAACTGACAACTTTTAAAGGAATATAATGATGATATATAATTATTTAATATACTAACAATTATATTAATATTAGTAAAATTAGAAATTAATATCAATCCATTTTGAGAATATATAGTTTTTAGGAAGTCCATTTTTCAAAAAATTAATATTTCTCTATTTTCTTATTTTTCATTTAAAAGATTTATTTAGTATATTTCAAATTTATAATTATGATAAATTAACATCTTTTTTATTTCCATATGTTATTATTATCCAAGGGATATTTTTGATATTTTTTGAAATAATTTTTTTTAAATATTGAAAAAAATTAATATAACTAAATTGGAATTATTATTAAAATATAAAAATGTAAGCACGAAATAAAATTTAACATCTTGTGTTTTTATAGGAAACAATTTTTTTGATAATGTACAAGTTACATCCCATTGATCTAAAATGTAGAAAGAAAATTTCATTATTAAAATGTGACTGTTATAACATAACCATTAATTTGGAGCGATTGAATAGGAATAACATATTTTTGAAAACCAAATATATTGTCATGAATCAATATAGTATTATTGGATAACTATTTGAAAATCACACCATAATTTTTAGTGAATTTATTTTAATCTTGATGAATACATTTTCATCAAAAATGAATGTTTCTCTTTTTCAGGAGTGCATATTATAATTAATTTCAAGAATATATAGAAAAAATTTTTGATAAAATGAACTTAATTCGATAAATAATCAAATTAAAATTGTTCAATGGTGAAATAATCAAAACCTTTTTAAAAGGACAAATTTTAGGTGAATAGTAAAAAATTCATTTTCTTATAAAATACAATATATTTTATGATATCATCATGAAAAATTCATGACATATAAATTATTGAATGTTTTGAATTACTCTTCTAGGATATTATAATATAATTTTCATACACAATTATTTATCAAAATTTAACTTATAATTCATTATAATGATAAATAAAAAAATTAATTTCAGTGAAAACACAATACATGAAAAGCACAAAAAAAGTCATTTTTGTTTTCTTATAGATAAAAAATTAGATGTAAAAATCCTTATAATGGAAATTTTAAAAAAATTATTCCATAGATGATTATTTTTACATATAATTTACAATTATAATGTTATATAACAAGTCGCTTATCTAATTTTTTGTGCAGTGATTGCACAAGGTCCACAATGAAAAAATAACATATTAATATTTTTCTCATAAAATAGAAAAAAATGACATGTTATAGATGTAATTAAATATTTTTTCGAAATAATATGATTTATATTTAGATTATTATATTTAATGTAATGAATAGTTTATAAAATTTACGATATAATTTATAGTAAAAAATAGTTTTTAAATTGATATAAACTCCTTAAAAATATTTTTTTCATACAATTTATTAGTATAATGTTTTAAATAACAATCATGTTCCATTTATTGATATTTTTCTATTTTAGATAGTCCTTATATTCCCATAAATAGTAAAAACCCATATTGTCAATGTAAGATTAAAAGGGGTTAAATAAGGGTTACAATTGAAAATAAGGGTATAAATATAGTTAAAACTTGACTACATGTTATTTTATCTATATATTTAACCACATAATAATCATATAATTTAAATAACTAAAATCTAATCTATTTTAATTGAATATTAATTTGTTTTAATTTAATTTTTATAGAAATACCAAGAGTTCCCCTCCCCTCTCATATAAAGGTAGAAAACAACTTTACAATTCATTATACATAAAAACCAATACGGTTTAAACAATAACTATGAAAACACCTTCCTAGAATACCTCACCAAATTGTAGTGTTCATATTTTAAGAAGACCACTATGTAATTAATTCTTAATTTTTTAATCAACAGTTGTTTTCCAAAGAAGTGTTATAGTTATTATATACCTATTTGTATTGTGATTCTTCTAAAACATCCATCCTACCTTATTAAATAATGTTAAAATACTATATAATTTATCATAAGAATACTAAGATTTCTTTATGTTAGTTTCATGAAATATATCTTTCTCCACTTCCATAAAATGTAAAATTAATTAATTATTCTATTGTATAGTGGAATACCGCTGCACGAACTAATGGAATTTGTTTTCCATTATATTCTATCCCGACCCAACCAATTTTGGGGCTCAAGTCATAACTACCCCAATCCTTATTCCATAGGTCGAGGTGGTGACAATCACCAAAGGCACAACAACTCAAGGAGGCCATTGAGTAAATACTTGAACACAAACATGAACATACTAACAAATAAATGAAAAGTACAAAGGGGGAAAAGTAAAATATGGATCCTGTTATAAATAAATGAAAACATTCATGGACCACTTAAATGGTAGGAGTAAATTAATGTAAATAGAATGGAAAATGGGAAAAAATATACACCCAGCTAGAAAAATGTCCCAACGAGATAGAAAACTGATAGTAAATCTATTAAGTATGCAATGTTTTGGGAATCCAAATTATGATGACAACACGTGGTCCAGGCACCTATTGCCCAAAGATCTCTAATTCCCGGATCAAAACTATATTTCATATTTATAAAGCGTGGTATGTGTGGGAAACTCCCATTTAGGGGTGATAATAAACATACCTACTACAACATCTCAAAAATGAGGGGGATATGTAATGGGTATGGTAGTAAAGGAATATAGTATATAGAAAAAAGTATAGTAAATGTGTGGTGCTCAACCCGACAAGAAAATGAATTAAGCTCATCCAAACACAGAGATCTTGAAATGGTGAGAAGGTGAACTTCGCATTGATTCTTCTCTACTTAATGTAGGAGACTATACTCATCCAAACATAATAAGCTACCCATATAAAGAATGGGGAATACCTCACATGTCTTTGACTTTCCTGGAATGAGACTAACCAAACCCCATGGAGTGGGTACATCAACAGTTTGTGTGTGTGTGTGTGTGTCTATATGTGTGTGTATGTTTAGTTAGAGAAACCCAAATGAGTGAGTAATGGGATCCCCATCTAACAGATCATCCCTGGAAAAGAGTCACCAATTGTCCCAGATGTAACCACCGTTGATACCCAATATTCATCATGACTGCCTTGGACTGCAATTCAAAGTGTCTCAAACACAAAACCTTGATATTGTCGGCTTTGGGTGGGTCTGTCTCACCCACACTATTTTAGGTCACTTCACAAGGACACATATTAGTGGGTAAAGTTCCCCACTTACTTATGATTCCAAAGTATCATCAAATAGGATATGTTCATTGATATATAGTTTAATGGTGTGAACCAATAGTAGAGGACCCACACCTCAGTATGTCAATGGTATTCATCTCTTAATCATCGAGGACCCTCTCCCTAGTGCGTCGGGTGGATTCCACATGGAAGTAGCAGATAGAGGACCCACACCCATTACCATGCTGGATTTTACTCTTAATTTTTTCATAGAGAACCCACACCCTAATATATCAATGGTATTCCTCTCTATTTCATTGAAGACCCACACCCTACATAGTAGTTGGATTCCACTAGAGAGTAACTGATAGTTCATCTCATTTTTGAAATCGTCCAACATCACTAGTTAGAGAGTTGAGCTCAGAACACATCAAAATTATCATCCAATGATATTCGTTTCATACTTATACATTTAATGAAATCACAAATAAGGTTTCTCACATCCAAATATATCACACTGTTGTGAACCTTGCGGAAAAAATTGTGAGGTAGACTATTCACTCTCCCCAATCGAACATCTAATGGATAAGTTGTTAACAGTAAACTATAATAAAAATAAATCTCATGGGGCCCACATGTCAATACTATAATTAATTATATGAATAAAACCATTTCAATCCTACTAAAAAAACACATAGGATTGACAACTAGATCATCAAAAATGGATACCAGGTAAAAAAGTTGTGTTACACCATAATGCGTGCAAACTGGTTCCGATTTGTACCAAAAAATAGCATCAGTTTATACACCCAAAATGCATCTTGAAACGTTCTCCAAAGGACCTAGGTCTCTCCTATACTGATGACACATTACTCGGACACCACATGTAGGCACCACATCCCAAAAAGTTTCTTATATAATATTAATTTTATTATTATTATTAATCCCAAGAGTTTTGTGGAACCAAGATATCAAAATAGTTCTAAAAATTATTGAACCCATAAAAAACATCCATCTCAAATTTATGGAATCATTTTAGTATATGAAATGTAAATAAAACAAACATATTAGAAGATACAACTTATAGATGACTTATGGATCTAATTCGAACCGTCTGGCCCATTTTAGGTGGCCCCATCTGCCTCGGACAGCTCACTCTGGCTGGCCTAGTCCTGTATCACCATCACTTGTCCTAGCCCACCTCCTCCCATCCTAGCCTACATCCATGGCCTGGTCCGATGTGCTCCATCCCATCCACTGGCCCGACCTACTTCTTGGGCATCCCCCTTCACTATCCTGTTGGTCAACTGGCCTAGTCCCCTCATAAATGAGGTGACTACATCACATGGGTCCCTAGAACCTGGGTTCACATGCCAAGAACGCAGGTTGGCTTCTTCTAGGCTGTGATTTGGCTCTATCATGCCGATTCCACTAGACGACCCTGGCTACACTAGTTTTGCCCTGCGCACTACCACCTCATGCTCAGGATTTCCGTCCCACCCCCAATTCTGCCTCCAACTGCCCTAAAACCCCACAAACCACCACATTCTCTGCTCACCAGCCTATACCACCGCCATCCACACCATTTTCAAAATTTCAGGAACAACCGTTTTCCACCACCCTAGCTGTTGTAGAGATCATATCTCCTTCCATATACCACATGGACCGCATTGTTTTTTAGAAAAATTGAAATGACAACATCTTCAGATTCCTTGGGTCAAGGGATACACAGTTCCAGCCTCTGCTTGATGACTCGTCGATGTTTCAATGTAATGAAAATTTAAGGGGAGGAACATTGAATAATTAAGATAAATGTTTATTCAAAATTTGGATTGGATGATGTTCAGGTTTGTTTATCTATCACCTCAATGATAAAAACAACTAATTTATTGATGGATTCATGAATAAATCAAGAATGAAAATTAGGGTGAAAAGAAAATAAAATAATCCTACCTCGATGGACCCATTTATCTCTGTCCACATGATCTCCATGCACCTAATTCTATTCATGGAGGCTATGATGAAGAAAATACTTTATTTGATGAAGAAAATATGAGAGAGAGGGTTTGGTAGAGAGAGGTAGATTATGGGATAACCATAATTTCAATCCCATAAATTTATATTTATACAAAAACATCGGAACCGGCCAACATTTTTGAAGTCTAAAACATCCACACCATTTAATTTTATGTCATACATGGGAAAAACACCCCATTATGAACTCAATGGTGGTCTCATATTTCCAATCTGTGTCCTCAATCCAATTTCATTTTAATCTACATTAGTGTTCAAATAATTATGTTTAATTATTTTAACTATGACTGTGCCACTGGATGGATTTTTCCATAGAAGACCATAGTTGATGAATGTTATTCACCACCTACGGTAAACAGAATGTTCCATACTCAACTAGGGCCTCGTATTTCTGATCTAATTTATCATTTAAGGGTTATTAAATTTACTTTTCATGAATAGACTAATATATACGTAATATTTTTATAAATTTAATTTTGGGAACACTAGGCCTCGAAATTACATGATGTATCAGCACTCAACTATGGATATATATATATATAGAAATATTTAAATGTATTAAAATGATAAAATGTGTCACTATGTGATTACCTCTTTTTAGATTTTCATACCCAAAAATAAATAATTAAGAAAAAACTCCTGATACTGATCTCGCATATGGCTCTCCCATTCCCAATAATTATCATATATATTCTTGTGTTGTCATAGAACACGAACCAAGGGGATTTCCTATCCATGCAAGGTTTACTCAATTCAATCATCGATCGCCACTTGGTTCTCTAGAAAGGTGTCTTCATCATAAATTTCCATCTCATCCCAGTCGATGATGTGTCTTAGATCATTATTGTATTTCCTCAGCTACAACATGTTGGATATTCCATGCATCTTCACCAACTGTGGCTGTTGGGAAAGGTGGTATGAAACCTCATCAACCATCCACATGATCTCTAACTACCAGATTAACCACATTGATAACATACCTCCCTATCTGATCCACCTCATTTTTCATCCTTAGGGGGACTCTCAAGAAGACATGGTCTCCCTGCTCGATCTCTAATGACCTATGGTTCCATTTTTCATAATATTTATACATGCTCTGGGCCATGTATATAAATACATAGATGAAAATCACTTTATCCATCTTTTCTTGCACCAACTATGGGTCCACGAGGATGACTCTCCCACCACTATCCCCCAGAGAGGTGACGTGTAGGGTCCCCTGTATAGAGCCTTGAATATTTCAGTGATGATGTTAGAAGGGTACCTGTTGTTGTATGAAAACTCTAGAAAATCCAGGCAATCCTCTAAGCACTGGCCAAAATCTTGCACACAATCCCTTTGCATATCCTCTACCACCTAGATAGTTCAGTCACTTCTCCCATTAGTATGGGGGTGAAAGGCCATACTCATGCATAGTTGGGTGTCCAAATCCTCCAATAGGTCTCTGCACAACCATGATTGAAATTGAGCATCATAATCCAAGACAATAGTTGAGGTTACCACATGAGTTTTGATGATCACACGTATGTAAAACTACCCCAAACACTCCACTGAACTCTATTCCCTGAAAGTTAGGAAGTGAGATGACATGGTGAGTCATTCCACTATCAACTATATGGCATCATGGTCCTTCGCATTAAGTAGAATCCATGTGACTATGTCCATGGATATGTCCTCCCACTTCCACTATGGTATGTCAAGATGCTACAACAAACCTTCCAGAACCTGATACTCATCATTCAACTGCTTGAAGGTAAGGCCTCATGAGGAGAACTCAGCAACACTTCATCTCATATCATACCAACAAAACTACCTATGAAAACCCGTGTACATCTTCCCCATAATGGGATGTACAACAATGGGTGAATTATGGAACTACCACATTATATCCTCACACATTGAGAGTGGAATCATGGTTTTCCATGGAACAAGAACTCGTGATTCCCTCTTTCATAATACCTATCAGGTGCGTTGCCTGTGAATATTAGGTCATGAAGAATGTGATGGTTGATATATCCTAGATAGAAATCCCTCACATGCTCAATGATTGAATGATCTAGTACCATCGACTATAGAAAATAGGTACCCTCTTACATCACTAGGTCCAGCAACAGGGAAGCTAACTGCTCAGAATCATCCTGCACTAGGAAATATCAGGACCTACTACTGAGGGAATATTCAACAACATTGGCCTTCCATAGAGTATATACTATCTCAAAGTCATAGTGCTACATGAACTCCAATCAGCATCACTTCATCATGTTCAGATTTATCTAGGTAATTATATACCTAAGACTCTAATTGTATGAGTAAACTACAAAGCACTATCCTAAGAGGTAATGTCTCCCCATCCATAGGGCGAAGACTACTGATTAGATCTTCACGTCATCAGTTGAATAATTCTTCTCATGGGGTCCCAAATTCCTTGACCCCTACACGATGACTTCCTAGCATGCATCAAGATGGAAATGATCCTTTATCATGGGGAATAACAATACACTATGAACTAAATTCCCTCCTCTAGTAGTCTCAGAACTGTATTGCTCCTCAACCTCTACCTCAAGTCCTCAATAACCTTCTGTAACTACTTAGACCAGATAAATGAGTACCCCTTCCATGTTTGAGTGGTCAAATGGGATGATATCCTCGAGAAGCCTTCCACAAGTCAATGTCAGTACCAAACCATACCATGAAATCCTCACACCTCTAATGCATTCTTAGGTCTATCTCCAGAAATCACTTCCTTCATCTTCATGGGATCAACAGCTAAACCCTCTTTATAGACGAAATTCCTCAAAAATAAACCCTATGGAATCTAGAACTGACATATCAATTGTGTTCCATTAATCATGTTCTCTTAAAGTATATCACGGTCCATACTAAATTACTATTCATGCCACTTCTCTCATGCCATGTAAATGAGTACGTTATCTATGAAAACAACAACAAAAGGGTCTGTGTATGGCTAGAATAACTTGTTAATTAAATCCATGAATAGGGTGGTGCATATTTCACATTGAAGGGCATCACTAGGAACTCATAATTCCCTTAGTAACATTAGAAGTCCAACTATGGTATATCAGCCTCGTGAATCCATAGGTGGTGTTAGTCGTATATAAGATCAATCTTGTTGTACCATGTCACACCTCGCAACTAGTCAAAAAAAAATTGATCCTCAGTAAATAGTGCATGTTCTTTATCATGGCATGGTTCAGGTGACTATAATCTCTACAAATCTATAAACACCAATGTACCTTCATCACGAATAGACCTGTAGAATCTTAAGGGACGCAATGGGTCTGAGGAAACACTTCCCCTGAGGTTTCTCCAAATGTATACATAGCTTCGGGTTCTTCTGGGAACTATCAATTATTCAGTGGAAGATATTGGGGCCATACAAGGTTGGAAATAAAATAAAAACTCCCACTGATGTTTCAGAGGTAGTCTTGGTCCTTCCTCAGGGAAGACTCCCATGTAATCTACTACAACTAACGGAAACCAAGTTCTGGAAGAGTCTTTTGAACTAAAGGTCATTAATGGAAATTTAAGGGCAAGGGAGGTAGTATCTTATTCATAGAAGTTTCTAGACCAACTAGTAAGCCTCATTCAAAAAAAATGGTGAATGTTATCTCATCAATTTGTATGCATCATAGTATCTTGTGATGACAATCAATCTTTTCTCGAACAATGGAAATCCATCACATGCCCAAGTTGACGTCATAAGGTTCCATCATGATGACCAACAGTTCCAACATGAAACGTTTCCCTCCAAACAAAATTTCTCACTACCAGCAGATAAAATATTTAGATGAGGCACTTTCTATTGAAACCCCAAGACAAATTTGATATGACAGCGCCTCTCTTGGGAGCTCCAACTCCCATACATGGAATAACAAGATAAATGAGTAATAATATCTTATTTCCACTAATACTGAAGAAAGTTCTAGATAAACACATATCATACCTCAAATAAACTCTTACACTGGAGGATCGTGATCCTTCGTATCCTAAAGCAATCTGCAGCCCTGGCCGCGAACTCCCTGAGCGTGACATGGGTGTAGGTATCGAAATCTTCTAAAGTCCCCAGTCATGAATTATTAGGATAATCGAAGGAATATTTTGACTCAGTGAACCATCCCAGGATTGTTCTAAAGGCTACGTGTAAAATAAAAGTGGTTTCACTTAAAACCGCTCAATTTCATGCCAACTTTCACTACCAGTGGGATTTTAGCCCGCTGGCTTGGAAAAGTCCCGCATGGCTGACTGATAGGTACGATTTTTCATGCCAGCTGAATTATGTGCCACATCTACCATTGATTTCCTATAAATAGAAGTGCAGCCCCCCCCCCCCGTACTTATGGTGGCTGATGAATTGGAACCATATCTCATGCGCATAATACATCCCTTCTGCACGCAAAAGATCGAAATCAGGTACAGAATTTTCTGCAACAGTTCATCGAGGTGTTTGCCTTCGGGAAATACACCTACGGTTTGACCTTCCCCTATTTCCTCTTCCATTTATCCATTTTCATGAAAAACTCATCCAATTTCATGAAATAAACCTTTATATATGAATCCCCATATTATTGCATTCACATGTCTCCTATTTCATGCAACAGTAATCATTTTTGCACCAATTGAGCAAAAAAACCCATTTTCATGCATTCCTCCATCCTTGTGTGTTCCATTTAAGCATGTATTCAATTTCAATTTCCCAGACACTATCTTCGGTATATTATTGCGCACAACGGATATACCCTACCAACATTCGCCCGTATGATCCACTAGGTTTATACGAAGTGATTCCATGGTCCCTTGGGTGGTACTTCATGTTTCATTTCTTAACCACATGCTTCATCACATAGGTACACCAATGGATATTTCTTCTTCACATATCTATTCTAATGTGATCCCCTCAATGGATCACTCCATAACACCACCTCACCATGGAATTTCTAGTTCCTTCCCTTCACCAAGGTTCAAAGGTTACCAGTCATGTATGTCTGTTGGGTGAAGAGTGAACCCGCCTTGTCAGAGCAGAAGGAAATTAAACTGCCAAGCATCCTCATTCTCAGCACATGAAATTAAACTATAGCCTCTCCCAATGTGATATATATTTTTTCCCCATCTCATAATTTTTCCACATCCACCGGTCTACAAAAGAGTAAGATCTCCATCACATAGAATGATATCCTCTTTGTTGGAGTGGAATCTATCTGGGCAGAGAGGCTACCATGTGGGTGTAAGCCCCTATAATTTCTTTCTGTAGGTCTAATATTTGTTCATTGTCTCTTCTTTGGTGCACAAATATGAGAGAAGATATTGGCATAGTGTCATCTGTTACCCTATCCCTCTCACTTTGGGCTTTATCCCCATAAGGCCTCCATATTGAAGTAGTACCAATCTCCATCTCACTAGGTCTATAACCATGCATAGGCCCCACTCCATTCCTCAGTAATTCACCTTTCGCGATGAGATCATATGTTCTATTTATACATCTTTTTGCTCACACCAAGAAAGAGACATGTGGGCTTAGATTAAGAATTGACCATGACATCCTCTATGGGAAGCTAACCATGCATAAGCCTCATTCCATCCATTCTATAACTATGTAGACTTTGATCTCAACCTCTAATGCTAGGTACGTAAGAATAATGTATTAGGTTCAAGCCCCATCATCCATCATCACTCATCTGTCCCGACCACTTCACTATTGGTTTTTCTTCATCCCGCATGTTGTTAAATTGTATGCCCCTTTAGAACTATGGGTTTTTATTTCTTCCAAGTATTTTGGAATCCTCTTTCAGGTTCAATACCAACCACTGGAAAAATTTGGTGCTCCCTCCTCTGGATTCACCCCCCCCCAGATTTGACATCTTCCCCTTAGGAAACATCACACAGATCTACCTCCATGAGGTGTTTTGATCAATCCACTCGGGTTGTTGTCCTTTGTGTGCACACCAATTATGGGTTCCATTTTCCTGAACAACATGGAATTTTATCTTTTTCCGTTTTTATAAAAGTACATAGGAATATTCTCTAAGGTTCAAGAATATAATTCATGTCACATCCTGGTCTTTCCCTTGAGCCTTTTTGTTTTAGGAAGACCATTACCTAACCAGTTGGTTCTATTTCCTCCAGATCCCAACCATGTGTCCATTCTCCCGATCCATCTCTTTAGGTGACTCATTTCCCCATTACAGAACTATGTGGTCTTTTATTCCCTACCACAAGGATACATAGAAGACCTCCTTGAGGATAAATCCCATCACTAGCACTATCACACTACTTCCACCTCATTTTAACCCTCAACACTTATTTAATATCACATCCACATCATTGTGTCATAAAGTAGCATTTGGTCCGTTATACCTAAGTAAGCCGCAGAATGTCTTTGGTTTTTTTCCTCTATATACACCCCAATTCATTACCATTTCAAACAACATGGGTTTTGATCCCTATTTTTCATACATGGTATATAGAAAACCTATCTATGTTTCAATCCCAACTAAAAAAACCAAGGATTCCCCCTTATATGGAACCAAGCATCCCCAGATCTTTCTTTATTAGATGTTTTGACATACTCATCAAGTAAATTACCTATGTTCTCTCTCTTGGTGATGCACCCATCTGATCCACTCTCGTGAGTGTACTTATTAGTCCGATCCATCTTTTCTAGACATTAAAATCTTGGAATACACAATGTTAAGCATGGGAAGGTGAGGAAAATATTAGAGACATTCCTATGTTATATAATTCCCCGCTCTCGATGTGGGATGCCTCGAGCTTCTGTTCCCTCGAGAAGCCCTATCATAAAGGAATGAAATTCTGATGCATCAGTGTTTTAGTGACCGGACACACCGTGATGCCCAATGTGACTACTCCCCTAACTGAAGGTTTCTGCCCTAACATGACCCTCTTGGGAATTTCCAGACATAAGAAGTGAAATTAACCAGTGTACACAAGTATATTTAAAAAGGAAGGGATTCACGAACAACATCTTAAATCTATATGGGAGACCTGAATTGGAAAAAAATTATAAGGAGGAATCCACATAAAGAGAAACTGACATCCCATCTTCCCGTTTCAATCATGGAGAAAACATACCAAAATAAGCAATCCATACCACAATTGGAAAGAGGGATTGCGGGGAAACAGCCAGCACATCCTCACAGATGGATGCACACCCCAATGAAACCATAAAAAATAGAAATGGTAAACACGATGTGAAATATTCTCCCAAACATGAAAATTATTAATGTTCAGGGCATCAGTTGATAAGTGTTTCATTAGATCCAGTTATTCAGATCCAGGTCCCACCAAGAAAATAATGGGCCTAGCGTGAAACCCACCAATGTTTGGGGTAGTTAATAATTACGAATCTCAGTCTATGATGTTTTCAATGTGTATCTTTCTATCCAACCATGGGAGACTGAACGGCTGTGGAGCACTGGACATCGTTTTCATATCATCAGTACTAATGGCTGAATCTATGTGCTTTTCTGGAAACATGCTATGGGTACATGATAGTGATCACCACCCACCCATGACTGCAGGGTTAGGGGCAATGTGAATGTTGTAATCCTGAACATCTTCATAAAATATGTGATGGCTCCCATAGTTGTTGGGTTCTCAAACCCCTTATCACTCTCAGAGATTATTTAAAAGAGGGAGACTAATACCATTTTTTATCGATAACAACATGAGGGTGTCATCCCTACAAGGGAAATGAACCATCAAGACTTGGAGGCCCTTGTGCCCCACCAACATTTCCTCCCTGAGGGACGCACCGGGAGACACTCATTAGGAGCCTCTCCCACAAGCACTCATATGAATCCTTCCCTTATGCTGACGATGTGCGGGATGGAGGAGTCATTTTGACTACGAATCCTATTAGGGGTCTTCCAAGGAGGTTTCCCACTCATCTTTGTAACCGTTTCTGGCCAATCTAGTAGACCTAAGAGTAGGTAGCCAATGCCCTTGTATAGTCGGCCCTTGTTCGGCTAACCCGACATCATCACTATGTGAAAGATCAAGATTACGCCCAACATGGGGCATAGTCTTCCGTAGCTTCAGTTTTGAGACACCAATTATGTTAACCATCAGCCCCTTACCACAATTAAATAGGGAGTCCTCCCTAATACAGGGTCAGGGTACTGTCACACTCGGCTAATATTGAGGCAACGGTAACCTTGTGAACAGGTTGGATTGGCTCTCTTGGTATTCTGGGCAAGTGGCAGCCGTCACAAGACAACCTATGTCATAGAAATTCAATATAAAGGACTTCCATGTACCACCATCAAACAGAAAAGAGGTCATAACCGATCTATCATCCATCATAGGGGTCCTCCACATGCACCCAATATCATCTCTAGTGGTAGTTCTCTCCACCATTTTGACACCTGGTATGAGGTTCTTCCCCATTCCTTTCACCTCAGGTATGGATGTTATCCTCACATACCAAGTTTTCAATTCAAGGGTCTCCATCATCTAGCTTTTCAACAACATGTAGGTTCTCCCTATGTACTTATCGATGCTGGTGGAGGTTCTCCCTAGGCTCGTAAAAACAAAAGAGGAGGCCATCCTCGCTTCTTTGAATGCAGAGGTGCTTCTCACATCCAGCATGACCAGTGTGAAGTTCCTCCTCGAACCACTAGTACTAGGTTCAGTCAGTATGAAGTCCCTCCTCATACCACAGACGGTCACCATGGAGGCCCTCCTAGTGTTCTGTTTTATATTTTCCTAGGTGATCCTCGTACCCTAGTTCACCCATGTGGGAGTCCTCCCTCTCCAACATCAACTCGGGTGGAGGTACTCCCCATGTTGAAACTCTAACCTACACTAAATAACCACCCAAGGTAGAATGGAGGTTCTTCGCCGATAGAGGAAGAACTCATAGAAACCTCATATCTCTATCAAAAATGTATACTTCTCATATTCAGAAGCGAAATGTGATTAGAAGATGGAACCCTCACTCTGCTCCTCTGTGTCAGGGACTGGGGTGGGACCCTACGTATTAGCATCTTCCTCCCAGAATGAAGATTTCATAGAATCCCTAAATCACTATATAGGTACATATACGAGGAAAAAAATTTGAAACTTATCCAGGATATCACTCTTCATTCTTTTCTGTCATCGCACAAATCATACTCGGCTTCAACACAAGATCCCGGTGAATTATTCTCGGGACCTGTAGACCCCGAACCCTAATCAGATCCATGAACAACCCCTATTTCCTTAGCATTGTAAGAAAAAATCAGTATCCCATATTACATAGATTTGGTGGCACAATGAGTTCGGTCCATGTGAGATTGAACGATATGCGGTGGTTTTTCAGACCACGCACTGTATTCTCTACCAACCATCTCGCACTATAACGGTCCTTGTCTGTGCCATTGTCGGTCACTCAACCACATCAGGTTGATGAATGGAGAAATCAAGGTCTGGATGGAGAGTTAGAGATAATATGTCTCTAGGGAATCCTCACCACAGATCACTTCCCTGATATAATCTCACCAAAGGCATTGACAAACTTGAACGCCCTGACAGCCCTTACCCTAGATGAGATCATGTGCTTTCGAAAAACCCCTGATATGATTCACTCTAATATCCTTCATCAATGAATGAATTATTCCATGGATCAGAAACTCTGTGACGATATTTTCCAGTAATGTCGTCTGGTTGAGTAAGCTGCACTTCCTGTTGCTCTACACCCTGCATCGCCGAGTTATTATCAGGATCTCCTATAACGATGCATTCCGAGAATTACTATGCTTCGCAGAGTTATTAGGTAGGCATCCTCATATGTCCAGATATGTGGCTGGGGGAATTATGCTACCCTAAATTTCATCTCTATCCCATGCCAACAAGTTTTACCAGCCAACATCGATGATATGCCTCTAGGAATTGCTACAGTAAACATGGTTGTCCCTCAGATATTTATAGAAGGGGGCACAGAAACATGGTTTGAACAAAGGAAATGTCATTATTTAAATGTCACTATTATAACCTAGCCGTTAATTTAGAGGGTATGAATATGATTAATTTTTTTTGAACTAAATATAATCTTCTTTACTCAATATAATGTTATTGGATATCAATTTGAATATCATACAACAATTTTTTGTGAATTCATTTTATTCTTGACAAATAACTTTTCATCAAAATGAGTGTTTCTCATTTTCCTGTGTGCATATTATAATTAATTTCTAGAATATATATAATATTTATTTGATAACATGAATTTAATTCTTTAAATAATCAAAATTATATTTTTCTATGGTAAAATTATGATAATTTTTTTAAAAGGTTATATTTTTAGGGAATTGTAAAAAACACATTTTCTTATAAAATAAGATATATTATAAGATATCATCATGAATAATTGATGACATATAAATTATTAGAAGTATTTAAATACTCTTTTAAAATATTATAATAGAAATATTATAGACAAATATTTCAAAAAAAATTAACTTATAATTCATTATAATGATAAATAATAAAATAAAATTCAGTTCCAACACAATGCTTCCCAAGCACAATAAAAGTAAAATTCAGTTTCTTATTGATAACAAATTAGAGGTAAAAAGCCTTATAGTTAACATTTTATAAAATTTATTCCATTAATGATTATTTAACATATAATTTATAATTTTAGTGTTATTTAACATATGGACTATCCAAATGCTTTTGTAGTGATTGTGCAAGGTCCACAATGTCAAAATAAAACATTAAATTTATTCTCATGAATTAGATAAAAATAACATGATATAGATAGAATTACATATTTTTTAGAATAATATGTTTTATATTTAGATTATTATATTCAATGTAATGAATAGTTCATAAAATATACAATACTATTTATTGTAAAAAATATTTTTTAAATTGTTATATGTTAGGTCGGACAGGTTAATGGAAGATGGTCTAGATGGGGGTGAATAGACCATATTAAAAAATTTAATCAAATAAATTAATTATCAAAGTTAATTATTAAGGTTAATTAGAAGAAGAAAAAGTAAATAACGCAAAGATGTTTTTATAGTAGTTTGGTCCAAAGTGGGCCTACTCTACTCTTATACCTCTCTACTCGGTGAGAGATACGTGTGCACTAAAAAGGATTTTTAAAGGGGAATCATAACCCAATTACAAAATCCTTTTCTATTGGAGGGATAACCACGACACTGACTTTTGTGTGGGGAATCACAACCCATACAACCTGACTTTAGATACTGGGAGTCACAACCCAAACAGTCCTGACTTTAGATACAGGGAGTCACAACCCTATGATCCAGACTTTAGAATCCGGGAGTCACAACCCGAAGAAAAAGAATAACAAATAATTCTTTTTTCTGAAAAAGCATAAATAGAAAAATAGAGTGTGTGTGAGAGATAGAAATTAGTGTTACAGAGTCAGAACCAGATGAAAGATAAGATAAAAATTAAATAACAGGTAATAGTTTTTGAGGTTTAGATCATCTCGTCTCATCAATGAAATTGTATTCGAAGGAGAATTAATTCCACACTTGAGAGACCAAGTAGGTGTTGAAGCAAAGTGTCACAGGACGTTGTAAATTCACAATAGATTCAAAGTTCACAACACTTTCTCTTTGTATTTTGTTGTTATTTTTTCTGCAATATATAATGGTATATATAGAGAACAAAAATATATAGCAGGTGTAGCAGCTCCGCTTCCTTAGAATATTCAAAATTAATTGAGTAAAGATCTCCCATAAATATCTCCATGAAAATAGCAGCACCATTGCTTCTTTATTCCCATAGTATAAATATCTAATAAAGTAATTCAAGATATTTTGAATAAGTCTTCTAATAAAATCTAAAAAAATAAAAGCATTGAATGATTCAAAACAGAATTTTAAATCCATTTAAAATTATTTAAACTTTGTCAAAAGAGTTCATGAAAATAGCAAAAGATTATGAAATTAAATTCAAACAATTGAATTTAATCAATCTTGAAACGTCCAAATTTATTTGTAAAAGACGTTTAAAAATGTTATTAATTTTTCTCTCTAAATATAGAACCAAAAATATTAAAAACTCTTTGATTACGATCCTTATATTAAAGATACTTTTTCACAAAATAAATTGTTAAAAAATAATCCTTGTATTTGCATAAAATTAATTTTTAAAAAATTTCACTGAATGAACAGTAACTTCGGAATGAACAGTAACTTTGAATTGAATAGTAACTTCGGAGTGAACAGAAACTTCAGAGTGAACAGTAACATATGGTTACCAAACCTTACCTTGTGAAATGAACAATAATGTAACATAGGGTATGAAAAATAACGTAATGTAGGGTATGAATTGTAATGTAACGTATGGTATGAATAGTAACATAATGTATGGTATGAAAAGTAACGTATGGTATGAACAGTAAAGTAATGTAAGGTATGAATAGTAAACCATACTTGCGTGAGATAAACAGTAACCAATACTTTTGTGAGATAAAAATGAACCATACTAATGTGAGATAAAAATGAACCATACTTTTGTGAGAAAAAATGAACCATACTTTTGTGAGATAAAAATAAACCATACTTTTGTTAGATAAAAAATAAACCATACTTTTGTAAGAAAAAATGAACCATACTTTGGTCATAAAAAATGAACCATACTTTTGTATGAAAAAATGAACCATACTTCTGTAAGAAAAAATTAACCAAACTTTTTTTAAGAAAAAATGAACCATACTTTTGTAAGAAAAAATGAACCATACTTTTGTAAGAAAAAATGGACCCTACTTTTGTGAGAAATTTGGATAGAATGTTTTGACAAACATCAACGAATTTTTAAGGGCTCTTAACAGTAGATTCAGACATTGGTCAAAACTAATGATTTGTTGAAAAACTTATTATGTTTCCAACAAAAAAAATAACCAATTATAACCGACTTAAATAGATCCTAAAATCATTAAAAAATAGAAGAAAAAAAATTCTGGAAAAACTGCTACTTAAAAAAAGGATAGCATAACTTCAATTAATTAGAAGTCCATTCAAAAGATATTTTTAGACTTTGATGTAATCAAAAGATATTTTTAGACTTTTATGTAAACTAATGAAATCATGATAAACATTTTATCTTTCCATATAATCAAGTTTCATGTAAATCGGATATCTGTAGAAGTTACAGTAAAATAAATACAGAAATGTTTTAAAAACGTTAAATGTAGAGTTTCTAAAACCATAGTAGGAACTTCATTGAATTTTTTTAAAAATAGATAAGAATTTTAAAACTTCTTAATTAAATAATAAAGTATACATAAATATATTATCTTTACAACATGATAAGAATCACAAAAATCAAAATAACATAAATTAAGATATCATCAAAACACAAAGGAAATGTAATTAAACAAAATCACATGAAATCAAATTAAAGGAAATATGCACATGCATAAACAATCCCCCCCTTTTTGTTTGATTACAAAACAAAAAAAATTAAACCATAAATGAATTTTTAAAATGATTAAAACCAAATTATTTCTCCCCAAACATTCTCTCCAAAACATCTCCCCATTTTTATAAATAAATAAAATTGAAAACATGCTCCCCCTAAACAAATGAAACAAATAAAATTTAAAATTACAACATTCCAAAAGAAAATTTAATTTTCTCAAACTGAGCAGAGTCTAAAGCCTTTTTAAAAATATCTATAAGTTGATTTTCAGAAGGGATAAATTCTAAAACATTATCACACTTATTCACATGATCTCTAATGAAATGAAATCTAAGATCCATATGTTTTGTTCAAGAATGTTGTAAGGGGTTTTTAGAAATAGAAATTGTATATGTATTATATCAATAAATAGGTAGATTATCAAGATAAACACCAAAATCACATAAATTTTTCTTAATCCATAAATATTGAGCACAACTAATAGTAGTAGAGATATACTCAGCTTCTACAGTAGATAAAGAAACAGATAATTGTTTCTTATATGACCTGAAAATTAGACATTTTCTGAAAAAATGGCACATGCCAGATGTACTTTTTCAGTCAATTCTACATCCTCCAAAATTAGAATCAGAATAAGATGTTAAATCAAAACAGTTATATTTTGGATAAAATAAACCAGAATCAACAGTACCTTTAACATATCTAATTATTCTTTTTACAACATTAATATGACTTTATTTAAGATAAACTTGAAATCTAGCACATAAACAAACCCTAAAAATGATATCAGGTCTAGATGTAGTTAAATATAACAAGCTACCTATCATACCTCTATAAACTTTAAAATCAACTGATTTACCAGATGCATCACTATCTAATTTATAATTAGTTCCCATAAGAGGTTTCATGGATTTAGAGGAATCAAGACCAAATATTTTAACTAAATATTTAGCATACTTAAATTGATTAAGAAAAATTCCATCTTTCCTTTGAGAAATTTGAAGTCCAAGAAAGAACGCCAATTCTCCCATTAAACTCATGTCAAATTCAGAAGACACCAAAAAATCATTACAATGTATTTCACTAGATGACCCAAAAACTATATCATCAACATATATCTAAACAATTAAAATATAATTAGAAGATCTTCTAATAAAAAGAGTTGTATCGAAATTTCCATTCATGAAACCATTTTTTAATTAAAAAAAAAGAGACTCTCTCATAACAAGAATGTGGTGCTTGTTTGAGACCATATAAAGCTTTAGATGATTTAAAAACATGGTTGGGAAATTTTTCATTTTTGTAACCTGGGGGTTGAGGAACATAAACTTCCTCAGTAATAAAACCATTTATGAAATCACTTTTTATATCGATTTGATATAATTTAAAACCTTGAAAACATGAAAAATATAACAAAATTTTAATTGATTCTAACCTAGAAATAGGTGAAAATGAATCTTCAAAGTCTATACCTTCTTCCTGAGAGTATCCTTGAACAACAAGTCTGGCTTTGTTTTTGACAGTCTCTACAGATTCATCCAGCTTGTTTCTAAAGATGCACTTAGTTCCTATTACCTTCTTATCTTTAAGAAATTATACTAAAGTCTAAACATTATTTCTAACAAACAGATTTAATTAATCTTGCATAGAAACAATCCAGTTCACTTCTTTTAAAGCATCATTAATATTAACAAGAAAAAATTAGAAATAAAAGCAAAATTGGCACAGTAATTTAAAATAGAATTTCTGGTTTGGACACCAGAATAAACATTGCCAATTACATTTTCAATAGGATGATCTTTGGGAATCATCCCTGATCTTGGATCAAGGTGAGAAAGACTATGCTCCCCCTTAATTAATTCATTATTATCTTGAGGAATATCTTCACCAAAATTAAAACCTCTAAACTCATCATCAATAACATTAGGTTCAGAATTTATTTTAACATTATTTTCATCAAACATAACATGAAAAGACTCTTCAATAACCATAGTTATTTTATTATAAACTCTATAAGCTTTACTGTTATTATAATAACCAAGAAAAATACCTTCATCACTTTTAGCATCTAATTTATCTAAATTATCCTTTAAATTTAAAATAAAAACTTTACAACCAAAACCTCTAAAATAACCAAATTTAGGCTATAATTTTTGAATAATTCATAAGTAGTTTTCTATATAAAAAGTCTAATAATAATTCTATTTGAAATATAACATGCAGCAAAAATAGCCTCAGGCCAAAAATATCTAGGAATATTATATTCACTTAACATAGTTCGAGCCATTTCAATAAGAGTTATATTTTTTCAGTTCTACAACCCCATTTTGTTGTGGTGTTCTAGGAGAAGAGAAATTTTGAAAATATCCATTATTTTCACAAAATATTTCAAAATATAAATTATGAAATTCACCTCTTTTATCACTACGAATAGAAATAATCATACAATCTTTTTCATTTTGAACAAATTTAGAGAAAGTAGTGAACTTAGATAAAGTATCATTTTTATGATCTAGAAAATATACCCAAGTAAATATACTAATATTATAAACAATAACTAAATTATATTTCTATAACACCCCAACCTACCACGGTATGCTTCTCTTTGAATAATACATTAGCATGTGTTGAACACAACTTCGAGTTCTAACACACACCACAATCAATCAAACTAGCCATTATGAATAGTAATACCCACTTTTTGAAATTTTATACATTTTATCTTTCAAAATGGACTTCATTTTTGGATTCATAATATCGAAATTATCTTAGGGTAAATTTTTGGTACTTTTCTGATAACTTTCGTATTTTGATTAATAGTGAAAATTACTAAATTTTAATTAAAAACATCTTTTTTAATCGGAATAATTAATAGTGATAAATTATAAATTTTACTGATTTTAAAGTATAATTAGATTATATTTTTACCATTTAAGCCAATTTTGGTCATTGCACATAATTTCACGTTTAAACTGGACATAAGCAAGTGACAATTTGTGATAGTTATTATTTCTTAAAAACATGCTTTTTTGTTTTGACAACGGGAATTAATTTTAAATTAATAAATTCCACTTATGTGTTTAGAATTTTTAATAATGGATTCCATATTTATAATCATGAGTCCCAGATTGTGTAAATAGGTAACTTTTATTTTTATACATTTTGAATAATTACTTTGGTAAATATTTTATTTACCATGGTTAAAGGGTAAATCTGGTAAATAAGGGTAAAAAATAATATTATAATATTATTAAATTACCCTAAAACGTGTCATAACCCTATTTTCTTATACATTTCTGAACATGGTCATTTTTTATTTGATTTTGGGACCCCATGGATCCACTTTTAAGTGATAATTACACTTTATATGAATTAAGTTAAAGTAAATACAAAAATGACAAAAGCATATATCTTTTAGAAAAACAATCTTTACATAGGGTTATATATGTTATATTTTCAACTATAAATATTTATTAGAAAGATAAAACTATTTAATACATAATTGTATTTTTTTTTAAAATTTAGATATGGAATAATTGAATTTCTTTATGACACAATAATGATGCAGTATTTTCCTTATTAATGAAAGAATCAAATAATTGGCATTATAAATGTTAAAATAAATATAATTTAAAAGTTTTGATTCCATCCCAGAATTTTATTGGTTAATATGAAATGTTAGGATTTCTTAAATTAATTTGGTTCGAATTAATAAAGTTTTTAATACTTTAACAAAAATCAATTATTAAATAGTGTCAAAATTGACATAAATGAGTTTTTAAAAAAAACAAATATTATATTATAAATTGATATTATATTCCTAAAAATATAAGGTTCGGAAATGAGACTTTTATAATGATATTTTTATCATTAATGAACCACTTTGGGTTCTCTTGGAGGTTTATAGTATGTTTATTAACCATATAATATAAAAATACAAAGAGGCATGGTAAATGTCAAACTGTTTAACTAAGAGTTAAATTTAAATGTTAAGGTTGATATAGTGACCCAAATCTATCTAAAACCTATTGGTTGTGTGGTTTTAGATCCATCCCCACCTTATCATTTAAATAATCCACTTTGTATCCATTTTAATCTGAAAATTAGTTTATTATAAAATAATATTTCTATGTTTTCCTAAGGTTCCTCTCACCCCTCTTATTAAAGAGCACTCCCCCTTCTCTCTAATTAAAACCTTAAAAGCCTTTTTTCTCGGCCAACCCCTGCCAAACTATTCTATAAAATTCTCTCACTTCAACCTAGAGGACTTAGTTTGATCATAAATCTAACCTAAGGATCCCTTTTGATCAAATCAAAAGGAAGAACCTGAAAAAAAAGGTAATGATTTCACCACCCTCTTTCAAGTTCCGTTCTTCTTCCACTTATTCTTTCTTTGTTATTTCCATTATAAAATAATAAATCCAGTATATCCTATATACTATGATGTTATTAAAATATGGTATAAACATATTCAGTATTCTATCCATCCTTTGAATGGCATGTCACCATACGTGTGTACGTACGGCTTGCTGTCTCCACGTCGTGGTGTAATTATTATTCAAAACATTATTATTTGGATGGATATGATAATAAAGTTTAATTGAAGTAAATAATAAATATAAAATTATAATTATTCTGTATATATGATATAAAATCCAATTATATATGATTTTAATATCAAAATAATGATATTGTCGCTTGTGCGTACGTACGGACTACCGTCTCCACAAATGTGATGAGATTCATTCCACATCATATCCATTCAATAATAATTCTCATTTTATGATTAAAATTAATGTTTAAGGACTTTATATCATTCTGGATTTGAATAATATACAACCTTTCCATAAAAAATATGGCTTATGTAACAAATCATATAAAGGAAAACGTATCAGTTAACACCTAAAACAATGATAATACAAAGATATTATTAACAAATCAATGCTAAAAGATCATATATGATATCATATTAATTTATATTATTCATGTATAATTTAATAACAATTATTTCACCATTATATAGGAGGTTAACCTGCCCTTAACCAAGGAAAAGTATAAGTTAAGGGTTTATTTCACAATTTCTTCATTATCCGAGGTTTTTTATTCGTAATTATTTACAGGGACCTCCTTATCATCCACATCCATGTTTCTTAAAAATGTATTTCAAATCATTATTACTATTTTATAGACTATGGTTTAAAGTCATTTATACCCTTGATGACTTTTTATAAGATTTTCATAAAGGAATATTTCTGTCGTTTTCCAAACAAGGTCCTTTTTAACCTTTTCGACAAAATTTTGCTAAGAATGTATTTTTTTAATTTATACGGAGGGTGTGCCTATTTTCTGCCATTATAAAATAGTCAAATTTTCCCTTACAAGATTATATAAATATTTTCAAATTAAATGTTTTCTTTTATAATTATATGGCTTTTAAATTATTTAAAAAAAATAGATATTTCTCTCAAATAGTTTTTATTTCATCTATGTCAGCATCCATTGATGGATTTTAAACTTATTTGAAGTTTATTTATTATGATACAAAACTTCCATATTGTATTTAAGGTTTTGTGATATTTTTGACTATGGATGTGTTATTTTTATACCATTCATGGTTTATGGATAATGTATTTACATTTCGTATGCTAGTTTTAATATAAATGTTTATGTTACTTTTAAACATGTTCATATGAGGAATGAATTGGACTTAATAAGTTACGGGTGGAGCCCGCTATAGCTCATCGATGCATCAGTAGGTCTCATGAGACAAAATAGTGTCTTGGAACAAGGCCTTGATAAAATATTATTTTTAGTTTTGTCACAAGGCCTTGACTATGTGGTTATGATAGTCTGGCATTATGTATTCCATCATTATGAAAGTAGTTATTGATATTTCATGTGATTATTCAACCAGTAGAATATACATGTGAAAACGTAAATGGAATTATTTCATTTTATTTCTTCCATATTATGCTGAATTTCATTTTTAAAAGGATTTTGTTTTAGTTATACATTTCCATAAATTTTTATGCTTGTTTATGAAAGTTTTTGTTATATTGGTATCCTTACTAGGAATCTGAGCTCACCCCTTTCTATGTTTTATTTTTCCCAGGATGTGAAGAAGTATTTTATGAATGACCTATAGGGATAGAATGAGGGTATATGAGTTTGGTATATGGAAACAAGATGTTGTTGTAGTTTCCACTTGATTATGTAATGTAAACTTTATGGATGTATCTAGTGATTACAAGGATACTAAAGTAATCAGTCTTTCGAGACTTGATCCTTTATGATCATGTCAATGTTATGTAATAATACACTGACTCTGGGTAACTAGGGTCAGCGCGTTACAGTTGGTATCATATGAAGTTTAGTACAAACCTTGGAAGCTATATTTAGATAAACACTTATTAGAGCACATATGCCTAAGATAGACTTTGACGATTAGTGTATAAAAACTTCCTAGAATTTTGGTATTGTAGAGATTTGGTGAGTTTTCCAAACAATACATCCCTATATGGATATGAGCAGGTAGAGGTGACTCTGGCATAGATGTACCTAGGGGTAAAACCCGAAAACACCGCTTTGATCTAGACTCGAACGGGAACTGGTGCACGACAATGGGCCTTGTTGTAATCTTGGTTACGACGCTCCAGGGGGATATTCTTAGGATAATTCTCATTATCATTAAAAACCATTATGAAGGGTTTATGATTATATACTTCCTCAAAGATAACATTTTTATGATTATGAATTATATCCATAAACTATTCAATTTACTCTAGGTATTATAAAAGTTTGGAATTATTCATTTCATTTCATAAACTGACCTAGTGTATGCCATTATATAGAAATGGCACCCAGTAGAAGGAATGTGAACTCTAGCAATACATATGATCCAAAGAGTAAGAAGGATCATATCTTCCACAGTATTAAGCCAACATTTAGAAGAGAAATAATCTTTCATGTTTTCTCAACATATGATGAAATATTATCATTTGTTAATAAGATAAGTAAAGAATTCCATGAGACCTATGGCTTTGAAGGGAAGAAAGAGAACAAAAGTATGGAATAGAGAAAGATGGATAAAGGGAAGAGGTAAAAGAAGAATTTTCCCATACGTGATAACTGTGGGAAGAAACACCCCGGAGCTTTCTTAAAGGGAATGGGAGTTTGTTATAAGTGTGGAGAAAAAGGACACCAACTACATGACTGCAAGGGTAAGAAAAAGGTTTCAAATGTACAATGATTCATCTTCAAGGAGTTGGGACACTATGAAAAGCAATGTCCAAATCATCCGAGTACGACCAAATGATGTTATTGGAAAATAATCAAGTTATGATACTACCACAGATGAAGAGGAATGATTAGAGTTCTTATGTTGTTATTAAAGAATTATGTCATTTGAGTGTTGTATCAACATTGTACTGGTTATAATAATTATGGAGTATATAAGGATTGTAATGCAGTACTATTTCATTAAAGACTTTAGATTGTGTGGAACCAAGAAAAGTGACTCAATTGCAGGTTAAATTTTTGGAAAATATATGGTTGAGAGAAAGATAAACCGTAATATGGTTTTGATGTCGAGGTAGTGATTTTGGATTAATACATGATTGATTTGGATAAATTATATTGGATATTCTTGACTCTCTTGAAATAGATTAATGATTTTTATATTCCATAATTGTGGGATTTTACAACATTTTTTGATAGAAGGAGTATATCCAGTATTCTATAAGGAATATGGGATCATGAATGTAATCAATAAGGTTTTATGGTAATTTAGGATGTTAACAAGTATTAAAATAATACATGATGACGGTGTTCACATGTTATTACATGGAAAAAAGGATCTTCCTTGTGTTTAACTTCCTTATAAATTTTGGACTATGAGTTTGGATATAATTATTTTGGATAAGTCTAAAGGTTGGAATGGATTAAGTTTGAAATGTTATTTTTGGATTTTTATAAAATGAAAACACGCAGACCATGTGACAACCCATTGCATCGGAAAATGATGCGGGAATCGAACCCACAACCATAGTGTGATTTGGATTTATCACCTACCACTCGACTACGTGATGTTTCTGGAGGTTATAATGTAGTTTCGTTTTTTTAAAGGGTCTGATATGTGAATTATAAATTATTTATATTTGGAACCCCATACGATTAGGATAAATAGAGTATTTTTGAGTTGTATTATGTTTTGGAGTGAAAGATGAGTTTTTCGTAGAAATTTATTAGTGGATAAAACTATAATTATAAAGTAATCATATCTCCTTATGATCTCATCCAATCTCATAAATAAATTCCTCAACATTAAGAAAATGAACTTAGAACAAAAACGTTGTCCTAGATGGTACCTTAGATCATCACAAATTTATGGCTTTGTGAATGTTGGCCTTTTCATAGCCATGTTCTCTACCACTATCAATCAGATATTGATGGTTAGATTTCTCTTCCATGTCCATGTTTTCCTATATGGAACCCTAGTATGTGTTATTTTCAGTAACGTTCATACTTACCACTCTTTATTTTAAATAGAGGCCTCATTAATCAATTTTTTGATGTGGGGTTTCAACTAAGATATTTTGAAATTTCAACCCAAAGTTTCCATGTAGAGACCAAAAGCTTGACTTACATGGACATTACATTACTTTTGAGTAATAATTAAAACATAAAAAAACAAACACACAAGTACCGTAATAGTTTAGTGTCTTTGGAAACTCGTAACATAATCATCTAATCATGGTGAAATATCTTCAACATCTCCCATAAAGATCTTCCCCTTTTCATTTCTTATCTAAAAACATTCTTTATATCCTAGTGAAAAGAAAAAATATAAATGGTGAGATCAAATGCTCATTAATGGTAATCATGGAGAAAATAAAACAAACCATATACATTTGAACTTCAAAACATGAACATAAAGTTTACACATCAAAATTTTGAGTTGTGAAATAAATCTTCGCAGTACGTAAGGCACCGTTCATTAATAAATATTAATCATGATAAAATAGCATGGTAATAAAACATGTAATTGTGGAAACCATTAAGCACATGTTATGATTTCCATAGTAGCCAAGGCATTGCTACCAAGACCATCTTAGTGGACAAAGTCCCTCTCTGAATCGAGTTCACTCCTCTTTCTAGTCCTGTATTACTAAACCAGATTAACTTACTATTCCATCCATGTCTATCTCATGAGATATAAATCATCACCCCAATGAATTGGAGGGAGATATAGGTCCCACCCATCTCATAATGAAAAAATTCTTTCTTGTGCCAGAAAATAAACTTAAAACATTCATCATAACCCAAAGAATAAAATGGGTTTTATAAACATTATCCCATCATCACATAATCCATATAAAACAAATTGATATTTCATCATAATAAAAGTGAAACAATGTAAATCATAGAGAAATTATACTTGAAACATACACATATGAAATAATGTCATCTTAGATGGAAAATGGTTTTGATAAAACACTTGAAATGAATTCTTGAGGAAAAAATCATTTATTCTTCAAAATAATTTTCATTTCACAAAATGCCATGAAATTTTCAAAGAAAAGTATTTTTTTGAAAATAGTCATAAAATCTTGTAGAGTAAGCTTCATGAAAATGAGGCGTTATGAAACTATAAAAATGTGTTCTCGCTGTATATGTTAAAAATAAAATTCTTCTCGTACTTTTGTCAGAAAAGTCAAAAAGTTACCTGTGGGGTAAAAAAATGTAAGATTCCTTTCATAACATGGGTAATGTTTCAAAAATGGGTAAAAATGACATTAAAAATACATGAAAATTTATTTATAAAACATGGGCATGGATGATAACAATAACCCCAGTAAATACTTATGAATAACAATCTCGAATAAGAACGAGATTGGAATAGTTATCCCTTACCTTAGGTTTGATATGCTTCATACATTTCTGAAACTCTTGTATAATGATATATATAATTTCATTGACTTATTATGGAATTTTATTCATTGTTATGATATCATATATGGTTCACTTATGACTTTATATTACCCGTTCTTTTGTAAATTCCATGTTAAAGCAATGTTTTGGGTAAAACCGTTTCATTTATCGTATGTGTTTCGACATGTTGTTCTTGATATTATTACTTATATCCCGATTTACATAATTCCAGAATGTAAAACATGATTTATATCTAATATATATTAATTATATAAATATATATGATAGATCGATAAATGGAATGAAATACACCGTTCATGGAGACGGTAGGTCGTGCGTACTCATGAACGCTGTTTTCGTTTCCTTATTGAATTAAATGAAATTATTTAAATGAAACATATATGTACATAAATCCATTATAATTATTATGTAATATCTTTCATGATTATTTATTATATATACTTTATAATCATACATGAATGGTTAATCATGGAAAATGAATCTCATCACGTTTGTGGAGACGGTAGTCCGTACGTACGCATGAGCGATGATATCAATACCATGATCGTGGAATTGTATTAAAGTGTATGTATAATATTTCAGAATCAATATAAATTTACAATACTCATATATAATAATTTATTTACACCATTATACCCATCTAAGTAAGGTGGTGGTGGAAAACAGATTACACCACGGCGTGGAGACGGTATTCCGTACGTACCCACGCGCGGTGATTTCATTTTCCGTAGGATGGATAGAGGATGAAATTGGATTTCTTAATATTTATAATAACATATCAGTATATGAGTGATACTGATGTTATTAATTTAATATGAAACAAATAAAGAAGAAGAAGTAGAAGAAGAAATAATTTGGAAATAATCAGTAATAGATATTACCTCTTCTTTGACGTGCCTCTTCTAAACCTCCTCTTAACTCACTAGGGTTGGACTTTTGAGGAGACCAGAAATTCTATAATGTTTCTAGGGAATATTAGAATGGAAATGGTCTGGGGATTTCTGAGATTCAAGTCTCAAAAGGGTGTTAAGAGAAGAGGTAAGGGGTGCCCTTTTTTTAAGGGAGGAGAGGGGCATCTTTGGAAAAACTTAAAATATTATTTTATAATAAAGATATATTCAGTCAATAATAGCTCCAAATTGATTTATTTCAAAACTAAAGTTGGTATGGTTCTAAATACTCTAAAACAATAGGTTTTAGACAAGTGTAGGTTACTATTTGAACCTTATCATTTAGATTTAACTCTAAGTTAAATAATTTAACTTTTACCGTGTCTTCTTGTTTTATTACACTATATGGTTAATAAACATACTATAACAAGCCAAAAAAACCCCAAGTACTTAATTATTAATATATATAATTTTATCTAAGTCATTTGGCCGAACCGTAGATTTTTAAGAATATAATAACAATTAATAATATAATATTTTTTTTAAAAACTATTTTATGTCAATTTTGACACTATTTGGTAATTGATTATTATGAAAATCATAACAACATGATTAGTTCGAAAACAGTTAATTGAATTAATACTAACATGTCATATTAACCTTGAAAATTAGTGGAATTCATAAAAAGTTTCAAATTACATTTATTTTGGTATTTATAACATCAATTATGTAAATATTTCAATAATAAGGTAATTGTTGCATCATCATTGTGTCATAATTAACATAAATTTTTTAATGTCTAAAAATTACAAATAAAACACCATTATGTAGGAAATCTGTTTATATTTCTAATTAATATTTATAGTTGAATTTACATTATTTATAACCCTATATTAAAAATGTTTTAGTTATTAAAGATTGATTTTAACTATTTTAACTCTTCTTTAAATAAAAGAATAATAAGTGTCCTCGTCTAATCCAAGTGGACCTAAAGGGTAATATTTTATTCCTAATGTTGTTTTGGTTGAATTAAACTTATAAAATAGAATTAGGACATGTTATAGGATAATAATAATATCATTGTTACCCTTAATTGCCCTATTTACTTTTTATCGTGGTAAATAAAAAGTAAAAAGTTACTATTCACCAAAAATTATTTTTATCTTATTGAACCAAATTTTACTCATTGATATTAACCGTGTCTCTTGGATTTTCGAAATTCCACTCACGGATGCGGTAAAATTAAGTTTTATGAAAATTTTCAAATTCCCCTAGGAGGTGGGTAAAAGACGGTGAAAAGTTCTATAAAATTTTTATATATCTAAAATTATTATAAAATGACTCAAATAAATTACATTGAATTTATATAGGTATTATGTATCAATTTTTACCTAAAATAAATTTAAATATAATAAATAATTATAAAAATTAAATATCGGTTTTTAAATAGTAACCCAGTGTTTTCACTATTCATCAAAAATTGAATGTTTTCAGAAAAATACCAAAAAATATCCCTAGGAAAATTTCGATATTCCAAATCCAAAAATGAATTCCTTTTTGAAAGATAAAATTTATATAATTTCAAAATGTGGGTGTTACTATTCATAATGGCTAGTTCATTATAATATTATAATAATATCTCGTTGAGTGAAACTTGGTATTGCATACTACTCACGATGTCGTGGAAGGTCGTGATTGCGTGAAAAGAAAGACAAGTCAGGGCTGTGTGTAGTGAAAGATCCATTTGGTGTTTCATATAACATAATCAAAACTTATTTCATTTATACATTAAACAAAATCTATACTTAATGTTGTATAGAATAATTTCCACAAAACAAACATGAAATTGTGTGTAACACGAGCCAAGAATAGTGTTGCATATACTGCAAGCTAATACGGTGATGCGTATAGTACAAGCTTGTCACGACCTGTCCCAGTGGAGCCCGAGCTGCAACTCCCCAAGTCCGCCTCCAATAGGCCAGGGGCTAGTGACTAGCACCAAGTAGGCATGCTACTAACATGGGAGGCATTGCCTATAAACCTGTACACACGCACACACATCTCCAATCCCACAAAGCTGAAAAATTAAATACTACTAAAAATGGAAATGCATGCATACACTAAAAATCTCAACCAAAAGAGTATGGCGGGAAAGTAAAGTACAATAAGTGTAAAACCCTGGGCCAAAAGTACAAGCCCACCAAAAGAAATTCTGTAACAAAGTCCAACCTGTAAGGAAAGGTATTGGGACTGCAATCTATAGTCGTAGGAACACCCCTCAGCCCACCTGATTTCACTGAGCACCGTCCGATCCTGGTCCATCTAGAATCTTGTCAAAGGGTCGCTCGTCCGCACAAGACACGACACGTGCGGGCAAAGCCCATGCAGGGGTGAGTATAACAATACCCAGTGGGACACCCCGAAACCACAAAGAAAACACAACAAGGGAAAGATACCACAAAGGAAAGATACAGTCAGCTCCACCCAGTATATGTCTACAGAACATATAACATGAATAATCTAGATATAATCATACACGATCGACTATCGTGAAACCACCACTAAGATCCATCTCGAAGATTCCACTAAGCATGAAACAAGGAGAACACACTCCTAGGTCTGAAGAGAGAGAGATACGAAGTACTCGTTCCGATAGAACACACTCCACAATCACTTTGTGAATATGATGCTCAGATGAGGATCAAAACCAAGTCATGGGGTGATTCCGACAACTCAGTATGAGCTAATCCTCTAAGTAGAGGATCGGCACCCGGGTAAAGTTGGTCACGTCGATACCAAGAACTCTACCTAGGGTTTCAATAATGAATAGAGGATCCAGCTCTAAGTCTCATAGAGGGGATTCCAAAAACTCTATTCAGGAAGTCCTACTGAAGGGATCATACTTCTGTATTAAGGAAATGATACCAGAACCATCAGGGAAAATACCAAGGGTACGAACCCTAAGGAAACTAGTCCAAGTCACAGAAGACAAGTGGATTAAGCCATGGATAATTGGTTGCACGATGTGTAGTATGGTTACATGTCGTGTTCCTTGACCCCAGGTATTGCCCGTGTAAACGGCCCATGTCAAATGTCCAAGCTGTGTAAAACTAAACTACACGGATTGTAGATAAAGTACACATTGTGTTCCTTGACTCTGGGTACTACTCGTGTAAATGGCCCGTGTCATTTGTCTTGTCGGATAAAAAGCAACTACAAGGAGTGAAAAACATTCACATGTCGTGTCCGAGCACCTAGGGCTCACTCCGTGTACACTGACCATGTGCCCGTACACAGTCTATGTCTATGTCCATGTCGCATGCCTGTGTACCAGTACACAGGGTATCCCGTGTATCTGGCTGGGTCTGGCTGGGGAAGGGTATACACGCTGTGTCCTTGGCCGTGTACTCAACCCGTGTCCGTGTACTCCCGAATTACACACCAGGTGGTCCACCGATGAACACAAATCGTGTAGCCTATACTACACGCTGTGTAGTCGGGAAATTTCCAGAAGTGTCGTCTTCCACCTCACGCCTCGGCCGATTTTCTGGATCTTGAACCAACCATCTGATCATCACGAAACTCCAGATTTTGGGTCATCTCGCCGCTACAAAACCGATTTCGTTGGCTTTGGGCTCCCGGTCGTCCATGATGTCACGTCCCGATCCATTCGCATGAAAACGCTCGAAGAATGGAAATTACAAACCACATCAATTTTTCTTCCTTCGTCGTCATCGCACCTATGCTAGGTCGTCTCGGTGTTGGATCTTGAATTTCAGGTTGTTGCACCATGAAACAAATGCGCAACGATCGATTTACTTCAAGAACGCATAGAGCGCACACGAAGAACACGTAAGAACCGTGAGAGAAAAACACAACAATCATGAGGGATGAACCTCGATCGATGTTCGTGTCGATCTGGGTTTGTCACCGTTAGAATGTTGAATGAAAACCAAGATATTTTCAAAAATCGAATCCCCACGATTCCCGCAAATATTCCATCCCACAAGAACGATCGATCGGCGGGCTAATCTGTTCGTGGATTAGTCCACGTTCATTATGGAAATTGAAAACGGGGAAGAAATCAAAAGTAAAACATCCTACCTAGATTCACGGCTTTTGTTGGTGATGATCTGGTTCCCGCATCGTCGTCACCGGCGAAAATCGTCAATAACGTTGTCGTCGCGTCGGGAGGTCCTCTCCAGAGCTCTCTAGAGAAAATCAGAGTTAGGGAAAATTATAACCCTAACCCTCCCTGTGAAATATCTAGTTAAAAGAATAAAATATTTCATTTCAACAAGGATTTAAATAAAATATTTTAATTAAATATTTTATTATGGTTATGTCCAAAAACCAGATTTCGCCATCGACCTGCACCGACCGAAGTTACGCCTCGCCTAAGGTAAAAACATTGTTCTGAATGCAACAGTGCCCTTGGATTTCTGATCTGAGCACTCATTTGAAAGTTATTCCACTTTTTCAGTAAAACTGCATGCGCACATTATTTAATTGTTAAATTAAATTCAACCATTTGTTCTGGGCTCATCGGGCCTCGGAACCGCACGCCGTCTCAGAGCCTGATCTCGAATAAATTCCCATATAAAATTAAAATAATACATGGAAAAATCTGGGACATTACAAATATAATCTTGGTGTAGTGTATAATAGAAGACATCAAAGAAAATTAAAAATAATATATCTCATAAAATCTCGGGGTGTTACATTCTACACCCCTTAAAATGAATTTCTCCCTCGAAATTCGTCGGGGTTATAAATCGTTTACTACATGAAAGATTCGTTCATAAAAACCCACATCATAAAAGGAATATTAAAACTTAATTTCAAAAAGTAAAGTAAGAAATGTAACGATTACCCAGATTAACTCATCACTAGGTTTCCACAAAGGAGAACATAGGTGGAAATATGGATATATAAGAAAAACATAAACATCAAGTTCTGATGCAGAGTGGTAGAGAACATGGCTATGAAAAATCCAACAATCACAAAGCCATAAATTTGTGATGATTTAAGGTACCATCTAATTCATCAGATATAAGAGCACTAGGACAACATTTTTGGTTTTAAAGATAATTTCCCTAATGTTGGAGAAATTGGAATTAGAATAAATACATTCTTGATTTTGGTACAATCTCACAGTTGGTTGTTCCATGGACAATTTCCACTTCATCTCTTAGTGTAATGAAGTTGAATTTGTCATTCGTGAAGTGTTAGCAGATCATGTGATAGAATTATGGGTTATTCCATCTGTCTCAAACAAAAGGTTAGAAAAAGTTATCAAAAATACATTAGTCCATTTATAGGGAGATTAATCATAAATGGTTCCTAAAATGGAATTATACTTCATATATCATACTGCTTAATATAATAAAACTAGTTTCTACTAACCATAAACTTCATGTAGGCTAGTGGTAGGTGATAAAGGCCTGTGGCACTTCAGTTGAGGGTTCGATTCCCATAGCCTTGTCTGACGCGACAGGTTGTCGCTCGTCCTATGGGTTGTCCCTTTTTCTAAAACAATACTATTATAACATTCTAGAAATAATATAGAAAAAAAGTTCTATCCTTAAATAATATTATCTGATGTCCAATATAATCCATTACAATATTTAGACTTATCCAAAATACATCTGTCCAATCTCATAGTATAAAGAAAACTATTACTTTAAAGGTCACATAGCAAGCACGTGAATACCATCATTTATCCCCCATATATCATAAGATATGTCTTTTTGGTCACATTACAAACATTTGAATACCTTAATCATTTATTATTATGAAACATGAATTACCATATAACCATAGTGAAATCATGAATACAAAAATCCCTAAATTTCTATATATTCAAACCATGATATCACTTTGTGTTTATATCAGTCATGAGCTCATGAATACTATCAAACATTTCATTTTCTCCTTATCCATTCATTATGTGCATATCATCTGCTTTCCAAAAATATCTGAATAACTTTTCATGGTTACCGGTACCATTCAACATATATGTTCAAATACATTAGAAAAAACATTACTGTAAAAATCCTTAGATGTGTCTATATTCCATAATACCATTACCTATACAACATAACTCTTGATAAACATAAATCATTCCACTACCTTCTTAAACCATTGACCAAGATTGAACAATTATTTCACCTCACATACAATTTATAGTCTCTTCATCATCATCAACATAAATACTACCCATACGACCATGTTGATTCTCTTCACGAGACTTTCCCTTAGGGCATTGGTTTTCATAATGCCCATACGTTCCACATTTAAAACTTTTAATCGTTGTTGATGTCGTAGCAATACCATTTTCCTTGTCCGTGGTGTTTACTAAAAATTTTCCTTTACACATACTGTCTTTGTGTCCTTCTTTTCCACAACAAAAGCATCTTCCAGTTCCTTTGAAACATTCTCCTTGATGCCTCTTCCCTAATGATTTACATGAGGGAAATTTAACTTTCGTTCCACTATGATCATCATGAAACTCCATCATTATCTTATTAGCCGAGTCATGAAACTTACCAAGGTTGATATTATTGATCATATTATGAGATTTATGATTAGGAATAATGTTGATTTTTGGACATCCAAATCCCATTTCATTTGGTTTCTCACGAAGATTATCATTTCATTGTCCATCATATTCTCCTTTAACATGAATCCTCCAGATTCCTGCCATTTCTTAAAACCCAAAAAGAATAGTGTGAGAGGTAAAAGTCATAATCTAGGGGGATTACCTTCAATATATAACATCTTAGGTTTAATTATAATATCGTTACTGTAATTCTAGGAGTATAACCTATACTTATACTTAACCTTAGTGACATCCCTAGACATACCTTAGAAATATCTCTAGGGATCTCACTAATGTTTTCACATCCTAGTTTCCAAAGGATAACTAACCTTTCCTCTAATACCAACTATAGAGACCCAAATCATGGCGTACATGGAAATTACATTACTATTGCGGAATACTTATTACATAACAAAAACAAACACAAAAGGACCGTAATAGTTTAGTGTCTTTGGAAACTTGGAACATAATCTTCTAATCGTGGTGAAAGATCTTCAACATCTCCCATAAAGATCTTCCCCTTTTGTTTTCTTACCTAAAACCATTATTTATATCTTGGGGAAAAGAAAACATATAAAGAGTGAGCTCAAATTCTCAGTAAGGGTAAGCATGAAGAAAATAAAACAAACCATATACATTTGAACTTCAAAACATGAACATAAAGTTTACACATCAAAATATTGAGTTGTGAAATAAATCATAGTAGTACGTAAGGCATAGGTCATAAAGAAACATTAATCATGATAAAATATAATGGGAATAAAACATGTAATTATGTCAACCATTAATCACATGTTATGATTCCTATAGAATCCAAGGCATTACTTCAATGACCATCTTAGTGGACAAAGTCCCTTTCTAAATTGAGTTCACTCCTCATTCTAGTCATGTAATACTGAACAAGATTAACTTACCATTCCAGACATGTCTATCTCATGAGATATAAATATTTACCCAATTAATTGGATGGATATATAGGTCCCACCCATATCATAATGAAATCATTCTTTCTTGTGCCACAAATTAATCTTAAAACATTCATCATAACCCAAATAATAAAATGGGTTTCATAAACATCATCTCGTCATCACATAATCAATATAAACCAAATGGATATTTCATCATAAGAAAAGTGAAACCATATAAATCATAGAGACATTATACTTGAAACATACAAATATGAAATAATGTCATCTTAGATGGAAAATAGTTTTGATAAAACACTTGAAATGAATTCTTGAGGAAAATACCCTTTCTTCTTCAAAATCATTTTGTTTTCACAAAATGACATGAATTTTTAAAAGAAAATTATTTTGTTGAAAATAGTCCTAAATTCTTTTATAGTAAGCTTCATGAAAATGAGGCTTTATGAAACCGTAAAAACCCATTCACGCCGTATAAGTTAAAAATAACATTCTTCTCGTACTTTTGTCAGAAAAGTCAAAAAGTTCCCCGTGTGGTAAACCAAAGTAAGATTCCTTTCCTAACATGTGGTAAATTTTAAAAAATGGTAAAAACTAATTTAAAAATACATTAAACCATGTTTATAAAACATGGGCATGGATGATAACAATAACCCCAGTAAATAATTATGAATAACAATCTCGGATAATAACGAGATTGGAATAGTTATCCCTTACCATAGTTTCGATATGCTTTATACGTATCTGAAACTCTGATATAATGATTTAAATAAATTCATTGACTTATTACAGAATCATATTCATTGTTATGATATCATATATGGTTCACTTATGACTTTATATTACCCGTTATTTTGTAAATTCGATGTTAAAGCAGCGTTTTGGGTAAAATCGTTTCATTTATCGTACGTGTTTCGACATATTGTTCTTGATATTATTACTTATATCCTAATTTACATAATTCCAGAATGTAAAAAATGATTTATATATAATATATATTCAGTATATAAATATATATGATAGATCGATAAATGGAAAGAACTACACCATTCAGGGATACTGTAGTCCATGCATACGAATGAACACTGTTTTAGTTTCCTTATTGAATTAAACGGGATTAAGTAAATGAAACATATATATACATAAATAAAGTATCATTATTATGTAATATATTTCATGATTATTTATTATATATACTTCAAAATCATACTTGAATGGTTAATCATGGAAAATGAATCCCATCATGTTCGTGGAGACGGTAGTATGTACGTACGCACGAGTGATGATATCATTCCCATGATCGTGGAATTTTATTGAATTGTATGTATAATATTTCAGAATAAGTTTCAATTTAAAATAATCATATATAGTTATTTATTTACACCATTATACCCAGCCAAGTAAGGTGGTGGTGGAAAATAGATTACACCACGGCGTGGAGACGGTATTCCGTACGTACACAAGCGCGGTGATTTCGTTTTCCGTAGGATGGATAGAGGATGAAATTGGGTTGTTTCATATTTATAATAACATATCAGTATATGATTGATACTAATGTTATTAATTTGTCATTAAACAAATAATGAAGAATAAGTAGAAGAAGAAATAAATTTGAAAGAATCAGTAAAGGATATTACATCTTCTTTGACGTGCCTCTTCTTAACCTCCTCTTAAGTCATTAGGGTTGGTCTTTTGAGGAGACCAGGACCTTTATAATGTTTCTAAGGAAGATGAGAATGGAAATGGTCAGGGTTTGGCAGAGCTTCAAGGCTTAAAAGGGTGTGAAGAGAAGAGGGAAGGGGTGCCCTTTTTTAAGGGAGGAGAGGGGCACCATGGGAAAAACATAAAATATTATTTTATAATAAAGTCATATTTGGTTTATAATAGCTCCAAATTGATTTATTTCGATGATAAATTAGGGATGGGTCTAAATCCTTTCAACCAATAGGATTTAGACATGTTTATGTTCCTATTTTAACCTTATCATTTAGATTTAACTCTAAGTTAAATAATTTAACTTTTACCTTGTCTTCTTGTTTTCTTACACTATATGGTTAATAAACATACTATAACAAGCCAAAAGAACCCCAAGTGGTTCATTAGTAATATATATAACTTTATCTAAGTCATTTGGCTGAGCCTTTGATTTTTAAGAATATAATAACAACTAATAATATAATATTTTTAAAAAAACTATTTTATGTCAATTTTGACACTATTTGGTAATTGATTTTTGTGAAAATCATAACAACACGATTAGTTCGAAAAAACTAAATTGAATCAATAATAACATGTCATGTAAACCTATAAAATCAGTGTAATTCATAAAAAGTCTCAAATTACATTTATTTGGGTATTTATAACATCAATTATGTTAATATTTCAATAATAAAGTAATTACTGCATCATCATTGTGTCATAAATAACATACATTATTTAATGTCTAAAATTTAGAAATAAAATACCATTATGTATTAAATAATTTTATCTTTATAATAAATATTTATAGTCGAATTTATATTATTTATAACCCTATATAAAAAAAAATTAGTTATTAAACATTGATTTTAACTATATTAACTCTTCTTTAAATAAAATAATAATAAGTATCCTAATCTAATCCAAGTGGACCTAAAGGGTAATATTTTATTCCTAAGGTTGTTTTTGGTTGAATTAAACTTATCCAATAGAATTAGAACATGTGTTAGGATAATAATAATATCATTTTTACCCTTACTTACCCTATTTACTTTTAACCGTGGTAAATAAAAGTAAAAAGTTACTATTCACCAAAAATTATTTTTATCTTATTGAACCACATTTTACTCCTTGATATTAACCGTGTCTCTCATATTTTCAAAAATCCACTCACAGAAGCGGTAAAATTATGTTTTATGTAAATTTTCAAATTCTCCTAGGAGGTGAGTAAAAGACGGTGAAAAGTTCAATAAAATTTTTATATATCTAAAATTATTATAAAATGACTCAAATGAATTAAATTGAACTTATATAGGTATTATGTATCAATTTTTACCTAAAATAAATTTAAATAAAATAAATAATTATTTAAATAAAAAGTCGGTTTTTAAATAGTAACCCAGTGTTTTCACTATTCCTCAAAAATTGAAAGTTTTCAGAAAAATACCATAAATTCACCCTAGTATAATTTCGATATTCCGAATCCAAAAATGAATTATATTTTGAATGATAAAATTTATAACATTTCAAAGAGTGGGTATTACTATTCATAACGGCTAGTTCGTTATAATATTATAATAATATATCGTTTAGTGAAACTTGGTATTTCGTACTATACACGTTGTCGTGGGAGGTCGTGATTGCGTGAAAAGAAAGCCAATTCAGGGCTGCGTGTAGTGAAAGCTCCATTTGGTGTTGCATATAACATAATCAAAACTTCTTTCATTTATACATTAAACAAAATCTATACCTAATGTTCCGTAGAATAATTTCCAAAAAACGAGCTTCAAATTGTGTGAAACATGAGAAAATAATAGTGTTTCATATACTGCAAGCTAATACGGTGTTGCGTATAGTACTAGCTAATCTTGGTGTAGTGTATAATAGAAGACATCAAAAAAATTAAAAATAATATATCTCATAAAATCTCTGGGTGTTACATTCCAATACCAAGCATAAATTGCAAGGACACAATTTATTGAATGAGGGGATAATGTGACACCCCAATATTCAATGGTATGCTTCTCTTTGAATAATATAGTAGTGTGTGTTGTACGCAACTACGAGTTCTAAAACCAACCACAACCAATCAAACTAGCTGTTATGAATAGTAATACCCACTTTTGGAAATTTTATACATTTTATATTTCAAAATGGACTACATTTTTGGATTCAGAATATCAAAATTATCTTAGGGTGAATTTTTGGTACTTTTCTGATAACTTTCATATTTTGATGAATAGTGAAAAGTACTAAATTTTAATTAAAAAAAACTTTTTTAATCGGAATAATTAATAGTGATAAATTATGAATTTTAGTGATTTTATAGTATAAGTAGATTATATTTTTACCATTTAATCAAATTTTTGTCATTGGACGTAATTTCACATTTAAATTGAACATAACCAAGTGCCAACCTTTTGATAGTTATTATTTCTTAAAAACACACTTTTTGTTTTGACAACGGGAATTAATTTTAAATTAATATATGCCACTTATGTGTTTCTAATTTAGAAAAATGGATTCCTTATTTAGAATCATGAAGTCCAAATTGTGTAAATAGGTAACTTTTTTTAGACATTTTGTATAATTACTTCGGTAAATATTTTATTTACCATGGTTAAATGATAAATCCGGTAAATAAGTGTAACAAAATAATATTATAATAATATTAAATTACACTAAAATGTGTCCTAACCCTATTGGTTGATACATGTCCGACCATAGGCATCGTTGGGTCTATTTTGGGACCCCATGGAGCCACTTGTAAGTGATAATGACACGTTATATTAATTAAGTTAAAGTAAATACAAAAATGACATAAGCATATATCTTTTAGAAAAACAATTTTTACATAGGGTTATATATGTTATATTTTAGACTATAAATATTCATTATAAATATAAAAATATTTCCTACATATTGGTATTTTATTCATAATTTTTAGACATTGAATAATTAAATTTATTTATGACAAAATAATGATGCAGTATTTTCCTTATTAATGAAAGAATCAAATAATTGGTATTATAAATGTTAAAATAAATATAATTTAAAAGTTTTGATGACATCCAAGAATTTTATTGGTTACTATGACATGTTATGATTTCTTAAATGAATTTGTTTTGAATTAATAATGTTGTTAATACTTTAACAAAAATAAATTATTAAATAGTGTCAAAATTGACATAAATGAGTTTTAAAAAAACAAATATTATATTAAAAATTGATATTTTATTCCTAAAAATTTAATTTTTGGCCAAAAGACTTATATAATGATAGTTGCATCATTAATGAACCACTTGGGGTTCTCTTGGAACTTTATAGTAAGTTTATTAACCATATAATGTAAAAATACAAAGAGACATGGTAAATGTCAAACTATTTAACTAAGAGTTAAATCTAAATGTTAAGGTTAATATAGTGACCCAAACCTATCTAAAACCTAATGGTTCAGTGGTTTTTGACCCATACCCACCATAGACTTTAAATAATCCACTTTTGAGCCATTATAAAATGAAAATTATTTTATTATAATATAATATTTCTATCTTTTCCTAAGGTTCCCCTCACCCTTCTTATAAAAGGTCACTCCCCCTTCCTTCTAATTAACGCCTTAAAAGCCTTTTGGATCAGCCAAAACCTACCAAAATATTCTCTCAACTTACCTCACTTCAACCTAGAGGCCTTAGTTCGATCATAAAGCCAACCTAAGGAGCCCTTTTGATCAAATCAAAAGAAAGAACCCGAAGAAGAGGTAATGATTTCACCACCATCTTTCAAGTTCTTTTCTTCTTCCACTTATTATTCCTTTGTAATTTCCATTAAAAAATAATAACTCTAGTATATTCTATATACTGTGATGTTATTATAAATATGGTACAACCATATTCAGTATTCTATCCATCCTTTTAATGACATGTCACCATACGTTCGTACGTACGGCTTACCGTCTCCACGTCGTGGTGTAATTGTTATTCAAAACATTATTATTTGGATGGGTTTGATAATAAAGTGTACTTGAAGTAAATAATAAATATAACATTATAATGATTCTGTATATATGATATACCATCCAATTATATTCAATTTTAATATCAAAATAATGATATTGTCACTCGTGTGTACGTACGGACTACCGTCTCCACGAACGCGATGAGATTCAATCCACATCGTATCCTTTCAAGAATAATTCTCATTTGATAATTAAAAGTAATGTTTAAGGACATGATATCATTCTGGATATTAATAATATACAACCTATCTATAACAAACGCGGCTTACGTAACAAAGCATATAAAGGAAAATGAATCAATTAACACCTGAAACAATGATAATACAAAGATATTATTAACTAAGCAATGTTAAAAGATCATATATGATATCATATTAATGTATATGATTCTGTTATAATTTAATAATTATTATTTCACCATTATACATGAGTTTAACCTACCCTTGAACAAGGAAAAGTACAAGGTAAGGGTTTATTTCAGAATCTCTTCATTATCCGAGGTTGTTTATACGTAATTATCTACTGAAACCGCTTTATCATCCACATCCATGTTTCTTAAAAATGTATCTCAAATCATTCTTACTATTTTATAAACTATGGGTTAAATTAATTTATACCCTTGTTGACTTTTTATAAGATTTTTATAAAGGAATCTTTCCATCATTTTCCAAACAAGGTCCTTTTTAACCTTTTCGACAAAATTAAGGTAAGAATGTATTTTTTTAATTTATACGGTGGGTGCGGCTATTTTCCTCCATTATAAAATTTTCGAAGTTTCCCTTACAAGCTTATAAGAATATTTTCAAAGTAAATGTTTTATTTTATAATTATGTGACTTTTAAATGATTTAAAAAAAAAGAGATATTTCTCTCAAATAGCTTTGATTTCATCTATGTCAACATCCTTTGATGGATTTTAAGCTTATTTGAATTTTATTTATTATGATACAAAACTTCCATATTGTATTGAAGGTTTTGTGATATGTTTGACTGTGGATGTGTTATTTTTATACAATTCATGGTTTATGGATAAATTATTGAAATTTTGTATGCTAGTTTTAATACGAATGTTTATGTTATGTTTAAACCTGTTCATATGAGGAATTAATTGGACTTAATAAGTGACTGGTGGAGACCGCTATAGCTCCTCAATGCATCAGTAGGTCTCATGAGACAAACTATTGTCTTGGAAAAAGGCCTTGAAAAAATATTATTTCTAGTCTTGGCACAAGGCCTTGACTATGTGGTTATGATAGCGTGACATTATGCATTCTATCATTATGAAAGTGGTTATTGATGTTGCATGTTATTATTCGACAGGTAGAATATTCATGAGAATATGTAAATGGAATTATTTCATTTTATTTCTTCCATATTATGCTGAAGTTCATGTTTAAAAGGCTTTTGTTTTAGTTATACATTTCCTTAAATGTTTTTTCTTATTTATGAAGGTTTCTGATATATTGTTATCCTTAATGGGCATCGGAGGTCACCCCTTTCTATGTTTTTTTTTCTTCCAGGATGTGAAGAAGTATTTTATGAATGACCTACAGTGATAGTATGAGGGTATATGAGTGTGGTCTATGGATACAATATTTTGTTTTAGTTTTCACTTGATGATGTAATGTAAACTTTTTGAATGTATCTAGTGATTCCAAGGCTACTAAATTAATTGCTCTTCAAAAACATGATCCTTTGTGATCATGCCAATGTTATGTAATAATTCACCAAATCTGGGTAACTGGGGTTGGGGCGTTACAATTTATTTCCACCTAGGCTATAAATTTGAGTTGAACCAATTAAATTACGAAGTACTAACTATAAAGGATTAATAGTACTTATCTGATTGATAGGTCTAAAAGAAATTTTGTATTGCTTCCCTATCTTGCAGGCGTCACAAACATGAAGTTGTTCTTCCTTCAAAGAAATATGCTATAAAACATTATCGTTATTTGGGAGCCTATGAAACATTTTGAAATTAACATGACCTAAACATTGGTGCCAAAGGATGCAGTCATTCTATACAGCATTCAAACACTTTACATGTTGAACAGTTAGTTCTGCAAAATCAATAGTATAAATATTATATTTTTTATTAGAATAAAATAATAAATAATTATATTGAAAAACTAAATATTTATCATTTTCAAATTTATCCTCCATTCCATCATCACATAATTGTGATATACTGATTAAATTATGGTTTAAACCTTAAACATATAAAACATTGGAAATAAATGTAGAATTTGAAATACCAACTTTACCAAAACCTTTTACTTTGCCTTTGGATTTGTCTCCATAAGTAATAGTGCCCCCATAAAAAGTGTTGTATGAGGTAAAATTTGATGGGTCTCCAGTCATATGCCAAGAGCATCCACTGTCCATGTACCATATGTCATTCTTGAGATAACCAAGGCATTTTTCCTACAAAAATAAATTAATTGACAATTTTGGTACCCAAGCTACTTTGGGTCCAATAGGATTAGTAATAAAATTTTTAGGCATCCATATAGAATTTAAACATGTATTGTGAGGTACTCTCGATAATAAGGATTTTTGACATATTAGTTTTTGTAAATTCCAAATATTTTTTAAATCTAAGTGAGAATTCATTGGCATAGTGACCATTCATGCCACATTTAAAACAATTAACAGTTGAAGTACAACTATTATTAATTTTAACAAAATAGGTTTTATACATTTGAGGTAATATTTTATCATAACCAAAACCATATTTATTTTTATCAGTTTTAGTCAAAGACATCATCTCATGATATTATTCATGAACTTGAATAAAAGAAGATAAATTTTGTTTAATACATTCAACTTCCTTTTTCAATTTATCATTCAAATATTGAGTAGTTTTCAAATTATCTTAAATTGTTGAATGAGAAGCAGAAGCAGTGTTTATTAACTTTTTATTTTCTTTCAAAATTAATTTATTTTCATAAATAAGTTTTTCATCATCTTATTTATGTTTATTATATAAATCAATAGTTTTGAAAATATCTTTTCTTAATATTTCAATTTCTTTATTTAATTCAAAAATATTGGGGTTATCAAATTCATATTCAGAACCAGAACATTTAGAATAATGACTAGAATTAAAAACCTTACCCACTGATTCCATGAAACACAAGTTAGAAATTTCTTTGTCATTTCTAGATTGTTCACTAGAATTAGATTCTTCAGTACAACTCTAGCTGGTTCTCAATGCCTTTTTATCCTTCTTTTTTTAATTTTTCTTTATTCTTTAGTTTAGGGAAATCAGGTTTGATATGAACTTTCTTCATACACTCATAACAAGTTACATCTGAAGCATTGTAATTTTTATCACCTTTATTATCTCCCTTATATTTTTATTTTTGAGGATTTCTACTAAACTAGTTTTTAAAACCTTTCTTTTTCATTCTTTTGTAGACTCCAGTAACAATATGATCCATTTCTTCCTTTTCAATATCCTATAGATCAGAATTAGAAGAATTATTAGACATAACATTTATAGATATAAAAGATACACCTTTTATTTTTGTTTCCTCATCCTCAGCTATGTTCTTTAGGTCCAGTTCATATTGGAGTAGTGATCCAATCAATTCATCAAGTGTGTACTCTTTGAAGTTTTTTATTTCATCAATGGAAACCTTGCTTGCATGCCATTTCTTTGGTAATGTTCATAGGACTCTTTCAATAAGTATATGATTTTCCAGATCATCTCCAAGTGAATTTATTCCATTCACAATGCTTGTGAATCTATGGATCATTTGTTTTACAGTTTCATCTTCACCCATTTTGAAGTCTTGATACTCAGCATGAAGCATTCCAAGCATTGTTCAGATCAATTTTTCATATCCAAAATGAGTAACGTGCAAAATACCCCAAATTTCATGAGTTGTCATGCATGCAGACACATGACTAAAAACACTTTTGTAAATAGCACAATATAAAATATTAACGACTTTGTAATTTAAGACATATCTAGTAGCATCAATTCCTGTAAGAGTATATGGATTAGCTTCAGGCAGTCTGTATTGTTTTGACATGACAGACCAATGCTCAATGTTCAACTGTATGAGGTATGCCTCCATTCAGGATCTCCAGTATCCATAATCATTTCCATCAAAATGTGGTGGCTTATGAGGAATCCATGCATCATTCGGGATCAATCCTGCCATCTTATAAGATCTTTATCCTTAGACTTTAAGGTCTAGGAATAGGTTAGTACATTAAAATATAAAAGCAGACTCAAACAAATTGGTTTAATAAATTCTATAAGGAATAACGATTGTACCGATATTTGGTGTAAAGAAATATAAAGATAGATAAAAACTATTCTTAAGAAGGTTTCCCTTTGATACAAATTGTTAGGTCAGACAGGGTAATGGCAGATGGTCTAGAGGGGGGTGAATAGACCAGATTAAAAATTTTAATCAAATAAATTAATTATCAAATTTTATTATTAAGGTTAATTAGCAGCAGAAAAAGTAAATAAGGAGAGGATGTTTTTTTAGTAGTTCGGTCCAAAGTGGGCCTACTCTACTCTTATACCTCTCTACTCGGTGAGAAATACGTGTGCACTAAAAATGATTTTTAAATGGGAATCATAACCCAATTACAAAATCCTTTTCTAGTGGAGGGTTAACCATGGCACTGACTTTTGTGTGGGGAGTCACAACCCTTACAACCTAACATTAGATACTGTGAGTCACAACCCAAACAGTCCTGACTTTAGATACAGATAGTCACAACCCTATGATCTTGTCTTTAGAATCTGGGAGTCACAACCTGAATAAAAAGAATAATAAATAATGATTTTCTATGCAAAAGCATAAATAGAAAAATAGATGTGTGTGAGAGATAGAAAGTAGTGTTACAGACTCAGAACACGATGAAATAGAAGATAAAAATTAAATCACAGTTACTGGTTTGTGAGGTTTAGATCATCATGTCTCATCAATAAAATTGTAGTCGAAGAAGAATTAATTCAGCACTTGAGAGACCGAGTAGGTGGTGAAGCAATGTGTCACAGGACGTTGTAAATGCACAGCAGATTCAAAGTTCCCAACAAATTCTCTTTGTATTGTTTTGTTCCTTTTCCTGCAAGAGAGAATGATATATATAGAGAATAAAAATATATAGCAGGTGCAGGAGCTTCTCTTCCTTAGGATATTCAAAATCAATTGAGTCAAGATCTCCCTTAAATATCTCCACGAAAATAGCAGCATTGTTTCTTCTTTATTCCTGTAGAATAAATATCTAATAAAGGAATTCAAAATATTTTGAATAAGTCTTCCAATAAAATCTCCAGAATAATAAAATCATTTAAGGATTCAAAACATAATTTTAAATCCATTTAAAATGATTTCAACATTGTGAAAACAGTTCATGAGAACTAGCAGAAAATTCTGAAATTAAATTCAAACATTTCACTTTAATAAATCTTGAAACATCCAAATTTATTTGTTAAAGACATTGAAAAAAATTATTAATTTTTCTCTCTAAATATAGCACCAAAAATATTAAAAACCTTTTTATTATGATCCTTATATTTAATGATAATATTTCACAAAAAAAATCGTTAAAAAATAATCCATATATTTGCAGAAAATCAATTTTTAAAAAAATTGCATGGAATGAACAGTAACTTCAGGATGAACAGTGACATTGAAGTGAATAGTAACTTTGGAGTGAAAAGTAGCTTCATAGTGAATAGTAACGTATTGTTTCCAAACATTAACTTGTGAAATGGACAATAACGTGTTGGGAAAAAATCCCACAAGGCATCATTGCTGCATTTTTGAGGTGATTGTGTTTGTTGACAAAGTGGACAACTGTGTTGTGATTGTTGACAATGAAAATCATGACAAAATTTTTTTTTGACAAAGGGGATTTCATGGTGAAATGTGGATTTCAAGAGCTGTTGTCAACGATCCATGCTTGATTCAAAAACTTGCGCGCCATGTGTTTTTCAAGATCACAACATCAAAATATGGCAAAGGAAAGAGGGTCACGCAGCTATTGGTTTGGTCGCTGACGTGACCTACGCGCCGTGAAGAGACTTGTGTGCCGATGCCTTGGATGCTTGATAACTTGTGTGTTTGTTGTTTTTCAAGATCATAAGATCAAAATATGGCAAAGTAAATAGGGTCGCGCAAGTATTAGGTTGGTCGCGCAAGTGAATTGCAGGGGAAGAGACCTTCACACCAAGACTTGCGCGCTGAGGGTAGACTTGCGCACCATCACGCAGAGTATCCAAAATGCCTATAAATACAAGACCACCCCTCCTCATTTCTAAGAAAGTTCAAGACTTTGAAAAATCAGAGCTCTCGTCGCGCAGGTGTGGTGGTTGCGCAAGTGGTGTGTGGTTGTGCAAGTAGGACTTTCACGCCAGGTGATGGTTGTGTGCCTAAGGCAGTTTGGGCGAGGAAGGAAGAGAGTCACGCAGGTTCGGAGTTGAACAAGGTTGTGTCATTCAGGTGGTCGAGGTGGAACTGTGCGCCAGTTTTAACTTGCGCGCCGAGACTTTCACGCCGACATAGAGTAGGGCGCCAAGTGTGGTTGATTTCCGGCAGTGATTCAGGGTTACGTGGAAGCTGGACGAATTGACCGATACCTTCGGTGCAAAAAGAGATTCATCGACGGGTGAAATATGGACTTCAACAGAGCATCTACATACAACGGAAGATGCATTAATTAGTGGTAATGAAGAGACCTGCAGGTCTATAAACTTTGAGTGGATCCTTTCCAGAGTAGTGACCAAAGGAAGAGGAAGAAGGTGATCCTCTCCACTGGCAGTGAGCCAGAGAGAGAGAAACCCGGAGTGACCCTTGGGAAAGAAGTGATCTAACCCTAAACTTTGTAAAGGCAGTGAGCCAAGGAATAAAATTGATCTATCCCAAACCTTGTAAACAACAGTGTGATTATAGTGGATTTGGTACATCGGCACATTACCTATGTATACTCCTTGGACTTAGCCCAGTGAGGGTGAACCAAGTAAAAATTTTTGTTTCATGTTCATGCTTTACATTCTATTTATATTTTGCAATGGGAAAGAGAGAGAAGAGTATTTTACTTAACAGCGAAACAAGATCAGAGTGGGCTTTAATTTTTAAATTTGTCATTCCCTGATTCACCGCCCCTCCCTCAGAATATTCAGCCTTGTGGACCAAAAAATTGGTATCAAATGTAAATTTTAATATCTGTGATTCTCTCTCAAATGGAGGTTACCAATCATAAATGGATTCCAATCTTCGACAGGAACAATTTTTATCTATGGAAGAATCGGATGCAACACTACTTTCGATCATTAAGAATGGACGTGTTCACAACAGCAATGCACGGCATAATAGCTGATATTAATAGTGGTGCATTAGTAGAAGATGATCATAGAGATTTGGATGTTTATGCCAAAACAATCAATGCCTTAGGGGGAGCCTTATCCCATCCTATATATACAAAGGTTATGTATTTCAAAACATCACATGCACTGTGAGAAAAGTTACTGAGTATATATGAAGGGGATACACAGGTCAGAGAGGCAAAGCTGCAAGTGTTGTGGTACAAGTATGAAGATATGGGAATCAACCCGAATGATTATGTTGATACATTCTTAGTTAGGGTAAATGTTGTATTGTAATACATGTGAGGTCGTGGAGAAGTTATTGATGACATAAAAATTGTGAAGCGCATCCTGAGGAAACTTCCACCTCGGTTCAATCCAAATGTTTCAGTACTATAAGATAAATATCCAAAAGAGCTGACATTGGATAAACTACACAGCACCCTTATTCCATATGAAATGAGAAATGATGATAAAGATGCTATGGAAAAAGGGAAATCCAAAGAGGTGGCATTCAAGGCCTTGAAAAAGCTCACCATTGAAGACTCTCAGGAAGAAGAAGAGACAGATGAGGTAATGTCATTCCTCTCCTCAAATCATCAAAGAGGAAAAGGAAAATTTAAAGGGAAATTTCTACTATTCTGTTTTCGATGTGGAACGGTTGGTCATCTTGCAACAAGGTGTCCCAAAAAGTTCCAAGAAGATGATGATGTCGAAGAAGTCAAAATTCCCAAGAAGAAGTCATCTGCCTATGGGAAAGGAAAGAAATAGTTCAAGAGAAATTTCATTAGGAAGAAAAATCTCCTTTCAAAAGAATGTGACAGTTTAGATGATTCTGAAGCCGAGGAAGTTGAGGAGATAGAGAACTACAAAGATCATAGAAAAAATGTTATGGTGGCAGTTGTCGGTAGTTCTCAAGAGAAGAACAAAACTGAAAGTGATGGTGAATAAGAAGAAGTGTAAGGAAGAATAGATATGAAAGCTGAGTTAGAGGATGCTCTTGAGGAGATAGATGTTTGGAGAGACAAAACAAAGAAATATAACAAAGTTGTTCGTGATGCCAAACTCTATATGCAGCAGCAGGAAGAAGAGAAGTCTGAGTTAATGGAAGAAATTGAGAAAATCAAGTTATCATCACTAGAGAACCCAGAATTAGGTAGTGAGTATAAGATCAATATTGAAGAACAAAAAAGGGAGATCGATGGCTTGAATAGAAAAGTGAAAGATCACATCAAGCGTATCGAAGAGCTTGAAGAAGAAGTTGTCGGTCTGCGGAGAAAAGTTAAAGACCAGAAAAAACCCTTGATTCCCAACACATTCTTGGGAAATCAAAACATTCTGGAGACTGAAAATATGAAAGAGGAGCCTAGTAGTTCAGCTGTAAAGAGTCAGAAATTGAGCTCAGATATCAAGGCTAATTCAGGGATTGATCAAAAGAAAAAATCTGTGGTAATTGAAGTCAGACCGCAAGCACCCGTCCCGAGGTTGAAGGTTGATTTGGGCACAAAGTAGAATCAGAATATTCAGAGATCCCAAGGGGAAACTCATAGTGCTGAAGTAATACGAAGGAATGAACATTATATCAGGTATTATGTTTGTGGAATGATGGTAAATTCACAATATGTGTGTTCCATATCCAAGAGATATTGAAGGGAACAAGAACAGAGGTGGTATCCAAACAAGGAACGGTTTTCCAGAACCTATTTCGAAGGGCACTGTTTTTGGTGCAGAGGATTTGGGCACATGGCTAGGTACTTCACTTCGACCATACAGAGAAATGTGCCAAAACAAAATCAAAATTTTCACAAGCAGCAGATCAATAAACCAATAGGTGAGTTGAAAATGCATAATAGATTTGCGGCTTTGAAAGATGAAGTTGGTCCATCATACTCTGAAAAAGAATAGAAGTCTCAATCCATGTCGAGTGTGAAGGAAAAAAGTATGGACCAAGAAGAAGAAAAATGAGAAGGTTGTGGTGGCAGAAATTTCCCTTAAGGCATCAGATCTCTCTGGTGTATGGATCCTTGATAGTGGTTGCACATCTCACATGTAATGTAATAAGGATCTTGTTACACGCATAAAATATGACAAAGAAGGAGTCGTCAAATTTGGAAATGTTGAAGTCTTGAAGATTATAGGCTCAAGAAAAGCCATGTTTGGGGGGGCAAGGAAATGAGACGTATTGATGTCTTGGTAGTAGAGGATCATAGTCATAACCTACCCAGTGTCAGTCAACTATGTGACTCTAGTCACTCTATCCGATTTACCATGAAGATGTGTTTTGTGAAAGGAAAAGATGGAGCAGTTGTTCTACAGGGAAAAAGGACAAAGGGAAATCTTTACCTTGTAGGTGGGGAAGAAGATATGTTCCTTTTATCCAGAGAAGAAGAAAAACAGTTGTGGTATAAGAGACTAGGTAATCTATGCCAACCATCCATGGAAGATCTGGTAATGTGTGATGCTTCTAGAGACCTTCCCAAACTATCACATGATCGCACTCAGACGTGTGATGCTTGACAACAAGGGAAGATCATCAAAAAGAAATACAGGCCAAAGGAATAGAATTCAACTAGATTGCTTGAATTGGTGCATGTTGATGTATGTGGACCTATCTCACCACGAGATATAAATGGGAAAAGGTAATATGTTATTTTCATAGATTATTATAGCAGAATGTCCTGGGTATTTATCATTACCCACAAGACAGAGGTGTTCAGTTGCATAAAGCAATGTAGGAGTGAATCAGAAAGGATGCTTGGGAAAAAAATTCATAAGTTTCATACTGTTAACGGAACACAATTCACAAACAGTCAAGTTGAAGACTATCTCAACAAACACAGAATAAGGTATCAAGTTTCATCAGTGATAACTCCCCAATTGAATGGAGTGGTTGAGAGGAGAAATTGGATCATCGACAACATGGCCAGAATGATGCTTATTGAAAAGGACCTACCAGAGAAATTTTGGAAGGGAGAAGTTTTGACATCGGTCTATATTTCGAACAGGTCTCTATTGTGTATCACGGAAGGGATGACTCCGTATGAAATGTGGTACGGAAAGAATCCAACATTGAAATACTTTCAAATAATTGGGAGTAAGTGTTTCATACTCAATAATGAAAATAACATGAAGTTTGAGTCACGAGGAGATGATGAGATATTCCTTGGCTACTCAGGAAAAAGCAAAGAATATAAATACTTCAACAAAAGGATGGGAAAAATTGTTGAGAGAAATGATGTCACTATAGTTGAAAATGAAGAGAATTCTCAACGACCTAGCGAACAGTTTCTGGATGAAAGTGATGATGAGGTAAGCAACACAGGGGGAGTAGAAGTGGCAGAGGCTGACTCAGAAGAATATATTGATGATGAGCAAGAATGTGTCAAGTCTGTGTCTGTAAGGAATCCAAAGAGTCGAGCTGAAATTGATTGGAAAAATATCATTGGTGATCAGACAGCTCCAGTTCAGACTCGAAGAATGAAATCATTACAGCAAACATTGTTTTTATCTCAGGTGGAGTTGAAAAGTTTTTCTGATGCAGCTGAAGATGAAAACTGGATTCGGGCTATGAATGAAGAGCTTGATCAAATTGAGAAGAACCAGACATGGGAGATGGTTTCGAGGCCAGTAGATAATAATGTCATCGGGAATAAATGGTTCTATCATAATAAGATGAATGAATATGGCATAGTGATTCAGAAAAAAGCACGACTAGTGTGCAAGGGATACTCCCAGATAGAGGGAATGGATATTGACGAGACATTTGCACCGGTTGCAAGGCTGGAGACAGTCAGATTATTTCTTACCATAGTAGTGCAAAGAAAGTTCAAAGTGTTCCAGATGGATGTCAAATTTGCATTTCTAAATTGGGTTCTGGAAGAAGATGTTTACATTGAGAAGCCAGATGGTTTTATCATTCATGTAGATGAGAACAATGTTTTCAGGATGAAGAAGACATTGTATGGGCTGAAACAAGTACCAAGAGAATGGTACTCAAGGTTTGATCAGTAGATCAAAAATCTTGGTATCCAGCATGGGGGAGTTTATTACAATCTTTATTTCAGCAACGACAGTAATCAAAGGATGATGGTGTTGGTTTATGTAAATGACATAATATTTGGAGAATCAGATGAAGCTTAGTGCAGAGAGTTTTCTGAATTCATGAAAATGAGTTTGAAATGTCAATGATTAGAGAGCTAACATTTTTTCCTTGGTTTACAGGTGACACAAGGAAGTAATAGAACTTTCATTTCTCAATCCAAATACGCCAAGGAGGTTCTAAGAAGGTTTGGATTGAAGAATTCCAAGGAGATGAAGACTCTGATTGCTACCAAGATGAAATTATCAAAATATGAGGATGGCAAGTCAGTTAATATCACTGTATACGGGCAAATTATTGGAAGATTGTTGTACTTGACCGCAACAAGGCCTGACATTATTTTTGGCACATGCCAAGCAGCGAGATATCAGAGTAATACCAAAGAAAACCACATGCTTGCAGTGAAAACAATACTTAGGTATATAAAGGGCATGGTGGACATCGTCTTGACATATAATGACAAATCTTAGACCGAGTTATTGGGTTACACAGATGCAGATTAGGCCGGATCAGCAGATGTAAGAAAATCAACGTCAGGAGGTGTGTTCTATCTTAGTGGATTGTGTATTTCTTAGCTAAGCAAGAAGCAAGATTTAATTTCATTGATCACCATGGAGGCAGAGTATATTGCGGCCACTCAGGCATTCACACAGTTATTATGGATGAAGCAGCAGCTTGAAGATATGAGAGTTAAAGTGAAGTCTCCGATCAGAATCCAGTGCGATAACTCTAGTGCTATCAATCTTAGAAAAAATCATGTCCATCATTCAAGGAAAAAGAACATTGAGATCAAGTATCATTTTATCAAGGAGAAGGTTGAGCAGGGAATCTTGATGTTAGAGTATGTGCCTACAGAGCTACAAGTTGCATTCATTCAAACAAAGGCCTTACCTACGGAAGATTTTGAGAAACATCGACTGGCTCTGGGAGTTCAGTCGACTCCCCACACTTGATGTAGTGTTGATATGGAACACCCCCCCTCCCTTAGGTGTGATTTGTTTTTCCCTACTGTGTTGATATGTGTTCTCTACTCTGTTACAGACTGCAAAAGAGTGACCTTTGGGTTCATTGACAAAGGGGAGAAAATAATGATTTTTCAAGGGGAAGACTGTGTGGCTATTTGAAAAATCATGAATGATATGGGGAAAATTTGACAGGTGGAGTAGTGAGATAGGGGGAGAGCAATGAGAAAGCGGGAGCGTATCAAATTTGACGATTCTAGAAGTGGTTGATCAAAGAACAGATATCATGACAGCTCGGGATCATGATAAAATCAAAAGAGTGGTGTTGAAATGCGGTAAGAATATTTCCAAAATTTGTATCAGTTTGGTGTCAACAATGGGTGTCAGATTTGAAGTGTTTCATTGAAGAACTTTTCATTTACTCTTGTTTCTCACGCCGAGCATTGCTCATGTGGGCTTAGAGTATGTATTGAGTAAATCCTTGAATGCTATCGGAATCGTAATAGGCAAATGGTGGATGATGAATTTATGATGTATCTTCTTATGGAAGAGTTTTCAACAAACCCAAAGGGTGATATTGTTGGGTAAAAATCCCTCAAGGCATCATTGAAGAATTTTTGAGGTGATTGTGTTTGTTGACAAAGTGGACAATTGTGCTGTGATTGTTGAAAAAGAAAACCATGACATACAAATTTGTTGACAAAGGGGATTTCAAGGTGAAATTTCGAGTTCAAGAGCTATGGTCAATGATCCAAGTTTGATTCAGGAACGTCTAAAAAGTAATGGATGATCTGGAGGCGGTATAAAAAGAACAGATACTAGGTGGCGCCGTTTTTCAGTGTTTGCCAAATTTTTTGGCCTGAAAATCAACAAATGAAGAAAAGTGGCTTTTGGAAAAGGGACTTGCGCGCCGTGTAGATGAAGGCTTGGGAACTTGTGATCCATGTGTTTTTCAAGATCAGAACATCAAAATATGGAAAAGGAAAGAGGGTCGCGCAAGTATTGGTTTGGTCTCTCAAGTGGCCTGAGTGTCGTGAAGAGGCTTGCGTGTCGATGCCTTGGATGCCTGAGAACTTGCACGCCTGTTGATTTTCAATATCAGAAGATCAAAATATGGAAAAAGAAAGAGGGCCTCACAAGTATTGGCTTTGTCGCGTAAGTGACTTGCAGGGGAAGAGACCTGTGCACCGAGACTTGCGCGTCAAGGGTAGACTTGCGCACTGTTGCGCAAAGTGTCCAAAATGCCTATAAATACAGGACCACCCCTCCTCATTTCTAAGCGAGTTCAACACATTGAAAAATCAGAGCTCTCGTCGCATAGGAGTGGTGGTCGTGAAAGTGGTGTGTGGTCGCGCAAATAGGACTTGCGCGCCAGGTGATGGTTGTGCGCCTAAGGTATTTTGGGCGAGGAAGGAAGAGAGTCGCGCAGGTTTGGAGTTGAAGAAGGTTGTGTCGCAAAGGTGGTCGAGGTGGACCTACGCGCCATTTTTAACTAGTGCACCGAGACTTGCGCGCTGACTTAGAGAAGGGTTCCAAGTGTGGTTGACTTCCGGTAGTGATTTAGGGATGTGTGGAAGATGGAAGAATTGCCCGATACCTTTGCTGCAAAGAGAGATTCATCTACGGGTGAAAGTTGGACTTCAACAGAGAATCTACATACAACGGAAGATGCATTCATTAGTGTTAATGAAGATACCTACAGGTCTACAAACTATGAGTGGATCCTTTACAGAGTAGTGAGCAAAGGAATAGGAAGAAGGTGATCCTCTCCACTAACAGTGAGCGAGAGAGAGAGCAACAGGGAGTGACCCTTGGGAAAGCAGTGAGCTGACCCTAAAATTTATAAAGGCGGTGATCCTGGGAATAGAAGTGATCTACCACGAACCTTGTTAACAGCAGTGTCCTTATAGTTGATTTGGTACATCGGCACATTGCCAGTGTATGCTCCTTGGACGTAGCCTAGTGAGGGTGAACCAAGTAAAAATTATTGTGTCCTGTGCATGTTTTAATTTCTGTTTATATTGTGCAACGGGAAAGAGAGAGAAGAGTTTTTTTCTTAACAGCGAAACATGATCATAACGGGATTTAATTTTTAAATTTTTCATACCCTGATTCACCCCCCCCCCTCTCAGGGTATTCAGCCTTGTGCACCTAACATAACGTAACATAGGGTATGAATAGTAACGTAACATAGGGTATGAAGAGTAGCATAACGTATGGTATGAATAGTAACGTAAAGTATGATATGAACAGTAACATGACGTATGGTATGAGCGGTAAAGTAACGAAAGGTATGAACAGTAAACCATACTTGTGTGAGATAAACAATAATGCATACTTTTGTGAGATAAAAATGAACCATACTTGTGTGAGATAAACAATAAAGCATACTTTTGTGAGATAAAAATGAACCATACTTTTGTGAGATAAAAATGAACCATACTTTTGTGTGATAAAAATGAACCATAATTTTGTGAGATAAAAAATGAACCATAATTTTTTAAGAAAAAATGAACCATACTTTTGTGAGAAATCTGGACAGAATTTTTTGACAAACTTCAATGAATTTTTAACGGCTCTTAGCAGCAGATTCAGACTTTGGTCAAAAATAATGATTTGCAGAAAAACTTATTATCTTTCCAAAAAAATAACCAATTAAAACCGACATCAATAGATCCTAAAATCATTAAAAAATAGAAGCAAAACAATTCTGGAAAAACTACTACTACAAAACAGCATAACATAACTTCAATTAATTAAAAGTCCATTAAAAAGATATTTTTAGACTTTGATGTAATTAAAAGATATTTTTTGACTTTGATGTAAATTATGAAATCAAGATAAACATTTTATCTATCCATAGAATCAAGTTTCATGTAAATCAGATAACTGTAGAAGTTGCAGTAAAATAAATACAGAAAAGTTTTAAAAAAGTGAAATGTAGAGTTTCTAAAACCATAGTAGCAACTTCATTGAATTTTTTGAGAAATATATAATCATTTTCAAACTTCTTCATTAACTAATAAATTATAGATAAATATATTATCTTTCCAACATGATAAGAATAACAAAAATCCAAATAACATAAATTAAGATATCATCAAAATACATAGGAAAAGTAATCAAACAAAATCACATGAAATCAAATTAAAGGAAAAATGCAAATGCATAATCAATGTAAACTCCTTAAAATATTATTTTCATAAAATGTATTTGTGGAATGTTTTAAATACAAATCATGTTCCATTTATAAATATTTTTCCATTTTAGATAACTTTAATTCCCCCTAAAGAGTAAAAATCATGTTATCTAGGTATGAGTAAGAGGGATTAAATAATGGTTAAAATGGAAAATAAGGGCATAATAATATTCCGACCTTGACTACATGATATTTTATTTGTGGATTTACCCCTAATAATTATTTAATTTAAATAAATAACTTCTAGTCCATTTTAATTGAATATTAATTTATATTATTTTAATTTTTTTAGAAATGCTAAGAGTTCCCCTCCCCTCTCTTATAAATGTACACATCTTTTTCTCATTTCATTATAAATGAAAACCTATATGAGTTAAACATTAACTATAAATAAAACTTCCTAAAATACCTCACCAAATTGTAGTGTCCTTATTTTATGACGAACATTGTCCTTTTAATTCTTCTGGTTCTAATCCACTGTGTTTTATAAATAAGTGTTATAGTTTTTATCTACCTATTTATATTCTGATTCTTATTACTCATCCATCAAACTTTATTAAATTAAGCTCATCCAAACACAGGGGGTAGAAATGGTGAGAAGGTGAACATCACATTGAGTATTATCTCCTTACAGTAGGAGAGTATACTCATCCAACCATAAGAATCTACACACATAAAGAATGTGGAATAACTCTCTTGTCTTTGACACTCCTGAAAGGATACTGACCAAACCCCAAGGAGTGGGTACTGCAATAGTGTTTTAATATGTGTTTGTGTGTGTGTGTGTGTTCTGTTAGAAAATCCCAAATGATAGGGTAAGGTGATCTCCATCTCACAGCTCAGCCCAGGAAAAGAGTCACCAATAGTCCTAGAAGTAACCACCGTTGATACCCAACATTCCTCACGACTGCCTTGGACTAAAATTCAAGGTGCGTCAAAAAAAAACCTCGATATTGTCCGCATTGGGTGGGTCTGTCTGATCCACACAGTTTTAGGTCACATCACACGGATATGTCTCAGTGGGTAATGTTTCCCACATACTTATGAGTCCAATGTATCGTCAAATAACATCTGGTCATGGATCCACATTTTAAAGGTGTGAACCCCAAGTAATGGACCCAAACCCTAGTACGTTAGAGGGATTCTTCTCTCATTCATCGAGGACCCTCTCCTTAGTGTGCCTAGGGGATTCCACTTGGAAGTAGCAGATAGAGGACCCGCACCCATTCCATGGGGGATTTTAGTCGTATTTTTTTTTCAGAGATCACCCACGCCCAAATATGTCAGGGTTCTTCCTCTATAATTAATCGAAGACTCACACCCTATGATGTAACTTATAGTTCTTCTCATTGATGCAGTAGTCGTACACCACTATTCTGAGAGTTGACCTCCGAAAACATTAAAATGATCTTCCAATGAAATTCCTTTCATGCTTCCACAATTATTGATATCACAAATAAGGCCCGGCACATCCAAATATATCACACCGCCGTGATCCTTGTAGAAAATAAGTTGGTGTAGACTATTCACTCGCCCCAATTGGACATCTGAAGGATTAGTAGTGTAACATTGCATTATGCTCAAAAAGCATCTCATGGGTCCCATAAGTAAATACTGAAATTAATTATATGAATAACACCTTTGTGATCCTCTCAAAAAAAAACACACAGGATCAACTACTCGATCATCCAAAATGCATACCAAGTGAAAATGTTGTGCTACACCGTAATGTGTGCGAACTGGGTGCTGTTTGGCCCACACGTTGACATCAGTTTTAACACCAAAAATTCATCATGAAACGTTCTCCCAAGGACCACGGTTGCTCCGCCATTGATGGAACATTACTCGGACACCACATGTGACCTTGTCCCAGAAAAGAAGACTGAATTATAATAATTATATAATTATTATTATTAAACTCATGACTTTTGTGGAACCAAGCTATGAAATCGTGATTAAAAAATCTTGAACCATTCAAAAAAGATCCATATCATATTTATGGACTCATTTCAATAGACGGAACGTCAATAAGTTGAACAGATTAGAAATGTGTCTGATTCGAACTGTCTGGCCCATTCTGGTTGGCCACGTCTGCATGGGAAAACTTACTCTGGCTGGCCCAGTCTTGTATCACCATCCCGTGGCCTATATTGCCTCCTCCCATCCTACCCTACCTCCATGGCCTAGCCCGATGTGCTCCATCCCATCCTCCGACCTGACCTGCTGCCTAGGTGGCCCGCTTCACCAGCCTATTGGTCCACCGGCCTAGACCCCTCATCAATGAGGCGACTATATTGTGTGGGTCTCTACCACCTGGGTTCACATGCCGAGACCCCACCTTGGCTTCAGACAGGCCATGATGTGGCTCTGTCGCTCCAATGTCACAGGATGGCCCCAGCCGGACAGGCATTTCCCAACGCACAGCCACCTCATGCTCAGGATTTCCGTCCCACCCCCAATTCCGCCTCCAACCGCCTCATCACCCCGCAGACCGCCACCTTCTCTACTCACCAGCCTACCCCACCGATAGACACCCCCTCGCTCGGCCGCCACACACCACCATCGGCCACCACCCTAGCCATATCCAAGAGGTTATGGCGATCCAAACACCTCTTCGACCACTTTTTTGGTCAGATAAATTGAAATGAGAACTGTTTCGGAATCCTTGGGTCGAGGGTTACACACCGCCAGCCTCCGCTCAATGATTATTCAATGTTTCAACGTAGAAAAATTTCAAGGGGAAGAACAATGAATATTAGAGATAAATGATTATTCAAAAAAGGGACTGGATGATGGTCAGGATTGTTATCTATCGCATAGATGATCAAAACAAATAATATGATGAGGAATTCACGAATAAATCAAGAATTGAAATTACGGTGCAAAAACAAAAATAATCCTACCTCGATTGATCCATTTATATCTGTCCACATGCTCATCACTGTCCTACTTCTATTCATCCAGGCTACGATGAAGAAACTCCTCGATTTGATGAAGAAAAGATGAGAAAAAAGGTTTGGTGGAGAGAGAGTGATATTATGGGCTAACCCTAATTTTAATCCCATAAATTTCTATTTATAATTTTTTTTGAAATCATCCAATATTTTTGAAGTCCGAAACATCCACGCCCTCTCATTTTATGTCATACTTGGGAAAAACACCACATTCTAAACTCAATGGAGGTTTCATATTTCCAATATGAGTCATCATTTCATTGTTATATTACTGTACATTGGCGGTCAAATAATTATTTTTAACTATTTTGACTATGAATGTGCCACTTGATGGATTTTTATAGAAGACCTTGGCTATCTAAAGTTATTCCAGACCTACGGCAAACGGAACATTCCAAACTTAATTGTGGCCTCATATTTTTTGATATGATTTATCATTTAAGAGTTATCCCATTTCCTTTTCGTGCGTAGTATAAAATATACTTCATATTTATATAAAACTAATCTTGGCACACTGGGCCTCGAAATTACAGGATGTATCACCTCCCAAATCTCGATATATATATATAGAAATATTTAATTGTATTAAAAGGATAAAATGGTTCTCAACATGATTACCTCCATCAAGATTTTCGTATCGAAGAGTAATGAAATATGAAAACCGTCATGATACTGAGCCCGCATCTAGCTCTCATATTCCCAAGAACTCTCTTGTACATTTTTTTGCTGTCATAGCACAAGAACCATGGGGATGGCCTGTCCACTGAATGTTCACTCCTATCAATCATCGATCACCACTGGTTACTCTGCAAAGATGTCTCCATCTTCAATGTCCAAGTCACCCTAGTCGATGATGTTTGAATGATCATGGACGTATCGCCTCAGATGCAACATGTGGAAGATGTCATGCCAAATCTCCAACAGTGGTTGTAGGGAAAGGCACTATGAAACCTCGTCAACCATCCACATGATCTCAATCAAACCAATGGACCTCTTGGGTAGCAAACCTCCACAGCCGATCATCCACATTTTTCATCTTATGGGAGACTCTCAAGAAGACGTGCTCTCCATGCTCATACTCCAATTTCCAATGAATGAAATTTTCATACTACTTTTATATGTTCTGGGTCCTATTCATCCATACATGGATGACCATCACTTTTTCCATCATCGCTTGAACCAACTCTGGGCCCAGGATGGATGACTCTCCATCCTCTATCTCGTAGAGAGGTGACATGTAGGGTCTCTCGTATGAAGCCTCAAATGTTTACGTGTTGATGTATGAATGGTACCTGTTTTTGTATGAAAAATCTATCAATGCCTTGTGATCCTATAATCTATAGAAAAAATCTAGAACCGAATCCCTCAACATATCCTATAGCACCTAGATAATGCAGTCAGTTTACCCATCAGTATGGGGGTGAAAGGCCATACTCATCCACATCTTTGTCTCCAATGCCTCCAACAGGCCTCAGCATAACCATGTTGTAAACTGAGAAACATAATAAGAGACAAAAGTCGAGGTTACCCCATGAAGGTGGATGATCTCTCATATTTAAAAATACCCCATATACTTCACTGAACTCTACTCCTTGAATGCAAGGAAGTGTGATGACTTGGTGAGTCATTCCACTATCACCTATATGGCATCATGGCCCTTCACATTGTGTGGAAGATCTATGATGATGTCCATGAATATTTCCTCCCCTTTCCACTCTGCAATGTCGAGAGGCTGTAACAAAGCTTCCAGAACTAGATGCTCAACAGTAACCTATTGACAGGCACGACATCGTGAGATGAACTCAACAACACCTCATCTCATATCGTTCCACCAAAACTAACTATAAATACCCATGTACATATTCCCTATACCGGGATGTATACCTAAGGTAGAATTATGGAACTCCCAAATTATATCCTCCTAAATTGCGACTAGAATCACAATTCTCCCATGGATCATGATCTCGTGATTCCCTCCTTCATAATACCCATCAGGTGCATCGCCTATGGATATCTGGTCACGAAAAACATTACAGTTGATATATCCCATATAAGACTCCCTCACATGCTCAGGGAGTGATGGAGCCAGTACCATCGTTTACAGAAAATTGGTACCCTCCTTTTCCACTAGGGTTTGCTACAGGGAAGCTAACTGCTCGATATCATCCTACACTAGGAAATATATAGACATACTACAGTGGGCATATTCTATAACACTGGCCTTCCCTTGAGTATTGACTATCTCGAAGTCATAGTCCTACAAGAACTCCAACTAGAATCGCTGCCTCATATTCGTATATCTCTGGGTAAATATATACCTATGACTTTGGTTGTCTTAGTAAACAATAAAGTGCACTCCTATGAGGTAGTGTCTCCCAATCCTCAGGGTGAAGACAACTGATGAAATATCCAAGTCATCAGTGGCATGATTGTGCTCATGGGGTCTCAAATACCTCACCCATACACAATGACTTCCTATCATGCATCAAGACACCACTGAGTCCGGCTCATTAGGCATCACAATACACTACGATCGTAACACCCTCCTCTAGTAGTCTTAGAACTGGATCTCTCATCAACATCTGCCTTATGTCCCCAACAACCTTCTAGAACTACTCAGACCTAGTAAATATCACACCCTTCCATGTTAGAGTAGTCAAATGGGATGAAATCCTGGATAAGTCTCCCACAATTAAATGGTCGTACCCTGCCATACCAAGAAAGATTTTCACATTTAACGCATTATTAGGTGGATCTCAAAAAATCACATCCTTATTATTCATGGGATAAACTGATAAACCCTCTTCATAGATGACATTCCCCCAAAAGTTAACCTCGTGTTCAAGAATTGACACATCAAGTGCATTTCATAATGATGGTTCTCTTAAATTATGTCAAGGACCATCCTAAAGTGCTCTTCATTATCCTTCTCTAATGCTATGTAATTTTGTATTTCATCTATGAAGACACCGACAAAAGGGTCCAGGTATGGTTGGATGACAGTGTTCATCAAATACATGAAAAGGGTGGGCCGTATGTCACACTGGGTGTAGGCATTGAAATCTACCAAAGGCCTCAGAGATGTATTTTTGTAAAAAATGAATGCATATTTTGAATTAGTGAACCATCCCAGGATGGGTTGAAAGGATGTGCATACAATTCAAGGGGTTGCACGTAAAACCGCCAAATTGCGTGCAATCGTGCATGACCAGGGGTATTTTAGCACTCCGACACAGAAAAGTCTCGCGCGACTGACTAATTGGTACGATTTTAATTCTAAAAGAATTATGCACCCCCTGTTGTCGTTGATCAACTATAAATAAAATCACACCCCCTCAGTTATGGTGGCTAAATAATTCTAACCCTCTCTCGTGTGCATAATACATCCATTCAATGTGCAAAAAAAGGCATTCGGGTACAAGATTTTCTAAAAATGGTCTTCGAGGGGTCCACCTTTGGGCAGGACCACTAGTGTTTGACACTCACACGCTTCCTTTGATGTTAATCCATTTGCACGAAAAACTCATCAAATAGAGTGCAAGAATCCTTTATCTATGCAACCCCAACTTATTGCATAGACACGTCTCCTATTTTGTGCAACAGTTCTCATTTTCACACCTATTGTGTGATAGAACCCTCATTTTGAGCACAATCCTCCCTCCTTATGTGTTCCCTTTAATCATGTATTAAATGTCTCTTTCCTGGACACCATCACTGAGATCTTATTATGTGCAACACACATATCATTCCCCGGGTCATTCCAGCATCATCACCATAAGATATGGGGCCCGCTTATCATGTTGAAGAACCCACCAACACAACGGTGGCCAGGGACCATCGTCAAGACATGAATCCCTGCTAGGATGATCTGATGGACTCCCTCACCGCTCATCTCGAGGATCTTGAAACCTGACAGGTGGAAATCCCGCCTGATGGAAATCCATATGAAGCATGGGTGGATGACATTACAACACCTCCAAGATTCTAAAATCCCACTATTTACCCTTTCAATGGAACTGGAGACCCACAACACCATCATTACCACTTCATCTCAAGGTGCGGTCCCATGCTGGGAACACCAACACAGAAGGAAGCCAACAAAATATAGTGCTTAATACAGACATTGGAAGGGCCCACGTTATTCTGGTACAGCCAGTTACCCATTGGGTGTATAACTTTTTGGGAGGATCTTAACAAACAATTTATCTACCTCATCAGTTCCACCACTGAGAAGACAACTATCACTGACATCTTCATGTGCAAGCAGATTCCATATGAAAAGGTAACTGACATTATTTGTAGGTAGAAGTGCCTCACATACTCTCTTGGTATGACATAGAATAAGGAAATACTCCAGAAGATGTGTGTATGGAATATTACGACCATCCTGGTCCTTTCTATTATCACATAGAATTACTCAGGTGGGTTTTGAGACATTTCTGGGAAAGCGCAGTGTTTGGACGAAGCCTTGCACAAGGAAAGTAATCACATTTGTTCCCCCCGCATCCCCTGCAAGAATATCCACTGTTGTTGCACAGATAGAAATTCTTGGTAGCTGGAATTGCTTCTAGAAAAACCAAACCAAGATCCACTTTTAGGACCACCACCTTAGGCTCAGGCTCATAGTCAACCTCTGGCCGAAAATTGAATGCCACAGAATTAGCTGACCCTACTAAATAATACACCACCTCTGCCTCGATGAGAAAAGCATGCCCCTCTTCCACAGAAGAATCCACCTCCACTATTGGGTCAGTCTCCCAAAGCCACCATTCGAGATAGTTGAAACTTCACATACTCATTCAATGAGGATATGGTTCACAAATACTTCCAAAGTTCTTTAGAGTAAGGAATCTTGTAGTTTATAGAATGTAGAGGACCTGAAGAGGCTGATCTCATACATCTCCCACACTATTGCCCTTATCATCAATTCCTTAGACAAAACCTCAAGCAATGTTATGTGTTAAAGGATAGGCTCCAAGTCCAAGTCTATAATAACAAAGTCGAACTAGGTCAATCCCCATCACAAGTGGTGTTTCTGTCTCTAATGCCCAAGAGCGACAATGAGGGTGGGTGGAAACTAGTTTCTACTCATGGGTACCAAAAGTATGACGAAAGAATAGATCACATAGCATTCTCATGCCCATAGTATTATCTGTGCATTTTGGAATCAGCCTAAGCCCACTGAGGCCACTTTGTAACCTCCAGCTACTACTTCTACAGCAACGTCTCAGGTTTCATTTTCTATAGAAGGTAAGTGTTGATGACATGAGGGAATGAAAATTTCACCACTGATACCATCTTCTTCCCATAATCTCAATGACTTCATGACCATAGAAATGGGAATCACCAAAATAATCTACTAGGGAATAAGGGATTCATCAGGTGATGATCATGAGTATGCTTTGGTAAACACTGTCAAGCTGGTAAATCCTTTTATAGTTCCTGATGACGAAGAACGCTAGCGAAATACTCTGAATACCCTCATTCGATGCCAATGTCGACACAATATTGGATATGTTAATCATCAGAATGAATTAGCTAGTTATTCCAGCAAACCCATGCATGCCACCATGACCAGACAGCAGGCACAGTGCAGAGCACAATAGGGGCATTCCACCCATCCTGTCTCGTCAGAGTCTTCTCCAACATAGTATGTATTGTTTTATTATGAAGAGATGTTATTACCAAGTTATTATTCATCACGACCACCTAAGGCCAGACTTTAATCATATGGATCTTTTTCCACAACTACATTTCATATTCAAACTAGTGAGGATCTAGATAATACTAGAACCATCTCGAACACGCCAGTAGGACCTCCACCAGTGCATGTCATACCTCATATCATAGAGAAACCTTCGGGCAGTCGAAATGTGCGTCTAGCACAAAAGTCTGATTTTCCCAAACACATTTCAAACATTACATCAAGTCTCACCATACTTGAAGCCCTTTTCCTATTATAATAAGTTTTTAAATCCCTTGAAAAGTCTTTGAGAAGCCCCCTCTAGTTTGAAACATAGGTGGTAAATGTAGAAACCTTTCATGCTAAGGCATCCAAACAGAAGAAGGCCTGGACATTATCTATTTTTCTGCAAGAAGAAGAGGGTTCTCCCGTCTAGGGGAACATCCACCCATTGTATACTACAACCCAGTTTAATGGCATGAATATAATAATTATCTCATAAACACAGGCTTTGTGATCAATCCCATCCCAACCTGGACACTCCACAAGCTAGGACGATCTGAATTCTACATGAGTCCTTCAGACCTGAGGATCCATTGGTATGACCGGATAGAACATACACCACTCAGGAATATCCATCTAATGACTCAGTTCGGTGGCTTAGTCATTTTCATGGATTTTATGGTTGTCCCACATGACGCCTCCTACAACGCGCTGATGGGTAGAGCCTGGATTTACATGCATGTTGAAGTTACCTCTTCATATCATTAGTGCCTCAAGTACCCCCAAAATGGACAAGTGGGAATACTACAAGGTGATTATTATCCATTCTCCTCCTCTAAATCCCACTACTTAGATGTTGAATGCTATAAGAGAAAGGACAAACAGATTTAGGCTAACGAGGTTGAACATGCTATGGTTGCAATCGACCAGTGGACAGACCTAGAAGATGCCTACATTTTCCCAACCCACTGACTGGAGGCCACAATCCCAGAATTGGGGAAATAATTTTTCATTTCTAGAACAAAGGGAAATCAAATTCCCATGCTTAGGGGATGTTATAAAATTTCCTTGTACTCCTATACAAATCAGGTTCGAGTGATCCTAGATCCCCCAACCCCGATGATATATCTGAATGTATTCCCCTTGGAAACACTGATACATCATAATTGGTCATTCCACCAAGAAGTGTTGAACTATATTTAAATGATTCCCCATTAATGTCTGGATATTATTACATGTGGCCCCCTAGGTTGATGTCTTGATGGAAACAGATCAACATCTTTTGTCGCCATGGTCTTAGTGGCTCTAGATAATCCCGAAGATGATTACATAGACACTCAGGCCAGTACCGGTGTTCAAAAAAGCCCAATTAACAAATAAGAATCTCCCCTACCAAAAATCATCACACTATGGTCGATGAGGATGATTTGGAAGATTCCCCACCTACATTTTAGGGTGTCGTCTCAACTACCATCGACGAGTAGGTACAGGAGAATCTCGGTACTGAGACCAATATGAATCTGACACTGATTAGTGTGCATTCATGTCTATATAATAACAAAAGAATTATTTAGATTTATTGAAGAAGAATCATGATGTATTTTCTTTGACTTATGATGACATGTTTGGGCTAGATTCTCAGTTCTCCAACCACCTTCTCTATCTCCTAATAAATCATCACAGGTTCAAACAGCCTCCCAGAAAGATGCACCCTTGTCACGGTGCCATGGCCGAGGACCATGTGGATAATATAATTAAATCCAACTTCATCAAGGAAGTTTAGTACCCCAAGTGGTTAGCTATCATTATGCCTGTCATGAAGAAGAAAGAACATATCAGAGTTTTCATCTACTTCCAGGATCTCAACTGTCACTGTCTGAAGGTTGACTTTCCCCCTCCTACTACAGAGATTATAATTGTTTCTACTATTGGATTTCAAGATATCTCATTCATGGATGGGTATTCCAAATACAATAAGATTTGAATGGACCATATAGATGAAGATTCCACAACCTTCAAAGCACCGTAATGTACCTTTTGTTGTGAAGTAATGCCTTTCGGTCTAAAAACTTCTTGTGCTTCCTATAAACGTTCCATGCACTACATATTCAAGAAAATCCTCAGGACATTGGTTGGATTCAATATGGATGATTTGGTGGTAAAATCCCACCAACGTTAAGAAAATATCGCTAACCCGGAGAAATTTTTCGACATCCTCATCTCCAACAATCTGTAGAAAACACCCCTAAAGTGTGCCTTTAGGTTTACCTCTAGAGAGTTTCTCGGCTCGGTTGTTAGATATAGAGGCATCAAGGTTGACCAAGAGAAGATCAAATCCATCAGTCAGATGTCCCATATGAGAAACCTCCAAGATATCTATGGTTTTCAAGGAAACTTAGCCTCCATACACTGATTCATCACGAATTTGAATGGCAAGTGTATGCCCTTTTCCCAAATCCTAAATAAAGGCATTGTCTATCGGTGGGATGAGGAATTTTAGACCACATTTAAGTAAATCAAGTAGTCCCTAATCCATCATTGGGTTCTGAAGCCACCCATCCATAGGAATCTATTGATCCTTTACGTGATCGTTATAGAACATTATCTCAGTACCCTTCTCCCCTAGAAGAATAACAAATGGATGGAGAATAGTATGTACTATCCCAGCTGCATTCTCCTCGATACAGAGAATAGATATACCTCTATCTAGAAGAGAAAAACTATGATGGTAATTGTGGTATAGAATCTACAACATTTCTTGTAGCACCATGAGATACATATGGTGTCCTATGTGGATCTTTTGAAGTCTATCCTAAATCTCCCCATGTTGATAGGATGCCTATCTCGGTGGGCATTCATCATTCAAGAGTTTAAAATCACGTTTTACCCTTAGATGGCTATCATGGGTTGGGTGTCGGTAGAATTTCATGCCTCCCAACAAACCCCTGCATAGCAGTCCTTTGATTTCGACTTCCCAAATGAAGCCATCTTTTTAGTCAATCAACCCATATTGTATTGGGATATGCATTTTTATGGCACCTCCCAGAGTCCAACTGGAATAATGCCACATGACCTCAGTCTCAATAGGGTTGACATGGGGATTGTCTTTACTACATCATCACATGCCTTATTTAACTATTAATTCATATTTTTGGAAGGATTTACTAATAACGAGGAAGAGTATCAATCCCTCATCGCTGACCTTGAGCATGCTCTTGATATTGATATTCCCCACCTACACATGAAGGCGGACTCAGAGTTGGTCATCAAGCAGATAAAATGTGACTATATTGTTGGGAATATAGAACCTATAACCCTATTAGAACGCACATGTCGGATAATGACCCATTTCACTACTACTCAAGAAGATACTCAATTTCCCCAGTCACAGAACGGACAAGCTGATTCCTTAGCCTATCTTGCCGCATCCCTTGTCAAAACTGACCAAGATGATCTGACTATTTATGTGTCACATTGGTATTTTGTTGCTCCTATCACTCTATAAGACCATGATAGCCTATAGGTAAGTCATCTCACCCTTGGTGCTTCCATGTATGGACAATCCTGTCCCCCCGATGTAACAGAATATAAACCGGATTGGAAAACTCCCTTTGATGATTATATTCAACGTGGTATTCTCCTAGTAGTCCAAGATGAACGTGAGTAGATCTATTAGCGTGCAGTGTAATTCACCCTCTACAGCTTTCTTGGCCTCAAGAATATCCTATCTAAATGTGGGTTTGATGGGGTTCTCCTTACATGTATTCAAGGGAATGAGATCTCCCTTATTATGTGTTAAGTTCATGTTGGTTCATTCAAATATTATCAGGCTGGCCCGGATCTCTCTCATCATATTTGAAGAATGGGATACTTCTGGACCAACATGATTCACAACTATATCAAGTTCGATAAGAAGTTCCATGCATTTCAGATACATGCCAATTTCATGCATCCACTACCAGAGCCTCTTTGTAATACCAAATATTTTTGGAGATTTGCAGTCTGGGGACATGACGTAGTGGGACCATATTCACCAGAAAAAAAAGTACAATGTAGGTTCATCCTGACTTATATGTATTTGATTTCCAACTTGGAAGAGGAAATTCCGCTCAAAGTTTTCAAGGAATGGTCAATAGTTGACTTCGTGAGTTCTAATATCATCCTTCGGTTTGGAGTACCTAACATCATCCTCACTGAAAACGACACCAGCTTATGGGAATCTGAACTAAAGGAATTGAATTCGAAGTACAATATTTTTCTTAACCATTCCTCTCACCATCATGCACATGAAATGGTGAGATCGAGGCATCCATCAAATTAATCTCTATAATTTGAAACAATATGGTTGGTCAAACTAAGAAATGATGGCCATACAAGCTCCCCAACACACATTGGGCTTATCAGAAGATGCCTCATAATTCCTCATAGGTGACCCTATATTCCCTTTTATATAGTGCAGAGGCAGTCTTTCCCATCGAGATTCAATTTCCATCTCTTTCCATGACTGTCTATGATCAGAAGACACTATATTGAGTAGTAGGAATCTTTTTCAAGGAATTGATGGCCCCTAATGAGAAATGACTATGTGACTTACATAATCTAGAGGGGCATCAGATAGGATAGATAGATCCTTCTACCAGAATGTACGTCTCTTCTCTATATTTTAGGGTGACACGATATTGGTTTTAAGAATTACAATGATGCTCGGTAGGATGCCGCCAAAGCTGGATCCCAAAAGTGAGGGGCCTTATATCATTCCCATGGTTTACCCCAATGACACATACTCCCTGGTCACCATGGATGGTGAGCATATTACCCATCCCACCAATTCAAAATTCCTTATGTAGTACTTCTCTTAGGAGTACACACTCATCTTCATTACACGATGTTAAACTGCACGAACTATCTAGGATTAAAAATTAAAAATCATTGGGAACTCATACAACATGATGTTAAATAGTAGGTAGTAGGAATTATGAACATTTAGAGATCTAGGACCATAATATAAGATATAATCCATCATTACGGATCTTAAGATCTACGTATGGATTGATTCTCATCCTTATGGAATATGTCGGAATGCCCTAACACTCTGTCATTGGGTCCAACCCCAAATTTCCCCATTTATGGCCTCTTGGCCTAGGGACTAGGTCAAGAACACGTGGTGTGGTATGGAATCTTTTTTCCGAACTCATGTAGGGTTTGCAACAATGGACCCATGTTCCTCCCTCAGTAACCCCCTTTTCCCTTTTATACCATCGTCCTTACCATATGACGTTAAACTGCATGACACCTCTATAACTGCATATTTCTTGATTCCTGTCCTTATAAAATATGTAGGAGCACCCGAACATGTCATCTATGGGTCTATATTTAGGTCCCTTGACATTTTCGGCCCCTTTGGACCACCCCCATGGTCCAAGTTCTACGACCTTAAAACTAAGATCACTTTTCTCATGCATGACTTTAAACCGCAAGGAGGTCCGATCTCAATAACCCTAAACTAAGATCTCTCTCTCGTCCAGACCATATTATGTTAATTATGTTTCTCAATCCCTCCTAACTCTAAACTATTTTGTCCTTCCCAGATGATGTTAAAAGGCATGGGATAGTCTTGTGATAAGACCATGAACTACGACACTATTTTCCAGCCTGCATGATGAAAAAAAAGAACTGTATTATGGTGTCCACGTCTAATAGAGAATCACCCCTAGAATTGGTAATTAACCATGTTGTTATTTCAAGCTCAACATACTTTTTGATTTCTACAGAAACACCATGACACCTCATCTAGGTTTGTTGCTTCAAAGAATAAAGTGGGAAGAGAAGAAAAAACAAGATATATCTAATGTATCCTTTCCACATGAAATGGGACAGACCTGCACGGTGACTCAAGAACTATGTCTGGATTGATTTCCATTCATACAAGATATGTATGAACACCCATAAATTTCATCTTTAGGTCTAGTCTCAAGCTCTACAAATTAATCATTTCTTTGGTTCACCCCCGACCCTGATCCTTTCAAAATTCCATGGTGTTTTATGAGACCACCTTGGTCCTCATTCACATCAGGTTTTAAATAACCACAACATATGCCTCATTTAGGATCCACTGTTTATCATCCTTACTGCATGAAGTTAAACTGCATGGCAATTTAGAACTACGTGTCGCTTGATTCATTCCTTCATGGGATACGTAGGAATGCCTGGAAAAATTTTCTATGAGTCCAGCCATAGGTTCATCATGTCCTTACCACATGACATTAAACTCCATGTCACTCCCATACTACATGTGTCTTGATTCCCATCCTTGCAGGATATGTAGGAATGCCTAAGCATTTCACCTTGTGTCCATGCCAAGGTCCCTAGATCGTTTCCTCTTTAAGGTCATTCATGGTGTGGTGTAGACTTCTATTGTCCACATTCATGTCATTTTTGATTCATCATACCATACACATTCCGCTTAGATCCTTGTATTATGTCTGTTCTCCATGACATTAAACTACACGATATCTAGGATCTACATATAGATTGTTTCTAACCCTTGAAAAATATGTCGGAACGCCCAGACATTTTGTATCCACGTCTATCCCAAATCATATTCTCCCTTTAGCTTTCTGGCATAATTACTCTACTGGTAGTACGAAATTCCACTTGACTTATTTTTTCCTCATTCACATCGGGTGTCTACAACATTGTTCACCTATTTAGAGAACCTCACTCTTCATTTTCTATCCTTAACACATGATTTTAAACTGCATTGCACTTCCAAACTACGTATGGTTGATTCCAATCTTGATGGAATACATAGAAACGCCTAGACATTTTTTTTGGTTCCATCCCTGGGATCATCAACCAATTCACCCCCTTTCATCTACTTCTCTCCCCGAGTCATCTCCTCTTAACTGGGACCCAAAACCCATTTTTTGTTTTTCCCATGTGATCATATATGCATTGGTTTAGGGAGGAGATTGTTGGATTCTCCATGTAATTTTATTCAATTCCAACTCTCTACATTATGTGTCCCTTTATTTGGGATTCCATCATCCTTCTCAACTAAAATTACTCAAATATAGTATGGATTATTAGCCTTTTTGGATCACCTACCATTTCGGGTCAATGTACCAATGGATTTTGGAAACAATATGATACAAGTCCAATATTTCGAATTCATTCAGCGGTCATTCCCCAACTTTCTGTTCCCATTTTAGGTCACATGATATGGATGTTGTGTTTCGAATATGTTCAATAGTTATCCTTTATTGTTATGCCATCCCCATTATGCTTTAAATATTGGTCTCGTAATTCATGTCCATTATCACTTCACTGTGTCTAAGTGGATCTTTGACACCCTTGGTTTTATCCCTCTATCCACATTTTCACATTAAGAAGAAGAATCAACATATTAGGATCATCATTTACTCCATTCCATTTTCCCATACTGTGTGTTCCATGTGCTGTAAAGATCTTCCCCTCCCTTGTTTTCCATACCAAGCATGGATCACATGGGGTTAGGGATTTCTTATTTATTTACACCCATGTGTATGAAACAATATCTTGGTCTGAGGTCTACGAACATAAACTAAAATCCCACCATCCTTACTGCATGATGTTAAATAGCATGGAATTTTCAGAACTACATTTGGAATGATTCCCATCCTTATGGGATATATAGGAACACTCGATCGTTTTTTCTATAGGCCCATTCCCAACCTATAAAAATTAACCATTTCTTTCATTCATCCTCTTGGATCTGATTTTTTATGAGATTATGTGGTGTGGCATGTGGACTTCTATTTTCATCATTCCTGTCAGGTTTTTAATAGCCACACCATCTACCCCCCAACCCTATGAGATTTAACCTTTCTTTTACATCCTCATCATATGATTTTAAATAACTTCGGTCCTCTAGAACAATGTATGGATTGATTCTCATCCTTTAAGGATATGTAGGAACACTCATACATTTCTTATGAGAGTCCATCTCCAAGTCCCTTTAACCCTTTTTAGGGGCCCTCGGCCTAAGCCCCTTCTTGTGTTGTAGGGTGTGATGCGGTCTTTTGTTCTCCTCATTAACGATGGGTTTAAAACAACTATGACATGTTCTCCCTATTGGGATATTCCTTTTATCACTACATTGTCCCCATCTCCAAGACGTAAAACTATGGGGCATTCTAGGTCCTCGCCTGAGCAGTCCAGTATGGACATGGGTTTAATCTTTATTCAAACCAGGATACGTACCCAATGTTCTTTTGTCATGGTGGAATAATTCAAAAAGTGTTTGACTTAATTAGAACAACCCACCATTGTACCCCATACTTCACATTTCCTTGTATTCAGATTTGCATCCTCTTTCACATCTGAAAGGACCCCCAAAACAGAAAGGATGATTGGCTTTTCCACTCGCCTACTATCACAGTCCAACATCCTATAAAGATATTGTACAAACATTTCATGTTAAGCCCAATAATATAGAATGAAGTCATTGGATGATCATCATTTGTTGTATCCATCCCAGGATAACACAATGTGGGTAATGTGATTTCAATACATTCATTATTTACCACTCTCTTCCTTCCCTTATCATTGTGTCCCAAATACTAGGCATCATGATTCATTCCTTCCATTCCTCGTTCTTCAGATAGACTCTAGCACATTTGGAATCATCCCTCTATTGTTCAAAAATATGTTAAGGGAAGGTATTTTGACTATTTTGAGAACCCTATTCTCTATTCAAGACCCTCCCATTGGATCGAAGCAGATGCAGGTTGTTCAAATTCCAATTATTTGAAGGAATACTCAGCACTCATGAAATTTGTCAATAATTATGTAGTCGCCCTTTTTTTATCACACTGGGTATGACCTATGTGGGCTTATGGATTGATTTCTGGTCACTCCCTAGTTATGAATGAGATGCTATAATTAAAATAAACATGAATGAAAATAAAAATTCTGTGCTCAAAATTCGGTATAGGTAATCAAAGGGGGATATGGTTATATGTTCGGCCAAAACATGGCCCTTATGGATCGACACGTTCAATGTATGTTATGAGTTGTTTCACCATCTAGATTATAGCCTCAAGAACATCTTCCTACACATTGAGATCCTACTCTAGGTCAATAGCTATAGAGCAATTCTTAGTAGCTCTTATCTTCATTTTCTCCCTCTTAGATTGAAACTCATCCTTTTGATGGTTTTCCAGCGTTACTTTATCCTGGGCTTCGAACAGCTGGGCTTTCAATCATTCGATATCTCGGAGTGGTTTGTGATGAATATGGATTTCTCATTTTATTTCTCTTCATGATGCAAAAAAATAATTGATGGGTGAAAATCCCTCAAGGTACCATTGAATCATTTTTGAGGAGATTGTGTTTGTTGACAAAGTGGGACTCCGTGTTGAGTTTTTTGACAAAGCAAACCATGACGTACAAATTTGATGACAATGGGGATTTCATGATGGCATGTTGAGTTCAATGGATGTTGTTAATGATCCAAGATTGCTTCAATAATGTCAACAATGTAATATTCGATCTAGAGGCGGTTCAAAAAGAGCACATACAAGGTGACACCATTTTCCAGTGTTTGCGAAATTTATGGACCTCAAAATAAAAAAATGGAGAAAAGTGTTCTTTGGAAAAGGGAATTGTGCACTGGTGTCTTGGATGCCTGGAAACCTACATGCCATATGTTTTCAAGATCATAACATCAAAATATGGAAAAGGAAAAAGGGGCACTCAAGTTTTGGGTTTGGTCGTGCAAGTGACTAGCGCGGTAGAGACTAGGGAGGATGGACTTACGCATCGAGAGGAGACTTGCATGACATATCTCAGGGTTTCCAAATTCCTATAAATAGATGCTGACCCCTACTAATTCGACAGTGAGTGTAACACTTAGAGAAAATCATAGATCCCATCACACAGGTGTTGTGGTCGCGCAAGTTGTGGTGTGGTCGCACTGATGTGAAGATATTCAGAATTTGCGTGCCAGTTGATATTTGCGTGCCAAAAGTGGTTTGGGTGAGAAAGGGTGTGAGTCGCCCAAGTTTAGAGTTGATTAAGGGGGTGTCGCGCAAGTGGTTTGGTGGTACTTGCACGCTAGGCTTGGAAGAAGTGCGATAATTGATAGTTGCACACCAAAATTTGTTTGGGCGTAAAAGGGTGTGAGTCACACAAGTTTTGATTTGAAGAAGTGAATGTCGCACAAGTGGTTGAGGTCAACTTGAACGCTAGTTTGAACTTCCACACCGGAACTTGTGCGCCGTTTTGGAGAAGCGCGCAAGGTATGGATGAAGCATGCCAGTCATTTTAGGGCTGCACAAAATCTGAAAGTTTTCCTGATACCTTATGTGCAAAGTGAGATTCAACTACGAGGGAAAATTGGACTTCAATAGAGCATATACATACAATATAGGATGTATTGATTAGTGATAATGAAGATACCTATAGGTATATAAACTGTGAGTGGATCCTTTACAGAGCAATGAGTAAAGGAATAGGAAGAAGGTGATCCTCTCCACTGGTAGTGAGCAAGAGAGAGAGAAATATGGAGTGACCCTTGGGGAAGCAGCGAGCTGACCCTAAACATTTTAAAGGCAGTGATCCTAGGAATAAAAGTGATGTATCCCAAAATTTTTAAACAGAATTGCACTTTTAGTTGATTTGGTACATTGGAACATCACCAGTGTATGCTCCTTGGACGTAGCCCAGTGAGGGTAAACCCAGTAAAATTCGTTGTGTCATGTGCATGCTTTATGTTTTTGTTTATACTTTGCTGCAGGAAAGAGAGAGAATAGAGTCATGATTAAAATAAAGACAAGATCAATAGGGGAAGTTGTTTTAATCTATCATACCCATATTTACCCCCTCTCAAGGTATCTAACATAGTGGACCTGACAATTGGTATCAGAGGGAAAGGTTTATTTCAGTGGTTCTCTCCCAAATGGAGGTCACCAATCATAAATGGTTTCCAATCTTCGATGAGATCAATTTTCAACTATGGAAGAATCAGAAGCAACACTACATCCAATCATTGGGAATGGACATATTCACCGCAGTAATGCATGGAATAACAGCTGACATCAACAGTGGGGCATTATCGGATACTGATCGAAGAGAATTGGATTCTCACACCAAGGGAATAAATGCTTTAGGGGGATCCCTATCCAATGCTATCTATACGAAGGTGATTTCATTTAAAACATCACATGACATGTGGGAAAAGATTTTATTATATATGAAGGAGATACAATGGTCAGAGAGGCAAAGCTACAAGTTCAATGAAATAAGTTTGAAGATCTGAAAATGAACCCGAATGAGTCTGTTGATGCATTCTTTTACTTGGTAAATATTTTTGTGGAAGATATGCGAGGTCTTGGAGAAGTCATTGAAGAAATAAAGATCATAAAGTGAATCTTGAAGAATCTTCCACCAAGGTTCAATCCTAAAGTTTCAGTACTAGAAGATAAAGATCCAAAAGAGCTGACAATGGAAAATTTGCACAGTACCCTAGTTGCATATGAAATGAGGAACAATGAAAATGAGGCTGTGGAAAAGGAGAAATCCAAAGAGTTGGAATTTAATTCCATGAAGAAGCTCACCATTGATGATTCTCAGGAAGAAGAAGAGACATATGAGGTAATGTCATTCCTTTCCTCAAATATTCAAAGAGGAAAAAGAATGTTCAAAGGAAAACTTCCACTTGCTTGCTTTAGATGTGGAAGAGCTGGTCATCTTGCCATATGGTGCCCCAAAATATTTCATGAAGAAAATGATTGAGGTGAAGTTGAAATTTCCTAGAAGAAAACTTCTGCCTATGTGAAAGGGAAGAAGCAGTTCAAGATAAGTTTCTTCAAGAAGAAGAATCTTCTTTCACAAGAAATAGTTCAGATGAGTCTGAGGTTGAAGAGGTTGAGAAGATTGAAAATTGTAAAGATTTTAGAGAAAATGCAATGGTGCCTGTTGTCAGTAGTGCTCAAGAAAAAGAAGAAATTGACACTGATGTAGAAGAATAAGAAATTGAAGGTAAAGTTGACATGGAAGATGAATTAGAAGCAGATCTTGAAGAGATAGATGTTTGGAGAGAAAACACAATGAAAGCCAAAAAGGTGGTTCATGATGACAAACTCTACATGCAGTGAAATGAAGAAGAGAATTATGATCTAGTAAAAGAAGTCGAAGACCATAAGTCTTCCAGGCCAGAGAGCTCTAAAAAGGTTAATGATCATAAAATCATGATTGAAGAATAGAAATGGGAGATCGATGGATTGAATAGGAAAGTGAAAGATCAAGTAATGTGTATCGAATAACTTGAAGAAGAAGTGGTCAGTCTGTGATAAAAAACTGGCAGAACAAGAAAAAATCTTGACCCCCAATGTGATATCAGGAAAGCAGGTCATTCAGAATACAGAAAGATGAAAGAGGAGGCTAGTAGTTTATTAGGAAATAAGCAGCAATTGAGCTCAGTCATTAAGGCTGATTCAGGGCTTGATCTGAAACAAAAATCTATGAAAACTGAAGTTAGACCGCAAACACCAATCCCGAGATTGACGGTTGATTTGGGCACAAAGAAGAATCATAATATTCAGATATCCCAAGGGGAAACTCGTAGTGCAGAAGTAACACAAAGGAATTCACATTATATAAGGTTTTATTGTTGTGGAAAGACGGTCCATTCAAAGTATGTGTGTTCCATAGACAAGAGATATCGAGGGGAACAAGAACAAAGGTGGAATCCAAATAGAGAGCGGTTCTCTAGAACATATTTTGAAGGACACTGGTTTTGGTGCAGATGATTTGGGCACATGGCTAGGTACTTCACTTCGACCATATAGGGGAATGTGCCAAAGCAGAATCAAAATGATCACAAGCAGCAAATCAATAACCCAACAGCTGAGTTAATAATGAAGAATAGATTTGCATCTTTGCAAGATGAAGCTGATCCATCATACTCTGACAATTAAAAGAAGTCTCAATTCATGTCAAGTGTGAAGGAAAAAATTTGGGCCAAAAAGAAGAAGGATGAGAAGGACATAGTGGTTGAAATTTCCCTTAAAGCATCATATCGCTCAAGTATGTGGATATTTGGTAGTGGTTCCACAAATCACATGAAAGGTAATAAGTATCTTGTTACATGCTTAAAATATGATAAATATGGGGTTGCCAAGTTTGGAAATGACGAATTCCTAAATATTATTGGCACAGGAAAGGCCATGTTCTGGGGCAAAGAGATGAGACGTGCTGATGTCCTAGTAGTAGAAGGCCCTAGTCACAATTTGCTCAGCATCAGTCAACTATTTGACTCAAGACATTCTATAAGGTTTACAAAGAAGATGTGTGAAGTCAATGGAAGATACAGGGAAATAGTTCTACAGGGAAAAAGAACAAAGGGAAATCTCTACCAGGTAAGTGGAGAAGAAGATATGTGTTTTCTGTCCATAGAGGAAGAAAACAAGTTGTGGCATAAACGACTTGGTCATCTTTTCCAACCATCCCTGGAAGATCTTGTAAATTGTGAAGAAACAAGAGACCTCGCTAAGCTATCACGAGATCGTACACATATGTGTGATTCCTGCCAACAAGGGTAGATCATCAGAAAGACGTACAAAGCAATGGAAAAGAAGTAGACAGGAGTGCTTGAATTGGTGCATGCTGAGGTCTGTGGACCTATTTCACCAAGATCTATTGATGGGAAGAGGTATTACGTTCTTTCAATTGACGACTATAGAATAATGCTGAGGTCTGTGGACCTATTTCAGATCATCAATAACATGGCCCGAACAATTCTTATAGAAAAAGACCTACCAAAGAAGTTTTGGAAGGAAGCGATATTGACATTAGTCTACATTTCTAATAGGGATCTATTGTGACCGAAGGATGAAAATAATCCATATTAAATGTGGTACGGAAAAAATCCAACACTGAAATACTTTCAAATATTTTTAAGTAAGTGCTTCATTCTCAACAAAGAAAAGCATAGGAATTTTGAATCATGTGAAGATGAGGGAATATTTCTAGGCTACTCAGGAAAAAGAAAATCATTCAAATGATTTAACAAGAGAGTAAGAAAAGTAGTTGAGAGCAATGACATCAATATTGGGGAAAATTAAGAGAATACTCAATAGCACAGTGAATAGTTTCTTGATGAAAGTGATGAATAGGATAGTAACATAGGAGGAGCAGAAGTGGCAGATGCTGACTCAGAAGAGGACACTGATGATAAATAAGAAAGTGTCAAGTCTGTGTCTGCAAGGAAGCCAAAGAGTCGAGATGAAATTGATAGGTAGAATATAATTGGTGATCAGACAGCTCCAGTTTAGACAATAAGAATGAAGTCACCGTAGAAGACATCTTTCCTTTCTCAAGTAGAGCCGAAATGGTTTTCTGATGCAGCTGAAGATGAAAAATGGGTTCAGGTTATGAATGAAGAGCTTGATCAGATTGAGAAGAACCAGACATAGGAGATTGTTTCGAGACCATCAGATAAAAATGTCATCGAGACTAAATGTGTCTTTCACAATAAGATGAATGAATTTGGAATAGTAGTTCAAAACAAATCATGACTAGTGTGCAAAGGATACTCCCAAATAGAGGGAATAGATGTTGATGAGACATTTTCAACAGTGGAAAGGCTGAAGATAATCAGGTTATTCCTAGCCATTGTAGTGTAACAGAAGTTAAACGTGTTCCAGATGGATGTAAAATCTGAATTCTTGAATGGGATTCTGGAGGAGGAAGTGTATATTGATCAGCCATGTGGATTTCTCATTCATGAGGACAAGAACAAGGTTTACAGACTAAAGAAGGCGTTGTATGGTCTGAAACATACACCAAGAGCATGGTACTCAAGGCTTGATCAGTACTTGAAAAATCATGTTTTCCAACGTGGGGGATTTGATTACAATCTCTATTTCCGCAACGATAGTAATCAAAGGATGATGGTGTTGGTTTATGTCGATCACATAACATTTGGCGGATCAGATGAAGCTTAGTGCAGGCAGTAATATGAATTCATGAAAAGTGAGTTTGAAATGTCAATTATTGGAGAGCTAACATTTTTCCTTGGTATACAGGAGACATAATGAATGATTGGAACATACATTTCTCAATCCAAATATGTCAAGGAGGTTTTGAAAAGGTTTGGAATGGAAAATTACAAAGAGATGAAGACTCCAGTTGCTACTCAGACGAAACTGTCCAAAGATGAGGATGACATGAAGTTAATACCACAGAACATAGGGAAATTATAGGAAGTTTTTTTTACTTGACCGCAACGAGGCATCATATTGTTTTCGCGACATTCCAAGCAAAGAGATATCAGAGTAATACCAAGGAAATATACATGCATGCATTGAAAATAATAATTTGTTATATCAAGGGAATGATGGAATTTGGCTTGAAATATAATGACAAATCTCAGACATTGTTATTGGGATATACTGATGCAGACTGGGTAGGTTCAGCGGATGATATAAAATCAACGTCAAATGGTGCTTTCTATCTTGGCGGATTGTGTATTTATTTTCTAATCAAGAAGAAAGATTGAATTTCATAGAGCACCTCAGAGGCTGAGTATATTGTGGCCACTCAAGCATGCACACAGTTATTGTGGATAAATAAACATCTTAATGATTTAAGAGTTGGAGTGAAGTCTATGATCAGAATCCAGCATGATAACTCAAGTGATATAAATCTTAGCAAAAATCACATACATCATTCAAGGAAAAAGCACATTGAGATAAAGTATCATTTTATCAAGGAGAATGTTGAGCAGGGAAGTGTAAAGTTGGAGTATGTGCCTATAGAGCTACATCTTACAGACATTATGACGAAGGCCCTACCCAAGGAAGCTTTTGAGAGGCATCGACCGGCTCTGGGAGTTTAGTCGACTTCCCACACTTGAAAAAGTGTGGATGCGGCCCCCCACTCCCCAAGGTATGATTGTTTTTCCCTAATGTGCTGATATGTGTTCTCTACTCTGTTATAGACTACAAAGGAGTGTCCTTTGGGTTCATTGGCAATGGGGGAGAAAATAGTGATTGTTCAAGGGGGAGAAAGTGTGGCTATTTTAGAAATCATGAAATATAAGGGGATAAGCTGATAGGTGGAGCATCCAGATAGGGGGAGTTGAAGCTGATTCAAAGTGCGTAGCCAGACAACACATGCAATAGTGCTGAAGAGGATTTGCAGCTGACAAGAGTTAAACGGTGAGTAGATAGGGAGAGTATAAAATCTGACGATGCTAGAAGTGATCGATCAAATAATAGATATCACGATAGCTGAGGATCATGATAAAATTATAAGAGTGGTGTTGGAATGCAGTAAGAATATTTCCAACCATTGGTAATAGTTTGGTGTCACCAGTGTGTGTCAGAGTTGAAGTGATCCATTGATTAACTTTTCATTTACTCTTGTTTCTCATGCAGAGCATTGCTCGTGTGGGCTTAGAGTATGCGTTGAGTAAATCATTGAGCGCTATCAGAATCGCAATAGGTGATTGGTGGGTTAAGAATTAACGATGTATCATTTTATGGAAGATTTTTCAACAAACCGAAAGGGGGATATTGTTGGGAAAAAATCCCTTAAGGTACCATTGAAGCATTTTTGAGGTGGTTGTGTTTGTTGACAAATTGGGCCTCTGTGTTCAGTTTCATTACAAAGAAAATCAGGACAAATTTTTTTTTTGACAAATTGGATTTCATGATGGCATGTAGAGTTCAAGAGATGTTGTTAATGATCTATAATTGATTCAATAATGTGGGCAAAGTAATGGTCGATCTGGAGGTGGTTCAAAAAGAGCAGATACAAGGTGGCACCGTTTTCCAGTGATTTCCAAATTTATGGACCTCAAAATCGAAAAATGGAGAAAAGTGTTTGTTTAGAAAAGGGACTTGCGCACCGTCGTCTTGGAGGCTTTGAAACTTTCGTGTCATATGTTTTTCAAGTTCAGAACATCAAAATACGGAAAAGGAAAAAGGGACGCTCAAGTGACTAGTGCGGCATAGACTAGGGCGGATGTACTTGTGCACTGCAAGGAGACTTGTGTGCCATCGCTCATGGTGTAAAATTTCCTATAAATTGAGGTCAACCCCTCTTAATTCGGATGTGAGTTCAACACATAGAGAAAATCCGATCTCCTATCGCGTAGGTGTTGTGGTCGTGCAAGTGGTGGTGTTGTTGCAGATGTGTGAAGATATTCAGAGTTTCACGACAATTGACAGTTGCATGCCAAAAGTGGTTTGGGTCAGAAAGGGTTTGAGTCACCCAAGTTTAGAGTTAAAGAATGGGGTGTCATGTAGGTTGTTTGGTGAAACTTTCATTCAAGGCTTGGAAGAATCACGACAGTTGATAGTTTCGCACCATAATTGGTTTGGGGGTAAAAGGGTGTGATTCATGCAAGTTTGGAGTTGAAGAAGCGAGTGTTGCACAAGTCGTTGAGGTGAACTTGCGCGACGGTTTGAACTTGCGTATCGGAACATGCGTGATATTTTTGAGATGCGTTCTAGGTATGGTTGAAGCATTCCAGTCATTTTAGGGCTGCTCGAATGCTGGAAGATTTCCCGATACCTTCGGTGCAAAGTGAGATTCATCTACAGGTGAAAGTTGGACTTCAACAGAGGATCTACATACAACAGAAGATGTATAAATTAGTGATAAGGAATAGAACTATAGGTCTATAAACTATTATTGGATCCTTTCCAGAGTAGTGAGTAAAGGAAGAGGAAGAAGCTGATCCACTCCACCGACAGTGAGCCAGAGAGAGAAATGGGGAGTGACCATTGGGAAAGCAGTGAGATTACCCTAAACATTGTAAATGAAGTGATCCTAGGAAGAGAAGTGATATATCTCAAATTTCTTAAACAGCAGTGCGCTTTTAGTGGATTTGGTACATCAGCACATCGCCGGTGTATGATCCTTGGGCATAGCCCAGTGAGGGTGAACAAAGTAAAAATCACTATGTCCTGTGCGTGCTTTATGTTTTTGTATATACTTTGCTTCTGGAATGATATAGAATAGAGTCTTGCTTAACAGCGAGACAAGATCAATAGGGGCAGTTGTTTTAATCTGTCATACCCTGATTCACCCCCCCTCTCAGGATATCTAATCTAGTGGACCTAATAATTGGTATCAGAGGGAAAGGTTTATATCTGTGGTCATCTCCCAAATGGAGGTCACCAATCATAAAGGGATTCTGATCTTCAACGGGAACAATTTTCAACTATGGAAGAATCAGATGCAACACTACTTCCGATTATTGGTAATGGATGTATTCACTACAGAAATTCATGGTATAATAGCTAATATCAACAGTGGGGAATTATTGAAAGCTGAGCGAAGAGAATTGGATTATGAAGCCAAGTGAATAAATGATTTAGAGGGAGCCCTATCCAATGCTATCTATACGAAGGTTATGTCATGTAAAACATCACATGCCATGTGGGAAAAGCTTTTTAATATATATGAAGGTGATACAATGTTCAAAGAGGCAAAGCTACTAGTTATATAGAATAAGTACGAAGATCTGAAAATGAACCCAAATGAATCTGTTGATGCATTCTTTGACAGGGAAAATATTGTTGTGGATAATATGCGAGGTATTAGAGAATTCATTGAAGACATAAATATCGTAAAGTGCATCTTGAAGAAACTTCCACCTTGATTCAATCATAATGTTTTAGAAATAGAAGATAAAGATCCAAAAGAGCTAACACGTGACAATTTTCACAGTACCCTGGTTTCATATGAAATGAGAAACGATGATAATAAGGGTGTGGAAAACGGTAAATCTAAATAGGTGGAATTTAAGTCCATGAAGAATCTCACCATTTAAGATTATTAGGAAGAAGAAGAGACATATGTGGTAATGTCATTTCTTTCCTCAAATATTCAAATAGGAATAAAAAGTTCAGTGGAAAACTTCCACTTCCATGCTTTAGATGTAGAAAATTTGGTCATCTTGCCGCAAGGTGCCCCCAAAAAGTTTCTAGAAGAAAATGATGAAGATGAAGTTGAAATTCCCATAAAGAAATCTCCAGCCTATGTGAAAGGGAAGAAGTAGGTCAAGAGAAATTTCTTTAAGAAGAATATTCCTCTTTCACAAGAAATTGACAGTTCATATGAGTCTGAGGTTGAAAAGGTTAAAGAGTTTGAAAATTGTAAATATTATTGAGAAAATGAAATGGTGGCTGTTGTAAGTAGTGCTCAAGAAAAGGAAGAAACCGACGCTGAAGAACAAGAAGAAGAAATTGAAGGGAGAGTTGACATGGAAGCTAAATTAGAAGTCGCTCTTGAAGAGATAGATCTTTGGAGAGAAAAAACAATGAAAGCCAATAAGGTGGTACATGATGCCAAACTCTACATGGAACTGTAGGAAGAAGAGAATTCTGAGCTAGTAAAAGAAATAGAAAACATTTTGTCTTCCAGGCCAGAGAGCTCAGAAAAGGTTGATGAGAATAAGCTCAAGATTGAAGAACAGAAATGGGAGATCGATGGCTTGAATAGGAATGTGAAAGATCAAGTCAAGAGTATTGATGAAATTGAAGAAGAAGTGGTCAGTCTGCGACGAAAAATGAAGGATAAAGAAAACCTCTTGACCCCCAATGTAAGATCAGAAAAGCAGGTCATTCACAGGAAATAAACGATGAAAGAGGAGGCAAGTATATTACTTTGAAAAAAGTATAAATTTATCTTAGATGTTAAGGATGATTCAAGTCTTGATCAGAAACAAAAATCTGTGAAAAATGAAGTCAGACAGCAATCACCCATACCAAGATTGAAGGGTGATTTGGGTAAAAAGAAGAATCAGAATATTTAAAGATCCCAAGGGGAAACTCGTAGTGTAGAAGTAACATGAAGGAACACAACTTATATAAGGTGTTATTATTGTGGAAAAATGGGGCATTCACAGTATGTGTGTTCCATAGCCAAGAGATATCGAAGCGAATAAGAACAAAGGTGGTTGCCAAATAGAGAGTGGTTCTCTAGAACATATTTTAAAGGACACTATTTTGTGAGTGGAGGATTTGGGCACATGGATAGGTACTGCACTTTGACCGTACAGAGGAATGTGCCAAAGCATAATCAAAATGTTCGCAAGCAGCAGATCAATAAACCAACAGGTGAGTTAAAAATGCAGAATAGATTTGTAACTTTGGAAAATGAATCCAGTATATCATACCCTGACAGTAAAAAAAAGTCTCAATTCATTTCAAGTGTGAAGGAAAAAATTGGGACCAAAAATAAGAAGAATGAGAAGGTCATCGTGGTAGAAATTTCCCTTAAAGCATCAGATCGCTCTAGTGTTTGGATCCTTGGTAGTGGTTGCACATCTCACATGATAGGTAATAAGGATCTTGTTACAGGCTTAAAATATGGTAAAGAAGGAGTTATCAAGTTTGGAAATGATGAAGGCCTGATGATTATTGGTGCAGTAAAGGCCATGTTTGGGGGAAAAGAGATGAGACATGCCGATGTCTTAGTATTAGAAGGCCCCAGTCACAATTTTCTCAGTGTCAGTCAACTATTTGACTCAAGATATTATATAAGGTTTACTAAGAAGATGTGTGTCGTTAAAGGAAGATATGGGGAAATATTTCTACAGGGAAAAAGAACAAAGGGAAATATATACCTGGTAAGTGGAGAAGAAGATATGTGTTTTCTATCCAGAGAAGAAGAAAAAAAGTTGTGGTATAAACGACTTGGTCATCTTTTCCAACCATCCCTGGAAGATCTGGTAAAATGTGAAGTAGCAAGAGACATCCCTAATCTATCATGTGATCGTACACATACATGCGACGCCTGTCAATAAGGGAAGATCATCAGAAATACGTACAAAGCGAAGGAAAAGAAGTCGACAAGAGTGCTTGAATTGGTGCATGCTGATGTCTGTGGACCTATTTCACCATGATCCATTGACGGGAAGAGATATTATGTTATTTTTATTGGTGACTATAGAAGAAATGCATGAGTATTTTGTATTTCCCATAAGTCTGATGTGTTTAGCTGCCTAAAACTATACCGAATGGAATATAAAAGAATTCTTAGACAGAAAATTCTGAAGGTTCGTACAAACAATGGTACAAAATTCAAAAATAGTCAGGTGGAAGAGTATCTCAAGAAACATGGGATAAGGCATGATGTTTCTTCAGTAAGAACTCCCCAAAATAATGGAGTGGTTGAAAGGAGAAATAGGATCATAAAAAACATGGCCAGAACAATGCTTATAGAAAAAGACCTACTAGAGATGTTTTTAAAGGAAGCTGTATTGACATCAGTATACATTTCTAAATGGGCTCTGTTGTGTCTAAAGGAAGGAAAGACTCCATATGAAATGTGGTACGGAATGAATCCAGTAGTGAAATAATTTCAAATATTTGTAAGTGATTCATTCTCAAAAATGAAAAGCATAGGAAGTTTGAATCACGTGGAGATGAGGGAATATTTCTGGGCTACTCAAGAAAAGGAAAATCAAACAAATGCTTTAACAAGAGTCTAGGAAAAGTAGTTGAGAGAAATGACATCACTATTGGTGAAAATTAAGAGAATACTCAACAACACAATGAACAGTTTCTTGATGAAAGTGATGAATAGGATAGTAACTGAGGAGGATTAGAAGTGGAAGATGCTGACTTAGAAGAGGAAACTGACGATGAACAAGAAAGTGTCAAGTCTCTATCTTCAAGGAAGCCAATGAGTCAAGCTGAAATTGATAGTTAGAATATCATTGATGATCAGACAGTTCCAGTCCAGACAAGAAGAATGAAGTCACTATAGTAGACATCTTTCCTATCTCAGGTAGAGCCTAAAAGCTTTGCTGATGTAGATGAAGATAAAAAATGGGTTCAGGATATGAATGAAGAGCTTGATCAGATTGAGAAAAACCAGACATGGGATATTATTTCGAGACGAGCAGATAAGAATGTCATCGTGACTAAATGGGTCTTTCGCAAAAAGATGAATTATGATGGCATAGTGGTTCGAAACAAAGCATGACTGGTGTAAAAAGGATACTCCTAGATATAGGGAATATATTTTTATGAGACATTGGAATCGGTGGCAAGGATAGAGACAATTAGATTATTCCTATCCATTGTAGTGAAAAGGAAGTTCGAAGTGTTCTAGATGGATGTCAAATCTGTATTCTTGAATGGGATTATGGGGGAGGAAGTGTATATTGAGTATCCATATGGTTTTCTCATTCATGAGGATGAGAAAAAGGTTTGTAGACTAAAGAAGGCATTGTATGGGCTGGAACAAGAACCATGAGCATGATACCCAAGGCTTGATCAGTACTTGAAGAAGCCTGGTTTACTGTGCGGGGGAGTTTATTAGAATCTCTATTTCGGCAATGACAATAATCAAAGGATGATGGTGTCGGCTTATTTCGATGACATAATATTTGGCTGATCAGATGAAGATTAGTATAGACAGTTTTCTGAATTCATGAAAAGTGAGTTTGAAATGTCAATGATTGGAGAGCTAACGTTTTTCCTTGGTATACAGGTGACACAAGGAAGGAATGAAACATTCATTTCTCAAAAAAATATTCCAAGGACGTTTTGAAAGGGTTTGGAATGGAAAATTCCGAAGAGACGAAGACTCCAGTTGCTACCCGGACGAAATTGTCCAAAGATGAGGATGGAAAAGAAGTTAATATCATAGAATTCAGACAAATTATTGGATGTTTTTTGTACTTGACCGCTAAAAGGCCTGACATTGTTTTCTCCACATGCCAAGAAGCGAGATATCAGAGTAATCCCAAGTAAATCCATATTCATCAAGTGAAATGAATACTTTATTATATCAAGGGAACGATTGTCTTCGGCTTGACATATATTGAAAAATCTCAGACAGAGTTATTGGGATATACTGATGCAGACCAGGCCGGTTCAGCAGATGATAGAAAATCTACGTCAGGCAGTGCTTTCTATCTTGTCGGAGTGTTTATTTCTTAGCTAATCAAGAAGCAAGAAGCAATATTTCATTTCATTGAGCACTGCATAGGCTCAGTATATTGCGGCCACTCAAGCGTGAACACAATTATTGTGGATGAAGCAACAACTTGATGATATGGGAGTTGGAGTGAAGTCTACGATCATAATCCAGTGTGATAACTCAAGTGCTATTAATCTTAGAAAAAACCCCATCCACCATTCAAGGACATAACACATTGATATAACGTATCATTTTATCAATGATAATGTTGAGCAGGGAATTGTAAATTTGGAGTATGTGCCTATAGAGCTACAGGTTGCAGACATTCTAACAAAGGCCTTACCGAAGGAAGCTACTGAGAGGCATCGATTGTAGCTGGGAGTTCAGTCAACTTCCCGCACTTGAAAAAGTGTAGATATGTGCCACCCTCTCCCCGAGGTATGATTTTTTTACCTAATGTGCTTATATGTGTTCTCTAATCTATTATAGACTGCAAAGGTGTGTCCTTTGGGTTCATTGAAAATGGGGGAGAAAATAGTAATTGTTCAAGGGGGAGACAATGTGTCTATTTTAGTAATCATGAAAGATATAGGGAGAAACTGACAGGTGGAGCATCCAAATAGGGGGAGTTGAATCTAGTTCAAAGTTCTTAGCTAAAGCTTAGCTTGGACAATATAGTAAATAGTGTAGAAGAGGATTTTTAGCTGAGAAGAGTTAAAACTGTGAGCAGACAGGAAGAGAATCTAATCTGACGATGCTAGAAGTGATTGATCAAAGAATAGATATCACGACAGTTGAGGATCATGATAAAAGTAGAAGAGTGGTGTTGGAATGCGGTAAGAATATTTCCAAAAATTTGTAACAATTTGGTATCATCAGTGGGTGTCATAGTTGAAGTGATCCATTGATGAACATTTCATTTACTATTGTTTCTCATGCTGAGCATTGCTCATGTGGGCTTAGAGTATGTGTTGAGTAAATCCTTGATCGATATTGGAATCTTAATAGGCGAATGGTGGCTGAAGAAATAACTATGTAACTTTTTATGGAAAAGTTTCAAACAAACCCAAAGGGAGATATCGTTGGTAAAAAATCACTCAATGTATCATTGAAGTATTTTTGAGGTGATTGTGTTTGTTGAGAAAGTGGCCCTCTGAGTTGAGTTTGTTGACAATGCCAACCATGACGTACAAATTTGTTGAAAAAGTGGATTTAATGATGGGTTGTCAAGTTCAAGGGATGTTTTTAATGATCCATCATGGATTCAAGAACGTCGACAAAGGAATGGTTGATCTGGAGGCGGTTCAAAAAGAACAGATACAAGGTGGCACTGTTTTCTAGTTTTTTGCAAATTTATGGACCTCAAAATCTACAAATGGAGAAAACTATTTTTGGAAAAGGTACATGCGCACAAGAATCTTGAAGGCTTGGAAACGTCCACACCATATGTTTTTCAAGATCATAACATCAAAATATAGAAAAGGAAAAAGTGGTGCTCAAGTTTTGGGTTTGGTCGCGCAAGTGACTAGCGCGGTAGAGACTAGGGAAGCTAGACTTGCGCGCCGGGAGGAAACTCGCGCGCCGTTACTCAGGGTGTCCAAATGCCTATAAATATAGGTCGACCCATCTTCATTTGGAAGTGAGTTCAATAGTAAGAGAAAATCAGAGCTCCCTTCGTGCAGGTGTTGTGGTCGCACAAGTGGTGGTGTGGTCGTGTGGGTGTGAAGATATTCAGAAGTTGCGGGCCAGTAGATAGTTGTGCGCCAAAAGTTGTTTGGGTGAGAAAGGGTGTGAGTCACCCAAGTTTAGAGTTGAAGACGGGGGTGTCACCCATGTGGTTTCGTGAAACTTGTGCGCCAGTCTTGTAAGAAGCGCAACAATTGATAGTTGCGCGCCAAAATTGGTTTTGTCGTAGAAGGGTGTGAGTCGCGCAAGTTTGGAGTTAAAGATGCGAGTGTCACACAAGTGGTTGAGGTGAACTTGCACGCCAGTTTGAACTTGTGCGCAATAACATGCGTGCCGTTTTGGAGAAGCGTGCCAGGTATGGTTGAAGCATTCCAGTCATTTAAGGGCTTCACGAAAGCTGGAAGATTTTCTGATACCTTTAGTGTAAAGTGAGATTCATCTATGGGTGAAAGTTGGACTTCAAAAGAGTATCTACATACAATATAGGATCTATTCATTAGTGATAATGAAGAGAACTACAGGTCTATAAACTGTGAGTGGATCCTTTCTAGAGCAGTGAGAAAAGGAAGAGGAAGAAGATGATCCTCTCCACCAGCAGTGAGCCAGAGAGGGAGAGAAACAAGGAGTGACCCTTGTGAAAGTAGTGAGCTAACCCAAAACATTGTAAAGGCAGTGAGCTTTTGAATAGAAGTGATCTATCCTGAACATTGTAAACAACAGTGCACTTTTAGTGGATTTGGTACATCAGCACATCGTCGGTTTTTTCTCCTTAGATGTAGCCCTGTGAGGGTGAACCAAATAAAAATCATTGTATCCTGTGTGTGCATTATGTTTTTGTTTATAATTTTCTGCAGGAAAAAGAGATAAGTGAGTCTTTCTTAACAGTGAGACAAGATCAATAGGGGTAGTTGTTTTAATCTGTCATACACTAATTGACCCCCCCTCTTATCGTATCTAACCCAGTGGACCTAACAATAACTCTGCATTAAGGAATCTTTGAATGTTCACATATTTGTTCCAGCACAGGTCAATAGTGAAACATTGGATGCTCTCCTGAACATTCTCACCCACATAATCTCAAATCTTTTAATGAATTTGTTGACTGTACACCACTATGGAATTGAAAAGGCACGGTCAGGTGCATAATGAACCCATTATGGGATCCCATTCAGCTATTCGATGTTTGAGGAAGCGTCAGATACACATCCACCCCTTACGCCATGTCATACGACTCTCTTTGGATGATTTAGGATCTACTAATCTATCTCCTTAGGGTTGACATGGCGGTATTCAAGGAATCAACCAGAAGGTTAGTAGTATGGTCTCCCTCTAAAATTCCTCCCAAGGGGTTAGGCTCTTCTATAGGTTGGTGACCCTCCTCACTCGTCTCTGTTACCGTAATTTTTCCCCTGTAAACATCAGACGTCACGCCGATAGTGATATAATAGTTGGACACAAGCCTTTGCTTGTTGGGTGTCAGGACCAACTCATTTATAGAAGTAGGTTCTGAGTGGGTTGGTATGGTCACTAGAAGATAATTTACAAATGGTCTGGATTTAGTGGCCTGTCAAGCCTCCAAAATTGATATTACTAAACAAACAATGATTTCATTGATCAGTCAAGTAATCTGATGGAGAATACATGTATCTATAGAACGAAACATACAAGAGATTAGCTCATCGACCTCCAGCATTTCAATCGCTACAGGGGATAGAACTTCAGGATATCATTTAGAACAAGTTAATTCAATAAGGGGTGTTGGCCCCCTAATATTTCTTTCCACGGTCGGCTCTCCAAATTTGTCTATCGATTGACCTTCACCTCTATAGGTGGAGTTTTCTAACCAACGTCTTCAATATCCAAATGAATAGAATAAAAGATCGATTGGTGATTAAAAATGATGATAAGAAAAATTTATAGGATAATAATTTAGTCATACATTGAGTTTCTCACCCATTCCCATGTTTGAGCCAGCTATCTCGCTTCTCTCCTGAGAACTCCCTTGGTGGGCTGTTTTCTAAGACCCTTCACCTCCTTTATCTTCTTCCGCTTCCCATATTCCTTATTCTTTTTCTTCTTCTTCTTCAGATTCAATTTATTTTGTCTCCTCATAAATATCTTCATCTTCATATGAAATTCTTTCTGGATCATGCTACCGGCCGAGCATCACTTTCACCTAGAGATGTGGTTCCTCACACCACCCTCGTTGGTGTGAATATACATCCATGGCCTTAAAATATGCATGACAATATTAAAATTCCACCTTGTTATCAATCTGAATAAGACCAATTTATGGCATATGGATCCCATCTCACACCATTTGTTTTCCAAAGGACATCGAGGTTCATTGACTACCATAGGGTCAACCAAGGTGACCACAATACATGGTAGAATTCACTCTTATCAGGATGAAGATGATGAATTATTTTTTTCCCAGGAAGCTCCCTATATGCTTCATGAGATTTCTCACAAGACCCTCTCCCTTATGATGGAGGGTGTATGGCCACACCATGTGACATTCCCACCACCGAAGTCCCGGACTGTTCCAATCCTGCTACCTGACTTCATTCTGGCCTCTCCTCCCCAATGACACCTTGTTTGTTCTCCACCTTCTAGATTCCACACTAGCCACTATAAGCTGCCGAACTCACTTCTTACAGGATTCCCTTAGGATATGCTTCCATCCAAAGTTCATCATACTTTATTGAGAGGCCAGCATTGACTCCAGCTGCAGGAAAGTTTATTACATCTCCAGAGCTGTAAATTGTAAACATCTGCCCCAATTGATGATTAATGATTGGATGTTTCTCTCCCCAAACATCTTTATAAACTATACTTGGAATAATTTAGATTCATCAAAACATCCTAAAAAACTTTTAAGGCATGTAGGGTTCTCAACGGATATGCCCATCGAACCGGGCCATGAGCAAACCACCTCTAATGCGTTGATAACACTCTCTTTTTTTCCAGTGAGACTCACCCGTCATCTACCATCTAGCTGGATGGGGTGGGGAATGGACTAGAGGTATATATGGAATGATTAATGATAGTGAGCCCTATCCCCTCTTCATTAAGCATCAATGGAATGATCCTAGAAATAATTATCAAATAGGGTCATAGACTATTACTAGGGGATGAATGGAATTTGGAAAAGTGTACCGGCCACAGTGATCCGGGACCCAACCATGATATATTTGGAATGGGACATAAATCCTTCATGGTGTGCCTCCTCTTGAAATACACACTATAATGGCATAAAACCATTACAGTATAGGGATCCCTAGTTTAAACCTCTGATTGGATACCATGATGAAGTCTATCACTAATGTTTCTAGGTGGACTCACATCACAGTGTTCCACACTAGAAGTAGCCACACACTCATGAATTTTGTAAGAAATATGGAATACCAGACCATCGGGTCTTGTATTTCATCAACAAAAAATCCCCTGGATTGATATTCCCCTATCAATATGTTCCTCTCATATGACCCTCTATTTCTCCTCTACACCGTGGTTGGACACCGCTTTCCTTGCCCTAACATCATTATATTTTTATCTTTCTGTATAAATAGGTTGAGAAAATTTTAATAGGAGATGTATTTCAAAATGGAAATGGGCCCCAGCCACTCCATGCCCAGATCTAACATATCCCATGTCAGGATGGGAGTCTGTGACATGTACCCCCAAATATTATTTTTATATAAAAACTCGTCATACTGATTCCCATCCAAAGGCATACCCCTAATGCAATCAACATCCCAAATACTGGTTCCAACCACCCCATTATGTAGATGGATGTGTCGGTATTAGGGGACCACCAACAAAACAACTCCGACCCAAGTTATTTATGTTGGTAAAAATGGAACTACGACGTCCACACCTCCTCAAATAGCCTAATATGAGGCAGTTCTACTTTGAACATCTTGCATGATTGGCGTATCCAATACACCCAGGACCATTCACTAGTGAAATTACCTCCAGAACTCGGGTCCCAATCTTGTATCCAGCCCTTAGTCTCATCAATGATGCTATGTCAGAAGGTTCTTTCTTAATGGCTTGGAGACTCCTCAACAACCTGATCGCTTCCAAAGATGGTTCTGGTCCTTGGTTTCATGGCATAGATTTCCATGTGTCTGGTTTCTCTTGAACAATGGCCATTTTTTGTAATATTTTATAGTGTAAGATCATCATTGTTAATCACCCATGACCGTAGATCACCCATTACCATTTAGTATTGATATCGAATCTCGGCCCTCGTACTTCCTTTAAAATACCGAAGTCTCAAATTGGTAGATTTTCTAACAAAAAATAAACACTCTAGGCTTGGGTAATCATATTGAAGAGAGCATGGTTATCTGATTCAACATTCCTTAAACCATAAACCTGAGAGTTCATAATCATCGCAACCCTCTGAGTAGCAAAGATAAATTCTCTCCCAGCATCACTCTGGTCTGAAACCATATTTTTTGTTAATGTATGTAGTCAACATGGAAGTTGTGTGAAAAAACAGAAAATCTGCATAGAAAATGGTCTTTACAAGGAAAATTGCGACCAAATTTGGTGATTTCCATAGAAAAAGGAATGGATTCCACATAAAATCATTCATTATTTACACATAGGAGATCACTGATGATTTTCGTGCGAGAAATCCTGTATGGAGCATGGGACCCCTGGGGTATTCATAGGCACTAATCCAATATTTCATGCCTGTGAATGAAATTCTAATCCAAATGGGTCAATTTACACACATCCCCCTCAAAGTGGACATGCATCTCGGTGTTTCCCTGGGAATCCGACCTTTTCACCCCCTCGCACTTTCGATTCTGAGTATAGAATTTGTATGTGACGAAATCTACCGAAGTCCTAAGAAATATATTTTTGGTAAAAAAATGGAATATTTCAACATAGTTAACCATCGCGGGAAGGGTCGAAAGGTAGCCTGTGAAATCAAAGGGGATGCTTTCAAAACTACTCAATTGCAAGCAAACTTGCACAAATAAGGTGATTTTAGTGTGTCGTTGTGGAAATGTCTTGTGCGGCTGACTGATGGGTATGATATTTCATATTAGCCGAATTATGTTCCCCCCGATGCTATCGATCACCTATAAATATATGTGCAACCCCTCAATTCCAGTGGATGAAGAATTTGAACCATATCCCGTTCTCATAATAAATCCCGTCAACACACAAAATAAGGCATTCAGTTACATTATCTTCTACAATAGGTCATCCAGGGGTCATCCAATGGGCAGGACCACTAGGGATTGACCCTCACCCATTATGATTTTTTTGAAGCCATTTGAGCATAAAACTCCTTTAATTTTATGCAAGAATCCTTTTCCCACAATACCCCAGCTTATAGCATGCACAAATCTCCTATTGTGCACAACAACTCTAATTTCACACCTATTGCATGAATAACCCTCCTTTTGTGCACAATCTTCCCTCCTTATGTGCTCCCTTTAAGCATATCTTCATTGTCCCATTCCTGGAAACCATCTTTGAGCTCCTGTTACATGCAACACAACTATCCTGTGCACCCTTCTCCCGTACGACCCTCCACGTTTGTATGAAGTGATTTCAAGGTCCCTTGGGTAGTGATTCATGGTGAATTTAAAAGATTCATGATTTTTATCATAGTCACACTAATGGATATTTCTTCTTCGAATAACCGAGCTAACCTGATCCCCTATATGGATCACTCCATAACACCCCCTCACAATGACATTGTCGATGTCTTCCTTTCACCTAGGGTCAAACGGTACCAGTCTTGTAAGTCCAAGGAATGAAGAGTGAACCCGCCACATTCAAGCTTCATGACGTTAAGCTACAAAGCATCCTCATCCTCAACAAATGAGGTTAAACATTAGCATCACCCCATGTAATATACATGGGGTTACCCATATCAGACATTTTATTGCCGCACTAGTCTCCAAGTGAGTGAAATATTCCTCACATGGAATGAGATCCTCTTTTTTGGAGTGGAATCTATCTGCGTGGAGGGAAAACCATCTATGGGTAAGGCCGTGGCCTTTCTTGCGGGTGGTATAATTCTTGATTCTCCTCTCTTCTTTGGTGTGTAAAGACCAATGATGAGATGGGAACATGGGATTTTGTTTCCTCGTCTCAATCCCTTTGGTATTTCTTCCATTGAGCCTCCATCCTGGAGTAAGTCCCAATCTCCATCTCCCTAGGCCGCAATGCATAATACCCACTCCATTCCACACAAATTCACCTTTCATAATGTGATCTACAAGTATATTGATACCTATTATTTATCAAACCGAGTATGAATCACATGGAATTAGAGTAAGCATCAACCATGACATCCTCTATGAGCCGCTAACCACACATAAGTCCCAAGCCTTCCATTTCAGAACTACGTGGATTTTGATCTATGCCTCTAACACAGGGTACATAGGATGCCTCTCTGATGTTCATTCCCTGTCATCCATCATCACCCGTCAGTCCCGATCACTTCACCACCAGTTCATCTTCATTCCTAATGATGTTAAATTTATGCCCCTTTTGAACTACATGGGTGTTTTATCCCTTCTGGGTAAATAAGAAGCCTATTTTAGGTTCAATATATACAACTGGTAACCTTTATTGCTCCATCATAGGGATGCACTCCTAGATTTCACATCTTCCCTTATGGGAAACATCACCTTGATCCACCACCCAGAGGTGTTTTGATGGATCCAATCGGATATCTTCCCGTTGTGGACACCCAAATTCTAGGCCCCATTTTTTCGAACTATGTGGAATTTGATCTTTTCTTTTCTGGAGAAACATACGTTGAAATATTACATAAGGTTCAAGACATTAATTCAAATCCCATTCTAGTCTTCCCCTTGAGCCTTTGGATTTTTGGAAGATCATGCCCTAACGCATTGGTTCGATTTCCTTTGTGTCCCAACAATGTGTCAATTCATAGGAGCTGCCTCCTCAGGTGACTCATCGCCCAATTCCAGAACTATGTGGAATTTAATTCCCTTCCACGGCTATATGTGGGAGACCTCCTTGAGCTTCAATCCCATCACTGTTACCCACATGATGGTTCCACCCCATTCTCTGAATCAATACTTGTTACATACCCTATCGACATCATTTCTACTCCCGGTAGAATTTGGGCCATTATCCCCGAATAATCCCCATCACGTCTTTGGTTCATTGTCCTCTGTGTACACCCCGATTAATTTCCCCTTAGAACTATGTGGGTTTTAATCCTTATTTTACATACAGGGTCATTAGGGAACCTCCCAAAGGTTCGATACAAGACAACTAAAAAGAAAAGAGTCCCCTTTATAGGGAACCTATCATCCCCAGATCATTATTCATTAGATGTTTTGATCCAATCATATAGTGAATTCTATAGGGGATCTCTCTCGGAGAGGAACCCATTTGATCAACTACTGTCAGTGTTTTGATTAGTCCGATATTTCTCTAATAGATGTTAAACTTGCGGAATACCCTATGTTATGCTTGGGAATATGAGCAAAGACTCTAAGACATTCATATGAAATATAATTCATTATGCTCGATGTCGGATACCTCGGGCTTCCGTGCCATCGATAATCCATATCATAAGGGAAAGAAATTCAAATGCATTAGTGTTTCAATGACCAGACACACCAGCGATTCCCAACATGACTACTCCCATAACCGATGGTAGATTCCCTGACTTGAACCTCTTGGAAATGTCCTAAAATTAGTGGTTTAATTTACCAGCATCCACAATGATCTGACACTAGGAATGGATTCAAGACCAACAACTTAAATCTGTAATGGATACCTAGACTAGGAAACAGATTCTGAGGAGGATTCCACAGAAATGAAAAATTACATCCCATCATCTCATTTTGATCAAGGATCAATAATCCTTGAATATATGACGGATGCTAATCACCTTTGGAAGGTGGGAATGCAAGGAAATAACCAGCATGTCCTCATAGATAGATGTGAACCCCATAGAATGTTTTAGAAACAGTGGTCCGTTTAGTGGTGGGGGTGGTGGTAGGATCCCATAGTGTCATACCCTACCTCCTAGTCCACATTCTCCCCATTATCCTCTACCAACACAGCCTCCCTGAGGACTAGCCTAAACATGGTGCTGCCTCTGTTGTAGTTTTCAACTTGCTGCCTGCTCAAGATTATTTTTTTGTTGGGTCAGTGATTCTCATTCCATGTGACCACTCCCATCATAAGTGTAGAATATGACATATCTAGGATGAACTTTAGCCCTGTGTGGACCGGGTGCCAATAGATCACGTGCTTGTGGCCAATAACGAGGAAGCCTCCTACATCATGCCCATACTACCTGACGTCTTCAAGCTATTGTGGACGTCTCTGATTTGAAACAACCACTACCAGGCCCAGTCGACATGCTCCCATCTAATAGTAAGTTCTCCATCAAAAGTGCCTATTCCAGCACCCAGAAATTGGTAGGGAAGCATATGAGAACTACACTAACACAAATATCATAGCAGAGACCCCAATCTATCTTCTGTGACTAGAAGTAACCATAATGGATCATCTCCAAGGTGTGGCATGTGAGGACTGTAAACCAATACATGTATGATTCCACTATCATGAATCTATTATTTATCTCTATAAGCTCCTAAATCAAGAAATATTCTAATAATAAAGGGAATTAATCCTCATGAAGTTTCCTCTAGAACTCGTCCCATGATATTGAAAACACATCATGCATCTGGGTAAATAAACTCTAGCAGTGCCTAGAAATCCCATGAAAAAGAAAGGCTATTAAAGACATATTCTAGTCTTCTAGTGTCCGAACCAACCTAAAGGGAAGAACCACTAACTCCAAACAGTCCTCCACCACCTGAGTGATTGGATCACCACAAAACCTCAGCAGCCTTTGGTGCTATAACTCTCAATGAATTTTTCAACTGTAATCATCCCCGGTCTACATTTCTAGTACTAACTACTATTCTATAGGTGTATGTTCCACAACATTCACACCCAGAGGAAGGGGATCACAAGATGGTCAATGTACTAATTCCACATCGATTGCTAGGGAATCGTCAAAAATAGGAGCGAGTATCCTAGTTGGATTCCATTATGAAGATATCCCAAAATTTATCAAGGATTATCACAGTAAGATGAGAATATATTTATATATACCATGAATAACTAAAAAGGGGAAGTCACTCAATACAGAAAGTTAAAGACCCAATCCTATATGATGTATGTACCAAAGTTCCCTATAACAAATGTCTCATCCTTCCGATTCGGCAAGTGGGTAATCATGATCCCGGTGAATGGATACGTTTTCCACCACACCATCATTGGTATCCTTGGACTGAGAGATTCTCTCAAGACATGTCGAAACTATTTCCCTATACACAATTAATCTGATTATGGGAAAACATTCAAACAATGTCCCATGGAATGAAAATTCTGCAATACAAATTTTTCATGACTCGACCTGTTCTTGGGCTCGATCCATAACTTTCAAAATCCCACCTCCATAGGCCAGGGGTGGTGAAAAGATCCAAAGGAACAACAACTCAATGAGTCATTTCCTATGTATATATACAGACAGAAACTTCCTAATTGATGCAAATTTCATTGGAAAATATGTAAAATATGCAACCTGCCACAAGAAAGTGAAAATATTAATGTAACACTAAAACGTTATTGGTATAGTAATGTAAATAGAAAGGAATAAGGGGGAATAAATCACCACTAGAATTTTGTCCCAACCTATCAAAAATAGAATGTAATGCTTCTAACGAAGCCCCACTCCAAGAATACTAATTGTGCACACCACACACGGTATATGAACCTATGACCTTGAGCACCTAGATGTCCCAATCAGTCCTCTCAGTCGTCTGTATAAATCCAGATACCTATGTGAAATGACCATGTAGGATTGTGTATAAACATAATCAATAGGCCACCCTGAAAAAGGGGAGAGTAGAAAGAGGTACAAAAAAGGAAAACAGTAGATGGAATAAATTATATTAATAGAGTATAGTTCAACCCAACAAGAGAGTGAATTAAGCTCATCCAAACACAATGATCTAGAAACGGTGAGAAGTTGTACTCCTTTTCATTTATTCACTATCTGTATTATAGGTGTATACTCATCTAATCAAATAAATCTAGACAACAAAACCATGTGGAATACCCCACACATATTCCCCTCTCTTTGAAGGAGAGTAAAAGAACACATGGAGTGGGTACTGCAATATGCTGTATAAATATAAGCTCTATTAAAGAAGACCAAACAAGAGAGTAATGGAAACTCCACCTCACAACTCATCCGATGAAAAGAGTCACCAGTAATCTTATAAGTAACCACAGTTGATACCCAACATTCCTTATGACTACCCTAAACTGAAAATAAAATGGGCTCAAACACCACACCTAGTTAAATTCCTCTTTGGGGAGGTTGTTCTCACCCAAACTATTGTAATTCTTGTCACAATGTTGCATATTTGTGGGGAAATCACCCCTCATACTTGTGAGACCAAAGAATCTTAAAATTAAATCTCATCATGGATCTATAGGTCTACACTTTGATATAAATTGGAGGACCCACACACTAGTATGTTAGGGGTATTCCAATCATATTCATTGAGGACCCTTTCCCTAGTGTGTTATTGAGATTCTAATCAGATGTAGCTGATAGTTGACCCACACCCTAAAAATGGGTGATTACGCTCTTGTTTTCATTGAAGATGACCCTTTCACTAATGTTTTAGGGGTATTCCACTCTAATTCATCATGGACCCACACCATACCAAGTAGGGGGATTCCACATTGATGATACTTATAGTTTGTTTCATTGTTGTAGTTGTCGAACATTGGTAGAATGAGCATTGGGCTTGGCATATATCAAAAGGATCATATAAATATACTCCATTCATGATTTCTCATTTAATGAGATCACAAATAGGGTTTTGCTCATCTAAACTGATCACATAGTTGTGATCATTGTGAAAAAACACACAATGTATACTATTCAATTGCCTCAATCAGATATCTGATGGAAAATTTTGGAAACAGTGCACTATGCATGAAATGAATATTGAGGGGCCACTACCTCGGTCCCAAAATTAATTATATGGATAAAACCATTGTGATACTCTTGAAAAAACACACAAGACCAACACATTGACCATCCTAAATGGATACCCATTGAAAAATTTATATTTCACCGCAAAGCATGTGAATCGGTCCCTATGTGGCTCACAACTTGATATTAGTATAGGAAAAACAAAAGTCATATTGAAAATTTCTCCCACGAACTGGGGTCACTCTACCAATGACTGAGTGTTAATCGAACACCACATATTGGTGCCACATATGATATAATAAGTTTGAATAATAATAATAATAATAATAATATTAAATTCAAGAATTTCATTGAAATGAACCGTGAAAATAAGTACTAAAATTAACTAAATGGTATGAAAATATCATTCTCAAATAGATAGACCCATGGACGCAGCCGTCCCATCAATCATAAGACCATATTAAAAGATACCACTTTGTAAAGCCTTATTGGCCAAATTGGAACCAGTCTGGGCCATTATTGATGGACTCATCCCCCTAGGTTGGGTTGCTCAGATCAGCCCAGTCCTATATCGCTATCCCACAACCTATCTGTATGGCCCAAACCACCTTCTACATGCCTTTCCTGCATCTATGGCATGGACCACTGTGCTCCATCCCATCCTCTGGCCCAGCCAGCTACCCAGGCGGCCCACCAGCTAACCACTTCACCAGATCTCAAGATGATAGTCCTTGTACCCATGTCAATATGGTAACCCAGATCACACCCCATGACACCACCCCACATCTATCTGGGCCACGATACATCTCCACCATCCTAACACCCACCAGACAGCCCCAGCCGCATCGGCCAAGCCCATCACACCACCACATCATGCTCTAGCTTCACGAATGACCACTCACTCTACCTCCATCTACCTCTACATCCCACCATTCTCTTCATTCTATGCTCACTGGATGACCCCGCCACAATCCACCCCTCTCCATACTACCTCCCTAACTAGAGTAACCCCAAAATCTCCCTCTACATACCACTAGGACCACTCTAGTGGTAATAAAAATTGAATCAAGAACTATTTCATAATCCTCAGGTCTAGGGATTCATAGATATAGACACCACTTTTCGATTTGTTAATGTTTTATGTAGCGAAAATTTGAGTTGAATAACAGTGATGAACTTGGAAAAATGGGGATTCAAAACAGGGATCGTACTATGGATTTTTTCATTTGGCCATATCCTCAATGAAGAAACATTGAATTTGATGAATATATGAATAATAAACCAATAATAGAAATTTAGGTGGTAAATACAACAAGAAACCTACGTCGATAGATCCATTTTTCACTGCAGACACACTCGTCACGCTGCTGCATCAATTCACTGAGTCTCCGATAAGGAAACTCATTATTTTGATAATGAATGGACGAGAGAGAGGGTTCAGTGGAGAGAGATATATATTTTAGGATAACTGTTATCCTAAAACATAAAATTTATATTTATAGAATAACATTGGAACCCTCCAATAATCATGAAATCTAAAACCTATGCACCCTCTCATTTAATGTTATGCCTAGAAAAAAAATTATACTTAGAAATCAAGGACAATATCATATTTGCAATATTATTACCTATTATAATGTTATTTCATTAATAATTAGGGATAAAAAATTGTGTTTATTTATTTTAATTATGGTTTTTTCCAAGGTTTTGTTTCTATAGAAGTCCAGTGCTAACGAATATGTTTCCATTCCTAGAGTAAACGACACATTACAGACTCAACTACGGACTTGAATTTCTGATCCGAGATATCTATTAAGAGTTATTCCAATTAATTTGTGTGTATAGTATACACTATACTTAATATTATTGTAAAATTAATTTTTCGAACACTGGGCCTCATAAATGCATGATTTTTCAGCACCCAACTGTAGTAGTATATATTATAATATTTTAAAGTATTGCAAGGTCAAAACCCAATCTCCTCACATTCAATAAAGATTATTTATTATTGTGTAATATTTTTTATGTATAATAATATTTAAATATTTATCATTCTCAAAATATAATATAAAATTTTTGTTCTTACCATTCCATGAATAGAAAAATGATAATGTCCTTCATGCCTACTTTTTTACTATCACCTCCCTGAAGAAAGGTGATTAATTATTTATCACAAAAAAATATAGATGATATATATAAGTATATTTACAATTTTATTATGAGGTATATGATATTATGATAATTCTAAAATTATAAAATATTACATATCTTCTTTCCTTAATCACCATTAAAAAATAGAGACATACTTATACATATGTACGACATATCATCTACATGATTGTAATGTAATTAATTTTTCATTACATTATTAAATGGATTGATTTGGAAAAAGTAATTTATACCTAAAAATTATTATTATTTAAGTATTTTTATATTTTATATTACGTAATAATGATCTTTTTTCCATAGTGAACCGACCGAATTCATTTTAAACTTAAGTACCGAATATTGCCAAAACGTCAGATATGAACTTAATTGATAATGTAAGGGTATATAACAATAAAAGTTGATATATAATTGAAATAATTAGAAGTAATAAGTTTGAAAATAAATTTATATTTTGGAAATTTTTATTATATGGATGATAAAGAACATATGTTTAGTGTTTGATTCAAGATAAGGTAATTCTTAACTCAATTTCCATTCATTGGGTTAAAGTTATACATCATTCATTATGTCATTCTATGATTATGTGTGATAATAATTATCATTATATTATGATTTATTACCACATGTTTTATGTGGTTGTGGAAATGATACACACAATCTATTATTTTTATTTATGCTCTCCAAAATGATATGAACTTTGAAAAGTAATTTCATTTTAAATTTGTCTTCTAATATTTTTTCTCATAAGACCACATTCATAGGTAAATCGGGAGCCCACCAAATTCTAAAATTCTATAATTACATTTTTAAAATTCTTGATTCCAAATTCATCAAGGATTCTATTATCATAAAAACCAAATGGTTAAAAAGAAAATAGTGGATTAGTCAAATGAAAGTCATGTAAACAACGACACCACAAATCACATGAGCCTCCAAAAAAATCCTGCATCAATGTTGACACAATGAAACCAATGGATCATACACTACATTGATACTACCATCTCATCACTAACGTCAATAAAAAATTTCCACCTTAATCTCCAAACTCGTTCAATTTAAATCTCACCACCGTCAAGCTGAACCTCACCATCCAAGAAAATTATCGCCTCTAGAAAAAATAGTTAAAAAAATAGGAAAACATTTCTCATCGAGATCACCAGAAAAAACCATCATCATTCAAAATCCAATATAAGAAATGAAACAAAAAACCAAAGTGAAATAAAAAAAGTCAGATGTGACACCGAGAGACCAAAATCTACCCAAAATGCACATCCTAGAACTCCCATGGAGACCGCCACATGAGAACGACTCAAGGGGATACATTGGACCAAAATGTCTGATCAATGATTGCATAGAAAGACCAAAATGGAAGTCAATGCATACAATCAGACATCACCCCTTACATTAGGGATACCTACTACCAACAAATTATAAATCAATAAGCCAAATGACAACTTCTTCCACATAGAAAATTGAAAAATCACGAGAAAATATAAAGATTATAACGACGAAGAATAAGAATTGAGGTTAAAAATACTCCCCCTAAAACACCATAACATGTTTCATGAAATCCACATTAATTCATAAAATCATTTGTTAATATGTATGGGTTTTCATGAATGGGAAGTGGCTAGGAAAAAATCTAAAGGCCTTAACCGACATCGACCCAAACTGCCTGAGGACTCACAACCTGTCCCAGATATGGAGGTATGAGGTGCCATGATCGGCAGAAAGAGGGGAGATGAAAAGAAATTGATACCCAAAATATATTGAAGAACCATTAAAGAGACAAATAGATAAAACAAGATCAAATGGGAAAAAATAAGCCACGAAAATAGGCATAGATTGAGAAGGAAACCTAGGGAAAAAGTGACTTTCCTTAATAAATGTTTTTATGATTTATGCATTCATGTTCTATGTTTACGTCATAGTTCCCAATTTTTTTTATGAATGTTTGTTATGTAATAAAAACAATATGGGTGGGTTTGTGATATCATAATAATTCACTGGTTTTCAATTTCGATAGTATTATTATTCCCTTTATTATAGTGATATATATGGACGTCAGCCTCTTAGGTATTCTATATATATGTGTGACATGTATAATAATGTCCAAATAAAAATTTATGCTATTTAAAAGACTTATAGGTGTTTTGTTTTTTTCATTGAGCATAAATTTATTATTTTTCTTATGGTGTTGATTTATTTCATTCTATAAAACACTATTTTGATCATGTTAAAAATTTAATGGGTGTTCACTATTTTCACAAAACCAAATGATTTCATTTTTGATATCCATTACATAGGTTTTTGTGATAATGCTAATTTTGAAAAAATTCATACATATTTGGTATGAGTAGGTATAGAGATGGTATCATCAGGTAAATTATGAATATATATACAAAAATTAACAATATGATATTTTACAATTATTTATTTTGTTGGAAAATTGACAGTGAGTATAAGTGTATACTTGTAAGGTATGGGGTTAATTTGTATGTTTTTATCATAATTCTATGAAATAATAAACCAAATATATTTTCACAGTTTTAATAAAATGGATTATAGTTCAAAAACCATAAAATATGTAACTATTAAGGGAAGTTTTTTATAGTTTGGATCAGAGGGAGCCTAAAAAATATTGGTGATTATGAAATTATCTTAGGGGTTTTAAATACTATCATGGGTTTATAATACATTATTTGATAATATGTTAAATATATTAGAAACCTCTTTTAAGGCTTTATATAATGAAATATTGAGGTGAGAAATCATTTTTTTGGAGACATTTATTTTTGAGGTAACAAAGGATTATTAAATTTTTGGATAAAAAATAATATATATAAGAAAACCATTGAGGTTAAAATATTTAATTGATATAGAATATATTAAGGTTTTTTAATAGTTTCTCATATTTCTAGATTTTTATGATTATTTTAATATAATAGTTTTAGAAAAGGGACAATCTCTAGATAATGTGACAAGATTTTTCATCTGATAAGGCCATGAGGATTGAACTCACAATTAAAGGCTGACTAGGGTGTATCACCTTCCATTGGCCTATATTATGTACTAGTTTAGTGTTTTTTTATTTTTCCTAACTAAAAAATAGTGTTTATGTTCATTTTAGGAACATTTTTTTAATTAAATATATAACCATGGGATTGGAAAATGTTTTGGTGATTATGTGATTAATTATATTTCGGAATACAATAAATATTTTAGGGAACATAAAATATCAAGGTAAATAGAATAATGAGTGATTTTATTTTTGGAAAAAAGGGTTAATTATATTTTTGAAGTACATATAAATTTTTATTTTATTTTTATTTATTCATGTAATTTATTGAATTTTTTGGGATATCTAAATGATTATATGATTATAGAAATTACCATTTAGTATGGTATATTAAGAGACATTAATTAATTTTTGAGGTAAATATTAGAATAATATTAGAAGATTATCTTGTAAAATATTTCTATTTTTTTGTTTAAATATTATTATAGAATATTATTTAGTAAATTTAAGGATCATTATCAGTAAAATGGTGTATGTTGAACTTTGTGTATTACTATTTAATTTTGAATATTAATAAATTTTCTATAATTTAATGGTTTATTTTTTTTAATTATGATGTATTGACCTAATTTGTTTTATTTTAAAATTTATTATGATATGAGGAATATATAGTTATTCTTTTTTAGATTTTCTAAAAAATTGTATTTTATTCTAATGATTCAACCATGGAAAAAATCATACCAATAAATGGAAGAGAAAAATAAGTTTTTTCTGAATATTTACTAAATGATGAATATATAATTTTTTTTTATTTTTATAATAAATTTATGGATAAAGGCCTTCACTAAAGGGTGAATGATAATACATGAAAAAATAAATAAAACATACAAAAACATTGGAATACTAAAAAAAGAGGGCTTTCAAGGATATATGTATCCAATAGACTTCGAACATATCATAGATTTTAGGTCTTGTAATGGTTAATATTCTATTGAAATGGTTCTATATCTGTCTCTATCTATCCTTTGGATTCAGTTCTATATTCCATGTAAATTATTTCCTACATAAAAACCTATAATATTTTTTCTCTGATAACCTACATATTTTATTCTGTCTTATCAAGAAAGAGTATTATTAACCCTTTTTACATTGTAAGATTTATATAAAAGTATATTGAAAGGTTAAACACTTTTTACCAATCCCAAGATAATTGTTTTGGATTTAATTACCAAAATGTGGTAGAATATAACATCTTGGTATTATAAATGGAATCCATATGTTCAATAGTGTACCAGATGTGACAAATTGAGACTAAATGAACAAAATAAATTTCAATATTTAAATGTGAGTGTTATTAAAATGTGGTTAATTTAGTTTATATTAATAGAAATAATATATATATATTTAAAAAAATCTCCAAATGAATATAAATTTATAGATAAATCAATAGAAAATAATAACCCAATTGTCAAAAATGTCATATTATTCTTTAGGAATATGTATTCCTCAAAAATGAGTTTTCTTATTTTTATGAGGGAATAATATAACTAATTTTTGGGTAGTTATTGAAAATATCTTTGATAAAAAGAAAAAAAATTAAAATAGGCATATCAAAATTAGTCTATAATGAAATATTTATAATTGTCTATAATATTTATATTTTTGGTGAATAACTAAAAATACAGTTTTTTTATAAAATATGATACACATTATGATGTTATCTAGAAACATTTAAAATATAAAATTCTATTAAAATTATTTAATTAATAATTAATAATTTTATAATTTTAATATAATACAAAAACATATTTATAACATGTATATTATAATTTATTTCATGATAAATATGATAAATTAATTTCAATGCTGATACAGTGGCTGTGAAACACTATAAAAGTAAACATTGTTGTCTTATATATAATAATTAAGAGGGATGAATTATTTTCATGAATTTTTTTAATATTTAATAAATAAAATGTTCTCTTTATATTAATTTCTAAATTTGTAGTTATATAACAATATTATTATTCAAATGATAGTGGAATGCTTGTGAAATTACTCCAAAGTCAAAATAACACATTAAATGTGTCTTAATGATATAGATGCGGGATAAAATATATATGTAAGAAATATATATTAATTTAGATTATAATAAACTTATAATTCTGATATAAATTTATTTTTTACTTTTTCAGGCCACATGGAAAAGATTATAACTCTTATAATATTTTATTCAATTAAATGTCCAATATTTCTACCTCATTTTTCAATAAGTTAAATATTTTTATAATGGTGTTTTCAAGAGGATATGTAATATTATAAATACTAATGTGAAATATAATGAATTTATATTCAACATGCTATTTTGATTTTAAATTTTATTTTATAAATAATTTATATAAATTCTTTCCCAACATATATGATTAAATTATTTAGTTGATGAAAAATAAAATAAATGGTATTAAATATATCGAAATAATTTTTTTATATAATTTTTTATAAACTAATTTTTTAGATAAACATAAAATTTTTGAGATATAAATATTTTTTTTCATATTATTAGTTTATCTTGATATTATTAATGTCAAAGTAATGAATAGTTCACAAACTTGACATTATCAATATTTTATATTTATCAATATTTTATTTAATAATAAAATATCCTTATACATATCATATTCATTCACATGACCAATATAGGGTATAAAATATCATTCATGGTCCATTTATTTGTCTTTTGTCATTTTATATTGACATTATTTTCTAACAAATAGTAAAATACCATGTTTTCAAGGTAAGAGATAAAGTGGTTAAAAGAGAGTTAAAACCAAAAAATAATGGTAAAAAAATTGTAAAAACTCATCTAATTTTTATTTTTAAAGTGTTTGTATACTAATAATAATATAATATTAATTATAACCCAATTTAATAAAAAAATTAATTGGTTATTATTTTATATTAATTTAATATTTTGAGAAATTCCAAGAGTTCCCCTTCTCTCTCTTATAAAAGGGACCCTCTTATTATCAATTAATAACACTTAAAAATATATTTGGTTGATGATGTACCGTAATATTTACCTTTAAAATATTCCATAAATTCTTCACACCTTGTTTAGGTAGAAGACTAACCATTGAAGTTGTAATGTATTAATCAACTCTCATTTTCGAAATGATAAATACCGATTTTCCATGTTTTTTATAACATATCCCTAAAACATTATTTAACAACCTCAAAATAATAAATCATGTATCCAAATTTTATTTATATTTTTTATGTTAGTTTTATGAACTGCATATATATTTTGTTATATCAAATTGGAAATGGATTTATCATATTGGTATTCTATACACTACGACCTAATGAGCTAATGAAATTATTTTTCCATTACATTATATAAATAATTGTCATAATGCTGGAATTAATCATTATATTTGATATAAATAACCCATTTATTATTTTTAAAATATTATATATAAATAATTTTCATTAATTTCTATTGATATGAAAATGATAACATCATTTCTTCGTTTGTGTGGACCACCACCACCAAGAAGTGATGTGATTCGTTTTTCATCACCACATCAAATGGTTTATATATAGAAGTATATTAAATGAATTAATATAATATATATTATTTTATGATCCTTATATATAGATAAAATAATACATAACATATTTCGATAATGATTGTTGAAAAATGGAAATGTTACATATGTGTACGTACGACCTACCATATCCATGATTGTAAAATAGTTAACTTTTAAAAACCATATTTAATGGATGGATTTAAAAGTATAATTGGTGTAAAAATTATAATTATTTAATTATTATTATTTTGGATACAATAGGATATTGATGACTTTGACCATAATCAATAGATTGAAGTCATTATGGACTTAATGTACTGAATATCATCAAAAAGTATAATTTGAACTTAAATGATTAATTAATTGTATATAACGTAGAATTAAGTGAAATAAAATGAATAATAAACATGGACATGGTTATTAATAAATTATAAATTATCCTAATTTTATTATTGAATATGTTAAATAATGAATATAAAGACTCAGACTCAAGGTACGACAATTCTTATCTGAATTCTCATTCTTTAGGTTAAACTTATACTTCATTGATCTTGTCATGCTAAGATTTTGTGTGAAATTACTTTTGATTATCTTTTGTTTTATTTTCACATATTTTAGTTGATATATATTAGACACACATAATCAATTATTATTATTATTATTAACACTCTTTTAATGAAATTTTAATATCAAGGAACATTCTTATAGAAACCCTAAAATTTTATACATTAAAATTACAAAACATTTTCTGAAAACATTAAACATTATATAAACAGACACCCAAAGACCATATTATTTTAGTTCCTTTCTAAACATGGAAACATAAAAACTAAATCATTATTATGATAAATTATCTCCCATTGGGTTAACCTTCACTATCACCCTTCTTATACACAACAAACGTAATCCATATCTTCATAACATGGGGAGGGAATCATCAAATAGGGTTATCTTAGATGCTTATTAAGGGTAAACAAGGGAGATATGTAACAATAATCATGATAATATGGGTATGAGAACATGATCATGAAAATATAATAACATAACCTATATATAAAATAATATATTCATGGAATATGGTATAAATCATGGAAGTTCATAAGATATACATCAAAAGGAAATAAAGTTCACAATCCATGAATGAATAATATTAGAATAAGATATGGAATTGTGGAAAACATATTAGAATATAATATGGTTTACATATTATCAAAGTAATCTCTTAAAATACCATCTTGGTAGTATAGGTTCACTCCCCATAACATATTGATAGACATGGTTCACTCCCATGGTAATCATAGTAGGATGTGTTCACTATTCATACCATCAAGTTAGTCATATTTCACTCCCATACTTATATTAGTAGTCAATGTTCATTCCCTATACCATCATAGTCTATCTCATGAGATATAAATCTTTACCCAACGCATTATAGGAATATATAGGTCCCACCAATATCATAATGAAGTCATACATACATGTGATAGAAAATCATAAACCAATATTATCTTATCCCATGAAATAAAATAGGTATTATTTATATGTAATCATTTCATAACTTGTGGATAAAACACATGTTTTATAATAACTTATTCATATACTTAACCCACTGAAATAAGAGGGTTTCAAAATCATATAACTTGTGAATGTGGAATGGGTTTCTTAAATAGAATGCCATCAAAATATAATCCTTTTTGAGAATTAATATTAATGGTAACATTTAATAAATTTACCATAATGGGATGAGTAACACCCATGGATTTTATCTCATTTGGGAAATAATGTTACAAATTATTTTAATATCATTTCTCTATAAAAATATCCTTCCTTTTTAGAAAAAGTTTTTTTATTTCATAAAACCATATGAAAATAAATTTCCCAAAAAAATTCTTGAAAACTTATAATTAATAATTAAAATCATTTCAAAAACCCTTTTCCATGAAAACATATAGAGTAATATTGAAAATATTTTAAAAATAAGTTTCAATGAAAACTCATCAAAATCCTTAAATGCAATCTTAAAAATGTATTAAAAACCATTTCCTTGAATATAAAATTATAAAGAAAAAAAATGAAAATGGTTTCAAAATCATTTAATTGAAAATAACTTTGAAGAAATTATAAATAATTATTTAAACTGTTTTAATAACCTTTTTTCATTAAATATTATGAAAAAATCTTGAAAATGTTTTGGAAAATATTTTCCATGAAAACATATAAAAGACGTTTGAAATCATTTTTAAAACCATTTTACTTTAAAAATACTTTGAAAACTTATAATAAAATCGTGAAAATATTTTGAAAAAACATTCATTTAAAATTATTATTTAAAAATAAAATAAAAAATTAACCTTTTAAACAGGAAAATTACACATCACATAAATGACGACCCAAAAATTCGTACATATCATATGAGGTAAGAAGAATAATATTTTTTAATGGTAAAATGTTAGAAAAATACATTTTTCTGAAAATGAAAATAATACTCCATTGATAAAATTGTTAAAAGAAAAACTGGGAAAAAATTTATTCAATGATGATAGAATAATTGTAGAATAATCTCGGATTGACATTTTAGTGAACATGGTATGAATGCAACATAGATTTCTGAGCGAAGAGAGGTTAACATCGAGCCTTCTTAGAAACAAATCCTAAATATATTATATACCGATGAGTGGAAAAAAGGGTACCAAAACATTAATATATTGTGAATATGATAGATATTAAATTAATATCACTCAATAATTGTAATTAATTTAATATATTAAGTTAAATTTTTTTTGTGGCCAAACAAATTATAATATTTCCATTTATATTTAACCATTTTTCATAATCATTTCTAATTAATTAGTAACCAAAGAATTCATATTATATATTTGTAACCCATATATTGTCGTAAATTATTTAATTCCATTCATGACCTCTAATTTTGTATAATAGTTATATATTATTATATAATGTAATAACAATTTAATGATAAAAAATTGATTGAAAAAACACGGTCTTGAGTTTCATACAATTGTTTGATGATAACCATTGTTGTTTGTAATGAACGATGACCTCAGAGTTTTGTGTAGTGAAAGATAGATTTTTTTTTGTAGTGCCCTATTAATACGATGTTTCATTTAACGCATTTCAAACATAGTGAATTAAAATAAATAAATTATTTTTAGTGTTGCGTGAATGGAAAAATTTCAAAATGTTTCAAATAATTCAAAAATATTAATTCACAAAATCTCACGGTGATAAAATTATTTTAAAAACCGATTTTAATGTTACATTTTAAAAAAGTAAAAATGAATGTTTTTTATATGGAATGAGTTGATTTAATCACTATCATGACACCATAATATTTTGACCCTTCCATTGCAATATTACATGATTATTTTTAATGAAAACTTATTCCTTTTTATATGCGTAGTATTATTTTAAAATAATTTATTTCCATCAATGAATATTTATTATTATGAAAGAATTCACGTTTTATGATTATTTAATTTTTCATGGTAATATTTTATGATGATGATTGGTTATTCAATAAGTTAAATATGTGTGGGTTCCTGATATCCCTCAAATTTTATGGGTATGGAAGTCGATCGTATTGTTATTCCATTTATAAGAGTGACATTTATAGAAGTGAACCACATGGTTATTTCATTTATATGATTGAAATGTATAATATTGTCCCAAGATACCTATATCAATGTATATGATTGATATGTGATTAAATTATTTCATTTTTTCCATATGTGTGTGTTTATTTCATTTAGAATTTATGTAATTCATTCTCTCAATGAAAAAATAGATAAAGGAAAAATTTTAATGGGTTTTAATGTTTATCAGAGGACAAATAGATTTCATTTTTTTATATCTAATATTCAATGAATTTTTTGATCGTCACATGTTTTGATGTTTTTATAGTGTTTAAGGATTTTTAGGTATAAGGTAAAGGTAGAAATGTAAATTATTATGATTTATCATGAAAGATTTTTTTGAAAAAGTATTATTTTTTGGGAATGGATGACAATTATTATAAGTGTCCATTTATAATTTTTTGGTTTACTCAGTATGATTTTTTCATAGTTATCTAAAACGCTAAAGTGAAAAGATCCTTATAATTTTATGATGGTAAAATCTAGTTAAAAAATAATAGAATATGTAACAATTAAGGCCATGTCCACACATAAAAACAGATAAAACATTTTATATGATATATGATGTATTTATTTAGTAAAAATATACAATTTTTTTTACAATTATGAATTTAGATAACCAATGAGTACGATATCACGTACATAGGTAATATTTTTTAATAGAAGAATACATTTTTTTGCATTTTATTAAATAAAATATTATTTATATGAATTTCGTTTTTTTTAAAATTTTAAGGCTAAAAAATTAATTTTACTTTAATAACCTAATTTTTTAAATAAAAATTAAATAAATTTATAAATTTATCATACACAAAAAATTCAGGCATTAAATCACATATTTTCTAAAAGTTCTGTTTTATAGGTTACATATGCTAGTGTAAAAAATTAATATTAATTAAACATATCAAATTAATTTAATAAAATTAATTTAATATTTCTTATCATTAGCTAAAAAGTAGATAAATATTTCTATTATAGTTTTTAGAATAAAAATTAATGACATAGTAATAAATATGGTGGAATAGAAAAATCAAAAAAGGATTAACCAAATGAGGAAATGGGATGACACGCCTAAAATATATATCTATTTGAGTATTTGAAATGCGACTAAAATATATTTATATTAAATATTTTATTTAAAATTTTTTATTATCCTTGAAATTTGAACCATGTATTCACTTTTTAGAATGTTTAAATAATAATAAATGACCACTATCACTAATTTTAAAAGGGGACCTTCAGCAAGCCATCATGGGAACTCAAAATGTTTTCCCCTCTTGAAAAGTGCCCATATTTTCTCACTTGAATAACCTTTAAATTATTAAATATATTAGTCACAATTGTTTATCATGATCAATCCATTTGCAATGAATCCTCTAATGGAAATTTCAAATACTTATCACTGGTAATAATGTTTTAGAAAATATTTTATTTTCAACCATAACTACAAAAATAATTTTTCAAATTCGTATATAATTTCATAGTTATTTTTCATAAACTAAATTATTTAAGGATACGGTAATTACCATTATCTTGATTTCCAATTTTCTATTATGGAAAACGAAATTATATTTTGTGTGTGTGTTAACATTTATATCCATGATGTAACATATAATGTTTTTCAAATATTTTATATCTTTTATAATAAAAACTCAAAAAATGTAATTAAAAACCATAAAAGTATATCGAAAATATAATTAATTTCATATGAAAAATATATTACCCGATAATAGTTTACATTCATAATCAGAATCATCCATTTATAGTTGTATGTTCATGTTCTTTTTGTCTAAACACCTCCTTGAAAAGTCATATTAAATAATATAATTTATGAATATTATAATTTAAATACTATTAATATATAATATAAATAAGTATATAATTATTATTTTTAATTATTTAATATTGAAATTAACATCACACTCATTAATTGAGAGACCAATGTTTATTCTTTAAAAATCACTAAAACATTTCAATTATTGATTCAATTTTAAGGACCATAAGAAATATTAAAAAAAATGACATTATAACATTATAAATTCATATAAAAAATAAATTATAGTAACATTAAAAATATAAGACTGATAAAATTTGAGAGTAGAATTAAGAAACAATCCTTCATTATTAAACTTGTTCAAAATGATCAAGATTATTCACACACAATTTTCAGAATAGATATTAACTACCTAATATTAATGTACAAAATAATTATAAATGAAATTTCAGAAATTTTACAGATACTAATTTGGTTCTAAAATGGGAATTAACATATATAATTTTTATATAGAATATATTTAGGTGCCTTAGATAATGTTGGGAATTAATGTAAGGGGTTTGTATCATTTTTCATGTTTGATGACATAATTCATTTTTTTCACCATGACATCATTGAGATTTTTTTATTATGCAAATATTTATTTATTTTATAAAAGCCATGTAATTAATAGGTTTTTAAAAAATATATCATGTAACTTCCATTAATTTCCATTTATTCAAAAGATACTATATTTAAAAGGGTTATTGTGAATTCATCTCCCTTCATGGAGTTACAATTATTAATATTGAAAATCAACATTCATGATTTTTTCTTACACCCTATGATATTATTCGATGGTGGATTATATTTCTATCTAGGTATAATAACCCTTTTGATTAAGTTATTCAATATTGATAACTTTTATTCCCATAAAATGTATATCATTTTTGTCAATAAGTTTAATCCTTTTTAATGACTATTTCCCCTCATTTTAAAAATCTAATTTCCCATTAATTTTTTAATTTATAATGGAAAATAAAATTACATTTTATCTCTTATGACCATCATATTTTATTTCTCATATTTCCAAAAGTAATGGTTGGTACCTGTTCAATGATGTGAGTTTTCTACCAATTTTATTTCAACATTTTATAAAATATTTTTCATAAATTAATAATAAAATATTTTTAATTAGATAGAGTTATTTTAAAACCATTATTTATTTATAATGAACCATTGTAAAAAAAATATAAAGAACATTTAAACACATTGTGTTCACTTTACCATTTTAAAACCATTATGTCTTTACGAGGCTTCCATTATTAAAATTATTTTTAAATGTAAAAATTTATCGAAGAGTTTTCACAACACCTTTTTGAAACCATTATGTCTTTTGGAATGATCCTTTGATGAATATTTTATCCATGTTAATTAAATTGGTTTCATTCCCCAAATTTTAATCCCTTAATTCATTTTCATAGATATTTTTTTTTTAAAATTATATTTACGAGTAAAAATTTACATTATATTTTCAATTAACAATTTTGAAAAATTAATCTATTTTTAATTATTCATAATTTATATTTAAATAAAAATAATAATAATTAAAATTGTTTCATTTAGATTTCTGAAATGTGATAAAAACGAATTTTCAAAGTGACTCCTTACTTAATCACATAACCAATGTTAGAATTGATTTCTATATAATTATTTCATGAATATTATATCATGTTTTTCTTTATATCTTAAGTCTCTATTTTATTAGAATTAAATTTAATTTACCACACTCTTGATGTTATTAGGAAATAATCTTTTAGGGTGATTCATGTTTTGGTATAAATTGTTTACATTCTTAATGAAAGATATGGTGATACAATCTACTATTTTTGTGATAACAATTTTACTTTTAATTGGCTCAACAAGATGTTAATAATGATTTGTTTAGAAGAATATATTTTCATATATGATTGATTCATAATGTCCTACATAGAACATCAATAAATTGGATATGATTTTATATATCATGAGATAATAATTTTTTGAGGGCATGATCACACTTTATACTGTCATATGAATGTGTTTGTACATGGTAAAAAAATTTCTTCACTTGATTTAGTGTAGACATGACCCCATGTAGATTTTTTCACATGTTTGTGTATAGACATGTTCTCGTATATATTTATTTTCTCATGATTGTGTGTCTACTTCGTCATGTATATTATTTATCACTTGATTTTCTATTTTCATGCTCATGTATGAATTTGTTAAATGATTTTTCATATAATTTTTCATGTATAGATTTATTCAAATTATTTTATATGGACATGATCACTTATATCATAACTCACATTAATGTCCATGGAAGTGGTCAAATAAGGCATTTTTCATATTATCTTCCATGTAAATCATCACATATTGCTTTGTTCACAATATTGTGTATGGAAATGAAAACTATTTTGATTGTTCAAATTGTCTTAGTTTACTATAATCGGGCCATATTTCTATGCCATATGTCTGTGTTTATGATTCTTAGTTGCTTTTTATTATCAGAAACTCTTATGTTATGCTCCATTATTGTTCATGTGAGAGTTAATATTATACTATTATGACATATAGGGAAATATTAAAGTTAAAGGTACTATTCATAAAATAAATATTCCCTTAATCATGTTTTATAATATGATTTTGATCTATCCACAAATGACACGTTAATATCATTCATTTATTGAATACTCAATCTATCACCCTTCTTCAATTTGTTTCCACCGCTTATATAAATGAGTATAACATTATATATTTCTTGATTAGTATATAGTTCACATTAAATAGAGTGATGTTTTCAAAAGTATCATAAAATAATTTTATTATTTAATTGATTCTAAAAGACACAAAAAAATAAATTATTTTTACTATGGGATTATTTATGATATTTAATGTGTAACATAGGGAAATTTTGATAATAACTATTAGTATATCTCACAATTTATCATTTCCATTGTTTAAATAAATTGTTTCCATCACCAAATCTAGGAGTGCAGAATAGGAATGATTTAATTATATATTTCATAAGTACTCCATAGTTTTATAGTGTGATCGAATTTAGAATCTTGAGGATTTATATATGAATTTTTGAATTAGTGATCATGCTTTAGTTTTTGATGTTGATACATAATGGATTCATGGAGATTTAACAATTCATTATGAAGACATTGTTGGGATAGAATCATCGATCTAATTTTTTAAGGTAGAAATGAATTATTCAATAATGAAAATTTTTATACCATAAAACATTTGAGGATAGTTTCAATTTTAAATATATTTTTAAGTATTATATAATGTTTAAAAAAATATTATATTCATTTCTTATACATATAATGTTGACTATATGTTACAATATAAATCCATGCATTACAACACAATTTTATAAACTATATCCACAAATTTTTATTCACTCACATAATGTTTTATATATCCAAAAAAAATGTCTACAATGATCTCCTGCATTAAAATTGTCATTAGTGAGAGAGACAAATGTCCACATATTATCTATGGGTCAGTGAAACAATTAAATGTTTAAGTAAGATGAAAATAGTTTTTTCCATGTTCATTTCTCATTATCCTTATTAAAGTTTATTTATCAAAAATAGAATAATGAAATATCCAAGTTATAATTCCCCTTTTCTAATTAATGGTGAAATTTTTGGTCATGTCGGATAAATTTTTATATTATCATGATATAATAACTTTTAAAGTGTTGATGATCCTTATTAAAATATCATCTATTTTTTCTTTTTTGTTCTTTAGTGTTAAATATATCACAACGTTTTTTGGTTGATCATATATAGCATCAGATGTGGTTGAAATTAATTTTATAGGGTATTTTTTTGTAATCACGTATTCAACCCACCCCATAATCTTATTTTTTCACATTATAACACAATCGAATATTAATTGGTATATAACCTAAGATATTATCTAAATAATCTTGATTTTGTTTTTTATTTACCATATCCCTTAAATGAATGAATAATTTGTGAAGTGTATGAATTATTTAACCAGTAGTGTCATTCATATGCTTAACAAAAAAGTATTATTTTTAATTCAAAGTAGATGGTAGTTCAATGCCATCTTTTTTTCTCTTAGATATGCATGGAACATATTGAATATAATTTATCCACATAGAGTAAAAGATACTTTTTCATTATATTTTTAACAAAATATTAACTTTAATGAAAGATTTTATATCATGTTTCGTTTTCATAAATTCATAGGAATCATACAAGTTTCAAGGTTTCCATTATGTAAAATTCTATATGAATAAATTTCAAAATATTCATTAATGTGTTAAAATTATGAGAGATTTATGTCTGTAGACATTCCTTGAACAATTTGAATATAAAACGATAAATGGAGATAAATTAATAGATATAATTTTTATATAACAAAAAATTACACTATTCATATATATAGAAAAATATGTAAAGGATTAATGATTATGGAGAAATCAATGATAAATATATTTAATAAATATTCTGGGAGAATTTATATTATTTAGTATCAATACATAATTGAGTTTAATATTTGAAAAAATAACTATATATTAATTTCTTATGAATTTAGATGAGGTCTAACATGGAAGAAGAAATGAATATTATTATAATATACATCATATAATTCCCTATTAGGCTTGAGGATCAATAAATATTTTTTTTCTGAATTTATTATATATGTTTGATGGGGATAAAAAGAATTTTAATGAGTTTATGCAATTATTGTACAAAGGATTTATAATATTTAATTTCAATTAAAGGGTAAAATTATTATAATTAATTTTATATTGGGGAACAATGGTTATTTTATTAATAATTTACATAATACGAATCGTTATCATGATGGGTAAAATCAACTAAAAAATAGTAAAATAAGAAAAATATTAAAGGTATTTTTCAATGTGAATGTAATTTATTTATATGAATTATTTTGTCCAATCCATCCATAAAGATAAAATTTAAATTAATATATTAAATTAAATTTCTTAAGAAATAATATGAATATAAAGATGATGATAATATGTTACTAGTGTTGAATCTTCATAAAAAAATAAAAATACTTAGAAATCCTCATGTTATGAATGAATAGATGAAGATAAATATAATGAAGATGAAAAAAATACATTTATTTAAAAATTAGAATATAGTTTAATGTTTTTCTAAATATAATACAACATTTGAGATGTATAATTCCTTATTGAAGAAATCCATGGACAGAAAAATTACAAAACTAGATGTTCACACTGAACGAGAATTGTTGATCAATATCTGTAATTATAATGTAATTATATCCTTATTAAATAATATAACTGATTATATGGATTTCATATTGATTTAATGTAATGACAAGGTCCAATCATATGAGGTGAAATTAAATTTATAGTTAAATTCACTTGGTAAAATTCTATTTAATTATAAAAATATCAATACTTTGTTTAATCATAAAAACACGAGTTCAAGAATTTGATATTCCTAATAAAATGTGATTATTATCTATGAAAAATAATAAAAATACATTGGAAACGTAATAAACTATAATATCTTACAATATTGATGATTTAAAAGGTAAACAAATACTATTTTTTCCAAATCAAATTCTAAAGCACATAGATACACAAAATTATTATGCTGTGAATCATAATATCACTGTTCTATCAGAGAAGAATGATTTGAGACACATCATATGGTGATCCCAAATACAAATAAATTTCTAGAAAATAATTTATATGTTTAATAATATCAATACAATCGATAAAATATAATTTAATAAAATAATAGTTTGAATATTAATATTTCATTACGATTATAATATTTTTATTTTAAGATAGATGTAGGAGAAATTGAGTGTATAATCAAATGGAAGTCATTTCATAATACAATAATACATTATATTAATAAAAGGGTGTAATTATCTTAGGGATATTCAATATGAAAATAAAATTAAGAATATAATAAAGACTCCAAATAATGAATTTAAAGTGTGAAATAACATTGATTCAATTAATATTTTTTTGGAAGGTTTGTGAAACTAATTAATACATGTAATGATTATAGAATAGTATTTTTTATTTAAGATAAGAATAATTTTAGATTTAAATAAAATCATAATGGAAGTGAATATAAATATTTGATAGTGGATTAAATTTTGTTCAACGATTCATTGAATAAAGGTCCTTGGATATTGGAAATTTGTTACATAAAAAACATGACTATAAATAATAATACATAATGTGGAATTACAAAATTCAAAGGGGATATTATTAGTAATTAGAATTTTATATTCCTATATGTGAAATAAATGAGAATAAAAAAAATTAATTATACGGAAATAACTCATTGTGTGTAAAATGATTTATACAATATTTTTTCATTGTAACATTGTTTAAAAAAGAATAACCATTTCTTATGATGTAAATAATATTTTTGGTTTGATATTATAGATGTTTTTAAAAACAATATCATTATTTTTCTCAGACAGTCTATCATATGTTTTCAACAAAAACATTTATGAACTAAATTTATTTATGATACCAATCATATAAAAAATTGAACATTATTTTTTTAATAACAGTTATATATATAATGAAAATTGAATATCTTGTAATGTTGAAAATAATACTTAATTCTTTTATTTCTGATTTTGAAAAAACAAATATGAATATCACATTAGGCATTTTATTCATAAAATATTAATAATAAAGTTCATTTTGCAAATATGATTTGGAACAACTAAAAAAGAATGGACTACCATTTACTATTTTACATTGTTTTTAAACAAAATGGATTGGAATATGTAATTTATTTCAATTATTTATAAATTCTACCAAACATATACATGCATGATATAAAAAATAGGAAACCTCATTAAAAATAGAAGTAGTATCATAGTAAAATATTCATGAATAATTAATAACTAAGTCTTTTATTGTAGATTTACTCAATGTATAAAAACATTACATTTTCATAATTATAATAAAATATTTCAAAAAATATATAATAATGAACCAACATTTATTTACCCTTTTGAAATTACCCATTAATTATTATAATCACTTGGATATACTATAAAAACTACAAATTTTGAAGAAACGACTTATAACATTTCCTTATAATTATATTATATATAAAATGAAAAAGAATTTATAAAAAATATAAAATTTTAAATGCATTATTTTTTTCGGTTATATTTTTATCATTTTTAAATATCACTACATCGTACCCCTATTCAATATATCTGTATTTATGAACATTCTATTTTTCAGAAAATGAGTTTTATATTGGAAATATTATTCTATGTATTTTTAATATAATACTAGTCGAAGATAAAATCCAACTCTACAAAAACAAATTGGATTTTTATTTCCCTTATAATTTTAATCATATAAATGTTCTTACATAATAAAATTGAATTTTTTTAATATAATTAAATTATAAAAAAATTTCTAATAATTTATTAATATTGATGTAATATAACCAACTACTCATATGATTATTTAATGTTGTCCCACTAAACAATTTATATGGAGTATAACCCATAAGCAATGTATTCATGGTAATTAAAACACACAAATGACAATTAGTTTAAATATACAAAAAATGTGTATCACAAGTGACTCTATAATTGATAGTGTTTTTAATTATAATAGTTTAATAAAATATTATTATATACATCTAACGATATAATAACATGTAACACATACTTACATTATTATAAAATCTTTTTGAAACATATTTTATTTCTTCTTCATCATCCATAATCCTTTCTATGGTAGAAATTAATTATTTTCCATGAATCCATACATTGATGTTGTTTAATATTGAATGAAAAGTGCATTAAGATATGTATTTAATTAAAAATAGACATACATTATATATTTCATTATATAATTATAATTGAGTGGAATATTACAACTTATTTATATGGAACATGCATGCCTAACTTCAATGACTGATATATCCACAATAGCATGCTCCAAAATATCATAATAAAATATTATTTAATGAAAATCATGTCTACAATTCAAATATTCATTGGTAGTAAATCATACTGTTCCATCATTAATAAATACTGTAATAATTTAAAAATACCTCCAGATACATGAAAAGTGTTATCGAAAGTTTTAGTTACATATTGTGGTTTTCAATAATGAATTTGGTGTTTAAATTTCATGTATTTTTAAAATATATATATATATATTCAAATAAATTTAAAACCACATAAAATAAAAAATATAATCTACACAATCCTCAGTTTTTTTTCGAAATACAATTCTTGGGGCTAGTGTATGAAATCTCAAACACTCTATCCTATTATAGTTACATTTTCAATAGGGGATGACACTCTATCCAATGAATCTATGACATAATATACCATCACTATTAGCTAATCTATAACTATTTAATGATGATGTTTGGAATCCACAATAATATTTTTAATCTCATATAATATAATTGTTTACTGAGGAACCCCAACATATAACTCACATAGAAGGTTTACTGTGTAGGCTGTAGAAGAGTAAGATATATTTGGTGCAATGTATCTCTCCACATTAGAAAAAATTAACTAAATTGATGATCTAATATTTTAAAACATATAGTCAACTAATTGATAAACTTAATTTTTTATAATTTTTATATCACCCTAATATACTTCCAATCTCTATGAAATATTATTATGAATATACACATTTACAAAAGATACACACTCCATCCATTATTTTACAAGACTAGGGTTTTTCCATTTCTTGTGCTACCCCTAGTATATCCTTTTTACCCTCAAGTATGAACTACTTCGATTTTTTAATCTCCTAATCTGATTCATGCAATGGATATCAAAAAATTATCTTACTGTTAACAAATATGAAATGAATTGAGAAAAAATATATATTTCATCTTATAATCTTACCAGTGATCTAAATTAACTATTAGATTATATAGAATTTTTATTTCACCATTCATTCACTTATACAATTCTGATGGTGATTATGGGAGTATGGATTAAATCTTTATAGTTCATATTTAATCATCTCTCAATGACATACAGTTTTTTACCATTACATTTTCATATAATAAACAATACCCACAATGAGATAAATAATGGTATACAATCGTCACCTTTATATCCTAGTAATATCAAGTTAATACATATTAATTAAGAAAAATTATTAATAATATTAAATATTAAATTATAATGAAATGTTTCACTTTAAAAAAATTAAATTACACTTACCAAAACTAATTCCAATTTTATTTTCTCACAGCACAACTTATATTTATCTTCATCTATCTATTAGTAACAGTTAAATGGATTAAAAAAATTAAATCCACAAAAATTAAATCTAATATTAATGGTTATTTATAATTTATCTTCATATTTACATAAACAACTATTCATCACTTCCATTTGTATCTTAATGGCCTTGAATGCACTATAAGAACATGATTAGCGAGTCACTAAAGAAAAGGCATACCTCCCTATGTACAAAATGTAACACCCCAACCCAGATTCTCGGAGCTAGTAAATTATTTTCAAACATTGGAACAATTACAAGGAAAGAAAATCCATAAGGAATTATTATTTTAGATATCTTGAAGAAACTAGATACATAGATTTATCTCAAATTACATTGTAAAAGGTAAAAAATTACAATACATAACAAAAACTAAAAAACTACAACCACATGAACTCCATACACAGTCTCTTCTTCATAACTTGTTGAAGGTAAAAAAATAAATGGGGTGAGATCAATTGCTTAGTACAAGTAAAAAATAGAATAATCATTAATCAATAATAATTGAATCATAAACAATTTGACATAATTAATATGTCATGGTGAATAAATGAAAAACTCATGCCATTAATAAACTAAGTATGAAAATGCATCAATAGATTTTTTCATAGTGAGAAACTCGTGGATAGTTATAATTAAAATTGAATAAAGAGATATGATTATTAATTGGAACTCATGTATCTGGAACATGGTACCACTATTCCATCGAATCAGATTAGTGCTGTGGGTAGAAACCCATCTGATTTTTGGAAACAAACTCAAAGGGTTTATCACAAACTGATATTTCTCATTATACTTGTCGATGCATCAAGAAAATATAGATGTCATCACACATCAATGCAAGTCAAAATCATTATTTGTACATATATTTATTAAAATTAGAATCTTTTTTCTCAACATCCATATAGAGTTGAGGATACTGATTCATCAATATTCCTATTGTTAAAACAACATTTAATATAAACTCATTATGTAAAAGGGTATACAATATAAGAAAACACACATATACAAGAAACCATAATATGCATATAAAATATATTTACAATTTCAAAAGCACAATGATCAAAAATGGGAAGTGGATACACCATATAAGAATGATTAAGTGTGCAATACCTTGTAAATGACAATGAAATGGAAATCGAGACAAAGTCCCTTACCATGTTGTAATCAATCGAGTCTTATGGACCAAAATTAATATCCACCAAATGAATCACATAATACCATGTACACTAATATAATCACTAATATATATATATAAAATATCAGTCTAAAATACATCAAAAAGAGGAATTAAGTGGGGAACAACAGACATATCACATAATTAAAAGTGAGATAAGAAACCCCTTACCTTATGCTCGAGTGTGTTTTTTGATTGTTTTAATGACCTAAAAAATCAAATTTATCTTCATTAATAATTAATTCAAGAACCTATTATTCATGTAATAGATTTATTATATCCTTATTAGGAATATTCATTGTGTTTTTTATGGGTTAATGAGGTTCAATTGTATTGTTTTGGATGCATTTTCTTCCTTGGTTTCCATGATCACTTTACTTGTATTCATGAATGGATATCCATTTGATGTGTATTTAAACATCCATAATTGTTAATATATCATATTAATGACATTGAAGAGATATAAATGATATTATATTTATTTTATGATATATTCCTTGATGATTATTCATTAGTGAAAAGTTAATTGAAAATGTTTGGATTAACATAGCTGTTTTGTTCATAATGAACTTGTTTTGTATTAGTATTTTATATTATGATTGTGGAATAATTAAAGAACGTTTAATAAGGTAAAATAAATTTATTTTGATCTGGTTCAATAAATAAATTGGTTTCATTACTATTTTTTGTGATATTAATTTAAATTTAGAACTCTTCATCCTTAAATGTGATAAATTAACACATCTCAGATGGTGTTTTCATTTTTCGTATATGAGGAGCAGAAAAAAGAGATGATGATGAAATATTCCAATAGAATAATAAAATTTCAGTTCATGTACGTTAGTGTAATTATTATTTCATCTGGATGAGGTGTGATGAAGAAAATAAAAATAAAATAGAGGAACTAAAAATAGAAGGAAAAATTTAGAAATCCCTCCGGAAAATTCGGTAGCCTAAAGACATCACATATAAATTCATAAAATCGTTTCATGAGATAAATTTTTTTCTTTCATAAATATTAAATAATATGGACAGAACTAGGAATATGGAATGACATATACCAATATAATATAATTGAAAATAAAAGTAAATACATAAAATGAAAGCTTTAATAAAATTGAAGGGTGGTTGATTCTCTTACCTTGTAGAGTAACTCATAAAACATTAAAGTTGGGAATGTGGGGGTTTGAGGAGACATTGGGAGGACTCCAAGTAAGTTAAAACTACTAGATCATTGAAGATAATTGATTTTTAATGAAATAAAACAAAGGGATTAGTGGGTATTTATAGTAAATAAGAGGATATTTTTATTAATTTAAATTGACACCTCAATAGTGGTTTTTGTGAAACCATTGGAATACCCATGGTTTTATCCACAAGGGAAACCTCACATTATATTATACTAAAAAAAATTTTTAAATCCCATTTATATTAATTATTACATCATTATGATGTCATTAAACTACTAAAAACACAAAACTGTATTTTTCCCATTCACGAAAAATTCTGGTATTTCTGGAAAATCCCCAAAAATCACCCTAACAATTTTTCAACATGTAAATTTCATAAATTAACTCCGTTTTTTGAAAATAATTTTCTATATATTTTAAATTTAATTTTTAAATAAAATTATCATTTATTCATAAATAAAAATTTTAAATGCATAACTAATTCTTTTAACACCTTAGAAAAATAATCAATATCTCATTACCTTATAAAATTTTGAATATAAAACAATAATATGTTTTACTATTTATAAGGGTAATATTTATATTCATATTACTATTCATAAGGGTATGATACTATTCATCAAAAAGTTTTTTGGTTCTATCAGACTCCAAACACCATATTGATCACAACTGTAGATTACAATTTTTTTGAAACTCAAAACACAGAAGTGGAAAATTTAGGTTTAATGTCTAGGATATACTTTTCTCTAATAATTTTTTGTTTCAAAGAGACATTGTTCTTAATTCAATATAGTATATCTAATGGATATAAGGTATTTTAGAAGAATATACCATAAAATATTTGTGGCGTTACACTATTCCCTCCTTCAGAAAAAATCATCCTCGAAATTTTATGTATAAAGAAAACTAAACATATGTGGGTGGTTCTTCTTCATATCATCATAAGGTTACCAAGTTTCTTTCACCATCATATGGTCCTTCTAAAGAAACTTTTCTAGACAAGTCATCCGATTTTGCAATACTTGTTCCCTGGTTTCAAGAATCTTGAAAGGCTCTTCACAATAAGACACATCAGGATCAAGTTCTATTTCCTCATAATTGAGAACATATGTTGTGTATTGCATGTATTTCATTAACATTGATACAAGGAACACATTGTGAAAATTGGAGAGACTTGGAAACATTTTCAAATTGTAATCTATGTCTCCAATTTGATCTAGTCTTTCAAAATGTTTGATGTGCCCAAGACATAATTTACCCACCTTACTGAAATGTATAATACCCTTCAATTGAGATACCATTAAGAAAACCCAATTTCCTTCTTGAAATTCCAAATTCTTCCTTCAATTATCAACATTTATTTTTTTACTACTTTAATCTAGTTTGATATGGGTTTGGATAATCTTCACCTTTCGTGTTGCTTCCTCAATAAGTTTTAGGCCTATGAGTATTCTTTCAACAACATGATACCATCAAGTTGGTGTAAGACATCTCTCTCCATAAAACACTTTATATGGTGCCATAATAATACTTTAATGGATGCTATTGTTAAAGGTAAAATCATGGAGAGGTAAATACTATTACCATATACCTTGAATTTCAAGTGAACAAGATCTCAACTTTTCTTCCAGAGTTCGAATAGTCCGTTCTAATTGTCAATCAGTTTGTGGGTGGTAAGCAGTTCCCAAATGAAGATCAATATCTAGGAAATTCTGAAGACTTTTTGATAATTGTGATGTAAAACAGGGATCACAATCCAAAACAACTAATAAGGGTATAACATGAATTCTTACAACTACATTAATATATAGACTTTTTAATCATTAAAGTGGTAAATCATCTCTTATAGAATGAAAATGAGATGATTTTATAAGGTGATAAACAATGGTCGATATCACGTCATTTTTTCTTTGATTCTTTGGTAACCGCATGACAAAGTCCATCATAATATCATCCCATTTCCACATAGGTATTGGAAGGGGTTTCATGGAACCTCCAGGATGTGGTCTTCGAGTCTTCACCTTTTTAAAAACCAAACTTCTCAACACATAATCATCAATATCCCTATTCATGGTGTCCCGCCAACAATGTTCTTTTAGAACTATATACATATTTGTACAACCAGAGGGTTTAAATAAATCATATATATAAAGATAATCTAATAGTTCCCACATTATCTTAGGAATAGTGGGAATAATAAGCCTCTTTCCAAATTTCAAAATGCCTCGTTCATATACAAATTTAATCAACTTCCCATCATTTACAACATTAAATTTTCATTTAAAACTCCTCGTCATCATTATAATAACATTTTATCTTCTCAAATAAATTAGTTTTGGAAACCATCTGAAAATGTAGTGAAGTTTTACCTTCAATGATAATTCCCATATCTATCATTACTAGATCCATGAACATAGGATCCCTTTTAACTCTCATCTATTTCAGAATTATGAGGTACATTCTACTCAATGAATCTTCCACCCTATTTTCTATTACTAGGTGGTAGTTTATTGTGAAATCATAATTCTAGAGTATCTCAATCCATCTCTTTTGTCTCATGATGAGTTCTTTGTGTGAGGATATATATTTAAAACTCTTATGATATGTATACATCTCAAATTTTTCACTACAGAGGTAATGTCTTCAAATAATTCAGAGAAAATATTACCACTGATAACTCAAGATCATGAGTTTGACAGTTTATTCATTAATTTTTAGCTTACTAGATTCCTAGGAAATCTCTAATTGATTCGGCATAAGAACACAACCATGTCCTTTCATTGATGCATCCCTATAGATCACAAATCCATCATTCCCTAATGGTAGAATCAATATTGTACAATCAACTAATTCTCACTTAAATTCATTAAACAATTCTTCAAATTCCTTTGTCTTTATGAACTGGACCCCATTTTGTGTGATCTTTGTTTTTGTATTGGCTAAAAACACGATGTTCTGAACAAAACGCCGATAATAACCTATTAAACCAATAAAAATACCTACCTCAGTTATGGTGATTGGAGTAGGACATTATTGAATAGCCTTTATCTCCACTTGATTATAATATATACCATATTTAGGGACAAATTTTCAATGGAAGGAAACAGATTGAAGCCCAAATTCAGAATTTATAAACAACCCATATAATTCATTTATTCAAAGATTTTTCATAATAATCCACATGTGATTCTCATGGTCTTCATAGATTTTGGAGTACACTATGATATCATAAATAAAGACTAAAAAATATTCAACATGATATTACTTGAAAAATATATTAATTTGATCCACAAAAAAAGATGGTGCATTACTTAGTCCAAAAGGTAACATTGTAAGCTCATAATGCCCATACATTGTGTGAAATAATATCTTTGTAATATCTTCCTTCCTCCCACACAACTGATGATATCTATATTGAAGGTCAACCTTAGAAAAATATTGTGCTTCATGAAGTTGATCAAATAAATAATCATTTTGTGGAAGAGGATAATTAATATTTATTTTAATAGTATTGATTTCCATATAGTCATTGCATATCCTCATGGATCCATCCTTCTTCTTAACAAATAGGGCAGGGGCTCCCAATGTAGAATCACTAGGTTGAAAAAATATATTGTCACTCAATTCATCTTGTAGTTTCTATGCATCCACTAATTCCGTATTGGCTATTGTATAGGGAGTCATTGATATAGGTCTTGTACAAGGAATTTATTCATTAGGGAACTCAACTTCTAACTCTGGAAGAAGTCCAGTAAAATCCCCAGGAAATACATAAATTTATTCTCACACTATGTGCACATAATCAATTGGAATATTTTTTTCCTCACTGGTAGATATTGGATTCACTTCCTCTCCATGAATTTCATTTAGTAGAGATACTGGTTGTGAATCTATATAAGAATCATATGTCTAGGTTTCTTCACTAAAGATAATGTATTCTATACCATTTTAAAAAAAATTAACTTCATTATTCTTGAAATATATCTCAACATCATAATTTGATATCCAATTAATATATAGAATTATATCAAATTCAATCATTGTTACGATGATAAGGTTAGAATCTAATGAATGTTTAAGTGTCATGAGTGGTACTAATCGACACACCTTTGTTGCAATGATACATCCACTAAGAGTTTTGGCTGATAACTCTATTATAAAATCAAATTTGACAAGTCAAATTTTCAGGGAAAACATGAAAAATATAAAAGAAGGTGAATATATAGAATAAAATAATTCATTGTCTATTTTAGAAGAAACAATTAGAGTACATGCCGCCATATCATTATGAACTTCCACCTCCACGGTTGTAATTTCATTAGCATTACCTTTCTCTCAGGTCTATTTTTGAGGCAAGTATACTTGGATCTTAGGACACTCATTTTAATAGAACCCTAGATCTTTACAATTTTAGCATTGAACATCAATTATTTTTTCTTCCCCTTGCATTCATTAGATCAATGGCCCTTTTATCCACACATATAGTAGACTCCCATGCCTTTCAAGCATTTCTCGGGATGATTTTTCCATATTTCTCACATAATGGGAATTGATTCCTTACATTGTTCTTCATTGGTGCTTCACATTTCCCTTAGTTATTAGAGTACTACTTAATATCTTTTTTTCCATTGAAAAAATTTGATCTTGAAAATTCCATCTCTATTTTTACAGAACATGACACAATTTAATCATAAGATCAAAATGTTTGATAATCTAGTGCCCTTCGAAGACATAGATAAGACTTCAAATAAATGATCAATCTTGTCTTATAAGTCTCATATGAAATATTTAGCATTAATTTATAGTCTTGTGAAGGTAGCCTCATAATCTACAACACTGTCATCTTCACTTTTCATTAATCTATAGAATTTTCGCTTTATTTTGGATCATTTCTCATGGTGGAAATATTTTTTGAAGAATATTTCCTTAAATGTAATACATTGCATATATTCTATTTTTTCTTCCACGGTGGTATTATAGATCAAGGACCACTAATTATCAGAATCACCCTTGAGACAATATACTTCAAGAACTACCTATTCATTTTCATTGCATCTTAATGCCATTAATAACTTCTCAAGGGACTTGATCCACTGGTCAGCTACCATTTGATTATTATTACCACTATAATATGGTGGCTTATACAGCATGAATCCATAAAACACAAGTGTAGCATAATTATTCATCATAACCTGAGTATGTTGTCCCAATGTGGTCAAGATCTGATCTGCACCAACATTAACTATGTTGACTTTCTTAGTGGGGAAATCCATACATATCCCATGAGTATTTATGTCCCCTTTTCCATTTTGTGTCATCTCAAAATAATGGCATGCATTATATTTGGTTATGAATACTAATAGATAATCTCATCAATAAAAGTACTTATCATAAATTAAAATTCTATGCATACCTAATCTCATAATCATGGATTCTCTGAGAAAAAATTTACCTTAAAATAATTTATAATGGATTTTAAAGAAAATGTTAATTATCCAAATCATATCCCCCAGGAGTTTCAGTACCAAGAGTGTAGAAAGGCCCATTTTCATGTACTAGGAAACCCCGATTCAATCCCAAAACACCTTATTAGAGTTCTCACTCATAGGTACATATGTGCAAGAGCCACCTCTACATGTTTGTCTCCATACATGGATGTATTTCCTAGAATTATATACATAATAAATCCATTAAGAAAACAATAAGATGTTATTTTATTTATGTTTTGAATAACTACCTTAGGTTTTTGTTCACTAATCTACATTTACTAATACATTTTTCAATTATGCTATTAAACTTCCTCTAATACCAACTAAAATGCCCCGACCCTAGAAGCTTGGAACAATGCATTATTTTAATACATTTGAAAGATTACACGAAATGAAAATCTTGAAGGAAAAATCATTTTAGTATTATTGATTAAAATTTATTCATAGATGAAACTCTAATTACATTGGAAATAGTGACAATATACAATACATAACAAAAACTAAAAAACTACAACCACAGGAACTCAATAGATAGTCTCCTCTTCATAACCTGTTGAAGGTAAAAAAATGAATGTTCGAGATAAAATTCTCAGTAAGGGTTAAAATTAGTGGAATCATGAATCAATAATAAGTGAATCATAAAAAATATGAAATAATCAATATGGCATAGTGAATAAATGGAAAACACATACCATTACTAAACTGAGAATAAAAATGCATCCGTATATTTTTTCATAGTGAAAACCGTATAGATAGTAATGACTTAAAATTAATAAATATATATTCTTATTAATTAGATATCATGTATCTGAAACATGATACCACTATACCGTCAAAATGGTTTTAGTATGTCAGAAGAAACCCGTCAGATTTTAGAAAATAAACTCGAATGGTTTGTCTCCAACTAGTTTGTCTAATAAGACCTGTCGATGTATTGAGGGAATATAGTAGGCATGTCCCATCACTACATGCACTAAAAACTATTTATACATAGATATAATATATGTAAATTATTCTATCTCAATATATGTATAGATTATAGGATATAGATTCATCAATATTACTATAGTTAAAACAACATTACCAATAAACAACATATGTAAAATGGTATACAACTTAAGACAACCCTCATATCCATGAATCCAAAATATGTATATATAATATATTTAAAATTAAGAATGAAAAATGATCTAAAATGGGCATTTTATACAAAACAATATAATGTTAGGTGAAGAACACCAAGAAAATGATAAGGAAATGGAAATCAAGACAAAGTCGCTTACCATGTTGTAATCAATCAAGTCTTGTTAGCCAAAATTAAAAACCACCAAATTATTCATAGAATACGATGAATATATTTAGAATCATTATAATATATATAAAATCACAGTATAAAATACTCCACATGTATGAAATAAATGGCAAACAATGTAAATCTCACGAAATTAAAAGGTAGATAAAAACCCCTTACCTTATGCTAGAGTGAGTCCTTCAATTGTTTTAATGACCTGAATAATAATATTTATCTTCATTGATTAATAATTAAAGAAACTCCTATACATGAAACGTATTTATTATAACAAAATTAGGATCATTTATGCTCTATTTTATGGGTTTAATATGTTCAATATTATTGTTTTGGAAACATTTTCTTCCTTGGTTTTCATGATCGGTTTACTTATATCCATGAATGGATTTTTATTTGATGTGTTGGTAAACATACAGAATTGTTAATGTATATTATTAATAAAATCACATGGATATAAATTATATTATAATTATTTACTTATATACCATGATGATGATTCATTAGTTAAATGTTAATTACAATTGTTTGTATTAACTTGGCAGTTTGGTTCACAATGAACATGTTTTGTATTATTTTTTTATATTATGAGTGTGTAAGGATTACATAACATTTAATAAATTAAAGTACATATATTATGATCTGATGAATCCATTAAAATGGTTTTATGAATAATATTTAATATATTAATTGAAATTCATAACCTGTTATCCTTGAATTTGTTAAATTAACATTTCTCAAAAAGTGTTTCCATTTTTAGTATAAAATGAGGGAGAAAGAAATTCGATGATGAAATTTTACATTAGAATAATAAAATTCCAGATCATATAAGTTACTATAATTACAAATAATTTTTATTAGGGTATATGAGGAAATAAAAATAAAATAAAGGAACTCAAAATAAAAGATAAAGTTGAGAAATACCCCACGAAAAATTCAGCAACCTAATGACATCACTTAAAATAAATAAAAGAGTATGAAGAGAGAAAAAAGGGGTATATCATCACTCATAAATAATATTTACAGAATTTGGAATATATAATGACATATACCAACATAATCCTAATGAAATTAAAAGATAAAACATAAAATGAAAGCAATAATAAAAGAGAAGGGTGGTTGATTCTCTTACCATGTAGGGTAACTCCCAAAACATAATGGTTGGGACCTTGGCTGGTTTGAATAGAAAATGGGAGGACTCCATGAGGGGGAAAAATACAAGATATTCGAGGATAAAAGATTTGGAATGAACTAAAATTAAGGGATTAGTGGGTATTTATAGTAAATTAGAGGGAATTATTTATTAATTTAAAGCAACCCCTCATTAGTCATTTTTCAAAACCATGGGCTTGCCCATGGTAGTGGCCCATGGATTTAGCCACATGGGACACATCATGTAATATTTTTATATACACAAGTCCACCTTCACCTTTTATATTAATTTTTACATCATTACGATATCATTAAACAACTGAAAACTGAAAAATTTTATTTTTACTATTCTCAAAAAATTCATGTATTTTAAAAAAATACAAAAATTCAACCTAACAATTTTTATAAATTTATATTTAAAAAATGAACTCCATTTTTTGAAAATAATTTCCTAAATTTTTTTATTTAATTTTTAAATAAAATCAGAATTTATTCAAAGATAACAATTTTAAATCTATAACTCATGCATTAACACTTTGAAATATTAATCAACATCTCATTACCTTATTACATTATGAAAAAAATATTAATATAGTTTACTCTCTATAAGGGTCATGTTACTATTCGTATTTCAATTTATAAGGGTATGTTACTATTAATAAAAAAACATGTTTGATCTATCAGAATCCAAATCCCTTTCTGATCACAACCATTGATGACCAGTTTTTTGAAACACAAAACATAGAAGTAGAAAATTTAAGTTTAATTACTAGGATTTATATTTATAATATAATGATTTATTTTAAAGAGACTTTGTTATTCATTAAATATAGTCTATATAATGGATAAAATTTATTTAATAAGAACATACCATAAAATGTTTGTTGCGTTACATTATCCCCTCCTTCATAAATTTCATCCTTGAAATTTTATGTATAAATAACACTAAATATATGTGGGTGGTTCTTCTTCATAATATCATTAGGTTTTGACGTTTCTTCCTCCATCTTATGGTTCTTCCAAAGAACCCTTACCATATGATTTGTCTGATTTCGCAATACAAGTTCTCTGGTATCAAGAATTTTGTTAGGCTCCTCAAAATAAGACGAATCAGGCTCATGTTCTATTTCTTAATAAGTGAGTACATGTGTTGGGTATTGCATGTATTTCCTTAACATTGATACATAGAAAACATTGTGAACTTTAGAGATAAATAATGGAATTTTAAAATGGTAATCTGTGGCTCAAATTCAATCCATAATTTCAAATGGTCTGATGTACCTAGTACATAATTTACCCTTCATACCGAAATGTATAATAACCTTCCATGGACTTACCATTATGAAAAAATAACCTCCTTACCTAAATTAAAAATGCTTCGTTCGGTTTTGAACATAGATTTTTTCTAAAATTATGATGTTTTGATATTATTTTGTATAATTTTTACCTTTTCTATTGATTCATCAATATGTTTTGGGCCTACGAGATTTTTTTTCACCAACTTTGTCCCATCATGTTGGTGTAAGACATCTCATTCCATATAACGCTTCATATTATGCATTCACAATATTTGAATGGAAGCTATTTTTATAGTAAAATTATTTAAAAGGTAAATACGAATCCCAAAAACCTTCGAAGTAAGTTGAATAAGACCTCAACAAGACTTCCAATGTAAGAATAGAATGTTCTGGTTGTCCATCAGTTTGTGGGTAGAAGGGAGTGCTCAAACAAAGATTTGTATCTAGGCCCTTCTGAACACTTTTCCATAATTGTGATGAAAAATGTGGATCACGATAAAAAACAATTGATAAGGGTACACCATGAATTCTTACAACTTCATTAATATATATTATTGCTAAATGATCAAGTGGAGAATATTCTCATATTGCATGAAAATGCACTGATTTTGTAAGATGATCAACAATGACCCATATCAAATCAATCTTTCTTAGATTATTTGGTAGCCCAATTAAAAAGAACATAGTAATATCAATACATTTCCACATAGGTATAGAAAGGGGCTGTATGAATCTTTCATGATGTTGTCTTCATGTCTTCAACTGTTGACATAGGAAACATGTCAACAAAAAATCAGCAATCTCCCTCTTCATGTTGTCCCACAAAAAATATTCTTGTAGATAACTATACATCATTGTACTACCAGGGTATATATAGAAATTATAGAAATTAGAATCATCCAATAGTTCCCTCATTTGATCAGGAATAGTGGGAACACAAATCATCTTTCCAAATTTCAAAATACTGCCTTCATATACGAAGTCAATCAACTTTCCATCATTTAATGATTTAATTTTTTTTGAAACACCTCATCATCAGTCTGAGAACTTTTTATCATTTCTAGTAAAAATGGTTTAGAAACCATTTGAAAATATAGTGATTTTATACTCTCCATGATAATTCTCATATCCATATTTACTAGGTTCATGAACATAGGTTTCTTTTTAACTACCTTCTTGATCAAAATTCGATGGCCCTTTATACTAAAAGAATCTGCCACCTAATTTACCTTCCCTAGTTGGTAGTGTATTGTGAAATCATAATCCTTTAGTAGCTCAATCCATCTCATTTGTCTCATGTTGAGTTCTTTATATGAGAAGATATATTTCCAACTCTTTTTATTCATATATATCTGACATTTTTTACTATAGAGGTAATGTCGCTAAATATTCAGAGACAATTTTACCGATGATAACTCAATATTACGAGTTGGATAGTTTTGTTCATGAATTATAAACTTCTTAGATAGAAAGGAAATATTTATATCATTCTTCATAATAAAAAATCCATGTCCTTTAATTGATGCATCACTATATATCACAAATCCATCATTCCCTGATGGTATAGTCATGATTGGAGAATTCAGTAATCTTTACATAGATTCATTAAACAAATTTTCAAATTATGTTGTCCATACGAACTTGACCCCATTTTGTGTGAGTTTGGTCTTTGGGTTGGCTAGAAAGAAGATGTTCTAAATTAAACTCTAATAATAACCCGCCATACCAAATAAACTACATACCTCAGTTATGGTAATTAGAGTAGTGTATTCTTGAAGAGCCTTTGTCTTCACAAGATCAACATATGGTCCATCCATAGGGAAATTGTTTCCAATGAAGGAAATTTTTTGAATCCCAAATTCTTACTTTTAAAACATCCCATATAATTTAATTTTTCTAGGAGTATTCAGAATAATCCACAAGTGATTCTCTTGGTCTTCATAGATTTTGGGGTTTACTAGTATATCATCAATAAAGACTACTAAAAAGACAACAAGAAATTCCTTGAAAACTCTATTCATTAGATCAATGAAAAAAGATGGTGCATTAGTCAGTCCAAAATGCATCAATGAAAACTCATAATTCTCATACCCTGTGCGAAACGTTGTCTTTGTAATATCTTTCTTCCTCACACACAGCTGAAGATATCAAGATCGAAGGTAAACCATTGAAAAATATTTTTCTCAATGAATTTTATCAAATAAATCATCAATTAATGGAAGAGGATATTTATTCTTTATTTTAATATCTTTGATTTCCCTGTAATCAATGCATAGCCTCAAGGATCCATTATTATTTTTGACAAAAAGGATAGAGGCACCCCATAAAGAAACTCTTGGTTGAATAAATCCATTGTCACTCAATTCCTATAGTTCATTATATGGATACACTAATTCCAAAATGTCCATTCAATAGGGAGTCTATGATATAGGTCTTTCACCATGAATTAAATAAATAGATAATTCTACTTCCTACTCTAGAGCATGTACAAGTAAGTCCTCTGGAAATATGTTAATATATTCTAGAACTATGTGCACATCTTCAATTTGAATATTTCTTTCTTCACCAATATATATTGGGTTCTCTTACTCTCCATGATTTTCATTTAGTATAGATAATGGGGGTGGATCTAGATAAGAAACACTTGGAAAAGTTTTTTCTTTAATGATAAGGGATTATACGCCATTTTACAAAATTGTAACTTCCTTTATCTTGAAATATATCTTCGCATCACAATTTGATAGCCAATTCATACTAAGAATTATATCACAATCCATCAATGGTATGATTTTAATTTTAGCAACTATAGAACTTTTATGCGTCATGATGGGGAATGATCAATATGTCGTTGTTGCAATGATACATTTTATAGGAGTATTGACTGATTACTCCTTTATAAAAATCAAATTGGACAGGTCTAGTTTTTTTTGAAAACTAGGATGATGTAAATGAATGAGATTATCTAGAATCAAATAATTCACCGGATAAGTTTGAGAAACAATTAGAGTACCCACCACCACATCATGAAGAAATTAAGCCTCTGTGGTTGTAATTTCATAAGCTTTCCCATGCTCTCATGGCCATTTCTGAGGCAAGATTCCTTGGCGCTTATGAAACTCATTTTCATAGTGTCCCATATCACTACAATTGAAGCATTGAACATCCCTGAGTCGTTTCTTCCCCTTGAAATCATTAGATCGAAGACCCTTTTTTCCACACTTATATTTTACTCCCACACAATTCAATGATTTCCTGGGATGATTCATTCCATAGTTCTCACATAATTATAATTTCATATTTCCCTTGTACATTTTTGGTACTACACCTTTTCCTTGGTTACCATTGCACTGCTTCTAATCTTTTTTCCCTTGAATAAATTTGAGCAATAAAATTCAATCTCGGTTTTGACGGCACATGATTCAATTTCATCATATGATGAAAATATCTGAGAAACCAGTTCCCTTTGATGAAATAGCTTAAGATCCTCAAATAAATGATCAATATTATTTTCCATATCCCGTACATAATATATGGTATACCCAAATAGTCTTGTGATGGAAGCCTCATACTCTTCAACACTATATTCTTCCTGTTTCTTAGATCTATGGAATTACCTCTTCATTTCAGTTTGTTTCTCTCGAGGGAAATAATTTTTTATTAATATTTCCTTAAAATTCCTCCATTACATCTCTTCTATTTCTTCTCCCTCAGTGGTATTTTAGATCAAGGAACACTATAGATCGACATCACCCTTGAGACAATATTTGCAAGAACTACCTTTTCATTTTCATTGCATCTTAATACATTGGATATCTTTTCAAGTAACTTGATTAACTACCCAGATACCACTGGATTAGTAGTCCACTAAATGATGGGTACATCTTCTACATGAAACAATCTAACACAGGTGTATCATGGTTATTTGTCATAGCCTAAGTTTGTTTTCCCATTGTGGTCATGATCTGATCCTCTCTAACATTGACTGTGTTGACTTTTATAGTAGGGAAATCCCTACATTCCCAATGAGTATTGATTCCCCTTTATTCACATGGTGTCATCTCTAAAAAATTTCACAATAGAATTGGTTATGAATCATTATTTATAACCTTAAATAGAAATGTACTTATTATAAATTAAAATTCTACGCATAGATAATGTCCTAAAAATGGTTTCTCTGAGAACATTTTCCATTAAAATCCTTCATAATGGATTGTAATGAAAATGGGTATTATCCAACGAATATCCCCCTGCAGTTTCAATACCAAGAGTGCAGCAAGGCCTGTTGTAATATACCATGATACCCCATGTCAAGCCTAAAACATCATGTCATATTTTTCTCTCATATGTATATATATCCCAGAGCCACCTCTACCTATTTGTATTGAGACATGGATGTATTCTCTAGAAAGATCCACTTAATGTATACCTTACCAAAATTCCAGGATTTTCTTGTATGTTTGTCCCCAAGTAATACCTTAACATTATTTTCCATAATCTACATTTCATGTTCTATTTTCCATGTTTCCTACTAAACATCCTCATATACCAACTATTGCACCCCGACCCCAGAATCTCAGAGACGGTGCATTATTTTAATACATTGGCACGATTACAGGGAAAAAAATCTTGATGGAATGATCAGTTTAGTAGTATCAAAGAAACTATATTCATAGATGTATGTCAAATTATATTGTAAAAGGTAATAAAATACAATAGGAAACAAAAACTAAAAAACTACAACCACGAGAACTAAATAAATAGTGTCCTCTTCAAAAACTATTAAAGGTAAACAAATGAAAGGGAAGAGATTAAATTATCGGTAAGGTTTACAAATATTTGAATCATGAATAAATAATAAGTGAATAATAAAAAATATGACATAATCAATATGGCATGGTGAATAAATGGATGACACATTCCATTAATAAACTGAGTATGAAACTGCATCCATCAATATTTTCATAGTAAAAAACACCTGTATAGTAATAACATAAAATGGATAAAGGGATATTTTTATTAATTGGACATCATTTATCTTGAACATGATACCACTATACCGATGAAACGGTTTACTTTTGTGGTAGAAACTCTCTGATTTTTGGAAAAAAACGGAAAAGGTATGTCACCAACTGGTTTATCTCATGAGACCTGTCAATGTATCGAGAGAATATAGTGGGCCCTACCTATTACAAAAAGTACAATTATTTCTTTATAAATAGATTTAACATATTTAAAATATTCATTTTAAATATCTATATTGATAGAGGACAAATATTCATCAATATTATCATAGTTAAAACATCATTCCAAATGAACAACATATGTAAAAGGGTATATGGATTTGGAAAAAACTCATATACATGAAACTTGGAAATATATATATATAATATATTTGCGATATCAAATGAAAAATGATCTCAAATTGGAAGTGGATACACCACATAAAAAATATTAGGTGCACAATACCCAGTAAGTTACAATGAAATGGAAATACAAATAAAGTCTCTTACCAGGTTATAATCAATCGAGACTTATGTCCCAAAATTAATAACCACTAAATGAATCACAAAATACAATGAATTTAAATAGAACCATGAAAATATATATCAAATATAAGTCCACAATATACCAATTCATGAAATATGTGGCTAATAATGGAAATTTCACGTAATTAGTTGTGAGATAAGAAACCCCTTACCTTATGCTCGAGTGTGTTCTTGGATTGTTTTAATGACCAGAATAATCATATTTATCTTCATTAATTAATAATTTCAAAACCACCTTTATATGTAATTAATTTTTAATAACCTTATTAGGTTAATTCATGGCCTTTTTAGGAGTTTAACAGGATCAATTTTATTGTTTTGGAAGCATTTTCTTTCTCAGGTTTCCTAATAGGTTTACTTGAATTCATGAATGGAAGTCCATTTGATGCGTGGTTAAACATCCAGAATTTTTAATATTTCTTATTAATGAAATTAAGGATATATAAATGATCTTATAATTATTTTGGGTAATATACCATGATGATGATTCATTACCTAATAGTTAATTTCAAATGTTTGGATTAACTTGGTGCTTTTGTTCATAATGAACTTGGTTTGTATTATTATTTTATATTATGAGTGTTCAAGGATCACATAACATTGTATAATGTAAAATACATATATTTTTATTTGGATCAACCATTAAAATGGGTTTATGACTATTCTTTATGATATTAATCAAAATTGAGAACCTGTCATCCTTGAATGTGTTAAATTAACACATTTGAGATGGTGTTTTCATTTTTAGAGTAAGAGGAGGAAGAAAAAGAGATGGTGATGAAATATTAAATTATCATAAAAAAATCTAGTTCATGGTAGGTAATATAATTATCATATAATTTGGATGAGGAAAGATGAGGAAAGAAAAATAAAATAAAGGAACTAAAAATAAATAGAAAAATTGAGAAATCTCTCACAAAAATTTGGCAGCCTAACAACATCTCTTAAAAATTCATAAAAAAGTTTGATGAAAGAAAGGAGGTCACTAATATCACTTAAATAACATTGGAAAAAATGGAATGTGTAATGACATATCCAATCATAATCCAATTGAAAATAAAATAGAGAACATAAAATTAATGCTTTATGAAAGAGAAGGTCGGTTAATTATTTTACATTGTAAAGTAACTCCCAAAACCATGATTTTGGGACCTTGGGGGGTTTGAGGACACATTGGTAGGGATCATATATTGGTAAAACTACTATAGATATGAGCATAATGGATTTGGAATTTATGAAAATGAAGGGATTAGTGGGTATTTATTGTAAATAAGATGGAATATTTTATTAATTTAAATGGACACCTAATTAACACATAGAATGGAGTCCATAGAGAACACGCCTCATTCATCTCTAGAGGTTTCAATTATTTTATCAGTACCCCCTCTGGCTCAATTTCTGCCTTAGCCTGAGTGCCTAACATTCGCTCTGGACTGCGTTTCTGCCCCTCCATCCTCATTGTACTCAGTGCTTCCTTCACATCCTCTTTTTGGGTCCGCCTCCTCCCCCCACTCCTAGACCCTATTTCAGGAAATTCTCTCCTAGTTCCCTAGATAACCTCATTCAATGATGGTATCTATGGACCTTTTCTTAGTTATCCATATCCCTGCTTCCTAGATGTCCCAGTGGCATCCTCTAAGGTCACGCGGAAATGCTAATGCCTATCCTTGGAGTTTTTGTAATTTTTATTTGTGGTGACAGATAAATGATTAAAGTAGATCCTAGTGGATTGGTTTGGAGTTTACAAACCCCCTACAATCATTTTAGAGTTTTTTCCTATCCTGGGGTCTCCAATCGCTAGTGTGAATCTTAGTGGTTCACAAAAATTCTTTCAGTATCATCTTGGACTCTGTAGAAGATTTCATTCACAAATGGTTAATATTTCCCCATGCCTTCAGCCATTAGGGATTAAGTATATCATGATGGTTTATGGATGCTAAATGGGGAAAAGAGACCCCCCTCACTGTTGAATGAGTTGATCTCCCTGGGCTCTTACTTCATTTTCATAATGGAGGCTTTCTGAATGTGATAGGTGATGCCCATGGAGGTTTCCTCTATTCTGACGAGGGGACCAAGATCTGTGTAGACATTTTGGTTCAATGCTTTTGTGTGGAGCTTGATCTCTCCCTCCCCTTATGATAGAATATTTCCTGTCAGTTGCTGGACTCTGTCAGCAGGACCCAAAAATTTTCTTATCTTGTCTTCCCCTAGTTTTTCTCCCATTTCCTCCTTGAGGGCCATTCCAACCAGGTTTGCAGAGGTCGCTACCTGGGGGATCGTATTCTCAAGAGCCTAAATCCAAGGATCAGGCTGAGACCGGCTCCTAGAGTTTCTCCTCCTACAGTCCCCTCATCATATCATCCTATAGAATAGGTGGATAGGGTGGACTCCCCATCACCTCTAGTCCAAGTCCTGATAAGGCCTCCTCCATTCCATGAAGCCTCTTGGTTGGTCAAGTTATTCTTCTCTATTACAAGGTACATTACCATCCTCTAACATAGATTTGTTGTTCTCCTTCTTCCTGGCTCCTTGTGGTCACGAGCCTCCACCTTAGACGAGTTAGAACGCCTACTTATGGATCCTCCAATAGGGGTCCTGGCCCTGCCCCAACCCCTCCCTTCACCCCTAGCCATATTTCCACATCATAGGTAGTGAACCTGGCCATGGAGGACCCATTCTCCCTCAGTGTTCCTCCATGAATGGGTTCCCTAATCATCTTTAGGCCTCTTGATCATGCAAAGACCCATGGGAGGCTGTCTTGCCCTGAGCCTCATTAATTTAGGTCCATATCCTGTTCCATCATCTGGGGAATGTAACCATCCCATATATATACCCAAAGTCCCAGATACTCCCTCCCCTAGGCAGACATCCTAAATGAAGGGAGTGTTCACCTGTTCATGATCAAGGAACCTACAGGAGCATTTTTCAACCCACTTCAAAAATGCCATCTGCTCTTGAGACAGTGTCAAAGTCCTTACATTCCAATGATACCAATCCTTATATGGAATGACCATGTCCTTGGGGCCAAGTTTATGACAAATTTTCATGATGTAGAGGTTTTTCAATAGAAGGTTGTGATTTTTTCAATCCTAAAGCACAAGAAAATATGTTCTAATAACATCAATTATGCATGGAAGATTATAATGCCAGGCTACTTCCATGCCATCCCCTCTAACTGTCACATTTGGATCATCTGCAATAAGTTCATTTCAATTTTATTGGTTCAGGCTGGTAACTAATACCTCACATCAAAGGATACCAAGGTGGATATCACCTTCATCATTCCTTTTGTCTATAGAAGTAGTGACCATCAAAAAAGAGTGGATCTATGGATCGACCTTAGTGAATTTTATCCTGGATATTTGACATGGTTTGGTGGAGGATAATTGGATGTTATTGTCACCCTAGAGGAAAAGAATGTCAGGGGTCCCTTCCAGAGGAAAGAATGTATGGAGTTCGCTCAATTTTTTGTCAAGGAACAGTCTCATCAATCTGGGATTCTCAGGGGACTGTTTTACCTGGTGCAATAGTCAAAGGGGTACTCACCGTTCATGGAGCCTCATGGAAAAGTGTTTGGAAAACTTCTACGCCACCACTATGTTCTACAACGTGATAGTTCACAACCTAGTCTAAAGCTTATAAGATCAATCTCTTCTTCTGGTGAGCCTTTCCTTTAGCCAGGGTACCATAGAGTGATTTTAGTTCCTCTAATAGTGGAGAACAACACCAGGATATCTTGTCCTAGTTAGCGACACCTTGAACGAGCCATATTAGGGGCTTACATGGTTGTCCATCCACAATAAACTCCGATGGAACAATGAAATATTGTGATCATGGTGGAATGACTATCCCTCTGATGACAATGACGTTGAGCGTGCCATATAGGATGTTGACAGACTATAGGGGAATCTAGAGAAGTGATGGGATGATTATGAGTTTAAGGATCTTGACAGCAAGAAAGATCTCTTGGAAGAATTTATTTTTAAACTATAATGCTTGGATAAAGATTCATCAAGGGTCAAGTGGATCAATGTGGTAGATTGGAACACCTTGTTCTTCCACGTGTGCATCGAAGAGAGAAAGCAACCAATCAGTCCCAATGTTCTCATAGAATATAGATTGTACATAGGCGACATAGATGTGGTGGGGGTACAAGATCTTGCTTTCTTCCAAGAGATTCTTGCCTGTTCCAATCCAAAGAATCCCAATGGGTACCCCAGAAAGGACACAGAGTTCATTGAGTTTATACCATCAGTGTTCTCTACCCAAGACAATGAGGGGTTGAGGGACTTTCCTAATGAACAATATGTCTTTGGGGACATGATGGTCCTTAAACTGGACAATGCCCAAAGACTTGATGACTCCCCATGATTCTTCTATAGGGCCTTGTGGAAGGTTGGGAAGGAAGATGTTGTAAAGGCCATCCAAGATTTCTACCGAGGGGGAAGCCTTCCACGGACTACCTGCAGCACAACCATTGTCCTCCTCCCGAAGACTAGGAACCCTACCCTTGTTATGCACTATCAACTAGTGAGCCCCTCCAACATCCCCTATAAAATCCATGCTAGCATCATCAACACAATAGTGTCAATGAACCTCCATTGCTCGGTCTCATAAGATAAGCACATGTTCATGAATGTAATCTCGATCCAAGTCACCATTTTCTTTGCACAAGTGTCAGTCAAATACATGAACTTCAAGAACTATGGTTCCAATTTGGACATAAAGTTGGACATGAACAAAGCGTACCGCCCTATGGAGTGGGTATTCCTCAAAATGGTCCAAGAAGGAATAGGTCATGAACCCTAGAATATTGATATCTTATTTGATTCTACAACACATATTGGATGACGATTTATTTTATGGGGAAGAATTACAGGTTCTCCAAAGCTACATGAGGGTTCAAGAAACGAGACCATCTCTCCCCTAGCATGTTCATCCATGCCCAGGAAGTCCTCAACTGCACCATCAACAAGTGGTTAAATAACTGCAAGCTTATCCCTATCAAATGGAGCATGAGATCCCAATGCGTCACCCAAATTATATTTGCGAATTATACCCTCATCTTCATGAAATCTGGAATCAAATCGATCAAAATCCTCATGAAGGTGCTTGAGGAACACTCCCACATGAGTGGTAAAGTTATTAACATGGAAAATATCACATTCTATACATTCAATAGATGCATTTCAAGACGAGATGCTGCTGTCCACCCGAACCTCAATATGACCAGAGGAGATTTCCCATTGGAATATCTCGGGGCTCCCATATCCCCATGAAGAACTCACATCTGAGATTTTGATTTTCTCTCGCATATGATAATAGAACACATCCTTAAATAGAAGAAAAGATATATATATTTTTGAGGCTCTATTGCTCTCATCATCATTATTCTTCTCGATACACCAATTCATGTCCTCTCCACTATCAATGCCCTACAAAGGTGATTCACAACATTTGAAAAGATGTTGGATAACATTATCTGGGACACTTCCTTGGAAGGGAAATGTCACTAGGATTCATGACACATGGTGGAGAGGTCATTCATGGAAAGAAACATCAACATCTGTAGCCTTGAGGACAACATCATCTACATGCATGCGAAACATTCATGGAATGTACTGTAAAAGTGAATGCTCTAGGGTAGAACCATGTACTTCTCCCACTTTGACGACCCTACATCATGGATGATCCATGGCTCTATGATTTGGTCCAATATTTTCCCTTCTCATCCTACATCTTCAACCTCACTATCAATGGCTTGTGGGGAAATGTGATATCCTGTTCTTGAAGAAAAACTGGGCTGGGGAGGCAATCAGGTTTTTACGAGGCCCTGCTTCTACCATCTATTTTAGGGAAGCCAGTTGCCACCTCATGTTTACTGAAGTGGTGCTGGATGGATATTTATAGATCAACATCAACCATAATGAATTAATCCTAACCAAGAACAATGAATTTTCACCCCATCATCTACGGGGCCCTCCAATTCGTGTGACATTCATCGTACTTTGGGAACCAAGGACAGCTCTGACAGTTGGAACGAGGCCCCCGGGCCAAAGATCCTTCCCCTGAAGTTAAATTTCATATCATGACATATCAAATATAAGGAAATTCCTATAGATTAAAATATTAAATGATGTGGGATCCCACCGTTTTTTCGATTTCCCTACAATAATAATAACATGGATGAGACCGTTGATCACATATTATTTCAAGAAAAATGGGCAAGTGCTATATGAAGTGTTCTAAGTGAGTTTACGGTCCTTGTAGATTGCAGCATGATAGGTCTCCCATTAATGTATAGGTGGTTCCATGGACCATGAGACAGGGGACCGAAGAAGGAGGCTCACACCATGATTCTTCACACATACTTCTAGAGAATCTGGAATGATAGAAGCAATATGAGGCATGATGGGGTTCTCTCCTCTGGCTCGTTTATCATCATCATGAAAAAAAAACATTCTTCGAGACCTCAATGATCTCCTTAAAAAATGGATGGATGCTCCTTCCCTTGGAATCATTTGAAGTTATCCCATTATCTCCCAGTCCGATACTTGCATCGGTAGCCGACACTTGTCCATTGAAACCCACCTTCCAGGGGTCGTAAAATCAACACCGATAGATCCTACTGCATGGTGGTCATGTGTGGTGGAACAAATATTTGGGGTTCTGAGGGGTCAGTGATTATAGTTTTTTCATCCCACTTGTGCAATAGATCATCCCTTTAGGTTGAGACAAGGACATTCTTTTAGGGTATTTGCATGTGCAATCAGGAAGACATTGAAATTTTTGAGGCAGAAACTGACTCCAAGATTCTACATAATGTCATTAATGTTCTATGTCCCTCACCCTATTCAATCACTTATACCATCAAAAAGTGTTGGGGAATGCATAGAAACACCCCTAAAGTGGTGCAATCATGAAGTGAGGGTAATCAAGTTGCTGACCACCTTGCTTCCCTTGAGTTTCTCGGTCCAGCCCTATTTGAATTTACAACGTATCATCTCTCAAACACGAGGGGATCAGCATGATCTAAAGGGATTTTCTTGAAATTCATTTTTTCAATACTCCAGGAGGCCTGTTTATTGTGGTCTATTTTTTGTGGCTTTTTAATAAGTTTTTTTATGAATAACTTTATAAATAGACACCTCATTAGTGGTTTTTGCAATAAAATGGTCTTCCCCATAGTTGTATCTAGTTGGGACACCTCATGCCATATTTTAATGTAAAAAATTTGAACAATCCTTTTAAATTAATTATTAATTAATTATGGTGTCATTAAACTACTAAGAACTCAAAACTGTACTTTTACTATTCATGAAAAATTCATTTATATTAGAAAAATCCTAAAAATTTACCCTAAATTTTTTTTAATGAGTAGAATTAAAAATTGACGGCCATTTTTTTAAAATAAATTTCTAATTATTTTTAATTGAATTTTTAATTAAAATCATAATTTATTCAAAAATAATAATTTTAAACCTACAACTCATTCTTTTAACACGTTGAAAAATTATTCAACATCCCATTACCTTATTACCTTAAGAAAATAAAATAATAATATGGTTTACTATATATAAGGGTCATATAACTATTCATATACTATTCATAAGGGTGTTTTTCTATTAATCAAAGAAAACAAGTTGCTTCTATCATAATCTAAATACCTTTTTGATCGCAAACCTAGATGACCATTTTTTTGAAACTCAAAATAGGGAAGTAGAAATTTTATATTTAATGTATAGGTTATGACTTTCTCCTATAATGTTTTCATTCATAGAGGCATATTGATTCATAAAATATATGCTATTTAATGGATATAAGGAATTTAAGAATAACATACCCTAAAATATTTTGGGTGTTACACCATATGATACTTAATAGAATTAAAGAATCGAAGATGTTATTATAGGGAGACTATACACTCTAATGATCAAAAATAATAATTAATCACTAATATAATAATAATTACAAAATAATATGAAACATCATGCTATGAAATACATTATATAATAATATATAACATAAATAATTCAATGTCTGTAATAAAAAATCATAAAAACTACACATATTTGATCACATATGTTCACACAAAAAGTACTAAAGAACTACCATCATAGTTATATGAACCACCAAACTCATTTGAAAAAACATATCATCTAGTTTTTTCACCATTAGAATTCCCACCTGCACTAGGTTCTTATCGTCAAGCCTTTATTATTACCTATTTAATAAATCATAAATTATGAATTAATCCCAAAGGGCCCTTATAGGGTCTGAGTATGATCAAAATACTTCATCCAAAAATGGTTCCCTAGATAGTATACATCAAAATATGAATGTATTATTGTGAATCAAAGAAAACCATATAATACAACTCAACCTAATCCAACCCATGCCCGATCAGCACAGGGTGATCCCTTGACAATCTCAACTAATGTGAGAGTGGAATAATGAATCCATACACTATGACATAAGAAGATCCCACGAAATATCAACTAATTCCACATCACATGGACTAACAATCCATAAAAAACATCATTTAGAAAAACAAATACCCAACCCCTATCATAAGAATCATGATCCTATGATCAATTTAAAATTTATCCTTCCAATACCCTAGTGTAATAGAATTCATTAAAAAACATGTCCTTGGGAAATTTAGACTCATCACCTCCACAATTTAAAACATATAAAGTGAGAATACAACTCCCATATTGTAATATCACAAACCACTACTCATGGAAAATTATATTGTAACCCTATTTGTATCGATGAATCCCATAATTATCTATCATATTCCACATAACTACAGAGGATATCTATATGAACAAGATGTCAAAACCAACATATAGGCCAAATCCGGTGTGAAAATAACCCAAATTTCCTTATCCCCATAGTGAGTTGGAAATAATAAATAGATTATACCATAAATCAGTTAGTTATTATCAACACATATATTAATTTTTAACATTATTTGTATCACATTATGGAACCATGTTTTACCATTAACAATGATCAACATCACCCGTAGACACACAGTATACACCTAACATATTTCAAAGGAACCACATTATGAAACACATCCCAAAAAACATTTACCTTAAAATTTATCATGATTACCATCAATAATTTATGCAACATAATCCAATAAACTAATCCCCAACTAGTCAAAGCCACCATTTTACATATAATAATACCACCCTTTATCTATTGCCCACAACTTATCCAGAAGGATTTATAGTATCATTCTGTCACATGATCCTATAACATCATATTTATCCTCAAATTCATAAACACATGTATACACATTGAAATATCATGGAACAAACTACTTAGAGTTAGTGGTACTTAACTCACAATTTTACACATTATGATTTGGCTCCATTCACCAGGTTCACTAAAAAACAACAAAAGCCCTAAAATTAGGGATTCATGTAAAATATGATGTAATAGTGATAAAAAATAGAAACAATAATTAATGTGGACTATTATCCATTCCTATAATTATACTCTATTAAAAATATCATAAATAACATGTGATATTTGGTACGAATCAAATTTTTTTTAGTAAGAGAATATGAGAGAGAAAATAAGAGTGTATTTTTTATGTTTTCGAATAAATGAAAGAATTACTATATTTATATTTAATTTAAACAAATAAATTAATCATTTTATGAAAAAATAGTTATGTAAACCATGATGTTACCACTTTGGATAATAATATGATTCCTCCTTCTATGCCATCCATCATTACGTGACCCCCTTTTCACGAAAAACTAAATATCCTTCAAATTTTTAACATATTCATGACATATACAGCTAGAATCATATCATGGAATGAACCAATAATTTTAAGGAATAAAGAAAAAATTTCCAAAAAAAATTAATATATTGACACATGATTTCCATATATATATATATATATATTACATCATTTTAGATGAATAATAATTATATTACATGAAAACATGCCTAAAGACTAAAATAGATTAATGTATTTGGAAACTAGTCATACAAATTTATAATATATCAACTTATCTTCAATATTTTCTATGATGATATTCTCACATAGTAATCCTCATAATAATACCCAACATATACCTTTCTTAATAACCTAGGGAATGAAAAATAATAAAGGGTGATCTCAGATGCCCAGTAAGTGTATACATAAGAGAAATAAAATTATGATCATATGAATTATTAAGATTTTACTAAGGTTAATTTATCACTATCATAAATTATGAAGTTCATAACCATCCATTCATAGAAAATAAATATGTGTCATGTCATAAACAATATCATTTTATAATACATTTCAAATAATAGTGACAAATAAACATACATCAATCTTAAACCACAAAATCCTATGCTAAAATTGTAGAAAAACAATTAATATAGAAATGCATTTCGTACATCAAGGATAACTACCAAGATCATCAGTATAGTGGTTTAAGACATATAATATGTTTCCCATTTTGGGCTAGGACTCACATGTATCCTATTGTGGATCCAAGCACATCTATTTCCCATAAGGGATTAGTTAACAACTGTTTACCACAGTGGATCAAACTCAATGGAATTTTTCTTATATTTATCTCATTAGATATATTTTATTACTCTATGCATTGGAGGTAGAGATAGGTCCAAACCATAAAATAATTAAAATCATATATATGTTTTTGAAAAGACCACAAAAAAATCGTCATATCAAAACCCATTTTATGATATTTTCTAAATAAACATTTTAACAAATCAAAATCTATTAAAAAGACACCAATTACGTAATAATTTAATAATTATATCATTACATGATCTATGGATAAATAGGTAAGTCTCATAAATTTCTTGTCGTGTTATAACCCATATAATGGATATGGGATTCATAAAATTCATTCCATCATAAACATAAAACATTCTATAAAATAATAATTACAGTATCTCGGGTTCACCTCACAAACGAATTATATGTTACTCCAATGAATGTCATATGAGACAGAGAATGATTTATAAAGAAAACCAAAATGGAAAAATTATTAAAGATGGTAATTTTAAATGACTAAACTATTTCAAACTAAAAAATTATAAAATATTTTTAAAAACCTTTTTTGATAACAAATAATGTGAAATTTAAAAATCATTTTAAAAATTTCTTGTGAAAAATACTCATTCCTCTTCGATAACACATTCTAGAACATAAAAAATTTTATAATTTTTTTCATTAAAATAACATTGGAATATTATAATATAACTTTGAGATAATATATTAGAAATTACAATGGTATGTTTCATTCATTATATACACATAGATTAAAATATTCCTCTCACATTTTTAGTGAAAAAATGGGAATTGAATAGAAAAGTATATAAATATTAATTTAATTCTTTTTTTGAAAATTATGTCATGGATGAATAATTTATTTTAATAATTAATAGATAATAGAAAATCACTTTTTATATAAAATACAAAAGATGATTTTGGATGAAATGGATTTCTTACAAAAGTGATAAATAAATCATTATGTTTTCAAAAACATTATCTCTTTTATTTTAAGAACTAAATAATATAAATATTGTCACGACCCTTCCCCTGGGGCCCATGCCGTGAATACCCCCAATTCGCCTTCTATAGGACAGGGGCTGGTGACTAGCACCAGAAAGGCACATCCCAAAAAGGTAAGGCATTTCTTTCAAACATATACACATGAAGACTAGGAATACAACACAAATAAAACCAAAAAGGAGGGAAAGTAGTTCAACCAACACAAAATAACTCTAATAAAAGTAAAAATAAGTATTGAATGTAATGGGGCCAGTATACAATCCCAAATAAAAGAGTAGTACAAAAAAGGGAAAATAAGCTCTACAGATCGTCTGCCAAGGATTATACTTGAAAGGTAAGTACAACTCATCACTATGGCTCACCACGTCAATCAGTAACCTCTGTGCACCATCCAACCATGGCTCTACCGAATCTCAATCAATCTGTATATCGTCTGCAGAAGACACAACATGGTACATGTGAAACCTATGCATGGGTGATTGAAACAATACACAGTGGGGACCTCGAGACCCCTAATGGTCTCTTGGAATCCCACAATGAAAAGAAATCACAAATAATGATCTCAATCATAGAGCACAAAGTAAATGATAGATCACACTAGGTATAAAACATATAGAACATGAATAAATATGATTGGTCATAAATCTAGATCATCTTATTCTATCAAGAGGCTAAGTTGATGATCCACATAGAGTCAGTAGGTGCTAACCCACATAGGATCTTATTATGATAACCCAAATAAGATCGCTTGGTGCTTACACACATAAGATCACTCGGAGATAACCTATAGAAAATCAATAGGTGTTGACCCACAAAGGATCACCAGGTGCTGACCCATGAAAGATCGCTAGGTGCTGACCCATGGAGGATCGCTAGGTGGTGACCCATAGAGGATTGTTTGGTACTGACTCACAAAGGATCTCCACTCATTCATCATGTCACAGTCATCCACTGGATTCCCTCACACAGCACACATGATTTTTGAAGGATCCACTCCTCAAGCCAATGATTTTATTTTAAACCACCAAGAAGTCCTTGTTATAAGTAACCCAAAACAATTTCTTAATATAAGGGTTTAAACGCGATAGACGACACATCGATCAGACACCCAGTCTGTACGATATAGGAAAAAAGTTAATAAGTCCTAGTTCAATTCGATTCCAATCCAAACATCACATATTCAATCTTCTACCATAAGTCATGTGAAGCATCTAAAAAGGTCTGCCTAATATCAAGGGTCCTCATGCCATAGACGACGTGTCAATTGAAAACTCATTTTGCAAGTTATAGTTGTTTTAGTGAAATGGGGCTGGTTGGGTCCCGGTCCGGTCCGACATGGTTGGTCCGAACCGACATGACTAGAGGGTTAAATGTGGGTCTGGTAAGAGTCCAGACCTTCCAGCCTATTGGGTTCTCATTCTTGCCTGATGGAAGGTTCGTCTCAGCTGGTGAGTCCGGACAACGGGTGGCCCGGCCTGCCTGGTGGGGACACGACCCACATGAGGAAACATGACCTGCATAGTGTGGGCTGGTTTGTTGGACCAGATGCGGGGAATCGATTTCTTCTAGATGATTATACCATTTGGTGTTTCCTTGTCACCTCATAATGGTAGGCAGGAGGTCAGCCATTCATGTGCCAGTTGAGCGGGCCGAGCAGGTCGCTCCTCCTCCATACGGTGGTAGTAGGCGACACGACTTCACAACTTCCACAGACATCCGACCATAGCTCCCTGCGCCGCAGGCCTCTACAAGCCTCCCATGGTGCTAGCACACCGGCATGAAGGAAAGAGCTTCGACGGGCCACCAAAATCTCTCCAGTGGTCCGTTTATGGAAGTATTTGTGCCTACTCCCTTGGTAGGTTTCCTCCTTCACTGTGAGCGCCTTAAATTTTCATTGCTAATCGGTTGGTCAGTCGGTTTCATAGAATGCACATCAACCAAGATCGTTTGGGGGACCGAGATTTGTTCAGGTCGGCTTGTGCCCTTCACGTTAGCATTTAAACATGGGATAATCATAATATAAATCACATAGCTAGAATTAAATCACATGATATCCCCACATGAAAAATAATCCTGCAATATCAAGAGAATCACGGATAAAACCATTAGTCAGTTGATCCATGTTCATCATATATTTTCTAGAATGACATAAGAAAACATCATTCACATAGAAAGAACGAAATCCATACCTGGATTTAGTTGAATCTGTTGGGAAAGAAGGAGGTATCCTGCATTTGTTGACGGTCCTGGTTTGTTGGTGTTCGCCATCATTGGTCAATCTTCGGATTAAATCTTCTAAAGATCAACATTCATTCTCGATTATTTGTCGGAGATGGATTTTTTTGGCATATTTCTAAATTTTTTCCTTATGTTCCATATTCCACTCACTAATTAATTTGAATAAAAAAATCCTCACATCATTGTTGAGTTCATTATCAAAGCTCATTAAATAAGCATAACTAATGAACCATTAATTAAACCATCATTTTGGTTATACATTAAAATAAATGATTCATTAAATGAACCACATTTAATTATTGTCCTTACGTTCCGATTTCACCAACTGTCTGTCAACTACTAAAGAGAGAAATAAAATAACTCAAATAGTTTTTTATTATTGTTTTCCCAAAAAGTACAAAATTTACCATTTCCATCAGACCCTTACTGGTTGATGTAATAATTCGCCTAAGAAAACACTGGTTCTGCGATTGAAACGATGCCCACAGATTTTCAATTCGATTATCGGTTCAAATGATATAAAAACCTTCCGACAAGTTTACTTATGTGAACATAATAAATGTTCAACACACATTTCCAGGCTCACTGGGCCTCGAAATCACATGCCCTCAAATTTCAACGTCTCCAAATAATTCCTTATAATAAAAAAATATATACAAAATTTTTGGGTCTTTACATTCTCCCCACCATAGGGATTTACATACCCTAAATCAACAAAAAAATCTATGAAAACAAATGGGGGTACTAAGAAAAAATCTAATTATACCTCTCCCATGTGATCTCTTGGAGGTTCTTGTGATGTCACTAAACTCACACCATAGGAATCAACCATCCACGATGGAACTGCCACTATCAATCCTCTATCTCAACTAGGAACTCTGAAAATGTCGCCCCATCATCAATGTACATCATTCCCCAGTTAATTATGTTTGACGGGTCATGCACGTATCTCTTTAGCTACGACATGTTGAAAATGTTGTGAACAAGGTGCATCTATGGGGAAGTTCTAGGTAGTACACAACCTCACCAACTCTATATAGAATATGGAATGGTCCGATGAACCTCAAAGATATCCTACTGCCCTGGCCTAATCTCCACAATCCTAATCATGGTGAGACCGGTAGAAAGACATAGTCTCCCTCTTCAAAATATATGGGTCTTTGTCTGTTGTCGGAATAAGACATATTCTTGCTCTATAATGTCTTCATCCACTCCTGGACTATCTAAAAATTCTCAGTGGTAGCCCATACCAACTCTGGACCCATAATTGTTGACTCCATAGGGTCTGTGCAGCCTAGAGGTGATCTTCATGGTCGCCATTACATAGTGTCAAATTGTTCCATGCCGATGGTGGAGTGCTACCTGTTATTGTATGTGAACTCCAACAACAGAAGGATTCCTCCCAATAACATACAAAGTTAAGGAAGCAAGAATGAAGAATGTACTCATGTGTTAGTATGGTCTTCCCTATCTAACCATATGTATAAGGGAGAAAGGCGGTGATCAAGTATAGCTGAGTCCCGAATGCCTCTTGTAACCCCTTCGACAACGAGGATGAAAAACGAGCATTGTGTTCTAAAAAAATCTTCTACGGTATCCTGGGAAGCCGTACTATCTCATGAACATAGAGGCATCAAAATCTGTCTACTGATCCCTACTATCGGATGGGTAGAAAATAGTCCAACTTGGTGAGTCGGTCAATGATCACCCAGACAGAGTCATGGCCCTAGGATGTGCGTGGTAACCAATTCAAGAAGTCCATTGAGACACAATTTAACCTCTATTTTGTAACCTCTAGTGGTGGTGCTAAGCCTACTGGAACCTAATGTTGGACCTTCACTTATTTACAAGTGAGGCATCGTGTGACAAACCATGCCACTGCTTTCTTCATCCCTACCCACCAGTACTAACATCAGAGGACATGGTACATCTTTTCCACACCAGAATGTACCTCCAGAGGGAATGTATGGAACACTATCAATACCTCCTCCCATAACATCACTGTTACCATGGTATGTCCTCTAAAAAGGATGACGCATTCCCCACCAATTGAAAATCCAACAGGAGCATGTCTTGAGGATATCTGAGCACATCGGGTCACACAATCAACGTCTTGATGATGTGCCATCCAAACTCGCTATTGGGGTGGGGGAGTAACAATCATAAATTAATGGTATACTTCCCCACCACTATCCACGAATGATATCTAAAATGCGGCCATCTACTCTATCACCTGACTCAGCAACTGAAGTTCTGACCTCTTACTAAGTGTGTCTGCTACTATGTTCCTTATCCTAGGAGTGCGGACTATCTCAAATTCATAGTCCTAGAGTATCTCCATCAATCAACATTTTCTTATGCCCAGGTACTTCTGTGAGAATATATACCAGTGAATCTAGTGATTTGGGAAGACATTAAACCATTCTCCCATCAAGTAGAGCCGCTACATCTTCAACGCAAATACCACTGCTGATAACTCTAGTTCATGGGGTTTTAAGTTCTTTTCATGTTTTCCCAGCTGTCATTATCCGTTGGCAATCACCGCACTCTCCTGCATCAAGACATATCACAGTCTGGTCCCTGAGGCGTCGTAGTAGATTGCATACCCAACACCCCTTACTGGCAGCCTCAAGATGGGGGAACTCGTCAGTCTGCACCTCAGCTCCTAGAAACTATACTTCCACATCTCCATCCATATGAATGGATGTTCCTTTATTGTTAAATATGATATAGGAGTTGTTTTTACAAAAATTTTAGGTAAAAATTTCTGGTAGTACCCAACCAACCCCAGGAAACTTCACTCCTCAATCACGCTCCTCAGTGGCACCCAATAAAGCACTGCCTCTATCATTGTTGGATCCACTACAACTCTAACCTCTTAGATTATGTGTCCCAGAAAGTGTAACTCCAGTATCGAAACTGACACTTTGAAATATTACTATAAAGCCGGTTCCCTCAGAGTGTCTCTATAACTACATGAAAATTTATGGCGTGATCCTCCTCTAATGTCGCATACACAAATATGAATTCAATTAAAACCACCATGTAGTGATTGAGGTAACGCTGGAAGATCATATTAATGGGTCCCATAAAAATACTAGGGAATTGGTCATTCCACTTGGAATAACCACGAACTCGTATTGGCCATATTAGCATTTGAAGGCTGTCTTCCATACGTCCTCATCCCATAGCTGAAGATGATGATAGCCTGATGTTAGGCCTATCATTGAAAACCACCTAGCTCTCTTTATTAGATTGAATTGATCATTAATCCATGTAAGTGTATATTTTTTCTTCATGATCACCTAATTCAGGAACTGATAGTCCATTAGAAGCCTAATGCTCCCATTTTCCTTCTTCGCGAACAACACTGGGGCTTCCCATTGAGAAACATTGGGTTTTACAAATCCCTTCCTTTGAAATTCCTCCAACAATACCCTCATCTCACGCAGCTCTATGGGAGAAATCTGATATGCTGGTGTATATATCAGTGCCATCCCAGGATATAGGTCGATGTAGAAGTCTAGCTCCCTACGAGGAGGTAGTCCCAGAATATCTTTAGGAAAGACATCCACATACTATTACACCACTACAGGATAACATAGATTCATCTCATCCACTACACTGTGGGTGGGGCTATCCAACTATTGAGTGATCGATTGCACCCTCCTCCTAGAAATTCCATCCTGTGCTGCAATGGTTCCTTTCTTTCCGGTGAAGAATAACCTAGTTGCATCCTCGAAAACACGCTGAACTTTTTGCCTAAAATAGTCAATCTAAGTATGGACTTTATATAGATATACCGTACCCAAGATGACATCATATGGCCTCAAAACCTCTAATGGGAGATCCCAACAAAAAATAACACCTCCTTAAGTAATCTCACATTTCCAGCACTAGTGTGTATTTGTCGAATCCTTTCCCGTATGAGGCTCTAATCATAAGGATCGAGCCAACAACTCCACCAGAATCTTCGTGCATTAAATTAGAGACATGGAAAGGAAGGAGTGACTAGACACTATTTATATAAGATCTAAAAATATGCTGGAGTATACATAGATCATACCTCTAATCATCCTTAGAGGTCCGTGGTCATAGGGCTTTATTGCCTAAACTGGCACCACCCCTGTCCACCATAACCTAGAGCCTTGGGTGGACCCCCTGGGTTTGGTGGTGGTAGTACCTCAGACAGTATTCCACTCCCTACTTCTCAACCTACTCCGTTGCTGCATCTTCCACTACATTTACCACCTTTCTTGAACCTATGTCAATGTCTTTGCGATCCCTCAACCGCCTGCTGGTCATCCGTATGGGGAGTCAGACAGTCATTGGATATGTTCCCTTGTACTTTGTAAGAGTAACACACACTACTCCTCCTATGAACTCCTCTACATCACGAGCTCCATAGATCTGACCCCATGTCATTGGGTCATCCTCTATAAGGTATGGACCATTTGGTCCTCTATGTCATTTGCCTAATTCTTACTACAGATGACTCATCCACCTTTTTTCCAATGGTGGATCTCTCTATCAGTGCCTATTTTGCTTAGCAGTTATCTGCTAGTAGGGATCATTATATCACACCAATGTTCATTGGAATATTGAGTGAAATCATCGATGCTCAGATCTCCAGTCCGAGACCCTCCTCAATGGTGTGGTCCCTACAGAAAGGGTCTTGTATAATATTGGTGAAGTTGTAGGAGAGGTTAGTAAATCTTTTTCAGTACTGGGCCATTGTTAGGATTCCCTATTGTAATTGTAGTAGATCCTAAATATGCACAGATTGTATTGTCGTTGGTTCGAACTCCAACCTAAAGAGTATCTCGATGTCGTACCAGGAAAGAGTCGTTTACTCATGGGTATGGAGCATTAGGCTCCACCATCTCCCTAATGTTACCTAAAAGATACTAGCAGCTAGGATCACAATCTAGTCTGTTGGCGTCCCAATCAATTAGAAAACTCATGTAGCAGTCTCTAGGAAGTCCTCAGCTTCTTGTGGATCTATCTAACCATTAATCCTTAAAGGAATCTGTCTCTGGAACAAGTGAAACGTGCACAGTAAGTGTGCACTATCTTCTAGTGAGGCTGGTAGAATCTATTTCTCTATGGGTGGTGGTGCTGCTGGTAAACCACCCGAAGGTTTTATCACTGTAAGAGGCCCAAACACCGACATATTATCTATTGGTGGGCCATCGTCAGGCTCTCTTATTGGATTGTGGGATGGATGTCTACATGAAGGCATCTTTTAAAAAAGTAGATGCACCATGATCAATAATTTAGACATGGCGAGCTGACTCAGAACAGAACAAAAGGAAAATCTTTCCAAATCACATTCTATCAGTGTTTTCCTGTACCGAGTCTGAAAATAGAATTTAGGGTCTTGGTGTACGGATATCTCTGTCGCCACACTAACAATAGACTCCCCAAAATGACAACCGAATAAAAAACACATAATACTATTTCCCCAATGTAAATGAAAACTCTTATTTCTTCTGGTAGAACTGACTGCCCTCTGATACAACTTTGTCATGAACCGTCCCTCGGGGCCCTTGACGTGACTAATCCAGGATCATCTTCCATAAGCCAAGGGATAATGACTAGAACCAGAAAGAAATGTACCAAAAAGGGAGTTCATTTCCTTTAAACCTATACACACACAGACTGGAAAACGACACAAAAAAAAACTATAAATAAGAGAAATTAGTACAACCACCACAAAGTAACACCACTGATAGTAAAATTAAGTAGTGAATGTCAAGGGGAAAGTATACAATCCAAACATAAAGAGTATTATAGAAAAATGAAAAAAAACTCCAGATATCACCTTTCATGTAACCTACCTGATGGGTAGGTACAATTCATCACTGTAGCTCATTGTGTCAATTGGTCACCTACATGCGTTGTCTAGCCCTATCTCGCCAATGTCTCAGTCAAGCTATCTGTCATCTACACAAGACACAACAAGGTGTGAGAGAAGCCCATGCAGGGGTGAGTATCAAAATACTATGTAGGGATCCTAAGACCCTCGAAGGTCACTTAGAATCCCAAAAAGGAAAAACCACAAATCATGATCTCAATCACAGAGCTCAAGTTATAAGACAACTCACTCCAGGTATACAACTTTAAAAACATAAATAAAGATGATTAGTAACAAAGTTAGATCATATTATTCTGTCGAAAGGATTTGAGGTTGGTCTGCACAGGGTCTCAAGGTATTGACCCATAGAGAATCGCTAGGTGATGACCCAAAAAGAGTGCTGGTGATGACCCACAGAGGATCACTAAGTGGGGACCCACAGAGGACCGCTAGGTGCTAAACCCTAGAGAATCCCTAGGTGTTGACCCACCGAGGATCTCTAGGTGTCGACCCACAGAGGATCTCTTGGTACCGAACCATATAGGATAGCTATGAGATGACCCCTAGTGGATCACTAGGTGATGACCCACATAGTATCACTATTCGTTCATCACATCACAACCTACCACTGGATTCCTTAACATATCATGCATGATTTCCATATAATAATATAATCAATCAAAAGGTCATATCAAAACCTCCATGATGTACCAATTATAATTAATCTAAAGGGACATCTTGTCATAAGGGTTCGAACATTATAGATGGTGTGTTAATCGGACGCCTTCTGTGTAAGACATAAGAAAAAAGGTAAATAGGGACCAATTGGATTCAAGTCCAATCCAAACTGTTTGTATTCCAACTTCAGCTAAAACTCATATTAATTAACTCAAATAGACAACCTCATCTCAAGGGTCCTCATGCCATAGATGGTGTGTCAATCAGATGCATGGTCCATGAGTTATAGTCATTTTAGTGAAATAGGGCAAGATGGGTTTGGGTTTGGTATAACCAGTTTGGCCCGACCCATCCCAACCAAGGGTCCGGCGTGGGTCTGAATCAACTATCCCGTTGGGTCTGTAGGTCCGGCCCGATGGTGGGTTCGGCCTACAGGTGGCCCGGACCATCTTGTTGGGCCGCAACCCACATGAGGAACCTGACCCCCGTGGTGCGGGATAGTTTTCTCGACCGGACATGATGCGTCTAGTTCTTCCAGCTAGCACTGCCCCATCTCCCCATAGTAGGTAGTAGAAGGCCGATCATTTGTATACTAGACGAGTAGGAAGATCGGGCTGCTCCTCCCCCATGCGGCATTGACGGGTGACACACCTTTATCATAGGTGTGACGCACAGACAAATACGCTTCCATCTTTAACATGCGGCCGCCACTGTGGGCCTCTACTAACTACCACCGGCCTACGACAATGGGAGATTCGATGGGCCCCTAGAGTATCTACGATGGTCCATTATTTGAACTGTTTACGCCTAGAGCCTCAGTATGTTTCCACCTCCACTGCGAGGCCCTTATATTTTTGTTGGATATAGGTTAATCATTTCTCTTTGTAGAACACACATCAACCATGATCAGTTGAGGTACCGAGCATTATTCGAGTCTGCCTATTCCCTTCACATAAGCATTTAAACATGGGATAATCATAATAGGAATCACATGGGTTGAATTAAATCCCATTACATCCCTGCCAGAAAAATCATTCCGCAAGATCGAGCGAATCTTGGATCAACCCGTTTGTCAGTTGATCTGCATTCATCATAAGTTTTCAAGAACAATGTAATAAAACAAAATTCAATTAGAAAGGATAAAACCCCTAATAGGATTCAGTTGAATCCATTGTGGACAAGGTGGAATTCCTTTTTTGTTGATGTTCCACATTTGTTAGCATTCGTAGTTGCTGGTCGATCTCCAGATCGGGTCCTGCAACGGTCGATGTTCCATATCCATTCTTTATTGGAGAGGGAATTCTCCGGTGTGTTATTCCATTATTTCCCCACATTACATTTTCTACTTGCCAACAAATTTGAATAAAAAAGAATGAACTGAAACGTTGCTGTGTTCATTATTGTCACTCATTAAAGAACCATTAATTAAACCAACATTGTGGTTACACATCAGAAGAAATGATTGGTTAAATGAACCACATTTAATGATTTTTGTTATGCTTTAGTTACACCAAAATTCACTCAATAGTTTAGGAGAGAAATAAAATAACTCAAATAGTGATTTTTTTTCTGTAATGTTCACAATTTATATTTTTTGTGCAACCCTTGTCGATCCAAGTTATGCTTCATCAAAGAAAATCATGCCACTGCAAATTCATCAGTGCCATCAGATTTATAATCTAAGAACCAGTTCAAGAGATAGAAAAACCCACCTACACATTCACATATGTGAACATAAATAATGTTCAAAAATCCATTTTAGGCTCCCCGGGCCTCAGAATCATGTGCCATCGAATTTCACAGTCTAGAAATAATTCCTTATAATTTAAAAAAAATTATAAGGAATTTAAAAGTTTATAAAAAATTGTACAATTAATATAATAAATATGTAGTAGAGAATAAAATTAAAGATATTACTGAGACCTAAATCATAATATATTATCATCATACACAAAATCATAAAAAATCATTATAAATGAAGATATTGTAACATAAAAAATGACCACTTTGGATGAAATGAAATGTAAGAATAATGAAGTAACATTATTTAATGAAACATAAATAATCTTGAGGATAAATATATCAATAATAATTTAGGTCAATGGGGATATATAAAAACCTAAAAAATCTATATGGGTGCAAAACATAACATTTCACTCAAAGAAGAAAAACTTGTAAAAAAAATCGCTATGATTTGTTAACTTCAAAACCATAAAACCTAAAAAAGAGTGATCCTGAAATTAATATGTAATCCCCAATTGTTTCTTAGGAGAACTATCATAATATAAATTAATGGGATGTATATACACCACATAAAATAAAAAGATGGTGAATAAGGAAGGTGTCTCACTAATTTAAAAAGTGAGAAAGAAATCCCTTACCTCAGGTCTAAACCTCTATTAGAGATGTTTGAACATTTTATATTATATGTATCAATTTATTATAAAACTATTATATAAATTTATGTGTGTTTATATATAATAAGATATATGATTTAAATAGGAAAATTTGATACCCATTAATGAAAATTTCTATGTTGTAGTCAAGTTTTAAGAAATAAATACATTGGTTTTCATGTATATTTCTGAATAGTTATTTTTTTTACACTTACTTGAATCATAGTTCAATAATATATATTATTTTATTCATTATATAAAAATAAATATATTCATTATATATATATATATGTGATATAGATAGAAAATTAAATACATCGTTCATAGAGATAATTGGTCATATATACGCATGAATGTTTTTCCATTTTCTATAACTATTGAAAGAAGGAAAGAAAAATAATATATTATAATTCCTATATAGATTTAATTTCATGTATATCACATATTTTCACTAAATCCATCATTATTTAAATCAATTTAAGGTGTGGACAAATCACATTGCTTCATGAGGCGGTAGTTCACTGTATATAGGAGCGACGTTCTCTTATTCCCAAGAAATGAAAATAATTAAGGTGTGTGTAATATAAAAATTATTAAATCTTAATTATATAATAAATATCATTTATAATAAATAAATAAATAATTATATCCAACCATTATAAAATTTTACGGAAAAATGAATGACATTGGTTTGTGTGGCTATAGTCCACTTTACATATAAACAATGATTTCATGACCCATTTGATATAAGTGGAGATGGTTGTTGGTGTAGAACATAACATGATAAAATATAATTATAATTATTAAAATGTTTTTATATTTTTTTTCATTATGGTTTATTAATGATTTTATCAGAACCCATTTGAATAATTTTACCTCTTATTTAGTTATCCTCCTTAGGCTTACACAAATATCATTTATAGGATTGATTTCCAAACATAATAATGATTCTTGGATAAGAGGAATGAATTTGATAAGTGATTTTCATATAAAATTTATTACCCAAAAGGGTTGTATGGTTTGAAGAGGATAGGATAAAGGGTTGCCTTTTATAAATGAGGTGAGAGGAAGACTTATAAATTATCGAGAAGAGAAAAGTCTACCCTTATTATTCTCATTCCATAAAGATAAATAATGCATTATTATCAATCCAATTAGGTATATAGTTCACATAAAAAAATTAAATGGGGTTTTCAAATGTTTTGCATCATTTTTTACGTTTAAAGTTTTTACATTAATCCCTGGTAAACCCATTATTACATTAACTGTGGTAAATGATTTGATCGATTTTTACTATTGATTGGGAGAAAAAATGAAGATGAACTATTTATATAATATATATTATTCTAATTCTGAATTATTAATCCATTTTCCATAATTCCCGTTAGATAAATGGAAAATTTTAATTGAAAATTAATTTCAAGGGCACAATGATAAAGATGGTTCTTAATGTGAAAATATTCAAATGTTTACAATGTTTTTAAAACAAAATTTATTATAAAATATATTATAATTACATAATTTCGATTAATTAATGTATAATTTTACTAAATATACATTGAAAAAAACTTATAATTAAATTTAACTTAATAAAAAAATTAATCAAAAGTGCAGTTTTCAGTTAAAATTAAATTATTTTTACTATTCATCATAAAATTATTATTTTATGAAAAATAAAAAAAATTAACCATGATATAACGTTTATATAATTATTTCAAAAAAAAATTTTATTTAATAAATTAAATTATATATATAATCTTATAACTAATTTTATTATTACTTATAAGAATAAATAAATATAATATTTTTTGAGAAAATAGTTTTTTCAAAACATATAATGCCTTAATTGAAAAATTAAGAACATCATTATCTATATGTTTTAATTATATGAAACCATTATATATAAAATTTAAAATTCATATATTCCTATTTATCATTCAATATTAACATCTAGGTGATAAGGTTCTTTTTTAAAATAATAATACGAATTATTTTCCACTATTAATTAAAACTCAGAGTTATGTGTAATTGAAGCTAAACTCAGTGTTTCTTATAACAATATCTAAAAATAGTCATATGTGTAACAAAATATACACTCAGTGTTTAGGGAATGAAAGATAAAATATATATTTAATATTGTAAAAAATATATACAATATTTTTTTTTTAAAATAAAACAAAAAAATTATTTCACAAAATATTGGGGTGAAACATTCACCTCGGTTAATTTGAATTCGAATAAAAAACATTCCTCACAATGTTAAGAAAAAATAATTATATTACTATCTCATTATGTCCTAATGTTTCTATATAGCTTCTTCAATATGGTGGTTTCGCAACAAAATATTTACCTGGTAAGAAATCTAATTTTCATAGAACCTTCTATATTAGATCCAGATTCCCTACCAGTTGTTCTTAATAGGGAACATAATTCCCTAGTATTATAAACTATGAGTTCCATAAATGTGAGGGATTAGGTATATAACTCCTCTAGAGAGATACATGGAACAAATCATGAACCTAACATGTTATGTGGAAGCGCTAATCAACATTCTATTATCTCGATATGATCAAACATTTCAAAGGGACCGATAAACCTAGAGATTAGTATTAATTTTCATTGTAAGAAAAATTTCATATATTAGTTAGGATATGATAAATTTCCACTCCATGACTTAGTATAATAAATTATGTGTATTTTTTAATTCCTAAATAACTAACCAATAAAAAAATCCCTAATAGCTTGGTAAGTCATTCCTATTGTCTCTAGTTAAAATGGGTTAACACTGGTTATCAAATATCAATAAATAGTCATATGGTCATATAATATGTTAATATATAAAACAACATCCAAATATAAACATATACCATTCCATAAATTGTTAGCCTTATAATCTATCCATTATTTCAAATAAATGCCACTAAATATTTGAATATAAACATAACATTTATCCACATATATCATAAATTTGTTTTTGATTTTAACACATCAAAAATTTGAATAAATTCATTATGTATAATCCTAATTAATATTCATGAAATTAATATCAATAAAACCTTATTTAAATCTTATATTCTTCCCAATGAATTACATAAAAGACTGCATATTAGAAATATTACTTGAATTGAAAATGTTGTAAACTTCATCAATGATAGCATAAACTATTATTTCAACAAATAAATAATCAAATCAATGGAAATATATTTTATCAACTTTAATTAATCCATATTAATCACCTATTTAATCCAACATAATTATCTCAAAATCAGAAATATATTAATGGTTATATATCCCTTAATCAGTTATTCTAAGAATATCTCCTTCGATTTAAATAAAATATCTTTTTCATCAACACCTAGTTACATATTCTTGTAAATTTTTAAGAATGAATTTATAATGAAACACAATTAATTATTTTATAATTATTCAACACAAATATATAAACACTTAAATCATTCTACTTCATTATTAAACCATTAATGAAGCTTCATCAACTTATTCCTTAATACCAATTTTCTTTTCTTATGTCATTCATAGTCTATTCATCACCATCAAAAAAACCATTACGTGTATAACTATTCTAATTCTCATCATGATATTTCCCCTTAGGAAATAGGCATACATAAATCCAAAACATACCATACATAATCCATTTATCCACTAATAATAATTTTGTGAGGCCAATGTTCGCATCAAATTCATTACTAGAATTTTTTCCTTATAAATTTCATTCTTTATGTCTATATTTTCAACACTCAAAAATTATTCTCATAACTATAAGAAATTATCATGAGTTATTCATCCCACATTTTCATCATTTAAAAAAATAAATCATCTTTCCACCATGGTATCCATGACAAAAATGTCCATAAAACTATATCTTCATCTTTTTTTTTTGTGATTTTAGGAGTTATTTAAGGTTCATGTTTCTAATTAAATATCATGATAATAGGTCATCCCTAATCAAAACATACTTTAATTTAGTCATCAACCATTTTTTAGGAACCTTTTTTACACTCATGTAATAATACTTTAATTTTTAGTCTAAATTATTACTTTGGAACTGATATGGATGCCTAATGAGTTTGCAAAGGTTATTAGGATTATCGAGGCTTGTTCAGAGCCCGAAACCCATCCTTTATGGGAATACAGACTGTTTGAACGATTTAGAGTAAACCATGTGAGATGTTTGAATAGTTTTGATAACTGTGTGGAGGGTGTGTTCTCAGACATATCCACCTCACACGGTTGGCGCACGACCATGCGACCTAACCAAGAAAGTGCCCTTTTTCCCATGTATCTATACATGGGTTTTCACAGTTTGAAAAACCATGTAGACCAAACAGTTCGGCTAGAGCCTTCCCACTTGGTTTACGCATGGTTTGACAAACTGTGTGGAAAAACTGTGAAGAAGCTATTTTTTTGGTAAATTTCTAGTTTTTCCATTAATGATCTATTAATCATCCTTCATCCTCCTAATCCGAGAACCAGTAGGATTTTCTTCCCTTTTCACACATTTGGATCATTTTTATTGCCAAAGCTATGTTTCAAGATATCTCCACCATCTATCATTTTATCGAGTAATCATTCATCATGTTGGATGCACAATGGTAAGTAATTGATTTCACATTACCTATACTTCTTCTTCTCTTTCACTCGACCTAAACAATGTCATGTGATCATTTTTTACCTTTTCATAGATATACTCTAATCTGAGGCAAATCAAGTGCCGATACTGGAGTATAAGGATCAGACAACCCTACAGTGGCTGGTCTAAAAGTCATAACTAATGTTCATTGATTTTGGAATGTTTCTGTGGGGCCCACTGATTCCACTAGAAACTGTATATTAAATTTACATTCCATGATTATACTTGTTAGAATCATTTTTTATTCTCTTTTCATATATGTGATTATTTGTTATTGGTTACACCCGTAAATCAATCTGCCTCATGTTGATGGTTATAAAATTATTGGGTTTTGGTGTCTTGACACATTTGAGACATTGTTTGGGAGTGATTTGCATGAATTTCCTAATGAAAATTCTTCTTATAAGAAATGTCTTTATAAAAATGAGTATTCCATAATGGCATGTACCATTTATTCTCGTCACTTTTCTTGCCTAATGTAAGATCTTCCAATGATTATTAAATGTGAAAAGTTGAATGAAAAGTATAATATGTATATAACATGGCCTTAAAAAATCAAATTGAGTAAATATTTCACATCAATATCACCCCTATACATCTTGATGGATGGTAGTGGAGTGAACCTCTATATTTGAATATGTTTTAATGGTTAATTAATAATTGATTAAATTGTTGCAACACTACTTGGACTTTCCATACTAATGGAGGAAAATTCCTGGACCAACAAGTAATGGTTTCAACTATACTTGATATATTCACAGTAATGGAGGGAAATACATGAACCAAATGATAAATTTCAAGATTACAATATCATGTAGGAATGGACTGACACATGCTCACCTTATATTCTTAGAAAATGATAATTAGGGTCTTCAGAACCCCATTCTGATTCAAGGATGCAGTTCTCTTAGGTTAATACCCACCTAGACTCCAGTTTTTTTCTATTCCTTGGATACTTGGTATAATTAAAATGGGTCCCATTCATTATTGAACGATACCTTTGATACACTCCTTGAATCTAGAATCGACTAGTAGGTTCCTTGGTGATAGCCCATATGGCCCGATCATTGCTTAGACCGATTTTACATTGGACGATCACCTTGGATTAGGTAGGCACATTATTTTGGAATGCTTTGAATTACTTTCCTTGTATTAAACTCATACCTCTTAGCTAGATAGAGATACCACTGAGTTAGCATTCTGAACGATTTATATTAACTTAGTTATTACCCTGGAACTTTGTTTCAAAATATCATTGTCAAGTTTCTTTGTTAAGTCCTAGGACCTTAACTACTTATACTGTTGTGAGGATATGTCCGTGTTTGATATTCCTCACATGACCTATCAACATTAAATGGAAATTAATTAATTTATTAACTGGTTACATGTGCAGGATCTATCTAAGGGATGAATAAGTTACTAGGTAATTAGTTTTTTTACAGCTATATTTACTTTATATTTTCATGCCTACACACTACTGTACTCCATTACAATGGAATGATGTTATAGACACTGTTGGTGGTGTCCCACTAAGATTTTTCTCACACCGTCTCCGATGTCGTTTGGTACCAGGAGTACATTACACGGTTAAAGGCGTTGAAAAGTGGAAGCATATAGCTTCAATAAAATGACTGCTTACTATTTAAGATGGATCTTGATAGTAGATGACCAAGATGGATCTCGAGATTCTTGGAGTAGTCTTTGTATTCTTTTATCATGTGGAGAAATTATGCTTGTTTCCCTATATCCATGTTTTATAGTTTTCTAGTAACATTTCATTACATCATCATTGTTCCTATTGATACAATCTTTATTATCCTCATTTGTCTATTGCAATAGTTTTCTTCCACTATTTAATTATATTGCTTATTCCTTTTACTATTATGTCATATTTATTCTGTTTTGTTACACTCTTCTAATGAGGGCATTGTCTTCCCATTGACACACACTAGGCCCTCGCTACTAGTCAACAACATCTGGCATTTGGGAAGATCAGCTTGAGGCCATGTGGCCCACTTGGCTCGAGCACCCATTAAGTGGAATCTGGATCCAAGACCTCACAATGTTGTATGATAAGTGGTATCTTTTCATAGATTACTATTTGGAGAAAATATATTGGAGAATTGGAATTCTTGGGACATGGTCATAATCAATGCTTCGACGTTGCAAACCCATGATCGGGGTAAATTCCATGTTACCCATGATATAACTATTGTTCCAATTTTTCCTATTAAATTTGATATTATTTCAAAATTGGGTGACACACATGCTGTGTGGTGTTGTTTTTTTAATATGTTTGAGAATTTATTTCCTCCATGTCCCCATGATATGAGGGAAAGGATCAATGTTAAATGCATCATTAAAGGCACCTAGAATTCACATTTCATGCATATTTTCATGTCATATAAGTTCATTTAATTTCTTTACAATGCTTGATATGCTTGTGATTTTTAGTGATTTTTGGACAGTTTCTATTACATGTATTACTTTTTCTTCGATTGAGTGATTTTGTATCTCAATTCAAAAAGTGTATGAGCCCTCATGGGTTTGGATGTGGAATTTACCGATTCAATCCATTATACTATAATGAATCCAGTGTCATTTCTAGTGGTAGGTGTATGTGCATCGATTCATTGAGAATGGCTATCCATTATAAAGTGAATCCTAAAATAAAAAATAAATAGGTTTTACATCATTATCCTACCATGTCATGTTTATGAAATGTAATGGATTGAAAATTGAAATTTACTACAAAATGACCTGAAACATATACTTGAGAACATACCGATACCTGACCTTTTCAGAGAGTTTTTTGGAGTAGTATTCCATGGGAAGGGAGTTTTCTTATATTAAATTTCCACTAGTGATGCTATCTTATGCTCCTATTATTGTTCGGTATTTTTTATTGGAATTTGTAGACCAATGTTGCCACGTCACCCTCGGGTTGTTCTCTAGGAGGGTGGTGACAACCATGCTCCAGACATGGTGGGACCTATGATACTTATATAATTCTTAGAGTTCCACATGAGGCATTACCTACTATACCTAATCTGAGTACGAATTCCTAATTCTATGATAGTTTCCTACATCTTATCTAGTCCATGAAAGGTGCTCCTAGGGTTGCACCTACAATGGATGATCTGACCCATGAGTTCCATTAGCAACATCCTCCCACATTTTCATGGGATGGAAAATCTCATGCTACTGAGTCTTGGCTAGAAGCCATGAAGTAGATCCTCATGGGGTTTACCCGTGGTTTTCACCAAGAAGGTGGATAGAACACTTCATCTATGTGTGGATTACTTAAGGATGAACCAGTTTATGGTCAACCACTCTTATCCACTTCCTCAAAAAGATGATCTCTTTGACCAACTCCGAGGAGTAATGATTTTCTATAAGATTTACCTGAGATATGGTTATCATTAGGTGCATGTCAGACCATCAAACATACATCATAAATCTTTTGGTTCCGGGTATGGTCTGTATGAATATCGTGTTATGTCATCCAGTCTTACTAACATTCTTGTAGGTTTTGGGTGCTGCGGAAGCGTGTTGGTGGGTTTTACCAACTTTAATTTTAGTGTTAACAATGATCAATCTGAGATCCATCATGATGTAAAATGATGGATCTTTTGAATAGAACAAAGAATGAATAAAAGAGTGAGTCCTAGAACCAAAGAGATAGGATAATCATATGTTTGTTGAAATTAATTTAATTAATTGACAAGAATTACCTTGATGGAATTATTTCTTCATTGATGTATTCGGCCACGATCCGGTGTGATCCGTCGTTGCGTCGTATATTCCAAGTGTAGGATACCTATAGTGGTGATCCACACATGCTCCACATATCTATGGACGTCTCCAAAGGTATCTCTGGGTGATAGCATAGAAGAACCATTGCTTGCGATGTCCACCTTCGATCGCCTTGATCCGGTGGTGGTGGATCTCTCTCAATCGTGATAGTGTTCTTGGAGGAAGGATTTCTTTTGGGCTTGAGAGTACTCTCCAGAATTGTTGTTTACAATGATTGGGGAAATGTGTTGGGGTTTGGAGGATATTTACAATCAGGTTTGAGGTTATATATTTATGACAATAAATGAACACGTTAAGAGTTTTTTTATTTAATTAACTCTCATTGAAAACCCCCATGTCGATTTATTAATTCCTTGACATGAACCTACAATGATTATAATAAATATCATTTAATAAAATGATATTATTTCTTCAAAATTTCCACTGGAAAATCTACACGGCATGTAATCATTAATACACGGAGTGTACTCGTTGTCCATGAAAACTACATGGCATGTATATTCAACATACACAGCATGCACTTTTAGTTTCCATTTTTCTCTATTTCCTCCACCACATTTATTAGACATTGAATAATGGATATTTATTTGTTAAATAAATGTAACTGCATTACTCACTAAAAATATATATTATTTCACCCAAAACATATTCTCTCGAATAACTAATGTCTAAATAATTGAGATCAGGAATCATTAAATAATTAATAAACCACAGTCAGGAATAATCTTTATTTAACTTGTTACATTAATATTTAACTAAGATATATGGATTCACTTAGTGTGTGACCCTCTAGGCCACTTTCTTGTTGGCATTAGGCGAGCATGCCTAAAGTCCAAGATTACTGTCTAGCAACGGGTCAAGACACCCAAGAGAAAGAGGCCGAACCACATTGATGTGTCAGCTCATACAAACGATTACCGTGTAATGTAATCCCTATGTCACGATATCTCGAATCAACCAGGTTTCATACTAGTTCCATCAACCCATGTCTTCAATTATTCTTTCTTTGACTTTCTGGAATTAAACTTGACCATTTCTTACCATGGCCATGGATTTACTTAGGCTATATCAATTAAATCAAAGGGAATGGGATATCTACTTCTGTTATGAAATAGAAGGGACAAATCCTTTCTCACATTATATATTAATGTAGTATTACTCATGACATACCCAACATATCCTACCTCACTGTGAACAATTTTTTGTCACAGTTATCATCAATACATCTAAGTGCGCAAGTTGAAATGACCATTAATAATTATCTTAAAGTCTAAGGACCAATACACACATCCGCAGATAGGAACATCTAATGACACTATAAAATGTGGATTTCCTACTGGCGGGTCTTGTTCTCATAATATACTCTTAGATATTACGAAGGGCTCAAACCATGAGAAGGTGCCTCAATGTTTTTTGAGTTCTCACCCCTAATGGCCTATATTATTTGTGTCCCTAAAATAACAACATCTGGCCATAGAACATATATTCCAGAACAGTGTTATAACACTTTTGGGTTCTCATCATAGTAGGGATCCTCTATGACCCTTTAATGCAACAACTATCCTTGGGACATTATCACATGCATTGTCACGTAGAATAAAAATCAAGATGTGATAAAGTGTTTATTTATTGAATAAAGTACAATGTAGATGGTTCTAGGAAACGAAATCCATAATACTCCAACTTGGACTACAGCCAACTGCTAACAAACTTTAACCTTATAGCTCTCACATGATATTCATGCTTCTGCTGAGATAGGCCTTTAGTCATGGGGTCTGACACATTATCTTCCGTGGACACTCTACTCACTACAACTTCACCTTTTTGATAGAAATCCCTAATGAGGTGAAACTTCTGTAGTATGTGCTTTTCCTATTGATGTGACCTCAGTTCTTTTTCATGAGCCTTCGCTGCAGTATTGTCACAATACAATGTGACATGGTCTTTACTTCTAGGTAGCACATCATGCTCCTAGACAAATTTACGAATCCAGATAGCTTCCTTGGCTACATCAGAAGTCGCTATATATTCTGACTTTACTATAGAATCAACAACAACTGGCTGCTTTGAACTATTCCAGCTCATAAATCTTCCATTGAGATACAGAACATATCCAGATTGTGACTTCAGATCGTTATGATCTATCTGAAAACCATCATCATCATACCCTCAGATGAAAAGATCCTCATATCCTCCATACAATAAGAACATTTCCTATGTTCTTCTCAGATACTTATGTATAGTCTTAATAGCAGTCCAATGATGTTCTCCTGGATCTGCTTCATATCTGCCTACCATTCTCAATTCATAGGCAACACCAATCCAGGTACATAACATGGAATACATGATGGATCCTATAGCCGAAGCGTATGGGATCTTACTCATTCTAGCATTCTATTGTTGTGTCTAAGGACCCATTTTCTTAGAAAGATGTAGGCCATGTGACACTAGAACAAATACCCTCTTGGATTGTTCCATACTAAAACTCATTTGTATATGGTCAATGTATGTTCCCTGACATATTCCAAGCATCCTCTTGGATCTATCATGAATGATCTTGATCCATAAAATGTAGGCTTATTCACCCAAGTCCTTCATGGAGAAATTATTGTTCAACCGGTCCTTAACTGACCGTAAGACTGGTACATCATTTCCAATAATCAATATGTCATCAACATACACTACTAGGATAACAATTACATTCCCATTAAACCGCTTATAAACAAATGGATCACATTTTTTCTTAATGAACCCAAATTCCATTATGGATTCATAAAATCAAATATTCAATGACCTGGATTCTTGCATTAATCCATAAATTGATTTCTGCAACTTGTAAAACCATTTGGATTCACATTGTGTCACAAACCCTTCTAGTTGTGTCAGAGAGATATCTTTCCGAAGGATCCTGTTACAGAATTTTGTTTTGATATCCATTTTCCAAATCTCATTGTCATTGTAAGCTGTTATGGAAAGTATGATTCTTATGGATTTAAACATCGAAACTGGTGAGAAAGTTTCATCATAGTTAATTCTTTGATGCTGATTGAATCCTTTAGCCACTAGCCTTTCTTTATAGGTTCTAACTTGACCTTCCATGTACAATTTTCTCCTGAATACCCATTTACATTCAACAGGCTTCACATCAACTAGCGTATCGACCAGTACCCATACTTGGTTCTGATACCTGGATTCTATCTCAGAATTCATAGCTTCTAGCCATCTTAAAGCTTCTGATCATTCTACTACTTCTTTATAGGAGATAGGTTCATAATTTTCAACAAATAATGATTCACCATCCTTAGTGACTAGGAAACCAAATCTCTCTGGTTCCCTTACCTCTCTTAAGATCCAATGTAGTACTTGTGTTTTTGGAACCTCTTCCACGGGGACCTGTGGAACTTTTTCCAATACCAACTCATGTGTATATTTAGCATCAACTTCATTGAAGTCAATCTTGCTCCCACTAAAATTTTTGAGGATGTTCTCCCTCTCAGGAAAGACAACTTGTCTAGCGGCAGTCACTTTCTTTTTTGAAGGGTTATATAGGTAACATCCTTTCATTTCCAGGGGATATCCTATAAAGATACACTTCGGGCCCTGGGGTGCTAGTTTGTTTCCTAATAAGGCCTTAACAAATGCCTTGCATCCCCATACATGTGTGTGTGAAAAAATGGGTTTCTTTCCATTCCATAACTCAGATGGAATTCTATTTTCTGCCTTAGTTGGTACTCAGTTTAATGTGTATACTGTAGTTTGTAATGCATATCCCCAAAAGGATAATAGATGATCTGCATGACTCATCAACAACCTCACTATTCCCAACAAGGTTTGGTTCCTACTTTCACTAACACCATTCCACTATGGTGTATAAGGAGGAGTACCCGTAGAAGATTTATGAACTCTTGGTTTAGATATTTTCCACCTCAATCTGATTGAAGCTTCTTTATCTTCTTACCAAGTTGATTCTATACTTCATTCTTGAATTCCTTACATATCTCTAAGGACTCTGACTTATACATCATTTTGTCTAAATATCCATATCTACTCAAATCATTAGTAAAAGCAATGAAGTAAGAATATCCACCTCTAGATTCTACTGAAAATGGTCCACATACATCCGTGTGCACCAATCCTAGAAGCTATGTACCCCTTTCACCATGTCCACTGAAAGGCATCTTGGTCATTTTACCTTGTAAACAAGCATGACATCTATCAAGTGGTTTTACCTCAGTAGTGTCTAAATAACCATCATGGAAGATCTTTGTCAAGTTCTTCTCGTTTAAATGACTGAGACGGTGATGCCACAACTGGGTGATGTACGAGTCATGTGATATTGTTTCCTTATCAATTTCCAACACTTGGTTTTCGTAATTTAATACATACAAACCACTATTTAAATATGCCATAACATAACATACATTGTTCTTATAAAAGAGACAACCCTTATTTTCAAACATGAAAATAAATCCATCTATATCCAAACTAGATAAGAATTTTATGTTCTTGGTAACACTAGGCTCATAATAATAGTTATGAAAAACCAAAATCATCCCAGTCAGAAGTGAGAGGTGGTAATCGCCAATATCATGCGCAGCTAGCCTTGCGCCATTGGTAGCTTGAAGATCCACCTCTCCTCTAGAAATCCTTCTAAATATACTTGGTTCCTACATTTGAATACAGATGTGAGCCCCAAAAGCTATATCTAATACAAAAAATGTAGAAATATAAATATTACACTCGATAACAAATGCTCCTTTAGTATCCCTATGATTTTGGGTGCAGTTCCTCTTCCAATTCGCTTGCTTTCCACAAGAAAAACACACCACCTCCCATTCCTAGCCCTGCATCTAGATCTTCCCCTTCTTAGAGGGATGTCTCTCGGGGGCTTTAGACCGTTTATAAGTCTTTGGCCCCTTTTCCTTGTCCTTACTTTTCTTATTCACCATAACGACTACGGGGTTTTCACGCCCCATGTCCTTATCTACCAAGAGAATCATGGCCAGAAGTTCCGATAGACTCTTCTCATTATTTCTCATGTTGTAGTTGACAATAAAGCTTGAGAAGGTCTTGGGACGTGCTGATTGGATGAGATATTTATGCAACTCATCTGAGAATTTAATCCCTCATATGTCCAAGCATTCAATGCAGCCAATAAGCTTGACTACATGAAGACCAACTGGCACAGAATCTCCAAGCTTAGTTGTAAACAAAGCATTGGAGATCTCATATCTATCTTGTCTCACCTTCTCTTTGTAGAGATCCTTAAGGTGACACATAATTCTATACACATCTGTGCTTTCATGTTTCTTCAAGAGCTCATTAGATATGGACGATATAATTAAAAATTTTACTTTTGGGGTGTCATCCATATGTTTCATATAAATAGATAGTTCCTCATCATTGGTCTCGTTTCTAGCCGCAACTAGAATAGGCTCTTCTAGCACATAAAGTTTCATCTCATGGAGAAGGATGACACATAAATGCCTCTACCACTTATGGAAATTGGTTCCGGTGAGAAGGTTTTTCTTATCGTGTATGGTTCACAATGATATGTTTGAAGTCACGTTTCTTGTTGTTTCTACAAATTAAAATGAGAAAAGGTTTAGATCATTATTATTAAAAATGAGACAAATAAATAAATTAATACGTATTAGTCTCCCATTATTTTATTGAAATCTAATCGCCCTTACCATTGAATTTGTAATATCTTGTTTCCGGAATATTCTAGTAGCAAGGATCCATATTTCCCTTCGCATTACCCCAACTAGGGTTGGTCAAGAAACTTGATGGTTTTTAGGTAGGCATTCCAAATGCCAACTGCATTAACTCGCAACTCCTTGATTCACTAAGTGGACTCCCCAATCCTGAAATCCTTTTATTTTTGATTTCCTAAAAATTTGCCTCTTGGTCACACCAAGTCCTGTTTCAGAAGTCAACCCTTGATGCGAACCATGTCAAGTCAACCCAAAACCTTGAACTAGAATTCCCTGATAATTGAAAGCACCCCTACTAGGGTTGGTCAAGCACTTTGAACTATGGTTCGATTCTAAATAAGATTATGGAAGGCTATATCGACATAATATTTCTTTGAAAGATTTTATCCTTATACGTAAATTTCCATTTTATTATATTTGAGTACATGCTTGTAAATATTAACTAGAATATACTTAAGTGATTAAGCATGTCTAAGATCATATTTTTTTGCATAATACGGTCTTTATTTTAGTTCTATCTTGCATGCTTGTTTAATTCATTAATTGTCTCATTGGGACAACACACCCATAATAAATAAACAATGCAACTGACAGAAACAAAATAAATGGTATGATCATGAGCTTGTTTTAATGTCTAGTTTATCTATTAGTTGATAACATAACCCAAGACCTAGGCGAAAAACACCTTGAACCTTTTGGGTTTGTGTTTATAGTTTTCCACCTGTTAAACATTGTATCTCCTTGGATTGGTTTCGCCTTGGCTCCTGTCTTCAGCAGCCTCCACTAGCTTGGGAGCTCCATCCATTACATATGAATTTATCTCACACATAAGTGAGGGGTAAAATGGGTTTTTATATAAAATAATTGTTGGGCATGTAGGCCCTACATATTAATGAGGAGAAGGCTACCAGGCCAACAAATTTAATTTATATAAAAAAATTAAAAGAAACCATTCACATACAAAGGTCTTGGTCTATCTCATGATCATCCCTAAATGAAACGATATTTACACATAAATAAAACTTGCATTCAATTCTTTAATCATTCTTGTTTAAGATAAATCATCCTCGAATCAATTAATTATCTTTAATTAATAAATCCTTTTTTCTTAAAATCTTTTATGAATTTCCTTGAGATTGACCTCCATCATAATTTTAAAAAAATAAATTCATTTAAAATTATCTTTGTAGATAACTTGTACCTTGGAGGCAACCCAGTGAATTCCTATTTTTTACACAGGTGTTAAATTAAACACATATATATAAAACACCTATCATGCGTTGTGCCTTAGCTTTATGCCTGCACTATGGTACACGTCTCAAAGGTTTGTATAATATAATAATAAATTTTAATAAATCTGCGTAATTTGGGTGAGTACACGGTGTGTAGTTTCGACTAAACGGTGGGTAATTTTCTTCACCGTCGATCTGAAGTACATGCTTGAGTATATGGCGTGTTGATGTACTTAAGAAATTTTTAGATTACACGGTGTTTTCAGTTTGACACATGCCGTGTAGTATCCGCATTACACGGTTTCCAGTTTGGCAAGCCATATACGGGGTACATGGTCCAATCCCATCCCAAAGGGACTACACGACGTGTTTAGTGGACCACTTGGCGTGTAATCCAGAAACCATGTGCCACCTATTCCTGGTCAACACCCAGTGTCATAAATGAATTAGATAGGATCCAACACACGGCCGGATTTGGTGGACCAGTACAATGCAATGAACCTAGAATACATGGCATGTACTTCTGAATACTCACTGTGTATTCTGGTGTTGTACAACCAAGAATGTTTGGAAGCTCTGGCGAGTTCCAATATTTTATTTTAATAAAAATTAAAAGAAAAATTTGTTTCTGTAAGGTGAACAAGAAAAGAGAAGGAAGGAACAATTCTCGAGATTCAAATTTAAAATATTAATTAACATGAATTGCAATAACTAAATTATTAAATGCATAAATCATATATGAAAAACTGAATAATTAAAATCAATGATATGACATACTTTGATACAACTTATAGGTTCCGGGTGCAGCAGAAGCTCTTTAGTGGGTTCTGCCCAACTTTAATTTTAGCATTAACAACGGTCAATCTGAGATCCATCACGATGTAAAATAATGGATCATTAGAATAAAACGAAGAATGAAAATAAAAAGTGGGAGTCCCATAACCATATGAATAATATCATCATATGTTGGTTATAATTATTTTAATTAATTGACAAGAATTACCTTGATGTAGTTCTTTCTTCATTGATGTCTCCGTTTACGATCCGGTGTGATCTGTCGTTGCTTCTTAGAATACATGTGTAGGATTCCTCTAGTTGTGATCCACATGTTCTCCACACAACTTTGGACATCACCGAAAGGATCTTCGGGTGATAGAATGGAAGAACCTTCAATTGAGATGTCCTCCTTCGATCACCTTTATTCGGTGGTGGTGGATCTCTCTCCATATTGAGAGAGTTCTTAGATGAAAGAGTTCATTCGGCCTGGAGAGAATTCTCCAATTTTTTTCTTCAAAATGATTTGTGAAAAGTGTTGGGGTTGTGAAGATATTTATAATCAGGTTTGAGGTTATAGAGTTATGAAAATAAATGAAAGAATTACGCGTTTTATTTATTTCATTAACTCTCATTGAAACCCCCCATATCGAATGATTAATTACATGACATGCACTCACAATGCTTATAATAAATATCATTTAATAAAATGGTATTATTTCCTCAAAATCCCGATTGAAAAAACTACATGGCATGTAATCAATAATACACAGCGTGTACACATTTTCCATGAAAACTACACGATGTGTATATTCAATATACACAACGTGTACTTTTATTTTCAGTTTTTCATTATTTCCTCCACAAAATTTATTAGACCTTGAGTAATGGCTATTTATTTGTTAAATAATTTTAACTACATTACTCGCTAAAAAATATATATTATTTCGCCCACAATATATTCTCTTGAATAACTAATGTCGAAATAAATGCAACCAGGAATCCTTAAATAATTATTAAACAACAGTAGGGAATAATATTTATTTAACTTGTTAAATTAATATTTAACATAGAAACATGGACACACTTAGTGTGTGACCCTCTAGGACTCTTTCACGTTGGCATTAGGCGGGCTTGCCTAAAGTCCAAGATCACTTCCTAGAAACGGGTCAAGGAACCCAAGACAAAGAGGTTGACGCCACATTGACGTGTCACCTCATACGAACACTTAACATGTAATATAATCCATTTGTCATGATATCTTGAATCAATTGGGTTACATACTAGTTCCATAAACCAATGTGCTCAATTATGCTTTCTTTGACATTCCGAAATTGAACTTTCACATTCTTTACGATGGCCATGGATTTACTTATGCTATATCAATTCCATCAAAGGGCCTTAGATATCGACTTCCGTTATGGAACAGAAGGGACCAATACTTTATTTCATGATCTATTAATGTTGTATTACTTGTGAAACACCCAATGTAACCTACCTCACTGCAAATAGTGTGTCATCACAGTTTTCATCAATACATCTAAGTGCGTGAATTTTAATGCCCATTAATAATAAGCTTAAAGTCCACGGACCAATACACACGTACGTTGATAGGAACATCCAATGACACTATGAAATGTGAATTTCCTACTAGCGGATCTCGTTCTCATAATATCATCCTGGATATTACCCGGGGAACACACCATAAGAAGGTGCCTCAATGTTTTATGATTCCTCATCCCTAATGGCCTGTATTATTTGTGTCCCTCAAATAACATCATCTAGCCATAGAACATATATTCAAGAATATTGTTATGGCACTTCCAGGTTCTCATCATAGTAGGGATCCACTATGACCCTTTAATGCAACAACTATCCTTGGGAATTTATCACATGCATTGTCACATAGAAGAATAATCAATATGTGCTAAGGTGTTTATTTAAAGAATAATGTACAATGTAGTTTGTTCTAGGCCACCAACTCCAATATTTCCTACAGTTGTCATGGATTTGATGAATAGGTTTTTACAGCCCTATTTGAATCTTTTGTCGTGGTCTTTGTGGAAGACATCTTGGTGTCTTCTCACACTCGTAACGACCATGAAAAACATCTTAAGACCATTCTATATAAACTGAGAGAGCATATTCTATATACGAAGATTGTTAATGGTGACTACTGAATCATTAAATTCCACTTCTTAGGTCATATTATTTCTAAATCAAGTGTATCTATTGAACCTGGAAATGATAGTGCTGTAGTTTCTTTGGAGAAACCTAAGAACATATTTGATATAAGGAGTTTATTCGGGCTCGTTGGATATTATAGGCATTTCATATAGGACTTATCACATCTTTCTCCACCAATTACTAGACATACATAGAAGGGTTTTATGTTATTGTGGTCATAAGAGTGACAGAAATCCTTTTTAGAAGAGAACGGGAGGATTGTCTCGATACCGATTTTGGTTCCTCTAGAACCTACAAATGTTTATATCATACTCTATGATGCATCAAGAATTTTCCTAGGAGTAGATGTAGTACCCCCGGTTTGAGGTATGTAGCCTTTTTTTATGAATTTTTATGTCATTAAAGTGGATGGGATAAGTTGAGAAGAGGTTGGGAGAGTTTGGAATGTTTTTGAATGAGTTTGGAAGCTTTTCTTAGGGAGCACAGTTTGAGCACGGTTAAGGGAGACCGTGCGAGTTCTCTAAGAAACCATGTAGGGGGAGACAGTAGGCTTCACACGTCCAGCACACAGTTCTCCAAACCATGCATGGCAATAGTATGGACCCCTCCTCTCCATAAAATGGTGTGCGCATGGTTAGCGCACGGTTTGTCAAACCGTGAAGGCTGACAATGAAACCACTTAAAAGTAGGGTTTTTAAATCCAGGTACCCTTGGGTTTTCCTCATTCTTCTCCAAATACTCTCCCACTCAAGCCTCACTCAAGATTCTCGGTTATCAAAGGATGGAGGGACTCTCCCACTCATTTTGAAAGCAATTCAAAGGGGTTTCAAGGTGGTTTGAAGGTGGTTTCTCTAGGGAAAGTCTCTCCTCTTGGTTTCTTTTGGTTTCTCTCTATATCTACTCTCCCCCTTACATATTTTTTAATATCTACATTTGTTTCATGTAGATATAGGGTTGTTGTTTCCTTGTATGTTGATTGTATGGCTTCGGGATGTATGGGAAGGAGATTTAGAGTTGTTTTGGTGGTGCGTTTATCAGTTTTGACGCGCAGTAGCTTGTGGGACAATTTCACCAGAACCCTAAAGGTATGGGGCTTCTCTCTGAACTTAACTTTGTTAGAGATAATGGTTTTGGTTACAATTAATTCTGTTTTCATGGAATTAATTATGTTTTGATGTGCAAAATTGGTTAGAAATATCTTCGGTAATGTTTTGGGGATTTTTGGGATAAAGTGGGTTTTGTGGTGAAGTGTTTCTTGTTGTGGAATTTAGAATGAAGATTTTAAAATGGGTTACTGTGAATGATTTGTGAAAATGGTTGATGAAAATTGTTTTCAATAAAATGGATTGTTTTATTGAAATGTGGTTTGGCATGGAAAATGGAAAAAGGGGTGTTTTAAAAAAAAGGGTGATTTATTGAAGTGGATTGACGTGTAATGGGAATGGTAGATTTTATGTTTTTGTGGAATTTTTGTGTTATATTCTTGGATATTTATTTTTCGAATGTGGAATGGTATGTGAATGGGAAGTTCCACAACAATAAGGGGATGGGTAGTGGACAGAAGGACCACCATCAATGGTAAATGGACGAGAAGTGCCACTAGACTTGGGAAGGAAGAAATTGGTTTGATGGGAAGTGCCACCATGGTTTGTTTTGTGTTTTGTTGGTGATGTTAGTAGATGGGGATTGTGAGTGAAATATGAAAATGGTAATTGGATTCCTTTCAGGGCATGGTTGATTTGGCTTCCTTGTGTGGATTGTGTGGCTTATAGCATGATAGTTTGGCTTTCCCTTGGTTGCTTGGTTTGGGTGAGATGGATTTGTAAGGGTAAGTTGTATTATGGTAATGGTTACACTTGTGATTATTTTATATAAACAACTCTATATAAATTTGCTAACAGTTTTATCCAAGTGGTGTGTGTTAGTAAGTCAATTGGGGAAATCCTACTGAGTATTTGTACTCACCCACTACTTTGTAACTTTAGTGTATTTGCAGATGTTGTGTACCGCGACGTGTGAAAATGTAAGGCATCACCCTGCTTTAGTGGCTCATTGTGATGTCTTGGTAAATCATGGAGCTCAGATCTTGGTGTGGAGCTATAGTGGAGTCATGGATCATGGTGGTTGTTGTTTAGTTTCCTCTTCATACTCTGATGTTTTGTGGACATGTTTAGTTGGATGGTTTTGGAGATTGTGATGTAATTGTTAGTATCACATGGTTGGCTTTGAAGGTGCATGCATCTTTAGTTTTTGGATTGGTTGGTTTTGTCTTAATGGAAAATCGTTCCCCACTATTCCTTAAAGCCCTCGTCATTTATTTCCATCCTTTTCCGCCTTGGGAACATCGCTTAAGGCAATGTGTCCATCACCACCTGCTCAACCCAATGAACTAGGGGTGGGGTGTTACAAGTGGTATCATCTTGTCCGGTCCTTTGGAGTTGATTCTTAGAAAAGGAGTTGACATTTGTTGTGGTATATTCCTTGAGTCAGGATGCTAGCAAGGCGTAGGAATGTCATAACTTAGAAAGAATAGCATATAGTGATGTAACTAACCCTTTTATGCTGAAATTCAAGTTACAAGGGAGTTTGGTACATATGTGTTTTGGAGACACTTATAGGCATTGGATTTTCATTATCATGGGTGTAGCCAATGAGATGTGCATGGTATATATGGTAGAAATGACATCCCTCTAGGGTGAATATTTAATTGGGGCACAATGATTTGTGGGATAAATTGAGAAATTGTTTTTCAAATATGTGAAACTATAATGTGAATAACTTTGGTATTTTGAAATTGGTATGATTTTCAAAATTGGTGAAACATAGAAAATGTGGAAAGGTGGAAAGCCTCATTGTGATAGTGTTGAGTAATGCAATGTGAAATTTGAATTCTTGATGTCTACGAAAGTGAGAATCATGTTTTTTTGTTTTTTGTTTACAGAAATGGCACAAGGTAGGCATCGTAGAGACTGAACGGAAGTGGATGATGATAATGTGGTTGCAACTGAGCCTCAGGTGAACCAATAGTTAGTCCAAAGTATAGTGAAATCTTTCTAAGCTGTGGAAAGTGGAAATAAAGTGGATGAACCAAGGCATGTGGATCATGCGGTTTAGTTTCAAAAGAAAAATCCACCCATATTCAGGTGTGATTCAGAGCGGGTGAGGGAATAAGCGTGGTTGAATAGAATGAACAAGATCTTTGAATTCTTGGGAACACTAGTAGAGTTAAAAGTGATGTTTTCTACATATAAGCTTGAGGATCTATCTCTTCAGTGGTGGGAGTTGGTAGTCCAAGCAGGGACAGACAAGGGTATAATGTGGGAAGGATTTGAGGAATTTTTTAATGAAAAATTCTACCCTCATATGTTTAGAATTCAATGCACAACTAATTTATTCAGTCTGAAGCAAGAGTATATGTATGTGACAGAGTATGTAGCTAAGTTTATAAGCTTAGTGTGGTTTTCACCTAAGGTGGCAGTTTGCACATCATTGAAGGAAAAGATCTTCGAAGCGGGGTTAAGGCCCGAGATCCATTCAAAGATAGAAGTTCATATTATTGGTGATTACAAAGAGATGGAGAATCGAGCATCGGTGGCTAAGCATGATATGTTGGGAGCTCCAGGCAGAGGAATCATGGTGGTACCCATGGGGAATAGTGCGAACACTAACATAGGGTTCATGTAGAGGAGGGAAACATATTCCTAGTGTTGGGGTATGTCACATAATCTAATGGTCGGATCAGTGAATCTTCCTCTAAAGCCCAAGAGAAAACCAAGATGTTTTCATTATGTCTCTACAACACACATCAAGTGGGATTTTACGACACAACCTTGAGCATGTCACAATTGCAAGAAGATGTGGCATCTTCAGTGCTATTGTCAAAATGCTCCAAGGTCGGGTGCGTGTGACACTCCTCAGAGATCACATATGTCTTATGCTTCGACGGGACGAGGACGACATCATACCCCTCATCAGCAGAGTAAAGTCAGTTACGGTGATTCTCGGAACACCACAACTCCTCAGCAGGGCAATAAAGAGAAGATTGTGGTAACCAAGGCATTTTTCAGAGCCGAGAAGGTTGTGGTGGAAGATCAGTCGGGACCATCCACGGTGTGATGTACTATTCTTTTAAATTATACCTTGATTCAAGTGATATTTTATAAGGGTTCTTCACAATCTTTTATTGTTTCAAGTGTGGTTGAGTTGCTGGGTTTAAGGGTAAAAATGATGCCTTCAGTTTTGAAACATCAAACACCTCTGGGTCGAAGAGAGTGTCGAGCCTTCTTGTGTAGATCATGTTGTATCATTGTGGGAATGGTTGATCTAATGTGGAATTTCTCATTGTTTGAAATTAATGGGTATGATTTAATACTAAGAATGGATTTTTTGGTGGAATTTGAGGCCAACATAGATTGTAATGCCTTCACAATTTCTTTTACAACAAACGATGGCATTAGAAATCTATTTATAGGATAGAGAAATGAATGGAAGGGTGCAATGCGGTTGTTGGCACTATAAGTGGACACATTATCATATCAATTGGTGGTCTTGTCTTTGAAATAATTAGAGGGTGTTGAACAAAGTGTTCCTCCGGTAGTGGTAGATCAGTTCATGGATGTTTTTCCCGACAACTTCTTTGGGTTACCTCACGTAAGAGAAGTGGAGTTTACGATTGATCTCTTTCATGGGACCAATCCTATCTCACTTCCATCATACTAGATGGGACCTAATAAATTTTGGGAGTTGAAATTCTTGTTAGAAGAGTTAGAAAACAAAGGCTTTATCTGGCCTAGCACATCTCTGTGGGCAGCGCCGATGTTGTTTGTGAAAAAGGCGGATTTAACTTTGAGGCTCTGTGTTGATTATTGTATACTTAACCAAGTTACAATAAAGAAAAGATATCGACTTCCACGAATTGATGATTTATTCTACTTGTTGAGGGGATCCAGTGGTTCTCCAAGATCAATATGAGGTCGGAAGACCATTAATTATAGGTTAGGAAGGACAATATCCCTAAAACAGCTTTCAGAAATAGATATGGTCATTATGAATATGTGGTTATGACCTTTGGTCTAACAAATGCGCCATCGGTATTCATGGAATTGATGAATTAGATATTTCAGATATATGAGGATTCATTTGTGGTGGTATTTGTAGAATATATTATTGTGTCTTGAAAGACAAGGGTGGATCATGAGCAACACTTGGCGAAAGTGTTGGGAATCATGAGTGATCATCGGTTGTATTCCATATTGTCAATGCTTGAATTTTGGATGCAGGAAGTCCATTTTCATGGCCATGTGATTTCTAAAAGAGGTATTTCAGTGGTTCCGGACAATATAGAGGATGTTATCTTATGGAAACCTCCTAAGAGTGTGTTTGAGGGACATAGTTTCCTCGGTCTAGGTGGATATTATTGGCGTTTTGTTTGTGATTTTTCACGTTTGGCTTCACCGATGACAGCTTTGACAAAAAACAATGTTACATTCTAGTTGAATGAACAATGATAGTAATGTTTCGAAGTGATAAAGGGTCTCCTTAAATCAACAATAATCTTGGTTTTTCAAGAACTAGGAAAAGGGTATGTGGTGTATTGGGATGCATCGGGATCAGGGTTGGGGTGAATTCTCATGCAAAGGAATCATGTGGTTGTGTATGGATCTCTGTAGTTGATGGTGCATGAGAAGAACTACCCAACATGTGATTTGGAATTGGCAGTAGTAGTCCATGCTTTGAATGTGTGGCATCATTATCTCTTTGGTGAAAAATTCACGGTATATATAGATCATAATAGATTGAAGAACATTTTCTCACAAAGGGATTTGAAATTGAGGAAAATGAGATGGATGGAATATCTCTATATGTTTTATTTTGACTTGATGTACACACCGGTAAGGGAAATTCGGTGGCAGATTCATTAAGTAGAAAATAATATGCTCAGGTGGTGAATCAGGAATCAGACCAGTGGCAGTTGATGTCGGTTATAGCTGAAATGCGGTTCAAATTTGGGGACCAGGGCGATAGAGCAGTCTTTTTCTAGTTTTGCTGATTCCAAACTTGGTTGACCTGGTTAAAGAGGCCTAGATAATTGATTCTGAGTGTGTGACCATGGGGTTGAAACTCAATACTGGGGGTACTATTGAGTGTTGTCAACTGAATGGAGACTCAGTTTTGTGTTTTCGAAATCAGATGGTTGTACTAGTTGCTTTTCAGAAGGATCATCTCTGGGCATATCATGATTTGAGGTGGTCTGTTCATATTGGAATCCAGAAGATGTATACAGAATTTAAATTGCAGTTCCGGTGGGATGGTATGAAAAAAAGAGTGGCCGAGTTTGTTTCGAGATGTTTGAATTTTCAGATGGTCAAGGCAGAGCATCAGAGGCCAGCAGCAATGTTGCAATCTTTACCAATCCATGTTTGGAAGTGGGATCAAATAGCAATGGGTTTTATTATAGGTCTTCCAAGAATGGTTAGAAGGTACGATTCCATTTGGGTGATAGTGGATCGGCAAATGAAGTCGTCCCATTTCAATCCAATTTGTGAATCTCATACGTTGAAGGATCTATCCAAAATCTATATCTAGGAGGTGGTAAAGAGGAATGTTATTATAGTTTCGATCATATCTGATAGATATCTGAGTTTTACATCTCATTTCAGGAAATCCTTATAGCAATCCCTTGGAACTATGTTGACCATGAGTATGACATATCACCCTAAGATGGATGGTCAATCCAAGAGGAGGATACAATCTTTGGAGGATATGTTGGGGGGCTTGTGTCATGGATTTTTGTTTATTGTGGGAGGAGAACTTATCGTTGTTTGAGTTTTCATACAATAACAGTTATCAGGAACCCATACATATGGCTCCGTTTGAAGCGTTGTTTGGCCGGCCATGTCGTTCTCCACTATGTTGGGTGGAAAAGGGTGATCCCTTGATGGTTGGACCATGCCGTGTCCAGGAGACTACAAAGAAGATCAAGTTAATAAAAAAGGGAATAGGGACATCTCAGATCCATCATAAAGTGCATGCAGATCATCGTCGACAGCCATTTTTGTTTGAGGCGAGTGATCATGTTTTCTTGAGGATCCTTCCTAGGTTGTGACATCAACGGTTTGGGAAGCAGGGAAAGTTATCTCTGAGTTATATTGGCCCTTTTGAGAATCGTGAGCAGATTGGTGGGCTGGATTATCATTTGGATTTGCCACCTAGGTTCATTGCGGTGCACAATGTGTTTCATGTGTCGTAGTTGAAAAACAATCAGCCCGATCCGGGCCTTGTTATTCGATGGGATCATGTTGAGCTAGAGCCAAATGATTCGTTGGTGAACATGCCAGTGTGAGTTTTTTATAGGCAAGTGAAACTCCTGCGGGGTAAAAGCATTGGTCTGTTTTGGGTTTTTTGGCAGCATGGCCAGATCTAAGAGTAGACTTGGGAGCGGGAGAAAGATATGGTCGAGCAATGGCCTGACCTATTTCGGCAAAGGGTGGGTCCACTACTTTCCATGGATGGAAATACCAATGGATGGGAGAATTTAGTACACACTATTTGAGGTATTTTTCCTTTTTATGAATTTTTATGAGTTTAAAGTGCATGGGATAAGTTGAGAAGAGGTTGGAAGAGTTTGGAATGGTTTTGAAGGAGTTTGGAGGCTTTTATTAGGGAGCACAGTTTGAGCACGGTTAAGGGAAACTGTGTGGGTTCTCTAGGAAATCGTGTAGGGGGGGGGGATAGTTGGATTCTCATGGCCTGTGCACGATTTGACAAACCGTGCGAGGAAACTATGCATACCCCTCCTCTCGAGATAGTGGGGTGCGTACGGTTAGCGCATGGTTTGTCAAACTGTGTGGGAAAACCATGCGACCACATAAAAGTATGTTTTTTTTAAATCTGGGCTCCCTCAAGTTTGACTCATTCCTCTCTAAATCCTCTCCCACTCGAGCCTCTCTCAGGATTCTCGGTACTCAGGGGTTAGAGGGGATCTCCCACTCATTTTGAAAGTGATTCAAGGGGTTTCAAGGCGGTTTAAAGGTGGTGTCTCCCGGGTAAGTCTCTCCTCTTTGTTTTTTTGATTTCTCTATAGATCTACTCTTCTCCCTTCCCTAGTTTTCTAAATCTAAATTGTTTGCATGTATATATTGGGTTGTGGTTTCCTTGGATGTTGATGTGAAGGCTTTTAGATGTTAGGGAAGGGGATCTAGAGTAGTTTTGGTGGTACATTCACTAGTTGTGTGTTGTATTAACTTGTGGGTCAATTCCTCTAAAACCCTAAAGGTAGGTGGATTATCTCTCAACTACACTTGGTTAGAGATAATTTTTTTGGTTACAATTAATTTGGATGGATTGAAATTAATTGTGTTTTCATGTGTGAAATTGGTTAGAAATCTCTTGGGTGATGTTTTGTGGATTTTTGGGAAAAATTTGTTTTTGTGGTGAAGTGTTTCTTGTTCTAGAATTTAAAATTTAAAATTTAAAATGACTTTCTATGAATGATTTGTGAAAATGGTGGATGAAAATGGTTTTCAATAAAAGGGGTTGTTTTATTAAAATGTGGATTGTCATGGAAAACGGGAAAATAGGTTTTTTCAATAAATGGGTGATTCATTGAAGTGGATTGACGTGTAATGGAAATGGTTGATATTATGTTGTTGTGGAATTGTTTGGTAATATTCTTGGTTATGGATTGTTTGAATTTTGAATGGTAAGTGGATAGGAATTGCCACTATAATAATGGTATGGGTAGAGGATAGAAGGGCCACCATCAATGGTAAGTGGATGGGAAGTGCCACTAGACTTGGGAAGGAAGAAATGGGATGGACAAGAAGTGCCACCATGGTTTGTTGTGTGTTTTGTTGGTGTTGTCAGTAGATGGATCTTGTGAGTGAAATATGAAAATGGTAATTGGATTCCTTGTGGGTAAGGGTTGATTTGGCTTCCTTGTGTGGCATGTGTGGCTTATGGGAGGATTGTTTGGATTTCCCCTAGTTGCTTGGTTTGGGTGAGATGGCTTGGTAAGGGTATGTAGGCTTATGGTAATGGCTTCACTTGTGATTATTTTATATAAACTGCTTTATATAAATGTGCTAATGGTTTTATCCTACTGGCATGTATTGGGAAGTCATTTGGGGAAATCCTACTGAGTAGTTGTACTCACCCACTACTTTGGCACTTTGGTGTCTTTGCAGATGTTGTGTACCTTGACGTGGGAAAAGGTGAGGCATCACCCTTCTTTAGTGGTGCATTGTGATGTCTTGGTGGAGCTTGGAGCTCGGAGCTTAGTGGGGAGTTGTAGTGGTGTCATGGCTCATTGTGTTTGTTGTTTAGTTTTCGCTTTGTACTATGATGTTTTGTGGGCATGTTTAATTGGATGGTTTTGGGATTTGTGATGGAATTGTTAGTATCGAATGGTAGTGTTTGAAAGTGCATGCATCTTTAGTTGCTGGTTTGGTTGGTTTTTTCTTAAGGGAAAATCATTCCCCACTATTCCTTGATGTGCTTAACACTTATTTCCGTCCTTGTGCACCTTGGGAATGTCTCCTAAGACCAAGTAGCCCTCACCGCCTCCTCAAGACAATGTGGTAGGGGTGGGGTGTTACAATAGAGTTGATGCAGGAAGAAAAATTCGTTGCATATGGATATCGACTGTTGAGGAATCTGGAGAAAAATTAATCGACGTGAAACCTCGAGCTAGCAGTAGTTGTCCATGCATTACGTTACTGGAGACAATATCTGATGGTTGAGCTCTTTGTAGTGTATACATATAACAGGAGGCTCATGTATATCTTTTCTCATCATGACTTGAACCTTACACAGTGATGATGGGTCGAATATCTACAATCCATGAATTTTGAGCTTCCCTATTCCTCTGGAATGGGCAATGTGGTCGTTGAGGCACTGAGTCAAAAATCTAAAACATATGACATACATGAATCCAGTGATGAATGTTAGATAATATACCTATCTTCCAAATTCCAGTTGGAGTTTTTTGATAGTAACAAGAAGTCTTACTTATTAACCGTAACAATTACGTCTTCCCACCTTAAGAAGGTGATGAGTAGGAACTTTTCATATACTAAATGTTTGGTTCTCAGTGATATAATAAAAGGAGATAACCCACCACTAGATTGGTCTTTTGACAAGGATGGTGTCTTGTATCTACGTGGATATATCTGTGTTCTTGTAGATATTAGAGTGGAGTTGATGAAATATTCTGACACATCTCAATGGGATGTTTGTGCATGAATCTCAAAGATGTATTGAGATATGCAATTCTAGTATTGGTGGCCTAGAGTGAAACTTCATAATTTAGACTTCAACACTAGGTGTTCCACCTATTATAAAGTGAATGAGGAGCACTAGAGACCTTCATTCTTGTTATATCTAGTTCTAGTCCATTAATTGAAATAGTAGGATGTTACAATAAATTTCGTAGTCGGCTTACCTAGGACTCCAAGGGGTAGTGATGCTATCTGGGTAGTCATCGAATGACTAATAAAATAATCCAACTTTATTCCTACAAGGGATAGTTTCTTAGTTAATTTGTTTGGAATATTTTAGGTATGCGAGATCATTAAACTAATCATGGTTCCATGTACTATCAATTCAGAGAGGGATGCACATTTCAGTTCATGGTTCCAGAAAGGATTGCAGAAACCTATTGGGGAATAGGTTCTATTAAGCACAGATTTTCATCATATGACCGATGGGACATAAATGTAGACACTATAGATTCTATATATTATGTCTGAGCATATATCCTTGATTTCAACTATTTTTTGGAGAAGCATATTCCTCTAATTGACTTCTCTAATAATAATAGTTCTCATGTGATGATTCACATGAATCCCTTTGATCCCTTATATGGTAGGGAATTCTATTCACTCTTGTAATGGATAAAGGAAGGAGAGGTAGCCCTAGTAGGTCCTTGTCTCATTCAGGATACTTCAAAACAGGTCCAGCTGATCTAGAAGTCTATGATGATTTCTTTATTTGGATAGAAATAATTTTCTTGTCACCGTTGATGACCTATTGAATTTGAGGTTGGGGATTTTATATCTTTTGGGTATCTCCATAGTCCGGGAATATATTGTTAAGGAATCAGGGAATGCTGTCACCTCATTACGTTGGGTCATTTTAAATTCTAGAGAGAGTCGAGCAGGTAGCATATTGGTTGCTACAACCTTAGAGGTATTGTTCCATAGACAACATCTTTCATGTCTGATAGATTTTCCAAAATCATGATGAACCATCTCATACTATTGATTCTAAGGAAGTTTCATTATATGGAGATGCTACCTTTGCGGATTATCTAGTGTGCACCGTTGATTGAAGCAAGAAGTTTCTCCATGGAAGGTATGTCCCTATCGTGCGAGTGCTATGATAGTACAGACAAGTACCTGATGAGACCTAGGAAAGGGAATTTGATTTATGTGCTCAGTGGCTAGAGTTGTTCTCAGACAGTGTTCTATTACCATTGGAAGGAGAACGTAGGTTAGAGTTATTTTAAGCAGGGAAGACTGTAAGAACCTGGATTTTCAAAAAAGAATGGATCCTTTAATATTCGGTCCAAACCATTAATTTGGTCATAATATGTATGCCTAATAAGTTAGTAAAGTTTTCTTGGGTTTCTAGGCATTTTTGGCACCCGAAACCCATTCTTTTGGAGATTATTGACTTTTCACACAATTTAGAGTAAATTGTGTGGGACTTACGCATGGTTTTCCAAGATGTGAGGAGGGTATTTTTTTAGATATAGAGATATTACATGGTTAGTGCATGGTCGTGAGACCTAATAATGTGAGAAACCCTTTTCCTAGGTATATGTGAATGTGTTGCGCATGGTTTGAAAAATAGTGTAGACCAAATCTTTTGAGAAGAACTATCCTACACAGTCTGTGTATGGTTTGACAACCCGTGCGGAAAAATGGTGCACATGCTATTTTTTTGGGTAAATTTCCAGTTTTTACCTTAATGATCTATTAATCCTCCTCCATCTTACTAATAAAATAACTTGTGGGATTTTATTCCTTTTTTACCCATTTAGATCTTTTTGAAGGCCAAATCATGATATCAAGAGATCCCCATCATTTAACATCCGACTGAGATTTCATTAATCATGTTGGATGCACAATTGTATGTACTCAAGTCCACTTTAGTGATTCCTCTTCTCTCATTAACTAGACATAGATATCATCATGTGTGTTTTTTCACCTTTTCATATATATACACTAATCCGAGCCAAATCATGGACTGATACCATAGGGGACAAAACATACAACCCTAAGGTGGGTGGTCTATAACTCATCACTAAATTTCGCTGATTCTGGAATGTTAATGTGGGGCATGCTGATACCACTGAGGACCATTTCATAAATTTACATGCCATGATTATACTATTTAGAATCAAATGGTTACGCACTCTCAAAATATGTGATTAGTTGATAGTGGTTACACCAAAAACTCAATCATCCTCATGTCAAGGGTTATGACATATTTGGGTTTTTGTGTTTTGACACGTATGAGCCACCATTGGGGTTTTCTTTTCTTGACATTCCTAAAGCTGAGTCTCCTTATAAGAAATGTTTTGTAAATCATGATTATTGAATAATGTCATGTACCATACATGCTCATTAGTTGTCCCACCTAAGGTATGTACATAAAGTAATTATTATATGTGTAATGTAAAATTTTATGTATACAAAGTATATAACATGGACTCAACAAATGAGATTGAGTAAAAGGTTTCATGTCCATAACACCCCTTTCCATCTTGATGGATGGTAGCAGAGTGATCCTCTATATTTTAATATTCCTTAATTGTTAACTAGGAATTGATTATATGGTTTCAACGCTACTTAGCCTATGAAAACTAATGTAAGATAAGGCTTGGACCAACAAATAATGGTTTCAACTCTACTTGACCTTTCCAAACTAATGGAAGGAAAGACTTGAAAAAAATGATTTATTACATGATTACAATATCAAATATGATTGGGCTAACTTGAGCTCGCTTTGGATTCTAAGAGGATGATACCTTAGGTCTTAGGAATCCCATTCTTATTGAAGTATTCTGTTTTCATATGTTAATACCCACCTAGACTACAATTCTTCTATGTTCATTGGATTCCTGATATACTACCGTAGGTCCATTTAATTATTATAGGTTACCTTGGATACACTCATTGGATCCAACATCAACTAGCATGCACCATGATGAATTCCCATAGGGCATGGTCATTGGATAGCCCCATATTTCTTTGTTTGATCACCTTGGACTCGGTATGCAACATAATCGAGAATGCCTTGGATTACACATCATGGATTACACTCTTACCCCTTATATAGACTCATACACTACTGAGTAGCATTCTATGAGATTTATGTTACCTTGGTTATTACCCTATAACTCTCTCACCCTATAACTTTGTCAGGTTTCCTTATTATGTATTGGGACCTTCACTATATATAATATTATGAGGAGATGTCAGTGATTTCTATGCATCACGTGACCTATTAAAAATAAATGGTACTTGATTAATTGATAAATTGTTTACATGTTAAGACATGAACCAAGGGCCAAATCTGGTACTGGGTATTTAGTTATTGTACTTCTTTCATTACTTTATATATGTATGTCTGCACACTTCTATATTCCATTACATGGGTCAGATGTTATAGACACCATTGGTGGTGGCCCACTAATATTTATCCCACACCCTCTCCAAGCACCGTTGGGTACCTAGAGTAGATTACATGGTTGAAAGTGTTGAAAAATCAAACCATACAACTTAAAACACTTGATTGATTGCAATTTAGGATGGAGAATGATAGTAGAAGACTGAGTTGGATCTCGGGATGCTTGGAGTTGAATGTGTTTTTTATCATGTGGAATAGTTGTTCCAATTAACATGTATCCATGTTTTCCATATTTTTACTAACATTTCATTACATCATCATTGTTTTAATTAATATAGTCCTTGATATCATCTTTTATCTATTGCATCAGTTTTCTTTGGATATTTATTTATATTGTTTCCACTATTTACAATTCTTTTATATTATTTTAACCTTTGCACACTCTTTTATTGAGTGAATAGTTTTCCCCTAGACACATCCTAGGCCCTCACTCAGAGTCGTCAGCCTATAGTGCTTGGGAAGATGCACTTGAGGAGATGTGGACCACCAGGATCAAGGCACCCATTAAGTGGCCTCCCGGTCTGGGATGTGACACTTTTTGATTCCCATCAAAACATGTTTCATCACATTCGATATTAACTTAGTTCACACTGGTTCATTCCATTCAATAAATCCACAAATCATAGAGTGAGAAGTTTTAATCACAATGGGAAACAAGTTAATCATGAAAATAATATATTTGGTGTCTAAATAAAATAAAATTAAATTTCATTCATGCCACCTTAGGATTAAACTTGGTTATTCATATGTATCATGTATTTGAATACTTTTTATGGTTTATAAAGTGATTCAAAATTTCCAAATCATTTCCCCTAAGAATATAAAACCAGGTGTCTAGCAAGGCATGTTTTCATGCACTAGGTTACAGTCTAGTCATGTCCATGGTTCCATTTTAATTTATATTACACATATGCATGTATATGTTAATGAAACACCAATTTTATAATGAAAAAATAAATTTAATTTCTTCATAACCACATTTCTATCATTAAAAAAATTCCATGATATATTCCTATACATTGAATCATCCTTATAATTATACTGATAATCATTCCTTGTTATATACTAAGAAATCACCCTTGTTATATTAAAAATATTTTATCATCTTATTACCTAAATGATAAATAAATCATTCCTATGATACTGAATATAATTACCTAGTATTTTCATATATAAAAATATTACATATTTTGGTATGAATATTAATTAAATTAAATGAAAGACATTCCAATGGACCATAACAGTTTAGTATCACTAGAGACTAGGTAAAATTTTTCTAATTTTCTGAATGGTTTAAACATTCACCACAAATACCTTCTCAAATAGTACTCATCTTAGGCATAAACCCCGTATTCCATTCATCATAACCTTAGGAAGGATAGATAAGAAAGTGTGAGATGTGATTCCCAGTAATGGTAAAGAAATGGTAAATAAAAATATTATCACATGAATGTGTAAAATAAGAATAAGGGTATGTGATCATGAAAATAACTTATGATGTTTATACCAATCATATTATTGATCATATACATGATTTATTTCATAAAAAATATAATTTCCTAAAACATAACCTAAAAGAGTGATAAATCAACAAAAATCAATCATGATCCTTATTCTCAGGTCATAAAATTATGGAAACATAATAAATATAGAAAAACAATTCATATATCAAGGTTAACTACAAATTCCATTAGGATGGTTGTTCAAGACTTATCTAATATTTTCCTTATGGGTTCATTACACACTTATATCCAATTTTGGATTCGGTCAATCATATTTCCCATAGTGGATCTGGTTACACCTATAGATAATGGTGGATCAGAGACATCAATTTCTTTCTAATTTTTATCTCGTCATATATAAATATTTATCTAATTTATTGGAGGGAGGAATAGGTCCAACCAGTTACATAATGAAAACTACACATATTCATTCCATAAGATTATAAAAAATTTATCATATCAATACCCATGAAATAAAATTGGATTTAAAAATATTTTATCATACCAAAAAGAATGGATATGTGAATTGTTTCATAATCATTTCATCATTTGAACATTATAGGAAATATTGATATTGAAGTGAGTTAAAAATATTTTTATCCTATCATATCCCAGGGAAGAGAAATAGTTCACATAAAAATCATATCATCATAAGAATAAATCATTCAAACAAATAATAAGAATCTTATCCTTGAATAATATCCTAAAAAATGAATAAGATACGACATATAATTTTATCTTAGATGGAGAATGATTATAAAATATAAATCACATAAAATATTTCATGAGGAAAATAACTTTTTAATTAAAAATTACATTTGTTTAATAAATATTCAAAATTTATTTATGAAATCATTTTCTATTGAAATACACAATAATACTTATAATAGAATCATTAAAAATAATTATTTTTATTATTAAGGAAAATATAAATACCACCTCTAGAAATACTATTTAAAACATAATACATTTGCAAATTTATTTTATTTGAAAATGACAGGGAAAAATTATAACGGATGATATAATGAAAATAATATTAATGAAAACAAGATGTTTTTTTCATGTTTTATATGTCAAGAAAAATAATCCTTTCATAGTTTTGGTAAAAAAAAAAAATATTTAAAAAATAACATGAAAAAACCATTCAAGAAAAATAAAAAATAAAAAATGGGTTAAAAATAATCATATAGAAATCATTTTTTAATAGTAAATTAATTCTCAAAGAATATTTATAACACATGGGATTGGAAGAAATACAAATTTTGAACAAATACATAAATAATGCTATTTTTTATTACAAAAATGTCATTTATTTTATGTAAAAATAATGGAAATAAGGTACAATTAATACCATGAATAACAATAAGAAAATAAAATTTTTGAGTTAATTGAGATATTTTTGAAAATATTATATCATTGAAAATATAATCATAATCCATCTCAATAAATGATGGGATTATAACATAAAATCTTTACCACTTTGGATACTTCAAAACATATACAGATTGAAGGAAAATTGTAAAATGAATATTAAAGAAACATATAGATAATTATATTCATAAAATTTTATTCCTTATTGTTGCACATACACTATTTTTTAAAAAATAAAGCTACATAACATAAAATATGTTCAAAAAGTAAAATTATGACAAAAAGACCATGTTGATTTGTTAACTATTGAACTATAAACCCCATGAAATAAAGATTATAAAATGGATATTTAAATCCCCAATATTTTTAAAGATATGTCTCATAATATAAATTCCAGGTCATTATATTCTCTAACTAAAAGAAATAGGTGGTGAATTTGGAATTAGTCTCATGAAAGCAAAATGTGAGATTGAAATACCTTAACTTTAGTCTCGAATTCCTTCATATATGATCAAATACTCTATATAATAATTATTTGTTTTTATACATATATTTTAGAACTATATATATATATATATCAGTATATGATTTATTTATGACATTTTATTTCCAGCTTATTAAAAATGTAATGTCAGAGACATGTTTTGGGAAATAACTCATCTCTTTTTTGTGTATGTTTGATTGGATATTTTTCTTAATTTTACCTTGATCATGTTTCCATACAATATAAAATGTTATCAATTACATAAATATAATATATATATTATATATTACTTTATTCAGTCAAAAAAATATATTTATATAAAATGATATACACTATTCTGGAAAATGGTAGGCCTACATACTTAGGAATGTTGTTTTAATTTTCTCGAAATATTAAAATGAATAATGTTAAATTAAATATTATCCTTAAATTTTATTTTTATGTCATATATATACCATGTATTAATTATTACTATATTAATTACCTTCCATGTAAATCATAAAAAAATCACATCACTTCGTAAGGCGATAGTTCACCATCCATGTGAGTGACATCATCATATTCACCAAACAATTGTAGGCATTAATGTGTGAACAAATAATAGTCATAGAAGAATAATAATATCATAGTAAAATATATACATTGAATAAATCCATCATTATTTTCATCTATAAAAGTTTTTAATTGAAAAGATTATTATATTGATTTGTGAGGTTGTTATATAATGTACACACGAATAATGATTTCATAAACCATTTAATGGAATTGAAGATTATTATAGGTCACGATCATGAAATGAAAAAAATATAATTTTATGGAATATATTACCAATATTATATATAGATGATATAATAATACTTTTCTGAATATGATGAGTAAATATTACAAAAATGAACATTGATGAACCTTTCCTCTTATTTCGATGTCCTCCTTAGGCTTGCAACGAAAGCCCTCCTAGGGTGGATTTATATCCAAGATAAGGATTATAGGATGAAAGGAGTTAATTTATAAATTTATATGATTATTTATTGTATATCAAAATTTGTTTTGTGTGAATATGATAAGAGATGGGTGGACTTTTATAAGTCAGGTGCGTGGAATAGTTGTAATATTTTGAAAAGAAAAAGGTGTACATAGGTTTTTCTCATGAAAATAGGATCCAAAATTAATTATTATATATCCTATAAGTTATAGTATTTAAATATTTAAATAAAATTGTTTATTGTAATGGTTTGTGTCTTTATTTACCTTTATCTTTTTAGTTTATCACAGGAAAAACTAATTTTTTCAATAACCGTTATAAGTAATTATTAACATTTTTACTAAAACAATGTTCAAAAAAATTAATATTTTAGATATTATAAATTATTATGATAAAAAATATTCAACCTAATTCCCAATTTCTACCCACACAAAGGTAATATTTTAATTTAAAATTAATCATGGGGATAAAATGAGAAAGAAGCTTTTTGATGAGAAAAAGTTCAAAATGAAATAATGATATTAAATTAAAATTAAATATTATATTCATTCCAATAACATCAATTGGATTAATGGATTTATAATATTAATAAATAACTATAATAATGAATTTATAATATAATTTATGTTTATAAAAAAATAAATGAAAGGAAAATTTTAATTAAAAATAGAATTTTTGGTATTCATCAAAAAACGAAACATTTAGAGTTATATAAAAAATTTACCTAAAGTTAAATTTAATATTATAATTACAAAAAATAAATTAAATTTATCAAATTAATTTTATAATTGTAAAAATATTTTTTATTTTATAAATAATCACAAAAATAAGAAATTAAATTATTTTTTTTGAAAATATTAATTTTGAAACAAAATCATGGCTTAATTTAAAAAAATTACATACTTATATATATATATATATATTTGTTTTATTTTTATAAATCAATTTAAATAATATTTAAACTATAGTAATTCTTATTTATTCCAAATATTTAACAACTAGTTAATGATGTACTTTTTGAAATAATAATATTAATTGTTTATTGTGGTTCATTATAACTCGATGTTAGATGTGACTCAAGAAAACCATGGTGTTGTGTATAATGAATGTTAAACATGGTGTTATATGTAACCCAATACAAGATTATTGTTTTATATAATTTAATATTAGCTCAACATTTTGTTAAATGAGGATTATAGAAAACATAAATTAATTTAATAAAAAAAACAATTTACATAATATATGGATGTTATATTTAATGTATGAATCCCACCCTGGATAATCCCATAAATTTTCAACGAAAGCCATCATTAAAAAACTTCCCCCAATCCAGATTATTTAAAATATAATAAAAACATACATATCCCCCAACCAATAAGCATGACCCCTCTTTAGAGGGATACTTATTTGTACTGTCATGTCATGGAATGACAGTTTGAATGATAGATTAACATGCTATTATTTTATCCACATTTTAACATTGTTTAGAACCCTATTATTTCAATAGAAAACCTATAAATATAAAATTATTATCCATTTTATAACTTTCCCGATTACCCATAATTAAATTATGAATCTTTTACATGAAGGGTTCATTCATTATCCATATCCTAACAATTTACCTTCATCCCTTTAAACCATAGCCCCCTAGACCGTATAGTGACCCAATATTCTATATCTAGTTTTCATATATCATGATTTATTAATCTATCTAATATGGAATACATACCCAAATTCACCCCAATGGTCAATTTCAATCCTCCACTACCACCCCTGACTACTAAATGGAGACAAAAGATACACAATAGATCAATGACTGTACCTTAATTTCCTCTCTTGAATACAGGGGATATAAAAACCTTCCCACTATGTTAAACCCTCACATTGAGCTAGCTCGAACCACAATAGAGAAACCCTAATTAATTTCAACCTTTATACTCACTATATCAATGGGTAACCAAGAAGATATTTAGTGAATCTATCAATTCCTATGAAAATTATACTTCCAAAAGTGGTTGATTCTTTATATGGGAACCACCCACCATTGGAATTACCGACCCAATCACATCATGACTGACCCACCTAATATAGAGATGATTTCATTGATATTCATCATCCTAAAATTAACATGTTCCATCAATCATGTATCATCCCAGAACATAAAAATTCTACCATTTTGAATGACTCCATTAAATCCCATAGAAATCACGCAACATATAAAGAACCCATATCCCAACCAATATCTAGTTTACCCATTTATCACATCAAAAAAATTCCACTAATACCCAAAACAAAACTGTAATCAGTATACTCACACCATTTCACTCTATATAAATTTCTCTCAAACAAGATCTAAATTTTTTGTACCAATTGTATACTAATAACAAAAATTTGGACAACAACACACCAATTATTGAGAAAATTTTAAACTCACTATCATAAGCATCCCCTACTACATTGTATACAATATACTACCTCAACATATGTTTTTAGTTTCATCCTAGTAACTACCACAAGGTATCATTATAAGTCGTACCCATATAATGTAGTCTAGTGTGATCCATTTAAAATGATTTTTTTGAGGTTATCTATTATAACTTCTCATGATATTCCATTTGTAAACATTCCCAACACACATTGGGTAATAAATAATATTGGGATTGAATATTCCCCACTTACCCACACTAGAAATATATTATTTAAATCTACTATAAAATTTCATCATCAAACCTCTTCAATGTATTTTATTCTATGTCTAATCATGTTCCCAAAACATTCTTCCAATATATCTACTACCCATCTCAGCCAACACTGCTATGTGGCTTAGTATAATATATTCTATTATGTTCTAATCTATTAATAAAATTGTGTTACCCACCTCCAGAAATGTGGACATCCTAAGAATACTTACCAATACCTTGATATAATTTCACCAAACATCCTCTAATCTCCACAAAATACAAATATCACCCCCACCAATGTTGAAAAATAACACAATAAATCTATGAAACTCATAGTATAATCCATGTTTATGTCTCTAATTATTCCATAAAAAATTCATGGGATTTATCATCCCTTAATTCATAAGGAGAGAATATATGAAAAACATTTACCTTGAAATATTTCTATATCATCTAATCGTGACTATTCTAATGTACTAATACATACCATAATTATATTGATATTCCCATGGACTATAAATATTCTAATTTAACCTCTTCCCATATGGTTTTTTGATATTAAAGATGATATCCAGTATTGAATCATTCCTGTACTCCACTACATAGTGGACAACCTCTCCCAATAACATGGGATGAGGATGTTAAATGAACTCCCATGTCAATAAATACAAATACGACTCAACTCCATGAGCTCATTGATCAATGCTCCAAATGTCACATGAAAGGACCACCCAAATATTACCATCCAACCACTTCCATAGTTTCTCGATCTGATGGGGCTATCTAGCCTACCTTAAACCAACTTTCTATAGATCTTACTCAACTAAATTCTTGGGGGAATCACTGAATGTGTACCTCAGTGGAAGCCCATCTCTACCATCCTAACACTCAAACAGATGCCATATAGGTAGTATATTTCTATTAAACAAACTCAATTCTCAATATATATATAAATTTCCTAATATCCAAAATAGGGTAAGATATAATAGTTTTTGTAATCCATATGAAATTACACAGTACTATCATATCCATGTCACATAATTTAATCCCTCAAAACCACACCTATATATGTTAAGGTATGGTACTAGACAAACCAAAAACATATGGGATCACATGTTTTTTTACTAAAAAAATAACATATATATTTTGGCTATATAGAATATAAATTTGAGTCTAAATTAGAAACCGATAGATATAACCTTTTTAAAAAATAAATCCGTTCTTTAAAAAATAACAATAAAAAATAAAATAATTTATGGTGATCACAGAAAGTCTAAAATGATCCTTGAATAACCCCTCCTTTTGTTAAGGATCAGGAATATAAAAAAATAATACATAATATCAAATATCAATTTATCCATAAGAAATAAGTCAACAATAACCACAAAAACGAAAACATCAATCCAATTTCACCTAGAAACATTGAGATTAGTACATATTTTTTCTAGTTAGGTAAATAGTATGAAATCCATCCCTTTTACTTTAATTATATAAACATACATTAACCACCACCAAAATACAATCAATACTCACTCATTAATTTTTTTAAAGGATTAACTATACCACATTGCAATGTTTTTACTTGACTCACTCTATTGTAATTGGATCAATGGACCACTAAAATATTTTTTCCCCTCTGAGTATAACATATGCTAATAACGATTATTTATTCTCAAATAGGTTATAGAAAATCATTTTAACCATAAAAAGTTAATAATAATAATAACACATTAATAGTTGAAGATTACCTAGATAAATGTAAATAAAAGAAAACATATATATTATCTATTTTAAAAAATGAATTATTCGATGTCGGTTATCAAAAACATGAATGATCTTCCACGTTTTATGAAATATGAACATTCCCTATGTTCTAAAAAAAATACTAAAATCAAATATTGAGGAACCACATTTCTATTCTACAACACAACATCTTCTAGATCATACACCAATAGTGAACCTACCATTACTAGAATTATAATTGTGGTCCATTACATTTACCAAGAAAATAAACCATAAATCCTATATGTGTCCAATAATAGAATGTAGGGTTTTAGTATGATCATAGTGGGAACCACAAAAATATTCTCTAGAAAATATTCATACATATATAAGTGTACACAAGTTCAATAAATAAAGAAAAATAACACAGCACAACTTCCTCCTCATAGGCATTATTAGTAAAATTTATACCTTTTACTTCTTCATATAGTGTCATAAAGAAATTATATATCCATATTCTATCAAAATATAAATTAATTTTTCTTTTTAAATGATTCTATTTTCATGTCCTTAATATTGTGAACCAATAATGGTTCCCTGATGTCACATCCACAACTCATATCATAATACATATGGTCATCCAATAAATTTACCAACCTCCAAAACAATAGAAAAATGATGCTAATAGAAAGAACACAAATAATTTATTATTTTTATCTCATAGGAATTGATATATACCACATATATGGGAGAATTGTTCTCACATATAGTGGTTTTAGAAATAACAATTCCTCGAAGACTATGTTTTATCCCACTTTATTTTAGTGAACCAAATCATAATCTATAAAAATTATTTTAATGATGAATAATTATTTTTCATATATTTAATAATTACACTATAATTAAAAAATTCACTATGTTTAGTAGAGTAAATGTCAAATATAGTTTTAATGTTAAAACCATTAATTTTCATAAAAGTTAGTTTTGCTGAAATTTTATTGTGAACATGTATTAAATATAGTTTTTTTAATTTTTAAAAAGTATATATGTGAAAATATACCTTTAATTAATATCATAACGTCAAAATTTACCTTGGTTGAATTTTTTTAGATAAGTTTCTTGTTTTTTATAAATAGCTAAAACAATTCATTTTAATTAAAAACTAATTTTTCAAAAAAAAATTATAAATCTTATCTATAAATATTTCTTTATTTAACATGTATGTAGATAATTTTTATCATTTAGTAAAATCCCATAAATTTTAATCAATTTAAAATATAACTTAGATATAAAAACATTATAAACATTTTACCATTTTATATTAAAAATTTATTTTCTCATTCTATCAATGAGATTAATTTATAATCAATTTTTGATAATTTAATGATTTAAATTTTAAAAAATAGGATTCAATATTTTGAATCTGAGTCTTTAATTTATTTAAATATGACCAATTTTTTTGACATTATGTATAGTAACATTAGTAAATTTTTAATAACACGGTTAATGGTAAATCATGTGATTAAGGGTTAAAATTATATTATAAATAATATAAAATTACCTTATAAGTTTTTCTATTTTCATTGTATGAGTTTTTTTTACAAAAATCATCCTTGGGAAAAATTATGATGTTCTAAATGAGTTGAATGAGATTATAACATTTATAATTTTATATTTAATGGAAAATTTTGTTTTTTTCACACTTTTTATTTTAACAAGTAACATATTTTTAGTATGGAGTTGTGATAGAGATATATTCGAATATAAATAGTATATAGGGAATATAAAATTTTTATATATATCATGTTAACTTTTTTTTATTTTTTAGGGAAAAAATAATTATATTAAAGTCTTATAAAATGATGATGTCATATTTTTTTAATTCATGAGAATATAAAATAAATTATTTGAATAATACTAAATGTAACGCCCAAACCTATAAGCCTAGAGCTTGTGCATGATTTTAATAAAATGGCATTCTTACAAGGAATCAAGCCCTGAATGACTTATTAGTTTAGAATACATGGAAAATAGATAACATATATGAACATTACATTAGAAATTAAAAAATAAAACACATCATAAATGATCCTTTGGAAATGATATTAATCCCCTAGCTTAACCCTGATTATCAATCATAATACACTACTTGTAATCTAGAGAATATTAAACATAAGAAAGGGGTGAGCTCAGATTCTTATTAAGGATAAAAATATAGGGAAAACATTAATAAAAAAGAATAAACATTTAAGGCAATGTATAAGACTAAAACACATGCCTTTTATAATTAAACATCTGCATAATGTGGCCAATATAAATCAAATAATTCCATTTACTTATTCACATTAATATTCAACTAGTTATACAACCACATGCAATATCAATAGCGTATTTCAAAATGATGGAATGCATAATTCTAGACTTCATAACCACACAGTCTAGGCCTTGTGCCAAAACTAAAAATTAGATGTTGTCAAGGCCCTGTTCTAAGATAGTGGTTTGTCTCATGAGATCTACCGAAGCATTGAGGAGCTATAGTGGGCTCCACCCATCACTTACTAAGTCCAATGCATTCCTCATATAAAAAGGTTTAAACATAATATAAACATTCTTATTAAAACAAGAATACGAAATGTTAAAACATTATCCATAAACCATGATTGGTATAAAAATAACACATCCACATTCAAGAATATCACAAAACCTTCAATAAAATAAGGAAGATTTGTATCATAACAAATCAACCTTGATCAGGAATAATATCCTGTAAAGGATATTAACATAGTTGAAATTAATCAGTAAAAATATTTTAGATAAATATACCTTTTTAATGAAATCATTTTAAAGTCACATAATTTATAAAGGAAGTCATTTAAATTATAGTTTTGATTAAAAGTGTCCCATACCACTTTGAAACATTTTAAATGAATTAACATTTTAAAACATTCATATCCATATAAATAAAACCATAAAACTATTTTGAAAACATGTAAATTAATGAGAAATTTTTAGAAGAATAAATCATAAAAATTTTAAAAATATGTTTTTGAAAATGAGTCCCTTAAAAAATACCTTTGAAACATCTTTTATGAAATATGGACATGGATAAAAAATATGTCCCATTAGATCCCAACGTAATAACAACCTTGGATAATAAAGAGATTGTAAAGTTAACCATTATATTATACTTTTACTTAGTTGATGGTTGGTTAACCTAATTTATAAAGGGGAAATAATTGTTTTTAAAATATAAAATAACCATATACATTAATATGATTTCATATATGATCTTATAATATTTCATTATTAATGATATTTCAGTTGTATCATAATTTCTGGTGTTAACTGATTCGTTTTCCTTTATATGATTTGTTACACAAGTCATGATTATTATGGATATGATGTATCTTATTCATATCCAGAATTATTTCAAGTCTTTAAACATTATTTTTAATCATCATGTGAAAATTAGTCTTGAATGGTTACGATGGGGAATAACATCTTATCACGTCGTGGAGACAGTAAGCTATACGTACACACGAGCGAAAATATCATTCTTTTGATGGTGAAATGGTATATAATTTAATTGTATATAAAATATAAATAATCATTAAAAATTTATATTTATTATCTAAATCAGTTATACTCATTATTATACCCATAAAAATAATGAAGTGTTTGAATAAAAAGCTACTCCACGACGTGGAGGCGGTAAGACGTACGTACCCATGTATGGTGACTCTGTCATTTATATGATGGATAGAATAATGAATATGGTTGTAACATATTTATAATAAAATCCCAGTATGTAAGAGTTACTAGATTTATTATTTTGGTATGGAATCAACAAATAATGTGGAAGTGGACGAAGAAAATAACTTGAAAGAGGGTGGTGAAATTATTTTCTCTTCTCTGTGTGTTTCCTTTTGAGTTGATCAAAAGGGATCCATAGGTTGGATTTATGAAAAATTCAAGGACTCTATTATGATTTGAGGGATGTTGGGAGGATATTTGGGCCGGGTTTGTCTGAGCCAAATGGCTTTGAATGTTTGATTTTGAGAGAAGTGGAATTACCCTTTTATAAGAGAGGTGATGGTAACTTTAAGAAAGGTTTGTAATATTATTTTATAATAAATTTTTTTTCGGTTTATAATGAATCAAAAATGATTTATTTCTTTGTTAAGGTGGTAATGTGTGGAAAACCACTCAAACAATAGGTTTTATATAGGTTTAAGATACTATAGTAACCTTATCTTTTAGATTTAACTCTTAGTTAAATAGTTTAACTTTTACCATGTCTTCTTGTATTCATAGACTATATGGTTAATAAACATAATATAAACTTCCAAGAGAATGTAAAGTGGTAAATTAATAACATATATAATATTTTTAAAGACCTTTGTCTTATTCTTAGATTTTTATGAATATTAAAAAATTTAATAGTATAATATTTGTTTCAAAAATTCATTTATGTCAATTTTGACAGTATTTAGTATTCAGTTTTCGTGAAAGTCATAAAAACATGATTAATTCTTAAACGATACATTTAATCAATCCTAACATGTCATATTCACCTAGAAAATTACTGGATGATATAAAAACATTGAAATTATATTTATTTTAATATTTATAATATGATTTATTTGATTCATTCATTAATTAGGTAATTACTACATCATCATTGTTTCATAAATATATATAATTATTTAATGCATTAAAACTATAAATAAGATACCATAATGTAGGAAATCATTTTATATTTCTAATTAATATTTATAGTTGAACATATCTTATGTATAACCCTATATTAAAAATATTTTAGTAATAAACATTGAGCTTAACACTTTTAACTCTTCTTTAAATAGAATAATAATAAATGTCCTAATCTAATCCATGTCGACCAAAGAGGATCATATATTATTTATAAGGTTTTTTTGGTCTAATTTCACTTATCCAAAATAATTGGGACATATTTTTTAGGTAATTATAATATTTGTTTTACCCTTAATTACCCTATTTACTTTTAATTGTGGTAAAGAAAAGTCAAATGTTACTATTAACCAAAAATTATTTTCATCTTATTGAACAAAATTTTACATAAAAAATTCAATCATGTCTTTTGAATGTTTGAAACTCCACTCACAGAAGTGGAAAAATTATGTTTTATGCAAATTTGCAAATGCTTATAGAGGGTGGGTAAAAGACGGTAAAATGTTCAATAAATAATTATACATATAAGTTTATTATAAAATGACTCAAATGAATTACATTGAACATATATAAGTAATATTTATCTTTTTATATTTAAAAAAATTTAATTAAAATAAATATTTATTTAAATAAAAATTCTGTTTTAATCAATGACATAATGTTTTTCACTATTCATCAAAAAATGGATGTTTTCAGAAAAATACCAAATATTTACATAAAACTAATTTTGAACTTATGAATTAAAAAATTAATTCTATTTTACAAAATTCAAAACATTGAATTGGCATGAATTAATTTAAAATTAATTCTCGTAGTCAAAACCAAAAAAGTGGGGTTTTTAAAGAAACAACTATCAAAAGATTGACACGGGATTATGTCAAATTTAAATGTGAAATTACTTATAATGACCTAAATTGTATTAAATAAAAAAATATAATCTAATTATACTTCTAAACCATTCAAATGCATAATTTATCACTATAAATTATTTCGATTAAAAAAGATGTTTTCAATTAAAATCTTGTATTTTTCACAATTCATCAAAATATAAAAATTATCAGAAAAGTACCAAAAAGTTATCGAAACTAAATTATTGTGTGTAAATTATAAATAAGAATTTAATTTCCATAAATTTAATATATATAAGTTCCATATAATGGTTTTCAAAAGGGTTATCTATTAAAAGGTGGTAAAATTGCATTTTTTAATAAATACATCTTTTATATGAAAAAAAAATTTTGTTCTCTAATTATGTATAAGAAACACAAAATATGGGTGTTAAAATTATATAGTGTATATAAGATTCAAAATAATGTTAATACTATCCATAACTACTTTTTTAACGACTAGTTTGGTTTGTCGTGATGCGTTCGAACTCGGTGTTGCATGTAGTGTAAGTTGTTGAATTAATTTAATGAGATAACATACTATGAAATCATGGGGTGTTACCTTATCCACTTTCCATAAATTTTCTTCTCACAATTTGAAATTTTTATTCAAAAATAAATGGTTAACAAAAGAAAAATACCATTTTGGAAAACCCACCTCAGAAATTGGGTTAATAAAATTTAGTCTTAATAAGAGGGAAATGGAAATGAAGAAGTCGCCCTCAAATTATGATCTCGATTAGGAGAATAATGGTGGAAATTAGAGACAAATAATTGGGGGAAAAATAAATATTTATAGGGAGTGATTTAGAACATCAATCACAAACATTTGTAAAATTGAGGGCCTCAAATCCATCAATATTTGGTGATTTAAAATATCATTATTTCAACAAAAGATAAGGTATTAGGATAAATCATTTTTTGTTTTAAGATCCCATCAATAATGTTTAAGGATTAATTAAGTCATAGAATAAGAGGATAAATTATACTTCACATGTATAGTTTCATCCTTCAACTAATTCCTACCACAGACTCATCTTTCATTCCAAAAGATAATAGAATTCAAAAATATTCTATTTATCGTAATCTTATTGGGTTCCAAAAATAATTAATTTTTAATTCATTTTCCAGATTATTTAAACAAAATAACTTTATGCAAACAAGGTCATCACGTAGGCCAGTGTTAGGTGATTCACCCTTGACGCCCTTCGGTTGCGGGTTCAAGTTTCGTGGCTTTGACAAACGCGATGGGCGGTTGCTCGACCTCCAGGTTGTCCTTTTTTTAACAATCCAAAAAATAATATCAAGAATATTTTTTTATCCATAAAAAATAGTATCCAATGTTTAACATAATCAATTTAAACCTTTAGACTTATCCAAAATACATCTATCCAAACTCAGAGTCCAAAAATTATATGGAAGGTAAACACAATGATGATCATTTTTTCCACGTAATAACATATGAATTACTTCATCATATATTCTTTTAAAACACTGTAACACCATGAATTACCATAAAACCATATAGATTACATACATTCTTCTTTATTCATTATAGAATACTGGATATACTACTTCTATCCAAAAATGTTGTAAACTCCAACAATGATGGAATAACCAAATCATTAATCAGTTTCAAGGTAGTCATGAATATCCAATATAATTTATCCAAATCAATTATATATTATTCCAAAATCACTACCTCATTATCAGAACCATATTATGTTTTATATTTTTCTTAACCATATATTTTCCAATAAATATAACTTTCTATTGATTCACATTTCTTACTTCCACAAAATATTAACCCCTTAATGAAATAGTACTTCGATATAATCCTTATATAATCTATAATTCTTATAACATGTATATAATTAATACAATACTCAAATGACACAATAATTTAATAACAAAATAAGAACTATCATCATTATGATTCATCTTCTATAGTATCATAACTTGATTATTATCCAATATGAGCATTTGGGGTATACTCTGATGATTTGGATATTTATTCCTCTATTGTCCCAACTCCAAGCTAATGAAGTATTGTACATTTGAATCATTTTTTATACCCTTGAAATCAAGTAATGGGTGTCCTTTTTCTCTATAATTATAAAAAACACCCACTCCATTCAAGCATTTACCAAGGTGATTCTTTCCATTGTTATCACATATGGGAAAATCCTTCTGTCCCCTCTTCCCTTTATCCATATTTATCTCTTCCATTCTTTTCTTCACCGTCTTCTCTTAAAAGACATAGCACTTAGAGTATTTTTTATTTATCTTATTAACACATGATACTATTTATTCATATAATGATAATATGTGGGCAACTATTTCCCTTTTAAATGTTGGAATAATTCCATGAAAGATATGATCCATCTTAAAATTTCAATTACATGTATTGCTAGAATTCTCATTCCTTCTACTAGGTGTCATTTCTAAACAATGGCATACACTAGGTTAGTTTATGATTCGTAATGCATAATTCCAGACTTGTAAAATACCAAACATAAATTGAAAAGATTACGCATATAATCTATAATAATAAAATGTTTTCTTTGATTAATTATTTAATCATAAATCATTTATAACGGTTTGTAATAAAAATCTGAATTATTCTATGCATATCCCCTGGGGGTGTTGTAACCAAGAGTGCAGCAAGGCCCATTGTTATGTTCCAGGATAACCTGGGTGAAAATAGAAACTCATTGTCATAGTTTTCACTCCTTGGTACATATGTGCCAGAGCCACCTCTACCTGATCGTATCCAAACATGGATGTATTGTGTGGAAAATACAAAAAATATTTTCATTTACAAAATTCTAGAAAGTTATTCTATACTAATCCTCAAAGTTTATCTTAGGGTAATGTGCTCTAATCCGAGTTTATCTAAATCTCGTACCAAGGTTTTTACTAAAATTCCTCTAATACCAACTGTAATGCCCCACCCCCCAAAGCCCAGAGTCGGTATATTATTTTAATACATTGGCATGATTACTAGGAATCAAGTACCGAAAGACCGATCAATTTAATAGCCTTGGAAAATAGATTACATATAGGAATGTTGCATTACACATTAGAAAATAAAGCACAACATAAATGATTATTTGAGAACTACATTAATCCCTTAGTTTTACCATTATTATCAATCATAATTCACTTCTTGGAATCCTAGGAAAATAAAACTTAAGAAATGGGTGAGCTCATATGCTCGGTAAGTATAACAGTATAAAGGAAACATTCATTAATAAGAATAAACATTTAAGGAAATGTATAAGACTAAAACAAAAGCATTTTAAACATAAATATCTACATAATATGGCCAGTATAAATCAAATAATTCCATTTACTTATTCACATGGATATTATAATAGTTGAATAACCACATGAAATATCAACAGACAATTTCATAATGATTGAATGCATAATTCCAGACTTCATAACCAATAGTTAAGGCCTTGTTCCAAGACTAATAACAATATTTTGTCAAGTCATTGTTCCAAGACACAAGTTTTCTCATGAGACCTACCGACACATCATGGAGCGATAGGGGGCTCCACCCATCACTTAATAAGTATAATGCATTCCCCATATGAAAAAGTTTAGACATAACATAAACATTTGTATTAAAACTAAAATATGAAATTTCAATACTATATCCATAAAACATGAATGATATAAAAATAACACATCCATAGAAAAACATATCACAAAGCCTTCAATACAATATGGAGGATTTGTATCATAATAAATCAACCTCGATCAAGAAAAATATCCCGTAAAGGATGTTGACATAGTTGAAAATGATCTGTAAATTTTTTTTAGAGAAATATACCTTTTTCATAAAATCATATAAAAGTAACCTAATTTAGGAAGGATGTCATTTAAAATATAGTTTTGAATCAAAGTTTCCCACACCTCTTTGGAACTTTTGAAAGGAATTAACATTTTAAAACTTTAATGTCCATATAAACAAATTCTTAAAATCATTTTGAAAACATGATAATTAATGAGAAAGGATTAGAAGAATAAATCTTTATAACATTTAAAAGGATGTTTTTGTAAAAAAGTCCCATAAAAAGAATACCTTTTAAAACACATTATGAAATATTGACATCAATAATAAATAAGTCCCCGTAGATACTCATGTAATAACATCCTTGGATAATAAAGAGATTGCAAAATTAACCATTACCTTGTACTTTTCCATAGTCGATTGTAGGTTAAATTCCTGTATAATGGTGAAATAATTTTTATTAAATTATACAATAATAATATTAATTAATATGATATCATATATGATCTTATAATATTTCTCTGCTAAAGATATATTTTATTAGTATCATTGTTTCAGGTGTTAACTGATTCCTCATCCTCTATATGCTTTGTTATGCAGGTCATGTTTGTTTGGGATAATATGTATCTTATTAATATCCAAAATGTTACAAGACATAAAAATTATTTTTAATCATCAAATAAAAATTAGTCTTGAATGGTTATGATGTGGAATGACATCTCATTGCGTCGTGGAGATGGTAAGCCGTACATATGAACAAGCGACAATATCATTATTTTGAAGGTGAAATATTATTTAATTGGATGGTTTATAATATATTTAGAATAATTAACATGTTATATTTATTATTTAATTAGTTATACAAATTATTATACCTATCCAAATAATGAAGTGACTGAATAAAAAAATACACCACGATGTAGAGACAGTAAGTCTTATGTACGCACGTATAGTGACTTTATCATTTATAGGATAGATAGAATAATGAATATGGTTATAAAATATTTATAATAACAAAACAGTATGTAGGAGGTACTGGAGTTGATATTTTGACATGAAAAAAATTGAGAATGTGGATGTGGAAGAAGAAAAGAACTCGAAAGAGGGGGGTGAAATTATTAACTCTTCTTCGGGTGTTTCCTTTTCAGTTGATAAAAAGGGATACTCAATTTGGATTTATGATCAATGAAAGGACTCTAGGTTGATGTGAAGGATGCTGGGAGGATATCTGGGTAGTGGTTGGATGATCCAAATGGCATTGGAGGTGTGATTTTTAAGGAAGGGAAAGTAAACTTTTATAAGAGAGGTGGTGGTCACTTTAGGAAATCTCAAAGTATTATTTTATAATAAAATAATTTTCTATTTCTAATGGCTTTAAAATGATTTATTTATTGGCTAAGGTGGGGATGGGTCAATGACCACTCAACCAATACGTTTTATACAGGTTTAGGTGAACATATTAACATTATGTTTTATATTTTACTCTTAGTTAAATAGTTTAACTTTTACATTGTCTTCTTGTATTATTACACTATATGGTTAATAAAATTACTCTAAAATTTCAAGAGTACCTCAAGTGGTTAATTAATGACATATATAATATTATTTATAACCTTTTTTCTGATCTTTAAATTTTTTGGAATATTATATAATTTAATAATATAATTTTTTTAAAAAAAAATCATTTATGTCAATTTTGACATTATTTAGTATTTTGTTTTTGTGAAAGTCATCACAACTTGGTTACTCAGAACAAGATACATTGAATTAGTCATAGCATGTCATATTCACATAGAAAACTCTTGGATGTCATAAAAACATTGAAATTATATTTATTTTAATATTTATAAAACCATTTATTGGATTCATTCATTAATAAGGTAATTACTACATCATTACTCCGTCATAAATAAATTTAAGTATTTAATGACTAAAAATTATAAATAAAATACCATGATGTAGGAAATCATTTTATATTTCTCATTAATATTTATAGTATAATTTATGTTATGTATATCCCTATATTAAAAATTGTTTTGTTATCAAACATTCAATTTAACACTTTTGACCCTTCTTTAAATAAAATAATGAAAAATGTTTTAATCTAATCCATTTATATTAAAGAGAATCATATTTTTTTTACCTAAGGTCAATTTTAATCGATTTTCATTTATCCAATAGAATTATGACATGTGTTTGGGTAAATATAATATCATTTTACCTTTAATTACCTTATTTACTTTTAACTATGGTAAATAAAAGTCAAAAGTTACTATTCACCAAAAATTATTTCCATCTTATTGAACAAAATTTTACATTCTTATTTCTACAATGTCTCTCAGATTTTTGAAATTAAACTCAAATAAGAGGTAAAATTATGTTATATGCAAATTTGAAAATGCTCTTAAAAGGTGGGTAAAAGATGGAAAAATGTTCAATAAAAATTTATACATCTAATTTTATTATAAAATGACACAAATGAATTAAATTGAACTTATATATGTACTATATGTATTTTTTACTTAAAAAAAATTTAAATAAAATAAATAATTATTTAAATGAAAATTCGGTTTTAACTAATAACGCAGTGTTTTCACTATTTATCAAAAATTGGATGTTTTCATAAAAATAAAAAAAATTCACCTTAAACTAATTTTTATATTCCAAATTCAGAAATGAATTCTAATTTACCAAATTCAAAAAATTGAATAATAATTAATTAATTTTAAATTAATTCCCGTTTTCAAAACCAAAAAAGTGATTTTTTAAAGTAAAAACTATCAAAAGCTTAACATGTGCTTATGTCAAATCTAAATGTGAAATTTCTTATAATGACCTACATTAGATTAAATGATAAAAAATCTAATCTTATTATACTTCTAAAACATTCAAATTCATTATTTATCACTATAAATTATTTTTATTAAAAAGGTTTTTTTCAATTAAAATTTAGTAATTTTCACTATTCATCAAAATATGAATGTTTTCAGAAAATTACCAAATATTTATCCAAACTAAATTTTTATTTCCTGATTCTAAAGAAGAATTTAATTTTATTTAATTGAATATATGAAAGTGTCAAATATTTGTTTCAAAAAGGGTTCGCCATTAAAAGGTGGTAAAATTTCATTTTTTAGAAATACATCTTTTTTTAAAAAACATGAATTTATTCTCATATTATGTCTAAGAAACACATAATATGGGTTAAAAAATTATATAAAGTATATAAGATTCATAATTTTGTTAACACTATTCATAACTAGTTTTTTAATGGCTAGTTTGGTATGTTGTGTTGCGCTCGAACTCAGTGTTGCGTGTAGCGTGAGTTATTGAATTATTTTAATGGGATAACGTATTATGAAATATTAGGGTGTTACAATACAATAGGTATACTTTAGGATGATTAATGTCATCTAAGAATTTTTTATATACTTTTGATAATTTCTGTGCTGCTTGGGAATTATGTGTTTTGGATTTTCATAATGTAAGGATATTTTTCAAAATCCATTTATTAAAGAGTGTTAAAGCTTAACTTATTGATATTTTAAACTAAATAATATTTTATTAAATGATATAATATTTCTAAAAATATCTATTATATCCAAATATTTGGAATATTTCATAAAATTTATTTAACGAGTCATTAATTAGACCATTTTATTTTTATTGTAATTATATTATCCCTTAATTTGTAAATTACTTTATATCAAGGAATGATTTAAAAGGGTTTACAAAAAAAGATATGGAACAAAACAATAATGACAAGATGAATAATATTTATCCTTAAAATATATTCAAAATAAAAAACTTTGGAACCATTTTGAATAGAGAATTTGTAACATCATGAGTTTTTAAGAAAATAAATACAATGTTTGATAGCGTACATAATAAGCCACATAGGACATAAGATAACATTTAAATATTACTATTTAAATGATACTATTCTAAAAAACATCCAAATAGAAGTAATTAATATAATAATCATAATTACGAAAATAGAATTTACAAATGATTATATAATTATTCATTGGTTACCAAATTAATTCGAATTCGAATGAAAAACCAATTTAATATAAAAGGAAATGTGTTCCTGAAAAACCGTTTAATAGAGTAAAAATGTTATTTATGATAATTTGTTAATAAATCAATTTTTTATTATCATAATTGAATATAAAAATAGTTTATTATTTAAAATTATTTTTATATGTTTTATAGACATGATATAATAAAAAATTCAATTTTATAAAGAAAAATATTAATATTATCCAAAAAAACTTAGTTTTACAGCCTTTTCGTGGATAACACAATTTAAATCTAGATTTTAACACTTATATAAGTTATATTTGAAAAAAATGATATTATTATTTAATATAATAGAATCAAAATTACATTGATTTAATTTTTGATTTTTTCCCAAGAAATTTTATTTTTTATCAATAGTGATGATTATTTGATTTTAGTTCAAAACTTCATTTTCATCTAATTTTTTATATGGTTAAATTGTGTTTTAATTTCAATTTAAAATATAATTATATTAATTTTTATATAAGTTAATATAAATTTTCTTATTATAATAAATTTCACATTGAAATGAGATATGAAATACTTATTGAACATTGGAACATTTTTACTTTAACTCGATTTCTTTTCATGTCTACAGGATTAACATTAATCTTTATTTTTTAACATTGATGAATGGAATTTTAAAAATTGTACGTACATTTTTTAATAAGTATGAAACTTTTAGAATAATAGGATAAACAAAATTGTTTTGTGAATATTTATATTAGTATTTTATTACCATCGTTAAAGGTAAATCATGTAATTATAAGTAAAATTAATATTTTAATATCATCAAAATAGCCTAAAACATGTCTTAATTTCATTTTACGAGTGTTTTCCACCAAAATCAACTTTATGATAAAATTATCACTATTTTTATCCAATTTTATATGAATATGAAATTTATTATATTTTATCATAAGATATGATAAAAGTGTCATACTTATATTATTAATAAGTAAACCATTTTTAATATATGGTTATATAGATGATAAATTCCCCTAGAAAATTTATTGTAAATATAAAATTTTCATCTACTTCATGATAATTTATTTATACTTTTTAGACACTAAAAAATTTAATTTAATTGTGACATATTGAAAATAAATTAATCGATTTATTAATGGAAGAATCATGTAAATGATATTAATAATATTAAAATAAATATAATTTGAAATATATTATTCCATAAAAGAAATTTATGGACAATTTTTACATTTTCTAGATCATTTAATTTTTTTTCCAAGTAATCATGTTGTAATGATTTTTTAAAATGTCAAGATATGAATTGTGTCAAAATTAACATAATTCATAGCTTAAAATATAAAATCAATAATTAAATGGTATAATATTTCTGAAAAATCTATGATTAAGAAAAAAAAAGTTTATATAATTGTATAAATTTCATTAATTACTCGTTATTTATTAGATTTTAATTTTATGGTAATTATATTAACCCTCAAAATGTAAATTACTTAATAAAATGGTAATAATTAAAAGATTAAAAACAAAAAGAGAAGGTTTAAAAAACAAAAGATGTGTAATTTTATTTTGATGATTTTCTTTCAGAACCAAATAATCATATATTATAGATAATCTAGTTTGGACCCATTTTTACTTGAAAATAAATTTATATTAATTTAATAATTCTTATAAATCCAATAGTGCACCCCATTCTATTATAAAAGGGAACCCATTAATCTCTAGTACTTACACTAAAAAACCCATTTTTTTTGGACAATATATACCAAAAAAATTCCGAGAATAAATACCAACATTTTATAGGCCTTCATTGTGGTATAACACCCTTCCTTATATGGGTTAAGGTGTTAATTTAAGGTGACCGTATGAAGGAATAGTTAAATTTTTAATTATGTGTTTCCATTTTATTTCATCTCCTTATTCCTTAAAATATCCATAAACAATGAGGAAATAATTACTCCACTATACCTAATCTAACGATATGTAGTTATTTTAAAATCATAACCTCAATCCATCTCTTATTCCATTAAATGGTTAATGAATTAATCGTATATGTGTATGTGTGAATTATCCCATCCATGAACTGATATAATTTTTTCCGTTACTGTCTCTAAATAATGGATATAATGATGGAATTAATTTTAAAATATGATATTCATGATATATTTCTTATTAAAATAGAATACTATATCCATTATGTTCTTAATTTCTATGCCCATAAAAATGATAGCTTCGTTTATGCGTAATTGTGGACTATCATCACCCCGAATCTATGTGATTCATTTTTACTGACCACATCACTTAGATAAAATAAATAAGTATATTTATATAATCAATATGATATTAATAATTTTAATAATTTTAGGGAAGTTAAAATAATAGTTTCCTTATTTCAAAATATCCTTTGAAAAATGGAAACATTACTCATGTGTTCATATGACTTACCGTTGCCTTGATTGTAAAATAGTTAATTTTTCACAACAGTAATTAATGGGTTATTTTAAAATTATATTTTTTTTGTAAAAAAATGACTAGTATTTCAAGAATATTATATATTAGAGGATGTAATTCAGAAAACTTTGACAATTGACAAAATAAAAAAGTCATTTTGGTCTATTGTACCATGTTTCACCAAAACATCCAACATGAACTTCAATAAATATGTAATTTTTATAACATGAAAATTAGTGATACAAATAAAATAATAAATATTAATATTTATCTCATGAAATTAAATAATTAATTTAGTTTTATAATTTAGTAGGATAAAAAATGTACGTGTCGAGTTAGACTCATGGTAAAGGACTTTTTCTCAATCCCTTTTTGTTGAGGCATATCTTGATGTTATACACATTTATTATCTTATACAGTTTATATACAACCTTCTGAATTTTTATAACCTGAATTATTATATTGTAAACATATTAAACTTTTTTTTTAAAATTTTATTCTTAAATAATTATTAGTCATGTTTTTCAAATTTGGAAAGGGAATTTTTAACTAAAAAATAATTTTATGTATTTTAGAGACTTATTCTTCTAAATATCACTCATTTGTGTACATATTTTCAAATTTTTTTAATGGATTTATTTATTTATACATAAATTATTTAAAATTTTAATACTCAAATTTCTTTTAAAATTATCAAATTGGTATGAGATAGAGTGATTAAAAAATAAATTTTATAAATGTTTTAAATTGGGTTTCAAAATGGATTGGTTGTTCAATAACATGAAAACGATACTTATGAGTGAAAATGAAATTTTATTAGTGACATGTTTAAAATTTAAGGATTCTATATGTTTGGACTATATTGGGGAACATGGATATTTTACAAGGGTGCATGATATATCTTATTGGAAAGGTTGATCCCCATTATATCTCATGGGTGAGCCCGGTATAGCTTATATGAAGGCATGATCCACATTATAGATGATGAATTAAGGGACAACTAGATATATCTTACAGGATGGGTGAGACACATTATAGTTCCTCAATGCATTGGCTGATTTAGAGATGGAATTTGACTAAATGGTTATTCCATTTTCAAGGGTGAATGTACGTGTGATATGATAATGATGTCCCATGGCACCAATGTAATTTTTCTATTATTACAAATTAGATTCTAAAAAATTAATTTTAATGGGATTTCATGTTTTCACTGGACTAAAGATTCAATCTCTTTATGTACCTTGATGAATTTTTTTTATCATCCTATATTATATTTTTTTTCACAGGTCATATAATTGTTAAAGATTACAAGGATGTCATGACAAAAGTATTGAATGTATGTATTGAAAAGAAACCATGTTTCATTTTTAAATTGTTTCACATTGTGGAAAAATATGGATATTGAGTTTATGCGACCACATGTAATTTATAAGTCTAATTTTAAATAGGTTTTCCTAATAATATAATACTATAAACATAATAGTTACATGAATTTATAATATAGGTCAAAAACACTAGAATATGGGACATCTAGGGACTGGTCCTTATAGATGGTATCATAGGATGGTCAAGGAAACATTAGAGATTACGTTTCCTTTTTATGATATTAGTAATTCATCATGGGTGTATAATTTTCTAGTTTTTTGTATGATTAGTTTCATAAAACAACTTTTTTAAGATTTATGTAATGAAATCTTATTTCGACTAACAACATTTTTGAAGAGTTTCACATTTATGTAAATTAAGGGTTATTAATTTTTGGGATAAAATGAAATGGAATAATATGAATATTGAGGTTAATTTTTTTTATTTTTTCATGTATTTATTCTATTTTAAGAATTATATAGTTCTAAAAAACGGACAACATGTAGAAGGGGTGATAAACCATCTTGTCAAGCAAAGCCACATGAATCGAACACACATCCTAAGGGAAACAAGGGTGAATCACCTACTACTAGCCAACATGAAATCCCATGTTAGTATAACATTTTAGTTTTAGTTAAATTAGTTGTTGGATTAATAATTACATGGTTTTTAGAGAACTGTTTTTATTGAGAAGTTTACCTTGGGATTGTGATTTTTTATTATGTGATTAATTCTATTTATGGAATAGGTTCACAATTTTGGGAAATATATATGATTGTGGTTAATAGAATATCATGGGATTTCTTTAGTATAAAATTTGAATTATATTTTTGATGATTCAATTAATTTATTATGGACTTATATCTAAGAGATTATGTTAATTTTGAAAATCTAATTTTAGGTATGAGACATTAAGAGTGATTGATGTTATTTTGAAAAAAATGTTAAAATTTATTTTGGATGATTATGTGGACAAGTAATTTTTAGGTTTCAATATTAGTGTAGAATATTTTGGAGGAAATATAAGGATAGTTACTTTTTGAATGGTCTATATTGATCTTTCTTTATAACTGTTTATTTTTTGATATTTAAATAATTATTTGATCATTTAATGGATTATTACTTTTGGGTAATTATCTTATCTTATTATTACATTTATTATTTTGGTAAATGATTGAATATCAGATAAATAGATATTTAATTGTTTGGGGATTATTTAATTATTTAGTTATTTATTCTAGTTCTTCAGTCGTGAAAAATTCTTCTTCAAAAGTCAATGTTTAGATAAAAAGATGAGTTTATAGTAGAAATTGACTAAAGGGAGAAACATGACTTTTCACGAATGTATTTTCAATTAGTATCATAATATGTGTATAAAAATAATTCCTAACAACAATGAAAATTATTTTTAATAAAAAAAGCTATCTGATTACTTATTTTACTGAAGAATCTATGACCTTTTAACCAATCATAGATTTGTGATTTCGTAATTGTTAACATTATCTAAACGATGTTTTTTAATCACTCTCTAGAATAAAAATATAGTTAGTTTATTTCCATTACCATGTTTTCATATATTTAATCGTCATATGTGTTAGCTTAGGTGACCTTCATACTACACCCTATTTATTTTTATGTGGATGTTTCATTTATCCTTTTCTTGTGTGAGATTTCAATATAGGTATTTTGAAAATTTAAACCCCTATTTATTGATCTCGAGATATAATTGAGAGGTATAAATTTATTAAGGGTGGGGGGATATGACATATAGTGTTTTTAAAAAAGAAATAGTATTTTCGATTGTACATGATACACCACATCGAGCATAAGTGAAAAGTTAAATATTATTATTTTAATGATTCCATTATAACCAAATTTTTAGTATGGAAGTAATTAAAATTATTCACACAATTATAAAAATAGGGTTTATATACATGTTTATGTAATGATTCATTAGTTAAAAATTAATAATAAATGAAAATAAAAACTAATTGAATATAAAAGGAAATGTCTTTCTAAAAAAATAATATACAATTGCACAAGTGTGTTTTATATTAATAATTTTATAGATAAATTTTTTTTCTATTATATTAATGATATTAAAATTTGAATAAATTTTTTAAAATTTAAATTATATGTTTTTAGACATGATATAATTACAAAATAAATTTTAAGCATAAAAAGGAGTAATGTTTTAAAAAAACATAGTTTTACGACATTTTTAATGGGGATAACATATTAAATATAGTTTATTGACAATTTTATTTGTTCTATTTGAAAAAATAAACTTATTAATTGAAATTATAGTATCAAAATTTTCATTGGTGGATTTTTTGGAATTTTTCTAAGAAGATACATTTTGTGATTAATAGTGAAAAATATTAATTTAAGTTGAAAACTACATTTTTGTCTAGTTTTTTATACAATTATCTTTTGTTTTGACTTAGTATTAATGTATAATTATATCATGTTTTTATGATTTTATAAAATTTTAGTCTTTATAATAAATTCCACATTGAAATTTGATACAAAAAACCTATTGAACTTGTGAAGATTTTTACATTAACTTGATTTCTCTCTATGTATGCGGGATGAGTTTTAAACATAATTTTCCTACTTATGTGAATAAAATTTTGAAAAATCTACACAATACATTTTAATAAATATGTTATTTTTTGTCTAATATGGTCAACATATGTTTTTTGTGAATAGTAATTTTAGTATATTATTTACTATAGTTAAGGGTAAATCAGTTAATTAAGGGTGAAAATAATATTATATCATTATAAAATTACATAACACATGTTCTAAACTCATAGAATGATTGGATTTTGAAACACAAATCAACCTTAGAGCAGATTTATAATATTTTTATGCCAATTGGGTAAAAATTTGACATTTATTATATTTTTTAAAGATAAGTTAAACATGTCATTCTTATATTTTTAATAAGTTAATCCCTTTTACAATACAGATATATATAAGATAAATTGTACTAAAAATAGTCATTATAAATCTAAAATGGTTATTTACATCATGATTATTTTTTTACTTTTTTTAGATATTAAACAATTAAACTTAATTGTGTCACAATGATGATGCATTATTTATTTATTTGAGAAAATAATAAAAATAATGATTTTAATAATATTAAAATAAATATAATTTGGAATATTTTATTTTATCCCAGAATTTTAGGGATTACATGGAAATATTTGGGATAATTTAATATATTTTTCAAGAACCATATTTGATGGTAATTTTTAAAAATTCATGTAATGAATAGTGTTACATTTGACATAATTCGTATCTAAAAATATATAATATTATATTATATTATATAAAATTTATAAAAATCTAATATTAATCCAAAATGTTGAGATAAGTCTATAAATTTCATTAATGACTCATTAATATATCTTTTGTAATTTTATGGAAATTATATTATCTATAATAATTTAAATTACATGATAAAACAGTAGAAGTTAAAAGGGTTAAACAAAAATAAAACGATTAAAAAATAATAAAACGTTTCCCTAATGTCTATTATATTTATTGATTTATGACTACATAATTATTATATTTTAAATAATTCAGTTTTTATCCATTTTAATGGAAAATGAATTCATCTTTATTTAATAGTTTTTATAATTCCAATAGTTCCCCAACCCCCTAATATAAAAGGGTACTCATTCATCACTAATCCTTAAACTCGAAACCCCATTTTTTTCAGACACAATCCACCCAAAAACCTTACTTTAATACCTCCCTATATTATAGATGCTGTATTTCATTCATAATTCAATTTTTAGTGGTGTTAAGGTGGAAATCACAGGTGATCATCCCAAGAAAATGAAACATTTTTAACTATGCCTTTCAATTTTATTTATTATTTATCCACCATGAAATGTACTTCAACCATGATGAAAAATAACTACACAATAATAAATATATTAATATGTAATAATTTTATCATTAAAACCAAAATTTATCTCTGATAACATCAAATTGGAAATGAATTAATGATTTTGTGCATACATGTGAATTATCACCTCCACATACTGAAATTGTTCATTTTACATAAATATCTATAAATTGTTATTTTTATGATGGATGTAATGTTAATATGTGATATTAATGATATATTAATCATTATAAAAGAATAATATATCAATTATTATCTTAATTTACATGAAAATAAAAATGATAACGTCGTTCTTGCATACAAGTAAACTATCACCTTCAAAAAGCAATGTGATTTGTTTTCAATCCCCACATCACTTGGATAATATATATATATGTTTATTTAAATTATTAATATTATATTGAAGATATTATTAACATTTTGTAAAGGTAATAAAATAATAACCGTCCTTCCAAATTGATAATTGATAAATGGAAACATTACTATTTAGTACATATGACTTACCGTCTCAATGATTATGACATACTTCATTATTAATATACATAAATAATGGATTTAATTAAAAGAATAATTGATATATAAAATTTATTATTATTTTAGGAATATTATTATATAGATTTTGTACATATGAACACTTTGACTATTGACATCATAACAAAGTCATTTTGGTCTCTTGTGACAAATATCATCAAAACATCCAACATAAACATTATTAATTGTGTAATTATTATAACATTATAACAAGTGATATAAAATTAATAATAATCTAAAATAATTTCATCAAAAAAGTAAATAATTAACCTATGTTTATTATTCAATAATATAAGAACATACATAATGAGTTAAACTTGATGTAAGGGACTTTCTATCAAAATATATTCATTGGGGAATATCATGATGCTACAAACCTTTATTGTCATATAATACAACCCTTCTGACATGTTATATGATGAATTACTATACTCTGAGGATATTTACCTTATTTACATGATTTTCATGTGTAAAGGGAATCTTCAACTATAAAATCATGTTATGTTGTTTAAATATTTCTTCATCGAAATAATTTTTATTCATGTATATGTTTTCTAAATGGTTTATAAATTTATTTATATAGACATAAATATTTTAAATTTTTGATTATATAATTTATTTTAAATTTTTCAAAGTGGTATGTAAAACTTTTAATGAAAAATTTATTTAATAAAGGTTTTGAATTGGTTTTTGAAAACTTATTGGTTATTTAATAACTAATATGTTTTATTATGGGTGAAAATTAAAATTTATAATTATCATGTTAAAAATTGAAAGATATTATGTGTTATGATAATATATTGGTACTTGGAAATTTTATGGGTGGTTTCGATATATATTATATGATGTGTTGTGACCCATTATTTCTAATGAGTGGTGGGTGAGTGTAATATATCTTATACAGAGGGTTATCCCCATTATAGATCTCTAATGTATTGGGTAATTTGGAGATGAAATTATATTGTATGGTTATTCTATTTTTAATGCTTAATGTAACAGTGATATGTTACTGATGTCCCCTGTCACAAATGTTATTACTCATGGATTTCTAATGAGTTCCTATGAAATAAATTTTAACAACTTTTTATGTTTTTACTCGACTAATGATTTTCATTCTTTATGTCCCTTACTGAGCATTCTATACTCATCACGTGTTTAAAAAAATAACATGTAATAATATTTTTTTAGATAAAGATGATTACTTGAAAAATTTATTGAAGATATGTCTTGAAAATAAACCATGTTTTATTTTAAATTGTTTTCTTGTGGAGAAAAATTGGATACTGAGTATAAGTTTCCACGTGTAATGTATGGATATACTATGTAATAATTTTTAATAATTATATAAAATTATATACTATATCGATAATTGAATTTATATTCTACTAAAAACACTATAATATTTAATATTTTAGTTTGGGTCTTTATACAATTATTTTATATTAATTTGATATTTTGACAACATATAAGAGTCCCCCTCCCCAATCTTATAAAAGGAAACCAATTATACTCTTTTCTTCACATATAAAAACCAATTTTTATCATCTAATATAATCTAAAATACCTTACTATAATCATTACCAACATTTAAGAGTCCATATTTTATGCATAACACCCTATTTATAGGTGTTAAGTTGTTAATCAAAGGAGTTTATCTAATGTTGTGATATCATTTTAATTCAGTGTTTTTGATTTATTTCTTCTTTTACTAAAATAAAATATTCATCCACCATGAAAAAATGAGAACTCTGGTATAATAAATATGATGAGAATTTATAATGCTAATATTATCACTTAAATTAATCTACATTCCTATTAAATGGGAAAATAATTAATTGTTCATGCATAAGGGTAACTACCAACTCACTAACCCATATAATTTGTTTTCCATCACCGTCTATAATGATGGTTATAGTGTGGGAATTAATGTTCATATATAATATTAATGATATATTTATCATTTTTAAATAATAAAACATCATTAATTTTTTTTAAATTCCATGAACATTAAAATGATAACAAAGTTCATGCTTTTGTGTGCACCATCAACTTCACGAAGTGATGTGATATATTTTTCCTTACCACATAACATAGATAATATCTATAAATATATTTAAATTATTTAAATTATATTTATGATATTATGATAATTATGTAAATGTAAAATAATAAGTACATTAATTCCATATTGATCTTTGAAAAATGGAAACATTACTTTTTCGTATGTATGGTGTACAGTCTCTAAGATTTAAATGTTAATGATTTTTTTATCCATAAATAAATGTTTTGGTTTAAAATTTTAATTTATTTAAATAAGTTATTAATATTTCATGACAATTAAAATAATGTTTATGGACTGATAACCACTTTTTCAATTTACATTATAGGAAAATCATTTTAGAATAATGTTCTGAATATCATAAAAAAGTCTAACATGAAATTAAATAATTGATAAATTTTTATAACATGATAATAATTGATATAAAAGAGGTAATAAACATTAATAAGGTTATAAATAAATTTAACAATTAAAAAAGTTTATTATTTTGGAATTTAAAGGACACACATAATGAATCCGACTAAAGGGAAGGGATTTTGTCTTAATTTACATTAATTGAATAAATTTTGATGTTATATGACTAGATTATCATATAAGGGTTTTGTATATCCTATTTGAAATTATATATCAATAATTTAATATTTATCATGTTATTTATGGTTTAATTTCATTCATTAATGGGTTTTATGATTCATGTGTTTCTAATGTGATAAGGTTCTTTTCATTATAAAAATAACCTTTTATGATTTCCCTTGAAACTCATTATCTTCCATGGACATGTTTTCAAAATTATATTTGAAGTGGAATATTCATGATTTTTTCTTGGACATTGAAAATAATGGGTGCACCCAAATACCATCAGGTGTGTCCAATATAGCATAAATGATTCCTTCGCCAGTTAGAGCTCAAATGCATTGGGCAATGATTTTGTTCTCTGGAGAATTATATTGGATGTAAACTATAATACATTTATATTATATATGGGATATGTAATGGGGTTTTAATGATTCTATTTTATAAATTATTAAGGTTCCTACATGAATTATCTATTCTTTCTAATGAGTTTTAATGAGAATCAATCATTTTTAGAGGGTAAAATAAATGATCTTTTTTAAGGAATGCCAGTTACCTTTATGTGTAAAATTAATTTTTTTCAAGAAAAGTGTTTTCCATTGGTGTTCATGTTTTCCTGAACTAATGGTATCTTTTATATTTATATCCATTATTGATATTTTTAATCTCATCCAAATTTTTTAAAAAGTTTTCATAGTGTATAAGAAAGGTTAAGAGAAAGGGCATTGTCAAGTTAATAAATATGAATATTTTTCATGAAAATAAAATCATGTTTTATTTTAAAACAATTATATTAGAGAAGAAATTGATTCTATTTTATAAGTACCCTCTTTGTAATAAATTGGAATGTTACATATGAATTATTAATAACTTCACAAAAAATATGAACCTAAAATGATTCCTGATGTGATATAATGTAATTTTTTAATTAAAACTCAAAATTATATAATAATTATATATGGGACCACATATTTGGTATCTAAGGTTGTTTCAGATATCTTTATAGGTTATGAAAATATTAGTTGCTTTCCTATGAATGAATTTACCTCATGGACATGTTAAAATGTTGTAGAATTTGAATATTACCTTGTTTCATCATCAAAAAATGTATGTGGTGAATGGTGTTCCACATTGAAAAAATGTAAGTTGTTGTGGTATGGATTAATGGGGGGAATATCCTTATAAATCCTTATATATTGATTGTACAAAACCAAATAGAACAAGTTTTTTTAGCGATTGATCAGTTGAATCAGGCGATTAATAGTGCTGGTATCCATGCTAGAGAAGAACCCAATCTAACATGAAGGAACATGTCTGTTGTAGAAAATGTCATGATTCATCATACCCCATCATTACAAAAATCATCTGCCCAGATGGTAGCCAATGGATGGATCAATTAATTTGAAATGAAATATCATGTCATGGGATGTTTAGGTCATCAAAAGATAACCCTTATCATTTATCATTTTAAAGGTGAAGCTGATGGACCGTGGTTTCAGTAAATAATAGAAGAGAGAGAGATGATCTTGATTCCACAGATTGGGAAACATTCCAGGATATTTTCAATGAAAAATATTTCCCTATGGTTGTTTGAATTTAAAAGTAATTATAATTTCTAGAATTGAGGTAAACTATTATGATTTTGTGGATTCACCTAGAGAAAACCTCAAAATATTGTTCAGTTATGTGCTAGATTTTATTTAGGACAATAATAGAAAAATTAATAGGTTTAATTATGATATAACCCGATCTATTAAGATATATCACATTGTGAGAAGTTAAAAGTTATGAGAATGTTTTTTTTTGGTGATAAAAAGGTTTAAATTTATTTTTTAGATTTTTGTTCCTTGTAATTTTGAATGTATGCAGAGGTTAGGATGATAGGTGATGGGAAAAAAACAACAAAGAAATATGGATGAAAGAAAGTAAAGTTCCAAAAATATTGTAACTGTTGTAGAGAGAACCTTGTGTAATTTCTAAGGAATAAAAGAAATCATTAATAATGTTGAATTATTGGCCTCACAACCTGAAAATGTTAGAAAATTATTCCGGAGGAACCATAGAACGTGGTAACTGAAATAAATTCATGTTTGAGATGTTTTAGTAGTAATGTGTTGGGTCATTTTGCTAATAAATGTCAAAAGATATTTTCATTCGATGGATTTTTTCATGATCAAAAATAAATAAATGTGTATAAAGGTGTTTTACTAGTATAGATGATGTTGGAACGTCATAGGAAGCAATGACATATATGTTACTTGTGTATTATAATTAAGAAAACACCATCTTTGACTCTATATCATCAAATTCTATCATTTATGAGAAATTTGTATGTAAATTGGGAGTTTCATCTAATCATAGTATGATAAATCATTTAGTGACCATCTGATGCAAATATTGGAAGAAGACATTGTGAATATAGTGTTTTGGACTATATATGGGCATTATGAATTTTCTAAATCCATACCGCATTGTTTTTTGTTTTTAAAAATCCTTTTTTTGGTTAATTGGGAACAATACAAATAGATCCATACATGAGACACGCTTACCATGCATTAAAAAATGTAAATTTCAACTTGAAAATACAAAGTTCAAATTCAATATAGCTGTCAAATTCTTCCTTGATACCTAAGCCTGTACTTTCCCCCATCAATGCACCATCATCCATCGTGAGAAACAAAGGGTTAAATCATCAAACCTAACACCGCAATTATCATCACTGGTAGATCAACACTAGATCACTGTCAACCAGAGTTCATAGCACCATCATCGATGCCACCAAATAACACTATAACCGTTGACTATAATTCACATCCTTGACATCAGCAAATGTCATGAAAAAAAACATGATCCTTTACCCTTTACAGCAAGGATCCAAATTAGAAAATACAACTACAAGGCAAGAGTGACCGTTGAAACACACATCACAAATCCCAGTGGATACCACCACACAAATTCACCTTAGAGAAAGGAATAATTTCCTATTGCAATAGTAAAGGAATGAGCTTCCAATGGACTAGAAAAAGATCATCTTCATGGACCCCAAAACTGATGGCTAACACAAAAAATATAATCAAATAATAATTGATCCATAAATATTACCCATAAACCATACCGATGGATCAAAGAACAAACATAGAGATAATTGTCAAACCAGAGCTGTTATCTTGCCTAGGCCAGGCCAGGACATCAATGACTACATGTCCACACATCCCAATATGAAAAATGACGAACCATAGCTAATATGATAGGGAATAGATTAGTGGAATCTTGGGGTCAGAGTATAGATTAGATAAAATGATGTGATTATTGTTTTTAGTAATTTAAAACAATAATTTTGAATGCTTCATGTCTATAACTTTCTTCTATAAATTGTGAATGATTCATCTATATTAATGATTCATTAAAAAGAAGTGGTTGTTTCCTAGTTAATAAAGACCAGGTAATTTATTTTGCATCATGTCAATTAAAACCTCATGAGTTAAATTATCCTACACATTATAAGGAATTATCTTCTATTATTTTTTCATATAAAATTTAGAGTCATCACTTGAATTGAGTAATGATTGAAATATATACTGAGTAGAAAATTCTAAATAATATTTTCACTTATAAATAATTGAACATAATAAAGTGAAGATGGGTATAAAAATTAAGAATTATGATTTCATGATTCATACCATGTTACATTAACAATATTTTGTTTATAACATAGCCCTTCTATTAATGATTTAATAAATTTGGTTTTGGAATTTATTTTTTGAATTAAATTTCATTTTTTTGTTTTTGGTGTTTGTGAATTTTTCTCTGTCATACCAAATTAATAACGAACATAAGGAAGAAAATGCGTTTCAAGAAAATAATTTTTTTTAAAAGTGTATTTTTAATAAATTTAAAATAATTACTGATTCTGTCTTGATACTTTTGAACAGATTATATAATGGTAGTGATTCCCCTTTGATGAAAGAGTTGTTATGTAATGCTTATGGTTCTCCATTTTGAGTACATCCTGGAAGAACAAAGACATAAAGATACCTTTGGTAGTATTATTGGTGGGATTGAAATAAAAAAGATAATGATGATTATACCATGAATTTATGGACTTTTAACAAGGATAAAGAAGAATAACAGTCTCTGAAGGGGACCCTTAATCCATTAATATTTCTATAGTGGAAATGCGAAAATATTTCCAAGGATTTTATAGTGGGGTTTCCAAAGAAATATCTAGGTAACTCTGAAATTTGGGTTAGTTTACTTTTATTGATGAAATATTTACATTTTATTCATATCAAATACACCCAGTATCTAAATAAACATTCATGGTTGCATATAATGGAATTATTTATTTATATAGAGTGTCTCTATCCATTGTATCTGATCATGAACCATGGTTAACTTATTTTTTTTAGAATGTCCTTGAGAGGTCCTTGGGTGCTAAAATAAATTTTATCCAAGCCTTTAATCCATAGAATGGTGGACAGTTAGAATGAAAAATTCAAAATATGGAGGATATTATATATGTGTTTTTAATGGATTATCTGAGAATTTGGGATCAACATAATTCATTGGTTGATTTTTCTTATAAAAAAAGTTTTCATTATAGTATCTAAATCGAACCGTAGGATGAGTTATATGAGAAGTAGTGTTAGAAACCATATTTTTTGGATGATTTTGGAGAATGTCTATTTATGGTACCAGAGTTGGTAAACGAATGAATAGATATTGTCATGTTAATTTAGGGACATATTAGAATATCTGTGAGCATGATGATATGCTATGTAGATAAATAGATGAAGGATATTTTATTTGAGGTAGGTAATCATGTATTTCATTGAGTTTCTAAATTTGAAATTTGATGTGTTTTGGTAGGAAGGGGAAGCTATTTCCATAGTTCATTGTACCATATGAAATCCAATTAAAAGTTTGATTAGTTTCCCAGTGAGTGGATTTGCCTATGAGTATATCCCATATTCACAATATTTCCATGATTCAATGTTAAGAAATAATATGTCAGATTGATCACATTTTATGAGTTTATGTTTAGTTCTATTTGAAGATAATATTTTTTTTGAGTAACATCCAGTTCAGTTTCATGACTGTAGAGAGAAATGTTTACCCAATAGGATAATTAATCACGTTAAGGTATTAGAAAAATCTATATTGTTGAAGTGGAAACATGGGAATGAGAATCAAAAATGAGGGAAAGATATCCCCATATATTTAATAAGTGAATAAAATTGTCATGGATAAAATTTCCAAAATAGGGGAAATTGTAACATCCCAAGTAATGATAGAATAATTCATATTAAAATAATTATTAATTAGATATTAAAAATTACAAAAAAAGAACAATATATATAATTTATATTATATGATTCCAAATATGAAATCCATTTTGTAACATCCAAATCAAAAAAATCGAGAAATTATTTAAAAATTATTCTCATTAATTGAAATAGAAAATGAGTTTTTATTAAAAAAATTTATAATGATCACAATGTTTTTATGTCCAATTTCAATTTGAAAATGAATAAAATTACCTATATTAGATTAAATGATATTATCTAATTATATTTCAAAAAAATTCAAATATACAATTAAACTAAATAAATAAAATTTAAGAAAAATTATTTTACAATTAAAATGAATTATTTTTTGACTATTCATCATGGAATGAAACTTATCTGAAAACGGCCAAAAATATGACCAATGAATATCTAAATATTCTATATCAAAATAAGAATAATTAATTTAAGAATAGTTTTTTACACCATAAATTTTTTTTAAAAAATGTTCTCCATTAAAACGATTAAATTTTTTTAAAAAATAAATTTTGTGACCATAAAATTAGATTTTTTTTATACTCTATTTAAAATAGTGTCTATATTAATAAATATTTAATTAATAAATATTAACATGATTAATGGTATATGAGATAATTAAGGGTAAAAATTATATTATAAATATTATTAAATTTCCCTAAAACTGGTCCTAATTTCATTGGATCATGGTGTTTCAATTGAAAATATCATTGAGATTATATTATGAACTTTAGAAGCCAATTGGATGAGATTATGAACATTATAATATTATATTCAAATGAAAAGTCAATTTTTAAGACTTTTGTTTTTAATAAAGGAAATTTTTTTAATATGGGGTTATATATGGGGTTTCTTCGACTATAAATAGAATTTGTAAAGCTAAAACCATTATTTTTTCATGATAATTTATTTATAATTTCATAAAAATATATAATTAAATTAAATGATATAAATTGTAACATCCCAGGTAAATAAAGAATAAAGAATTTTCATATTTATTAATATTTACGAATTAAATATTAATTTTAGTTTAAAGGGGTTTCTATGTTCGATAGCGTACCCAATACGCAACGATGAGTTTCTTTGAAACTTACGTAGCACACTAGTAATAAAATAATATTATTTTAAATGTTAGTTAATGAGTAGCCGTTGTACTGGCGGGAATGGATAGAAATAACTAAAATATGGTTATATATGTTTTTAAATGTTTATACATTTACCCAATAAAAGATAAAGGCTTAAAATACGGAAAGAGTTCAATTTTAGGGCAAATATACTCTAATTTTCACTAAAGGTTCACTTATCACCTTTTAATGGTGAACCGTCATTAAATATAGTTTTGATCACTCTTATACTTTATTTTGGACCAAATATAACTCTTCTTTAGAATCGGGACATCAAAATTTACTTTGTGTAAATTTTTGGTACCTTTCTGATAAAGTTCATTTTTTATGAATAGTGTAAAATGTTGTATTTTAATTCAAAACCTCTTTTTAATCTAATTTATTTATATTATTAGATTATTATTTTAAGTGGTTTTAAAGTGAAATTAGAAAATATTTTTACCATTTAATCCAATGGTGGTCATTGGAATCAATTTCACTTTGAAATTGGACTTAAACTGGTGTCAATCTTTTGATACTTATTGTTTCACAAAAACACGCTATTTGTCATGACAGCGGGAATTAATTAATAAATTAATTAATTTGACTTTTATGTTTTGAATTTTGTAAAATGGACTTCATTTTTGAATTCGTAATATCAAATATAGCTTAGGGTGAATTTTTGGTAATTTTATGAAAAACTTCAATTTTTGATGAATAGTGAAACCACTAAGTGGTAATCAAGCAAACTGATTTTTCAGTTAAATGAAAGTTTACCACTAATGTGTATTGAATTTTGAAAATCCGACATACATGGTTGTCATTAAGAAGTAAAATGTGGTTCAATGAGATTAAAATAATTTTTTGGTGAATAGTAACTTTTTTTCATTAATCGCGATTAGAGGTAATTAGCGTAGTTTAAGGTAAAAATGATATTATAAAAATGGGAAAACACCCTGACACTTGTCCTACACCTATTGGGTGAGTCATGGCCGACCAATACAAGCCATGGTCCATCTTGGGGACCCCATGGAGCCACTTTAGTTGGAAAATGACATTAATATATTTTTATTTAATGTTAAAGTGAAAATGACACTAACATAAATTGTTTTACTAAAATACTGTTAGAGTGGGGTTATACAAGTCCAAATTTTTATTATAAATAGTAATTGGAAAGCTAAAAAGATTTCCTACATCATAGTATTTTTTTTATAATTTTTAGACATTAAATAAATTAAATTATATATGACATAATAATGATGCAGCGATGACATCATTATTTGGAGATTTAAATAAAATGGAAATATAATGTAAAATCTATGAACTACACATGTCCAAAACTTATTGGATGAGTGGATTTCGAATCCTTATCACCTTATCCACTAATTATATCAATGTGGGACCTTTTAAAACAGAAACACATTTTCAAATAAAGTAATATTTCTTTACTTTCCAAAAGTGCCCTCCTCTCCTCTTATAAAAGGCCCCCACCTCTACCCCATTTCACACACTTCTAAAGCCTTTGGCTCGGCAAAACCCTGCCCAATTACTCTCTCCACATCCCTCTCCTCATCCTAGAGGATTCCCTTTGGGCAGAATCCTTTCAAAGGAATCCTTTAGGCTCAAATCAAAAGGGAGTTACACTTTTAAAGGTAATTCATTCTCTCTTGTTCATTTGTTTTATTTTGCTTCTCCAACCCTCTAAACTCTTTTTATTTACATATTTTGTAACAACACCAGTATATTCAATATAATAGGATGTTTTTATAATATTTATTTGATCTACACTCTCACACAACTACATCAAATGGTTAAAGAACATACGGTTTCCGTGGTTGGCGAAATTCTGCCTCCCGAAACGATGATTGTTCAATACTCATTTAACACCATAAAGGGTGGCCATTATGATGTCACTATTTTTATATATGATATATAATATGTTTATGTTTTCTTTAAGCTTCTGTATTTTTCATTTTTGGCATACCTTTATGGTTTCCATTATGGGTAAACACGATATCTTCATTTAAGGAAGTGCGGACTTCCGCCCCCTAAAAGTTATGTGATTCGTTAATGCCATATGTGGGACGTGTAAAGGATGGATTTAAAGTTATTATATATGATGTTATAATGGAATTATAATATACCTCTATATCATTATTATTTCTTTCCATTAAAGTATGAGATAGAAATGAAAGTAGCGTTCATGCGTACGTACGGCTTACCGTCTCCATGAACGGTGCATTTCATTTCTTATCCTCAAATGTAATGTACTATTAAAATTACATGTATATAATGTATGTATATAATTAATTATATATCTAAATGATGAATATAATTCTGGAATTAAAATATACATACCTCTCATTTAGTTTTAATTCCACTAATATGACAAAGAACTGAAAGTAGCGTTCATGCGTACGTACGGCTTACCGTCTCCATGAACGGTGCATTTCATTTCTAACCTCTAAATGATTATGTAATATTATAAATACATGTATATGCTGGATATATATGATACATATTATATCCAAATCGGGAATTTCATTCTGGATATAAAGAACTTTTGACCACACGAACAACATGTAATTGTAAGAAGTCAACTTTCGACTTAAGAACCAAATATTGAAAAAACAAACATTATTAACTTAAATGGTTACATAATGTTTATAACATGGAAATAAGTGATATAAAAGGAATAATGAAGTTTAAAAAGGTTCTTAATCAAGTATAAATTAACTCAAGTCTATTATTCAGGACTTTAAAGAACGATCGAGTCAAGTCGGACCCAAGGTAAGGGACTTCGTCTCAATCTCCTTTCATTGAGGCATATTTTATTTTATACACAACTTTCTTTTATACGGTGTATAAAACCCTTTTACTTTTACTTTTATACAAAATGAATCCTTTTATACGAAGCGTTTTAAAAAATTACAAAAAGGAATGTTTCTTTTAACGTACGCGGCGACAAAAACCTTTTCCGCCACAGTGAGTATTATTTTGGTCTTTGGCTTCCTCAACAAGCCGTAATGTTTTTAAAATAAAATAAATACCATATACTCTTTTATGTATTTTGGTATTGAAAACGGTTTTGATAAAGGATTCTATTATGATATATTTTGATTGAAATGTTGAAATGTTATCATTCCTTTATATTGGTTTTATGTTTTATGATTTTATATTGGTACTTGGACATTTTAACGGGTGGTTACGTTATAAACTATATGACGGGTGGTGCCGTGAATACCAGGATGGGTGGTTACGTTATAACCTCCAATGCATTGGGTATGGAAGTCGGCCGTATGGCTATTCCATTAAGTATGTATGGAAATTGGCCGTATGGCTATTCCATTAAGTGATATGTGTGGAAGTCAACCATATGGTTATTCCACTAAAGTATGTTTATGTCCTAAGTTACCTTTATATATTATATGTGTTCTTTATATGGGTTTTATGGTAATCCTTTGGTTACAAAAAGGTAAGTAATGATACTTTATTCAGTGAAGATTTTTTTTACTACTTCATGAAGGTGAAGGTATTACTTTGATATAGTATACATGGTTTACTTGATGTTTTAAAAACTAACAGTTTTCATTCTTTTTTGTATCCCTTACTGAGCTTTTTATGCTCACCCCAAGTTTTTCGAAATGTTTTTCACAGGACTTAAAGTGGAATAGGGTCAAGGATGGGATCAAGGGAAAGTAATTCATTATAAAACATGGAACTAGACATGTTTCTTTTTGAGAGTGTTTTTTATTATTCTATGGAAACTTAGTAGAAGTGTCTACTTTGTAATCTTTTGAGATGTAATAGTTATGTTCTAATTGTCTAAAACTCTAAACCTGAAAAGATCCTCAACGTGAATTAATCATTTAATTCAATATTAAGTAAGGTTTAAGGCTGGGGCCTTATAGTTGGTATCAAAGGTCGGTTTAGACAACTTTAGGAGTTAGAAAAGTGTTAAATTATAATATGATTGAAATGATATAGCATTTACGGATTACCATGTTGCTTCGCCTAAGATATTTCTATGTTCAGAATGGTTTTCTGCAGAGGAAACAAAGCAGCTATGTTGGGATGATATCAGGAGGAAGATATCTTCCAAATCAGTAACCTGAGATGGTCGGAATCGGAACTGAACAGTTTGTTGCAGTGATGGCACAGTTGACTCAGGCTATAAATGGTGGTGGTATCCATGCATGAGATCAGCCAGATCAACCGCAGAGGAACATGTCAGTGTTGGAACATTTCATGAGGCAACATCCCCCATCATTCAGAGGATCATCTGACCCTGTGCAAGCTGAAGGGTGGATTAAAGCACTGGAGAAGATTTTTGATGTCATGGGGTGTTCAGAACATCAAAAGGTTAGTCTTGCTATTTACCGTTTTGAAGGTGAAGCTGATCAGTGGTGGTCGATGGTGAAAAATATAAGGGATAGTGATGAGATTGAGGATCTTCACTGGGACGAATTCAAAGGTATGTTTCTTGAGAAATATTTTCCTAAGGTGGTTCGTCTTAGGATGGAAAAACAGTTCCTAGAATTGAGGCATGAGGATGATTCAGTGGCTGCTTATGAAGAAAAGTTTACTCGATTGGCAAGGTATGCTCCAAACTTCATACGAGATCTTGATAGTAAAATAAACCGTTTTTACTCAGGGTTAAAGCCAAAGTATCGAAGGGCTTTAGCTTCTCGTGAGTTCAAAAGTTATGAAAAACTTGTTCGATGTGCGAAGAAGGTGGAAATGGAGTTTGCCGATGATCAGGTGTTCTATGACAAACAACAGAATAAGAGGTTTAGTTGGCAGGCCAAGGGGAAGAATTCATCAAAGAAGCAAGGAGGTAAGAAAACCAAATATCCATCCTGTGAGAAGTGTGGTAAAATGAATCCTGGAGAATGTTTATCCAAGTCTGGTAAGTGCTTTCGGTGTGGTAAGTCTGGTCATATTGCTCGTAACTGTAAGGAAGATGATCAAGTAGGAAATGAAAATCCAACGGTAAGATGTTTTAAGTGTAATGAAATGGGTCATTATGCAAACGAGTGTCCAAAAAAGAACTCAACTTGGGGAATGCAGCGAGACTACAAGAAGAAAGCGGTGGTGAAATCCTTTGCAACAACTTCAGCAGATGTTGGGCCATCGAATGAAGTGGTATCAGCTGTAGGGAGGTCAGTATTTTTCGAAGATTGACTTGAGGTCGGGGTACCATCAGTTGAAAGTAAAAGAAGCAGACGTTCCGAAGACTGCGTTCCATACTAGATATGGCCATTATGAATTTGTAGTTATGCCTTTTGGGTTAACCAATGCACCTGCTGTATTCATGAAACTTATGAATAAAATTTTCCATGAGTTCTTGGATAAGTTTGTGTTTGTGTTTTGAGGTTTTTGAAGAGGTTATGTGTGCCTTGTGATTCACAATTGAAGAATGAGTTGTTTTTTTCATCCTGGCAGTACTAAGATGTACAGAGATCTGCGTGAGTATTACTGGTGGGATGGAATGAAAAGAGACATTGCTGATTTTACTGTGAAGTGTTTGACATGTCAACAGGTTAAAGCAGCGCAGCAGTTACCGAAAGGGATGCTTCAGCCTTTACCAGTGCCCGAGTGGAAATGGGAAAACATATCCATGGACTTTGTTGTGGGATTACCAAGGACATCTCGAGGTAAAAATGCAATCTGGGTTATTGTTGATTGCTTGACCAAATCTGCTCATTTCCTTTCTGTACGAGATACTTTCTATCTAGATCAACTTTCCCGTTTGTATCTTAAAGAGATAGTCAGATTACATGGAGTTCCTCTCTCCATTGTATCGGATCGTGATCCCAGGTTTACTTCTAACTTTTGGAAAGGCCTTCAGAAGTTGTTGGGTATTGAATTAAATTTTAGTACAGATTTTCATCCTCAATCAGATGGGCAGTCAGAACGAACAATCCAGACATTGGAGGATATGATACGAGCTTGTTCTATGGATTATCAGGGAAGTTCGGACCAACATCTTTCTTTGGTTGAGTTTTCTTATAATAACAGTTTTCATTCCAGTATACAGATGGCACCAATTGAGGCATTATATGGGAAGCGGTGTCGAACTCCAACATTTTGGAATGAAGTGGGTGATAGGAAGCTGATGGGACCAGAATTGGTAGAAGAGATGGCAGAAAAAGTTCAGTTGATTCAGAAAACACATGAGAACAGCTCAGAGCAGGCAGAAGAGTTATGCGGATAACCGGAGGAAGGATCTATCTTTTGAGGTAGGTGATCATGCTTTTCTCAAGGTTTCTCCTTGGAAAAGTGTGATGAGATTTGGTAAGAAAGGAATGTTGAGTCCATGGTTGGTTGGACCTTACGAAATTCTGGAAAGAGTTGGATCAGTTTCATACCGAGTGGCTTTACCTCCGAGTTTATCTCAGGTACACAATGTTTTTCACGTTTCGATGTTGAGAAAGTATATTCCAGATCCATCTCATGTTTTGAGCCCAGAGGTAGTTCAGCTGGAAGAGAACCTATCTTATGAGGAACAACCGGTCCAGATTCTTGACCACAAGGAGAAAGTGTTACAGAATAAGGTGATTCATCAGGTAAAGGTTTTGTGGAAAACCCATGTGATTTAAGAGGCAACGTGGGAATCTGAAAATGCTATGAGGGATAAATACCCCCACATATTTTGATAAGTGAATAAAATTGCGAGGACGCAATTCCTAAAACGGGGGAAGGATGTAACATCCCAGGTAAATAAAGAATAAAGAATTTTCATATTTATTAATATTTACGAATTAAATATTAATTTTATTTTAAAGGGGTTGCTATGTTCGATAGCGTACCTGATACGCAACGATGAGTTTCTTTGAAACTTACGTAGCACACTAGTAATAAAATAATATTATTTTAAATGTTAGTTAATGAGTAGCCGTTGTACTGGCAGGAATGGATAGAAATAACTAAAATATGATTATATATGTTTTTAAATGTTTATACATTTATCCAATAAAAGATAAAGGCTTAAAATACGGAAAGAGTTCAATTTTAGGGCAAATATACTCTAATTTTCACTAAAGGTTCACTTATCACCTTTTAATGGTGAACCGTCATTAAATATAGTTTTGATCACTCTTATACTTTATTTTGGACCAAATATAACTCTTATTTAGAATCGGGACATCAAAATTTACTTTGTGTAAATTTTTGGTACCTTTCTGATAAAGTTCATTTTTTTTATGAATAGTGTAAAATGTTGTATTTTAATTCAAAACCTCTTTTTAATCTAAATTATTTATATGATTAGATTATTATTTTAATTGTTTTTAAAGTGAAATTAGAAAATATTTTTACCATTTAATCCAATGGTGGTCATTGGAATCAATTTCACTTTGAAATTGGACTTAAACTGGTGTCAATCTTTTGATACTTATTGTTTCACAAAAACACGCTATTTGTCATGACAGCGGGAATTAATTATTAAATTAATTAATTTGACTTATATGTTTTGAATTTTTTAAAATGGACTTCATTTTTGAATTTGTAATATCAAATATAGCTTAGGGTGAATTTTTGTTAATTTTCTGAAAAACATCAATTTTTGATGAATAGTGAAACCACTAAGTGGTAATCAAGCAAACTGATTTTTCAGTTAAATGAAAGTTTACAACTAATGTTTATTTAATTTTGAAAATACTACATACATGTTTGTCATTAAGAAGTAAAATGTGGTTCAATGAGATTAAAATAATTTTTTGGTGAATAGTAACTTTTTTTCATTAATCGCGATTAGAGGTAATTAGTGTAGTTTAAGGTAAAAATGATATTATAAAAATGGGAAAACACCATGACACTTGTCCTACACCTATTGGGTGAGTCATGGCCGACCAATACAAGCCATGGTCCAACTTGGGGACCCCATGGAGCCACTTTAGTTGGAAAATGACATTAATATATTTTTATTTAATGTTAAAGTGAAAATGACACTAACATAAATTGTTTTACTAAAATAATTTTTGAGTGGGGTTATACAAGTCCAAATTTTGATTATAAATAGTCATTGGAAAGATAAAACGATTTACTACATCATAGTATTTTTTTTTATAATTTTCAGACATTAAATAAATTAAATTATATATGACATAATAATGATGCAGCGATGACATCATTATTTGGCGATTTAAATAAAATGGAAAGATAATGTAAAATCTATGAACTACACATGTACAAAACTTATTGGATGAGTGGATTTCGAAGCCTTATCACCTTATCCACGAATTATATCAATGTGGGAACTTTTAAAACCGAAACACATTTTCAAATAAAGTAATATTTCCTTACTTTCCAAAAGTGCCCCTCCTCTCCTCTTATAAAAGGCCCCCACCTCTACCCCATTTCACACACTTCTCAAGCCTTTGGCTCGGCCAACCCCTGCCCAATTACTCTCTCCACATCCCTCTCCTCATCCTAGAGGATTCCCTTTGGGCAGAATCCTTTCAAAGGAAGCCTTTAGGCTCAAATCAAAATGGAGTTACACTTTTAAAGGTAATTCATTCTCTCTTGTTCATTTGTTTTATTTTGCTTCTCCAACCCTCTAAACTCTTTTTATTTACTTCTTTTGTAACAACACCAGTATCTTCAATATACTAGGATGTTGTTATAATATTTATTTGAGCTACACTCTCACACAACTACATCAAATGGTTAAAGAACATACGGTTTCTGTGGATGGAGAAATTCTGCCTCCCGAAACGATGATTGTTCAATAATCATTTAACACCTTAAAGGGTGGCCATTATGATGTCACTATTTTTATATATGATATATAATATTTTTATGTTTTCTTTAAGCTTTTGTATTTTCATTTTTGGCATACCTTTATGGTTTCCATTATGGGTAAACACGATATCTTTATTTAAGGAAGTGCGGACTACCACCCCCTAAAAGTGATGTGATTCGTTAATGCCATATGTGGGACGTGTAAAGGATGGATTTAAAGTTATTATATATGATGTTATAATGGAATTATAATATACCTCTATATCATTATTATTTCTTTCCATTAATGTATGAGACAGAAATGAAAGTAGCGTTCATGCGTACGTACGGCTTACCGTCTCCATGAATGGTGCATTTCATTTCTTATCCCCAAATGTAATGTACTATTAAAATTACATGTATATAATGTATATATATAATTAATGATATATCTAAATTATGAATATAATTCTGGAATTAAAATATACATACCTCTCATTTAGTTTTAATTCCACTAATATGACAAAGAAATGAAAGTAGCGTTCATGTGTACGTACGGCTTACCGTCTCCATGAACGGTGCATTTCATTTCTTACCTCTAAATGATTATGTAATATTATAAATACATGTATATTCTGGATATATATGATACATATTATATCCAAATCGGGAATTTCATTCTGGATATAAAGAACTTTTGACCACACGAACAACATGTAATTGTAAGAAGTCAACTTTCGACTTAAGAACCAAATATTGACAAAACAAACATTATTAACTTAAATGGTTACATAATGTTTATAACATGGAAATAAGTGATATAAAAGGAATAATGAATTTTAAAAAGGTTCTTAATCAAGTATAAATTAACTCAAGTTTATTATTCAGGATGTTAAAGAACGATCGAGTCAAGTCGGACCCAAGGTAAGGGACTTCGTCTCAATCTCCTTTCATTGAGGCATATTTTATTTTATACACAACTTTCTTTTATACGGTGTATAAAACCCTTTGACTTTTACTTTTATACAAAATGAATCTTTTTATACGAAGCTTTTTACAAAACGACAAAAAGGAATGTTTCTTTTAATGTATGCGGCGACAAAAACCTTTTCCGCCACCGCGAGTATTATTTTGGTCTTTGGCTTCCTCAACAAGCCGTAATGTTTTTAAAATAAAATAAATACCATATACTCTTTTATGTATTTTGGTATTGAAAATGGTTTTGATAAAGGATTCTATTATGATATATTTTGATTGAAATATGGAAATGTTATCATTCCTTTATATTGGTTTTATGTTTTATGATTTTATATTGGTACTTGGACATTTTAACGGGTGGTTACGTTATAAACCATATGACGGGTGGTGCCGTGAATACCAGGACGGGTGGTTACGTTATAACCTCCAATGCATTGGGTATGGAAGTCGGCCGTATGGCTATTCCATTAAGTATGTATGGAAATTGGCCGTATGGCTATTCAATTAAGTGATATGTGTGGAAGTCAACCATATGGTTATTCCACTAAAGTATGTTTATGTCCCAAGTTACCTTTATATATTCTATGTGTTCTTTATATGGGTTTTATGGTAATCCTTTGGTTACAATAAGGTAAGTAATGATACTTTATTCAGTGAAGATTTTTTTTACTACTTCATGAAGGTGAAGGTATTACTTTGATATAGTACACATGGTTTACTTGATGTTTGAAAAACTAACAGTTTTCATTCTTTTTTGTATCCCTTACTGAGCTTTTTATGCTCACCCCAAGTTTTTCGAAATGTTTTTCACAGGACTTAAAGTGGAATAGGGTCAAGGATGGGATCAAGGGAAAGTCATTCTTTTTAAAACATGGAACTAGACATGTTTCTTTTTGAGAGTGTTTTTTATTATTCTATGGAAACTTAGTAGAAGTGTCTACTTTGTAATCTTTTGAGATATAATAGTTATGTTCTAATTCTCTAAAACTGTAAACCTGAAAAGATCCTCAATGTGAATTACTCATTTAATTCAATATTAAGTAAGGTTTAAGGCTGGGGCCTTATATAAATGATGATTAAGGAATTATTTAATTCATAGAAATAACAAAAAAGTTATATAAAAAATATTAAATAAATATAATTAGAAATAATAATTGACATGAACATATTTTCTCCAAAAAAATTTCTTGTTATTAATGTTTTAGAGGTTTTTATTCAAATTTATATTTATGTTATGATATTTTTAAGAATTCATGGAATGACCTATGCCGAAATAGACATTTCGTATATTTTAAAATAAATAATATTTTACTAATTGATAAAAAAGATCAAAAAACATCCATTCTGTAAAAAATAATATATATAATTAATAAAATTTCATCAATGGATCATTTATTTCTCACTTGGCATTTTTAGTAGTTATTTTAACGATTAAAGTGTAAATTAAACAATAATATGGTAAGAGTTAAAAGGGCTAGAAATGATAATTATTAAAAATAATTAAAGCATACTTAATTTAAATTTGATGAATTGATTTTGTCTCAAGATCATTTTATAATCAACCTATATTAATTTTTACTAATTAGTAATAGAAAATTAATTTATATTAATTTAATATTATTTATAATTTCATGATTCCCCCACTAACTCATATAAAAGGTCACACATTCATCATTTTTATACATAAAATCCTATTTTTGAATCCATTATATACCAAACTCATTTCCTAGAATCCCTCCCCATATTGTAAAGTCCTTATTTTAGGCATAACACCATCATTATATGTGTTTTGTTATTAATCTCATAGTTATTTCAAGGGAGAGGAATCATTTTTAATTACATGTTTTTATTTTATTTCTTCTTCCACTTCCTTCAGATATTATTCCACTATGAATAAACAATAACTATTATATCCCCAAAATAAAAAGATGTAATTATTTTAATTTCATTAAATAAATCCTTCTCCATTTCTATCAAATGGGAAAATAAATAATCATTCAAGTGTATGGAAGAATACCACCTCACAAAATAACAAAATTCATTTTCCACCACTGTCTATAAATATTAGTTATATGTTGGAATTAATTTTTTAAATATGATATTAATTAAATATGTATCATTATTGAATAATAATATAACATTTATTCTCTTACCATTCTATGTACATAAAAATGATAACGTCATTCATGTGTACGTGTGAATGAAACCCAAAATGACTGTATAAGATTTGTTTTTCATAAAAATATCACATGGATAAAATGTATATATATATATATCGAATTTATTAAGATCATATTTATTTTATTGTTTTCTGACTGAAAAGTAATTTTTTTTTATTTCAAAAGCACTTTGGAGGCAATAGTGGGAAACCAGATTGACATCAAGACTAAAATAATATCCATGCCTCCATGGGCCATGTTCCTCAAGGAAAAAGACCATCCAATTCAAAATTATGAAGAAGCAACACCCTATAAAAGAAACAAAATAAGATCAGCATCCACTTTCCCATCACTGCTTGGGTATTTTTCCTATGAAAAGATCCACAGGCCTGGTACCGATAGCAAATTCCATACCCTATCAAAACATCCAAATCCGGATAGAAATGGAGAGGATAACACTCTCTACTCTGAACCTCATCTGAGACACTCCCTCGAAAGAAAACTGGATGTAGTATCTCACTAAACAAGGTCATAATGCCACAATAGAATTCAAAAAAATCCAACCACAAAAACCTCATCAATGCACAACAACACATAAATCTTCCCTAAATGGTAAAAATTCAAAGATTCATCCCTACAGACAGTAGTTCATCATGTATTCACTTGATCCAAAACTTTAGATATAATACATGAGTTGTTCCCAAAATAGAACGACATTCCTATGAAATACCACATAAAAAAATCATTTATCCATGAAACAACATGAAGAAAAATTCTGCAACCAAACTACTAGGCTCCATCCCAAGCTACAAAACCAAATACAGAAAACCCAGATATCCCAAAGCATAATCATTAACAGAAAAAAATTATCCGAAATCAAGAAGAAACAAAACAAAACCCCAAAGGAATTCTTGGGTATTATTGCAAAATTGGCCAAATCCCGTCACTGCCTTCACACACTCATCCAGAGACATCCTTAAACCACCGCGAACAATCTCTACCAGCATATACCCGCATGTCGATCCACAATAGGAGAAGTTGTAGCATGACTGCAGGCTCCACCACACCACCAGATGAAATCCTATATAATGGAGAGGGGGTAGAGTGATGAGAGGCTAGAAAATGGGGTATTCACACTGGTCTCGACAATAAAGAGACGCCACCCCGGATTGACTACACCATCGCGATAGCACCGCGAAGGAGAAAGGAAGATGTTTGATGTCATCCCAAATTAGAGAAAGATTAGGGGTGACAGGGGAAACCCCAGAAAGAAGATGCCCCTTACAGGATCATCCTCAAATAATTCTCTACATGGTGTGTCTCATTCTTCTCATATTTATTATATTATTATCATTCTTTCATGATACACTAATAATTAGTTTCACTCTAAAATGGTAAATAAATAATTTAATAGTTACTCATGTGTATGTAAGACATGTCGTCTATGTGATTATATCATTGTTATATTTTCATAATAGTAATTAAATGGTTTTATTTAAAATTGTAATTTATGAATAATAGTGATTAATTTCTCATTAATATTATTTTGGGGATTATGTACTTCTATCCACTTTGACTAGTGACATCATAAAAAATTTATTTTGGACATTAGTATCAAATATCGTCAAAATGTCTGATATATACTTAAATTATTGAGTTATAGTTATAAAATCTTAATTATTGATATAAAATGAATAATAAACATATAAAGGTTCTAAATAATTTAAATAATTAATATATTTTTAGTAATCAGAAAATTAAAGGTTATATGGTGTGAATTAGACTCAAGGTAATGGATTTTGTCTCAATTTACTTTGATTGAGGAAATTCTAGTTTACACACCATTATTATCTAATAAGTTGTATATATATATATATATATCATATTTTACGTTATATATCAATAAAAATCTATTATAATGTTATTTATTATTTAATATCATTAATTAATGTGTTTTATAATTCATGTTTTTACTATGTGAGAAGTTGATTTTCTTTGTAGACATCTTCATTTATGGTTATCCTTCAAACTCTTTTTCATCCATGTATATGTTTTTTAAATTATATTTGAAATTTTTTAATCAAGATGTGGTTCTTTGACATTATAAATTTTGGGTGAACCCAGATAGAAGTTTTTGTTCCCGTTAAAGATTAAATGATGAGTGTGACCAAATAGTGCTCCAATGCATTGGGTAATTATTTTGTTCATTATAGAATTATATTAAAAGTCATACATATGTGTATTATAATATGGAATGGTTCTATAAGGGCTCTATTTTCTGATTTCCCATGGTACCAACATGAATTATCTATTCTTTCTAATATGTTAATTTTATAATAATTTTTTCTCAAATGGTAAAATAAATAATAATTTTAAAGGAATGATTATTACATTTATGGGTAAAATATTATAGTTTCATGAAATGTTTTTTTCATGGGATTTCATGATTTCATGAACTAATAGTATGCTATCCTTTTATATCGTTTACTGAGATTTTTTTTACATATCCAAAATTTTAACATTTTTGTCTCATAGTATAAGGATGTCTAAGAGAAATAAGGAATTCTAGATTAATGTTATGAATATTTTTCAAGAAAAATAAATAATGTTTTATTTTAAAATATTAATTTTATGATTGGAATAGATACTGTTTAATTATATCTTATTTATAAAAAGTGGTCATTTATGTATTAATTAGTGATGAAATTTCCAAATAAATGAACCTAAAAAGATCATCAATGTGAAAGAATGCAATATATTAACCAAAACAAAAGATTATTTAATGTTTAAGGATGAGCCATTATGTTGCCCACCTAATCTTGAATTAATAATGAAATATGTTTTCAATAAAGGAAAATTGTCAAAGTATTTAAGAAATTTGCCCCAATGTATTTAAAAAAGAAATGACTGAAATTCACCGGCAAGGCATGGCCACAACTCATATAGTCTACATCATCACCAACAGTAATGCTAACACTATATTCCTTACAATGATAATCCAATTTTCCCTATTCCCAATGATTAAAATATACAAGATTCACATGGTTTATAGATAAAATATTCATAAGAAACCACGTCATGCATGGTATCCAAATAATTAATAACCTCAATAGAAAAAATAATTACTATCAATTCATCAAACCTAACAAAAAACATCAAATCATCACTATGTGGTACCCACTATTTTCTATACTACTATTGGTCACTCATAAATATATAATACCACCATTTATCGAAATATGAATAAAAACATGTATAATGGAGAAACATTCAAGGAACCATATACCTAGAGTTAAAAACAGAACATTTTGAAGACCATATTTTCATTGGAATAAAATTTATAGTTTTATAAAAAACCAAAAAATATTTATAAAACTAGGGAATTATATTTAATGATGATTTTATTGTGAGAAGAAATCAAACACAAATGTTCAAATGGAATTTAATGTGGAATTCAATTGTAGTGCATAGAATGATGAACTTGAATGATTAATCTAGAATCACATTTGGGGTTGATGAAATGATGTAGTGAAAACTAGGGTCTATTGGCTGAGTTCTGTCCAAGATGTCTACACCCCAATTATATGATTTAATTTAACTAAATTAATTATTAATTTTAAAATCCATATATATGTAAGATAAATGAATAAGACTCTAAGCTCACGATATGATTCACTTCCAATGTCAAACCTCATGTGTTGATCTTCTTATCATGATGTACCAAACCCTATTTTAGGCACGTACATACTGATTTTTTTCCTAGGGTCACATCAATAAAAAATATTAATGTATAATAATACTATGCATCTAGAACATCATGCTGAAGATTAGAACATGAAACCAATATTACAACACAAACACACATATCACATCATGAATAACCACTCAATCAATTTACCATATTTTTGAATAACCTTTCATCTTACCCAACCCCTACGGATTACAACTAGGTATAGGGTGACACTTATATATTGTCACATGATGGTATGACCCTCTAACTGATGATATGAATTTCAAATATCCTACCTATGTTTTTACTATTTTTGGAACACTTACATTTTATGAGGAAATCCTTGTGTTTCAAAGACATTTCCATTTTTGAATATTATGGAAAACCATCATGAAATATTTTACATAGGCTAATGTGTGGGAATTAGTAAACTAAATCATAATTACACACTTCAATCACTTTAGTCTATGGCACCCCATGGCCACAATTTTGACCCATTCCCAACTTTGAGACTCATGTGTCACATAATGTGGTATTCTTATGGATATATAATTCTAAAATAAAGCATGGGCCATCTATGTAGACATGTTTTATGGTGTTCACTAACACCCAAAACTACATAATAGGTTCTTAAGAAACTTTTTCAAATAAACATCAAACCTAAACATCAAATCTACAATCACCAAGCCATTTCACTGAACCAATATTTTATTAAGTAAATCAAAATCAATCTAGAATTCAGAGAAATAAATTTTAAAGTTTATAAAATTATATTTTTTAAAATAAAAATAAAATGTCGCATGTAGTTATTCTATTGTGGTATCCCAAAGAAGATCACATGTGTTCTCATCCTAAATCCTCCAAATAAAAACTAATTTTTTACAATCATTCAACTATGTAAGACTTCTAAATATTTCTACATTTATAATATATTGATTACTATTTATTTAATAATCACTAGGTTTCATATTTTATTTATAAATAAGAAGTGACAAACTCGTAAGAAATATACTATTTTTTTTAAATACAACATATTTTTATCATAAATTATTATACTAGAAAAAACTTGTTTAGAATAATAGGAAGTATCCTCAGTACATGTGTATGGATAATCATTTAAAAAATATGAAGGAATCTAAATTTTTGGATCATGTAAGATCTTGGAAATGAAATTTGTAACACGATAACTCTTGTAACTCATAGATAGAGGTAATGTTATTGTGATGGAATTGAATACATGGATTAAAATACAAAAGAAATATAAAAATTAGTACTATCAAGATAATAGATACATAAGTGATCATTACATTACAATAAATACTCTATATAAATCCAATAAAAACCATAAAAAATATTAATTATCAATTTATATCCATTTGAGAGACATAATAGTCATTATTCATTTCTAAGGAAATGAGATAGAACACAATTGTGAGAACCTAGATGTATTAAACGGGGAATAATATAATGAAACATATCATACATAATAATGTTACCATTAATATTAAAAATAAATAAATAACATAAAAAATGTATCTGTGTGAATAATATATCAATGCATTACCTAATAATAAATAAATGAATTTATAGTAATAAAAAATCTCACAATGAATGAATGCATGATATTGGACTACATAATCATATAATCAACATCTCATTCTAATAAATTATAAATAAATGGGTAAGTATTACAAAAAATAACCAACATGTTTGTCTCATGAAACTAACTAATGCATTGAAGGGATAGAAAACTTTTGGCCCAATCGCATAATAAGTCAAATGAATCAATCATATGATAAGAATGGATAAAAATTAATATGAAACAATTCCATAAGTATCCCCATAAATAATAAAAGATAATTAATAAATTGATATCTATATGTGAATAATGGAAGCATGAATCGTTAAAATTTACCCATTAAATTTAATAATACGGTTTACTAAGTGAATTGCTCAAAATCATCATAGAAACTATATAATATTAATAATTCAAGGGATAATACTCTTATTAAAGTAATGATAAAGATATTTTAATGAAGGGTAATTATAAAGGTATATAGATATCAAAAGAAAATATTAATTGGGATTAATATTGTTCAATGGTAGAAGGACAATTAAACTATATAATGAATTTCCCTAAACAATCACATTCATATCTGGTTCAATATATACATATTTTAGGTACAAAATTTGAAAAAAATTAAAATAATATGAATATAATACAATCCATCATTATGGTTCAAAAATTGATTGTGCATAATCTAAAAATTGACAATTAGAAGCACAAAATTAGGTGTTCACTTAGGCCCATTTTCCTTGAAAAAAGTGAATATCATGTAAAAAACCAAAAGACTATTTTCATGGTTATTACCATTAAGTTTTTATTCTATATATTTTATTTATACATATTTTATCTTGATAGGGATTCCATTTATTTTATTATACACACTCTTAACATTACCAAAATTTTATGATCTTTACTATTTTTAGAGTCACCCCTTTGGTTTGAACCAATAATTGAACATTATAAAAGATTCAGAATTTATTATAATGATATGGAATGATGATATATCATGGATAATATTATTAGTTATTTATAATATTTAATAATTGTATCATTTCACATTTAAATGGAAATGAACTAGAAATGATTGTACAGATACTGGACAAAAAGGGACAGGGATTCATTTATTGGAATAAAAATAGTTTATAAAAATTCTATAATGATAGAGAATAAGTAATACATAGTTATAAAAATAAATAGAATTTAGGATAATACAATGAAATTAAAATCATGGATGTAATGGAATATAATTTTTAATGATATTATAAATAATTGATTGAAAAAAGTAGAGGATAAATAAAACAATCTTTGTAATGTATGTTCATAAATCATGATAATAAAACTGAAGGACCTCATAAAATTCCAATAGAGACACTTGAGGGAAAAAATGTGTGGGCAACCATGATATGTGATTTTTAAATATTTTTATTTTTTATTAGTGGTGTGTATTTATATAAAATTTAGGGGGTTTTATTAATTACATGAAAACATAGTCCTTAGACTCTGGCTCAAAAAAGAAAACCAATGTCCTTCCCTTGGTTTTATCTTATGTTATATGAAATGCAAGGACATTTTTTTCTTTTCAATGATTAGGAAAAAAATTAATTTTTTTATACAAGAAAGATAATTATCCATATATTTTTTTTAAAAAAAACATAAAATATACATTTTTTTTGATATTTTTATATGTTTGAAAAAATAATATTATTAATTATAATAAATTAATTTATTAATATTTTTATACAATGAATCATATATTATAGTTATTAAACAGGTTTTAGTCATTTTAATGGAGTAATACTTAATGAATATGCATATAAATTATTCATTAAAAAAACATATACGGTCTTTGAAAATTTTGAAATATTCAATATTTGATATTTTCAGTGTAGAAGATAAAATTCATTTATATAAAAAATTTTCAATATATTTAAATGTAATTATTAAACAAAAACACTTTTTTATTTCAAATTTAAAAATAGTGTTCCTACAATGTTAAACACTTTGAATTTTTATTTTGAATAAAAATGTGTAATTATATTGTCATTCATAGATTAATATTTTTTTATTAATGATTAATTATTTAATTACAAAATGTTTATATTTTATCAGATTTTTGCTATAATTATTAATATCACTTACATGTTTAATATTTTTTTATGTTATGTTGAATGATAATGATGATAAAAGATGAATGGTATTGTTCTATAGTTTTTTTGAATAAAATTTTGTTTATATAGTTTAATATTAGGTATTTAATTCTCCCCTTCCACCTTTAAAAAATCCATTAAAATTTAAGTGCACTCAAATCTAGGGATAAATGAGGTTAATTAGTATTCATTGACTCCTCAAAACTCCATGATACTTCGCCCAACTTGTCATTCCAAAATAGAATATTCCAGAATTTGGTTTTCTAATTTCATAACACTTTCTCTGTATCATAAATCTAGATAATCACTTTGTAATATGATAGGTAAGCCTACATCTATATTTAATCAGTGGTGAGTTCACGTGTTGGGTCTGGATTGTACTTGCATAAAAATTATATATGAAAAAAATCATGGAACTTTTCAAAGGTTGGGTTGAAATGAAATTTGATAATCCATATCTATAATTCTATCTATAATTTTAAAATTTACCAAATACCTCAGACATAGCATCCATGTCATACCAAATTTAATAACTACCATTAATTGTTATATATCCAAGAATAAATGATTGCATAACTATATTTCCAAGTCCTTCCATTAATTATTAGTCTATATTTTCTATATACATTCAACAAAATGATATGTTTATAGATACCAACACCTTTATATTTATTTCATTAATGAATTATGGATCAAATAACCTCATTCTTGAAGACAAATCCGAATATGATGGAGTAAACCACCAATTTCCAAACAATACCTCATATAATTTAACTTGGATAAAACAATGGATGTTATAATTATACATGACTTACACTAAAGGTTATTATTGGTCCCATATTCTATATCATTGTAGTATGAATGACCTAATTGTTTCCTATATGGTTATAGTAGTCCTTTCGAGCTTCCCATTACATTGAGAATTATAGGCCGTTCTCTAATGTATCTTTATGTGTAATGGATATTAAATTCTTATCTAAAATGTTTATGTTAATGAAGGTCCATTATCATAAATAATTAATATTGGTGAACCATGATTTCTTGTGAATTTATTTTTATTGATCTACGATAGACATTCAAGGGGTAGTTGATACATTATTTATATGAAATGTGTTGACATGGTGTGTCGATCCGCAATGATAGGTATTAAAAATTTCTTATTTAATGTGTTTGGAAATCTAGTAATAATTTCAATTTGTATGTTTTTTCTATTCCACATTACATTAGGAAGTTCTTTTATGAAAAATATTGGATGTTTTATCTCTAACATTACTTGTTGTCGTACTAAGAATCCAAACATAGGGACTAACGTTTTCCACATAATATATTCCTACTATAACATCATTTTCAAATATGTATACATTATGTTACTTCCATGTTTTTTGTGAGAATTTTGAGTTGTAAGATTCATCCTGTAATACATTATTATATCTCATATGGATGTTGACAATAATATCTTTCCAAACATCAACACACCATTTTTATACATTAAGAGAATAAATTCCCTCTCTTCTATTTTTTAATAATATAATGTTTACCCTTTACATATTTTCAACACCCCGTTATCTTATCCAGAAATGATAGTTGAGATATTTTGTTTAAAATGAATTATGATACCCCTTCCATAAAAAATTTCATATCTGATTTTATTAAATTATGGAATATAGTATCATTCCCAAAATATTCACATATTGAACATCATGATTCTTTTTGGTAAAAAAATTTACCACATTATTTAACTTTCTAGTTTGATATCGTATTTTTTTCTCAAATTCATTTAGTAGTTCCATGTATCAAAATTTTATTAGGTTGAACACTTTATTAGTGAAAATATACTTTTCTACATTTTCATTGATGTACATGTAACACGTTTCCCCTTTAAAATATTATTCCCATTTTATCCATGAAAAGTATAACAACTTCCAGCTCAAGAAGAATAGTTGGAAAATTTTGTTCAAGGGCCTTCAATTTCCATGATGATTACAAATTAAATCTACAATTTTATATAATTACAAACCATAGTAATTAATTTTATGAGTTATTGTATATAATATATCCCCTCGTTCAATATGGAATGGTTAATACTATAACATTTATCAATCTAATATTTAGATCATCGGTGTAATCATTTTAGAATAACTGTTAGTAATTATATAAATCCAGGGGACTATATTTATCATTTTTTTAATTTTTAAAGACTATAACTTAAAAACATTTATATTTTTTTTGGGTAAACCAATATTACAACCTTATATACAATATGTCCGTGGAAAAAAAATTATTGAATCCAAAAGTAACACTTAATAATTTACCAATATATCTCTTTATCCCCATGATTCGGTAGGAAAATCAATAAATAGCCTCTATGATTTTCATATTACATAGTGTATATCAATATAAAATCAATAAAAACCATGGATAATTTATTTAAATAATACTCGAATACACAATTCATTAGATAAATATACATGAATGCTGTTTTTGTTAACCCAAATGGATTTACTATGAACACATAATTCTTATACCATTTTTAAAATGTAATATATGTTATAAAATCCTTTAACAATTTTAACTAATTATAATCATGATAAAGATAAATATTTTATAATTTTTGTGGTCCTCAAATTAGAGAAAATGGATCATCAATATGAGTATCATGATATCAATATTTTTTGTATTTGAATTGATTTATCAATAATGGATGAAAACTACAAAATATGAACACATATTTATTCTAAAATAAGAGAAATAATAGAAAATATGAAGCAATAGGGTGTGTAAATCCATTATCACATATAACTTTTTGTTTTCTCTGTAACTCTAATAATTCTACCCGATCCTTTTAATAAGAACTCTTAGATATGAGATTTTTATCATGGATAAGATCAGTTGAGAAATAAACATCTGGATTCGGTAGATATATGAGTAATTTATCTAAATATACATAAAAATAATACATTATAATATATGCATACTCCATTCTAATGATATCCCTATCATTATTTTGTTATCCATCTCTAATAATTTCATTAATATGATCCATTAAAGGTGGTTCAAAATAAGACTCACATAAAAAATTGTATCTTATAAATGTAAAGGATTCTATACATGTCTCATAGATTTTATGCATCCGAAATTTAAAAAAAATTCTAATATTTTATATTTTCATATAACCTATAAAAGTTAATATAATAAAGTCATCCATTATTATAAAAACTAATATTTTCAGCTAAAGGGAGACAAACAAAAATAATTTCATTAAAATATGATTTCCACTTGAATTTTTAATACAAGAATTAATCTTTAAACCATCCAAAGGATATATAATATTATCAGTAACAATACCTGATATAAATGAGTGTTTTGTTATATAATCACATAACATTATAGAATTATTGATTTTATGATCAACATACCAGATTTGACGTCATTTAGGACCTTGAAATCTATGTTTTTTGATTTCTTAATCCCCGAATTATACTATTGACCTCTTGAATGGTAATTACCTTAACCCATGGAGAATTAATATAAATAGTGTCCCATATTCTTGAAATTAAAGCATTAAATATTAATGGTTTGTCCTTTTCATTTTCATTCAGAAGTTTTATGGATTTAACTTCTACACCTAAAAACTGTATCATTCCCATCATGAAGTCCTGATGTGTTTCTAACCACATTTATTACATATTGGGAATTCCACCCTTAAATTCTATTCAACCCTTATATTCTATTCAATGGAGTATTATATACATGGACAAGTACCTATACCCAGTGTTTACACCCTATATAAGGACTATACTTATAAAAACTCATATTAGCAGAATAGGAAGGACATGATGTGTGTTTTCCTGAACTGCACAGCATGAGATATGAGTACCTAAATATAAAACCCTTTTTAACAGCTCCAAAACAAATTTAATAATTATTAATCATGGTATGATCCACCTGGGGTCCATATAAATCATAATATGTTTGTGAAACTATAATGTGTAAAATATAAACGGATTTAGGACACAAACATAATCATATTCAACCTTTGGGTATAATCTACTGAATCATCACATGTATGTGAGTTGCACCACTAATGCAAGATGATCTGGCTCCTCTCAAACTCTATAACAACACATTCCCTTCTTAATATTTTAATCTCTCACTCCATCAAAATTGTATCCATTGAAAATTAAATAGTAATAACATGGGGTTCTATACAAGAAGGAAAAGGGAGGATATAAATAAAAATAGGGGAAATAACAAATGAAAAGAAAATGTGAAAGGGGGTCCGGCCTAGAAAAAATATCAAATATGTGTGCATTCCTTACTAAATAAAATGCCTCAATTATGGACTCAATTTTAGTGATGGAATCTTGATCTCATTATCTATTTAACAAAAATTTCTAAATGAATGTGTGTGAATAAATTAATATTTAATTGTAATTACTCCATAAAAATTTCAACTACTCATAATTCCTCTAAACACATTTTCCAATGTAATATCCCTATTTCAAGACCAATACTATGGTCATAAATGTTATCTGAGATCATATTATTGGTGAAAAATATTGTTTTATAAAAAAATATCACATGGAATTAAGAAATTATGATTACTTCCCAATTTCATAGTCTAAAAAATCGAGTCTTTAAAAACTCCCCAATATTTTCCTTCTTCTCCCTATAAATACATTGTGTAAAATATAAGCCATCCTCCCATCATAGGATTATACAAAATTAAAATATCATTAATTTACAATAACTAGTCTATAAGAATCCACAACTATTCCATTACAGAATTTATTCAACTACAATTGATCTAAAACTCTACCATTTTGGTACCCTTCTCATATCATTGAAAATAATGAAATGTAATCATTAGTGAACAAGGTATTTATCACTCAATGTGATGAATGATGTATCTAGAAATATATCCTTCATGATCATGAACCGTCAACTTCAAAACATCACCCATTACAACATTTTCATAACGATTTTTATGGAAAATGCTGAATTTCCAAACATAACAAAGACTAAAACCCTCAAATGGACAATGGTGAACTCCCACTATATGGATTACATCATACAAAACCTCTAGTGAGACATCTAATGAGTTAATCAGTTAAACAGAAAAATCTATATTAATACCTCATTATATTTTTGATGATCTCCTAACACAATCATGATGATGTCTTCATATAGAAATTAATTATATCTAAACAAGGAGTACAATAATATTTTATCAATATGAATGTATCGACCTCCATGATGATTGTTCACAACAACCAATGCTAAAAATAACTTTCACAATATGCTAAAAACATCTTTTCTGGTAATTTGTGTCCTTGTCCAGCAATATGTTAACCACTATAAAGAACTCACATTATTTAAAACAGATCCCGCATCATAGTAAAATTTACATTAAATGAACCAATAATATACATCTCTTTACGTGCAAGTAGAATATTCTAAACCATTATTCATCATCCCATACTTGGATACTCACTGACATTCTCAATTAACCATTTTCTATACAAAACTAGTGAGAATTAAAATATCTATACATTATATGTTTACACTTGTGTATCACCCTTTTAAAGATAGGAATCATGATCCAGTGAGTCTTCACCACAAATCCCAAGATGAATGTTCTTCACATCACATCAGTCTCATTAATTAAGAATCTTCCATATAAATCGTTTGTAAAATCGACCACCTCACTTTTTCTCTGATTTATTCTAAAATATCCTATCACTTGGTATTTTTTCCAATATTTTAGCATCAATTTCACAAACTCTTGTAAATAGGACCTGGTGCATATATTGTCTGTCCCATGAAGTTAATATTGATAAAAATTATCCCATGTTCCTCTATAGAAACTAAAAGAAACATCAATCTTATAATGAAGAAACTGTGAATCTACCCTGAATTAGTCTAAAAATGAGCGTACAACTAACAAGAATATCTTAGAATGAATCTATAAATTGAAGATAACCCCTCACACAATACCCCCTCCATTAAATTGAATATTGACCTACAACATTCTAAGTAATAATTAATTCCCTAGGTCTCCAAACAATACCTACTGATCAAATCTCATTTTATAGGAATTTTATCCAACCACCTAGTCCATAATTCAATCCTCTCACCATGAACAAAACATAGAGGGTGTCATCCCAAAATCCATATCGATACAAGGAATCAAATGGCCTTATCAACCCTCTCTAGTGTAGGTAATGATAACATGACCAATACGGGTAAAAACTATCAACATGCTTTCAATTATATAGGTTCTAATTCCAAATTTAGAGAAAAAAACACAATATTTTTGGAGTTGGTACCCTCATCATGTTGAGGGTGCACTTGCACACGAGTCTGACAGTGATTGTTGGGGGGAGCCTTCAGGAAGGACTCCTGTCTTTTTGAATTAAGGCCCTGAGGGACCTGCTCATTCACTTCCTCAGAATAAGGTAGTGAATGGTGATTCCGTTCCGGGGATAATGACCCAAAACGGTTGGAGATGGTAGTCAGCACCGCCTATTTCTTGATCACTGGTCATCATTGTCTGGATGATCGGTGTGAGTTGTTCGCTTGGAGGGCTTGTCGGGCAGCCTCCAGAGTTGGGATGGTACCATGTTGATGGTACTCCTTAACCAGCGCATTTGATATCCAGCGTTGAGGACGCTGAGTAGGTGATGTCATCCTCAGAGCGGATGATGATCCAGCAGGAATATCAGCAGTGGCAATTACAACAGCAGTATTCACAGGTGTGAATTTGAGAGCAGCCATTATGGAAAAGAATAAGATCTTGGAATAGAGTTTCTATTTGATATAACAGATGTAATCAAGATAAATTCAGCTACTACATATTTTGTATGAGCACATATGTTATTGACTGTCTTGTTGGCCCTCTCATTGAGTTTAAATAGGGGCCTAACAAATAGGTAAAACATCATTTTTTAATTTGGTTAAGGATTCACGTCGGGATCACCATTTTTTGTGTCCCTCGGAATTCAGGGATGACTGCCTTTGATGGGATGTTCAAACATTACGATCGGTTTCTAACGGGTTTGTTCGTAGAACCGGAAACATCCAATGATTCCACATCCATTCGAACCTACTTTCCAAAGGTAGGCGCTCATTAGTTTGTGGACCGATGAGGCTTATGAATTTTCATTGGTAGAGAGGATGGGAGGTCAGACTCATCACACCTTTTTGAGGGGAATTATTGTCTTCTCCGGGACTCTCTTTATAGATATAATTTATGTTCGTGGATCCTTATTACATTACCAAATATAAAATGAGTTTTCCTTTAGATTTGACAATCAATGATCGATATGTAGGAAATTTAGCGAATCTTTTATATGTATTTGAGGTTCTTCACTGAAAAAGAATCATCTGTATTTGTTAGAGATTCTTAGTCAATGGTATCCTTTGATACGTAAAAGTCCCTTGGTCCCTATGATGACCATACTATTTTTAAAGCCACTCAGTGGGGCACATGAAGTCTATTGTCATTCAGAAGGACATGAATTATTTCAAAGTTGGGATCGAACCCGTAGATGGGGTACCTACGTATCCTTTGTTTAGAAAAGGAATCAGAACCCACGTTGTTAGAGTAATAGAGTATGATGTTTATGATTGATGGCTCAAAGAAGAATGTCATAATTACTTTTACACCCTATTCTCACATGAGTCATGCTCGGTATGAGAAACAAGAGGTATTGGTAAAAATTAGACAAATGTTCCATGAAAGATGCAATCATAAGAAATAATGTGGGGCTTATGTATGTATGACTGCCCAGATAAATGAAGATTAGGATTCTATTTCAGGGAAGAAATCCTGGAACAAGGTCCATAAAGGTATATGTGCTTCATGGAGAATTTGAATACTCTAACCTGGGGCTTACTCCAGGAAAGGAGGCCCAAATTAGGAGAGGAATTATGATTGGGTTTTCCTCTTGAAAAGGAATCCCAAATCCAAAGTAATTATGAATGGTTAAGATAAATTAAGACTGGGGCTTGTTCCTAAGGAGGAGGACCATGTTAAATGGATTTGAAAATTAAGGGACTTGGGGCTTACTCCTGAAGAGGATGCCCAAATTAGGGGACTAGGGCTTACTCCTGAAAAGGAGGCCCAGGTTAATGATTATGAATGGGGATTACTCCTTAAAAGGAGGCCCAGGTTAATGATTATGACTTGGTCTTACTCCTGAAAAGGAGGCCCAGATTAATGAGTTCACTCATCTTAAAGGATGAGGTTGAATGAATGAAATCTCAATCATTAGTGACCTAAAGATGTGTAAATCACTAGGTTTTGAAAGATATTCCACAGAGTTACATTCAGATAAGGAGTCCAAATTAAGAAATCATGCCACAAATGTCTTTGAAGAGTGTCTTGAAGATTAAATCTTGAATAGGATAGGTGGAATGGTTTAAGATGGGTAAAATGGGCAAGAAGGGCACCCAAAATGCAGGGGCGCGCAAGTCCTGGCAGGCGTGCAGGTACTGCGTGGGCGCACAAGTTTTGGTCACGCAGGTATACCTACACGACACATTGGGTACTTGCGCGGTGTTCAACCAGAAGGGTAATACTTGAGTGACTTTAGGTTAAGGCCTTTAGAATCCTCTTGAGTTTATTCAAAGAGAGGGGCGCGCAGGTTCTATTTGAAGGAGTAAGGTTGTGTGCAAGTGTGTCCATTTCCTTCAAGGCTGGCCACCTCGACGCGCAAGTATTGATGATTTTAAACATTTAGGCCTTCCTCCCCCTCTTTAGATCTTCTGTTCTAGGTAAGAAATTACCTTATAAGTGTTCCAGAGGCTTTGAGAAGAGACTAGGGCACTGTGAGCTCAAATATGAGTTTCTGAAAAAATTCCTCCCTGAAATGGGGGGCCCACAGGGTCTATTTATAGGTAGGAGAAGACCCCGGGCGGTTATCAATTAGGTCATGCAAGCCACTTGTGCGACCATCATGCTTTACACAAGTATACTTGCGCGACAGTGATATAACTTGCATGGCAAATGTGATTTTGATCCTTTGATCATGCCTTTGTCTATTTCTGATGTTTTCTTCAAAGGATGAATCAATTTGTGCAAAGTCATTTCCCTTTACATTCCTTTGGACTCTGTGACGAAAATGGAGCGTCAACAGTAACTCATTGGGAAATGTATCACCATATTCCCTCATAATAATAATTTTAGCAAGGTTGACACATTCCTTTTACTTAACCATTAGGGCGAGGTATGATTCTTCATAGGGTATCAAAACCAACACCATTGAAGGTTTTTTGTGATGATATTAAAGATCTTCCTTGAATTTTTAGAGGAACAAGGGATGATTGGGAATATGAAAAACTATTTCTTTTTCCTGACATTTGATATTTTCTCAATATAATGAAAGAGAATACATTCCCATTATTGAATTGAATTCCATCAAGGTATGTATTATGAGATTATCTAGAAGACTCTTATCTCATACGCCCATAATAGAAGAGTCAAACACGAGGGTTTAAATGATTTTAAAACTTGTTGTTTTTATAGATATCTCATCTTTTGGGTTTCGTGGCTTCGATTATATAGTTCTAGAAAACATTCCAGATATAAAGTAATGTATAGAACCAAAATCAAATGAAAATTTTCCATTCTTTAGTGACTAGGATGTTTGGCTTGTATGACTTCATTATATTGTTCAAATTCTACAGTAGTGATGGCATATGCCTTCCCTTGTTCTTTTGGCTTTGGTGGCTGATGCTGTTTATTACCCTCGAGGACTTTAGTTTTAGTGTACTAGCTTGAATAATTTCTTTTCGCCCTATAGTTTTAGCATTTAATTGTGGCTAGGGCTCCCCTTTTATCCACTATATTCTCCTTCTCATGGTTTGTCAACACTCTTCAGCATGGTGGCCATCCTTCCCACACTTGAATCATTTCCCCATCATTTTGAGGTAGTTACCATGATGCAACCTGCCACATTTTGTAAGAGCCTTTCGAAGGTGTAGTTATAATCCACTAAAGAATGTATCAATGTTTATATCATTGTTAATATCAAAACCCAATGATTACCTAGAAAACCTTGTGAAACTCACTTAATAGGTTGTGATAGATTCTCCATACTTTTTCTTGATCTCTATGAATTCTCTCTCCATATTCTTGTGAAGAGTTCTTGGGAAATACTTGTTAACATAAATTATCTTAAATTCTTCCCATTCCATCTCATTAATTTCATCACTTGGTTGGGTGTTATTAATCAAATCCCACCATTGATCTACCTCATCATCTAGATGATTAATGGCTTGGTAACATTCTATGTTTCAGAATAGTGAATAATAAAAAAGATCTTATCTAGGGAGTTGACCCACTATTCTTCAACTAGTGGAATATAAAACCCACTAAACATCAGTGGTTGTTGCCGAATAAAATACTCATTAGCTAGCTGCTCCCTCTTAGGTGTTGGAGGGCATTCCCCATTATTCAGGTTATTGTTCATAACCTGAGATAGTTAGGTAAGCATCACAATAGAGTTTTGAACTTCTCCCCCCAATGCATTGTGGATGTCATTTAGGAAATAATTTCATCGTACCTCACACAGGTTGTTGTATTTTTTTTATCCCGGTTCCTTCCATTTTATAAAATAGAAAAGGTTAGAACAAAACATAATTAATCAATTCATGAATAAATAACTTCTTAATTTGTATGATTTTTATTAAAAACATATCTAATGGGATATCTATGTAAATATTCTTTTATGCATATTTTCACATAGTGTCATACTAGAGGTTTTCTCTAGGTTTTACTAATCCTAATTCCAAAATTTACTAAACCTCTCCTCTGATACCATAATTAGAGACCCAATATTTTATTACATTACTATTACATCATTATTAGGATAAGAAAAAAAATAATATTAAACCATGAGGATCTAGAGGTTTAGTGGCTTTGGAAAACTAGGACCATACATAATTTTTACAACATCAAACATGAATATTTTTTTATTTCATTACTCTCTATCTTCTTACGGTCCACTGAATACGATTTAGTACACATAATCACTTGAGGATATAGAAAAAAGAAGTTGTGAGATAAAATCCTAGTAACAGGATTGATAGGAATAATATAGCATGGGGTTACCATAATCATAACATCGTCATCAAAATCACGAAGGGAATTATTATATAAATTCATGGATTGTGGAAATTCATAAAAATGACAACATTATGTATTTGTAGTTAACTACAACAAATAGTTTTGAACAAATCTAACATCATGTTCACTCATCATTGCACTTTAAATAATGAGATTAATCACTTGACCCAATGCATTAAATTTATGTATTATTTTGGGTGCACCCATCACATTCAAACATTCATATTGTGTTATATTATTCTGGTTGCACTCGTCACATTAGAACATTTAAATTATAATTCATGTCAAAATGGAAATATTTAAAACATGAACATAAAAAATAAACCATGGACATAAATTGTTTTCAAATAATAAAACATACATTCATAAACATTTGGTTCCCAAAATAAAGAGGGAATAACATTTTGGGCATATAATTATTAACTTTTATTGAATACTGAAACAACCTTCGAGTAGTAAAAAGGTTTTGTTTAATTGAAATAATAGTTCTTTTGGAAAACATTGGGTTTTTTATAAATTCAATTATTAAAAATTTATATACCATAATATTAAGATAAAAATTATCAAATATATTTATAGAGTGACCATACCACAACATTATTGAAAGAGGGAGAACCCGAACAAATAAAGTTTGGTTCGAGAATTTCCCATTACCTTTTATCTGAATAATTTTATCACATTAATGGAAAATATAATCACATTATATTAATTAATTAAAAAATTATGAACCTTTTATACATAATTATAGTCAATTATGGTTTCATTAAGTTATTTAATGGGAATTTGGATGAGTTGTAGAGTTTAAATTCATTGTTCATGAGTGTTCGTCTGTATAGTTTTCTTAAATGTTTCACTTGTATTCATGAATAAGTTCATGTTGAACATGGATAAACAACCAGAACATATATTTAATTTAATTAATGAAATTAAAAGATAAAACATAATATTATAATTTATTATATAATATACCATGTGGATGAATCAATAGATACGAATTAAATGATGAGCGTTTGGGTTAATTTTGTCCGTTTTTCAACCACAAAAAACTTGTTTTTTAATCATTTAGTAATATGTACATAAGATATATCCAGAACATTAAATAGGATATAATACATATAAAATAATCTTTTTGACCATAATAATTATTTTATTAATAGATCTTATGTTGGTAAATGAAAATGGAGACATGTCGTTCTTGAAGGTGATAAATTAACACCTCACAAGCAATATTTTCCTTTCTAAAATAAAAAGAAGAGGAGAAGGGGGTTGGATGATATATTATCAAATTATTATCAAAACATTATAAAATATTTATGATACTAGAGATACCATACCATGTGGGTGAGTATAGGTTAGGATATAATAATAAAAGAACTTGAAAATGAAAAGAATTTAAAGGAAATGAGAGAGAGAGGAAATACAACTTGAATCCCCTTTAGGTAGCTTGGATTGGACTTTTGATGAGACAAGAAGCTATTTAGACATGGGGTAGGGGATATAGAGTATTTTTGGATATAGTATTGACATGGATTGATGCTTGAGAGATTTGGTTTGGCAGGTGGGGAGAGAGGGGTCATTTATTCTTGAGGAGTGGTATTTTAAGAATAAAATGTTAAATAAAATAATATATCAAATGTTAGACCTGTAATAGTTTTTTTACAAAAAAAATTATAAATTAATATAATGTAATTATTTTTAGACATTAAATAATCTTTATAAATATAATTACAAAATTTATTAAAATGAATTTGAAAAGAAAGATAAAATTATATTTTAATGAATCTATTTTTGACTTTAGGTTTTGGATGGTATTTAATAGTTTTGGAGAATGAGTTTATTATATTTAAAATAAAAATTTATGAAATTAAATAGAACATATACTAATATAATGTTTAAAAAGTTAATTTAATCATAGATCATGAATAATACAATTTAAGATATACAGGTTATGTGAAAAACTGTTTTTTTACTATTCACCCAAAAATTATAGTATTTCAGAAAATTACAAAAGTGTCACCATAATAATTTTTCTATGTGTATAATACAAAAATGAACATAATTTTTAAAAAATAATTTTCAAAATATTATTAATTAAATTTTTATTTAATATCAAAATTTACATGAAAAATAAATATTTTAAAAATAAAATGGATTTCATAATTCATTTAAAAATTACATAAGTTCATATAAAATTATTTAAAACCAGAAGAAATAAAATTTATAATTTTCAAAAAAATTTAGGAAAATAAATTATCTTTTAAATTATTTAATTAATATAAATTAATTATTTAGACTTAAAAAAATAACAATACATTTACTATGGTCATATTATCACTTATAAGATGCCTATATTTTATTCATGGATGTGGTTACTAATATTTTGGTTGATTTAATATTTATATGGGTCATATTACTATTAATAAGGGTATATTACTATACGTAAGGGTAGGTTAATATTTAATATAAATTATGTTTTTTCTATTAGACTCTAAAAATCACCATGAACGCACCCTTGTTTGTCAGATTTTCGAAATTCAAAACATAGAATTGGAAAAATTGTGTTTAATGATCACATAGTATTTAGTATCACGATATGTCATTGTGAAACCTACTGTAATTATACAACAAGGTATAAGGGAATTCAATTTATAAAACATTGGTTCATTAAACCCAAGTGGTTGGTCGACACATTAGGATCAAAGCATGTCATTTCTATGTAATTATTGTGAACAAATCATTATTCATTATTATTAAATTAGTACATAAAACATTCTCATTTGAGGATATGGTTGTTCCAAAAAAATATTGTCTTATGATCCTCCACTATATCAAATTCATCTATCTTAGATCATTGATAGTTGTAAATACACCTTCCTCGTATGCTAGAGGTTAATATTTAAGGTCATGTTATTTATCATTCTCATCATCCACTATACAAATGTCATGGTGTTGGTTGATGAATTTGAATTATTGGAGTTATTATAAAAAATAATATCCCAATAATAGGGGTTGAAGTAATTAAATCACTTTTATCTATCAATGATGTGATGGTTTCATCTAAGTCAACTACCAATATAAGGGTATTATAAAGTTATGTGGACATATTGAAGGCATTTTCACCCAATCTGTTTCAATTATGGTGATTGTTAGAGACATCCTGAATATTGCCTAGCTTGTTTAACAAAAATGATATAATCATAATTTATACATACACATTAATATCTAGACATGTGATTTATATTTTCTTTTAATAAGAAATGAATATTCATTTGCATGCTCATTAAATGGGTTATCCAAGGCCAAGTATAACCATTTGTGCCTGTATCACAAGTTACATCATTATTCATGGGTTTTATCTCATATCCTTAGTAGAACACTACATTGATGACATGTGAAAGGTACCACTACATGTAACCTCAACCAAGGCCGTCATTGTAAAACATTGAACCTCATATCATATAGAATACCCAATAATTCCATATCAGATCCTATTTCCATGAATTGATTCATATTCCTCATTAATACAAGAGGCTTTTTCCCACTCTTGAAATAACCAGGATGTTTTGTAGAATAATGGTCCAACTTTTCATTTCCATAAACAAATCGAGGAAGCAATCAGAAAATAATTATTTTGATTCCCAATAGATTACTAATGAATATCATTCAATGTCCAAATCAGTTAGCATACCAAATACATTCAAGGTTTTATATGTCCTTGAATAATAGTATCTATGTCCAACTATGTGAATAATGACTATATTACATTTCACAGGATCGATCTTTACCATATATAATTCAATTGAGTTCATCTTAATATGTAAAGACCCATAATTTTTCATGCAATTTTTTGATTAAATGGATATATTACGAGTTTGCAAAAATTGACGACGCGTGATTCTGTGGCCCGGTGTGCCCGAAATGAATTTATGAACTTTTTTTCTGGTACATTCAGTAAACACACATGCGGCGTTTTGTAACATTGAAACGATGCTCAAAATTGAAATTTGAGGGCACCGTTTAACTTGCAGTTCCGATATTCACGTAAGGAGATCGTCACCTAAACAATAGTAGGTTGAAGGTGGAAATTAGTTTTCATAATTTCGATGGGAGAAAATAAAATAAAAATTCTTTATTTTATTTATGAAATTTAAACCTCCCATTTTGAATTTGGTGGGGGGGGGGCACTCGAACCCCTCTTAATATGATGTTATCCCTTGTAATTCCCTATAGTTAATGTGCCAAATTTCATTCAATTAATATGCCAACTCTTTATGTTTAATTAATAAACGTAATCTAATTAATTTGGCACCACCATTTTTTGGGAGAAATCATTGGCAAAGGACATGAAAACTTAGGATAACCTTTGAAGAAATATCCTTCGATAAAGAATGACTTCTGGACAATGAACGAGGAATTGACTTTGAAAGGGACTTTCCGGAGCGACTTAGGCTGACACCCTTTCATCAACTTCGCCTTCTTCCTCACGACATATCCAATGAATGTCAAGGTAGGGGACTTAAATTGAATTATGATATAATTTATTTGATAGTTCTTCATATTTGGGTATCACAATGGTGATGGCCAAACTAAAATGGCCATCATCCCACACAAATATCATTCCCCTTTATCTTTTTTTTCCTGTTCCTCATGTTTTTATCAATGAAAAATAATTAATGATGCTAGAAACACAATTTTATATTGTGCGTGACATATGGACATAGAGCTCATGACCCAAGGATTGTGAATTTGCGGTCATCATATTTTTCGAGATTGTACTGAAGCCATGATGGCTCTTGAAAAAAGTCGCCAAACAGCACCCAACCAACCATAGGGAAGGGGGTGGTGCATGTCCGTGCCACCGATTGAGCAGGAGGCCACATACTATTGGTCGTGACGGAGTTGGGTTCCGACTAGTATACGACTGGCTGCGTGGCGGAGTGACAGTGCGCGTCCGTGCCACCGGTGGAGCTGGAGGCTGTGACCGCTTATCCACAGTGGAGGCCGAAGGGTGGTTGACACCCAACCGGACATAGAGGACATCGGTGCTATCATGCTGCTAGGAGGAGGAGGACAGGCTGGTGAACCAACAGGCCATGGTGCACCGACCAGGACCCACTCTTGCGGGTCCCGCTTCGAAAAAACGAAAGGCCCTTTTGGCCATTCGGGTGACCTAGGAGGCACCTACCTCACAGGCATCAGCTATGCAAGACCCCACCATGGCCATCTACTTGACTTTGGGCTGCACTATGGGCCTTCCTAGAGGGCTGCGCCACCGGGCCCGGCTAGGCCGCCCCCTTCACGGTCCGAGCCGAACCCTGGCCTAGCAGTCTGGCCTGCCACGACCCAGTCCAACCGAGTTGACCCAAACTGGGTCGGGTTGACCTAGGCCTGATCGGGTCAATTTGGGTCGATACGACCATGTTGGACCGGACCTGGGCCCTTCTAGACCCTAATACACCTCTTTGGTCATATCTTAAGATCTGGGCGTCTGTTTGACGAACCGTCTACGGAACCACAATCCTAGGATAGGGATGGTCCTTTTTCTATAATGCACTTGAATTTTGGATAATGTTGGAGTATAACAGGGTTAGATCAAACCCCAATCCATCCGAGCCCTCAGAATAGAAATGATAATAACATAAAAACCTATCGTCTGATTGATGCACTGTCTGTTGCGTTGGACCCCTTATGACGTGATAGGTCTTTTGGATACTTATTAGTGGAACTTCATGGTGGTCGAGGTATGAATGATATTTCAAGGGGCAGATTCTATGGAACTCGAGCACAAAGGGTAAGAGGAGTCCAGTGGCAGACAGTGAGGAAAAGGTATGAGTGCATAATATAGAGGTTAATTAGATATGGACACTGGGTAGGTCAGATCCTGTGTGGGTCATTGTGGGGGTTAGTACCTATTGATCATGTGTGGTTCAGCACTTAGCATTCTAGTGTGGGTCAGCGCATACCGATCCTCTGAAGGTCAGATCCTATATGGGTCTGCGCTCAGCGATTCTGTGTGGGTCAACACATACCAATCCTGTGTGGGTCAGATATAAGTCGGTCATTTCGGGGGATAGTACCAATCGATCCATTGTGGGTTAGACATCATATAATCAGTAGTAGTTCTCCTTTATAGAATAAGATGATCATTCTTCATGAATAATCATCTGTACTTTTATAATTCACTTATACCTGTGTGTGATGAGTCTTATATCTTCAGGGTGTACCTATGTGGTGTATATCTTCATGGTTTTACCTTTGTGGTACTCCTACATTCATTGTATTACTTTTTTTTGGTATTTCTACCTTCGTGGTGTTACCTTTGTTGTATTCCTCCCTCCTATGTACGATGAGTCTTTACCATTGTGGTATTCTTTGGTGTGGCGTACCTTATAGTACATAACTTTGTGGTGCTACCTTCGTGGTATACTTTCCTTCACAGAGTAGTTGAGTTTGGGCTAATGTGTTGGGCCTTGTGTTTCATCATGGATGAGATGGGTATAGTTGATAACATAGGTATATGTTTGGGAATATACCTAAGTTGGGTTGATTAATGTTTCCAGGCTTTGTGGTTTATCTTTTGTATATTTTGAGAGACCTTTGGGGGTCTCGGAGTCCCTACTAAGTATTTATATACTCACCCCTACATGGGCTACACCCACACTTTGTTGTTTCTTATGTAGTTGATGGATAACGCTTACTGATTATGAGGGTACCCAGACTGAAGACTGATCAGAGGTGGACCGTAGACGAGGCATATCGTAAAGCCGACTGTTTGAGAGATGCAGCTACCATTTAGATAGGATAGTTGGTGGGTGTTCACATGTGCTATTTTCATTTTTACTTGTACTTTCTTGTTTTACTTGTACTTTCTAGTTTGGATTGTATTCCGGCCCCTTTATTTATATACACACCAGATTTACTATATAGTTTACAATGTGGTTGTATATTTTTGGGTGCATGGTTTATCGGAGTTTACAGTTTATAATGGAAATTCCCCCCCGTTTTAGAGAATATGCCTTTCTATGATTGTCACCAGCCCCGGTCCTATTGAAGGCGGGTTGTGTGTAGTCATGGAATAGTCCCTGGGGGAAGGTTCGTGACCATGTGGTATTAGAGGTTTTCTGTTCAACTGATGAACTATGACTCTAATCTTTTCTATGTAGAGAAATAGTGTTAAGTGTTTTGAGTTCAGTTATCGCTTTGGGGAATCTAGTGTCGGTGCAAAAACCAATATATCTATACACTCAGACACTGGCGTCTAATTTCTGACTCATTTCATGAAGACATTAATTGCATATGTGTTTTTGAAACGTTTTCTTAATGATCATTTTGATTCATCTAACCGGGTATAACTTAATGACCGTTGAGCACCTATTTCTTTTCAGGATGCCTCCACACAGACATCTATCTAGGGTTCTAGGTAGATTACATGATGACAGACCACTGAGCGATGAGGCTTCGGTGCAAGGCCCCTTATGACAGTTGTAACATTAGGGGGTCTACAAGCAGCACCACTACCCATTGGGTAGCCGATGCCACTAGCCCCAGCAGCAGAGTGTGAACACCTATTGAGCACATTTCACTAGTTCCAATGCCAGAGACCACTGAGGATCCATGGAAAGATGAATCTGTAGGAGGAAGTGGATTGGATGGAGGCTATGGTTACAGTATTTCAACTGGTATGGATATCGGCTGATCTCATGGTGATCCTTGCTGCTAGTCTTCTTCAGTTAGCAATGTGCAGATAGTGGAGCATGATGCTCCAGGTTCACGAAGAGGTGTATCTCAACTGGGAAGACTTAAAGAGCCTTTTCAGGGCCGATTTCATCCCAACGACCCTATTCTTAGTGCATATACTAGGTATTATTCACTTGTAGTAGGGTAGCATGACTGTGGATCAATATTCATTGAGGTTCATAGACCTCTCGCGCTCCCCAACTAACATGGTGAGGGACCCTTTCCATAGGACCTGGACCATTGTGAAAGGGATCATAAGGGAGATTAGAGCTTCAAAAGTTTCTCTCAGCATCCCGATGTAGGCGAGGGTGTTAGAGAGAGAACTATTAGTGGAGAGAATCCTTGCTAATTAGTCACCGATAGTGAGACCCACCACCAGACGACAGATAGCAGAGTCATCGGTAGCTGGCTGCAGACAAATGACGTAGAGGTCCAAGAGGACCAGACCTATAGGTGGATGACCGTAGGATACAAAGTCTATTAGGTGGGGCTCTTGAGACATAGCAGGAACGACGATGAACAAGCAGTGTTATTCGTGCGGCGGGCAGGGTCACATGGCTCGTGACTGCCTGACATGCCATACATATGACCAGCAGACGATCAAAAGATCGCCTGGGCAGAGGAGAAGATTCGATCAGGGACGTCTGTAGGTAGGAGGCCGACATGGGAGAGGATCATTCCGTGTAGCAAGCAGTGGGAAGTGATTCAAGGTTCTACCACCACCACCACCGGGATGTTTACCCCAACCACAAGGAGCATGTGGACATGGGTGAGATAAGCTCCAATTAGTCGAGTCCTCTAACCATGACACTCCGGGGATGATATGAGGTATGATATATGTTCACTCCAACATATCAAAAGTACTTATAGATATAGGTTCTAGTCATTGTTTTGTTTCCACAACACTCGTTCGGAGCTTGGAGATACCGGTGGAGTTGTTGGCTGAATCCTTAAGTCTAATGTCTCCTACAAGAGAAGATTCAAAAATTACACACTAGTGCCAACATTGTGAGCTTACTATAGGAGGTGAGAGCATCGACTGAGATCTTCCAGTAGGGTTGTGAAGGCCTTACAGCATCATCTTGTTTATGGATTTGTTATCCATTATCCATGCTCAGATCGACTGTATTAAGTGCATTGTGCAGGGTGTTTGCATGGATGGCACTAAGTTATTCTTCACTGGCGAGAAGGGAACCATTACAGTGTAGGATGGAAATAACCAGAGGAGGTTGTAGCTGATCACACATTTTTTTTCTAGACATACCCTCAGAGTGGTTGATTGTGAGTGTCCGAGCTATCCTGTAGTGGTGGACCAGTACACTGATGTTTTCCCTAAGGATGTTATGGGTCGACCTCCTCATAGAGAGGTGGACTATTACATCAACTAGTACCCAGAAAATGAACCGATATCTACTCCACTATATCGGATGCCTCCCACTGAGCTTTAAGAGTTTAGGGTACAACTAGAGGACTAGAAGAGCAAGGGGTTCAATAGGCCCAATTTTTCTTCTAGGGAAGCCCGAATTTTGTTTTTCAAGAAGGCTGATGGGAGTTTCAGACATTGTGTGGACTATTAGCGCCTGAATAGGTGACCATGAAGAACAAGTACCCACTATCAAGGATTGTCGGTCTCTTTGATCAGCTTAAAGGATAACAATGGTTTTTGAAGATAGACATCAAATAAGGCTATCAACAGCTCAAGGTATGAGATGAGGATATGCAGAAGACTACCTTTAGATGATGGAATGACCATTATGAGTTCAGAGTTATTCCATTTGGTGTGAAAAATTCCCCATTACTGTTCATGGGACTCATGAGAAGGATCTTCAATCCATACCTTGATCTATTGGTAGTATTCATTATCGATAAACCCTGATTTACTCAGCGACGGAGGAGAAGAATGCCTATCCTCTGAAGATAGTTGTGGACTCTCTCCAAGAGAACCAGCTTTATGGTAAGATCCAAAAGTCCCATTTCTGGAATTGAGAGGTTCACTTGATGGGACATGTCAACTTGGAGGCTGGATTTGTAGTGTATCCAGTGAAGATTGAGGTTGTGCTTGCTTGGGAGACACCCAAGAGTGTGACAGAAGTGGGGAGCTTCCTCGGCTTTTCCGGTTACTACTGGAGGTTTGTGTCAGACTTTTACCAAGATTCGGTACCTTTATTAGTGTTGACAAAGAAGGGGAAACCCTTCGTGTGGTCAAATTGATGCCATCAGTTTTTTAGGACCCGAGGTAGATACTGATGAGTGCCCACATATTGAGGATACCAGAAGAGGGAGTTGGGTACGTAGTCTACTACGACCCATCTGGGATCGGGATAGGGTGTGTCCAGATGTAGGAGCGAGAAGTGATCACATATGGTTCTCGATAACTGATACATCATGAGTAGAACTACGCTATCCATGATCTAGAGTTAGCTGTAGTTGTATTTTCCTTGAAGACGTGGTGAAATTACTTTATGGGCGAAGGTTTTATAGTCTACTCTGATCACAAGAGTCTCTTGTATATCTTCTCTCAGAAGACCCTGACCCTGAGATAGCGGCTTTGGCTTGAGTTCCTCCAAGACTATGACTTCAAGTTAGACTATAATCCTATGAAGGGGAAAATTGTATCAGATGCACTCAGTAAGAGATATGGTATACATTTACTGAGTGAGGGGACAAAGAAGCTAGCCGCTTTGTAGATATTCTATGTGGATCGAGATGGAGGAGCTTATCTTTAGTCTTTGACAGTCACTCCCCCACACATTCAGCAAGTAAAGGAGGCACAACTTGGGGACACTGACTGTGAGGCATGATGTGCTCAGATATCCATAGGAAAGACAAATGATGGATTTTATGAAGGTGGGGAGCACGTCATCCTCTTTAGAGGACTTACAATGATACACGTGACACTATAGGAGGAAGTGTTGAGAGAGTTCCATACTTCCTCTCTAGCGGTACATACATGAGTGGTGGAGATATACCAGGACCTTAGGCATCCGCACTGGTGGCTGGGAATAAAGAAAGTAGTGGAAACGTTTGTCTCTCGGTTCCTCACATGTCAGCATGTTATGATTGAGCATCAGGTTCCAATAGGATTAGTTTATCCACTAGAGCTGCCAGAGTGGATGTGGGATGGAATTTCCATGGACTTCATGATAGACCTTACGCGTACATCCATGGGTCATAATTCTATATGGGTGATCATTGACAGACTCACCATGTCATCCCACATCATACCTATCAAGGAGCAGGGACCATTAGAGGGCTTGTGATGACTCTACATGCAAGAGATTTTACGGATTCACAGAGTTCCATCTACAATTTTATTCAATTGTGATGCACGTTTTACTTACCAGCTATGGAAGGGGTTGTAGGAGGTGTTCAAAATGAAACTACGATTGAGAACCACCTTCCATCAATAAGTAGACGGTTAGATAGAGAGGACCATTCAGACCCTTGAGGAAATTCAATGTTCTTGCATCATTGATTTTGGCTGCAGTAGGTAAGATCACTTTCATTTAGAGGAGTTATCTTACAACAACATCTAACAATACACAATTGGTATGGAACTATTTGAGGTGTTGTACTAACAACCTTGTAGATCACCTATGTACCGGACTGACCCAGAGGAGTCAGCCCTTGTTGGACCAAATAGGGTACGCACTACCATGAAGAAGGTGCAGATTATCCAGGAGCTAATGAAGACTGCATAGAGCAGACAAAAGTCCTATGCTAATAAGAGATGGAGACCTCCGGAGTTTGAGTATGGAGACCATGTCTTTATATGGGTCTAACCTCACTGAGGATTGCAGATATCTGGCTGAGGGAACTAGTTTTCTCTGAGGATTATCATACCCTTTCAGGTCCTCAGAAAAGTTGATGAGGTGTCTTACTACATAGCTCATCCACCTCAGTTGCACCAGGTGGATAATTTTTCCACATATCCCAACTGAGGTGATATGTAATAGATACTTCACACGTCATTGACTGGGGCGAGCTAGACATCGATGATGGGGAGACATTTTTGGAGGTTCCAGTGAAGATTGAGGATTAACAGGATCAGGTCTTTTATGGGAGGTCGATACCTCTGGTGCCCGTACGCTGACAGCACATGAACCTCTAGGAGAGCACATGGGTGCGATAGTATCTTATTCGTGCTCAATACCCCTACTTGGTTCCCATGTTTGTGATGTGTCTTTTTAGTACGCAAAGCCTTGAGGTGGAGAGAATATAACGACATGGATTTTTCTAGGTAATTTTTTTAATTAAATGTAAATATTTTGAGTCTTTGAAAATTGATGGCATGTGATTCTGAGCCCCAGTGTGCTCGTAATGAATTTCTGAATTTGTTTTGGGTATATTCAGTAATTGAGTGAGCAGTGTTTTGTTACTTTTGAACCGGTGCTCAGAATTGAAATCTGAGGGCACCATTGAACTTGCAACGCCGATTTTTGCTTAAGGAGACCTTCACCTTGACCATAGTATGTTGAAGGTGGAAATTAGTTTTTCAACATTTCGTGGGAGAAAATAAAATAATCATTCTCTATTTTATTTTTGAAATTGAAACCTCCCATTTTGAATTTGGTGGTGGGGACCATCCGAACCCCTCTTAATATGAATATATCCCTTGGAATTCTCCCTAGTTAATGTGCTAACTTCAAATTAATTAATGTGCCAACTATTTTTATTTAATAAATAAGATTAATCATATTAATTTGGGATAAACCCTTTTGTGGGAAAAATAATTGGAAAAGGAAATGAGAGTGTGGGAGAACCTTTGGAGAAATATCCTCTAATGAAGAATGACTTCTGAAAGAAGAATGAGGAACCGACTTTTGAAGTGTCTTTCGGGAGCAACGGACACCGACACACCTTTCGTAGACTTCATCTTATTTCTCATGACATCTCCAATGATCCTCATGGTATGGGATTTACATAGAATTATAATTTAATTTATTTGATAATTCTTCATATTCTGGTTTCACAATGATGATGGCCAAAATAACATGACCAAAAGCCGACACATATACCTTTCCCCTTTATCGTTTGTTCTTCATGCATTATTCATGCGTTCATCAAAGAAAAATAATTAATGATGCTATAAAAACAATTTATTGTTTTGCACGACATATGGAAGTGGAGCCCTCTACCTGAGTATCATGAATATGTGGTCATCATATTTTTTGGGCATGGAAAAAAGATGCAATGGCATGCGAATTAAGGCAACGACAGGCACCAGGCCGGTTGCAAGGAAGGGGAGCATCGCATGTCTACACTGTTGGTTGAGCAAGAGGCCGCGGCCCGTCGGTCGCAGCAAAGCTGGGTGGCAGCACACATCTAGCTGGCTGTGGGGCCGAGGAGCGGTGTGCCTATGCACCACCGATAAAGCAAGAGGCCACGACGGAGGCTGAAGGGTGGCTGAAACATGGCCTACCATAGAGGACATTGTCGTCGTCATGCCATTGGGAGGAGGAGGACTGGTTGGTGAAGCAGTCATCCATGACACCCCGAGTAGGACCTGCTCCAGTGGGTCCTGCTTCCAAAAACCGAACTTCCCATTTGGCCGTTCTGGTGACTTGGGATGCGCCTTCCACTAGGGCATCGGCATGGGCGGACCCTGTCCCAGCCGTCCACCCAACCATGGGATGGGACAAACGACCCCCTTCAAGGGCCAGGCTAAACCATGGCCCAAAAGGTCGGGCCCACAATGACCCATCCCAATTGAGTCAACCAAAATCAGGCCAGGTCGAGTTGGTCTAACTAGGTTGGACTGGACCCTGGCCCCTCTGGACCCAAGTACATCTTTTTTTCCGTATATTGAGACCTAATAATTCGTTTGACGAACCGTCTAGATCACCAGAATACTGGTATCGAGATGATCATTTTTGTATACTCTACTTGAGTTTTGGATAAAGTTGGAGTACGACTGGGTTGGATTGAATCCCAAGCCCAACAGATCCCTTAGAATAGAAATACTAATAACTTTCAGACCGGACGCCTGGTTGACACGCTGTCTATTGCATTTTTCCCCTTATGACGTGACATATCATTGGGATTCTTCTCCATGGGACTTCATGGTGGTTAAGTTATGAACGATATTCAGAGGGACAAATTATATGGAACTCTAGCGCACTGGGTGTGAGGAATCCAATGGCTGGCAGTGAGGTGGAATTTAGAGATAGATAATATAGAGGTTAGTTACCTATTGACTCCGGGCTAGTCGAATCATGTCTGGGTCATTTCCGGGGTTAGTACCTATCGATCCTATGTGGGTCAGTGCTTAGCATTCTTATGTGGGTAAGCACATACCAATCCTATGTGGGTCAGATCCTGTGTGGGTCAGCGCTCAGTGATCCTATGTGTGTTAACGCATACCGATCTAGTGTGGGTCATTGAAGGAGTTAGTACCTATCGATACTGTGTGGGTTAGACTCCATATAATAAAAAATAGTGCATCATGATAGAATAAGATGATATATCTTCACTACTAATCATATGTACTTCTATACTTCACTTATACCAGTGTGAAATGATTATTTCATCTTTATGGTGTACCTGTGGGGTACCATATCTTCGCGGTGTTATCTATGTGGTACTCCTACCTTCATGGTGTTACATGTGTGGTATGTCTACCCTCAGGGTGTTACCATTTGGGTATTCTTCCCTCCTATGTGAACTGAGTCTTTACCTTTGTGGTATTCTTCTATGGGTATTAACTTGTGGTACATACCTTTGTCGTGTTAACTTTTTGGTCTTCTTTCTTTCATGGAAAAGATGATCTTGTGATAATGAGTTGGGCCTTGTGTTTCCATGTGGGTGTGATAGGTATACTTGATAACTTAGGTATATGTATAGTCATATACCAATGTAGGGTTTACTAATGTTTCAATGATTTGTGGTTTATCCATTGTGGATATTTAGAAACCTTCAGGGGTCTCGGGGTCCCTACTGAGTATTGCCATACTCACCCCTACACAGGCTACAACCGCACCGTGTTATGTATTTTGCAGATGACAGTTAAAAATGAATGAGGATGAGTGTACAAGGACTGGAGACTGCTCAAAGGTGGACCTTAGATGATGCGTACTGTAGAAACGACCATTTGAGAGTTGTATCTACCCTTCAGGTAGGATACTCGGTGGGTGTTCATAGGAGCTATTTTCAGTATTACTTTTACATTCTAGTTTTAATTTTACTTTTCAGTTGGTCTTGCATTTCATCCCCTTAAATTTTTGTACAGACCATGTTTACTGTATAGTTTACATTGTTCTTTTATCTTTTTGTGTGCTTGTTTTGTGTGAGTTTAGAGTTTATAAATGCAATTCCTACTCATTTTATGGAATATGCCTTTAAGTGCTTGTCACCAGCCGCTGGCATATGGAAGGCGAGCTTATGGTATTCACGGAACATGCCCTGGGGGACGGGTTATGAAACCACATCAAAATCATGAGGGATTCATAAGTCTTTCTATATCACTTCTTAGAGGATTTTTAATTATTTGAGGCCATACAATATTGAGTTTTTAGTATAAACTATGTCTAATTGTTTTATGATTCCAAATTTTTATCTGATGGTCTATGATTCCTAGAATCAGAATTAACTTTTATAGGGAAAATATTGGGACAACGTGAACAATATGGATGATTGAACCATTGATCAAAATATGAGGGAACTTCATTCGTTGGAGGATTAAATCAAATTTATTTTCCCACTCATAAAGGATGATTAGATAGTTTCACCACCTCCAGTTAGTCTTCCATTATAATCACACCAACATGGATATTAGAAAATTTTGGGGACAATCTATACACTTGATGATAACATTGAATGGATTTACCATGAGTTTAAGAAACATGAAAATATTGTTTCGTGACGTGTAAAAAATATTGAGTTCAGTCATGCCTACATCATTCCATATTCCTATGTCTCATGTGTCCTTTAACTGTGGTTCGTAGATCACTAATACAAATATTGGATTCATAACTATACTGATAATAATAGATGTGATTTATCAAATGATTCTCTAAATGAAAAATTAGATTAATTATTTATGTATGGTTTATTTTTCATAGTGTGATGGTGCCCATGGAGCAATATGATAGGACAATGATACTGATCTCAAGATTTAAAAAATGTTAAATGAGAGGGTTAATACTTAATTTTCCCTTAGGATAGCTTAATTTTACTATTATCAGGGTTTCTATTACCGGTAACTCTATATATTGAATGATGATATCATGAAATAATTCAGCATAAACGAGGATGGTCACACTATAGAAGAGGTGAATAGGGGTAAAATTAGTTGGATTAACTACACCTTGTGGAAATCATTTGTCTAATTGAATTCCTTTCTGGCCAGCTAATCGTTGAAATTTTTCGCATGCTTTCATAATGCTTCTATCAATTCATCCTCTACCTTTGGAACAGTGTTAGACATACATTACACTTGTGTCTATGAATTTCCTCATATTACCATCTTCGAAAAACCCAACTTATACGTAATTTTATTAAAAAAGCAATCATGTATGTGGTTAACAAAAAATCTATGAAAAGGAAAATAATTTTTGTGTTCAGCCAGGAAAACTTGGTCTGGCTTTCTTGTCTCTTGAAAAATTAGAATATATTTTTTCATAGTTTCTATAAATTATTTCAATACATGTTCATATAATAATAAAAACAAATTATTATTATGACCCTCACATTAATGATATTTCTACTCCCATTTTTCATTTTAACTATGGTATTACTATTGTGATCAATTTTAAGGGGGTTCCATGCAATAATGTACATGATTTAGAGTTATATCTAGTGTTGGGGAAATATTTTGTGTGAATATTGAGTTTTATACATTACTAATTATAATCATGTGGTTATAAAATGTGGGTTAATTCAATGATTTTGTTCATAAATCTGACTGCATAAACATATATGTTACTATGAAAATATCTCCAAGCCTATCTGGATAATTTGCCAGGATGAGTATAATTTACTACTATTGTGATTGTTCTCTATATAGATACCCAAAAATTATGCCGAAAGATGATGAATGATTAATATGTAAGTCATCACATTATACATAGAAATGAAATTTAATACTCTCCCATTCTTGTAATATTTAAAATATTATATGTAAAGGATTATTTTAAATTTTTTTGGGAAGAATTTATAATAAAAAAACTAAAGGTGATATTCTTATCCATTGGTCAGTATGGATGAAAAACTTGTATAAATGAAAAAGGTGGGTCCTTTCAAACACTAAACTCGGAGACTGAGTATGGATTCATATTTTGGTTCAAGAGTTTCCTTCATAGGGTTTCATCGAGAAATGAATGTGTTCGGTACTGCTTAGGATACCCTAATCCGTTGAATGAAGGGAACACAAGATTCTGAAATTTTGGTATTGAAAGGGAGTTTCTACCCCTTAGGGTAAGGATTTATATATTTTCATACTATTATATTCCTTCCATCCATGAAATAAAATGTAGTTATTAATGACTTAATAGTGCCAATAGCCATGGAGGGGAGAAACGACACAGTTAGATCTTGAATATGTGAAGAAAAGTAAAGGGTCATATATAGTGGACCCAAATATAGTTTTGGTCAATGAAATGCATGGGATGGAGAATGATTATTGGTTTTTCATAATTCTATTTGTTTTCCTAATTTAGAGGAATCATGATTTTCCACCATCATTGGATGGAAATAAATATACGGTCTATATCCTTGGATGAGAAGATATTATAACTCTATACTCATTGGAATGTAGATCTCTTCTTATTTAAGGAAGTTAAATGGGAAGGTATGTTTATTTTCTTATTCCAGAAAATACCTAGCTTTTATATTTACTATATGTAGTTATGTTTATTGTTTTTTAACACCTTTGTCTATGTCTTATACCGAGTTAATCTTTCTTCACAAGTATTTTTTCCAACATCCTTATGTAATTGATGGAATTTAGAGACACCCATAACCATTTTCCTTGATTAATATTAGTCCAGGAAGTGGTATGTGTAAATTCACATGATTCCCCAAATATCTTGTGATCCTTTTATTTATACTACACACACCATTTTCACTCACGTCAATGTGAACAATGTTTCAAAACGAAGCATCTTATTCTACTCTATAGCATTATTTTCATATTTTGAAACGTATAAATGACCAATGACAATGCAGTTTATCATTTAGTGGTGTATTATAAGGTCTCACATCACAAGTAGGATATTATGTGGGTTGGTTTCGTTCAGGATATATATAGATAAGGCGATTATCATTAATATAGATTACAGCCTTGGAAAGTCCCTTCATCATGTGGCACGTACAGGTCCTCATCCATTCTCCTCAGGTTTCCGATTATTATTTCTTGTTAAGGGTGACCCAATGATAATTTGAATATAATTTCATTATATGAATTAACCCATAAAAAATCTGAGGTAGTAGAGGAGTCATCATATGGTGATGTAGATTGTGAAATTAGTTCAATCTAGAAATAATCTAACCCCCATAAGGGAGGGAATTGATATAAAAGTACACCCATAATTGTGGGATTGAGAACCCCCTAATCTATTATAACAACATTTTAGACTAGATTTCATGCCCTTGACAAAGGCTATTGTGGTAAAAATTCAACAATAACTATGGGATGGGGTTGTTCCAATTTTATGAGGGATATGACTATCACAATTACATTCATTATATGGAAGATATTTGTTGGTTTTGAGATGGATGAAGAATATAAATTGAATAAAAAACACTAACTCCCAAATAATATTACTCTATTTTATTATTAAATTTCATATGTGATAAACTTAATTAATATTTTAATATTATTGAGACAATATAAATTTACTTGATTTATCACATTAGGCTCAACATCTCATCTATTTAGTAATAGATGGCTTGTAATTAGCATCCCAAGTACTATGGGTGGATCCTATTTCTAGGGATATATTAAAGTGATTAAATTGAAAAAATAACCTCTAAAATGCCCTATTGAAAAGTGATAAAGGTTATAAGAATTCATTAATGTTCTCCCCCTCCCCAAATATAGATCATGTATGGGGTATTATTGATTAACTAACATAGGTTGTTCAATGATTTAAGGAATTCATGTTAAATATTTTCACAAGTCTTTCCCAATATTAAGTGATGTATAACTGATAGATCGACTAAATCAATTTTATAGTAAACTCTTTTTATTGTATTTATTTGATTCATATATGGTTTATAGTGAAATTATATTAATTTAAGATGAGAATATTCATCCAAATATTTAGTAGATTGTGATGTGTGTATTCATCTGAAAAAATATTTAGAATATCATAATGAGAAGTTGTTATTTCCTAGAACTTGGCTTATATGTAATATCTATACATTTTTTCCATAATGAGAAATATATTCTATTTTATTTATAAAATATATTCCTCAACTTTATCTAGCCAAATTTCACATTTCCCACCAGACTTATTGTAGGTGTCTAGATTAGGGGAATCTTTTTTGATATTTCAGAATATAGGAAATATATAAGAGGTTTAGAGAATGGAGGATTCCTTATACTATATTCATGTAGGGAAAGAGTATAACTTATCAATTATAAGTCATCATAAATTAAGTTAATTATCATCATAAGTTGATCATTTTGTGATGGATTTATCATAATTGATTAATCAAGGTGGGGACAATCTGATCAAAATGAAACAAAACTAATGGGAGGTGCCTCATATATGACACCATCATAGGGAGGAATTACATTATCGATTAATGTCTGGATATAAGGGGATTAATGTACAAAAAAACTAAATAGGACGTCAAATATGGTAATTGGATTGGAGAGGACCTTCTTTCCATTTGAACATTTAAAAAAGATGAGATTTTATTGTTATCTAATAGAGAACTTTTCTCTAGATCTATCTCATAATGGGAATGGTGGATTCCCTTATTGTGAATATTCTATAGAGGACCTACATAGATGATGGTAGTAAATTATACTCCCGAACCATCATAACTATAACTATTCATCCCAAAAAAATCAAGGGGTTTATAGTATCTTGGGATACCATTGATAAAATTTTAAGGGAATCAATAACAAAAAGAATCACATAGAGTATGGTTATGTGCCTACTTATATATTTACGATATTCTTTGGTAAAATTTATTTTTAAGTGTTCTTCATTGGGCAGTAATACTCACATGTTATGGAAAAAAATTTCCTATGAAAATTCACTCTTATTAGACTCTAGTTTTGTACTAAGAATATAATAAAAGGTTTCTATAATTTTATCAATACTATATTCCATCCAATGTTTTATTTTTGAAATTTAATGATAATCTCCATCTCAAATGGGTATGTGTGCATGATCTTATTTTCAATTTATCATTGGAATGTGTTGACGTCCTTCTTGAACTAGATCATGAATATTGGACTACATAATAGTTTCACTCTCCTTACGAAAATAAGATAAAATGGTTGTGGTTATGTGGTTATTTTAACAATCCTATACTATACTAACTACAATATAAATATGTTGAAATCTTTTTAGTTTTTTGGATGGGATATAGGCATGAACCTCCATTACTACCAGGATATGCTATTCGACCTCTGTGGATTTAAGGGGAATATATTCTAATTCCATTGTTGAAGAAGAGATAATTTTTAATAAGTATATATTCTATTTTCTACGAAAACAAAATAATATTACTGATATGCAATCGTGTAAAAAAAGTCTTACCTATAGTTTTATGGGGATATGTCAAAAAAATTCCACGTTCTACCATACCATGTTCAAAAACATCAAGGATATAGGCATGAATATCTACCTACTCCATAACATCCATCATAGTATGGTGTAGGGATTATAAACTAGAGATAAGTCTATAGACTTTCTGTTAGTTCTTGACTATTTATAACCTTTGATGACATGTCTTCATTGATCAGGTCTGGGTGAGTTACGTTAGAGCAGGTGGGTTATATTAAATTAGTCTAAATTTTAACACCATGTGGTGTTGGAGATTTTGGATAATAGTATAATTGATTTAGTAAAACTTCTATGTTGATTAGATAATAACTCTATCATCCCCCTGATCAACCTCTCTACGATATGGGGGAACTTCACAATTAATTCATTTGAGAATATTTTTAAATGATTTGAGATGGTGTCATGTGTCTATTTATTTTTTATAGCTAAAAATTCATTTATTGATGGATGGTTGGGATTCATGTAATAGAGTGGTCAGTATTGATCCTTCATGATTAGGATTTTACCAAAAGGTGGTTCTCTTTGAATATATCATTTCACAATGTGGGTTAGAGACACTTAGTGGGTGATGGTATCCTCTAACTTAAGGAAAATATAGCTCATAATTCAAGAGATGAATATGTATTTCAATGATGATATTATTTTATTTTGGATTTGAATGGATTTTTGGTGGATTTTATTTGGTGAGGTTAAAGTGACATATACACTATGTCTCACCAATGTATTATTAAAGGTAAAAGAGTTAACATGTGATTAATTTCATTAAAGGGTTAATGATGAGAAAATTATCATTAAAAAAAATAAAAAATTCTCTTCATGTGTGGTTGAAAGAGTTGTTTTTTATAATAAAGTAGTTCACATTGAGTTTAACAATTTATTTTTCTAAATATATTCAAGTATATGGTTAATAATATATCATGACAGAATCAAAAACCTATAGTGGTTACCATATATTTAACTGATAACTTCATTCAAAAGGTAGCTGATCAATTTTTTTACAATGATTCTAAAGAAACCACGATGGTTGAGAGGATGTGAGTTTAGTCTCATCACACCCTTTAGATGGTATTTTTTACTACTTAGAGACAGTCTTTTGTAATTAATTCATCATGAATAATCTTTTAAAATCCCAACATAAGACTTGTCTACCTCTATATATGATACAAATAATTTATTTATACTGGTGTAACCATATATGTTTCTTCATTGATGTGTCCATTATTATGTGTATTTTTTTCCCATCATGTTTTGTTTTATAAAAAACTAATTACTTATTTTAATTAATTATGATTTAAATCACTTTAATTGGGAAATATAGATGTTATTGTTGTCCCAGGAAGAATTTGGTATTTTGATGTCTGGATCGGGTCCATGAGAGTTTATTTTTATATATACATATTAAAGGAATTATAACTCATGTAGTATAATTCCCCTTCAAGGGATGCATCATAACATTTAATGTCATCGGTTAGGGACTAGACAAAATAGTTTAACATCATCTGGAAATTAAGTCTTGAAAAATGGTTCTTTGCATAGGCTTATGTTGCAATTACTTATGAGTATGAGTTTTTGGTTCATCCCATAGGGAATATGTCAAAATGGGATTATATTTATATTCTAGTGAGATTAGTCATGTGATGATATTTCTCAGAAATAATATGCAATGGTGTTGATGAGATAAAAGGGGATCCATAAAAAATGTTTCCTCTTATATGGGGGATGCAATTACTAGGAATATGAGCTAATAAAGTCGATAATGGTTTGAGGGTGATATGTTTAGACATTGTGGGTTTTTTCTACATATCCCTTTAGGGATGGAAATCAAATACCATTTGTTTTGGATGGTTTATACTTACACCCAATGGGTAGTACTGTATAATAGTTTTCATAATATAAGTGACATGATCATCATTGATATATTAACCCAATTGAGTTATGCTGAGTGTGTGAAACCAGAAGACATAGAATATTTTCATGTCACACAATCACTTATAAAAGAGAGATATTAAAACAATGAAATCCCAGGGTTAAAAAATTCATCCTCATATAATGTTGGATTTGGGAAAGGATATAGAAATTATAAAAATAATGTTATAAAAATAATATAATATAGACATACACAAGGATGGATTCCCATATATTCTCCTCCCCCACTAGTGGATAAGGTTAAGGATATTATAGGTTAGATGGTAAGGGTCCAGCTAACTATTTCTAGCCAATATGATGGGTCTTATGTATACACTAATGGGAAAATAAAAGTCAAGAAAAACTAAAATTTATATTAATGTTTCATGATAATTTTTTGAATTTAATTCCATTTCATGATGCTTATGTTTCACCCCACCACCGATAACGATGGGATCCTCATTACTAAAGAAATTCAAGATTGTGAATATTCTGGGGACCATCACTATTATTAAGCCTAAATGTAGAGAATTTATTTTCCTATTGAATTCACCATCAATGGTTGTAAAATGTTGTAATGCCAAGTTTCCGTTCAAGGTGAGTTATTAGTCATCACGGATGTTTAAATATAGTCATCCTTTGGTCAAGTAATTTTTTATAATAAACTATTCTCATGGTTCACTTTGGGCTCATATGAAGCTAAATTCGATATGGAATAAGGGAAGTAAAATTGTGAAGGGGAAAATACTATTAATACCCCATCCCATGTTTTATTAATACAATTTGAGATTGGTATATCATAATGGAGGTCTTACAAAAATGAGGATCCTTTTTAGGGCATATCCTTAATGAATGGGGGGAGTCCATTTTCTAGGAAACTAGATTAGTGTTCTCACTCATGGAGGAAATCCATATATAGGAAAATACTATAAGAAGAGGAAACTATTGTGCAACAATATTTTTATTTTATAAATTATATTGATTGTCAATAAAATTAAAATTATCCCACTCATTCTTCTCTTGTATAATTGTTTGCCATCTATTTCCCATCCTTCTCATGTTTTCTCATATCTAATTCTTGTTTCATGGAGAACCCCATGTTTTATAGATTGTCCAAGAATATGATATTTCATAAAATAGGTGACTATATAGAATATATAATGTTATGAATTTGATAATAAAAGACACACCATGTAGAGAAGAGATTTCATTTTCAGAAATTGTGAGGTATGACTCACCCCACAAATGTTTTTCTTTTTAATGGTGTTTATAATTATTGAAACTCTGAAAAAATAGTTTTAATTTAATAGGGGTAGATTTTTTCAACTGACCACAATATATATATATATATATATATTAATGGAACTATTTTAAGTATCATTATTTTCATAGTGTATGTTATATGTGGTTTCATTTACATTTCCAATTTTACACCATTGTTTCTTTAGGCTTCATTCTTTCATCCAAAGGTTACAATAGTTTTCTAGGATTAATTCTGATCTTTCTATGCCCAAAATAACTATTTCAAGGATCCACTAACCATTATGATAAAATAACATCATTTTATTCTATATAATAATATTTTTCTTTTTAGGCTAAATTTTTTTTATATACTAATCCATCAAATGGAAAAGGAATACGAATTTCTTGTGTACATGAAATCTATGACCTTCCAAAGATGATGTATTTCATTATTCATTACCTCCACTTATAGTTGTTCATACGAATGGATAAAAATAAAATTATATAATAGTTATTAAATATAATAAATAATTATTTTTATTATGCGAATATAATATATAATTTACAATCCTACCCTTCCAACCATTAAAAATTATAATGTCACTTATGCACACATGTGGACTACCACCTCTACAAACTAATCTGAGTCAGTTTCCATCAATTAGTTTAATTAATGATTATGAATATGTATATAAAGATTATATATGATATTTATAGAAATATTAACATTATGGATATGATGTAACCAATATAATGATTCATGGTACATAACCTTATATTAAATACATGAAAAATGGACTAGTTAACATCAAAAGTGTTAATACTAATGGAATATTATTACTGATAGTGTGATAAGATATTATAAGAAAAAATTGGTATTAAATATATCTATATGATTATTTTATTAATTATAGTAAATATTTAGGAAATTTAAATTATGATAAAATCAAATATAATGAAATTAAAACCAAATGAAAGTGGTTTCATTACTCAAATTCTTTTAATTAGGTTATATTACCGCTTCATTGTCTATATTATGGGATTATTATGTGTGTAATGACCTATGATTATTTAAAGTATTAATTTTAATTCTTTTATGAGGATTTAATGTTTGGGCACATAATCTCACAATTTATTAGTGCTCACTTAAATGTTGTAATATTTAAAAAGGTTTCTCTTCGCACTTTTATTTATACGATATATATGCCTTATTCACATTTTGTTTCTTTTCCATAGTTCATATATTATCCCATTAGTATTTTATATCTTCAATATTTTATTATATATGGTATTTTATGTTACATTTTATTTCAATTATTTCATTGGGCTATAATTCTAAAATTACCAATGCGGTAAGGGTTTATTTCACAATATCATCCTTATTCATGATTGCTTCTATTTTATGTTTTTTTTCGAGGAATTGTATTATCATTATATATTTAATCAAATAGAATTTTTTATCTTATGGTTATTTCTAGGAATTGAATGTATTATATTCATTTCTTCCATCTTTGGAACTCAAAAATACCACAATAAATTATTTATAGAAAATTAACATTGATTTATTATTTAGCCTAGAATTATACTAATCCATGTCTATAATTTCCTTAAAAAATCAATAATTTTATTAATATTTCAAATAATTTATTGAATTTATTTTTTCCACTGATTTTCTTTCTGTAAAATGGGCCTAAAGGGTTTCATGATATCATTTTCTAAAGAAAGTAATTTTACTAATGGTGTGAAAGAAATGATTTTTATAATGATTATTTCATTAATGTATTTATGAAACTCATAAATATTTATTTTCTTGATTAAAAATTATAATTTTACATGGATATATTTAAATAAAATGTTCATCAGAATTGTTTTGAAATTTTACATTTTAAATAACTGATTTAAAAATAAATGTGTAATTTTCTTAATATATGTTTCCCTAATATTTTTAATGTATTTTCATGTATCAAAACATTATTTTATATATAATATTAATTTTTGGGGTTATAATCTGGTTATAAAATCGTCTATATTACACTAATGAAGTTTGATCCGGATGTTCTATTTTTTACTTCAGAAAAATATTTCTATTTTGTATACTAGTTTTCAAATATAGACATATTTGTTGATTATTTATTGTATTTATCATTAATTCCTTTTGATATTATATGTTTATTAGACATAGTAAGTGATGGGTGGGCCATTTTATTTTCTCTCAATTCATATTTATGTCTCATGAGACTAACTGTCAAGGGTATTGTGTGTATTATTTCTCAATTATAAATGATATCTTGGAATATGGCTTTGAAAATATGTTAATGATATCTTATCACAAGGAATTTATGGTAGGATTGTGATATTTCATTAAATTATTATACAATCAGTTATTGTTATCCATGTAATTATTTATATTTTTCTTCATCTATGGATATATTACCCATTTATGATCATAGTAATATAACACATTTTGTTGTAGTTCATATATGTAATATTAACCATTCGTTATTTAATAAATGATATAATATTTTTAACATGTTCCTTTACTTAGATCCTGATATCATTCATTATTATGTTTTATTTTCCCCTTGATTTAGTAAAGTTTTCTATGAATGATTCTAGGAATATTATATGATATATAATATTGTTTTCAATAGAATTTTATTTTTTATTTATTATTTGAAAATGTATTGTGGGAATCATATATTTATAGAGTATCCCAAGACTGTGAAACTATTTGATCATTTAGGATGAGATCTCCTTTCTGTTTTGAAAATTTAATAATATAACCAACAACTTTGGGTTACTAGATGTTGGGTATTATAGATAAGTTTAATGGAGATCATATCTTGTGTCCATGATCTGATGTGTAATATTTCATTCATATTTCTTAAAATATTTAATGTCTACTACTTTTCAGTATGTTTTTTTGTAGAGGATAATGAATATATAGAATAATATCATATATAAAATTCAGATGCATGAAGTCATAAATTAAAAATCCAATGCATCCCTGAGAAATATAATAACATTTGAATAACTGGAGGTCTGAGTATATGTAATGATGGATTAAATAAGTTTATAATTCCAACTCAAACATTTAAAATAATATTATGAGATTATATGATATTCAAGTATAGAGCGATAAAAAAACTCAGCACCTGAAAAAAGATAAACACTATAAAAAGTAGGTTCAGGTATCAAGGTCCAAACTTTTAAAAATTTAGTCAATATTTGTCAAAATATTTAATTCATGAATTCATGTAAGGAAGAGAAAAAATAAAATGAATAATGATGTTAAACCAACATAGTCGTTAAATTCTCAAATATTAATTTTTAAATGAAATTGTAACAAATAATTTACCACCCACTCAGTGGTACCAAAATAAGATCTTGTTTATTCAATATAATAATACAATATTTCAAATAAGGAATTAATTGATTTATCATATAATTCATTATAATATTGATCTACCCCATGGATACTTAGATATTCTATTGGATAATATGGCGAAGATACCTATGTTTCCACATTATCACATAAATAATTAGATTCATCATAGTTATAATGGTTTTTTGTATCCTTAGTGATTAATTTCACACCAATATCATATTCTTTAAAAACATGAATTAAACCATAATCATTTCCGAAAGGGGAAACAATGTATTCCCCCATATTTCTCAAGAGTGATATCATTTCTTCACAGGCATTCTTCTGATAAATCATATCAATTGATATAAATAAATGAAATTCAATTTCATTGCCAAAAATTATGAAATTTACCCCTTTTGTGGGGATGTTTTTATCAACCTCCATACATCCTTTTTATTCTGATTCCGCATCATCTTTGCACACAAATTATAAAAGATTTTGTTAAGTGTTAATTTATAAACTTATTCATATATGTATTCCAAATATTAATAAAAATGTAAAATAATTTAAAAATAAAATATTATAATTTCATATAATATTATTATTTTTTGATACCAATATTTATGGTCACATTAGGATATGTCAAACACTGAGAGGTGATATTAATAAGCATTGGTATATTTTATATTACAACTTTACATTTTCCCATTATAACATTATCACTTATTTGGTTAGTGGAAAAGAAATTTTGTTTTTATTATTTGGTCAGTATTCATATATAGAAAATTAAATCATAATAATAAAACTACAAGGTCTTTTCATGTTTTCCATCTCCATTTCAGGATGACATCAACTTTTGTATGCTTTGGATATCATCCCACATGCATGGATGGATTCTCATTATCAATAGAATCATGAGAAAGGTTTTGTACAGTAGATAATTATCCTTGAAATGAAAATTTATAAATAAATAAATTACCTACTATTATAAATGAACTATAGAATAAATGTTTTTAATTCATGTAGATTAGTAATGAGAACCAATAACTCTCTTGAATAGAATGAATAGTCATCTATTTTTTAACATTGAAATAATCATTTGATACCTCAACAATATTCAAAAATCTACTTCATATGAATTTTATAAAATGGATGTATCATATTTTTAGATATAATAGATTTAATAGTAGATAATTTAGAGATTTATTCATCTTCCAATTAGTTATTTTATTTTTAAGGAGAATCTTCTATTCATGTATTATTGTTTCTATATATCTCTTTATTTGAAACCAATAATCTATAATGGGAATATAATAATAACACTATCTCATTATAATAAATTGTTTATCAATATATTTATAAAATAAAAAAACTATCTGAATAATTCATGTCATTAATCATTACATCACCAAGAATCATGTAACTTTCAAACATCACTATATTTATGCCATCTGGTTTTCTCTCATATAACATTTCATTAAAATTTACTTGAAATATCATATTATAATTTCTGTGATATCTAATTAAATAACCGTTTTATTATCCAATTAATTACATTAATGAATACCATATGTACATAAAATCTTCATAATTATTTATGGTAATAAGGTAATATATCTCTTTAAGACTTATTTGTTTTCAGTGTATAACATAATGAGATTTCCGAAAAATCATCATGAAATAAATTTTCAAATAACTTTTATCCACATTAATTTCCTTTATTACTCAATATTTAAGTAATAACACTCCATCCTACTATTTATTGATATGTAGAGATCCCCATTCTAAACCATAGGCACCTTCAGAATTCAGTGGTTTTTGAAAATGGTAACCATGAACTTATGACAATTTCTTCCTTACTATTTTATATTTTTAGATACAGTTAATGGAATTTAATATGATGTGGTATTCATTTTACAACTAATTTTCAAACACAATGATTGATATGAGTTTTATTATTAATAATTATGGAAAAAAGCACTTGAGACATCTGTTACCATTAATCAAATGAGTATTCATTACTACTAGGTGGAAACATTGCATGAAACTATCATTGATATAAGGGTTTACCCCATATTATTATTTTGAAATTCAATGGGATAAAATTAATTAAAAATCATCTATGGTGTGGTGATTATAAATTTACTTTTACACTTATATATTAAATTTTCCACTATGACATGACTGTCCTTATCATTCCATTTTATATTCTCCAAGCTGATACTAAGCTACAGTGTGTGATCACTTCAATTCCGTATCCTTCATTTACTAATTATCCATTAATACTATATTTAATAATTAACCATTTGTGATAATAATGTTAGTTTAAATAAGTAAAAATAATTTTATGTATCTTATTAAATCCTCAATACATCATAATAAAAATCCAGGATTTAGCACATGATATCACTTATGATTGTCTATATATTGAATACATTCACACAGTTCATTATTAGGTGTAAATGATACTAAAAATGTTTACTCTACCTTTATGTTACTTATATACATTATAATACCTTTATATAGAGTCCATTCCACCATTTTGCATCAACTACTTCACACTGATGACTTTTATATACGAATCAAATTACATTTCAAAAGGTTAAGGAAAGAAGAATATAAATTTACATGGAATATATAACAAATGAATTTGAATTAACATAAATTTTTAAATTTAAAAAAAAAATTATACATAATATATAAATTCGTTCATACCTATAAGATACTTGTGTAACAAGCTTAATATTTTCCAATTTTCTTAAAATCAACTTCAAAACAACAGTTTATCAATAGTTTATCACATATATTGTCACTCCAGATCCATAAAATGATCAATACAGTACTCTAAAACCATCACAAGTCATGGAAATTAAAAGTGAATCTATAATAATCATCTATAAGATTTTTGTAAATATATCTTAACCTGATCTTCAAGAAACATATCCAATTTATAAGTTCCTTAAATTTACATTTTATACTTTTTTTTCACAAAATAAAAAAATAGACTTAAATTTATTATCTTATTAAAATGATGGAAATTTATTCATTAACTTTCCTATCATCATAAAGAAAGTATAAAAAAATAAAAATATATAATTGTTAGTATTTAAGCTTAATGAAATACTCGAAATTTAGTATACAAGCACAAAATTTAATGTGAACTCAAAATTATTCTTATTTTAACATAATTGGGAACTCAGATATGATCCCAATAAATTCATTATAATTACATATTGATAATAATATTTTTTCACTTATTGACAATAAATACAACACAATCACAAATTAAACACAAATATTTTATGACATTAAAACAAATTATTTTAATGAATAAATATATTTTCATTGATAATGTATTTTTAGTTATTAAATCATTTTAAATTCAATTTGATATCATAATAATATTGAATATTATTATACCACATTATAATCCTTACTAAAAAAATGTAACACTGTAAAAAAATAATAAAAAAATCTATGTGTTCATATTTTGATGTTCGAATTCTAAATTTAATGACCTTTTTAAATATAATTTCTATATTTATGTGAATTTTTTTTAAATAAAAATTTTATGAATATCAATATCATACATTTTGTATCTAAACATCAAAAAATATTCTTATTTCTATCTTGAGATTCACTTGTTTAATTATATAATTATTCATCAATATATATATATATATATATTATTTAATTATATTATTATTAATCGATTTTATAGTTCCAGTATATATCTTTTAATATAAATAGAATTTTAAAGGTTTATATTTTATTATATTGTGTTGTATTGTAATGAAAATTACTATAAATTTCAATAAACAAAAATTTTATTGATTAAATGATTATTTAATATAGTTTAATCTTTGGTCTTAAAAAATTAACAAACAATTAGTATAAACATCGATTCAATTTACTAAATAAATACTTTGAATATGATATTTGATAAAATTTTTCAAACTCATAATATATGAACTTTAATTTGATAGAAAATTAAATTTACCTATATTATCAACATTTAATCAATTGAAAATATTTATAATAAATAAATGCAAATATATAAAAGAAAAATAAATATAAGTGAAATTAGAATTCACAAAAAATATTAAAATAAAATTAATATCTATTTGTGAAAATTTTTATGTTTTACAAAGCCATGTTAGTGGAGTTACTAAAAATATTTAAATAAATAATAATATAAATTTTGAAAAAAAGTATAAGATATGTAATGGTATTTTACTAAGAAAATGTATTTACGTAATGTTAAAGTGATATAAATATAAAAAAATTAACCACTACAAGTAATTTAATTAAATGTATTAAATAAATAATTTAGAATATTTTTTGAACAACTTACATAAATGATAATACATATAATTTAATTAAATTAATGATTTTAAATAATATGAAAAATAAAGAAAATAATGTTATAGAGCCTAAATAATAATTGTATTAATTAAAGAATTTTAACTCATTTTACTTCATTATGATCTTTTTCCATGACATGAACCATATTTATGATGTGGTCATCAATATCCTCAAATTAAATTTTCATAAATTTGTGGATATAAACTAATTCACGAACACCGTCAACATCTTCATCTACAAAAAAATGTTTTATCATTTCAATGTGATAGAACACGTTGAATTTAATAGATCTATACAACCAAAATAAAAAAAATATAATGTGTTTCAATAATATACAAGTCATATGCATAACATAATCTACTGCGATCCTCTATGGTAAGTTAAAATTAATGTCTTTTCACACAATGTTTATTGTAAAAGAATTTAATATTTAAAATCAACCACGAATATTCCATGTAATCACTCTCACATATATATTTAGTAAATTAATGGTTTTAAATTTATTTAGAAATTATTATTTTTATCACTATAAAAAATATTTTGGGAGAAACAATTAAAATGATATTATGAATGAAAATTTATTTTGTCGGGTCATTATTGAAAAATGTATAAATATTAATGTTTAATTTATGTATTATTATAGTAATTAATCATATGTTGACCAAAAACTACCTCAATGTCTTTGAAAATGCTAATGTCATAGTCATGTTCCCTTTAAACAATGTGAAAAATTCTCATTTATTCTCATTCTTAACCCATAAATCATTATTTTTCAAATAAAATTATTTTAATTCATTAATATGTGATGTTAATTATTATTCAACCTTATCTATGTTATTTAAGATGTATAAGTGTACTATGATTATTTTTCACATTATAGTAACTTTATTATAATATTATGGATCCCCTTTACCAGAATATGACCTCCCTCATTTTGGGATGTAGGTAGATTGAAATTCTCAACCTTATGATTGTATTTAAGATGAAACAAGAAAACCCCTTTATAAGTGTACTTTTGAATAGTATAAGCCGCTAGTAAATGTATATTATTAATATACCGCAAAAATATATATTTGAAACCAAAATTATACATCCATGGCCAGTATATAGGTTCACATAACATCATTTTTTAAAAAATCAATCCATTAAATGAACATGAAATTAAAAAAAGGGGGACTATAAAATTCAATGTAATAAAGTAATTTTTTTATTATCAAAAAAATATCGTGAGTTTTTATTAATCACTTTATTAAAAGTGGAATTGATAAAATAACATAACTTGATAATTTTCATTATGACATGGAATGGTAGTATTCTGTTATGTTATATTACAATTACTTTTATAAAAAATGAAAATAATGAGATTATATTTTAATTAAATTAAAATATTTATTGATTATTTTTTCCCATAGTTGAAGAATAACCACAATGCACCATCCAGACATATATAATAGTAAAAATCTAATTATCTCTCTCTATGTCTTGGATAATTTATTTATATGAAAAGGAATTTATGTTAATTTTCAATTATAAGTGGGATCTACCACTATATATATTCACATTGAATGTTTGTATAATCTAGAATTGAAAAAGTTATTACTTTTTATATTTAGAATCTAAGGAAATTATAATCAAACTATCATGGGAATTATTTTCAACTTACATCATATCAATATTCTCTTTTACTTATATATATATATATATAATAATGAAGGCCAAAAAAATTGGGCATTTCATTCATATAATATAATGATACTAGAACATTATTTATTCTCAAATTTTACCTCAACCTTGTTCACCCTCTTAAAATATTGATATTTTAACATATTATTTAGAGCAACATCATATTTTTTTAGTAATTTAATTATTCTTTATTCATTTTAAATAGTGTTTAATAAAAAACCATTTTATTACACCTAAAAACTATTTTCCATGAATATTTTCATTGATGATATGATTTCAGTTATTTAATAATTTTCAATTCATCAAATCCCATGAAATAGTGTCCAAAAAATTCCATATACACTAACATCATATATAGTGACCATAATCACATCATGAATTTAAAAAATATACATTATTTAACAATAATAAACATTGATAGCTTACTCTCATAATAGTTTATAATCCTAAATTAACTGAAAAAATATAAAACAATGTCACTTATAAGTATTTGGTTTAATAAATCATTAAACTCTAAATAACATATTTACACATAATGTAAATTTTTGGGGATATTGTATAAATTAATAATATAAGTGGTTAAAAAAACATTATAAATCAGGGAATAATCCCTAAGAGGGGATGAATTAGTGATCTAATCCATTTAAAAGTATTCTTGACAAAATAACCCTCTTCATAAAAAACTAACAATTTTGATCACAATACAACACACACACATGGAGTGAAATTAATATTTAAATGGTTTACATCTCAAAAATAGAATTCATATCATTTTAATGTTAATGATTTAACTATGACCATACTACCCCCTAGGTTTTACATGTAGGAACAATAATATGGAGTTATCCATTATCATTTTTACATCATGTTTTAGTTAAATGATTATTATTCATTAACAATTACAATGAAAAATTACTTAATATCAACAAGAATACATGAATCATATCATTTTTTTTCATTTATTAATGATGTAATTATCCTTATCATCTTTTTCAACCTATAAAATCATAGATTTAACATATTCAATCATTGAAATATTTCAATTCTTCTTCTTCCTCCTCATAAATTCTTATTAAAAATGTCTTATACAATAATACAGACAATAAACACTCCCTACACCTTAATCCATACTTTTATAATATAAAAAAATCCCATCTCCAATAAAAAAACATATTTTTATTTAAATTTAAAATTCAAATAACCTTATAGAATAACAACCCATGGATCATTTCCCATTCAAATTGTGACAATTAAATTTTAATTGGAAATTTAAAATTGTTTGAATAACCACTTAATTTTTAATATGAAGAAAATTTATCACACCTTGTCAAACGTCCCTAGATTAAGAAATATTTGTGTCATCATTTCAGTTATTATGCACCATAGCAGTTAAAGCCCATTATATTTTAACGGTCTACGGTAAGAAAAACCCTCAACAGTATAGAGGTACTTAAAATTCAAGACCTACCAAAATATTTCTTAACATACTCTAGGATATGGGGCATTCTCAGTGATGTATTCCTCCAAATATTTTCCGGACTATTGAGTGTGGACATAACAACAATGTGGCGGTAATATTTCATCAAGTTCAACCAAATTTAATCCATTATTATCCACCACATTCTACTACATGGAGTTATCTAATAAACTATATTCTATAGCATGAAAAATCACAATATGAAATGAGGTCATAAAATTTTTCTATCCAACATCCAATTTCTCTATCTACATAGCAAAATCATCATACTTGTGGTGTATCTTAACTCAATGACACCTAGTGGAAAAATAGAAATTAGATTTACTGTAGTATTTGTTCATCAATCCTAATCTACAACATAATACCATGATTTAATAAATTGAACCCCTCTTACAATATCATTTATATTTTAAACATCGTGTACTTATTCTATTAAATGTAAATACATTGTACCATATTAACCATGTCCTAGATTAGAATTATAATGTTTTTATCTACTGACATCATAATCCAAAAAAACATAATTATTTCCTCTTCATTATTTATTCAACTTCATAATTCAAAAACCTGTATTAGTACCACATAGTCGACAATCTCCCCCAATTAGATTTTTTTTCTCTAAAAAATATAAATTATATCATAATGAAAGTATAAATACATGAAATAAAATAACGATTTAATAATTTTTTTTATAGAAAGAGTAAACTCGATGTTAGAAATAAAAATATAGAACATATTATAAAATTCTTCCCATAAGATAGTGATCTATATGCATCATCCTAAACACAAAAGATAGAATGTTCAATAAAACCATCATCATCACATAAAAACACTTCAAAAATAGGATATATTTGAATCCATATATAATAAATTGTTAAAATAGTCCATAACACACTAAAATAACAACATACCCATTCTAGTATCTTTATCAAAATATATTCTTCCCTTTAAGTGATAATTCCCCTTAGGTTACATGTATCAATGAATATTACCAAAAATTCGAAACATATTAATAACTACTCCAATTATATTATAAAATCCCAATTTTTAAAAAATATGAATATAAATAGAAAGGAAATATATATGTTGTTACTCTTTCTATACATCCAAAAATAATTTCCATAGACAAGATGCGAGAGGGGACTGAATCAAAATACCTTATCACTATAATAATTGATTATTGACTACTAACTTCAACCTCACAAATTGAAATTATTATTTCAATAATGTATTTGTGAATACATTTATGATCTGCTAAATTGTTAAAAAAATTTCATTTTTAACTCATTATTTTCTAATAAATTCTATATAGAGTGATATTTAAATTCAATGCTCATAGATATTGAATGTTGTACTATATTCTGTTAACTATTAATTTAACTCTCATTATCAAATCCCAAAAGTAATGGAAACATCACTTAATCATTTTAGTTAACAAAATAAGCCTTCATTCACCAGAATTTTATTTTGGAATGAGTATTAGACACATTTTCAGACTCCATAATGTCCATGGTGACTAAAGTTTTCTCCCTTCAAATCCAAAAAATAGATATTCCTCTGAAAAATAATTCTCCCCCAGATTAGGCTTCCACTCATCCACACATCCTTCCAAATTTTCATCTGTATAACCAAGATGATCAAGCTTAATATTTCTATAATATTTTACTAAATAGTCAAGGTTCCTTTGATGTATTTATTTATCATCATTATATACCTGAAATTGGACACTTTTGGAAAACATTAATATGATGAACAATTTTTAGAGAAAATTAATATATTGTCTAAAAGTGGTCAAGTATAGTATAATACAAAATAGCTTCAATAATTCCTTTGGATCCATGTATTTATCCTGTACATATTTAGAAAATTTAGTTCATATGGAAATTGGGTTCTAAACAATCATTTAATCATCCATATAAAACTTATTCAACATTTAGGTATCATACTTCTATTGAGATAAAAAACTAAAATTTTTTCCTTGATTGAATTTTTATAGAAGGAAAGTACCTCATCTTATAAGTCATAGATATTTCTAAAGGCCGTTTTATTTATTCATATAACACATCACAAACATATTTATCACTTCCTACGTAAATAAAATCTTTTAAAAAATTATAAAAATGATAAATACTGTCTTATATTTTTTAATTTTGTCATAATTTTTCAACTCTTCCTATATAGAATGTAAACTACTTCAAGTAGGTTTAAATCACAAAATACCATTCCTTTGGGGATTACATTATCCCATATAATACCTTCTTTTAAATAAAATCAAAATAATCATGTTCACCATGAATGAAACATTGGTTTTTAAATATACACATCCTTTTCAAATTTATCATTGAGGAAGGATGACATGCCATCCATTTGAAGCACCAATAATCTTCATTTTACTATAATTTAATGAATAAAAGATATAGTTTCATGTTTTGGAACTAGTGAAAAGATCTCATAAAATTATACTTCTTCCAGATATGAATAGTCTTTAAATGATATTTTTCTTGTGACTCTCAAATAATTGGAAATAAAAGTTTGATAAAACTCTCTTAGATAAAAAAACTAGATATTGTTTTATAACACTTGTCATATAATTACATATCAATATTAAAAGTATAATGATTCTGATTTTTATTATGAACTTATTAATTAATTGGGTGTCTTCAGAAATAATATATTTCATATTCTAGAAACATATTTTGAGCCATAACTTTAAGATTTATGTTAATTAATTAACCCATATAATTTTTTTATGCTGTGTAAGAAGAATTTATTTCCTATCAGAATCTATGTTTTCAAATATATGCATCAAATATTAACCCAGTATAATAATCACCCCTTTAAATTAAAATTTCCATCAATTTGTAACCACAATCTTTCTTATAACTTCTCTTCAAAATCAGGAACCCGTTAGAGACTAATGTTTATTATTAATAAATATTATACATTTAATTTTTTAAAAATATTTAAAAAATGAAATAAAATAATTATTCCATTTTTTTATTTCTTCCTCTTGGTAATATAAATGATAGATTTAATTGAAAATTTATGTTTACTGTTTTTATTTTAATATTTTTGACTGGTGTATTCAAAATATTTATCCTTTGGAAATAGTAACACATTGTATTACATTACATTTTCAATACAAGAGTATGAATTTTTTTATCAATGTCTAATCTTTCACTTATTCTTTTGTAAAAAATAACCATGTATTTGATGACACAATTTAATTTATTATTTCATGCTCAAATAACATGAACTTCTTGAATAAAAAATATGAATCAAATTGAATTTCTTAATATTACACATTTGAAGATATATACATTTTTAAATCTCACCTGAAATGAAATATCTCTTTATCTCATTTATTACACAACTAAGACACACTAAGTATATTTTGTTTCATACTGTCAACCGGAAATGCATTGAATGATTCAAATTATTCCTTTCTAGCTAATTTTGATCCAAAATGATTTGGTTTTTGTTTCCTATATTTTTCAATATTCATTGAGCATTATTTAAAACATTAAATATATGTAAGGTGTTTAAAATCTACTATAATAAATGAGGAAAATCCACTATACAAATTCCATGGACATTCTCCTTTTAGTGATTTGTATGAATATTCAGAAATCAATGATCTTACGTTTCCATTCCTCATTATTTTCAAATATTTCTCACTACTATTAGATTAAAACATTTGGGATGGTATTAAAATAACACAAAATATTTCATGATGACTAGGTTTCTCACATATTTTACAAACATCTTCTAAAGGATAAAATATATTTTCATTTTTCAATACATATTTTGGAGGATGTATCTATGTTGTTCTTCATTTTTTATGGTGTATCCCCATTTATTTCTCCCTTCTAAACATAAAACATCTTAAATTAATTAATAATTAAAAATAAAAATATTTTATATGTACCTAAAACCACTATATATATATAATTATCAATAAAAAGAATATTCTCCCTTGAAAATATCATGCTTTCCAGAAATGCAACCAATTCATTCAAACGTATTCCCGCCAATAATATGGGATCCTTTTTCAATAATGAATTTGGGGGACTATTCAAAAAATATTAATCCCTTAAATTTTATATTCATCCCTTTTCCCTTAAAACTTTTTAGATTTTTGTTCAGCAAATTTTATGCCCTATGAATTTCTAAAATCATGAATACAATGTGATTTTATTACAAAAATTTCCTTCTTGATTTGATTCATCAATTGAGACAGAAAACCTTTTCTATCAATTTTTTCGATTTATGTATATTTGAATTGAATTATAGATTGTGTTTATAGATTTGAGTCTATTGAACATCAAAAACTCTCTTTCTAAGATGATAGATATTTTCAAATTATTTACATGACCACTTACTTCCAAATTAATCTTATCTATTTCTATCATGAAAACACAATTTGGTAAGTAAATAGAACTATTAGTTGTACCTTACAAACCACCATATTATAATATATAATTGGTGGGGGATAAAAAAAGAAAATATACTGCATCTTTTTATACACAGGGTGAATCATGTTTGATCATAAGTGTTTATGAGGGTTACAATTGTGGTGGATTAGAGTTTAAAAAAATTAAACTTACACAAAACCAAAAAAAAACTATTTTAAATAATTATACAAAGTAATAATTTGGTGATATTAGTGTAGGATTCAGACTCATAAGTTTTTTGATAAATAATATTTCATAAATAGTCTCACAGGCAGTCCGATAAAATATTTATTATAATGATTATAAAAAAACTATATTTCAATAGGAATAGTGGAATGAAAATCTTATTGAAATAATAATATGAAAAAATATAACAATTTCATAATGATATAAAAAATTTATAAAAGTAAATTTTCTATTCAAAATTAGGACATAAGGATTTTATAAATCCTAACTTAAGATATCCTCATTTATAACATTATTGTAATGGAAATTTTTTCCACACTACAAAATCCATCGATATGAACATCGGAATAGAATTTTCATCAAAAACCATGAGACCCTCAATATAATGATAGATTTCAAATTTTTTTCTATCACTTGAGTCCCTTGATATGATTTATTATATTAACATGTCTTCATAACCCTAGAATCACTCAATCTAAAACATGATTGAATAGATGAATGAAAGAAAAATACATCTAAGAATTTAACAATTCCTCACATAAAATTATGATAACCCAACTCTATGAATCATTACAAAGAATAATAGTTATATGATCATACATAAGATTATATTATACATGTTGGGTTGAAAATACAATGTATCCTAGCTTCTTGAAGGGACTGTTATTTATTGAAATCCCTCTAACAATTATATTTATATAATAGTTGGATTTAGTTCCAATTACCTCATATGATCTTCACACAATAGATCATAAATATATTTCCATATAGTATTGTTTTAATATCACCATTACAATTCAATTATAAAACATATCCAAAAATAGTATTTTTAATTACATTGATTATAAAATATTCATTGTCAGATAGACTATTATATTGGTTTCAATCTGATGAATTGAACTATGGTCAGTCTGATGGATCTCAGTTACTATCATACTAATGGATATTAAAATTTCCAATTTGATTTATACAAAATGTTTCCAAAATGATGGATACAACAATATTCAATATAATTGGATTGTCACTAAGTCAGGTAGATGGATCATATTCATGAAATAAAATGTTTATTTTTGTTTAATTATAAAAAATTATTCTATTTCGTTGAAAAAGATGTTTTATAAATAAAATATTTAGAAACATAAAAGATATCAAAATTTAGTAAAATAATATTATACTTAAGTGATTGGGGTTCTCAAAACATATGAATTTTGAATTTGATATTATTTCTATGAACTCAATAAACTAAAAATTCATTTAAAGAAATTAAAGAAACACCTAAAATGAAAACATATTAACATAAAAACATACAACCCATTGTACATTTATAAACATAAAATAAATCATTGAAATAGAAATCTTCTCTTTAAAAATATTAAATTCCTATATATAAATTATCTCTCTTATTTGTATTTCTAAAGTTTATATTATTTATCCCCCATTAACTACATATCCCCCTTTAGATAAATTCTACCACTTAAAAAATTTCTTAATATAATTTATTTCAAAAAAGGAATAAAGAATGTATAATATTTTACAAAAATGTGATAAAACATAATAATAAACAATTTTAATTTAATAAATATTAATACTGGATATCAATAAAAACCATTCATCCAAATAAATTTTGTAAATATTAAACAATATATATATTTGGTCAAGAAGTAATTGAAATTTAATATTATTATTATTTTAGATATCAAGGGTTAAGTAAAAAATTTCATTATTTCTTACCAGACCTATTTACAATGTGCATAAACTCCATCAATTCCTTATTATACTTCTCAGATTATATTTTTTTAGATTCATGTTTTTCTATCCCTACTTTAATTACCAATAGCTTTTGATTTTATTCCTTCAAAAGTGCATCTTATTTTCAGTTGCAGTAAAGTTTTTATTTTCCTCTATTATCCTTGGACACTTTTCTTTATAACATGTAACCAGATATTCAATTCATTTAGCTTCTATATTTCTTCATTCGAAACATTGAATTCTAAATTTTGAGAAAATGTTATATCATTAAACTTGTTAACAATATTTTTCCATTATGAATGATCAAAAGATAATTTATTAAATGAAACATAAATTTTAAAATACACATTATTTACATCTATAAGTCGATCAATGTGTTCATTTTGAACACCCTAAACATTCCCCATCCTCTATTAAATCTTATTGAGTCATAAATTTTGTTATTAAAAGTATATTTAAATATTTTAATCTCACTTTCATTATGAGTCACTAACTATATAGACAACTTCATCAACTCATAGTATTTTTCAAACTCTTTTGAATTTGTTTTCACCATGATTCAATATATAAATGTTATTTAATTGAATATGTGATTTGTTTTAGGGTTTATAAAATATAAACTAAACATTTATGGGATTTAGTGTATAATGAATCTGAATACTCTCATAAATCCTCTAAAATATATTCGAAAGAAGGTCCAATATTTGTCTTATCTTTTCCTTCAAATATTTTCTCTTCTGATACTTTCACAAAATAACATATCTATCAGTATCTACCTTTTCTAATAATTTTGTATGAGAATTTATAAATTCATATCTTTCATATAATAATGATTGATTGTCCACCTAAATATATAGTAATAGGTTTTATCAGATATATTTGATGAAAAATATGATGATTTTGTGGATTGTTTTGAGAATTTGTCGTCTTTTGTTTATTACTCTTATTTTTATTCTTATTCATCATTTTATTTTTATTCTTCCTCTTGTAAAATTTCTTTTTTAAATGGTCTAAAAGATATTAACACTCAATTTCTAACATTCTAGAAATATATTTTGCTTCTTATCAAGTGACTTTTCAATATATGTATAAATTTGATCATAGTTTTTTCATCTCTTTATTCTTTTTCCATTAAGAGAATGTATGGAAACAATGATGTTTTCAGGAAATTATAAATCATTGGGTGTTGATTATTCTAGAATTGCTTGTTCGGTAGAAAAAATTTCTATATATATAGGAACTAGTTGGGAAATTGATAATGTAGTTATTGATTAATTTTTATTAAACTATTCTCTTTGAAGTCCTTTCATCATGTTTTTTATCATCATATCATCAACTGATTTCTTTTTCTTATTATTCTTTTAACTCTGTATTATTTAATCGTTTGTTCTATTCTTTAGAGATAAATCTATTACTATGTCTAGATCGATGAGAAAATAAACTATATTATTTTTATCCCTATAATCCATAATCTTTTTAAATTCTTCGTTGGATAGTTTTTTTTAATCATTTGAACCTTAGTTATAAAATATTAAAGCTTTTTTCTTGGATAGATTTTTTTTCTCTTTCTCAATATCTTCACCAGATGTTGAATTTTCCTATTTATCAACAAATTTATTCATCATTGATTTAAAAACAAGTTTTTTCTACATGATAGTTTCCCTCCAAATAATATAAATATATTATATAAGAGATTATGATTGATTCTTGATCATAAAAACCAACATATAATTTATCATCATTTTGTTTATAAAATCATAAAATGTGAGTACCATTTATTTCATATAAGTTTTCTTAATATATTCATCAAAATGATATAGAAAAATCCCATCATTAATCTTCGTCAAATTAATAAGGTTATATATTATGAAAATATTGAGGAATTTCATTGTATCGCTATCATTGTTCTAAAAAATGTAGAGGCATTGTATCCATAGAGTTTCCAGTTTTTCATATAGAGTGAGGTGGAACACTATTCTAATATTCTCCTAGTATGAGAACAATGTGGATTATACTTTTGTTTTTTAATGAAAAATAATCTTTTCTCATATCTTGTGTGATGGAAGATATTCCTCACCATCAATGGAAACTTAATCTAACTCAACAACTTATTGATATGTTAGCTTACAAAATTCACCAAAAATATTAAAAAAAAATAATTCACATCCTCTTCTTTATTGAATGCTATATATTAACAAATCAATCTTATTATTTTACATAAGGTAAGTATATATCATATTTTTCAACATATATATTTTCCCATATTTAAAATTTGATAAGCATTTTCAATAAAAATAATATTTATCATGGAATGGTTTTTAGATTAACGTTTTCTTTACTACACATCTCTTTGAAAAATTATCTATTAAATCCATTAGATTGAGATAGACACCAAAATTGAAGTGAATAGTCTGATAGGATGAATCTATATTTTTTAGACATATCAACATAAGAAGTGAAAGGTTTGGTGGACATTTCTAACTATATATTTGGGAAAATGGTGTCCCACCCCTTATATATAGTATTGTTTTTAGCCTTTTATATTATTGAAATCCAATAGATTAGATTAAATATTAATTTATTAGATGACCATTCACATCAATACATTATTGTTTAAAAAATATATATTCTGATTTCTTAATGTTTTTTAATTAAAATAATAATCAGATTAATGTATTGGAGAATTATACAAGCTTTTTATCTTTTAAAAAAATATATAGTTTTTAAAAACTGATGAATAAGTAAAAATCAATACGAAATTCAAAATAAAGAATAATTACGAAAAATATATGATTAGATGATTACTAATAAGTGTAAATATTAATTTTGGAATGAATGTTTTATATAAAAACCTATTATTCTTTTCTTTTAAAAAAAATTAAATCTAATAAAATTTATAAAAAAATTATTTTTGAAGATAAAAAATTAAGATAATTTTATGAAGGAAATAGTAAAAAATTTTACACGGTAAAAATATTTAGTAAAAAAACTATTCTGAATTAATTTTGAAAATTATTAATTATTAAAATTTAAAGAATTTTATTCTGATATACTAATTTATAGAAAATAAATTTCTTTTATAATTATATAATTATTTAGGTAATAGAAGTTTTTAGAAGTTTTTTCAAAAACCAACACCTATATACACCCCCTATGTGATGTGGTTCGTTAATGAAATTAGATTCATAAAAATGATGAAGATATGAATTATCATTTGATAATGATTATTCCTAACTTATCTTTAATATACACATATCTATTAAATTTTAAGCTGTTTATTAAAAATATTTACAAGTTTTTATTTCTTTTTGATGAATTATAAAATTATATCTCTTATTTTAGTGATCATAAAGGAAATGGTGTCTTATATCATTTTTTATATTTAATGGGGTTTTTTATTGTTTTGTACATTAATAAATAAAACTGATTTGGTTACAAATGATTATAGTTTTTTGTGAATATTAAGACATAATGGGTGTGTGTGTGTCTCGTCCACAACACTTGAGAGAAATAATTTATTACTAGAATATATTAATCATATGTAGTTGAATCTGCTAATGATTATTTTTTTTATATAAGTAAAAGAACCGAAATCATATAATATGAAATAAAAATATCTAGAAGTACTTTTCCTATTAAGTATACATATACTATAGTAGGCATATAATAAACATTTTAACTCAAAATAATTTACAGAAATTTAAAATTAGAAAAAACATATAGTTTCCCTTAAGACAACGTAAAAATTAATTTAAAACATTTGTATGAGACCCTTTTTTATTTTGATGATATATACCACATTGGAATACAAATAAAAATTAATATGACAAGATATTATGTAATGTAAAATCACAATAATTACAGTAATGATCTTTTAATCAATTGATTTCTCATATTCATAAATATCTAATGTGTTTTAGGATTAAATAGATGTAATAACACTTTTAGCATTATCGTAGATGAATATATTAAGATATATTGTATATTCATATGATTAGATGTAAAACTATATTTTATTTTTTTAATATGAAAACTAGAAAAATAATTATGTTATTTTATCAAACTCATTTCAAAATCAATCATCATATGATCTTTAATGGTTTTTGTTTATGATTTATGAGTTGAAACATATATAATGTCATCAATATAAATTTTAAAAATGATGGTGTTATTTGAAATATATTTTATAATATTAGTTGGATCCATTGATCCCTTAGATATGTATTTTAACAAAAATACACATAATCAAAAATAGTATGCTCTTGGTTCAAATTTAAGTCCATAAATAAATATAGTATGTTTATAATCATGTTATAGAAGTATCATATTATTGAAACTAGATGTTTATTCTATGTAGATTTTCTCCTAAACGTATATGTTATGTAATTCACACTTCACATCCATTTTTTTAAAACATATAATTTTAAGAATAATTTTTATCATATAAGTATATAAATATCTTCATGTCTAGCTATCATAGAATATGTTTCATCATAATTAATGTCTTATAGTTGATTATAAACCATAGAAACAATAATATATTTATTTTTGTATATTATTCCATTTTTATTAAATTTTTTATAAAAAAACCTTTTTACTCTAATTATTGATGTATTTTTAGTTATTTTAATAATTTTCAAAACATGATTACCTTAAAATTCACGGAGTTCGTATTACATGCATTTTATCCTACATTCATTATCTAAATAATCATTTTTATTCTTTGTTGTGAATTTGGATAGATATTAAATATGATTAAATGCATTTCTCATGGATCTATTAGTTCTAAATAATTGATTAACACCACCAAAGATATTATCTCTAAGTTTATTCTTAAAAAACAACTATTTTATATGTTTTAAAAAACACAGTTCATCAATGGGCTATTGAAAATATACTTGAGTTATATATTGAAAAACATAATCTTATGATGTTATTTCATTAGTCGAAATTAATAACCTAAGATTATAATTAATATTTGTAACAAAATATAATGTTTCGGGATAATTTATTTTTAAGAAATGGAAGTGTTTCATAAAAATTAACATGATATTATTCTTCACTAGTTTTTGTATTTAAATTAAAAACATAATATTCCTTACTAGTTCATGAATAACGTAAAAATATTCCCTCATATGATTTTGGATAAAATATATGTATCTTATATATATAATTAAATATGAATACTTTTTATCCATGAATATTTAATTAAAAAGGATTATGATTCTTTACAGTCCATAAATGATATTGAGTTTTATTAGTAAAAGGTCATATTATAAATAGATTTGTAATATAATAAGATTTAATAATATATTTAAACCATAATATTCTAAAAAATGAGTGATCAATCAGTATAGTTCTAGTAATATCCGGAAGAAATAAATTTCTTCCTTTAACTACACCAATTTTAATGGGGATCTAGGTTCTGAAAAGTTAGGTATATTACCTTTTTGACATTTTTTTTTTCAGAAATCATGATTTACAAATTCTCCACAATGATAACATTAAGTAGATATTAATGATATTTTTTATCATTTATACCTCTTTCTAAAAATTTTTTAAAATGAATGAAATGATTTTCAATGCTTTTATAGAAAGGTAAACCAAGTATATCTAGTGTAATCATTAACTAAAACATATTCATTGTATTTTTGAACAATAAATCATATTTTTTGTGGAAAAACATACATGGGAACTAAGTATAAATAAAAAAAAGTTGATACTTAGCTATATATATAAAAAATGACTTCTGTTGATTACATAATTAACAAGGATCAATGACATTAGAACAAAAAAATCTATGTTCTAGTAGATCCTTAATTAGTCATTTTTTAAAACAATTTAAATGAAATTAGAAGATTACATTTTTATAATATTATATTTTATAGAAAATAATATTCTTTCATTTCACTATGGGAAGGTATATCATGGATCATGTAGTGTTATATATTTATTATGTAGACATTCTCATGATAATTGGTAGAAATTTTTAATCCATCAATTGAACTGCAAATAGTACATTAAACATTCCTGAAGTTCAGAAGGTGTCCCCAATCAGATAATTGTATTATGTTAGTATGGATGTTATTAATTAATATAATAAATAAATAATTTAATTTAAATATTTTCAATGAATAACAATAATAAATAAACCAACAAATTCTCATTGTGAATTATTTGTAATAGTTACATTTCCACCTTTCACATTTGTAATTTTATTTAATGAAGTCTTTATTATAGTCAGTATTCTAGGAAAACCACTATCCATGTACCGAATTATTTTTTGTTGGTCGATTCATAATTTTCCTGAAATAATAAACATTAGAATTTTGAAAACCATACCTTATTTTTTCTCGTATTATCAGAATGTATGATATTGGTTGACAAAAATTTTCAAAATTTTCATTTCTTCTGAAAACAATTATTTATAAAATCCATGGGATAGAAATTTTTTAAATGAAAATTTCATCATCCAGAGACCACCAAAATTTCATTTAATCTAAAATAAATCTATTTTCAAAACATATTAGATATTATTAAAAATAGGTTTTCTATTTACAAAACCCATTCCTGAATCATCTCTATGTGGAATTATTTTAGTCCACATTTTTATGAATGATATACTATCCTTTGGTAAATGTTGAAAAATTAATTTTCTGACTAGAAATATAAAAAAAAATTTGACCATAATTTTTATCCTCATTTTAATCTATGTTCTAATTAATTTTTACAATATAATTTTGTAAACTATATTTCTAAAAATTATAATTTTTAATATATTCTAAAATAATACATTACGTAGAAATATATTTATCAAAATCCATTGAAGGATTTTATAATTTCGTAGTTAAAGTATAAATTCTTGAATTTTCTTTTAAAAGAAATATGTGATAGATTTCAAGGTATTTATAAATCATAATATTTTAATTTCAAGTAATCATTTTAATCCTAAATCATTTTTAAAATATGGTAAAGAATTATTTCCATCCTATGATGATTTATAACTATTATACTAATCATCACTATCAATGTAAATCACATTTACTGTATGTTTTTAAGAGATTTTCTAGTAAGCTTATCCAGGAAACATGAATTCATCATTGGATTTTTTTATAAAACCCAATATTTTATATCTTGAAACTTCATCTTCTAATGATTTCACAAAATTAATAACTCTTCAACTAGAAAAAAAATTATTCGAAGAAATTATATTTTTTATTTTGTTTATTATAATACGATTTCTAATTCCTATCAAAATTAATTTCTTACTTGTCTATTATTATATTTTTAGATGAATACGATCTAATTTGTTCAACTTTCCTATACTCATGATGCATCCTTTTAGTGGAATCCTTCTTATCTCATTTATCCTTTTGAGTTTTCATATATATTTTATAAAAATATTTTTTCCCATATAGTTTATAATTCATTTTGAAATATTCTCATGTTTATTTCCTGAGTGTTCTAATGAACTACTCTGTAGCTCAAAAATACTTTTTTTGACTTATAAGACTACTATTTATTCACTACATTGAAAATTATTAGAATATTTGATATAGTTTAAAAAGAAACTCCTCCTCTTTTCATTTTATATTTATCAACCTCACTTTTAAGTCTACCCTAGTATACATAAGGGGTCTAAAATGATCCTAAAGGGAAATATTATGAATCCTACTAATTTCATTAAAAATAGTTATAATTGTCTATCATTCACGAATAATTAATTAAATAATCTTTTCTCAAATGATTACATCTATAAGGACATTCTCACCACGAGACATTTGATTTTTAACATTTGTGATAAATAATTGGTTCACTTTATTACTGGACTATCTTAGTATAAAATTAAAATCATTAAAACGTATTTAAGAACACTTCATCTTTTATCAAAAAACTTATTTGTTACAAAGTAAGTTAACATTAAATTATTATATATACTATTATAATCTTCACACAAAGGAATCAGAATATAGACAGTTATAGTACTAGAAAAATAATTGAGTGTAACTTAATCTATAATTAATCATATAATATGAATTTTCATTATTATTAATAAAGGAAACATATTTCTCTAAAATATTATTGTTTTGAATAAACGTAATTTTTTTTTCCACACCAATATTTATAAAAAAATACTATTATATTTATATTATTCAAAATCATTATAATAAAATATAGATTTACATCTATGATTAATGTTATCAAGAGTACCAACATTAAATCTTACCAACTTATAAGAATAAAATCTATTTATATAATACATGTTACTGTAATGAAAATTTGAAATGAAATAATTCATAATAAATTTAATTACATGAGGTAGATAAAAAATCATAATGTCATGCTCTATATATTCTCTAATAATGTTTTTATTGAAATTCTGAGTTTATGAAGGCTATAAGAGAGTTTTTAATTATAGGTTTTAAAATTAAAACTTCAAAAAAGATAAATAAAACTTTTTATATAAAAATATCTAACACAAAAATCGTTTGAAGAAAAAAACTATAAGTATCAGTGATATATGTTGTTACAAAAATCATTATTTTTAATTAGGGTCTAAAATAGTCTAATAATACTAATATTCAAACAATTAATAAGGATAAATTTCTTATATAAATTTTATAAAGGATTGTAAAACATGTAGAAACAATAAATACGAAATGATTCAAACAAATTATAAATGACTTACCTGGATTATAAATGTAATTATACTCATTAACCTTAATAGTTAAGGATTTTAAATATCAATGAATAAGACATATACAATTTTCATCCAAACTATAATGGTTTGCCATTCCACACTAGGATTTTCTTCGTTATGAATAATAGGAAATAATTTTCTTCTAAAAATCAATATGCCATTGATATGATGATTGGGGTCAGTTTTTTTCATTACTCATAATCAATCATTAGGATGGATTGAAATCATTTATCTTATTTTACATGGAAGACCTTGATCTAAACTACAATCAGAGAGATGAACACAATAGAAAAAAATATTTTAAAATATCTCACTCAAAATTTATTCATTAAAAATCTAAGAAAAACTATAAAACACGAGAAAACGTTTTTAGGTAGATAAAAATATCATATGTGTCGAGTTATAAATGATCAAACTCCAGGTTCCTCTAATAAACTAGTAGTTATAATTATATCTCTATTAGATATATTTATGTGATTCATGCAGTTGGATTTAATGACCACATATATACTTCACATGAATTACTATCCAAAGGAATTTCATACAATCTAATTTTTATTCAAACATTATAATGTTGCAATGAATTTTTTGTGATATAAAAAATTAAAATTACATTGAATATAAAATTTTTACTATATAATATACTATTATATATATTTATATAAGAATAACTATAATATGGTCAGTTTGATTGATCCAAAAAAATTTTTATGATGAATATGACTATTTTTATCTTGATGGTTATAACACGTAGTCAATCCAATGTATAGAAAATTATTCATTATGACGAACTAGATAATAATTCGGTCAGTTGAATTATATTGGGGAAAATAAATAAAGCATTTAAATAGAAAATAATACTGTTTTTGGTAAAGAAAAATATGTTTTCTACAAATACATTCTAAAAAACATAGGATGTATAATGTTTTAAATAAATAATTTTATTATGTTTTATGTGATTTTAAAAAAAAGAAGAATTAATATTGAAGTACAATGTATAACATTTAACTTGAAAACTCAATCTTGATACTTCCCATTAGACCCCTCAATTACATATCTACTAGGATATAATCGTAGGCACAATCATCCAAAACTCCATAACTATAAAATAACATGTACGAAAACTTCTTATATTTCCACGAGTGATTTTTCCCATTAATAATATGAATCCTCTTTTCATTCACTGAATTTTCAGTGACCATGAAATACAATAAATATTTAGGTACAAAAACATCAAACAGAGGGAAACCCATTCTCATACATCGATCTCAAAATTAACAACGACAATAATGTTCCCCTCAAACACCACCTAAAAAAGAAACCTCTTGAATTAGGGATGAATAATTTTGAGGGGGCGACTCAGTGATGCATTTTATTATTTTGATTACTTGATGAAGAAAAAATCTCTATTGGTTTCAATTATTTTTGTTCATTTTATAACACACATATGAATAAAAATGTAGGTTTTCCAAGTTTTCCTCTATAAATTAGAATCCTAGTTCATTGAATGATCAATATATCACAGATATTATACTACCCACCAATTTCACAATTTAGGTACAACAAGATGGGTTTATCCTTATATCCAAGTTAAATAAGTCTCAATAATAATTATGTGAATCTTATACTATTAAAATTATAAATAACATGATATCAACAATAACAAATCATTCCAATCGTATAATTCATTTTTTTCATGTAAGGATTTTATTCCTCGTATTCTTTAACCAGTAGAAACTCAGGTTTTAACTCTTCATATTGTGCCCATTTTCATAAAAGCTAATTACTATTATTAAATTTTTATTATATCATTATTTTACAAATATACAAGCACCACAACTTATTTCTCCTTACTAATCACATTATAAATATATTTTTTACCCCTTCTTCATTAGATAAATTATTATAAATTGAAATTAAAAGTGAAATCTGCTACATAAATCCAAACCCATGGATCATATATAAAATATATCATTACAAAAAAAATATAATTGGTAGTTATAAATGGATTGAATAACAAAAAACTTTTAAATAAGTTTCGATTTTAGAAATCATGGTAAAACATTCCCAAATTAAAAAATTGTGGTGGGGTCATCTCTAATGCAAATTAGTACAATATCCCAATATTGTTATTTTTTAACTATGAAAAATTTATATAACATGATAATGATTTATTGGTGTAAAGTTCCTCAAAATTCGAAACCCACAAAAACTAGTCAAATATCATCCACGGTTTGGTCCATCCTCTATAATGTATTCCTTCATATTTCCTCCAGATTTTGACATGGGAAATGAGTTATGGATCATACATCATAATTTAATAGAAACACTACATTCAACCAAGCCATATCAGATAATTGAATGGAATGGAGTTATATAATAGATTCTTTTCTTTAGTTTGTACACTAACACTACTATGTGATTTCTAGACCATGTCCATACCATTTTTAATTTTAGTATCCCCATGTCATTGGAACCGTGTTTGTGGTGTAATCCAACTCGATGTGACCTAACTGTAGAACAAACTCTAATTTCCTAGGTAACAATAAATTAAGTTTTTTAGTATTTATTAATTTTTATTAATTAAATAGAAAAGATAACATAAATGGTTATCTATGTCAGATATCTTACCTAACACACAATAATGAGTTTTACTAAAATCGTACATTTCACTAAAGACTGAGTGTCACCAAAAAATAATATATAGTTAATATTATTATTTTATGACTTAGTAATATCATAGCCATTATTTCTACTTGAATGAATATTAAAAACTATATTATTTTAATGCATATTTATTAACTATTTTAAATATCATCTAATATGTTTTATAGGCTTAAAATAAGAATAAATCCAATTTGAATCATAACAAGCTCTATGTTTTTTAAAGGTGGTTTTACCACCTTTTAATGGAGAATTAATTTTAAATATAATTTTTGACAAAATTAATATTTTTATATATAAAAGTTATAATAATTATTGATTTAATGATATAAAAAATTCACTTTGGGTGTTTTTTTGTATATTTCTATGAACTTCCACACTTTGATGTAATGTGAACTATACTGAATTTTAGTTCAAAAGTTAATTTTTCCATAATTCATTTATATAGTTAAATTATGTTTTTATTTGGTTTTTATGTATAATTAGATCAATTTTATATGATTTTATATAATTTATTGAATTTGAAACAACTTCACATTAAATTTACATATAAAACATGTCAACCATTTGGAAAATCTTACTTTAAAAACACTATTTGTCATCCCGTATATGAGAAAAAATTTAAATTAATTTCATCCACTTTTATGATTGGAATTTGAAAAAAAATACCATATGTGGAATTATAATTATTTATAATTTATAATATGAAATTTTTCTGATCAAATTATTATTGAACTTAATTAAAATTAATTACAACGATTAAGAGTATAATTAGCATAATAAGAGACTAATCCTTATACATAAGTGGAAAATGAGGTCATAACATCTATAAATGAAATTAGATCACCTTATTTAGACCCTATAAAACTTATATCTAGTTTGGAAATTAATTTTAACAAAAAATATAGAAAAAAAGTAAGTGGAAGTCCATTTTCAAAAATTTATAATAATGACACTCCTCTTCCACTACGAAATGTAACAACACCATATCTTTTTTTTAAAATATAATATAATTTGGATCATGAAAAAACATCTTAAATATACTCCCATAATACCTTCCTTTATCCTATAAGACTCCGTTTTTACATAAATCCATCCAAGGAATCTTTTTGGGGCAAACCAAAAGGAGTTTACCAAAGAATAACCAAAATCATTCCTCAATATATTTTGTTTTATTTTAATCCTAAAACAACCAAACAATTATTATTACATGATTAAATTATAAAAATATAGTTCTAAATATAATTATAAAATGTTATACTTAATTTTTTTTTGGAAAATATATTACACAATTTCATCTAATGAGTAACGAATGTAATGTTTATGTGTTTGGAAAACTACTATCACATCAAAGGATTTCATTCATTTGTCCATTACTACGTCTCATGGATAGGAATTATGATGGGAAAAATATTTTTATATATGATATTTATTATAATTATTATGTCTTTTTTGTTTTAATATTTTTAAATAAACAACAAATTGGCTTACAATTTTTTAAAATGGTGACGTCCTCTATCAAAGTGTGCACTAACACCTCCAAATAGGGATGAAAAACGTTTCCACAATAAATTGAATGTATTAATAATGTTCTTAAGTAAAAAATTATATATATATAATAAAAAATATGTTAATGATATAATTTAATTTCATTGAATAAAATATATCATTTTCTTTAACAGCTTTTCACACACAGAAAAGTGATAACGTCATTCACGGACATCTAGAATATGGCCTCCCCAATGTGATGTGATTCCTTTTACGTCAAAATAATTATATATTTAAGTATATATGAATAAATAATATGTTATTTTTGATATATTAGTCATTATTTAATGATATTTTTTACATACCATGTTTTAATAATAATCATTGAAAAATTGAAATGATACTCAAGTGTGCGTACGACCAACCTTCTTTAGGATTGTAACGTTGGATAGTTTTTCATAGACATAATTAATAATATGTTTTAAGAGTATAATTGGTTAATATATATGATAATTATTTCCTGATTATTATTATTTATATGTTTATATATTGATCCCTTTTACAATGCTTGTTCTGCCAAAGTTGTTTATGACTCCTAACAAACATGTGGACAAAACAGCCGATGTGAACATAATTGTTTAAGAAATATTTTATCAAATTTCCATAAGTAAAATAAAAGTAATGTTAAACTTGATAATTTTTATCTATAAAGGATATAATTTACTTAATTTTGTTATTTAAGATGATAAATTCAAGAATGACTATTCAGACTCAACGTGAGGGGTTTCATCTGAATATCGTTTTGTTAAGAAATTTCTTAATGATATAAACTTTAATTTTTTAATGTGTATTTAAATATCATTTCAAATTATTTATTTTTATATATATTTTATATATTATCAGGTTATTTAATTTAAAATAATCATTTAATCACATTTTTATGTTTCATATTCTCAATATAGTATAGAATGTGTTGAATTATTAATGATTTAATAATTTCATTTAAATAATCTTGAAATTATTTTACATATTTTTATATATATATAAGAAGGTTATAAGGAATATCATATTCTTATTTTTAAATACCTTGAATTTTTTTTAAAAAATTAATCTTTTTACAAGTTTTATTTGGAACATTTGGAAAAATGATAAAATGAATGTTTCATTCTTAACGTGCATGGTGTAAGTGACTTTTCCACAACTATGACCATTATTTTCTGTGGGGATTACATTGAAGATTTTATTATTTCCAAAATTTTAACCAATTATTCCTTATTTTTTAGTATTTTGGCATTGAATTTTTATTCAACTTAAAGGTTTATTGGTTATTGAAAATGGAAATTTTTATATAAGATTGAATTTTAATATCTAAATGTTTCTTGAATATGAGATTAAATTGAATTTTTTTATAATTATGAAATGTTTTATTTCATATTGTGGTTTACCTAGATAAAAAAATTATGGGTGTCCCTAGATAGTGTTAGGAGATACCATCATAGCATAAATTATGGGTGTTCCCTGATTGCATTTGGGGAGCCCGTTATTGCTCAAATGAAGGGTGCTCCAAAATAACACTCTAATTAATTGGATAATTATTGTATTATCTTAATAATTATATTGGATATTTTCCATACAGTTATTATTATCATCCAATGTTTTTAATGGATCAATGTGATGATATTCCATGGAAACTACCTTAATTTTCAATGTTTTTAAATATTATTAATGGAAATAAATTTTTTGAATTGTAAAGTACATAGTACTTATTAAAAAAAATATTTCATTATTTCCGTAAAATTTCCTTTTTCATGTATGTATTTTTACAATTTTAAGGGTTATCAACATACCCAGGGGTTTGATTATTTATATCCCTTACTGTTCTTATTGTTCTAACACAAAGATTTATATTGTTTTTCATAGGAGTTATGGGTGATTAATATATTAGATTAATTCACGTTGAAATTCATTGTTAGATTTTTTATAAAATATCATTCATAATTTAAAATATTTAGATTATGAAAAAAATGGTTACTATTAAGAATTGTACAATTTGTATTTATATGGTATTTATGTATAATTTACGTCCTAATTATCCATGAATATAAACCTAAAAATATAAAAAGTGTCAAATAAAGTCCAATTAATAACTTAGATAAATATTTTGTAATGTTTATGGTCGAAGAATTATAGTTTTTTTAAATATCCATTTAGATTACATTAGATGTTACTATAATATTAATACATTTCCATTAGTTGAATTTACCTTATGGTTAATTTAAAATAGTATTTAATTGGAATATTTCTATGTTGATTCATATAAAGAAATTCTTGTCAGAATTTTTTTTTCATAAAACAAATAGGTAATATACTATTGTAAGGAATTAAGAATAATATATCATTTGAAATTCACATCCTAAGATTATAAGAATCGATATAGGACTATTTATCATATTAATTGATCAGTTTACATAGGTGTTAAATCGTGGAGGAATCCATGCTAGATAGGAACTCTATATACATTTAAGAAACATTTCTTTTGTAGATCATTTCATAACACAATATAACACGTCAATTAGTGGATCATCAATCCTAGTGGTAACAAAAGGATGGATCGATGCTCTAGAAAAAATATTTGATGTCGTGCGATGTTTGTATAATAGAAAGGTAGCCTTATATATTTACCATTTTGAAGTTGAATTTGATATATGATGGCCTTTGGTTATGAATACAATAGAAAAATATGATCTTGATGCCCTAAAAGGGGAATAATTCAATGAAAATTTCCTTTAAAAATAATTCATAAGTTTGTTCAACATAGAATGAAAATGAAATTAACATAATTTTGGATAAAATATGAAGATTATATAGATTAATATGTAGGGAATATAAAACTATTTCTCAGGTATGTTGCATATTTTATTTAGGAAACTGATAGAAAAATCTATTGGATTTACTCAGTATTAAAATTAAGTCTATAAAGATCATTGGTTGAATGAGAATTTAAAAGAGATGTGAATTTTATTCATTCAGATGAAAATGTTTAGATGACTTTTCTTAACAATTATGTGTCTCATAATGATGAAATTATATAGCTTTGAATATGGATATTAATGAGGAAACATAGAAAAAAGAAATGTGGAGGTAATAAAAGGAATTCCCAATCTTCTAGTAATTTTTTCGAAAACAAATCATAAGGAATGCCTCAAGAATACAACAATGTTTTACCAATATGGATTGTTTGGACACATGTCCTATTAATTCCAGGAAATATTCATGGTTAATCAAGTAAGGTTGTAAATAATTTCCATCAAATGGTATGTTGTTTTGTCTACAATGAGACATTTCATTACGCTAATTCATTTATGATGTTAGTTTCATGGAATGAAAATCTACATGATTGGAAATATAAAGTTGAATTGAAGTCATTTTCTACTACTCTAGTTGATTTTGGGCTATCAAATGAGGTGGTGATGTGTATGGTACTTATATTTTTAAATTTTTCCAATACACTAATTTATTCTAGATCATTACATTAATTCATTTTTTATAAATTTTATATAAAATTATAAATATTCCCTCAAGAATGTATGATAGAAATTTGGTTAAAACTCATGATGGAAGTATTAAATACCTCATGATTTATAAGAATAGTCCAATTTTTTAGTGGGATGGTATTTCTTAAAACTCTTGTTGAACATTCCATAGTAGATATTGATATCAGTCTTGGTATGGATTAGAGTTCAGTTTATCATCGTAAGATATATTTTAGTGTTAAAATAGTTTTGTTCAATGATTTTAGGCATTTTATAACATTCAAATGTAATGATAAATTCATTAAATATGAAAATTAATTCTACCTAGAAAATATAGTTGAAAATAAAGAAACAATTCAAATTACTAACATTCCAGTAGTAGATGAATACATGGATGATTTTTTTGGATGATTTTCCATTAAATATTCATTATTGATATGTTGAGTTTACTATTTAATTAGTAACCAATTCTAAAAAAAATTAGAAACCACCGTATAGAATAACATAAGGGGCTCTTTTAGTGATGAAAAATAAATTTGATGATTTATTAGATAATGGATTCATTTAACCTATCACTTCACCTTGAGAATCTCCTATCTTGTCTGTTAAAAATTACGATGGATCAATAATAATTTGAATTTATAATAGAGCCTTAAAAACACCACTATTTAGAAAATTTATCTTTTTCCTCATATTGATTATTAATATTACTATCTCTTGTGAGCATAATATTTTTATGGTTATCCTTAGGTTGGGGTACCATCGGTAGAAACCGAATGAATACGAACATCTCAAGACAACAGTATGAAAAAACATTGGCCAGTGTGAATTTTTATTTATTCACATATGGGTTATATAATTCACCAGATGTATTAATGGACATTATGAATAAAACTATTCATGAGTTTTCTATAATTTTTTTAATTTAGTGGTGAAATTTTAGAATTTTATAAATTTCAAATGGGACATGAAAGGAATCATTGGATTTTTTTGAAAACTATTAATGAAAATAAACTATATTGTATATTTAGTAATTTAAATTTTTGGTTACAAAAAAAATAATCCCATGACCAAATTTTTTCTATGTATAGAATAACTATTGATCCCACTAAAATAAAAGATGATGAATAATGGAAAAGACCAAAAACTATCACTAAGATTCTTCTTTTTCTTGAATTAAAGGGTTATCCTCGAGGGGTTTTTTAATATTTTGTGTTTTCTAGCCCACTTACTATGTTAATTGGAAAGAGAGTTATTTTCAACTGTATAAATTAATATGATGACTTCTTCTGTGAAATGAAATGAATTCTTGTTAATGATACAAGTTTCTCCTTTTCTTCAAGAAATGAGGAATTTTTAATCAATTATGAAGCATCATTAAAAGGACATGGATATTTCCTAATGCAAGATGATTTCGTAATTACTTATGGTTAAAATAAATCTAATCCTCATGAGTTAAACTACAAAACACATGACTTGGAATTATCTTTTTTTTTGTCGTTTTTAGATTCCAAATATTGAGAAATAATATATTTGGAGTATAGTGTGAAATAAATACTAATCATAATGATTTTATTTATATTTTCTCTCAGAAATATTTGAAAATGAGGCAGAGAAGATGGATGGAACTAATAAAGGATTATGATAGCTTCATTCATTATCATTCATGAAAATAAAACTAGATGGTTGATGCTTTGTGTTATAAAACAAATTCTATATTAACCATGTTACATTTAGAACATGACAGTTTAATTAATAATTTGATAGACTTTGGCCTAGAACTTTTTGATATAGGGATATATTGTTTCATCTTTCTAGTGTTTTTGAGTTTCCCATAAATATTTAAGAGGGCTTCGTTGGTGGGTCAGTATTTCCAAGAAAAGGTAAAATATTTCAACAATGGTAATTTGATGATTTTAATATTAAAAATTAAGGTGTTTATGATTTTGGAAAATATTATGTATTCTTTTTGATTCATAGTTTTGGAAATAATTGTAGATTAAAGCTCATTGTTCTCTTTTTTATATTCATCTAGGATGCATTGTACTTTACAGAACACTTCTAGATTATAAATGGTTTGATGGGATAAAAGATATATTTATGAGTGTACCTGGAAGTGTTTGACTTGTTAGTCGGTTATTGAGGTGTTACAGTAACTAAAGGGGGTTCTTCAACCATTTCTAGTACCATAGTGGATATGGGATAAGATATCATTTGATTTCGTGGCTGGATTTCTAAATACATCTCAAGGTAAAATGGATATTTTTTTATTGTTGATAAATTAACTAAACATTCTAATTTAAGGTAAAATTTTGTTAGAGAATATTTCAAGAATTTATGTAAAAAAATAAATCAGATTATATGGAGTGCCTCTTTAACATCCCAGGTAAATAATAAAAAAATACATTTTCATATTTATTAAAATTTGTGAATTAAATATTAATTTTTCTTTAAATAGGATGCTATGTTTGTTGGCTAAACCAATACGCAACAACGAGTTTCTTTGAAATCTTCCATTGCACAATAATAATATAATAATATTATTATAATTGGGAGTTAACTCCTAGCCGTTTTTTGGATGTAGTGAATATAACTAACTAAAATATGATTATACATTTGTCGAAATGTTTTTACATTTATCTAATAAAATTTATATGCTTAAAATGTAAATGAATCCAATTTTTAGCACTAATTCTCTAATATTCATTTAAAAGTTGATTTAGTGCCTTTTAATAGAGAATCCTATTTAAATATAGTTTTGGTCACTATAATATGTTCTATTCGATAAAATATAAATCTATTTTTATAATTGGGACATCAAAATTTACTTTTGATGAAATTTTTGTATTTTTCTGGTAAACCTCATTTTTATTGAATTATGACAAATACTGTATTTTATTTCAAAATTACCTTTTAATATAATTTATTTTTAAGGTGATATTATATTTTCAATTTGTTTTAAGGTGTAATTATATTATATTTTTACTATTTAATCCAATATTAGTCATTAGAAGTAATTTTACTTGTAAATTGGATATAAATAATTGTCAATATTTTGATATTTAATATTTCTTGAAAACATGCCTTTTGTTTTGATAGAGGAAATTAATTTTTAATTAATTTCATCCACTTTAGTGTATTTAATTTGGAAAAATAGGTTTCATATTTGGAATTAGGATTTCAAAAATGTGTAAATATGTAGCTTTTATATTTAGAAATTATGAATATTTACTTAAGTAAAAATTGTATTTACCATGGTTAAATGGTAAATCTTGAAAATAAGGGTAAACATATATTTTTATAATAATATAAAATTACACTAATATGTGTACTAATCCTTTTGGTTGATAAATATACAACCATGGGAATCATTGGGTCTATTTTGGGACCCCATGGATCCACATGGGAGTGATAATGACAGTTTATTTTAATTAACCTAAAGGAAAAAATAACATAGACAAATTTCTTTTAGTAAAACAATTTTTACATGGGGTTATATAAGTTATATCTTAAAATATAAATATCAATTTTAAAGATAAAAATATTCCCTACATCATGATATTTTTATAATTTTTATAAATCAAATAAATAATATTATATATGACACAACAATGATGCAGTGTTTACCTCATTAATGAATGATTTAAATAAATAAGATTATAAAAACTAAAAAAATATCCCAATCCTATCAAATTATTATTGGATGATTTTATTTCTAACATAAGTCATTTTATATTCTGACTTTAATGAATTTTTGAACTTTTGAAACTGAATATAATTTTATAATAAAATAATTGATTCAAACTTTCTTAAGGAGCCCCTCCTCACCCTTATAAAAGGGCACCACTTATAACCCATTACTAAATCCTTTCAAGACCTATGGATCATTCAAAATCTACCTAAATAAACTCCCCAGATCCATATACTCATCTTAGAAGCCTTACCTTAGATATAAGAAACATCAAGTAAACATTCTAGTTCAAACCAACAAGAGATACCTGATTTAAAAGTAACATCTTCTTTTATGTTTTTTCAAATATTTTACTTCTCCAACCCTATATAATGTTTTTATTCATTTATTTAATAAAAAAAGAGGTATATTCAATATACTAGGTTGTTGTTACAATAATTATTCGATCTACACTTACACACACCTACATCTAATGGGTTAAGAACATATTTTTTTCTGTGGATGAGGAACTACTGCCTCACGAAATGATGATTGTTCAATTATCTCGAACCACCTCTCATGGGGGCCATTATGATTGAAAAATATTTAAATTTCATATATATTTTATTTATATTGTCTCTATTCTTATTTATTTTTCATTTATTTCATACGTTTTTGTGTTCCATTATGGGTAAATGCGATAATTGCATTTGAGGATGTGCGGACTACTGCCCCTTCAAAGTGATATGAATCGTTCATACAATATGTTGAATTAATAAAGGATGGATTTACTGATATTACATATTATATTATACTTGAATAATAATATAACTTTGTATCATTATGTTTTCATCCCATTAAAATATGAGATAGAAATGAATGTAGCGTTAATGCGTACGTACGACTTAACGTCTCCATGAAGGGTGCATTTCATTTCTTATCTCAAAATGTTATGTACTATTATAAATACTTATATATACAGGATATATATAATATATATGATATCTAAATAATGAATATAAATCTGTATATAAGGTAATTTTGACCACATGAACAACTTGTAATTATTAGAAGTTCATTTTTAACTAAAGTTCCGAATATCGACAAAACGACCATTACTAACATAAATGATTACATAATGTTTATAACATGGTACTATGTGATATAAAAGGAAAAATAAACATGAAAAAGGTTCTTAAAAAGTAGAAATTAATTTTATTATATTATTCAGAAGATTAATTAACGATCAAGTCTTGTTGGACATGAGCTAAGGGACTTCGTCTCAATTTCTTTTCATCGAGGCATGTTTTTTAAAACATGACTTTATTTTTTTTGTATATAAACAACTTTGAATTTTCATTTCATTCAAGTGAATATATTTCTACGAGGTTTTTTACTAAATGACAAAAAAAGATTGTTTTAAGGTAAGAGACGACAACGACCTTTTGCCACCACGAGTATTATTTCATCAATGACTTCCTTATCAAGTTGTAATGTTTTTAAAAGGAAAATAAATACCATATAGACTTTTACATATTTTGTTTTTAAAACATTTTTTGATAATTGATTTGTTATGTCAATATATTTCAATGATATATTGTGATTGAAATGTGGAAATGCTATCACTCCTTTATATTTGTATTTTGTGTTATGATTTTATAATGGTACATGAACATTTGATGGGTTGTTACATGATAATCCAAACGACAGGTGGTTCCATGAAAAACCAGGATTGGTGGTTACGTTATAACCTCCAATTCATTTGGTATGGAATTTGGTTGTATGGCTATTCCATTTAGTGATATGCGTAGAAGTCGACCATATGGTTATTCCATTTATTTACGTTTATATCCCATGTTACCTTAATATGTTATGTTATCTTTCTATGGGTTATATGGTTATATTTTGGTTACAAAATTGTAGGTAATGATCTTTTATTCAGTGAAGAGTATTTACCACTTCATAACGATGAAAATCATTACATATGACAGGGTCTTCATGGTCTACATATTGTTTTTAAAAACTAATAGCTTTTCTTCATTTTGTATCACTTACTGAACTTTTTATGCTCATACCATGTTTTCGAAATATTTTTCATAGGACATAAAGTAGAATAGCATCAAGGATGGTATCAAGGAAATTCATGTTATCTAGAACATAGAACTAGACAAGACACTTTTTTCAAAGAGATTTTATTTTATAAAAAAATGGAAATTGAGTAGAAGTGTATACATTATAATTTTTCAGATGAAATATAATAGTTATGGCTTAACTCTCTAAAACTATAAACATGAAAAGATCTTCAATGTGAGTTTTTCATTATATTTATGATTATATAATTTTCTTACAGACATGTCATTATAGTGGATATCAAAGGTCGGTTTAGAAAAAACTAGGTGCTAGAATATTGTTAAATTAATTTATGGAATGATTAAAATTATATAGCATTTACATATTACCATGTTTCTTTGCCTAAGATATTTCTGTGTTCAGGATGGTTTTCCATAGAGGAAACATAGCATCTATATTGGGAAGGCATACAGAGGAGAATAACCTTCCAAAATAGCAACATGAGATGGTTGGAATTGGAACTGAATAGTTTGTTGCAGTGATGGCATATTTGACTTAGGCTATTAAAGGTGGTGGTATGCATGCATGAGATCATCTAGAACAACCACAAAGGAATATATCAGTAGTGGAGAATTTCATAAGGCATCACCCCCATCATTCAGATGATCATATGACCCTATGACAGGTGAAGGGTGGAGTAAATCACTGGAGACTATTTTTGATTTCATGGGGTGTTCGGAAAATTAAAAGGTTAGTCTCTCTATTTACCATTATGAAGGTGAAGCTGATCAGTGGCGGTCGATGGTGAAAAATATCAGGGATATTGAGTATATTGATACTCTTGATTGGGATGAATTCAAAGGTATGTTTCTTCAGAAATATTTTCCTATGATGGTTTTTCATATGATAGAAAGACAATTCTTGGAATTGAGGTACTAAAATGACTCAGTGGATGCATATGAAGCAAAATTCACTCGACTGGAAATGTATGTTCCAAATTTCATCTGAGATCTTGATAGTAAGATAAATCAATTATACTCAGGACTAAATCTGCGATATCATAGAAAATTAGCATATCATGAATTAAAAAGTTATGAAAATCTTGTTAGATGTGTCGAGAATGTAGAAATAGAGTTTTCTGATGATCAGTTGTTCCAAGAGAGCAAACAAAATAAGAGGTACAGTTGGAAGTTAAAGTTAAATAATTCATCGTAGAAGCCTAGACGTAAAAAAATTAAATATCCATATTTTGAGAAGTATTTTAAAAACAATCCAGGAGAATGTTTTTTAAAGTCTGGAAAGTGATTCTGCTGTGATAAGTCTGGTCATATTGCTCGTAATTGTGAGGAAGATGATCAAATATGAAATGAAAACCCAACGGTAATATGTTTTAATTTAAATAAAATGGGTCATTAAACAAATTTGTGTTCAAATAAGAACTCATCTGAAGGAAATTAGTTGGACTATAAGAAGAACGGGGTGGTGAACTCCTTTTCAACTACTTCAAACGATATTGGGCCACCGAATGAAGTAGTATTAGGTACACTGTTTGTTTTTTAAGATTATGTCAATGTGTTGTTTGATTCATGTTCTACACATTAGTTCATTTATGATATGTATTCTATTAAATTGGTAATTCCATCTCAATATATGAATAATTATGTTATGGTAAAAACACTTGGAGAAAATGTTTATACAAAAAAGAAAACATAAGAACCTTCATATCCTTGAGTGTGGAAAAAATCAACATGGAAACCTTATTATTTTGCCTCTAGTAGAGTTTGATGTTTATTTGGGTATAGATTGGATTTCCATTTATCATGCTACGATTGACTAGAGAGCTAAAGGGGGTTCTTTTCAAAATGATTTTCAGTTTGGATACGAGAATGATCCCTTACTTTTGATAACATATCAGGAAGGTGAGAAACTAGTAAACAATACAAATTAATGTTACATTGAAAATTTTATTGAAAACAAAGGAACTATTATGATTAATGATGTGCCTATAGTAAATTAGTATCCTGATGTTTTTATTGATGAGTTTCTAGGTATTATACTTGATCGGAAAGTTGAATTTAATGTTGATTTAGTTCTTGGTGCTATGCCAATTAAAAATCCCTCTTATTGAATGCCTCAAATTGAACTTTTAGAGTCAAAGATGGAATGTTTGGAGTTATTAGATAATGGTTTCCTTTGACCTAGCACATAAACCTAGGGTGATCCTGTCTGGATTGTTTAAATGAATGATGGTTCAATGAGACTATGAATTGATTATAGAGCATTGAAAACATCACTATTAAGAAAAAGTATCTTTCTCTTCATATCTATGATTTCTTTGATCTGCTCCAGGGAGCTCAGTATTTTTCAATGATTTCCTTGAGGTTAGGGTACCATCAGTTGAAAGTTAAGAAAAAAGGTATTCCAAAGACCACCTTTCATACTAGATATGTCCATTATGAATTTTTTGTTATTCAATTTGGGTTAGCCAATGAACCTGATGTATTCTGGGATCCTATGAATAAAAGATTTCTAGGTTTTTTTGGAAAAGTATTCGGTTGTGTTTACTGATGATATTTTGTTTTATTCTAAAAGTAAAGAAAAACATGAATGTCATTTAAGGGTTTTATTGAATACCATAAAAAAGAAAATTTTTGGGAAATTCAGCAAGTGTGAGTTTTGGTTAAATGAATTTTCATTCCTTGGTCACATTGTTTCAAAAAATGGCATAACTGTCGATCCTTGTAAAACAAAAGTTGTTGAAGAATGGAAAGTCCCACAAATATAATCGATATCCATTTTTTTGGTTTATCAGGTTATTATAGGAGGTTTGTTGAGAATTTTTCACGGTTATCCAGTTCAATGACTAAGTTAACTCAAAAAGGTTTTAAGTTCATTTGGACACAATAATGTTCTGATTGTTTTCTTAAATTGAAAAGAAGATTGGTGAATGCTCTTGTTTTGTTATTACATTATAGAGATGGTGAATTTGTTATCTACAGTGATTCATCGTTGAATGGACTAGGTTGTGTCTTTATAGATAATGATCAGTTAATTTCTTATGTTTCAGTTCAGTTGAAGCCTTAAGTGTTAAATTACCCTACACATGATTTGGAATTAGTTGTTGTTTTTTCATTAAAAATTTAGAGGAATCATCTGTATGGAGTAAAATGTGAAATAAATTCTAACCAGAACATTTTGAAGAATATATTCACTCAAAAATAATTGAACATGAGATAGACGAGATGGATAAAATTAATCAAGGATTATTATTTCACTAACCATTACCGTTAGGGAAAGTCACATAGAGTGGTTGATGCTTTGAATAAAAAAAGTAATGCTATATTAACCATGATACATTTGGAATGAAATAATTTAGTTTTTAATTTCATGAAATTTGGAGTATATGTTTTGGTGCAGGAAATTACACTATTTTTTTCTTCAGGTTTCAGTGAAATCATATATGTCATACAGAATTAAGAAAGCACAGAAGAAAGACAATGAGTTGCAAAAAAGGTCGAGTTGGTTTAGAAGGGTAAGTTTCCATATTTTAACATTGAAATTTATTTTTTATTTAGGTTTGGGAAGAGATTATGTGTTACATGTGATTCACAGTTGAAGAATTAGTTTTTATGTGAAGCTTATAGTTCTCCATTTTTTAGTTCATCCTGTCAGCACTATGTCGTACATATATATTCGTATGTATTACTAGTGGGATGGAATAAAAATATATTTTACTATCTTTGTTGTGAAGTGTTTGACCCAACAACTTTTTATAGTATAGTGGCACTTACCGAAGGGAATTATTTAGTCTTTTCTGGTGCCAGAGCGGAAATGGGAAAAATATATCAATGGACTTCATTGTGGGAAAACTGAATACATCTCGAGAAAATAATGCAATCTTGGTTATTTTTTATTGGTTGACTAAATCTTCTCATTTATTTCCTATTCGAGATACTTTTTCTCTAGATCAACTTTCTTGGTTGTATGTTAAAGAGATAGTCATGTTACATGTTGTTCCCCTCCCCATTGTATCAGAACATTATCCCAGGTTTACTACTAACATTTAGAAAGGCCTTCAAAGAATTTTTGGTACTGAATTAAATTTTAGTATAAATATTTCATCCTCAAATAGATGGGCAGTCCAAATGAACCATTTACACCATGGATGATATATTACATTATTTCTTGATGGATTACCAAGGAATTTGGGACCGAAATCATTATTTTTTAAATATTCATATAATAACAATTTTTATTACAGTATACATACGGCTCCATTTGAGGCGTAATATGGGAAGCGATGTAAAAATCCAGATTTTTGGGGTTAATTAGGTGAAAGGATGTTGATGGGAACCTAATTGGTAGAAGTGATGACAGAAGAAGTTCATATGATTCAGAAGCACATGAGAACAACTCAGAGCAGGCAAAAAATTTATGCGGATAACTAGAGGAATGATCATTCTTTTAAGGTTGGTGATCATGTATTTCTCAAAGTTTCTCCATGGAAATGTGTGATGCCTTTTGGTAAGAAGGTAATGTTGAGTCTGAGGTTCATTGGACCCTTTGAAATTCTGGAAAAGGTTGTATCAGTTTTGTAAAGAGTGGATTACCTCCAGGTTTATCCTAGGTACACAATGTTTTTAATGTATCAATGTTGAGAAAGTATATTCCAGATCCATCTCACGTTTTTAGACCATAAGTAGTTCAGTTGGAAAAGAATATCTTTTATGAGGAACAACCAGTTCAAAATCTTGACCGAAGAGAGAAAGTGTTGTGGATAAGGTAATTCTTCTGGTAAAGGTTTTGTGGAAAAACCATATGGTTGAAGAGGCAACATTGTAATCTGAAAATTTTATGAAGGATAAATACCCCAACTTATTTGATAAGTTAATATAAATTACGAGGGTGCAATGTACAAAAGGGGGAAGGATGTAATATCCCAGGTAATTAAAAAATAATACATTTTCATATTTATTAAAAATTTTGAATTAAATATTAATTTTACTTTAATTGTGATTCTATGTTTGATGGATTACGCAATACGCAACAACAAGTTTCGTTGAAATCATACATTGCACACTAATAATATAATAATTTTATTTCAAATGGTTGTTAATTCCAAGTTGTTGTATTGGATAGAACGAATAGAACTAACTAAGATATGATTATACAGGTTTGTTAAATGTTTTTACATTTATCCAATAAATGATTGAGGCATAAAATGTGATTAAATCCAATTTTAAGTACCAATACTCTAATATTCATTAAAAGGTCCATTTACCACCTTTTAATAGAGATGCCTCATTAAATATATTTTGGTCACTTATATATGTTCTATATGAAAAAATATAATTATTCTTTATAATCGGGACATAAAAATTTACTTTGGATGAAATTTTGTTATTATTTTGATAAAATTTATTTTAAATGAATAATAAAAAAATCATGTATTTTAATTCAAAAATTCCATTTAATCTAATTTATTTACAAGGATATATTATCTTTTAATTGTTTTTAAAGTGTATTTATATTATGTTTTCAATATTTAATCCAATTTTGGTCATTAGAAGTAATTCCACTTTGAAATTGGACATAAATTAGTGTCAATCTTTTGATAGTTATTATTTCTTAAAAACTTGCCTTTTGTTTTCATAGTGGGAATTTATTGTAAATTAATTTCACCCACATATGTGTTTTTAATTTAGAAAAATTGATTCCATATTTGGAATTAGGAGTTCCAAATTTTGAAAATATATAACTTTTATTTTTAGACATCATCAATATTTTCTTCGGTAAAATTTATTTACCATGGTAAAAGGGTAAATCTAGTAAATAAGGGTAAAAACATATTATTATAATAATATAAAATTTCCCTAAAATGTGTCCTAATCATATTTTTGTATAAATAACCAACCACGAGCATCCTTGGGCTGATTTTGGGACCCCATGGAGTCACTTGGGAGTGATAATGATACTTTATTTTAATTATCTTAAAGTAAAGGAAAAAATTAAAAAAACAAATATTATTTTGTAAATCAATTTTTACATGGGTTTATTTACATTATCTTTTAGAATATAAATATTAATTTTAAATCTAAAAATATATCCTAAATCATGAAAATTTGTTTTATAATTTTTACACTTAATATAAATAAAATTATTTATGACTCAATAATGTTGCAGTGTTTACCTCATTAATGAATGATTTAAATAAATTAGATTATAAATACTAATAAAATATCTAAAACCTATACAATTATTATTGGATGATTTTATTTCAAACATTAGTAATCGTATCTTTATATTTAATTATTTTTTGACTTTTTGATACTGAATATAAGTTTATAATAAAATAAGTATTTCAAATATTCCTAAGGAGCCCCTCCTCCCCCCTATAAAAGGACGTCACTTCTTACCCATTCGTGACACCACTCAATCCCCATAGACCATCCAAAATCTATTTAAATAATCTCCCAAAAACATTTTTCTCATTCTATAATACTTACCTTAGGCATAAGGAACCTTAAGTAATCATTTTGGTTCAAACCAAAGTGAGACACTCGATTTAAAAGTAATGTCTTGTTTTATGTTCTTATATTTTATTTTACATTACCAACCACCTAAACACTTTTTAGTCATTTAATTTATAAGTAAATAAGTATCCTTAGTATACTAGGTTGTTTTTATGAGAATTATTGAAACTATACATACACACACCTCCATTTAATTGGTAAAAAACATATTTTTCTAAGGACGATGAACTACTGCCTCACAAAATGATGATTGTTTAATTATCTCCAACCAGATATCATAGAGGACATTATGATGTCACTTTATTTATATGTGATATATAATATATTTATATTGTCTCTAATATTATTTATTTTTCATTTATATCATATCTTTATGGTTTCCATTATGGGTAAACGCGATAATTTTAATTGAGGAAATGCAGACTACTACCCCTTGAAAGTGATATGACCCGTTCATACTATAAGTGGAACATATAAAATATAGAGTTACTGAAATTATAAATGATATTATACTGTTATTATAATATAACTATGTATCATTAGGTTTTCATCCTTTTAAAATATGAAATAGAAATGAAAGTAGCGTTCATGGGTACGTACGGCTTACTATCTCCATGAACGGTGAATTTCATTTATTATCTCCAATTGTTATGTACTATTATATATAAATATATATACTGGATATATATGATATAGATGATATCTAATTCATGAATATCATTTTGTAGATAATGTAATTTTTACCACATGAACAACTTGTAATTATAAAAAGTTTATTTTTGACTCAAGTACCAAATATCGACAATACTGAAATTATTAACATAAATGATTAAATAATATTTAAAACATGGTAATAAGTGATATAAAATAAAAAATAAATGTGAAAAAGGTTCATAAGAGAGTATAAATTAAAATTAGATTATTATTCAGGAGATTAAAGAATGATCAAGTAATGTCGGACAAGAGGTAAGGGACATCATCTCAATCTACTTTAACTGAGGCATATTTTGTTTTATACACAAAATTCTTTTATACATTATATAAACACCTTTTAAATTTAATTTCATTCAAAGATAATATTTTTCTACGAGGTATTTTATGAAATGAAAAAAAAGAATGTTTTAACGTAAGCGGTGACAATGACCTTTTCTGCCTCCATGAGTATTATTTGATATTTTGGCTTCTTTAACAAGCCATAACGTTTTTAAAAGGAAAGTAAATTACAAAAACACCATTAAATATTTTGGTATTGAAAATGGTTTTTATAATTTACTTGTTATGTGAATATATATAAATGATATATTGTGATTGAAATGTGGAAATCATATCTTTTCTTTTTATTTGTTTTATATGTTATGATTTTGTAATGGTACTTAGAAATTTGACGTGTGGTTACGTAATAAACCAAATGATGGGTGGTTTCATGTAAAACTATGATGGGTTGTAATATTATAACCTCTAATTAATTGAGTATGGAAGTTGAATGTATGTCTATTCCATTTAGGGACATGTGTGGAAGTCAACCGTATGGTTATTCCATTTAAGTATGTTTATGTCCTAAGTTACCTTTATATGTAATGTGGTCATTCTATGGGTTTTATATTAATATTTTGGTTAAAAAATGGTAATCAATGATCTTTTATTCATTGAAGAGTATTTACTACTTCATAATGGTGAAATGTATTACTTATGATAGGGTATTAATGGTTCACGTGTGGTTTTGAAACACTAACAGTTTTCCTTCTCTGTGTATCCCTTACTGAACTTTTTATGCTCATGCCATGTTTTTGAAATGTTTTTCACAGGACATAAAGTGGAATAGGGTCAAGGATAGGGTCAACGAAAAGTCATGCTATCTATATCATGAAACAAGAAATGTATCTTTTTTAATGATTTATTATTTTATGAAAAAATGGAAACTAAGTAGAAGTGTATACTTTGTAATTTTTGAGATGAAATGTAATATTTATGACCTAACTCTCTAAAACTCTTAACCCGAAGTGATCCTTAATGTGAATTATTCATTTAATTCATCATTATGTAATGTTTTAAGGCCAATTACTTATATACTCTCTCTATTTTACAATACCATGATTCATGGCCCGCATAATATTTTTAAAGGACGGTAGATGTTTTCATGTAATGAATTAATTTTTATTGCTACTTTACATCATCATTCTTTTTGATAGTATAAGAGAATTATTCATACCTAGGATTATATACTTTATTCAAGATCAATGGATTATAATGGAATTTGGGTTTGACATATCTCTTTGGTTCAGTGTTGTTATAATAATAGTTTTCATTCTAGTATAAAAAAGGGACCATTTGATAAATTATATAGAATGTGGTTTCAGGCATTAGTTTTGGGGATGATGGATGAGAAATGAAGTTTATAGGACCAGAGTTGGTAGAGGAAATTGCATAGAATGTTCATTTTGTTTAGAAACATGTGTGGGAAGCTCAGAGTATGCAAAACATTATATAGATAACCAGAGGTAAAATATTTCATTCAATGTATATAATCATGTAATTTTAAAATTTTCAAAGTGGAAAAGTTTCATGAATTTTGGGAAGAAGGTGAAGCTTAGTCTATAGGTCATTGGTCCATATGAAATAATATAAAATGTTTTATCATTTTCCTTCAGAGTATATTTTACTCAATGATTTTCCGAGGTGAATAACATATTTCATGTTTCAATGTTAGGTATTTATGTACCGAATTAATCTCATGTTTTGACTCATGAATTCATTCAACTGTAAGAGAATATTTCTGATGAGTAACAACTAGTTCAGGTACTTGACCTTATATAGAATGAAACTCCCTAATATTTATTGAATTATTTTTTTACGAATTAAGTTATTCTTTTTGATATTTTTCATTTCACATGACACTTGAAATAGTTACATATATATATATATATTAAAAAACTACGTAAAATATTACTTTAAAATTGAATCTACATGGATCACTCTATACATAACATAAAAATTATCATTCTTTATATAGGACACAAATGTTAGTTTGGGTTATACACAACAATTACTTTCCTTGATGGCTTTCATAATAAGAAAGATAGAGGTTTACCGAACATTAATATATTACTAAAATATGATTATTTATTATAATAATATATAATCTAGATGTTAAGTTATCGGTTATGAATAGTATTCAATTATTTATCATAATATATGGTTTACACTATATAATTTTAATTCATAGGTCACTAATTAATTATAGATGAAAATGAAAGTTGATTGAATATAAAAGAAAATATTCTTATTTTAATGGTCACAAAGGAAATTTACCCTAATAAATTAAATTAAATTGAAATATTGAGTCATATTAATGTGTTATATATGTTGTAAATCAAGTCAATTATTTTTTAAATTCATTAAATAGATTTGATATACATACGATATTAATAAACCCATTTTTTTATAAAAACATAGATATTTTTATATATAGTTTTATCACCTTTTAATGGAGTATCCATTTAAAATACCATTATTAGAACACTCATAGACCTAATATTTCAAAATAAAAATCATCTTTTAATCAAAAAAATAAAAATTAGGTTCATTATTTTTTGGTATTTTTCACTAAGGATTCATTTTTTATGAATAGTTAAAAATATGGAATTTTTGTTCAATCTACTTTTTATATAATTTATTTAAAATGATAAACTATATTTCAAAATTATTTAAAATTTTACATAAATATTTTTTTATCAATTAATAAAATATATGTAATTTAGATCAATTTCACATCGAAAATGGATATACAAACATATTAAACTTTTTAATCATTTTTACTTTAAAAACCTCCATTGTCGACCCGACCAAGGGATTAATTTTAAATATATACATGCCACTTATATGATTAAAAATTTGTAATATATATTCCATATTTGGAATAATAATTATTTATAATTTCTAATAATTTAAACTTAATGTTTTATGAAAATTATTAGTGAAAGTGATTAAAATCAATTACATCTATTAATGTAAAATTAGGCTTAATAAAGGACTAAACCATAACCATAATGATAAAAAAAACCTATAAACATGTCTAAAATCCATTATATGAACATATTTATAACCTATAATCCTATTTCATGACTTTGGATCTTTATTGCATCCACATGATACATGAAAAACGAGGGGGGGGGGGTTCTATTATAAATATTTACAATACACTGATCCTTCCATATAAATGGACACCACCTATCCCTCTTTTTTACACCACTCAAACCATTTAGGATATACCAATATCATCTCAATAAACATCCCAACATCCATACTTTTCTCCTTGAAGGCTTCCTTTAGAAATAATGTATTCCAATGAATCCTTTTCACACGAACTGGAAGGAGTTACCTGATTAAGAGGTAACGCCTTCTCTCAAGCTCAATTATTTTAGTTGCCTTCACCAACCCCTCCACTCTCACTATTTCATGATTTTATAACAATAATATAATCCAAAATATTAATGAATAATTTTATTCTATGGTTTCTACCTACCCAAACACACACATCACTCAAATGGGAAACAAACCTACTGATTATATGTACGACGAACTACCACCACAGTAAACAATTATTGTTCATTTTTTCTTTACATAAAATAATAATGGCCATTATGATTGAAACTATATTTATATATTTTATATATTATATGTATTATTTCTGTAATATCATTTATTATTTTTTAAATGCATATCATTTTACTCTCCATTTGCTTTAAATATGATAATTTCATTTAAAGAATTCTGGACTTCCACCCCCTCAAAGCGATGTGATCCATTTACACACCACATAGAATGTATTAATGATGGGTTTAGTGAAATTATATGATAAATATGATATAATAATTATATTTAATTATGATATATATTAATATATTTCATTTACATTATTTATTTCTATATGAAAATATAAAACAAAAACAAAGTTCATGTATACATACGACTTACTATCTCCATGAATGGAATATTATATTTTATTCAACGATATTCTATGGATTAATAAAATATAAATATACTGAATTAAAAATATATTTTTATCATGGTTTACATAATTTAAATCATAATATATGTATAAGAACCAATGATAGAACAAATTAAGATACAAGAAAAAAACAAAGTGTATATTACCCATAGCATAACAATAACATGAAATTGCTATCCAATAGGAAATATAAATTCATAAACAATGAATATATTTGATTAGGTATAAGAATATTGTTTTTGGTAAATATGTATAATAATTTATTATTTATTATGCATGATTCCTTAATGAGTACGATGAGAGTATATGCACAAAGTAAGGGACCTCATCTCACTTTTTATTTTCAATGATACAAGATTTACTCACCACTCAAATATTTTGTGTGGTATATTTACTAACCATGAATGTAGTATATGTATCTTATAAAAAAAATTTATTGTATTTAAATATATTAAATGTGATCTTTATTTACACTTGTTATGGTTTAAAATGTTTTCCAATTAGTAATGATGTTTTTTATGAAATTGTATTCTTTGAGACTCATTTTTTGTGATGCACCTATGTTACTTTGCATGGGGTATATGATTCCAATTTACATGATATTTCATGAATCATATTAATTTAATTTTATTTTATGAGTCATATAATATCATTTTCTTACACGAAGATTATGATCCCAAGTAACCAATTAGTAAGAGTTTATTGGATAAATATCACTTCTTTTTTATATTATTATTGATTCTTCTTATTTTAATGAAATATTATGATCCATCTCTCAAGATCACTGATGAGATTATTTATCATCTATTTTCCCAAGATATATTAATGTAATAATACCATTTTCCCACTATTTGTTAATTCTGATAATTATAAAATTTTTTCTGAAAAAATATGGACCATATTTCTCTCTTCGAATGAAAAACTATTTTATTTCAAAAAAATGTTTTAAAAAATGTTTTAGAAATTTTTTCCTATTATTTTTAAATATATATTATAAGGAAAAATAATTTTAAAATTGATTTATGATATTTATATAATCTTTATATGTTTTCAATTTTATTTTAAATAAAATGGTTTTTAAAAATTTTACAATATTTCATTATATGTTTGCAAAGTATATTCAATGAAATTATTGTCCAAAAAATTTAAATATATATTAATATGTTTTGAATTTTTTCTCAATGTAAATAGTTTTTACAAATTTTTAATCTTATTTTGTAAGTTATCAATTAAACAACATTTCAAAAAAATAATATTCTTTTTCATTTTTTAAAGGAAAATGTTTTCAACATTATGTCATGAACTATTTCTATGTTTTCATTGTATTTTCATAGAAATTTTTTTCCAAAAATCTTTTATCCTTTAAAAATAATATTTTCATCATTAATTTGTTTCAAAATGTCTTTGAAGTCTACATTAAATCTATGCTGAAATCTATTAATGTTAATCTATCCCTTTTAAGAAATTATCCTCCTGATTAATTCATATTCATTCTAGAATGGTTAATGTTTTGATGTAATAATATTTATGAAACCCATTCCACATACATGGGTTATATTTTTTGGAAACTCACATACCTTCATGGGTTATTATTTGATGAAATTCTTTGGAAACCTATATATTTTCGATAGGTTATAATGTGATGAAATTTTAATGTTACCCCTTTAATTTTATGCGTTATGATTTGAGTTTTTTAAAACCCATCTATTTTCATGGTTAATGATATAATTCATGTATTTAGGAACATGAATGTATGATTTCATTATGAGATGAGTGGTACCTATATCTATATCCAATGTGTTGGGTAATGAGAACTGTTTTATGATCAATGTGGGTACATGGGAGGACATCACAAGCCTGAACAAGAGGGTACACGGGAGGGAATCCCAGGTCCAAATAAAGAGGGTACAATAGAGGATATCCTAGATGAGAAACAAATGGGTAAATAGGATGACATCCCAAGAGGTAAATGAGAGGGAAATAAGAGGAAATCCAACTCCCAACATAATAGCGCGCACTATAGGACTTCCCCAGACAGAAACATTTACATGAGTGATTAACCCAAGACTAATATGATTCAATGACCTTAGTATGATAACTTGACATAGGGATTTTGTATTCTTCTATGTTTAAAACAATTCCATGTTATATTCTTATTTTATTCTTACATGGATTATTTTCATTATTTCCTTTTGATTAATTTCTTATAAACTGATAATACTTATTATGATCTCTAATATACAGGGCATGATCATAAAATGTTATTTTCAAGTTTCAAAAACTTTTGGTCATGTAATTTTTATGAATTTCATTTATGTACCCTTACTAGTCATCCGAGATAACCCCTTTATAATGTTTCCTTTCCCTATGTTGTGAAGAAAAGATTAAAATAGAAGAAATAAATGTGGATATATTTATAGTAGATGTTGATGATCTGTCAGTGGGATAGATTATTTTATTTAATGATTTAAAATACACTATAATATTACTTTCCTCAGGAATGTACATTTTTATTGTACTGAATTTTAATCTATAATTATGTTATATCCATTTATGTTAATCTCGGGTCTCTATAGTTGGTATAAAAGTAAAAGTTTATTCAACACTTAAAAACTAGGGTGATAAAACTTTTGAAATATCCCTTGCTATATTTCTAAGGATAATTCTACATATGTCTCTAAGGATAAGTACAAGGATGCGTTAATGATTAAAGAAAATTCCTAGAATATTGGAATTGTAGAGTATGTGTTATCCTAGAAACAAATCCCTTTCTAGATAATATATTGGATATGTCTCTATAATCGATGTACCTAGGTGTAACAACTCCAAAAAATGTCTCTGACAGGACTCTGAAATATCTAGTGCCCCGCAATCGATTTCTTCAACACCTAGTTTTCAAATCTGGATGGATATGCTTTGGGAATAAAAACATTCATGAAAACTATTATTAAGGATTTAAAAAGAATATGGTTATTGATAACATAGGCTAAACTAAAGTATTCATAGTTTATAAAATGTATCATTATTTAGACATTATATTAGTGGTTTTCAAGATTATGTGGTTCCTCAATTTGATAATTATTTGACTATATCATTATGGTTTTAGTCGATTGTTGGAAACCAATGGAATTGTTTTAATAGTAACTAAAATGGACAATGAAGTTATTTTTTTCTTGAGAAACCAAATGATATGAGAGTAAGAATGAAAAATCTTACTGCTATAGACAGATAAATTTCACAGGCAATGTGCCATGATGGATTCTCAAATGATAAAAGGATGGAAAAACATTCTGTTGATTCCTTCATGAGGTAACATAAAACTTATCTCATAGGGTCTCCAGATCCATGTTTTGTTGACCAATGAACCAGTAACCCTGATAATATGTTTTCTGTACTCTAATGTTCTAAACATGAGAAATTCATTCTTTTTGTTAATCAGTAATAAGGTGAAGCAGATCAGTGCATTACATTAATCAATAATATTAGGTAGTAATACAAAATTGAGTCAATGAATTGGGACAAGTTTAGAAACAAAATTTGTAATAATTAGTTTTTTTCATATTCATTATAAAAATATGGAAAAGGAATTCATAGTTCTTATGTAGATGTCTAATGAATCATTTTGTGCTTATGAAGAAAAGTTTCTAGTTTTTTGAGGTATGCTTCGGGTATTATCATTCAATATGAAACAAAAATCGACTAATTAATTGGTGGTCTAAATCTGATGCTCTGAAATTCCTTGGCTATAAGAGACATTAGCCGCTATAAAAAAATGTTAGATGTAATAAAAATGTGTAAATTGAGATTTCAGTCTTGTATCAATCAAATTGATTTGATAATAAAATTAAGATGGGTTTCAATGGTAAATGTAACAACCATATAGAAAAGAAAATGATCCCTCTATTATGCACAGATTGTGGAAAGAATTATTGTGATAATTTCCTTAAGGGGATATTAAATAATTATACTTTTGGAAGGGATTTTCATCAAAGTGGTTGATGATGAATTTATGTCAAGAAGTTACATAATTGTGCCAATAATGTGAAATCCCCCAACATTTCACAACCAAAATTTTAGTGTTTCAATTTCATAGAGTTTGGACATTACTCTAAAATGTTCCCTAATATTATTATTAATGTGAGTGTTAATCCACCAAAACCTCTAAAGAAAATGTAAAAAGGGAAAGCTTATATTATCGTAATGAATGAATTGAGCCAAGATAATAAAGAATTACTTACCCTTCCCTTCTTAGTTGTGGATTTAATGTCTGGTTTTGTGTATGTAATGTCGTAAAAATTTTATGTACTATTTTCAGATATTAGATGAAATTATTTTGAGACTATGCATTAACACAGAGTGAGATTCCAAGGGCTAATATTACTGGAATAACTGTTTTAAAAACATTGACCTTTTTAATAGCATGCACATGTTGTGTTTCTTATACAAGTGAAATAACTCCTAAATAGGTGGTCAGACCATAAATCAATGGACACCAAAGAATGAAAAAAATGGCTTTACCTTATGTGCGACATGAATTCAGTTGGTTCTAGTCATCTATAGAAAATTTTACCAAGCATGTAACCTTAAATAAATTAAATAAATTAAATTTTATTATTTTACATAAAAAAATAACTGATGAGAGGTGACTTATATTATAATTACGAGACCACTTTTTTTTTATAATTTTATTTTTACTTATCATTTACCTATCATTATTTGTCATTGGTCATTTGTGAAAAAGTTTTCACCCGATGTAACAGGATAAAAATAATTTAATGAGAATTATTTTTTTGATGCATTAACGTCCCTTTTAAATAATTATTTTTAAAAAAATTGAAGGCTATCCTCATAACCTTGAAATTTATCTAGATATGTGATGAAAGAAACTATAGAAAACTTTTTTAAAATGATGATAGATCGATCGAATGACACCCCTTAGGTTTGAAAAATCGTCGATCAACAATAATGTGACAACATTTCTTCATTAGTGACTGATCCAAATAATGGTAGTGAATTTGTTTATTTTTTGGTTACTCAATCTTGATTTCCATGATGAATGTGGTTCAATCCATGAATAGATTGATCCATGGTATAATAATTATTGGATGGTTTATAATTATGTTGATTATTATTGGGTGTTCTATTTATTTTCAAAAACATATATCCTTCTAATAGAAATAGATTTAGTACCACATGAATGAAGGATAAGGTCTGTTCTCCATGTCTTTCATTAGGATTATCTCCACCACCATTCTTTTCATTATTCACTGTTGGACCCTTGTGGTCTTGGATCAGCATGAATGTTGGTTCCAAACGTTATCAGACCCCCATATTAGGGTAAAATGACAAAACATTCTAGTTATATGTTGATCTTGACCCACAGAACATTGATATGTTACTGTTTGAAATTTTGGGCATCGGAGGTGGCTTGGTGATCCGTGGAAGGGACCACTTACGTAGGATCGTCATGATAGTATGAAAATATTAGGTGGAGGTTTTGGAAGCCCAGGGTGGTGGAGAATAGAGGTGGTGGTTACTGGAGGTGGTGAAGAGTGGAAGATTTGGAGAAAGATGTGTGGAATATTAAGGGTGGCTGTGTGGGAACCGGTGGGGTTGACGAAAGCGGACCACAGCGGTGAACACATGAGATGCAGCTGACCAACTAGTGGATCAGATTTCATGGATGAGGTGGTCTGCATAAAGTGGACCAAGAGGCCCACACTTAAGCAGGATGGTCTAGGGGAGAAACAAGCTGGGCCAGGCAGAGCGAGATGGGCCTATGGGGAGTGTTCTGGGCAGACTGGGCCAGCACAGGTGGGTTGGACCTGGGTCAGACTCAGGGTGACCGGGCTGGGGCCAAGCAACGGTCAACCACACTGTTCGACAGTGAACTGTGTTTCTCCATCTACCACATGATTGTGATGATTTTGGGTTTTCAACCGTGATAGATGTGGTGCATCTAGTCCGGGTGGTCAATCCCTGCTGTTGACCACCATAGTTGATCTACGGGCCTAGTGACCCCCATTTAGAAAATTCAATCTATCAAAAATTTCAAACGATAAATTAGTTTGAGGATCATTATATAATTTTGGGACCTAAGAGACGAGAGAAATGTTTTGGGAAACGTTGTGAGTTTTTGGTTTGGCCCAGTTTAGGTAGACATCACTTCCCTTGGTTATTTACCTGAGTGTTTATTATGACATTACATTCACATCACTGGTTTATAATACCCTCTCAATGTTGATTCCAAATTAATGTTTTGTATCCCTCCATGGGACTGGATTGTGATCCTCTATCATCCATGGTGGTGGTATGCTACACTAAAAGGATCTTGCACTACCCGCATCCCTGACTTGGCTTGCATTACAAACAATCACGACCTTCCACGATAGCGTGTGTTGTACACAATACCGAGTTTCACTAAACAACGATATGTTATACAAACTAGCCGTTATGAATAGTAAAACCCACTTTTTAAAATTTTATAAATTTTATCTTTCGAAATGGACTTCATTTTTGGATTCGGAATATCGAAATTAGCCAAGGGTGACTTTTTGGTATTTTTCTGATAACATTCAATTTTTGATCAATAGTGAAAACAATAGGTTACTATTTAAAAACCGACTTTTTATTTAATTAATTATTTATTTTATTTAAATTTATTTTAGGTAAAAATTGATACATAATACCTATACAATTTCAATGTAATTCATTGGAGTCATTTTATAAAATTTTTGGATATATTAAAATTTTATTGAACTTTTCACAGTCTTTTACCACCCTCATCGGAGAATTTGGAAATTCACAAAAAACATAATTTTACCACTTCTATGAGTGGAATTTCAAAAATCCAAGAGACATGTTTAAAATCAAGGACTAAAATGTGTTTCAATTAGATGAAAATAATTTTTGGTGAATAGTAATTTTTTACTTTTTTTTAACAACAGTTAAAAGTAAATAGGGTAATTAAGGGTAAAAATGATATTATTATTACCCTAACACATATCCTAATTCTATTTGATAATTTTAATTCGACCAAAATAATATTTAGGATTACAATATGACCATTTAGGCCCACTAGGATTCGATTAGGACATTTAATATTATTTTATTTAAAGAATAGTTAAAATAGTTAAAATCAAAGTTTAATAACTAAAACATTTTTAATATAGGGTTATACATAAGATAAATTCGACTATAAATATTAATTAGAAATATAATAATATTTCCTACATAATGGTATTTTATTTATAACTTTTAGACATTAAATAATTTAATTTAGTTATGGCACAATGATGATGCAGTAATTTTCTTATTAATGAAATATTCACATAATTGATGTTATAAATACTCAAATAGTTGTAATTTGAGACGTTTTATGAATTATAATAATTTTATTGGTTAATATGGAATATTAACCTTGATTTAATTATCTTTGTTATAACTAATCATGCTGTTATAATTTTCACAAAAAATCAAGTACCAAATAGTGCCAAAATTGACATAAAATTGTTTTTTTAAAAAATTATATTATTCATTGTTATTCTATTCTTAAAAATCTACTGTTCGGAAAAATGACCTAGATATGTTTATATAGTTCAATAATAAACATCTTGGGGTTCTTTTGGCTTGTTATATTATGTTTATTAACCTTATTGTGTAAGAAAACAAGAAGATACGGTAAAAGTAAAATTATTAAACTTAATGTAAAATATAAATGATAAGGCTAAAATAGACTCCTAAACTTGTCTAAATTCTATTTTGTGAAAGGTGTTCGACCAATACACACCTTAGCTTTGAAATAAATCAATTTGGAGCTATTAAAAACTTAATATGAATTTATAATAAAATAATATTTTTAGTTTTTCCAAAGGTGCCCCTCTCCTCCCTTATAAAAGGGCACATCCTCCCTCTATTCCTTACACCACTTTGAGCATTCAAGCTCGGAAAACCCCTTCCCATTTCTCTTATCAATTTCCATAGAAACATCATAGAGGTCCTGGTCTTCTTGAAAGTACATCTTTAGTGCCCTAAGAGGAGGTTAAGATGAGGCACTTCAAAGAAGAGGTAATGTCAGTTACCGATTCTTTCAACTTTTTTTTTCTTCTTCTACTTATTATTATTTATTTTTTTCATTATAAAGTAATACCATATGAATTTAATATATACTGATATGTTATTATAAATATTAAACAACCCTATTTCACCATCTATCCATCCTACAGAAAATGAAATCACTGTGCGTGCGTACGTACGGAATATAGTCTCCATGCCTGATGTAATCTATTTTCCACTACCAGCTTACATGGATGGGTATAATGGTGTAAATAATAAATATATATGATTATTGTAAAGTGATATTTATTCTAAAATAGTATACATAAACTTCAATACAATTCCGTGATCATGGGAACGATATCATCACTCGTGCGTACGTAGGGACTACCGTCTCCACGATGCGATGCGACTCGTTCTACATGATCTTCATTGCATAATGATTATATAAATGAATTGAATGAATAAATATGATATATATTGGACTACAACCATTGTGGAAATTATGTATCTATAACCTAAAAAGAAGAATAAGAATTTATTCGACAAAACACACATAAGAACAAAAAGTAATAAACACTCGAATAACAAGTAGCAATGAAATATTACTAATAAGAAGCTAAGAATAAGACCATATATGATATCATAAAAATGAGTATGATTTTGGAATAAGTTAATGACATTATTTAAATAATTATACACAATGTTCGGGCACTTTCAAAGCAAATCAGACATAAGGTAAGGGAAAATCAGAAATCTCAATTTTTATCTGGGATTGTTTATACTTCAGAATTTACTGAGGAATATTTATCATCCACATCCATGTTTCCTAAATATGTAATATTATTAATATCCTAGTAAAAATTTTTAAATCAAATTTTACCCTTTTGTGAGTTTTTAGTAAAAGATATGAAAGGAATCTTTTGTCGTTATACGTACGAGGTACTTTTTGACTTTTTCGGCCAAAGTACGAGAAGAATGTTTTTTAACTCATACGTCATGAATGGATTTTTCCGATTTCATAGAACATTATTTCCATGAAGATTACATTACTTGTTTTCAAGTTTATTTTTAATCAAATTCTTTTAGTTTAAATTGTATGTATGTTAATAAAGGAAAAATGTTTTTGAAGTAGAAAGGATATTTTCCTCAAGAATGGAGTTCAAGTGTTTTATAAAAAAATATTTTTAATCTATGATAATATAGGATTCTATTTCTATCCCTATTTTTTACATTGATTTGATTATGTTTTGATAGAATTAATTTTATGATGTCCTTTTATCTTATATGGATTATGTTTTGATGGCATGATGTTTAAGAATCCAATTTTTATTACACGGGTTATGCTATGATGTATGATTTATGATTTCGTGGCACACATAAAAATGATTTCATTATGAGATGGATGAGACCTATATCTCCATCCAATGCATTGTATAATGATTTATATCTCATGAGATAGACATGGCTGGAATGGTAGGTTAATCCCGTTTAGTGATACATGACTGGAACGAGGAGTGAACTCGATTCCAAAAGGGACTTTGTCCACTAAGATGGTCTCGGAAGCAATGCCTTGGCTACTTTGGAAATCATAACATGTGCTTAATGGATGCCATGATTACATGTTTTATTACCATGGTAGTTTATCACGACTAATGTCCCTTTATTATTTATGCCTTGTGTACTTCCAAGATTTATGTCGTTGATCATGATTTTGATGTTTAGATTTTCTGTTCACGTTTTTTTATTCAAATGTTTATGGATTGTTTTATGCTCTCTATTCTTACCCTTACTGGGTATTTGAGCTCACCCATTATATGTTTTTTTCCCCAGGATTTGAAGAAAGGTTTTATGTAAGAAAACAAAAGGGGAAGATCTATATAAGAGATGTTGAAGATCTTTCACCATGTCTAGAGGGTTATTTTCCGAGTTTCAAAAAAAAACTAAACTATTATGGTCCTTGTGTGTCTGTTTTAATTAAGTATTAAGTATTCCAAAAAAGTAATTTAATTTCCATGTACATCAATCTTTGGGTCTCTACATTTGGTGTCAGAGGAAATGTTTAGTTAAACTTTGGAAACTAGGATGCGAAAACATTAGTGAGATCCATAGAGATATTTCTAAGATATGTCTGTCTAGGGATGTCCCTAAGGTTAAGTATAAGTATAGGTTATAGTCCAAGAATTATGGTAATGATATTAGAATTAAACCTAAGATATTAGATATTGAAGGTACTCCCCCTTTATAATGTTTTTTTCATAGCATGATTTTTGCCTCTCACACTGTTCTTTTTGGGTTTTAGACGATGGCTGGAACCCAAAGGAACCATGTTGATCAATGTAATGGAAAATTCAATGATTTCCCTCCTGAGAAACCAAATGTGATGGGAGATGGAGTGAAAAATATTATTGCTATACTTACACAAGATATGAATCATTCTGGATTTCCAAATGATAAGAGAAGGGGACAATATTCTATTGAGTCCTTCATGAGGCAACGACCACAATATTTTAATGGGTCTTCTGATCCACTTGTTGCTGAACAATGGATCAGTACCATGGAAAATATATTTTCTGTACTTCGCTGTTCAGAACATGAAAAAATTCAGTTTAGCTATTTACCGTTTAGAAGGTGAAGCAGACCAGCGGTGGACTCTAATTAAGAATACAAGGCCCCAAGATGAAATTGAATCCATGGAATAGGACGAGTTCAAGAACTTTTTTTTAGTAAGTACTTCCCTCGTATTCTTCGAACAAAGATGGAAAAGGAGTTTGTTGAGCTTAGTCAGAAGGATGATGAATCTATTGGTATATACGAAACAAATTTTACAAGACTTACAAGGTATGCATCAGCCTTTATCATCCATCCTGAAAGTAAAGTTGATCAATTTTTCAGTGGCTTAAAACCAAGTCTTCGAAGGGAATTAGCTATAAGAAACTTCAGTAGTTATGAAGAAATTGTGCGTTGTGCTATCAAGGTAGAATTGTAATTTGGTGTAACATATCCATATCATGGTTTTGACAAGAAATGAAAGGAGTTCGAGGAGAAATCTCATAATAATGGTGAAAAGAAGATGAATTTTTCTTTATGCTCAAAGTGTGGAATGATGCATGGTGGATATTGACTTAAAGGGAGTAGAAAATGTTTTAAGTGTGGAAAAGTGGGTCATCGAGTAGTTGAGTGTCGAAGTAATGGAAAAAGTGTTTCTAATGATGTGAATAATGAAAAGACTGCAGAGAACGCACCACCAACACTTCAATGCTTCAAGTGCAAGGAAATGGGGCATTATTCTAATCAATGCCCTAATCCAAGGGTTAATGATGATCAACATGAGCAACCTCTTAAGGCAAAGGATAAAGAGACGCCACATGCAATCACTATTTGTGATGTTGAGTATGACAATGATGTTGTGCAATGATTAAGTGTTTATGTAATGGGATTTCAAAATAGTATCATTGAATATCATTTTATGTATCATGGAATTTTGAAATATCTATGTATTGGCCAATTGTGGTTTTTTATAAGAATATTGTACCGGTATCCATGAAAATTGATTTAAATATTTTGGAAAGCAGATGATATGTGCATAATGAAGGGATAAGGATAAAATAAATTGTTTGATAGTATTCATGATCTCATGATTTATATAAGGACTATGTGATATCATGGTTTGAGTATAAATAATTTTGTGGATTTTGGTATGTGGAAAGTGTTATCTTTTAACTGCATTCATATTTTTACTAAGGTTCAATGGGTATTCATTTTTCAAGATAATACATGATTAAGGCCTTTAAATGTTTGGAGTGTGACCAACAAGATATATCGTAGGATATATGGGTGATAAATGATGGCATTCACGTACTTGTTATGTGACCTCTCAAGTAATCATTTTGTTTACATTATGAAATTTGAAAAAAAAAGTATATTCAATAAGATTAAAGGTTGCATTGGATTATGTTGGACATCAGATAGAATTGTTTAACGCTAGAATTGTTTTTCAATATTTTTTACGGAAGGTTATAATAATGCAGTTTTAGAAAAAGGACAACCTTCAGGATATGAGACAACCCGTCACGTTAGACATGGCTGTGAGAATCGAACCCACAACTGAAGTGAGACATGTCATTATTGCCTACCACTGGCCTACAGGAAGTCCCTTTTTAGTATAAACAGGTTTTATTATATTAATCATTATGATATATGAAGTATAAGTCCATTTTAAGAACAATATATGATTAATCTCACTATAAATGGACTTATGTATTTTTGATAACTTTTTCTAACCTTTTGTTTGAGATAGATGGAATGACCCATCATTCTATCACATGATCTGCTAACACTTCACAAATTAAAAATTCAACTTCATTTCATTAAGAGATGAAGTGGAAATTGTCCAAGGAACGACCAACGGTGAGACTGTACCAAAATCAAAAAAGTATTTCTTCTAATTCCAATTTCTTCAACATTAGGGAAATTTTCTTGAAAAAGTAATATGTTGTCGTAGTGCCATTTTTTTTGATGAATCAGATGGTACCTTAGATTATCACAAATATATAGCTTTGTGATTGTTGCCTTTTTCATAGCCATGTTCTCTACTACTCTCCATCAGAACATGATGGTTAGATTTCTCTTCCATATCCATATTTTCACCTATGTTCTCCTATGTGGAAACCCTGTGATTAGTTAATTTGGGTAACCATTACGTTTCATAATTTACTTTTTAAATAATGGTTTTGGTATTCCTTTTTACGATGTGGGTTTCTATTAAAGAATCTTTGAAGTCGTAAACCATTTATAACCCCGATGAATTTTGAGGGCAAAATTAATTTTAAAGGGGGTAGAATATAACACCCCGAGATTTTATGAAAAATATTCTTTTTAATTTTATTGATGTCTTGTGTTGTACGCTACACCAAAAGGAGCTTGCAATACATTCATCCCTGACTTGGCTTGCATTACACGAAATCAAAACCTTCCACGATAGCTTCTGTTGTACGCAATATCGAGTTTCACTGAACAACGATATGTTATATAAAATAGCAGTTATGAATAGTAATACCCACTTTTTAAAATTTTATAAATTTTATCGTTCAAAATGGACTTTATTTCTGGATTCGGAATATAAAAATTATCCTAGGGTTTATCTTTGGTATTTTTTCTGAAAAATTTCAATTTTTGATGAATAGTGAAAACACTAGGTTACTATTTAAAAACCAACATTTTATTTAAATAATTATTTATATTATTTAAATTTATTTTAGGTCAAAATTGATACATAATACCTATATATGTTCAATGTATTTCATTGGAGCCATTTTATAATAATTTTAGATATATAAAAATTTTATTGAACTTTTCACCGTCTTTTACCCACCTCCTAGGAGAATTTGAAAATTCACATAAAACATAATTTTACAGCTTCTGTTAGTGGAAATTCAAAAATACAAGAGACACGGTTAATATCAAGGAGTAAAAAGTTGTTCAATGAGGTGAAAATAATTTTTTGTGAATAGTAACTGTTTACTTTTTTTACCACGTTTAAAACTAAATAAGGTAATTAAGGGTAAAAATGATATTATTATTACCCTAACACATGTCCTAATTCTATTGGGTAAGTGTAATTCGACCAAAAACAGCCATAGGAATTAAATATGACCATTTATTCCCACTTGGATTAGATTAGGACATTTAATATAATTTTATTTAAAGAATAGTTAAAATAGTTAAAATCAATGTTTAATAACTAAAAAATTTTAATATAGGGTTATACATATGATAAATTAGACTATAAATATTCCTTAGAAAGATAAAAATATTTCATACATAATTGTATTTTATTTAAAAATTTTAGACTTTAAATAATTTAATTTATTGATGACACAATGGTGATGCAATAATTATCTTATTAATGAAATATTAACATAATGGATGTTATGAATACTCAAATAAATGTAATTTCAGACTTTTTATGAGTTACAAAAATTTTTTAGATTAATATGACATATTAGTATTTATTTAATTTGATTTGTTAGAACTAACCATGCTGTTTTGATTTTCACAAAAAATCAAGTACCAAATAGTGTCAAAATTCACATAAAACAGTTTTTAAAAGAAATATTATATTATTAATTGTTATTTTATTCTTAATAATCTAATTTTTTGAAAAATGAATTAGATAAGGTTATATAGTGTAATAATAAACAACTTTGGGTTCTTTTGGCTTGTTATAGAAAGTTTATTAACCTTATAGTGTAAGAAAACAAGAAGATACAATAAAAGTAAAATTATTTAACTGAAAGTTAAATCTAAATGATAAGTTTAAAATAGACACATAAACTTGTCTAAATTCTATTGGATGATATTATTTCGACCCATCCCCACCTTAGATTTGAAATAAATCAATTTGGAGCTATTAAAAACCGAATATGACTTTATAATAAAATAATATTTTTTGTTTTTCCAAAGGTGCCCCTCTACTCCCTTATAAATGGGCACCTACTCCCTCTCTTCCTCACACCACACTGAGCATTCATGTTCGGAAAATACCTGACAATTCCTCTTATCCACTTCCCTAGAAACATCCTAGATGTCCTGGTCTTCTTCAAAGTCCATCTTTAGTGCCCTAAGAGGAGGTTAAGAAGAGGCGCTTCAAAGAAGAGGTAATGCATGTTACCGATTCTTTCAACTTTATTTCTTCTAATACTTATTCTTATTTAGTTTTTTCATTATAAATTAATAACATAAGTATTTAATATATACTGATATGTTATTATAAATATGAAACAACCCTATTTCACCATCTATCCATCCTATGGAAAACGAAATCACCGCGCGTGCGTACGTACAGAATACCGTCTCCACGTCGTGGTGTAATCTATTTTCCACCACCACCTTACTTGGATGGGTATAATTGTATAAATAATAACAATATATGATTATTGTAAATTGATATTGATTTTAAATAGTATACATACACTTCAATACAATTCTACAATCATGGGAACAATATCATCCCTCGTGCGTACGTACGACCTATCGTCTCCACGATATGATGCGACTCGTTTTACATTATCTTCATTGCATAATGATTATATAAATGAATTTAATGAATAAATATGATATATATTACACTAATACCATTATGTAAATGAGGTATCTATAACCTAAAAATAATAATAATAATTTATTAGACAAAACACGCATAAGAACAAAAAGTAATAAACACCCGAATAACAAGTAGCAAAAAATATTACTTATAAGAAGCTAATAATTTGATCATATATGATATCATAACAATGATTATGATTCTGTAATAAGTCAAAGACATTATTTAAATCATTATACAGGAGGTTTGGACTCTTATGAAGTAAATCAGACCTATGGTAAGGGAAAATCTCGCATTCTCAATTTTTATCCGAGATTATTTATACTTCAGAATTTACAGGGGAATATTTATCATCCTCGTCCATGATTCCTCAATAGTTAATATTATTTATATCCTCCTAAAATTGTTTAAATCTAATTTTACCCTTGAGTGAGTTTTTAGTAAAAGATATGAAAAGAATCTTTTGTCGTTTTTTTTATGAGGTACTTTTTGACTTTTCCGGACAAAGTACGACAAGAATGTTTTTTTAACTTATATGGAATGAATGGATTTTTATGATTTCATAGAAAATTATTTCCATGAATCTTCCTTTACATGTTTTTATGTTTATTTTTAATCAACTTCTTTTAGTTTAAAATTGTAAGCATGTTAAGAAAGAAAAAATGTTTTTGAAGTAGAAAGGATATTTTCCTCAAGAATTGAGTTCAAGTGTTTTATCAAAAATTATTTTCCATCTAAGATAAGATGGGTTCTATTTAAATCCCTATTTTTTACATTGATTTGATTATTTTTTGATGGAATTAATTTTATGATGTCCTTTTATTTTATATGGATTATGTTTTGATGACATGATGTTTAAGAATCCCATTTTTATTACATGGGTTATGCTATGATGTATGATTTAGGATTTTGTGTCACACATAAGAATGGTTTAATTATGAGATGGGTGGGACCTATATCTCCTTCCAATACATTGGGTAACGATTTATATCTCATGATATAGACATGGTTGGAATGGCAGGTTAATCAGATTCAGTGATACCGGGCTGGAATGAGGAGTGAACTCGATTCAGAAAGGAAATTTTTCCACTAAGATGGTCTTGGGAGAAATTCCTTGGCTAATATGGAAATATTAACATGTTCTTAATGGATGAAATAATTACATGTTTTATTACCATGATATTTTATCATGACTGATGTTCCTTTATGATCTATGCCTTCTGTACTTCCATGATTTATGTCATTGCTCATTATTTTGATGTTTAGATTTTATGTTCAAGTTATTGCATTCAAATGTTTATGGATTGTTTTATGTTCTCTATGCTTACCCTTACTGAGAATTTGAGCACACCCTTTATATGTTTTCTTTTCCCTCGGATTTAAATAATGGTTTTAGGTAAGAAAACAAAAGGGGAATATCTCTATGGGAGATTTTGAAGATCTTTCACCACGATTAGAAGATTATTTTCCGAGTTTACAAAGACACTAAACTATTACGGTCCTTGTGTGTCTATTTTCGTTATGTGTTAAGTATTCCGCAAAAGTAATTTAATGTCCATGTACGTCAAGATTTGGGTCTCTACAGTTAGTATCAGAGGAAAGGTTTAGTTATCCTTTGGAAACTAGGATGCCAAAAATTTAGTGAGATCCCTATATATATTTCTATGCTATGCCTATCTAGGGATGTCCCTAAGGTTATGTATAATTATAGGTTATATTCCTAGAATTATGGTAACGATATTAGAATTAAACCTAAGATGTTAGATATTAAAGGTACTCCCCTTTTATTATGTTGTTTTCCTAGCATGATTTTTGCCTCTCACAATGTTCTTTTTTGGGTTTAGATGATTGATGGAACCCGAAGGAACCGTGTTGTTCAATGTAATGTACAATGAAATTAATTCCCTCCCGAGAAACCAAATGTGATAGGAGATGGAGTGAAAAATCATATTGCTATACATACACAAGATATGAATCATTATGGATTTCTAAATGATCAGAGAAGGGAACAATATTCTATTGAGTCCTTCATGAGGCAACGTCCACCATCTTTCAATGGGTCTTCTGATCCACCTGTTGCTGAAAAATGGATCAGTACCATTGAAAAGATATTTTCCATACATCGCTGTTCAAAACATGAAAAAGTCATTTTAGTTGTTTATCGTTTAGAAGGTGAAGCAGACCAGGGGTGCAATCTAATTAAGAATACAAGGCCCAAAGATGAAATTGAATCCATGGAATGGGACGAGTTAAAGAACTTGTTTTTCAGTATGTACATCCTTCGTATTCTTCGAACAAAGATGGAAAATGAGTTTCTTGAGCTAAGTAGAAGGATGATGAATCTGTTGGTATATACGAAACAAATTTTACAAGACTTGCAAGGTATGAATTTGGCTTTATCATCCAACCCGAAAGTAATGTTGATCGATTTTTCAGTGGCTTAAAACAAAGTCTTCAAAGGGAATTAGCTATAAGAGACTTCAGTAGCTATGAATAAATTGTGCGTTGTGCTATCAAGGTAGAACTGGAAGTTGCTGTAACATATCCATCTCATGGTTTTGACAAGAAACGAAAGATAGTGTTCAAGGAGAAATCTCAAAATAATGGTTAAAAGAAGATGAATGTTCCTTTATGCTCAAAGTGTGGAAAGATGCATGGTGGAGATTGTCTTAAAGGGACTAGAAGATGTTTTAAGTGTGAAAATAGGGTCATCGAGCAGCTTAGTGTTGAAGTAATGGAACAAGGGTTGCTAATGATGTGAATAAAGAAAAGACTACAGAGAATGCACCTCCAACACATCAATGTTACAAGTGAATGGAAATGGGCCATTATGCTAATCAATTCCCTTATCCAAGGGTTAATGATGATCAACCTGAGAAACCTCTTAAGGAAAAGGATAAAGGGAAGTCAAATGTGATCACTATTTGTGATGTTGAGTATGATAATGATGTTTTGTAATGATTAAGTGTTTATGAATTGGGATTTCAAAATTTTATCATGGAATCTCATTTATAGTATCGTGGAATTTTTAAATATTAGTGTATTGGCCCATTGTGGTTTTCTATAAGAATATTGTACCGGTAACCATGAAAAGTGATTCAAATATTTTGGAAAGCAGATGATATGTGAATAATGAAGGGATAAAGAGAAAATAAATTGTTTGATAGTAATCATGAGCTCATGATTGATATAAGGACTAAGTGATATAATGTTTTGAGTATATAGAATTTTTGGGATTTTGGTATGTGGAAAGTTTTAACTTTTAACAGCATTAATGTTTTCACTAAAGTTCAATGGGTATTCATTTTTCATGAGAATACATGATTAAGTCTTTCGAATGTTTGGAATGTGACCAACAAGATATATCGTATGATATATGGGGGATAAATGATGGTATTCACGTACTTGTTATGTGACCTCTCAAGTAATAATTTTCATTACATTATTAGATTTGACAGAAGTATTTTTGAGAATCTTAAAGGTTGGATTGAATTAAGTTGGACATCAGATAGAATTGTTTAAGGCTAGAATTTTTTCGATATTATTTATGGAATGTTATAATAATGTAGTTTTAGAAAAAGGACAACCTGCAAGACGAGCAATAACCTGTCGCTTCGGAAAAGGCTGTGGGAATCAAACACACAACTGAAGTGTGATAGACCTTTATCGCCTACCACTGGCCTACAAGAAGTCCCTGTTTAGTAGAAACCTGTTTTATTATATTAAGCAGTATGATATAAGAAGTATAAGTCCTTTTTAGGAACATTATATGATTAATCTCACTATTAATGGACTTATGTATTTTTGATAACTTTTTCTAACGTTTTGTTTGACAGATGGAATGACCCATTATTCTATCACATGATCAGCTAACACTTCACGAAAAAAAAATTAAACTTCATTTCTTTAAGAGATGAAGTGGAAATAGTCTTTGGAATGACCAACGGTGAGACAATACTAATATCAAGAAAGTAATTCTTCTAATTCCAATTTCTTCAACTTTAGGGAAATGATCTTGGAAATAAAAAATGTTTTCGAATAGCCCTTATATCCTATGAATCAGATGGTACCTTAGATCATCACAAATCTATGGTTTTGTGATTGTTGGATTTTTCATAGCCATGTTCTCTACCACATTCCATCAGAACATGATGGTTAGATTTCTCTTCCATATCCATATTTTCACCTATGTTCTCCTATGTGGAAACCCAGTGATTAGTTAATTTGGGTAACCATTACATTTCATAATTTACTTTATAAATAATGGTTTTGGTATTCCTTTTTACGATGTGGGTTTCTATTAACGAAACCTTCGAGTAGTAAACCATTTATAACCCAGACGAATTTCAAGGGCGAAATTCATATTAAGGCGGTAGAATGGAACACCCCGAGATTTTATGAAAAATATTCTTTTTAATTTTATTGATGTATTATGTTGTATGCTATACCAAAAAGATCTTTCAAAACACACATCCCTGACTTGGCATTCATTACACGCAATCACGACCTTCCACGATAGCGTGTGTTGTACGCAATACCGAGTTTCACTAAACAACATTATGTTATATAAACTAGCCGTTATAAATTGTAATACCCACTTTTTAAAATTTTATAAATTTTATCATTCGAAATGGACTACATTTTTGGATTTAGAATATCGAAATTATCTTAGGGTGAATTTTTTGTTATTTTTCTGAAAACATTCAATTTTTGATGAATTGTGAAAACACTGGTTTACTATTTAAAAACCAACTCTTTATTTAAATAAATATTTATTTTATTTAATTTTTTTTAGGCTAAAATTGATAAATAATACCTATATAAGTTCAATGTAATTCATTAGAGTAATTTTATAATAATCTTAGATATATAAAAATTTTATTGAACTTTTCACTATCTTTTACCCACCTCTTAGGAGAATTTGGAAATTCACCTAAAACATTATTTTACCACTTCTGTGAGTGGAATTTCAAAAAATCGAGAGACACAGTTAATATCAAGGACTAAAATGTGGTTCAATGAGATGAAAATAATTTTTGGTGAATAGAAACTTTTTACTTTTTTACCACGGTTAAAAGTAAATAGGGTAATTAAGGGTAAAAATGTTATTATTATTACCCTAACACATTTCCTAATTCCATTGAATAAGTTTAATTCGACCAAAAACAACCCTAGGAATAAAATATGACCATTTATGCCAACCTGGATTACATTAGGACATTTAATATTATTTTATTTAAAGAATAGTTAAAATAGTTAAAATCAAAGTTTCTTAACTAAATATTTCTTAATATAGGGGTATACATAAGATAAATTATACTATAAATATTAATTAGAAATATAAAAAGATTTCATACAAAATGGTATTTTATTTATAATTTTTATACATTAAATAATTTAATTTATTTATGACACAATGATGATGTAGTAATTATCTTATTAATTAAATATTAAGATAGTTGATGTTATAAATACTCATATAATTGTAATTTGAAACTTTTTATTAATTAAAATAATTTTATAGATTTATATGACATATTAGTATTGATTTAATTATATTTTTTGAACTAATCATACTATTATGATATTCACAAAAAATCTTGTACGAAATAGTGTCAAAATTGGCATAAAATAGTTTTTGAAAGAAATATTATATTATTAATTGTTTTTTTATTCTAAAAAATATATGGTTCGGCCAAATGTCTTAGATAAGGTTATATATTTCAATAATAAACAACTTGGGGTTTTTTGGATTGTTATATTAAGTTTAATAACCTTGTATTGTAAGAAAACAAGAAGACATAGTAAAAGTAAAATTATTTAACTTAAAGTTAAATCTAAATGATAAGGTTAAAATAGAAACCTAAACTTGTCTAAATTTTATTGGATGAGAGTATTTCGACCCATCCCCACCTTATCATCGAAATAAATTAATTTGGAGCTATTAAAAACAGAATAAGACTATATAATAAAATAATATTTGTAGTTTTTCCAAAGGTGACCCTCTCCTCCCTTATAAAAGGGAACCTCCTCCCTCTCTTACTCACATCACTTTGAGCATTCAAGCTAGACAAAACCCTTCCACATCATCTTTTCCACTTCACTAGAAACATATTAGAGGTCCTGGTCTTCTTCAATGTCCATATTTAGTGCCCTAATAGGAGGTTAAGAAGAGGCGCTTCAAAGAAAAGGTAATGTATGTTACCAATTCTTTCAACATTATTTATTCTTCTACTTATTCTTCATTAGTTGTATCATTATAAAGTAATAACATAAGTATTACATGTATACTTAAATGTTATTATAAATATGAAACAACCGTATTTTAGAATCTATCCATCCTACGGAAAACGAAATCACCACGCGTGCATACGTACGGAATATCATCTCCACGCCGTGGTGTAATCTATTTTCCACCACCACCTTAAATGGATGGGTATAATGGTGTAAATAATAAATAAATATGATTATTTTAAAGTGATATTGACTCTAAAATAGTATGCATACACTTAAATACAATTCCATGATCATGGGAATGATATCGTCGCTCGTGCATACGTACGCCCTACCGTCTCCACGATGTTATGCGATTCGTTCTACATGATATTCATTTCATAATGATTATATAAATGAATTGAATGAATAAATATGATATATATTACACTAATAACATTCTATGAATTTGGAATCTATAACCTAAACGGAAGAATAATAATTTATTCGACAAAAGACGTATAAGAACAAAAAGTAATAAACACCTGAATAACAAGTAGCAATGAAATATTACTAATAAGAAGCTAATAATATGACCATATATGATATCATAACAATTAGTATGATTCTGGAATAAGTCAATGACATTATTTAAATCATTATACAAGAGGATCAGAAACTTTTTAATCAAATCGGACCTAAGGTAAGGGAAAATCTCACAATCTCAATTTTTATTCGAGATTGTTTGTACATCAAAATTTACTGGGGAATATTTATCATCCACATCCATGTTTAATCAATATATAATATTATTTATATCCTCCTAAAATTTTTAAAATCCAATTTTACCCTTCTGAGAGTTTTTAGTAAAAGATATGAGAGGAATCTTTTTTCATTTTTCGTACGAGGAACTCTTTGACTTTTCCAACCAAAGTACGAGAAGAATGATTTTTTAACTTATACGGCATGAATGGAATTTTATGATTTCATAGAAAATTATTTCCATGAAGCTTACTTTATAGGTTTTGAAGTTTATTTTTAATAAAATTATTTTAGTTTATAATTGTATGCATGTTAAGAAAGGAAAAATGTTTTTTAATTAGAAAGGATATTTTCCTGGGGAATGGAGTTCAGGTGTTTTATCAAAAATTATTTTTCATCTAAGATAATATAGGGTTATATTTCTATTCCTATTTTTTACATTTATTTGATTATGGTTTTATGGAATTAATTTTATGATGTTCTTTTATCTTATATGGATTATGTTTTGATGGAATGATGTTTAGGAATCCCATTTTTATTACATGGGTTATGCTATGATGTATGATTTTTGATTTTGCAGCACACATAAGAATGGTTTCATTATGGGATGGGTGGGACCTATATTTCCATCCAATGCATTAGGTAAAGATTTATATCTCATGAGATAGACATGGCTGGAATGGCAGGTTAATCCGGTTCAGTGATACAGGACTGGAACGAGGAGTGAACTCGATTCAGAAAGGGACTTTGTCCACTAAGATGGTCTTGGCAGCAATGCCTTGTCTACTATAAAAGTCATAAAATGTGCTTAATGGATACCACAATTACATGTTTTATTACCCTACTAGTTTATCATGACTAATGTTCCTTTATGATCTATGCCTTGTGTACTTCCATGATTTATGTCGTTGCTCATGATTTTGATGTTTAGATTTTATGTTCATGTTTTTGCATTCAAATATTTATGGATTGTCTTATGTCCTCTATGCTTACCCTTACTGAGCATTTGAGATCACCCTTTATATGTATTCTTTTCCCCAAGATTTATAGAAAGGTTTTAGGTAAGAAAAAAAATTTGGAAGATCTTTGTGGGAGAGGTTGAAGATCTTTCACCACAATTAGAAGATTAATTTCTTGAGTTTCCAAAGACACTAAACTATTACAGTCCTTGTGGCTCTGTTCTAGTTATGTATTAATTATTCCACAAAATTAATGTAATGTCCATGTACGTCAAGCTTTGGGTCTCTACAGTTGGTATCAGTGGAAAGGTTTAGTTATCCTTTGGAAACTAGGATGCAAAAACTTTAGTGAGATACCTAGAGATATTTCTAAGGTATGTCTGTCTAGGAATGTCCCCATGGTTAAGTATAAGTATAGGTTATAGTTCTATAATTATTGTAATGATATTAGAATTAATTCTAAGATGTTAGATATTGAAGGTACACCTCCTTTATTATTATTTTTTCCTAGCATGATTTTTGCCTCTCACACTGTTCTTTTTGGGTTTTAGACGATGGGTGGAACCCGAAGGAACATTGTTGATCAATGTATTGGAAAATGGAATGACTGCCCTCCCGACCAACCAAATGTGATGGGAGATGGAGTGAAAAATATTATTTCTATACTTACACAAGCTATGAATCATTCTGGATTTCCAAATGATTAGATAATTGAAAAAAATTCTATTGAGCCTATCATGAGGCAACTTCCACCGTCTTTCAATGGGTCTTCTGATCCACTTGTTGCTGAACAATGGATCAGTACCATTGAAAATATTATTTCCATACTTCGCTGTTGAGAAAATCAAAAAGGAATTTATGATTTTTACTGTTTAGAAGGTGAAGCAGACCAGTGGTGGACTCTAATTAAGAATAGAATTCCCCAAGATGAAATTGAATCCATGGAATGAGACAAGTTCAAGAACTTTTTTTTCAGAAAGTACTTCCCTCGTATTCTTTGAAAAATGATGGAAAAGTAGTTTGTTGAGCTTTTGAAGAAGGATTATGATTCTGTTGGTATATACAAAGTGAATTTTACAAGACATTCACGGTATGCATCTGGCTTTATCATCTAACCTAAAAGTAAAGTTGATCGATTTTTCAGTGGCTTAAAACCACGTTTTCGAAGGTCATTTTCTATAAGAGACTTCTGTAGCTATGAAGAAATTTTTCGTTGTGCTGTCAAGGTAGAACTGGAAGTTGGTGTAACATATCAATCTCATAGTTTTGACAAGAAATGAAAGATGGAGTTCAAGGATAAATCTCAGAATAATGGTGAAGTGAAGTTGAATGATTCTTTATGATCAAAGAGTGGAAAGATGCATTGTAGAGATTTTCTCAAAGGGACTATAAATTTTTTTAAGTTTGGAAAAAAAGTTCATCGAGTAGATGAGTATCGAAGTAATGGAAAAAGGGTTTATAATGATGTGAATAAAGAAAAGACTACAGAGATCGCACCACCAAAACTTCAATGCTTCAAGTGCAAGGAAATGGGGCATTATTCTAATCAATGCCCTAATCCAAGGGTTAATGATGATCAACATGAGAAACCTCTTAAGGAAAAGGATAAAGGGAAGTCGCATGCGATCACTATTTGTAATTTTGAGTATGAAAATGATGTTGTGTAATTATTAAGTGTTTATGTAATGGTATTTCAAAATTGTATCATGGAATCTCATTTATAGTATGGTGGAATTTTGAAATATTTTTGTCTTGGTCCATTGTGGTTTTCTATAAGAATACTGTACTTGTAACCATGAAAAGTGATTCAAATATATTGGAAAATAGATGATATATGCATAATGAATGGGTAAAGAGAAAATAAATTGATTGATAGTATTCATGAGCTCATGATCGATATAAGGACTAAGTGATATCATGGTTTGAGTATATAGAATTTTGGGGATTTTCGTATGTGGAAAGTGTTAAATTTTAACTGCATTCATGTTTTCACTAAGGTTCAATGGGTATTCATTTTTAAGAGAATACAAGATTAAGGCCTTCGAATGTTTGGAATGTGACCAAAAAGATATATCGTATGATATCTGGGGGATAAATGATGGTATTCACGTACTTGTTATGTGACCTCTGAAGTAATCATTTTCTTTACATTATGAGATTGGACAGAAGTATTTTCAATAAGCATAAAGTTGGAATGGATTATGTTAGACATGAGATATAATTTGTTAAGGCTAGAATTTTTTTTCGATATTATTTATGGAATGTTATAATAATGTAGTTTTAGAAAAAAGACAACCTGCAGGACGGGTGACAACCCATCACGTTGGACAAGGCTGTGGGAATCGAACCCACAACTAAAGTGCGACAGGCCTTTATCACCTACCACTGGCCTACAAGAAGTCCCTGTTTAGTAGAAACCAGTTTTATTATATTAAGCAGCATGATATATAAACTATAATTCCATTTTAGATACCATATATTATTAATCTCACTATAGATGGACTTATGTATTTTTGATAACTTTTTCTATCCTTTTGTTTAAGACAGATGGAATGACCCATCATTTTATCAAATGATCTGCTAACACTTTACGAATGACAAATTCAACTTCATTTATTTAAGAGATGAAGTGGAAATTTTTCAAGGAACGACCAACAGCGAGATTGTACCAAAATGAAGAATTTATTTCTTCCAATTCCAATTTCTTCAACTTTAGGGAAATGATCGTGAAAATCAAAAATGTTTTCCTAGTGCCCTTATATCTGATGAATCATATGGTACCTCAAATCATCACAAATATATGGCTTTGTGATTGTTGGATTTTTCATAACCATGTCCTCTACCACTCTCCATCAGAACATGATGGTTATATTTCTCTTCAATATCCATATTTTCACCTATGTTCTCCTATGTGGAAACCTAGTGATTAGTTAATTTGGGTAACCGTTATGTTTCATACGTTAGTTTTTAAGGATTGGTTTTGGTATCACTTTTTACGATGTGGGTTTCTATTAAAGAAACTTTTGAGTAGTAAAGCATTTATAACCCCGACAAATTTCTAGGGCAAAATTCATTTTAAGGGGGGTAGAATATTACACCACAAGATTTTATGGAAAATATTCTTTTTAAATTTATTGATGTCTTATTTTGTACGATACACCAAAAGGATCTTGCACTACACGCATCCCTGACTTATCTTGCATTACACGCAATCGCAACCTTCCATGATAGCGTGTGTTGTACGCAATACCGAGTTTCAGTAAACAATGATATGTTATATAAACTAACCTAAATGAATAGTAATACACAATTTTTACAATTTTATAAATTTTATCTTCAAAAATGGACTTTATTTTTGGATTCAGAATATCAAAATTAGCCAAGGGTGAATTTTTGGTATTTTTCTGAAAACTTTCAATTTTTGATGAATAGTGAAAACAGTAGGTTACTATTTAAAAACTGAATTTTTATTTAAATAATTATTTATTTTATTTTAATTTATTTTTGGACAAAATTGATACATAAAACCTATATAAGTTCAATGTAATTCATTGGAGTAATTATATAATAATTTTAGATGTAAAAAAAAGTTATTGAACTTTTCACCGTCTTTTACCCACCTCCTTGGAGAATTTAGAAATTCACATAAAACACAATTTTACCTCTTTTGTGAGTGGAATTTCGAAAATTAGAGAGACACGGTTAATATCAAGGACTAAAATGTGGTTCAATGAGATGAAAATAATTTTTGGTGAAGAGTAACTTTTAACTTTTTTTTAACACAGTTAAAAGTAAATTGGGTAATGAAGGGTAAAAATGATATTATTATTACCCTAAAATAGGTCCTAATTCTATTATATAAGTTTAATTCGTCCAAACACAACCTTATGAATAATATTAGACCATTTAGGCCAACTTGGATTGGATTTGGACATTTAATATTATTTTATTTAAAGAATAGTTAAAATAGCTAAAATCAAAGTTTTATAACTAAAACATTTTTAATATCAAGTTATACATAAGATAAACTCTACTATAAATATTAATTAGAAAGATAAAAATATTTCCTACATAATGATATTTTATTAATAATTTTTATACATTAAATAATTCAATTTATTTAGGACCCAATGATGATGTAGTAATTATCTTATTAATGAAATATTAACATAATTGATGTTATAAGTACTCAAATAAATGTAATTTGAGACTTTTTATGAATTAGACTAATTTTTTAGATTAATATGAAATATTAGTATTGATGTAATTAAATGTTTTCGAACTAACCATGCGGTTATTATTTTAAAAAACAATCATGTACCAAATAGTGTCAAAATTGACATAAAATAGTTTTTTTAAAAAATATTAGATTATTAATTGTTATTTTCTTCTTAAAAATATAAGTATTGGCCAAATGACATAGATAAGGTTATATATTTTAATAATAAAAAACTTGGGGTTCTTTTGGTTCGTTATAGTAAGTTTATTAACCTTATAGTGTAAGAAAACAAGAAGACATGGTAAAAGTAAAATTATTTAACTTAAAGTTAAATCTAAATGATAAGGTTAAAATAAAAACCTAAACATGTCTAAATTTAATTGTATGAGAGGATTACGACCCATACCCACCTTAGCTTCGAAATAAATCAATTTGGAGCTATTAAAACCCGAATTTTACTTTATAATAAAATAATATTTTTTGTTTTTCCCAAGGAGCCCCTCTCCTCCCTTATAAAAGGGCACCTCCTCCCTCTCTTCCTCACTCCACATTGAGCATTCAATCTCAGCCAAAACCAGCCAATTTCTCTCTTCCACTTCTCTATAAACATCCTAGAGGTCCTGGTATTCTTCAAAGTCCATCTTTAGTGCCCTAAGTGGAGGTTAAGAAGAGGTGCTTCAAAGAAGAGGTAATGTCCGTTAATGATTCTTTCAACTTTATTTCTTCTTCTACTTCTTATTATTTAGTTTTTTCATTATAAATTAATAACACCAGTATTAAATATATACTGATATGTAATTATAAATATTAAACAACCCTATTTCACCATCTATCCATCCTATGGAAAATGAAATCACCACGCATGCATACGTACGGAATATCGTCTCCACGCTGTGGTGTAATCTATTTTCCACCACCACCTTACTTGGATGTGTATAATGGTGTAAATAATAACAATATATAATTATTGTAAAGTGATATTGATTCTAAAATAGCATACATACACTTCAATACAATTCCATGATCATGGGAATGATATCATCGCTCGTGCGTATGTACGGCCTACCATCTCCACGATGTGATACAACTTGTTCTACATGATCTGCATTGCATAATGATTATATAAATGAATTGAATGAATAAATATGATATATATTACACTAATACCATTCTTTAATTGAGTTATCTATAATCTAAAAATAATAATTAGAATTTAATCGATAAAATTTTCATAAGAACAAAAAGTAATAAACACCTGAATAACAAGTATCAATGAAATATTACTAATAAAAAACTAAGAATATGACCATATATGATATCATAACAACTATTATAATTTTTTAATAAGTCAATGACTTTATTTAAATCATTATACAAGAGGTTCAGGCACTTACGAAGAAAATTGGACCTAAGGTAAGGGAAAATCTCGCAATCTCAATTTTTATCTGAGATTGTTTATACATCAGAATTTACTGGGTAATATTTATCATCCACATCCATGTTTCCTCAATATTTAATATTATTTATATCCTCATAAAATTGTTTAAATCCAATTTTACCCTTCGGTGAGTTTTTAATAAAAGATATTAAAGGAATCTTTTGTCGTTTTTCATACGAGGTACTTTTTGACTTTTCCAGCCAAAGTACAAGAAGAATGTTTTTTTAACTTATACGGAATGAATGGATTTTTGTGATTTCATATAACATTATTTCCATGAAGCTTCCTTTTCAATTTTTCATGTTTATTTTTAATCAAATTTGTTCAGTTTAAAATTGTATTCATGTTAATAAAGGAAAAATGTTTGGGAAGTAGAAAGGATATTTTCCTCAAGAATGGAGTTTAAGTGTTTTATCATAAATTGTTTTCCATCTATGATAATATAGGGTTATCTTTATATCCATATTTTTTACATTTATTTGAATATATTTTGATGGAATTAATTTTTTGATGTCCTTTTATCTTATATGGATTATGTTTTGATGGCACGATGTTTAAGAATCCCATTTTTATTACATGGGTTATGCTATGATGTATGATTTATGATTTTGTGGCACACATAAGAATGGATTCATTATGAGATGGGTGGGAATTATATCTCTCTCAAATGCATTGGTTAAAGATTTATATCACATGATATATACATGGATGGAACGTTAGGTTAATCTGGTTCAGTGATACAGGACTGGAACGAGGAGTGAACTCGATTCAGAAAGGGACTTTGTCCACTAAGACGGTTTGGGTATCAATGCCTTGGCTACTATGGAAATCATAAAATGTGCTTAATGGATTCCAAAATAACATGTTTTATCACCATGCTAGTTTATTATGAATAATTTTCCGTTATGATCTATGCATTGTGTACTTCAAAGATTTATGTCATTGCTCATGATTTTTATGTTATGATTTTATGTTCAAGTTTTTGCATTCAAATGTTTATGGATTGTTTTATGTTATCTATGCTTAACCTTACTGAGCATTTGAGCTCACCCTTTATTTGTTTCTTTTCCCTAGGATTTAATGAAAGGTTTTAGGTAAGAAAACAAAAGTGGAAGATATTTATGGGAGATGTTGAAGATCTTTCACCATGATTAGAAGATTATTTTTCGAGTTTCCAAAGACACTAAACTATTATGATCCTTGTGTGTCTGTTTTTGTTATGTATTAAGTATTCCTCAAAATTAATGTAATGTCCATGTACGTCAATATTTGGGTCTCAACATTTATAATACCCTCTCAATGTTGATTCCAAATTGAATTTTGGTATCCCACCATGGGACTGGATTGTGATCCTCTATCACCCCTGGTTGTGGTTTTTCGGAAAACAAATTCCTTAATGTGTTCAGTGTTGGTCCTCCATCTAGCGGGCCACAACAATAGGGTCATTGTTATTCCCAAGTTTGTTTGTGAAGGATCCATACAATTTCCATTTTATATAGATTCGTTTATTGGAATTCCACAATGTTTCTATAAAGGATCCCCTCTGTGTATATTATAGTGTTCGTTTTCAATATATTGTTTATTGGGTAGGTCCCAAATTAGATAGACCTCTTCGTGAGTGTCTTCAAGGATATCATGGTTGAAGGACTGAGTTCTCCCTGAATGATCATTAATTGAGAAGAATATTGTTCCAAGTAAATGGTTTTGGATTAATTCTATACTTTGTATCGTGGATTGAATATATCAAGATTTTCATTTTTACATGTGTTCTAGACATATACATGTTTGAAGATGGATTTAATTTTCTATTTGGTAATCTTATATTTTATTCCTCTATTGTAATCCTATGTCGTAATCCTATATGGTAATCCATTTTGGTATTATTATGTGGAATTCCTATGTGGTATTACTTTGTGGTAATAATGTATGGTATTACTTTTAGGTAATCTATGTGGTATTCATTTGTGGTAATTCATTCATGTAATCCAATATGGTATTATGTTATGGTAATCCTTTGTGGTATCACTTAATGGTAATCCATTATGGTATTCATTCAAGGTATTCATTTGTGGTTTTCCCTTGTGGTAATCATTTGTGGTATTACATTGTGGAAATATTTTGTTGTATTACTTTGCAGTAATCCATTTAGGAAATCATGTGTGGTATTGGTTTGTTGAAAACATTTGTGGTATCCCTTCATAGTAATCCTATATGATATTTCTTCATGGTAATCCCATGTGGTATTCCATTATCTTAATCCTATGTGGTACTCATTTATGGAAATCATGTGAGGTGATCATTTATGGTAATGTTTTTTGGTTATCCAGTAAGGCATTGCTTTGTGGAAATCCTTTTTGGTTTTCCTTTGTGGTTTTCCTTTGTGACAATTCTATGTGGTATTCCATTCTGTTAATCATTTTTGGTAATAATATGTGGTATTCCATTGTGGTAATCCTTTATGTAATCAATTTATGGTAATACTATGTGGTATTCCAACATGGTAATACTATGTGAAATTCCTTAATAGTAATCATATGTGGTAATCATTTGTTGTATTCCTTCATGGTATTCTTTTGTGGTATTCCATCATGTTATTCCATTGTGGTGTTCTTTCATGGTATTCTTTTGTGGTCTTCCTTTATATAATTCCTTTGTGGTATTCCCATTTTGTATTCCTCTTTTGGTATTTCCTTTTGGTTATGACTTCTTGTTTGAAGGTGTCCTAATATGTATTGTTATAATCACCATTGTACAATCTTTTCCTCACATGTGTCATGTCTTGGGAAGATTATCGACCTTTTGACGGTGTCCTAGGAAAACCAGAACCGATCAGTTCATTATGAGACTGAAAAGAAGGAGTTGTATTCATGCTTATTTTTAGATAGTTGTCTCAATACATCTTTTTTTTCAATTTGGACTTGTGGTTACAAACTCTTTTTGGTGGTCTTGTATTTTTCCCTGTTTACATTAAGGTAAATTCATTGTTGTAATATGACTATGGGTCATAGTTATTTCCATGCATTTTTTGATTAGTTTTTACACTTCTAATTTTATGTCTTGGATATGTCTCTATGCGTGTAGGTACCTTAGACCAATACCTCCCATTTGTATGATATGCCAACTTGGTGGTAGTCACCAGCCCCTGGCCTATTGGCGGTGGGCTTGGGGTTGTCACAACAGATTCCCCACTAGTATAGGTCATGAAAGAGATGAATCAAAGGATGTCAATTCTACATTTGGACCAGGATTACGTGAGGTTGGATTGGGGAAAACGTGTTATGGGTTTTGAGTTCACATTTCACAACCAAGAATCCAGTGTTTTGGTGGTTGTCTATGTATCCATACACCCAGAATCTAATTACCTACTTTTCAACTCAATACATTAATGTTCTAGTTAAGGTAAAAACAATTTTATATGCATCATAGAGTAATTATTGTGTTTTACATGTCCTTGTTGAGTTATCTCTGTAGATATACATAGTTTTCCTTCTTAAAAATTGTTTATTTTCAGCATATATTAATGTAGATAGCCACCATATATTCCACCGTGTGATCACATGGATGATACGTCAGGTGAAGAGGAATTGGTAAATTGATTTGTACTGGAGATAACACCTTAATTGTTGCACTAGACTTACCACCACCGGTACAGTAACACTTGAAACATGCAATACTAGCAGATGAGATTCACTTGATGATGGCACTTTATATGTTTCTGCAATTGATACCCCTTATGTTCTGAGAAGACCCCATCACACAATCATCTAGGGACTATCTCGACGTGGTAACGTGAGTTTTCTATCTATTCAAGACACCCACTGATCAGATGCTGGTCCTGGAAGAGAGAATTCTACAAGTCTCAGTAGTGTGATGGTGGGGTTTTGTTACTTGATCTTATAATGTGAAAACATTTCCAAATTCATATTTTCAAAAACAATTTAGAGAGGATTTCTCACCTTATAATTAAAGGGATATGAATATCCTGGAGACTCTGTAGCTTAGAAATAATTAAATGTCAGTATCGTAGTATTTATTGAGGGATACCAACAACTATATGTGCTCGATAGATATGATACATGATCTGTACTTAAAATCATGGACCACAGATCGAGATCATTGTAGAGACATTTGAGATGTATTATCACTATAATTATTCCAACTTATTTTGGGATTTAGGTTCATTCTTTGGTATTTGACTATTTCATGGATAAGTGGATACAACCAGGGATAGTTTGTTGTGGGAAAGATGTAGAAGAGTCCTCAATAGTAGGAATCTGACATCAGTCTCTTGGAATTGGATGTGTGAGGAATTTCAAGAAGAGTTACTAAAAAAGAGTATCATATGATCATGGCTCACAAGGTGAGTCTAGTTGTCCTAGAGTGATGAGTTGGTATTTATTCAATAGTAGGGGAATGTTCTAGAGATTGTCCAACCCATCGTACTATTTATGGGGTGAAAGTAGATTGACCACAGTTGTAGAGATAGTAACATGAGTAGATAGATCTTCTGGGCATCAGATATAGAAGAGGGTTTGGGATAGTAGTTGGGACTTTTCATTTTTTATACATTTACCAACACCACCCCTAGGTGGTCCACACCATTCTCAAAGATTAAGAGGATAAGGGGAGGGGGAAAACTTCTTGTGGTCAAGGCATATGTCCCAGGGGCACCAAGAATGATTCGAGGAACAATCTTTGTCTTTTTTACATTAGAAGATGTATTGATAACCACATGAGAAAGTAATTATTTTATTTACAAGAATATTGTTCATTATTGTGAGATTATTCTTGAAACATTTACTCAACACTCACGCTTGGAGATACTTATTAGAGGAGACCAAATGAACACACATTAGCGATGACAATGTGGAATGCATCTTGTAGTCAACTTTTTCAGTTGGGATCACCGTATAATCTCTTCATGACCATACAACATCATTCTTGGTATGGATTGGTTACAAATAGTTCATTCTCAATGTGACTGTTTTAGGATTAGTGTGTGGTGTTTTTTCAATGGTGGAATGATTTTTTCTTTATCAGTAAAAGGGAATCCCAAGAATCGCATGACGAAATCACACATATGAGGGAGTATCCAATTAATCATCAATTGACTAGAATAACACTTAGTGAAATGGATATTATGAGTCCTCAATTTCCAACAGTGGTGATAGAGTTGTAGAGGATCTAGTGAAGGATGAGACAGAGGGTTTGGGAAGAGATATTCTAGGTCGATGACTTTTATATTGTCTATAATCCTTGAAAGGGTAATGTGGTGTAAGATGCTCTCAATATGAGATATAGTTTATAGTTTCTAAACAAGGGGTCCGAGTAGTTGGCCTAATTTCAGTTATCCTTTCTTTATGGAGATGGAGAATATTACCTCCACCTGATAGTAGTCATGTAACAACCATAAATTTTATTATTGTAAATTCCACATGTTCTATATAAATGTCTTATTATATAGAATGGATATATAAAACATGTGAAATTATTTGGATTTACGTTTTTATATTTTAAAATATCATTAAGAATCATTACCTTTGATAATATACCCATTGAACAGTGATCACATGATTAGTATAAATATATGGCATTAGAAACTCCAATTTAGTTAAAAAAGGATGTGATGGCCTCATCTAGTAAAATTACTCCATACATAGTCTATTTTATGGAGTTTGTAAAGGAGGTAGCATCAATGGACTTCACTCTTGACCTAGAAAATGTCAGGCTTCAACACATTAAATTTGAATGGAATCACCTACAAGATAAGTGGATGTTGATAGTGATTACCACCTGAGTGATGTTATCTAAGCCACCCCAAACGTCATTCACCATATAACACCTAACCCATATGACATATGAGGGTGTTATTGAGGGTTATGTAATAAGACCCTTGAAATATGATTATGTGCATTATTTTTGTATGGAATAAATAATATATATTCATTTAATTGTTGTTACTTTGTAAATAGTTTTTAAAGAAAAAAATACTATTTTTAGATAATATTAAATTAAGAAATCTATTTTGATTAATAAATGGATTTCTAAATAAAATTATATTTTAAAAAATTATTATTTCCAAATTATGTTTTATTAAATATAAATGATCATATAATTTTTAGGAATACAATTGAGATTTTTTTTGTTTGAAATAAATTTTTTGTCAAAACCGAATTCTTTTCGACAAATGTCATTTTTTATTTTAAAAGTAAAAAACTAATAAATTTAGAAAATTATTTTGATAAAATTAATATTATTTTTGGAATCCTGACATCGAAATTAAAAAATTGTTAATTTTTTATAATTTTATGAGACCGTTTATGTTTTGGTTATAAAGTAAATAACGTTTAATTAAGTAATGTTTTTGATGTATTCATAATAACAAAATAGTGATTTAATAAAATTCAGTAAATGGTAATTTTGGCCAATATATGGATTTCCATTAATAGAATTTTATTTAATGTTTCTTTGATTTATATTACAATGAATTTTTGGACCCTCCCATACTTATAAAACATTTTAACTTTTTAAAATTATTTCATTGAGAGTGTGACTCACCTCCATATAAGAAAGCCTAATATTTTAATAATTTCTTTAATTAGATATATAAAATAACGGTTTCCACTCTCCATTGGAAAAAACTATGGGAAATGGCCATGAGTTAGTTTGTTTTTTTACTAGTTTTATGTGGGGTTTCCAAAAACTATATAATAATATATTACCTCTCTTTTGCAATATAATCCCACTCAAGGATGCACTTCACATTAGTAAATACTTTTGGATCACTTCCCTACACTTCCATAATATCTCTAAAAATCTCCAAAGACTCACCAAGATCCCATGACGCCTCTCTCAATCCCCTCCCAAGCCTTTGAGATCACACTTCCATGTAAGGTATTTATTCTTTCTCATTTTTGTTCAAATTTCATTACATGGTTATACCATTTTGTTTTAAATTAAATATATTGGGGTAAAATTTGGATCCTCCCCCACACATCCCTCATTATGTTTTAATGATGAGATACCCCTTTCTCTCTCCTTAATTCATCACATTTACACTCGTAACCTATCTATAATTCCATAATGGATTTCTTCTTTTCTAGTATTTTTCCCAAATATCCTTATGTTGTTATACACTTTTATTTTCAATAAATAATTTTGGGGTATGATTTTGAACATCCCCCATACTTCCCTCCATATTTTCTAATGATGATAGTCCCCTTTATATTTCATTAATTCTTCACATATACACTTGTTACCATTCTGAAATTTCTTATAGTATTTCCCTCTCCTCATTTACATTCAGGCAATTCTTTTGAATTATGAAAATAAATTACATTACATATGTTGGGTCATGTATCTATATAACCCCCTTACTATCCATTTCATTTAAATATTTTGAGATGATCCTTTCTCTCTCATTAGCAATTTTTTATTAATTAGTATCTAACGTCGTTATGCTACCGAAATTGCACCATGATTTTCCAAGCCAAAGTCAATTTGAAGTGAAAACCATTCCCATTTCTTTATCAAGGGTACTCATCCTTATAAAAGTTTACTTAATTGTTACTGAGTTTATATATGAATTCTATGTTTTTTTAGCATGGAATAATTGATTTTGTATAGTGAATCCAGGTAATGTGTTCCCATGTGGACTACATATGCATGAAATGAAATGATTAGGAAGGGTGCGCCCTGATAGCACTCAAATGATTTGGGTAATGATTTGTATCGTGATACGTCATGTTCAATGAGTTTTCACTCATTCTAACTGAAGTGGAATGAGGGTTTAATCATGATCCTTGTGCAATGAACCTTGGATTATACTAATACCATGTTAAATGTTGATCCCACATTTCCAAATTATGATAATCATTCAATATCATGCCATTATGTTCATCTTTCTCTTATGCTCCACTGATATGCCTTTTTCTTAACATGTAATGTATTCTTCATGTTCGGATTTGTTTACTCACTTAATAGGCTTTATAGCTCACCCATTTTTTATTCATGTGCTTAGGTTAACCCATGCAATGCTAAGTACGAAGGAATGTGTGTGGGAATATAAAATAAGTTTTCAATAAAGATGTGTATTCCATGTTTTAAGTTGTTAACTAATGTTTCTATGCCCCAAATACACTATAACTATAGATCATTTCTGTTGTAACATGTGATGATTTTATGTAGTAATTTATTTTTATGTGTGTAATAAATATCAGGGTTGTTATAGTTTGTATCAGAGAGTGGTTTAGTTATTTTTGGGATTTTGATTAGAAAACCCTAGTGAAAGGCATTGGGATAAGAATAAGAATAATAAAAACATCCATAAATTTTTGTGAGTATTTGTTATATGGATCATTAGGAAAATACATCCATGCCTAGATACGAGTTGGTATAGGTGGATATGGCACAAATGTATCTTGGGGTAAAACATGAAACCCCCGCATTGAGCTAGACATGAACGAGAACTGGTGCATGACAACATACCTTAATAAAATCTTTGTTACAACAATCCCAGTATATATTCATTGGTAAATTCATAAGCTAAGTGAGAACCATTATTAAGGAAATAAATAAAATACCCCTAAAAATATAAGTTTGGAATTAGATCATTGATAACATAGATTGAAGCCTATAAATTAATATACTAAGGAATGAAAAGTAATTTATAAGTAATATGTTTTTTCTTTCAATTTCCCTTTATGAGTTACCCATAACATTCCTTTTATTCCATCCAATGACCGGTAATATGAGGAGTCAGGCTGACAACCACTGTGAAGATCATTGTGATTCCTGTTCTAATGAGATTCCCAATCTGATGGGAGCAGGAATTACGAATTTTATCATGATACTCTCTAAATTAATTCATGTTTTGAATAGAAACATGGGTCTATAAGAACGTTCAATCCCCCCCCCCACCCCAAATAATGAACATGTTGCAATTGGGATATTCATGAGACAAAAGCATCCTACTTCTAATGGATCATCTGATCGCTCAAACACTGAACAATGGCTTAACTCCAGTGAGGATATATTCTCCATCCTTCAATGTTCCAATGAAGAGAAGGTAAATGTTGTTGCTTATCGTATAGAGGGTGAAGCTGATCAATGGTGGAAATAAATAAAAAATATGAATCCTGATGAGAAGATCGAGGCTTTTGAATGAAATAATTTCCAAAAAAAATTGATAAATATTTTCATCAAACCCTCCAACTTAAGATAGAAAGGGACTTCTTTTCCATTAAGAAAAAAGAGCCGATGAATCCATTCGAGCGTACAAGGTAAAATTCACAAGGTATGCATGATACACTTCCATCATTGTTGTTACCCACAAATACAAAGTTGGATGCTTCTTTAGTGGGAAAAAACCCTACCTCGGAAAAGCCCTAAAAATCTGTGACTACGAGATCTATGAGGAAATTGTCTGATGATCCCTCATGGACAAAATAGAGATTGACGAATCTCATGGGTATCATGGGGATACCAATAATAAGGTGGAAATTAATTCATGTGGTACGATGGATAAATCCAATAGTGCCGAGAGAATATATACCCCACTTGCCAATGGTGTAGAATGAAGAACCTCAAGAATTTCTTAAAGGGGTGAGAAAATGCTTTAGGTGTGGAAGAGAAAGGAATCTATCCATTAATTTCCCATTAGAAAAATCTACGGATATGAAAATGGAGAGGAATGTTATATTCAACCTTCAATGAATTGTTCATTACTTCAATTACATAGAACCAAGTCACTTGGAAAACCATTTACCAAATCTAAGGGTTTTTGGAGGCAACCGACATCCTCCAAGGTAGCAATGGAATGATTTTTTTTCCAACACTACTGTTGAAGTGAACCCCGACAATGAAGTGGTGACATGTATGCAAGTTATTAATTAAATAATAGTGAACATACTATTTCATTATGGTTCTATGCATTATTTTATAGCCCGAATGTTTAGTAGAACAATTCCAACACCCCCAAAAAATATTGGAAGTAAATATATCTATTAGAACCGCAAATAGGGAAATCATTGTAACCCATGATTATTACTCCTCGCATATCACAATTTAAGGATTTAACATCCCATCAAACCTCTCCATACTTCCTCTGGTGTAAATTGATTCAGTCCTCATCATGTATTGTATTTCTCTATATAGAGCCAACATAAATTTCCATGAGAGGGAAATCACTCTCCATAGGGAGAGTTGACCACCGATTCTATACAAGTGCATGAAGGTGGATGAATCTTAGTTATAAACACCATCTCAACTGTGGATATTACAACCCAATGACCACCCATATATAGGTCATATTATTTATTCTAAGTAAGAAACCATGCTTTAAGACAGACCTACTATGAGGGAAGTCGCTGAAGTGTTTCCATGGGAATTGTCGGGTATTCCTCATTAAGGAGGTATTAAATTCTCAATTGATCTTTTAACTGGGTAGTTTCCAATATCTAAGATTCTAAATAGAATGGTTATTTTAGAGATTATGTATAAGAAGAAAAAAAACATGAGAATCTAGATGTAACACCCCAAGATTTCACGATACGCTTCTCTTTCAATAATGCAATAGCTTGTATTGTATGGAACTTCGAGATTCTAACACACACCACAACTAATCAAAGTAACCGTTATGAATAGTAATACCTAATTTTTGAAATTTTACAAATATTATCTTTCAAAATGGAATTCATTTTTGGATTTGGAATAATGAATTCATCCTAGGGTGAATTTTTGGAACTTCTCGGATAACTTTTATATTTTGATGAATAGTTAAAATTACTAAATTTTAATTAAAAACAACTTTAATAATAAAAATAATTAATATTGATAAATTATACAATTTAGTGATTTTAAAGTATAATAATAATATAATTATACCATTTTATCTAATGGTGGTCATTAGAATTAATTTTACTTTGAAATTGGACATAAACGAGTGTCAATCGTTGGATATATATTATTTCTTAAAAACACGCTATTTGTTGTGACAACGAGAATTAATTAATAAATTAAATAATTCGAATTATATGTTTTGAATTTTGTAAAATATAAATCATTTTTGAATTAGGAATATCAAATATATCTTAGGGAGAATTTTTGGTATTTTTCTGAAAAACATTAATTTTTGATGAATAGTGAAACCACTAAGTGGTAGTTAAAATACAAATTTTTCGTTTAAATGAACCTTTATCGCTTCTATGAATAAAATTTCAAAACTCCAACATACATGGTTTTCATTAATATGTAAAATGTGGTTAAATGGGTCTAAAATATTTTTTTTTGTGAATAGTAACTTTTAAGTTTTAGTAATCGCGATTAAAGGTAATTAGTGAAATTTAAGGTAAAAATGATATTATAAAAATATACAAATATCTTGAAACTTGTCATAAACTTATTGGATGAGTCATGGACGACCAGTAAAATCCATGGGTCAAATTGGGGACCCCATGGATCCACTTGGGTAAGATAATTACTTTAATATATGTTTATTTAAAGTAAAAAAAATTGTCACAAACATGGGTAGTTTTACTAAAACAATTATTACATGGGATTATTTAAGTTAACTTTTTTACTATAAATATTAATTTGAAAGATAAAAATATTTCCTACATCATGGTAATTTTATTATAATTTTTAGACATTAAATAAATTAAATTTTTATGATACAATGATGATGCAACGATTACCTCATTAATTAACGATTTAAATAAAATGAAAAGATAATGTAAAATATAAGACATAAACCTATCAAAAACCTATTGGATGATTATATTTATAACCCTTATCACATTAGCCTCAAAATATATCATTATGGGGCCTTTAAAATCCGAAAATAATTTCATAATAATGTAATATTTCATGACTTTCCAAGAGTGCCCTTCCTCTACTCTTATAAAAGGCCCTTACCTATACCACCTTATTCACACCATCAAAGCCATTTGTCTCGAATAAACTCTGCAAAAATACACTATCAACTTCCCTCTCTTACTCCAAGAAGCCTCACTTTGGGCAGAAGTCTTCTCAAGGAATCCTTTGGCTCAAATCAAAAATAGTTACCCGAGTTTAAGGTAATGTCTTCTCTTATGTTCTTTTGTTTTATTTTGCTTCTCCAACCACTTAAACTATTTTTATTACATTATTTTGTAACAACACCAGTATCTACAATATACGAGTATGTTTTCATGAGAATTAGTTTATTTAAACTTACACATACCTTCGTCTAATAGTTAAAGAACATATTGTTTCTGTGGGTGGCGAATTACTCTCTCACGAAATGATGATTGTTCAATCTTATTTTAACACCTCTCATGGTGGCCATTATGATGAAAATATTTTTTTTATATGATATATATTATGGGTATGTTTTCCTTATGATTATTTAATTTTCATTTATGGCACACCATTATGACATCCATTATGGGTAAACGCGATAATTTCATTTTAGGAAGTGAAGACTACCGCCCCCTCAAAGTAATTTGAATCGTTAATGCCATATGTGGGACATGTAAAGGATGGAGTAAATTATATTATATATGATATTACACTGGAATTATAATATACCTTTATACCATTATGATTTAATTCCATTAAATACTAATGAGAAATGAAAGTAGTGTTCATGCGTACGTAAAACTTACCATCTCCATGAACGGTGCATTTCATTTCTTAACTCTAAATGTTATATAACATTATAAATTCATGTATCTACTGGATATATATGATATATATGATATATAAATCATTAATATAATATTAAAGATAATGGATATTCTACCACATAAATAACTTGTAATTATAAGAAGTTTATTGTTGACTCAAGTACCAAAGATCAACAAAAGGATCGTTATTAACATAAATAATTACATAATGTTCATAACATGGTAAAAAGTGATATAAAAGGAATAATGAACTTGAAAAAGGTTCTTAATCAAGTATAAATTTACTCTAGTTTATTATTCAGGAGATCAAAGAACGGTCGAGTCAAGTCGGACACGAGGTAAGGGAACTTCTTAACCCAATTTCCTTTCTTTGGGTTAATATCCTACTTTCAAGTTTTGTCATGATATTGTTATGTCATATCTTGTATTTTTACTTTATTTATGTGTACTTATAGTGAATAAAAAAAATATCTATTTTATTTAAAAAATGTTCTTTGTAAGGGACTTCGTCTCAATATTCTTTCATTAAGTCATATTTTGTTTTAATACAAGACTTTCATTTATACGGTGTATAAACCCCTTTGACTTTTGATTTTAGTCAAAAGGAATATTTTTATACAAAATGTTTTATTAAAAGACAAAAGGTAATGTTTTTTTGAAGTATGTATGTAGAAACAATGATTTCTCCACCTCCGTGACCATTATTTGAGTTTCGACTTCCTCTACAAGCCATAAATTTTTTTAAATGAAAAATAAAAACCAAGTTTTAATTTTCAATTATTTTGTTATTGAAAATGGGTTTGATGATGTTTTATTATATAAATGTGTTGTATTGATATCTTGTGATTGAAATGTGGAAATTTTATGTTTCCTTTATGCATGTTTTATGTGATACGATTATGTTATGGTTTATGATATGTTTAAAACTGTTCATATGAGGAATGCATTGGACTTAATAAGTGACCGATGGAGCCGGGTATAGCTCCTCGATGCATCGGAAGGTCTCATGAGACAAACTAGTGTCTTCGCATGAGGCCTTGACAAAATATTATTTGTATTCGTGGGACGAGGGCTTGGCTACATGGTTATGATAGTCTGGCATTATACATTCCATCATTATGAAATTGGTTATTAATATTACATGTGATTATTCGACTAGTAGAATATCCATGTGAATAATTAAATGGAATTATTTAATTTTATTTTTTCCATCTTATACTAAAGTACAAGTTTAAAAGGCTTTTGTTTTAGTTATACATTGCATTAAATGTTAATGTTTATTTATGAAATCTTCTTCTATATTGTTATCCATACTGATCATCTGAGCTCACCCCTTCCAATGTTTTAATTTTTCCAGGATGTGAAGAAGTATATTATGAATTACCATTAGGTATAGTATGAGAGTATATGAAGACAAGATGTTGTTGTAGTTTTTTTACTTTATGATGTAATGTAAGACTTATGAATTTATCTAATGTTTCCAAGGCTACTAAACAAATCGGTCTTTCGAGACATGATCTTTTGTGATCATGCCAATGTTACGCAATAATGCACCGAATCTGGGTAACTGGGGTCGGGGCGTTACAGTTGGTATCAGAGGAAGTTTAGTACTAACCTTGGAAGAGAGATTTAGATAAAATCTAATTAGAGCACATATCCCTAAGATATACATTGAGGATTAGTATAGAAGAACTTCCTAGAATTTGGGTATTATAGAGATTTTGTGAGTTTTTTGAGCAATACATCCCTGTTTGGATACGAGCAGGTAGAGGTGGCTCTGGCACAGATGTACCTAGTTGTAACACCTGAAAGCCCCACTTTGAGCTGGACTCGAACGAGAACTGGTGCACGACAACTTGCCTTGCAGCATGCTTGGTTACGACACTCCCGGGGGATATGTTTAGGATAATTCTCTTTTTCTTTATAACCCTTATGAAGGGTTTATGAGTATATAATTCTAAATGAAAACATTTTTATGATTATGGATTATATCCATAAACTGTTCAATTTATGTTAAGTGTTTTAAAAGTATGGAATTATTTATTTCGATTCATAAACTAATCTAGTTTGTGAAATTTTTTAGAAATGAAGCCTAGTGGAAGGAATAGAAACTGTATCAATGAACATACTCCATGTAGGGATTTCCCTCATGATAAAGATAATTATAGTGGAGCTAGTGATACAACTAGTTCTGATCATCTAATCACCATACTGGGACAACTCACTCAGGTTATGAATAATAAACTTACCCGTATGGAGCACCCTAATCCGCAGCATGGAGGATCAATGTTAGAACACTTCGTGAGGCAGAAACCACCAAAATTTAGTGGGAGTACAAATCCCTTAGTAGCTGAGCAATGGATAAATTCCTTAGAGAAAATATTCCATGCCTTGGGGAGTAGTGAAAGGGAAAATGTTATCATGGCAGTTTACCGCCTCACTGGAGATTCTAATCAATGGTGGTTATTGATTCAAAACACAAAGGAAGATGATGAAGTATCAAATATGTAATGGAGGGAGTTCAAAGAGATTTTCTTAGAAAAATACTTTCCTTGTGACCATAGAGCAGATATGGAAAGGAAATTTCTGAGTCTAATGCAAAAGGAGGATGAGAATGTCGCAAAAGTATGAGGCCAACATTACAAGTTTAGCAATGTATGCTGCAGATTATATACGTAACCCAAGAAGTAATATTGATCGTTTCATTGATGTGTTAAATCCATTTCTTTTTCAAGCTTTAGTATAACAATCATTTTCATCATACAAAGATATTGTCTCGTGTGATATCAAGACAGAAAAAGAATTCTCTAAATCTTACGATAATAAAGTAAAGCAAGAGAAGAATAGAATGGTGGAACAAGAGAGAAGTAAAGGGAAAAAGCGAAAGGAAGATTTTCTATTATGTGATAATTGTGGTAAGAATCACCATGGTACTTGCCTAAAAGGAATGGGAGTTTGTTATAAATGTGGAGAAAAAGGTCACCAGGCTCTGATTCATCCTTGAATCCAAAGAAATATAGGAATTTATATGAGGAAGTAGATGTTGAGTGGGGAAGAAATAAACCCAAAAAGAAATAAGGAAACTATCTATTTAACTATAAACTTGTCGAGGCACTAGCCAATTGAATTCATACTGATGATTGTTTTAAGGAAAAGAAAGGACAAAAAAACTAAAAATGATAAATAAATATGTTTTTTATATTGATAAGTTGTTTACATCTATTGAAAAATCATGTAGATGAATCATATTCAGGTTACCTACTTAATAAGTGTTGGTTACTCCCTCTTTCCCCAACAAGGTAAATTAAAATAAAATATTTGGTAATGAAATTGTGCCACATAAATATATTCATAAAAAATTATTAAGATGAAAACGAAGATAGAAATATATTACAGATAAATGAATAAGTATGTTAAGAGGATTAAATAGAAGAAGAATATGAAGAATGAGAAAAAGAATGTGGATAATAAGAATAATATGAGTAATATGAGAATGAATAAAAATATTTATATACTCTAAAATATCACTCTAATAAATTACATATGGAATATTCTAATGAATTATTTTATAAATTATCATCTACAAGAGTTGAGTATTCAAAATAAGGTTCCTAAAGATCCCAATATGAAATATAATTCATATTTTTGATAAAGAATAAGGTACCAACATTGAGGAAAATCACGACAATTCTATAGAAGACATGGCTCATAAAACTTATTATGGATAACAATTTGATTTTAAGGACGATACAGAGTGAGATAATAAAATCAATATCAATATTGGTCAGTATATTGTTCAAGATTTAAACAGAATTGAAAATACTATTCCGAATTTCTGAATGCTTGTGTAAAACATTGGTTTGATTTCTTAAAATCATAGGATAAGATCAATTTTAGTCATTTTAAGGATAAACTCATAAATATTCAAGTTGATTGCAATGTTTTTGATAAAGTGGTTAATTACAAAAAAAGGATTTCAAGAAAGTTACCAAGTCATCTCACAATTCTTACTGAAATATAAAAATTTATGGACACACAATTGAAGATATATGGAATATTATTAATAATTTATTAGTTTCATTTAATAAGCTATTGGTTGACACTACTGGTAATGTAGAGTTTAAAAAAATTCTAGTACCTCTAAAGAAAAACATTATGGATAAATCAATGATTTAAATGGGAAATTGAAATATATTTAATTAAAAATATCAAAGATGAAGTATTACATGGATAAAATAGTTGATTAGAAGAATAACATTGTTTTGAGGAATTATATAACTGAAGTGAATGAACTCACCAAAAATTTTCTATAAGAAAAGATCAAACATCATAAATAAAATTTTCATACTCATGATTAGTAACTACAGGATCAGGAAGAAAATATTTGTATTCCTAAAGAAAATCTACACTCCAACAAAAAATTGAATCTTACTACAAATCAATTTTTTTACAATGTAACGAAAAACCACGTACATTGTAAGAATATATTCAAAATATGAAGGAGGATTGAAAAAAATTCAAGAATATGAAAGCAATCATTTTGACTCTCATGGAAAAACAATTAAACTCAAAGGGAAATAAATTTAAATAATTACTTATAAATATGAATGTTCATTAAATTTTTATTGGAATTAAGTTTTATAATAGTTAATTTCTATTTATGTCTTGTGATTCGTTCTTTCCAAAGTGGGGGATATTGTTGAGGCCAAAGTCCATTTTTGACTTTTCAATAAACCTTTTTCTTGCTAAAAACAAATTATTTATTAAATATTGATAAATAACTATTTTACTTAAAATGTATATTAAAAATACATATAGAGAAAACATATTTAAATTTATAATAACTATATAAATTCATTGACATACAGAAATAAATTTACATTTTATCATTAAAAATTTCCAAAGTGAGTATTCGTACAGTAAATATCATAATTATAAAAATGTATAGTAATGAAAAACATCCATTATTATCTTAAAGATCTTGGAAATGAGGTATATTGTATGAATAATTTAATATATTACCAATTTATCTATATATGTCTTTTATAGTGACAATATTATCAATGAAAAACTAATATGATATCGATATACTCATACATAAACTCATATAAATTATCATCAAAGTCATTTCAGTTTATATTTCATATAAGAAACATGATCATTATGTAATGAAATATATTAAAAAAATAATGTTGTGAAATATGTGTTAATCAAAATGGTGTAATACTTTCAGTTTTAATATGAAAATTGGAGATCCAGCTGTCCAGTCCTCCTAAAAATCTCGAATAAAATCAGACCTTTATAGATCAAGATTACCATTTGGTAGGAAAACTTATAATTAATAGGTCATCATATCATTTCACTATATATGAGATATATGACATTGCGTGAGAGATTTTCTTAATTTTCTCAAGTGTATAAGAACTCGAATGTTTACACGAGTGAACTACTTGTTCTTCATCCTTGTAATAATAGAGTTTGTACTGGATTTGTTTAACACTAATTATTGTGATTAATATTGGGGTCTTCTAAGGCAAGTAAGACATAGATCTGATAAAACTTATGGTCGTGGGATTGTAGTGATAGAAATATAGAGTTTTTGTGATATTTTTTTGATTGAGGGATTAAAAGGATAGAAGGATAGTGTGAATTCAATCATCATATTGAGAGCTTACCAATGTTAAAGTATGGAATATCTACATGGAATAGTTTAAGGTGGAAGAAAATATCCCCAACCAACAATTCAATTAAATATAGAAGTTATTGGTATTATTATGTCTACGAAATCATGAGTACTACCACCATGGGGTGTTCGACTAAGGTAAAACAACGTAATTCATAAGATACACCCAATGAGTTACCATGTTTTAGGAAACCACTACCAATACATCAAAACAGAACCTAGGGAATCCCTAAAAGGTCAAATTTCATCAAAAAAAATTAATGAGATCAAATTCAAGGTTATATCATAATTTTTAGTGTGAGGCCTAATAGATCTTATCCGAATAAAGAATTAAAACTCAAGGAATTTGATATTTACCACCTAACTAAGCTTGATAGAGTTGTACTCATCTAATATGGACACATAATTCAACTAATATCAGGAGAAATATGACGAATAAAAGAAGAACCAACTTTTTTTTAAAAATAATCATTCACCCAAAAAAATTTATTTGATAAATAGAAAAATAGATAATTGATAGAAAGTAATTTATTTCATAATGAGACAGATCAAATGAGACCAATAGTTCTGGAATCGATGTATATACGAAGTGTCTGTGGAAATTCTTAGCTTAGGAACATAAAAGAATTATTATGTGGTTCCATTTCTATGTGGTATGAGGAAATGAAAGTAGTTTTTTAAGGATTTTTTCAGGGAAAATTTATTTTCCCACCAAATATTATGCTTCCATTGTTTTGTTTCTCATTATTATAAATCATTTTTCAAAATTCATGGTCTGTTGTATAAGAAGGGGTGCCCACAATTTTCTAATAGACAATTTGACTAATCATAATGAAACCTTCAAAAAAATCTGTTAAAAATAACTATAAAAGTTAAACAACTTACTGCACAACCATCCAACCTATTCAGTGGGGTTTGGCCAAATAGTGCGGTCATTCCATACTCTATTTGCAGCCTCTTGAGGCTTTTTCAAATCATACAACATTACCTTTATAGTTATCTCTAACTATATTTAATGCTTAATCCAACCCAAAACCTAGGTTACGGGCTGAGATAAATAACTAGACACCACAGAAACATCCATGAACACAAAGGGAATACACATAATTCAATATTGAAACATTAAAACTAAAATAAAAGGGATCCATACGTCACATGAAATATCAGGTTCTTACAAGACATACTTACCTTTTTCACATAATGATCATTGAGAAATCTGTATGTTACTCGAGGAATCATATGTCCAAGCATCACCATGATAGTAACACTTGTTCATTTTTGAAAATAATCATTAATGGTTTGCTTTAAAAGTATAATTTATATATAAATATCATTATTATTTAATTATTATTACTAAGTAAATGCTTATATAATTACCTCTTTTACCGTAGTAGACCCCCCGAATTTATTTAAGACTCATAAAACAAATATTTCAAAAACAACCTACATTGTATTAATTATTACATAGTTTAGTAAAACATTTCTATGTGAAATATAAGTAATGATAAAATTGAAAAAGGTTCTCAACCAAGTATATAAATAAATAATATTATTGAGTAAAATAATTATCGATGTGGGAATTTGGAGGCAAGGTAATGTATTTCATATCAATATCCTTTAATCAATAATTTTCTTATTGATAAGAAATTTTATTTTGATTATAAGATATAAAACCCATCTAAAATTCAATATCAATAATTTATCAATTATAATCTTATTATTTAATATTTTAGCAAATTTAATTCTTTCATGGTGATTATGATTAAAATGTTCAATGTGGTATGGGATGCTTTTAATGTTCATATATTTAATCTTTTATAATAAATATTTTTTATCTTATTTTAAATATTTATTTATATGGATATAAAAGTGATATAAATAATATTTTATGTATATTTTTAATTCAATTAAAAAATTATAAATGATTTGGTTATGTTTTTTAGGGAACATTTTCAAAAAAATATTTTTCTTAAAAAACATATTGGCAATAAGTTTTTTGCCTCTTTGGCCATTATTTTATTTTTGGATTCTATTTCCAGATTTCATGATTTGATAAATGAAGAACCAGATATCTTTTTTTCATTTTTATCTAAAAATTTTTATTCAATATAAAGTATTTTTTTCTATTGGAAAAAAGAATTTTGAATTTTTTTTGAATTTCCAAAAGTGATTTTCATACATGTAGAAATGATATTTTGAAATGATGAAATGTTTTTATTCATGTTTTTAATCTTGTACATTATAAATGATGGGTGAACCTAGATACCACTAGGAGAACCCTCTATAGCTTAAATGATGGCTGTGGCCAGATAGCAAGATCATATCCAATTCTAGATTAATTGATTGGTGTTCCCAAATAGTAGTCCACTACAATATGAAATTATTATATTATTAAATAAACTATATTAAAATATGTACATATGGCAATTTCAATATATAAGGATACTCATTTTGTTAAATGTGATCATTTCCCAAAGTAAAAACATGAAATTTCTATGTTGTAAATGATTTTTGATGGAATTAATTAGTTTTGAAATGTTAAATAGAATTATACTTCTTAAAAAATGAGAATTTCTTATTTGGGTAAAATTTTATATTTTCAAGTAATTATTTTCATGCGTTTTTGTTTTTATCAATTGACTAATGATTTCCTTCTTTTTGTAACCCTTACTAAGCTCTTTGTTATTATCTGAAGATTTTTAATGTTTTTCGAAAGATATAAGCTTGATTAAGGAATTGGTACAATTCATGTTAAAACCCTTTTAGTGTTTTCAAAATAGATATTATGTATTATTTTAATGGTTATAGATTATAGAATAAATTGATACTATTTAAAAGTTTCGACATATTATTGTTATGGTCATTTATGTATAAGTTATAGACAAAATATACAAATCAAATAAACCAATAATGTTCTTCATAATGAATGAAATTAAAAATCATGAATTAACTCAAGATTCATTAATGTTTATGATCAGGACCATATACAAAAACCAATTATGCTGTTGGAAATCTTATTCAATCCACATGTATTGTGAAATATCATGATTTTTTATGTGGATGTCCTTCTAGTAATTCAATTAATTATCATTCTCATGAACCCCATTCGTGATTTATAAACACCATGGATAATCTTAATAATCATTGGAATTATATATAAAATATGATTTATGTATTGAAAAAAATATAACAATATCAATCATATATTCTTACCTAATTCTTCAACATCATAAATCACAACAACTATCTCAAAACATCAATTAACCAATATAGGGTATGATCTATTTTTATTTATGATTCTATAATACTGATTTATTTTACCATTGGGTATTCCACGTATAATATTTAGAACATCATTTATGAATGTATAATTTTGTTAATAAATTTTCTTCCATTTTGGGGAAATGTTTGAAAGAAATAGTTTTCCAAAACATATTTGACCCTTTTTATGTCATTTTAATGTTTTTTCATCATTTTATTTTCCAAATAAAAGATTGAAATAATTAATTACAATAAAATATTATATTATCATAGTAATAGATCTTGTAAAAATCGTAGTACCTGAATCGGTGAAATTTTATTCTTTCAACTTAAAAAATATGTCCCATATTTAAGACTATCTAATATATTACCACATTATTTTATATACAACACATAGACACTGGGGTATGCATTCTTCTTCTAATACCCAACCCCATAAAACATAATATTATTATTTTTATTTAATTTAAATATAAAATAATTATATATTTTATTTTTATGTGCCTCAATTGCCCAAAAAAATTATATAACACTTTTATAACTCCATCCATTATTGGATTTTTAGGTAAATAATCTCCATAATATGGATAAACCCATAACATGTTACAACCTCATTACATTCATTTTCTGCATCACTATATAATAAGTCAATTATTGATGTTTAATTAATTTCTCTCACATTTATATGATGGATCATTTCAATGATTTGATCTGATTTGTCAATTTGGAAATCCACATCATTAATATATGGTTATTTTTGATCTATTTCACCATGTTGGATCTAATGTCTATAATATTTATTAATACTATTTCAAAGAAAATTACATTTTATTTCTCTATATATGAATTTTATTGTGTTTAAACACTTCCAGAAGTAATAGTAAAAGTTGTGATTGTTTGGAATATTACATTTAGAATATTACGTGAAATCATCAACCACTTTCTCATTTTCCTCACATGTTCATCATATATTAATTTTATTATAATTCACAATCACCTATTGAAATTATTAAATAAATAATATAACTTTATATATTGTTACTATAAATTAAAAATTACATTCATAAAACAAAACGAAATGTATTAATTTTTTAAATAAATCACTACAATAATAATAAGAGAATGATAATTAAAATAATGATAATAAATGGGAAAATTTAAATAAAAAGATTAATAAAAATTAATTATTTTATTATTTACATTAATGAAAAAAATTCTAATATTTTTTTTTAAAAAATTAATAAATTAATAACCTAAATTTAAATAATTTTAAAACATGTATCCAAAGTTTCAGAAGATAAATGAGTTGAAAATTTAAGATATATATATATATATTTTAAGTATAAAATCTGAATTATTTCCATAAAATATATATTAAAAATAATAAAATGTTACATATATACATCTATTTGATGAAAATTATATATATATAGTTAAAAAAATTAGTTATGATATGTCAACATTTAGATAAAAAATTCACTAAAAATATTTATAAAAGATTAATAAAAAATATTTATTTATACTTCAACATGAAATGATGAATTATAACATATCATAAGATTTTAAACTAATTTAACAAAAATTTAATAAATATTACATTCGGTTTAATATAATTATTGTTCAAGTATGTGGGTGTCGAAATGGATGTCACTATAATATTAATAAATGAATGATGATTGTGGGACATTAGTGGTGAATGAAAAAATTAATGGGGTTGGATTCATAGAATGTATAATTCTAATTTCTAGTTAAAAAATAAAGCATTTTAATCTCTTAGAAAACATAATTTTGAAAAATTTAATTGTTTTAACAGGTTTTATCATATGTTTTGTACAAATCCGATGTTAAATATGAATTTATCTTATTTTTTTATATTATAAAAAACATGAAAAAAACAATAATTTTAGACATTAAAAATTTAATAATCATCATGAAATATATTTTTTAAATAGGTTAAAAAATTATAAAAAAAGGAAACTTTGATGAAAAAAATCATTTTAACTAGTGAAATCAAAATGTTTCTCTTCGTTAATGGATGAAGACAAAATTTTATCGGTATTACAATTGTGTGATAATTCCAATGAGTTTATTTTTCAAATTATTGGTTACATATAAAAAATATAAAAGGATATAATACTAATATTGATACTGAAGTGAATTGGTAGAATTATTTTTCCAATTATAAATGATTTTTTTTTTCACTTTATAATAGAAGTATAATGTATGGTATTGGAATCATGGTTCTTTTGGATAAAATAAAATGTTAAGATGTATATATTATGGTGTTATGAAAAACATTACAATGATCAAGTAATATATAAAACAATATTTTGAAGCATAAAGGACTCACAGTGAGAAAATTAAAACTAGTAGAGACCTAAACAAGGAGGTTTTACGATATTATACATTTAGATATATGTTCTGTTAGAGTAAGTACTGAAACATAATTTAAGTATTTAAATACATATATTAATTTTATAATTATATTATTTTTTTAAAATGTGTTTAGAAAATAAAATCACATTGTGAGGTTAAATATTTAATATAGGTATGTATAAAAGAATATAGGATATCATAAAAATAATAATATAGTTTAATAATGGATTACAGTAGAGAAATGTGTATTTGGAAAATATTTTGTGAAGAATCGAACATGGATTGAATATAAGACTCAAAATTAACACCTTAAAAAAGTGGAGTCGTCAATAATAATTGATAGAATTAGATTGATATTGGATGATCCATGTTATTATATAATTTAACAAAAATACATTTTGGTGTCAAAATAGAATAAAAATATTCCTCATTAAAATATACATTTTATTCAACCCAATTTATTCAACACAAATAATTATTTCTATTTTAAAAATAATCCAAATCTAAAAAACATGAGTGTTTGAAACCCATTTTTAATTATGATCAAAAGAATAGTATTTTTAAATTTTGATAAAAGATTCAGTAAATTAATTTTCCTTTATTATAGATAAAATTTTAGCATATATACATTCCAAAATACCAATCCAAGAATTATTACATAGAAAATTTGATTTATTTTTATGAAGGATTTTTCTTCTTCAAAAACATTATTCTCATATCATGCTAAATTTAATGTGGATTGTGAAGTAAATATATATCAATTATATTAAAAATCAATTGATGTTATAGATTCACATGATGTATAAGATGTTACTAAAATTTTATGTGATAAAATGAATTATAATAACTTATATAATTTCTAATTGATGTTATTAAAACAAGTAGATTGATTTTAATGATTCCATTTCTCTAGTTTTAATGCACTAAATGATAGGAAAGTTTCTTATACTTTTTCCTCAATGAAATTATAATTTTATAATAATTGATAAAATAAATATAAATTCTTAATGGTGATCTTCATGAGGATGTGTGCATTAAACAACCAAAGGGTGTTACTCTATAAAATAATGATCATTGTGTGAGAAATATGATAAAATTACTCTATTTTCTTAAATAATATCCCAATTCAAAGTATTATAATCATGTAAAATTCATAAAGTGAATTAAAATAAATATATTAAATATTTATAACATTGTATATAATAAATAAAATTTTACCCACTCATTTTGATAGTGTTTGGTAACGATATATTATTTAACAGATATAAAATGAAAATTTTGGTTGAAATTGAAGACTAAATAATTAAACACATTAAATTGTTAATTATTATTTTTTAAAAAAATTATGTAACTTGTAAAATTTTAATATAGTATCACATAATATTCATTCATATAATAAATATTATCAAGTGTTTTTAAAATGGTTTTCAGTGATATTATCAAGAATGTAATCTAATTACATCTCTATTAAAAATATGTTGAAAAAGATGATGAATTTATGTGTATTGATGAAAATGATTTTATATCATTGATTAGACATTTTTTATATTTAATATCATCATGTCTCAACATAATTTATATTTTCACTGTATGTACAACAGAATAATAAACCCTAAGGATTTGAGTATTAATTTAGTGTCAGAGATAGTTAATTTTATATAAGGAATAATTAAGTATGTATTGACATATGAATGAAATAAATAATTTTTAAAAAATATTATGTATATTACTGATTCCTTATATTCAATATATACTATATGAAAAGAATTTGGGGGTGATGTGTTACTCTGAACAACATGTAGAAAAAATAGTTTATCTTAGAAAAAAAGATGTTGATTATGTTATAGCATCACAATATATGCCTCAAATTATTTGGATAAGATTGTTTGTTATTGAGAAGAGACTTGATGTATCATATTAAATAGTTATTTATATTTATAAAACAATTTCCATTACTTTTTTAAAATATAATGTACAGGGTTTGAATATTAATCTTCTTAACATCAAATATAATTTAATATAAGATAATGTAGAAAATGATAAACACAATTGTGGGTAAGATTCAACAAAGTAAAAATTCATAAATATATTGATCACTACCATAATGAATGATTACTTCTATCCAGACATGACTTAACTCATCAGGAATCCACCTGGGAGATGGAAATTTAAGTGTTCCACCCCAAGAACACCTTCAATAAACTAGGTTCTAGTAAATAGAATCAATTAGGAATGTTATATAAAATGGTAGTCCTTACACAAATGTACCTTTAAAAATTTCTCAATAATACCAAACACATAATTATATGAAATAGAAAAAGAAGACTTCCATAAATATATATAATACATGTTTAAATTTTTAATATTCACATTGGTAAAAACTATATAATTCATAACACAAAAATCTCAAAATACACATGTAGAAAAAATAAATAGTACATGAAATGAATCTTCATTAAGGTGGCATCTAACACAAGATAGATATAGACATTAAATATGTATTCTACTACCACAACCATGAAACCCAAGGATCCACCATCAATAATTACATCAATATCACCACCAAACTATCTTTTGTCTATATAATAATTCACATGTGTGGTTGAATACACCCTTTCAATGGTGTGTATAAATAAACCTAGTTGGATATATCGTAAAAATGAATAATAAGAAAACCTATCATGTAATACTATATTGACAGAGGAAAAGGATAACCTAAAAAATAAAACCCAAATACACTGTAAGGGAGAGAACCAAGAACATGGGCGAGAGTCCCAATCATTAGATACTATAAATAAGGGAACAAGAAAGATACACCAAGATTTTTAACAACAAAAATCATGTAATATTCATAAACTCTGATGTAGGTACCGATTGTATTAAAAAGGATACACACCAGTCGGGGGACTATAGATCCCATTGGTGGAGAAATTCCCAATTTGATTTCTTATATTGGGGATGGCCAACTCAATATATAGAGGGATCGTGAAAAAATAATAATTGGGAGTACTGAACCATATTTTTGATGTGAGTTCCCATTACAAGTTATAAAAAATTCTATTGTAATGACCTCACCCCTGATATCTCAGAGCTTATGTTTGCAATCAATTACTTTGACCTAATTACAAGGAATCAAATAATTGAAGACCGATTAGTTTATCAATATTTAAAATCCATATTACTTGCATGATACCCATAATATATTGGAAAAAGGAAATATTAATATTCTATGTAATAAAAAGTTATAAACGAAATCCTTGAATGTTTTATCAAATATTAATTTTCGACAACATTGGGTAAGGAAACATTATAAGGGTGAGCTTAAATGCTCAGTAATTGTATGTAAATTTTAAAGAATAATGTATCAATATAAATAAACTAAAATTGAAAGGAAGATAACTTATAACAAATTTCATTCCCAAAATTTGATAATGAAATAACAATATTGAAATGAATGAAACTAAAATTCATTCCATCTAAATCAATAAAATAAGAATAAAAGTTATCCATTGATATGTAGATAGAAATTAAAATAATTTAATATAAAATGAATTTAAATGAAGTATACTATTAATTATTTGACATAATGTTTCCTATATATATATTACCTTTACAATCAAGACCATTCATAATAAGGATTACAAAATTTCGGGTAAAACCCCATCCTGTTTAGCCAAATGAATCGTCTCCTAAGACTCATGATGCGTCGAAGAGATATCAATAACTAGGCCCCTACAATTTCATACTAGTAAAATGCATTCATAATATATAAAATAAATTATTTTCCTTATCAAAAATACATAAATAATATTGATTCATCAGTTATAACTTTCAAGAGGATAATTCAACAAAAGGGTTGTTTACAGTAAAACATTCTCGAGGAAAAATAATATTAAACCATTCCAATGTGTCTCGTAACACATTGAATATTTAAAATAATAATTCATAGTTAATTAGATGGAACAAAAAATATCATGATAACAATTATATTCATTATATGGAATTTCAAACATATGTATATAAACCAAATAAATGTGAATTGGTGCATAATAAAAAATAGTCTCAATGTAATGTGATTTGAGACGAAACCCCTTACCTTAACCTCCCAAATATTATGTGGATATTTCCCTCATTTATAGTGGATTAAAATATTTTAATAACTTATAAAATGACAATAATCATGATATAAATATCATATATTTACTTCATACAATATATTATTACCCTTTTGTTAACACTTATTCATTATTTTAGATATTTTTGGAGTTAATTGCCAAATTTTCTCAAGTATGCTCTGACTTGTTATTTTCTATTATATTTTCTTAGATAATTATTTCATAAAATAATGAATTTAATAGCAGACTTATGTATATTATATATTAATTAAATATGTATTTATAAGAGCACATAATATTTGGTGATAATAAATGAACTGCATAGTTTAAAGAGTTGATAGGTCGTATATATTAATGAATACTAATTTTGATTATTTTTTGTATTAAAAGAATACAAAATAAGTGATAATAATTTATATAATAGTAATATTTTAATATATATGCTCTATAATTTATATATTTTGTTTATATACATCCTTAATACATTCCATTTACAGTGTAAACAAATCAAATCGCTTCGAGGGGGCTGTAGTCCACACATCCTCAAACGGTGTTATCATATTAACAAAAAATGTTAATTTTTAAATTTATGTGTTATAAAAAAATAAAAGTAATATTAATAAATAATAAAAATAATATATTTCATATATAAATATATTTTCCATTATAATGGACATAATAATAGGTGCTTAGGGAAAAAAGAACAATCATTGTTTTGTGAGGAAATACTTCACCAAACACAGAAATAGTATGTTCCTTACATATGATATGAAGGTGTGTGTAATCATAGTTTAAAAAATGTACATAAATACAAAATATAACATTTATGATAATTTTTATGTTATTTAATAATGGAATAATGAAATTTTATGGGATGGTTAGTGGAAATGAAATAAAAAATAATCATAGAAATTGTTTCCTTTGAATCAGCTAACTAGTTATTATTTTACCAAAAGCCTTTTTAGAAAATATTCATCCAAATATAAGAAATATAGGATTATGGGATGGATTTTGGAGAGGTATTTGGGTTGATCATGGTCTAGAAAATGTGTCTTGAGAGGTGTAAGGAAGTGGGAGGAGAGGATACATTTTTATAGTGGAGGAGGAGTGACACTCTTGTAAATTTTGTGAATGGGAATTCCACCTAAGTTTTTTTGATTCTATGTGGATCCCATAATCGGAAAATGTATACATTTGGCAGGAAAAGGACTAAATATGGCCATAAAATGGATCTTGGATACTGTATAAGTCAATTTGAGCCCAAAATGGTAAGGTTTAGTCCCTGATTAATCATACCTTAACTTTAAGCAATATACTTCATTTTAATCACATTCAATAATATTGATGGTAATGTTTATGGAATAATTATAAATTATAATTTATTAATAATAAAAATATGTAACCATTTAAAAAAATTGAAAAAATATAAGTGGAATAAATTATTTTAAATTTAATCTCGTAGATGGGATGTCATTGCAGTTTTTTAAAGTAAAATCATCCAAATGTTCTCTATGTTTTTATTCTCAATTTGAAAGTGAAATTTATTATAATTATATAAATGGGATAAATGGATAAAAATATTATCTAATTAAACATTTAAACCAATATAAACCATAATATAACCATATAAATAAACTAGATGAAAAACCAGTTGTGAATTTAATATCAATGTTTTTCACCATTCATTGAAAAATGATTTATTTCCGAAAAATATAAACACTTAACCATAACCAAATACGTATGGTTATTTCTTAAAGATTGATTTTTTTGAAATATTAAATCAATTAATATTTCAAATTTTTTATTTAAAATTGGTTCTCCATTAAAATGCGGTAAAATTACCTTTAAAAAATATAGATTTTTAGGTGTAATATATGGTTTCAACTTATCTTATGAATATAAAACCTATTGGATAAATGTTAAAATGTTATATTCAATATATAATAAATTTAATAAATTAATTTAACTCAAAAATTGTAATTAATTTTGATTATTTGGATAATACTACATTATGAGCATAAAAATAGTTTTCTTTAAAAATAATCTCTTTATATTTAGTTGGTACATTTTCTCATTTCTAATTAATTTGCATCCATTGAATTAATTATATAAACTATATATTTTCATTATTTATTTAGTACTATTAATAAATTATATTTTTTTATATTATTTTAATAAATTATAATAATTTAATAATATGTTATTGTTCCTTAAATCATGGTCTTGGGTGTAATTTATGCCCCCGAGGTAGGTTGGTCTTTTATGTAACACAAGATAAATTAGTGTTTCATGCATTAATAAATTTATAATACATTGAATCTATTTATATTTTTAAATGTATATTGATGTATCATTGTATTATATCCCCTTACATGCTTGGGGACGCATGTCGAGAACCCTATCAAATATAAGGTTCCTACTCTAAAATTTCAAGGTGTTACACTGATGGGAATTTGAACCCCAATAATGCATTGATACCATTACTGATCCATATCCTCATCCATATGGATCTAATAAACAAACATTATTCAGCCAACTTGTGTCTTATCCATTATGTTGAATAGGATTGTACCAATTCATCCTACATTGAATAATTATTAGGATTTAGTTCCAAGAAAAAAATTGATTCTTGGGAAAAGATATTTGAAAAGGAACAATATCACAAGAAGTATATAGAATTGACATTTTTAGTACTTTTCATATTACCCCTTAGGATATTTCATTTTACACCCTCATATGTAGTGAGTAATTTTTCCTCCTCCATGAAATTAACACTAGGTTACATGGAATATAGGACCATTAGGGTTCTAATGATGCACCATTATAATTCATTTCATGTAAAGAAAAAATACACAACATGCCTCAGGGTGTTCACAACATATAGTGTAAGATAGTTTACTCAATGTTTACTATATGGGATTTTGAGTCCTATAAGACCTATGGGACAATGATTGTGTTCATATTTATATGATGTGTGAGGCCACATGACTTAATGGTAATATACTCAAAGTAAAATTGATATCATACTCTTTTATAATAAAGTGTTTGTGTTTATTTGTGTAAATATAATGAGATATATAGTGTGTGACATTAATCATCAGTTTTAATCCTATCCTTCATGGTATATAAAGTAAACAACATGTTCTCAAACGAACTGAATTTTTTTAAATTTCATTCTTTTCCCAAAATTTAAATATTTCTAATAATATTTCTATAATCATTTTATTCACCTATAATGAAGAATAATGTTTTTCCTAAATCATATTACATGGATATAATAACTCTGGGGATCTGTTTCTAGTTTGTCTCATCAAAGGAAATGAATATCACTTGATCTTCTCAAACCTTATACAGTTTAACACCAAGACAAATCAAAAAAAACATATCCCCCCTATAATAATACATCATTTTATAATGATTATATTGAAATATGTTATCCTATAAATCAAAACTAAATCAATAACTCAAGTTCGTACATTTAGTTTTCATGTCAAATTAGACCAGTTTATGGTTAACTTCCAGCAAAAGTGATAGTCGGTGGTAAACATGTGAAGAATAAAGAAGGGAATAATAAGAAAAATGATAGAAAAAATTGATAGTGTTTCATTTCAATGAACACTACTGTCCGTGATTTAATTATACATAGGAAAAAAGGTTAGTAACATATAATCCTTATTTCCTAGCTAAAGAAAGGGAAAAAATTTAAAGGGCCATTATATTCAGAAGCTATTCAAATCAATAAATTAATGCATAAATTCACACTGAATAATGAATAGGAAATAAAAAAACATATCATTTTTTTTATTAATCACTAATGAAGGATGATTTAATGTTGGGATTTAGTAGGGGATCTATTAATGAATTTTGTTCCTTAATTCAAAGGATTCTTAGAATCTCCCCCTATCATATATTCTTACAATCCTCTTATTGAGATATATATATTATTACACAAAACTAGAAGAGATGGATTGATGATGAATTTAAAGGGTATTAAACGAGTTTTTTTCTTTGAAAACATTTAAATTAATTAATTAGTTAATGAATTGAATCATTTATCAAATTGTTGAATTTTAATTATTTAAATTAACTTATCGGTCTTAATTTGATGTATTAAACAGGGGTACTCTAATTTTATTATGAATTACACCACTCCTAAGGTGACACCCCTAGTTATAATGTGGTCATGGTATCAGGTTTCCCATTTGGGGAATCAATTCAATGGAAATAAATTATTCCCACAAACATTTTTTAGTACTAAAATAAATATAGTATTTTTATTAATTTTTTATCAATGATCTACACTTCCTACAACTATGATCTTGCAAGGTGATCTATACCAAAAAAAAGAAATATTTAAAAATTTTATATTTCTTAAAATATATAATCCCATGATCAATACAGACTCCAAAAGTTCATGTACCTTCAAATAGAAATGGAAAACCTACTTAAAAAGTGAGGATAATCAGATCAGATTTGGTTCTCATGGTCCCACAATATCACTAAAATATTCAAATATTATTTTTTGATAATGGGGTAAGATCCCAAAAAATAAATAGAATCTAAACCTCTTTTCAAGTATGGGAAAAGAGAAAACCCAATACTTAAACAATGACAACAAAGTAAGAAGAAACAACCCAAAGGGATGAAAGAAAACCAAAGTGATCAATGAGGAGAAAAATTAAATGGGAAAGAATGTAGTTTCATCGCCCCCCTAAGAGAGATTGAAACAGTGAGGCCTTTGTCTATTATTGTGCCCCAATGAATGTACATATTATTTAGGGTTTCAGGCATGTGTCAATATGGGTTTGTAATGAAAAATATGTTTTTTGGGTGTCTTGATCCCATTCCTCTCATATGATAATAAAAAAAACACTACCACTCCACAATGATAGTTACTATATATATATATATATCTGTGTGTGTGTTCATGTAAATTAAATTTTTTCTTTTGTTTTTTAATAATTTTTATTATCTCTATAGTATATGGTCCAATTAGAATTTGTAGATAGACCCTAGCTATTTCCCCCAACCACACTCTATTTATACGGTGACACCCAACCGATGTTTATTTCCCCACCCCACTACAGTACCCTATATTGGGGTTCAGGACTAACTGTTGCTATAGACCCCGAGGTACACCCTATATACATGGTTAAGAATTAATTTTTCTATAGCACCAAATCCGTAAACCTTATTCCCATGGTTGTTCCTGACTATAGATATACCCTCTCGGAGGCACACTCTATAGTCATGGATGAGTACAAACAATGGTAATAGACATCTCTACCATGACCAGGTTTCAACATTTCATATATCCTCCCTATATGAAACATATTTCTAAGTGTGTTTGAGAAGTGATATAAGCTCCTTAATTTGAACAACCAACATAAAAATAATGTACCTTCACGAACTCGTATAAAGATATATATATTTTCATTCTTCATCCATGGAAATTGGTCCCTGGTAGTCACATCAATTTCATTTACATGGATATATTTGACCTTAGTCGTAGAAAGTATGGACCATGTCTATAGTTTCATGTCTTTTTGTGGACTTTTTAATCATTTCACTCCCAAAAAATAACATATTATCAGTCACAAATGCTTCTCCTCAATTATGTAACATTGAATATATCCTGCAGCCAGTCCAATTTTGGGTGATAAACATGGAAATAATAAACCATTACCACCCTACATATCATCTAGAATGGACTGGTGAATATTGAAGATAGATTTCCATCCTGATCAAATTTGGACAACTGGTTTCATTTAAATACCTTCAAGAAAACATGATTTCCCTCCTTAAACTCAAAAGTCCTCTATACTTTGTTCTTATAGGACTCTTGGTGGTTTGATGATTTCTATATACATCCCATGATGACGTTCAATATATCTATTATCTCCAATAATATCATTAGACACATTAATGATGAATATCCTACATCCTTCTAGCACAAAAGTGATGTAATATCATTATACTATAAAATAATTACTATGTTCTGTATTGTAAAAAATAAGCAACACTGACTGTAAACTAACATTTAAATATTTTTATTTAAATGTGATGGTTACTACAAATTCAATTAAATGGATTGTATGAATTGGACATACAAAATTATGAAATAAATTTGGAGCAAATAATCAATGTAAATGTATTTATTAATTCAGAGAAAATAGAAACTCCATTTTTAGTGACGGGGATATGATCATCAAAAATATTTTTTTCTCATAAATAACATTTATTAATTTTTTGAAAAAATATTATAATTTATTTCTTTAAATTTTATAAAATAAATTTGATAAAATGAATATTATTTTTGAAATATTCATAATCTAATATGATAAATGTTAAATATATATAATTTTCTCAAAAATTTTATTTTTTAATTAATAGTGAAATATGATGATTTTGATTGAAAATTTGTATTTTTTTCAATCATTTAAAAATTCATTTTCATGAATGGTTTTGAAGAAATCATGTTTCAATACAATTTTCAATAATAAAATTTTGTTTATTTGAATAAATTTTATTTCTGAATTTGGTATAAAAAACATCTTATTCATTAAATGTGTTTTCCGAAAAAAAAATATTGTGTTTTTAATGTTATTAATGACTTTAAATATTCTACTTTAGTTAATTGAATTTCTAAAAAAGTGCTTCTATATTCATAATAAATATCTCTAATATATTTATAATTATCAATTATTTTTAGTGATTATGAATACTGATCATTGTAAATCCTGTTACCATGGATAACATAAAATGTGTTATTTATGTTTAAAAAAAATAAAAATGACTACAAATTGAGGATAAAAATGCCTTATTTCAATTTGATAAGAATATAATGTCTATAATAATCATAATGTTAAATTTATGGACTTTTAATATCACTTTTCACAATTTATTCTATTATATTATTTACAATAAGAAATGTCAAAAATGTCATTCTTTTTGTTTTATTATCTGTATATTTTTTACATTGCGATAATTTGGGCTTGTTTGGTTAAAATAATAAATTTAAAAATAACAAAAAAAAAGTCATCCTGGTGATTTATTTAAATTTTTTATTTATTATATAATTACCTAAAATTCATATGCAATACTAACATTATGTTTGTGCATAAAGTCAAAAAATCAATAAAACTATATAGAAAACTCTAAAAATTTATTATTTGAGTGGTTTTTCTATTTAAATATTTTTATACATAAAAATTAAATATTATAGAGGTTTTAATACTCTATACTCTAATTATATATCAATATCATAATTTTAAAATTAATGTGATTTTAATAGCTTAAAAATTGTCACTATTAATATTTTATAATAAATATTATTTTATTATATGATTTAAAATTCAAAAAAAAAACTATATATGTAACATATATTATAATATTGTCAAATATATCAATATTATTCCACAAATATGCCTTTTTTATGTTATATTATCTATATTAACCTCTTAATGGTGAAAACATTGATATTAATGAAATTCTAAAAAATTTCTAACAGATGCTTAAAAATATAAAAATGTTGTATAAACAAATAAATATATTATTAGATAAAATTATTGAAACTAATCCACACATAATTTTTGAATATTATCAATTTCGATCAATTATCACATCATAATTAATTTATATTTATTTAATATTTTTACTAATTACAACAACACCTTGCCTCTCTCTTAAAAAAGGAAACCTATTATTCTCAATTATTAACACATGAACAACATTTTGGTTTTGAAATTGACTACCAAAATCATTTCAGTACCAACATAAATCATCATATTCTCCATTTTTCATCTGAAAATCATTCATTGTAATGGTATTGTTGTAAACCATTAGAGGTTTTTTGAGGAAGAGGCGTTATTCTTAACCAAGTTCTTTTGTAGTTTTTTTATTCCACCTCGTTCAATTATTACCAAAAAATAATGATATATTTAAATAAGTATATAAAATAAAATATAACATTATAATTTTATTTTAATAACCTATATTCATCACCAAACACTATAAACTGGGATATGAATCCACCATTCATATGTATGGTGAACTACCTTCTCACGAACTGATTTAATCTCTTTTTCATAACCATATCTCATGGATGGTAATAACAATGAATTTCATTTATATATATTATATAAATGAAATATTTATTATTATATAATGAAAATTATAAATTTATTTCCTTACCTATTCATTCACTAAAAACTTTAATACGTTATTCATGTGTACGTGTACATTACTAACTCTCTAAAGCGATCAGATTTGTTTTTCATTACCACATCACACGGATGATATATATATATATATATATAAGTTTTTATTTATCATGTAATTGTAATTATTTATCTATTAAATAATTCTTAACTTACTTCTGTAACGCCCCAAGCTTTTATAGTATGTTTCTCTTTGAATAATGAAACAGCTTGCATTGTACGCGACTTCGAGATTCTAACACACCGCGTACAATAAAAATAGATGTTATGAATAGTGATACCCATTTTTTGAAAGTTTATATACTTTATCATACAAAATGGACTTCCTTTTTTTGATTCAGAATATCGAAATTAGCTTTTTGTGAATTTTTGTTATTTTTCTGAAAACATTCAATTTGTGATAAATAGTGAAAAACAATGTGTTATTGGTTAAGACCAAATTTTTTATTTAAATGATTATTTGTTTTATTTAGATTTATTTTAGGTCAAAATAGAGTAATAATACCTATATAAGTTCAATGTAATTCATGGATGTCATTTCATAATAGTAGTAGATATATAAAAAATATATTGAACTTTTTACCATCTTTTACCCACCACCTAGGAGCATTTGCATATTTTCATAAAAATTAATTTTACCACTTATGTGAGTTGAATTTCAAAAAATTTAGAGACATGGTTAACATTACTATGTAAAATGTGGTTTAATAAGATGAAAATAATTTTTGGTAAATAGTAAATTTTGACTTTTATTTACCACATTTAAAAGTAAATAGTCTATTTAAGGGTAATAGTGATATCATAATTACCCTAACACTTGTAGAAATTATATTGGAGGTAGTATCATTTGACCAAAAACAGCCTTAGGAATAAAATATGATCCTCTTTTCTCCACTTGGAAGAGATTAAGACATTTATATTTATTTTATTTAAAGTTGAGTTAAAAGATTTAAATTCCAAGTTTAATAACTAAACCCTCTTTAATAAATGGTTACACACAATATAAATTAAACTATAAATATTCATTAAATATCTAATAATATTTATTACCAAATGGTATTTTATTTTAAAAATTTAGGCATTAAATACTTTAATTTATTTATGACATAATGGTGATTTAGTAATTACCTTATTACAAAAGGATTAAAATAATAGAAATAATAGATATCAAAATAAATATAATTTTAGTATTTTTATGAATTCCACAATTTCTATAGTTTAATATGACATGTTAGGGATTATTAAATATTTTTTTTGAAGTAATCATGCCGTTATGTTTTTCAAAAAAATAAAATACCATATAGTGTCAAAATTTACATAATTGAATTTTTTAAAACAAATCTATCTTATTAAAGGATATAATATTCTTAAAAATCTATGATCTGTAAAATCACTTATATAAGGTTATATATATTAGTAATTAACCAATTTGGGATCTTTTGGAAGTTTATATTATGTTTTTAACCATATAATATAAAAATACAAAGTGAGATGGTAAATGAAAAACTATTTAACTAAGAGTTAAACAAAAAATATAATGTTAATATAGTGACCTAAACCTGTCTAAAACCTATTGTTTGAGAGGTTTTCGACCCATCCTCATCTTAATATATAAATAAAACATTTTGGATCCATTTTAATCTTAAAATTATTTAAATATAAAATAATATTTCAAAGATTCCCTAAAGTGACCCTCACCTCTCTTATAAAAAGGAACTTCCCCTTCTCTTACTTTTTCACCTCCAAAGCCTTTTTTAATCGGAATAAACCTTCACAAATATCCTCCCAACATTCCACTCCTTATCCTAGAGTCCTTTATTTGGTCAGAAATCCAACCTATAAAGGCCTTTTGATCAAATCAAAATGAAGAACCTGAAGAAGAGGTAAATATTTCATCACCCCTTTCAAGTTCTTTTCTTCTTACACTTCCACTTTCCTTATTGTTTCCATTTTAAAAAAATAAATCCATAATATTTTATATACTCTAATGTTATTATAAAAATGGTACAACCATATTCATTATTCTATCCATCATATTAATGACAATGTCACCATACGTGCGTACGTATGGCTTACTGTTTCCACGTCGTGGTGTATTTTTTTATTTAAACACTTCATTATTTTTATGGGTATAATATTGATGTATAATTGATGTAATTAATAAATATAAAATGTTAATTATTATGTATATATGATATAAAATTCAATTATAAATGATTTTTGTATCAATTAAATGATATTGTCGCTCGCGTGTATGTATGTATTACCTTCTCAATGAACTCAATAAGATTCATTCCCCATCGTAATCATTCAAGAATATTTTTCATTTGATGATTAAAAATAATGTTTCAGAATATAATATCATTATGTATATGAGTGAAATACATTCTATCAATAGAAGACATGTCTTATGTAACAAAACATATAAAGGAAAACAAATCAGTTAACACCCAAAATGACGATAATACTAAAATATTATTGACAAAGTAATATTAGAAGATCACATATGATATCATATTTACTAATATTGTTATTGTATAATTTAATAGCAATGATTTAATAACTATAAAAGAGGTTAGAGTATTCTCATCCAAGTAAAAGTACAAGGTATGAGTTAATTTCACAATGTCATTATTATCCGGGGTTGTTTTTACGTAAGTATCTACATGGACCTCTTAATCATCCACATCCATGTTTTCATGAAAATTTAATTCAAAACATTTTAACTGTTTACTATACTATGGGTTAAATTCATTTATACTCTTATTTATATATATATATCTAGAAAGGAATCTTTCGGTTATTTTCCAAATAAGGTACTTTATGACCTTTTCGACAAAACTACAGTAAGAATGACTTTTTTAACATAAACATCGGGTGTGGTTATTTAACCCCATTATATCATCATCAAAGCATCCCATACAAGATTATAATAATAATTTCAATGTAAATTTTTTCTATTATAATTATATGACTTTTAAATTATTTCAAAATAGAAATATGTATTTCTCTAAGATGTTTTTGATTTCATCCATGTCAACATCCATTGATGGATTTTAAGCTTGTTTGAATTTTATTTATTATGATACAGAAATTAAATATTTTATAGAAGGTTGTGTGATATGTTTGTCTGTGGATGTGTTATTTTTACACCATTCATGGATTATAAACACAGTATTGACATTTCATATGCTAGTTTTAATATGAATTTTTATGTTAGGTTTAAACCTTTCATATAAGGAATGAATTGGAATTAGTAAGTGATGGGTAGAGCCTGCTATAGCTCATCGATGCATCAGTAGGTCTCATGAGACAAACTACAATCTTGGCACAATGCCTTGACAAAATATTATTTGTAGTATTGGCACAAGGACTTGACTATGTGGTTATTAAGTCATGCATTATGCATTCTATCATTATGAAAGTTTCTATTGATATTTCATGTGATTATTAGACAATTAGAATATCCATGTGAGTAAGTAAATGGAATTAATTGATTTTATATTTTCCATATTATTCATAAATTCAAGTTTAAAAGGATTTTTTTACTCTAATACATTTCCTTAAATGTTTACGCTTATTTATGAAATTTTTCGCTACATTGTTATCCATAATGAGCATCTGAGCTCACCCCTTTCTTTGTTTTCTTTTTCCCAGGATGTGAAGAAGTATATTATGGATAACTTGCAGGGAGATGCTAAGGATATAAGTGTGTTCAAAATGGGAAACAATGTTTTTGATGTTTTTATTTCATGACATAATGTAAAACTTAAGAATGTATCTACAACATCCAAGGATACTAAACTGATCGGACTTTTGGGATTTGATCCCTTGTGATCATACCAATGTTATGTAATAATACACCGACACTGGGTAACTAGGTTCGAACCGTTAAAGCTGTTATCAAAGGAATATTATTACAATCCTTGGAATCTATATTTAGAAAAACTCTGATTAGAGAATAGCACCTTATGATCGACTTTGAGGATTCATATAGAATAAATTCCTAGAATTTTGGTATTGTAGAGATTTTGTGAGTTTTAAATGAAATACATCGATGTCTGGATACATGCAGGTATATGTGGCTCTATCATAGATGTATCTAGGGTTAAAACCCAAAAACACCGCTTTGAGATAGACTCGAATGGAAGATGGTGCTCAACAATGATCCTTGCTCCACTCTTGGTTATGACACTCCCAGGGGATATGCATAGGATAATTCTTATTTTATTTACAAACCATTATGAAGGGTTTATGATTATATATTTATGTAAGGAATTTTTTTATGATTATAGATTATATCCATAAACTTTTCAATTTATGTTAAGTATTTTACATGTTTGGAATTACGTATTGTGATTCATAAACTAATCTAGTATATGCCATTGTTTAGAAATGGCGCCTAGTGGAAGGAATGTAAACTGTTTCAACACACGTAATACATGTAGGTATTTCCCTTTAACTCAAGATAATTATAGTGGAGCTTCTAATGCAACTTGTTCAGATCAACTAATGACCATACTGGGAAAACTCACTTAGGTTATGCATAATAACCTTTCCCATATAAAGAACCCTGATCCACAATGTGGAGAATCAATGTTAGACCGCTTCATGAAGAAATAACCCCCAAAATTCGATGGGAGTACAAATCCATTAGTAGCTGAGAAATGGATAAATTCCTTAGAGAAGAATATTTCATGCTTTGGGGAGTAGTGAAATGGAAAAGGTTGTTATGGTAGTTTATCACCACAAGGGAAATGCAGATCAATGGTGTCCATTAATCCAAAACCCAATAGAAGAAGAAGAAGTATCAAACATGTAATGGAGGGAGTTTAAAGAGATTTTTTTCGGAAAAATATTTCTTCATGACTATCAAGCAGATATGGAAAGACAATTTTTTAGTATGGGGAAAATGAAGGATGAGAATGTCGCAAAGAATGAGGCTATCTTCACAAGGATAGAAAGGCATGAAACAAATTAGATACATAACTAAAGAATTAAGATTTATTGATTCTTTGATGGGTTAAAACCATTTCTCCATCGAGCATTAGTCTCAAAATCCTTCTCATCATACGAAGATATTTTCTTGTGCGCTATCAATACATAAAAGGAATTCTCTAAGTACTATGACTTTAAATCAAGGCAAGAGAAAAAGTGATCTATTTAATGTAGGATGGAAATATAATAAGAGATGCTCAAAATACAAGAGGGGGGGTGAATTGTATACTTTAAAAAATTCCTTTGGAACCTTTAAAGTTAGTTATGAATAACTAAAGTTTCCTTAAGAAAAGGAAAGGACTAAGTTTAACAAAGTTAAACTAAGTAAATTCACAACACCTCTAACCCCGAACTAAACTAGCAAAGTGATTCCAATAGTAGGTTCCGGAAATATGGTTCCGGAATTCGAAACTTAACAAAAGTTACAATATGAGATTCTACCTTACAGCGTATAGAATCTAAACTAATCAGAGTAAGTAAGGAAGTATAAGAAAGTTATACTTTCCTTAAGATACAAAATATAGCGGAATAGAAACAAGTAGTAAAACTACAAGTAACAAGAATAAGTCTTTTAACCCAAAGAGAAGGGTATCCAACAACCTTGGATAAAGGTCCCTTGATTTATACTTTCAAGCAAGTCTGTCTTACCCACACCAGGGTAAGCCCTCGATACGAAGATCGGAGTCTCTGTCTTGCTATCCCCGCAAGCCCTCAACTTCAAGGTAGTTGGCAACCTCTGTCTTTCTCAGTAAGAAAGCCCTCGATCTTTAAGGTAGTCGGCACCTCTGTCTTCCTATCCCCGGAAGCCCTCGAATGTAATCACCAACATTCAGAGTCGCACGAAGCTTTGATAGTTAATAAGAGACTCTCTCTCTAGAAATCACTTCAACAGCATGTATACACTTTTTCAGCAATCAGCTATTAGCCATCAGCCCCGAGTTCTTTCAAATGAGCTCCTATTTATAGGTAAGGTTGGCTCCTCTCCATTGGTCATATTTTCCTTAAATATCGGAGGGACCTGTACACGTGTCACTTAGACAACGGTTAGTTTATAACAAAATGGACGACATCGTTTTATAACAAAACAAGTGTAATAGAATGTACGACATCGTTTTAAACACTAACATAAAGGTTAGGAATAGAAACTTCGGAGTGAAAGTTCGGAGTGAATAAATTCAAAGTGTATAAAACAATGATAATCAGATTCTGTTTAATAGATGAATTCGGAATGAGAATTCGGAATAGGAAATCGTCATCAGAAATCGTAATGAGAATTCGTCATCAGAATTCGTAATGAGAATTCGTCATCAGAATTCGTAATGAATTCGTAATGAGAATTCGTCATCAGAATTCGTAATGAGAATTCGTCATCAGAATTCGTAATGAGAATTCATCATCAGAATTCGTAATGAGAATTCATCATCAGAATTCGTAATGAGAATTCGAAATGAGATTTCTTCATTAGAATTCGTAATGGGAATTCTTCATTGGAATTCGTAATGGGAATTCTTCATTGGAATTCGTAATGAGAATTCTGCTTCAGAATTCGTATCCTGAATCTGGATTAGAACTTAGTCAGAGTTCATATCCGGAATTCGGAATGAAACTTCCTTATAGTTCTTGTCCAGAATTCAAACCCTAAAACAGAATGCTTTATATCCAAGTTTCAATGATTCTGAGAAAATGAATCTGAAACACATACTTAAGAAAAATATAAATGAAAATATGACAAGGATAATTTTTCTTATAAAAGCGATTTTCCTTAAGAAATCAATTTTCCTTATAAAAGAAATTTTCCTTAAGAAAGCAATTTTCCTTAAAGATAAGGTGTTTGTGATTTTCAAAACAAGAAGGAATGGAAAAGTCATAAGGAAAACCTTATTGACTCAACAATCTCCCCCTTTTTGGAGAGCACAAACATCCTTATGAAAAAGTTATTCCAAGAAGAAAGAAACACATTAAAGCTTATCTCCCTTGGTTTAAGGATATAGATGAATACGACTAACTCCCCCTTAGGCTTTGAAACTCTAAGGATCGTATTCATATTTCCGGAGTGATGTTTCATAAGAAGGTCTTCTTTAAGAAAAACTCCCCCTTACACAAACTCTTATTAGAGTTCTTTTCCCTTGGGTATTTTTCTTTCTCCCCCTTTGATAAACTCTTATTAGAGTTCCTCTTTTTCTTAAGGATCTTTTCCTTCTCCCCCTTTGTGATATTCAAAAAGAATTAGAGGGAATGGAAAAAAATAACAAAGTACCTGAAAAAATAGTAATGACAACAATAGAAACAACAAGTACGACTTTCATTAAAATTGGAATCTCAACAACAAAGGAAAAAAATACAACAAAAAGATCGGATTGGTTATTTTGGATCTTTCTCCTTCGACATTAGCCCCTTAAGAATCGTCTTGATCTTCTTTAAGTCTTTGTGATCTTCTTCTGCTTGCTTCTCTAAGATGACTATTCTTGCGGACTGAGCTTCAATTGTTTCTTCCTGAGCCTTCAACTTTTCTTCCTGAGCTTTCATCTTCTCTTCCTGAGCCTTCATCCTTTCTTCAAACTCGATCCGATAATCCCTTTCAAATTTCCAACTTTGATTAACGGAATTGAGCTTTCCATTCAGATCTCTCACTTCCTGAATCCGAAAGTTCTTTTCCTCTGTCAATTTCTCTTCAAAGGATGCAGTCAGCTCATTAATCTTCTTGTCTTCAGTTTCAAAGGCATCCTTAACATTATCTTGAAACTCATCAAGCAACCTCATCTCTTCCACATTCTTCATCGACGAGCTTGTCATCCTCTTACAAGATCTTTTATGAGCTTCGTAACCAACAAAGAATGTTTTGAACTGAGCTTCAATCTCAACACACTTATCCATAACCATTGATACGGAGTCGGTTTTCTGATTCAACGCATGTTGGAGCATCTGGAATCTAGAGTCAATACTAGAGAAGGTTGGAATGGTTCCCACCAACTTCTTTAAGGACTGAACAATAAAGTCATGCCCCAACGAGGATGACTCCGAATCTGAAATCTTGCTAGGAGAATTTTCTTCCTCAATAAGCTCCAAATTCCTCTTAGAAGAACTACCAGCTTCCTTCCTCTTTCTTACTACTGAGCTCGGAGTCTCGGTAAGAACTTTCTTTCCCTTATCTTTTTCCGGAATGGAATCCTGTTCCGGAGTTTTCTTTTCACTGTCAGAAACTTGAACAACCAAATCTTCCTCATCAGCAACTTCTTGAACACCAACCTCTACGTTTCCCATCTGAGAAATATCCTGTAAAAGTTGTTCTTCTTCTCCATGATAGGCAACTTATTCTTCTCCTTTCTCTTCTTCCATCGCAGGAGTAACTAACTTCGAAGATTCAAATTCTGATGTTCGGAGCGATAAGTGTTCCGACGGAGTTCCCTTGTACTCATCAACTTGTTTTAGCACATATCCTGTCTCACCACTTCCTTCAGCAGCCTCTTCAACTTGTTCCACTTGCTCTTCTTCCTCAGTATTTGTGGCAACAGCCTCTTCCAGAGCAACAAGATTTTTTCCTAGAGTCTCAGGTAGGGATTCCAGGGAGAAAGTTCCCGGAACTGGAATTGTTGCTGAAACCATTTCATTGAACTTCAACAATACTTGGACTGCCTCAGCTTCTGACATTTTCTTCTTAAGCATCTTTTCCTTAGCTTGTTTCTCAAGCTCATCAGCAGCTTTCTCCTTCAAAGCTTTAGCTTCCGCAGGGTCCAATCCGAACTGCGGATCCCCTTCTTTCCTCTTCTCTTTGTCAGCTCTCCACTTTGTAACAACCTCATCAGGATAGGTCTTCTTCTTCTTAGGCTTTGGAGGTGCGGAGTGGACTTCCATAGACTTGGGATTTTCTCCTTGTTCTTCCACTTCTTTCAGCTTTCTCTTCCTTACCGGCTTAGATGATTCCAGATTAGCAGATTTCGAAGTCACTTCTACTTGAGGAGGTAGATCAATAAACATACCACACTTCTTGTCAAAAGATATATTCATTATTTTAAGCGTGTCATCACTAAGCAGCATGATCTTGCAAACTCTCGGCTTAGAACTGCAAGCTACCTTGAAAGAATCTAGGCACCGAACTATGAGCTTTGATAATATTGCTGGGTACATTACGATCTGAGCTCTCAGATTCCCCTTCTTTAAATTCTCAATATTAAGAAGAATATGCTTCATCAAGTTAAACTTCCTTAGATTTATCAGGAAATCTAAGATATATATCTCACTTTTCTTCAAGCTGTCCTTATCACCTTTTCTCAGTACGATAAGTCCTTGCACCCATAACTCCAGAATCCGGAAGTTTGTAGATTGGCTTGCAATTTTCGGAGCCTTGTCATCATCCAATCCGAGAGTTTCTAAGGCTTTCTCTTTGTTGAAACTACCCTTGGAGTCTGGAAATACGTGAGAAATAAACTCAGCTTCACATTCATAACTTAACCCTACCAAGCTTGCAGCCTTGGTGTAAGAAAGCTTATATGTCTTGCCATACGATTTGAAAGAAAATTTTTCTCTATTATCTTCCTCGAAGAAAGCAACTTACTCATAAAACTCAACAAGCAAATCTGAGTATACTTCATCTTGGTTACCGGTTTTTGATACCGCAACATCTTCCCAGCCATTCTACTTGATATTCTTTGAAATGATAGAATCATAGTTGCTGAAGAAATTCGGATGAACTAACCTTTCTCTGTAAACTAACCACTGAGAAATAGGCTTAGTTGAATACATTTCTTGAGAAGCTAACTCTGCAGACATTCGGATTAGAAGATCTATGGGAAATTCGGAATGGAGAAGACTGATGTTCGGAGCGGAGAAAATTGTGGTTCGGAACGGCCTTAAATCGGAGAATCAGAGCTTCAGCACGCGAGATCTTGAAACCGATGTGGGACTAGGAATTAGGTCCCCTTTATATAGGCAACGAGATGACGGTTGACATTCCATAGTTGATCTAACAGTTGGAATGAGCTGCGATCAGATCTGACGGTTGAGAGCTTGAATCCGATCTTTTTGAGGTTTTATTAAAACAAAGATTTAAGAAAAGTTTAATCCGAAAACATAATACAAGAAAATTCCAGCAAGTAAAATATGATTAAGAAAACTTCAGTAAGGAAATCATACCTTTCGGATTAGCTTAGAAAAGTTATTCGTAATGGGTAATATAAAGATGACTACGAAAAACTCAATACAAAAAAACTAAATACGAAAAACTTAATACGAAAAACTCAATTCGAAAAACTCAATACAAAAAAGTAAGTACGAAAAACTCAATATGAAAAAGTCAATTCGAAAAACTCAATACGAAAAACTCAATTCGAAAAACTCAATACGAAAAAGTAAGTACGAAAAACTCAATATGAAAAAGTAAGTACGAAAAACTCAATATGAAAAAGTAAGTGTGAAAGTTCTGTTATGAAAATACCAGTACGAAAGTTTTCCATTCCGGAAATTTTCAATACGAATACTTTCATTCCAGAAGTATCTTGTACGAAAATATCCATTCTGGAAAATGGTAGTTCTGGAAGTTCCATTCCGGAAAACTTCGTTCCGAAAAGTTTGAAAACAAATTTTGAAAAACATTGTTTTTTAAACAACCAAATGTACTCCCCCTATGAAAAGGAGTTTATTACTGTAAGGAGATTTTTTCAGAAGAAAGTTAATTAAGAAAGATTACCTTACGGTTATCATTCCTAACTTCTGTTTAATATATTCAAATCTATCAGAAGGCAAAGATTTTGTGAATATATCAGCAAGTTGATCTTGCGTTCCGATAAATTGAACAATAATATCTCCTTTAAGTGTGTGATCCCTAAGAAAGTGATGCCTAATATCTATGTGTTTTTCACGGGAGTGATGTGCAGGGTTTTTATTTAGGGCAATGGCACTTGTGTTATCACACAAAATTTGAGTTTTAGTAAAACTCAAGCCATAGTCTGTGAGTGTGTGTTGCATCCAAAACACTTGTGCACAACAACTTCCAGCTGCTACATATTCAGCTTCAGCAGTGGAGAGTGCTACAGAATGTTGCTTCTTGCAGGACCAAGAAACTAATGAATCTCCTAAGAAATGACAAGTTCCGGATGTACTTTTTCTATCCATTCTACATCCACCAAATTCAGCATCAGAAAAGATTTTTAGAACAAAATCATTTCCAGAAGTATAAAATAATCCTAGATCCATGGTTCCCTTAAGGTAGCGAAAAATTCTTTTTACTGCCTTTAAGTGAGATTCCTTAGGATTGGATTGATATCTTGCACATAAGCATACTGAAAACATTAAGTCTGGTCGACTAGCTGTTAAGTAAAGTAGACTTCCTATCATACCTCTAAAAGATGTTTGATCTACTGGTTTCCCAGCTTCATCAAGATCTAAAGAGTTTGAGGTACCAATGGGAGTACTTATACTTTTAGTGTTTTCATAACCATACTTTTTCAGAAGATATTTAATATACTTATGTTGAGATATGTAGGTTCCTTCTGGTTTTTGAGAAATTTGAAAACCAAGGAAAAATGTTAATTCACCCATCATACTCATTTCAAACTCAGATTTCATTAGACTAGCAAAAGAGTCAGTCAAAGATTGCTGAGTTGAACAAATTATAATGTCATCAACATATATTTGAACAATCAAAACATTTTTCTTATCTTTCTTTATAAAAAGGGTTGGATCTGCATTTCCCTTAACATAGTTATTTTGAAGAAAAAATCCAGTAAGTCTATCATACCATGCTCGTGGGGCTTGTTTAAGGCCATACAAAGCTTTGGGAAGTCTAAACACATGATCAGGATGTTTTGTATCTTCAAAGCCAGGAGGTTGTTCAACAAAAACTTCCTCTTGAACATAACCGTTAAGAAAAGCACATTTCACATCCATTTGGAAAAGTTTGAAATTAAATAATGCTGCAAAGGCAAGTAGAATACGGATAGATTCATGTTTAGCTACTGGAGAATAGGTTTCTTCATAGTCTATTCCTTCTTGTTGATTATAACCTTTAGCAACAAGTCTAGCTTTATTTCTAACAATGATTCCATTTTCATCACATTTATTTCTGAAAACCCATTTTACTCCAATAACAGAAGTTTCCTTAGGTCTTTCAACCAAGGTCCAGACTTTATTCCTTTCGAATTCATTTAGTTCATCTTGCATGGCTTTAATCCAATCATCATCACCTAAAGCTTCATCAGTGCTTTTAGGATCTAACTGGGAAAGAAATGCTAGATGTTCTACTTCATTTCTTAAGGAACTTCTAGTCCTTACAGGTTGATTTACATCACCAATGATACTATCACTGGGATGATTCTTAAGAAACACCTGATTTGGGTTTTGTAAAACCTGTTCATCAACATAGGGTAGAAAGTCTTCTGGGGTAAATGTTTCAGAAGTATCTTCTAGAACAATTTCCTTCTCAGAAGGTTTTTCTATCAAAGGTTGATAATCAGTTTTTGAAAACACATCCGAAGATGTAAGTTGGGATGGTTTAAAAACAAAAGGATCTGACTCATCAAATTTTACATGTACTGTTTCCTCAACAGTGCAAGTATTTTTATTAAAAACTCTATAAGCCTTAGAGGTTGTGGAATAACCTAAGAAAATTCCTTCATCTGATTTTGGTGCGAATTTATGTAAGTTATCTTTAGTATTCAAAATGAATACTTTGCAACCAAAAACCTTGAAGTAGGAAAGTCTTGGTTTTCTACCATTCCATAACTCATAAGGAGTTTTATTAAGAAATGGTCTAATCAAAACTCGATTTATAGTATTACAAGCTGTACTTACAGCTTCAGCCCAGAAATGTCTAGCAATAGAATATTCACTCAACATGGTTCTAGTTATCTCTTGAAGAATTCTATTTCTTCTTTCAACTACACCATTCGGTTGAGGAGTTCTAGGTGCTGAAAAATTGTGAGTAATACCTTTCTTACTACAAAAAGTTTCAAAATCAGAATTTTGAAATTCTCCTCCATGATCACTATGAATAGTTTTCAATGGAAGGTTTTTCTCATTTTTAACTTGAGCTCTAAAACTTTTGAAATAGGAAAAAGCTTCAGATTTCTTTGCTAGAAAATAGACCCAAGTAAATCTAGTGTAATCATCAACTAGAACAAACACATAGTATTTTCCTCCAATACTTCCAGTTTGTGTTGGACCAAAAAGATCCATGTGCACCAACTGTAATGCATCAGTTGTTGAGACTTCACCAATTGACTTAAAACTAGATTTATGTTGCTTTCCATATTGACAAGGATCACAAACTTTAGAAGAATCAAATCAAATCTCCGGTAGATCCTTAACAAGTTTCTTCTTAGAGAGTTTACATAGGTTCCTTATATTACAGTGTCCTAATCTTCTATGCCATAACCAAGAATGATCTTCCATTGTACTTAGGCAAGGTAAATCTTGGCTTCTTAGGTCTTCTAAGTTTAAGGTGTAAACATTCTCTTGCCTATTGGCTGAGAGAATAAATTCTTCCTTGGAATTGTGAAATAAGAATCTATCATTCGTAAAATTCACAAGGTAACCTTCATCACATAACTGACTTATGCATATGAGGTTGTGCTTAAGACCTTTAACAAAAAGAACATTTGAAATCAAAGTTTTACTCAAAAGAATTATATTACCAATACCAACAATCTCTCCCTTAGCATTGTCTCTAAAAGTTACCTTTCCTCCTTTCGTTTTGATAATCATTTCAAAAAAGCTTTTGTTACCAGTCATGTGCCGGGAACATCCACTGTCCATGTACCAAATATTATTGCTGGAACATTCTTTATTTTCCTGAAATTAAGAACAAAGTTAGACTTTCGGAATCCAAACTTGTTTGGATCCGAGATTTCCAGACAATAAAATTTTAGGTACCCACGTTTTCTTAGAAAAGTAGGCTTTATGAAATCCTAGAGATTGAGTTTTGTTTAAGGAACAATTCTTTGCCCAGTGACCACCACATTGACATTTAGTGAAAAATAGGGCACTCTGAGGAACAAAATAATTGTTACTGAAAACTGGTTTTGCATGACTATAACCAAATCCGGATTTATTTCTTAATGGTCGTATTTGGGAATACATCTTATAAAAATTTTCTTTACCATGGGTAAATTTTGATAAACATTTCTTTAAGGAGAAAATTTTGGACTTGAGTTTTATAACCAAGTTTTTATCCTCAAAATCATTAGTTTTCGAACTAGAGTTACGCTCAAGAAAATTTTTCTTAGAAATTACTTTTTCTAATTCTTTAGAAAGTTTATTCTTCTCAGAACTTACTTCCTCAAGATTTTTTTGAAATATTTTCAAAATCAGCATTTTTCTTATCAAGATCTCTAGAAAGATCTGATATATCTTTAGTAAGAATAGAATTCCTAGAGTTTGCCTTATCGAGTTTCTTGTTGAGTTTGGAATTCTCAATCTCAAGAAGTTCAGCAAACCTAGAGACTTCTTCATAAGTAGGTAAAGTATTTTCCTCATCAGAAGATGATTCTTCATCAGAAGAGTTATAATATTTACTATCATTAGGATTTAATGAAACGTTGGTCAATGATTCAGCATTTCGTACCTTATCCATAAGACAATGATTGTCAATAGGTAATCTGGAAATAAGACCAAGATTCTTCTTCCCTGAAGATTCATAATCTGAAGATTCATCTGAAGAGTCACCACCACTGGCACTCCAGGTGTCATTAGCTTTCAGAACATTCTTAGCTTTGGCTTTATAATACTTCTTCCTGTTCCTGTCTGAATGTCTTTCCTTTCTTTCTTTCTTTTTGAGCATAGGGAAATCTGGTCTAATATGTCCAGCTCTTTTACATTCATAACAAGTAACTTCTCCATCTTTCTTATGTTTCCTATCCTTCTTCTTATACTTGGATTGAAAGTTTCTCTGTCCAGCTATCTTGTTCATCCTTCGAGCAAGATTGGCTAATTCATTTTCTGAGACTTCACTCTCACTAGATTCGGATTGGAAAAAGACTTTCTTAGACATGGATCTGGTTACTCTTTCAGGAGTCTTAGCTTTCATCTGATTCGACGTTGTAGTAAAATCAACAGTACCATTTCCATTCTTTTTCTTGATGTTGTCAGCATCTCTCTTCATTCTTGTTTCATGTTGTAGAAGAGTTCCAAATAATTCATCAAGAGTAATTTGAGTAACCTTCCTGTTCTCATCTAGAGCTGTTCTCTTGGATTCCCACTCATTGGGAATAATGTCAATTATCTTGTCCACAAGAGCTTCATCATCTAAACCTTTCTCTCCCATAGATTGTAGACTGATTACAATAGTCATAAATCTTTGTTGAACTTTACAGATAGGTTCTCCATAAGGAAAATTGAAGCCACGATATTCTGCTCTAAGCATAGCTCTTCTAGTCTCAATCACCTTAGAAGTCCCAAAGTGTGTAACCTCTAACTTCTTCCATATACAGTTAGCTGCTTCACAAGAAGAAATTTGGCTATATATATTTCTAGTCATTGAACATAGTAAAGTGTTGCGTACCTTATAGTTGAGTTGATATTCTTGCTTTTCCTGGTTAGTAAAGGTTCTGACTTCCTTGTCAGGAATTTTATAATCACCAGTAAGCATGACAAAGTTATCTACTCCAGTATTGATAACAAATGTCTTCATACGATCTCTCCAGTACTAATAATCATTACCATCAAATATAGGTGGTCTTGTAGGATTCAGATTGTCAATAGATCCAACATTAATTCCTGCCATACAAAAAAAACTTTTCACACAAACTTGTTAGTAGAAAAGATTCGTAATAACAAAGTTCGGAATGAGAAAAGTTCGGAATGGAATAGTGAGCAAGAAAAACTTGTATGTGAGTACAAGTATTTCAGTAACCTGCTCTGATACCAAATGTAAGATTGATATAGAGTAAGAGGTTTCCAACCTCTGATACCAATTGTAGGATCGAAATATAATATGAGATGCTAAAAATACAAAAGGGGGGGGGGTGAATTGTATACTTTAAAAAATTCCTTTGGAACCTTTAAAGTTAGTTATGAATAACTAAAGTTTCCTTAAGAAAAGGAAAGGACTAAGTTTAACAAAGTTAAACTAAGTAAATTCACAACACCTCTAACACCGAACTAAACTAGCAAAGTGATTCCAATAGTAGGTTCCGGAAATATGGTTCCGGAATTTGAAACTTAACAAAAGTTACAATATGAGATTCTACCTTACAGCGTATAGAATCTAAACTAATCAGAGTAAGTAAGGAAGTATAAGAAAGTTATACTTTCCTTAAGATACAAAATACAACGGAATAGAAACAAGTAGTAAAACTACAAGTAACAAGAATAAGTCTTTTAACCCAAAGAGAAGGGTATCCAACAACCTTTGATAAAGGTCCCTTGATTTATACTTTCAAGCAAGTCTGTCTTACCCACACTAGGGTAAGCCCTCGATACGAAGATCGGAGTCTCTGTCTTGTTATCCCCGCAAGCCCTCAACTTCAAGGTAGTTGGCAACCTCTGTCTTTCTCAGCAAGAAAGCCCTCGATCTTTAAGGTAGTCGGCACCTCTGTCTTCCTATCCCCGGAAGCCCTCGAATGTAATCACCAACATTCGGAGTCGCACGAAGCTTTGAGAGTTAATAAGAGACTCACTCTCTAGAAATCACTTCAACAGCATGTATACACTTTTTCAGCAATCAGCTATTAGCCATCAGCCCCGAGTTCTTTCAAATGGGCTCCTATTTATAGGTAAGGTCGGCTCCTCTCCAATGGCCATATTTTCCTTAAAGATCGGAGGGACCTATACACGTGTCACTTAGACAACGGTTAGTTTATAACAAAATGGACGACATCGTTTTATAACAAAACAAGTTTAACAGAATGTACGACATCGTTTTAAACTCTAACATAAAGGTTTGGAATAGAAACTTCGGAGTTAAAGTTCGGAGTGAATAAATTCAGAGTGTATAAAACAATGATAATCAGATTCTGTTTAATAGATGAATTCGGAATGAGAATTCGGAATAGGAATTCGTCATCAGAAATCGTAATGAGAATTCGTCATCAAAATTCGTAATGCGAATTCGTCATCAGAATTCGTAATGAATTCGTAATGAGAATTCGTCATCAGAATTCTTATGAGAATTCGTCATCAGAATTCGTAATGAGAATTCGTCATCAGAATTCGTAATGAGAATTCGTCATCAGAATTCGTAATGAGAATTCGGAATGAGATTTCTTCATTAGAATTCGTAATGGGAATTCTTCATTGGAATTTGTAATGGGAATTCTTCATTGGAATTCGTAATGAGAATTATTCTTCAGAATTCGTATCCTGAATCTGGAATAGAACTTAGTCAGAGTTCATATCCGGAATTCGGAATGAAACTTCCTTATAGTTCTTGTCCAGAATTCAAACCCTAAAACAGAATGCTTTATATCAAAGTTTCAATGATTCCGAGAAAATGAATCCGAAACTCATACTTAAGAAAAATATGAATGAAAATATGATAAGGATAATTTTTCTTATAAAAGCGATTTTCCTTAAGAAAGAAATTTTCCTTATAAAAGCAATTTTCCTTAAGAAAGCAATTTTCCTTAAAGATAAGGTGTTTGTGATTTTCAAAACAAGAAGGAATGGAAAAGTCATAAGGAAAACCTTATTGACTCAACATTTAACACTGTAGAAATGGAAATAAGGAGATGAAGGGAATAGTTGAATATCTATCATGTGGTAAATGTGGGAAGAAACACCCTGGTACTTGCCTTAAAAGAATGGAAGACTATTACATGAGTGGTAAAAAAAGGTCACCAAGGTCCTGATTGCAAGGGGAAAAAAGATGATGTCAATGTTGAATGCTACAATTGTAGAGAAAAGGGGAATTATGAAAATGAATCTCCTAATTTCCATGGTAAATTACCTCAGAAAAGGCCATGGGATCAAGGCTAATCTTACACGATCACTACGAATTAGGTTGAAGTTCCAAAAGACCTGTTGGGAGGTAATTTAATGGTTTCCTAAACTTTAGCCAATGATTTATTTTATTCTGGATCATCACATTGTTTCATATCATCCCATTTTTCTAAGAAAAATAGATATTTTTAATTTGACTTAACAAGGGAGTTGTCAGTCAAAACACCTAAAGGATTTATCATCGCAATAATGTTTTGTGAATCAATTCCCATTTGGGCATATGAATTTTCTTTATCTACTAATCTCATCGTCATACCCATCATTGGATTTGATATAATATTTGGAATGGATTTTCTTTCCAGCCATGATGTGAAAATTAAATATTTGAATAAAGAGGATACAATGCTCGATGATGATATGGTGTACATTATCTTTATAGCTAAAACGTCACCAGCTAATTCTTATCTATATCTGCTTCCAATAGCTCTACTAAATTAAATTAATGGGGTGTAAGAGAAAAAAGTAACAATGGGTGAGGAAAGGAATGTTCAAATAGAAGATGTACATATTATGAAAAAGTATGTTGAGGTGTTTCCAAGAGATTTACCTGTACATCCTATAAAATGAGAAATTGAGATTTCCATTTATTTAATTTCCTGGTATAAGGACCATATCGGTGACCCCTTATAGAATGACCACCGTGGAATTAGTGGAACTGAATAAACAACAAGAGGAAATGAGTAAAAATATTTTTATTCTCCCTAGTGTTTCTCTATAGTGATCCCATGTTCTTTTTTTAAGAATAAATAAGGATCATGGAGGTTGTGCATCGACCACAGAGAGATCAATGCTACAAAAATAAACAAAAAGTATCCCTTACCTCACATTGATTATTTATTCGACCAATTTCATGGAGCTCAATATTTTTCAATGATTTAACTTCAATATGGATATCATCAGTTGTGTGTGAAGAAGGAATACAATCTGAAAACAGTATTTTGAACCAGGTATGGGCTTTTCGAGTTTACATTAATGCCTTTTGGATTGACTAATGCACCCATTCTCTTCATGGATCTAATTAATAGAGTTTTCAAGAAATATCTTGATGACATTGAAGTGGTATTTATTGATGATATTTTGGTATACTCAAAAATCTACAAATATCATGAAATTCAATTGTGCATTATCCTATGGACTCTTAGAAGAACTGAATTATATGGAAAAATTTAGCAAGTGTGAATTCTAGCTTCTAGAGACTTCTTTTATTGGCCATGTTTTCTCTTTGGGTGGAATCTATATAAATACTTCAAAGACCCAAGAAATTCATGAATGACCAGCAATGACAAGTATAACTGAGGTACATAGTTTTATTAGTTTAGCAGGTTATTATCGATGTTTCGTCAAGAATATTTCCACATTGGCTAACTCATTAGCCAAGATCACATGTAAAGGGGATAAATTTGTTTTGATAAAAGAGTGTGAAGAATGTTTTAAAGAACTGAAGAGAAGATTAATCAATTCTCTTATATTGACTCTACCATCAGGGAACGATGGGTCTGTTATTTATAGTGATGATTCAAATAAAGGACATGGTTGTGTATTTATGTTGAATTATTGATTTATTGCCTATGAATCACAACAGCTAACAATTCATGAACAAAACTATCCCACTCAAGATCTTGAGTTATAAGATTTAATCTTGGCTCTGAGAATATAGAGACACTATCTCTATGGTTAAAATTGTTACATTTATACTGATCACAAGAGTTTGAAGTGTATTTTCTCACAAAAATAACTCAACATGAAGAAAAGGTGATGGATTTAACTACACAAGGATTATGATTGCACTATACACTACAACCCGTGGAAAGAAAATAAGGTGGCATATGCTTTGAGTAGAAATAATCATGGATTTTTGAAAAAGATGAGAATTTAAAGGCATCCTACATTCATGGATCTTGTAAAGATAGATATGGGAATAACCATGGAAGGTGAAACATCAATGCTTTTTCAAATGGTTCCCAAACCATATTTACTATAAAGGATAAATAGTTCATAGACTAATGATGAGGAGTTTCAAAAGAAGATTAAAGCTGTGAATGATTGGAGATTGAGTGACTTCATATATGAAGATGGAATTTTGAAATATGGGAAGATACTTTGTGTTCCTAACATACCTAATCTAAAAAGGGAATTATTGGATAATTCTCATAGCTGCGATTTCTCTATAAACCCTGGGAGCACCAAGATGTATAGATATTTGAAAGAACAATTTTGGTGGGACAATATAAAGAGGGAGATTTATGATTTTTTGTCAAGATGTATGGTCTGTAAGCAAATGAAAACTAGAAGGCAAAAACCTAGAGGAGTCATAAAACCTCTTCCTATACCTGGGTGGAAATGGAATAATATTATTATGGACCTTTTCATGGGGCTACCAAAGACTCTGAGATAGAATTATGAAATATGGGTCATTGTTGATCATCTTACCAAGTTAACACATTTTCTTTCTATAACAGAAGATTTACCATTGTAAAATTTAACAACACTTTATATTAATGAAGTTGTAAGACCTAATGGAGTACCACTATCAATTGTTTCAGATCGTGATCCTCGTTTTACATAAAGAATTTGTAAAAGTCTTTAGAAGGCCCTGGATACTGAAATTCATTTGAGCATTGCCTACCACCCACAAACTTATGGGAAATCAGAAGGGAATATTCAAATCATAGAAGTCAGGTTGAGATCTTTCTCACCTGACTTTCAATGTATGTAGGAACAATATTTACCTCTGGTAGAATTTTCTTCTTACCATATCATCCATTCCAGTCTTTAGATATCCCTATATGAAGCATTATATGGAGAGAGATGGTGAAAACCACCTTGTTGGGATGATGTTGGTAAAAGAAAACTAGAAGGCCCAGAACTTATAGAGGAAAAAATGGAAAAGTTGAATGTTATCCAAACCCACATCAAAGTAGCACAAATCTGGAAAAAGATCTATGCCAATAACCAAAGGAATTATTTGGAATTTCAAGTAGGAGAGCATGTTTTCTTGAAGGTATCTCCATGGAAGGGTGTTATACGTTTTCGTATGAAGAGTAAATTGAGTCCTAGGTACATCAGACCTTTTAGATTTCTAGAATGAATTGGAGTTGTAGCTTTTCATTTTTCAATGCCTCCATGTCTCTTCAAAGTTCACGATGTATTCCATGTTTCACTACTGAGAAAAATAAATTCATGAACCAAAGAATGTACTCACCTATGAAGAAATTGAACTGGAACATAATCATTATTATTGTAAATAGCCTATCAAAATTCTTGATACCAGAGAACTAGTGTTGAGAAACCAGACAACTCATCTAGTGAAAGTTCTATGGAGAAACCATAAGAAGGGAGAGGTAATGTGGGAACCTAAGGAACTTATGATAAAGAAATACCGAAATCATTTTATGAAATAATACCCTATAATTTTCGAGAACAAAATTATTTTAAATTGGAGAGAATGTAACACCACAAGCTTCCACGATATGTTTCCTTTTGAATAATGCAATAGCTTGCATTTTATGCAACTTCAAGATTCTAACACACCACGACAAATCAAACTAGCCGTTATAAATAGTAATACCCACTTTTTGAAATTTTATAAATTTATTAATTCAAAATGGACATAAATATTTTAATCGTAATATCAAAATTATCTTGGGGTGAATTTTTGGTATTTTTTTAAAAACATTCAATTTTTAATGAATAGTGAAAAACACTGCGTTATTGGTAAATACAGAATTTTTTATTTAAAAAACTATTTATTTTATTTAAATTTATTTTAGGTCAAAATATATACATAATACCTATATAAGATCAATGTAATTAATTAGAGCCATTTTATAATAAGATTAGATATATAAAAAGTTTATTGAACATTTTACAGTCTTTTACCCTCCTCCTATGTGCATTTTCAAATTTGCATAAAATATAATTTTACCGCTTCTGTGAGATTAGTTTAAAAAATCCAAGAGACAAAATTAATATAAGTAAGTAAAATGTGGTTCAATATGATGAGAATAATTTTTGGTGAACAGTAACATTTGACTCTTATTTACCACGGTTAAAAGTAAATATTGTAATTAAGGGTAAAAATGATATAATAATTACCCAAACACATGTCCTAATTCTATTGGATAAGTATAATTCGACCAAAAACAACCTTAGGAATAAAATATGATCCTATTTGGTCCACTCGGATTAGATTAGGATATTTAATATTAATTTATTTGAGGAAGAGTTAAAAGAGTTAAATTCAATGTTAAATAACAAAACCATTTTTAATATAAAGTTAAACACGATAAAAATTCGACTATAAATATTCATTATAATGATAAAGACATTTCCTACATAATGTTATTTTATTTATAATTTTTAGAAATTAAATAATTAAATTTATTTATGATAAAATGATGATGCAATAATTACCTTTTTAAAGAATGATTAAAATAGTTGATATTATAAATAACCAAATAAATTTAATTTGCGACTTTTTATGAATTAAACAAATTTTATAGGTTAATATGAGATGTTATGGTTGATTAAAAAATTTCTCATCAATGTAATCATTCTATTATTATTTTCAACAAAATCAAATACTAAATAGTGTCAAAATTGATATAATTGAGTTTTTTAAACAAATAATATATTATTAATGGATATAATATTACTAAAAATTTAAGGTTCTTCCAAAAGACTTATATAAGATTATATATGTCAATAATGAACCTCTTCTCATTCTCTTGGATGTTTATAGTATGTTTATTAATCATATAATATAAAAATACAACGAGACATGGTAAATGAAAAACTATTTAACTAAGAGTTAAATCTAAAAGATAAGGTTAATATGGTGACCAAAACCTATCTAAAACCTATTGGTATAATGTTTTTCGACCCATCCCCACCTTATCATATAAATAAATAATTTTTGAGCCATTAGAAACTAAAAATTATTTTATTATAAAATAATATTTCAAAGTTTTCATAAAGTGACCCTCACCTCTCTTATAAAAGTCACTTCTACTTTTCTAAATTTCACACCTCCAAAGACTTTTGGATCGCCCAAAACCTGCCCAAATATCCTCCCAACTTTTACCACTTCATCCTAGAGGCCTTCCATTGGTCCTAATTCCAACCTTTGGAGCCCTTTTTATCAAATCAAAGGAAGAACCTGAAGAAGAGGTAAATATTTTATCACCTCTTTCAAGTTCATTTCTTCTTCCACTTCCTATTTATTTGTTGTTTCCATTATAAAATAATAAATAACATATCTTATATATAATAAGATTTTATTATAAAAATGTTACAACCATTTACATTATTCTATCCATCATATTAATGATAAAGCAATATATGTGTGTACGTACGTCTTACCATCTCCACGTCATGGTGTAGTTTGTTATTTAAACTATTCATTATTTCGATGGGTATAATAATGATCTATAATTGAATTCAATAAATAATATAAAATTTTAACGATTATTTATATATGATAAAACATGCAATTTTATATGATTTCACCTTCAATTGAATGATATTGTTGCTCGTGCATACGTATAGATTACTGTCTCCACAAACGCGATAAGATTCATTCCCTATCGTGATCATTAAAGAATAATTTTAATTTTATGATTAAAAATAATTTTTATTAACTTAATATCATTCTGGATATGACTCAAATACATATTTTCCATAACAAACACAACTTACATAACAAAACATATAGAGGAAAACCAACATGTTAACAACCAAAATGACAATAATACTAAAATATTATTAAAAATGTAATATTAAAAGATCATATATGATATCATATTTTTTTATATGGATCTTTTATAATTTAATACCAATTATTTAACTATTATACCAGAGGTTAATTCACCCTTAACAAAAGAAAAGTACAAGGTAAGGGTTAATTTCAGAATCTCTTTATTATCCGAGGTTGTTTTACGTAAGTATCTACTGAGACCTCTTTATCATCCACATCCATGTTTTCTTAAAAATGTGATTCAATTTTTTTTATTATTTATAATACAATGTGGTAAATTAATTTATATGCTTATTTGACCATATATGTTTTGAAAAGAATCTTTCCGTCATTTTCCAAAGAAGTTACCTTATGACCTTTTCAACAAAATTAAGGTAAGAATGTATTTTTTTTACTTATATGACCGGTGTGGCTATTTTCCGCCATTATATCGTCGTCAAAGCTTCCCATACAAGCTTATAAGAATATTTTCAATACAATTTTTTCTTTTATAATTATATTACTTTCAAATGATTTCAAAATAGAAAAAGATATTTCTCTAAAAAGTTTTGATTTCATCTATGTCAACATCCTTTTATAGATTTTAAGATTTTTTGAAGATGATTTATTATGATACAAAAGTTCCATATTGTATTGAAGGTTATGTGATATATTTGACTGTGGATGTGTTATTTTTAAACCATTATTGGTTTATGAACAACGTATTGACATTTTTTGTACTAGTTTTAATACAAATGATTATGTTATGTTTAAAACATTTCATATGAGGAAAGAATTAGACATAGTAAGTGACGGGTGGAGCCCGATATAGCTCATCAATGCATTGTTAGGTCTCATGAGACAAACTAGTGTCTTGGTGCAAGGCCTTGACAAAATCATATAAGTATTCTTGGTACAAGGCCTTGACTATGTGGTTATTAAATCTGGCATTATGCATTCCATCAATATGATAGTGACTGCCTAGAAGGCCTGAATGCCTTCTTCTTTTATTGATTTTCTAATAACCCCCCTTTCATGGGATAAGGGGGAACCCTTACAAGGCCCTTAGGATTAGGAATTACATTTCCTATAAGATTGGATACATTACATGACCTATAAGTCTTAAAGAAATTATATAGACTATGACTACTTGAAATTGATCCTCCCTAGCATCTGCATCCGGATTAGCTCTCCACCTTTGCATGACTGTTTGGCTAGCATGTCAATGTGAAGTGGTGCATAGGTGCAATGCATATAGAAAATTACACGTCCTCTCTTTCTTCCAAAGAACGTTTAGCCCTGTTCTGGTGGATCTGCCTTGCTCTTTCCTCCCCTGGAGCGGTTCATTATAGAATCTGTCTTTGCAATTACAAATCAGGTGGCCCTGAGGTCCTTGAGGTGGCACAAAGTCCACAAGGTGGAATGAAATCCTTACTGGCCCAAAGGCCTTGGGTGGCCCGAAGTCCTTATAGACTCAATTCCCAAACCGGTGGCCCTAGGTAAATATTTATAACTACTACATTACCGAACAATACCTGCAACAGTACTGATACAATGCCTGCTACAGTGCTGCTACAGAATCCCAAAAATTATGTCTCGTCCTAGTTTTGAACCTGGGTCTCATGGATTCACATATTATAATATCGATCTGAATAATTAAATGACATTATATTATTTTATCATTTCCATATTATGCTGAAGTTCATGTTTAAAAGGCTTTTGTTTTAGTCTTATACATTTCCTTCAATGTTTATGCTTATTTATGAAAGTTTCTGCTATATTGTTATCCTTACTGAGCATCTGAGCTCACCCCTTTCAATGTTTTATTTTTTATAGGATGTGAAGAAGTATATTATGGTTTTCTTGCAGGGATAGGCTAAGCATATAAGTTCGTTCAAAAGGGGAAAAAATTTTGTTTTTATTTTTATTTCTTGATATAATATAAAAAAATGAATGTATCTAGTACTTCTAAGGATTCTAAACTGATCAGTCATTTAGGATTTTATCCATTGTGATCATCCCAATGTTATGTAATAATAAAGCGAATCTAGGTAACTGTGGTTGAGACATTACAACATCTATAATTATCATTGAATATTTTAAATGATACTTAATCTTACGTACAACATGTTGTCTTCAAGATTTTAACATAGTTCATTTTTCCTAACATTATTTGATGACAGGTTTGAAAACCAAAATGGATTTATAAAAATGATTAATATTTCTTGATTACTATTTTTTAGATAGTTGAATAATTATCCATTTCACCAAGTCCAACACACCAAAAAAGTTTTGAAATTATATACTGAACATTCTCAATACAAGTGACATGGAATGAACTTATTAATAAATTTACTATGTAATTATTATAAATGAAATAATTTTTTTTAAGTACATGTTTTTAAACAATAAATTTATATTTAATAAATAAAAAATATCTTTCTGAGTTTTTTATATGTGTTAAAAGACATATTAAACACTTGGGCCAGAGTTAAGTGAATTTTCATCAATTTTATTTCATTGTGGAATAATTTATTAATATTTAAATAAGTTATTTAATATAGTGTATATAATATAATTTTACATTTCATATCCTAAATCCTTTCAACTTCATGGTATTTTAAATTGAAAATTAAATTATTTCACCCAATGGTATTTGTCTTAAATTTAACAAAATGGTAAAGAGTTTCGTTTAATAATTTCTTTCATTCATTTATTACACGTTTTGTTTATTTTTTATTCCACGATTATGTAGAAATGAATCCATAAATTGGTTTATTCTATATTTTATCATTTTTTTGGATTTTTAATTTTTACACATATTCTGTCCATTTATTAAATCTCAATCAAATGATAGGAACTTTTTTTTAATTATTAAGAAGAAATATCTTTTATTGGGATATATGTTTATATTATATTCACCTATATTATTTTAAGAGTTGTATATACTACCCATTTTAGATGTAATATCAAGAATCCCATTATGTTCATGATATTTAGTGTTCTATTTTGTGTTATTATTTCATGAGTATTACGATTGAAATGTTATCAAAGTGGAAATGGCATTAGGTTACTATTAAATTTTTTATTATTTATGCTTTAGGTTATTTTGTGGGGAATAATATTCTCTTATTCTCTTCAACTAGGTATCATTTATTATCCATTTTAATGAATTTATTTTAAAATTTTAATTTCATTTCAACCCTTACTAATTATAGAAACATAAAGAAAGTTTTTTTGTGATACCAATCATGTATCTTATTTTAGATCGTGAATCATTTTCATACATATCCATCATTTATAGAAAAAATGAAAAAATCATTAATATACAAAATTTATGTCCAAATAATATTTTACATTATATTTTACATTAATATAAATGTTTTTAAAAGGACGTTTCATATCATCTTTTAGATTGGTCATTTTTAATCCCTTTAAAAAACATGTAATGGATGTTTATTTTTAACATTTACATAACGAACTGATTTTCTGGTCGTCATAACCCTTCTTGTCATTTAATCTTTATTATTAATTTTTCATGGTTATTTTCAATGAAATGTATATTCCAAATATATTGTTAATTTTTAGTCCTTAAATTTTATTTTTAATATCATCGCTATTTCCATTTAGAATGTTTTTAATGACATTGAAATAATGTTTCAACATCATAAACAATCCTAAAAGTTAATTACACTATATTGGGGATATGATTTAATGACTCTATCCTTGTTTTATTCATAGGTGTATTATGAGATTGAAATGGAACCTATGTTTTTTCATGGTTGAATCATGAAATAAAATCCTAATGATTATGTTTTTGTCAAAAATTGAATGATTCTAAAATTTTCATTGATGAATGATACACGCACAATATTGATGAGGAAAAGTGAGCCAGATATATCTTATATAAAGTGTTAAACCCAATTATATAATATTATTATCATGTGATCAAGATACAAATTATATTTTTGGTTTAGAACCATTATGTCACATGATGATTGTGATTTCTCAATATGGATAATATGAAGGGTGATCCCCATTATAGATCTATAATTCATCGGGCATTGCTCTTTTTCATTAGATTCAAGTAGGATAGAAGTAGAAAGTTTGTTTTCTCCAATGTATTTAACTGGTTTATATTTATATTTAACATGGGTTATTAAAATGATTTTCCAAGATACCAAAATATTTTTATGTATACACAACATTGGTATATAATGATTCCATTGATTAGTATTTGTATCACATGGATTGTGATTATTGGATCCTATGATTATTTCCAAAAATAATGTATATTCCATGATTCATGATTTATGTTCATGTTAGGCCATGTGCATAAATTATCTTATGTTATGATCATTCAATTATATTATGTCATCATAAAATTGTTATCAACTTAATATCTCTAATGAAATTCAATTATTAATTATTATGATTACCCTAACTGGGCATTTCATATCATCTTTAAAATGCTTCATCTTTAACTGGTTATGATGAATGATGTTGAATTTATTTTTATCCAGAAAATTTTAATTTGTGAAAAGTTTTATGATATATTTTGATACATTATATGGAATATAAAAATATAGTTATCAAATGAATGATAACATCATGATGTAATTAGTACTGTTTATATAAATTCCCCTCCAAACACTCTAATACTTTATTCCTAAAATGGTCCTTTTTTATTTATGTGATCTAATAACTCTTTTTGATATTGTAGGCCAAAATTTCGACGTGGTTATCCAATATCAAATCCAAAAATGAAATGATTATGTTTTTAGCACCAGAACCATTAGTGTTGGTATAGATCTTTTACATTTGGTTTTAGATGAATGTTTAAATAACCTTAAATATTATGATTTTTTATATGAGGAAAAATTATGATTTATGGATACCATTATAGTTTAATAATATTAAGGTTTAAAATATGTTAATAGTTTTAGGCAACTAGATTGAGGATTTAAGCGATGGAATTTTGATATTATTAATGATATTTGGAAGGTGTGTTATTACTATAAGGTATATGTAACCCATAGGTTTAAAATAAATAATTATTTGAGTAATAATGAATTAAAAGATAGGTTATATATGTTAAATATTTATTTAATACCTTTAGGATTTATATAATCATTCTTATTGAGGACATTATAGATTATTAAAATTTCAGAAAATTTGTTTTATCATATAAATTACCATGGGATTGAAGTGTGATTAATTTATTAGGTGATTAATATTATTGCAGTCTGAAATGATTCTAATTTTGGGGAATTTAATGGTAAATTATGGTATTTTATTTGAGTATTCAAGGATAAAAAATCTTTTGATGTTATATATGATATTAATGTTGTTTTATAGTGATTCATGTTATTTAAGGGAATCATTAGCATATCTTATAGATTATGTGATTATGGAATATACATTTTTGGTCTAAGACATTAAGAGTGACTAATGTTATTTTTAGGTAAATGTTAATTTTATCAGAGCAGAATATGATATAAAATCATTTCGATCTTTGGGTATTACAATTAAAATTTGGAGAATGCGGTATTATTTTTTCATAATATGTTTATTCATATTTTTAATTTTGTTAAATTTTTCTAACCATTTTTTTGTAGTTAATGTAATATGATAGAATAATATCTTGTTATAATTTTTTATGTTATAAGTTATATGATGATTCAACTCCATTACGCTTGAAAAATTCATCTTCAATACTAATCTTTCGGATCAAAATTTGTGATTGTATAAGACATTGATTAAAATAATATATATATATATATATATTAATTATGTATTTTTAATTATATTTTATGTCTATTTAGTAAAATAATTCCTCAAATTGAGGAAATGTTCATTAAACAAATGTGTTATCCTATTAATATCTTTTTGGATGAATCTATTATTATTTCAAATCTATATGGTTTATCATTTTATGGTTATTAACATCCTCTTGATCATTTAATTTTTTTATGATCAATGTTCTCTATCAACATCGATAATTATTTGGAAGTAATTTTTTCCGTATATATACTTATAATCAAATCCCATTAATTTCCACAATTTAGAAAAGATAGTTATTTGTTATTATAGTTGACCATTATATTTATCTTTTCTTTTTTTCATGTTTATGTTTTATTAAACCTTTATACAAAGTGACATATAAAAAAAGGTATTATAAAATTTAACTCCCTTAATAAAGAAGCTAATGTTAATAATCTAATTGATAATTTTGGGGATGTAATATTTTATATCCCATGATTTAAAAAATTCATATTTCTTATAGAGCGTAAACTAAGTAGCACTAAGCATAAAAGGACCATGAAATATTATAAATTAAATATGGATATTAAATCCAATCCATCAAATTGGTCGCTATGAATATTAATATCCAATTTATGAAATATATTTTACATTTCTAAGGAATGAAAATTAATTGATTAATTAATAGTAAATAATCAATCGGTTTTTAGTAATGTAATTTTATAATTTATTTTTTTTTGACAAAAATGATTTTTATTACATTTTATGTTCAAATATTATAATTAACATATAACTTTTAGTATAAATATTCTATATAATTGAAATAATTTTTTAATTTATCAGTTTATAATTATATTTAGTATAAATTTTAAAAATTGTCCGAAAATGATGATTTTTCAAAGAATAATGAAAAATATCTATTTTCATTGAACACTATATTTTTTCTAGAAATCACAATGTTCAGATTATATTAAAATGAGTTCAAATTAAAATTACATAAATTACCGTACTAATAAAACTATTACATTTATTTAAATCAATTTTATATTTGAATTTGGTATGGAAACCTTTTTATATTGAAAAATACTTTTTTTTTGAAAAATTACTTTTCAATGCATTTTTGTTTTTATCATAAAATAATTTTTCTTTAGTTGTACGAATTGAATTTCCAAATAGATTCCATTTTTTGAATCCAGAGGTCCAAATTTAGTAAATATTTCCATTTTATTTTTATCAATCCAGAATAGTTATTGTAGTAAATTTTGTTACCATGGAAAAGGTAAAATGGTATTATTATGGTTAAAACAAATCAGGGGTAAGAAATGACCAAAAACATTAATTATTGTAATTTCATAAGTATATATTAGCTTTAATAGTCCAAAAATAAAATATATGATATTTTTTAATTTTTCAAGGATTTGGACCTTTATATTGTTTTATGTAATTGAATGTAAAAAATATGACATCCACTTTGTTTTATTATTACTAAATTTTCAACAAAATGATGAAAAGAGTTTATGATAAAAAATATGTACTAATTTTAAAATAAAATTATAATTTTTCATCATAGTGATCTATTTCTATTTTTTTGTGATAATATAATTTCCCTAAATTATTATGAAAAATTTCCACACTACATCAAAACGGAGTGGAAAAATCAATAAAATGATAACAAAACTCTAAAAATTATATTATATGAGTTATTTTTTTGTTAAAATATTTTATTAGATAATATTTAATTTTATATAATATTTTATTCAAAATATTATAATTTACTTGTTGAATTTTTGTATGGAATGACATATTAAATTAATTATTTTTTGTGCTTTCATTGTGGCGCGTGCATCCGTCTGTTTCGGAGGATGGACTGATTATTTCACGAATTCCTGTTTTCTAATAACGGGCGGCATCTATCGCTTGTTCAAGGATCATTGCTCCATGATAGAAATGGGATAATGGGATGTCGGTCCCTCATTTTGTGAATCCCCCCTCAGAACACATTACCTTGTCTGGGTGTCCCTTAAAGACTAAGACGTTGTTCGTGAAACTCTTCCCAGGGTCATGTCTTCATGGACACCAGTTAATTACATTGCTTTTTTCAGGTCATTCCAGGGTGTCTGGTCAGGTGCGAAACCTTAGGTCAGGGAAGTAGTGACGTTGGACATAACCAGCATTTCTGGACGCTAGAACACTAACACATCTGAGTTTCTTCTCATTTTGATGGGTCTTCTTGAGGGCGAGGAAGTCTGATGCAACCCATATCGAATGTAAGGAATTATATACCATAGGCATGTCACTATTGTTTTCCTCCGCTTCCCATGATTAAAAAATGGTATCACACAAGGTTAACGTCTATCAAATATTTATCATACTGATTAGAACACTGAATAGAGTGGATCAGATGGGTGCGACCCCTGGTGGGGATCGCTTATGCTAGGGATAATAGGTGGTTAGTCACCTAGTTGCTGTTGGGAGAAGTGTAGAGGTGAATTGGCATGATCTCACCAGAATGTGGTGGCTCGAGTAATAATTAGGATGGATATGGAGAGTTGAATAATGTTAAGGGTGAATGAGATGGAACCATCATGAAGGTGATAGTAATGTTGGGCTTGACCCTCAAAGAGGCTTCATATGTATCCATGTGGTAGGGAATCAATGTCTGCATAGTTCGATAAGGCGATGGGACAACTGAGGAGGTAGTCTGTGAGAATGAAAGCATGGATGGGACCTGGAGGAAGTATAACCCTACTGTTAGGGTATGATCATCCTGAAACACATAGGATCATGGGAGAGACCATTACGGTACATGAGTGATGGGTTTGATCCTTAGTGAGGCCTCCTACTTATCCTCGTGGTAAGGTATCAAAGTCCACATAACTCAGGATGGGGTATAGAATCAAGGTGCATGCGGGGGACATCGACCCAAAGATATACTAGGTTTTACACATGGTTATCATCCCGGGATGGTCTAAAACGAGATAGGTGGAACAGAGATATGGGTCCCAATGGTGGAGACTACAATACCTTACCATCTAGTGGGAAGAAAAACGAGTTAACGTCCATAGGGGATCACAACGGCTTAACATCGATTAGGAAAAAGTTTATTTTTATGCTGGGCAAATGGGGCGTACAGTTTAACATCTTGCAGGATGAGGGTGGACCAACATGAAGTGGTCAAGACTGATGGTTTTTTGGATTTAACCTCAGGAAGTCTTCCTATGTACTTTGACTTGGAAAGGATCAAAGTCCACATAGTTCAGAAGTTTTATTGAACCGGCGTGAAGGGGGCCAGGACCAATAAGTGTTGGGCTTGAACCATAGGGAGGATTTCTTATGTACCTTTCCATTGAAAGGATCAAAGTACACGTAGTTCAGTAGAGATATTTTTTCATTATCAATGCTTACTCTAAGCCCAAGAGAGTCATGCTTGGTTTCAGAAAAAAGAGGCAGCAAAGACCTGATGATCACGTCGTGAAAGGTGTTTCCATGGGAAGTCAAGTGGGGATTATATGTGGCTAGTGTCCCAAATAGGAAATAGTGGCTTCTGTATAGTAATTAGTTGAAAGAGGAATGAAGGTATTATGGAAGGTTAGTAGCATAAGAAGATGGATATTGGGACTTACTCAAGGATGGATGCCTGAGTGGTGACAAAGCCCAACGGGAGAAGGATGGGATAATGAAGGTCCCATGTACCATCTCTCTGTTGGTATTTCGAACTGAAGATGAGATGAGGAGCATGTATTTTTACACCTATAAGAAAGGATATGGTATTACTCCAAGGTGGTGGCCCTTCCCCGCGGGCAGGCACCGCTCCAACAAATAGAATCTTATTCCATGCGAGGAAGATCTCACTACCCTAGAGACATGCATGCATAAAGAATGTCCGAGATGGAGCACCCAACATATGGTTCATGGGGTGGGTTCACAGAGTAACGTCATGTGCTAAGGATGGTGGTAATTGGATGTTTAACATCATGATGCTCAGACGAGGTGGGATCATTCCGCACCCTTTGTACATACATAATTCATTCTTATCCACCCTTTTGGAAGGGACGGAATCATCAATTGTGTAGTGAGGGGGTGTCATGGAGTGATCCATTTAGGGCCCCACATTAGTGTGGCTATGTGAAGAATAAATATCCATTAGCATGCCTATGCGAAGAAGCATGGGGTGAAAAGATAATGGGAAGCACCACCCAAGGGACTCTAATGTTGCTTTCATACTATCCTAGAGAATCGAAAGAAAAGGAGGTGTGTAAAGAATTTGTTCTTTGAAAGAGGTATTTTTCCAAGATGATGATCTTTACAGAGAGGCATGTCATAGTGAAGAGGCTGGTCCGCGACGGGACTGGTCTTTGTAAAGAAGCACCACCTCACGAAGGTAATGGACAACTAGGAGAAGGTAGGATCTGTGAAGGTAAAACACTTCGTGAAGGGGGGGGGGGGGGTCTTCGCGAAAGGCCAAGGCATTACGTTGAACTACTATTAAGCGAGTAGGGACTCAACTTATAGAATACCTCTTTATATTAGGAGAATCTCCAAAAGTCTTTATGCTTCTCGAAACCTCATGCACCCCAAAGGGGATTCTTCCTCTGCAAAGTGAATGGGACTTTGTGAAGGGAATCTCCACCATAGGCATAGTTTGAAAGGGAACTATTCAGGTACAGCTCATAAAGGCGATGTACCATTGGAAATACATGTGATGGATTCTCAAAGGACCATACGAAATAGGAAGGAGAAAGGGAATATTAATAATGTTTTGGGAGAGGGGTGTCCCTCCTATTTATAGGAAAACCCTAAATTTAGGGGAAATGGTCTCATCATGGAGTTGGGCAGTGCCATGGAAATGCAGTGGTTCGTCGGCCTGCAGAGGGCCTCACAGATGTGTTGAGACACCACGCAGGGCCCGACTGATGTGGACAGTGTCGATCGCCTCATGCAAGACCAGACGCTCCAAAGGGACTACCGTTAGCTCGGACTCCCATCAGCCAGGGGTGCCGAGGAGCCTCTCATGGAGCCATCTGCGATGAACTGGCACCCTCCACATGGTAGGTATCATGCAGGGCCTTCTTGAGACATGTTGGGGGTTCTTCCTGACAGGGTATTTGTCCAATCAGTTTGTCTAAACTTTTGGAATGAGTCATACACCTAAATGTTTTCAGCACCAAAAAAATATCCCCTAATAAGTGCATATGACGGAAGTAGAGGGTCAAATTATGAGGGCGAAACTCCTAAAAAATTGAGATGATAGAACTCCTAGAGGAACAAGAAGGAAGGGGCGAAGCTAGTCCATTGAGGGACATGACATACTCTTCTCTCAAAGCGGTCTTCCCGAATCAAGCGTAGAGAATGTGGGGAAAATGAGGGTCGTAGAGCACATCGTGATCAACACTCCATGTATGGGTCGCGGTGCAAAGCGAGGTCACTGTGAAGCCAAGGCCACCATAGATATGAGAGGTTCCATGAATCCTGGAGCACCATGAAGCCAGGGGTGCCATTAAGCCGAGGGTGCTGTGAAGTAGTGAGCACCGCGAAGCTGGGGCCACCATGATGCTGGGAGAACCGTGATGTCCAGAGCTTCTTCCCCTTATTAATAGTAGCTCAGAGGAATTTTTTTCATACTTGGATCATTCCGAACAATAGTTCTTGAGCCATCTTCATGAGAAATCCTATCTTTTAACACCTTATTGAACCGAATTCTTAAGCGCGGTAATTGGAAAAAGTGTTTTCTAGAGAAACAACATTTCATGAACCACTACCTTGATGGAGATGCAAACTAAAACCTCGCGTCTTTTCGTAGTGAAATGAAGTAAGCGAAAGTCTTCGCAAAGGGTCATCACATAGGGTCATTGCACATGCTTTCCTTCTCAAAAAGAAAAAAGATCCATATTCCATCAATTCAATGGAATCTCGGGAGGCCTCACGAGAGCTTTGTGATGATGCCGCTCGTGATGGATGTTTTTCCAGCTACCATGGTTGGTGGCTGGTGCACCAACCATAGCCACAATGGAGGATTTCCATTTTGGGTGCTTCTCTTTCACATGTGATGGAACTGCTCCTTTGGCAGCCATGGGAGTTGTCAAATGAGAAGGTGACAACCATTGTTGAAGTCCAAGGTTTGGTGGGAGGATTGGTAAGAATTGTGTCAAACTTGAAACCTCCCGCCATGGCTATTTATGGAGGTCCAAGGGTGCTTCCTCCATCAATTAGATTCAATCCAAGGGAGAGATCTTTGAGTGAGGTCCGGGAGAGCTCCATGTCATAAAATCAAAAGGAGGTGTGGGAGAGGTATTTTGTAGTCCTTTTTTTGAAATAAAGATCATTTTTCTTCCCATTATTCTCTTATTCTCTCTCGTAGTGGTCAGCGAACCGCAAAAAGTGGTATCAGAGGCGGTTCTGGTGAAACAGCAGTAGGTGGTAGAAATTTTTCCAGTGGCTAGAAAATTCCAGTTGCCAGGAATCGTGTTTTGAAGGCATATTCTGAAATCCTATGTGAAGATGATTCCAACGGCACAAACGACATAAAATATAGAGCTAAAATGAGCTTCCTAGGCCTGGTCATAGTTCTATCAAACATTGGGTGAACAGTACCCCTTGACAGAGAAGACGGTACTGTTCAGATGCAGGTGAATTTTCGGGTGAGATTCCGGTAGTTGCTCTGGAGTGCCACGTCATCGCCACGTCATCGTGCGATCTTGACCGTTGATACCGTTTTGATCATAACTTGATAAATCGGTATCCAATTTCAATGATCCATGAATCGATTCCACTATTTTCAACCATTCCGGACACAACGGTGTGCTCTATTGTTTCAGATTCTGCAAAAAAATTTAACTGAATTGAAATACAATGGAGGGATTATCCACGGGAGGGATGATCATGTTGTCTTCTTCGAAATACTCCATTTTGAAGTCTCGAATAGAAGATCTTTTCATTGATAAGGATCATTTTTACCCCATTGAGAATGAGGGAGTCAACCTCGATGCCACAAAGGAAGTGGAGTGAATGAAGCTAAAAAAAGGTGATCGGCCAAATCCACCAATGGATTGATCAAAGCGTTTACCACCATGTTACTCAAGATACTAGTTCGTATGAACATTGGAAAAACATGGAAAATACGTACCGGTCAAAGACTGCTCGAAACAAGAATCTCATGTTAAAGCGGTTGATGAATCTTTGACTACAAAGTGGAAACTCTAAAGCTGAACACACCAGCGAGTTCCGAAGACCTGGAACCAGTTGGTGGCTGCTAGTAAGACTCTAAATGATGAAGATCAGGTGAACCACATACTTTTCACACTTCACGATAGCTGGGATATGCTTGTCATCTCCCTAATAAACTCATCTCCTAGAGGCAAACATACCATGGTGATGGTAAATGATGCATTGTTCAACATGGAAGCCCAAAGGAAGGATGCATGTTTCAACCAGACGCAAGATCTCGTTCTAGAGAAGCGATGGAGACAACAAGAAGGAGGTTGTGGGGCAGGAACCCGAGGTTGAAGAAAGAACAGAGGAAGGTCCGTAGATTGTAGGAGGCCAACATACAAATGCTACTATTGTGGCATGGAGGGAAACATGAAGAAGAACTGCTGAAAGTTGTTACAAGAAAATGGTCAAAGTAACAACTAGCAAAGAAGAAATGAAGATGCGCCTATGAGCATCACCAGAGAAGTTGTTCTTTTCTCAAAAGATGAAGAAGAGACATGCTTTCATACATCAGGCCATGACACCGAATGGGTGGTCGATACTGCAGCATCCTACCATGTCATACCACATCATGAGTATTTCATGTCTTATCAAGATGGTGACTTTGGTGCAGTCATAATGGGGAATAACAGTTCATCGGAGATTGTTGGCATGGGTGATATCCAAGTCAGGACGAATGTTGGATACCCAATCACCCTGAAGGCTCAACCTGTTATCAGGTATAGTCTTTGATCGACAAGACTATGAAAACATCTTCAGCAACGGAGCATGGAAGATGACAAAAGGAGCCATCATCAATGCTCGAGGACACATATGCGGTACGTTGTACAAAACTCATGTAATGATAAGTGAAGGCAGCCTCAACACATTGGAAAGAGATACGTCATCTAATATGTGTCATAGAAGGCTTGACCACATGAGTGAAAAAGGGTTATCTACCCTAATAAAGAAAATGTACATCAGTATTGACAAGGATGCATCACTTGATCCTTGTAAATACTGCTTGTATTGTAAGTAGCATAGAATTTCATTCAATAATTCTTCATCACGGAGATCAGAGTTTTTGTATGTGGTTCACTCTGATGTATGCGCACCCATGGAGGTGGATACAATTGGAGGTAACAAATTTTTTCTATCCTTTATTGATGATGCATCTCGAAGGGTGTGGGTGTTCTTCCTAAGAACGAAGGACCAAGTACTGGAATTATTCAAAATGTTCCACGCCATGGTGGAGCATGAAACTGGAAGGAAGACAAAGTGTTTTTTTCAAACAACAGAGGAGAGTACACATCCAAGGGATTTTGATGCCTATTGTAGGAGTCATGGAATCCGACATGAGATGACGGTCCCTTACACGCCACAACAAAATGGAGTTGCAGAAAGGATGAACAGAACCATCCTGGAGAAGGTCAGAAGCATGATGTGTTTGGAAAAGATCCCTAATCCATTCTGGGGAGAAGCTGTTCAGGTTTCCTGCTACCTCATCAAACGATCACCGTCAGTCCCGCAGAATTTTGATATTCCACAAAAGAGATGGTCTGGTAAACATCATTATTACTCTCATTTACGAGTATTTGGATGTTTGTCATTTGTACAAGTATCCAAGGAGCTCAGGAAGAAGCTAGATGGGAGATCTACTACATGCATTATTATCATCTATGGAGATGAGGAGTTCAGATATAAGATTTGGGACCCAAAGGAGAAGAAGGTGATCATAAGCAGAGATATCGTGTTCCATGAGAACCAGAAGATTGAGGACATTCAAAATCCTAGAATTACTCGAAGGGAATGTGCCGAGGCCTCAATTCATGATTCAAAACCTATACCATCACCACCTATCATTGAAGAGGAGGAGGTGGACAAAGACTTATTTACAGAAGACCAGAAGGCAGAGGTGGAGGATATTGAGCATGCGGAGACTCAATCATCTCCACAAGAATTTGAAGAACCATCACATGATCTAGGTGATGTTATGCCTCCCGAACCTAACATTTCAGAGGTTCAAAGATCTTCACGAGGAAGGATTCCGTCATCAAGATATTCGGAGTCAGATTACCTACTACTCACTGATGAGGGGGAGCTAGAAGGATAACAAGAAGTAGTGTCTCAACCCGAAAAACTCAAGTGGATACATGCAATGGAGGATGAGATGGAGTCTTTTATAATGAACCAAACAAACGATTAGGTGGAATTACCCAAAGTTAAGAAGGCACTAACGAACAAATGGTTGTTTAGGCTGAAGGATGGAAGGAAAATGGTCGTCAAGCAAAAAGCTCAGTTAGTTGTCAAAGAATTTCTTCAGATGAAAGGAGTCTTCTTTGTTGATATTGTTTCACCCATGGTTAAGATGGCTTCAATCCGAGTCATTTTCAGATTAGTGGCTATCTTGGACCTGGAGAATGAACAGATGGACAAGAAGGCAACTTTTCTTCATGGAGACCTCTCCGAGGAGATCTACCTAAAGCATGCTAAAGTATTTGAGGTTTCTGGACAAGAAAACCTTGTCTAAAAATTTATGAAGTGATTGTACAGACTAAAATAGGCTCCCAGACAGTGGTACAAGAAGTTTGAATCATTGATGGTGAGTCATGGCTACAATAGGACATAGGAGGACCAGAGTGTTTACATCTAGATATTTCAAGATGGTAACTTTTTTTCCCTTCTACTTTTTGTTGATGACATGTCGATCATTGGGAAGAATGCAGCGATGATTATCCTGTTGATGAAAGAGTTATCCAAGTCTTTTGATATGAAAGACTAGAGAGCAGCTCAACAGATTTTGGGGAAGCAGATCATTCATGACAGAAATAGGAAACTATTATGGCTATCTCAGGAGAAGTATGTTGAACGTCTTCTGAAACGTTTCAACATGGACAAAGCCAAACCAGTGAGCATTCCTCTTCATGTTCATTTGATGTTGAGTTGGAGTTCATGCCCATAATACAAGGAAGAAATAGAGACGATGAAGAGGATACCATACTCCTCACCAGTTTGAAGCTTGATTGTAACACCCCGAGCTTCCATGATACGCTTCTCATTCAATAATGTAATAGCTTGCATTGTACGCAGCATCGAGTTCTAACACACTGCAACTAATCAAAGTAGCCATTATGAATAGTAATAACCACTTTTTAAAATTATAGAAATTTTATATTTCAAAATGGACTTCATTTTTGTATTTGTAATATTGAAATTATCCTAAGTTGAATTTTTTGTAACTTTCTGAGAACTTCCAATTTTTTTTATGAATAGTGAAAAATACATAAAAATAGATTTTTTAATCAAAATAATTTATAGTGATAAAATATACTATTTAGTGGTTTTAAAGTATAATTAGAATATATTTTTACCATTTTATCCAATGGTGGTCATTAGAATTAATTTATCATTGAAATTGGACATAAACAATTGCCAATCTTTTGATATAAATTGTTTCTTAAAAACACGCTATTTGTTGTAACAGCGGGAATTAATTATAAAATTAATTAATGCAACTTATATGTTTGGAAATTTTTAAAATAGAAATCATTTTTGAATTCGGAATATCAATTATAGCTTAGGGTGAAATTTTGGCCTTATTCTGAAAAACTTCAATTTTTGATGAATAGTGAAACCACTAAGTGGTTGTTAAAAACTGATTTTTTCGTTAAAATGAAATATTACCACTTCTGTGATTTGATTTTCAAAAATCCAACATACATGGTTGTCATTAAGATTTAAAATGTGGTTCAATGAGATTAAAATAATTTTTTGGTGAATAGTAACTTTTAAGTTCTTAATCGCGATTAGAGGTAATTAGTGTAGTTTAAGGTAAAAATAATGTTTTCATAATATGAGATGAGCTTGACACTTCTCCTACTCCTATTTTATGAGTCATGGTCGACCAAGACAACCCATGGGTCAACTTGGGGACCCCATGGAGCCACTTTGGTTGGAAAATGACATTAATATATATTTATTTAATGTTAAAATTAAATTGACAGAAACATGAGTTGTTTTACTAATACAGTTTTTAAGTGGGGTTACACAAGTCCAAATTTTGATTATAAATATTCATTATAAATCTAAAAAGATTTCCTACATCATAGTATTTTTTTATAATTTTTAGACATTAAATAAATTAAATTATTTATGACATCATTATGATGCAGCGATGACCTCATTATTTAACGATTTTAATAAAATGAAAAGATAATGTAAACTCCAAGGCTTACACTTGTCCAAAGAATATTGGATGGGTAGATTTCGAACCCTATTCACCTTAGCCACGAATTATAAAAGTGTTGGACCTTTAGAATCCGAAAAGCATTGTGTAATAATTTAACATTTCAATCTTTCCAAAAGAGCCCCTCCTCTCCTCTTTTAAAGGCCCCCACCTCTCCCACCTCATTTACACTTTCAAGCCATTTGGCTCGGCCAACCTCTGCCCCAATACTCTCCCAACTTCCCTCACTTACTCCTAGAATACTCACTTTGGGAAGAAGTCTTCCCAAGGATGCCTTTGTCTCAAATCAAAATGAGTTACCCGATTTTTTTAGGTAATGTCTTCTCTAATGTTGTTTTGTTTTATTTTGCTTCTCCAACCCCTTAAAATCATTTAATTCATTTATTTTGTAACAATACCAGTATCTAAAATATACTACGATGTTTTTATGATAAGGATTTGGTTTACAATTACACACACCTTCGTCTAATGGTTAAAGAACATACTGTTTCTGTGGGTGGCGAAATACTGCCTCACGAAACGATGATTGTTCAAATTCTTTTAGAACCTATAATGGTGGCCATTTTGATGACACTATTTTCATATATGATATATATATTATGTTTATGTTTTCCTTATGCTTCTTTATTTCTCATTTATGGCATACTTTATGATTTCCATTATGGGTAAACGCGATAATTTCATTTTAGGAAGTGCGGACTATCGCCCCCTAAAAGTGATTTGAATCGTTAATACCATATGTGGGATGTATAAAGGATGGAGTAAATGGTATTATACACTATATTATACTGGAATTATATTAAACATTTATATCATTATTATTTCATTTCATTAGATACGAAATATAAATGAAAGTAGCGTGCATGCGTACGTACGGCTTACCGTCTCCATGAACGGTGCATTTCATTTCTTACCTCTAAATGTTACGTAATATTATGAATGAATGTATATACTGAATATATATGATATATATGACATCTAAATCATGAATATAATTCTATAGATAATGGATATTCTACCACATAAACAACTTGTAATTATAAGAAGTTTATTGTTGACTCAAGTACCAAAGATCGACAAAACGACCGTTATTAACTTAAATAATTACATAATGTTCATAACATTGTAATAAGTGATATAAAAAGGATAATGAAATATAAAATGGTTCTTAATAAGGTATATATTAACTCTAGTTTATTATTCAGGATGTTAAAGAACGGTTTAGTCAAGTCAGACATGAGGTAAGGGAATTTCATAACCCAACTTCCATTCTTTGGGTTAATCTCCTACTTTTAAATTAAGTCATGATATTATTATGTCATATATTGTATTTGTACTTTATTTATGTGTAATTATAGTGAATACACATAATAGATCTATTTTATTTTAAAAATTATTTTTTTAAGGACTTCGTCTCAATCTTCATTCATTTAGGCATATTTGGTTTATACACAACTTTCTTTTATACGGTGTATAAACACCTTTGACTTTTACGTTTATTCAAAAGGAATCTTTTTTATGCGAAGCTTTTTACTAAACGACAAAAAGGGAATGTTTTTCTTTCCGTACATATGCGGCGACAATGACTTCTCCGCCGCCGTGACCATTATTTGAGTTTCGGCTTCCTCTACAAGCCATCACTTTTTTTAATGAAAAATAAATACAAAGTTTTAACTTTCTTTTATTTTGGTATTGAAAATGGTTTTGAAAGCGTTTTTATTATATCAATGTGTTGTATTGATATCTTGTGATTGAAATGTGGAAATTTTATGTTTCCTTTATGCATTTTTTATGTGATACTATTATGTTGTGGTTTATGATATGTTTAAACCTATTCATATGAGGAATACATTGGACTTAATAAGTGACGGGTGGAGCCCGCTATAGCTCCTCAATGCATCGGTAGGTCTCATGAGACAACTAGACATGGAATTGGCTGAGGCCCTTTCTCAATTTGATTTATGGTTTTGGCCGATGCCTTAATCATTTTAGACGTCTTGGCCGAGGCCTTGACAAAATGTTTCAGAATGTCTGGCATTATGCATTCCATCATTATGAAAGTGGTTATTGATATTTCATGTGATTATTCGACTAGTATAATATCCATGTGAAGAATTGAATGGCATTATATCATTTTACTTTTGCCATATTATGTTGAAGTTCATGTTTAAAAGGCTTTTGTTTTAGTTATACATTTCCTTAAATGTTTATGTTTATTGATGAAAGCTTCTGCTATATTGTTATCCTTACTGAGCATCTGAGCTCACCCCTTTCAATGTTTTAATATTTTCCAGGATGTGAAGAAGTATTTTAGGAATGACCTGCAGGGATAGTCAGAAGAGGATATGAGTGTGGACTATGAAGACTTTTTTATTAGTTTTTCACTTTAGGATGTATTGTAAGACTTATGAATGTATCTATTGTTTCCAAGGCTACTAAACTAATAGGTCTTTCGAGACATGATCTTTTGTGATCATGCCAATGTTACGAAGTAATGCACCGACTCTGGGTAGCTAGGGTCGGGGCGTTACAGTTGGTATTAGAGATAGTTTTGTACTAACCTTGGAAGCTAGATTTAGATAAACTCTGATTAGAGCACATAGCCCAAAGATAGACATTGAGGATTAGTTTAGAAGAACTTCCTAGAATTTTGTTATTGTAGAGATTTTGTGAGTTTTCTGAGAAATACATCCCTGTCTGGATACGAGCAGGTAGAGGCAGCTCTGGCACAGATGTATCTAGGGGTAAAACCCGAAAACACCGCTTTGAGCTAGACTTGAACGGGAACTGGTGCACGAAAACGGGACCTGCTGCACTCTTGGTTACGACACTCCCGGGGGATATGCTTAGGACAATTCCCATTTTCTTTAAAAACCACTATGAACGGTTATGAGTATATACTTCCTCAAATAAAACCTTTTTATGGTTATGGATTATATCCATAAATAGTTCAATTTATGTTAAGTATTTTACAAGTATGGAATTATGTATTTTGATTCATAAACTAATCTACTTTATGCCATTGTTTAGAAATGGAGCCTAGTGGAAGGAATGGAAGCTGTATCAATGCACGCACTCCGTGTAGGGATTGCCCTCCTGCTCAAGATAATAATTGTGGAGATGGAGATACAACTGGTGCTGATCAACTTATTACCATACTGGGACAACTCACTCAGGTTATGAATAATAACCTTACTCGTATGGAGCACCCTGATCCGAAACGTGGAGGATCAATGTTAGACCGCTTCATGAGGCAACAACCACCAACATTTAATGGGGGTACAAATCCGTTAGTAGCTGAGCAATGGATAAACTCCTTAGAGAAAATATTCCATGCCTTGGGGAGTAGCGAAAGGGAGAAGGTTGTCATGGCAGTTTACCGCCTCACTGGGGATGCCGATTAGTGGTGGTCGCTGATTCAAAACACAAAGGAAAATGATGATGTATCGAATATGGAATGGAGGGAGTTCAAAGAGATTTTCTTAGAAAAATACTTTCCTCGTTACCATCGAGCAGATATGGAAAGGCAATTTCTGAGTCTGAGGACGAAGGAGGATGAGAATGTCGCAAAGTATGAGGCTAACTTTACAAGGTTAGAGAGGCATGATGCCGATTATATACGTAACCCAAGGAGTAAGATTGATCGTTTCTTTGATGGGTTAAAACCATTTCTCCACCGAGCTTTAGTATCACAATCCTTCTCATCATACGAAGATATTGTCTCATGTGCTATCAAGACAGAAAAGGAATTCTCTAAGTCTCATGACAACAAAGTAAAGCAAGAGAAGAAGAGAACGGTGGAACAAGAGACAGATAAAGGGAAAAAGGGAAAGAAGGATTTTCCATCATGTGATAATTGTGGGAAGAATCACCCTGGTACTTGCCTAAAAGGAATGGGAGTTTGTTATAAATGTGGAGAAAAGGGTCACCAGGCTCGTGATTGCAAGGGAAAGAAAGAGGCTATCAAAGTTGAATGCTACAATTGTAGGGAAATGGGGCATTATTCAAATGAATGTCCTAAGCGTCAGGGAAACTTACCTCAGAAAAGGTCAAGGGATCAAGGACAATCTTATGCTATTACTATAGTTGAAGCGGAATAATTAATGTATTGGTGCTTTTGGACTCATGGATTATATTCTGGTTATTAGAATAATTTGATATATATATATAAGGATTGTACTGCAGTACTTGTTTTTTCAGTAAGGTTTTAATATGATTAAGGTAATCATATTTTTAGTATATGACAATAAGCGAAACTTTACGTTGTTTGGGGAATCTGATAAATTGATTTTGGAATTAAGAGACCTTTTAGAGAAAGCCTGGACAGAGGTATTTTGGATAACTATAAAGGTTAGAGTGGATTAAGTTGATCTTTGGATAGTATTGTTTAAGGTTAAAAAATTTATGAAGATTATTGTTGGAATATTATGATACTATAGTTTTAGGAAAAGGACAACCTGCAGGGTGGGGCATAACCCGTCGCGTCGGACAAAGCTGTAGGAATCGAACCCACAACCATAGTGCGACAGGCCTTTATTTCCTACCACTAGCCTACAGGAAGTCCCTGGTTATTACAAAATAATTTTACTAATCTAAATGGTATGTGTTAACATTTGGAACCTTATACAATTAGGATAAGTATAATATTTTTGAGTTCTATTATCTTTTTGAGTTAAAGAAAAGTTGAAGGTTGAAACTCTAATTGTCAAGCATAAATATATATATACCTATCTCTTATTCAATGAATAAATTAATTCTTAAACTTTAGTAAGGGGGTATTAAAACAAAAAAATGTGTTATCTTAATACCTTATGTCTTGTTGAACTGATGATATTTTAAATCAACATAGATTTAAGGCTTTGAGGCCCTCAATTTGAAAGTTGATTGTGATTGATGACCTCAATCACTCCCTACAAATATTTACATTTTTCCTCCAATTATATGTCTCTAATTGCCACCAATGTTCTCCTAATCGAGATCATAATTGGGTGGTGACTTTTTCATTTCCCTTTCCCTCTTATTAAGGCTAAATTTTATTAATCTTATTTCTGATGTGGGTTTTCCACTAAGGTATTTTCTCTTTTCAACCTTTTCTTTTCAAAGAAAAATTTCAAATTGAGAGAACGCAATTTATTGAAGGAGGGGAGAATGTAACACCCCGAGCTTCTATGATACGCTTCTCATTCAATAATGTAATAGCTTGCATTGTACGCAACATCGAGTTCTAACACACTGCAACTAATCAATGTAGCCGTTATGAATAGTAATAACCACTTTTTAAAATTATAGAAATGTTATATTTCAAAATGGACTTCCTTTTTGTTTTTTTAATATCAAAATTATCCTAAGTTTAATTTTTTGTAACTTTCTGAGAACTTCCAATTTTTTTATGAATAGTGAAGAATACTTAAAAACAACTTTTTTAATCAAAATAATTTATAGTGATAAATTATAATATTTAGGGGTTTTAAAGTATAATTAGAATATATTTTTACCATTTTATCCAATGGTGGTCATTAGAATTAATTTAACATTGAAATTGGACATAAACAATTGCCAATCTTTTGATATAAATTGTTTCTTAAAAACACGCTATTTGTTGTAATAGCGGGAATTAATTATAAAATTAATTAATGCAACTTATATGTTTGGAATTTTGTAAAATAGACATCATTTTTGAATTCAGAATATCAATTATAGCTTAGGGTGAAATTTTAGCCTTATTCTGAAAAACTTCAATTTTGATGAATAGTGAAACCACTAAGTGGTTGTTAAAAACCAATTTTTTCGTTAAAATGAAATATTACCACTTCTGTGATTTGATTTTCAAAAATCCGATATACATGGTTGTCATTAAGAAGTAAAATGTGGTTCAATGAGATTAAAATAATTTTTTGGTGAATAGTAACTTTTAAGTTCTTAATCGTGATTAGAGGTAATTAGTGTAGTTTAAGGTAAAAATAATGTTTTCATAATATGAGATGAGCTTGACACTTGTACTACTCCTATTGTATGAGTCATGGCCGACCAATAAAGCCCATGGGTCAACTTGGGGACCCCATGGAGCCACTTTGGTTGGAAAATGACATTAATATATATTTATTTAATGTTAAAATTAAATTGACACAAACATGAGTTGTTTTACTAAAATAGTTTTTAAGTGGGGTTACACAAGTAAAAATTTTGATTATAAATATTCATTAGAAAGCTAAACAGATTTACTACATCATAGTATTTTTTTTATAATTTTTAGACATTAAATAAATTAAATTATTTATGACATCATTATGATGCAGCGATGACCTCATTATTTAACGATTTTAATAAAATGAAAAGATAATGTAAAATACAAGGCTTACACTTTTCCAAAGACTATTGGATGGGTTGATTTAGAACCCTTATTACCTTATCCACGAATTATATAAGTGTGGGACCTTTAGAATCCGAAAATCATTGTGTAATAATGTAACATTTCAATCTTTCCAAAAGAGCCCCTCCTCTCCTCTTATAAAAGGCCCCCACCTCTCCCGCCTCATTTACACTTTCAAGCCATTTGGCTCAGCCAAAATCTGCCCAAATACTCTCCCAACTTCCCTCACTTACTCCTAGAAGCCTCACTTTGGGCAGAATTCTCCCCAAGTAAGCCTTTGTCTCAAATCAAAAAGAGTTACCCGATTTTTTTAGGTAATGTCTTCTCTAATGTTGTTTTGTTTTATTTTGATTCTCCAACCCCTTAAACTCTTTTCATTCCTCTATTTTGTAACAATAACAGTGTCTAAAATATACTAGTATGTTTTTATGATAATTATTTGGTTTACACTTACACACACCTTCGTCTAATGGTTAAAGAACATACTGTTTCTGTGGGTGGTGAAATACTGCCTCACGAAACGATGATTGTTCAAATTCTTTTAACACCTATAATGGTGGCCATTTTGATGACACTATTTTCATATATGATATATATATTATGTTTATGTTTTCCTTATGCTTCTTTATTTCTCATTTATGGCATACTTTATGATTTCCATTATGGGTAAACGCGATAATTTCATTTTAGGAAGTACGGACTACCGCCCCCTAAAAGTGATTTGAATCGTTAATAACATATGTGGGATGTATAAAGGATGGATTAAATGGTATTATACACTATATTATACTGGAATTATATTATAAATTTATATCATTATGATTTCATTCCATTAGATACGAAATAGAAATGAAAGTAGCGTTCATGCGTACGTACGGCTTACCTTCTCCATGAACGGTGCATTTCATTTCATACCTCTAAATGTTACGTAATATTATGAATGAATGTATATAATGGATATATATGATATATATGACATCTAAATAATGAATATAATTCTGGAGATAATTGATATTCTACCAAATAAACAACTTGTAATTATAAGAAGTTTATTGTTGACTCAAGTACAAAAGATCGACAAAACGACCGTTATTAACTTAAATAATTACATAATGTTCATAATATTGTAATAAGTTATATAAAAAGGTTAATTATATATATAATGGTTCTTAATAAGGTATATATTAACTCTAGTTTATTATTCAGGAGGTTAAAGTACGGTTGAGTCAAGTCAGACACAAGGTAAGGGAATTTCTTAACCCAACTTCCATTCTTTGGGTTAATATCCTACTTTCAAATTAAGTCATGATATTATTATGTCATATCTTGTATTTGTACTTTCTTTATGTGTAATTATAGTGAATACACATAATAGATCTATTTTATTTTAAAAATGATCTTTTTATGGACTTCGTCTCAATCTCCTTTCATTTAGGCATATTTGGATTATACACAACTTTCTTTTATACGGTGTATAAACACCTTTGACTTTTACATTTATTCAAAAGGAATATTTTTTATGCGAAGCGTTTTACTAAACGACAAAAAGGGAATGTTTTTATTTCCATACATATGTGGCGACAATGACTTCTCCGCCGCCGTGACCATTATTTGAGTTTCGGCTTACTCTACAAGCCATCACTTTTTTTAATGAAAAATAAATACAAAGTTTTAACTTTCTTTTATTTTGGTTTTGAAAATGGTTTTGAAAGCGTTTTTATTATATCAACGTGTTGTATTGATATATTGTGATTGAAATGTGGAAATGTTATGTTTCCTTTATGCATGTTTTATGTGATACTATTATGTTATGGTTTATGATATGTTTAAACCTATTCATATGAAGAATGCATTGGACTTAATAAGTGACGGGTGGAGCCCGCTATAGCTGCTCGATGCATCGGTAGGTCTCATGAGACAACTAGACATGGAATTGGCCAAGGCCCTTTCTCAATTTGATTTATGGTTTTGGCCGAGGCCTTAATCATTTTAGACGTCTTGGCCGAGGCCTTCACAAAATGATTCAGAATGTCTTGCATTATGCATTCCATCATTATGAAATTTGTTATTGATATTTCATGTGATTATTCGACTAGTATAATATCCATGTGAAGAAGTGAATGGAATTATCTCATTTTACTTTTGCCATATTATGTTTAAGTTCATGTTTAAAAGGCTTTTGTTTTAGTTATACATTGCCTTAAATGTTTATGTTTATTGATGAAAGCTTCCGCTATATTGTTATCTTTACTGAGCATCTGAGCTCACCCCTTTCAATGTTTTAATATTTTCCAGGATGTGAAGAAGTATTTTAGGAATGACCTGTAGGGATAGTCAGAAGATTATATGAGTGTAGACTATGAAGACTTTGTTATTAGTTTTTCACTTTATGATGTATTGTAAGACTTATGAATGTATCTAGTGTTTCCAAGGCTACTAAACTAATCGGTCTTTCAAGACTTGATCTTTTGTGATCATGCCAATGTTACGAAGTAATGCACCGACTTTGGGTAGCTAGGGTCGGGGCGTTACATTGATATACGCTATGGAGAGTACGGGACCTGACATTGCCCATGTAGTGGAAATCGTGAGTTGTTTTCTCTCCAATCCCGGGAAGCAACATTGGGATGCTGTAAAGTTGATTCTGAGGTATTTTAAAGGTACCTCAAAGCTATGTTTGTGCTACGGGGCAGCTGAACCACTCTTGCAGGGCTATACAGATGCCAATATGGCTGGAGATCCTGATAGTAGGAAGTCTACATCAGGATACATCTATACTTTTGCAGGATGAGCTATATCATGGCAGTCAAGGTTGCATAAGTGCATCTATTTATCCATGATGGAAGCATAGTACATTGCTGCTTCAGAAGCTGGCATGGAGATGTTTTGGTTAAAGAGTTTTCTTCAGGAGCATGGATTCATCCATAAGGAGTATAGGGTTCATTGCGATAGTAAAAGTTCTTTGTACTTGAGAAAGAAATCAATGTACTATTCCAAGAAGAAGCAAATCGACATTCGCTATCATTGGATATCTGAAATGATGGATCAAAAGCTTCTGCGACTTGTGAAGGTCCACACGAAGAAGAACCCAGCAGATATACTGACGAAGGTGGTCGCTCGAGAAAATCTAGACCTTTGCAGATGCTTCAGTGGATTATAGATGGAGGGAAAGAATTGATGGATATTTTTCCAGCTACCATGGTTGGTGACTGGTGCACCAACCATATCCACCATGGAGGATTTCCATTTTGGGTGCTACTTTTTCACATGTGATGGAAGTGCTCCTTTGGCAGCCATGAGAGTTGTCAAATGGGCAGGTGGCCACCATTGTTGAAGTCCAAGGTTTGGTGGGAGGATTGGTGGGAGTTGTGTCATACTTGACACCTCTCACCATGGATATTTAAGGAGGGACAAGGGTGCTTCCTCAATGAATTAGATTCGATTCAAGGGAGTGCTCTTTGAGATAGGTCTAGGAGAGCGCCATGTGATAGAAATCAAAGGGAGGTGTGGGAGGGGTCTTCTGTAATCCATGTTCTTATGAAATAAAGATCATTTTTCTTCCCATTCTTCTCCTATTATCTCTCGTACTGGTCTGTGAACCACAACAGCTCGAAGGGATCCCTTGGCCAACAACCCAAAAATAGTTGATTACATCCAGAGTACATCCGATTAAACATTATTGATGGAGTGGCTGACCAAGATTCAAAAGTAATATTAGTTGTGCACACATCATCCATTATATTGTTTTTCTTTGAGGTGTGAGGTCTTTATTCCTAATGCCAACATAGATGAGCTAGCATATTGATGGGGAATCCTGAGCAATATCAGTGTAATAGGGCTACAGATGGGCATATTATGGAATTCCATACCCCGGTTACAGCGTGTTTCCTGTAAAATCATGTCAATAGCATCGATGGCAGGGCACTGGTGCCATAGACATCCCAACCACTATATAAGACGATCATCAAGACTGGGTTTGGAATTCTAGACTAGGGGTGGATGATGAGTTGGGACTTGCACCAGGGTGACAACATTACAGACGACTAGGCATGGGTCTACGTGGCATGCGCATCTTGTGAAGGGTTTGATAATTTCTTGAGATGAGTTGTCATGTATGAAGTAGCGTGGGCCTCCCAATTCTATGTCTCCCTACCGATGGAATTTATACTGGGGTTGTTGAGATACTGGTCTCCAGATACGAACAGTTTCCACCTGCATCATGGTGTAGTTGGCATTAACATTTGGGACCTCTACCAGATTTTTGGCATCCTCATCCTGGGGGGAATGTATGACGAGTTCCTCCCTGCCATGGATTCTTGGGTAGATAACGATAAAATGATGACTTTGGTGTTTTCATGCCTAAGACTCATGCCAGGTATGAATGAGGACAAACAGAATACTAGATACAACCACTTCAAGTAGCGGTTTGGCTAGTTCATTGATTTCCCCTCAGAAGAGGGGATGCTACTTGCGAGGCCCCCTATATGTCTATAAGGATATCAACATGGAAAAGAGGTTTTGTACTAGTGGACCCTAGAAGATAGCTAGCATAAGCTGTGGGGATACAGTGTCATGACAGAGTAGCGGCCTATAGTCAGGATTACTGGGTTTATCTCAACACTAATCTGTGGGTGGATATTACCTGTAAGGGATTACCACATGGGGGTTCGGCAAAACACATTTATCATGGTGGCACAACTAGAATGTGTGAATCACATCAACCTGGGAATACCATCGCTGTAAAAGTTTTACCATCTTCTCAGGAATGTTAGTTGGGGTAAGTGGTCATTGCGAGAATGCAGGCCATTACATTTTTTTATAGCTAGATCGCAACACACATGCGGGGTTACAAATACCACAACCCCATTTCTCCAATGAGGATACATTCCTGCCCAATGATTTTGAAAATTGTAGGGAGCGCCCCCGCTAAATGTAGATGTTGTGACTGTGCTAGGCAAAATTGGGCAAGAAGAATAGTTTATCATTCATCCATTCCCATTTCCAATAGGAGCTTATTCTGACAATGTCACAAATATGATAGATAAATTGTCGTCTCTATTGTCATTTATTGGTGGTGTGTCGGTGATATGAGTGGATTGTGAACCCATATGAGAGCCATGAACCCTACACCGATTTTCACGAAAGTTCTGTTTCTTGCAGAGGCTGACTCCCTGAGTGTATACAACCATGTGCCACGAGAATCACTCGTGCGTGATGCGGAAACTCTGGTGGTTGTTTGAAATAGAGTACATGAGGATGTTGAGCTTTCTTCCAATATCCAATTCCTCATTCCGAATGGTCCACGAGTTTGCCCAATGATGGGAGGATGCCAACCCAAGCGATATGCTAAAGCAAGTGACCATCCGGGCCAGCAAGGTTGTTCCAACACCATGACGATAGACAATGGTGATAGGGGCGACAGAGAGAAAGTTGTGTAGACACTCAGCAAGGTGGTGAAGCTATGAAAATGGGAGAGGAAGGACACAAACTGGAAAATCTAGGGCCATTTTAAACTGCGGATAATGGGGGTGAGGGGATAGTACCAGGCCTAGTGGCTCCACTTATGAGGCCCCAATAGGTGGTGGGTTGTCTCGGGGCTTTTGTAGAATCTCCCCTCAAGAACATGGGAATTTGTTGTATGTGTTATCAATCCCTTCTAATGTCGTCTTCCCAGAGGCATGGAAGTACTGGGAAAAGAGAAACAATAACTTGGAATTAATATTTAATGGATAAAACTGTACACGCATGGGACGTTGCTGGGGGAGCTCACTTTATGAAAGGAGGCTTCAATGATACTCCATTCAGCAAATGAAAATCCGTAATAAAGCTTGTGGTGGTTGTACATTACCACATCGACATACGACCGATGTCACACCGAGAAAGGGTGTTGATGTAAATGACCACCCCTGAAGAGCTGAGGGTTGCACACCTGCTGGAGAACTTCCCCTTGACTGGACATATAGTAAAATAAATTCCGAAATAAGATGACATGGGAGACCCCCATAGAGTAATGGTGGGAGCCTCCCAAAAATCCTCTCCTCAAGAATCCAAAATACCAGCCTTAGGTGGAATCTCCTTGGGCGAGTTTTCCGCAAATTTGGATGTAATTATCCACTTCCTTTTAACACACTAATGTGATCCCCATATTTTCTTGATTTGTAAACTAACATGCATCTATTAAGGATACCCTTTAGTCGGACACCCTCACTGATGAGGTTGAGGGTGTGTCAGTCGCCGATGACCTAACTCTGGGGGCCACAACCCGAGATATAGTGGTGGTAGAGTCCAGCGATTCTGGGGAAGCAGGGGTGACATTTTACAAAGCCTCAAACCCTGTAATGGAATACAGGAGGCCGCGCCCTGGCCTCCTAGCAATGGTAGACCTCAGGCAAGACCGGGGAAAAAAGGTGAGTCTCACGCTCCATAACTATACTCATCATATGGTTGGTTAAACTATCTAACACAACCTAAATGTACACAATTTAGATGATGATGCGTATGATAATAATGCAGATGAATGGATGACCTGAGGATCCTCTCCAAATCGTAGTACAGCTCCATGTTATGTTAAGAACCCTATCCTACTAGGCCATTGTTCCCTATTAATGGCCAGTGGTAGATGGCAATGTCACTGGTGGGAAAAACATTAAGACATACTGAAAGTACTTCATCGAAGTGGAATCCAATATTGAGGACCAACACGAGGAAGACCTTGTTGTTGATCTCTTTGATAGGTTTACACCATACAAACCTACCAACCCACTAGATTAGGGAGAAACTGCCTCTGACGAAGAGGAAAACAAGTCCTTTCATCAATAGTCATGGAAGCTAATTTTGCACTTTATCATGGAGACCCTACAAATTCAATTGGTAGATCCTTTGGGGAGGATTCGTACCCGGCTACGTGAAATATGCGTTGAAGGTGTAAATGCCCAATGAACTCATCTGCTTATTAGGGATTACCTTGTTGAGAGGTTGTGGGTGGATGCACACAGTCTTAGTGTTGGCTGGCAGTGGAGAAGTGTTTTTAGCATTCAAAGGATTCAAGAGGGTGAGCATCAATTACAACATTTAAGGGCATGGGGGAATGAGTAGTTTTCTATCCTCGTGGAGCAATCGAGGCTCATATTGTGCCTGAAGTCCATGATTGGGAGGTCTGAAGAATGGATGAAGCACGCCTCCAAATATATTTCTATTATCCTAGCTGACGATGACTGGGCCCGGACCGAGGCTGATGAACGACGCCCTCTCATTGCTGAAGAGGAACATGAGAAAAACAAGAGATAGGGGATCTTGGATGCCTCTTGATGGAGGGTGGCAGAGAAGAAATGCATTTTTGAAGAGGTTCACCCATCCATAGTAGGGGATAATATTTATGATTTTTAACAAATGTAATCCCACAAATGTACATTCATTCTTTTCATTTTTATGTTGTATTCATGCATGGGTTTTTTTATTCAATCCACTACATACCAATTACATTCGTGAAATATTTAGAGATCATTCCTCGAGCTCACATAGGGGAGGTATAACGACCCAAGCCTTTAACATAAAACATTTCAGAATTTTATGAATAATTATTCATCAGAGTACAAGAAAAGGATCATTAGGTCTACTGTCTCGGAAGACTAGGTAAATATAACAGAAAACATGGGGCTCAAAAAAACATCATTATTTAATCTCCATAAAGAACTTCTAACTTACTTTGAGCTCTTACATCTGCATAGGGTACCCTGGGGAACACATGAAGAAAGGGATGGGCAAAAAATCCCATTAAGGGAATGAACATAAGGATACATCTCAAGAACATGAGTTAGGAGGCCTGACTTAATGATATCCAAAGCATGAAACTTATAAAATCATTTAATATAATCACGAGATAATATAAACATGGAATCATATAAATGTGGCAGAATCATAAATCATATCTTTAGTACGGGTCAAGGCTAACTTCCAATCCCGTTTCCCATTTCAGTACGGGTTAATGCTAACTGCCAATCCCATTTCACATTGCATCTCATGATACTTATCCTTACCAAATGCATTGGAGCGCTATCTGGGTGCACCCATATCAATATTTTCCTGAATATTCTTTCCACATAAATATTTATACCACTTATAAAATTATACATAATGAACCACACACAAACATAAGGGTACCCATGGAATAAATTGGGTACCACAATCATGACATAAAACATAACCAATGGGCGTATCATGAAATTTTCCATGTAAACAAAGAATTAGAATATACATGGAAGTTCATAGGGTAAAATTGGCATATAACCTGGTACATGGTGTCAAACATAAGTTACAACATATGATAAATGTATTTTAGAAACATTAGCATTAACACATTCTTGTACGATTTTAAGGAAAATACTATAGAGATTTTAAATTAGTAAAGAATACATTATTTTATATAAAACCATAATTGAACCAAGAAGGTTTTCAAAATAAAAATACAGAATTTACAGTGTCAATTTTGTCTTAAAACAGAAGATAGAGTGGAATTGAAATTGGGTAAAAGTTCGGGAAGTTTTTTTAAAACAAGTGTGCTTTTTTGGAAGTATCAAAAAGAGATTCACTTAAAAGCATGTATATCCCCGAAAGAGAATGAGAGATGTATTTTGGAACATTATTTTGGAGCATATAAACATTATATTTAATTTCTACATAAAATAGAATACATCAACATTTTGGTAAAAAGAAATATAGAGCAACTCGAAGGAATAAAGGAAGTTCAGGTAGAATCCATCATGGTTTATTGGCATAGTATTAGGTGTAACTAAGAGGGATTGATGAGTGATATAAGGGGTTACTCATCACATATAAAACATTAGGTCAGTATGGGGAAGGTGTGTAAACATACCCCATCACTTTGTTTTACACAAAAAGGCATAGCATAGAAAACAATCTTGATTAATAATGAAAAGGGGAGGATCCCTTACCTTAAATACATTGTTGTTCTCCACTTGTTATTAACAACCTGAATAAAAAAATTAAGCTAATAAATTAATAATTCCATAAAATCTTATATATTCAATTTATTTATTATAACCCTTTTTAGTTCATTCGATGCCTTTTTTATTAGTTACAATGTTCGATTTAATTGTTCGGGCTCATTTGTTTACTTGGGTTTAAAATATCGGTACACTTATATTCAATTTTGGATTATATGAAAGATGAAAGTGGCTGTCCAGAATTGAAGCTATATTCTTTAGTTCACATCCAAGAGATTATATGGTTTTAATTTTAATTAGGTTACTTTTAGTGAAGTCGAAGTTTTATATAGATAACCATTGTGATAACCGTTTTTGTTAATCGGTGGAATTGATTACAATGAATGTGTTTTGATTTATAACATAATTCCATTTTTACCAAAGAATTTAAGAACCTAAAATTGGATATATTACATATATAATAATCTGGTTCAAGGATTACACAAATGGTTTCATGACCATAATTAATGATATTAATAGAAATTGATAAACCATTATCCTTGAATGTGCTAAACTAGTATATATCAAATGGTTTTTTCATTTATTTAAAATAAAATGGTGGGGAAAGGAGAGAAGATAATGATATATACCACTAGCATAAATAAATTCTAGTACATGTATGTTACTAGATTTATCATACTATTATGGTGAAGGTAGGTGATGAAATAAATAAAAAATTAAAGAACTTAAAAGAATAGAAGAAATTGAGAAGAGAAATTTACCTCTTGAGAATTCCTCTTATGTGAACCTCTTAAGGGGAGAGGTTTTGGTATATTGATGAGTATGAGAGCTTTTGGACATGGTGGAGGACCTTGGGGAGATATTTCTATAGAATAATGAAAAGTAACAAGGCTTTAGAGGATTGGAGAGAAGAGGGAGTGAGGGGGGGTTATAGTGGAGGAGATGAGGGATTTCATGATATTATAATCATTAATTTATTATTTCCTCACAAGACAAATAATAGCAAGAATTACATGACCAAGAATAGTAAACGGGTCATGTGAATTTGATCCATGGGTGGGGAAATCATCCATGATGCTAGGATTAGTCTATTTAAATTATAATGTATATATACAATAAATTATCGTATTTTACAATTCATCGAAAATTCAAGTATTTTAGAAAAATCCCAAAAATTATTCCTAACCATTTCTTGATGTGTAGAATCCAAAATTAATGTCTATTTTTCAAAAAAAATTCTAAATTTGATTATTTAAATATTTAATTAAAATAATAATTAATTATCAAAACTAGTTTTAAAACATTCATTAAATTATTCTAAAATATAGTTATATCATACTTCCAACTTGAATATTATTTATATACCACCATAGGAAAAGTTAGTATTAATTAGGGTATATCACTATTCATAAGGGTATGTTTCTATTCATTAGGGTAGGTTACTATAGATCAAAAATTATGTTTTCCTTATCAGACTCCAAATAACTTTCTGATTACAACTGTGAACGCCGGTTTTTTGAAATTACAAACACAGAAGTGTGGAACTTATGTTTAATTGTCACTTAGCACTTAGTATTTCAATATGATGTGTTTTCATGTGATTTTACGACATAATTAATAGAATGGAAATTCCATTGAAAAACGTTGGGTTGTTACATTCTTCCCCATTTATGAAATTTCACCCTCAAAATTTCATTTGACATTCTAAGCCAAAAATAGGTGTGAGTAATTTTCCTTCATTGCTTCTTCCAATTCCCATGTTGCCTCTTCATACTTATGGTTTCTCCATAGTACCTTGACCAGATTAGTAGTCTTGTTGCATAGAATGTTTTTTCTATGATCCAACATCTTCATTGGCTACTCCTTGTAAGAGAGATCATCCTCCAACTGTACCAACACTGAAATGAGTACATGTGAAGGGTCTGTTATGTACTTTCTTAAGATTGATATGTGAAAAACATCATGAACTCGAGCCATATATGGTGGATGTTCAAGCCAATAGACCGCGGCTCCTATGCGGTCAAGGATCTCAAAGGGGACAATATACCTTAGGCTTAGATTCCCTATCTTCCCAAATCGCATAACTCTCTTCAATAAAGATATTCGAAGGAATACTTTATCTTCAACGTCGAACCCCAAGTCCCTTAGAGGGTTGTCACCATAGCTCTTTTTCCGACTTTGAGTAGCTTTGAGGTGTTTCTGGATGACTTGAACCTTCTTTGTCATCTCTTGAACAAGATCGCGTCCAAGTAGCTTTCTTTCTCCATGTTCATCCCAACCAGTTGGAGTTCTACATCGCTTTCCATACAGAGTGTCATATGGAGCCATCTGAATACTCGAGTGGATGCTATTATTGTATGAGATCTCAACCAATGGGAGATGCTGATCCCATCCACATTTTAATTCTAGAGAGCAGGCTCTAAGAATATCTTTGAGCTTCTGAATAGTTCTTTCACACAGGTCATTAGGTTGGTGGTGATAGGTCATGCTGAAATTTAATTCAGTACTTAACGAATGTTGAAGTCTCCTCGAGAATATAACTGTTAACCTTGGATCATGGTCAGAGTCAATTGATAGTGGAACACCATGCAGTCTCACCACTTCCTTCACATATATTGTTGCATGTTTTTCAAGATAGAGATCTTCCCGAATAGTGATAAAATGGGATGTCTTGGTGAGTCGTTCAACCACAAAACATATCACATTATTTCCCTTCGATGTCTTTGGGATACCCGTGAAAAAGTCCATTGAAGCATTTTTCCCATTTCCACATGGGTATAGGCAATGGATGCATCATACCTTTTTACTTTTTTGGCTCATCTTTAACTTGTTGACATACCAAGAACCTTGATATATATTCTGCAATATTCTTCTTCATGTTATCCGACTAGAAGTGTTCTCAGAGATCACGGTACATTCTGGTACTCCCCAGATGGATTGAGAATGTTGAGGTATGTGCATTATCCAATAGATCATTCTTTATACCAAGTGATGAATGCACACAAAGCCGCGTTCCAAACTGAATTTCACCATCATCACCTATATGGAACTCTTGTAGCTTCCCATCCTTTACTGCATTCACCATCTTTTGTATCCCCACATCATCCCTTTTTGCATCGTTAATATTCTCCTAGATGGATGGTTGCACAATCAATTGGGAAAGGTAGGATGTACCATTTTCTCTTACGATTTCCAAATCCATTCTTTGCAAATCTAAGAAGATCAAATCCTTTTCTATTCTCATCATTGATAAAGATGCATGATCCTTTCTACATAGATCATCCAACACCTTGTTTGCCTTACTGGGATGGTAGTGGATTGAGCAGTCATAATACTTGATGAGCACTATCCATCTTCGCTGGTGCAAATTAAAATCTTTCTCTGTGAATATCTATTTGATACTCTTGTGGTCAGTATATATCTCACATTTTTCCCATAGAGATAATGCTGCCATATTTTCAACACCAAGATCACAACTGCAAACTCCAGATCATGCATGGGATATTTTTTCTCATGGATTTTCAGCTTTCTTGAGGCATAGGGTATAACTTTATCATTTTTCATTAGCACACAACCTAAGCCTTTCTTAAAAGCATCAATATAAACCACAATGATTTCTCTACTTGAAGGGAGTGTGAGTACCGGTGTAGTGATAAGACTTTTTTTTCTACTCCTTGAAACAGTCTTCGCATTCCTGTGTTCAGAAAAACATTACTCCCTTCCATGTCATCTTGGTCATTGGGTTTGAAAATCGTGAAATGTTCTTCACGAATCGTCGATAATACTCAGCTAGACCGAAAAAGCAGTAGATCTCTATTACAGATGTTGGCCTCAACGACTCTTTAATTGCCTTCATCTTGGAAGGTTCCACAGATATCCCTTTCCTGGTGATAACATTCCCCAAGAATGATACTTCCTCTATCCAGAAATCCCATTTACTGTACTTTTCATACAATTTCTCCCTTTATAATGTCTTTAACACAGTTTCCAAATGCTCCCCATGTTCTTACTTGCTCTTGGAGTATATCGGAATATTATCAATGAAGACCACAACAAGTTTGTCGAGGTAATATCTAAATAATCTATTCATTAAATCCATTAAAATTGTTGGAGCATTAGTGAGTTCTAAGGGAATCGCTATGAACTCATAGTGTCCATACATCATTCGAAAGGCAGTCTTGGGAATATCTTCCTTCCTCACCATTAGTTGGTGATATCCCGACCGAAGGTCCACCATAGAGAAATAACTGGCCCCACGAAGCTGATCGAACATGTCATTTATCTGTGGAAGGGGATAGAACTTCTTTATTGTGATTTTATTGAGCTCACGATAATCAATTCAGAGGCTCATTGATCCATCCTTCTTCTTGACGAAGAGGACTGGAGCACCCCATGGTGAAGAACTCTGGTGTATAAAATGCTTCACCATATTCTCCTGTAACTGGTTCTTCATCTCTTCTAGATCTACGGTGGCCATTCTGTAAGGTGTCTTTGAGATTGGTAGGGATCCAGGGATAAGGTCAATTGAGAACTCAACCTCTCGGTCTGGAGGAAGACCAGGGAACTCTTTGGGGAATACATCATTGTAATCCCTCACGATGGGCATGCCTTCAAGAATGATTCTATACTTTGTCCCAATCAATTGAGCTAGATATGATTTCTCAGAAGGAATCAGTTTCCAATCTTGAGACGAAGATTCTAAAGGAGAATCTTCTTCTTCTTTACACTTGTAAAATATCGTAGGCTGTTTCGGGATGTGAAAAGTGACCTCCCTTTCCCGATAATTGATGTTGTCCTTATACAAAGATATCCAATCCATGCCCAAGATAACATCTAACTCCACTAAAGAAAGTATGAAAATATTTTCTAGGAGGTTCAATCCACTAAAATTAATCGGGGGGAGTGATAAACCATTGATGAAATAATTTCCCCATTCGCTGTTTTCACAGATAACATTTCCTCCAAATTATTAGGTGGTTTTGAATAGTAATACTAAACTTGAGAGATATGAAAGAATTTGTAGAACCAGAATCAAATAGTATGTTCACTATTATTGAATGAATTACAAGAGTACCTGTCACCACATCATTTTCCGGCTCCACCTCAGCAGTAGTGATAGAATAATCCCTTCATTGATGCCTTGGAGGTTGTTGTTGATTGTCTCTAACAACCCTCGGCTTAAGGAAATTGTTCGCATAATTCCTATGCTCCTTGCAGTTATAACACTTCACTCTAGGATGAGTTTTGATCTGTACCTTCCTGTCATCATCAACATTAGTTGTATTTTTCATATCAATTCGGCAGTTCTTGGCTAGATGACCAAACTTTCCACATTTGAAGAAATTCTTGGTTCCCTTGAGACAGTCACCATGATGCTTCTTCCAATAATTTTTTCAAAGGGGAATGTGAGGCTTTTTCCATCATGGGATTTTTTTGATGAACCACCCATGTTGTTCTCTATTTTCTACTTCCTGTCACTAGACGCATGGGACCACTGAGAGTCTCCAATCTCCATTTAAACATTGAGGGCATAATAGACAATTTCTTCATAGCTGTCGATGTCTCGAATCACAAAAACTTTTTGCAGACTCGACTTTAGTCTGCTAAAGAAGCGATCAACCATGATTTCGGTGTTCATGATAACGCCAGAGGCGTACCATGCAAGCCATGTAATGTTCGCTTCATACGCCCCGATGGACTCATCTTCCTTCTGCTGGAGTCCAAGGAACTCTCTTTCCATCGTGAGATGGAGGGTTCAAGGAAAATATTTTTTAAAAAACATCCTCTTTAATTCATCTCATTTTGTGGAATCAATTTCCTCTTGGGACTTTGTATTCTGGATCAATGTCCACCACTGATCAGCTTCCCCATCAAAACGATAGACTGCCAGTACAACTTTCTATTCTTCTGAGCGTTGTATGTAACAGCCCGAGATTTTATGAAAAATATTATTTTTAATTTTATTAATGTATTGTGTTGTACGCTACACCAAAAGGAGCTTTCACAACACACATCCTTGACTTTACTTACATTACACGCAATCGCGACCTTCATCGATAGCGTGTGTAGTACGCAATACCGAGTTTCACTAAACAACGATATGCTATTAAAATATTATTATAACTAGCCGTTATGAATAGTAATAACCACCTTTTAAAATTTTAGAAATTTTAGCTCTCAAAATGGACTTCATTTTTGGATCCGGAGTATCGAATTTAGCCTAAGGTGAAATTTTGGTAATTTTCGGATAACTTTCATATTTTGATGAATAGTGAAAATTACTAAATTTTAGTTAAAAAAAACTTTTTCAATAGAAATAATTAATAGTGATAAATTATTAATTTGAGTGGTTTTAAAGTATATTTAAATATATTTTTACAGTTTAATACAATGTTGGTCATTGGATGTAATTTCACATTTAAACCAGACATAAACAAGTGTCAATCTTTTGATAGATATTGTTTCTTAAAAACACGCTATTTTTTTAACAGCGGGATTTAATTATAAAATTAATTAATGCAACTTCTATGTTATGAATTTGGTAAAATAGACTTCATTTTTGAATTCGGAATATGAAATATAGCTTAGGATGAAATTTTGGCATTGTTATGAAAAACATCAATTTTTGATGATTAGTAAACTACTAAGTGGTAGTTAAAAAACTGAACTTTTCATAAAACATAATGTTACTGCTTCTGTGAATGGAATTTCAAAAATCCGAGAGACACAGTTGATGTCAGTAAGTAAAATGTGGTTCAATGAGATGAAAATAATTTTTGGTGAATAGTAACTTTTTACTTTTATTTACCACGGTTAAAAGTAAATAGGGTAATTAAGGGTACGAATGATATTAATATTACCCTAACACATGTATTAATTCTATAGGACAAGTGTGTATCGACCAAAAACAACCTTAAGTGTAAAATATTATCATTTAGGCCCACTTGGATTAGATTAGGACATTTATTATTAATTTATTTAAAGAAGGGTTAAAATAGTTAAAATCAATGTTTAATAAGTAAATCATTTTTAATATGGGGTTATACATAAGATAAATTCGACTATAAATATTCATTAGAAATCTAAAATGATTTCCTACATAATGGTATTTTATTTATAATTTTTAGACATTAAATAATTTAATTTATGTATGACACAATGATGATGCAGTAATTATCTTATTAGTGAAATATTGACATAATTGATGTTATAAACACAAAAATAAATGTAATTTGATACTTTTTATGAATCCCACTAATTTTCTAGGTTACTATGATATATTAGTATTGATTTAATCAACTTGGTTCGAACATATAATTCTGGTATGACTTTAAAAAAAATCATATATCAGATAGTGTCAAAATTGACACAAAATAGTTTTTAAATAAAATATTATATTATTAATTGTTATTTTATTCCTAAAAATCTAAGGTTCTGAAAAATGACTTAGATAAGGATATATATATTAATAATAATCAATTTGGGGTTCTTTTGGCATGTTATAGTAAGTGTATTAACCATATAGTGAAAGAAAACAAAAAGACACGGAAAACGTTAAATTATTTAACTTTGAGTTAAATCTAATTGATAAGGTTAAAATAATACCCTAAACTTGTCTAAATTTTATTGGTTTATAGTATTTCGACCCATACCCACTTTAGCTTCGAAATAAGACCCTTTGGAACCATTATAAACCGATTTTAACTTTAATATAAAATAATATTTTGAGATATTCCTAAGGTGCCCCTCTCCTCCCTTATAAAAGGGCACCTCCTCCCTCTCTTCCTCACACAACTTTGAGCCTTCAAGCTCGGCCAACCCCTGCGAAAATCTCTTCTCCACTTCCCTAGTATCATCCTAGAGGTCCTGGTATTCTTCGAAGAACATCCTTAGTTCTTTAAGTGGAGGATAAGTGAAGGCGCGTCAAAAAGAGGTAATATCCATTACCAATATTTTTCAATTTCTTTCTTCTTCAACTTATTCTTCTTTAGTTTTTTCATGATAAAGTAATAACATAAGTATTTATTATATACTGATATGTTATTATAAATATGAAACAACTCTAATTAACCTTCTATCTATCCTACAGAAAAAGGAAATCTTCGCGCGTGCGTACGTACGGAATACCGTCTCCACGCCGTGGTGTAATCTATTTTCCGTCACCACCATAATTGGATGGGTATAATGGTGTAATGAGTAACTATATATGATTATTATAAATTGATATTGATACTGAAATAGTATACATACACTTCAACACAATTCCACAACCATGGGAACGATATCATCGATCGTGCGTACGTACGGACTACCGTCTCCACGACGCGATGAGATTCATTCTCAATGATTAACCATTCATGAATGATTATAAAGTATATATAATAAGTACTAATGAAATATATGAAATAATAATGATACTGGATTTATTTATATTTATATGTATGTCATCTACTTAATTCCATTCAATTCAATAAGGAAACGAAAACAGCGTTCATGCGTACGTACAGACTACCGTCTCCATGAACGGTGTATTTCATTCCATTTACTGATTTATTATATATATTTATATTATGAATATATATATATAAATCATGTTTTATATTCTGAAATTAAGTAATCATGATCTATGTAATCATATAAATAATTACAAGTCGAAACACGGACGACAAATGAAACAATTTTACCCAAAACGCTCTTTAACATGGAATTTACAAACGAACGGGTAATATAATGTCATAAGTGTTCCATATATGATATCATAACAATGAATATGATTCTGTAATAAGTCAATGACATTATTTAAATCATTATACAGGAGGTTCGGACACTTACGAAGCAAATCGGACCTAAGGTAAGGGAAATATCACAATCTCATTTTTATCCGAGATTGTTTATACTTTAATATTTACTGGGGTTTATTTTATCATCCACATCCATGTTTCCTCAATATTTAATATTATTTACTTCCAACTAAAATTTTTTTAGATCCAATTTTACCCTTCGGTGAGTTTTTAGTAAAAGATATGAAAGGAATCTTTTGTCGTTTTTCGTATGAGGTACTTTTTATTTTTGGCTTTTCCGACAAAAGTACGAGAAGAATGTTCTTCTTAACTTATACGACATGAATGGATTTTTAAAAAATTATTTCCAAGAAGCTTCATTTAAAAGTTTTCAATTTTATTTTTAATCAACTTCTTTTAGTTTAATGTTTTATGACATGTTAAGAAAGGAAAAAAAAAATTGAAGAAGAAAGGATATTTTCCTCAAGAATTCATTTCAAGTGTTTTATCAAAATTATTTTCCATCTAAGATAATAAAGGGTTCTGTTTTTATCCCTATTATTACATTGATTTGATTATGTTGTTATGGAAATATTTTTATGAATTCCTTTATCTTATATGAATTGTTTTATGATGTCATGTTGTTTAAGAATTCCATTTTTATTACATGGGTTACGCTATGATGTATAGTTTATGATTATGTGGCACACATAAGAAAGGATTAATTATAATATGGGTGGGACCTATATCTCCCTCCAATGCATTGGGTAAAAATTTTATATCTCATGAGATAGACATGGCTGGAATGGTAGGTTATACCGGTTCAGTGAAACAGGACTGAAACGAGGGTGACTCAGTTCAGAAAGGGACTTTGTCCACTAAGATAGTCTTGGCAATGAGTCTTGACTAACAAGAAATGATTCTCTATGATTATGTGTGTATGCCACAAAGTTTCATGTTTTAAGTTATGCTTATTGGGATTTCATTTCACTACTATGATTTATCCCATGATATGAAATAATGCTCTCTTTTACAGGTTACGATTTCCAAAAGTTATGTTCTTATGAATATGATGTGATTGATTTTTCTTTTTCTTACCCTTATTGAGCATTTGAGCTCACCCTTTTATGTTTTCTTTTCCCCAGGATATAAATAAAGGTTTTAGGTAAAAAAGGGAAGATCTTTATGGGAGATATTGAAGATCTTTCACCACGATTAGAAGATTACGTTCCGAGTTTCCAAAGACACTAAACTATTACGATCCTTGTGTGTGTGTTTTTGTTATGTACTAAGTATTCCGCAAAAGTAATGTAATGTCCATGTACGATAAGATTCATGTCCTTATAGTTGGTATCAGAGTAATGGTTTAGTCATCCTTTGGAAACTAGGATGCGAAAACGTTAGTGAGATCCCTAGAGATATTTCTAAGGTATGTCTAGGGATGTCCCTAAGGTTAAGTATACGTATAGGTTATAGTACTAGAACTACACTAACGATCATAGAATTAAACCTAAGATATTAGATATTGAAGGTACTCCCCCTTTATTATGTTGTTTTCCCTAGCATGATTTTTGCCTCTCACACTATTCTTTTTGGGTTTTAGACGATGGCTGGAACCCGAAGGAACCGTGTTGATCAATGCAATGGACAATGAAATGATTGTCCTCCTGAACAAACAAATGTTATGGGAGATGGAGTGCAAAATCTTATTGCTATACTTACACAAGCTATGAATCATTCTGGACTTCCAAATGAGTAGAGAAGGGAACAATATTCTATTGAGTCCTTCATGAGGCAACGTCCACCTTCTTTCAGTGGGTCTTCTGATCCACTTGTTGCTGAACAATGGATCAGTACCACTGAAAAGATATTTTCAGTTCTTCAATATTCTGAACATGATAAAGTCATCTTAGCAGTATATCGTTTGGAAGGTGAAGCTGATCAATGGTGGAATCTTATCAAGAATACGAGGCAAAGAGATGAAATTGAGTCCATGGAATGGGATGAGTTCAAGAACTTGTTTTTCAATAAATACTTCCCTCGTATTCTTCGAACAAAGATGGAAAAGGAGTTTCTTGAGATGAAGCAGAAGGATGATTAATATGTTGGTATATACGAAGAAAATTTTAAAAGACTTGCAAGGTATGCATCTGGAATTATCATCCAACATGAAAGTAAAGTTGATCGATTTTTCAGTGGCATAAAACCAAGTCTTCGAAGGGAATTAGCTATAAGAGACTTCAGTAGCTATGAATAAATTGTGCGCTATGCTATCAAGGTAGAAATGGAAGTTGGTGTGCCATATCCATCTCATGGTTTTGACAAGAAACAAAAGATGGAGTTCAAGGAGAAATCTCAGAATAATGGTGAAAAGGACATGAATGTTTCCTTATGCACAAAGTGTGGAAAGAAGCATGGTGGAGATTGTCTTAAAGGGACTAGAAAATGTTTTAAGTGTGGAAAAGAAGGTCATCGAGCAGCTGAGTGTCGAAGTGATGGAAAAAGGGTTTCTAATGATGTGAATAAAGAAAACACTGCAGAGAACACACCACTAACACTTCAATGCTTCAAGTGCAAGGAAATGGGGCATTATACTAATAAATGCCCTAATCCAAGGGTTAGTGATGATCGACATGAGCAACCGCTTTAGGAAAAGGACAAAGGGAAGTCACATGCGATCACTATTAGTGATATTGAATATGACAACGATGTTGTGGAATGATTAAGTGTTTATGTAATGGGATTCCAAAATAATGTTGTATCATAAAGTATTGGAATATTTATGTATTGGTCTAATGAGGTATTCAATGTAATTGAGATATTTTTGGAAATAAGATGATATGCGCATAATGAAGGGAAAACGAGAAAAAAATAATGTTTAATAGTATTCTTGAGCTCATGATTGATATATGGACTAAGTGATATCATGGTTTGAGTATATAGAATTTTGAGGATTTTGGTATGTGTAAAGTGTTATCTTTTAACTGCATTCATGTTTTCACTAAGGTATTCAAGAGAATACACGATTAAGGACTTTGAATGTTTGGAATGTGACCAACAAAACATACCTTATGATATATGGGGATCGACGGTGGTGTTAAATCTCTGGTAATCGTTTTCACTATGTTATGAGAGTGGACTGCAGTATTATGGATAAGCCTAAAGATTGGAATGGATTATGTTGGAAATAAGTTAGTATTGTTTAAGGATAAAAGTTTTTTCGATATTATTGATGGGATTTTATAGTAATATAGTTTTAGAAAAAGGACAATCTACAGGACGGGCGACAGCCCATGGCGTCGGACAAGGCTGTGGGAATCGAACCCACAACCGAAGTGTGACGGGCCTTTATCACCTACCACTGGCCTACAGGAAGTCCCTGTTTAGTAGAAACTAGTTTTATTATATTAAGCAGTATGATATATGAAGTATAAGTCCATTTTAGGAACCATATATGATTAATCTCACTATAGATCGACTTATGTATATAATTTTTGCTAACCTTTTGTTTGAGACAGATGGAATGACCCGTCATTCTATCACACGATCTTCTAACACTTCACGAATAACAAATTCAACTTCATTTATTTAAGAGATGAAGTGGAAATTGTTCAAGGCATGAACAACAGTGATATTATACCAAAATAAAGTAAGTATTTATTCTAAGCAAATTTTCAACTTTAGGGAAATGATCTTGAAAACCAAAAATGTTGTCCTAGTGATCTTATACCTGATGAATCAGATGGTACCTTATATCATCAAAAATCTATGGATTTGTGATGACTGGATTTTCTATAGCCAAGTTCTCTACCACTCTCCACCAGAACATGATGGATAGATTTCTCTTCCATATCCATATTTTCACCTATGTGGAAACCCAGTGATTAGTTTATTTGGGTAATAGTTACATTTCATACTTTAGTTTTTAAAGCCAAGTTTTGGTATTCTTTTTTACGAAGTGAGTTTCTATTAAAGAAACTTTCGAATAGTAAACCATTTATAACCCCGACGAATTTCGAGGGCGAAATTCATTTTAAGGGGGTAGAATGTAACAGCCCGAGATTTTATGAAAAATATTCTTTTTAATTTTATTAATGTCTTGTGTTGTACGCTACACTAAAATCAGCTTGCACAACACACATCCTTGACTTTCCTTGCATTACACGCAATCGCGACCTTCCTCGATAGCGTGTGTAGTACGCAATACCGAGTTTCACTAAACAATGATATGCTATTAAAATATTATTATAACTAGCTGTTATGAATAGTAATAACCACCTTTTAAAATTTTAGAAATTTTAGCTCTCAAAATGGACTTCATTTTTGGATCCGGAGTATCGAATTTAGCCTAAGGTGAAATTTTGGTAATTTTCGGATAACTTTTATATTTTGATGAATAGTGAAAATTACTAAATTTTAGTTAAAAACAACTTTTTCAATCGAAATAATTAATAGTGATAAATTATTAATTTGAGTGGTTTTAAAGTATATTTAGAATATATTTTTACAATTTAATACAATGTTGGTCATTGGATGTAATTTCACATTTAAACCAGACATAAACAAGTGTCAATCTTTTGATAGATATTGTTTCTTAAAAACACGCTATTTGTTTTAACAGCGGGATTTAATTATAAAATTAATTAATGCAACTTCTATGTTATGAATTTGGTAAAATAGAATTCATTTTTGAATTCGGAATATGAAATATAGCTTCGGATGAAATTTTCGCATTGTTCTGAAAAAACATCAATTTTTGATGAATAGTGAAACTACTAAGTGGTAGTTAAAAAACTGAACTTTTCATAAAACATAATTTTACCGCTTATGTGAATGGAATTTCAAAAATCCGAGAGACACAGTTGATGTCAGTAAGTAAAATGTGGTTCAATGAGATGAAAATAATTTTTGGTGAATAGTAACTTTTTACTTTTATTTACCATGGTTAAAAGTAAATAGGGTAATTAAGGGTAAGAATGATATTAATATTACCCTAACACATGTCATAATTCTATTGGACAAGTGTATCTCGACCAAAAACAACCTTAAGTGTAAAATATTATCATTTAGGCCCACTTGGATTAGATTAGGACATTTATTATTAATTTATTTAAAGAAGGGTTAAAATAGATAAAATCAAAGTTTAATAAGTAAATCATTTTTAATATGCGGTTATACATAAGATAAATTCGACTATAAATATTCATTAGAAATCTAAAATTATTTCCTACATAATATTATTTTATTTATAATTTTTAGACATTAAATAATTTAATTTATTTACGTCACAATGATGATGCAGTAATTATCTTATTAATGAAATATTGACGTAATTGATGTTATAAACACCAAAATAAATGTAATTTGAGACTTATTATGAAACCCACTAATTTTCTAGGTTACTATGATATATTATTATTGATTTAATCAACTTGGTTCGAACATATAATTCTGTTATGACTTTAACAAAAATCATATATCAAACAGTTTCAAAATTGACACAAAATAGTTTTTAAATCAAATATTATATTATTAATTGTTATTTTATTCCTAAAAATCTATGGTTCGGCCAAATGACTTATATAATGATATATATATTAAAAATAAACAATTTGAGGTTCTTTTGGCATGTTATAGTACGTGTATTAACCATATTGTGAAAGAAAACAAAAAGACACGGTAAAAGTTAAATTATTTAACTTAGAGTTAAATTTAATTGATAAGGTTAAAATAATACCCTAAACCTGTATAAATCCTATTGGTTGATAGGATTTCTACCCATACCCACTTTAGCTTCGAAATAAGACCCTTTGGAACCATTATAAACCGATTTTGACTTTAATATAAAATAATATTTTGAGATATTCCTAAGGTGCCCCTCTCCTCCCTTATAAAAGGGCACCTCCTCCCTCTCTTCCTCACACAACTTTGATCCTTCAAGCTCGGCCAACCCCTGCCAAAATCTCTTCTCCACTTCCCTAGTATCATCCTAGAGGTCTTGGTCTTCTTCAAAGACTATCCTTAGTTCTTTAAGTGGAGGATAAGTGAAGGCGCGCCAAAAAGAGGTAATATCCATTACCGATCTTTTTCAATTTCTTTCTTCTTCAAATTATTCTTCTTTAGTTGTTTCATGATAAAGTAATAACATCAGTATTTCTTATATACTGATATGTTATTATAAATATTAAACAACACTAATTAACCTTCCATCCATCCTACGGAAAAAGGAAATCACTGCGCGTGCGTACGTACAGAATACCGTCTCCACGCCGTGTTGTAATCTATTTTCCGTCACCACCTTAATTGGATGGGTATAATCGTGTAATGAGTAAATATATATGATTATTATAAAGTGATATTGATACTGAAATAGTATACATACACTTAAACACAATTCCACAACCATGGGAACGATATCATCGCTCGTGCGTACGTACGGACTACCGTCTCCACGACGCGATGAGATTCATTCTCAATGATTAACCATTCATGAATGATTATAAAGTATATATAATAAGTACTAATGAAATACATGACATAATAATAATACTGGATTTATTTATATTTATATGTATGTCATCTACTTAATTCCATTCAATTCAATAAGGAAACGAAAACAGCGTTCATGCGTACGTACGGACTACCGTCTCCATGAACGGTGTATTTATTTCCATTTACTGATTTATTATATATATTTATATTATGAATATATATATATATATCATGTTTTATATTCTGTAATTAAGTAATCATGATCTAAGTAATCATATGAATAATTTCAAGTCGAAACACGGACGACAAATGAAACAATTTTACACAAAACGCTCTTTAACATGGAATTTACAAAAGAACGGGTAATATAATGTCATAAGTGAACCATTTATGATATCATAACAATGAATATGATTCTGTAATAAGTCAATGACATTATTTAAATCATTATACAGGAGGTTCAGACACTTACGAAGCAAATTGGACCTAAGGTAAGGGAAATATCACAATCTCATTTTTATCTGCGATTGTTTATACTTTAATATTTACTGGGGTGTATTTTATCATCCACATCCATGTTTCCTCAATATGTAATATTATTTACATCCACCTAAAATTTTTTAAGATCCAATTTTACCCTTCGGTGAGTTTTTAGTAAATGATATGAAAGGAATCTTTTGTCGTTTTTCGTACGAGGTACTTTTTTTTGACTTTTCCGACAAAAGTACGTGAAGAATGTTCTTTTTAACTTATACGACATGAATGGATTTTTAAAAAATTATTTCCAAGAAGCTTCCTTTACAGTTTTTCAAGTTTATTTTTAATCAACTTCTTTTATTTTAATGTTTTATGACATGTTAAGAAAGGAAAAATGTTTTTGAAGAAGAAAGGATATTTTCCTCAAGAATTCATTTCAAGTGTTTTATCAAAATTATTTTCCATCTAAGATAATAAAGGGTTCTATTTTTATCCCTATTATTACATTGATTTTATTATGTTGTGATGGAAATATTTTTATGAATTCCTTTATCTTATATGAATTGTTTTATGATGTCATGTTGTTTAAGAATTCCATTTTTATTACATGGGTTACGCTATGATGTATGGTTTATGATTATGTGGCACACATAAGAAAGGATTAATTATAAGATGGGTGGGACCTATATCTCCCTACAATGCATTGGGTAAAGATTTTATATCTCATGAGATAGACATGGCTAGAATGGTAGGTTATACCGGTTCAGTGAAACAGGACTGAAACGAGGGTGACTCGGTTCAGAAATGGACTTTGTCCACTAAGATAGTCTTGGAAATGAGTCTTGACTAACAAGAAATGATTCTCTATGATTATGTGTGTATGCCACAAAGTTTCATGTTTTAAGTTATGCTTATTGGGATTTCATTTCACTACTATGATTTATCCCATTATATGAAATTATGCTCTCTTTTGCAGGTTAAGATTTCCAAAAGTTATGTTCTTATGAATATGATGTGATTGATTTTTCTTTTTCTTACCCTTACTGAGCATTTGAGCTCACCCTTTTAAGTTTTCTTTTCCTCAGGATATAAAGAAAGGTTTTAGATAAAAAAAGGGAAGATCTTTATGGGAGATATTGAAGATCTTTCACCATGATTAGAAGATTACGTTCCGAGTTTCCAAAGACACTAAACTATTATGATCCTTGTGTGTGTGTTTGGGTTATGTACTAAGTATTCCACAAAAGTAATTTAATTTCCATGTACGATAAGCTTCAGGTATTTACATTGTATGATAGAGAAAATATTTTCAATGGAGTTAATCCATTTTTCTGGAAGGAGGGGATCATAAGACCCGCTAAACATGGGACGCCTTTGCCACATGAAGGATTCTATGGAAAATTTCTCTTTCCTTGTAGGAGGGGTACGTTCCACCTGATTCAATTTATTATTCATAACTCGAGCTAGCTGAGAAAGTACTGCCATGATGTTTGGAGAACCTACTACCATCACATCAGGCATGTCATTAGGGAAATCATCACATTGCCTATCACATTGGTTATTGGCAGATGTTCTTCTATTTCCCACCATTAACTAAGAAAAAGAACGTATAATTATAGGTCTTGAATACATAGCTATTAAGCATAAAAATGAAACGTTGATCAATAAAGGATAGACTTATAAATACTAATTACATCCTAACATGTGATTCCTTAGGTTTATATCCAGGTTATCCTCGATCTATTTCATAACCTATATTATTATGAGATTTTTTCCCTTAATAATGGTTTGTACTAAGATCGTGAATCTAACAAAGAATATCCTCCGAGAGTGTCATAACCAAGAGTGCAACAAGGCCCATTGTCGTGCACCATTTCCCGTTTGAGACTAGATCAAAGTGGTGTTTTTGGGTTTTAACCCTAGATACATCAGTGCCAAAGCTTCCTCTACTTGCTCGTATCCTGATAGGGATGCATTTTCTTGATAAACCACTTACTCTATACTCACAAAATTTTGGACAATATTATTATACTTACTCTCATCCTTAAGGTTCTCACTAAGGTGCTATATTCCTAATCTCCAAAAATAACTAGACCATCCTCTAATACCAACTATAGTGACCTAATCCTTTTACATAAAACATTTCATAATTTTTATCATAATTAATCGTCATAGAACAATACAAGGATTGTTAAGTCTAGTGTCTTGGAAGACTAGGTACATATATCATATAACATGGGGCTAATTTTTTTTATTTGATATCCATAAAGATATTCTAACTTCCTTTATGCTCTTACATTCGCATAGGGTACCCTGGGGAACACATGAACAATGGGATGACCTAAAAATCCGAGTAAGGAAATGAACATAAGGATACATCTCAAGAACATGAGTTAGGAGGCATGTCATAATGATATCCAAAGCATGAAACATATAAAATCTTTTAATTTAAGGATGAGATCATATAAACATGGAATCATATAAATGGGGTAGAATCGTAAATCATATCTTCAGTACAGGTCAAGGATAACCGCCAATCCCGTTTCCCATTTCACTACGGGTCAAGGCTTACCGCCAATCCCGTTTTGCATCGCATCTCATGAGACTTATCCTTACCCAATGCATTGGAGCACTATCTTGGCACACCAATCTAAACATTTTCATTAATATTGTTGACACATTAATATTCTTACCCCATATATAATCATACATAATCAACCATACACAAATATAAGAGTACCCATGTAATGAACTGGGTACCACAATCATGACATAAATCATAACTAATGAGAGAATAATGAAAGTGTCCATGTAAGAAAAGAATTATAAAATACATAGACTTTCATAGGGTAAAATAGGAATATAACATGGTAAGTGGTGTCAATCATAAGTGACAGCAAATGAGAAATTTATTTTAGAAACATTAGCATTAAAACATTTTTTTTTGCGATTTTAAGGAATATACTATAGGGATTTTAAAATAGTAAAGAAAACATTCATTTATATAAATCTATAATTGAACCAAGAAGGTTTAAAAAAATAAAAATACATAATTTAAAATGATAATGGTGTCTTAAAATAGAAGATAGAGTGCACTTGAAATTGGGTAAAAGTTCGGGATGTTTCTTTAAAACGAGTGTGATTTTTGGGAAGTATCAAAGAGAGATTCACTTAAAAACATATATATCCCTGAAAGAGAATGAGAGATGGATCCTGGAACATGAATTTGAAGAATATAAACTGAATTTTGAAGTTTTATGTAATAGAAAAGAAAAAACATTTTGGTAAAAGAAAGATAGAGAAACCCGAAAGAATAAAGGAAGTTCGGGTAGAATCCATTATGATTTATTGGCATGGAATCAGGTGTAACTACGAGGTATTGATGAGAGAGATAAGGGGTTACCCATAAATTATATAACATTAGGCCAGTATGGTCTAGGTGTACAAACATACCCCATCATTTGGTATTATACAAAAAGGCATATCATAGACAACCATATTCATTATGAGTGAAAAGGGGAGGATCCCTTACCTTAAATCTGTTGGTGTTCTCCACTGGTTATTAACGACCTGAATAAACAAATTATTATTATTAATTAATTAGTCTAGAAACTATTCTATATTAAATTTATTTATTATTAACATTTTTAGTTCATTCAAAGCCTTTTTGATTAGTTACAATGCTCAATTTAATTGTTTAGGCTCATTTGTTTACGTGGCTTTAAAAGATCGGTTCACTTATATTCATGTTTGGGTTATATGCAATATGAATGTTGTTGTAGATAATAGAAGTTATATTATTTAGTTCATATCTTGGAGATTAAATGGTTTTAATTTTAATTAGGTTACTTAGTGTGAAGTCAAATGTTTCTATATATAACCATAGTGGTAACTGTTTTTGTTAATCAGTTGATTTTATTACAAAGAATGCGTTTTTCTTTATAACTTAATTCTATTTGTACCAAAGTATTTCAGAACAAAAAAATAGGATATATTACATATATAATAATATAGTTCAACCATAACACAAATGGATTCATGACCAGAATTAATGACAATAATAGAAATTTATAAACCATTGTCCTTGATTGTGCTAAATTAGCACATCTCAAACGATGCTTTCATTTCTTTCAAATAAAAGGGTGGGGAAAGGAGAGAAGATAATGAAATATAGCACTCTAATGAAGAAATTACAGTACATTTATGTTACTAGATTTATCATACTATTATGGTGAAAGGAGGTGACGAATGAAATAAAAAAGAAATTAACTTAAAATAAAAGAAGAAATTGGGAAGAAGAATTTTCTTCTTGAGACTTCCTCCTTTGAGAACATCTTAAGGTGAGAGGTTTTTGTATTTGTATAGGGCTGAGAAATTTTGGAGGTGGGGGAGGACCATGGGGAGAGATTTGGGTAGAATAATTGCAAGGCACAAGGATGGAGAGGAGTGGAGAGAAGAGGGAGTGAAGGGGGGTTTATAGTGGAGGAGAGGAGGGATTTCATGATATTATAATCATTAATTTATTATTTCTACCCACGAAAAAGAAAAGTATGTATTTCATGACCAAGAATAGTAAATGGGTCATGTGAATATGAAACATGGTTGTTGACATCATCCATTATTCATGGTATATTTTATTTAGATTATAATGTATATATATGGTAATTTACCGTATTTAACTATTCAACGAAAATTCATGTATCTCAGAAAAATCCCAAAAATTCACCGGAACCATTTTTCGATGTGTAGAATCCAAATATGAAGTCCATTATTCAAAAATAATTTTTTAAATATGAATATTTTAATATTTAATTAAAATAATAATTTATTATAAAAAACAGTTTTAAAATATTCAGTAACTTATTCTAAAATATAGGTATATCGTACTTCCTGCCTGAATGTTATTTCATTATTAATTTGTATGAAAAGAAAAAAAAGGAAGCAAGTCATCAGGGTGGAAGAAATAAATGGAGACCAAGGTCATCCACTTCCACAACATTGATACACTGAAGGGGGAGATAATGATGGCTATCATAAACCACAAGTTTCTCCTCCCATCGACCCAAATAGGAAATCCTATCGGCCGCAAAGTTCGACTCCCTCCAACTATATTGAATAGTCCTTCCATGATATATCTCTTCCTTACATCTCCAGATGAGGTAGACCAACTACCATGGGATCCCAACACTACCCTGAAGTGCCTTTACTAACACCTCACAGTCGGACTCAACCTTAGTGACATGCAAACCTCCCCTTCTACAAACCATAATCACAGAATGAAGGGCATGAAACACAGCACCCAAAGAGAAACCTGGATCTTAGAAGGAACTGATGGAAAAAAAAGAGATCCCCATATGTCCCTAGGAAGTCTTCTGCCTCTCCTATCCCCTTCTATATAGGTTCTGTCAATATTTAGTTTTAAACCATGACTCGGTAGTTGCCACTTCACCCAGGATCCGCTTCCCCTGTTCTGCTTGCATGGGAAATTAATAAGGTTGAAAATCCTAACTGACGCAAGTCTACCTTTGATGAGTGGGAAAAGCTCCACGATAAGATAACTGAGCTGAATCTGAAGGGAAAATGGAGAATGTTGGACTCCCTGACGAACCTGATTATGCGCCTCCCAGATGGTCCAACAAATGGCAATCAGAATGACCACCCTAACGGTACGTTCCATAGCTCTGTTATCTGTGCCTGTGAACCACGAAGTAACAAAATCTAGAGGAGACTGTGGATTGTAAACTAAGTGTTGAGGGTTAGTGAAGAGTGACCAAAGTTGAGAGGCCCATTGGCCCTGGAAGAACAAGTGTGTCGTCACTCGAAATGGGGATTCACACAGCAGTAGCACTGCAATGCCATGTGAACACCCTTCTTATAGAAATTATCCTCTATAGGTAATGCCATATTAAAAACCCTCCAATTAATGAATTTCATCCTTGTAAGAATCTCATCACACCAGATACCTGGAACCCACTCCTTCGTGATACGATCCCATAGAAGAATCCTCCTGTAATCACTGCTGTTTTACCTGGAGAAGCTAGTCTCCGATAAACAGCATAAGTTTAGTTCATCACTCATCATGATACCTTTGAACATGTTCAACATGCTAGGATTTAAGGCCTCATTAATAAGATCATAATGATCATGTGCATCTAGGAAATAAATATTATGGTGCGGGCAACCCGGATAAGTAAGAACTTCACCAGCCCAGTTAGAATTCCAAAAGCTAATATCCCCTCTGCTGACAACCCACCTTGTATAAATGGACAAGGTTTAAAGATGGGAAATCTTTCACTTGTCCAAAACCATAACACCATGAGTAACAAAAATCCCTTTCCAACTGTATCTCATTTTAAAAAAATTCTCCCAAAGGGTCTCCCAGAAAATAATTTCACAGGCCATCCTTTCCTGTAAACCAAGGATGGTATCTTAAATATCATAGAGGTCGACACCTCCTTCCTCCATAGGTCAAGCCAACTGCATCCACGATGACCAATGGAATAACCCTTACATATTTGCATCCCAGATGAATTTATTCAGAATCCCTTCCATTCTATCCACAGTACCTCGTGGTGGCTTGATCACAGAGATTGTATGCATGGGGATGGACGTACGGACACTGTTTATCATCATAACACGCCCCACAAATGAAATCATCTTGTTATTCCAACTAAAAATAATTCCTGATATACGCTCAATAATATCATTGAATTGGTGTTTTCTAATACAGCCATAAGATATTGTCACCCCATGAAACAACAAAGAAAACTGCTTCCTTCTACATCCAAGAATTCCTTGGATCTCCATGCATCTTCTCTCCAGACATTTCTCTGGGATAAACACATATCTATTTGAGGTGTTGAAATTTTTTCCACTAAGCCTAGAATAGTTACACAGAATGTGCCTAATTTGACACAAAGATCTATGTCTTACATTCGTAAACAAAAAAAATATCATCAGCAAACATCAAGTGAGAGATAATACCCATGTTTCCTCTTACATGGAAAGGTTTCAGCTTTCCCTCAGCCAAGCATCAGTTCAGGTTTCTAGACAAGGAATCATGGGTGAGAAAAAACAGAAATGGGGACAATGGATCACCCTGCCTGAAAACCCTAATAGTCTTAATGAAACCAAAGCATTTTCCTAGTAATGAGACCAAAATCCTAGGCAAGGAATAGAACCTGAAGCATATTTCATAGATCAAATCTTGGAATCCCATATTTCTCATGACACGAATGAGAAAAATCCATTCGATTTTGTGATAAGACTTGTTCATATCCACTTGGAAGATAATTTTGGATCCCACAACATGTTTTTTGAGGTCATGTACTAGTTCTCTAATAATACCAATCGCTCCTTGATTTCCCCAACACTTAATAAGTCCATGTTTCTCCTCTAATACCACCATGGGAATGTTCTTAGAAACACTCCTACAAATAACCGTGGATAAAATTTTATAAGACACATTGCATAGAAATACGTGATGGAAGTGGTTGATGAGATTAGGATTTTTGATTTTCAGAATAAGAACAACCCTTAAGGAGGAGATACCCCTTTTCAAAGATCCACCACCGAAGAAATCCTACACCGCATCAACAACATGTGGACAATCAAAATCAAATGATTCTCTATAAAAGGATACTGGAAACCAATGAAGACTAGGTGCACTATCAATTTTCATACTCAATAGCGATTACCTTATCTCCTCCTCCTGAAGAATAGATGAGAAGACGAAATTGTACAAATTATTAAACCGAAGAGGCATGAAATTCAAGAAACCATCACTGTCTGTGACATCCCTCTCAATGATAGAGGAGGTTACCCCCACCAGAAACCCTCAAAGAGCTCCATGGCCATACTCCCATCAATACCCACATCTGATGTTAAGGAGTCATCCTCCAGTCTCATATTAATCTTCATGCTTTTACTCTATTTGATGCACTCCTGAAAGAAAGCATTATTATGATCTCCTTCCCTTAACCACCTCACCTGAGACCTCTGATTAAAAACACTCTCTACTTCGATGATCCTATCTTGCAGAATGATCTTTTTATCGCATAAAATAGCATATGTGCTCTCCTCCCATGTATTCATAAGGGATTCCTACAATCTATCAACCCTCATTAGAATGCTTTCCATCCCATTAGAAACCCCAAATTACTCGGTCATCCATCCTCTAATATCCTTCTTTATACATCTGAGACAGTTTGTCAAACCATCCCAAGACTGTTTTCCCTCCTTGTTAATCCATGAGTCCTTCAGAAATTACATGAAGTTCGTATCACGATTCCATTCACAAGAGTAATGGAAATAATATCCCACCACTACTTTGTGTCTGATTTGAACAAGAAGAGGTGCATGATCAGAGAGCATGCATGTGAGGTGTGTGACCATGGTTTTAGAGAGGAGATCCAAACCCTGCATGTTTGTGAGACATCTGTCTAGGAGACTCCAGATTCGATCCCTCCCTCTACGGTTATTTCACCATGAATATTTGGATCCTATGAAACCCCAATACAATAGCCCTTCATGCGCAATAAACTTCTGGAATTCCTGCATGCTTTCATGATTAATACAAGAGCATCCCCTTTTCAATGATACATCCAAAATTGAGTTAAATTCTCCTCCCACAAACCATGGTAAAGATCCAGCATGCATGTCATGAAGGTGACTCCATAATTACCTTCTTTCAATACTCCGCGTACTCACGTAAAAAAAAGAGAACAAAAGGAAAGATCTTCCAATAGAGATCCTAGTGATAATTCATTGTGGCATCTGGTTAACAACCTCCAATGAAATTTTTCTCTTCCAATATATCCAAATATGGGAGTTGATAGGTTCCCCATGAAAGTAGTTAGGAAAACCAAGATGTTTTGCATGCCACAGTAATTTACCATAGTTTTGCTTCGGTTCCAAAATAACCAACAAGAAAGACTTCGTCTTCTAACCTTCAGATGCCAAAAATTCACACTTGTCTTGGGCTCCCAAGCCACGCAAATTCTAGATAATGAGAGAGAACATTACAGGGATCCCTTTCAGGCCTTAATAAGAGAAGAGGTTTGATGTGGCGATGGAGTGAAAAAACCTTTCTCCTCTGCCTTCAAATGGGTGATTGGACTAGGTAAGTCATCTTCACCCCTACCCAACTTCAGGGAATAGATCACAATCCTATGTGAGAAATATTTATCCTCCTCTAGAGACTTACATTCAGATGAAATAAAACCGAATGTTTTGGTACCCAGATCTCCTTTCACCAAGGGGATCAGAATCCTTCGTTGCGAAGAGGACCTAGTGGTCCACAATTCTTTTTCGATGCCCTTTGACAAGCCACTCGTACCTCCCAGATCATCCAAGGAAAGTTTAAGGTTACTAACCAAAGAGAAATGTAACTTCTCTGGCAAGTGCTGAGCTGAGACATTGACAAGAGAAGAAGGTGGTGGAAACATCTTGATCGGAATTCCCAAGGATAATGCAACACAAAACTCTGGATCCCGCCGAGAAAGGTTTCCCACACGTTAGAGAGGTGAGGGGACCTACCTAGAATGTCCAGGAGACCATGTGATAAGGTCAGAGGGGTCTGAGGACGTAGCAGATAGAGAATTGACCAAGTCATAAGAGGTCTCCCCATGTCCAGTCTCCTTCTCGCGAGTGCCATCTGAAGAATTTGAATTTGAATTCAAACCCGGAATAAAAGAAATCTGCCCAGACACCGTTCCATTCAAACCAGGTTGGTACTGACCTGAATCCTCAATAATTCCCCATCTCAAGGGACCCGTAACCTCCCTTCATATCTGGAAGCTCATGTCCATGTGACCATGAAAACCGCAACTAATGCCAAAACATGGTAGACGTTGATAGAAGAATCTATGCCTCCAATAAATACCATAAATTGACTCCAACATGACCGTGGAAGGTCGATTCACTGCTAGATCCAACTCAATGCAGATACCTGGGTTGGCCACTGCCGGAAGGCAATTAGTGATAGCATCCGCAAAGAGAAAAGACCCCATCGTGAATGCCATATTTTTGAAATTCCAAACACAGAAGTGTCAAACATATGTTTAATGGTCTCTTAGTACATAGTAGATCATTATGTTGTGTTATCATGTGATTTTATGACATAATTAATAGGAGTGAATTTCCATTTAAAAACATTGGGTAGTTACAAGAGAGACCGATGCAAGAAATAAGGGATGACCACCTCATTATTCTATCCAAATTTAAGGGTGCCGACGAAGTTACGAGCATCCAAGGTTTGAACAACCAATCTAGATTTCTAGGAGGAAAGAGGGAGTCCTGACAAGAGGATAGAGTTCTCAGAACAGTAAAATTTCCCTTTTCCAAATATGCTATAGTACATGAGAATGGAAACACTAGGGGAATTAGAATCAATATGAACATATGGTATTAGAATATGTGAATCAAAATTTGGAACAATGTGGGGGTGGCATGATAATAATGGATACCTGCTGACCATGTTCGAAGCACATCATCCCTAATGTGTTAGCTTAATATGGGGACATCAAATGAGGGTTGACCATTGGCCATGTTCAAAACATGAGGCATGCCTCCCAATGTCATCTTTCAGCTTTCTGGAACGTTATCCCCTGACTGTTGGTGCGCCATAGCCTGAGCAACGGTACAGTTAGGGGGTTCTTTCAAACATGAAATAGGATGAGGATCCGAATAAGGGGTATGAAAATCGTGGGGGTGGAGTGACTGGTTGTTCATGTGGAGTCCAACACTCCTGATGTTACTCCATAGTGTTGACAAAAAACACATGGTGAGAACATTTTTTTGATCATATATCTAATTTATTTCCGAAAAGAACCTCTCTGGTGAGGAGGATAATACATCCCCTGGCTATCATGGGGCATAGAGTACATTTTAAGGGTGGAGTATCAGTTTAAAATCATTCTTTGAAGACATGGTATCTTAGGACGGGAACATGCAGTGCAATACATATCCTAATGCGAATGACTAAAGTTGGAGTCCATATCAAAATGAGTTCCCAAATAGGTTCAGGACAAGGGTTCATAAAATGGGACATGATTTTAAATTCCTCTGGCAGGACCAAAAGATGAGATTTCTGGGCATTCTTAAGTATCCCACGTGGATGAGAATCAATCCATACATTGTACTAGAAAATGTCAGGTAGTTTCATGTCTTGTGGAGAGGAAACTTAGAGGACTTAGTTTATGGTCATAGAGCTCATAACATAGATAGAAAGGAGTGAGGGATACACATGGTGTGGTAAATATAAAACCCTATGTGAATGAGAACATAATCTCATACCACAATGTGCTCCCCGAGAATATTTCAGGTCAGGGGACCAAAAGTGAATGTTTTTATGGTCCCAAAGCCATGTGTTGGGTGTTTCTACATACCCCGTGATGATGGGAATCAATCCAAACATTGTTATGGAAGTGGCATGGTTTGGTACTGGTGTCAGGGAAAATAAAGTCGTGTGGCATTGGTCCACCCACTAAAAGAAGCAACATTCGATAGATCCTGTTTGTCTTTTAGGATGGATGTGTGTGTTTTTAATGAAGCGATTAACCAATGACATTGAATTTGGGGGTCTCTAATTAATCCAAGACACATGTAGGCTTTGTAAAATGGTATGGTGGATGACCAAAACCCAACATGATATCCCCCTGAGTGAGGACATAAAAATGAAATGTTGTTTTTTGTTATGCATCCAAGATGATAATATCATAGTTTCGGATCATATGATGGGACCAACCATGAATGTTAACATCGTGCACTAAATAAACAACAATTTAATGTCTTGTGGGAATGGTCAGCATAGTTTAACATCAAATGGCTTGGACATAGTGGTCAAAAAAATATTGTACTGGACCTGTGGATGAAACATCTAGGTGTTCCTACGTATCCCATGAAGATGGGAATCAAGCCATTAATAGTTTTAAGAGTGCAGTTTAACTTCATGTTGGGAAAGTGGTAGGAGATACTAGCTCCTATAATGGGAGTACGTGGACGGTCTATTTCAAACCAAACAAGAATTAATACATAAGACCACTCACACCACACCACATAATCATATAAGAGTTAGGGCCTAAAAGCCTGAACAGAGAAGATAATTAGTAGAACCTGATCTGGATCCAAATATTAGATTTATGGGAATTTCTATGTATCCCATGATCATGGGAATCTAGCTAGACGTAGTTCTGAGGAGGATATGTACAAATAGATTTTGTTTATTGGCTTAGAGCTCGGACCATGCAGAAGCGAAACTCTTCCAAGAAAGAGAAGAACTCAATCTAATCACAAAGCCCGCATGACTCAAACTCTACATGGGAAACAAGGGTGGAATAAGAATTTTCAACACATGGGATACACATAATGGAGAAATCGATGTGGTTCACTGAATGACACCTTAATATGGATTTTCCCCCTAACCTGACAATGCATACTGAGGGACAGTACCAAGAGTGTCGAAATTACACTTGGACATGATGGGATGGAAAATTATGTGAATCATGCAACCGACATTTATGGCTCAATGTGGTTGGCATGAATATGGAGGAATAATGTTATACTTTATCAAAACATAGTATCCATATTGGGTGAAATGTAATTGGAACAAAAAATGAGCATCAGCCGCTGACTATATTCTCAAAACGATATTTTTATCAATTTTTCATTCTAATACCTCGAGGATGTTGGCTTGAAATGGTTGGATAGCCCTTTGGATGAGAATCCATTCCATTTGGGGGTCCTTTTGGTGTAAAAGATGGAAAAACCCAAATGAAAGGGACATGATTCCTGAAAAATGGGAAAGAGAATGTCTTTGTAGAATCCGACATTCAAGAATCCAAACCAGAGTACTATCAAGAACATTGGTGAATAATTGGAGATGGTCGAGGGGCCCAATTTTAGAGAATATGACTCAAAATGGCAATAGTATTATAGGGGAATGAAGTGCTATCAGAAGAGAGTGGTATGTGGAATGGTGGTTACAAACCTGACGTGAAGGGGGATATAAGGCCATACCATGCTGTATACCCCTCCCCTAGACGGACTAATGCCAAGATGACAAAAAGATTAGGAGGTTTCTAAGAGATGGGGATAGACACGAATACTATATGTGGGGGAAATCCTACATATCCCATGAGGATGGGAATATATTCATACGTAGTTCTAGAAAGGACATGCAGTTTAACATCCTATGGCGAGGATAAGGGAGAATTGAAGAATAGGGAAGGGTCTATGGTTGGATTATTATAATCCCAACCCGGGTGGGGCCAAATAATCCTACACTAATCCATGTGGGATCCTCCAAGGGAACTACACCCAGGGGGTAGTCGAAGAGAAGAGTGTGTGGGTGGACTCTAATAAAAGGCATCTAAGCATTTCTACATGTCCCATAAGGATGTGAATCAGGCCATACATAGTTCTGGAAATGAAATTTAACATCTTGTATGATGAGATAGTTCAATGTCATGTTGTACTGGGATGTTTAAGGTCATGTAGGACCATCTATACATTAAAATAGTGCAGGACGACATAGTGTTTAAGGTGAAGTACAACCAGGATGCTCAATAAAAGTATTGTTTGAGGAATTTGGACTTGGTGGGAGGAATTATATGATCACCATCCATGGACACAAGAGAGTATGCACCATTGGGGTAAATCTTGTGATTTATGTAAGTTCCTTCCCATTTGGGATCCAATTTGGGTGGTTTTCATCTAGGTATCATTGGTGTTCTCAAGACCAACACAAAGTCACCTTGAAAAAAATAGTGGAGGCAAACTTTCTTTTTGAATGCTCTAGTTACCTTGTTTTGATGCCTCTATAGAATGTGGATGGCATAAAGACTATTCTTTTTGAGTGCTTCCAGTTCATCCAGATGGATTTCAGCAAATTTATCTGGTGAGTGACAATCATTGTCAGTTGTGTGTAATTATTGAAACATAATATAAATTGGTAGGATGGCCACTATTATGTACACTAGATAATATGGGGTCACCTCTGTAGAATTAGGAATCTTCATCCGATAATCCAAGTTGGCACTGGGGATCTTGTTCGACCAAATTTTCTTGTTCTTACGTACCATTTTCTGTAGAATGTTTCGATGGTTTTGTTGAACGGCTCTATCTACCAATTTTTTGGCATGTGATAGTGGGAGGTATGGTTAGAATGAATATTGTAATTGGTGTAAAATTTGTTCAACTTAGCCTCTTAAAAGTAGGTGTTGTTATTGGTGAGGACATCGTGGCGGACTCCGAACTGGTAGATGATATTAGAGCTCATAATGTCAATGACAGAGAGGGATTTAACCTCCTTGATCAGAACCGCTTCTTCCCACCTGGAAATAAAATCTATGGAATTCTGTATGAATGAAACTGGTGAGACGTCACCAGTGTATATGGTCTCACAACATCAAGTCCCCATACTTCAGAGGTCATGGAGCACTTGGTATTGTGGAGAGGCTCTGGTGGATGATGCACAATGTTGGAATGAATTTTGCATGCATTGAATCTCTTCGAAAACATGATGTTGTGATGGATCATGGAGGCTCAAAAAAATCCCAGCCTCCAAAACTGGTGAGATAGTTTCGGTCTAGTATGATGACCTCCATAGGAACCAGCATGAACCTCATACATGAAATGAGAAATCTCAAATACTTGAATGCAATAAAAGAGAACCCCATAAAACATGTACTTGTAGAAGATCGTCTCGAGACTAGGACCACTCCGGATGACAAAATGCAATGCACAGCATTGGATTTGCTCACTCTCGGATCGATCTATATGGAGATTACTGTTTTGGAGGTATCTTAGAAAGGAAGTTCTCTAGTCAAGAGTCACCATAATCACCGCATCTGGGGGCCTTGGAGGTCCTGATGTGGAGGTGTCGGTGGTATGGTGTCTTAAATACGGAAAATCATTACCATATTGAGTGATTGGAGTGATGAATCTCAGGTGTTCCACATGGATAATAAAATCATCATGTTCGGGCTATGAAAGTGATCCATCTAGGCTAGAAATTGAATCAGTTCAACCATTCTGGGATCGAGGGTCATGAATAACTTTTGGACAAGATGTAAACTGGGCCAAAAAATAGAGGGTACATTCTAATAGTGGTATATGTTCTGACATTCTGACAACATAGTAGTCGTTGATATACTTGATGACTAGTTCAGAGTCCCCTTTCACATTCAAGTGGGGAATGTCAATCTCAATGGCTAACTAGAGGCGAATAATGAGATCCTCGTACTATGCCTCATTATTGGTGTAGCATTATGAAAAGAATAATGAATATGACATAACATCTTGTGATGTGGATGATAACTAGGCCTACTCAGTTAAGTCAGGGGTCATTGAGGATTTTTCTAATAGGGCTCTGGGAAGCTCTATTGAAGTGAATTTTCCAACATGCCACAACTTGGTCCACTGAGAGTATTGTCTAATAATGAAAATCATAGTCCAGTGACTGGTCTGCGGGAGCTGGGTTCGTAGCGATAAAATATTCCAATGCATGCCCTTTAATAGACTTCCAAGAAATATCAGTGGAATTGGGATACATATGGTCACATTACGAAATACCATACCCCAGTTACATTATTTTGCATGTAAAATCATGTCAATAGCGTCGATTGCAGGGAATTGGCATCAGAGAAGTCCCCACCCCTATATAAGGTGATCTTGAAGGATGGGCTTGGAGTTCCAGACAAAGGGGGATCATGAGTTGGGACTTGCACCAGGATGGCAACATTACAGGTGACTAGGCATGGGTCTAGGTAGCATACATATCCTATGAGGAGTTCGAGAATTTCATGAGGTTGTTTGTCCTGTATGAAGCATCCTAGGCGTCATAATTATGTTTCTCCCAATTGATGGAATTTATACCGGAGTTTCTTAGCTAGTGGTCTCTAGATATGAACACCATCCACCTGTATCATGGGGTGGTTGGCATTAACCTTTGAGACCTCTACCGGATTTCTGGCATCCGGATCTTTGGTGGAATGTATGACGAGTTCCTCCCTTCCACGAATGCTTAGGGAGATAAGGATAAAATTCCTCCTTTGGTGTTTTCATTACTAAGACTCCTACCAGGAAGAAATGAGGACAACAAGAACACCATATAAATCCACTTCTAGTAGTGGTTTGTCTACTTCATTGATTTCCCCCCAGAAGAGGGTATGCTACTAGAGAGGCCCCCTATATTTCTGTGAGGATCTCAACAGGGCAAAGAGGGTTTGTACTGGTGGACCCTAGAAGACAACCAGTATAAGTTGTGGGGATACAATGTGAAGACATAGTTGTGGCCAGTATTCAAGCTTTCTAGGTTTATCTCAGCACTGATCTATGGGTGGATATTACCTATAAGGGATTCCCACAGGGGGTTGCAGCCAAACACATTTATCATGGTGGCACAACTGTCCTGTTGGAATCACATCAACCTGGGAATTCCAACACTGTAAAATTTGTACCATCTTCTCAGGAATATTTGTGAGGGGAATAGGCCACTGCGAGAATGCGGTCAATTCCTTTTTTTATATCTAGATCGTGACACACAAGGGTGGTTACGAATACCGTAATCCCATTTCTCCAACGGGGATACATTCTATCCCAATTATTTTGAACATTGCAGGGAGCACCCCACTAATGGTAGATGTTCTGACTGTGCTGGAAAAAATGGGGCAATAATAATAGTTTACCATTCGTCCATTACCCTTTCTAATAGGTTCTTATTCCAAAAATGTCATAGATATGCTAGGGAAACATTCATATCTACTATCCTTTACAGGTGTTATGCATGTGTTATGAGTGGATTGCAGACCCATATGCGATCTATACACCCGGCACTAGTTTTATCGATAGTTCTATTGCGTGAAGAGGCTGGATCCCCGAGTTTATACAACCGTGAACCATGAGAATAACTCATACGTGATGTGAAAACATTGGTGTATGTTTACAATGGAGTACAGGATGATGTTGAATGAGCTTCCACCATAAAATTCCACATTCAGATTGGTCCATGAGTACACCCAATTTTTGGAGTTTGCTAACCCTAGTGATATGTTGAAGTAAGTGACCATCCAGGCTAGCAAGGTGGATCCACACCATGATGGAAGATAGTGATGGTGGGGCAACATATAGAAAGTTCTGCAGTCACTCTCCAAGGTGGTGAAGCGGTGACAACAGGAGAGGTAGGCCAGAAACCGGAAAATCCAAGGCCAGTGTTAACTAGGTATAATGGGGGTGATGGGATAGTACCTAGCCCAGCTTATCCACTTAGGAGACCCATTTATGGTAGTGGGTCATCTCGGGGCTTTCGTAGAATCTCCCCTCAAGATCTTTGGAAGTCGTTGAACCCTTTATCAATCCCTTCTGATTGTGTATTCCCAGAGGAAAGGAAGTACTGAGAAATGAGAAAACAATACCTTATCATCATCAGTTTATGGAAGAACCTAAACACACATGGGACATAGTTGGGGGAACCCACTTTGTGAAAGGTGGAATAAATTCTACTCCAATCGAACGGAGAAAAATCGTAATGGGGCTAGTGGAGGTAGTGTTTTCCCCTAGTGGCAGGCAGCTGAGGTCACACCGGGAAAGGGTGTTGCTGAAAATGATGACTCTCGAAGAGTTTACAGCATCACAACTATTGTAGAACTTCCCCTTTCTAGGCCATATAGAGTAATCAAGGCCAGATGAAGCCAACATTGTAGACCCCCTTAGAGTAATGGAAGGATCCTCCCAAAAAGCCTCTCCTAAAGAATGAAAAATACCAGCCTCAGGGGGAATCTCCTCAGGTGAGTTTTTCATAACATAAGAACGAAGTGTCCACATCCTTTCGACACATTAATGTGATCCCCATATTTTCTTGCTTTTTCAACTAACACACATCTATGAAGGAGAACCATCAGTCGGACACCCTCACTAATGAGGTTGAGGGTGTGTCAGTTGTAGATGACCACAATCGAGGGGCCGCAACCGGGGAGCTCATGGTGGTAGAGTCCAGCGATTCTAGGGAAATAGGGGTGACATTTTCCAAACCCTAGGAGCCCGCAATCGAATATGGGGGGTTTTGCCCCAACCTCCCAAAAATGGTAGACCCTAGGCAAGACCGAGGGGTAGACCAAGGTGAGTCTCACACTTCATAACTATACTCATCATATGGTCAGTCAAACTACCTAACACGAACTTTGCATACACATTTTCAAAGATGTTATGTATGCTAATAATGTAGATGAATAAAAGACCCAAGGCTCTGCTCCAAATCGCAGTGCCACTCCATGTCACGTTGAGCACCCTAGATTACCAGGCCATAGTTCCCTATGAATTTCATATTGAAGAGGGTGGTGTTGCTGGGTGGACAAACTTTAAGGAATACCAGGAGTACTACATTGAATTTGAATCCAATGAAGAGGACCACCTCGAGGAAGACCCTACTTCTTATCTCTTGGAGGGGTTTCCCAAATACAAACCTACCGACCCACTAGATCGGGACAGAACTGCCCTAGATGAAGAGGAAAACAAGTCCACTCATCAATGATCATGGAAGCTAATCCATCACGTTATCACAGAGACCCACCAAATGCACTGCGTAGATCAGATGGGGAGGATTCATACACGGCATTGTGAACTATGCGCTAGAGGAGTAAATGACCAATGCACTCATGGACTTATTAAGAATTAACATGCTATGAGGGTGTGGGTGGATGCACATAGTTTTAGTGTTGGATAGGAGTGGATAAGTGTGGTCAACATTCAAAGGCTCCAAGAGGCTGATCATGAATTACAACGTTTAAGGACATGGGCGAATGGGGAGTTTTATTTCCTCAATGAGCAATCGGGGCACATATCGTTCCAGAAGTCCAAGATGGAAAGGGCTAAAGAATGGATGAAGAACACCTCTCAATATATTTCTATTATCAAAGATGATGAAGATTGGGCCCGGACCAAGGCTGATGAATGATAACCTCTCACCGCCGATAAGGAAAAGGAGAAAAATGTGCGACATGGGATCGTGGATGCCACACGAAGGGTGGTGGAAGATCCAAAATGCATTTTTGACGAATTCAACCCATCCATAAGAGGGGATAATCCTTATGAGCTGTAAAATTTGTAAACCGACAAATTTACATTCCCGATTTTCGTATTTATGTTGTGTTCATTCGTTGGTTTTTTATTTGTTTCTGTCTAATAAATACCCATTACATTCATGAAATATCCTGCGATCAATCCTGGAGCTCGCATGGGGGTGGGACCAATGATAGAAATAAGGGATGACCACCTGATTATTCTATCGAAATGTAAGGGTGCCGAAAAATTTTTGGGAAACTAGGGTCTGAACAACCTGTCAATATTTCTAGGAGGAAAGAGGGTGTCATGAATGGAGGAAGAAGTTCCTAGAACATTCGTATTTCCTTTTTTCCAATATGCTCTAGTACACAAGCAGGGCAACACCATGGGAATTAGAATCAATATGAACATAGGATATTGGATTGTGTGAATCACAACACCCAATATTCATAAAAATGTGGGGTGGCGTGACAATGAAGGATAACTGTTGACCGTGTTCAAAGCACAACATCTCTAATGTATTTGCCTAATATAAGGACAACAAATGACCGTTGATCATTGAACATGTTCAAAACACGAGGCATGAATCAAAATATCTTCTTTCTGTATTCTAGAACATCAACCCAGGACTGTTGGTGAGCAATCGACTGAGAAAATGTACTGTTAGGGGGTTTCACCAAACATGAAAGAAGATGAGGATCCAAATAAAGGGTATGAAAACTGTGAGGGTGGAGTGACTGGTTGTTCATATGGACTCCAACACTCATGATGTTACACCACTATGATGACAAAAACACTTCTTGAGGAAATTTCTTTGATTAGATATCTAATTTATTTCAGAATAGAACCTCTCTGGTGAAGTGGATGACACATCCTTTATCTATCATGGGTCTTCCAGAACTTTTTTAGGGTAGATTCTTGGTTTAAAATCATACATTGAGGACATGGTATATTAGGACGGGAACACACTGTGGAATACATATCCTGACACGAATGAGTACAGTAGGAGTCTATATCATTATGTGTTCTTCATTAGGTTCAGGCCAAGGGTCCAAAAAAAGGACAAGATTTTAAATTCCTCAGGATTGACTTGAAGGTGAGATGTATATGAATTCTTTTGTATGCCATGATGGTGGGAATGAAGCCATACGTAGTTATGGAAAATGTTGTGTAGTTTAACGTCTTGTGGCAAGGATACTAATTGGTCTTAGTTAATGGTCATTGAGATCAAAACATAGATAAAAAGGAGTGAGGGATAAACATGGTGTGGTAAATATAAAACACTTTGTGAATGAGAGCATAACCCCATACCAAAATGTGCTCCATAGGAATATTTTTGTTCTAGGGACCAAAAGTGAAAGTTAGGCTATTCTCAAAGCCACAAGTGTGGGTGTTTCTTTGTACCCCATGATGATAGGGATCAAGCCATACATAGTAATAATAGTGGCATGACAGGGATAATAAGTTCGTGTGGCACTGGTCCACCCACCAAAAGGTGCATCATTTGGTAGATCTTATTTGTCCATTAGGATGGATGTGTGTGTTTTTTTGAGAAGCGATAAACCAAGGAAAACGAATCCAGGTGTCTCTACAGGAACCAAGCAGTATGTTGGCATTGGAAAATGGTATGGTGAATGAACGAAACCCTACAAGATGTCCCCCTGAGTGAGGACATCAAAATGCAATGTCATATTTTGTCATGCGGCCAAGATGATAATATCATATTTTTGGGTCATATGATAGGAACAACCATAAATTTTAACATAGTCCACTACATAATCAACTATTTGAAGTCATGTGGGACCATTCGACATAGTTTAATGTAATATGTATTGGACACAGTGGTCAAAAGAATATTGTTCTTGACCTGTAGATGAAACATATATGTGTTCCTACGTACCCCATGAAGATGGGTATAAATCCGTACAAATTTCTAAGAGTGATGTTTAACATCATGTGTTGAAAGAGGTAGGAGATACTAGCTTCTAGAAGGGGAGTATGTGGAGCATCTATTGAAAACCCAATGTGAATGAAGACATAATCCCACACATACGACACCATGGAATCATATAAGAGTCAGGGCCTAAAAGTGCGACTCGAGAAGATAATTAGTGGAACCTGAGCTGGATCCAAAGAAAAGATGTCTGGGAATTTATATGTATCCCATGATTATGTGAATCATGCTGGACATAGTTCTAAGGAGCAGATGTATATGGAGATTTTGTTTAAGGTCATAGAGCTGAGACCATGCAGAAGAAAAACTCTTCCATGAAAGCGCAGACCTTGATCCAATCCCTAAACCCACATGAGTCAAACTCTATGTGGGAAACAAGGGTGAAAGAGGACATTTCAACACATGGGATACACGTAATGGGGAAATCAATGTAGTGCCATGCATGAGTCCTCACTCTAGCTTTTCCCCCAAACCTGCAAATGCGTACTAAGGGATAGTATCATGAGTGTCGAAATTCCACTTGAACATGATGGGGTGGAAAATGATGTGAATCACACAACTAGAATTTAGGGCCCGATGTGGTTGGCATGAATATGGTGTATATTTTTGAACTTGTTCGAAACACGATATCCATATCGGGTGACATGTAATTGGAACAAAAAATGAGTGGAAACCACTGACCATATTAGCAATGCGAGATTTGTATCAATTTTTCATTCCAAACCCTTGAGAACGTTGGCCTGAAATTGTTGGATAACCCTTTGGCCATGAATCCATGACATTTGGGGGTCTATTTTGATGTGAAATATGTTGAAAACCCAAATAAAGGGGACAAGATGCTTGAAAAATGGGCAAGAGCATGTCTAGGTAGAATCCAGCAATCTAGGTTTTGAACCATAGTACTCTTGAGAACATTGGTGAATCACTAAAGATGGTCAAGGGGCACAAAATTAGAGCATCCGACTCGAAATGACGAGTATGTAGCATGTGAGAGAAGGGCACTCAGAAGAAAGAGGTATGTGGCGTGGTGGTTACAAACCCGACGTGAATGAGGATATAATCCCATACCATGCCGTGAACCCCTCCCCTAGAAGGACTCATTCCAAGAGGACAAAATGATTAGGTGGTTTCTAAGAGATGGGGCTAGACATGAAGACTAGAAGTTGGGGTGATCCTACGTATCCCATGAGGATGGGAATCAGGTCATACGTAGTTCTGAAAAGACCAAGTAGTTTAACATCCTGCGGTGAGGACGAGGGAGAATTTAAGAATGGGGAAGGGAATAAGTTATGATCAATGTAATCCCAACCTGGGTTGGGCTAATGAAGTCTACCCTACACCATGTGGGATCCTCCGAGAGAACTACACCTAGGAGGGATAGTCAAAGAGAAGAATTTGGGGATGGACTCTAAGAAAAGGAATCTGAGCCTTCCTAGGTATCCGATAAAGATGGTAATCAATCCATATATAGTTATGTAAATGCAATTTAAGATCTTATGTGAAGAGATAGTTTAATGTCATGTTGGACTGGGAAGTTTACGGTCATATAAGATCGTCTACAATTTAACGTCGTGCGGGATGACATACATTTTAATGTCATGTAGGACTAGGATGCTCAAGTAAAGAATTGCTTGAGGAATTTGGTATTGGTGGGAGCAGTTATATGCTCACCATCCAAGGACACAATATAGTATGCACCATTTGGGTAAACCATATGATTGGTGTATGTTTCTTCCCATTTGGTCTCTAATTTGGGTGGTTTTCATCCAGGTATCATTGGTGTTCTCAATGCCAACACCATGTCACCATGAAAGAAAGAGTGGAGGTGAAGTTTCATGTTGAAATCTCTAGCTATCTTTTTTTGATTCATCTGTAGATTGTTGAGGGCACAGAGCATGTTCTCGTCGAGTGCTTCCAATTCAGCCAGATGGATTTCAACTACTATATCTGGCGAATTCTAATCATAGAGAGCTATTCATAGTGATGGAAATAGAATCTCAATGGGTAGGATGGCCTCTATTACCTACACCATTGAATATGGGGTCACCTTTGTAGAATTACGGGTATTCATCCTATAAGCCTAGAGGGCACTATAGAGATTTTCTAGGCATCTTTTCTTGTTCTTACTAGCCATTTTCTATAGAATGTTATAGATGGCATTTTTGATTGCTCGATCTGCCCATTTTCTTGCACATGATAGTGGTGGGTATAGTTAGATAAAAGTATTGTACTTGGTGTACAATTTGTTCAAATCGGCCACCCGGATGTTGGTGTTGTTATCGGTGAGGACGGTGTGTGAGACTATGAACTGGTAGATGAGATTAGAGATCATAATTTTAATTATATAGAGGTATTAACCTCCTTTATTAGAACTAATTGTTCCCACCTCGAAAAGAATTCCATGGCGGTTAGGATGATGGACGCTGGTGATCCGTCTTCAGTGTATACAATCCCATGAATTCAAGTCCCCATACTACAAAGGTCTTGGAGTACATGGTATTGTGGAGAGGCTCTGGTTGCCAATGCACAATGTTGGCATGTATTTGGTAGGCATATAATCTCTTTTCAAACTTGAGGCTATCATGGATCATAGAGGGCCAAAAATATCCAAGCGTCTGAATTTGGTGAGATAGTATTGGTCATGTTTGGTGAGCTTTGTAGGAACCAACATGAACCTCGTACATGAAATGAGAAATATCAACTCCTTGAATGCAATAAAAGAGTGCCCCATAAAAATTTCACTTATTGAGGATCCTCTCGAGACCAGGACCACTCTGGATGTTAAAATGTAGCACGCGTCATTGGATTCACTAACTATCAACTCGATCTTCCAAGAGATTACTATTTTTGAGGTTTTTGAAAAAGGATGCTCTCTAGTCAGGAGTCACCATAATCACTACATCCGGGGGACCTGGAGGACATGACATGGAGGTGTCGGTGGAATGATGGCTTACCTATGGTCTTTTATTATCTTCTTGAGTGATGTGAGTGATGACTCTTATTTTTTCCACATGGATAATAAAATCATCCTATTCAGGCTATGCACTTGATCCATCTAGGCTGGCCAAGGCATCAACTTGACCATTCTGGGATCAAGGGACGTGAGTAACTTCTAGCCAAGATGGGAGTTGGGCCAATAACTAGAGGGTTCATTCCAGCAGTGGTACAAGTTCTGAAATTCTGACAGTATAGTTGTCGTTGATCTACTTGATGACTATTTCTGAATCCCCTTTCACATGCATCTGGGGAATGTTAATCTCAATGACCAACTAGAGGAAAATAATGTGAGCATGGTAATCTCTATCATTATTGGCATATCATTCTAAAAATGGTAATGAATATGACATAACTGCTTGAGACAGGGTAATGGAGACGATACCCAGGACTACTTTGTTAAGTCAGGGGTCATTTAGGCTTTTTATGGTAGGGATATGGGAAGATCTATCATTGTTAATTTTCCAACATTCAATAGAATGGTCTACTAAAAATATTGAATAATCAAGAAAATTGAGGTCCAATGACTGGTCTATGGGAGCTGGGTTGGCGTCATGAAAATCTACCAATGTATGCCCTTTAATAACCTATTTTGATATGAAACTAATATCAAACTTGAGATGGATCACTGACCACTGAGCAAGATGGCCTATTGGCATTGGGAGGTTTAAAATGTATATCAGCGGATCCACCCAGGACCACAGTGGACCTCATGGTGCTGTATATAATGTCACAATTTTTGTACAATGATTACTAGTGCAAGAAAGCTCTTATCGAGAGGGGAGTATCTGGATTTTGTATCATGGATCATGTGGCTGAGATAGTAGAGACTATTCTCTATTCCACCATTGGTCATCTGGGTGAGAAGGGTGCCGGGAGACCATTTTAGGGAGGTCATATAATGGACCAATGGCTTTTTGAATACATGTGGAATCAAGACCGGAGGCTTGAGCACATACGTCTTGATTTCCATGAAAGAATTATGACATTCCTCATATAATAGATTAACATTGCCTTTTTTCATGATCTGAGAAAATTGATTACACATACCATCCAAATTCACAATTAATCAGTGTAGGTAGGCTATGTGGCCTTGGAAACCATGAAGCTCATGGAGGTTGCTTGTAGGATACATCTGGCTAATGGCCTTGATATTCTCTAGGTTGGTCTTGATACCCCTATATCTGACAAAGATGTTGAGAAACTTTCCAGAGTTGACACCAAAGGAAGAATTTAATGGGTTCATTTTTTGGTGGAGAGAACGAAAAAAATGAAACACTTTCTCAAGGAATATGAGATGGTCATTACGTTGGAAGTATTTGACCACTATATCATCCATATAACATTCCAATAATTTCCATAGGATCAGATTAAATATTCGATGCATGGCATGCTAATAGGTGGCACCTTAATTTTTCAAACTGATGGGTATTAATTGGTAACATAATGTACCTTGTGGTGCCCAAATGTCTATAGAATCCGTATCATTCTGGGCCATTCAGATCTTGTTATAATCAAGGTACCCATCCATGAAGGATATGGCCTAGAACACATCTTTAGCATCAATCAATAATTACTTCATCGGGAGGGAGAAATCATCCTTCGGACAGTAAAGGTTGAGATCCAGAAAGTCAATACAGGATCTGATTGTCTATTCTTTTTCCTGATGGGAACAATGTTGGATAAACATCTGGTGTTCAGGGCCTTCTGGATGAAATTTTCTCTAATGATGTTACCATCTTTGGCATTGACCATGGCACTGTGAGAAGGGTTAATCATTCTGGGAGGTTCCTCAAACCCGTGATGGTATGCAGGGAGACTGAGGCGGTGGAAGGCTATTTGGGGATCAAGCCCTGAATTTTTTTATTGATCTATGAAAATAAATGACCGTGTTGTTTGAGGATTTTAACATACTTCTGTTTCTCTTTCATAGGAATAATGGCACTGATCAATGTGGGCTTCAGATCTGCCTCACTAACGGGGTTCTCATGTAGCAATTCATTGAATGTGGTGGGGATTCCGTCTTCAAAGGCAGGAGGAGAATCCTCTAAATCCGCTTGTTCACTTATGTAGGATGGACCCTTGGGGGGAGAAGTTTCCTCTGAGTCAACATGTCCCAATGGAAGATTGGAATCAGCCTAAGCAGTGGTGGAAATTGCATTGGGGGACTCTCGTGCAACCGAAACCATAACAATGAAAGCTGTCAATCTGATCCCATCTAGTATTCATCCAAGGGGCCACATTTGATGATATAGAATCAATAATGACACTTTAACTTGAGCCGGTTTATCCCAGCCTGATATAACAAGAATGAATTATGTATTAGTGATTTCATGGGGTGGACATCCTGATATCGTATCGGTCTAGCAGGCTCTAGGATCACCCATTCCTAATTCATGTAGGAGTATGATGTTATCTTCTCGCATCACATAGAATTGATAATTTTCTACCTCTAATTATAGAACAAATGAATAATTGTCCCATGTTTGTGTTTTTAGCATCCAATCAGTGGATCAGAATGATGTAGGCATCATTCGGATCTCTCCACGGGCCAGTCACAACCGTATAATGGTCAACCTCGTTAGCCTGAATCTTCATTTCCATGATCTTGTAATAGTCTACTTCCAAATAGTGGGCTTCACAAGAGGAAAAGGGAGACACATCACCTTGAAGTATTCCCAATAGACCATTAAGGGAGTACTTGAGGCACTGTTGATATGAAGAAGGGACATCCACATGTAGATGGAGCTATAGCCTGCTCGTCAACGCACTATAGGAGGTGTCTTGGGAGACCAACCACGAACATGGTGATAGCTACAAGGCCAGAAAATTGGGCCTTTATACTATTTTTTCTGACCGCTGTATGTTCCATCCAATTATAACCATGTAATTTCAGGTGACAAATACTTAAATCATCATTGGACAACCCAGTTTTCGTTGTGTCTGAGTCGTGATTATATTGATCCTGGAGACTGTTTCGACAATGCCATGATGAACTTCCACACCCTTTGGGTGGTTGGTGATGCACATTGGTCATTTGCGCCCCTGTATGGTAGTTCTTTCATCTTCTCCATAGAACAAGATGATGGCCTGGCATTAATCATACCCATCTTCCTTAAAACAAAATGATATTTTGGCTGCTAACTCCGTCTCGAACTGGAGGGGGCTTCTTAAAGACTTGGTGTGGGTTTCCCACATATATGTTGACCATTAAAGGGCCTCATGTATGGAGAGACATGTTTTAATTCTTACAATATGCTTTATTACATCATACTTCCATTCCAGTTGTGAGAATCTACTTACATAAGGTCACTCTATGACAGGAGATATTGTGGGCCCTGCTTGCTGGACCTCCAGCTTACTCATGTTGGGAATGTTCCACGAATCACTAGTTGAATCATGTGGAGTGATTACAAGATGAGGGTTAGATGACAGAGTTTAGTCCATAGCAGAGCGTGGCTAATCAGAGTGCGATTGATGTGGCTATGTGTGATCCAACCACACAAAAGGTGGAAGAAGCGGATCTTTTTACATCAGATGAGAAGGATTCATGTGTTGAGTTCTATGTTGGGCCAGCTGTCTAGTTTTAGTGGAATTCATATCCTGGATGAAAGTGATGGCTGAGGTTCTCTGATGACCCATTTTTTTCGCAGCTCCGACAACATTGGAAATGGATGGAAACATTGGGTGGATCATCTTGGTGCTCCTCGCTGTTATAAATCATGTAGGGGTTTACCAGCTCTACGATGTTCAATGAGATGTACTCTTGGCTCTCACATGAAATATCATTATCTATTAGACAAATTCTAGGGGAATCACCCACAATGGGGGCATGAAGTCGCCGAGTGTATGGGATGACGAATGGATTGGCATGTGACTTTTTTCCCTAGCAATGCCGATGCTTGCTCTTCTAAGAAGGGGATGCCTGAGATGATGATGCAGAAGTTGTAACTACGACTTCTCTAGGCTCTTGTTGATTCATGCATGCATGGATAATACCCAGGAAATGGGAGAAAGCCATATGAGCCATCCAATCATCATAATTCATGGGTCCCTCTATTAGAAACAAGTAGACATTTTCATTCGCTATCATTGCATCTATCTGGATTCATGAATACATATGCCACATGTGTAGGATTGGTGCCCAACCTAACTACATTTTTGTCGACCTGGTCTAGAATCCAGTCCATAAACACATAGCCCATTTTGATGGTGTGCCCGAGGATCCAGTGATATGGGTAGTAGTTGGGTAGATCGGTTATATCCACCACTTCGGGCCTCATATATTTAGGAAAATGTACAATTCCCTATTCTAAGGAATTTCAGAAATAACATGGGACCTGAGCCTCTATGAATAAGTAGGCCGGGTTTCTTCTATCTGGGAAGGGGGATATGGGAGCCTGACCATGACAGGGGGGCGCCTATTGAAGATTCGAAACCCAGTAATCTCACCTGGGTGGTGGCGGCGCATTATGTTGGGATGACTTCCGGGTCATTGGTGGGAAATGCTGGGTCGGAGGCTATGTTTATGGTGGTGTTCCTCTATGAGTCTGAAGAGGTGGATCCACTAGTAATAATTATAATTGTCTGGGAACCCTTATTTGGGCCACCACGGCGGGCTAGACCTTGGCAGCCCTTCTTGCTGGAATTGCAGGAGGCAAGAAACGTTCCTTGATGTTCTGCTGCAAGGCATCTTTTAGGCATTATGCATTATCAGAGATGTCTAAGAATCCACTGGGGTAATTATAGGTGATCAAATAGGGGGAATTATCTTTCTTAACATTCCCCACAAACATCGTCAGTTGTTTCTTCAGATTCATTGTCATGTCAAGAGAGTCTGTGATCCCTTTCTACCAATTGAAAAAGTCCAGTACATGCTCATTAGGGATCTTTTTGCACTTGAAGAGGTCTGAAAAACTCTTCTTCCAAGTGGTGGAACTGGACTTCTAATGAAATTTCCTACAATGATCTCCCCAGGCGGCTATGGTACCAATGGGTAGCTAGTTGTACTAGACAAATGTTGGTCCTTACAATGTCTGTATGAAGCATCAGATTTTGGAAACGTCTTGCAGTGTTGGAGATCCCAGCATGGGTCCGCACCTTGAAATGAAGTGGTCCAGGTTTTGTAGAGAGTCACCTGTCTCATTAATGGGGGATAAGGTGGGGTTTCCGAAACCCAAGGGTGCTGGCATATAATCTACCCATGTCGGATATGGCTTTCCATTAGATGCTATGGCCACATATCGTGTTTCCAATGCCTCAAGGCAAGAAATGAGGGCTGCCATGGGATCATCTGGCTGGGGTTTCCTATATTGACAGGGATCACTAAGAACTAGTGCATTGGTGGATATTTTAACACGATAATCTGACCCACCGGCTTCGGGAGCAGCTGCGGGGACTACCTATGGAAGTGTAGGGGGAATCTGAGTTGTGTCCTAGAGATTTTCATTCATCTCCAGTGGATTTGATGAAACATACCTCACCCTACATCTGTATGTTCTAGCTACTACCATGTCTTGCTGGGTAGAATAGAATGTTCACCTAGAGGCAATTCACTCAAGGGAAATTATGGCGGCCCCTGATGCCCGAGATGGGGATTGACATAGTCTGGTTTTCACTATGTGTCACGCTCAGCAAAGTGGTCAATGACCACATTCTAATGCTCGACGAACTGGTGATATAACACTAATTTCTCATGAACTTCCTCTATCTTTTGTACTGAGCGAGAAGGGTTCGAGGGTTTGACGGCTCCAAGGTGCTCCTTAACCTTATTGAGAACATGGCTGGGGACTAATGTCTCTGTGGGTACGTGAAGACCCATTAGATATATCTACTGGTGAGTAACCCTTCATGATGGGTATAAAAGTTGGGGCACTCCCCCGGTGTGTAATTTTCCCCCAAGGAGTTCAATTTCTGTCTCTTCCTCTAATAAATCCTATATGTTAACAGGACTCTAACAGGATGCATAACCTCGATATCACTTGGAATGTCGGGCTAGAGATGGATATAATTTATGTAGATGGAAGCATACTACCCCCATTTATAGATCTTCACATTGGGGAAATCCTTATTGATAATCTTGCAGTGCACATTAATGCTCTGGACACATCATTAAAGAAGGGTCTTATGGTGACCTGGTGACTAAGGTCGGTGGGCCATGGGGTGTGCAGCCAAATAAACAAAACGACCATATTGACTAATGTATTTTAATTTTTTTCTTACTCTTGGGGTGGGACACTTTCCAATGATGAAGAAAAAAGTTAGTCGGACAGAGGGTTTGGCGAAAAAAATCAAACCTCTCCCAAGGTGAGTGATTTTGGAACACTAAAATTTGTTGTTGTAACTGGCCAAAACAACTCTGGGAAATGGTCTATTACATGAATTTCCAACAAGCTCCTTTGCTCAGACGTGAATTCTATACCTTTTTTTCCACACTCTTCAACTGGAGACGGCTGGGGAACAGGTAGCGGTGCTGAAGCATACTGCTTAGCTGGTAGGTCGGCTGGTGGACAATACGACGTGTGGGTTGACAAACCACCATATATTAGGCTATCATCCGATGAGTGTAGTGACTTGGCCACCACATCATGATAAGATGAGATATTAACTATATTTTCTAGTGTAGGGACTACGATAGCAGGCAGTGGACCATTCTGTGGCACATTCACCCTCAGTCCCCAGAATAACTCTCCATGATCTCTGGTCGAGGTATAAAATGCTCCTGGTTATAATGGTGTTTATTGAATGGTCAAAGCCTAGGTAGATTCAATATCTTCATCCTTTTTGATGTATATATGGTGGGAGGAAATGATCCCTTGGAACTTGTATTCCGAAAGTAAGAGGATGATGTGCCCCATTATTGACTTGTCCCTTAACAAGAAGAATCAAGGTGGGGGTTCCACTATAGAGCCAACATTATTTTAATGGTGGTGATGAACTGTGTACCTATAATGGGATGGCTATTCGTGATTGGGTAGATTTTTATCATGGGGAGGTCCTTTTGCCAAACTGGTGTTGGGGAAGAGAGGACTTCTTCCAAAGTGTGCAGGGGTGCACGGATCACCACGATACGTGTCAAAGGGCACATATGGAGTACCATTGTGTCCAATTGAAAATGTGCGAAGGGAATCTATGAAGAATGTTCTGGAGCGTCTAGGATCATGGGTTGTTCCTCTATGATTATTTCCCCTAGCAGTGTTAGTGCAAGGAGGGTCCTCGTACTGGTCTGGTCGAACATTGTTAGGACCTCTATGATGGGTGCCTATGAAGTGAGGGTGACCTTCACTCCTCTAATTGCGAGGGAGAGGAGTACCTTCACTGAAAATTACAGGGACATGGGGAAGGCACCCAAGATGTAGGTTGATCGGATGTGTAACATCTCTACATTGGCATCCTAGGGTAGGAGGAACGACTCCATACCTAATGTCATGAGCATGGAAGTGGATTCCATAATGAGTGTCACTACATTGGGGAGGACCATCATTCACATTGAAGGACGCTTGGGGTGGAACTTCACCCAAATCATGTAAGTGGGGAGGATCTATGTTATCAATGGATGTGGTGCATAGAGGACCTCCGTACTGGGTGTCATTGTAGTGGGTTGTTCCACGATGGGCGTTCCCTATGCCAAATACTAGGAAAGTCGACCCAGTCTGCCCGTGGGGCGGTTGGGGACTCGATCTAGGTCAAGTGTCTACATGCCCTTGTTCAGAATTGGTAGAGAACTGATGGTATACGTCAGTGGTGGCATGATCCACATTAGTCATTGACATTGACGTCCCTTGGCATGCGTCCTCTTCGGCCTGCACCAAACATTTGTATCGGGTCTACTAGACGGGGGAAGATAGTGCAGGAGGATACCTTTCCTTTTCCTCAACTTTTGGGGTCTGGTGACAGCGCTGGCGTAGCCTAGTGGGTCCCCTATATGGGATCCCTTCAAACGGGATCCCAACCGAGTTGGCCGGAACATCCCCCACCTCATCAACGTAGGTGAGTTAGGCCTCAAAGCATTCTAGGTAGAGGCTCTCGAAACAGTTGTGCGTCAGAGTGGGGATCAAAGGATCCCTATGTGGACCGTGGGGGAGGCGGTGGTGAGGAGGCACATATTACTCTTGGTCTTTTTGGGCCATGTTCCTGGTTGGGATGATCCCCTCCTCCTGTATCATCAGACATGGTCGCTTATCACCGTTTACTGAATGAACTCAGATGGGGAGATGGGGCTTAGGCACCCAACAACTGTTGAAATGGAGGCTGTCATGGGAAAAATAAGGCCACATGGGATTTCCATGATAGCATTGCCCCTTCCCCTTCATTGGTAGGTGGGTGATGATTGATTCCCTAATACAATTGATTGGGTCATGGAAAGAAGGCAGATTAAACCATTATTGCTGAAATAAGGAAATCGACAGCTAGGGCCCCCGCACCATTCTGTCTTCCTTGGCTCGTAAGAAGGATCCAAGATAATAATGTCTCAGACTAGGATAACCCACGTTCAAATTCCACAACATCTGGTGAGTTTCACACCATGTACACTATTTTCTTGGCCAGACCCGGTGCTAGATACATGGATCTGGTGACACACTTGTCTACTAATGTCTCTAATGATACGAATCACCTCATTAGGGATAATAGGTTCACGTCTTGTTCACCATTTCCATTTCTAATTATTTCACTGAGGCACGCACATCCTTTTGTTTAGTAGGATTCTCTAATTGTAGCCCCACATTCCTGATTTCCAATGTTTGAAATCATCATTCACTTGTTTAGGGATTTTTTTTCCTTAATCAATATGTGATGATGGGTTGCTGATCCGTCCTTTTGTGGATTCCTCTTCAGAACGTGTTACCTCTTCTGAGACTCCATTAATAATTAAGACATTTTTCGTGAAACTCTTCCCAGTTCTATGTCTTCACGCATGCTGATTAATTACACTGCTTCTGTCAGGATATTAGAAGGGTTCCAGTAAGGACATCAACCATCAGTCATGGGATTTGTCATGTTGAACATCACTGGCATTTATGGACACTAGAACACTGACACATCTGAGTTTCTTCTACTTATTTTAGGGATTATTGGGGGTGTGTAAGCCCAAGGAATCCCACAACAAAAGTGGGAAATTATATTCCATAGGCATGTCTCTGAGGTTTTCCTCAGCTTTCCATGTTTAACATAGGGTATGCCGTGATTTTAATGTATATTAGAGATGGATCATACTAATCATAACAATGACTGGAGTTAAACAGATGGGTGAAACCCCTGGAGGGGATCTTTGAAGTTGGGGCTAACATGTAGTTAGTATCTTGGTTGCTTCTAAGGTCAATGAGAAGGTGAATTGGGATGATCTCCCCATAATTTGGCAGCTCAGGTAAGAATTAGTGTGGACATGGATATTTGAATGATGTGGAGGGGTAAGGAGATGGAACTGTCATGAAGGTGATCTTAATGTTGGTCTTGAACATCATAGAGTCTTCATACGTATCCCCGTGTCAGGGAATAAAAGTACTCATAGTTTATGATGGGGTATAGAATCGGAGTGCGCACATGAGACATCGACCCGATGATATATTGGCGATTACATGTGGTATAAGAGGTAGTCTATTTGAATGAACTCATGGATGGGACCTAGAGGATGTAGAACCTCCAGGTCTGGGAATGAGTCTCCCAAAACACATAGGCTCATGGGAGAGACCATGAAGGGACATGCGTGATGGTCTTGAGCCTTAGGGAGGACTCCTACGTATCCCTATGGTAGGGAATTAATGTCCAAGTAGTTCAGGATGGGTTCTAGAATCAGGGTGCACACATGGGACATCGACCAGACAATATACTAGGGATGACATGTGGTTAGCATCTTAGGTTATTCTAACACACGAGGGGTGGACCAAAGATATGTTTCAAAACTAAGGGGAATAAAACTTCTTAATTTCATATGGAAAGCACAATGTCTTACCATCCATAGGGGAACATAATGGATTACCATCGATTGGGTAACAATTTAGTGTCATGCAGGACAGAAGGTGCATAGTGTTTAATTTCATGAATGAAGAGGGTGGACCAACATGAAGTGGTTAGGAATTATGGGTGTTGGTCTTAAATCTCAGGGATGCTTCGTAAGTACCTTTCCTTGGCAAGGATCAATTTCTATATATTTCAGAAGTGTTGGTGAAATGACGCTAATGAGGTAGTTACCAATAGGTGTTGGGCATGAATCTTAGGGGGATTCCTACGTATGTTTACTTGGAAAGGATAAAATTACACGTAGTTCTAGAGAGGCATTTTTTTCATGTTCAGTTCTTAATATAATCCCAATTGAGTCATGATCTGTATCCGAAACAAGTGGCAACAAATAACAAATGATCACATTGTGAATGCTGAATCTTTGGGAAGTGGAGTGGGGCTCACGTGTGGTTAGCAACCCAATAGAGAAACATTTTCTTATGAAAGGTAAGAAACCCGAAGGTTAAACATGGGATTATTCATGGTAAGTATCACAAGAAGATGGATATTGGGAGTTACTCCCTCATGGAGGCTCGGGTGCAACAAAGAACAACAGGAGAGGGATGGGATAGTGAAGGTCATGGTGCCAATCTCTCCTGTGGTCTGTGGTAGAAAAGAAGAGAGGACAAGAATGATTTCTAAATCATGCAAGAAAGTCTAGGGGTATACACTAAGGTGGTTTCCCTTCCTTGCGTACAAGTGCAGCTCCAGCAAAGAGGATCTCATTCCATGTGAGGAATATCTCACTCCCTTGGGGACGAGAAAGCGTAGAGAATGTCCGAGATGGAGGACGACGCGTATGGCGCATGGGGAGGGGGTCACCATTTAATGTCATGTGCTGAGGAAGATGGTGCTTGGAAGATTAATATCTTAAATTTTAGAAAATGCTGGTTCACTCAGCACCCTCAGGACATACATAAATGATACCAATCCACCCTTGGGAAGGGAAGGTAGCAACAATGCCATGGTGACTAGGTGTTGGGGAGAGATACATTTAGGGGAGAACATTAGCATGGATATGTGAATAACCAATAGCGATCAGCTTTCCTATGTGAAGAATCATGAGGCGAAGCAACCGAACATGAAGAACCACCTAAGGGACTCTATTGTTGCTTTGTACTAGCCTGGAGGGCCGTATGGGAAAGGGGTGTGTAAAGCATTTAGTCTTAGAATGAGGTATTTTTCCAAGATGATGATCTTTGCGAAGAGGCTGGTCTTCATGAAGGAAATGTTGTTTGGGAAGAAGCCTCACCTCATGAAGGGAAAGGACCGATAGTAAAAGATAGGATACGACAAGGAAAAACACTTCGTGAAGAGGGGGGGTCTTTACGAAAGGCACATGATTTGTGAATAGGTATAGTTAACGAAGAAGGGAATCACCTTAGTGAATACCTCTTTGTTTTGAGAAAATTTTGGATGGATTTACAATACGTGAAACCTAGATCACTCCAAAGGTGATCCTTCATCTACAAAAGGTAATGGGAAGTCATGAAGGGAATCAATGTCATAGGCAAAAGTTGAAAATGAAGAAAAGGGTGAAACTCGCAAACACCAAGTACCTTTGGGAATCCATGTGAAAGCATCGCAAAGGACTCCACAAAATTGGAAGGTGAAAGGGTAGAGTAAAAATGGTTTGCGAGAGAGGATGTGAATCCTATTTATAGGAGAACCCCAGCTATGGGGGCGTCGATCTCGCTGTAGTGACACGCAGCACCGCGTAACGGATCTGGTTGGTCGGCCCACTAAGGGCCTCGTAGAGGGGGGGGGGGAGACACTGAATCGGGCTCATTAGATGTGGATGGAACTGAGCATCTTCTACAGGACTGGATGCGACGACAAGGCCGCTGCCAGCTCAAACTCCAGTCAGGGATTGACACTAGAGAGCCTCTCACGGAGCCGTCTGCAAGGAACCAGCACCCGCAGAGCAGAGGTCTACACACAGGGCCTTTTCAAGACATGTTTGGGGTTTTCATGGCCACTTAAATAGGGAATTGTCCATTCAGTTTGTTTGATCTTGTGGGATTATTCAAAAACATGTGTGTTTTTTGCACCAACATTCATAGTTCCAAAATTTATAGTAATGATATTCAATTATAAGTAATATTTCATTAAATTATTTAATGTTACTAAAAATATATTAATCATCTATGAAGTTTATATATGGTTGAATATATAATCCATTTTCCATCTAATATGTATTTTACATTTATAGAATCATTATTAGCAACATATGACTAATAATCCTTTATATTAGCTAAATTATCAAAAGAATCAAATGGGGGTTAATACAAAAATATAAGTGTAAAATTACTATCTAAACTAGAAAAAATTATATTTGCTGAAATCATTTTGAATAATAATTATATTATTTAAATGTAGTAATTTATTTTCATATATACTTCAAAATTAATTTATATAAATTTAATATTTTGTGAAATTCCAATAGTAATGTAGTGACCCGACTCGGGAAATCCTAGATGCAATGTCCTTTTAAAATTACATTGACAGGATTGCAATGAATCAAATCTCGATAGGATAAGAGTATAATAGTCCTAGAAAACCAGATACATACAAGATTCTTCTACTAAAAAATAATACACCAATTTCAACATATTTTTCTTCTTTTTTCTAAATAAATAACTCCTAGTGTAACTTTAATCAATCTATTAAATCCTTGATTGTCATTAATAGTACGCTTCATGAATTCATGTGGAATGAAACATAATTAGGGTAGGATAAAATTATATATAAGGGAATAATATATAATAAGAAATAAATAATCTATTAAAGTATTCAATATTGGAAGCTAAATAACAGAACACAAAAACCATGTAATCAATAAATTGTGAGAGAAGTGCATAAACAATATGGGAAGGTAAGAAGCTAAAAGACATGACATCTAAATTACTAAAAATGAAATGTATCCATTGATATGTTAATGCATAATATCACTGATTATTAATAAGAGAATTTAATATGAGGGTAACTCTTGATTATTAGACACTATTTTTCATAAGTAAATGGTGCCATTACTCTTAATAAATTTCTTAATATGGTTTAAAAATATCTTTTCAGATCACATCTATGAAGACCATCATAATGAATCATCCCATGAGACTGCCAATGAATCAATGGAAAATCAATAATTGATCCTCAACCACTTCCAACAGGTCCAAACTATCCTCATATATCAAATAAATAATGTGCCTTATCAAAATGAACACATATTGAATTGAAGATACACATTTATCAATAATTCCCCATTTAATTAAATAAATGTCGAAGTGATCACCATATGTTATATGATATATGGTTTAGGAAATAATAATAACCATTTTATGAGATTATGAATATTCAAGGTAATTTCCAATGAAAAATGATTAAAGTAAACTATTTATTTCTAATAAAAAGATAAACATAAAAAAAGAAGTTATATTTCAAAGAATATTATTAAGAACATTTTTTTGGGAAAAACTTTTTAGTCACCCCAAAGGTTCCCAAACCACATGAAGTATTCAAATAATAATTCCCATTATGAAATGTATTTCATACCAGGAAAAATGATTCATCATTTAATTTATCATAATTTGTGGTATATACACTACAAAAAAAAATAATTGGTGTATATAAAGTATTCAATGCAGAAGGAAAAGTATGAAAATAATCACAAACCTTAAGTTTACTTTTGGGTAAAACTACGTTAATCTCCTATATAATAATCCTACGATAATTATTATTTTTTAATTCTAAATTTTTCATGTTTATCATTAATTATATTTAACCTATTATTTTTTGTACTCAACTACATAAATGATTAACTTTTCATTGTGTGTTTTGACCAAATTCTATTTGTGGGTCAAAAGAAAATTGGTTTGATAACTGTGATCAAAGTGGTCATTATATAACATCTCAATAATAATAATCATGACATAATTATCATATTTATAAATAAATTTTCATTTTATAATCTATCTTTAAATATAGTTATGGGAAATGAATCAACGTTACGATCGTGGAGATGGTAGGACACACGTATGCATTAGTAGCATTTCAATTTTTCAATGAGAATTATGGAAATAAGGGAAGTAACACCATATAATACCATAATTTTCATTATATCATTAAAACCATGTTATTTAATCATATATAATTATATTTATAATTAATTTGATGTAAAACGAATCAAATCGTTTCGAGGATGTGGTTGTCCACATTTCCACAAACGACGTTATAACTTTTCAGGTTCTAAAAGGGTAATAATGAATATGATATATAAATATATAGAATATTTACAAAAATTTAATTATCTAATGAATATGATATGTAAATTGTTCACATATTTTTAATTGACACCATAATTTATAAGTTCAATATTTAATGTGAATGAATCAAATCACTTTGATGGGGAGGTAGTCCACATTTACTCAAATGATGATATGTTATAAACATAAAATGAAAATTATTAATGGTGTTTGAATTAAAAGGATTAACAATTATAAATAAAAAAATCATATATTTCATATATAAATACTGTTTCTATCATAATGTCCACCTTAAGAGGTTGTAAATAAAAGTTGAACAATAATTGTTTCATGAGGCTGTAGTTCTCCACACACAAAAATAATATGTTTGTTAACCATTATATGGATGTTTTTATATGATTAGGTTGAAACAATTTCATAAAAAATCCTAATATATTTTTTAGTCTTCGGTTGTTATTAAAGTAGAGAATAAATATAATAGAGGGGTTGGGGAGTGGAATGAAAACTAAAAATCTAAAGGAAGATTGTTAACTATTAATTGGATAACTCTTTTTGGTTTACACCAAATGATTTCTTGGATTTTTTTATGACCAATTGGAGGCTTATAGAATGATTGGATGTATTTTTAAGAGACATTTTGGAAGATCGTGATCTATCCAATGTGGCATGAGAGGTGTGAGTATGCGAGAGGATGGGATGCCCTTTTATTGTGGAGGTGGAGTGGCACTCTTATAATATTGTTTCAAGGTAATTCCTTGCATGTTTTTTATATTGAATGTGGAAACAATAATACAAAAACAATTATATCAAATGGCATATAGGGTCAATATAATGATATCCAATGGGTGTTGGACATGTGGATAGCTCATTTGGATCCTTATGTTAAATGTTTATTCCTTTATTAACTTTAATTTCACCTTAATCATTGCAATAAAATTTAATTAATTTCACCCATATTTGTGATCAAAAAATAATTTGACAATTTTAGACACTATAAATTATGATTTTCAAGAATATGGTATCCATGTTTCAAAATTAAATACAATGAAATGGGAAAAATTATTTTAAATATAATCTTGTTGATGATACAATAATTAGAGTTTTTGAAATAAAAATATTATCAATTTGCTATGTTTTTTAATAAATTTCTAGATAAAAATGATTTCAATTACATGACTTTTTTAATTCATAAAAATATTATCTAATTATACTTTAAACCCCATGAAAATTATAATTTTACCATATAAATAAATTTGTTGGAAAGACATTTTTGAAAAACAATTTAGTATATTTAACTATTCATTTAATAATGAAATGTTTCAGAAAAATATTAAAAATTAACCATAAAATAATTATTATTGTTATAATGTAAATATAAACTTTTTTTACTTATTAAATATATTAAATTTTCAAAATTCATTTCTAAAAATGGTTATCCATTAAAAGGTGATAGCTTTTTTTAAAAAAAATATAGGTTTTTTTGTGTAAAATATAGATTTCGGTTATCAAATATCTATCAAACCTAATGGATTAATACCAAAATTATTTTATTGAATATATAAAATACATATTTATTTAAAATAATTATGTAATTTTCATTATTTATTTTTTTAAGACAAACGTCATTGGAAGCAGAAATATATTATTATTTTTATTTTTTTTTCAAATCGTTCTTATTTTCTTTTCACATGAATATATTTTATATTTATATAAACCATGAATTTTCAAAAATTAGTTAATACTATTCACAACCTCTAACATAATTGCCTGGTTATATCATATTATATTAAATAATAATATTTTAATGATAGATTGTTATTTGGTGAAACTCGCTCTTGTGTGTAACACAAGATAATAAGGAAGGTCGCTCTTGCGTGTAACATAAGCCATCTGGGGTGGCTGATCTTGCATTAATGGAAAGATAGAAAATATATTGATTTAATAAAAAATAGTAAATATATTATAAAGTATCCATATTTTATATTACCTTACGTTCTTGGTGTCTCGTGTCATACACACTATCGAAAACCAAGTTCTTACATTAGATTTTTGGGGCATCACATTAACCCCATATTTTTAAAATTACGTCTATTAAATTTAAACTCTATCATAGTGATAAATTGATTTATACTTCCTATTTTGTAAATCCCTAATTGTGAGAAGGTTTTATATGTAATCCTCTATAAAACTGATAATGTAATGTAAAAAGGTCACATAGACTACCATCTTGTTAGGTGTCTGAGTAAGATAAAATTAGTGGAATGTGAAAATATATAATTAGACAAAATGTGTAAATATTTATAGAGAGTGAATGATGTTATCCATAAAAAATAATTAAATCATTATTAAATATGTTAGGGCCTTAATAGCATAAATCTGTGATGATTTAGAAGACCACTAGTTCAATATAAATTAAGGAATTCAGATAACATTTTAGTTCAAATTCATTCTTCTAATTTGTGTAATTATTTTACAAACTTAAAATATAGGGAAGTATTACTACCTGATAGGTTTTAATTTCATTTGAACAAACATAAATGTTTTATCTGCTTTGATAAAATTCTAATTCATACCTTTACTACCACAAATTAATTACCAATAAAAAAATTAATTCTAGAATCACTAAAATATACTTTTAATGGATCTTAAGGCCTATAAAACAGTGACATGTCGAACTATTTTTATTAAAATCTCTTACAATACCAATATAGTTAATATATTAATATCTAATCCTATACAATTGACACTATTGATTTATTATTAACATTTATCCATCAAATTGATTAACTAAAAACAATGGAAAATTAACTAGGACATTGTGTAGGCCATTGATTGGAATGAAACCCTTGTCACCCTTTAGTCATGTGTTAAAGACACAAGGAATTTCAAAATTTGACTGTTTTTTACCCAATACATAGGCTTTACATTTATAAAACCATATTAATATAATTTCCTAAATTTTATGGACATCTTTTAAATACGGTTAATCATAAAATAGAATTTTACCTATGGTTCTCAATAAAACATCAATACAAAAATACTTCCTCAATTTATTTCTATATAAGTCATTATATGGTCTAGGGTTTACCTATAATATCATTTATATGATTTATAAATAATTAATCCTTATGTCCAATCTAAAACATCATAGGTTTAAACTAGGACATTCATTTTTGTTATCTATTCAAATTCGTTATAATACGTTGTAATGAAAATTTGAATTATCTCGCGAATAAGTCCCATGATTGTCAATCATGGTGCACAGTAAGGCTCGTAGTTGTGTAAGAGCCTACCTTGAGTCAAGATTAGAACTCCTTTTCAGAGTATTTACTCCTAGGTACATCTATTATCTAACCAAATCCACACGTAATATCCATACATGGATGTACTTCTAGGAATACACACATAATATCTACCTTACTAAATTTCAAGACTGTTCTTCTATAATTATCCTAAAATTAAAACTTAGGGTAATGTTCTCTCACATATGTTTTCCCTAATCCTGTTCCCATGTATTTTAATAAACATCTCTAATACCAACTATAGATACCTGACCGTAGAAATCCAAGAGCTGCTGTCTGTTATCAATTACATTAGCATTATTAAAAGGAATCAAATCTAAAGGTAACAAGAATTTATTAGTCTTGGTAAACAAGTTTCATTCATGAACCTTTTAAAACAAAAAAAATCCTTAATTAAAATTTATATATTTTTTCATTATAAATAAATAACCACGATGGTATCTTTATTCCATCAATTAAATCCATTGATATCATTCATAGTATCCTTCATTGATTCTTGTGGAATGAAATATAATAACAGTGATCTCAAATTAAATTTATGAACAAAATAATTTAAAGTAATAAATATCAGATATTATAGTTGATATGGAAAATTAATTAATTAAACACACATTCCATGCAATTAGTAAACTGGGAGGGGAGTGCATAAACAATATGGACAAGTAATAAACTAAAACTAATTATTTCTAAATTATTGAAAATGAATCATATCCATATATATGCTGATGAAAAATATCATGAAATAATAATAACAAGAACTAATATGATGGAAATTCATTATTATTGGATACATCGTTACCTAAGTACCTAGTAAATTTACCATAAATATCATTCAAAATATGGTTTACAAAATATCTTATAAAACCCCATCTAAGGAGGCTTGCCAAATGACTTGTCCCATGAGTCAACTAATTTATCAAGGGGATATCTATAACCATGACCCACCCATGCTGTACCACTCAAAAACAAACCTCATATATCAAAGAAACAATGTGCTCTAGAAAAATTTATTAATATTGAATAAAATATACAAATTTATCACAAAATTACCATTTAATTACGTAACTACTAAAATGACCACAGTGTGTAAAATGATATAAAATTTAGGCAATAATAATATCCATTTTATGACAATATAGATATTCAAGGTAATTTCAAAGGAAAAATGATTACAATAAAGGGATTTTTTCCATTATAAATATAATAATAAGAAAAGGAAGTGTTATTTCATAGATAATTATTAAGAATTTTCTTGAGGAAACTAATATTTAAACATCCCAATGTGTCCCCTAACACTTGAAATAATTAAAATAAATTTATCATTGGGAATTTTTTTTCAAAACCTAAAAAACAGGATTTGTGACATAATTAATCCAAATTGTAGTAGATAAACAAAATTAATAATTTAGTGTAATTAACACATTCTTTATGGACTGAAAAGTAATACAAGAATGCCTTAATATGAGTTTCCTTTTAGTTGATCATCATTTATCCTAATTTATAACAAACTTATGATAATTTTATATTTTATTTATAAACATTTTATAGTTTATCAATAATATTTTTTCACTTAATAATATGTTGAATACATTTCATTAATCAGTTATGTTTCCCTCATGTGATTAGAAAAAATTCATTTTTTGTGAGGAAAAAAACATTATTAGGTCAACTATTCTCAAATTGGTCACTATATAACACCTCCATAATAATAATAATTACATAATTACCATATTTATAGGTCAATTATTCTTTTAAAATAAATCATTAAATATTATTATGAAAAATCATTCAATGTTCGATCATGGAGATTGTATGTCGTATGTACGCATGAGTAACTTTCTGACTTTTCAATGATAGTTATGGAAAGATGGTATGTAAAACCATATCTTTCTAGAATAATCATTATATAATAAATAAAAAGTTATTTTATCATATATAATTATATTTATAATACTATTTATGTAACTGTAATATAATCGTTTCGGGGAGGTGGTCTTCAACATGTCTATGAACAAAGTTACCACATTTTCAGTGTGTGAACGGGTGGTAATGAAAATGACATATATATATATATATATGTAGTATATTTAAATAACGTTAATAATTTCAAGAATATGATTTTTGGGGTTTTAGGGAACATATTTTTAATCAAAACAATCCCCTATACATTCCATGTTTATTGTGAATGATTCACATAGCTTTAAGGGGGCCAAAGTCCCGACATTCGCAAACGATGTTGTCGTTTTAAAATAAAATAGAAATTTTTAATTGTATGAGTTATTAATGGATTATATAAATATAATAAAATAATTAAAATAATATATATAATATATAAATATATACCCAATTATAATGGCGACCATAAGAGGTGGTAATGGAAAATAAACATTCATGATTTCGTGAGGTAGTTTTTCACCATACATAGAAATAGTATGTTCGTTAACCATTTGATGGAACTATGTGTATGTGTGTGTAGAACCCTTATCATTGCTATATCCTAGTTTATTTTGGTTATTTTTTTAGACAAACATATAATAAAAATATTTTAGGGTTTCGAGGATTGAAATAAAACTAAATATCATAAGAAAGATTGTTACATCGTAATCACGTAAATCCTTTTTGTTTTCACTAAAAGAATCCCTGGATTTATTGCATAACTAGGGTAGGATTATAGGATGACTTTAGTGATTTTTACTATATATTTGGAATGATAATGGTTGATCCAATGTGTTGTTAGATGGGTGAGGAAGTTGTAGGAGTGGAGGACCTTTTATAGTGGAAGAGCAGTGTCACTCTTGTAATATTCAAGCATGGGAATTACATGTTTTTTTCAAGATGAATTTGGATCGAAAAATGGAACCAATTAGACAATATATTATATGTTCTAAATATGGCCTTAAATTGGGATTTGGTCAGGTGTATGGGTCATTTGTGCCCTTAAGAAAAAGGTTTTGTCCTTTATTAAGCATTATTTAACCTCAATCGTTGTAAGTATGTATAATTACATTCAATAATATTTTTCTTCCGAAACTATGATAAAATTATTATAAATTATCAATTATAATTATTCCAAATATTTAATCAAGTTTAAAAAATTAAAAATACATAGTTAGCAGAAAATAATTTAATTTTAATCCTGCAGATGAGACGAGAGTTCATGATTTTAAAGTAAAAACCATTGAATTTTTTCTATGTTGTTATAATTAATTTCAATGTGAAATTTATTTCAATGAAATAAATTTTAATAATTGATAAATATGATATATTATTAAACATTAAATCCATTTAATATTTTAATTTACCTTTATAAATAAATAATATGAAAAATAAGTTTTGAACTAAAATTTAGTATTTTTATAAATTCATTAAAATTTGAAATGTTTCATAAAACTATCAAAAAATAACCCTAACCTAATTATTATGTTTCAATTTCAAATATTAATTTTATTTTGACATATTAAATCAGTTACTATTTTGAAATGTATATTTAAAATGGGTATCCATTAAAAGGAGAACAATTGCTTTAATAGAAGTATATCTTTTTATGTCTGAACTAGAGTTTATTCTTATTTTATGTCTACAAAACTTAATGTATTAATTTAAAAAATTATTTATTTAATATTTAAATAATTAAATAGTTTAATTTAATTATTTTTATTATGCAAAAACTCTTTTCGAAAAATAATTATAATAACATTTCTTTTTATGGAGTCAAAAGTGAACATCCACTCTCATATAAAAGGAAACATATTCTTATAATTTTGTTCACATTTCATGATTTTTTTCAAAAGTGTAATACAATAATAATTTAATTATATACCAATGTACATAATAGATTCCTTTTTCTTATAAAAACCAACATATAGATGGTTATTCTGACAAATTTTAGAGGCTGTTCAAAAAGAGGTATCATTCTTCACAAGGATTTTATATTGAATTATTATACATAAATGAAGTGTTATTAAAAAAATAAATATATATTATAATAATTATATCCCATAAAATTAGATGTAATTATTTTAATACCATGAAATATAACCATCTCCGACCTCCATCACATTGGAATGGAATCCATCATTTGTATGTATGGTGGACTACCTTCCTGAAGACCAATGTAATTTTTTTCCCAACACAAAAACTCAAAAAATTTTATAGTGATGGATTTAATGTATATATATATATATATTATATTCATGACATATTTATAACTATATTCAAATAATATAACACCTATATTATACCTTTTAATCAACTAAAAAATGATAATGTCTTCCCACTGTACCTGTGGACTACCACCTCAAAAAAGTGAAGTGATTCCTTTCTCATCACCAAATAACTTTTAAGTAATATATAAGTGTATATAAATAAATAATATGATATTTATTAAATAATTTTATTTTTGAAATCCTAATATAATTCATTTCCTATTTCCATAATTTTCATTGAATAAATGGAAATGTTTCTCATGCATATGCATGACCTACCATCACCATGATTGTAACATATTTTATTTTTCATCAGTATATTTCATGGGTGTTATTAAAATTAATATGTAAGTATAAAAATATTTATAAAATAAATATTATTAAATTTTAATTATTTTAGAGATGATGTAATGATGAACCATTTGACCACTATCGAGCAATTAAAGTTGTTTGGAAATTATACACCGAAAATTCTCATAGTACTTGATGTGGAATCTACTAAGAATTAAGTTAAAAATGTAATTAACATAAATGAAATAAATAGTTTAAGGATTTCAGATTAATAAAAAAATCAAATATTAATTCAAATAAATTATATTATTTTATTATATGGTTATTAAAGGACATGTATAAAAAATATGGACTCAATCCATGTGATTTTGTCTTAATTTTTCTCTATTACATAATAACATGTTTTTATTAGGATAATTTCATTCATATGGTGTACATACTACCCTTTCAAAAATATTATAATGAACTATTCATTATTAAATATATATTATGATCGGACATGAATTATTTAATCCAAATGAGTTTTTATTGAATATTTTTATGTGGTAAATGGATTCTTAACACAATTTCCTTTTTTTATATTATATCAATTAATGTGTTTGGGTTTTTAAACCATTATTTCATGTGAATAAGTAAAATTATTATTTTATAATGTATTATTTTTAATTTATTTATATTTTTTACACATAATGTCTACTGATTAATTATAAATTTCATAATATGGTCTTTGTAAGGGTTATTCTTATCAAATTCCATGTTAGTGGGACAAATATTTGTGAAAAGTGCCTATATTATTTTTATATATGTTACTAATTCACATTAGACATGAAATATCATGAATATAATTATTATTATGATATTTACTATTTCATTTTATGTTACTCATTATTGGGGATTACGATTGAAATGTTACCAAATCGAGAATGGGAATATATTATAATCTCTTCTTCTTTAGGGATTTTATATGTTAAAGGATCCTTGGGAGATGTAATAGGATATTATTATAATTAACCAAATTCATTTTTTTATAATTTTTTATTATTTTTATTTAGATCTATAACTTTTATTTTCATAATTATAGATTAGTGAAACGTCATAAAAAATGTTGACGTGCTAATGATCTTCTATACTATAATTGATTGGTAATCATTTTATCCCATACAAATGTTTTATAAAAAATGAAATACATTTTATTTTAAAAATATAAATGATTTCAGTGATCTATTTTACATGATATATTACCTTCTTTGAAATGGTTCTCAAAGGAAATTTCATAATTTTTTTTAAATGGTTCACCTTTTAATCCAATTAAAAATAGATATAAATTAATATTTATATTTATAATTTCCAACTAGAATGGATTTTTACCCCATCATGACCATTATTTTATTTGAGGAAACATTAATATTCTTCTAAGGTTATGTCCAATGTGATTTATTTTAAAAATATTCAGGGATTCTTTATTTTATTAAATGTTTATTTCATTGTTAAAATATTTTTTTTAAATATTTTTTACAATAAAATGTTAATGGTATTTCCATTAATTAATGTTATAAACCCTTCATTTTACATGAACTCAAATAGGGATGTGTAATAATGATACAATCCTCATTAATTCTCTATATAGATAATAATATTTTCAAGGAATTGGTTTGTTTTTCATGGAAATCCAGCAATAAAAGAACATAGATTATTGTTATGTAGAAATGTGAATCATTAAAAATTAGTTATTCATGAGTGGTACATGAACATTATTTATGATTATAGGTGATACCAATATAGATTATAAGAATATTTTATCTCTATTATTACCTTTGATGAATATTTTATCTCGATACTGCTTATATGATAAGTCGAGCCCCCTTAGAGCTAATATTGAATGGGTGAGGAAAAATTATCTTATATGATGGGTGAGAACCATTATAGATCTCCATAATATTCTCATCAGTTGGGGGCTCAATATTTTTCTCATATACACCATAGCTCAACCTAACTCATACAATATCCTCCACAAATGAGATGTAAATTGAGAATCTCTATCAGAAAAAATTTCCAACAGTATATAATAGAGCCAAATGAACCCCTCCCTGTATAATATTCCAATTAACTATATTAAGAACTAATAATGAATATATGGAAGTCGGTTTAATTGATTAGTAAGTATATAGTAACACAGATAGCATCATGAAATCTCAGGGACCATGAGTGTCCCTTGAAGTAATCCATTGACATATAATCCCACATCCACTCCTCCACTTTATGGTCTTAGTCCAAACATACAAGGACCTAATGATCTAATCTCACTTATTAATAGGTGAGTCATTCTGTGATAAAATTGAAGAAAATCAATTTCATAACATTTCACCAAAATAAACACTTATTGTATTGGTACATAATCATCACCCTATGATGTACTTATAAGGGTGAATTATGGAACTCCAATAGTGCCTCATTAAATAGTTTGGTTTAAACATTATCAATCCTTAAGGGTGATTGATTTTCTCCCCACCTTAGAAATATTTATCACGTTCATCGACTAATAATAACCTTTCTCTAAAATAAACTCTTCTATATTTCTAGTTTATCCTCTATCAGAATATAATGATGTGGAGAGAAAACAGAATTCAATCAATAAAAAAAAGTTTTCCTCATCATCCAAGGACATCTATAATGGTTGATAATACATAGATTCCACCCATAACAACTAAGAATGATACCTAATTCTGGGAAAGGAATTCATTATGTTTTCCTTCACAATAGTTTAGAAACCCTCTAATTCATTTTCATAATATAACTCTAATAATCACCTATACAACATGTTTTGATCTCATTGAGTATCGATGTGACTGACAGTAAAATAATATATTTTAACAATGAAACACTATCAAATAGGGTAGTACCTCATCATGGGGGACATGTTAGCGTGTCCAGTGACCATGCACAAATTACTATTAAAGATCCCTAATTTCCACTAGTACATTGGTAAGAAGGGTATCAAACCACAGGGCATGGCTCATTTTTACAAGTGTCAAAAAATATTAAAAAAATAATAAACCAACAAAAAAATGAGAAAAAGTTAATGATGGTGGAGAAATTATGAATTGAATGAAGTTTTGAGTGTGAATGTGATGGAATGTGTGTAGATAGGAATGAAATGTAGGAAATAAACAAGATAGAGAACACAATAAATTGATGATAAGGGGGAAATAAACTGGCTGGATTTTATACTTTTCATCCCATAAACCTAAATTAGAGTTCAAAAATCCGAAACTAATTCAAAGAGGATAAAAAGATATGTCATTTGGTCAACAACTAATTGAATAGTCTCTACAATTTATCAACTGAAAGGAAAATTCATTGACCAATTGGAAACAAATCAACCATTCATGGAGTCTAAAATGCTAGTTTAACTAAGTGTTCTTATTTACTTGGAGAATAACTCACTTTTAATTAAATCCATTTGATTATAAAAAATTGAGTTAAATATAGATGAAAAATATTTTCCAATTATTATCGATGTTTTGTAAAAATTTATTGTCCAATTAATTAAAGAGAGGCATCCAGTAAAATAATCATGCATGAACAAGTGTATAAATGATTAATCTAGCATAACATGTTCCTCCAAATGAGATTATCCACACATTATTATCAAATAAAGAATGTCAATTTAATTTATATCACAAAAATTTAAACTATTGATATGAAAAAATGGATAGAGAATATTGCTGCCTCTCTCAAGGATTGATCTCCAGATCATCGATTGTAAGATCTCAGTTTTTCTACCTACCACCGAAGGAGACATAAATAGTTATGCTGTGAGGAATTATATTGATTTCTAGCCCAAGGAATCTAGAATGGGGTGTAGAATGGGATTAATAATTTTCACCTATTCATGCTTCCTCCTTTTTCTCAAATTTGTGGGATGGGAATATTCTCTTTATCTGCTACTTCCTGTGATACTTATGGAGACTTCAACTCCACCTCAAAAATTAATCTAACTAATTCTTTATAACTTCTTCGGCCTCTACATGGATGTTTAACAATATCTCCTCCAATCTAGTGGTGACTGAAGGAAAATCCCCCTCATACTGAGTGATCTTCATCCATACAACCCCACAACATGAACCTTCAATAAGAAATCGAAAAAAAACAATTAGTTCAACATAAATAAAAGATATATAATTTAATTATAAATATAATTAATATATTAAAATATATATTATAATAATTTTTGTACCTAAATAATTATTTACCAAAAAAATATTACTTATTAATATATTTATAATAAAATATTTATATTATTAATACAATTTAATAATATTATTTTATATTATATTTATTAAGGTACATGAAATATTTAAAATGATATGTTAATAAATCATGTTCATATATATATATTATTGTGATTAAAATTATAACATATAATTCTGAAAAAATAAACAATAATAAATGTAATTGTTAAAAAACGTTTTAATATATATATATAGTATTAATCTATTTATATTTAATTTATTTTTATAATTACATATATAATGAATAAATGATAATTTTTTTGTCGATTCTATATATATATAAATAAATAGTAAGTAGTATTGTAATTGAATATATGTTACAATGAAAAACTTTAAAATTATAATTTATAAATATATATATATATTATTTCACAATTTATTATAATTATTATTAAATATTTTAATTATATAATACTTATTACGTTATATTTTATAAAAAATCCAAAAAGAAGAGGATAAGGATGCACAACATCAGATAGAGGGGAGAGGGGATCAAAATTGCATGACTCAAGTAGGGGGTCTTGGGCCATGGAAAGTTGAGAAGGTGTGATGGTGCATGAGCATTTAGTATGCTTCAAGAGTGGTAGATAGAAAATAAAATTATAGTGTCTTTCCATTAGGAGGTGCAATGGTTTCAGTCACCTTCCTTAGGATAGTAGTTGGGTTCTTCGGTTGTAATTATTTTTATTTTTTGGTGGTGGCATTAGGAGGAGTAGTGGTGGGGATACCTGTTTATGTCTAGTGAGAAAACAGAACAACGTTCTCTGACGGTGAGTAAAAAATCTTCTATCTGTAAGTGAGGCATAACCTAACAGAAAAACAACCATAAAAGAAAATTAAATTAATAAATTACTTATAAAAACGGAATTTAATAAATCTAATTCAAAATTACACTTTGTTAAAAACAAAGAACAAATATTTTAAATATTTTTAATAAAGAAATAATATAGTTTAAAAAATGTTAACATAAATATTTATTTAAATAAATTATTTCATGTCAGTTTTCTTAAATAATCTAGCTAAACAATTCTTTAAATGAAATAATTTATAAAATAATTATTTAAATAAATATTACTAGGTAATATAGAAAAGAATAAATTGTTATTCTTTGTTGAATTATTTAAATCATGGAAAACAATACTGTAATTTTTTTATTGACAATAAAAATATGTGTTTAATAAATTGATGTTAAATCTAAATGTAATGAAAATAGAAAAATTCAAAAAAAAATTATTAGAAATATATTAAAACCATAATAATTAAAGATGAAAATTTATAAAATAAAAATAAAATATGGTTATAAAAATAGAATGAATAAATAAATATTATTATTCATGAACAAAAAAAATAAGCACTACAAAAATAGTTTTAAAATTGAAACATATTTTTATCATTTTGATGCATATAATACAACTATTTATTATTATTAATTAAAATATGTTTTTTCATAAAAAAAGAATAACATGTGAAATAGATGTGGAAAAATACATTGAAAAATAGCCACATCAAACCACCCAACACATAAATGTTTGTTTGTCCTGAAAAAAATATTTTCTATTTTTCAAACAAACACCAAATTCAATATAGAAATGAAAAAATAAATAATTTCTATACTATTAAATACTGTGTAACAAAATATGGTAAGGTTTTTCAAATGTGCAGAAAAGTGGTGTTGGATAAATTCAACCACCCACTGGAAATCAAAGGGACACTAATGAATTCAGTGTTAAGGATGTAGAGCCTCCTAAATTAAATAACATTGTTACCTAATTCAATTGTAGATCAATTTCCCATTCTAAGAGTTATAATAGGTTAGATCAAGTGTAATTACAATGATAACAAAAGAATCAATGAAATTAAACATTCTCCTAGGTTCGAAAATTCATTGTCCATTGTTTTTTTGGAATAACGTCATTGATACTATAGAAAAGATTTTAATAAAATCCAATTGTCCCATATCCACATGGGATCAAAATTATTTTCACATTAATGGACTATTTTTTTGACCACTATACTATTTATTATTATTATTATTATTATTATTCATTTTTTTGAATTTTACCAACCCATGTATATTTACAGGACTATGATAATTCAATTAAATGACATGTATAGAGGGATAACACATAAACTGAATTATATAGTCTATGGAGTTCAATGTGGGTTCCCATTTTTTTATTTTACTCCAATATCAAAGGACATAAAAGTTTAACAGTTGAGTTTTCTCCTTAAATAAATGATTTTTTAAAGATGATACACCCTATGTTTGTGTTTAAATATGTAATTTATTATATTAAACATCATAATTTTATAAAATTACCCAATCTAACTCTCATAATTGGGTACTAAATATATAATCTGTATGAACATTTTATTACTCCTCTATGTGTGCACATATCCTCAATAGTTTCAAACTGATTTCAACCCTTAACAGACACTATGTTTTCATCCACTATTAATGACTAAGATAATGTTCAGATTGAAGTTTAATACCCCTCAGTAGAATAAAGAATTAAAAAATTTGGTATGTAATAAAAATTATTTGGAAAACATTTAATAAATTTTTTATAAAAAAATGGTTCAAGTAATATGTCAATAATTTCATCGCAATAGCATCAAAATACCCCTCTCTCCCATATATAAAACCAAACAATGCCCCCATTTTGACTCATATATTAGAGGCAATGTTTTTTAAAAAAATAGGGGTAATTTAGTAGCTGATGGATCGTGAAGGAGGATAAAATTAATGTTCATGATTTTAGACTATAAGAAAATTTAAGAGAAAACTACTTAAATAAAATACCCCATCCGCCACCACCACTATAGAGAAAAAAAATTACATTTGAAAAGTTCTTGTTTAGAGATTTTATAAGAATAAAAATGATATATCAATTGATTTCATATAGTATCTTGAAAAGTAGGGAAGTGAAACAAGTAAAATAGAAGTCAAAAAATGGTGCAACAAATTTCCCAATTAAGTACAATTAAATTTTTAAATCACTAAATTCTATTAGCTAACACCCAAGAAGGAAAAATGGATTCTTTATTTTAAAAGGAAACTTGGGACTCCATATAACAACCTTATTCATTATTACACTTTAATTTATGGTTTATTACATAAAATTACACATAAATAAACCAATATGACCGATGGGTTTAGTTTTTTTAGAATTAAGGACATAGCATAATATAATTAAAATGAGATACAACAACAAAGTTGAAAACATCCAAAAAATTTCATTAAAATTACATGGATTTTATATCTATGTGGGATAACCTGAGAACATACATTAAAATGTGGTGAATGATAAATTATATTAATTGAATAAATAAGGAACAAGGGGACACATTATAGAAAACAGACAAATCAATGGGGAATAAATGATATTATAATCACAATCATGAAAATAATGGATGATATAGAATGATAATCATAAAATTGGAAATGTGAAAACAACATGAAACAATACATCATAAACATTGGTCAATGATAATTTCCAATACATCATGATTGAAAAATTCTCATAATGTAATCTGGTTCACTCTGAATCATAGCACGATGTCCCAGGATAGTAAACATTACCCAATGCATTGAAGTGCTGTATAATTTGTGGTGCACCAATCACTTTTCATTTCATTCTCCTAATTATGTGTGACATATAGATCATACAACATGGATTCAATCATCATAATATTGTATTCCATGATCATGGAGTATAGAATACATACATTTAAGTCCCAAGTTAAATAATTATATTTTAAATTTATGAACAACCATGATAGGAAATTTTAATCTTATTCACTATAAAAATTGGCATAGAAAATTAATAGTTAAATATCTGTAGCATAACGAAATCGATAAAAATTCAAATTATTGATTTATGAGAATTTCATGGGTCTCTCATCATTTGGATATTAAATTTGATACAATAACGCCATCCAATGAAAAATTCCAACCTTATTAATTGGATAGAGATGGCCTAATATAATAAGGATACTTGAATAAAGATTACATAGTGAGGATCCATTACTAAATTTCTGCATGGTAACAGGTGTACATTAATTTCCATGGGAGAGATTTAATGAGAGATAAGGGGTCTTTGATAATTTATAAATAAAATGGAATTTATTTGTGATATTGAATAACATATTCCAATAAAAAAATTTAATTTATAAGTCATCAAATTAGATGTATTTGAATAAAGAGGCAAAGGGAGATCCCTTTAGTGTGTGACTCCAAATGCTTATGAAGAGTTTCTTGGTAGATTGTGGGCCCTATAGGAGGAATATGCAGAGGGTATGATGGCATATAAAAATTATACAATGATTTATAGTGAAGATAAATTTGATAAGGTGTGGTTTTTATAGGAAATGTGTGTGGATTTTATTATTACTTCTCTAACAAAGGTTATAGACTATATATAAAAAATATGCAAAACAAAAAAAATTCCAATAGGTTTTAGAAATAGATAACAAAAAAATGTGAGTGGTTTTAATTATTTTATAGTTAAAATTTATGAACTTAATAAAAAATATAGTTTGTTATGTGGAAGTGATTAATAGTAATAAATAATTGAATTCAAAATCACGAAATATATTAATGGTTTTGAGGAAACATAAAGGATTTATAAAATTAACTATGCAGACATAAAATGACATTATATTAAATAAAAAACATTTATTTGACTATGTATCCTATTCATATTTTTTATTACATCACATTTGTGTTGTTATGATGTCATAATACATAATGTATATGAGTACAATATTTAATTTTTACCAAAAAAATCATATTGTATCAAATAATTATGAAAATTTCACTTCTGGAAAATTAATACATTCTGATTCCAGAAATAATATTCTTTTTTTTTCAAAATAATTCTCTTAATGTGTTTACTTTCATAATTAAAATATAATATATATTTATGGAAAAATGTTGGGTTTTTTTATAAATAATAGCCTTTTATCCATTGTAAAAAGTACATTTGGCTTCATGAAAATTCTACGATAATTTATATTTTATAAATATTATTCAATAATAATATTTTATTGAAATATTATTTACTTCATAATTCCATTAATTCATCAATGTAAATTCATTTATTTAATTTAAATATTATCCAAGAAATAAAATATCAATTTTATGCTATCAAAGAAAAATATAATTTATAATGTAACAATAATAAAGTCAATATATATTCATTATTCTACAATAAATAATATGTGTAATAATATTTATAGTGTCTTGATACATAAACCTTTAATTAAATAAAAATCACAATATGTTTGATGCATGTGATGACGAGACTTTCACGGGGTGGTTCATCATACATGTTCTGGGATGTGGTTTTGGTGAGCTTGATCATCTCAAATAAACTATTTTAGATATGGTTATGTTTTTTATCTCAATTTTGGCATGATAAATGGAAAATCCTAGTGATGTTATTACCCATGGGAGCTCGAATAAATTTGATTCATATGTTATGATCCTACTTGTTGAGTTCAACACTTCCTTAGTCTATGTAAATTGGATTTCATTAATCCCTATGATTATAATAATCCAATCATCAATATTCAATGAAAAATTTATAAATGGTAAAGGTTGTCAATAGTAATTTAAATCCAATAGGGTATATTAATAAAATCATGTGTTTCTATAACAATATTTTAAAATAATACAATAAATTATATCACAACTGTAGTTTTATTTACAGGAATATGGGTTATTAAAATATTCCTATAAGAAACATCACCCAAAAAAGTTAAATTTATTAAAATAAAACAGATTAGGTAAATTCTATTTCATCACTTCCATGAGTTCTCATGTATGTTATTCAAGGTTTTGGTTTCTCCACATCACATTAACCAGGTATATTCTATTATTTAATAGAATATTAACTCTACAATATATGATTTTCACTAGCTTAAATTAATAGTAATTATCATTATCCAATATTTCCACCTATGGATTGGCTAAATGTGAGTGTTATAGTATATACTTCCTCAATAGGGATATATTGAATACATAATGTTCTCTAGTTAGGTTTTTTTTAGTGTAATTCGATGGTTCACTACTCTAATGTGATCATGAGTCTTAGAGGGTATCATGTATCGTTGACTAAGATTTATCTTCATCCTGAATATCATCCATTTCATTGATTGAGATATGAAGAATAAAACCATGTCTCTAACATAAATATCAGTGTCTTATCGATACTTTAATGCATATCTCAACAATTGACTCTGAGCAGCATTAATAAGATACTATGTTGTCATAACCATTTCTATAATTTCCTAGACCATTTCAGGACCTAGCAGTTTTTTTTCATAACATCATCCCAACATGTAGGTGTTCTATAACTCTACCCATAAATTTCTTTATAAAGTGTCATTTGGATGATCTAGTGGATAATTGTTTTGTAAAACAACTCAACTAAATGAAGATGTTTTACCCTTCCTCCTCTGAAGTCAATTGACAATGGTAGAAACATGTGATCTAGTGTCTATATAGTTCTCTTACATTGTCCGTCAGATTGGGGGTGATAATTCAGGCTAATGTTCGACTCAATATTTATAGAATGTTGGAGTCATGTCCTATACATGTTGGTGAATCATGGATCTCTAATATATATAAATGATAGTGGTACTCCATGCTGGATTACCATTATAATGACCAAACATTTTGTTAATGAAAATTCCTCTTGATCTAATTAAATATCTTATTATCTAAAATGGTTATATAAAACATATTAACTTCCATGGTTTAATGTTTTTTTATTTAATAATACCATTATCCATTTTTACCATTGCAAATATAGTCATTGAAGAGTGAGAATATGATTAGTATAAATATAAGGCTTTAAAAAATCCAATTTACTAAATCAATGGAAGTGATGGCCTCATCCAATAGAGTTTTTCCAAATGAAGCCCATTCTATAGAGCTCAGAAAGGAGGTATCATCACTGGGATTCTATCATGACCAATCTCAAGACGATATTGAACATGTTAAGCATGAATGGAACAACCTACGAGAGAAATGGAAGTTAATAGAGACTTCCACCAGAGAAATTTTATCAATGCCACCCCGATAGTCTGTCAGCATCGCACACCATTCCCATAGGTCTTATTCTATTGCTATAACGGGTTATGTTAAAATAACGTAGTACTATTATTACATGCATTATTTTTTATAAATAATATACATTCATTTATTTATTGTTTCTTACTAAATGGTTTTTAATGAAAAAATATTATTTATAAATTAAATTATGAAATCTATTTTGATGAATTAATGGATTTTGGAATTAAATAATATTGTAATAAAATAATATTAAATTTTTTTTTATTAAATATAAAAGATCATATAATTTTTATGAATACTATTTTAATTGTTATTTTGGTTTGATAGATGTTTTTGTCAAAACTCGTGAATTTTTGATAAATGATAGATTTAAATTTAAAATTTAACATTCACATATTTAAAATATTAATTAGATAAAATGAATATTAATTTTGGAACCAGTATGTCAAAATTATCAAACATTGAATTTTTCATAATTTTATGAAACAGTCAAATTTTTTGATAAAAAATAAATACCGTTTAAATATATAATGAGTTTTAGGACCTCGCAATGACCCAATAGTTAAGTAACAAAATACTATAAAAGGGTTTTTCGGCCAATATATGTTATAACTCTAATAAAATCAAAATTATGATATGTTTTATTAATTTTATGATGCCTTAGTTGACCCTCTCTGATTTATAAAATACATTATCTTTTTAAAATCATTTCCTTGAGAGTGTGACTCACCTATGCATAAGTAATAAAAATATTTTAATAAGTTAGGACACATGCATTATAAAATAATGTTTTACACTCCCCTTTTGGAAAAAATCATGGGCAATAACCATAATATGTTTTTTGGTTTTGATTAGTTTAATGTGTAGTGCCCAAAACCTAAATAATAAATAATTCACTATATTTTCCTATATAATCCAACCCAAACTCCCACTTCCACTACAGTAGAAACCATTAAAGCTTGATCAACCCCTTACCTCCTCCCTCTAGAAACATCCCAATGTTCCCCAGTCTCCATATAAGCCTCTCTCAAGTCTCTCCCGAGCCTTTGGTAGCACACTTCCAAGTAAGCGATTTATTCATTTCATACATTTGACCAAAGTTTCATTATGTTTTTTACCACTTTATTCTGAATTAAAAAGCTTGTGATATGATTTCTACCCTCCACTATACATCCCTCCTTATGTTTTAATGATTATATAAATTTTTTTCTCTCATTAATTCCTCTTATGTACATTTGATACCATGATGAAATTCCATAAAGAATTTCTCTCTTCTCATTTACATTCGAGAAATTCATTTATATTATGAAATTAAATTCAATTAAATATGATGGTATATTATGTTAAGCTACCCCTTACTATCCATTTCAGTTATAAATGATGATATACACATTTCCCTCTCATCAACCCATTTTATGATTTCTATTTGACGTCGTTAGGCTGCCGAAGTTACACAAAAATTTCCAATTCCAAAATAATCATGTAAATGAATACCATAACTATTTTGCTATCAAGGGTGTTCAACATTATTCACATGTAGAGTTTTATATAGTAGATACATTTATTTATTCCATAACTCTTATTCATAGAATAAATTGTGATTTTTAATGAATCCATGTTGTATGATTCATGTGGCATACTTATGCAGGAAATGAAATGTATATAAATGGTGTCCCCTGATAGCGCTCCAATGCATTGGGTAAATATTATTATCATGGTACTTCAAGTGAAATGAGGGTTTACATATTCTAATTCAGGTGAAATGATGGTTTACTCGTTCTAATTCATGTATAATGATAGTTGACTCATGATCCTTGTGCAATGAGACTTGGCTCGTACTAATTTCATGTTTAATGTCATTCCCACATTTCCATGTTATGATAATCATGCTTTATCATTATTTTAGGTTCATTTTTCTATTATTCACCATTTATGTTCCTATTTCTTAACATGTACTGTATTCTTCATTATTTCCTTGTTTACTCCTTTAATGGGATTTATACCCCAACCTTTTATTATGCATGTTTGCTGGTTATCCCATGCAATACAAAGAACCAAGGAATGTGCGTGGTCATGTAAAATATGTTTTCAACAAAGATGATTATTTCTTGTTTAAAGTTGTTATGTAATGTTCCTAATCCCTAAAGACACTAGAACATTCAATATTATATGTTGTATCAAGTGAATATTTTATGTAATAAATCATGTATTTATGTGTAATAAAGAGTAGGGCTGTTATAGTTGGTATCAAATAATAGGTTATTTTATTTTTTGGATTTTGATTAGAAGAACCAATTTAAAAGACATAGTGATTATACTATTTATAAAAAATAATTCCTAATTTTTTGTGAGTCTTATGTAAGTGGTTTATCAAGAAAATACATCCTTGTTGGGATACGGGCAGGTTGAGGTAGGTCTGAAATAGATGTATCTAGGGGTAAAAACCAAAAACACTGATTTGAGCAAGACTCTAACCGGAACTAGTGCATGATAATGGTATTTTCTTCACTCTTGGTTACAACACCCTCAGGGGATATGATAATGGGACTTCCTTCACTCTTGGTTACAATACCCTATGGGTAAAAACCAAAAACACTGATTTGAGAACAACTCTAACATGAACTAGTGCATGATTGTGGGACTTTATTCACTCTTGGTTACAATACCCTCAGGGATATCCTTTATTAAATTCTTATTTTTAGTATGAAACATTATTAAGGGAATAAAAAAAACCCGATGAATATATGTTGGGATGTAGATCATTGATATCAGAGATAAGTTAAAGAAATAAATGTATTTTATATGTTATCCCTTTTTTATCATTGGTATCCCCTTTATATATTACCCCTAACATTCCTTTTATTCCATCCAATGGCTGGTAATAAGAGGAATCGGGAAAACAACTGATCTGAAGGTCAATGTGATGGATGTTTTAATGAGATGTCGTATCTGATGGGAGTGGGAATCAAAAACATTCTCACGATACTCTCTTTGTTAACTAATGTTTCCAATATAAACATGGGTAAAGAGTAATTTTCAACCCCCATAATAAAAAACAAGCTGCAATCAACAGCATCATGAAACAAAGGACTCCTTATTTTCATGGATAATTCAATCCCCCAATCACCGATTAGTAGAACAACTCAACTGATAATGTCTTCAACATAATTAAATGTTCAAACAAGAGAAGGGACTTGAGGCTGCTTATTGTATAGAGGGTGAAGCTGATCAATGTTGGAAATTTATCAAAATTATGATGCCTAAGGAGGAGAATGAGATATTTAAATGAAAGGATTTATAGAGAATGTTTTTTGATAAATATTTTCGTCACACCCTCAGACTTAAGATAGAAAAGGAATTTCATTCCCTCATAAAAAAGATGATTAATCCATTAGAGCGTACAAAGAAAACATTACAAGGATTTTACAATATGCCTCTAGATTTATTGTTTCCCCTGAATGCATGGTTTGCCTCCTCTTTCGTGGGATAAAACCTAGCCTACAGAAATCCATAGTGATCCTTTACTTAGAGGTCTATGAGGAAATTGTCTGATGTTCCCCTGAGGTAGAAATAGAGATCGAAGAATCATAGGGGTATCATGGGGATATGAATCATAAGGTGGATTTTAATTCTAGAGGTCTGTTGGATAAATAAAATGGTGTTAAAAAATTCATCACCCCACATTTTAATGGTCTGGAATGAAGCACCGCGGAAATTTCCCTAAGGGGATGAAAAAATTCTTTAGGTGTGGAAGAGATGGGAACCTAACCAATAACTACCGAGAAGAAAAACTAAAACAGTGACATAGGAGAGAAACACTCCATTTGAAGTTCAATTCATTGTTCATTACATCAACTACAAACAACCATGGCTCTTTTCAAACCAGCTCTCTAATCTATGGGTTTTTAGAGGCAACAAAAAACCTCCATGGAAGAAATGGAGAGATTTTTCCATCATTACTAATGAAGTGAACCCGGACAATGAAGTGGCGATAGGTATTCTAGTTATTATTAAAGAATATCGAACATTGTTTTTGAATCTGGTTATACACATTCATTTGTTTCCCAAAAGTTTAGTATATCAATCCAAACACCACCAAAAATCATGTAAGTAAAGATGCTGGTGAGAATGGTAAATGGGTAAATCATTGCAACCCTTGAATATAACTCCTACCCTATCAAAATTTGTTTTTTGAACATCAAATTGAACCTCTTAATACTCCCTCTAGTGTAATTTGATGAAATTATTGGTATGGATTGGCTTTCCCTATATAGAGAAAACATAAATTTTCGTGGGAGGGAAATCACACCATAGGGAAAATCGACCCACGATTATATACAAATGCAAGGAGGAGAATGAATCTGTATTAGTACCATCATAGAAAGAATGGATATTACTACCCTATAAACATGTGTATCATGGAAAAATTATTGATTCAATGTAAGAAAACATATTTGATGACATACCTATAGTGAGCGAATTCACTGATGGGTTTCCTGAGGAATTTTCTGGACTACCACATGGATGAGATGTTGAATTATTGATAAATATTATACCTGGGTAATTGCAATATTCAAGACCCCATATAGAATGGCTATTGTCAAGCATGATGAGATAAAGAAAAAACTAAAAGATAATCACGATAAAGGGTTTATATGTACATGTACTTCACTATGGGGTTAACCAATCCTCTTCATCTGGAAGAAGGATTGGCAATGTTCCTTTGCGTTGAGTATCCTTAGCTCAATAAAATGATGATAAAGAAAAAGTATCATCTTCCAAGGATTGATGACATTTATGATCAGCTGTATGGAATATAATACTTCTCCATGGTGGATATGTTGTTGGGATGTTACCATGTAAGGGTGAAGAAGGAGGATATCCAAAGACTACTTTTCTTATAAGACACGGGTACTATGAATTCATATTAATGGATTTAGAACCCACTAATGCTCCAAATATATTCATGAACATTATTAATAGAGCCTTTAGATATTACCTTGACAAATTTTTGTTAGTCTTTATAGATGATATTCTAATATACTTTAAAACCTTGGAGGATCAATAGGAGCATCTAGGTAATGTACTATAGACCTTGAAAAAGGATAAACTCTATAAAAGGTATAACAAGTGTGAAATATGGATGAAGGAAGTCTCATTATTGGGTCATATGATTACAAGAAATGTTATATCTGTGGATCCATCCAATACAACTGCAATTTAGGAATGGTCGAGCCCAACACATATGACATAAATCGGTAACATCCTTATGTTAGTTGGATATTATCACCGATTTCTGTTAAATTTCTCACAATTATCAAACCCTCTTACCTATATAACTCATAAGGTAGTAATGTTTTCTTGGAGTGTTGAATGCTAAGATAGATTCAATGAGTAGAAAAGGAGGCTTATAACTGCACCAATGCTCACACTACCCGTAAGTGGATAAAATTTTCTGGTTTTCTAGGATTCTTCAAAGAAGGGAATGGGCTATGTTTTGATGAAAAATGAAAATTTCATTGCCTAGGATTCAAGGCAATTGAATTTTCATGAGAAAAAATTGCAAAGACATGATCTGGAGTTGGCTACATTAACCTTCGCTTTAATATATTAACAACATTACCTATTTTGGGAAAATTGATATATATATATATATATATGGATCAAAAAAATCCTCAAGTATATATTCACACTGGAAGAGTTTAACATGTGTTAATGAAGATGGTTAGATATGATCATTGACTATAATTTCTCAATACCATTCCATCCTGAGAAAGCAAACAAGGTGGAAGATGCTCTAAGTAGAAAGGACCCAACATTTCTATCATTGATGAGAATTGAAAATGATCCAATATTCTTTTATTTTATAGAGATAGACATGGGAATCAAAAATAAAGGAAAATCATCAATCCTTTCACAAATTATTTCTCAGCCTTATATTTTGGTAATGTTAATGGATGCTCAAAAATATGATGTGGGAATTTAGAATAAAGTGGAAAAAATTTGGAGAGGGTAATCCTCAGATTTCAATGTTAATGATGAAGGAATTGGGAGATTTGGGACCATAATATCTGTTCCATCAAATCTGGAGTTAAAGATTGATCTTATGGATGATGAAAATAGTTTTAAATTCTACATTTACCCTGTAAAGACAATGATGTATCAAGAATTCCAATATCATTATCGGTGGGATAACATGAAGAAGTAGATCATTGATTATACATCAAATTTCCTGTTATGTCAGCAATTGAAGGATGAGAGGTTGAAGTATATGGGGATGATGCAACCATTACCCATACTAGCATGGAAATGGGAGAACATCACAATGGACATAGTCACCGAACTTCCTAATAAATCAAAAAGAAACAATGTTATTTTGGTTATTTTGGATCATCTTACAAAGACTTCACACTTCATTGCAATTCAGGAGGATTTCTCATTGGATCAAATGGAATGGGTATATAAAAGTGAAGTGGTAAGGCATCATGGTTTCCGACTATATATTTTATTTGATAAATATACATGTTTCACCTCTATGTTCTGGAAGAGTCTTCAACATTCTCTAAATACAGAGCTAAAATTCCGAATGACTTATCATCCTCAAACTGATGGCCAATCTCAGTGGACTATCCATAAAATTGTGGTCATCTCAAGGGAATGCACAATGGACATCAAAGGATGATGGGATCAACATCTTTCTCTAGTTGAGTTCTCTTACAATAACAGTTTCCACTCAAGCATCCAAATGGATTCTTATGAATCCCATTATGGGAAGAGGTGTTGAACACCGATATGTTGGGATGATGTTGGGAAGAGAAAACTCCTAGGTCCAAAAAATGGTCGATGAAATGTTGGAGAAGGTTAAGACTATCTAGAATCCCATTAATTCTACTCAGAGTTGACAAATGATCTATGCTGACAATTATCGATGATACATAGAGTTTGATGTTGGAGACATGGTATTACTCTATATATCACTATGGAAATGAGTTATGAGATTTGGGAAGAATGTAATTCTTAGTCGAGGGTACCTCGGCCCTTTTGAGACCCTTGATCAAATTCGAGCAGTGGCCTATTGACTAGAACCCCCACCGAACCTATCTCATGGACATGATGTATTCCATATATCACTCTTCAGATAGTACTTACCTATCCCATCACGTTTAATCAATCTAGAGGTGGTACCATTAGATAATTAACTCTCCTATGAAGAGAATTCTGTGAATATCTCTGATCATAGGGAAAACATTCTATGAAATAAGACAGTACCCCTTGTGAACGTGTTGTGGAGAAAAAAATATTCGAGAAAGAAACGTGGGAATCTGAGGAAGTGATGAAGCAGAGTTACCTTCAACTGTTTTAGTTTGTTTAAAATAAAATTTAGACGAAGAAATTTCATAATGGGGGAAGATTGTAACGAACCAAAACATTTATAAATGATTATTTTATTGATCTAATTAAATGTATTATCACTTAAAATGGGTATATATAACATATGACATAACACGGTTTTATGTTTTTTGGATTTTAAAATACCATTAATAATTTTTACCATTTCTAATATTGTTGTTGAACAATGATCACATGATTAGTATAAATATAAGTCTTTACCAAATCCAATTTACACAGCTAAGGAAGTGATGGCCTCATCCATTAGAATTTATCCCAAAACATCCCATTTTTTGTAGCTCGTAAAAGTGGTAGTATCACTATAATTTTCTATTGACCAATCACAATTTGAGATTCAACATGTTATACTTGAACAGAACCGCCTACGAGAGTAGTTGAAGATAATAAGTATTACCACCTAAGCAATGTTATCCGAGATTCCCTAATAGTCTATTACCATCGCAAACCTTACCCATATGTCATATGTAGTTATTATAAGGGGTTATTTAACAAGACCCTAGCACTAGGAATATGTGCATTGTTTTTATAAGTAATATACATTAATTTTATTATTGTTTCTCTGTAAATGGTTTTTAAAGAATAAATAGTATTTTTAAATTCAATTAATAAGTCTATTTTGATGAATTAAGTGATTTTTGAATTAAAAAATATTATAATAAAATTTTATTAATAAATTAATTTTTATTTAATTTAAATTATTTTATAATTTTTAAGAATACAAATGCACTTTTTATTAATGTTTGAAATCTGTTTTTGTCAAAACCCATGAATTTTCAATAAATGTCAGTTTTTATATTAAAATTGAAAATTAACATATTTAGAAAAATATTTAGAAAAATATTTAGAGAATGTGAATATTATTTCATGAATAAGGAGGTATAAATTATCCAACTATTATATTTTCCTAATATTCATACATAGTCGAATTTTTGGATAAAAATTAAATACCATGTAAATATAAAATGTGTTTTATGAAATCATAATGACCCAACACTAATGTAATAAAATAATATAAAAGGTACTTTCCGCAAATATATGTTTTACCACTAAAAAAAATTGATTTAATTTTTCATTGATTAATTTTATGATACCTTAATGACCCTCCAAGAATTATAAAATATTTTAACTTTTTAAAATGATTTCTTTAAAGTGTGACTCAATTCCACATAAGAAAGCCGAATATTTTAATAATTTCGGACATTAGCCTTATAAAATAATGTTTTTCCACTTCTATTTTTCAATAAGCATTATAAAAAACCATGGCATGGTTTTTGGTTTTTATTATTTTAATGCGTAGTATCCAAAACCTAAATAATAATTAATTTCATCTCTTTTGCTATATAAACCCACCCATGCTCCCACTTACCCGTCACTAATATTTTTAATCTAGGAAAAACCCTTCCACACCTCCCTATAATCTTCCCAAGGCACACTATGATCCATATTAATTTCTCTCAAGCCTCTCCCTAGCCTTTTGTATCACGCTTCCATGTAAGGGATTTCATCCTTTCTCATTTTTGTCTGAATTTCATTATGTTTTTATACCCTTTTATTTTCAATTAAAAATGTTGGTGTATCATTTTGTACCTCACACATTTTTCCTTATAATTTTTTAATGATTATATACCTCTTTCCCTCTCATTTATTCCACCAATGTGCACCTATTACAACGATGAAATTCTGTAACAAATTTCACTCTTATCATTTACATTCATTGAATTATTTTATATTAGGCACCTAAATTTCATTTCATAAGTTGGGATATTATGTTCCATGACCCCTTTAATTTTTATTTCATGTATAAATCATTATATACCCCTTTTCTCATGCATTATCCCATTTTACAATTTCTATTTGACGTCGTTATGCTATAGAAGTTACACTAAAATTTATCATGCCAAAATCATTATGAAAGCGAATACCATACACATTTCTCTATCAAAGGTATTCAAATTTATGAAATTTTACATGTTGATTGAGAACATAAATTTATATTTTACATATATATTATTCATGGAATAAATTATGATGTTTGTGTTGCATGATCAATGTGGAACACTTATGCAAGAACTAATATGTTTATTAAGGGTGCACCCTGATAGTGATCCAATGCATTGGGTAAAGATTAGTATCATGATAATTAAAGTGAAATGAGGGTTTACTCATGATAATTTATGTGAAATGAGGGTTTAATCATGCTAATTCAAGTGTAATGAGGGTTTACACATGATTTATGTGCATTGAGCCTTGGCTCATGCTAATATAATGTTAAATGTTGTTTCCACATTTCCTTGTTATGAAAATCATGATACATCATGCCATTATGTTTTAGCTTCACTTTTTCTCCACTGATATTCCTATTTCCTGACATGTATTGGATTCTTCATGTTATTCCTTGTTTAATCCCTTACTATGATTTATAGCCCCACTTTTATTAATGCATGTCCTCAGGTTATCCCATGAAATTCTATGTATGAAGAAATTTTGTTGATATATAAAATAAGTGTTCAATAAAGATGACTATTTCATGTTTTAAGTTGTTATAAAATGTCCATATTCCCTAAATACACTAGAACTTTCGATTTTCGATGTTTTGTCAAGTAAATATTTTCTATAATAAATTATGTTTAAGTGTTAAAAAAAGATAAAATGGATGTTACAACCATTTTTCTGGTGTATATCTATGACATTTTAATCTAATGATAATCATATAAAATCACAATTAAGTTTTCAATCTTTGTAATATGATCCACCAAAACCCATATATCATTATTCCCTCTTTATGTATTCAAATGGCTAGTGTAAATTTCCATGTTAATGTTTTTTGATTTCCTTGTATGTATGGGTAATTCGGCAATCATTCCATTGGTTGTTTTCCATTCCTCTTTAAATTACTAAAACACAAGAAATCAGGATTTATACACCATGATATCCTTGTCCATGTTATCCTGCCAATAGTTCTCTCAAATTTCCAAAATTCATATTATTTCGCCCATGATGGATATAGGAGGATGATCTATTTGCATCATCTAACAAATACTTATTTAACTAAGGATTTTATGGTACACATATGAATGTCCTAAATCTCACAACTCCTTCTTCATTAACATTAAACCCACAAATTTCCACTTTCATAATGTGTCCAATATCATATGAATTCCCACATTATTTCAATGGGAATCCTTTATCATGTCCATAAGGGATAACTGAGAAATAATTTGTGAATGGATTGATAATTTTCCATCCTTTATAATTCCCATATCCATCCTTCAAAAATATAAGAAGATCTGATCCCTCTCAATTCTCATTAAAATTTGAATTGGTTCATCCTTTTTAATTAGAGTGTTTTCAATTTTAGTCACATTACCTGGATAGTAGTGAAATGAGAATTCATATAACATGATCATATCTATACATCAACGGTTGGTCGTATTCGTCTCTTTCTGTGTGAATAAATACAAGTGAATTTAGTGATCTGTATATATTTCACACATATCAAAAAATAGATAATGCCTAACTATTTTGAAATAAATCATTACAACAGCCAATGAAATGACATGTGTTGGGTAGTTATGTTCAATAAAATTCTACTATGTTTAAGAATATAGTATGTATTTGTTATTCAACATTAATACACATCTGAACCCCTTCGTTTAATTGTTGCGAAATACCACGAAATGCTCACCAATAGGGGGTAGTGTGAGTACATGCACAGTGATGAGCCCATTATTTGTCTCCTTGAAAATATTTTCAAATTAATAACTATAATGAACATAACTCACTTATGAATTAGGTTCATTGGGGGGTTTTAAAATTTTTAGAAAGTTCCCAAAAATCTAGGATAATACCCAGCTAATTGAAGGAAACTATTGATATCCATTACACGTGTTTGGGATTTCCATCCATTAATGACATATATCTTTCGTTGGTATAAGAACCCAATTTATCTCTTTGAGGTACAGGCTTCATTTTTTCTCTTTTCCTAAAGTGTTTTTAAGAAATTATGGAAAATGAGGGAAAATCCAAAATTTTGGAACTACACGTCGTGTACTTTTTCCACACGTCATGTACATATGGCCGTGTTGGGATGAGTACACAGGGCGTGTAGCCAGGTCCGTGAAAACGGCTGTAGGAACCGACTACACGCCATGTAGTGGTCCTTTACACGATGTGTAGTCAGTCGGCATGCCAAAATGTAAGTTCGTGGAGCAGCCGCAAGCTGGGCGGTAGTACACGCCGTGTACTCAAGAGTACATGTCGTGTACTCATGTTGGCAGGAAAATAGTGCCACGCTGGCGGGAAGCCGCCATAGGAATTGTTAAATGAAAGGAGTAAACGCTGTGTACTTGGATGTACATGCCATGTACTTTGTTTTTTCAGCTTAAAACTGGAAGTAGCCTCCACATTTGGAAGAGGAGGCATTTTATCCATTTTGGAGCCAAAGTAAGATGCCATACCTTTGAAGATCCGTCGGGTGTTCGTCTGGAAGCCGATTCCACTTTGGACAATCTCGTTTGAACCGCGCAGGTAAGACCATTCTTCTCTTTAATCCATTCTTACCAATTCATTAACAAGGAAAAGTTTATTATATTTGAATGAGTTTTGTTCTTGGTCATATCTAAGTCGTTATTGGGCGTTTCTGGAGTCGGTGTTGGGGTATAACGTTCATTGGCGTTTAAGGTAGGTGTCTTGGTGTTTAGTATTCCAACTACTGTGTGTTTTGTGCGTTTTTGTGTGACGAACCCATGTTGGGGTGTCGTGTGGGTGAGGCAGTTGCGATATTGAAGACCTAGAATTGATTAGGTAATTAATTATGATATTATAATACTGGTTGGGATCATTTCATGGATTTGGAAGCACCCCGGGGGTGTGTTCCACTGTTTAGCCATTTGGCCAGGATACCTGAGGGTATTTCTTTAAAGTAGTAATTGTAGAGTTGCCTTGAATGTAATTTCTTGTTACTACTAGTTTCCATGTTGGGCATGGCCCGTTTACCTGTTTAGCCTGAGGGCGTTGTTGTGATTAGCCTGAGGGAACTGCACTGTTTAGCCTGAGGGATGTAGTTATTTCGCCTGAGGGAAACCTTTCATGCCCGAGGGCCTGACTTCTGTGCCTGAGGGAAACACTTCCTATGCCTGAGGGCAATTTCTATTATTCCTTTGGGAAATACCTGCGGGATGGATTCTGTATAGCCTGAGGGCGTGGTTCACTAAATTGCCCGAGGGCAAGATACTGGTTGGCCTGAGGGCATGGTGTTGTTGACCACAAAATGATAATAAATTAAATAGATTAAATAAATAATTAAATGGAAATATAAATGGTAAGTTAGTTACTTTTGAGTACTAATTTGTTTATTGCATTTTATTATTTTACATTGTTGTTGCATGCTTACACGCAGTTGGGCACGAGCCTTTGGTGGGTGTCTGCTGAGATATATTTATCACACCCTATTTGAGTCACGCTTTTCGACCCAAACAGATTACGTTTCTGTAGGTTTGGATAGGGGAAAGATTCCCTCTACCGGTACTTGACTGTTGGTATGGAGTAAGAGGGCATGGGACTAAGCCTAGGATCCCAATGCCGTTTCTAGCTGATTGCTTTGTTTTGTTGTACCCTGCTTTTGGTTCTACCGTTTTGATGCATAACATGTTTTGGCTGTTTCATAGAACTTTAAAAATGTAGCATCATCATTTATATACTGTTGGTTATATCCACTACTGTTTTTGTATGTTTTACTTTTTGTTTTGCTGAACTACACTTTGACAAATGTGGGAATAGTTTCCCCACTATCAGAATTCGGCCCTCGCTGCTAGTCGGCAGCCTCTAGCATTTGGGGGAAAGTGCTTGAGGTCATGTGGTGAACCGAATTCGGGGAACCCGTTGCGTGGAACCCAGGTCCGAGACGTTACAAAGTGGTATTAGAGGGGTTATTTTCTTTGAAATACTATTTGGAGCGTAGTTAGGGATAGGACGAATGGTAGCTGGTAATAAGCTGTGCCCGGGCGTAGCAAACCCATGTATAGGGAAAATCCAGTATACCTCATATCTTGCAAGTTTTCTCATTTTGCAAATTTTACTGTTGATATGATTTCACCATTGGGTGACGTACTTGTATTATGCTGGTTATATTATATCAATGGGTTCTATTTAGTTTCAACCTGATGAGATGATGGTATGCCATCTCATGCATCATTTAGGCACATTCTAGAATCACATGCCATTCATAGTTTCCATTCCATGTAGGTGCATTAGAAAAATTTCATGTTTTTGTGATAGTAGTTGTTCTAGAAAAGCATGTTGTTGTGATAGCTGCACTGATAAAAATACCTTCTATTTGATAGGGTAATTTTTGCGTAAGTCTATTTATAGAATGGACGCCAAAATTAGGTTTTTGGGGAGTATGAGCCCCCATTGACCAAAATTTGGTGGATCCTTGACTGTTTAATAGTTATAACACAGATAAGATGTCAAAAATTTATTATTGGGGAGTATTGGCCCTAATGGTTCGGAATTTGACACTTAGGTGTTGTTTTTCAGTATTTTCTTTGTTCTGGGAATGTTTCTGAGGCATACTGTCAGGAAACTCAGTATACACGCCGTGTAGTATTTTAAACACGCCGTGTATGGACTTCTGTTCGGGAAGAAAAATGAACTTTTTAAGTACAATCAGTGTACTTTGAGTACACGAAGTGTAGTCTCTTCCAGTGTCTCAAACCATGTGGGCGACGACATGGGGTAGGGAAGTGCTTGGGCGAGCACGCCGTGTAGCGTATGTACACGCCGTGTAGGGTCGACCTGGAGTCCAGCCGTGTAACTAACAACACTGGTCGGTGAACTGCTATACAGAACACACGTGTAGTGAGGCCTGGGGACTCGGCCATGTAACTAACAACACGGGTCGATGTTACCATTCCTTGAACACGCCGTGTACCTTTGGAGACACACTGTGTAGTCTTGTATGAGGATAGACCGTGTGTACATAGTCGTATGGCGGATAAATGGGGTGATGTACATGCCGTTTGCGGGTGTAACATGCTGTGTAGTATCAAGCCGATTAGTCGGCCGCGTCACAAATGACACGGGCAGTTGGAAAATAACACCATACAATCCATGTAGATTTTATACACGTCATGTAGTTTGTTCAAATGGGAGCCATGTGTCTTAGCCGTGTAGAAGGACCCAGGAAGGGGAAGGAAAGTCACGTACACACCGTGTAGTCAGTGTACACGCCATGAAGTCATGTTTTGAAAATTTTGAATGCCTTATTACTTATGTTCCCTTTTGGGTTTCTTTGTCTTCTGTCTTTGATAATCTTGTTCTAAGGCATGTTTTTGACCTTGTAGTGTCATACTGCCTAGACGACCGCACGTTGTTTGCCTGGAGAGTGGAAACTATTATACTCTAGAGATGGTGGGCCACAGGCTACCAGCTAATCCTCTAGTAGATCCAGATGCGGCACTAGATGCTATACTAGACACAGGCGCAGAGCCGTAGTTCCATCAAGGCTTATTGCGGTTCATGAAGACCTTTCAGGGAGCACCGCAGGCGGCCACATCTATGGCCGAGATGACACGCATCATCCACCAGTAGCATCCACCTACGTTTTAAAAGGATGGAAGACCACAGGCTCCGAAGTCTTGGCTGGGGTCGATGCGGACTATTTTCGAGCATCTTGAGATGCCTCTAGGGAGGAGGGTGATGCTCGTGACATACATGCTGTATGATTCCACCAAAAGGTGGTGGGATGTTACCACCCAGTCAGAGCATCACAGGGACATGGTGTGGGAGGATTTTCAGGTAGTCTTCTATAACTTCTTCTTTCCCGAGATGTTGAGAGGAGATAGAGCTCGAGAGTTCATGAATATGCAGCAGGGTGATATGTCAGTGATGGACTATTCTGCACATTTTATAGAGCTTCAGCACTTTGTACCCGTGCTTGTGGGTGATGAGACGTTGAGATCCAGACGTTTTGAGGATTTTTTCAATATAACATCCACGCGCTGGGGAATGTTTTCAGGTTTCCTATTGTACAAGATATTGTGAACCAGTCGTTGATCACAGAGAGAAACCTTCGAGAATCTAGAGGTGTAGGCCAGGGCTGTTCAGCACCGGTTACTGGTACCTTTTCTACAGGCAAGAGGAATAGATAGATGGACTTATCTCAAGGTGTCAGTACCAGCCAGGCAGTCTCTTCAGGTGGCCCGATCAGGTGCTACCGGAGTGGCAGAGAGGGGCACAAGAGACTGCAATGTCCACGTGATTCAGTGGAGTGCCAAGCTTGCGGCAAGTTGGGTCATCTGCAGTGCTTCTGTAGGGTGTTTCTACCAGCGGATAGTGAGAGGGGTTCTGTGAAGACTCCGTGTATGGGAGTAGAACCAGTGGATTCTTACTAGTCAAAGAACGGGAATATGAAAGGGCGTGCAGACATAGATGGTGGTCGTGGACGTGGTAGCCAGACACCAGGATCTCAGAGGCAGTAGGGCGGGATAGCTCAGGGTAGCCAGGCTGTGTCACAGGGCTGCAACATTGGGCAGGCATATGCAGTGAAACAGACCCCGCAAGAGTAGGATCGCAGAACTTCTATAGTCATAGGTACTATTCTAGTAGCTTTTGTCTTATCTTCAGTACTTTTCGATACGGGTGCCACACATAGTTTCATATCTGTACCCTTTGTGGAAAGCCTTGGGCTCTGTGTTTCTTCATCTTCTATTATCATGATGTTAGACACTCCATTGGGGACTAGAATTTCTGGTGTGCATCAGTGCAAGGAGTGCCCCCTTGAGGTTGGTGGGTGTCACTTCCTTTGGGACCTCTATTTCCTAGAGATCATGAGCTATGACGTCATTCTCAGGATGGACTGGTTGGTTCCCTTTGGAGCCTTTGTAGACTTCTATCGTCGCTGGGTGTGTTTCACATCACCAGAGGGCAGAGAGTTTCTATACCAGGGAGAATGGGATGTTCAGGCGAGTTGAGCTGGACAAGAGCATCATGGGTGAGGTGGAGTCACAACCCAGATTACGAGATTATATTGGGATGACCAGGGTAATTGTCAGGAGGATTTCCCTCCTTTTGTTCATCGTTTCGGGGATATCTTTCCAGATTACTTTTCGGGTCTACCTCCAGAGAGAGTGGTAGATTTCTCCATTGAGCTTGCGCCAGTAGCAGCAACAGTGTCCATTCCTCCTTATTGGATGGCTACACCTGATTTGAAGGAGCTCAAGAGGCAGTCGGAGGTGTTGCAGTCAAAGGGATTTACCCGGCCCATTACTTCTCCTTGGGGTTTGCTATTTCTTTTTGTGAAGAAGGCGGATGGTACCCTTAGACTTTTTGTAGATTATCAGAAGCTGAATAAATTGACGGTTAAGAATCGATATCCCTTATCGAGGATTGATGATCTTTTTGATCAGCTTCATGGAGAACGAGTGTTCTCAAATATTGACATGAGATTAGGATATCATCTGATGCACATTACACCATTAGATATACCTTTAATAGCTTTCCTGAGAAGGAATGGTCTATATGAGTATACAGTAATGCCGTTCGGGCTCACGAATGCGCCTGTAGTTTTCCTGGCTATGATGAATTGTGTGTTCCATCCGTATCTTGATTCATTTGTGGTAGTATTTTTGTATAACATCTTGGTGTACTCTCACACTCGACACTACCATTAAACCCATCTTGAGATCGTATTGAGTACACTGGGAGAGCATCAACTATATTCGAAGCACTCAAAGTGCCACTTTTGGATGGACCAGAGTCACTTCCTGGGTCATATCAACCCTAAGGTAGGAGTTTCAGTAGAACTAGAGAAGGTGAGAGCAGTAGTTTCCTGGGAGCATCCTAAGAATGTTTTTGAGATAGGGAGTTTCTTAGGTCTGGCTGGTTACTACAGATGCTTCATACAGAACTTCTCCCGCTTAGCATCACCATTGACGGGTCTGACTAAGAAGGGTGTGACGTTCGTTTGGCCAGAAGCTTACGAGGCAACTTTTCAGGACCTGAAAGGAATGTTGACATCAGCACCAGTCTTGATACTCCCAGAGCAGGGGAAGAGCTATATAGTTTACTGTGACGCATCAGGTATTGGGCTGGGAGCAGTGTTGATGTAGGGTGATCGAGTTGTTGCATACAGGTCTCAGCAGTTGAGGACACATGAGAGGAATTACCCGACGCATGATCTCGAGTTGGCAGCGGTTGTTCATGTGTTGCAATGTTGGAGACATTATATATTGGGGGAGCATTTTGTGGTTTTCACTGAGCACAAAAGCCTCAAGTATATATTTACACATCGTGACCTGAATCTGAGGCAGCGAAGGTCGGTCGAGTACCTAATGTCCTTAAATTTTGGGCTTGCCTATACACCTGTTAATGTTAACGCAGTAGCTGATGCACTGAGCAGGAAGACTCAGATACAGGCAGTGCTGGAGGCCAGTGGTGAGTGGGAGCTCATGGCCTTGTTCTCTGAGATGCATCTGGAGGTGCACAACAGTTAGGGGTAGACTTATCTTTCATCTTTACCTGTGACTTCAACCCTCCTTGACAGAGTGTGGATGGGGCTGCTATCAGATTCAGAAGACCTTGTTCTACGGGAGTCAGTGGCAAGTGAGGACCCTCCTCCTGATTGGATGATAGGCGATGATGAGGTTTTTCATTTCCATGGATGAGTATGGGTTCCAGGGGATATATGCGAGGAGATGAGGAAAGAGTTTCATGATTCATCTTGGGAAGTTCATCCCGATGTTACCAAGATTTACCATGACTTGAGACGTCAGTACTGGTGGCCGAGTATGAAGAGAGTTGTAGCTGGTTTCATTATGAGATGTTCCACCTGTCATCATGTGAAGGCGGAGCATCAGAGACCAGCTAGACTGTTACTGTAGTCACCCATTTCGTAGTGGAAATGGGATGATGTCGTGATGGATTTCGTGACTGGGTTGCCGAGGTCACCTCATGGCAATGATGCCATGTAGGTTGTTGTGGACAGACTCACGAAGGTAGCTCACTTCTTACTGATAAAGGAGAACTTCAGTGTTGACGAGATCAGATGGATGTATATCAGTGAGGTCATACGTCTTCATGGGGTCCCACGTTCTATCATTTCAGATAGGGACCCCACTTTACGTCTTGTTTCTAGAATATTTTTCAGAGGGAACTGGGTACATCGGTGCTTCTGAGCACAACATACCACCCTCAGATAGATGGCCAGTTAGAGCATACGATACAGGTGCTAGAGGACATGCTGCGAGCATGCGTCCTAGACTTTGGGGGCTCTTGGGAGAAACATATACCATTGGTCGAGTTCTCCTAAAACAATATCTTTCAAGTGACAATTGAGATGGAACCATACAAGGCATTATACGGAAGGCCATGCCGATAAACATTGTGCTTGTTAGAGGAAGGTGAGATAGCTTTGGTGGGACCACGTCTTGTGTAGGAGACTTCTGAGCAGGTACAGTTAAATCAGAAGCAGATGTCTACCATGCAGTCTCGTCAGAAGTCATATGCCGATTGCCGCAGACGACCGTTGGAGTTCGTGGTCAGGGATCAGGTGTTCTTGCGTGTTTCTCCGAGGCTAGGACACAAGCCAATCAGGAGACATTGTAAGCTTTCACCAAGGTATGTGGGTCCATTCGAGATTCTGGAGAGTGTCGGGCTGGTTTCTTGTCGGTTGCGGTTACCGCAGTGGTACCGAGCCATGCACGATGTATTCCACGTATCTTAGTTGAATCGCTATCATTCAGACCCATCTCACATTTTTCAGCCCGAGGAGGTTGAGCTGGAGGCAGATGCATCCTTTGAGGAGCATCTGATTCATATCGTTGAGAGGAGCATGAAGGTTCTCTGAGGCCAGTCAGTTCCTCTCCTATGGGTGCTATGGCAATATGGCCAAGTGCAGAACGAGACCTGAAAGCAGGAGGCCGACATACGTGCTCAGTGGCCGGAGTTATTCACGGCTATAACTTCTCTACCCTTGGAAGGGAAATTCGGGGAAGAATTTCTATAAGGGGGTAGTTTTTAAGATCATGGTTCTTCTCTTCGAGGTACAGACTTCCTCTTTTCTCTTTTCCTTAAGTGTTTTTAATAAAATATGGAAAATGAGGAAAAATCCTAAATTTTGTAACTACACGCGTTGTTCTTTTTCCACATGTCATGTACATCTCGCCGTGTTGGGATGAGTACATAGATAATTTATCCATGTCAGCGACAAAGGGTGTAGGAACTAACTACTCACCGTGTAGTCAGTCGGCATGCATTATATAAGGTGGTGGATCTGCCGCCAACTGGGCGGCAGTACACACCGTGTACTCAAGAGTACATGCCATGTACTCATGTCGGCAGGCGAACAATGTTGTGCTAGCGGGAAGCCTCCAGAGGAACAGTTAAATGAAAGGAGTACACGCGGTGTACTTGGAAGTACACGCCGTGTACTTTGTTTTTTCGGCTTAAAACAGGTAGTAGCCTCCTCATTTGGCAAAGGAGGCATTTTAGCCATCTTGGTGCCAAAGGAGGAGGTCAGACCTTTGAAGATCCACCAGGTGTTCGTCTGGAATCCGATTCTGCTTCGGATAATCTCGTTGGAACCACGTGGGTAAGCCCTTTATTCTCCTTAAGCCGTTCTTACCAATTCTTTCCCAAGGTAATGTTCTTTACGTTTGAATGAGTTTTGTTCTTCATCAGATCTACGTCGTTCATATTTGTTCATGGAGTTGGCATTCGGGTATAACATTCATTGGAATTTAATGTAGGTGTCTTGGTGTTTAGTTTCCCAACTGCTGTGTGTTTTGTGCGTTTTTGTGCCACAGACCCATGTTGGGGTGTCCTGTAGAAGAGGCTGTTGCGATATTGAGCACCTAGAATTGATTAGGTACTTAATTATGATATTAAAATTCTGGTTGGGATCATTGCATGGATATGGAACCACCTCAGGGGTGTGATCCACTGTTTATCCATTTGGACAAGATACCTGAGGGTATGCCTTTAAAGTAGTAATTGTAGAATTTCATTGAGTTGAATTGCTTGTTACTGCTTTTTTCCATGTTGGGCATGACCCTTTTACCTGTTTGGCATGAGGGCATTGTTGTGATTTCAATGAGGGCACTCCACTGTTTAGCCTGAGAGATGTAGTTATTTCGCCTAAGGGAAACATTTCATTCCTGAGGGCTTGACTTCTGTGCATGATGGTGACACTTCCTACGCTTGAGGGAAATTTCTGTTACGTGTGAGGGAAATACCTGTGGGTTGGATTCTGTATAGCCTGAGGGTGTGGTTCACTAAATTAGCATGAGGTCAAGATACCGGTTGGCCTTAGGTCTTAGTGTTGTTGAGCACATAATGATACTAAATTAAATGGATTAATTAAATAATTAAATGGTAATATAACTTGTAAGTTAGTTACTTTTGAGTACTTCTTGGTTTATTTCATTTTATTATTGAACACTGGTGTTTCATGCTTACACGCAGTTGGGCACGTGCCTTTGGTGGGTGCCTACTGAGATATATTTCTCACACCCTGTTTGGGTCACACTTTTCGGCCCAAACAGATTATGTTTCTGCAGGTGTGGATAGGGGTAAAAGTCCTTATACAGGTACTTGACTGTTGCTATGGAGTAGGAGGGCATGGGACCGAGCCTAGTCTCATGATTCCACAACCATCTGATTGCTTTGTTTTGCTGTACTCTGCTTTTGGTTGTACCGTTTTGATGTATAACATGTTCTGGATGTTTCATGGTACTTGAGACATGTAGCATCATCGTTTATATACTGTTGGTTATATCCACTATTGTTTGTTGTATGTTTTACTTTGTGTTCCATTGTGCTACATTTTGACAAATGGGGGCATAGTTTCCACAATATCAGACTTGGGCCCTCATTGCTAGTTGAAAGCCTCTAGAGTTTGGGGAAATTCACTTGAGGTCACGTGGAGAACCGAATTCGGGGCACCCATTGCGTGGCACCCGGGTCCGTGACATTACAGTGGGTCCACAAAAATGACATTTTATCCAATGATATGTCTTGATTATTTGACTTATTTCACCTAGAAATCACATTTCATGTACCTCTCATAATGATTTCCCTTTTATATGGTCTTTAGCAGAGTACTCATATTCTCCTCATGCCCCTCCTTGTTTTAAAAGTATATTATAATATCATATACAAAGAGCACCCAAAATTTTTAATGGGAAAAATCTAAAGACTATATTCATCTTATTCATGTGTATTATAGGAGAATTACTAATCACACAAGGCTTCACTATGTACTCAAACTTCCCACACCTCATACAAAATGATATCATGGGAATATCATCATTCTTCACACTAACTTTGTAATATATCAACAACTGATCTACAGTAGAGAAGTATTTATATCCATTTATATTATAAAAAAGTCATCAATTTGAGTTATATAACACAAGTTCTTTATCAGGATCCTGTTTAACTCATGATAATCATCACAAAGGTGTATGGAATAATAATTTTTATTGAAAAAGAGGACTACTTCACCACATGGTGAATCAGTTGGGTGTATTAAAATGTTATCCAAATTCTCTTGTAGTTGTTTCATTAGCTCAAAAAGTTCAAAAAAAACATTATATATGGATTTTTGGATAATGGTAACACTTAGGTATATGACAGATTAAAAATTTAACATCTTAGTTAGGTGGAAGACCACAAAATTCCTCGGGAAACACATCGACATATTCCATAATAGTAGGAATGTCCTTGAGGATGAATCTTTCAGTAAGATAAACCATTTGAGCTGCATACTCTATCTCATAGGGTAGTAATTTCCATGCATGAGATGTTGGTGATAAATAAGACTCATTCTCCTCCTTTCACAGTACACAATTAGTAGTTGATTCATGATATGAATATTGAATTCCTTCTCATGGGAATTTATGTTGGCTATATATGTGGAACACCAAAACAAAAATAGAATTGAATCAAATTAAAAAAAGGGTGTATAAAATGTATAATTGTCAATTTCAACCCACAAAGTTTTATAGGGGATGATTTTTTACATGGAATGGAATAATTTTCCCATTTTACACATTGACCAATGGCTCTATGTCCATGATTTGTGGTGGTGTTGTAATAGTTTAAATTAACATTTGTGATTTGAATTAATGAATAAAACAATAATTAAAAATAATTTTTAGATTCTTTTACGTAATAACTAGCATTCCTATCACAAATTTATTTTCATGATCCACCTTTTTTTTTGTGAAAAAAAAATAGATTTCCTTGGTTTCCTTTGATGTTTTTGGTTGTCTAAGAAACCCCTTGGCTGGGGACATTGATTTGAATAACACCATTGTTCCATGTAGTTGAAGAAATTAATAAAATGATTAGGGTTGTTAATTTTATTAATTTAATCCACCTCTTTGGGGGGTTTCTACCATCGTCATTATTTAGTTAGGTGCCCCTTCTTCCCATACATAAACTATTTCTTCATCCCCCATAGATAATTTCATATGTTCTTCCTTCCACATGTTAGATATGTAGGATGATGAAATTTAATAGAACCATTATTTTTATTACATGAACAACCATAATTTAACTCCACTTTCCTCTTCTTATCCCCCAAATACCCATGACATTCAACAACGTCCAATTCAACTTGTATCAAATTTCAGACAATTTCATCATAGTAAAAAATGTCACATATCACCAAGTGTATTTTTAGATTTTGTTTAAGCCTACCAAATAAGTATTCGACCTTTTATTAAAGGGTAATTACAATTCCATTAGTGTATCATTAATTTTGGGTGATGATTTACTCAAAAACACTGATAGATTCATCATATTTTTTCTTCAGGGAAAGAAAATCACATTCCATTTTTAATTAGAGAGTGTAAAGAATATATTTATCAAAAAATAATTTTCAGAATTCCTTCATTCTAATCACTTTGATCTCTTCTTCATTCTTCGTATTTTTCATCAATATCCACCACTAACCTGCTCCTTCTTCTATATGATAAACATCAATTTGAATGTTCTCCTATTATGAAAATATGAACAACGGAAAAAATCATCTTAATTGAGTTGATCCATTGTTCCTTAATTAAGGGATCTGATGATCCATTCATATGTAGATGACTTTTCCAAATAAATGACTCAATTGATGATTTTTCATTAATATATGGATTTGAGAAGTCCTCTTGATCCAGGTATTTAATTATAAAATGAATTATCTGATAGATTATTATCCCTAAGTTTTTAAATCTTTCCCCCATTAGGCAAGGCATCTCATTGAGAGAGTCATCACATCTCCTCTCACATTAATTATTTACCTCATTCGACCTATTTTTGATGATTGGATATAATGAAGCAATATTTTGGGATGATTAATTTTAAAATATTATACACATAAAATTGAATCAAATGACACTAATGATGAATGTTTTAAATTACATATATTTCCCTGACCTTTGAATTTCTAGCCTTCAATTTATGTCATCTATGAAATATTTCCATACATATATTATTATGGGATTTTTTATCGCATAATAATATTTAGTAGTAAGATTATAAAATTACAAAATCATATCCCCATGGAATGTCCAACCAGGTGAAAATTCATTCTCATTGTCATGTACCAGATTACATCGAGTCAGGCCTAACAGACCATGTCATAGTTGTTACCCCTAGTTACATTTGTTACAGAATAATGTCCAGTTATATTATCCAAACATGGATTTATTATTTTGATAAACCATTCACTCAATACGTAAAAAATTTAGGGTATTGTTCTTACACATAGTTTTATTCCTAATAATTCCTATAGGGTTTTCTAATCCTAATCACAAAATAACTAAACTTGTCCACTGATACCAACTATACTAAAATAGGTTATTTATTACATATTAATTAATGATTTAATACAGAAAAGTAAACATAATAAAACCCAGGGCATTAAAGAGTATAGTCTATTTGGGAATTAAGTACATATAATAACATATTGAGTAATGGATACAACAACACTATTGAAAACGTCATTAACATGCTTCTAAATTTCTATAGATTTTAAAACATTATAGGATAACCCACAGACATACATAAGAATGATGTGATATATTATGACCATTAAGGGAATAATATTAGAATAAGGAGATACATGATATAAAATATTCATAACAATAATAAATAAAATGTGTGGTAATTAATAAAATGATTGTTAAAGCATGATATTTCATGATAACCATAATAGTATAAGTGTGGAGACAACTTAAAAATATTGCATCAAAAACAGAGGTCATAGATAACTAAATACCCAAGTACCAGCATAAGGCCTTGGCTGGTGTCTTAACATGTTACCTGTTCATTTTATTAAGTAATTAACATTTAATGTTAATAGTTGAAATGAGGCATAGCCAACAATGACATCTAATTGTGATAATATAAGTAGTGAAGGTCACAAGAGGTAATAATGAATCTTGAAAATGATATTCAGGGAGTGCATTCTAGGGTAAAAACCAAGGTAACATAAACTCAATGAATTCCAACTCAATAGTATCTAAGTATAAATATAGGGTAAGATTGTAATCCAAGAAGCGTAATCCCTGTCATTCGACAATAAGGTGCCTACCAGGTCGAAGCAGTGCATCCAAGAAAAAATGGGGCTATGTATGGACTGGGACCAAGGAGTGTATCTAAGGAACCTACTTGTCAATACTGGATCCAAGGAGTGTATATGAGGTATCCTAGAATAATTAATTGGATCCAATGGTAGTATAAAAGCATCCATGATAAAAATATGAACAATATTCTAGTATGGTATCATCCTAAGAAATCGACATCCCTAAATCGAAAAGGGGTTCCCGAGACCCAAGGTATTCTCCTCTTAGAATCCAAGAAGTGGATGAGGCAGTCCATGCCTATTTGATATTGTGATTAGGTAGTAACTCATTTGGTTAAGTCTTTCCTTCCATTTTTGTGGATAAGTCAAGAAGAGTTGAAACCATTTACTTATTGGTCCGTGTCTTGTCTTCCATTAGTGTGGATAGTCTATGTAGAATATCAACCATTTAATTAAGTTTTATTTAACCATTATGTCATATTCAATTATTTAGCTTCACTCTACTACATTCCATAAAAATGGAATGTTATGTGATGGGAATGTATCCTTTATTCATCCTCATTTAGTAAGGCCATGTTATATACATAGTATACTTCATAATCCTCATTTCAAAAATAATAATTATTTAAAGAACTTATCTTAGGTGGGCCATGTGGTGAGGTTACATGGTACATGACATTATGAAATCCTAATTAAACAATAAACCATTTATTATAGGAAGACTTGCCTTTTGGATGTTCAAGAATAGGCACACCTGAGCTATTTCTCAAAAGTGTCCAAAACAATAAAAATCCAATTATTGCATAACCTTAGACATGAGGCCGATTGAGTTTTAAGTGTAACCACTAACAACTAATCACATATTTGGAAAGAGAATAATAATATTATTCTAATCTTTATAATCATGGAATGTAAATTTTGGAAATGGTCTCCAACAAATCTAGTGTTTCCCACAAAACCATTACAAAAAAAACAAACATTAGAGACTACTAATAGACCACCCTCCTTAGGGTTGTATGATCCTTCTCCTCTAGTATCAGCCAATAATTTTCCTCGGATCCGAGTAGATCTATGAAAAAGTGAAAAACACACAAATGGAGATAACTAGGTTGATATCAATAGAGAAGAATAATGGCTAAATAGGACTCGATTACTTATCATTGTGAATACAACATTATAAACAGAAGCTCGATCGAAATCTAGACGAAGAAGACATCTTGATTCCAAGAGTTTATCTTTTAAAACCCCAAATATAGAGGTAAATAGGTCAAAACCACATTAAATAGGATTAGGGGGAATAAGTTGGCTTAGTAGATCATTAATGGAATTTTAGACAATTTACATAATCTTTTATTCTACACACAGTTTGGCCACTAGAGTTTTCAAACCATGCACAAACCATTCAAAACGGTTCTTCCCAAAATGTCTTCCTCCGCACAGTTTGATAAAACCACGCACCATCCATGCACAGTTACATTGAAAAATGGATGTTTTCATGGTTTGGTTGCACGGCTGTGTGCCAATAGTGTGAGGTTCCACTATCCAAAAAAATTCTATCTGCAAGGTTTGGTAAACCATGCAGATATCCAGCATGGTTTACTATAAACCATGCACGTAGTCAGTTTACTCATAAAATATGGGTTCTCGGCTCCGAAAAAGCCACAGACACCCTGGGAACATTTACTAACTCAAATGGAATCCTATTTAGGTCCGATATAAATATTTATACAGAAAAAATAAAGGATCCATACCAGAATGAAAGACTGTGTAACTAAAGCCTTCCCCCTTAAAATAACTTGCCTCCTAGAGTTCTCCTTACAAGGGTAAGGAAACACTATTTGAGAATAAATCTAGACACTGAGTACATACATCGGCTTCCCTCCCCTAATTATCATTCAATACTCAGTCATGCTATAATATTACTCGTACTAGAGAGACGTACATGCCTTGAATAACCATCATGCATTAGTCAAAGATTCATACTAGATACTCATCATAGATATCACCAACATATAACCCAAATTCATAGAGATCAATGGTATGAGACGTGCCAACATGATAGTGGAAAATATATGAGACGCGAAAGATGTCGTGCATGGAACTGTTCCTCTGAGGTAGTAACAAACGATATGCTACTGCCCCAACTCTCTCTAGAATATTGAACTACCCGACGTAACGAGGAAACTACTTTCCCAACATTCTTCACCATATATTCCCTAGATTGGGTGATACCCGAAGAAAAACATGAACCACAGCCTCAATATCAAGTGGTCATCGATGACTATTGACATATGATATATGTCTAGACTATGTAATAGTCATACACGTCCAGATTAGCTGGACCTATTCTGATGTCTCTTGAACACGACAAGGACCTAGTAGGATTGCCTCACCCTCCTTTTTCCAGCACAAGGGTGAATGACATGAAGTTCCCTATAATGCCTCAAAATGATCCATTTGAAACCTAGCACGAAAATTGTCATAATAAGAGAACTAGACGAGAGGTATATTCTTCTCCCAATATCTGTCGAAATCAAGGACGCATGATCAGTGTATATCCTCTAAATATTGTATTGTCTATTTCAATATTCCATCGGTCTGAGGGTGAAAAGATGTTATTATAATCACTTGAGTTCCCAATGATTTCTGTACATCCTATGAGAATGATGAAGTGAAATGAGAATTACTATCTAAAATAGTATTACCAGGAACCTCATGTAGTCATATAATCTCATAAAAAAATATTCATTTCAATTCATCAACTGGGAAATTATCCACTATAGTATTGAAGTGGGATAAATTCTTTAGTTAATCAATGACTACCTAGATAGCATCACTATAACTCGGTGACCTAGGTAAGCCGACTAAAAAATCCATAGAAACAACTTCCCATTTCCATTCTGAGACTAGTGGTGAATGTATGAATCCTACAGGTATCTAGTGCTCCACATTCACCTACTTATTGGCAGAACACATAGTGATGAAGCCCACAATCTGACGTTTCATTCCAGGCCACCGATACTGGTGTTAGATATATCGATACATCTTCAAGATGCCTGGATGAACTACCCCTTGAGAAGCGTGTGACTCTTTCATCAACACCTCTCTCATGTCAGAAGGAACCTAGATACATCCATGTAAATGTAGAATGTATTATTTTTACACAAACCAATACAGAGGTGGGTTATGTCATGATATTCTCTCAGAGAGAACCAAATCATTAGGATCTGATAATTGCCTACTCTTCACCTTCTCAAAGGGAGAAAAGGTAACTATTAAGGCTTAGAGGTAATAAATCTCATGAAAGACATGAAACACTAGATGATGTTTATAAAATAGGACCATTACCTTCTATTAATCAGTGTCTTTCTGTAAGGTCTGAGTTTGAGTTTTCCGACATAGTGCACCAGGGACTAGATTTCACTTTCTAGGTGTATAGACAAACTCAAAATAGTAAGATATTAGATATTCCACACATATTTTCTATCTGAGGATCAATTCACACTAGTAAAAGATATACTCGATGATCTTGTTGTCCGTATATACCCAAAAGCACTATTCTAATAGATAATGACTTCAGCAATGTAATGCATGGACAACTACAACTAGCTCGAGGTCGTGCTTTGGGTAATATCTCTCATGAGGCCTCAACAGCCAAGATCTGTATGCGACAACATTATCTTACAACATCAACTATTCTCCTAAGAAAATTCCTGATGAATCTCCATAAATTATATAATCCTTACTAGGTTCTGGAAGAAATAAAATCGGTGCAGAGATAAGAATTCCTTTAAGCTCCTAAAAGGATTCCTCGCATGCTTCTGACCATAGGAACATAACACCCTTATTTTTATGTCTAACAAAAGGTGAAGCAAGAATTGAGATGCTCCGTATGAAAAAATTGTAATATCTAGCCATCCCCAATAAAAACCTCATATCAAACATGTTCTTAGGCTATTTTTAGAAAACTAAAACACTATACTTTTTGGGATCAACAATTACTCTTGATTCTGAGATTATATGACTGATGAAGTGGACCATGTGGATCCAGAAGTCGCATTTAAGAAGGTTGGCATAAATTTTATTCTCTCTTTGTGTACTCATAATGATATCACAATGTTTGATAGGGTTGTATGAGTGTGATAATTCACCATGATGTCTTTCAAAAAGACCAAAAAAGAGTCTAAATAAGGGTGGAAACCCCTACTCATCAAAGACATGAAAATAATAGGTTTGTTTGTAAGACAGAACAACATAAAAAGATACTCATTCAAACCATACATTCTATGGAATGCTATATGAATTATGTATGAGGGTTTGACTTGCACATGATGATAACCCGATCTCAAGTCGATCTTAGAGAAAACTGTTTCTCCTCAAAGTTGGTCAAAGAGATCATCTATCTGAGGAAGTGGATACCAGTTCCTGACCATTAGTTGGTTCATCAATCTATAAACCATGAATAGAAATATGTTTCCATCTGAATTTTTAGCAAAAATCAGGGGTAAACCCCATGATGATATACTCATCTGAAAAAAATCCTTTTGGCCTCTAGGTCCTCTATCTACCGCTTGAGATCCTGAATCTCGGTAGCTACTATCCTGTATAGAGGAATGTACACTAGTGATGCTCTCGGAGCAAGATCAATTGAGTACTCTACATATCTCTTTGGAGGTAATCCAGAAATGTCATCAGGAAAGACTTCTCTGAAATGAACAACCATTATAGGGAAATCAGTTTGAAGAAAAATTAGATTCTCAATGAAAGTGCTTTCAATATAAGTGGTCACTTCACTGAGCCCATGATGATTCAGTCTATTTCTCATATCCTATACACCTCACTCACCTTTGAAAAGATTATTTTCCTTCTGGTGATGTAGAAGAAACCCTATAATGATAGAATTCTACAAATGTGTGATAGTGGAATAAACAGTCTATCCAGAGAATGACACAAAACCCCTTCACATCTAAAAAAATATATTCCACAAGAAAGGGTAACTTCTATCATCACAGGGATAGTCCCCGCACTAGCATACGTCTTCTATCTGTATTTCGAATGATATTTTGAGTGACATTACACCATAGTGATACTGTATTTCTAGTCAGAGACTTTCCATGATAGATACAGAACTGAAATATTTTATAGAACCTGTATAAAGGAAAAAAGAGAAATATTAGAGGATAATAGAATAGTACCTCATACTATATATGTACCCAAATCCCGATCCTTGGGTAACAGTTGTAAAGATTTCAATTGACCAGATCGATGGCCCTATGCAAAAGATGGACAACCAAAATCAGGATTGTTCTGCTGGCGTTGCTGGTGACCAAGGATCAGACTACAATGGCCACGACCTCCTCCTTAGGTAGACCAACTGGTTCTACACCAACTCCCCTCTTGATGTGGCACAAAGGAACACAATCATGAAGGTGGAGCTAGAACAAACCAATTTCCACTCGAAGCTGGTGGAAAGGTCCTGCAAAAGAGCTAAATATGACCCATACAGCCGTAATATCGACACACAATAGGGTCTTTATCACATTAGGGATTCTTATTATATAGTTATCCACAATAATAATAAACCACCGGGCAATCATAATAGACACTCTGGCTACCACTTCTCTATCAAAAAAATTTGAGGGAATGTTTCCTATGACCAAAAGAACTATTGGCCAGATGCGACGCTAACCCATTGAATCTTTAACTTGTGCCATCCCGTAGGTAAAACTCAATGATAAGGGTCTAATAAACTATCATAGAATTGTTAGAAAGGTAAAAGGCATTAACCGGAGTTCAGATGGTGTACTAGGGCCCATCCACAAAATTTCTAGCACGTGAAAGCTCATCACTAAATTGAAGCTGTGAAAAGCACTATAAATCATTGAAACATGCTGAGTATTCCATAACTGAGATAGAACTCTTATAGGTATGCATGAACAATCTGGATCTGTCATCCCTCAATGCCTGAGGAAAGAACTAATATTACATAGTAGTATGTATTTCAACCGATAACATACCATGCTGACAACCAGCCTGGGAAACCACATCCCCCCAACGCTAGACAGAATCATGAAGGACATTTGTAGCAGGATTGACTCTCAACTTGGGAGGCATTTCCTGATGATCAAATATATATTTCAGGGCCTCTATCCTAGACTCAGCATCCTGAGAACCTCCATCTCCTAAAAAAGTAGCTATATCCTACTGCAGGAACTCACAAGTCAGATTAGCTACTGTAGGTGAAATTTCTAGAGCACCTTGCATGGACTCCATTAGATGTAAGAAACTATCACATACAGTCTCATTAGTGACGGTATCAGGTAGAAAAGGTGGTGCCTCATGCGGAACTATTGAAAGTAATATTGGCATCTTAGGTCCCACCATGCCTAGAGCATGGTCATCACCACCCTCCTGGTGAATGACACAAGGATGACGCAGTGACATTGGTCTAAAAATTACAATAAAAAATCATAGAAAAAACATATAATCATAAGATAGAATCACTAGATGAAACTAAACATAAGGAAAACTCAGTACCTAAGGCATACTACCCAAACTACCCGCTTAGATGGCCAGACATCACTAAGTTCTCATTTATAAGTTTCATGCAATTTTAAAGATAATTTCTAGGTCTACTCCTATACATTTCATAATCATGGAAATCAATTTAGGATGTGAAACCAATTCATTTTAAATTTCAGGATTCACTTTATAATGGATAGACTCATCTGATGAATTAGTTCCCATACACCTCTCACCAGAAACAACCCTCATTTATTTATAGTATAATGGATCAACTCGGTAAATGACTCATCCCAACCCAGGGGGCGCATAAACCTAATGACTTGAGACTTCAAATCACTCAATCATAGCCAAAGTAATACAATTACAATCAAAATATCACAACATCACTCAACAATAACAATCATATAATGCTATTCAACGTAGTAAGATGCACCAATATGGCATGGAAATATTCATTACATATTAATTATAGGTGCCGATAATGAGACATGTAGAAATGATCCTTTCATTCCAATCATTGGGATAAGGATAAAATAAATTATAAATAGAGTAATAATCAATAACTCCACACAACATTTGCATCACCCAACATTGAAATAATATCAACTGTTCTTGAAAAAATATAATAACAATTGTATTATGGTTAACTTGGATTTTTCCCTGAACATGGGTTCGGGATGCACAAGAATGACTTATGACCATGTCCCAAGCATTCCTATTCTCCAATATATTTTCTCCAAATAGTAAGTGAAGGAAAGAAACCACCTCTGATATCACATTGTGACAAACCGGACACAAATTCCACTTAACGAGTGCCCCAAGCCCAATGGGCCACATGACCTCAAGCGCATCATTCCAAACACCAGAGGCTGCTGACCTGCATCGAGGTCCTAGGGTGTGTATGCGGGAAGATTATTCCCTCATTAGTAGAGTGTAGAACATAAAAATGAATGAAAAGGAATAGTTAACTATAGAAGAAATATTTATGATATAAATAAATAGTGGAAGCAAACAGATGTAATAGGTAAATGAGAACAACCATAACTGTATCAACTGAACAATGATAATGTAATGTCTTGTCACTAGAAAATTATAAAGCAAGTATATAAGACAATAGGCATAACATGTTACATAATGTAAAGGAAAAAATACTACTCCATGCATCATGAGATCAACTCATTCATCATTATCAATCTCCATCCTATCATCACACTAACAAGTTTTAGAAGCTGGATGACTCTCTTCATCCACAACATCAGATATATAATCTACCCCAGTTACAAAATGGTTCCCAGAGAGGGTATGACATAATTCTCAGCCGAACACCACCAGTGGAGTCTATTACATCTGGCCCCTGTAGTTGAATATATCAATATGTAGGAATGAATATTTAAAATAAAGCAAGAAGTATAAAATAGGTTAATACCCAAGTACATACATCCTCCCTTGGATGGTGGCTGAACATGTAACCAATAATTGTTTTAAGTAATTACCATTTAATGATAATAAGTCATGTGAGGCATAGCCAACACTTACATCAAATCATGATTTTATAAGTAGTGACTGTCCTAAGACGTAACAAGGCAACATGAAAATGATAACCAATGAGGGAGTTCCAAGGTAAAAACCAAGGAAACGTAAACTCATAGAAAGATAACTCAGTACCATCTGAGTCTAGATATGTGGTAAGAGTGTAATACAAGGATCATAATCCATTGAATTCTATAATAAGGTTCATATGAAGTCCATGGAGTGCATCTAAGGTAAAATGGGCTATGAAAGGACTTGGTCCAATGAATGTATCCAAGGCACCTACATGATAATGATGGATCAACGAAGTGTGTCTGAGGTATCCTAGAATAATTAAAGGGATCCAATGGTAGTATACCATGAATCCAAGGAATAAAAACGAATGATAATCTAGGATGGTATAAACCTATGAAAATATCATCCTTGAATCCTAATGGGGTTCCCAAGACACACGATATTCTCCTCCCAGAATCCAAGGTGAGCTCGAGTCAGTCCAATCCAATTTGATATTGTAATCATATAGTAATTCATTAGGTTTATGTCTTTCCTTTAATTAGGTTGGATAAGTTTAGTAGAGGTGAAACCATTTATTTATTATACCATGCCTTGTCTTACATTAGTTTGTATACTCCAAGTTGCATTGCAACCATTTAATTATGTCTTAGTTAACCATTAAAGAATATTCAATTGTTGAGGTTCACTCTGCTACCTTCCATAAACATGGAATGGGGTGCTATGGACTAGTAACCTTTATTCAGTATCTTTTAACAAGGTAATTTAATATATTTAGTATACATTGCATTCCTCATTTCACATTTAGTAATCATTTGAAGCATGTACCATAGAAAGTTCATGTGGTGAGCATACATGGTACATCTCTTTAGCTACTCGTCATTAAACAAAAAACCATTTATTTTAGGAAGACTCTCCATTAGAAAGGTTAAGAAAAGGTACACCTGAAAAGTGCCTCAACTGTGTCAAAAACAATAAAAATCCAATTATGGAATAAACTTCGACATGTGGAGGATTGAGTTGTGGGTGTAACCACTAACAACGAATCACATATTTGGAAATATCAGAACCATATGATTCTAAAACGTATAATCATGGCATGTAAATTTATGAAATGGTATCCAACGCAATTGGTGGGCCCCACACGAACATTTTAAAAATAGAGAACATTAGGGATGAGTTATAGGCCACCAGCCTTAGGATTTTATGATCCTTATCCTATGGTATCCTCCCTTTTTTTCCTTGGATTAGAGTAGAAATAGGGAAAGGTGAAAGACTCTCACATAGAGATAACAACGTTGACAGAGAAAGAGAAGAAGAACAGCTAAATAGGACTCAAGTACTTAATATTTCACATCCAATGTGATGAATGAAACCTTTATCAGAATCAAGATAAAGATGATCTTGTGATCCCAATCTTTGATCTTGATAATACACCCAATTGATAGAGAAATATGTCAAACCATCGTAATGTCGGATTTGAGAGGAAGGAGTCAGCTTAATAGATCATTAAAGGAGTTTTGATAATTTTACCAAGGATTTTAGACTATGTATAGTTCTTCCAAATGCTTTTTCAAACTGTGCACAAACCACATGTGGTAGTTCTACCGAAAAAGTCTTCCTCTTCATGGATTGATCAAACCATGTGCCATCAATGCACAATTACCTGGTAAAAAGGGGTGTTCCCACGGTTAGGTTGCACGACCATGTGCTAATCATACGAGGTGACACTTTCCACAAAACACCATCCATACAATTTGGGAAAACCTATAAGAATCCTTCACAGTTTACTATAAACATTGTGTATAGTCTTTTTTCACAAAAAAGATGGGTTCTAGGCTCCGAACAAACCCTGAAGACCCTCAAAACCTTCAATAACTCATTAGGCATCCTTATTAGGTTCATAGTAAGTATTTATACCGAAAATATGGATCCATACCTGAAGGAGAAACTATGATTTTTTAACTGACATGAAATATCCTGATACTAAACACTACCCAATACATGGGAGAACATTTTATTTTTTGGTGCACCCTTCACTTTCATTTCATTCACATACATCTATGTGCCACATAGATCATACAACATAGATTAATACATCATAAAATTTTATTCCTTGATCAAGGATAATGAAATAAAAACATGTTAATAAAAATTCAATGAAGTATAAGTGTATAATGATTAACACCCATGATATGAAACGTTTATGGTATTCACTAAACAATTGTTTGTTAGGGAAAATCACGTTGAAAATTCAGCAGCATAATGATGTCACAAAAGATTCATAAAAGGGTTGATTAGAGTGAAAGGGGTGTCTCATGATTATAAAATGAAATGTGATGTAATAGGGACATGGAAATAGATATACCATCACTAGGAATTGGAAATAAAAGGAATTAGATAATAATGAAACATGACTAAAGAAGAGATTGTGAGGATACCTTACTAAATTTCGGCATTGTAATAGGTGTACAAATTGTTCCATGGGTGTAATTTAATTTGAGATAAGGGGTATTTCATCATTTATACATAAAATTGTATATAATGGAGATATAAAAGAATGTATCCCTACATATATGAATTTTAATGAAAAGGAATTAAATAAAAGTGGTGCTTGACTAAAATGATTGAGGGATATCCCTAACATGATAATGTGATATAAATTGCTTGTAAGAAATATCATGAGAGAATAGGTGGACCTTCTGATGACACTAGATAGGGTAGGTTAGTGTAAGAATTCACTAAAAATATTTTCAGTGATTATTAGTGGGAGATTGTGTGGTTTTATATAGAAAATGAGTGGGGATTTCTTTATTATTTCTCTAAATTAGGTTTTGAAATCTATATAATAAAATTAAAAAAACTACAAAACATACCATGGTGTTTTCTCATGGTTTCTACTAAATGGACGATATTTTCATTATTTTAGAATAAAATGGCTTAGAATTATAAAATGATATCCTTTCTGATGTTGAAGTGAGTCATACTATTAAATAAATTATTTTAAAAAATTAAAATTGTTTAATGTCCCTGTATGATTCATACATGCATTATAAAATAAAACAAGGATGCATAAAATCACATAATTTAAAAGTAAAATATTTTTTTTTCATAGAACCCATTTATATTATTTCTCACATTTCATTAATTTTCATTATGATTTTATAATAAAAATAGAATATTAATACATTATATAATTGTCAAACACAAAATTCAACTATCTCAGAAATCTATGATAACTTCACTGATATATAATTTCTACATTCTAATTCCAAAAATAGTTTTCAATTTTTTAAAATAATTTCCTACAAATTTGTATTTTGACTTTCTATATATTAATCATCATTTATTAATAAATATTGTGTTTTTGTGATAATAATAGTTTTTGAACCATTCTACGAAATACATCTTTATTCATAAAAATTATTTTATCATTTATATTTAATAAATAATATTAAATAATAATAATTTTTTAAAATAATATTTATTACAAAAATAAATTAATTCATTAAAATAAATTCCATGAATGAATTTGAATGGTACCCAAAAATACAATTTATGTTTTATTTTGTAAAAAAATAATAATTTATAAAGAATAAATAATCAAATTAAGATATAAAAATTATTATATAAAAAATACTGCATATAATTATATTTATTGGGTCATGATTCATATCCCACTAACACACCAACAACCTCTATATGTGTAATTCTCATGACAGTGACACTTTCATGGGGTTGTTCAACATACATTGTCTGCATCGTGATACTGATGATCATGAACTCATTTTTAAATATAATTCCCATGCTTATGTAATTTCGCATCAACTTATGCATGGTAAGGGTAAAATCTATGTGATTATATCTTTTCTTGTATGCTTTAATTAATGGTATTCATAGCATATGATCATATTGGTTTATGAAATCAATTTCATTTTTTGTTCAAATTGTATTATTAAAACCCTATATTTATAATAATCAAGTGATCATTGTTAAATGGATATTTTATAAATGGTAAATAGTCATAATGGTTATTTAAATATGATTTTATATAAAAACCCAAATAATTAAATATGTTTTATATTACCATTGTAACACCCTGACACCTCTAGGCTGGAGCTGGTGCATTACTTGTGATATTGGAATGGTTAGAAGGAATAAAAATCATGAAGGAATGATTAGTTTAGTAGTCTGAAGAAACTAGATACATAGATGTAAGTCAAATTACATTGGAAAAGGTTACAAATTACAACACACAACAAAAACTAAAAAAAATGCATCCACTAGAACTCAATAGAAGATCTTCTCTTCATCACCTATTGAATGTAGAAAATGAAAGGGGTGAGCTCAAACGATCTGTATGGGCTACAAATAGAGAAAGCATGAGTATAATAATAAGAGAATCAAAATCATTCTAACATAATCAATATGGGATAGTGAATAAATGAACAACTAATGCCCTTAATAAACTGAAAATGAAACTGCATCCATACATTTTGTCATAGTAAAAACCTCATGGACAATAATAATAACTGAAAATTAATAAATAGAATGATTATTAATTTTATGTCATGTATCTCTCACATGAATCCATAATACTATAAAAACAGTTTAGTTCTGTGTGTAGAAACCCATCTAATTTTTTGAAACAAAGTCGAAGGGTTTACCACTAAACTGTTTTGTCTCATGAGACCTACCGATGCATCGAGGGGCTATAGAGGGCCCCGACCTCCACTACATGTCCAAAGAATTCTTTATACATTTATTCAATACAAGAGTAATATTCCTTATCAATATTTGTATAGAGTATAGTATATAGATTTATCATTACATCCATAATTGAAATAACTTTCCAAATAAACATCGTATGTCAAATGGTATACGGTTTTGACAACAAATATACCCATGATATAAGATTATGGATATTTAATATAAACATAATTTCAAATGAAAAGTGATCTAAAATGGGTAGTTGTTACACCACATAAGGATTATTGGGTTCACAATAAAAAGTTAGTCACAACTAAAAGGTAGTTGAGACAAAGTCCCTTACCACAATGTAATCAGTCGAATCATATGACCAGAATATTATGAGCACAAAATGAATCATTGAATAAAATGAATTTAAATAGAATAATGTTATTATATATCAAATGGCTGTAAACATAAAACACATACAAGAAATAATTTTGGAACATTGAAAATCTCAAAGAAATGAAAGTGTGATGAGAAACCCCATTCCTTTTTCTCTACTGTGTTCTGGATTGTTCTTAATGACCTGAATAATCAAATTTACATTAATTAATTAAAAATTACAGAACGTAATAAACATGTAATTAATATGATATAACCTTATTATGTTCATTAATGTCCTATTTTATGGGTTTAAGAGATTAAATCTTATTTTTTGGAAGCATTTTCTTACTTTGTTTCATGATTTGGTGACTTGTATTCATGAATGGAAGTTGGTTTGAAATATGGTTAAACATACAGAATTGTTATTATAAATTATTAGTGACATTATAGTGATATAAATGATCTTATAATGATTCTGGTTATATACCATGAGGATGACTCAATTGATGAGTTTAAAAAAATAAATGCTTGAATTTGGCATGGGAGTATTGTGCTCAAAAAACTTGTTTCGTATTATTATTCCGTATTATGTACGTGAAAAGATTTCAGAACATTAATCAATTTAAAATAAATATGTTATTAACTGGTTCAATCATAATTATGGTTTCATTACCAGTAATGAAAGAATGATTGAAGAATAAAACTTCATCGTCCACGAAGGTTATATATTGGAACCTCATGGACATTGATTTCGTTTATAAAAATAAAAGGGAAGGAGTAAGAATATCGATGACGATTATTCCATTCACATGATATAAGTCTAGTATGTAGATGATACTGGAGATATAATGATCATTTAAACAGAATAGGTGAGGAGAGGATAACAAATTAAGATAAATTCAAATGAAACTAAAATAAAAAGAAAGATGTTTTACCTCTTGAAATAACTTCTTAGAGAACCTCCTTAAGGGAAGGGATTTTGGTATTTTGGAAAGAACATGTGCTTACTGGCCATGGGGAGTGAATAGGGAAGTGTATTTGGGTAGAACTTTGTGGAGCTTCAAGGCTTAGAGGAGTGAAGAGAAGAGGGAGTGGCGATGGGGTTTTATAGTTGAGGCTAGGGGGTATTTTTCATTATTTTAATAATTATTAGAATATTTTTGCCCAAGATTATGAATAGTCATAGTTCATGTGATCTAAAATAGTATTAATGGCATATAAGTTCGAACCTAGTGGACTTGTATCACTTATGATGTCATAAATAGTGTATTTTACTGATAATTTGTATTTACGACATTTTATCGTATTTCACTATTCATCACATATTTTAGAATTTCAGAAAAATCCCAAAAAATTACCCTAACCATTTTTTGACATGTAGAATTCAAAAATGAACTCCATTTTTAAAATTAATTTTCTAATTATTATTAAATTAATCTTTCAGTAAATTCATTGTTAATTCAGAAAAATAACAATATTAAAGGTGCAGTTAGTTTTATTTCTCATTGAAAAAATAAATAAGATCTCATTATCTTATTTCCTTAAGAAAATAAAATAATTTTATTATTTACTATTCATAAGGGTCATATTACTATTCATATTACTATTCAAAGGGTATGTTTCTATTCACCAAAAATCAAGTTTGTTCTATCAAACTCCAAATGACTTACTGATCACAACTCTAGATGACCATTTTTCGAAATTCAAAACATTGATGTGGAAAATTAATATTTAATTGATAGGTTTTGATTATTACTGAAAAATAAATTGTTTTTTTCGAAGTAACACAATGATGAATAGAATATATTTAATAGAAACATACCATAAAATGTCTGGGGTGCTACATTATTCCTTCCTTCTGAAATTTCGTCCTCAAAATTTGATGTACATAGCCCACCAAAAAGATTTGGGTGGTTCTTCTTCATGAAATTCTCTAGTTCCCATGTTGCTTCCTCCATATTCAAGTTTATCCAATGAACCTTTACTAGATGAGTTGTTTGATTTCTCAATACCTACTCCCTTGTGTCAAGAATCCTGATGGGCTTTTCACAGTATGCCAATTCTGGTTCCAGTTCTATTCCATGATATGTGAGTACATGCGTTGGGTCTGGCATGTATTTCTTTAACAATGATACGTGGAACACATCATGAACTCTGGAGAGATTTGGCAACATCGCTAAACGGTATGCTACAGCTCTGATTCTTCCCAAGATTTTAAATGGTCCGATGTACATAGGGCTCAGTTTCCCTTTCTTACCGAACCTTAAGATGCACTTCCATGGAGATACTTTTAGAAATACATGATCTCCCACTTGAAATTACAAGTCCTTTCTCTGGTTGTCAGCATAACTCTTCTGCCTACTTTGGGCTGCTTTAATATGGGATTTTTATTTTCTTATCCTATGTCGTGGTCTCTTCAATAAGTTCTGGGCCTTTAAGTTTCCTTTTACCAACATCGTCCCAACAAGTTGGAGTTCGACATCTCATTCCATATAAACCTTCCTATGGAGCCATTTGAATACTATAATGGAAACTATTGTTGTAGGAAAATGACACCAAAGGGAAGTATTTATCCCATAAAATTGGAAGTCAAGAGAGAATGATCTCAGCATGTCTTCCAATGTTTGAATAAAAATTTTAGACTATCTGTCCGTTTGAGGGTGATATGCAGTACTCATATGAAGCTCAGTATTCAAGGACATCTGGAGACTTTTCCAGAACCTTGATATAAAATTTTGATCATGATCAGAAATAATCAAAAGGGGAACTACATGAAGTCTCACCAATTCATTAATATATAGTCTTTATAAACATTCATGTGTTAGATCTTGTCTTATAGTTTGAAAATATGCTGACTTGGTAAGACGATCAACAATGACCCATATTGTATCGTTACTTCTCAGAGTATTTGGTAGTCCTAGGACAAAGTCCATCATGATATTATCCCATTTCCACTAAGGTATGGGAATAGGTTTCAATACTCCTCTAGGTTGTTTCCTTCTAGCTTTCACTTGTTTATAAAACATACATCTTGACACAAAATCAGTAATCTCTCTCTTCATGTTATCACAACAAAAATGATCCTTCAAATATCTATACATCTTAGTTCTACCAGGGTGTATAGAGAAATTGAAACTATGAGCATCATCCAAAAATTCCATTTTTAGATTAGGAATATCGGGAACACAAAGTCTCTTCCCAAATTTCAAAATTCCATCTTTATATAATAATTCACTCAATCTCCCATCATTCATAGCTTTAATATTATTTTAAAACTCCTCATCATCAGCCTGAGAACTTTTTATCTTTTCTAGTAAAGATGGTTTGGAAACCATTTGAAAAAAGATTTTATGTTTCACCTTCAATGGTTATTCCCATATCTATCTTTACTAAATCAATGAAAATAAGATCCCTTTCAAATATAATCTTGTTCAAAACTCCATGATCCTTTCTACTAAAGGCATATTCCACCTTATTTTCCTTACCTGGGTGGCAGTGTATCGTGTAATCATAATCATTGAGTAGTTCATGTCGTATCCTTTGCCTCATGTTGAGATCTTTCTATGAGAAAATATATTTCAAACTCTTGTGATCAGTATAAATCCCATATTTTTCACCATAGAGATAATGTCTCCATTTAATCAAATCAAATATTACATTAGCTAACTCAAAATCATGAGTAGGATAGTTTTTCTAATGAATTTTTAGCTGTCGTGATGCATAAGCAATAACCCAATCATTTTTCATAAGGACACAACCAAGTCCTTTCTTTGAAGCATTACTACAAATATCAAAGCCGTCATTACCCTATGGTAGAGTCAATATAGGATCATTGACTAATCTTTTCTTAATTTTTTCAAAACATTATTCACAATCTTTTGTCCAAACAAATTTAACCCCTTTTTGAGTGAGCTTTGTCAGTGGGTTAGCCAGTCGAGCAAAATTCTGCCTGAAACACCGATAATAACATACTAAGTCAATAAAACTACATACCTCAGTTATTTTTGTTGGTTTGGGCCAATATTGGATTACCTTTGCCGACTCAAGATCAACTAGTTCTCTATCCTTTGAGACAATATGGCCATGAAATGAAACTGACTGAAGCCATAATTTGAACATTCTAAACATCCCATATAATTGATTTCATCTAAGAGTTCCCAAAATAACTCACAAGTTACTATCGTGATCTTCATAGATTTTTGATTATACGATGATATCATTGATGAATATCACAAAAAAGTTATCAAGATATTCCTTGAAAACTCTATTCATTAAATCCATGAAAGCAGATGGTGCATTCGTTAGTCTGAAAGGCATCACTGTAAACTCGTAATGCCAATACTTGGTTAGAAATGTTGTCTTTGGAATATATTCCTTCCTCACACTCAGTTGATGATATCCGGATCGAAGGTAAATATTTGAAAATTATTGAGCTCCATGAAGGTAGTCAAATAAATCATCAATCTGGGGTATATGATACTTATTCTTTACTGTAATAGCATTGATTTCTCTGTAATCAATACATAGCCTCATGGATCCATCTTTCTTCTTTACAAACAAGACTGGGGCTCCCTATGGGGAATCACTTGGTCAAATAAATCCTTCGTCACTCAACTCATGTAGTTTTTTTCCAGCTCCACTAGCTCCACAGTGGTCATTCAATATGGGGTCTTTGATATAGGTCTTGCACCATGAATTAAGTCAATTGAAAACCTAATTTCCCACTCTAGAGGATGTCAGTGTAAATCCTTTGGAAATACATCATTGTAATCTTTCACTATGTTTAGATCTTCAATTTGACGATTTCATTCCTCTCCCATAGATATTGTTTTATCTTTCTCTCCAAGTATTGAATTCAATAGAGCTACATGGGGTTGTTCTATATAAGAATCCGGTGGCAAAGTTTCTTCCCTAAAGAAAAGATATTCTACACCATTTTCAAAATTTGTAACTTCCTTTTTCTTTCAATAAATACTTGCATCATAATTTAATAGTCAATCCATATTGAAAATTATATCAAATTAATTCATGAGTATGATGATAAGGCTAGAAATTAAAGCACGTTTTGGTGTTTGGAGGGGGACTATTCGACAATCCATTGTTGCAATGATATATCCCATGGGAGTTTTGACTGACAACTCCTTTCTTATATCAAATTGGACATATCTAATTTTCTTAGCAAACTGACAGGATGTAAATGAATGTGGTGATCCAGAATCAAATAAGGTGTTGGCTAAGTTTGAGGAAACAATTAAAGTACTTGCAACCATATCACATGGAACATCATCCTCCGCATTTGTAATTTCTTAGGCTCTCCCATTCTCTCTTGGCTTTTTGAGGTATGTTTCCTTGGAACATAGAACACTCATTTGAATTGTGTCCCATCTCTCTACAGTGGTATCATTTAACATCATTTAATTGTTTCTTCCCCTTACATTCATCATATCGATGACCCTTTTCACCATAGCTATAGAAGACTATCGTTCTATTCAAGATTTTCCCTGGATAATTCTTTCCATTGTTCTCACATAATGGGAAACTATTCATTCCCTTTCTTTTCTTTGGTGCATCTCCTTTTCTTTTATTATCAGAATGCTAATTCTTATCTTGGTTTCCTTTGAAAAAATTTGATCTAGAAAATTCCTTCTCTGTTTCGATGGAACATGATACAATTTCATCATATGATTAAAATGATTGAGAAGCCAGTTCCCTTAGAAGACATGGCTTAAGACCTTCAATGAAATGATCAATCTTTTCTGCCGAGTCACATACGTAAACCACAGCATACCTGGCTAGCCTTGTGAAGGTAGCCTTATACTACGCAACACTGTCTTCTTCCCGTTGTTTCATGCCATGTAATTTCTTCTTTATTTTAGGTAATTTATTATAAGGGAAATATTTTTGAAATAATATTTCTTTAAAAGATCTCCATTCCATATCCTCTATCTCTTCTTCCTCTGTGGTATTTTGAATCAAGGTCCATCATTGATCAATGTTGCCCTTGAGACAATATACTACCTGTACTACCTTTTCATTTTCATTGCATATTAATTCCATGAAAATCTTTTCAAGGGACTTGATCCATTTCTCAGCATCCACTGGATTTCAAGTCACACTAAAATATGGGGGCTTCTTCCGCATGAGAGGATCCAACACAGGTGTTTAATGGTTATTCGTTACAACTTGAGTATGTTGTCCCAATATGGTCATGATCTGATCTTCTCCAACATTGACTGTGTTGACTTTCTTAGTAGGGAGATATCTACCTTTCCCATGAGTATTGAATCTCCTTCTTCAATTAGACTCCATTTTTAAATAATGGGATACACTAGATTATTTTATGAATCTCAAATAGAAAAGTAGTCAACATAGTTTGAAATTCTATGCATTGCTAATATTATAAACACGGTTCCTCTAAGGAAAAATTCACATTAAATCCTTCATAATGTCTTGTAATGAAATCATGAATTATCCTAAGCATAGCCCTTGGGACTGTCGTAACCAAGAGTGCAGCAAGGGCCATTATCGTGCACCAGTTCTCGTTCGATTCTAGCTCAAAGCGGTGTTTTCGGGTTTTACCCCTAGATACATCTATGCCAGAGCCTCCTCTACCTGCTCATATCCAGATAGGGACGTATTGCATAAAATATCCATATAACCAATTCCTTACCAAAATAATAGGACGTTCTTGTATGTTAATCCTCAAATACTACATTATGGCTTTGTTCCCTATAATAAATTTCCTAGTCTTGTTTCCAAGTGTTCTACTAAACTTCCTCTAATACCAACTGTAACACCCCGACCCCTCTAGGATGGAGCCAGTTCAGTACTTGTGATATAGGAATGGTTAGAAATAATGAAAATCCTGAAGTAGTGATTAATTTATTAGTCATAAAGAAACTAGATACATTTATGTAACTCAAATTACATTGGAAAAGGTTACAAAGTACAACACATAACAAACACTAAAAAAAATGCATCCACCAGAACTGAACAGAAGATCTTCTCTTCATCACCAGTAGAAGGTAAAAAATGAAAGGGGTGAGATCAAAAGCGCAGTAAGGGTTACAAATAGCAGAATCATGAGTACAATAATAAGTGAATCACAATCAATCTGACATAATCAATATGGCATAGTGAATAAATGACAACTAATGCTATTAATAAACTGAAAATGAATCTACATCCATAGATTTTGTCATAGTGAAAACCTCATGGACAATGATAAAAACTAATAATAAATAAATAGAATGTTTATTAATTTAAATCATGTATCTGGAACATGAAACCATAATACCATAAAAACGGTTTAGTTCTGTGTGTAGACACCCGTCTGATTTTTGGAAAAAAAAAACTCGAAGGGTTTGTCGCCAAATTGTTGTGTCTCATGAGACATACCGATGCATAGTGGCGCTATAGAGGGCCCCACAATCCACTGAATGTCCAAATAATTCATTATATATTTATTCAATACAAGAGAAATAATCCATATCAAACTCTGTATAGAGTAGAGTATACAGATTTATCAATACTTCCATAATTAAAATAGCTTTTCAAATAAACACCGTATGTAAAATGGTATACGGTTTTGACAACAAATATATCCATGATATGAGATTAAGGATATTTAATATAAACATAATTTCAAATGAAAAGTGGTCTCAAATGGGAATTAGGTACACCACTTAAGTATTATTAGGTGCACAATTCAAAGTAAGTCACAATGAAATGGTAGTTGAGACGAAGTCCCTTACTACAACGTCATCAGTCGAATCATATAACCAGAACTTTATGAGAATAAAAAAAATCATTCAATAACATGAATATAAATAGAATAATGTTATCATATATCAAATTTCAGTAGAAATATACCTCATACAATAAATAATTGGTGATCATTAAAAATCTCACAGAAATGAAAGGGAGTTGAGAAACCCCTTACCTTTTTATCTAGTGTGTTCCTGATTGTTCTTAATGACCAGAATAATTAATTTATATTAATTGATTAATAATTATAGAACCTAATAAACATGTATTCGATATGATATAACCTTATTATGTTCATTAATGGCCTCTTTTAGGGAATTAAGAGATTAACTCTTATTGTTTTGGAAGCATTTTCATACTTGGTTTCATGATTTGTTTACTTGTAATCATGAATGGAAGTTGGTTTGAAATATGGTTGAACATAAATAATTGTTAATATAAATTATTATTGAAATTAAAGAGATATAAATTATCTTATAATTATTCTAGTTATATACCATGAGGATGACTCATTTGATGAGTTAAAAAAATAAACGCTTGAATTTGGCTTGGTAGTCTTGTCCTCAAAAAACTTGTTTCGTATTATTAATCCATATTATGTACGTGAAAAGACTCCAGAACATTAATCAAGATAAAATACATATATTATGACCTGGTTCAACCATAATAATGGTTTCATTACTAGTAATGAAAGAATGATTGAAGAACAAAACTTCATCATCCACGAAGGTTATAAATTAGAACCTTATGGACATTGATTTCGTTTATAAAAATAACCGGGAGGGATTAAGAATATTGATGATGGTTCATTCATTCACATGACATAAATCTAGTATGTAAATGATAATAGAGTTATCAGGATCATTTGGATAGAATAGGTGCGGATAGAATAACAAATGAAGATAAATTCATATGAAACTAAAAGAAAAAGAAAGGTATTTTACTTCTTGAAATAACTTATTTGAGAACCTTCTTAAGGGAAGGAATTTTGGTCTCTAGGAAAGACCAAGAGAATCCTGGTCGTGGAGAGTGACTAGGGAAGGGTATTTGGGAAGATCTTTGACGAACTTCAAGGCTTAGAGGAGTGAAGAGAAGAGGTAGTGGTGAGGGTGTTTTTATAGTGGAGGAGCGGGGGTATTTTTCATTATTTTAATCGTTATTATAATATTTTTTCATAGGATTATGAATAGTCTTAGTTCATGTGACCTCAAATAGTATTAATGGAATGTGAGTTCGAAATGTGTGGTCGGGAATCACTTATGTTGTAATAAATAGTTTATTTTACTGATAATTTGTATATACGGTATTTTATCGTATTTCAGTATTCTTCAAAAATTCTAAAATTTTAGAAAAATCCCAAAAAATTACCCTAACCATTTTTTGATGTGTATAAATCAAAAATGAACCCTATTTTTTAAAATTAATTTTCTATATATTATTACTTTAATTTTTAAATAAAGTCATAGTTAATTTGAAAAATAACAATCTTAAAGGTGAAATTAATTTTATTTCTCATTGAAAAACTAATTAAGATCTCATTATCGTATTTCCTAGAAAATAAAATAATTTTATTATTTACTATTCATAAGGGTCATATTACTATTCCTAATAATATTCATAAGGGTATGTTACTATTCACCAAAAATCAAGTTTGTTCTATCAAACTCAAACGGACTTACTGATCACAACTCTAGATGACCATTTTTTGAAATTCAAAACATATAAGTGGAAAACTTATATTTAATGGCTATGTTTTGAATAAATCCTAAATAAACTTGTTTTGTTTTGATGGAAAATAGTGATGAATAAAATTTATTTAATAGAAACATACCATAAAATGCCTGGGGTGCTACAACTATATTACATATATGATATTTAATTGAATCTCACAGGAAATATTATTTATAACTATTCTGGTCAGTATGCTCCACTGCCCTTATAAAAATTCAGTATGATGTAAAATATTAGTATAATATAAAACTAGAAAAAATAAAACCACACATACATAAATATGAGACTTTTGACCCTTACTGGTTATTCATAAATCTTCCTTTTCAGCACTAAGGGAATAATGTTTTTGTTCCTCACCAATTCATGTGATTTATGAAAATAAACAAAATAATCTAGAAATGATCTTTAAGATTAATTAAACCAAATAGTGTGTTTGATTAGATGTTATCCAGATGATATCACGTAATGCTCACTTTTTTCCCTTTTTCATCTTTCAGGAAGCAGTAGATCTCTTGCAATAGCAGTCCGTCTGACACTAAACATTGGACAAATTCAAATGAATGGATTATAAAAAAATAATTTGAGTTAAATTTAACCAAATATATAAGTAATAAAAACATAATTCCACATACTCCATGTAAAATAGGTTATGAAACATTGAGTTTAATTTCCATAGTTATACTTGATATAGCTTCATCTTTAAAGATGAGAAATAGTAGCCAATCCCATTTTATGACATTCAAATAAAGTTTGATTCTTTGATCATTAGATAAGAAATGAATGTTTTATTCATCTAATAGCTCAACAACTCCACAAACAAGAACTCTCAAATTGGTGAATGTTCCTAACCATATGGTCTTCAATTTTACTGGGAATAGTTTCATCCTAGTATTGAATTGTTGGACCCTCTGACCAACCATGAAATCCTTATTCGGAATTGTTGAATCATGAATAGTATTTTTCCACTTTTTTAAATTCAACGTATTTTATAATATTCATTCATAATTTCCTCCATCACTCACAACTATAAAATCATTCTCTATCTAGCTGATTTGAAGTCAATTGTTAGGGATTTCCGAACCCAAAATGTCTTTTTATGCAATTAAATTGTTAGATGAAATGTATTTCAAATGAGAAACGTGAATGGGGATATCCCTATGCGAATATTATATGAATTTATATAGACCTGAAGAGCCACATCCATTATAATTGACCCACCATTAATGGAGATATAAATGGCCTTATCGAAAATCTACTTGAGCCCCCTGTCTGATGCGTCATATTTACCACTAGATTATGGGAGATATGTGGTACATTTTTAATCAGAATAACCATATTTCTCCCTAAAATCAATAAACAAGTAATATTTGAATTGAGTTCCACTATCAATGATGAATTCTCTAGGAAGTACAAACGTGGAAAATTTAATTTAATTTATAAATGTCACCACACTTGTAGTATTATAGTTTGGATGAGCCCCTGCCTCAACCCATTTGGACCATCGTCAACAACCACAATAATATACTCATTCCCATAGTTGTATGGGAAGGGTCCAAGGAAAAACAACCCCTTCCTCTAATACATCAACTTCTAGAATTCTCTTTTTATGGAATATTTTTCCCTCACCTAAAATATCAAAGTGTTAAAAATTATCATACCCAGTTACCAACCTCCTATCATCTATGAAAAAAGTTGTCTCATAAAAAATATCCAGAATAACATTTTGATAATCCATCTCTCCTACATGGGGGACACTATATGGTGATTAATTTCATCTCTCATGTATTGGTATTATATTTTCCTTAACAACACATCTCTCTAATATACCATCATAAAATAGACAAAAAAGTAGAGTATCATCCCACAAATAGTATTTCATTTCAGATATAAATATCAGTATTTGATTTTGTGAGAGGTCCTTGGGCATGACACCAACATCCATAACATTAGAAAAATTATCAAAATAAGAGGTCTGATACACAAAAGTAGCAAATGAATATTCATCCTAGAAGGGTGTGTAAATCACACTTTCTTCTCTAGTTTGAGTATTGGTTATCCTATATATGTGATATTACCCAACATTTTAGAACTATTCTTATCCAAGATTACAAAATAAGATTCTATCAATTAACGTTTCCACCTCATGAGCCTAATTTTGAGTCCTTATTATCCAGTATGTACTTGATGGATTCATGCTATGAAAAAATGATAACATTAGAACCCATAAAGAACTAAACGAATTTTCAAGGTTAAACATCATAGTGTAAAACCCCTTTTCTAAGTTAGAATATTAAATGAATCCAATCATTTACCATCAAATAAAAATAACATATTTTTAAATTTATTGATCATAGTGGCATAATGATGGTAGAAAAATCGTTAATGCACCTCCTTTAAAATACACAATGTCCCAAGAAATATCTTATCCCTTTGACATTATCAGGTTGTGGATGATTTTGGATAACCACCACCTTGTCATTATCAACCTATATCCCCTTATTAGACACTTTTTGAAGTAATAAAATTCCCTTAGAATCCATAAACTGACTCTTTCACCAATTTAAGATCATATTTTTCACTGTAATCACTGCAACACAAGTAAAAAATATTCACTGAATTTTTCAATATTACTTATGAGAAATGAAAATTCATCCCTGAAAACATCAATTTTCCATTAAATCATATCTAAAAAATGTTCATCATCCATCCATTATTTGTGGAGGGATAACCAAAAAATATAAAGGGATTCCACTAGTAGGAAAATGACCAAAATGAACAAGTCCGGTTGGTATTTTCTTAATCGTCAAATGAAATGGAAATTTTGTTATATCAAAAATATCCACAAAGAAAATAAAAAAACATATTAACATCCTACCCCTCTAACATTTGGCCTAATGATGGAATGGGAAAATTATGCTTCCTTTTGGATACATAAGGGTTTCTATAATCTATATGGCCCCTCAATTTATTCACATACATTGTTTGGATTTTCACATTTTTTATATTTTTTTCCACTGTAACACCACTCTTTTTGGGGAAAACATGGGCAAGACATACCATGGGACTATCAAAAATATGAAAAATAGTCCCAGTATTAAGAAATAAGACAATTTCTTTTACTAATTTATTTATATTTGGGTATACCTTCCTTTTGAATTCCACTATTCGATTAGACTCATGCTCCATTGGGATTTCAGGAATGTGGAATGTTGGATTGACACATATTATCTCATCAGCTGACTAGACAATGATAGAGCTATATTTTGTAAAAGTATTCATTATGTTACCCACTTGTATTCCATCCACCATGGACTATATGATTACAAAAGGTTGGATTTATCTCCAAAAAATAAATATTTCATATCAGGAGTGCAGTGTAGAACTTATTAATGGTTTCTTACATGAATGAGGGAAGACACAATGGAATGGATTTTTCAAGGTCTTTGTGCATCATCTTGAAGAAGGCTAAAAATATTGATTATTCCTGATCACACTTTCTTTGATATAATTTTCCACATATGTAGTCTTTTATTTTTTGAATACAATGTTCCATAATGAAAAATCACCCATATGTTCTACGAACTCTCCCATAAACTAATAAACCATATCATCATCCTTACAATAGATTATCCCCATTCAATATACAATATGGATCATAGGTTTACCATTAATATCTTTCAACATCATCAAAAAAATTATATTCATCTTCATTAACTGGTCAATCATCTTATAAAAACTCATCTCTGAGAAATATTGGGTTAGTGAGTTCTTCAATTTTCTTGAACACACTAAATAATTCTTTTTTAACCCAATTATTAAAATTAATTAAACCTATTAGGCATCTTCATAGATCACCCTTTAGCATGGACATGATGACTATGAATTATAAGTAAATCTCGAACTTACTTCATATCTAGAAATAGAACTTTAGTAGGAAATGAGTGGATACCTACTACCACTATAATGTCTTCTATCCTACCCACAAGGTGATTAATTTATCGTTTAGTATATTGTAACACAAAAATGATGGGTTGGTGAACTCCTAACCACAAATGGTAAAATAGAGATAGGGTAATCATCTGATGCTAGCTCCAAAAGCTCACAAAAAATTTAACTTTCCACCTCTAACTCAAAAGTTGAAGAGGATTAAAATTATCCTTTGTAATTGCATCATACAAGGTATCATATTCTACAATACAACACTATACTCTATCATTCTATCAGTGTAAAATTATTCTAGATGTCATTTTTTGGGAAACAATTCTTGACAGATTTATGTTCCAATCATCTTTGCATTAATTATTAATGGAATGGGATGAAAATGTTCAATTTTTATCCACTATGAGAAATCTCATCAACTCATAATCATGGGTTTCTTTTTTTATTTTTTGTAAAAGTTACTATCGATTTTTTTAAAAATATAGAGTATACCATAATCTTATTATTAAAATATATACTTTATTTTATTTATTTTTTTAACAATTCATTATAATTTTTTCATTTGGAACAATAGGGAATAGTGGGTTTTTTATAATACAGTCCAATTTTCTAGATTCATCATTTTATAGATTTCAATTTTTAGTTTCATCCTTGTTTTTAATTTTCAATAGTTTGGGGATCGTTCTAATGACTTGGTGTGTTTGGAGACCACTTATGGTGGTCACATCCATTGAATGTTATCTCTGATTTGCATCAATAGTAATAGAGTGCCTTCCCTTGTAATTATTTCCCAAATACCTAGCCTTTTTCAACATTGGAATTTACAGTTTTTCCAGTCTTGAATCCATTATAACATAAGGAAAATCTATTGTAGATTTTTTTTTCAAATCTTCCTATAAAATATATATAATTCACCTTACATCATCTTGTGAATTAGATGACATAACATTAGGTGGGGTTTGAACTGTTTCATACATGGATTTGGTAATCCAAGAGGGTGAAACATGTCAAAGAACTCCCTTCTCCCTCCATGAATGTATTGTGTGCTTACTATACCCCTGGTGGTAGGTTTTGGAAAATGTGTCATACCTAGGATGAATCCTTGAACCATATCCAACAATATTGGCATTATAATTATCTTAGGTAGGTATTTTAAAATATTCATAATTGGTCTGTCAGTGTCCAATGATGACATAGTGGGGAAATTACTCTCTAAGAGTAGAGAGAGTTTTATCATTGAAAAAAACAACATGGGATTCATCATGTGGAAGATGGGTAGTTTAATTTCTCATTATGGTTCTTATCATAGATAATGTGTGTTTTGACTTTAGTTATATAGTTTTAATGGTCTATTTTAGCTCCTCAATAGTCCTATCACTAAAATACCTTATAGTATATTCACCCACTATGGTTTGATGGAACTAGGTAAGGATATTATAGAATGTGCCCCTAATTAATTTAGGAGTTCACTGGTGGTTGGGAAACTATCAGAGTATTCTTTTAAATCGATCACAATCACCATGGAATAAAACTCCCTCATATTTCAAGAACCAAGTTTTCTTGTAAATAATATCAGAGATCATTATCCTATGATATAAATACATTGCGAAGGAATTATATACATGATCACATGTGACAATTATTTCATCCTCTATATGTTGAAACCATGACCTATCATTCACCTTGACATAGAAAGGAAATACACTCAATTTTAGTTCTTCCTCACTTTGGCCTCTTAAGGGAGAAAGTCATCTACTATAATTGAAGTCCCTAATGATGTTGGAGGAGTATTTATAAGAAATTATATTAAATTTCCGCATGTGACACATCATGGATATATTTATTTAACAGTTTTCGGTTCTATGGGATAACATATTCCATGAATAGTTACAGTAAATATAAGAGAGTAGGAACTCTGTCAAACTACACCTTTTAAAAATTTAATTTTTATGTTGATTTTAATTTATATATAGAGGACTATTAGTGTTTTGATTCATATATTCCCAATTAATTTCAATTTTGATTCTATTTTTAAATATATAAACTCTTTTTGGTTCTTCTCAATTTTAAATTTTTTTACTTCTACGGTCTCAAACATAGTCCCATTTTTCATGAAGTAGAAGGTTCACATGTTTTTTTTATAATTTTCAGGGAGAATATTTCTAAATATTTTTGTCAATGTTTTTTTGATTTTATTTTATTTTTGATTTCTTATAAAATTTATTTTATTTTTTATTTTTTAATAGTATTTTAATTTTATCATTTTCTATAATTTTCTACTTTTCATTTTACATCATTTTATAATTTTTTTCAAATTTTTATGTGTATTTTTGTTTTTTTTCTTTTAACCTGGTTGAATGAGCCTTTCCTGGAAACAAAATAAAAATTTCATTGTGTGGTTGTCAAGTGAGATTTCATTTAAATTTATAATTTTAAATTACTGATATTACTGTGTTAAGAAGGTTATCGATCCATATAGACAGACTAAGGTGTTCTGTCCAAAAAAATGAAAAAATAAAATAAAAAACAACAATTGTGGGTTATGGTCATGAAACTGTTAAGTGAATGAAATTTTGAGTATAAAAGTGATTGAATGTTTGAATATATGAAATTCATGTAGGAAAATATAAATATAATGAAAAAATCAATTTATGAGAACGGGAAATCGACAAGATATTTTTTATAATGGTCTTCCTTTTCTCATGGATTAGAATGGAGAAATATGGTGATGATTCAAATGGGATGAAAAAATTTGTCCTTTTTTCATCCTATGAAAAATTAATCCCTATTGTTTACCAACTCAAAAGATCATTCATTCAAAAAATTGGAAACAAATCACTAAATCAATTTGTTCAAAATGTATTTTAATGTTAGTGTGAATCTGTCATCGGATCATGAATATTTTTTCATAAATATACTTATAAAAAATTCAAATTGAGATTTAGCTTGATTAAGATATGTTTTCTATTATTTTTAATGTAATTTTAAAAATGTATATCTAGTGATTTAAAAAGTGGAATCCGTTCAAAGGAGCATGGATTAACAAGGGAAGAACAAATTTAATTAGTATAGCTTATTCACCCAAAGGTGAATAGATGATCATTATGATCGAAACATGAAAATGAATAGAATTCAAAAACAATTGCTTCTATGTTCTAGATAAGGAAAAAATAAATGAAAACAGAGATAGAAGATTGTTCTCTCTCTTGATGAATGATCTATAGAACATCAATTGTATGATATATATATTTTTTGTCTCGTACTGATGGTTAAGGGAATGGTGAAGTGGTGAGGTATTCTATGTGTCTCTTGCCCTAGGAATATGGAATGAAGTGTGGAATGGGATTGAGAAGTGTTGGATACTTCTGCTGCTAACCACTTCTCTAATATGTCGAATTTGAATAATATCATGATCTGTTGCTTTTCTTAATACCTCTGGAGTCATTGAATTAACTTCGGTAGCTCTGGTCATAGATCCTAGAAAACAACTTTGGCCTTTGTGTGGATCTTTCCTTGTGTCTCCTTCAATCTGGTAGTGGATGAAGCAAAATCTCCCTCCAATTGAATCATATTTCACTATAAAACCCTACCAATCAATCCTTCACCCTGAAAGATAAAAAAGAAACAACTAAATAAAAATCAATATGATATAATATAATTAAATTATATATATAATTACAATATTAAAATATTTATTATATTTATTATTATATATATAAAACTATTTTCAGACAGAATATTACTGAACAATAGATTTATAATAAATTATTTATATTAGTAGTTTTATTTGAATATATAACTACTTGTTATATTTATTAACAGACATGATATACATAAAAGTGATGTCAATAAATATTATTATTTAACACATGTTATTAGGATTAAAATTTGATGATATAATTATGTTTAAAATTAATTATAAATATTAAAATATAAAAAATGTATTGATATATATATAATATTAATATATTTAAATTTAAATTACTGTTATTATTAACCATTTAATTAAAAATCATATCTTTTGACTCATTATATATATATACATCTAAATTGTTTATTCTATTGTAATTAAAGATATTTTTTTAAATGTAATAATTTTTTTAATATATATATCTATTATTTGATAATTATTTTTTATTATTTTTATATGTTATAATTATATATTGTTTTTTTTATATTATGTAAAAAATAAACAGAAGTGTATACAGGTAGTTAATCTTGCAAAATAGGAAAAAGGAGAAAGGGATCATACAACATAGGTGGTGGGTCTTGGATCGCAGCCAGTGGCACAAATGCGCTGGTGCATGATCATCCACCAAGATTCCACGGTGTTGAATGGAGAATAAATATCTCTTGGATTTGGGAGAGTAGTAATAGTTATAGTAGTTTTCTTCCTTGTGGTGATGGTGGATTTCTAACACAATTGTGCTTAGAGTTATTCTATGGTGTCATTGGGAGGAGTGGTGGTGGCCCGTCCAGTTTCGATCCGGTGAGATGATGGTGCAACAGGCTCTAGCTATGAGGCTTTGTTCATCATTAGTGGTTTATGAAAATTTTCATATATAGATAGGTTTTGTAACGCCCCGACCCCAGTTACCCAGAGTCGGTGCATTAATTACATAACATTGGCATGATCACAAGAAAGATCAAATCTCGAAAGACCGATTGGTTTAGTAGCCTTGGAAACACTAGATATAATCATAAAGTTTTACATTACATTTCAAAGTGAAAAACTACTACAACAACAAAGTCTTCATATCCACACTATTAACCCCTCATAATATCCCTGCAAGTCATTCATAATTTACTTCTTCACTACCTGGGAAAAATAAAACATAGAAAAGGGGTGAGCTCAAATGCCCAGTAAGGATAACAATATAGCGGAACATTCATAATAAGCAAAAACATTTAAGGAAATGAATTACTAAAACAAAAGCCTTTTAAAATTGAACTTCAACATAGTATGGCAAAAATAAAAATGAAATAATGCCATTTACTTATTCACATGGATATTCTACTAATCGAATAATCACATGCAATATCAATAACCACTTTCATAATGTTGGAATGCATAATGCCAGACTATCATAACCACATAGCCAAGGCCTCGTGCCAAGACTACAAATAAGATTTTGTCAAGGCCTTGTGCCAAGACACTAGTTTGTCTCATGAGACCTACCGATGCATCGAGGAGCTATAGCGGGCTCCACCCGTCACTTATTAAGTCCAATGCATTCCCATATGAAAAGGTTTAAACATAACATAAACATTCATATTAAAACTAGCATACGAAATGTCAATAATTTCACCATAAACTATGAATGGTATAAAAATAGCACATCCATAGTCAAACATATCACAAAACCTTCAATACAATATAGAAGTTTTGTATCATAATAAATCAACATCAAATAATCTTAAAATCCATCAAAGGATGTTGACATAGATGAAATCAAAATTCTTTTTAAAGAAATATCTCCTTTCATTTTGAAACAATTTAAGATCCATATAAAATAAAACATTTTCTTTGAAAATATTCTTATAATCTTGTAAGGAAATCTTTGAAGATTTTATAATGGCGTAAAATAACTGCACCTGTCGTATAAGTTAAAAAAAACATTCTTACCTCAATTCTATCGAAAATGTTAAAAAGGACCTTGTTTTGAAAACGACGGAAAGATTCCTTTATAAACCTCTTATAAAAATTCAAACAAGGGTATAAATGACTTTAACCCATAAAAAATGTTTTGAAATACATTTTTAAGAAACATGGATGTGGATGATAAAGATATCCCAGTAGATTATTACGTATAAACAACCTCGGATAATGAAGAGATTGTGAAATAACCCTTACCTTGTACTTTTCCTTGGTTGGGGTAGGTTAACCTCCTGTATAATGGTGAAATAGTTGTTATTAAATTATACAAGAATCATATATATTAATATGATATCATATATGATCTTTTAACATTGATTTGTTAATAATATCTTAGAATTATCGTCGTTTCGGGAGTTAACTTACTCATTTTCTTTTATATGTTTTGTTACATAAGCCATGGTTGTTGTATCTTATTCATATCCAGAATGATATACAGTCCCTAAACATCATTTTTAAATCATCAAATGATAATTATACTTGAATGGATACGATGGAGAATGAATCTCATCACGTTCGTGGAGACGGTAGTCCGTACGTACGCACGAGCGACAATATCATTCTTTTGATATTAAAATAATATATAAATGGATGGTATATCATATATACAGAATCATTAACATGTTATATTTATTATTTACATGAGTTACACCTCATTATTATACCCATCCAAATAATATTATATTGAATAACAATTACACCACGACGTGGAGACGGTAAGCCGTACGTACGCACGTATGGTGACATGTTATTCAAGGGGTGGATAGAATACTGAATATGATTGTACCATATTTATAATAACATCACAGTATATGTGAGATACTGGAGTTATTATTTCAGAATGGTAAGAACAAAGGAAGAAGAAGTGGAAGAAGAAATGAACTTAGAAAAGGGTGGTGAAATCATTACCTCTTCTTCGGGTTCTTCCTTTTGATTTGATCAAAAGGGCTCCTTAAGTTGGCTTTCTGATCAAAATAAGGCCTCTAGGTTGTAGTGAGGGATGTTGGGAGAGTATTTGGGCAGAGTATGGCCGAACCAAAAGGCTTTGAAGGTGTGAAGAAATGAGAAGGAGGAGTGCCCTTTTATAAGAGGGGTGAGGGGCACCTTTGGAAAAGCTAGAAATATTAATTTATAATAAATTCATATTCGGTTTCTAAAGGCTCCAAAGTTGACTATTCAAAGGATGAGGTGGGGATAGGTCGAAAACAACTCATCCAATAGAATTTAGACAGGTTTGGGTACTTATATTAACATTATCTTTAAATATTAACTCTAAGTTAATTAGTTTCACTTTTACAATGTCTCTTTGTATTTTTATATATTATGGTTAATAAACTTACTATATACATCCAAGCGACCCCAAAGTGGTCCATTAATGATTAACCTATCATAATATAAGTCTCTTGGCCGAACCTTAGATTTTTAGGAATTTAATATTAATTAATAATATAATATTTGTTTTAAGAACTCTTTTATGTCAATTTTGACACTATTCAATAGTTGATTTTTTTGAAACTCATAACAGATTGATTACTTCGAACAAAGTCCATTAAATCAATCCTAATATATCATATTAGCCTATAAAATTAGTTTAATTCATTAAAAGTTTCATATTATATTTATTTGGGTATTTATAATATCAATTATTTTAAATTTTCACTATTATAGTAATTACTGCATCATCATTGTGTCATAAATAAAATAACTTATTTAATGACTAAAAATTATAAAGAAAATATCATTATGTAGGAAATCGTTTTATCTTTCTAATTAATATTTATAATCGAAAATCCAACATGTATAACCCTATGTACAAATTGTTGTTCTAAAAGATATATGCTTGTGTCATTTTTGTATTCATTTTGACTTAATTAAAATAAAGTGTCATTATCACTTACAAGTGGATCCATGGGGTCCCAAAATAGACCCAAAGATTCCCATGGTCGACTATGTATCAACCAATAGGGTTAAGACACGTTTTAGGGTAATTTAGTATTATTATAATATTATTTTTTTAACCCTTATTTACCGGATTTACCCTTAACCATGGTAAATAAAATATTTACCACAGTAATTATTCAAAATGTCTAAAAATAAAAGTTACCTATTTACACAATTTTAACATCCTGATTCCAAATATGGAATCCATTTTCCTAAATTCAAAACACAGAAGTGGCAGAAATTAATTTAAAATTAAATCCCGCTGTCAAAACAAAAAGCGTGTTTTTAAGAGATAATAACTATCAAAAGATTGACACTCGTTTATGTTCGGTTTAATTGTAAAATTATGTCCAATGACCAACATTATATTAAATGGTAAAAATATATTCTAAATATACTTTAAAACCACTCAAATTCATAATTTATCACTATTAATTATTTTGATTAAAAAAGTTGTTTTTAATTAAAATTTAGTAATTTTCACTATTCATCAAAAATATAAAAGTTATCCGAAAAGTACCAAAATTTCACCCTAAGATAATTTCGATATTCCGAATCCAAAAATGAAGTCCATTTTTAAATATAAAATATATATAATTTCAAAAATTAGGTATTACTATTCATAACGGCTAGTTTGATTGGTTGTGGTGTGTGTTAAAACTCAAGGTTGCGTACAACACACGCTACTGTATTATTCAAAGAAAGCGTACCGTGGAAGCTTGGGATGTTACATTCTCCCCTCCTTCAAATAATTGCGTCCTCGCAATTTCTAGGGTATTACTGCATAAAAAGACTCGGGTGGTTCTTCATCATAAGTTCCTCGGGTTCCCACGTTGCCTCTTCCATCTTATGATTTCTCCACAAAACTTTTACCAGACGCGTCGTCCGGTTTCTCAGTACTTGTTCTCTTGTATCAAGAATCCTGACGGGCTCTTCGCAATAAGACAGATCGGGTTCCAGTTCTAATTCCTCATAGGTGAGTACATGCGTCGGATCAGGCATGTATTTCCTCAATAGAGATACGTGGAACACATCGTGAACTTTGGAGAGACTTGGCGGCATTGCCAATCGGTAAGCTACAGCCCCAATTCGTTCTAGAATTTCGAAAGGTCCGATGTACCTGGGACTCAATTTACCTTTCTTACCAAAACGTATGACTCCCTTCCACGGAGATACCTTCAGGAAAACATGATCACCGACTTGAAATTCCAAATCCTTCCTTCGATTATCGGCATAGCTCTTCTGCCTACTTTGAGCTGCTTTGATGTGATTTTGGATTACCTTCACATTTTCCACCGTTTCCTCCACCAGTTCTGGGCCTACAAGTTTTCTTTCACCAACGTCATCCCAACAGGTTGGTGTACGACATCTCTTTCCATATAACGCTTCATATGGTGCCATCTGAATACTCGAATGGAAGCTATTGTTATAGGAAAATTCTACTAGTGGTAAATATTGATCCCACATACCCTGAAAATCAAGTGAGCAAGATCTCAACATGTCTTCTAAGGTCTGAATAGTCCGTTCTGATTGTCCGTCTGTCTGAGGGTGGTAAGCAGTGCTCAAATGAAGTTCAGTATCCAGGGATTTCTGAAGACTTTTCCAAAATCTTGAAGTAAAACGGGGATCACGATCAGAAAGAATTGATAGGGGTACACCATGAAGTCTCACAACTTCATTAATGTATAGTCTTGCTAGACGTTCCAGGGGTAGATCTTCTCTTATAGCAAGAAAATGTGCTGACTTGGTAAGACGTTCAACAATTACCCATATTGCATCGTTCCTTCTATGAGTCTTCGGTAGCCCCATGAAAAAGTCCATCGTAACATTGTCCCATTTCCACTCCGGTATGGGAAGAGGTTGCATGATTCCTCCAGGCTGTTGCCTTCCAGCTTTCACTTGTTGACAAACCATACATCTTGACACAAAATCAGCAATATCCCTCTTCATGTTGTCCCACCAAAAATGTTCCTTCAAATATCTATACATTTTGGTGCTCCCAGGGTGTATAGAGAAATTGGAACTATGAGAATCATCCAGCAATTCCCTTTTTAGATCAGGTATATTGGGAACACAAAGTCTCTTCCCGAATTTCAAAATTCCATCTTCATACACAAAGTCTCTCAATCTCCCATCATTCACAGCTTTAATCTTCTTTTGGAATTCGTCATCATCGGTCTGAGAACTCTTAATCCTTTCTAGTAAAGATGGTTTGGCAACCATTTGAAAAAGCATTGATGTTTCACCTTCCCTGGTTATTCCCATGTCCATTTTCACTAGATCCATGAAAATTGGATCCCTTTCAATTCTCATATTGTTCAAAACTCCATGGTCTTTTCTACTCAAAGCATCTGCCACCTTGTTTGCCTTCCCCGGGTGGTAGTGTATCGTACAATCATAATCCTTGAGTAATTCAAGCCATCTCCTTTGCCTCATGTTGAGTTCTTTTTGTGAGAAAATATACTTCAAACTCTTGTGATCAGTATAAATCTCACATTTTTCACCATAGAGGTAGTGCCTCCATATCTTCAAAGCAAAGATCACAGCTGCTAACTCAAGATCATGAGTAGGATAGTTTTGTTCAGGAATTTTCAACTGTCGTGATGCATAGGCAATAACTCTATCATTCTGCATAAGGACACAACCAAGTCCTTTCTTCGATGCATCACTATAAATAACGAACCCATCATTCCCCGATGGTAGAGTCAATATAGGAGCATTGACTAATCTTATCTTCAGTTCTTCGAAACATTCTTCACACTCTTTTGTCCAAACAAATTTAACCCCTTTACGTGTGAGCTTCGTTAATGGGTTAGCCAATCGGGCAAAATTCTGGACGAAACGTCGATAATAACCTGCCAAACCAATAAAACTACGTACCTCAGTTATACTCGTAGGTGCTGGCCATTCTTGGATTGCCTTGGTCTTAGAAGGATCAACAGAGATTCCATCTTTAGAGACAATATGGCCAAGAAAATAAATCTCCTGAAGCCAGAATTCACACTTGCTAAACTTCCCATATAATTCATGCCTCCTCAGAGTCTTCAAGATAATGCGCAAGTGATTTTCATGATCTTCGTAGGTTTTGGAGTATACCAAGATATCATCAACAAATACCACCACAAATTCATCGAGATACTCCTTGAAGACTCTATTCATCAGATCCATGAATACAGAGGGTGCATTAGTCAATCCAAACGGCATTACAGTAAACTCGTAATGCCCGTACCTGGTTCGAAATGCTGTTTTCGGAATGTCTTCCTTTTTCACACACAACTGATGGTATCCAGATCGAAGGTCAATCTTTGAAAAGTATTGAGCTCCATGCAGTTGGTCAAATAAATCATCAATACGAGGTAGGGGATACTTGTTCTTTATCGTTATAGCATTGATCTCCCTGTAGTCGATACATAACCTCATAGATCCATCTTTCTTTTTAACAAAAAGAACAGGGGCTCCCCATGGAGAAACACTAGGGCGAATAAATCCCTTATTACTCAATTCCTCTAGTTGTTTCTTTAGTTCGACTAACTCTACAGTGGCCATTATATAAGGGGTCTTCGATATAGGCCTTGATCCAGGAATCAAATCAATAGAAAACTCAACTTCTCGTTCTGGAGGATGTCCAGGTAAATCTTCTGGAAATACATCTACAAATTCTTTCACAACAGGTACATCCTCTATTTGAACATTCCTTTCCTCACCCGCAGTTATTTCATTCTCTTCCTCCCCAATAATTGAATTTAGTTGAGCTATTGAGGGTGGATCTAAATAAGAATTAGGTGGTGACGATTCTGCTCTAAAAATAAGGTGTTCCTTATCATTATCATCAAGAATCGTAACCTCTTTCTTCTTACAATAAATCTTCGCATCATAGTCCGAAATCCAGTCCATACCGAGGATTATATCAAACTCGATCATAGGTATGACGATGAGATCAGCAGATAAAGAAAATTTATGTGCTCTAATGGGGACTGATTCACAAAACTTTGTTGCAACGATACTTCCCTTAGGAGTTTTAACTGACAACTCCCTTATTAAATCAAATTGGAAATATCTAATTTTCTTAGCAAACTGGGAAGATATGAAACAATGCGATGATCCAGAATCAAATAATGCATTTGCTAAACTTGAGGAAACCATTAAATTACCTGCCACCACGTCTTTCGGAGCTTCTACCTCAGCAGTAGTGATAGCATAAGCCTGGCCTTGATCCCTTGGCCTTTTCTGAGGTAAGTTCTCCTGACGCTTAGGACATGCATTTGCATAATGCCCCATCTCCCTGCAATTGTAGCACTGAACGTTGGTAGCTTCCTTCTTCCCCTTGCAATCATGAGCTTGGTGGCCTTTTTCACCACACTTGTAACAGACTCCCATTCCCTTCAAGCAAGTACCAGGATGTTTCTTCCCGCATTTACCACAAGATGGATATTCAACCTTTCCCTTCTTCCCCTTATTTCCATTCCCAGATTGATCAGCAGGTCTCTTCTTCTCTTGCTTTGCTTTAAAGTCATAAGACTTAGAGAATTCCTTTTCGGTCTTTATAACACATGAGACAATGTCTTCGTACGATGAAAAGGATTGTGAGACTAATGCTCGACGGAGAAATGTTTTTAACCCATCAAAGAAACGATCAATCTTACTTCTTGGGTTGCGAATATAATCTCCAGCATACCTCTCTAACCTTGTAAAGTTAGCCTCATACTTTGTGACATTCTCATCCTCCTTTTGTCTCAGACTCAGAAATTGTCTTTCCATATCCGCTCGATGGTCGCGAGGGAAGTATTTTTCTAAAAACAGATCTTTGAATTCCCTCCATTCCATATTTGATACTTCATCATCTTCCTTCGTATTTTGAATCAATGACCACCATTGATCAGCATCTCCAGTGAGGCGGTAAACTGCCATGATAACTTTTTCCCTTTCACTGCTCCCCAAAGCCTGAAATATTTTCTCTAGGGAACATATCCATTGCTCAGCTACTAAGGGATTTGTATTCCCATTGAACGTTGGTGGTTGTTGCCTCATGAATCGATCTAACATTGATCCTCCACGCTGCGGATCAGGGTGCTCCATACGGGTAAGGTTATTATTCATAACCTGAGTAAGTTGTCCCAGTATGGTGATTAGCTGATCAGCACCAGTTGCATCGCCAGCCCCACTATAATTATCTTGAGCAGGAGGGAAATCCCTACATAGAGTGCGTGCATTGATACAGTTTCCATTTCTTCCACTAGGCGCCATTTCTAAACAATGGCATAAACTAGATCAGTTTATGAATCAAAATACATAATCCCATACTTATAAAACACTTAACATAAATTGAACTATTTATGGATATAATCCATAATCATAAAAATGTTTTCTTTGAGGAAGTATATACTCATAAACCCTTCATAATGATTTGTAAAGATAATGAGAGTTATCCTAAGCATATCCCCCGGGAGTGTCGTAACCAAGAGTGCAGCAAGGCCCGTTGTCGTGCACCAGTTCCCGTTCGAGTCTAGCTCAAAGCGGTGTTTTCGGGTTTTACCCCTAGGTACATCTGTGCCAGAGCCGCCTCTACCTACTCGTATCCAGACAGGGATGTATTGCTCGGAAAACTCACAAAATCTCTACAATACCAAAATTTAGGAAGTTCTTCTATACTAATCCTCAAAGTTCATCTTAGGTCTACGTGCTCTAATCAGAGTTTATCTAAATCTAGTTTCCAAGGTTTGTACTAAACTTCCTCTGATACCAACTGTAACGCCCCGACCCCAGTTACCCAGAGTCGGTGCATTAATTACATAACATTGTCATGATCACAAGAAAGATCAAATCTCGAAAGACCGATTGGTTTAGTAGCCTTGGAAACACTAGATATAATCATAAAGTTTTACATTACATTTCAAAGTGAAAAACTACTACAACAACAAAGTCTTCATATCCACACTATTAACCCCTCATAATATCCCTGCAAGTCATTCATAATTTACTTCTTCACTACCTGGGAAAAATAAAACATAGAAAAGGGGTGAGCTCAAATGCCCAGTAAGGATAACAATATAGCGAAACATTCATAATAAGCATAAACAGTTAAGGCAATGAATTACTAAAACAAAAGCCTTTTAAAATTGAACTTCAACATAGTATGGCAAAAATAAAAATGAAATAATGCCATTTACTTATTCACATGGATATTCTACTAATCGAATAATCACATGCAATATCAATATCCACTTTCATAATGTTGGAATGCATAATGCCAGACTATCATAACCACATAGCCAAGGCCTCGTGCCAAGACTACAAATAAGATTTTGTCAAGGCCTTGTGCCAAGACACTAGTTTGTCTCATGAGACCTACCGATGCATCGAGGAGCTATAGCGGGCTCCACCCGTCACTTATTAAGTCCAATGCATTCCCATATGAAAAGGTTTAAACATAACATAAACATTCGTATTAAAACTAGCATACGAAATGTCAATAATTTCACCATAAACTATGAATGGTATAAAAATAGCACATCCATAGTCAAACATATCACAAAACCTTCAATACAATATAGAAGTTTTGTATCATAATAAATCAACTTCAAATAATCTTAAAATCCATCAAAGGATGTTGACATAGATGAAATCAAAATTCTTTTTAAAGAAATATCTCCTTTCATTTTGAAACCATTTAAGATCCATATAAAATAAAACATTTTCTTTGAAAATATTCTTATAAGCTTGTAAGGAAATCTTTGAAGATTTTATAACGGCGTAAAATAACCGCACCCGCCGTATAAGTTAAAAAAAACATTCTTACCTCAATTCTATCGAAAATGTTAAAAAGGACCTTGTTTTGAAAACGACGGAAAGATTCCTTTATAAACCTCTTATAAAAATTCAAACAAGGGTATAAATGACTTTAACCCATAAAAAATGTTTTGAAATACATTTTTAAGAAACATGGATGTGGATGATAAAGATATCCCAGTAGATTATTACGTATAAACAACCTCGGATAATGAAGAGATTGTGAAATAACCCTTACCTTGTACTTTTCCTTGGTTGGGGTAGGTTAACCTCCTGTATAATGGTGAAATAGTTGTTATTAAATTATAAAATAATCATATATATTAATATGATATCATATATGATCTTTTAACATTGATTTGTTAATAATATCTTAGAATTATCGTCGTTTCGGGAGTTAACTTACTCATTTTCTTTTATATGTTTTGTTACATAAGCCATGGTTGTTGTATCTTATTCATATCCAGAATGATATACAGTCCTTAAACATCATTTTTAAATCATCAAATGATAATTATACTTGAATGGATACGATGGAGAATGAATCTCATCACGTTCGTGGAGACGGTAGTCCGTACGTACGCACGAGCGAAAATATCATTCTTTTGATATTAAAATAATATATAAATGGATGGTATATCATATATACAGAATCATTAATATGTTATATTTATTATTTACATGAGTTACACATCATTATTATACCCATCCAAATAATATTATATTGAATAACAATTACACCACGACGTGGAGACGGTAAGCCGTACGTACGCACGTATGGTGACATGTTATTCAAAGGGTGGATAGAATACTGAATATGATTGTACCGTATTTATAATAAAATCACATTATATGTGAGATACTGGAGTTATTATTTCAGAATGGTAAGAACAAAGGAAGAATAAGTGGAAGAAGAAATGAACTTAGAAAAGGGTGGTGAAATCATTACCTCTTCTTCGGGTTCTTCCTTTTGATTTGATCAAAAGGGCTCCTTAGGTTGGCTTTCTGATCACTCTAAGGCCTCTAGGTTGTAGTGAGGGATGTTGGGAGAGTATTTGGGCAGAGTTTGGCCGAACCAAAAGGCTTTGAAGGTGTGAAGAAATGAGAAGGAAGAGTGCCCTTTTATAAGAGGGGTGAGGGGCACCTTTGGAAAAGCTAGAAATATTAATTTATAATAAATTCATATTCGGTTTCTAAAGGCTCCAAAGTTGACTATTCAAAGGATGAGGTGGGGATAGGTCGGAAACAACTCATCCAATAGAATTTAGACAGGTTTGGGTACTTATATTAACCTTATCTTTAAATATTAACTCTAAGTTAATTAGTTTCACTTTTACAATGTCTCTTTGTATTTTTATATATTATGGTTAATATACTTACTATATACATCCAAGCGACCCCCAAGTGGTCCATTAATGATTAACCTATCATAATATAAGTCTCTTGGCCAAACCGTAGATTTTTAGGAATTTAATATCAATTAATAATATAATATTTGTTTTAAGAACTCTTTTATGTCAATTTTGACACTATTCAATAGTTGATTTTTGTGAAACTCATAACAGATTGATTACTTCGAAAAAAGTACATTAAATCAATCCTAATATATCATATTAGCCTAGAAAATTAGTTTAATTCATTAAAAGTTTCATATTATATTTATTTGGGTATTTATAATATCAATTATTTTAATTTTTTACTATTATAGTAATTACTGCATCATCATTGTGTCATAAATAAAATAACTTATTTAATGACTAAAAATTATAAATAAAATATCATTATGTAGGAAATCGTTTTAGCTTTCTAATGAATATTTATAATCGAAAATCCAACATGTATAACCCTATTTAAAAATTGTTGTTCTAAAAGATATATGCTTGTGTCATTTTTGTATTCATTTTGACTTAATTAAAATAAAGTGTCATTATCACTTACAAGTGGATCCATGGGGTCCCAAAATAGACCCAAAGATGCCCATGGTCGACTATGTATCAACCAATAGGGTTAAGTCACGTTTTAGGGTAATTTAGTATTATTATAATATTATTTGTTTTAACCCTTATTTACCGGATTTACCCTTAACCATGGTAAATAAAATATTTACCGCAGTAATTATTCAAAATGTCTAAAAATAAAAGTTACCTATTTACAAAATTTTAACATCCTGATTCCAAATATGGAATCCATTTTCCTAAATTCAAAACACAGAAGTGGCAGAAATTAATTTAAAATTAAATCCCGCTGTCAAAACAAAAAGCGTGTTTTTAAAAGATAATAACTATCAAAAGATTGACACTCGTTTATGTTCGGTTTAATTATAAAATTATGTCCAATGACCAACATTATATTAAATGCTAAAAATATATTCTAAATATACTTTAAAACCACTCAAATTCATAATTTATCACTATTAATTATTTTGATTAAAAAAGTTTTTTTTAATTAAAATTTAGTAATTTTCACTATTCATCAAAATATAAAAGTTATCCGAAAAGTACCAAAATTTCACCCCAGGATAATTTCGATATTCCGAATCCAAAAATGAAGTCCATTTTTAAATATAAAATATATATAATTTCAAAAATTAGGTATTACTATTCATAACGGCTAGTTTGATTGGTTGTGGTGTGTGTTAAAACTCAAGGTTGCGTACAACACACGCTACTGTATTATTCAAAGAAAGCGTACCGTGGAAGCTTGGGATGTTACAGGTTTAGCTTTAATTTTTATTGAATTCAATTTTTACATTTTGTTCTTTATCTATTGTTCCAGTGCATTCAATGGTTGTATATGTGTTGGATAAAGAGTAATGTTGATTTTTTTGGTTATTCTTCTTTGGTTTTGCAAAAATACTTCTGGAATTTTTTGTTGGAGGCTGGATTTATTCTGGCGGTGGGAGAATTCTTCCATGGTTGAATGACAGACAATTATGGGTGTGAGGATAGGGGGATGGTGATGCTCTGGTGAATTAGGTGACATAGTATTTCTAGTGTAATTGTTGGTAAATTTTTGGGAGGGTGGTAGTGAATCATTGCTTCAAGATTGTGGGGAAAAGAGGTTAGTGTAAGGAGAAGGGGCCTGGTGGTTACTCAATGAGTCAACATTGGGTAATAGTGGGCAGTGGATGTTTCCAATATGATGGTGGTTGTGATATGTTTTGTCAAAGTAGGGAGAGACGTTGGTGACTTAGGGTGTCACAATTGATGATGGTGGCAGATACTAAAAAAATTATTGTAGTGGGTGAGATAGAAAATAAAAATAATAATAATAAATTGATCATTTATTTATATTAGAAAATGAATTTAAAAAATCTAATTCATATATAAACATTATTAAAATAAAAATTCTTTTAATTACAAAATATTCAATAATGATTTAATATATATTATAATTTATTAAGATATAAATTAATTTAAATAAATAATTCATGAATGATTTCATAAATTAATAAAATAATTAATTAATTGAAAGAAATAATAATATCAAATAAATAATGTAAAATACAATATTACAAATTTATCTAGACAAGTAATAAATTTATAAACATGATTTAATTATTTTAAGTTTCAATAAAAGATTAATATATTTATTGAAAATAAATTTAAGTAACGAATAAATGTAAAAGTTAATAAAATAAAATAAATGAAAATAATTATTTACTAATATAGAGAGAATTAATTTAATGAAAGATTAAAAAATATTATAAAAACCAAAGAATAAAAAATGGTGGTAAAAAAGATTGCATAAATTAATTTTATAATTCATGTACAACAAAAATAAAAAATAAAAATATAATTTTAACAACAACAAAATATTTCTCAAAATTTGATATGTAGAATACATCAATTGATAATTATTAAATAAAATAAATTATTTCAATAATAAAAATTGAATAAAAAGTGAAAATTGACATGGTAAATTGCATTGAAAATAGCCATATCAGAACACTACCAAAATTAACTTTAGATTTTTAGTTATATATTTAAACTCGCTATGTCTCAAAATCGTGAATATATAATCAATCAAGCCCTACCTCAATATCAACACATACATATTCCCTAATCGATAGGCATCGCAAAACTATTCATATTTTATTCCCACTTCTATAAACCTTAGGATAAAGGACATTTCAACATTTAATTTAGCTGCTTAAAAGATCTCTAGCATTTCTTGGACATAAATATTTTCCCATGTTTTGTAAGGTAAATCACAGTGCTTGGTATCCTTTTTAATCTAGACCAAAATCTCTAATTTTTCATGTGAAACAAAACAAAACAATACACCTAAAAACATTACCAGGGGTATGTAATTATTTTCCATCCATTATATTCACTAGGTGCAAATCTTATCTACTATTTTGTATTATATTCCCATTGAAGTTAACCCTTTAAATAATAAAACACACTAGTATATTATAATAATGGTATTTTCCATATTATCATTTTAGTTAAATATTAAAAATATAATAAAGATTTTCCTTTGATACCAAGTAGATAATGATTTTATCCAAGAGGATGAACCTAAACAATAGTAATATTGAATGAAATTTCAAGTTCACCTGATCTATGAACACTACTAGGGAGTATATTACTTATAATGGAATCAACATAAACTGATAAAGGTTTATCTACTTTTAAAGGTCATCTTTGGGATATCCTCATAATAAACCAAAGTCTAATGATAGTGTTCCAAGAGATTGATCTTTTATAACCGCCTTTTATACCTTCATCTAGATGGATAAGTTATTGAAACTTATTAAAGGGTTCTTATTATTAATTATTCTTTATATCTAGAAGTTATATTGAAGACATAGCCTCAAGATAATGTACTCATTCATGGATAAAAATAGTAGTTCTATTTAAGGGGACACACTATGACTAATGAAACCAATATTTATAAGATCATATGAATAAACATTTTCTCCCAATTTTTATCTAATACCATATTATAATATCCAATATATATCAAAGTGGGCGTATGATGGAGATCATTATTGATGTTAACATATCAATGATGGTTATGTTCTGAATCATACTCCCATGAAACGTACATCTACTAATTTACCATTATTAGATTCTAAATATCTAAAGCTTCCACTGAACATTGATCAAAACTCACTAATTAGTTGGTTATTGTAAATAAAATTCCCGAAATAAGTCATAATTTTATTGAATAATGGATCTAATTTCCCAAAATGTATAATCTCAATCCTTATTCTCAGATTGACATCACTATCCATCAATAGTATATTCTATGATCATGTACAATATGTTGTAAATACATACTAATTATAACATTATATGAATTTAACCCTACAACAAAATGATCCAATTAAAAACTATCTTTTTTAATTGAATGATTACATAACTTGGAGATGTGGGTGATCATATTATCACTTCCATACTAATTATCCCTCACCATATGTCAAGATAGAAGTTCTAGTAAAATATAAATCCTTAAAACTAGGGTTGAATCAATGAATTTATGGAATTCACAAGGGTCTATGAGCATAGGTATAGGAGTAATGAGGACCCAATTTTACATAGGATTATATTAGGAGTAACATAGTCATAAACCTCCATATCATGAATCTAGTTTAATCAATGGTTTTCAACCCTCTATGCCAGTAACAAACAATTTTGGGGTGTTATGGGGGATGTGGGTTAAAAATAATTCATCACATTAGATCACATTCATACCCTAGGAAAACAATCCTTCCACAGGGATCACCCTAATTACATCTCAGAGGTCTCTAATCGTTACACTTATTATGAAACAGTGGTCGCTGGACATTATGATGACCCTATACAACATGATAGGGTTGGTGGTAAGATTATTGATGACCTCGTCTGTCATCGGAATAGAAACATATTTCCCCATGGCAACCTTACAAAATATGATACTCATTAAATTATAATCCTTTGGTCTTTCATGGTAAATAAAAAGTATTCAAATATTAGGACAGTATCACATACAATTATTTTGTCAGTTATGACAACACTGATCTGAAATGTTCCAATCATAAAATTCTACATTTTGTCCCTTATTAATGAATCTTTCAATTACCATGAATTACCCCAAAATATTTTCATTGGTGGGGAAATTGAGGAAAACACAAGATTACTGAATTTTTTTTATACAAGACATTCTCAAACATCCACAATTGATTGAATCCATCATGAATCATATTGAGGGATCACCACAAGAGGTCCATGAATTGTGATGCCTAATATATAACTAATAGCATAACATTAATTATCTCAAATAACTCATGGATATGAACATATATTAACTTCATCAAGTTGTATTGATCTAATAATATACATTGAAATTATATAAATAGACATATATCCTCTTCATTGGTCTGTATCATCAATTAATACTAGTAAGAAGTCACGTCACAGATAAGTCCAGCTATAACCACTAGTATCTAACTGGAAGGCATATGTATATGATAGAATACTCAGATCACTATCTCAGTCCATTCCTTTAATGGATTAGGGTTAGGCTAATAATATAACCTAGATAGCCTCTATTTATATAACATATAAAATATTCATCATCATTATACCCTATAAGAATAATCAGCATCATAAAATTTTGAAGAATGTCTACCTCCATTACAGTAGTTGTGTAAAATCAGTTAATTTTTTTAATGTACTATTAACTAAAGAGATAATTTAAACACATCTTGATATGTTTTAAGGAGGAAATCATCATCATTCATATATTTATCAACATGAGGAGTAATATATTGATTAATTATTCCTTGAACCATCCTCATAATCATAGTTGGCCAGTTTTATAGTGGCATTTTATAATTTTACAAGATGTACTATAGCCCAAATAAATAAATGGGGGTTATCTCGAGAAGTACATGGAAATAAATAACGCATTATAACTTGATATATGCATTTTTTATTAATCCATACAACCTTTTTTAAAATTTCACACGTTGAAAACATCATTATAAGAGTATTTGTGAATAAATTTTCCATCCAAATCACAATCACTTAGTTTAACAGGTTGAATGTAAATATAAATACAATTTAAAATAATTTTAATACAATCAAATACAAATAATCAATATAATAATTACAGAAAAATCCTTCCCATGAAAAAAAATCACTCTTACAAAACTCTAACATGATTGACCCATTAAGATTATTCTTATGTGGTGTTCAGAAGGGTAGGCCACCTTATGCCTATATCCAATATGCAAGAGACTCATGTCTAAAACTACGTAGGAAAATCAATCATAATGGGAGACCTTATCTTAACAACCTTATTAATTTTTTACACATCCATATGAGACATAAAAATTCATAATATATAAATATAACTAAATGACTTATACATAATTTTTATTATGAATTATATGTTCCAAAAAGCTAAATAGTATATATTTTATAAGGGGAAAAGTGAAAAAATATAGTGCTTATGAAAATATAATGCATCTAACCTGGGAAGATTTAACAAATATGTCCCCACACAAATTTATTTCTATAAATAATATTCATCCACTATTTTCACCCTAAGGTACAATAAAAAATCACTATTAGTAAATCCCTCATGCCCCCCTCCCCTAGAATATAACTTGTTTTCATTAGTTATGATTCATGTGTGTGGAGACACCAATGGAACAGTGAGTATAAACATACTTGTTATGATGAAAAGAATAGTCACAAATGAATTTAAATAAAATTAGTTCAATAAAACTATTAGGTATGTTGGAAATTGAAACCAATAAAAGGAAAAATAGTATATACTTTAATGGAGCGTACCCAATAAATAAAAGAGAGTTATGCACTTCATATAAAAAATTCTGGGGAACTTGTATGTAGAAAAAATAAATAATACTGCATGAATAAACTAACATGTTTATCCTCTCAGGGTAGGTATTGGGGGAATTATTCCTGTATAAAGTATATATACATGTTAATGGTGTACCAACCCCATTACAAAGAAAACACCCTATCTGGGATCATAGATGGGGGAGTACCAAATCTATAGATCAAGGTCTCATTCCCAAAGCATGTTGGGAGTAAAAAACAAAATCTGTAATTTGATAGACCAATGTAAATATGTTGACACACTACTAGGGGAATAAACACCATAATAATTATTTGATTGTCATTCTGAACCCCTTTTATAATCCCAATAGACATATAGGGCCTGAAAAATATGTCCCACCAAAATTCATTTCTTTGATTTCATATAGTATCATAGTATCATTTAATATGTGGATAATGTTAAATATATACTACAAAACACATATATCATAGTCTCCATAATGGAGATATAAAAATATAATATTCCTATAATAGTACATGGAATGTTATTTAATTGTACATAGTGTATAACACCTCTAGGGAAACCTTATAATGTACTAGCTCATACATAGTGTGTATGTTTAAACCTATATGGAAGATGTTCTAGGTTATTGGAATTATGGGATGAAAGATGTACAATATTTTTATCATCACAACCTATTTCAAACAAATTTGAAAGTCATGGTTTCTCGTTGAGGGTACATGGTGTGTACACTCATCCAGTTTGTTGAGTGTGTATTTAGACTTTATAAAATCCATATCTGTAAACTTTGGGATACACGTCATGTGTTTTGTGATACACAGTTTGTGATCATATGAACTACATGTCGTGTATTCACATTCAATTCCTGGAATTTTTAGAATTATCTAAATATCATCGTGATCACTATTCTCAATCAAAATTGATCTCGATTTTTTTTTAAAAATTTCACTTGTATATAGTTCTTCCAAGGAATGATTACCATGTATGTTTCACTTGAAAAACAAATATCAATCCATTATCATTAATGTTTGATGCCACAATAATAAAACACATTGAGAATAATGTATCCTTGAATTTAATGATCCTTTATTGCCGAATGTGTTTCCAACCATCCAAAATACTCTTAGTCAAACCCAGAAAAATTTATTAAGGTCCTATAATTCATTTGAACATAAAACTAGACTAATAATTTTTAAAACTCTTTCCCAGATGAAGGATGCTGATGAATTCATTAGAAAAATGGATGAAAAAACATAATACTCAAGAATAAAATTAAATGTTGTTGTTTTAAAACCTAGACACAGATCGTGGGAGAAATAACTATTGGATAATGTTAGAGTATTGTAGTATAATTAATTTTAGACTAGGGTAAAAAAAAGATATGTTTCCATGCCCATGATTTTATTACCTAAATCCAACCAATAAAACTATTCTTGAAATAAAAAAAGAATAGAGTATAATAAAAATAGTAAGTTGCTTACTCACCAATAAATCAATCACTATTGAAGGATGAGTCTATGTTAGGACTATTTGTTATTTTTTCGAGAGTTCCAATCCCCCACTCCATGTATTAATTAGATATCCATCAATATACTCTTTTATATGTATATCTTTCACATCCCTTGATTCTTTTTATGTGACTAACCCTATAAAGGCACTTTAATGATTCATTTGAAGGTGTGGATTATGATTTAGATGTTTGATAAAGGATAAATAAATTACTTAATTAATATCTGTAAAATAATTAACTAATTTAATAAATAAAAATTAAAAAATTTAAATAATTTATTCCAAAGTGAAGAATCATACATGAACACTCCAATATGAATTTGGATAACACTTATTCAAGGGGAAAATGATCAGTTTGAAGAAAATTATATATTCCCGTTATAATAAAAGACACTTATTTTAAAAAATATTATTCATATCGATTATTGTGATAGTAAAATTAATAAATTATTGTTAATTTTTCATTAGTGAATCACTATCACACCCAAACCTCTATGTTTTCTATGCGAACCATACCAACAATAATTATTATGTGATTTTAATAATTAAAAAAATTAGAATTTTGTTTAGTACATAGTATTATCATGTATTGTTGGGAAAATATTAGTTATGTATTACCTTTTAAATTCAACATAATTTATTGATATGTGGGGATAATATTTGGGGGTTTTCCTTGAAATCAGGGTGAATTACTATCCAAAATATAAAAATAAAAAAAACATATAAAATATTTAGTGGATGTTTTCTTTATTTAATAAACATGATAATAATTTAGTGTATTTAAATATTCATGATGTATTTTACATGATTCAATTAAATTTAGAGGGTTATTTGGAGTTACCTTAATAGGATTAATGGATTCATATGGATGAATAAAGAAAAAATAATGCGTCTTGGAAAATTTAATATTTTTATTCACATTTCATTTTCAGTAATCTAAAAAATTATCTTTTTTAGAAGTGTATGCATTAGATATCCCCTATATAGAGAGATTAATATGACTTAATTTTATTATTTCTTAAGTCATGACCTAAGAACATGTTTTGTAATTAATTATATATATAACAAATCATCGATGTTTTAGTTATATTGGATTCAAAGTGATGGAAAAGTACAATATTTTATATGAAAAATGGGGAAACAAGAAGAATTATTCCCTTACTACACTATTGTAAATAAATCATGTTTTTTAATTATTAAAATCTTGGGAAAATAATCACCAATTTAATTATTTTAAAAATATTTATTTTTCATAATCTATCCTATAATATGTTATTAATATTTAATATTTTGTGAAATTGTTATTATATGACAAGAGGCATAGATAGTCATTATCATGAAGAATTAGTGTCACCAATATCTACCACATTCTAAATTTAATTATTTAAATATATATTTATAATGGAATTGAATTTTATGAAATTATAATAGTTGACTAAAAAATAAACAAATTCTCAATGGTTATTTTAAATCCACAGTTTTCATAAATACAATTTAATTTCCCAATGTGGTCAACACTAGACAATAAGAGAAACAATAGAAAATGGAGCACGAAAAATTATGATATTGTTTATGGGACTATATAATAATGTTTTTTAATGCGATCACTCTATTCATAATGGTGAAATTGTATTGTCATAATTTCTATATGTAGTCTTTCAGGATGAAATCAATTGGGCGGTGATAAATAATTATTTATCACATTAAAAATCAACATCTATTTGGAATATTTTGATATGGAATTTTGATTTTTATTTTTTTTAATTTATTCAAGACATTATAATATTTTGTGAACCAAATATTATCACATAATTATATGTGTTATTTCATCATTTTTGAGACACTATATATATATATATAGAGTAAATGATGTTTAAACATCCATAAAATTTGTAGAGAATTATTTAGAGTAGAAATTTTTCACTAATATAATAATATGGTTGATACATAGTCCATGGATTAATGAAACATGATATGGATAGATGAAGATCATTGATTATTTTTTACACATAATGATGTTCATTTTCTTCTATTAAACTACATATTTTAACATACATAGTATCATAAACATGCATTCAACTCTTTTTTATTATAATTGATTATAATTAACTGTAAATTTGACAAGGGATATGACCAACTAATCAACAATGTTTAGGAACTCAAAATTAGGTATTGAACCATGATGATATAATATTTTCGAAATTTAATATTTTCTATCTATAAATAATAATTTATTTTCAATCATATCAACTAACTGGAATGGGATAATTTAAATTATATGGTATTTTTTTAATAAAAATTTCGACAAATTTCCAAATTCTCAAACTAGCATGAAGTAATTGGATTAATTAATATATATGTATAAAAGATGAAAAAACTATGGTAGATAAAAATTTTAAATATAGATTATTCAAGAAAATGAAGAGCCACTATTTTAAAAAATTGTATTATACTGAAGTGGTTGTGATCATGATTTTCCTAAAATAAAATATATATAAATATGGAAAAAATAATATATAAATTAAAAATGAATGATCTAGATGTGATAAAATGGAATTATGTCGAAAATTTGTCAATACATATTATAGTATTATTGAAATAGTGAAGTGGAATAAATGAGACTATCCAAACAGATATAAAATCAAAGGACCAAAATAAAAAATATTTTTGTAACATTACATTTCATAAAATAATTATATAAAACCCCATATAATTATGTGGAATATGATAATGAATATTATAAATATCATCATGAAGGTACAATATTTTAAAAAAAAGCATTCTATAAAAATGCATTGAAAACTAATACAATAAAAAATACTGTGTATTAAAAGTAAAGATTGAGTTTTTGGTATTTTTGGATTAAATTATTATAAAATGAGATCATGTAATTCTATAAAATTAATTTTTTATGTGATTTTATGTTGTGAATATGACCACTATAGGTTGAGATATATGTATTAAAAGAACATGTTTAATGTATAAAGATTATAATATTTCAATATCAAAAAACAACCGGTGAACATAAAAAGAATGGATTTGAATAATCAATTTTTTTTTTCAAACATTAAATATGGATGACTGATGTAGGTTTATGAAATTATGGAAACATTTAGTAATAAAATTTTATTGAATAATTGAAAAAAATGAAATTTTTAAATGTTTCAATATCATTTTATAAGGTTTTGATTTTTTGTGAATGGGATTTTAATGATTGTTAGATGTGTAGTCAGGTAGTTTGATAGTGGGGTTTGAATGGGTGGTAAATAAGTGACATTTAGTTTACCATTTTATAATGGATTCCAACATGTTTTTGGATTGTTCCGAAAACACCCAATGGTTACCTTATTTGAGATTTCTCAAGTACAGTCTTTCCAATGGTGGGTTCTCATTGGGAAATACTTCAATGACCCTTAGGACCCCAAAATAGTTGATATGATTTGAGGTGATTTTCATCAAATACATTTTGGGGTAATTATTGCATACTCAATGAATCTCAGATAGAGTTAGGTCATATTTTCGGACCCTTTTTTAAATCCAAAAAATGGAATAAATCTCCCTTACACTAACAATACATTCTTTTCTTTCATGAACTGTATAATCATCTATATTTTTTTCTTCATTAATGGAGATATTTATCACTATATAAGGTTATCAAAACATGGATTCCTTTTGAAAATTTATGGGATAATCTTGTACTGATTATTCTTGAAATTTGTGTTTTAAGCATCTTAGTGTGCTACTTTACAACTTATCATTATCATGTGAGAAGGGATTCATTTTGGGATTGGACCCTTGAGATGGGCTACCTATGTAGTCTTTTTAACGGAATTAGAATCCACTTTTATAGTGCTACATAATAGGACACCACATTTTTTTATAGTCAAGTGATGAGGACCAAGTACTGTAGTTTAGAAACATGTAGTCGGAACATATATGAAAAAGGATCCTAGCCACGGTTTGGTGTGAGAATTACAATAGAGTGGCCCTAGGGACTTGTTGTTGATTTCAAATCCAAGGATGGATATGAAACTACTTGGAATGTGAAAAAAATAAGGGTTATATTTTGGGATTTAGGTATGAACCTGAAGGAATAATCCCTTTAATCTTGTTTGTATGAGAATATAAGTATAGATAGATCTGTTCACTAAGTTCCAACACCTATAGAAACACTTTTATGGGTTCTCTCATAAAGGAATTGGACAATTTAGATGATCATAACATGGTTTCATCATATACCAGATAGGAGGACCATTTTAGTGGAGCCATGAGTAGCATCGCAAGTCATGGGGACATAGTGGTTTGGACGGACCTTGTGAATAGGAGATTTCCCATTTGTCTGACATGGTATTTTTCCCATTGATATTCATAACTAGTATGAAGGATGCATGCCCCTGGAGAACATTCATACGATGGTGATATTAATATACAAAAAATATTCTCTATCAATACATATATTTGATTGTGTGGATTTCATTATTATAACCAACCCCTAATCAAACCCAAGTTATACTCAGTGTGAAAACAAGAGGATGTGGAAGATCTATAAACCCAAAAAACATTAGTCATCCACTGGTGGATGAGTATTGGGTGATGGTATATATAATTTGATTTGAATGTTCCCGTCTCCTCTCTTGCTTTCATAAATAGGATATGAAAATCTGGGAACCCGTCTATCTCTAAACCATAATAACGACCAATGCTCTACAATAGTAGACACTCCCTTATACCAGATTTAGAGGGGATAGGAGAACAATCAACTTAATTATAAAAGAAAAATAATTCATAATACACATTCAATATATTAAATAGTTGGTCCCTTGTATAATAGATGAGGTGGGGAGGAAAAATTCTTAAACATTGTTCCTGAGAGATGATAATGAGAGATAAAATCAGAAACCCTATTTTCATATACTAGGATGTCTATAGAATCAACCTAGGGTTCGGGTCCTCTTTATCGAAGGGATTCAAATGTTATACACCCCTAGTAAATTACCAATTTAGTAGGAAAAGTGTTCTAATCCTATTACAAAAGAAATTCATAACTAAATGGGGACACCCCAGTGTTCTTATTTCCATTATTGTGATTGTCTAGAGGATTTGGAAGATGATTTTTCATTCTCCCTCTTATATGATGTATCCAATAGAATATATTAACATCCATTGGTGGAATAAAATAGTGCTCAAATTAATATATTATTGGTAAGGATTGTGAAGGGAAAAACAAGTCTCACATTGGTAGAGAACAATTGATCTGGACAAAGATTTGCGTAGGATAAGGCCTAGAAATACAAGAAGGGTTTCATATAGGGTGGGACCATGTGAGATAGAAGTCACTTTTGGATGAATAAAAACAAATGAAATAAAACTTGGACGAGGACATACTCTAGGATATGAATAACTCCTCCGGTGTCCCTCAACGGACCTCACTCAGTTCTCGTGTTTAAGAGGGGACCCTTGCGCTAGTATATATTGATTAGTGGGGGAAATTTTTCTCTTGCACATCTGATTTTATTTTCACACACAAGAGGAATTTTTATTCTACTATCCCCTTTAAATATCTATTCTCTTCATTTTTGGAGAGCTACCATGTTGTAGAAGAAGATATGGGAGAAGGACTAGTGAAAGAAGACCTTCAAGGAATCACTGAGGTTTTATCATCATGAAAAATGTGGAGTACCATGGATCAATTTTGGGAAATAATTAGACCATGGGTTATAGATTTTTTAAATCTAGAACCTTCTCACATATAACATGCATATTTGTTGCACACAGGTGTCGATTCCTCTTGTAGGTTGTGTGTATAGGGTATACATGAGCCTATTGGTGTGTGGAAAATGAAATTGTAGGCATAAATAGGTGAAATCAATGATTGTACATGTTACTGTTCACAAATTTATTAGATGAGGTACTTTCCATTAAATCATTTCATCCATATGTGAAAAAATGAGTGTTAACAAAATCCCCATTGGATTAGATCCAATTAGATGATGTGTGTCGGATCTTAAAGACTTGGGATGAAATATTATTGAGAGACATATAGGTAACCCATGTAGGTATTCCACATAAGGTAGTTATAACTGGTACTAATATATGGTATTCTATTGAGGAACTCTATATTGGTTAACTTCATATATATATATATATATATATATGTTTGACCAACATGTAGTACTTTCCTCCACTTACATCCTTCTTCCGCTCCCATAAAATAAATATTTTAATTTTCATTATGAAGGATCTCCTCACACTTGCTGATAGTCTATCTACATGAGAGACTAGTTTGTGTGGTATCCCTTGGGAGAGAGTCATGTGTGATGGAACTTGGTCTACTAGCTTGCACGATGTGAACTTGGGTGTGTGTCATGTTTTAGGGCACTTGGGTGAGTCTCTTTTGTGAGGAACTTGGCTGAGTAGCCTATGTGAGGAAAAAAATGCATACAATTTATAATTTTTCAATATTTTTGAAGCGTCAATTTCTACATATAGGAGTCCAGTATCTTCACAAATATATTCCCACAAACATTTTTATTCTTTTGATTAATATATCCTCATGTCTTTCAGACTAGATTACTATGACATGTTCAACTTTACCTTTCATGATGTAGAACAATCTTTGGCTATGTACCAGTGTGAGTACCGTCACGTTGAAAATATTTCTTTTTCTAACAACAAACATATGATATATTTTTTCATCCCAATCCAGTAGAGTTTTTTATTGATGCATTGGTTCTCATAATACACCCATTAACCCACTATTGATACCTATTTAAAGTTAATATTCATCAATTATGGATCACTTTCCACTATATGCATCATGCACAACATCTTTTCTCTCTATAACTGAAGCCTCACACCCCAAGTACCAAAGCCCAGTTACTACAATTCATTATTCCACGCATCAAGAATAGACTAATACAGATGATTTGTGGAAGATATGAACACCCATTCTAGAGATTGATTCAAGCTAGAATGGATGTGGAACATTAGATAAGAACGACCTATGTAGAATCTAGAAATGATTTGTTAGATGTTAGTATTGATGATGCAATTGGGATAGTTCCAATGTATGTTTACATAAACATGGAATTCATATAAAAAACATTAAGATGATGGGATCCTCATGCATTTACATTCCATCTGGTGCATGTAAAAGTCTTAATTAGCCAATGTAATGTCTATAAGATTTATATATATCATATCCTCTAGGAGATGAATGATGACAACATTCCACCAATGATGATGTGGGATGATGTTTAATGGACACCAACTTCACCCTATGACCTATTTAAGTTATCTCCAAAGATATAGATGAAGGGCGCCCACCAATGTGGTTATATCCATTCATAGGTCTGTATGAATTTCTTATTAGAGACATAAGGAGCTATTCCTACCCATAATAGCCTAATGGTATTCCATTCTTTAGTAAAAAATTAACATCCCAATAATATTCGGTCCCACATTCAAGTAGGGATATTATGACAAGTGGTCATTAATGTATGCTGTGAGGTTCTTGTGAGGAACCATCCTGACTCATTCATTGTAACGTGGATTAGAAACTACATACATCCATTTGTTTTATATAGCTGTGTTGTGAGGCTACTGAAATTCATCATATTGGCCTTATTTAAAGAAGGTAATCACATAGGGTTTGATTCACCTATTCTAAAATGATATATTAATTTTTTTGCACATGTATGTCAAGAAGGACGTATATCAAATTTCATCTCCATTTACACATTTGTGGCAGAAGAATAAAAAACAATTCATCTCTTATGTCATGATGAGTAAATTTTATATTCCTAAATGATGGATTTTGCCTTTTGTTCTAGATTTTGTTGGTGTCCGATCTTTATCTGTTAATTATGGAGAAGCCTTCAGGTATAAGAATGTAAATGAAGTGTTAAATTTCTTACCATAGAGTGATCTTAATATATGAACTTTTTTTGGAAATGTTCATCAAACTGATGACATCAAGACGTACATGATTTAATTTATAGGTAGTGTAATGGAGCTCATATTTACTGTGATATCATATACGAATCATATACTCTATATTGATTTTAAAATTAATTAATTTGTCTAATATATATATATATATATCCCCCTAAATTTATTTTGAAAATTATCCCATAGTGGCCCAATAATATGGATCCTCATTTCATTTTATGTATCCAAAGATTCCATCAAAATACCATCATTAGGAGAATAAATTGGGCTACAATCATGGTATTCCAATGCATATTTTTCTTTCCAACACAACATGAAATTTGAAAAAATCATACCCTATGTTGAGGACATGAAAAATGTTGTGTGTTATAATGCATAATATGACATTTCATCCATAGGGTGACAATAATGAATCTCTAATGTCCTTTAAGAGATCTCAAGTGTGATACACATAACAAGATATTTCTAAAAATACCAAATATTCTGGGGAGAGGTGGTATAATCATCACTACCCTTAGGAATCATGAGCCTCAGAGTCCTCTTATCCTACATGTTTAGAGCGAGGAAAAGTGATTCAATGTCAAAAGATGTTGGGTTTTCATCTCAGTTTGTTGTACTAGAAATGTCGTATGTACTAGTTTTTGTAATCCATTTATGCCATGACTTGACCCATCACATCAATGATTCATGGGTGTATCTCTAGGATGAAATAAATATCTCGAAATATGGTGATATCTAAAAAATGATTGACGTTTACCCCCAAAACAATTTTACTGACCTAGGTGAATAAATCTATGAGATAGGGATGTTAAGATATTCCATTGATGATGAGATCCCGGTTAGAAAGAGGTTAACTGAATTGATATCCAAAGATGTGGATGAAAGGGTATCAGGATAATTTAATGAATAATTTGATGACTTCTTCAACACCAACTAGGTATCTATAATTTTTCCCATATATTTTTCCTCTGGGATTCATCATCAATAATTTCAAGTGGATTTACCTTGTAGTTTTTTGGATAATAAGGGGTAGCAAAGGTGGTGCTTTATTAAAAAAATGGGCCTACAGACACCCCCATACGAGTGAAGGTAGAGTTTCCATACCCCTCAGATCTATCATTATGTCAAAGGAAGATAGTGGGTGAAATATTGGGAGGGTTTTCAAAACATATTCCTCTTATATCTATAATTGAGAAGACAAATGTGGGTAGCTCACCATCCTCGGGGGAGTAGAAAAAGATAGAAAACTTTTGAATTGACATATGTGATATAAAAAGTATTTTCACAATATTTTCATCCTATGAATCACCTTATTAAACTATTTAAACATTATTTACTTCTTCAGGATCTTCTTCACTCTCCAAAATCAAGGTATCATGTACTATTTTGTTCAATACGTAGATGTACATTTTTGATAATTCATAGACTCAAGATAATGAATCTATCCTAAATTTTCTAAAATAAGTTCCCATAGATGAACTATTGTCAACACCCATTTCCATAGTGATGGAGGTGGTACATGGTAATGTTAGATTCATATGAGAAAGTTACATATGTTGTTCACGGACAATATTCTTCATGATATTTCATATCATTCAAATACACAGGAGGACCATTAAACAACCACTATTGGCCCTGTCACTATATGATAAATGGTTAATAGGGATCTTAGACATACTGATGATGTTTATGGTGCTAATATCTAATATTTATGGGCCATATTTTTTTTTCATTCCATCTATTCATAAGACATAATTTATAATGGAACCAATTTAGGCCCTGATGCACATGTATTGGTTAACCATACTGGTGGGGACGATATGAGAGTTGACAAATCATATAATGAATTAAAAGATCAGTATTATAGTCTGAAACATATTTACATTCCATCTCATCTAGAGGAGTTCCATGATTTTGATAAGGAATTGGAAGAACATGAGTTTTCTCTTTAATACTTTTTCAAACCCAAGATAAAATAGTAAACATGATTTCAAACACCACAATTTTTGTTGTGAAACAATGTTTACAGAAAACACTGATAGATAGATGAAAGACCAACTCATCGAAGTACATCTTACTCCCATTGAATGGGGGATAATATAGGGTCCTTGAAGAGTAATATTACCATGTTCCTTATCTCCATATTTCTATTAAATATCTTGGGGATATTGTTATCTATTTGATCCATTATCATAACATTGAGAAGGGGGAGTCTGGGAGGTAACTATTTTAGCTATTAATATACTATTGGGTGAGTACTGGGAAATTACATTGTTCATTTTCTATATTTTTTGTCTGTTATTCTACCAATGTTATGAATATTTCAATATCTTATTCAGTTCTTTCAAAATCGGTTGTTGAGCATAAGGAAGGAGATTCCATGCCCATTTAACCAACAATATTTGGAGAAATTGATGTAGTTTTAAAGGTATCATAGTGGGTTTGCTAATTTATATCACTAATCATATAATACACCATTCTCTCTAAAATGGTTCTATGTTTGACTGTGATAAATAAGATTCCCCTCAAACAAAATTCATATCATTTTATGATATATGTAGAAGATGTTACCAGATATGCCTCTTGAAGTCATTACATGAAGACATTGCTGAAAATAATCCTTGTTTTATTTTTTGGATTAATATGGATATAATTACTTCATTATCCACTTTTGTTTTGATTTAATATTTTGGCAATGGGAAGAATATTGGATGATGCAGTTGTATTGTAACAACCCAAAATATTATAAAAAATATTCCAATTTTGATTTAATTAAATATCTTATTACCTAATATTGTTATAGAAAAAAATGCACATATATAGATTTATTATATTATATAATATTTAAAAGGCCATTAAAAATCATTACCACTTATATTATATCTGTTGAATAGTGATCACATTACTTGTATATATTTATATGTTTTTATTATATCTAATTGACCCACACAAAAAAAGTGATAGATAGAACTAGTAGGATCGTACAATATAAATCCTATTTATCAGAGCTTCTAAGGGATATAGAATCTTTCATAGTTTTCCCTCACCATGACCAAGATTATATCCAATAACTTATGTTTGGGAAAAATAGTTTAAGAGATACGTTCCTACTCATTGGGATGACTACCCAAACTATTTATGCCAAAACACCGCTTGAAATTGTCACCACTATACACCTTACAAATTTTTTAGTTTTTGGTGTATTAATGGGGTGTGTATCATGACCATAAATATATGAATATGTATATTTTATTTTCAATAGAATAATTTTTAACTTTCCTTTTTATCGTTAGATAAGTGATTCCGATTTTTATATAAAACACTAAAATTGTACTTTTAATTGAATTTCAATTAATTCATTAAATATTTGAAATTAATGTATTTGTTGAAATAAGTAACATTTTAATAATATATTATTGTTAAATTTAATTTATTAAATATAATCGATCATATATTTTTCATGGTTTCCAATGTAATTTTCATAAGGTTTGGAAAATAGTTATTATGAAAAACCAAGTATTTTTCAGTAAAAGTTAATTATTATATTAAAAGTGAAAATAAAAAAACCTATAATTTTTTTTTAAAATTAAGTTTGTTTATTTAATTATAATTTTTAAATTATCCCATGGTGAATTTATCATAACATTCTATGAAAATTTAATTTTCATGTAAAAATTAATGACTATATAAATATAAAGTGTATATCATGACATAATTATGTACAAAATGTTTTTTAAATAAATAATATAAAAAGTATCTAGAAAATAATATAAATTTATAATTCAAAATAATGTAATTTTATTTATATTTGATTCATTTTATAAATCCTCATAGAATCCTCCCAAACCATTAATATATTTCAAGGTTTATAATTTTTTCCTTTAAGAGTATGACTCACATCCTCATAATCATTGGTTTTAATTATTCATGTTTGTCCCTTTTCCATACGAAATAGTAAAAACCACTACCATTTTGAATAAAAAATGTTATAAAATAAGGATATTATTTTTTTGTTATTTTATTATATAGATTCCAAAACATCTGTTTTAGAAATATTAAATAAATACTCCATCATTTACTATATAAACAGACCTAAGATGCCATTTCTCATCACTAAAATACATTTAGAACTTAATTAATCATACCTAACCTATATAGAGAAATCCCAATGTTTATGAAGGTATTCACCAAGAACCTCCCAAGCATTTGGATTCACACAAGAAAGTAAATGATACATTCATTTCTCCTAAATATTCAAGTATATTATTTTATCATATTTCCTTTTCTATACATTAAATGTGATGGAATATTATATTCCATATACCCATTAAATTGTTATTTATTTCCATGCTATTAGATACCCATTTAACTCTCATAAACCGATTTTAAGAATTTTTAATCTATGTCATTATGAAACTTAAATGTCATAGTGATTTTTCATTCAAAAACTATTGTGTAGTTGATACAATACCAATTTTATTTCATGTTTATAAACCAAGATGGAATTATTCTTAATTTAAATGGGATGTACATGGATATATTCCAATGTAAATATTTTTGGAATAAAATACGATGATGAATGTATCAATTATTTTTTATCTATCTAGAACACTTAAGCATGACAATGAAATGAATGTTTTGGGTGTGCCCAAAATTATATATCATCGCAATGAATTTGGTAATATTGAGTCTCATTAGAAACAATTATTTGGGTAGGTATTGAACATGATTCCTTATTTGGACATTTTTACATCATGATTTATTATCATTTATCATTGACCTATGTTTTGGATGTCGTGTTTTATATTCATGCAACACTTCCCCTGTTATATAAATCATGTTATATCATTACTTATTAAACATATTCCTTTTTATTTCACATTAATTTTTATATATTATAAAATTTATTACCTTATTCCATTATTATTCACTTAATGGAATTTATAGCTCACCTCTTTCCTTTGTATGTCCCTAGGTTATACGATGTAGTTTTTATTGTAGTCATGTTAAGGATGTTTTAATTATGGATTATGTTTTTCCTGTATTAAATTTTTATATAATGTAACTAATTCCAAAATAAAATAGAATTCAAGATATTTTATGTTTTATTAATTTTAATTTTATATAATAAATCTTTTATTAATGTAATTTATATAGAGATTTTCTTATAGTTTATATCAAAGGAAAGGTTAGGTTATTTTTGGGATTACGATTAGAAAAATCAACAAAAGACCAAGGTATAAGACTAAGTATTAGAATACATATCTAAATTTTTTATGTATTGCATAAGTGGTTTACCAAACAAATAAATTAATTTTTGGAAACTAAAATTTGTCACGTTCCTTGTAAATATGTACCTAGACTTAACAATATAGACACGGTGTGCTAGGGCCTAACTCTACGTAACCTGGTATACAACAACGTGCCTTACCTCAAACCATGTTTAGAACACCCTGGATATATGCGTTAGAAAATTAATAATCTCAATATGAATAACTATTATGGGAACACAAAAATTCCCAAATGAATATATGTTAGGAAATAGATCATGGACAATTTATATTGAATCCTCAAAAATCATAAGTTATAGAATGTGATGTTAGTAAAATTTTATCCAATTAATTTCCTTAAATTCCAATTTATGTGGTTAATTGACTAAAAAAATCATCGATAATTTCCATTTTATTCATCAAAATTTCAAAAGTTTTGAAGAATCCGGTAAAGAACCAATGTGATGGGCAATGAGATGATTTCTTTTATGGGTTTACCAACACAATTGGGGAGGTAATTGAACAAATTATGATGATACTCTCTCATATTACACATGTTAATAATAGAAACCATTATCAATAGGGGTTCCCAAGTCCTTGTATAATATAAAATGTTTCATTAATGTCTTTTAGACGAAAAAGACCCCAAACATTGAAAATATTGTTTTATCTATTTATCAAATAACAAAAATTAATCCCTATTGAGAATATCTTCTCCATCCTTAAATGTTCTAAAATAGAGTAGGTATTACTGTCATCTTATTTTATAGATGGAGGAGACTACTAATTATGGACATTGATCATGTATATGAATCCTAAGGAAGAGATAAAATTGATGGGGATTATGGAATTCCATAGAATTGTTTTTATAAATATTTTCCCTGCACTATTAAAAATAAATTGAAAAAGATCTCCATTCCAACAAGACAAAAAGATGATGAATATATCAAGGAGTTCAGGGAACACTTCCCAAGAATATCTTCATATAAATATAGGTTTTACAACAGCCATAGATGAATTATTGACCCCTTATTTGGTGAATAATACAAAATCAATTAAGGTCCCTATAGATCTATAACATTAATTGCTCTGGGAAAATTCGATTCTGATCCATCAATGATGAAATGGACATTGGAAAATCTATAGGTTATAATTGGGATAAGAATCAAAAATTGTATTTTAATTTCATTCATCTCATGGATAAATTTAATGGTGTCAATAAATTTTATCATCTCACTTGGTAAATGTGTGGAGAGAAGCACCCATGAAATTTCCTTAGGGGATTAATGGCATTTTTTATATGAAGGGAGTAAACAAACTAAGCTAGTGGTTGCCGATAGGAAAAGCCTAATAAATTAATAGAAGATGGTAATACTCTTATAAACCCTCATTTAATTTTTAATTCATCAAGCTTAAAGTAACTAGGGAACATTTCAAACTAATTCACTAAGATTATGGGATTCAAATACAACCTATCACTTCAAAGGTTGTAAGGGAAAGATTTTTTCCATTGTAAACTCTATGGTGAATCCCAACAATGAATTTGTAGTAGGTATGCTATTTATTCATTCATGAATAGATAATGTACTTTTTTATTCTATTTATATGAATTCCTTTACATCATGATAGTTTATAAGAACAATTCAAACACAACCCCAAGTCATAGAAGATAAACTTTCAGTGGAAACAAAAATTGGGGAAATTATTATTTCCCATGTATATATATACTCAATTGTAAATAAATGTGGGAATAGTTCCCTATAGTACATTTTCATACTAAATTTTGGGATATTTTATTTAATTCTTTCCATGGAAAGGTTTTCCCTATATAGGTAATATATAAATTTCCATGGGAAGGAAATCACTCTCCATATTGTGAATTATCCAACAATTGTTTAAGAGTTAATGGATGACGATGAATCTAGTTTAGAACCAAAATTATAAATATTTGATATTATTTAACTAAAAAAAATAACATCTCTCTCAAATGATTGATTATAGTTAAAGAATCATCCTCAAATATATGATCATTTTTCTGGAATATGCCTATGTGTTTCCTATGGAATTTCATGGTCTTCCTCTAAGCTGAGAGGATGAATTTTTAGATGACCATTTACAAAGGGAATTAAAATTATACAAGACTATATATATAATGGTTTTCATATAACATGAGGAGATAAAGAAATAACTACTTAATAGTCTTGATAAAATGTTTATACACCCCTGTGCTTCACCATGGGAGCACCAACCCTCTTTGTCAAGAACAATGACTGTTCTTTGTACATTTTCATAGAATATTATATGCTCAAAATATCATGATAAAAAAATTATCCTCATTAATGGATTAATAAATTTTATGATTATTAATTTGTAGAATGATATCTCTCCATAGTGGATATGTGTTTGGGATATTACTATGTTCGGATGAAGTAGTAGGATATCCCAAAGACTACTTTTTGTACAAGGTACGAGCACTGTGAGTTCATAGTAACATAATTAAGGAATACTAATTCTATAGAAACAATCATGTACATGTTGAATAGAGTATTTAGAGATCACATAAACAATTGTTTTTTTAATATTTGTATGTGGTATTATTATATTCTCCAAAACCATGTATAATCATGAGAAGTATTTCATAATTGTGCTAAAGTCATTATGAAATGAGAATATTTATTCCAATGAAAAAAGTGTGTGTTCTATTTGAATGATGCCCCGGTATTGGGGAATATCATCATAAGGAATGGGATATCTGTTGAACCATAAAAGAAAAATTTATGGATGGATGAGGACAAGACCTATTACATATTTCCATAGATTCCTTAAATTAGTTGGGAATTATAATCTATTTGTGAGGAATTTCTCATTTTTTAAAACCTCTAAACATGATGACTTAAAATCAAGTGAATTGTTGTTTTAATGATGAAAATGAAGAGATATTAAAGGAATTGAAAAACAGCCTTATCAAAGAAAATTAACTCACACTACCTAAAAATGGAGAAAATTTAGTATTATTTAGTGATGATTTGAAGAAGGGATTAAGTTGTGCATTAATGGAGAGTGTAAATTTCATATCCAATACTTTATGGTAGTTGATAATTCATGAACATAAATAGCCATCCCATAATTTTAAGTTTGATGCATTGATCTTTTTCTTTGAAAATAAAGAAGAATTATCTCTTTAGGAAGAAGCTTATAATATATACATAAAAAAGACTCAAGTATATATTCACTCATAAAAAGATGAATAAGCACCTATGAAGATGGTTATTTCTAATCATGGAATATTAATACTCAATCCACTACCATCCAAATATAGTGAATAAATGGAAATATGCTCTTTATTCAATGGATTTTGAAATTCTATCATTGATGAGAATTTATTGGGATCTGCTCATCATCAGTATGAAAATCATAGACATGGGAATCATAAAAGAAAGAAGATCATTAATATTTTCATAAAAGATTACACAACCATATCTTTGGGATAGGTTAATGGATCCTCAAATAGATGATGTGGGAATTTTGAATGAAGTAGAATCTATTGGAAAAGTGAAATCCTTGGATTTAAATGTTAATGAATATTGTGTTGTATGATTGGGTAAAAGACTCTGTGTACCATCAAATACATTGTTTAAGATGGATATGTTGGAAGATACACAGAGCTAAACACTCCCTACCAATCCTAGAAGCACAAATATGTATTGATACCTATGAGAACACTATTGGTGGGGTAATATGGAGAAGGGGATCGTAGAATAAACATCAAGATGTCTTGTGTTTCATCCTGTGAAGGTGGAAAGGAAAAAATATAAGTGGAGGATGCATCCATTACCCATAACATTATGGAAAATAGAAAACATCACCACACAATATGGCCCCGTACATATGAATAAATCCAATGGGAAAAATTATATATTGGTTTTGGTGGATCATCTTACTATGGTTTTACGCATCATTATGATTCTATTGGAATTATCATCAGATCAACATGAAATGATATAAAACAAAGAAATAAAAAGGATATATGAAGTACTAATGTTGATTGTATCTGATAAAGAACCAAGATTCACCTCCATGTTCTGTAAAAGTATCCAACATGCTCTAAATACTATTTTGAACATCAGAAAGGATAATTAATATCAATATAATTTCCAATCTAAGTGTAAAATACCATCAGTTTAGAAAATGTTGAGATCATGCTCAATTGACATCAAAAGATGATGGGATCAATATATTCCATTGATCAATTTTCTTAAAATAATTGTACCCCATAAAACATCAAAATTGATCCATATAATTCCCTTTATAGGAAGAGGTGTTGAACATCTAAATTTTTTGATGATGTTAGGGAACTACAACTTATAGTTCATGAAATGGTTGTGGAATGGTGGAAAATGTTAAGACCATTCAGTTGCACATGAAGGCTACTCACAGTTAAATGAAGAGTTATGATAACAATCATTAATTTGACCTATATTTTGATGCTGTAGATGTTTTATGGATCTAGATATCTCCATGTAATAATATGATTGATTTTGGGAAGAATTGAATGCTTATTCTGGGGTACATAAATCTCTTTATGATCCATGATTTCATCAGAGTATTGGGATACTGAATTTCTCTCCCACATAAAATACCACAAGTACATGATATATTGCATGTATCCCTATTGATAAATTACATACCAAACCCCTCAGATGTAATCTATACAGAGTTAGTACCATTGGAGAATGAACAATCCATTTAGGAGTATCTGATGATGATCATAGATTATACAGACAATGTTCAACAGAATAAGTCAATTCACATGGATAATGTTCTATGGGGAAATAAAAAGATTAAATAAGTGGAGAATATTGTAAGAAGTGATAAAACACAGTTATCCTCATTAGTTTTAATGTGGGAAAATAAAATTTCATGGGAAATTTTTTTAAGTGGAGAATATTGTAAGGACCTGAACTGTTATAAATAAATCTCGTGTTTGGTTTAATTTAATTCCTTATTATGTTATATGGGTATATAAATCACATGAGTTGTTTCTTTTAAGATTATATTTGGTTTAAATTACCATAAATCATTATAACCATTGATATTATATACATTTAATAGTGGTCACATTATTAGTAAAAATATAGTGTTTTAACAAATCCAATTAATATAGACAGTGGTAGTGATGGACTATACTAGATGGTTCATACCCTATGAGGCCCACATATCAATGATTACAAAGGATATAGATTCTCTTGAATATTAAATTAACCAATAGCAAGATGATATCTAATATTTTAATCATAATCAAAATAGTTTACAGGATATGTTCAAGCTCATCGAGATGAGGACACAAAATATGTTCCTTAAACCACCTCAAGAAAGCCACACCACCCCGTACCATACTCTTAAGGAATTTTCTAGTGCATTAAAGGGAAAAATACCAAGAACATAATTATATGAAGTTTTATATTGTATTTTCTATATAATTGTTGTAATATTTATTTCTTATCATTAATTAAATGATTTTGATTTTTATATAGTAAAAAAGCAATGTAATTTAAATTATATTTCAATAAAAATATTAATTATGATAAATTAATGATTTTTTTCAAATAGATAATTTTTTTAAAAAATATTATTATGACATTTTTTTATTATATATAATTTATTGTAAATGTTTTAGGATGAAAAATTAAATATTAATAAGGGTTTGAGTAATTTATTTGTAAAAACCTATCATAACCCAATAAATTTCTATAATTATTTTAAAATTTATAATGTATATATTTAAATATTATTTAATAATATTACTATTTTATTTGGAATTATAATGTCAAAATTATGAAATGGTGAATTTTTTTTATGTTTTCAGAGAAAGTAAATTTTTGAGAAAACAATAAATACCATATAAATATATAATGTTTGTTATAACACCGAAATGACCCAAACATAGTTTATTAAATACTATAAAGTTTTACATGATCAAATATTAGTATAAAATTTAAAATAATTTGATTTTTTTTTATTAATTTTTTAAATCCTTTATGAATTCTCCAAAAACATGAATATATTTTAAGTGTTTAATATCATATTTTAAGAGTATGACTCACCCACAAAAAATAAAGGTATTAAATTTTTATTTTTGGACATTGTACATATAAGAAATTAAACTAACTACCTCATTTTCTATATTAACCCACCCAATCTCACATTTATCTGCAACAAAAATACACATAGAATTTCTAAACTCTGAACACCCCTCTATATTGTCCTCAAATAGTCTCTATTTTCCCTCAAGAATAACCTCCCATTAATTTCGAGTCAAACATACAAGTTAAAGATATTTTCTTTTATCCTCTTTATTCAAGTATATTCATTTACTTTATTACTTTTATCATCATTTTATTATGCTGGGATAGGTTAATACCTATATCCCCTTTTAAAAAATTTATGTTGACGTTATGAGATACCCATTTCTCTCTCATAAACCCATTTTATGATGTTTTTGAAGATGTTTTTATGTTACCCAAATTTCAATGTGATTCTACACACCAAAAAAATTCTGCAAAATACCATACACATTTCCTAACAATTTTATTAACATTTCTAAACATGTATAATTTTTACTTGGGACATATATATTTATTAAATACTACTTAGTTATGGAATAACATATTATTATTAATTAATCTATGATTTATGATATATATAGAACACTCAAGGGTGAGAATTAAATTAAAGTGTTTAGTGCGCCAAGAATTATATAGCACTACAATGCATTGGGTAATGTTTAGTATCATGATACATCATGTTGGGACATTTAGTGAATCTTATTTCTTTATAGTAATTTTTCCATTCCTATGTCATGGAATTTAGCCTTCCTATGTTTGTGATGCAGTGTTTTATGTTGTTGCCACATTTCCCATGTTATGATTATCATGCTATATCATTCCTTATTAATCTAGTTCCTTTTCACCCCATTTATTTCCCTATTTTAAAAATTTTCTTACCTTATTAAATTCAAATTCCTTTACTGAGATCTGTAGATCACCGATTTCATGTTTATGTCCCCATATTAACACATGCAGTTTTATGTGTGATCATGTTGTGGATGTTTTCAATAAAAATGATGGTTTTCCTATTTTAAATTGATATAAAATTTACTATATTCCCAAAAAACTATTCATATTTATCTTATAGGTTGTATTAAGTAAAATTTTATCCAATAAGTAATGTATTAATGTTAAATAAATAGTAGGGTTGTTATAAAGATGTGACAAAATTATTAGGCCAATTTGAAGGTCATATGAATGTTGTATCTAGTGAATATCATAGTTTTCCAAATGAATTTGGGTGGTATTAAATTATCCTAGATAAGGAATATAACTAAATGTTACTTATTCAGGAATAACTAAATTGTAACACCCTGATATATTTTGAATTATTATTATTTAATTAATTAAATATTTTTGATATTTTTGTTTTAAAAAAAATTGATATAGTTTTTTTTTCATATAAACGAAATATGCTTGGATTTTTTTTGAAACACCATGTTAATCATAAACGGCATGAAATATAATCTTTATCTTGCAGTACACATTACACCTAATTGGATGAAATTTCATGAAATGCGTAGATTCTATTAAAATAATTTTATTGTTATAATTATTTTAATGGGATATTTATAACATAGTAATTTAAATTTTTGATATAAATAACAATAAAAAAGTATTAAATATTACGAAAAATATTTTTATTTTTTAAAAGGATGGGGATCAAACAATGTTTTATAATTATTAAAGAGAATAACTCTTTTGACTGGGTAGAGGGAGACCCATTACATATCCTGAAGGCCTAAGGGCATGTGACCTGAATACTAGGCTTGAAAGCCCATTTTTTGGCCCAAAAGGACCTTCGGGGAATAATACTTCTATAGTACCAGCGCTACTACATCGCCTACTACAGTACCACCGCTGGTATAGTAACTGCTATTGTGCCTCTGCCGCTACAGTGCCACAATTTCTATAGTTCCACCACTGCTACAATACTGCTACAGAACTGCTGTAGTAGCTCAAAAATTAATCCCAACCAAGATATGATCCAGGTTCTTTTTGGATTCCAAGCAGGAGCTTATACCACATGGGTACATGCTCGTTTTCAATTATCAAACATATTGATAATAACTCATTCAATTTTTTAATGCTGTTATATCATTCAAAAAAATATTTTATTACAAGAATATCTATTTTTTCATCTATGAATAATAAAAAATTTTAATATTTAACAATTAGAAATTGAAATTGAAAAATAAACTTTATTTTAGAATTAATAATATCACAATTGTCTTAGGTTGAATTTTTGGGATTTTTTTGAGAAACATCCTTTTATGAATGAATATTAAAAATTGCTGAATTTTAATTCAAATAGAATTTTAGCTAATTTATTTATACTTTGAAATTATCTTTTAATGTTAATTTAATTTAAAAATAGATTAATTATACATCTATTAATCCAATTTATTTCATTTCACTATGTTGGTTATTAAAATTAGATAAAAAATATTAATGTACATTGAACATTCTGACATTAAAAACTCACTTTCTTGCCTTGTCTGTGGGATTAACATTAAACATAATTGTTAATCTTGTATAAATTTAATTAAAAAAATGGTAATAAATAGTTTTTATATATATAATAGTTATATTATAATATTTTTAACATAATATTTTACAAAAAAATATTAGTAAAAGTGATTAAAACTAATTAAAATGATAATCATAAAATTAAGCATAATAAGGGATTAAACATTAAACATAAGGGCCAAAATAACCTATACACGTGTCCAAAAATAATTGGATTCATATATTTAGACTATATAAATTCATGGTTCTAATATTAGGTGTTATTTTTTTGTAATTTAGTAAATGTTACTTTTCTCAAAAGTAAAAAAAATTCAAAAAGGGAACTTTCTTTACCTTCATAAATTATAAAACATTGACATATTGGAAAAAATTAATTTTTCGTTACACATGTCCTTTTGAAATATATATGTCTTATTTTTATCTTAAGGATTTATCATTGATTTTATATTTGAATTATTTACGTTATATGCTCAACAAATTATTATGTAATGATTATTTAATTAAAAATTAAATTAAATAAATGATTCCAAAACAATAACATTAATATAAATTTAGTGAATTGTAGTGTTAAACTATTTTTTTAGAATAATATATCTAGTTACATAGATTTGTAAATTATATATTTTAATTCAAATAAACTTATTATATTTTTTGAAAATATAATTAAATAAATAATTTCAAAATTAAAATTAATGTTATTTTACAAAAAATCGTATTTTATTAAACGATATAAATTGATAAAAAAAATATAGAAATATTTTTTTAATTCCTAATAAATATAAAATATTTAATATTAATGGTCCAAAATAACTTTTATAAGGATTATATGGACCGTTATATAATAAAAACGTTTTTAGGTGGGTTCTGGTTACCACAATGTTTTTTTCGAGTTACATGCGGTTGTATTAAAATGAATTTCCATGAAAGAAGATATTTTTTTAAATCATAACACATATTCATAATTCATTGTTAATATATTTTATAAAAATATCACACCCTCATTTATTTTTATTGGTTAAATTACAATGGTTAGAAAAATTGTTACGAAAATGTAAAAGCAAAATCAAAAATATAAGAAACATAATGACTAACGAATAAAATTATAAAAATTATGTTATTCTTGTGTGGATGATATTTAGTTTTACCATTATTTCAATTTAATCCATTATTTGTTCATTTTGGAAGAATATGAGGTAAGGGAAACCTCTAATTAGTGCTTACCTTTTGGTGTTAACACTAATGCAACTCCTCCTCCTCCACTATAAAAAGACATTCAATCGTCCACTTATTCACACCTCTCAAAACACATAGGTTCAGAAAATATATTCTCAAATAACATAACTAAAATCCAATATTCCTCCTTTAATATTTCTTTTTTGTAGAAATCTATCCAAGTAACCCTTTTGCTGTAAAGGAAAAGGAGTTACCTGAATAAGAGGTAACATCATCCCTCAAGCCCATATGTTATATTTTCATTCTGCACCACCTAAAATAATAATATCACATTCTTATATAATAACAAATTTATCCTAAATTTATCTAATTCTATTTATTATTTGGATTTTATGTACAATTAAACACACCAAAATCTAATGGGAATCGATATTTCAATTATTGTGTACAACGAAAAACATCTTCTTAAAATGATGTTTTTCATCTTTTATATAAGAGGAATTATAATGGAAACTCATTTTTACATATGATATATCTTATTTTTATATTTTATTTATGATCTTATTAATTTTTTATATAAAAAAACATTATTTTTTATATATTTTGTAATAATGATAAACTTTTGCGTGGATGTTTGGACTAATTACTCCTCTATGTGATGTCGTTCATTCACACTTTACTAGGGTTTTATTAGAGATTTTTTTGGTATAATTATAATATATATGTTAAATAATTTTTCTACTTGAATTATATTAAATATATACATATAAATATATTTCATGTACTTACTTTATAACAATATTATAATAATATAGAAGTTGTGCTCATGTGTATATAAGGCTTACCATATCCATGAATGGTGTATTTCGTATAGTATTTATATAATTAATAGATTTTTATAAATTATTAAATTATGAATATATATGATATTTGTACTTTTCTATATTCCTTATGTATATTAACTGTGATTTAAATAAATGGATCCAGAATAACTAGTCAAAACATATACAACACAAAAGGGGAATATCACCCAAAACATAACATTAACATGGAGCTCTTAAAAAAGGGTAACATAAATTCACAAACATTCACTAAATGGTATTGGATAGAACAATATTTTAGTTTATCAGAAGTTAATTAATATTATTTTTATTATACATTAGGTTTGAACATGTAAGACTAAAGTCAAGACATAAGTTACAGGAATTTCAAGTCTAGATTTTGTATGTGTTAGATTTATGTATTATTCAGTACTCATTTATTTATTGGTGTGTATATACTACCCATAAATTTATTATAATGTTGTTATAATTAATCTTATGGGTATTTACATATATATATTATGATATATTTTTCAAGGGGTTTATGAATCAAATGTTACCAAATTAGTAAAGTAGTTTTTTCTCAATTTACCTTTTTTGAATCAAATGACTTGAACATAAATACCAATGATTTATAAAATGAAATTTTTTTATAATTTTTAAGGATAATATATGTTATAATTTTTTTATATTTTTCAATAATATTTTAAAATTATGAATGTATTTTCATAGAAAAATATTTTCAAAAGGTATTCAAGTTTCATTTAAAAGTTTTCAAGGGAAATGGTTTCTTAAATGATTTCATGCTTTAATTCTATGTTTTGAATAAATTTTAATATATTATGGTTTTCAAAATGATTTATGTTTAAAAAATAAATTTTATGACAATAATGGATATTATCATGATGAAATTATTTTAAAAGATATTTCAAAATTATTTTCTAACTAAATTACAACTATTGATGTTACTCATTCCTTTCTAGGAAACAATATAAAGGATCCATTCATATTACTTATTTAGTGTTTTATGATTTTTTGTAATGATTCTTATATCTCCTTATATTATACTATGGGTTATATTATTTTAAGTCCATCTCTGTTTCATGGGTTATGCTTTGATGACATGATTATGAGACCCTTCTCTTTTCTATAGGTAATGACATGTTTAAATGTATATTATATTAATTTCATTTAATGTTTTCTGAGATGATGGTTGTTTATAACCTTTTGGAACAATTTTTATGTTATTGGTGGGACCTATATTTCCCTCAAATTCATTGGGCAGGGATACATGAATTTTGATTATAAATTTTATGCTTGAAAAGAATTACATATTCACAATATAGTAAATGGACATGATTTCTTGTACATAATTTTATGTGTGAACCTAATTAAATTTTTACTATGTTATGATTGAACCTTATTATGTGTTAATAATTTTCTGAATGAACTAGACTTAATGTTAATAATGTTATACAAGGGCCTAGTTTTATGTCACATAGTTATGTGTGAACTTGATTGCATATTCACAATGATATGGATGATCTTGATTGCATGTTCAATGCATTATTCATGGACATGGTCGCACATTAATAAATCTATACGTGGGGTAATTTTTTTTCCTAAATATAATTTTTTATCTTCTTTCTAGTTATACATGTTCATGATGATATAAATTGATTGTGTATGTCATAATTCAATATATCATCTACATGTTTTTATTTACTTGATTCTGTTCAAAATTATCTTATTATTAATGACATATGAACATCAAATATTTTTCCATGATTCACATTTATGATATTTCATATGTAGGGTGTAATGTTATATTGATTAAATCATGTTCTCATTCCGTTATACTTGTTTTATGCTAAAAATCATCTTTTTACCCTTATTAAGTGTCTGAGCACACACATTTTTAAGTTTCTTTCCCATAGGTTAAGACAATATGATTTATGTATCATGTAACTAAGACGGCTGATTTACACGAAGAATCTAGTAGGATATACTGGATCTCACATATGTACTGGCATTCATGTTTTCAAAAGAACTAAACATATATGGTAATTGGGAATCAGTTTGTGTATTTTTTTGTTATTCTAAAAAAATTATGTAATTTATATGCATATTAAGACTGGGTCATTATAGTTGATATCATAGAGAAGGATTATCCAACCTTTTAGAGACTAAGATAAGAACAAAATAGTGATATACCTATAGGTATTTATAAATATGTGTCTTAGTTTGTCGCTAAGGATTTGTCTAAGGATGAGTTAATGTTATTGAAAATCTCTTGCAATTTTGATAAAGGATAGAGTGAGTGGTTTCCTAGAATTATATCCATGTCTGGATACTTCAATTCGATATAGAAATGGAATATATTTTCTTATGGGTATCAACTCTAACACGTTTCATTTAGAATGACTCATGTGAAACATGGTACAAGAAAATAGGCTTTTCTACACAACTTGTTTGACACTAAGAGGACAGATACATTGGGAATTAAAAATATCTTTAGAATCAATCATGAAAGATTTGTGTTAAATATGTATATGAATAACCATAAAATCATTATGGGTCATATATTATATAATTCCGATATATGATTTAGACATCCAATATGTTTTTTTATTATGTGAGTTTCAAGTATGATATATGTTTCTCATGCTATGCTTTTGAGTTTTAGTATATATTGGGAAATACAAGGAAAAAGGTAAACATAAAATGTTTTGGATTTGTAAAGAATGTGAATTTTTATATCCAATTTTTTAATTGGAAATCTCAAGAAGAGAATTGGGATGGGGGTATCAGTATAGGTTATACTACTAATGATAAATTAACTAATAATGGTGTGTGAATGTTATGGGATGTTCTACCTATATTTTTTAAATTAAATATAAGAAGAATGAAAATATTTTGGTTTAGGAACCTTGTGAAAGGATTCATATTTCATTGTAATGGAATGATGTATTAATGAATATGTAGATCAATCTAGAGTAGTGGATTAAGAATGAATAAGGATGAATGATGTATTTATATTTGGGAATTAAAATAAAATCTTATATGAATCATAAAATATATTATTATTTTTAATTAAAATTTTTATTATGGATTTTATAAAATATATTGAATGGTTAAAATGAAATAAAAAAGTGAATTAATGAAAATATGAGATGCTGATTAAGGGAAGGTAACCCTCACTGTTTCCTAGGTATTGAAAAAAGATGGTTTAGTTAGGATAAATAGATTGTTAATATAGATAAAGTAAATTGGATAATATTGATTCCCATAAATATGATTATTGTTTTGTCGAAAAAGTTTTCTATTTACTTATGGATAATGATTTCAAAATCTTGAATTTGGGGAATATATCTAGTAATCATAGGGATAATTAATTATGAATGATTTCTAAATGGATTATTAGTAATTTATGTTATTACCATATATCATGAGATTCTGTGATGAGGGTATTCACATATATGTAATGTGACAACCAAGACATACATTGTGTCTTATGTGGTATCGATGTTAATATGATGTCATGTCCTCCATTTTATTTTTATTATATTCAACATTTTTAAGGGTTATAAGGATAACCAATTATGGAAAGTTTATATTAAACTTACGATGAATGCTCTGATATTATTGTATTATCTTACCAATTGAGGATTCCTAAGCATTGGATAACTCACTCTAACCACAATGTGTTGATGGTATCTAACGAATGATTGCATAAAATATCAAGGAAATAATATTCTACTAATGCTTCATTAATGACAAATTCACTTTCATCGTTAGAAAAGGGATTTGATCGTAAAGTCGACAAAGGAAAAACAATGGGATAGGTTTTCTTAAAATCATGTATGTATATATTTTCATGAAAATGATAAAACTCCAAGAAAAGGGTATTGAAACAAAAAATGTTACTATAGTAACTTTGTTTCTGATGAATTTGTTGTTCAATTAGATCATCGCTAATTCATGACATCATGGTTTTTATCCTTCAGCAAACCATGCTCTCTTTCACTATCTAGTAGATCATGATAGGTATATTTCTATTACAATTCAATGTTTTCACATCTCACCTATGTTCCACTATGTGGAAACCTAGTTATATGTTACATTGGGTAAACATTATGCTTCCAACATTACTTTTTTAAAGGATGTTTTTGTATTAATATTTATGATGTGGGTTTCTATGGATGGAACATTAATATAATGAACCATTACTAACCAAGCAGAATTTTGATGGAAAATAAATTTTAGGCTAGTTATATTGTAAGACCCTATGATATTGTTATTTTTTTGGAATTTTTTTAATCTTTTTGATATGTCACTTTTCACGCAAAACATAATATAGTTTTCTAAAAAGAAAATAACAATGTTTTTCTTGTGTTATATTCAACATCATAATAATTTTAAGATACACTTAAAATAATTTTTATTTTTCACTACGCGCAACACCTACTTGGATTACATTATACGCAACATTGAGATTCTAGAAAACATTATTTTATTATTATAATAATTTTAAAAGAATAATTTAAACATATCATTAAAAAATATTGATTTTAATACTAATAAATTATTTTTTAATATTATAAAAAAATATTACGAGAGGACATATTATTTGTTTAATTTCATTAGATGTTTCAAAATACTCTTTTCCTACAAGAACTACATTTTATGTCAGTCAATGGGAAACCAAAAAAAATTCGACACTATAAAAAATTTAATATCCTTAATTAAACTTTATTCTTAAAGTCATAATGTTAAAATTATGTTTGGGTGATGTTTTTGGATCATTCTGAGAAACATCATTTTTGAATGAATAGTAAAAATATTGAATTTTAATTCAAACCTGTTTATTGATTAATTTATTTATAGTTATGTAATACATTAAGTGGTATTTCATGTAAAATTAGAGAAATTATTTATCAATAAATCCAATTTAGTTTATTGTAATAATTTTTTTATTTCATTTAGATAAAAAATCATAATGAACTTTTGAAGATTCTAACTTTATAAACAATCTTTATCGCTACTTCTGCAGGATTAACATTGAACTCAATATTTCTTATTATGTTAATTTAATTTCAAAAAATGGAAAAAAATAATTTTAATTTTTATAATAATTATATATAATTAATATAAACTTAATTTTCCCGAAAAATTATTAGAAAATGTGAATAAAATAAATTACAAATATTATTTTTAAATTTATCTTAATAAGGGATTAAACCTTAATCATAAGGGCCAAATTATGTAGAAACAAATTAAAAATACATTGGGTGAACATATTTTTAATATATACCTTAATAGTTTTAATTTTATGATTTATTGAGATACTATTGAATAAAACTGCTCTATTTTATATGTTATGTAAGGAAGAAGCCAACAAGAGAACTTTCCTTACCATTAAATTTTATAAAGCATTGAGATTCGGAAAATCTACATATTTTAAATTATACATGTAATTTTAAAATATAAATGTTTTAATTTTATCATAATTATTTATAATTAACTTTTAGAGAAGAATTTTTTTATCAAACACATAACAAATTCTAACACATGGATTATTTTTTTAATAATAAAATAAAATAAAAGATGCTAAAAACATTAAAAGTGTCTTAAATTTATTGAATTGTATTGTTACATTTTTTAAGACAAATATAACATTTCAAAAAAATTTGAAATTAATATATTTTAATTCCAATAATGTTTTCATATTTTGAAAATTAAAATTAAATAAATAATGTCAAAATTGAATTTATAGTTATTTATTAATAAATTATATTTATTAAATAATTTAAAAATAATAAAACAATTACCCTATTAAAAGTTATTTTTAAGTGTTAATAAATTTAAAATCTGGTCTATTAATGGTGAAAATGTTATTTTATAATTGACATTTATACCCATAAATAGTAAAAACATCATTAGCACAGTTTGGGTTATAGCACTATTTTTTAGGGTTACATTCACCTGTTTTAATATTTATATCCAACATAGATGTAATTTTATTAAAATTTTAGAACATATTTATACTTCACTGGTAATCTATTTTTAATAAATAAAACTTTTATTATACTCAATTTCTTAATTACAAATGATCAAACACGGGTCAACAAAATGTAATAACGTAATGAAAAATAAATGAAAAAATAATGGCTATGAAACAATATTATAAAAATGCACATCATTTTGCATGGTATATATTTTTATAGACCATAATTTAAACATAATCCATTAGTTTTCCATTTTCTAATCACATGAGGTAACATTGACATCCCATTAATTCGTTCCTTCAATATTTATGGGAATTTCCCTCCTCGTCCACTATAAAAAGACATTCACTCTTCCCATAAATTTCACATATCAACACACACAGTTTCGTCCACTATCTACTCAAATCACATACCAACATACATCCATTACTCTTTGAATCCTATATTTTTTTAATCCATCCACTTAATCCATTTGGTGAAACCAACAATAGTTACCCAAATAAGATGAAACATTATCTCTCAAGCTCCATCATTTAATTTTCACTCTTCACCACAAAAAAATATTATTATTAATTTATTATATAATTAAAAAACTGAAAAAAATGTACTGATATTTTTTTGGTTATAATTTTTATACCTATACTTACATACGCATCCATCTAATGGGTAACAAACTTATCGATCTTGTGTGCTGTAAACTACCACCTCACAAATCGATGTTCTTAATTTTTCCTTTACTAACATTAATGGTTGGGAATTATGATAAAAAAAATTTATATATGATATTATTTATAATTATAATTTATTTATTATTATTCTATATTTATATATATCTTCCCTTTCTTTATTCCATTTTTTGTCACTATGATAACTTCGTGTGTGGTAGTGTAGAAGACCACCTCCTCAAAATGATGTTATTAATTCACACCTTTAATTTTTTGTATCAAGGATATGTTTAGATAACATAAATTAATAATATTACATAAAAATAATTCAATAAATATATATATATATATTTCATTTACTTTATTTTAATACAATAATATTATGGAAGCAACATTCATGTGTCCGTACGACCTACAAGCTCCATGAATACTGTTTTTCATTTAATCTTTATATATTATATAGATTATTATAAATAAATATATAATGAATATATATGTTATTTATACCATGTTTTACATTATTTAAATAAGTTAATCATTATATTTTTAAGAGGATCAATAATAAGAATTCATAACATATATGAAAAATAAAGAAGAGATTACCTAAAATATAACATTAAAGTAGAGTTGTTAGTAGTTTGGTAATATAATTTCATAACTAAATCATATATGATATTATATATAAAAATATTTTTTTAATATATTTATAACAAACTTATATTTACTAAATAAGATTTTTTAATATGTAATATTTAATGAATGCCTTAAGATAATGGGATTTCTAATCTCACATTTGTTTCTATTAGATTTATGTCTTATTAACTATTAATTAATTTTTTTGTGGTGTATATACTACCCAAATAAATATTCTATTATGGTTATTATTATATTTATGTGTATTTATATATCAATTTTGTGATATCTTTTTCATGGATATTTTTCTTCAATAGTTACCACATCAGTAATGTAGTTTTGTCTCAATTTTTCTCCTTTGAGATGCATTCCATGAACATCTAAAACAATGTTTTAAAATATGGTTTCAAAAATTACAATTTAATATAAATTTCAATGAAAAAGGATTTTAAAAATGATGTATTATTTTAATAATTCAGTTATCTATTTTCAACATATATTCAAGAAATTGTTTAGAAATTTTTTTCAAGATTCTTTTATCTGTTTTCAAGGGAAAAGGATTTCAAAAACATTTCATGAATTTTCTATGTATTACCAATTTAATTTAAAAAGAAAATTGATTTCATAAGGTTTTATGTTTTAAAAATAATTTTTCAAAGAGTAAAATATATTTTCCTCCTTTAATGTTTTTAAACATTATTTAAAAATCACATTCGTTATAAGATGACAACTTTTTATTTTACTCAATGCTTTCTAGGATAAAATCAAATGTTTCCATTCATATAATTTCTTTAATGGTTTAATAATTGATGGAACAATTATTATGAATCCTTTTTCTCTTCTATGGTATACATTCTTTTAAAAACCTCTTCTTTTCATGGGTTATGGTCCTGTGAAATGATTTTGATACCTGTCTATCTTTCATATGTAATCATATGATTAAATATTTTTGATACCCCCTTTCATTTCAATAGTTGTGATATGATGATTGTTTATAATCATGTAGAACATGCATTTTGTTATGGGTGGTAAATATATATCTCTATAATACTTTGGGTAGTAATGGATTACTAATGAGTATAAATATTATGCATGAACCAAATTACATGTTAACAATTTTAAAAATTGACCTGGATTCATGTCCACATGTTTATGTATGAAAATGATAACATGATAATAAATATTTTGAGTGAAACTAATTATATCTAAATAATGTTATATTAAACCTGATTACATGTTAAAAATATTATTCATTGACCTATTTTCATTTCCTAATGTTATGTGTGAACCGGATTTCATGATCAAAATGTTATATAAGAACCCGATTTCAGGATCAGAACATTATTCATAGAGAAGGTTTCTTGTCTATAAGTCTATTATAGGTACCTATTTCATGTCCTTAACATAATTAGTGATTCAATTTATACTTTTACATGTCCACGATGTTATACCTTGATTTCTATCCCACAATTTCATGACTTATTCATATGTTTTGTTTTCATGGCTTATATTCTTCATTATTATATGATACATATCATATGAAATACTAATCTTTATTACCTAATTCATTATTATTATCATTAATATTGAAGGTATAATATTCTAATGATATTTTCAAGTCTTAATTCCATTTTCTCAAGTTATTGTTACACATCATACTATTTACCCATACTAAACATTTGAACGCACACCTTTTTAGTTTTCCTTCCACCATTTGATGATAATATATTTTATGTGTGAAGTGTATATGAGAGGCTCTAGCCATTAATAATCTTGTGGGGTATAGTGTATCATGCTTATCTACTATCATTTATGATTATTCTTTTTAAATGTTTCTATACTAATACTGTCTTTGACATTCTATTTTTTAATGTTTTAATCATTCCCAAAAAATTATCTAATGTCTATGTATGTTAATAGTGGTTAATTATATAAATTCCAAAAATTAATATATTTTCCAAATCCACCATTACATTAATAGGTTCTCAGCACAATGAAGGATTTTTGGTGGTAGATAAGGTTAAAAAAATTTCACTTTGATGAGGCCATCACCATGAAACTATATGGGTTTCATAATGTTATAGAGGATACTTGAGCAGCAATATAAGAACTCAAGGCCTATGTTGTGGAAGATATTTAAACATTTTTTGGAGAGTATCCGACATTATTAAGGTACTTCTTATTTTATATCATGAATTAATTTTTTTTCTTTATCATTTGTTTCTATGTTTCTATCCATTTTGTTTTCATAATTAATTAATGAAAATTATTCATTAATTAAATGAAATTCATTTAATGTGATATAAATATTATGATAAGGAAGTTATACTAGTAATTTTATCATATTTAGTTGACATATAGTTAGTAGTCTAATTGTATCTAGTGTCATTTGAATGTCCATGCAATCAATATTTATTTTGTATCATCACATTAATTTTTTACAAAGTCAAACTGACAATGAATTAGATGGCATGAATTTTATTTTTCCTATCCATTTATTTATAGGTTTTTATCTTAATTATATTTATGATTATTTCTATCATTTCATGATTATTCCTAAACAATATGTAGTAATGGTCTTTAGAGATGTGGCTAGACCTTTACGCATGATTCCCTCTAGTTGGTTTTGATCATGGTGGGTATTGTGTCTCTTTTGGGGGTAGTGTAATTTATTTCGTGCTAGACTAATGTGACTGGTGTTTTCTGTTGAATTTAATTGTTTATAAGTTATGGTATGATTACTAAACAAGTACATACTTTATATTAATGTTCTGAAATTCTTCAAAGGAAAAAAATGTAGAAGTTTTAGTCACAATTTTGTGATTTGTAGAGATACAACGTGATGTGAGAAAATTTTTCAAGGGATAACCATATGACATGTTAAAAAAGTTGTTTTCCACTTTACTATCTGAATTATAACATAGATATAATTGGTCCATCCAAAAAAATGCACCTTTAGTTCATATATCCATTTTTTGGCCAGCTTTTGATAATACCACTTAGGCATATTACTGAATAGTATAGAAATGGATTCATTATGAATCCAATGTTCCATTATCAATGTCTGGGATGTTTTGGAATCTATAGATTTATCCATTCCACATGGGGACTTTTTTGAAGGGAATGTGTTAGTCAATGAAGGGTTCAACTATGTTTCAACCTCCAATGAACATGGAAATTTCTAGTACAAAAATTCGAACAATGTAGATGAGGTGGAATTCTGTTATTGACCAACATCTAGGGGAAAGACCCCCTCAACATGTGTTGTAATATCATGCAGTTTAATTTCATTTCACTTGGACATGTAATATGTATTTTAACATTAAACATAATGGACATTGAGGGATACAATTTGAGGTATTTTTTCTTTGACTGAAAGAATAACATTCACCCTTACAATATAATACCTCTAAGAATGTTCCATCATCTTCAGAAATGATGGTGAACTATTTGTAAACTATAATCTTGGGTTGATCAAATATTAATAGTAATAAGATAGAAAAGCAATTTTTTGTATTATGGATATAAAATATGTGTACCCTTATAATGAACACCCTTTATATGATAGACAATTTTGGTGGATGACTTACGGAAATCCTACTGAGGTGTTTTAGTAGATATTCTATCAATGAAATCCTATAGACTATAGTAAATTTGTCTAGGAGAATTTTTCAAATTCAACTGGGGAGTATAACAACATAGTTATAAAATGATGCCTTCTTGAATATTTTGGTTTATTACCATTGACGGTGAATGCTTATGGATATTAATAATTTTCAAAAAAAGAAAGTGCAAAAATGTTTCCCTATAATGATCATACCCATATGTAGGAATGGTGGATTTATTATGGTACCTTTATGCAATTATAATGATCCTAGTGTCTTTATGTATCCAATCATAGATGAAATCACTCCATACCTAGTTCTTGGAATTATTTCCCCACACCTGTTGAATTATTGAGTGAATAATGGTCATTTTTTAATGCAGTATCCTGAATCCGGTGAGGAACTATAGTAGATCATCTTATATAGGTTTGAATCATACATTAACATGTGGGGGTATTTCACCTACTGTGGATGGACAAGGATGTTGGATCGGGGAATGACCATGTATCTCATCACATTGAAAATCAATCCAAACATAGATCTTGAGATTACAACATACAAGGGACATCAACCGTGAAGTCTAACATCATGTGGTAAGGATGCCTGCTGATCAATAGAATGTCATTCATCCAATATTTGGTTGAATCTAACATAAATAGATACACCATGGTCATGTATGAAATCCTTTATGAAAACTACAAATCCCATATTCTTTATGTTTTTTGTGAGAATCAAGTAGTGGAAATGTTTTATTACACAACACAATGGATCTAAAATTGGATGATTGAGGGAATATTTATTTTCATGCGTCTAAACCAAGATGTAGGATATGTGTGCTACCACATATCACATGGCATAAAGAATCATTCCATACTTAATTCTTAATAAACATGCAATTTAGTTTCTTGTGGTGAGGAAATCATCCCTGTAGTTAAATTTATTATTGTAAGGATCTGTTTGATCAAAATGTTGAGAGAAATAAAGATTATGGGGAATTTTTTTATAATAGATTACATGTTATTAAAAAAATTAGAAAACATTATCAAGGGGTTTCTTGGATGAGGAGTGTTTCTATGTGAAATGAATAAAATGAAGGACCCAGAAATAATGTTTGAAAATATTGGTCCAATTATACTTTTGTGAATCTTACAGATATAAAATAGATCTCTTTGGTGATCGAATCTTCCTCTATTTGATATGAAATTTTTTGGGAAACATATGAAAATATGAATATTGTTTTATAATTAATAGTCAATGAATTGTATTTTATCGCCGACAGAACCTTTTGGTTGGAGACTTATGCAATGATATACCGGGGAATGTTGTTCATAGTAAGGAAAACATGCCCTCAGAAATCTGACGTCCTATCTCTAGTGTCCAAGAAAATCATGTGGAGATTTGAAATCTCCTAAGACAATGAGTATGATGTTTTTAAAAAATGTGACAAGAAAAAGTAATCATATTGATTGTAATTATAAATAGAGTGTTAAGTACCCCATATTTATTTTTGTATTTATATGTAGTAGAGGAATATTTACTTTTCCATTATGGGATACTATATGATTGAATCTGAATTTAGGTCTCCTATATATATCTGTATTTGTTCATGACATGTATAAATTTTTATTCACCATGAATGGGAAAAAGGCGATAGGTTTTGGTCATCAATATTTATGAAATTTTAGGGGAGAATCAAGAAACTTGTTTGTAATGTATAAAGAATCCTATGTGCAGTTCTAAACCAATCATAGTGAGGGAGAAATTATTATATTTCGGATGGAACCAATATTTGAGATTCCGGCATTACTATGTATGATGTGACAAAAAGATTAAATACATGGTTAGTTCTCTAATAGAAATTTGGTCGGAGACCATCACCAATGATTGTGATCCAATCATTCATGAACCAAAATGTAATGAAATTTTATTTCATTTTACAAGGATGTGAACCAGGATGTTTTATGTCTTATGGTGAGTAAATTATCATAAAGCTTCACATAAATTGAATTTTCTGTTAGTATTTGTAGTTTAATGTATTAAATCGTGGACATTGACATTTTTTTAGTTTTTGGACGTATGTTTTGGAACACATGGAGTGCATTTAAGGTCGTTCATATATAAAAATTATGTTATGTAGTTTAATATCATATGGAAATAATATTGGTGTAATGATTATTTCTTATTGGGATGTAAATGATTTATTTCCACATGATTTATTTCATAAGAAATATTTCATTGGTAGTGGATATAATAAGATCAAAATCCATCAAAATCCGAGAATAAACACTTTTATAGAAGACCATGTGTTTCAAATAAAGTCCCTCAATCTTTCTCTCAACCATATATTCTTCTAACTTGGTTCATATGAGCCCTGATGAAAAATACATGTTCTCCTTAGTGAAATGTCAAGATTTATAATTTCTTGCAAAAATCTCATTTTATTTGATATTGGTTGCCCCCCCATGTGATGCATGGTATGCTGTATTTTTTCATCAAGTCAAAATAATTCATCCAATATTGTCTAGATTTTTCACATGTGAATAGATGATCATAGATTGAAATAGATAATGAGTAATGTTTCAATTCAATAAAAAGGATATATTTTTCCCATATAGATGTTAATGTTGGGTGAATCATGATGTGATGAAGGTTGTAGACAAGTTTGCTCGTTGAGAATGTAAAACCTTATCAGGAAATGAAATTTTTTCTTTGTCCCCCATATTCTATAGTATGTTTGATAGAGTCTTGTTGAAGGACTCTATATGTCCATCAAACACACCTAATAGTAGGTTGAATGTTTATATCTGAAATTACACTCTTGATATAGATTATCCAATATAATATAATATAATATAATATTGGTGACCTTATCTACTTAAATTGTATGAGGGATACCAAATATTATAATGATATTAAAATTGATGAAGCTGAAAATACTTATTTCCTTAAATTCTCTATGGGGAATAGTTTTAGTACATTTTGATTATAATTTTATAGCTCTAAGGATTTATATTAATTGGTAGTTTTTATATTGACAATAACGCCCCACCGCAACTATTCCCTATACAAAATATTCATTGGAGTATTTGGATGCCTTTAGTAAACTATGTGGTTGATTGATGGCGTTGGTGAAAACATGGATGAAATAAAACTTATTATTGAATTTCATATAATTAAGTGTTATTGATCCATATGTATCCATGCTTTCATACATTATTGGAAATATTGAATCATAACTTTTTGGAAAGAGATCCTCGATTATGTACTTCTATCATGACAGAATTAGTCTATTCTCTATCAATACACATGATATGGTCTCCATGAATTCCTCCTCTATAGATAAGTTTTTGGTGATTTAAGTCTTTATAAAGGGTAATATTGTCCACTCATTTTTAGTTTTTCTATCTTATTTATTATTTATATTAGAGAAAATTATTATGGAGGAATTCCATAATGGGTACATCAAACTAGTGGTAGGAAAATGTGGTTCATCGATGGATTTTTCTTCCATGAATTTATTGATGCAGACATGAAAAAAGGATTGAAAATTTAGTGATTTCAAATATTTATAAAATTTTTATCATGTTTTTGATCAATTAAAACCATGGATGTAATATCCAACACATTAGACTAGAAATTACATAATCACATGATGTTATCTAATTTTGAATCATAGGGGAACTCTTCCATTAGTCATCATATAGAGTAATGTAGGTGATTATCTCTTGTTTTCAGATATCATAATCCCCATTGATCTATTTAATTACTAAATCTAAATCACCCTTCGATTCATGTGGTCCATTTTCATTTTAAGTGATAATTCATTCCACGCAATGAGGGATTCATATTATATATCATTTTTAAATATCCTTTTGAAAATATATATGTGTAAGGAAATACTAACTTTTATACAGATATGAAAATGACTCCCCATCCAACATTATTTACCTTGGGGTCTTTAATTTTCACCCCTTTTGGACTTCTAGATACACAAATTAAATATATAAACCAATCCTGGGGGTCCTCTTAAATATATAGTATCTCTACATCGTGAAATTCAGTATTCAATAAAATTGATTCATCATATGGATAATATAGACCGAAATCTTCCAAATCCTTTCCTTTGATTTCATTCAGGGGAATAGAATGAATGTATTAAAACTGTAGGATAACCTCCCACAAATCCAAACATTCATTCATCATAGGATGGTTGAAGATATATATTATCTTGTTGTTACGATAGACCAATTGGATATTTTGTTTCTATAAGTAGTATATCATCTTCTGAATTATGAAGAATAACACAAAAAAATATATTCCCGATAACTGAATAATGAGTATCAAATCCAATAATTATTCAGATGATATAATAGGGGGAATATTAATTCCTAGAATAAATATTTTGTGTGAGGGAGGTGACTATTGATTATTGAAAGTACATCATGTATATACAAATTATTTTACCATCAACGGGTGGCATTAACTCTAGTAGACTCAACAGTAATTTCCTATCTCCATCAAATACATCCCAATAGTCTTCTATCAACTGATATGTGACCCCCTTCTTTAGTAACCTAGCGACAGGAAGTAACTTGTTATCTCGATGATCTCACTGAGTCCATCTTGTGCGTCAAATACACCATATTCTCCTCCCCACATTCCCACTTTCCAAATATGTGTATATTTCATCCATTTCATTAGCAATATGTCATCCTTTATCAAATTAGAATGACGAAATGTTTTTTTCCCTTCCATGGATTCCTCTTCTTAGCACTTTTTTGAGTCTCATCAACCCTTATATAGATTATATTTCATTCATGGAACACATTCCCAGTATGGTATCATTATGGAAACTGGTTAATTTTGATTCTTCTATCTCGATATGGGGGAAACCTTTAGTCCAGTGAGTTTTCATGCTGGTAATCTCATAGCATGTCTAGACAATAGGTACAGTAGGAAGATTTGAATCTTTTTATTATAGGGAATATCATATGAGGCATCTAAAGTGTGAAACTAAAGTCATCTAATGATGATCATAAGGTAATTGATGTCATGGGAATAAGACTTAAACACAATTTTACTTCACGAATCACACATTTATAGAATGTTTTATATAGTTTGGATTATTTGACAAATTATACATTATTTGATTAAGAAACAGAACTTCTTATTGAAAAAAATTAGGGATCGATTATAACATCTTGGGGAGATGGGAAAATGGTTATTGTCTTGGGTGGATAGTTTGGATGATATCAATTCCCTATTGAGTTGGACTAAGGAGGTGCAGGCTTAGTTGTGAGTATGTCATAACTATATTTACTGATGGAACAAAAAACCATGTGGATCAAGATTCATGGTGTTCATCCTAAGGTGGGACTAACTAGGTTTACTAATTGATCAATTAGAATATTTCATGAGCTGGATAAAGTAATATTGTCATTATGATTTTTTATATCAAACCTTTGTTTATCATTGGATAATAATTAACCACAAAGGTGGATTTATGATTTGTGGATTGGAATACTTCACAGAGGTAGATTTGAGAGGGGTTTCCTTAGTAGGGTTGGTGTCACACATGGGTTTACCAATGGATTAAATTTACCCATGAAGGTGAATATCACAAGTGCATACATAGGAGGGAATATGTCACACAACGATTTACCAATAGGTGAAATTTCACTAGCAGAGAAGATATGGGATCCTTGACCCAGGGAGGGAACACCACAAATAATTGATGGATGGATCATCTGGCCCCTTGAAGAAGATATACAAGGAACATCCCAAGGATGAAAGATGTCATATAAAATTCAACCATTGTTGAGATTAAAACTATAAGGGGAATTGTACGTATCCTATTTAAGATACACGGATCAAAACCCATGTAGTTTGATGCTTCAATTTTTGTTCATGAGAAATGAAATGTCTATACAGTTTATTAACATGAGTTTAGGATTATCTTGTCACAAAAGGAGGGCCTATGAATGATAGTGTAGGGATAATTTAAAGAATCATACCTTTGTGGTTTTCTTATACCTCATTATAGGAGAAATTGGTATCACATAATTATCATATATAGTTATTATAAGTTCATAACACATGGTAAGACAGTAGTTTTATGTCATGTGAATACATGTTGTAATTCATTTTAACATCAAATTACTTGTACATGGAGCTACGAAATTTTATTCCATGTTTCTCAAACACTAAAAAATCACTATTTAAGGGTCACCTAATCAATGAAATATAATGACCTAGTATAAGTACTTCTTACAGATATGTATGAGTCGTTTCCTTTGAAGATACCACCCATAAGGTATACAAGATCACAACTGATGCCCCTTTTGGTGGGAAATGGAATTGTAACGTCCATAGACTAGTGTTCAATTAGGATGCCGATGTTAGGGTATATATTTTTAATAGAAAAAGGGGTTAGTGTACCTACTCATGGAATTAAATGGTTAAATGAATGCCTATTTTTCACATGGAGTGAAGTGGGGGAGTGGGTGGAAATGGACACATATTGACTCAAGGTGTAGCTTGTGTAGTCTTTTTTTAGAATGGTGGATCATGGTACTCAAAATTAATAAAATAGTTCCAAATAATGTGAGGAACCAAAGAGAGGACTAGGGTATGTGAATCATAGAGAATATGGATTTTAGAGAAGTGTCTTGTAAATATTCAGGTTCTCATTGAGGTCAGTGGATTTTATAATGAGTATTCTTCTCAAAATAGAGTCCCCCTCTCTCAGAGTGAAGTCTTGGTTCCCATGAGACGAGCTTCAAAAATGGTAGGTATATCTAGAAGTTCCAAGATCCTCAAATGGACTTTTTTACTGGAGGTTATTTATTCTATCACAAAAGGTATGGGTGTTTGGGAAAGGAATCTCCACACTATTTGAATGTTCTCAACAACACATAGTAAGAGTGTTTAAAATTTTCGGATACATTTGGGGATCTCTTTTCTCTTTTACATGTGAATCTCAAGTGTTTAATGAATAGGTCGAAATTTTCATAATTTTAAAGGTCACACATCCCCTGAAAATATGCACTAAATGAGAAATTTATAGAAATGTGGGGTTAAAAAACTATAGAGGAGTTTGCAAAGCATTTCTAGATTCTCAAGTGATGGGTTCAATGAATCTGAATGATTCTTCATAATGGTTACCAAAAACACTTTGTGCGGTCATGAACTTCTCTGCAGTATTAGATTGATTCTATAAAGAGGTTCTCCTTAGTACTTCATGGGTTTGCTAATGTGATTTTTTATTTGGGATCTCATTGACCTTCATGTATTTATGAAGGTTTTGGTATTCAATAAATATACATTGAACTATATTTTTGGTCCATTTTGGCATGGTTATTCCTTTAACTGGTCATTCCAAATTCAACTCTTCCCCTGACATGTTTATTTTTTCATCAAAAACCCCACCCTCATAATTATAAAAAATGAGGATGGGGGTATGATTATGGGGGAAAACCAATGAAAAAGGAAATTTTTCGCCTTATGAATCACATTTTCAAAGCCCTATTACAAAGCACTGGTCAAAAATCCTCAGGTCGAATGACTATAATGACCACAGGGAGGATTTAAATTCACCATTTTATATTCTCAAATACATATTATTATTTTTATAAATTCATGATACAAATAACCATATAATGCACATTGTGATTCATATCCCCATCACTTATAAATCTTGGCATCACACTGATCCCAGAAACACATACATATTTCGATGAACCATATGTAAAAAAAAAATTCACAAAATTACCTTCTTGAGTGAGAACAACACAAAATAAACAACATAAGAATATATTCACAAACTAGTTCTAGAGAAACTTCTATATCTTGAATGGAATGGACCCTGATGGATCCAAGGCCCCTTCCCCTCATTGGGAAGAAATGGATCAGGTCATAATGCTCAGGGAGAGAATCTCAAGTGCCACAGATCATTTATAACTCATTTTGTGCTAATGGAATCTCAAAAGTAGTGTCCTATAAGAATGCAGTATCAAATTTATTTATTTGGATAGAAGGATGATGTAATATTACTTGGTTAAAAAATATAGAATCCATTGTACTAGTATATATTGTCACACGGAATATTCCATTGGAGCATGACTATCAGAAGAAACATCTAGATGGATATGTTGTCACTTGTAGATGAAACACTATGGAATAATTTCTTGAATATTAATGGGGGCAATATAGATGATAATAAATCCCCCTAGATGTATGAGATGATCCTGGAGGCTTGTCTGGGGGATCCTCTCTTGGGTTGGATAGACAACTTGGAATTGAGCCTAGTTTTATATTTCAGAGTTGAATGAACCTATTATTTTTGGGAATTCAATGCATGACCAGATTTAAAATCCTATATGAAGAAATAAGGTTTTTAATGGCTCCAATAATCTCACAATTGCATGTCTACCACCACCTCGATATCACACAATCGCATCTATGCTGGTCATATCCAGATACCAACACATTTCATGTGCATTGTGGGGAGGTTGGAATCTGTATATGGGATCTTCACCATATAAATGGGTTCTCAATCCAATGGCCATTGTATGATTATTTACTCCTTTTATAGAATATTTTAGAGGACATTGGAAAAAATTATTTTAGGGTGTTGTTACACCTAGTTCAAGGTGATGACGATGATAATATGGGGATTGGGGATGAGCCATTTTTACAATGGTTCATCTATTTCAGGATTGACCTAGTACAAAAGACTCCTGAAAGGCCATGCACATTTCCTAGGGAATTATATTGGGGATTGTATAACATCGACTTGAGGATCTTGGAAGAAATAAAATTCAATATGTGGGGATACAAAATTATTTAGGAATCTCCTATGGTTTGATTGGTAGGATTTATCACCATTCTAATTTGTGGATAGATGCTACATTTTAGGGATTGACTTATGGGGGGTGTAGCTGACTAACTTCATTATAGAGGTCATGCCTTGTGTATGGGTATCAAATCAATTGTAATTTCTTGGTATTATAGAAGCAATGAAAGGTGTGTTTCCACATTATACAAGAAAATAATATGATCAATATGTGTGTTCCTCAACATTTCTTGTGAAAATTGATTATTATACACATAGTTGGATATAAATAACCGCAGCCCATGTACCATCCAACAATGAATATTCAGCCAGAGATATTGAACATTCTTGGGAGTATCGTAATCATGTTGTCCCATATGGACATACTGGATTGGTTTATGTCGGCGGAATACTTAATGTTTTGCGTATTACCTCTTCCAACTGGTAGGAAGAATTATTATGTAATAAGGACCATAAAATAATGATCATTCCTCCCAAGAATTCAAGGAAGGGTATTAGTAGAGAGGAATTACGGAAATCTGATATGTGATCCATACCCATACCAATTCACAAGTAAATTTAGATTCATGAAGTGTATAACCACAATGGTATACACAGTGCTTTTATGTGAGTGTCAACCCTCAATTCGAAGGTAGATATGGTATATTTTCACATGTGAAGATGGAAAAGTGAAGAAATATCTAACCTCACCTACAAATGAGTATGTTATTATCCTTGAATATTCCCTAGGGTAGGATAGAACATATCTCTGGGAGTCTTTTGGGCAACAAACATCTCGATATGATGAAGGAGTGGTACCAAAAGAATAGGAATAAGGGTGAGTGTTGGATAAAATGTGTTGTATAAGAATAATTAGAAAGGTGGTTATTTTTTCTCCTAAAGGGTGGGAATTCCCTAGCCGAGCATAGTTGGAGGATGTAACATATTGCTCGGCTCTCTTAAAGAAGTAGTTATGGGTGGATGAAAAAACTTTTGGGGTGCTTATGATGACTCTTTTTTAAGGGACAATGATTTGGTTGTTCCCATTGTATGTACCTAAAAATTTGGTATTTCTAGAATCATGGGGAATTTGGGGGGATCTTCAGGTATCTCAACACATTCTATATGATGTTTTAGGATCTCAATCGACAGGGAATAATCCTCATTGTTATTGGTCACTCTAGGGCTGGATTTCATGTTCTCTAGTCTAATGTTGTGAAACACATTAGTGAGATGATTGATTTGGACCAATATTGGGGTATGGAACATCTAATAACCATCAACTTGAACTTGGTTTTGTGGATAAAATCATTCTCAGAACTCTTAGCCAATGGGATAGACTATCATGTTCCTCTATAAATAGACTATAATGTGTCCTGGCTGAGTGATGACTACTATTATTCAAGAATAAAAGGAATACCTTCCTAAGGATTGGTAAATACTCAAATAAAGTGTTATTTCAATGTTACCGAACTCCTAGGAGTGATTTCTATCCCATATTATACTTATGTGAATGGATAAACGGGAATATAGTCGGGGAGGATTGTGATGGAACTCATGCTGAATGAGAAAAAACACCAAGAAATAAAACAAAGAGTGTGGTGAACCTATATGATGTTGTGATCAGGGGAAGTAAAATAATAAATAATGTGACCTCTATGATTGAGGAATCATTTTTTGTGGGAATTTCCCTGCCATAGTGGATACCCATGAAAAATTTGATCTCCTCACAAGACTATAATGTTACCCACATTCCCCCTATATACTTTTTCATTACTACATTACCCTTATACATTTGGTTTATGAATATTTAAATAGGTTTCCAAATGGAATTTGGGGCATTGATTCTGATATCCAACTCTGATTTAGTGGTTCCAGGGGAAAATGCGACAATAGTTGGTGTAATCCTCTGTACGGAAATGGCTAGGGAGGTGGTACTTGTAAGACCAATGAGTTAGTGTTGGTGTCTTAGTACCAAATGATTGTCCTTTTACTACATATATATTTAACGTATTGAATATTAATTTAACAACTTATTAAATATTGTTCATTTTTCTCATATAATTAATGTAATATTATTCTAGAGTATTTTTCTCACTGTGAAGTTCATAGAAGTCCCCAACTATGATGAAATCCTTAAACTGATATAAAAATTAAATTTATATAGTTTTGGGTATAGATAACGTACTATTATGGGAAACCTAGTAATTATACCATCATTGTAGAGTGATCCAATGTGGATGAGGATTCATCTATAAAAGATTGAACTTATTAACATACAATAAAAGATATTATGAGAAGAGGCACCTTATATGATATTCTTTATGTTTTGGTATCATCAAATATTCATATCCACAATCTTGTGTAATGGTCTTTTGACTGTACAATGATCATTAATGAATTTCATGAATCTCTCACATAGATATCCTAACCAAAATTTGTACACAATATTTTGGATGGATGTAGGGTATGTAAGGTGCATCATAATTGACATTTCATTGAAGGATAATTTGAGGAATTATTTTTACCTCCCACAATTATTGAAGCTGATATCTAAAAAAATTTTAGAATACAAAAATTACATTAAATTCTATAATAATTGGGTAATGGTGTGTTTATTTAAAATAGTTCACAAAATTTATTTCAAGTAAATAGGTTGATGTGTTTGTCATGGAATCTTCTTGATGATATATTTTCATAATGGGGTTATATTACATGGTGAGTGTTAGTGTGTGGTTTTCAGTATTACACCATTATGTTCTTTATCACGGGTAACACAACTTGTTTCTAGAGAGTAATCATGGAATTTATGGAAGATTGTATAAAGACCATGATAAAATATCCTAATGGGTAACACACTATGTGTTTTTGTATTTATATTAAATTATTTTCAGTTAATTAATGGAAGAAAAATTATTGTCATGTATGAGGAATAAATTTATTCAATTTATATTGAATGTGTAAATTTAAAAAATATTTATTCCCCAACATGTGAATAAAAAAATATATTTATTATATGAAATTTATATAAAATATTTTTTCAATAGTATGTGAATGAAATATTTATTTGTGAATAATGTTTTTTTGAGTGTTGAATAAATATAAGAGGAGTTTGAACAAACCATGATCTTGTCCTGTGAAAACTATTAATTAAAAATATTTTTAAATAATAATTTTTAATATTCTAGTTTCAATGAAAAAAATAATAATAATATTACTAATAATATTTGGAATTGAATTTATTTAAGGTAATATTGGCTAACAAAATATTAAATCATATAATAACCTTAATTCTGAATCTATAAATAGAGAGTTATGTAATCTAATAAGGTAATTCATGATTGAGAATCATGTATTATATAACATAGTGAATTTTACCTCAGGTCATCCTTCTCTCTCTCCACTATAACAATGAGATACACAAGAGATATTTATTCAATACTGACGAATAACCAATCAAGAATGAACAATGTAAGACAGTTGATTCAGGAAGCTAGAACATAGTGGTATATCATTTACACTCTGAGATCATAGGAGCATGTGTGGATCAATGATATATAGATCCTATCCTCATTTCCTTATAACACAACATATGAAATATGAATGGGTATTTTTGATGATCAAATTCTATAAATGGAGAAAATTATTCATCCCGGTTATTTATTTCTTGAAATATTAAATAAATTATTTCTAAATTTACTTTATAGGAACATCTCTATTGGTTTCAAGAAATGATTATTGAAATAAAATTCAGTATATCACCCACCACTACCCACTTCCTCTATACCTATAAACAACAAGTGGTATCAGAGAAATCACATTTAAATTTATAACTATTTATTTGAATTATAATCTATGATAAATTCGAGTTGATTTTACTTTATAGGGATTTTATCATAAATATAATTTAAATTAAGAATATAATTACATATTAATCAGGGTTTTTTGTGTTTCATTTTCTTACATTGTTAATAAAAATTATTAACAACAAGAGATACCTTGAAGATGTGCCAATTACATGGCCGATAAAATTAGGTTTCACTGTGTGTTACCGGAGAACATGCCATGTACCCACGTGCATTATACATAAAGACACTATGAAGTTAATTACATGAGGGGAATTTTGTGTACACCTCATTTTGACAACAAAAATTTGGAAAACTAAAATTTAATACATGGTGTGTAGTTGGAATGTTCATTTCATGTAATAAGGCTGAGTTGTCATGCTGAAGCCCCAAGCATATGACTCAGATACATAGAAACATTGGTATACATCATACAGTGTGATTGTACATATTTTTATCCCCCCAATTGATTTTAGAATTAAATTACATTAAATTAAACATATAATCATTAACACTATAATTTATTGAATGAATCCTATTGTGCGATTAACAGTTTAATATTTTTTAAAAAAAATTTGTAAATTTTATATTATAATATTCTGTAATAAATAGGTTATTATTATTTCTTCTTTATATTTTTCCAGAATATCATAATTTAATTTCATATAAAATTATGTTCAGAAGATCATTAAGATGAATGGGAATGAATGAATTAATATATATATTATTTCAGGGATTCTTGTATGTCTTTATAATAATGAAAAAAATAAATGAATGACATCTAGTTATTTATTTATATTTATTGCATGTATTACTAATCATGTGTTTGCCCAAGACCTTTTTATGTGATGTAATTTATATAATTTAATTTATTTCACAGGGTTATCTTAATTTAATATTAAATTAATAAATGGTTATCTTGTCATCCCTCCCTTCATTATTATGTAGTAACCTCATGTTCATGAATATTTATATAATCCTCATTAACTAATCTTTTTATTCCCTCCAATTGTGTGTGAGAGATAAATACATAATATAAATGGGCACCCAATGGTGTGTGGAGGATGTTATAAAGAAAACCATTAAGATTCCAACACAATATATACATAGTTATATAGGTTAACTGTTATTACTAATTCCATGATCTACAAATGGAGTTATTCCCATATCACATAGGTTGATTTAATTACCAATAGTTAATTCAAAAATTTTATAATATCATGCATGGATCAATTACTATATTTATTTATTTTTTTGTATTGAATCGTTTGTTTTTTGGAAGAAAGGGAGAAATCAAATAAATAAATGAATAAATGTGAAAATATGGGAACCTGATAATTGATTTAGAAAAAAATGATTAATCAAGAATGGTAAATTAATTAACATATATATAATATTAAGAAAATATATATAGTATAAATTTGGTTAAAATTTATGGAAAATAAATTTATATCCCACTATTAAGTATTGTATCATATTTTTATTTCCATTACATGACTAGGAAAAATAGTCAATAAAAATAATCGTTTCACCAACCTGTGTGTGATACATACCTTATAAGATATATGAATATTTAATAAAATCAATTAATTTGTTAGTTCTTTTAAAATTTTTAATCAATAATAAGTACAAATAATTTAGTTTTATATTTTGTTATAAAATGAATGGCCTTTCATCTACACTATCCATATGATAAATATTAAAGAATGAAAAAAAATCCTAAAATAGAATAATATCCTTAAGTTATTTAGATGCCTTATCGATGTTATATTCACTAGATTGAAATATAACATTCTTCAATTTTCAATAAATAATCAACCATCAATGGAGATGAGTGATGAAGAGTTCCATAACAATGAGAAATATTTTAGCAACATGGTCAATGTTCAATGCTTGATTCTTTCATTGTTTTCAAGAGAACACTTAAAGTTTCATGAATTTTTTTTTCAAATAGAATAATTGATCATCTTCATTTTCTGTAATAGTATAGATACATATAGGAATGGTTTGACATTTAAAAATCATTATTTTATAGTAATAGTATGGAGGATACCCCATAATGATCTCATATAGTAATGAATGTTGGCTAAATTGAATGCATAGGGGTTCTAGGGTTTATACTCCCATGATAGATATAAACTATCCTCATTTAAGTACAAATCCATCAGATCTTCTCTATAGTTTTTTCAATTTAAATGTGAACAATGTATTGAAATATGTTCTAGATATTCTCACATTTAATCAAGGAGTAGATAAAGATATGAAACAAAAAGTCTTCCAATACTTATAGTTAAAAAATATAAAGTGTAAGCAATGAAATTTATGAAAAAATATTCCTCACAGCCTTCAATGAATAGGAATATTGAGGGAAAATTAAGGGAAAAAGATGATATATATTTATCATGTACTACATATGTCAATTGAAAGAAAAACTACACCATTCCAAATAAGTGAGGGGAAGCTTCAAGTGTTTTTTTGTCTTGTAAAAGTTATTGTTTTTTAAACATTTTGTAATTTATATAGTTTTTTGTGATAAAATATGTATTGAAATACAAGAACCATGTAGATTATGAAATATTAATTTAGGGGGGTAGATCTATTCAAATCCAATGGATCCAAAATCATGGTAGTAACTGTCGAGGACTACCACCTCATTTTGCTGACCAAAATGATCATTATTTCTAAATGTTGTTATTATGATACATACATTACAAAAACATTAAATCTCTATTCATAATTTATAAGAATGTTTATTTTTTCATATTTGGAAATAAAGTTTTCTTACTTTTTAAAGAAATCATTTTTATTGTAATCCCAATTTATATATCATTCTTTATGTAGTGGATTTCATGAACAAGGTAATGGAAATCGATAATTAGGTTCACAAGGATCATAAAAAACCAACATTGATGTAACTTTCTAGGTCCTATTAAAAAAATATCACTATGTTAAATCCATATTGATATTTAGAATTTTTTTTCATAAATACCACTTGGGGTATGTCACACTTGTTTATTGGGGAATATTAACAAATTCCCATTCAGTGGGATTGGTAAAATGTGTAAAGAGATTATTGAATTAATTTATAATTATTTGTATGGACCATTTCTAGTTGAATCAAGGGTTGGGTACTCATTCATCATAAATGTTACTAGTGATTTTACATGATATGGATTTGTATACTTAATGAGGTATGAGTTAGACTAACTTGATAAATTCATGGAATAAAAGAATCATATTGAGAACCAGTATGGTAAGAAGATAAATAAAATCTACTCAAAATATGGTGGGGAAAATGTAAATCAAGAATTCATTGATTAATTAAAGGTTTTTGGAATCATATCATATCTCACTAATCAATAAAAACCTCAATGTAATTTCAATATAGAAAGGAGGAACTACACATTTTTAGACATGGTGAGATCAATTATGAGTCATTAATTTCTTCCATTATTCTTTTGGGACAAGCATTACAAACATAAGAACATATACAAATCCAAGTAAAAATTAAATCAATAAATATAATTCCATATGAATTTTGGAGTGGAATAAAATCCATGTTTTTTAAATTATATATCAGGGTAAGGGTGGAATTTTTATATCCTATTTAGGTAAAAAAATTGCACACTGAGGAAAAAGGTCTTCATTTTTTAGATACCAAAACAAACATGAGGATTTTAACTATCTGACCACTTAAGCATTAATTATATAGTTGAAAGAAACTATATATTCTTTGAGATGGATCACATATATAAAATATATAGTTGGAGTTAGATAGACTTTGATGAATTTGAGGATCAAGGTACATAAAAGTTTATATATGAATATTTTCCACAAATCCCATTGTATGATTAAACTATTATATAGACACAAGTACATCATAGAATATAATGAGGTGTTATATAACTAAAAAAATGTAATTATAGTCAACATGTTTGGGGAATAGTTATTAGTTCATAATAATGATCATATAACCTACAAGGAAGTAGTAAGTTGCATAAATGATTCCAAGTGGAATGAAGCCATGAATACATAAATAGATTCATATACCAAAACCATGTTTAAATTTTGGTATATTATCTAGTATATGTAAACTATATTGGTTTAAAATCAGTATTCCGGAAGAAACCATACGTGGGAGGACAATGCAATAACTATAATTTATAAATGGTATCAGAAGGGCATTAATTGAAACAATTCATTTATTACGATGATACATTTTCTCAGTTTTCAATACTAAAATCCATCAAAAATATACTTAATAATTTTTGGGTTTACAAGAATATGAGATTTAAAAAACGGATTTTGAAATATACTTATATAATGGTAACCTTCAAGAGGAGTCATAAATGACACATCCTGATGCTTTTGTGAATCCAAAGGTGTCTAATTAGAAACTCATATTGAAAAAATCCATTTTTAGTAGATAAATCACATTGGTCCTGAAAAATTTGTTTTTATGAATACATAATGGAATTTGGTATCATAGAAAATGAGTTTGATCCAGGTCTCTATATATATTTTAGTGGGGGTGGTGTCATTTTATTATTGTATATGTTGATAAAATATTACTAATTTTAAATTAAAGACCAATCTTATAATATTTTAATATATGGTCGAATAAATGCATCTCCATAAAGGAATTAGAAAAAATCATATATTATTCGGTTCATGATACATCATAATTGATCTAAGAGACTCCTCTGCCTAATTCAATATGCAATAATTTACAAGATACAAAATAGATTAATTATGGAATAATCTAATAGGGGATTGTTTCTATCATCACATGGAATTCATATTTTATGAAAATTTTTCATAAGACACATGATTAAATAAAACCTGTTACCAATATTTTGTACACATCAGCGATTGGATGCTTTATATATGCTATGATTTTTACTTTGATAGATGTTGTTTATGCAGTAGTTTTAGTATAGAGATATCGTGATGATCCAGGTGAAAACTATTTTATGTATGTCAAGACTATCGTTATGTAATTGTGGTTTACTAAGTATATGTTCATGTTATATGGATGATATGATGAACTAGTAATAAGAGGGTATGAATATTCTAGTTTCCAAACAATTAAATATTATATAGATTCAAAAAATGGGATACATAATCACATTGAATAGAGGTGATGTGAGATAGAAGAGCACCAAACAAGAGGTGTTCATAGATTTTACCCTACAATCTAAGTGTTTTTCAATTTTGGATGAAGATAAAGTAGTAGTATGGTTGGAGAAAAATTTCTGACAGTATGATGCGTACCTAGAAGTGAAGATCCTATCACAATTTAATATGATAATACTGTAGTGGTGGATCAAAAAAAAGAGACAAGGTCACATCAAAGGATGATTAACATACATAAAATGTATGATCAATTGAGTTATTTTTCTAAGAGGGGTGAGGTTATAGATAGTAGTATTACAATAGAGGGATATGTGGGGGACTACATGACAAATTATTTGACTCTGTGTAAACCTGATAATCATCTTAGGACTAGGATACTGAATTTCATATATAGTTAGTGCTAGTCTGAGTTTGTGTTTTCCAGATTTAGGGTCCTAGGACCAACCGATGTTACATTGATTTCATGTATATTTGATTTATTTGATATTAATTTATCACCTTATTAAAATGTGTTCATTTTTTCTCCATGGATTTAATGAAATATTGTCTTAGAATATTTTTCACATTAATATGGTTATATAAGTTCCCCACAATTATGATAACATTAATGTGGAATGAAAATATTATTAAAATAGTGTTGTTGGATAACATACTATGATATGACACATATAATTTATATTGTTAGGTGCATGAGTTCATAAGAGGATGATGCTTCTTCTAATGATGTTCTCACATGATAATCTCCATGATATGAGATTATGATAATTGACACTCTTTTTTGAATTTATCATGTTTTGGTTCAAGGGATAAACCGATATTTCAATCATTATAATGGTACTTAGACATTAATATTAACATTAATGAATGTCATGAGTCACACCCATAAATTTTCTAACCCAAACTATAATGCCATATGTTGTCTAGAAGAGGGGGTATATTGGCTATTTCATAATTAAAATTTCATTAATGGATATTTTAAGGAAATATTTTTCCATTCATATTTATGGAATATAATATCTTATTCCATTGAATAGAATTGTCTCAATAAATTCCATGTCTATAGTGTAATGACGTTTTTATTTAAAATAGTCAATGAATGAGGTATTGAGTAAATAGGTTGATGAAACCATCGCGGAACCATCATGATGAGATACTATAAAAGAGATTATATTATCCTGTGAGCATTCATATGTGGTTTTCCAGGTTGTGACGTTCTATTCATTTTTTTCACTTCCTAGAACCATTTCAAGATAGTAATATTGGACATTATAAATGATTTCCTAATTCCATTGATAAGAAATCCTAGAGGGTCCCCAAAAAATTGTTTCTATTGATCTTGATTAATTTTTTTGAGTTTAATTAATAAAATTAATATTATTCCAATGTCAATGCAATTATTTTATTCATGTTATATTGATCATAAAAAATAAAATTATATTTATTCACCGCCATGTTAATAAAAATATATTTATTTATATATTTTGATTATTTAATAATTATTTATTCAACGATATGTAAATGAAATATTTATATGATTAAATTTATTATTTTTTTGTTCATTAAATTCATGTGGAATTCCAACTGACGAAGACCATGTTTGGTAACAAATAATAATGAACAAGTTAGTAAAATTATATTTTTGTGTGCTAGTTGGGGTGTAAAAAAAATAATATTAATATTATTATGTGGAATGGAATTTATTAATCATAAAAATGTTATCTAATGAATTAAATTAAATTAAATAATAATTATTGTAAATCATAACAATATAAATAGATGACTATGTCTATTTTATAGGGCATCCTGTATTGATAATACAGAATTATTGTAAAAAATGAACTCTCTCTCGACTCCTCCTTCACACTCACCCTACAATAAATTGGAACCGAAATAAATATTTGTTCAAGACCAAATAATGTGTGACCATGAAATGTTTGACATTAAATTCACCGTGCTAGACCCCATAAAATGAGGAGAGTTTCTCGAAGATCATATGATCGCGTGTGGATCATCTCTATACTAATTCTATATTTGGATCCTCACAATGAAAATAAGGAAAACAAATATGGTATTTTTGGACAATAAAAATTCAATAAAAAACTAATTTTCTAATCTTGTGTGTTTATTTATTAATATATTAAAAATATTTAATTATTAATTTAATTTTTTATATCTTCTATATCATTTTTAGGAAATTATTATTAAAAGAATATTTAATTTACCTCTTAACACTGCATTATTCTTCTACATGTGGAACCAAAAAAATGGGGATTCCTTTGGAAGGGACTGTCGATACTGTTTCCTTGATGGAGTGGGTCGAGATGGTTCCCACAATGGGTTTAGTTAAAGATAATGTGGTGGTGGATCTTATCATAGAGGCTCTATCGAAGGTGTACATTGGAGCTGATGCAACAATGGAGGAGGTAGAAATTATAGAAATTGTGGGAGAGGTTGGATAGGATTCATTGGAAATGTTTTATATTAAATTTATATTGGCAATGGTAGTGGGATTTGAAGATGGGATTTGACCACCATATGTGGTGGATGAGGAGGTTGGGATAGTTCCACCCACCTCTAATATTCTACATTTGGTTTTTGAGGGTTTAGTTTTAGGTGACGGTGGGGGTGATGACTCATTCTTAGGAATGGATTTCATCATGTCTGCAACCAAGGAATATCATGACACTTATTAGTCACTCATATTACCTCTCTATGACCATATAAAAGCTAAAAACAATGTGGAATACAAATCTAGTTTTTTCAAGGGGAATAATTCCATTCGTCGCAAGGCATGGTGGTATGTGCATAACTACATCAAACTTACTCTAATTGATGACCAACAAAGTTGGGTAGGCTCTCTCCTCCTTTATAATATTTTTCTATGGACATGTTGGGTTGAAACTAGTAACCAGAAATCATAATATCTGGGTTTCAACATTGACAAGTCTTACATTGAATGAGAGGAGTTCAATTTTTTTTTAAAAGAATGACAATAATATAGGATTTGAGTCTATCCATGAAGCTGAATGGGAGATTACCCAACTAAAAGTACTTGTGCATGAGCATGATGTTATGGCCACTCCTAATGAAAATATCATCATTAAAAATATTTCCAAATTTGGTGGAATATGTGGATAAGGTGGTATATGTTACAACCAGGGTAGCTAAATTTCATTCCAAACATAGCTGGATACATATCCTTGTTTAATAAGTCCACCATAAAGTCGACAATGATGTAGTTGACATATTGAACAAACATTGTACATTAGATGAAACTCAAAAAAGGATAGCTGAGCTCTATATTTCATTCTATGGGGTAAATATTTTTGGGAACATCATAAATGATAGGATATAATATTTGGATGACCCTTTATACATTTAATTGGGTTTTCTTTAAATCTTTCATTATTAATCATGTATCTTTTATCATGTTTTATTATCACACATCATTCGTATATAAGAGATAAACATTAATCCATACATAAGTTCACATGAATTATTTTCATTGTAAGAAAAGAAATTCTACAATTTTTTTAGTCACTTAAATGAGAGTGTTTGACATTCATCGAACAATATAGGTATTCATTTATTTACTGCACACCCAGAGCATTCATGATAATATAGGATATGAATGTTTGATGGGGATTTTTGACCTTCCAACATTAATTTCTATTATTTCATATTGAATAAATTGTGTAATATCATCATTATTAAATTCTACCACAAAAAAGTTTAATGAAGAGTGGGAATCGCAACTCTTGATATCAGGATCAAAAGGGGAGTGGTGTGATGATATAGGATAACTACTGACAATGTTTGAAACAATTCAACTGTAAATTTTTTAAGAGAATGGGGAAAATAAATGAGTTTTAAAAAAATCATGTTTGAAAAATATAATCTATATTAAAGTATTGTACAATGTATTTTGGTGAATTTATCTAGGATGGTTTGTGACACTGTTTGGCTAAGAACCATTTCAATTAGGGTGCCATTCAAAAAATTAATATTATGAGGAAACAAATAATGGGGCAATTTAACTGTGGAGACGATGTGGTGTAATGTTGAAATGGATTCCCACACTGCTAGAATTATTCCAACATAACTTTGTTAATATTAGGTATGTGTATCAGTTTGAACAATTTTCATATTCATTTTCTAGGGGGAGTGTCATCTAAAAATATGAACAAAGGATGATAAACAATAGTGATGTGGTATGTGAACTGAACCAAAGGAAAGGGGCACCTAGAAATTTGTCTAATATTCCTCGTATATTTACATCATTAATCAAGGGTGTTGGACATTAAATTTAATGGAATACATTGAGTAAAATGTATCATACCATTTAACATCATGTGAATGGTACCTAGTTTGTGGGGCATATGTACTAATATTCCTATTATATGTCAATCATGTTCGGTAAAGACGGAATCCCTTGTCTACTACATAGGGTAAGGTATAGTTTAATGTCATTTTTACTTATTATTAATGAATGGAAAATATTGGATGGTACGATGAGGAAAGGTAATCATAGAAAACCCTAATGCTAAAAAATAATCTATGATGAGTCATACATAATTTAAGGTAATTATTCTTGGAACCAATGGGTCCTTCATATAGGGTATTTGTGGAATAGGGTACATGTAACCCAAAATGAAGGGATCACTCTGGGAGGAATCTTGGTACATATTATATCTTGGAGAACTTTTATATAAAAATATTTTATGGATGTTATGTTTGGACCATGACTCATAGTTTAAGGCCGTAGAGCATGGACCCGAGAACATTGTGTCTCTAATGGATAAATGATGTGGTGAAGATTAAAAAAAGTGCTGTAAATTGAGGGACATGGATGTCAAACACCACAAAAAAAATTTCTAAGACCACATTCACACAATTTTTAGTCATGACGATTTGGAATTGAATCATATTTTATGTTAATAGATTTTAGACCAATATTCACAAATAAAGTGTTTGGTGTGGAATGAAATACTGATGAATTGACATGAAAGAAGGAAAAATGGATCCCATTTTACATGAGAAACAAGTTGGGTGGGATGAAAATCACTTAATGTCCTGGTTCTGGAACAATGAATTTTAGTTGAAGCTCATAAATCTTGTTCTTTGGGGTAATCAGTTTTGAAATAACATGCATATTATTTAAGTAAAATAACCTGAAATGAAAGGATAGACATACGAGGCCCCATATTACAGCCCAAAACATTTATGAGTCAACATTCACTCAAATTAGGTTCATATTTCTTAAACATAAGAGGTAATTCTAATAAAGGATATTTGTATCCCTACCGAGTGATGACGTTATGTGAATTAAGGCCTAGGGAGGCCCTATTCTAGAAAACACATTACCAAGATGAATCCCACTTGGAATAAGGTCATTATGAATGGTCCTGGGATTATTTTTTTAGGTTATAGAGAATTGACCAATGAAATGTAGTTTAAGTTATTGATCCTTCAACAAAGTGGACTATATAAAATATATATGTGTATTATGGCGGGGTGAGGATACCAATGTGAATTAATGGACAAGGAGTACCTAAACCACATAAAAAATTCTCGAGGGTACATACACATAGTTAATAGTAATTATTCTTGGTCTTAGGATCCTTTTTGAAGGTCATATTCTTGGGACCATTTTCCCCTCATGTGTCTCAGACAATCTTTGTGATGGTCCCCTCCCAAATACTAAGCCCCGATGAGCCTTCCTTGATGTGAGAAATATGGGTTATTATGGATTTACATGGGATTTTAGGGTGAACACAATGAAGTGTGTATGTGGATTACAACGCCCAGAAGGGGGATTCAAATATTAATGATCAATAAAGTAAAAGGGGAAATAAAGGTTGGATGTGTAACAACTATTGACAAAATTTAAAACACATGTTCTATAAATAATTTAGTTAGTGATGTGTAGAACAAATGTAGTATAAAATATTGAACATGTTTGAAACACACGATCATGTTTTAAGCTATTGGTGATCCTTAAAAAGCGTAATTAAAGGATTATTGGTCAGTCTGTGTGGCATGGGACCTTCCAATTAGGTATATTATTTAGAATGGGACGATGTTGGTTTACAATATCAAAAAAACCATGATGTGAAAAATTAAAATTAAGGAATGTGCTAGAAATATGTATATAAAACATATCATACCAATAAAGAATATCCAATAGTCAGTACATATCCCATAATGATGGGAATTAGGTCACACAGTGATCTAAGGCGTCGCTTTTTAAGAGACTAACCAAGGTAGGGTGAAGTCCTTTTGAGGGAGGATATCATATAATCTATCAATATGAGGAATCCCATTTTTATATGGGTTAATTTCCATCTCATGCAATTCATATGAGGAATCTTGGTTTTGTACTGTGTAAGACAATAGTCTATCATCATTCACCGAAGAAATTTGGATTGGAATTTTAAAATCATTCATCTCAAAGTAGGTATACAACTAGTTTGAATTTATAATGATTCTACATTATATGATTTTATGGTTCCACATATCACATTATTCACCAAGAAGTGTACATATGTCCCAAATAATATTCCATGACAAGAACTAGTGATAATTAATTGTTAATAGACTATAAATCAGACCCTCTTCCTGATAAAAAAATATGTTGTACCCCAGATCAAAATCATGTCATTAGGGAAGATATGATCCCACAACATTTTGACCAAGGGGATGAGCCTTGGATGATATATCTGGGAGTCACTACACATCCCAATATAATGGTAATAAAGCCTCAAATATTTCTCAAATGTGGTGTGTGTGGATACCCGCACCATAATGGTTACCCTCTCGAAAGAGGATACTATTTTTGCTCTAGTAGGATATGAGCCATCTCAAATTTATATAGGGTAAGTATATAGTTCAATATAATTTTTTAAACAAATTGGAGTTGGTTCAACCCATGTTATAATTATGGGGCATCATGGGGTAATAAAAGGTAAAATATTAGGTCATTAATAGGCATCTCCAATTTATATGATGTAATATCATAATTTAACATCGTTCTCTAAGGATTTAGCTGGGAATCTTTTATTGAGATTAATGTCCTTTCCTTCCTCGTATCATGAAATGTGGGAATCCTAGACTTCTAATTATTACATGAAAATGAATGTGTATTATATTTAAATGGTGGAATGTGAGGGTATTTTGGGGTGATATAACCTCGTGTAATGGACTATTTTTCACTGAATCTATGGCTGGGGGAAAATTTAATGACTAGGGTCACTATATATTCCATGAGGATGTGAATCAGAACATCTGTAGTAATAGAAAAGGATGGTGGCATGGGTTCACTAGAATAATTGGAATGAAGAAAACCTTGAAGAAAAGGGGCTAATGAACATTGTTTAGGGTCATAGTGCTTTGAAAAATTGTAAATAATGGAATGTACAAATTCATGGTCCATGCAGAGGGGTATTTGGGGATATTTTGATGTGAAAAAGAGTAAAACCCTAATGTGGATGGAGAGAAAGAGGTCATACATCACATGAACCCACAGTCAAGACATTTTCAAAGAGTATGAGGCGTTACAACTTTAACCATTGATATTACTTTATAGCCCTGATGCTTGGATTATTGTTGAATTGATCAAGGACATTTTCAGAAACCATAAATAAAATATATTAAATTATGGACTTGGGAATTGTTTGTTTTAATTGAATTTGTGCGGAACAAAAGAGGTACGACTCAATGTAAAATGGGGGAATAGGACCCCATACCAAATATTTATCTTGAAACAACCCACACATTGTCTATGTTCATAATGTGTGGAAAATGTCTAAGGAAACAAGGATGTTTTTTAAAGGTCATGATCCTTACACAGGAACGATTTTGGTTACTAAGGTCTCTATGTGGTCTTGAAGAGGTAAAACTAGGCTTTAAATAAGCCATAATGGATTGTAAACCATATGCAAATCATGAGATAAACTAAACACAATTTATGGTTTTGATAATGGCACTAGAAATGGGTCCTTGGGGATGAATATTATACGAATTTTTATAGTGCGTGAAAGCAAAAAAAACATCCAATCACTATATTCCCCATAATTATGGGAATCAAGACACACATATTTCTAGAACATGTAATGGAAAAGAATCAAAACATGTTTGGTTGGTCTTGTTTGGTTAATTAAGGAACCCCATATTTACCATGGTTCATCCCACCGTTAGAGCATGAGGTAAAGCTATAATTTATGGTCATGTGCTAGGGACACTTTTTTTATCCCATATCAAATAAGGAATATTAATCTCAAATAGGGTAAGATATCTTGGATCATCCCATACATATCGTAAGTTGAATATTGATTTTATATGGGCTACAATCATCTATCACTAAGAGGCATCACATATTAATATAGTGTAATATCACATTTTAATTTGATGTGTTGAGGAAGTCATAATTTCAAGATTAATGTGATGTAGCTAGGACTATAGGGTAATCAAATCGTTTAACATCATAATGATTGGACCGATTTAAAATAGTTTAAGGTCATGTTTCACGGAACATGGATCACAGATTATGGTGATATATTTTCTACCAATATTCTTTTAGTTTAATGTTATAGAGTTTGTACCAAAGTGTTGAGTATCCCAAACAGATACATAAAATGTGGAAGAGTGACAAACCCAATGTGAATAAGGGGCCATAAAGTCCCAACACCACACAACACTTTCTTGAGGGGATTTTAAACAGTGTTCAATATCAGGATCATATGAAAAATAATCATTACATAAAGTGCTGATTAGGAAAATGGGATTGGATGGAGGTGTCACTCACTCTCGATCCATGGTGATGAAATTGTATGACCTATTATAATAGACCTTATGAACTATGTATGTTCCTTCTCATATGGTCTCTAAATATGGTGTATTTTATTATTATCATCCGTGTTATGAGATCTCACACAATGTCAACTTGGAAGAAGTAATATAGGTGTCCCTTTGTTGTGAATTCTATCACAATCCAATTATCATTATTCTAATGATTTCAGAAGGAAAATATCATAATCTATTTATATAATTTTAGCTTAGATACATTGAATTATACAATTCTATCGAGAATATTTGGGTTATAGAAATATATTTTAAATGATGAGAACTGAACATATGTTGGAAGGATATCCTATATTCCATTCACAATATAATCTGGTGTCACATTTGTAGAATTATGAGTCATCGTTTGATAGGCCATATAAAATGAGGTAAAATATTCAGATAAATGTAATTATTCTAGAAAAAATATAATTCAAGATGTTCAATAGATCATTTTTTGATTACCTCAATCTATTCATTTTCGTGTTCATGGAATAAAGAACTATGGATTGATCACATGTCAGAATTGGCACACAATTTCATTACCTCGGTATCCCATAACATGGATCTCTTACCCAAGATAATGTGGTGAGGAACTATGAATTGATGGATGATGTGGGAGATCAAAAATTTGATAATAGAATGGTAGTTAACTTACTTAAGTGGAATTAACTTTTCTCACTAGGAGTATAAGTCCATCGCTGTTAAAAAAACTGCTAAATTAGGGAGCTTTTACTAATAGGTATGATCCCATAAAGATGAATCCTCATACAAAAATTGTTAATGATTACTTGGTGGTATGAGGAAGCTCTGGAAGTCAAGGAAGAATGTTTTTATATATATTAAATTCATTAAACGTCATGGAAAAAATTAATATATCATGGACCATAGTGCATTAAATTTAATATAACCGTTGTATCAATCAGGATAGCTTTAATCCATCTTTATGGGTACTATAGGACCCATTATAGAACTCATACATAATAGATGGAATCTCGTCTACATTGATGAATAATATAATAATTCATCAAAATCCATATATGTAGATAGCTTGATAATGTTTATTCCCATTCAAAAGTTTAAACTATGTTTCACAGCCAGGGATTTGATCACGCATAAGAATTTAATGCTTGAGGTTCTTAATGAATGGAAATGTCCAATAAGATAGTTCACAAATTTCTGGGGAGTGTGAGGGTCCTATAAAAAGGTTCTGGTTGTTAAACCATTTAATTTATTCATATCTTAATTATCTTTTGTGGTAGAGTATTTGACCCTTTGATACACCACATGAATAACTCTGTCATTTTAGTCAATATCAGAAAGAAATGTGGATAATGTGGACAAGGCGTTAGATTGACCTTTCTATGGCTGGGGGACATGAATAACATCATGCTTAGTAGGAAACTAGGTCATTAGATTTTGAGTGTGCTACAATATGGGAACCATCTCTTCCTTTCAAATAATATAGTCTCTATTGATTTGTTTGATGACCATATTTTAGTCTCCCTTCGAAATAAATCATAGGGCGTCAATCTCGAGATATATATTTAAACAAGAAGTGAGATCATAATACTACACCCCTTATTTAATGATACATTAGGATAATATAAATGTTTATTTAAATATTTCCTTCACTGGGGTGATGATGAAAATCCATAGGAATACTCTATTGACGTTCGAATTTTTGAGCCTTGTACCGGCCAGGCTCTATGTGGCACCATAAAAATGAATATTTCAACATAATATGACATGATCCACTAAGATGATTCCCTAATATGGAAAATCCATATAAAATCAAAATTTATTTGGTGTGGGATAGGAGGATATGAAATATTCTAATATTTTCCCTTTTACATCCATCTATGGAATGAACCTAACATCAAAATTCTAGAGGATTACTTCCTAGTGTGCCAATCATCCTATAAGAATGTAGTGATTGAAAATATAATTTACTGTATATACTCAAGATACCAGCAATATGTGATAATTTTGTAAATAATTCTACATGAAATGCAATAAAAAAATTGTTGTCATGAATATCCTCAAGTTTTCATTTCAAATCCTTATCCAACTGGTAAAAGGAGACATTCATTATGGTCCTTAGAAGGTTCATACAATTTTTGACTAGATTTTTGATAAACGAAAGTATTTTGGATATGTGGCATTGGAGACCTCAAAGCTCATGAAGGATAATATTTTAAGGCCTTTGGTTAATGGCACTAATCATCTATAGGGAGATCAAAATTCTTCAATATCTTACGATGAAGATAATAAATCCCATAGGTAACCATGTACGCGCACATTAGGTGGTTCATCATGATTTTTTGGGGTGGAGGAATATGAACCCTTTCTTAAGGCCCTTAGGGTGGTCCTAAAGATATTTATATGTTACACCACGTCCCCCAAATAGAATTCCATCAATATCCTATTAATTAGTTTGAATACTTTTTCATAACCCACTAATATGTTGTTCCATAACTCTTTAATCTTAGGGGAGTCACTTGATAATTGAGAGTCACATATGGTTAACTAAAACAAATGTATTATTATCCCATGAGGGCCGTAAATATCTTTTTTTATATTGATAATACATTCATAAATGAGAGGTCCTGAATCCTAGTTATAGCATCAATAAATTGTCTTTTCACTTGAAGGCAAAAAAACATCCTTCATGGAGTGGATGTTTAGGTAAAAGAAGTAGATAATAACTCTGATATTTCTATTATTTTTCTTGAATGAGATGATTTGTTATAGACATATTGGTATATGTATTTACCTAAATATGTTTTCTTACATATTATTATCATCTTTTTTTGTGATCATAATACCATGAGATGGGTGATACTTTTAGGGATGTTGTTGGAACCTACATTAACCAATTGGGTGGCCAATATGGAGAGTGGATACCAGAGGTTCCAACCCCGACATCTCTTCATATCTTGAAGAAATGATGTCATATTTTTGTCTTAGGAAGTCCACATACTACTGTTGCTCTTCTATAGACATGACCAATGAGATCATTATTAGCCTTAGATGTTCCTTGATGCCAATGATAATCCAAATTATAATATCAATGGTTTGGGATAAACCCTCTTCAAATATAGTGGTATAATCTTAAAAATAATTATAATATTCTATTATAGGAGAATCAGCAGTAGAATGTAGTTATTTAGGTCCATCAAACACATAGGATTCCTAGGTGCCTACTTGGGATGAAATGGAATCATATCTAAGGGGTTCTTTCTCAGCTAAAACTAAAGAGAAAAATTATTCAATACAATTAAATCTTACCTTTGAAAATGAGGACCAATCTTGATTTAAAATTTGTGGTGGTGATTCATCTTCCATCATATCGTACATTCTCTAGGGAACATGTGAGAATTACATAAAAAGTTGGTGAAATGGAGAACTTCTTAGTACATCACATGAGTGGGGGAATCTAGTATCACCCTATCGTATCTTATGTATGAATAAATGGTAATTTGTATGCACTCCTTCTTCGTTGGAATATCTAAAACCTTTTTTTTGATGATTACGATGTAACATTGTTATTCTAATAGCCTGACCTCTAACCGATGAATGAAGATAATGAATACATAATCGACGTTATCCCAGGGATTTATAGAAGTGGTTGTTAGATCATTGTGATCATTGATGATATTAACCATAATTATATTATTCTTCCTCCCATATATATTGTAAAAATAGAAATCTATATAGTATGCTTCACTGGAGATTATACATGAAACATCACAATAGATCACCCATTCTCCTCCATTGAATTAGTATTTGAGAAACATGTCATATTAAGGAGGTTTTTGTGTGGAAATGAATAAAGGGAATTCACAGAAACATGTTCTATTAAATTCCCTAAGAGACTACCATTAAATAAATTATTGATATCAAACCCCTAAAGATGTATTCAGTTAAAAAATTCCACAAATCTACTAGTATCTCTTGTTATAACCATGAATTGTTATTTTAGAGGGAGTATGATATATTTCTATAACTATTCCATTATGAATCATTCTAGTTAGAGTTATATTTATCCTAAAACTAGGTCCTAGTAGGTAGTGTAAAACATCCAATACATTGAACTGGCCGGTGATGTATAGTGGGCTGTTGTTCCTCTCTATGAGGGTACCCTAATCTTCCATAGAAACTAGAAGATGGATTGAAATTTATCCCGCACATCCTTTTCTTCATAGTATGACTATATGGAAGATACCTATTTTTAAAATTAGAGGTGTATATTCAAGGATATTAAAAGAGAATGGTGCATTTATGTTGAAAAGAGAAGGGAATTAATGATTGAAACTCATGTGGATATACTGATGATGTGGTTGATAACATTTCATTTTTATCCATATATAATTTTTTTCCCATGGATAGTCACTCTATGGAAGGTGAGACAATATTTTCTAATGGAAAAACAACTAGAGTATAGATATTTCTAGAATTATTATTATAATTATTATCTTGGATTCCTTAAGAAAATTCTTACTTACTTTATCACTAGTGAGGTTTTTCATTGTATGGATTTGGATGTTAAGAGTGAGGTCTAGGGTGTTCCACATAGTGAAATACCATGGTCAACAATGGAGGTGTACCCAATAATTCTATCATAGAGGATAGACTTCTTTGATATCTATAAAAAATAATCTACAAATTCTTAGTTGCATGAATGGATTTTTGATCCTCAGAATTCAAATTGTTGGAGCATCCTGGACCATTCATATGAAAACATATTTCAAAAGAACCACTATTTTTTTATGGAATTCCTCACTATCGATTGTAATAAAGTGGTCTAACATATCAATGATATAACATGAAGGAATACTATTATTTATCATCTATGGAATAATAAAAAATGGAGTGTACTCTAGATGAATATCACATCCTAGTGGGCATGGAATCTTTGAGGGGGAAAGATGACATTATCCCTAATTGGGGACTCTAATTTCCCTCGTATCATCAGATAATATTCTTTGGTAACATGGAATGTTGTGACATGGAGGTGAATAAAGTTGACGGAGGAGGTACAAAAACAACAAGAGGTTTAGCGATTCTTAAATGACCATGGATAAAACCATTGGTGTGATGAACAACCATTAAATCCAACCATTTATTTTATTTTTTCATCCCTCAGTCGTGATACTACTTCTATTCACCATAATCATTACAATTACTCTAATGGTTGGGGGATACATGTGTTATTTATTCTAGAATTCCACCCAACTTGAAAAAAATCATCAACTTGGAATTAAACCCAATATTTGGTCATGTATATTTCCATTATGGTGTGTTAAAGGATCAAGTGGTATAAGAATATGTTAGGGTTGTCAGTCAGCTTGGCCTCTTGAGAATTATTATAGTATGGATAACCAGGTATTCCCTTTTCTAGTTCACGGATTAAATATCATTGTAAACATTAATCTCATGAGGAATAGTTCAACTTTTTTCTAACTAGACGGGACATGCAAGAACCCTAGAATTGATGTGGGGATGAAGACACATTGTCTAAACAATGAGTGAATAATTGGAATGGTGGTTCATTGTAGTTGTTTCTACCTGAGTTGCATGTGTGGGAGAGAAAAAATGGCTCGATAGATAACATAAAATTGTTTGTTGTTATTGAGTGTTTCAAGTTTGGTTCATCTTTCTGTTTTGACCAGATTTGAATTGCATAATTTTGTGTGTGTGAGATGGGTGTGCTGGACTGGGCAGTGTGTCCTTTTTATGTTTCCAAGAATCTGACACTATTGACAAGACTTGGTGGGTGATTATAAGGGGTTATTTTTTCTCTACAATCGACCCACGCTAGGTACAATTTCCTCTAATGGTCTCCAATGGGTTTATTTACAGTGCCAAAAACAGCTAACAACCCTATTATCAATGATTCATAGATCTTTTTTCCCAAGGAAGGTGTTCGTTAGATGATTATTTGGCCCAAAACACTTAATAAATCCATTGATTGAGAGGATGTGATGTTATGATCATAACACCCTTGGGGGATATTATCACTTATTCTGGGACTCTCTTATTGATTTAAGAAAACTTCATATGTTTGTGAATCTTTGTTTCTTTAATAATCATGTGTTCATGGATTACTCCTATGTTTCAAGATCATCATAAATACTTGAAAATGAAGAACCATATTTATGAATCAATTGTTATCAATTAATAATCATACTTATATATATTCAAGGTTCTTCATCAATGATTCTCTTTTGTGGATAGATCTATAATTCCTTTAGGTTTTATGTGACGCCCCAAGCCCTCTCTTCCGGACTTGGTGCTTGAAAAATGTCGTGTAATAATAATTTTTTTTATAAACTTAACTTAAAAATTTCACAACACTTTAAACAAAACGAGGATATTTTACCGGTCTAGGTTCTGGAAGATTTAGACATAACCTTACATTTATAAGAGCTGAAACATTAAAAATAACTGTCCACTACTCTCCCACTGCGTGCTACAACAAAGATGACCAACTCTGGGATTCCAGGTAACCTGTGAAAAACATTTCGAAAAACTTGGGGTGAGCTCAAAAGTTGCCCAGTAAGGGGTTTTGAAAACCTTTGATAAACCTCCTTAAAATATTTATTTTGAAATGCATTTGGAGAATTTAATTATAAATACATTTTAAACACTTCCTTTACAAAATACTATACTAATTTGAAAATTTATTACACTTTAAAAATGCATTTAAAACCAATCCAGTGATTCAGTTGAAAATAATAACCAAGCCCTTTAAAACAAAACAACTTAGGCCACCCGAAACATTGAAGGCTATCTTGGGCCTACCCACTTGAGGGATGAATTTACAATCCAATTCCCTATCATATTTACAATGTTCGAGTACCTGTTTTTATAAAACATTTTCGTCTTAGCTTTCCTTATATACATATAAATTTTCACTGGTGTTTAGCTTTGAAAATATAATTATAATCATGCTTGGAATGAAATAAATACTAATCTTTAATGAAAATTATAAATTTGGCTTGGTATGATTTAATCTCCGGATGATGTTTCATAATCCCATGGAAGATTAATCAACATCCATGAACTTAAAATTCTACCCATATTGCCAAAATATATATATATATTTGTAAAGTTTATTTCATTATTAAGAATATATGCATATATCTATATATGTATATGGGTATACATGTATGAAAACGTATCATAATCGTGACATGAGTATGACAAGCATGTAAATTCATCAATCAATAAATAATCAATTGCTACATATATATATATATTTAATAAATAATCAATGAGACAATAAATATTATAATTCATGTGATACATAATCATCATCCTTAAAAAGTTTAAAATAAAGAAAGAATCTAGTCTTTAAAAATAAGGTGGAATTGAAAGTGTAAATATAGCATACGAGAATATTTAGTCCCTTACCCCAAAAATATTAAATTAAATCAATAATTTTGGAATGCATAAATAAAATAACATATACATGATATTTATAAAATATAATTTAGATGAATATAAACCATAAATCCTATAAAAAAAAGTCTATACACGACCTTAAATAAAACATGTTTCTTAGAATAAAAATAAATCCTTATGAAAGAACCTAAACCTTGATAAATTCATCTTATTTATATTTTGAAATGTGTAAACCATAGCTGAATATATAACTTAAGTTTGAGTATAGAATCATAGCATTGAATGGTTTTAAACAAACAAATCGCTTATCGTTTTTAGAAGAAGAAAAGAATTAAAAGGGTAAGAGTTATAGAATTTGAAAATAACTTATGCATACACACAGTTCTAACTTTAGGAGAGAAAAAGAAGTGGCTAAAAGAACATTATGAAAATCCCTTACGCAAAATAAGAAATCATAAAAACTGTAATATTTTTTTTCATAAGAAAATTTGAAGTAAAAAAAAATAATTATTTCCTTACCAAATTTTCACGCAGAAGTGTTCTTACTACTTCTCCTTCCCAAAGATGCTTCCCACTTAAAATCTCAAAACCAGAAAAGAGAGAAAAACCATAGACTCCCCATTTTCTTTCCACGGACTTTCTGCACTCCCCTTTTTATACTCATGTTAGCATAATATATGTGATTTATTTATTCTATCCTATGAGGATAGTATATATATATATGAATTGGTTTGCTATGCAAGATAATCGTCATAAATAGCCAGTGGAAAAATAGGTAGCAGAAGGACAATTGATAAGGACATATAGCTGACCCGTTTAGTGAAAACGAAATATTTATTTGTATAAAAAGGACAGATTGATATATCGAATGGAATTAGATTATTATAACTCTTGGACAGATTCATCATTTAATATTGAAAACCAATATAGAACATTTAATCGGTAGAATCCAAACTCTTTCAAACATTGACTTTTGATGAAAAATCAAAATGGAGTTAAGGAAATCTCTACAAAAAAGTGACTATTGAATAAAAAAACAAGTGGATGAATCGAATCCAGAAATCGGATAAGCAGGATTGAGCAGGCGTCAATTTCCGAGAAAAAAAAATGAATAATAGACAAAACTCAGGACTATTGAGTCGATTTTTCAGAAGATTTTGGTCATTAAATATACTCACAAATCGGAATATCAAAAACGAGATAGGTTTACCTCATCAAAACCAAAACCCTAAACGAAAATCGGAACTGGTTCTTCGGTCCTTGCTCAATCATCCGAATTGAAATTCATCCGAGCTTGAACCTCATCACTGTGTCCTTGCATGGACCTTCACGACTCAACGCGAACTGAAAGAAGTGCCTCGTATTTGGTTCGCTGCTCCATGGTTCGACCTCGCCTTCACAGCGAAAGGAAACCTGACGGAACCCTATATGCAATCGACCGCTGGACGACGCCCATGCTTCAAACGAAGCTCGACGTAGCTCTTCCTATCTCGAAATCACGTTCTCAGACTCCCGTTCGACCCCGTGCTCAGTTCCTATGTGACCAACCTTCCCAGAAGCCGAATACATTGCTTGCGATTTACCCGAGATTGGAAAACCTATTTTATTATTTCATTTGCCGTTTTTTTATCAATTATCATTTCAGTTTTATTAATTTAAATAGATCATCTTAATATATATATATTTCTTTATATATATATGTATACAAAAAAAACTATATACATTTTTTTTGTTCATGAATAGTTATAAAATGCATTTTTTTAATAATTTATGTTTATAATTTCATAAAACAGATTTTCTTTAGTATGAAGTAACTTAGGTAAAATAATTTATTACTCTTATAAAAATAAAGTATTATTCTTAAATATTCTAATTGATTTATTATAAAAATAATCAATTAAATGTATTTTTTTTATTAAAAATAACACTTATATATATATATTTAAAATAACAATACCATTATATATATGTTAAAATAAGAATGATATATTTTCATATTATATTTTTTTTTTGAGTATTAATTTCTTATTTATTTTATATCATAAGCCATCTCTCAAATTTTAATTTTGAAAACTTATAACGGATAGTTTTTTTTTGTAACGGTCGGATAAAACTCTATAAATACTAATTTTTTTACGGGTCGTCCAAACACTCAGAAGAAAGATATCTCGACGCTCACGCCATTGCTTTTGGAGATGGTTTTATATGTTCCTCTTATTTTTAGTTTTATTGCTATCATACTTGCCATAACGTTTGTTCTTTTATCAGATCCAAGAGATGATAACTACTCAATCGGCATCATTGTGTTTCTCGGTAGTCTTCCAATTGTTTTATTATCAATAGTAGTGGGTTTAATGGGTTAGTTCTTGTGTATCAAGGGTGTATTCTGGTATTTGTATGAATAAAATGCTCGCTAATTATATATTTTCATTTGGTAATTTATTTTATTACATCTTGGAACCATTGTCAAAACATAAAACTTAAATTTAAACCTGGGGTGTTACATTCTACCCCCCTTAAATAGAATTTCGCCCTCGAAATTCATTTACATTTATTTCTCTTAATTCTCATCTATTCTGAGTCCCACATGATGTCCCCAAGGTCTGTATAGTTGTCTTCCATGATTTCCATGTCTTCCTAAGAAATTAAAGTTCAATGTGGCTTCGAAATCTTCCACTTCCTTCGCCCAAATGCAACTAGTGCAAGAGGGGTTGTATGGATGTAGGCACCGGAAGACAGTCCTCAAGGAATGATAATCAATATAGTATCCGAGAAGTTCGTCTTGAATTTGATTCCTATAAGAAAGTCTCATTGCTTCGTCTTCGAATGTTTCAAATTCATCATAAATTATTCCTGTGAAGCAAAAGCTTAAAAGTTGACACATAAATGCTGCGCGAAGATTTCCTTCTTCAGCTGCTCTATAAAAATTTTAGATTGATTCTGGTTGCTCAAACATTGTAAAGCACCTAAAAAGTCCTTCGTAATATGCTCCTTGGCGTTGATAGAAATGACGTTGGATCTGCCTGATATCTTCGAAGACGAAACCAGAACCACGATGAAAACGAAGTATATCTGGTGTGCCTGATATATTATAGAGACGTTTACAAGAAAGTCGCATGGCTTCATAGGGCTCAGATTCTTCTTTGCATGATTTTGCCATGATCATAGCAAGTAATTCATCCGGAAGGCCTAAGAGACTTGTTTGAGTTCTCCTTCCTTCCATCTGAAAATTACAAAGAAGTATGTTGACTGAAAAGGACAGTCAATTTATCATAGGGTTCTAAATTTCCAAAGTTATCTAGACCGTTCCTTTGATACCAAGTGTGACGCCCCAAGCCCGCTCTTCCGGACATGGTGCTTGAAAAATGTCGTGTAATAATAATTTTTTTTATAAACTTAACTTAAAAATTTCACAACACTTTAAACAAAACGAGGATCTTTTACCGGTCTAGGTTCTGGAAGATTTAGACATAACCTTACATTTATAAGAGCTGAAACATTAAAAATAACTGTCCACTACTCTCCCACTGCGTGCTACAACAAAGATGACCAACTCTGGGATTCCAGGTAACCTGTGAAAAACATTTCGAAAAACTTGGGGTGAGCTCAAAAGTTGCCCAGTAAGGGGTTTTGAAAACCTTTGATAAACCTCCTTAAAATATTTATTTTGAAATGCATTTGGAAAATTTAATTAGAAATACATTTTAAACAATTCCTTTACAAAATACTATACTAATTTGAAAATTTATTACACTTTAAAAATGCATTTAAAACCAATCCAGTGATTCAGTTGAAAATAATAAGCAAGCCCTTTAAAACAAAACAACATAGGCCACCCGAAACATTGAAGGCTATCTTGGGCCTACCCACTTGAGGGATGAATTTACAATCCAATTCCCTATCATATTTACAATGTTCGAGTACCTGTTTTTATAAAACATTTTCATCTTAGCTTGCCTTATATACATATAAATTTTCACTGGTGTTTAGCTTTGAAAATATAATTATAATCATGCTTGGAATGAAATAAATACTAATCTTTAATGAAAATTATAAATTTGGCTTGGTATGATTTAATCTCCGGATGATGTTTCATAATTCCATGGAAGATTAATCAACATCCATGAACTTAAAATTCTACCCATATTGCCAAAAAATATATATATATTTGTAATGTTTATTTCATTATTAAGAATATATGCATATATCTATATATGTATATGGGTATACATGTATGAAAACGTATCATAATCGTGACATGAGTATGACAAGCATGTAAATTCATCAATCAATAAATAATCAATTGCTACATATATATATATATTTAATAAATAATCAATGAGACAATAAATATTATAATTCATGTGATACATAATCGTCATCCTTAAAAATTTTAAAATAAAGAAAGAATCTAGTCTTTAAAAATAAGGTGGAATTGAAAGTGTAAATATAGCATACGAGAATATTTAGTCCCTTACCCCAAAAATATTAAATTAAATCAATAATTTTGGAATGCATAAATAAAATAACATATACATGATATTTATAAAATATAATTTAGATGAATATAAACCATAAATCCTATAAAAAAAAGTCTATACACAACCTTAAATAAAACATGTTTCTTAGAATAAAAATAAATCCTTATGAAAGAACCTAAACCTTGATAAATTCATCTTATTTATATTTTGAAATGTGTAAACCATAGCTGAATATATAACTTAAGTTTGAGTATAGAATCATAGCATTGAATGGTTTTAAACAAACAAATCGCTTATCGTTTTTAGAAGAAGAAAAGAATTAAAAGGGTAAGAGTTATAGAATTTGAAAATAACTTATGCATACACACAGTTCTATCTTTAGGAGAGAAAAAGAAGTGGCTAAAAGAACATTATGAAAATCCCTTACGCAAAATAAGAAATCATAAAAACTGTAATATTTTTTTTTTCATAAGAAAATTTGAAGTAAAAAAAAATAATTATTTCCTTACCAAATTTTCACGCAGAAGTGTTCTTACTACTTCTCCTTCCCAAAGATGCTTCCCACTTAAAATCTCAAAACCAGAAAAGAGAGAAAAACCATAGACTCCCCATTTTCTTTCCACGGACTTTCTGCACTCCCCTTTTTATACTCATGTTAGCATAATATATGTGATTTATTTATTCTATCCTATGAGGATAGTATATATATATATGAATTGGTTTGCTGTGCAAGCTAATCGTCATAAATAGCCAGTGGAAAAATAGGTAGCAGAAGGACAATTGATAAGGACATATAGCTGACCCGTTTAGTGAAAACGAAATATTTATTTGTATAAAAAGGACAGATTGATATACCGAATGGAATTAGATTATTATAACTCTTGGACAGATTCATCATTTAATATTGAAAACCAATATAGAACATTTAATCGGTAGAATCCAAACTCTTTCAAACATTGACTTTTGATGAAAAATCAAAATGGAGTTAAGGAAATCTCTACAAAAAAGTGACTATTGAATAAAAAAACAAGTGGATGAATCAAATCCAGAAATCGGATAAGCAGGATTGAGCAGGCGTCAATTTCCGAGAAAAAAAATAAATAATAGACAAAACTCAGGACTATTGAGTCGATTTTTCAGAATATTTTGGTCATTAAATATACTCACAAATCGGAATATCAAAAACGAGATAGGTTTACCTCATCAAAACCAAAACCCTAAACGAAAATCGGAACTGGTTCTTCGGTCCTTGCTCAATCATCCGAATTGAAATTCATCCGAGCTTGAACCTCATCACTGTGTCCTTGCTTGGACCTTCACGACTCAATGTGAACTGAAAGAAGTGCCTCAGATTTGGTTCGTTGCTCCATGGTTCGACCTCGCCTTCACAGCGAAAGGAAACCTGACGGAACCCTATATGCAATCGACCGCTGGACGACACCCATGCTTCAAACGAAGCTCGACGTAGCTCTTCCTATCTCGAAATCACGTTCTCAGACTCCCGTTCGACCCCGTGCTCAGTTCCTATGCGACCAACCTTCCCAGAAGCCGAATACATTGCTTGCGATTTACCCGAGATTGGAAAACCTATTTTATTATTTCATTCGCCGTTTTTTTATCAATTATCATTTCAGTTTTATTAATTTAAATAGATCATCTTAATATATATATATTTCTTTATATATATATGTATACAAAAAAAACTATATTCATTTTTTTTGTTCATGAATAGTTATAAAATGCATTTTTTTAATAATTTATGTTTATAATTTCATAAAACAGATTTTCTTTAGTATGAAGTAACTTAGGTAAAATAATTTATTACTCTTATAAAAATAAAGTATTATTCTTAAATATTCTAATTGATTTATTATAAAAATAATCAATTAAATGTATTTTTTTATTAAAAATAACACTTATACATATATATTTAAAATAACAATACCATTATATATATGTTAAAATAAGAATGATATATTTTCATGTTATATTTTTTTTTGTGAGTATTAATTTCTTATTTATTTTATATCATAAGCCATCTCTCAAATTTTAATTTTGAAAACTTATAACGGATAGTTTTTTTTGTAACGGTCGGATAAAACTCTATAAATTCTAATTTTTTTACGGGTCGTCCAAACACTCAGAAGAAAGATATCTCGACGCTCACACCATTTCTTTTAGAGATGGTTTTATATGTTCCTCTTATTTTTAGTTTTATTGCTATCATACTTGCCATAACGTTTGTTCTTTTATCAGATCCAAGAGATGATAACTACTCAATCGGCATCATTGTGTTTCTCGGTAGTCTTCCAATTGTTTTATTATCAATAGTAGTGGGTTTAATGGGTTAGTTCTTGTGTATCAAGGGTGAATTCTGGTATTTTTATGAATAAAATGCTCGCTAATTATATATTTTCATTTGGTAATTTATTTTATTACATCTTGGAACCATTGTCAAAACATAAAACTTAAATTTAAACCTGGGGTGTTACATTTTATTGATATATATTGGGTTTAAGCCTTGTAAGGAAGAACAACAGTGTTTACTGTCATCCGGGAGGATAGGAAATATTCTAATATTTGTTTATAACCCATAATATGGGCTTAATATATATCCTTGTGAGAGGAATCAGAGACCATGTAGTTTGGTGCCACTTAACATGACACATCTCATTTTAAGATCATGTGATGGGTACCCATCTATAATGTTTAATGTCATGCGACACGGGTGTTTGGGGATAAAGTTTCTAGTAATGATTTGATGTGGGGATTATGTTGAAGTGGCACAAGATGTCTAGAATAGATACAGTCACTAGGGTAGATATGATCCTACCAGGGACATATTCTGAAGAACAGAAGGGTGCTATGGGTATCATGTTTTTACCATAGAGAGTATTCCAAGATATCCATGTTGGTTGGGATTTAATCCTTCATTGTTTGGTTTGAATTGGGACATCAAAATACCCCATCTATAACTATTGGGGAAATTCCAGTTTCATTTCCACAACCATTTGAGATAGTTTTTCGAACCATTACTGTTCTTTACTAAATAAATCCACACCTAAATGGTAGTTTTTTCTCATATGATTTTAATGTATTCAAATAAAAAAAATTCTTTAATTTATTCATATGTGCTCAAACATTCATTCGGTGAAATGAATTATTTTCAAAAGTTCCACCAACTTCCAAATATGTTGGTGATTCCTGATAATTTTCCTTAGTTAAGTAGAAGGATTGTTCAATATTTTAATATTCATTGAATATGAGTTCTTTAATGGATCACACTCTTCTTTAATGATAACATTGAGATTTGGATAGGACCAATGCTTTCTGATCATACCATATTTTGTGAAATGATACCATTTCTTATAATAGATATGAGGATGTGATATTGCATGATGCCACATTTGGATGTCATTTATAGTTGGGGATCATGGTTAAATAAATAACTCCATCTTCTACCCATCCTCTAATATGAAGACAAGAGGAATAATCTACAATAATATGATTCATCTATTTTAACATATCATGATATGTGAACTGATGACCTCTATACTATTATGTAAATTTTTTAGCATTGATCATCTAGGAGGTCCACCTAGTCTATTTGATTGTTTATCCCCTCTATTACTCAGGCATGGCTGGGATATTCATCATAAAAAAATACTTATTATTTTAAGTCAATAGAAGTATTACAAATATTATGGCGACATTCATCCACAAAATATTATATCATTGCTTCAAGAATGATTTTTCTTTGTAGTGGAAGAAGGCCATATCATAACTGGTACGTCTCATTTAGAAAACTATATCCTCATGTTCAATATAACTTATTTGACTATCCCTATAGGTTCATAGACATGGTATGACCAATGTGTACATTTTCTTATTGTCTTTTGGTAAAAAACTGTATTGGCATGTATTTATTAAATCAAATTCGAAGGATTGAATTCTATGGTTGGCTCAAAAAATAACCTTAATCTTGCGAAATATTTTTTCTGATAAATGATGTACCTTGTCAATGATGATTTATTATGCATGAATTACCCCAAAATAAAAATTGGATCATGGTAGGAAGGGATTTTGATCCTTAAATCGATGTGATGACCTTATTTATGAATTTAAATGTCATTTTGGGGAGTAATGTGATCACGGGTTGATATCTAATTTCTAGGAGATTTCTTATAGCATCTATCCTAAGGGGGAGCTTCAAACAAGATAAAAATAATGGTAGGAACACATTGTTGTTTAATCATTTTTTCACAAATATCGCTATCAGGGAACTCATTATGTGATGGACTCTTGAAATATATCATAAATTGGAAATGAGGAAATCATTCATGGAAAAATATTCAAGGGGGACATTCAGAATTGTAGTTGTTATTCCCATAATTTCGTAATTGAATAAGAAGTTGATGAAATACCCCATATAATTGTTCAAGGGCTTCATGAACTCATTCATTATGCATAGTTGCGTAGTTCATGATTTCTAAATTTTCAAGATACCTTTGGTGTTACTTATTTTTTAATTCATTCTTGCGAATGACTACAACATCTTCCGAAGGATAACAGATTCTATGTAAATATTATATTTTACTAACACATGTGATATTACTATAATTTTTCAAAAAGTCTCTCGATTTTGTTGAGGGGTTAGGGTATCATCTTGAAATTTTAATTTGATACATTTTTTTTAATTTTATTGAAGTCTTCTATTGTATGCTACACCAATATCATCTTGTGCTATATGCAACACAAACATAGCTTCTTAAATACACAAGATTATTATGGGATTATGTTACATTCAATATAAAGTTATTTTGATAGAATTATCTTCACAAAAGACTGATTTTATGTTAATAACAAAATATTATTATATTACTTTATAACCTAGTCCTTATAATGTTGGGTATGAACAATATTAACTTTCTTCTGAAAAACTATTTAAATAAAAATAATTGAGTTAATAAAAAAAATAAAACTCTTGATGGATCTTTAATGTAATATATATGTAATATATTTATTATAATGAATAAAATTCATCATATATGTTTTATTGGTATGATAGAAGAAAAAATTAAGTTTTTATGATAAATGAATTATTTTTAAAAAAAATTAGGTCTGCCATGTTTGATGGATTTCCATGTTAAATATTCCTTTGACAATTTTATATATTCTATTTAACTACCTAAATTTTTTTATTAGAATATGGATTTAAAAATTTAGTTTGGATGAATTTTCGATATTATTTTGATAACATTCATGTTTTGATTAATAGTAAACATGCACAAAATCTCAATTAAAAAAACAATTAATTATTGAAATATTTTATCAGGATAAATTATATTATTGAATGGTTATAAATTTTAAATAGAATATATTATAATAATTAAACATAATTTAGGTTGTTTGAATAAATTTTACAGTGAATATTGATGAAAAAGCATTTCTATCCATTGCATTGTTTTAGATTTTAGAAAACCATTTTTTATTCCGACAATGTGAATAATTTTAATTTAATTACTGAAACATAATTGATTTATATTTTGAATAATATATTACATATTAAGAACTATTGTGTGGAAATTTTTTAAATATTCACCTTTTCTATGAATAGTAATTTTGGTGTATTTTTTTACCGTGGTTAAAGTTAAATCAAATTGATTTTGTTAACAAATTATATGATAAAGATAATAAAATTAACCTAAAACCATCCGAAATCCTATTATATGAATAGATTAATACAATTATGTATCAGAACTGACCCATTTAGTGGACTCTTGACCAAGAAAATGATATATATTATTAAAATGAAAGAATGTGACAATATGTCACCTTCTAATCTATTACAAGAAAAATTATTTTATTATATTGATCAATATGATATAACATTGATAATAAATATTCTACAAAATTCTATTGAAATTATATATATCATGGTAATTTATTTAAAATTTATAGGGATTGAACAATTACATTAAATGCTTATAAAATGATGACAAAGAAATTATTTAATTGTTGGAAAATCAATAAAATTAATTTTTTGAAAATTATATTATCCATTAAATGACGAAAAAACATGAAAAATCTTATTATTAGAGTAAAAATTTACCATAATCATCATAGGGTCAATTTATTTTCATTTTGGAGCCATATGGAAAATATTACGACACATATAATTTTTTATTTATAGTTATTTTTAATTTTTTAAATTCATGTTTTAATATGTACAACATTTTTAATAAGGTATATTAACAAATATATATTCGAATATATGTATTCCTATTAAATATAGAGGTTTTAACTTCATAATAATATTTTATATTTACATTTTATTCATAAAATTAGTGTATTAAATAATTTCTCAAAATTGATGTTGTAATTATTTAATTATGGGAAATATCTAATAAATGTTTTTTAAAATATGAAAATAAATATAATTTGGATAATTAAAATTTACTTTTAATTTTATAGATACCCACGATTCCATAGAGATTATTAAATATTTTTTTCAAGGAAAACATCTTATCTTGAAAGTTATAAATATCAATTAATTGAATTGTGTCAAAATTTATACTATTGATTGTTTGTAAAAATTATGTTCTTTGAAATTAAATAAAAATCATAAAACATCTTCTCTAAAATAAATAATTATTATTATATATCCTAAAATGTTATAAATTATTTATTTATGGGCTATTTATCGTGAAATAAGTAGTCATTAGACTTTTTAATTATTGAATAATTTGTTCCAATGGTTAAAATAAAAAATAGAATAATTAAGGGTTAATTGAAATGATAAGGATTAAATTGTTATGAAAACATGTGTAAAATTTAATTTTTAATGAAATTACATCCTTATCTAATCATATATTCTAATAAATTTCATTTTTGTGTTATTTTTTTTATAGATTTTATTATAATGTAATATTTTTGGAGATTCTAAATGTACCCCTCACATCAATTATAAACCGTCACCTTCTATATCACCTCATAACTTCAATTTCAGCATTAATGATCATACATACCATAACAATTTCCTTTTTTCACTTCTATAAATACATTTTAGTGGTTCTTGTCTTCAAAATGGACCAACTCTTTGAAGGTTCCAGACGCATCGGAAGCGTGTGGGTGGATGTTCCCACTTGGCCTTTTGTCATTAATAATGATCAATCCATGATCTATAAGACGATAAATGCCAGTCTCCAAGGATCGAATCACAGAAATGGACAAAGAAAATAAAAGTCTCAGAACCAAAAATTAGGATCGTTACAAGTTGATTATAATAATTTTAATCATTTGAAAATAAATACCTTTTGGGTGTTGTTTCTTCGTTGATGTTCTTGATCAGGATCTGATGTGATTCGTCGTTGCGTCGCAGAAGCCAAGTGTAGACTTCCTCTAGCGATGATCCACACGTGTACCTCATATCTCGGGATGTTGGAAAAGGAGTCTCCGGGTGCTAGCATGGAGAAAAAATTGCTTGCGTTGTCGACCATAGATCATCTAGATCTGATGGAAGAGGATCTCTCTCAGTCTTGGGAGTGTTCTTGGAGGAAGATGTTCTTTCGGCCTTGAAATAATTCTACATAATTGTTGTGTACAACGATTCTCTTGTGTCGAGGAAAAGAGTTGGGGCTGTGAGGATATATATAATCAGGTTTGAGGTTGTTGAGTTATGACAATAAATAAACATGTTACAGTTTATATTTATTTCATTGACCCTTATTCAAAACCCCATGTCAAATAATTAATTCCCTTACATGCGCCCACACTGATTATAATAAATATCATTTAAAACAATATTATATCCTCAAAATCCTGACTAGAAATACTACACAACACGTATTAATAAATACACGACGTGTACTTGTTTTTCACTGAAAATTATATGGAGTTTACATTCAATATACACACGTGTATATTTTTTTTTCATGTATTCATTTCCATTCCATAAGGAAAACTACATGGAGTTTAATAATTAATACACGGTGTGTACATTTTTTCCATGAAAAACAAAACGATGTTTAATCTTTAATACACATAGTGTATATCTTGTTTTTTCATTTCCATCTTCCTCCAATCATTAAAACGATCTAGGCTTCCTTAAATTCTTATTAAACCACGTACGAGAATAATATTTATTCTAATTGAGATACTTGAATTCACTTAGATTGTGACCCTCTAGGCCTGTTTCTCATTGACATTAGGCGTGCTTGCCTAAATTTCAAGATTTATATCTAGCAACGGGTCACGACAACCAGTATAAAGAAGTTGATGTCGCATTGACGTATCATCTAATACTAACGCATGTTGTGTAATTTAATCCCCTTTTCTAGATATCTCATCAAGTAGGTTGCATGGAAGTTTCATCAACCTATATTCTTGATCCGTCGTTCATTGACTTCCTGTAATAAACTCGTCATTTACACCGTGGCCATGGAATTTAATGCAACATTTCTATTCACTCAATGGGACGAGATATCAACTTATTTAAATGGAAGGGAAAAATCCTTCCTCGACTTATCCATTAACAACATTTCACTCGTGACGCACCCAACATACCCTACTTCCCTCCAACTATCTACGTGATGTTTTTCGTTAGAAAATCTAAGTGCATGAGTCATGACATGAGTTAATGATAATATTCCAGTATAAGGACCATTTCAGACACTCGTAGATAGAAATGTCCAATGACACCAAGACATGAAGAATTGCTACTGGCGGGTCTGTTCTCATAATCTTCAATCTTGAATATTACCAAGTGCAAACTCCATGAGAGAGAGTCTCTTCTTCTTATGAGTGCTCGCACATGACGGTCTGTATACTATGTATCCTATCATGGTATGTCATCCAACTGTAGAACTTTATTTAATAATATTGTTATAGAATTTCAAGGTTCTCATCACAGTGGGGATCTTTCATGACCTTATCAATGCAACAAATATTGCAGGACATTATTATATTATAGTCATGTAGAACAACGAACAATATATAATATGTGAACATTCATGTAATAAAAGTACAAAATAGTTGGACCCTAAGACACCAACCCTTACAAACCCCCCACTTGGACTAGATCCAATTGCCTACAACTTTTAGTCTGCTAGACCTCACATGATGATCATGTTTCTGCTGATTCAAGGCTTTAGTCAAGGGGTCTACCACGTTGTCTTCCATGGAAATACTGCTCACTGCAACTTCATCTCTCTAAACAAAATCCCTCAAGAGATGATACTTCCGAAGTATGTTCTTTTTCTACTGATGTGACCTTGTCTCTTTAGCATGTGCCACCACTGCAGTATTATCACAATAGAGTGTGATATGATCTTTACTGCTCGATACAAAATCCATCTCTTGGATGAATCTTCGAATCCATACTGCTTCTTTAGCTACCCCAGAAGCTGTGATATACTCGGACTCAGCTATAGAATCTACCACCACACTTTGCTAGAGCTCTTCCAGCTCACTGCACCTCCATTCAAACTGAAGATGTATATAGTCTGCGACTTCATGTCATCTTGATCAGTCTGGAAACTAGCATCCACATGTACTATGATGACTAGTTCTTCATCTCCTACATAAACCAGAAACATATATTTAGTATTCCTGAGATACTTATGGATAGTCTTGACTTCCATCCACTGGCGATCTCCTGGATCATCTTGATATCTTCATACCGAACTTAATGTGTAATCAACATCTAGCCTCGTACATAGCATGCCATACATGACTGACCCAATTGCGGATGCGTAATGGGTCCTTTCTATTATATTTCTTTCCTCATGTGTCTGAGGACACATTTTCTTAGAAAGATGAATGTCATGTGACATTGGCAAAAATCCCCTCTTGGAATGTTCCATACTGAATCTATTCAGTATCTTGTCAATGTATGTACTTTGACTCAGGACCAACAATCTCTTGGATATATCACGATGGATCTTGATCCCTAGAATATATGCTTCCCCGCCCAAGGCTTTCATGGAGAAGAATTTATGCAACCATTCCTTAACTGAATATAAGATAGGTACTTCGTTTCCAAATTAGTAATATGTCATCAACATATACTATTAGGAAAACGACTGCACTTCCACTAAACCTCTTATAGACACAAGACTCACATTCATTCTTAACAAAGCCAAATTCCGTTACAGCTTCATCAAAACAAATGTTACATGACCTTGATGCATTCTTTAATCCATTAATGGATTTCTGCAACTTTCATACCTTGTTGGCATCCTTTGGAGTCACAAACCCTTCAGGTTGTGTCATGTAGACATCTTCCTAGAGGTTCCCGTTAAGGAATGCCATTTTGAAATCCATTTTCCAAATTTCAAAGTCATGGTAAGCAGCAATGGCCAATTTTATTTTGATGGATTTCAGCATCACAACCATTGAAAAAGTTTCATTATAGTCTATTCATTGACGCTATCGAAAACCTTTTGCAACCAATCGTGCCTTATTGGTGATGAATTTCCCCTCCACGTCTAGTTTCTTCATGAATACCCATTTATTACCAATAGTCTTTACATAAACTGGAGGATCTACCAAAATACATAATTTGTTTTGGTACATGGAATCCATTTCAGAATTCATGGATTCTTGCCACTTGGCAACGAGTGTGCCTTTAACTTCTTCCTTGTAGGTAAGAGGACAATAATTGTCAACTAATAATGAGTCACCATCCTCGGTGACAAGAAAACCATATATTTCTGGTTCTCTCACCTCTTTTGTGATCCTATGAAGTTCTTGTGTCTATGGAATAGATTTTTCTTCCATGGTTCTTTGGGGAATCTATTCTTGTACCAACTCTTGTGTATCTAGAGGCTATACTTCATGGAAGTCTATCTCGCTCCCACTATCTCTTTTGGAGATGTGCTCCCTCTCAAGGAATATGGTGTGTCTTGCCACTATAACCTTTTTTTCTGAGGGGTTGTATAGGTAATATCCCCTTGTTTCCATGGGATATCCTATAAAGATACACTTTGTGACTCGGGGTGCATGTTTGTTACCAGAAGAGGCCTTATAAAATGCTTCACTACCCCACACATGTAAATTCGATACCATGGCTTTGTGTCCACTCCATAACTCTTATGGAATATCATTTATCGATTTAGTTGGTACTTTGTTTAGTTTGTGCACTACTGTTTGTAATTAATATCCCAAAAAGGATAATGGATGACTTCCATGACTCATCATTGATCTCACCATGTCAAACAGGGTGTGCTTCCTCCTTTCACTTACACCATTCCACTTTGGTGTGTAAGGACGAGTGAGTTGAGATATAATCCCAAACTCCCATAAGAAATCAATGAAGTCCTGATTATGATATTCTCATCCTCTTTCTGAGAGGAGTTTATTAATATTCTTACCAAGCCGGTTATCAAATTCATTCTTGTATTAATTGAACAGTTCAAAAGAATATAACTGATACCTCATTAAGTAGATATATCCATATATACTAAAATCATCAGTAAAAGTTATGAAGTACGAGAACCCACCCCTTGCTTCAACTAGAAATGGTACACACACATATGTGTGAAATAATTATAGAATCTATTTAGCTCTTTCACCTTTCCCACTAAATGGGACTTTGGTCATTTTTCCTTGTAGACAGGCATGAAATACACCAAGTGGTTTTATTTCAAAAGAATCTAAATTCCCATGTTGATGTAATTTTTTGAAACGTTTCTCATAAAAATGACCTAGCTGGTGATGCCAAAGTTGGGTGTGGTATGAGTCATGTGAATTAACTTTTTTATCGATTTCCATTACCTGGTTTGTGTAGTCTAACACGTAAAGGTCGTTATATAAATGTGCCCTACCAAAAAAATTCTATCTTTATAAAAATAGAAACATCCAATTCCAAACATGAAGATGAATCTATTCGTATCTAATCTGGATACTGAAATAATGTTTTTGGTTACAGAGGGTATATAATAACATCCTTTCAAAACCAATACCAACCCAGTAGGGAATTGAGGTGGTAGTCCCTAATAGCTACAATAGCAAGTCGGGCGCCGTTGGCTGCTCGTAGATATACCTCTCCTCGATCAATCTTCCCGAATCTACATGGTTCTTGTGTTTGGATAGAGATGTGATCACCACAAGAAGTATCTAACACCCAATTAGTAGAAAAAGATAGATTTCTTTCGATAACAAATGCACCTGAAGCTTTCCCTTGCTTCCTTGGCAGGGTGCAGTTTTTCTTCCAGTGTCCCTTCTTGCCACATGCGAAACAAACAGCATCCTTTTTCTTTGCCTTTGCTTTGATCTTCCTTTTCATTGAAGGCCTTCAAAAAGCTTTGGGCTTAAATATCTTAACCTTCGCTTTCCTTTTATTTACCATGAACACAGAAGGCTTTTAATGCTTCATGTCATTGTCCACTTGTTGAATAAGGATAAGAAGATCAGACAGAGACTTCTAAATGTTGGTTATGTTGAAGTTCACAACAATGTTTGAGAAGCTCTGGGGGAGTGATGCGAGAATGAGATCGGTACCCTATTCTTTAGGGTGTTAAAAACCTAGAACCTTTAAGCACTCAATGTAGCCAATGAGCTTGACTACATGAGGCCCAGCTAGGTCACCCTCTCCATGCTTGCTCTGAAATAGAGCCTTGGAGATCTCAAACCTTTCCTATATTGCTCTCTCCTATTATATACCACATAGGTGCTTGAGCATGCTATAGTCATCCATGTATTCATGAGACATCATGAGATTACTAGACATTGATGAGAACATGAAACATTGAACGTCAATTGCATCATTAAAATGTAGTTCATAGACTAGTAAATCTTCATCACTCGCCCCTGGGGTAGGGGAATAGGAAGTGAGGACTCCATCACATAAAAAATTCATTCATAGAGTAGGATAAACAGAAGGTGCCTAAACCATTCCTGAATGTTAATGCCAGTGAGGATGTTGTCTTTACCCAGAATTGATCGTAGAGAAAATGGGGTTGATGTGTTTTCCATTTTGATTCTACAAATTAAAAGAGAAGATTTATCAGTACTTTATTGATTACATTTTATGAGAAATAATAAATTTTATTATGTCTCCCACTATTTAATCAAGTCCCAATGGCCCTCACAATTGAACTTGGAATTTCTAGTTTCTTTGACATTCTAGTGGCAAGGATCCATATTCCCCTTCGCATAACCTGAAAAAGGGTTGGTCAAGCAATTTGAAGGTATTTTGTTACGCAGGTCTTTTCCAACTGTGAGCTTACAGTTCCTTGATCTGTTGAATGGACTCCACAATCCTGAAATCCTGACTTGGATTTCCTCAACTCTAGCCTCAAATATTACATCTAGTCTTGCAAGGGCTACTCCTCTTGATGTAATATGGTTAAGTCAACCTGAAACCATTCATAAGGGATTCCTTTATAAAAGTATGTTTCCCAACAAGGGTTGGTCAAAAAGATAGATTTATTGAGTCTTTACCTTAATCAGGTAACAGAAGGCTAAGACTAACAAAATATGGTATTGAGGGATTTTAATCCATTATGCGTAGTTTTGCATTATCACATGCTTGTTAATATTAAGTTACGCTTGCTTAAGTGATTAACCATGTTCTGATAATGTTTACGCATAGTACAGTTTTTATTTTATTCAATCCTTGCTTGCTTGTTCATTTTATTAACTATGTGATAGAGACAACACATACATAATAAATAAACCATGCAATTAAGACAGAAATAAAATAAGATTTCATGATCATGAGATTCTATTGGTTAGCTTATCCAGAGGTTTTGATAAGCTGACCCTGACCTAGGGAAAAACACCTTGAACCCGATGGTTCATGTTTTGTAGCTCCCACCTGTCCACCTTTGTATCTTCTTGCATCAGTTTTGCCTCGGCTTCGGGATTTGAACCCTCTCCTCTGGCTTGGGTGATCCTCCATTACATGGGTTTACATTAAAGATACCATGGGAACACATGCCCTAAATTTTCTTGGAAGAAGGATTGTAGGCCAACATATTTAAATTAAATAAATTTAAATGAAACCATACATATACAAAGGGTCTTCGGTTTAGATCACGATCATCCATATCATGAAACGACATTTACCAAAATTTAGAATTCAAATACTTTTAATATTTCTTTCATATATGATAAGTAACACTTTAATTCAATTAAATATGGTCTTATTATTAATCAATTATTTAACTTAAATTCCATTCTGAATTTACTTGATATTATTCTCATCCATATTCCTTGTACGGGTCTTTGTACATTGGAGGAAACCTTGTGAAATTCCATTTCTGTAAAGTACACGACATGTAGTTTATTATTACATGACATGTATTTCTTTTAAATCTTTATCCAAAGTACACGTCAGGGGATTTGGAGTGTTTTCTGTATTTTTTAAATTTTGGAGTACACAACATGTAGATAAATCATACATGGCGTGTACTTCCTTGTTATGCGGTAACCAGCCTGGTGATCCTATGTATGCGGTACGCGGCTTATACTTGTACATGGTTTCACCTAGGCTAGAACGGAATACATGGAATGTTGCTCCAATATACATGTCGTATATTCCATTTTCCACGCACCGTTCAGTTCTAATCAACATGGTGTGATTAATAAATAGGAATATTTAATTCACACAGCGTGGTTTGGCGGACCACTGCCGGTTCGTTGATCCTATGTATACAACGTCTATTTTTAATTACACATCGTGTAATCCTGAGTTGTACATACCGAAAGAGCGACTCCTCTGAATGAATTCCTAATTTTTATTTTAATCAAAATTAAAATTAAAAGGAATTTTTTTATGTGTGTCGTGAAATGAAGGAGGAAGAAAAGATCTCATGTATTCAGATTTACAGAACGATTTATTTGGAATTGAATCAAATATAAATTCGTAAATTATCAAAAAAAATTAAATAACTATAATCAACATTGTAACCTCACTCTGATAGCATTCTAAGGTTCCGGGAATAGCGGAAGTGCATGTGTGGATGTTCCCACATGGCTTTTTTTCATTAACAATGATCAATCCGGGATCAATATGACGATAAACACAAGTCTCCACGGATCGAATCACAGAAATGGAGAAAGATAAAATGTCCCGGAACCACAAAGTAGGATCATGACAAGTTGTTTATAATTAATTTAATTATTTGAAAAGAAATACCTTTTGGGGATTCTTTCTTCGTTGATGTTCTTGATCACGTTCTGGTGTGATTCATTATTGGGTCACAGAAGACAAGTGTAGAATTCCTCTAGCGATGATCCACACATGTACCTCGTATCTCAGGATGTCGCCAAAGGAGTCTCTGGGTGCTAGAGTGGAGAAACCATTTCTTGCATTGTCCGCCTTAGATCATGTTGATCCGATGGATGAGGATGTCAATCAGTTTTGTGAGAGTTCTTGGAGGAATATGTTCTTTCGGCCTTGAAACAATTCAACAGAATTTTTGTGTACAATGATTCTCTTGTGTGTATGAAAATATTTGGTGTTGTGAGGATATTTAAAATCAGGTTGGAGGTTGTAGAGTTACGACAATAAATAAACATGTTACACATTTTATTTATTTAATTGACTCTTATTTAAAACCCCATGTTGAATAATTAATTCATTACATGATCCCATGCATATTATAATAAATATCATTTAAAATAATATTATATCCTCAAAATCACGAATGGAAAAACTACACGGCATGTATTAATGAATAAACGACATGTACTTGTTTTTCATTGAAAACTGCAGGGCGTGTACATTCAATGTACACGATGTGTATATCTTGTTTTAATTTATTCATTTCCTTTCCATAAAAAAAACTACATGGCGTGTAATAATTAATACACGACGTGTACTTATTTTCCATGAAAAACTACATGATGTGTATTCTTTAATACACAACATGTATATCTTTTTTTTCATTTCCTTCTTCCTCCAATCATGAAAACGATCTAGGCCTCCTTGAATAATTATTAATCCACATATGGGAATAATATTTATTCTACTTGAGATACTTTAATACACTTAGTGTGTGACCCTCTAGGTCTCTTTCTCGTTGGCATTAGGCGGGCATGCCTAAAGTCCAAGATTATTGTCTAGTAACAGGTCAAGGCACCCAAGAGAAATAAGATGATGCTGCATTGACGTATCACCACATATGAAAGCTTACTGTGTAATTTAATCCCTTTATCTCAATATCCCATCAAACAGGTTTCATGGCAGTGTAATAAACCTATATGCTTGATCTGTCATTCTTTAACTTCCTGAAATAAACTCGTCGTCTAAACCATGCCCATGGAATTTAATGAGACAGTTCTATTTCAATCAGAGGGCTGAGATATCAACATCAATAAATGGAAGGGATGAATCCTTCCTCGACTTATCCATTAACAACATGTCACTCGTGACGCACCCAACATACCCTACATCTCTCCAACTATCTGTGTGACAGTTTTTGTCAGTAAATCTAAGTGCGTGAGTCATGACATGAGTTAATGATAATCTTCTAGTCTAAGGACCATTACACACACTCGTAGTTAGCAATGTACGATGACACCAGGACATGTGGAATTTCTATTGGCGTGTCTATTCTCATAATCCCCAATCTTGATGATTACCAAGTGTGAACTCCATGAGAGAGAGTCTCGTCTTTTTACGAGTGGTCACACATGACGGTCTGTATACTATGTGTCCTATAATATTATGTCATCCAACCGTATAACATTATTTAAGAATATTTTTATAGCATTTCAAGGTTCTCATCATAGCGGGGATATTCAATGACCTTATCAATGCAACAAATATTCCAGGACATTATTATATTATATTCATGTAGAACACTTAATAATATATACTAAGTGAACATTCATGTAATCAAAGTAAAAACAACTGGTTCTCAGGACACCAACTCTTACACTCTTGAGCCTTTAAGAGGATATTTAAAGGGAGCATGTCAAAGGAGACGTAATCTCCTCCTTTAATTCCCTTAAATTATTTATTATTTAACTTCCTATTCAGGTGTTTTTTCCATTAAAAATTAATAAATTTAAAATAAATTATATATATATATTATGGTTATAGAACAACCATATTCCACATTTTATCCTTCCTACAGAAAATAAAATCGCCGACCTTGAATATGTATATCTTACCATCTCCATATCGTGGTGTAAGTTATTTTTCAACACCTTATCTGGATGGATATAATTTTGTAAATAATAAATATAAATTATTTTTGTAGAATTATGTGGATTATATAAAAACATATATACCATCAAAATTATTACCATCTCAGAATTAAGGGAATGGTATCGTCGCTCGTGCGTATGTATTGTCTACTATCTCCACGATACAATGTGATTTAGTATTCATGATCATAATTAAAAACTGATTATATAAATTAATTGAGTGAATAAATATGATATATATTATACTGATATAATTTGGTAATTATATAACTATAACCTACGAAGAGGAACTTATCTGATAAAACATGTGTATGAATACTAAGAAGATAATACCCCATGGATGAGTAATACTGTTACTAACAAAAGATCGATAATATGATCATATATGATGGCTATGATTATAGAATATTTCAATTAAATTAATTAAATCATTATAGTATATTATCATATATATACAAAGGATATCATACCTAATGTATGGGATTATTTTGTCTCACTTTTATTTCTGTGGGACATATTCCTTATACATCAGCTCTTTCGTTTGTGTGGTGTTTATAATTACCATGAATGTTTTTATGATTCCTATTATTAAGAATAGGATAATTAAATATTCATGTAATTTTCATTATTTTACGAGGCATACTGTAGGATTTATTATAAATTAGTAAGGTATAATTTCGTATCCACATTATTATATGAGATTGTTTATACGTAAGTAATTTAGGGTTTATATTTATCATCTATATCAATGTTTTCTAAAAATGATTTTTTAACAATGTTTACTATTCTCATATGTATGATTAATGTCATTTTAACTTTTTGATATTTTAGTACATGTTATTAATATATTCCATCTTACTTTTTCCAAATGATGTACATTTTGAAATTTCAAATGAAAGTATAAGAAAAATGTCATTTTTAACTTATAAGACATAGATAAATTTATTCGATTTCATAAAACCATATTTCCATGAATCTTAACTTTTATTTTTACAAGGTTATCTTCATGGAAATTTTTTTTGTTTAAAATTTTGTGATATTTTGAAAAAAGAAAATGTTTTTAATGATGAAAGATTATTTTTAACAAAGAATTAATTTCATGTGTTCAATCAATATTATTTTCAGTCAATGAATGAATTCATTAATGGGGTTATGTTCCATGAATAGTATCACTATTATTCTTACAATTATACTATGTATTTTTTTGGAGAGATATTTTTAAAATCCATTTGTTTTATATGGATTATGTTATGACGGAATGTTGGTCATGGAACCCATTTTATTCAACGGGTTATGCTATGATGAATGATTTATATTTTTGTGGAACATGTATGAATTATTTAATTATAAGATAGGTGGAACCTATATCTCCCTACAATTAATTGGGTAAATAATTATATCTTTAAATATATACATGACTATAATGGAATATAAATATTGTTCATTAATGTAGGTTTGGAATAATAAGTATATCCTTTTATGTAATAGAGGGCTAGAACGTGGAGTGAATTTGGTTTAGTAATGAGCATTTTCTGTTGTGATGGTCCTCAAAATGAGCCCTGGCTAAGATGAAAATTATTTTTAATGATAATGTTTATTATAGAAATCCATATTGTATGAAAATTATATATTTTAATGGTTCATGGATACTTGATGATTTATATCTTATGAACTGGAATGGTTTATTTCATGAATCATGATTTTGATATATGTTAAATGTAGTATGGTTTTTCAAAAGGAATTTTTGTGTTTTTATATTCTTATGTTTATGTTTTGTATGATATTTTACATACATACCCTTACTAAGTATCGTATATCAGCTTTTTCATATGTTTTATATTCCCTGGGATATAAGGAAAGTATATATGTTGGAAAAATAAAATAAAATATCTTCATTGGTGATTTTGAAGTTGATTCACCATGTCAGTATAATGTGTTCTCAGTTTCCAAAAACATTGAACTAAAATAGTCATTAGGGATCTATCTATTTCATGTATTATGTATTTAGTGAGTGTAAATAAATTTCCATGTACATAAATCCTTGGGTATTTATAGCTGGTATTATGTAGAATTTATAGTCATCCTTTGGAAAATAGAATGTGAAATCATTAGTGATATCCCATAAGATATTTCTATGGTATTTATAAGAATGTCCTAAGGATAAATCTAATTATAGGTTAAAATCTTCTAATTTTGGTAACAATCATGGATAAAATAGGATAAAACCTAATATGTTATAGATAGAAAGTAATTTACATTGATTATGTGGTTTTTCATGTATCAATTTTGTCGCTCCAAATTTTCGTATTTCATATTTAGAAAATGCATGGAAATATGAGTATTCATGTTAAAAGAGAATATGATGGAATGTGGAATCAAATTCCTTATGAGAAACCAAATGAACTGAGATTTGGTGGGAAAAACATTATTATTATTCCTAATCATATATCTCATCATATGATCAATAATCTCAACATTGGTGAGTTTTCCAAACCACCTAATAAGAGAAAGATGGAGTTTCCTGGTGAGTATAGAGGAATGAAAGTTCAATTTGCCTCATATAAATCATATGTGAAGTTGAATCTCGGATAAAATGTCAATATAACTGAATGTTATTTTGGGTGTAGAAAAAAATTACACAAATACATTAATTATAGGTGAAAAGGATTAGTTAACACAAAGGATAAAGATAATGATATTTCTAAGACATCAATGTTGGTTAAATGTTTTAAAGGTTGGATGTTTGTGATTTATTCCAATCGATGCCCTAGGGAAAATATGATTAATAGAATAAGAATGGTAGTTTGGGTTGTATTTTTGTTTCATAAGATTAAGATACTAAAAATGACCTATGAGATTAAGAAAGTGTTAAGGAATAAAGTCTTGAATCATGGTATATGTTTTTAATAAAGTAGGGGAATGAGTAAATTATTATCAAGAATAATGTTATATAACAATTTTATGGAATTGTGGAAAAAATAAACCTATAATGATTGTTAGACTATTCTTTTGACATAAGTTATTTAATGTATATGCTGAATGGTATTGGAAACCATAAAAATTGATTAGAATAATAAGGTAAAAAAGACATGATTAAGGGATGGATAATCCTTAGTATGAGAATGATGACAAGTTAATGATTTGTGGGTTATTCTATCATGGATTAAGGTTATAGCTTATTGAAATTAAGTTTAAGTACTCATGGATGTTTTCAATAAATATATATGGAAATTATGGTTATTATCAAAAAAATTCATGATGGAGTTGTTCAAATTATTGGAATGTGGCCATAAATATAAAAATTATAATATATGGGTGATAAATGTTAAGATGATTTAGTTCACCACATTCAGTAGTTTTGGATTTTCATCTTTCAAAAGGATTGTATGTTTATACATTTATGAAATGTATAAGTCAAACCTCAAATGAATCTTGTTAGATTAAATTATTATCCCACTATTGGTGGACATATGTATATTTGATAACATATTCTAACATTTTTCTTGTGATAATGATTGATGGAATAAACTTTCAATATTTTTATGGATATCATGATCTACTTAGGGTTTATGATTGAAAAATTTATCTTTAATTATTGGATTAAGAGATTATGTTGAAATCGATCAAGGGAAAAAGGAAAGGATTATATTATAATTAATAAAGTATGATTTTATTCTCCTTATTCAAATATATGTAAAGGATATTTAAACCAAAAATGATACCATAGTACCTTCAATTTCGATGAATATAATGGACCCTTAAATCATCACAGATTTATGGCTTTTTGATTGATAACATTCTCCTAACCTAGTTCTATATCACACTCCATCAGAACATGATCGTTATATTTCTATTGTATATCTATGTTTTCAGTTTCACATAAATTATCCTATGTGTAAAACAAGTTATGAGTGAATTTCTGTAGCCGTTATGTTTCTGACATTCCTTTTGAAAAGTTTATTTCAGTATTAGTTTTTACAATGTGGGTTTTTGTAAAAGATAATTTAAAGTATTTTTAATTTTATAAACCAGATGAATTTAAAGAGAGAAATTAATTTTTTTTGTGGGGAATAATGTAACACCCTTATTTTTTATGAGATATGTTTTTTTAATTTCTCTTATGTCTTGTGATGTTTGCTACACCAACATCAGCTTTCCCTATATGAAACATCCAGTTAGAATATGGTATACAAAACGCTATTCTTGGCTTGTGTTACAAAATATTTCAAATTCAATTTACAGAATTTATTTCAAATAAGACTGAGTTTACATACATAAATTAATATTTTTATGGTACCTTATATCATTGTCAATATAATGGTGGGTACGAACATTATTAACTTTTTTATGAAAAAAATATAAATGAAAATAAGGGAGTTTATAAAAAAAAATATAATCAATCATGATATATTTAATAATGTAATATATATTTAATATAATCAATATATGGTTTTTAAGGCAATTTCTTGTTCAAATACGAAGGCCTAAAGTAATATATGAAAAGATGAAATATTACACGGTTCTGAAGGAGGAAATTTTATTAATTTATTTTTAATTATAAGGAAGGAGTTAAACCTGTAAATAATCACACCATGTAATTTCCTGGCTAATAATCGTGTTGGAATGTCCATCTACTACCAGGTTTTCATCCTGATATGTATGAGTGGAAATGTAACTAATCTCCTGAAGCAATCTAAGACAATTCTTCCATCGTGATGTGGGAGACCAAGCAAGGTGAACCACAACATTCCAAATAGCTTAGATAATGGTGTTGGAATCAATTTCAATCCAAATATTATTCAAACCTTATAGCTTAACAATGTTGACCACATGAATCACTGCCATCATCTCATCTTCCTGGGCGGAGGCAGATTCACAACCACCAAAGAAGCAGCCATGAAAGTGACCTAGAGAGTCTCTAAAGATGGACCCAGATCCCACGGGACTTGGATTTATTTTAGAGGCACCATCAACATTGATTTTTATCCATCCAGGAATCAGATCATTCCAGAACACTTCAATGTAGTGCTTTAGTTGATTGTAAACCTTGTTGATTCTATGCTGACAAAGGATGAAAAAGTTATCAACTGAGTTAGCACATGAGGCTTTCTGTAGGGTGGACGCATCCCTGATAGAAATTAGGATTCTCGACCGACCTATATTAAAATTTATTTTGGCACTCTTGTGGATAATAGCATTTTTATCTTACCAAATAATGTGGAGTAGCTCTGCAACGACGGATAAAAAAAAATTTCTAATCTAAGGAGAAAGATCCATCTCCACACAAAATTTGAGTAAAGAAAAATATAGTGTCAGTATGTTACCATGTGCAGTAAAATATGTCTCTAAAAAAGTTCCAAAGATCAGTGGCTGGGGAACAAGATTTAAATAAGTGACTGATGTCCCCCCTGTGATGATGACATAGGTGACATCTAAAACTGAGTTGGACACCGAAGGATTGAATGAAAAACTCTATGGGAAGACGCATGTGAGCAATTCCCCAAACAAGAGTGTGTCTGGAAGGTTTGATCCAAGGTTTATCAAAAGGAATCAACCAAGAAATGTTAGATTTAGAGGAAGGAAATAGATTCTTTTAGTTAGATTTGGAATAAAGGATTCCATTGTGCATTGGTTCCCAAATAAGATTGTCCTCATCATTCAAGAAGCTGTAGCCATGGAAGACATATTTGATATGATCAGGGAGGTCGAAGTGAGGGGAATTCATTACATCCTTTATGGTACAGTTTATAGAGTATGGCATAGCGTTTTCATGACGCATCGAACTTAGGGGAACTCCAGCCTGATTGTCTTGCCAGAATTTCAAAGTTGAATCAGAGTTAACCATACATCTAGAGTTGTTCATGATATTGACAAAAGAGTTTCTAATGGATGGATAGAGGGAAGAATTTACATATCTAAAGTTATAGAGTTTGAGCTTTTCCAGGTAATGATTTTTAAGGAAATAAATAGAGTTAGAGTTGTCATTTATTAAGCTCCAAGTGATTCTAGCCTGGAGGGCTTCATTAAAATACTTGAGGTTTTTTATTCCGATCCCTCCTTTCTCGAGGGGTTTGCAGTAGGTAGACCAGGGAACAGTGAAAATTTTCCTATCAAGGATGCTTCTCGTACAAATAAAGTTCTTAATGTAGATATTGATTTTTTTAATGAGACTGGAAGTCCATCTGTAAATCATCAACGAATAATCCATTTTAGAGACAATAGAGGCTTCCACCAGGCAGATTCTACTAGCCATAAAAAGATATTTTCCTTTCTATGAAGAAAGATGATTAATGTTGTGATCAATGAGATCATTAAAATATGAAGCTCTAGGTCTACCCCAAAAGATAGGAACACCCAGGTAAGTAAAAGGAAACAACCCTACATTTATTCCAAGACTCTCGATAATGTAAATTTTTCTAGAAGTGGGGAAACTTTTTCCAATGAAGATAAAAGATTTGTTCCAACTAATGGATTGACTTAGATCTCTTCATTGTGAGATAAGACAGCTTTGAGATTATTGATGTTGAATTTTCCACCATTAAAGAATAGAATAATGTCATCCACATAAAGGGGAGTTTGAGACTGGGGAAACATTGGTTGAGATCTGTCTCAATAGTGCATATGTCCTTTTCAATTTGTTTCATTTTAGAATTACACCATCCATTGAGACACAGTTTGAGATGTTTGAGTTTTATATTACAAGAAAATGCATCTGAGTGATGACTCATCGAATTCCAGAAATTTTGAATAATCATAGTACACTCTAATTCTCCTGACCAAGCATTATTAAATATAAAGGGAATATTAGGCTTGTCATGTTTAGAGTGAAAGCTCTCCAAAACAGGATGATGTTCTGAGCAAAGTCTATGTAAGGTGATCATGAAAATGTTGTCTCAGGAATTGAGCACCCGGAGGTTCACAAAGGCCCTATCCAGTTTACCTACAACCATTCTATCATAATACCTTCTATACCTAGTAAACATGGAACCAGTGAGATTAACTTCAACCAGATTGTAGTCATCCATAAAAGATCAGAACCCTCTGGTAGAGATTTGAGAATGAGAAGGGCGACGTTTTTCACTAGGGGAAAGGATGGAATTAAAATCACCTATAGCTAACCAGGGGTCAGAGAGACAATTAGAAATGTGTAACAGGTCATTACAAAGAGGCCTACGATCCTGGTAGCGATTCATAGCATAGAAAAAAGTGCATTACATATGTAGTTTATCAAAAATAGAATCATAGGTGAGAATTTGATTTGAAGAATTGTGAATTTTAACATCATTCAAATAAGAGTGATAAAAAATCCAGAGGGATTCAACAATATTACTACTATTGAAAGAACCTAAAAATATGTAACCAGAAGAAGCAAGATGCATAAAATTAAAAGAAAATTTTATTTTTGGTTCAGAAAGATCAAAACGCTTTGGATAAAGAGTCAATATAGTTATTTTTAGGACATAAATAATGCCAAAGTTAGCTATACACTGACAATTCCAAAAGATAACATCCATTAATACCTGTGTTTGGAGCCATGGCTCCAATTTTTATTCTTGGAACCACTCAGACCTTTGTTCCTCTTTGATCTCCTAAAAGTTGAAGGGGACGCCAGAGTAGTATTAAATAACTATTTTCTCATTGAGGAATCAGATAAAAGGTTAGCATCATCTTGTGATAAAACATTCATTCATGTTGGGGGAAGATTTAGTGACTTTATCATTGGACCTTGAAGGATTAACAATATAAAGGGGAGTTCGAGACTGGGGAACAAAAGAGAAAACCGGAGCCACCTGCTTGTATACTGTTCCTATCAACTGTAAAACAGTGTCCTTATTAATTTGAACATGTGATATGATTCTCAAGGAATAATTATAATGATATGCACATTTAAAAGAAGTGATACAATCATTATTTTTCGAGAGATTCATACCTTGAGGGGCATCCTGGATAGAGAGCGTGGAAGAGCCTTTTGCAAGAGCAGCTGCCTATGGTTCTGTAACCACCGGAGCTACACTTGCAGAGGAATTCGATGGAGTGGTCATGGAAATTCCATCCACAAGAGTAGCTTCCATTAAATATGAATTCTCTGAGACAACATGTGAGGCCTCAGTTAAACCCTTGGAGCGAGGTTGGATTCATTGATCACTAACATGGTATCAGTGTAACACCCCGAGCTTCCACAATACACTTCTCATTCAATAATGCAATAGCTTGCATTGTACGCAACTTCGAGTTCTAAAACACCGCAACTAATCAAAGTAGCCGTTATGAATAGTAATAACCACTTTTTAAAATTATATAAGTTTTATATTTCAAAATGGACTTCATTTTTGGATTCAGAATATCGAAATTAGCCTATGTTGAATTTTTGGTATTTTTCTGAGAACTTCTAATTTTTTATGAATAGTGAAAAATACTTAAAAACAAATTTTTTAATAAAAATAATTTATAGTGATAAATTATACTATTTAGTGGTTTTAAAGTATAATTAGAATATATTTTTACCATTTTATCCAATGGTGGTCATTAGAATTAATTTAACATTGAAATTGGACATAAACAATTGCCAATCTTTTGATATAAATTGTTTCTTAAAAACACGCTATTTGTTGTAACAGCGGGAATTAATTATAAAATTAATTAATGCAACTTATATGTTTGTAATTTTGTAAAATATACATCATTTTTGAATTCGGAATATCAATTATAGCTTAGGGTGAAATTTTGGCCTTATTCTGAAAAACTTCAATTTTTGATGAATAGTGAAACCACTAAGTGGTTGTTAAAAACTGATTTTTTTCGTTAAAATGAAATATTACCACTTCTGTGATTTGATTTTCAAAAATCTGACATACATGGTTGTCATTAAGAAGTAAAATGTGGTTCAATGAGATTAAAATAATTTTTTGGTGAATAGTAACTTTTAAGTTCTTAATCGCGATTAGAGGTAATTAGTGTAGTTTAAGGTAAAAATAATGTTTTCATAATATGAGATGAGCTTGACACTTGTCTTACTCCTATTAGATGAGTCATGGCCGACCACGAAAACCCATGGGTCAACTTTGGGACCCCATGGAGCCACTTTGGTTGGAAAATGACATTAATATATATTTATTTAATGTTAAAATTAAATTGACACAAACATGAGTTGTTCTACTAAAACAGTATTTAAGTTGGGTTACACAGGTCCAAATTTTGATTATAAATATTCATTAGAAATCTAAAAATATTTCCTACATCATAGTATTTTTTTTATAATTTTTAGACATTAAATAAATTAAATTATTTATGACATCATTATGATGCAGCGATGACCTCATTATTTAACGATTTTAATAAAATGAAAAGATAATGTAAAATCCAAGGCATACACTTGTCCAAAGACTATTGGATGGGTAGATTTCAAACCCTTATTACCTTATCCACGAATTATATAAGTGTGGGACCTTTAGAATCCGAAAAGCATTGTGTAATAATGTAACATTTCAATCTTTTCAAAAGAGCCCCTCCTCTCCTCTTATAAAAGGCCCCACCTCTCCCACCTCATTTACACTTTCAAGCCATTTGGATCGGCCAAACTCTTCCCAAATACTCTCCCAACTTCCCTCAATTACTCCTAGAAGCCTCACTTTGGGCATAATTCTTCCCAAGGAAGCCTTTGTCTCAAATCAAAAAGAGTTACCTGATTTTTTTAGGTAATGTCTTCTCTAATGTTGTTTTGTTTTATTTTGCTTCTCCAACCCCTTAAACTCTTTTCATTCCTTTATTTTGTAACAATACCAGTATCTAAAATATACTAGGATGTTTTTATGATAAGTATTTGTTTTACACTTACACACACCTTCGTCTAATGGTTAAAGAACATACTGTTTCTGTGGGTGGCGAAATACTGCCTCACGAAACGATGATTGTTCAAATTCATTTAACAGCTATAATGGTGGCCATTTTGATGACACTATTTTCATATATGATATATATATTATGTTTATGTTTTCCTTATGCTTCTGTATTTCTCATTTATGGCATACTTTATGATTTCCATTATGGGTAAACGCGATAATTTCATTTTAGGAAGTCCGGACTACCACCCCCTAAAAGTGATTTGAATCGTTAATACCATATGTGGGATGTATAAAGGATGGAGTAAATGGTATTATACAATATATTATACTGGAATTATATTATACATTTATGTCATTATGATTTCATTCCATTAGATACGAAATAGAAATGAAAGTAGCGTTCATGCGTACGTACGACTTACCATCTCCATGAACGGTGCATTTCATTTCTTACCTCTAAATGTTACGTAATATTATGAATGAATGTATATACTGGATATATATGAAATATATGACATCTAAATCATTAATATAATTCTGGAGATAATGGATATTCTACCACATAAACAACTTGTAATTATAAGAAGTATATTGTTGACTCAAGTACCAAAGATCGACAAAACGACCGTTATTAACTTAAATAATTACATAATGTTCATAACATTGTAATAAGTGATATAAAAAGGATAATGAAATATAAAATGGTTCTTAATAAGGTATAAATTAACTCTAGTTTATTATTCAGGAGGTTAAAGAACGGTTGAGTCAAGTCAGACACGAGGTAAGGGAACTTCTTAACCCAATTTCTATTCTTTGGTTTAATCTCCTACTTTCAAATTATGTCATGATATTATTATGTCCTATTTTGTATTTCTACTTTCTTTATGTGTACCTATAGTGAATACACATAATAGATCTATTTTATTTTAAAAATGATCTTTTTATGGACTTCGTCTCAATCTCCTTTCATTGAGGCATATTTGGTTTTATACCCAACTTTCTTTTATACGGTGTATAAACCCCTTTGACTTTTACGTTTATTCAAAAGGGATCTTTTTTATACGAAGCATTTACTAAATGACAAAAGGGAATGTTTTTGTCGTACGAATGTGGCAACAATGACTTCTCCTCCGCCATGACCACTATTTGATTTTCGGCTTCCTCTACAAGCCATACCTTTTTTTAATGAAAAATAAATACCATGTTATACTTTTCTTTTATATTGGTATTGAAAATTGTTTTGAAAGCGTTTTTATTATATCAATGTGTTGTATTGATATCTTGTGATTGAAATGTGGAAATGTTATGTTTCCTTTATTCATGTTTTATGTGATACGATTATGTTATGGTTTATGATATGTTTAAACCTATTCATATGAGGAATGCATTGGACTTAATAAGTGACGGGTGGAGCCCGCTATAGCCCCTCGATGCATCGGTAGGTCTCATGAGACAACTAGACGTGGAATTGGCCGAGGCCCTTTCCCAATTTGATTTATGGTTATGGCCGAGGCCTTAATCATTTTAGACGTCTTGGCCGAGGCCTTGACAAAATGTATCAGAATGTCTGGCATTATGCATTCCATCATTATGAAAGTGGTTAATGATATTTCATGTGATTATTTGACCAGTACAATATCCATGTGAAGAAGTAAATGGAATTATCTCATTTTACTTTTTCCATATTATGTTGATGTTAAAGTTTAAAAGGATTTTGTTTTAGTTATACATTGCCTTAAATTTTTATGTTTATTTATGAAAGCTTCCGCATTATTGTTATCCTTACTGAGCATCTGAGCTCACCCCTTTCAATGTTTTAATATTTTCCAGGATGTGAGGAAGTATTTTATGAATGACCTGCAGGGATAGTCCGAAGAGGATCGAAGTGTGGACTATGGAGACTATGTTATTATAGTTTTTCACTTTGTTATGTAATGTAACATTTATGAATGTATCTAGTGTTTCCAAGGCTACTAAACTAATCGGTCTTTCAAGACTTGATCTTTTGTGATCATGCCAATGTTACAAAGTAATGAACCGACTCTGGGTAGCTGGGGTTGGGGCGTTACAGTTGGAATCAGAGGCAGTTTAGTACTAACCTTGGAAGCTAGATTTAGATAAACTCTGATTAGAGCACATAGCCCAAAGAGATACTTTGAGCATTAGTATAGAAGAACTTCTTAGAATTTTGTTATTGTAGAGATTTTGTGAGTTTTCTGAGAAATACATCCCTGTCTGGATACGAGCAGGTAGAGGAAGCTCTAGCACAGATGTACCTAGGGTTAAAACCCGAAAACACCGCTTTGATCTAGACTCGAACGGGAACTGGTGCACGACAACGGGCCTTGCTGCACTCTTGGTTACGACACTCCCGGGGGATATGCTTAGGATAATTCCCATTTTCTTTACAAAATAGTATGAATGGTTATGAGTATATACTTCCTAAAATAAAACCTTTTTATGGTTATGGATTATATCCATAAATAGTTCAATTTATGTTAAGTATTTTACAAGTATGGAAGTATGTATTTTGATTCATAAACTAATCTAGTTTATGCCATTGTTTAGAAATGGAACCTATTGGAAGGAATGGAAACCGTATCAATGCACGCACTCCGTGTAGGGATTGCCCTCCTGCTCAAGATAATTATTTTGGAGCTGGAGATACAACTGGTGCTGATCAACTTATTACCATACCGGGACAACTCACTCAGGTTATGAATAATAACCTTACTCGTATGGATCACCCTAATCCGCAACATGGAGGATCAATGTTAGACCGCTTCATGAGGCAACAACCACCAACATTTAATGGGGGTACAAATCCTTTAGTAGCTGAGCAATGGATAAACTCCTTAGAGAAAATATTCCACGCCTTGGGGAGTAGCGAAAGGGAGAAGGTTATCATGGCAGTTTACTGCCTCACTGGAGATGCCGATCAATGGTGGACATTGATTCAAAATACAAAGGAAGATGATGACGTATCGAATATAGAATGGAGGGGGTTCAAAGAGCTTTTCATAGAAAAATACTTTCTTCATGACCATCTAGTAGATATGGAAAGGCAATTTCTGAGTCTGAGACAAAAGGAGGATGAGAATGTCGCAAAGTATTAGGCCAACTTTACAAGGTTGGCGAGGTATGTTACAAATTATATACGTAGCCCAAGAGGTAAGATTGATCGTTTCATTGATGGGTTAAAAACATTTCTCCGTAGAGCTTTAGTATCACAATCTTTCTCAACATACGAAGATATTGTCTCATGTGCTATCAAGACAGAAAATGAATTCTCTAAATCTTATGAAAATAAAGTAAAGCAAGAGAAGAAGAGAATGGTGGAACAAGAGACAGATGAAGGGAAAAGGGGAAAGAAAGATTTTCCATTATGTGATAATTGTGGGAATAATCACCCTGGTACTTGCCTAAAAGGAATGAGAGTTTGTTATAAATGTGGAGAAAAAGGTCACAAGGTGCGTGATTGCAAGGGAAAGAAAGAGGCTATCAATGTTGAATGCTACAATTTTAGGGAAATGGGGCATTATGCAAATGAATGTCCTAAGCGTCAGGGAAACTTACCTCAAGCAAGGCCAAGGGATCAAGGAAAATCTTATGCTGTTACTACAGTTGAAGCAGAATAACTAATGTATTGGTGCTTTTGGACTCATGGATTATATTCTGGTTATTAGAATAATGTTATATATATATAAGGATTGTACTGCAGTACTTGTTGATTTCGGTAAGGTTTTAATATGATTAAGGTAATCATATTTTTAGTATGTGACAAAAAGAGAAACTTTAATTTGTTTAGGGAATCTGATGTTACAATTGATTTTGGAATTTAGAGACCTTTTAGAGAAATTCTGGAAAAAGGTATTTTGGATAACTATAAAGGTTGGAATGGATTAATTTGAACTTTGGATAGTATTGTTTATGGTTAAAAAATTTATGAAGATTATTTTTGGAATATTATAATACTATATTTTTAGGAAAAGGACAACCTGCAGGGTGGGGCATAACCCATCGCGTCGGACAAAGCTGCAGGAACCGAACCCACAACCATAGTGCGACATGCCTTTATTTCCTACCACTAGCCTATAGGAAGTCCCTGGTTATTACAAAATAATTTTACTAATCTAAATGGTATGTGTTAACATTTGGAACCTTATACAATTAGGATAAGTATAATATTTTTGAGTTCTATTATCTTTTTGAGTGAAAGATGAGTTGAAGGTTGAAACTCTAATTGTCAAGCATAAATATATATATACCTATCTCTTATTGAATGAATAAATTAATTCTTAAACTTTAGTAAAGGTATATTAAAACAAAAAAATGGGTTATCTTAATACCTTTAGTCTTGTTGAACTAATGATATTTTAAATCAACATAGATTGAAGGCTTTGAGGCACTAAATTTGATAGTTGATTGTGATTGATGACCTCAATCACTCCCTACAAATATTTACATTTTTCCTCCAATTATATGTATCTAATTGCCACCAATGTTCTTCTAATCGAGATCATAATTGGGTGGTGACTTTTTCATTTCCCTTTCCCTCTTATTAAGGCTAAATTTTATTAATATTATTTTCGATGTGGGTTTTCCACAAAGGTATTTTCTCTTTTCAACATTTTATTTTCAAAGAAAAATTTCAAATTGCGAGGACGCAATTTATTGAAGGAGGGGAGAATGTAACACCCCGAGCTTCCACAATACGCTTCTCATTCAATAATGCAATAGCTTGCATTGTATGCAACTTCGAGTTCTAAAACACCGCGACTAATCAAAGTAGCCATTATGAATAGTAATAACCACTTTTTAAAATTATAGAAATTTTATATTTCAAAATGGAATTCATTTTTGGATTCAGAATATCGAAATTATCCTATGTTGAATTTTTGGTATTTTTCTGAGAACTTCTAATTTTTTATGAATAGTGAAAAATACTTAAAAACAACTTTTTTAATAAAAATAATTTATAGTGATAAGTTATACTATTTAGTGGTTTTAAAGTATAATTAGAATATATTTTTACCATTTTATCCAATGGGGGTCATTAGAATTAATTTAACATTGTAATTGGACATAAACAATTGCCAATCTTTTGATATAAATTGTTTCTTAAAAACACGCTATTTGTTGTAACAGCGGGAATTAATTATAAAATTAATTAATGAAACTTATATGTTTGGAATTTTGTAAAATAGACATCATTTTTGAATTCGGAATATCAATTATAGCTTAGGGTGAAATTTTGGCCTTATTCTGAAAAACTTCAATTTTTGATGAATAGTGAAACCACTAAGTGGTTGTTAAAAACTGATTTTTTCGTTAAAATGAAATATTACCACTTCTGTGATTTGATTTTCAAGAATCCGACATACATCGTTGTCATTAAGACGTAAAATGTGGTTGAATGAGATTAAAATAATTTTTTGGTGAATAGTAACTTTTAAGTTTTTAATCGCGATTAGAGGTAATTAGTGTAGTTTAAGGTAAAAATAATGTTTTCATAATATGAGATGAGCTTGAAACTTGTCCTACTCATATTGGATGAGTCATGGCCGACCAAGACAACCCATGGGTCAACTTGGGGACCCCATGGAGCCACTTTGGTTGGAAAATGACATTAATATATATTTATTTAATGTTAAAATTAAATTGACACAAACATGAGTTGTTCTACTAAAACAGTTTTTATGTGGGGTTACACAAGTCCAAATTTTGATTATAAATATTCATTAGAAATACTAAAAGATTTCCTACATCATAGTATTTTTTTTTTAATTTTTAGACATTAAATAAATTAAATTATTTATGACATCATTATGATGCAGCGATGACCTCATTATTTAACGATTTTAATAAAATGAAAAGATAATGTAAAATCCAAGGCTTACATGTGTCCAAAGACTATTTTATGGGTATATTTCGAACCCTTATTACCTTAGCCACGAATTATATAAGTGTGGGACCTTTAGAATCCGAAAAGCATTGTGTAATAATGTAACATTTCAATCTTTCCAAAAGAGCCCCTCCTCTCCTCTTATAAAAGGCCCCCACCTATCCCACCTCATTTACACATTCAAGACATTTGGATCGGCCAAAATCTGCCAAAATACTCTCCCAACTTCCCTCACTTACTCCTAGAAGCCTCACTTTGGGCAGAATTCTTCCTAAGGAAGCTTTTGTCTCAAATCAAAAAGAGTTACCCGATTTTTTTAGGTAATGTCTTCTCAAATGTTGTTTTCTTTTATTTTGCTTCTCCAACCCCATAAACTCTTTTCATTACTTTATTTTGTAAAAATACCAGTATCTAAAATATACTAGGATGTTTTTATGATAAGTATTTGTTTTACACTTACACACACCTTCGTCTAATGGTTAAAGAACATACTGTTTTTGTGGGTGGCGAAATACTGCCTCACGAAACGATGATTGTTCAAATTCTTTTAACAGCTATAATGGTGGCCATTTTGATGACACTATTTTCATATATGATATATATATTATGTTTATGTTTTCCTTATGCTTCTGTATTTCTCATTTATGGCATACTTTATGATTTCCATTATGGGTAAACGCGATAATTTCATTTTAGGAAGTGCGGACTACCGCCCCCTAAAAGTGAATTGAATCGTTAATACCATGTGTGGGATGTATAAAGGATGGAGTAAATGGTATTATACACTATATTATACTGGAATTATATTATAAATTTATATCATTATGGTTTCATTCCATTAGATACGAAATAGAAATGAAAGTTGTGTTCATGCGTACGTACGGCTTACCGTCTCCATGAACGGTGCATTTCATTTCTTACCTATAAATGTTACGTAATATTATGAATTAATGTATATACTGGATATATATTATATATATGACATCTAAATCATGAATATAATTCTGGAGATAATGGATATTCTACCACATAAACAACTTGTAATTATAAGAAGTTTATTGTTGACTCAAGTACCAAAGATCGACAAAATGACCGTTATTAACTTAAATAATTACATAATGTTCATAACATTGTAATAAGTGATATAAAAAGGATAATGAAATTTGAAATGGTTCTTAACAAGGTATATATTAACTCTAGTTTATTATTCAGGAGGTTAAAGAACGGTTGAGTCAAGTCAGACACGAGGTAAGGGAACTTCTTAACCCAATTTCTATTCTTTGGGTTAATCTCATACTTTAAAATTATGTCATGATATTATTATGTCCTATTTTGTATTTTTACTTTCTTTATGTGTACCTATAGTGAATACACATAATAGATCTATTTTATTTTAAAAATGATCTTTTTAAGGACTTCGTCTCAATCTCCTTTCATTGAGGCATATTTGGTTTTATACACAACTTTCTTTTATACTGTGTATAAACCCCTTTGACTTTTACGTTTATTCAAAAGGGATATTTTTTATACGAAGCATTTACTAAATGAAAAAAGGGAATGTTTTTGTCGTATGTATGTGGCGAGAACGACTTATCCTCCACCGTGACCACTATTTGATTTTCGGCTTCCTCTACAAGCCATACCTTTTTTTAATGAAAAATAAATACCATGTTATACTTTTATTTTATATTGGTATTGAAAAAGGTTTTGAAAGCATTTTTATTATATCAATGTGTTGTATTGATATCTTGTGATTGAAATGTGGAAATGTTATGTTTCCTTTATTCATGTTTTATATGATACGATTATGTTATGGTTTATGATATGTTTAAACCTATTCATATGAGGAATGCATTGGACTTAATAAGTGACGGGTGGAGCCCGCTATAGCCCCTCGATGCATCGGTAGGTCTCATGAGAAAACTAGACGTGGAATTGGCCGAGGCCCTTTCCCAATTTGATTTATGGTTATGGCTGAGGCCTTAATCATTTTAGACGTCTTGGCCGAGGCCTTGACAAAATGTTTCAGAATGTCTGGCATTATGCATTCCATCATTATGAAAGTGGTTAATGATATTTCATGTGATTATTTGACCAGTACAATATCCATGTGAAGAAGTAAATGGCATTATCTCATTTTACGTTTTCCATATTATGTTTATGTTCAAGTTTAAAAGGCTTTTGTTTTAGTTATACAATGCCTTAAATTTTTATGTTTATTTATGAAAGCTTCCGCATTATTGTTATCCTTACTGAGCATCTGAGCTCACCCCTTTCAATGTTTTAATATTTTCTAGGATGTGAGGAAGTATTTTATGAATGACCTGCAGGGATAGTCCGAAGAGGATAGAAGTGTGGTCTATGGAGACTATGTTATTATAGTTTTTCACTTTGTGATGTAATGTAACATTTATGAATGTATCTAGTGTTTCAAAGGCTACTAAACTAATCGGCCTTTCAAGACATGATCTTTTGTGATCATTCCAATGTTACAAAGTAATGCACCGACTCTGGGTAGCTGGGGTCGGGGCGTTACAGTTGGTATCAGAGGCAGTTTAGTACTAACCTTGGAAGCTAGATTTAGATAAACTCTGATTAGAGCACATAGCCCAAAGATAGACATTGAGGATTAGTATAGAAGAACATCCTAGAATTTTGTTATTGTAGAGATTTTGTGAGTTTTCCGAGAAATACATCCCTGTCTGGATACGAGCAGGTAGAGGCAGCTCTGGAACAGATGTACCTTGGGGTAAAACCCGAAAACACCTCTTTGAGCTAGACTCGAACGGGAACTGGTGCACGACAACGGGCCTTACTGCACTCTTGGTTACGACACTCCCGGGGGATATGCTTAGGATAATTCCCATTTTTTTACAAACCACTATGAACAGTTATGAGTATATACTTCCTCAAATAAAACCTTTTTATGGTTATGGATTATATCCATAAATAGTTCAATTTATGTTAAGTATTTTAGAAGTATGGAAGTATGTATTTTGATTCATAAACTAATCTAGTTTATGCCATTGTTTAGAAATGGAACCCAGTGGATGGAATGGAAACCGTATCAATGCACGAACTCCGTGTAGGGATTGCCCTCCTGCTCTAGATAATTATTGTGGAGCTGGAGATACAACTGGTGCTGACCAACTTATTACCATACTGGGACAACTCACTCAGGTTATGAATAATAACCTTACTCGTATGGATCACCCTAATCAGCAACATGGGGGATCAATGTTAGACCGCTTCATGAGGCAACAACAACCAACATTTAATGGGGGTACAAATCTGTTAGTAGCTGAGCAATAGATAAACTCCTTAGAGAAAATATTCCACGCCTTGGGGAGTAGCGAAAGGGAGAAGGTTGTCATGTCAGTTTACCGCCTCACTGGAGATGCCGATCAATGGTGGTGATTGATTCAAAATACAAAGGAAGATGATGACGTATCGAATATGGAATGGAGGGGGTTCAAAGAGCTTTTCTTAGAAAAATAATTTCCTCATGACCATCAAGTAGATATGGAAAGGCAATTTCTAAGTCTGAGACAAAAGGAGGATGAGAATGTCGCAAAGTATGAGGCCAACTTTACAAGGTTGGCAAGGTATGTTACAGATTATATACATAACCCAAGAGGTAAGATTGATCGTTTCATTAATGGATTAAAAACATTTCTCCGTAGAGATTTAGTATCACAATCTTTCTCAACATACGAAGATATTGTCTCATGTGCTATCAAGTTAGAAAAGGAATTCTCTAAATCTTATGACAATAAAGTAAAGCAAGAGAAGAAGAGAACGGTGGAACAAGAGACAGATAAAGGGAAAAGGGGAAAGAAGGATTTTCCATTATGTGATAATTGTGGGAATAATCACCCTGGTACTTGCCTAAAAGGAATGAGAGTTTGTTATAAATGTGGAGAAAAAGGTCACAAGGTGCGTGATTGCAAGGGAAAGAAAGAGGCTATCAATGTTGAATGCTACAATTATAGGGAAATGGGGCATTATGCAAATGAATGTCCTAAGCGTCAGGGAAAATTACCTCAAGCAAGGCCATGGGATCAAGGACAATCTTATGCTGTTACTACAGTTGAAGCAGAATAACTAATGTATTGGTGCTTTTGGACTCATGGATTATATTCTGGTTATTAGAATAATGTGATATATATATAAGGATTGTACTGCAGTACTTGTTGATTTTAGTAAGGTTTTAATATGATTAAGGTAATCATATTTTTAGTATGTTACAAAAGGAGAAACATTAATTTGTTTAGGGAATCTGATGTTACAATTGATTTTGGAATTTAGAGACCTTTTAGAGAAATTCTGGACAAAGGTATTTTGGATAACTATAAAGGTTGGAATGGATTAATTTGAACTTTGGATAGTATTGTTTATGGTTAAAAAATTTATGAAGATTATTTTTGGAATATTATAATACTATAGTTTTAGGAAAAGGACAACCTGTAGGGTGGGGCATAACCCGTCGCGTCGGACAAAGCTGCAGGAATCGAACCCACAACCATAGTGCGACAGGCCTTTATTTCCTACCACTAGCCTATAGGAAGTCCCTGGTTATTACAAAATAATTTTACTAATCTAAATGGTATGTGTTAACATTTGGAACCTTATACAATTAGGATAAGTATAATATTTTTGAGTTCTATTATCTTTTTGAGTGAAAGATGAGTTGAAGGTTGAAACTCTAATTGTCAAGCATAAATATATATATACCTATCTCTTATTCAATGAATAAATTAATTCTTAAACTTTAGTAAAGGGATATTAAAACAAAAAAAATGTGTTATCTTAATACCTTATGTCTTGTTGAACTAATGATATTTTAAATCAACATAGATTGAAGGCTTTGAGGCACTCAATTTGATAGTTGATTGTGATTGATGACCTCAATCACTCCCTACAAATATTTACATTTTTCCTCCAATTATATGTCTCTAATTGCCACCAATGTTCTCCTAATCGAGATCATAATTGGGTGGTGACTTTTTCATTTCCCTTTCCCTGTTATTAAGGCTAAATTTTATTAATCTAATTTCCAATGTGGGTTTTCCACAAAGGTATTTTCTCTTTTCAACCTTTTATTTTCAAAGAAAAATTTCAAATTGCGGGGACACAATTTATTGAAGGAGGGGAGAATGTAACACCCCGAGCTTCCACAATACGCTTCTCATTCAATAATGCAATAGCTTGCATTGTACGCAACTTCGAGTTCTAAAACACCGCGACTAATCAAAGTAGCCATTATGAATAGTAATAACCACTTTTTAAAATCATATTAATTTTATATTTCAAAATGGACTTCATTTTTGGATTCAGAATATCGAAATTAGCCTATGTTGAATTTTTGGTATTTTTCTGAGAACTTCTAATTTTTTATGAATAGTGAAAAATACTTAAAAACAACTTTTTTAATAAAAATAATTTATGGTGATAAATTATACTATTTAGTGGTTTTAAATTATAATTATAATATATTTTTACCATTTTATCCAATGGTGGTCATTAGAATTAATTTAACATTGAAATTGGTCATAAACAATTGCCAATATTTTGATATAAATTGTTTCTTAAAAACACGCTATTTGTTGTAACAGCGGGAATTAATTATAAAATTAATTAATGAAACATATATGTTTGGAATTTTGTAAAATAGACAACATTTTTTAATTCGGAATATCAATTATATCTTAGGGTGAAATTTTGGCCTTATTCTGAAAAACTTCAATTTTTGATGAATAGTGAAACCACTAAGTGGTTGTTAAAAACTGATTTTTTCGTTAAAATGAAATATTACCAATTCTATGATTTGATTTTCAAAAATCTGACATAAATGGTTGTCATTAAGAAGTAAAATGTGGTTGAATGAGATTAAAATAATTTTTTGGTGAATAGTAACTTTTAAGTTCTTAATCGCGATTAGAGGTAATTAGTGTAGTTTAAGGTAAAAATAATGTTTTCATAATATGAGATGAGCTTTAAACTTGTCCTAATCCTATTGGATGAGTAATGTCCGACCAAGACAACCCATGGGTAAACTTTGGGACCCCATGGAGCCACTTTGGTTGGAAAATGACATTAATATATATTTATTTAATGTTAAAATTAAATTGACACAAACATGAGTTGTTTTACTAAAACAGTTTTTAAGTGGGGTTACACAAGTCCAAATTTTGATTATAAATATTCATTAGAAAGCTAAAAATATTTCCTACATCATAGTATTTTTATTATAATTTTTAGACATTAAATAAATTAAATTATTTATGACATCATTATGATGCAGCGATGACCTCATTATTTAACGATTTTAATAAAATGAAAAGATAATGTAAAATTCAAGGCTTAAACTTGTCTAAAGACTATTTGATGGGTAGATTTCGAACCCTTATCACCTTAGCCAAGAATTATATATGTGTGGGACCTTTATAATCCGAAAAGCATTGTGTAATAATGTAACATTTCAATCTTTCCAAAAGAGCCCCTCCTCTCCTCTTATAAAAGGCACCCACCTCTCCCACCTCATTTACACTTTCATGACATTTGGCTCGGCCAACCTCGGACCAAATACTCTCCCAAATTCCCTCAATTACTCCTAGAAGCCTCACTTTGGGAATAATTATTCCCAAGGAAGCCTTCGTCTCAAATCAAAAAGAGTTACCCGATTTTTTTAGGTAATGTCTTCTCTAATGTTGTTTTGTTTATTTTGCTTCTCCAACCCCTTAAACTCTTTTCATTCATTTATTTTGTAACAATACCAGTATCTAAAATATACAAGAATGTTTTTATGATAAGGATTTGGTTTACACTTACACACACCTTCGTCTAATGGTTAAAGAACATACTGTTTCTGTGGGTGGCGAAATACTGCCTCACGAAACGATGATTGTTCAAATTCTTTTAACACCTATAATGGTGGCCATTTTGATGACACTATTTTCATATATGATATATATATTATGTTTATTTTTTCCTTATGCTTCTGTATTTCTCATTTATGTCATACTTTATGATTTCCATTATGGGTAAAAGCGATAATTTCATTTTAGGAAGTGCGGACTACCGCCCCCTAAAAGTGATTTGAATTGTTAATACCATATGTGGGATGTATAAAGGATGGATTAAATGGTATTATACACTATATTATACTGGAATTATATTATACATTTATATAATTATGATTTCATTCCATTAGATACGAAATAGAAATGAAAGTAGCGTTCATGCGTACGTACGGCTTACCGTCTCCATGAACAGTGCATTTCATTTCTTACCTCTAAATGTTACATAATATTATGAATGAATGTATATACTGGATATATATGATATATATGACATCTAAATCATGAATATAATTCTGGAGATAATGGATATTCTACCACATAAACAACTTGTAATTATAAGATGTTTATTGTTGACTCAAGTACCAAAGATCGACAAAACGACCGTTATTAACTTAAATAATTACATAATGTTAAAAACATTGTAATAAGTGATATAAAAAGGATAATGAAATATAAAATGGTTTTTAATAAGGTATATATTAACTCTATTTTATTATTCAGGAGGTTAAAGAACGGTTGAGTCAAGTCAGACACAAGGTAAGGGAACTTCTTAACCCAATTTCCATTCTTTGGGTTAATCTCCAACTTTCAAATTATGTCATGATATTATTATGTCCTATTTTGTATTTTTACTTTCTTTATGTGTACCTATAGTGAATACACATAATAGATCTATTTTATTTTAAAAATGATCTTTTTAAGGACTTCGTCTCAATCTCCTTTCATTGAGGCATATTTGGTTTTATACACAACTTTCTATTATACGGTGTATAAACCCCTTTGACTTTTACGTTTATTCAAAAGGAATATTTTTTATACGAAGCATTTAATAAAAGACAAAATGGAATGTTTTTGTTGTACGTATTTGGCGACAAAGACTTCTCCGCCACCGTGACCACTATTTGATTTTCGGCTTCCTCTACAACCATGCCTTTTTTAAATGAAAAATAAATACCATGTTATACTTTTCTTTTATTTTGGTATTGAAAATGGTTTTGAAAGCATTTTTATTATATCAATGTGTTGTATTGATATCTTGTGATTGAAATGTGGAAATGTTATGTTTCCTTTATTCATGTTTTATGTGATACGATTATGTTATGGTTTATGATATGTTTAAACCTATTCATATGAGGAATGCATTGGACTTAATAAGTGATGGGTGGAGCCCGCTATAGCTCCTCGATGCATCGGTAGGTCTCATGAGACAACTAGACATGGAATTGGCCAAGGCCCTTTCCCAATTTGATTTATGGTTTTGGCCGAGGCCTTAATCATTTTAGACGTCTTGGCCGAGGCCTTGAAAATATGTTTCTAGAATGTCTGGAATTATGCATTCCATCATTATGAAAGTGGTTAATGATATTTCATGTGATTATTCGACCAGTAGAATATCCATGCGAAGAAGTAAATGGAATTATCTCATTTTACTTTTTCCATATTATGTTGATGTTCATGTTTAAAAGGCTTTTGTTTTAGTTATACATTGCCTTAAATTTTAATGTTTATTTATGAAAGCTTCCGCATTATTGTTATCCTTACTGAGCATCTGAGCTCACCCCTTTCAATGTTTTAATATTTTCCAGGATGTGAGGAAGTATTTTATGAATGACCTGCAGGGATAGTCCGAAGACGATAGAGGTGTGGACTATGGAGACTATGTTATTATAGTTTTTCACTTTGTGATGTAATGTAACATTTATGAATTATCTAGTGTTTCCAAGGCTACTAAACTAATTGGTCTTTCGAGACTTGATCTTTTGTGATCATGCCAATGTTACGAAGTAATGCACCGACTCTGTGTAGCTGGGGTCGGGGCATTACAATCAGTTTTCTATTTATCCAACAAGACATCAACATCCATTAAAGGAGATTTCAAGGGGAGTTAGTAATAATTCATAATTGGAGGCTCGATTTCAGTGTTCTCCTCATCTTCAACCTGTTCAGCCCAGATAGCACCCGAGCTCTCACCCTATAGGATGACTCTCTTGACCCAAACCTCTGAGCGCTTTTTGTGAGCTTCGGGAACAGTCATATCTAAGGATTTATTCTTCTTCTTACGATTCAGTTCCATCCATCCATCATCGGCAGGCGGTGCAACTTGACATTGAACAACTCGACATTTTCGAATAGAGTGGCCAATGATTTCTAGAACTTGCAGTATGGCGGCATTCGTTCAGTTTCAACATGAATATCAGTTTTGAACTCATTTTTAGTGAAAGCAATCACATCTAGGACCTTTGTAGAGATATCGACTTCAACCATAACCATCACATTGAGACTAGTATCAGCATTCGATGTACGTTGATTGATTTTAAGTGGTGTACCTATGCAAGAAGTAATGTTGTTGGAGATTTTTTGATGCCAACAATACCAACCGAGCCCGTGAAGACGCACCCAAATCTGAACTGTAGAATTTCTTTCTATATTAAGGTTGAAACTGGAGTCCCATTTGGAGATGTGAAGAACACCAGGTTTTTGTTGTAGTTTTCCTAACCTCCAGACTTGATCGAGCACTTCATGTGATTTTAAAAGTATGTGGAAATACACTTTGCTGATGGGAACCAGCCTCTAGTCCGAGACACCCCAGATATGTGAGATTCTGGATTTGATCTCCAAATAGAACCATGGTTTACCACCTTTGAGGTACGATATGCGACCCATTATAAAAAATTTTCCCATCTGTGAACATTGATGCAGTGCTTAAGGGTCAGCTTCGACCACAAATTTTCCATCATCCAGTTTTTTGCAGGGGGCGAGCAGCCTATGCATTACCTAGATCAACACCTCTAAGAGCGTCGATGAAGGATATTATCTTCAATATAAGGTTTCATATTCATCTTATATGTTTTCAAGACATGATTTATGAAAAAAAAAATCAATTTTTAGGCTAAGATTAGTAACATTAAAAAATGCATTTTTCTCGCATTTGGATCGTGCACCCATTTTAAATCTAGTTTTGACACATCAATAAATTATATTCAACTAAATAATTATTTCATTTGGAAAAGGTATTTTAAATTTTAAATTGGTAAATTTGTTATATTACTCTCAGAACATTCATATTATAATGAATAGTAAAATGCTCTAATATTAGTTTGATTTTTTTTTATTGAAATACATTCTTTGGTAATATAATATTATTTAAGGGTTTTACTATATAAATTGAATATTATTTTTATTAGTCAATAAAATGTCTGTCATTTTTATTTATTTGACAATATATTTTAAGGTAAACTCATTTCAATCGTTTGGAATGATTGATATTTAAAAACCTATTTCTCATTACTACAATGGGAGTAATTTTAATTTATATACTAACTATTTTTTTATTGAAATTTTGAAAAATTGAATCCATTTTTTGAATCAATGGATCCAAATTATTTAAATTGTCACCATTTATTTTTTATATTTTATGACTATTATCTATTTTTGTTTTTATTTATAATGGTTAAAGTTAAATTGAGTAAATTATGATAACAATTAAAATAATAAGGACAATATAATTACCTAAAAACCGGCAAATATGTTGTTTGATGAATAAATGTAAACCCTTAACAATTATGTATGGTAATTGACTTAGTAAATGGACTTTTTTATATTAAAATGATATATATTTTATTATTTATATAAAAGAAAGTGAAAACATGTCACCCTATTATATATTATAAGTAGAATAAATTTAATATAGTGATACATATGAGGAAAATTAGATAATAAATAGTCTCTAAAAATGTTATGAAATTAGATAAATTAAGATAATTTATTTATAATTTTTAGGGAATAAATAATTACATCAAATTCTTATACTATGATGATGAAGAAATTATTTAATTTTTGAAAAATCAACAAAATACCATTTAATAAAATTATAACAACAATTAAAAGACCAAAACAATTTAAAAAAATTATTGTTAGAGTATATCTATACCATAATCATCGGAGTGTGTATTTATTTTCCAGTTGGTGACATATGGATAATATTACGACACTTAAAATATTTTATATAATGTGAAGCTAAAGTTATGAAATTCATGTTTTAATAATTATAACATTTTTATGATGGATTTTTCAAAATATATATTATTCTCTATGAACTAACACAAAATATAATTTATTAATATTAAAAATAGTATTTTTTTATTGTGTATACATAAAATTTTTATTATATAATTACAAAAAACGGATGTTTTAATTATTTTATTAAGGGAAATATAAAAAATAATGATATAAAAAAAATTAAAATATATAAAAATTTTTTTAATTAAAATTTCTAATTGTTTTGTTAGATAACCTTGACCAATTATAGATATAATGAAAAAAAATTATAGGATAAAATCTTATCTTTATATTTTTAAAAATCAAACAATTGAATGGTCTCAAAATTGACATTATTGATTGATTATCAATCTTATGTAATAATAAATTATTTTAAAATAATAAAACATTATTTAAATTTTTTTAATAATTTATATATAATATAAAATGTTCTAATTTATTCATTTATTGAAAATTTTCCTCAAATTAGTAAAAAAAGAGAAAATTTTATTATTGAATAATTAGTTACATAATTTAAAATTAAAATTCAATAACTCGTGATTAATTGAAATTATAATGTACAAATTGACATGAAAAAATGTTTAAAATTTATTGGTTAGTGATATTACAACCTTATATCATCCTATATTTTAATAAATGAGATTTGTGTTGTATTTGGATTATGATAATGATTATTATAATTAATTATTTTTGGGGATTCTAAATGTGCCCCCACCTCAATTATAATAGGGAACCTCATCCCTCCCCTCATAACATAACCATGAGACTCTATGATCAGCCATATGATTTACATTTACCTACTAAAAATCCATAATTACAATATATATGTTATGTAATTCTCATAAGACCAAATCATGTTCGTTAAAGAGGATATTTAGTGTGAGAACATTGAATAAGTGGTGGTCTCATCTACTGATTCGTTCTAATTATTTCTTCTTCTATATCCCCTTCATGAGTTGGATACTTTATTAAGTTATAAATATAGTATAAATTATATTCGTAGAGGTTATTATAGTTATCAAACCATTTTATTAATCCTTATATCCATTTAGCAAAAATTATTTCACCACCTGTGCGTACATACAACTTACCATCTCCACGTCGTGGTGTAAGAAGTTTCTGACAACATTACTAGGATGGATATTACTGTGGAAATAATAACTATATATGATTGATATTTAAATATAAATATTTTATAACATCATAAATACCATCAACTTTCATTCTGTTTCAGAATTAATGGATTGATATAGTCACACGTCTGTCTGTAAGGCCTACTGTATAGATGATGCAATTTGATTAATTATATGTGATCTCTAATAAATAATGATTATATAAATTAATTTAGTGAATAAATAATATATATATTATTTTAATATCCTTTTAAAAATGATTTATATATAACCTAGGAATTTGAACCTATCTGACAAAACATGAGTAAGAAAATTAAGAAGTTAATACCAGATGAATGAGTGATAATGTTAGTAACAAAAGAATGATAATATGATCATATATGATTTATATGATTCTATAATAATTAAATTAAATCATTTAAATTATCATATAGGTATTTTTAATACACACATAGGATTGCAGGCTTATGTCAAGGGATTATTTTGTCTCACTTTTATTTTTGAGGATATACGCCTTATACACGAGCTAGAATGTTTGTGTGGTGTTTATGCCTAAAATAAATGTTTTAAAGTTATTATTATTAAGTTTATGATATTTATATATCCATAATATTTTATTAATTTTTATAGGAATTTTATTTCACTGATTATAAATTAGTAAGGGGTAAGTTTCTTATCTAATTATTTTTTGAGATTGTTTATGCATAAGTATTAATTAGGGTATATTTATCATCCTTGTCAATAAATTATATACTCCTTTCATAAAATTTTTTCTATTATAATATATATATATATATATATATTAATTTTTACACTTTTTGAAATTTTACTTCATGATTTGAAAATAATCTATCTTTCGATCTCCAAACTATGTAATTTTTTACATTTCTTGCAAAAGTAAGATAAATATATTATTTTTAAATTATATGGAAAAATAAATTTTTACACTTTCATAACAACTTATTTAGATGAATATTTTATAAAATTAATTAATGGTTATTTTAAATGAAATAATATTATTTCAATATTGTGTGGCATTATAAAAAATGAAAATGTTTTTGAGGATGAAATGATATTTTCCTTGAGAATTAATTTCAAGTGTTCAATCACAATTATTTTACATCTAAAATGGAATTATTTAATGGTATTATGTTTCATATACATAATATATTTTATTATTCTGGTTTATTTATGATTTTCATGGAATGATATTTATGAAATCCATCTATTTTACAAGGACTGTGTTAAGATGGAATGATGTTTAAGAATCCCATTTTATTTCTTTGGTTATATTGTGATTAATAATTTATGTTTTTATAGAATATGTAATAAATATTTAATAATATTATGGTAGGGAACTATATCTTCATCAAATGAATTTTTTAATGATTTATATATCATTAGGTATATAGTACTAGAACAACATGTAAATTTGGTTAATTAATTCATGGATAGAAACACATGTAAATTTAGATATGTTATAGTGTTAGAACAAGGAGTAAACTAAGTTCAGTAATGGAATATTTTCGCCAAATTTGGTATTGGAAATGATTCTTGGCTAATAATGAAATTTTATTTTATGAAAAAGTGTGTTTCAAAATTGCATGTATTATTCCAATGATATTTTATCATGGTTCATGATTCCAATATGATTTATGCTTTTTTAACTACAAAAGATTATTTCATGAATCAAGACATTGTTAAGTGATAAATGTTGAATGGTTTTAAAAAATTATATTCAGGTTATTTCAATATTATGTTTAAATTTGGTAGGATATTTTATATGAATTTCCTTACTGATTATTTGAGCTCACCCTTTTCATATCTTCTCTATTCAACTAGATATAAAGAAATGTTATAGGTTGGAAAAATATTGGACAAGATATTAATGGGAGATGATAAATATCATTTCCCAAGATACTAGAATGTGTTCCCAGTTTCTGATGACACAATACTAAAACTGTATTTCAGCATGACTTTTTTATATTAATTAAATATTCTATAAAATTAATGTGATTTCCATGTATGTAAATACTTGGGTATTTACAGTTTGTTCCTACCCTATAATATATACCTGGGTTTACTGATGATCAAAAGTTGGAACATGGGTGTGTTCCATGTTTTATATTATATATATTGTGGTTCAATTTAGACCATGACTCTTAATGATAGGAGCATAACTATGTTTATATGTTCTGAATCATCCATAATTTTACCTTGGCGATTTACCAAAATTTTAGAGATGGAGTTTTATGTCCACCCCTCTATTATTTCCACATGTAATATTATATCATATATTGTTTTTAAGATAAGGGTCGGAATATGTGTCTTCAATTTCACCATTATCAAGTTTTGATAGATATCTCCAGTGGCTAAAATAGGGATATATGTCCATTGCATAGATGGAGTAGGTGTGTGTGCATGAACCTATCCACCATTTTATGCCTGTAAGTATTGGTTGTACTTTGGTCATAGGGTATTGATATGGTGCTTCCCCTATTTTTTCAATAGGATTTGTGGGATAGTGTCATCAAATGTAGTTCAATAATTTGGAAAAGATTTATAATATTGGGTAAGTGTGTCAATTGGCATATAGATTTCCAACTATATCAAGATGGAGGTCATTGATTATGTGGGTAGGTGTTTATGTCATCTCACATATTACCACCATTTCCGATTTTCTTTAATTGTTGATGTAGGGATGATTTTGTGCATACTCGTATTGTGCCAACGAATTTGACTCATGGGATTCTCTAGATGTTGTTAATCTGTGGAAACAAGATTTTTTAGTTCGTGAAGGTTTATATTCCTACTCTATATTTTGGGGATAATTTAACACATGTTCTCATTTTGAGGGAACATAAGTGTGGCCTTTATCGGTGTTGTCTAGTTTAAACCCTCATCATTTCATCTTGCATGCCCGGTTCTATGTGAACTATTCCAAAATCATGATGAAAACACACCCATCATGCTATGGTTTTACTGTTGTGCATTTTCATGAGTGTATCGGCTTAAAAGATGCCTTTGGTTGTACCCTTGTGATATATGGATGTGGTTATCAATTTCTTATTGATCTATCATCCAATAATTGTGTCATATATTATTGTTTCACTTCAGGGATAGGCTTCTGAAATGGATTGGGAACAATATTGGTTTCGTCTACATCTGTTCCACAAGCCGTTTTTGAGTGGGTGGATATTAGGGCCTCATGAGCTAGATGTATGATCAAGTAACCTCAAATTTTTTGAATGTATTTTTAAGGTGGAACTAATAAATGATTTCATTTGAGACTGAGAATTTGAGATTCTAGGTTAGTGATGATGTCCTCTATTTAGTTGATGATGAAGCTTATGTCGTAGATAATGCATACATCTATTAAAACAGATATGAAACCAATTGGAATGAAGGAAGTTCTTATTTATGGTTACTAAAATCTATTTAGATACCGAAAAAAGAATACCCTATCAATGAAGCATCTAGAAAAATTATCAAATGCATATTCGATTATTTTTTGGGGCCTTATTTCTTATATTTGGTGTGAAAGGGAGGTGAAATATTGGTGAAAGAGTCTTCACTATAAAGGATTCATGATGTCATCACCATCATATTTCATTAAAAATTATGGAATCTTATAATAGTGTTTTCTTTTTGGGGTTTTAATGTATCCTCAATCATTCACATTGGTTTCACCATTTTTTATATACTTTTAAGGGATTTTATCATGTCTTGGAAAAAAGACAAATATTTCCAATATGTGATATGTTTGATTAACCAGATTTTAAGAGCCATGTGGTTATTGGGGAATGGATCCAATGATTCCTAGTAACTCATAGTGGTCAAATGGATTGGCGGTTTAGAACATTTCCTACTTTTTGGGAGAATTATTCCATAATATAAGAATCTCTTATATATTTAATATAAATTTGAAAATCCATTATTAAATCCAATATAAGACAAAGGACGCCCTTGTGTTAACAATAAAATATTAGCATGCATGAACATTCGAATCATCAATATGTACCAAAAGTTATTCTGTGGTGGTGATATCTATATAAACCTAGGTTATCAATAAATATTATACTTTTTTTAAATGGATTATATATTATAATGTTATTTATTATTGAAATTTAAGTTTTAGGTAAAATTAAGGGGTGTAATAGAATTTATCATCATCCTTGGGGGTCTGGATTCATTTTGATATCTTAATCATGGTATATGAGATGGAATTCATAGGTTCCCTTGTGAAAAGGGATCATAAATTACATAGTTCAATGCTACATAATAAGAGACATCATACAATTTAAGGTAAAGTGAATAGGACATAACCACGTAGTTTAATGTCATGTGACAAGGATGTCTAGAATAATGATGCATATCAATGCTTCGGTGTGTGTCTTATGTTGCAGTGGCCTAGGGGACCTAGAAAAGGTGTGGCCTCCTAGGACGGAACTTACACTACTAGGCATGTCACCAAGGGAAAATTAGTGACATATTGGGGGTGTTAGGTTTTAATCATAGGGAGGATTCCTATATATCACATTTGGATGGGAATCACAGACCACATAGATTAGTTTTTTATATACCCATATGGAGTCCATATAATGGACTTTTTCAGAGAGGATTTATGCCTTTGATGTTGTAATTATATGGTTTTCTCTAATAATTAATAGAAGTACCATTTGAGTGGGGCCCTTGGGATCATATAATCCCTTTGTGAATTAGTTGTTTGGTTTTGTATTACACCTAGTAATATAACCATTTTTATTATAGGGTAATTGGATCATTGTTAATAACACATGGTTTTAACGACACATAGCTACAGAGGCCCTCTAGAGGGAGGTGAGAGGTAGATCTAGAATAATATTCTCTACTGAGACATGAATTTTATTGTGTTGATTCCATGAACATCACTAACCATTAACGCCAAATTGTTCATTCTCATTATGAGAAATAAGAATAATTTTATGACTTATAAAACCATGAAATCCCATTTTCTACATGTGGAAGAGACTTGTGTGATGGGAGATATAAGTGATTTGAATATAACTCTCAACTATCTTTATTTTGTGACTAGTATAGGGACACATGGTTACCCATATGTCTCTGGGAAATAGAAATGATCGAGGCTTATTCAAGGAGGGATAACCTTATTCCAGTTCTACTGATGTTAGGTGGATATTCCACTAATCCTCAAATGGAAAATAAATCAGGACCCCCCACAATGTCCAAAATGGGAGTTCCTTCTTCTCATAAAAGAGAAGGGGACAGAAAATCACAAACCCATGTGTATATGATATGAAAAGGGTATAAAAATCCATATATTACTTTCTCGAGATGAAGAGTTATAGATAATTTCACCCAAAGTTGGAATCATTTTAACTGAACGGATGCACAACTATAGATACCACATGGACAATGAATATTTGGTAGGAAAAGTGTGGGACAACTCTTACTCATGGAATGAGAAACCAAATGGGAGACACACCGTTTTGTATTACTCTATGGTTGTATAATTATAGTGACTTCTAAGGAGGCTTTATTGAGGCCCCTATCACATGAAGGGTCCATGAAAAGATATTCCCCACATTTTTTCTGTAAAATAGGGATCATTGTAATCTCATGAAGGTAAGGAATGAGTGAGAAAAAGTTCATTCTATGCATGTAGATAATGGGAATGTGAGAGATCCCATTAAGCATGGTAAGTCATGGGTGAACTAGAAGTGATTCGCCTATGATAACACTACGTGATCTAGAAGAGACTTTTAGAATTCTTATATCTATGTAAACAACACTTGGGAATGACCTTCCTCTAGGATCCAAGGATTTCCATAAGTTCCCTTAGAAGGGACTCATGGAGGTCTCGAGTTTTGGAGGGTACCTTAATGTTTATACTATAAACTAGGGGGAGTGGTTCCACATGTACATGAATTGTGTTTAATACATAGGAGGAACTTTGAACCCACTATCCGATTTAATTCCCTATTGTATCCGGTTATATAGATCTCCCCATATTGTTTTGTGGGCCAGATTGAAGGAATAGGGTGATCCAAGATTCTAGTATTATTCAGGATTTTTTCATGTAAAATGAGAAGCCTCAAGGATATATTTATCCAAAAAATGTGGCACTTGGTGAAGGAAGATTTTTTTATAGGTCATTCATGCATGTGTCGTGTATAGGTGTTTCATGTAGGTGTGGCTACTCTTTCTGGGCAAAATATTTGGGTCCTATACGAGACTCTTTTCATGAAAACTATTAAAGTGTAGGATTACCATGGTGAACTCCATGATCATCATTGTTTCTATTACCCCCAATTATTATTTTAGGAAATTTAAATTGAATTTTTCAGCCCCGTGTCAAAAAATTGTTTAAATTGGATTACAAATATTTTAGGAATAATAGTATTATCCGTTATAAATATTTATTAATTACTATAAATAATTATCTTATTTTAAAGGAAAAAATTATCCTAGTGAAACATTTAATGTCATGTTAAAACCAAAAAAATGATACAAGTATTTTATATACACTGAACCACATTTACCTATATGCATGGAAAGAATATAATAAAGGCCCATGTCTCAGCTAATTATAAGGATGTAGAATATAGAATAAGGATCTAAAAATTCCCAATAATAGCACCTGTTTTGACACCAAAGGGTGAGTGAATGTTGTTCTTCAATGAATTGTTTGATCAGATTACCATGGCTTGGGTCTTTGGTGTCTAGAAGTTGACCTCAATGGGGAGAGGATACATTCACATCATGTTCCCCTTTGTTGAACATAATAGGATGGCATATAGAATTGGATCTATATCTAGGAATCCTAGAATATTAAGAGTCCAAGAATGGGACCAGAATTTTGATCCCATCAGGGTGAAGAATACACATACTCATGTTTTTATTCATTTATTCATGCTCTATGGTCTCTATTGGAATCCTTATATTCTTTGGTACATTTCATCTTCGGATGTAAATCCAATAAGAATTGATAATAAAACTTAAAATAGAAGGTATGATCACTTTGTAATGTTATTGTTGATGTTGACATGGATAGTACCCTGGTGGAGGAGGTGGTTCTTACCTCAATGGATAACAAGTTTAATCTTGAAATTTTTTATGAATGAAATCCATATTCTGTGGTAGTTTCATGGTCTTTAGCCACCTCATCAGTGAATGAAATAGATCCAAGTCCTGTGGAATATGAAACCTTAAAGGACATGATGAATAATCATGTCGAAGATGTCTTGACAGTGTGCATGATACAGACCCCAACTATAGTGCAGATGGTCATCCTGATATGCAATCCTCTCAAGCTCCACCATCTATTGGGAAGGTCACTTAAGATGCAATTGGAATTGATCATGATCTGGATAATTTTATTGACATTGTTGAGTTAAAAATGGCTAACAATGATATTCTTCTTCAACATGCTACTAGTTATTTAACTATGATTGACATGAAGAACATATGTAATGACACAATAGATTTTTATTAGAGTATGAATGATAGTGGTTTTTTTAATGATGTTGACCCCAATGGGGATCTCCATTCTCCACAAGCTTCTATGTCAAATGTGCAGTCTTTTCCTACCCTATTACGAGACTGAATTTCCTATAACATGATGGTTGAAGAGCAGCAAGAGGATCTAGATGTTGTTGAGCCCTAAATGTTGTATTCCATCCCAAACTCCCAGTTGTATGAGACTGCTCCTAGGCATGTGGACAAGATGCATGGTGATCAGGCACCCTTAGTTTCTTTCAAGGTTTTCCTGGATCTATTCATGAGTAAGGTGATGTTATTATAAAGGAGCGACCTTTCTATTAAGTACCCTCTGGGAAGCTGGCTGGGAGAAGAAGCCCTAAAGAGCCATTTAGGCGATTGATCCCTCTCTCAACCTATTTATACCTTTTTGTGTCATGATTTAGTCTGTTGATAATACTAAGGAACCCTCTCTCCCCCTAAGAATAATGATGATCTTTCTTATGATCAAGATGCTAAATGAAAAGTCAAGGTGAAGGGTAAGTAATCTCAACACACCTCTATAAAGACAGAAGGTCCTCAAAATTGATGCAAGTCTTCACTTTTTAAATGTAGATACTCTTTTTGAATGGACATGGTCATGGGAACCCTCCCATGGTTAAATCCCTTTGGCACTTTTTTATGACCAACAAACCATTAGTCTTTGGAATTTCTAGGCCAAATATGATGATTTATAATTGGAATGATTTTAAATGGCCTTCAATTAAATTCTCTCTAGAATCACAACATGTGAATGAAAAGTTGGATAATGATCTGTGGGATTTTAATCCTGAGAGTGTTCATATCAAATCTTGCATTTTCATTAGCAGAGTGTTACATTTTAGTAGGTTAGCAATGGGATTACCCTCTATGTGTCATTTTTTAATGCCTCTAATTCATACATCCAAAGAATAATGTTATGGTAGGACTTGTTTGATTTTTCTGGTAAAATCTCTCATGAATAGATGGTGTTGTGTGATTTCAATGATTTACTTAGGCCGGAGGAAAAAACTACTGAGAGTTTTAAGAGCTTGGCTCCATATAACTTTTTATCCTGCATTGACTAGTGCAACCTAATTGATGTTCTTGTTGTGGGTAGAGACTATAACTGGAGTACTCACACCATCAATGGGAGGCAAGATACTACACTTGTTCGATGTTTGGTCTGAATTGATGAAGGGTATTATCCTTTGAGAATATATAGCTTAATTTTACCAAAATACCCCTCATATCATAATCTCAGTCTGATTGACATACGTGTTTGAAACCTGAGGTCCTCTCTTTTGCAGTTCAGATTTAGTAATGCATGGTTGGTTGTTATTGGAAGCAGAGAGGTTGTCCTTGATGCTTGGAAGGCTGTTCTCTATGGCTGCCCCTTCTTTGTTCTGGACAACAAGCTTAACCTTTTCATGAGAATGGTTTACGAATGGGGACATTATTATATCAATGGTTGGAAAAAGATATTAAATTAGATGAGAATGATCTAATACAATTCCAAAATGATTATCAGCATCATTATTTTCGTTCCATAGTTGAGGTTCAAGCTCATTCTATGCTAGATGATCTATTGAACATTCAAGAAAGTGCTGTTAAGAATCATTAAAATATGAGATATTTTTAAGAGGCGGTAGGAACTCCATGTTCATTCAATGTATTCAATTTAAAGAAGGATTTTATAGGTATTATCTCACTTTATATTGATATAAGTCTACAAAACCTTGAGCTCAAAATATAAAGTGTTGTGGTCAACAACATTGAAGGTCTTTATTCTACTGATAATGATGATCTTTCTCACAAATTACTTGATAACATTTCCCTAACTGTTAATGATCAACAGAACAAGACGATGATTACAGTTCACATGGAGTGTGAAATAAAGGCTTCTCTCTTCTCCCATAATATTGATTTTGTGGATGGTTTGGATGGTTTCATAAAAAATAAATTCAATTGGGATATTTTTGACATGATGTCATTGGTTCTGTCAGATATTTCTTCACTAATGCCTCAATTCCACATGGTGTGAAGGTCTATATTATTCCTTTAATACAAAAGAATGATAATGATCTAAATTTCATGGACTTTAGACTAGTTTCCATTGGGAATACCATTCCCAAAATCAATAACAAAATCATTTCAACTAGACTGGGGGCTATTGTAAGGAGGGTTATTACCCCCAACCATTTTGGTTTTGTCCCAGGAAGATGAATTCAAAATTTTCATTTCACTAATTTTGAATGTGTTAAAATCATGAGGAAGAAGTTCAGGTATTGGTGTTCTTCTCTTAAACATGATATTTAGAAATCCTTTGATACTATCAATAGGATTTCATTTTTTCTATAATGAAGATACATGAAATATCCAATCATTTCATCAGGCTTGTAAATTCTATTTTCACGAGTGATTATCTTTTTGTTCTTACTAATGGATCCCAAATGGGGTATTTACCATTTTCTAGAGCTGTTAGACAGGGTGACCCTATCTTTGGGTTTCCATTTTAATGGTTGAAGACTACTTAAGTTCTTTTATAAAATACTTGATTCAGTTTGGTTTTATATGAAGCTAAAGGTTGGAAGGGGCATCTTTTATTCATCACCACTTTTTTCTGCTGATGATACCCTCATATTTGGACAGGACGATAGATGAATTATTTCTTCAATTCAATGTATTTGTATTCCCAATGAAGAGGTCTTAGTAAAAGTGATATGCTGGAATATGTCTTTTCTGTTTTTTGGGAATGGTATGACATATCATAAGAAAAAAAAATTCCAGAACACTTTGTGTCAACAAATGAACTTTTCCTTTCACCAATCTGAGGGTACCCTTTTTTTGGGTTGGGTGAAAAGAATTCAACTTGAGAACATATCCTCTAAAATTACTATTCAACTTTCACAAGAAAAGGGGACTATATTTTCTTGTATGGGAGGGGTTTCCTTGTTAATTCGGTTATCACGTCGATGTTTGTCTATGCCTTATCCTTTTATAGATGGCCTGGAAATATAATTAAGGGGTGAGAAGTGCAAATTAGAAACATTATATGGGAATGATCCATGTATGAATGAAATTTGTTCACTATGGCTAGGAAAGTGTGTACGAAACCCATTGATATGGGTGGTTTGGGAATTAAAGATCATAAGACTTTTAATGATTCCCTACTGTGTAAATTCACTTGGAACCTTTTGAGTTATGATGACATGTCTTTGTAATTTCTCAATCATAGGTTTCCTTACAATTTTCAAAGTGGTCAATAATTGCACGTATTCTTATCTAATTCGATTTATCTCAAGAATTTCTATCATCATATTATGACTTCATCCGAATGGCAGGTTTCTAAACATTCTATGTTCAATGTTTGGTCCAATCCATGGCTTTGGGGGGCCCTTAAAATTGTAACAAATGTTCCCCTTACCATGTAGTAGTATGTTGTTGTTGATGCACTTGTATTAGATGTGTTCAATGGTTTTCATTATATGGATATCAAAAATAAAAATATAGTTATATTTCTTTACAAATTTTGACATTATATTTTGGACCCCAACTCTAATGGAAGCTTCACTTCAAGGGAGTTTTATAGGCCTACGTGTGATGGAACTTCAAGCAATCCGGTTTGACTGAAAATCATCATCACTTAATTTATTACCCTTCCTATTACACACTTTTATGGAGGCTATGGAAGGGCTCATTTCTAACACAAGAGATACTTCAAAAATTGGAAATAAATATTGCTTTAGTTTTATATATATGTTTTCAAGATTAATAATTTTTTACTCACACCTTTATATCGTTTAGTTTTTCCTACAGGTTTTGGTTACATATATGGGATGTGTCTGGCATTCATATGGACATGAACAACTAGGAGGATCTATTAATGTATATCCTGATTTCTCTGATGATTGATAAAGTTGACGATATTCTTCTCACCGCCTCTGCTAATTCTTTCTTGGATAAATAGCATGCATGAAATGGTTCTCCATTTGGAGGCCAACACCCCTATTTTCATGATGAATTGCATTCCACATATAAGGATGTTTTTAAAACTTCCAAGATGAACCATGGTACAATGAAAAATGATCTACCTGAATTGATTGTTATGAAATCCTATAGTGTTACAGGGTGAGCCAGGAATCCTCTTGTCCTGATGTCAATATAATGGATCCCACAAATTTTAGGCTAGTTGAAGGGGAATGTGGATGGGTGGCATTGGTTTTACCTGGTCCATCAGGATGTGGTGGAATCTTTAGCACTTACCAAGGCTTCATTAAGGTATGATTTGTTCATTACATTGGCTATTGTATATCCATTGACGTTGAGTTGTGGTCTATGATTAATGTGACCAGTTATGCCACTCATTATGGCTGGAGAAATCTTTGGGTGGAATCCAACTCTGCCACTTTGGTGAAAAATCTCAAGGCTTGTTTTAGATTTGTTCCATGGAAAATCCTTCCCTTCTGGATTGAATACCTTTAGATGATAGAGTACATCAACCTGGATGTCACTCAAGTTTACAGAGAGGCTAATCAGGTTTTAGATGCTCTATCAAAGAGGGCGGTTTTGGAGGTCTCCTCAGGATAAACTTTTATTATTTCAGAGTTTTGTTCACATCTTGTTGACTTGGATGCACATGGTGCTTATTATTCATGTCCTTGTAACCCCCCCTTGATCTATCACTCTCTCTAGGTTTTTAATGAATTTTTAGGATCGTGATTTCCCGGATCGAGAAACCTGTTTGCACTAAACATTGAAAAAAATGATATCATAAAAAACACATATTCAATACCCTGACCAAATCTCCCAATATTGAGGATGTATTAGGGACCAACCAGAAAATATGAATTCTTCTTAGTATATGAGAGGCTACTGAAGAGCTGAAAAGTCCAACTATATGAATTATCAAAACTGAACTCTCACACCCTATATCTTCTCATCTCAATAGAGCCTACAAAATTATTATATTGAATACATTTGGTGAACCGATATCATGATACCATATATTTATTTTTATTCTATATCACCATAATATTTACATATATTATAACTTTTGAATAATTAAATGTTTTTTATTTCATTCCCCACATGAAATGTCTAACATAAAAAGAGCTATGATATATTTATATAAAATATAAATATTTTATTATGATCATTAAAACATAAAAATTGATTTAGTGGTAATGAATATGAGTCACTACTTTATTAAATATTTATAAAAATAAAATAAAATTTACTTATAATGTAAATCAACTTCAATTAGTTCACCTAAAAAAATTAATAAAATCAATTAATATTTAGATAAATATTTTGGTAAAGTATCCAAATTTTTATATTTATTTTTTCGAAGAACATATTATTAATGATGATTAATTATATTTTATTTAAGTATACGATTAATTTTGATGGTAAATGTTATTAGATAATAATAGTAAGTGTTATCACGTACTATTTTAATTTTGCAGTAAACACAATTTTTTTTCAAAATATTTTGTATTTTTATTTAGAAATTAATTTATAAAATTTATATTTTTTATAAAATTAACAACATATTTGGAAATAGATTTAAATTTTCACTTGATATTTTTTTAAAATTTTTTAAAAAATAATATTTTATTATGATAATAGTGAAAAAATCTATATTTCTAAAACCAATTAGTTTTCATAAATTATATTAATAAAATAAAATACTAAATTGTTTTATATAAATTTTTTTTATAAAAATATGTGTTTATATGTAACATAAATCATTTAAAAATAATATGTTGATGTTATTTTACTCAAGTTTATGTTTTTGAATCTTAGTCAATAATTTACTCAAAAAAAACATTGGTTCTCTTATATTAGATATTACCATTGTCACTAATGTAATTAAATATATTAAAATAGATTTAATATTATTGATCAAAAATAATATTTTAATTAAAAATGAAAAATGAAAAATTCAATTTTGATCAAATAATTATAAATAATATTATTAATTTTAATGACCATAATAATTGTAGAAATATTATTTTCGAAGAATTGTTTTATTAATAATGTTTAATGTAAATTTTCAAAAGTAAATTAAAATTTTATAATTGATAAATATGAAATTATTATTAAATATATATGAATTATATTGAGATGAATTTAATTTGTAACCATTTATTAATAAAATTATGAATATATAATGTTTAAAACACAATTTTTTCTATAAAACTCACTCTACTAAAATAAAATGTTTTAATTTATAAGCTATTTTTTTATTATATGGAAATTTTATTAGATTATATAGAGTATAAATTTAGGATCACAATACATAATTTCTTTATGAAAGATAATTTTTTCTATTTCTGTAAAAACTAAAATTATGTAGTTAAAAGCTAATTACCAGTAGAAAATATAAAAAATGAAAAAGTCAAAAATTTAATAACAAATTACATATAAGATGTTTAATGAATGTGTAGAAATACTGGGTTGTGGATTTATAGGCACAATATCAGCAAAAATTGGATTATATATAACATTTTGATCATTTGAATCAAGAATAGTGAAATTATAATTTTGAAAAGTATAATGGTTTATTTAAAAAAGTTACATTTTCTTCACATATAATATTGGAAAATTACTCCAGTGAAAACTAAACTCATTAAAATGATTTTATTCTTTAAAATATAAATTATCCTTAAATAAAATAATCTCTAATGATTATAAACCACTGTTATAAATTATTTTTTCTTTATCACTTCATTTCCAATGATTCTTTAAAGATAAGTTTAAAAATCACAATGTGAGTAATACTAAATCCATAAATTTTTTCTTAATAATTTTATCTAAACACATCCAAAATATATAAATACAAACACCAATGTATAATTATTATACTAAATATATATTATATTAATTAATTGAAAATAGTTTTCTCATTCCCATTCACATAGAAAATAGAATAACTTTAATCATGTGTTCTACGGACAACCTCCTCCAAGAACCACCATTTTTCATTTTTCAACTTATTTTTGTTTTCTCCTTATAGAATAATTATAATCCATCATAAAAACAAAAATATATAAAAATAATATCATAAATTTTTTATATTAATTATATTATTAAATTCCATTACCATAGTTTATTCTTGTATGATGTTGGTTTAACCACGTACATAAACAATAATTAAAATATAGTGGAATCAGATTTTAATTATCTATATCTTACAACCTTTTAGATGAATAATAAATATATATAATTAAAATCCTTTACTTTAATCTAATTTTTTATTTTTTTTACATGTTCTGTAAAAATAGAATGTAGTTCTATTATTAATCATCCCCCAAAATATTCTTCTCACATTGTACACTTCTTCACATGAACCACTTAAAATCATTCATCATAACCTAAAAAATGGAAACATAATAAAGGGTAAGATAAGATTCTCATTAATAGAAAATATATAAGTAATAAAAGAATGATATTATGAAAGAAAATTAAAAGAATTTAAGTATCAAGTCATCTTAATAACTCACTATGTTCATACCCATTATGCCAAATATAATAAACAATTTTCATGGAATAATTTATTATAAATTCAAAATTCATTAATCATATGAGTGAAAAAATCATATAAATAAATCATGAACCACATTATATGGTTGTAAATGAATGGTACCACCATAGTTATATAATACATTTAATATGTCATGGTTATGTAGTATGAATATTAAATCATAGTGGATCAGGGGTCAACCCCAGTTTCCCATATCATAAGGGATCTGGAATCACCACCTATTCCTCATATTTTATTTAGAAAATAAACATGTTTCCCATATTTGATAATGAACACCGACTTTATTTTAATAGTACATCATTTACATAAAACAGTTTCAAATAATTATCTAATGAGATACGAAACATTATCCAATGAATTATAGGGATAAATCATCTTGAGAGCAGCCAAAACATAATGAAAACAATAATTATTTATTCCCCAATAACATAAAAAATTAATTATGTCATCAAAATATATCATCATTAAAGGAAATAGGTGTAATTAAATTTTTAATATTTCATAATGGAATAACATATTATAAATTAATGGGATTCGTAAATAACTCACCATCAAATTAATAAATAATATAGGGAAAGATAAGGATTACATCATTTGTATAACTACCCCAATATTAATTACACACATAAACATGATTTATTACAGAAAAATGAACATATGAAAACTCTAAGGATTGATCGGTCTAGATTCTTAAGAAATTAAGAACATTACATTAATAAATATAATTTTAAACACATCATTTTTATTGAAAATGACTTTATCATGACAATAACATTATTTCGTACTTAGAATTGCATGGGATACCTGAATGACATGAATTAGAAAAGGGTGAGATATAAATACCAATAAGGGAGTAAAAAAGGAAAAACATGAAGAATATAGTAAAAGTTAGGTATTAGTAATATCAATGGATCAAAATAGAAACATTAATATTAAGGAATGATATATCATGATTGTCATAACATGGAAATGTTGAAATAACATTTAACATGATTTAAGCATGAGAAAAGGATCATTTCACATGGATCATAGTTAATCCCTCATTTCACATGAATTAGAATGAGAAAACCATTTTTAAAAATTGAATTATCAATATTAAAACCATATTACACATGACTTGTAATGATATTATTCTTTACCCAATGCATTAGAGCACTATCAGGGAACACCCTTTATAAACCTTTCATTTCATGCATAAGTGTACCACATGGATCATATTATATGGAGTCATTGAACATCATAATTTATTCCAAGATGAAGGAATGAGGAATAAATAAATTAAATTTTCATTAAATATATATATTTGAATAAATGTGAATACCCTTTATAGGGTAATGGTTATGGAATTCATTAACACGATGATTTTGGCATTGAAATTTTGGTGTATCTTCTGCAACATAATGACGTCAAATAGAAATCATAAAATGGGTTGATGAAGGAAAAGGTGGATTATAATAATTTATACTTGATATGGACAGTAATTGGGTCTTGGAACATAATTTCAAAACATATATAATGGAGTCTATATGCATAATATAAAATAATTACTTGAATGTAAAAGAGGAGAGAGAAACATCATTATAGAATTTCGTCATGGTAATAGGTGTACATGGGAGGCATTAATGAAAGATAGAGAGGTCTATAATCATTAAAAATTAATAGGGTAGTATGCGGGAGGTGTCAAATAATACACCAAATTTTTTAATTCAAAATAATATGGTATAACAACATAATGAAATTTGGGGGAAAATATAATATAAGCAATCCATTACTTTGAAGTGTGATCCCAAAGGCATGGGTGAGGCTTGTGAGATGCTTCTAGAGATCTTGCGGAGTATTGTGGGGATTTTAGAAGGCATTGGGAAGAGGTTGTTAAAGCTCCCATGGTTTTATTGAATATGAGTGGGATATTGAGTGTGTTTATATATGAAAGGATAGGGAATTCGTTATTATTTTGGTTTTGAAAACTACACATTAAACTAATCAAAACCAAAATACATCCCATGGTTTTTCCCTTGGTTTCTCAAAAGTTAGAGTGGAATAAAACATTTTATAGGAAAAATGTATGAAAATAATAAAAAATTAGCCTTTCTTATGTGGAGGTGAGTCACAATCTCAAGGGAATCTTTTTAAATGGTTATAATCATTTTTATGTATTAGAGGATCAACTAAGGAATTTTAGAATTTATAAAAAAACTATAAAATAAAATAATTTTAGTGTAAAAACATATATTGTCCAAATATACCCTTTATAGTATTTTATTACATTACTATAAGGTCATTACAAGGTCCTAAAACACATTAAATCTTTAATGTGTATTTATTTTTTTACCTAAAAATTTGAATGTCTCATAAAATTTTGAAAAATTAACCGTTATATAGTTTTGGCATCTTAAATTCAAAAATAATATTCATATTACCTAAATAATTATCTATATATTTTAATTTTTTACTTTTAAAAATAAAAACCAACATTTGTTGAAAATTCATGGGTTTTGACGAAAACAACTATCAAGCATTAAGAAAAATAAAAAATTTATTCCTAAAAAATATATGAAAATTTATATTTAATAAATAGTAAGTTTTTAATAATATTTTATTAAAATATTATTTAATCTGAATGTCCATTAATTCATCAAAACAGCTTTCTTAATTGAATATTAACTAAAAATACTATTTTTTCATTAAAATCCATTTACAAAGTAATAATAATATAATGAATATATATTCTTTATACAAAAATAGTGTACATAATAATTGTGATAGGGTCTTACAGCATGACCCATGATATAACATTCATAAGACCTAAGGGTAATGTGTGTGATGGTGACAGACTCTTGTGGTGTCTTAGATAACATCACTCGAGTGGTAATCTCTATCTACTTCCACTTCTATGATAGGAAACTCCATTAAAGCAAAACATGTTGAATCTCGGATTCGGATTGGTCAAGATCGAATCCCAGTGACGCTACCTCTTTTTTGAGCTCTGAAAATGGGATTCATATGATTAAATTGTACTGGATGAGGCCATCACTTCCTTGGTTTGGGTAAATTGGATTTTTAAAGCCCTATATTTATACTAATCGTGGGATCCCTACTCAATGACTATATTAGGAATGGTAACAAATTTTAACGGTATTTTAAAATCCATAAAATTTACAAAGTACACAAATTTTATATAACAATATTACATAATAAGACATTTAAGTAGATCAAGAGTAATTTTCATTAATAAAAGTTTGGGTCATTACAGACTTCCCCCCTTAAAAAATTCTTCCCTCAAAACATTCTTTTTCTCATACTAAAATAGATGAGGGTAACTCTCCTTTATCACTTCCTCGAATTCCGATATTTATTCATCAAACTTGCGGTTTCTCCAGAACACCTTGATGAGGGGAATTTTCTAATTTCACATAACATTTTCCCTATGATCAAATATCTTCATCATCTTCTCTTCATATGAGAGGTATTTCACCAATGGTACCTCTTATAGATTAAGTACATTCTAAGGGTTAGATATGTACTTCCCCAATAGGGATCCACGGTACGCATCGTGAACATGAGATAGGTTCGGTGGGAGTGAATGTTGATAAGACACTTCTCCAATGTGATAAATTATCTCAAAAGGGCCAATGTATCTTGGACTAAGCTCTAAATTATTCCCAAAATCTTATAAATCTCTTCCATGGTGATATACAGAGTAATACCATGTCTTCAACATTAAACTCTATTTTTGGTTGATGATTATTAGAATTGCTATTTTTTCCACCTTGATCACATTTAATGTCACACTGAATGGTATTAACATTCTCCACCACTTCTTCGACAATTTCTGGACCTAGAAGTTTTTTCTCCAAAACATCATCCCAACATGCCAATGTTCTACCCCTTTTCCCATAAAGGGCTTCAAAAGAAGCCATTTGGAAGCTTGAGTAGAAACTATTGTTGTAAGATAACTCAACCAGAGAAGATGTTAATCCCATATTCCTCTAATGTTTATTGAGCATAATCTGAAAATATATTTAGGTGTTTGGATAAACTTCTCAGATTCGCCATCAGTTTGAGGATGTTAAGCCATAGGGTTGTTCAGCTCAATATTCCGCACGTGTTGGAGACTCTTCTAGAAACAATAGGTGAATCATGGATCTCAATCAGATACAAAATATAGTGGTACCACATGCACCCTTACCACTTCTCTGATATATATCTCACCCATTTGATCAAATGATAAATCCCCTCGAGTTTCAATGAAGTGTTTAGTGTTTCTATGTTGATCGAAAACAACCTAGATAACATTGTTTCCTTTGGTTGTCTTTAGAACACCGGTGAAAAATTCAATGGAGATTTTATTCCATTTACACATTTTTATGGGTAATGATTTAATCATCCTATTATACTTATTCTTATCAGTAATAACTTGAAAACATACCAGGAACATTGATGTATACTCAATGATATCCTTCTTCATGTTATCATGACCAAAGGCTCTCAAAGACCTCAATACATCTTGGTGTTTCTAGGGTGAATGGTGACATTTCACCTATGTGTATCATCCAAAAGATCATTCTATAACTCTATAATTTATGGATCACAATATATTGACCAAAATCCCAAAATTATTTCTTTATTAACATCAAAATATGAGGATTTACATTTTCTAATAATTTGTGAATGAATTGATGATTTTACCTTATTTACGATTTCCTTACCTATCTACATCAACATTAAGAATATTGGATCCTTATCAATTAACATCAATGATATAAAAACTTGTTCATTTCTACATAGAGCATCTACCACCTTGTTAAATTTCTTAGGGTGGTAATGGATTGAGCAATTATATTTTTTGATCAGCTCTAACCATCTTCATTAATGAAAGTTAACCTCTTTCAGTGTGAAAATATACTTGGGGCCTTTGTGATCCGTATATGTTTCACACATCACCCAAAAGAGGTAATTTTTCCAAATTTTCAAAGCTAAAATTACTGAAGCCAACTCTAGATAATGTGTTGGATAGTTTTTCTCAAGAACATTCAATTTCCTTGAAGCATATTCAATGGATTTTTCATTTTAAATCAACACAAAACCCAGTCCCTTATTTGAGGCATCAATGAATAAAATAAAAAGTTCCCACTTGTCAGTAGTGAGAGCACGAGACAATGATATGTCTACCTTTAAACTCCTTGGATCTCTCTTCACATTCATCACTCCAAGAAAACATAACTCCCTTTCTAATTAGCTTGGTAAGTGGGTTTGAAAACTGTGAGGAATTTCTCTCAAATTGGAGATAATATAGCACTAAAACCAAGTAGCTACAGATATCAGTAACAAATGTTGGACTTGGACAACCATAAATTGCAGTTGTCCTGGAATGATCCAAAAATATCAAATTTATTGTGATTATATGACCCAAGAATGATTCTTTCTTCAACCAGAAATCACAATTTCTGTACTTTTCATAGTGATTATCCTTTTACAATGTCATTAGTAATGTGCCTAGATGATACTCATGCTCCTCCCTGGTTTTGGAGTATATTAGAATATCAATTATAAAGACTACCATAAATTTGTCATGGAAATATCTAAATACTCTATTCATCATGTCCATAATATTTTCTGTAGAATTAGTTTGTCCAAAATACATTACTATGAATTTATAGTTCTCATAATATGTAAAAAATGTATTCTTGGGGATATCCTCCTTAGTCACTTTTATATGGTAATATTCTAACTTCAAATACACCTTGGAGAAGTAGTGTTCACTACATAGCTGATTGAACAAGTTATCAATTCGGGAAAAAGGATAGTTGTTATTTATCATGATTTTGATGAGCTCACGATTATCAATGAAAAGGTGCATTTACCCATCCTTCATCATAAGGAAAAGGATTGGTGCACCCCATGGGGAAGCACATGGGAATATAAACCCTTTATCATGATTCTCGAGTAGTTTTTTTATCTCATAAAGATCCACAATAGCCATTCGATACAGATTCTTTGATATTGAAAATAACCTAGGTATAAGATCAATCAATAATTCCACACCTCATCTAGGAGGATGATTCAGAAATTCCCCTAGAAAATATTTAGTGAATTCCATCATAATAGGTATGTATTCAATGATGGTAACATGATATGCTGAATCATCTGTGAATGAAACGCATGTTCATATGGAAATAATATCCACACTTGAGGTGATGGTGCTAAATAAGATCCATCCTCCACCTTTCTGTTGGATAGAATGGGGGATCGATTCACCATATGGATAGTGATTTATCTCTCACCGCAAATTATCTTGGATCTATACAGGGAAAGCAAAACCATGCTAGGAATTGCATCAAATTCAACAAGAGGGAGTATGATGATGTTTTCTTTGATGTTCAAAACAATAATTGTGACAGGGGAGGATTTATATTAATGGGATGCAATGATTTTCCCATTTTCCATCATCATTGACATCGCTAATTCCATGATTTGATGTGGTGTTGGGATTTTTCAACTAAGCATTAGTGGTATAAAAAAAGTGTAGAACTAGAATAAAGAATAACATTTTCTATTAATGAATGAATATCTAAATATCTATCACCACTTCGTTTTTGTGGTTTTCTTTAGTTGTATTGTTGGAAAAAGATCTCTCTTATTTCCATGTAAATTGTTGGTTGCCTTTGAAAACCCCTTGCATAGTGGACTAGTTTTCAAAGTTCCATGGTTATTATCAGTTGATGAAATAAATAATTGATTATGTTCAAATAATGTGTTCCTCTCCTCCATCACAGAAACGGATTTTTATTATCGTAAATTAATGGATAGGTACCCTTCTCTACCACAGATAAATAATTTCCTCATCCCCTTCAGGAAATTTCCTTGGTGCTTCTTTCCACATATTTGGAATGTGTGGTGATACAATTTCTTATCACCATTGAATTTTTTCATTAGAAAACCATAATTAAATTCCACTATATGATTCTTATCCCCATGATACCCCTAGGATTAACAGATCTACATTTCTACTTTGGGGGAACATTATATAGTTTTTTCATAGATATCAATACCCCAGATCGCTAAAACTTTCTGTAGGATAGTTGTTATCCCACAAAAAATGTTGTCAAGATTGCATTCGGGGGTAACAAAAATGTCAGAGGCATATCGTGCAGGCCATTTGATGTTTCCCTTTTATGCCTGGATGGATTTTTCAACATTTTTTGAGGTTAAGGATGTCCCTTTTCTTATTATATTTGATGGCGTGAGGAAAATATTTATTGAAAACATATTCTGGAAATACATCCATTACAACACTTTGATATCTTCCCTAGACATCATAATTTTGATCAATTTCCACCATTGATCATCTTCACCCTCCATATGATAATCATCCAAAAGAAACTTATCTTATTCAGAACATTAAAGGATGAAATATATCTTCTCAATGGAGTTCATCCATTTTTTGACAATTGAGGGATCAGATGATACATTAAATGTAGGAGGCCTTTGTCACATGAAGCTCTCAATAATGTATTTTTTTTTATTTTTCTCGATGGATGTTCCTATTGACCGATGTTTCTAGTCAAAACATGAGTTAACTAAATGAGAATTGTGAAAAAGATCATGATTCCCTCTCCAATCAGACTGGGAATCTCATTAGAAGAGTCATCACATTGATCTTCCCATTGGATGATAGCCTGAGTCCCCCTATTATCGACCATTTGATGGAAACAAAAGGAATGTTAGAGGTATCACATAAAGGGAAATCCAATGAAAAAAAGAGATAACATATAAAATACATTAATTTTATCATCTTATGAATTTATTGGATTCAATCTATTTTATAAATGATCTACATCCCTACATATATTATTAAGAGCATTCTTTTATCCCTTTAATAATGGTTCATTCAAATATTGTGAATTTAACAATGAATATCCCATGGGAGTGTCATAATAAATAGTGTAGAAAGGTCCATTTTTATACACCAGTTCCCAATTGAGTCTTGTTCAAATCGGTGTTTTCAGTTTATACCCCTAGATATATCTGTTACAGAGCATCCTCTACTTGTGTGTATCTAGAGAAAGATGTATTTTCTTGATAACCCACATAATCTATACTCACCAAAATTTAGGGATGTAGTAATTATACTTAGTTAGATCCCTAAATATTTAATTAGGTTTTTCTAATCATAATCCCAAAAATGTGACCTATCCATTGGTATGAACTATAACAACCATGCTCTTTATTACACACTTAAACATCATTTATTACATAATAATGCACCTAAAAAACACTGATGTTTGATAGGTTTGGTGTCTTGGGAAATTAACAATATTACATAATATAATATAACATAAAACACTATATATTTATTGAAAACTACTTTTACTTGACCAAAACAGTATTTCATACTTTGCATTGCGTGGGAAAACATGAGATCATGCATAAGAAAAGGGTGAGCTACAAAGCTGAGTATTGGTTTAAACAGTGCAAAACATTATGAATATATTTCCTTTTAAGAAATACGCATTTTAGTGGAACACAAGAGAATCATGACATTATGGCATCATGTATAATTATTATCATAACATGGAAATGCTGCAATACCATTTAACATGATATTTGCATAAGCCAAGGATCATTACAGATGGATCATCAGTAAACCGTCATTGAACATGTATTAGCCTGATAAAACCTTCATTTCACTTGAATTATCATGAGTGAACCCTCATAGAACATGAATAATCATGAAACTATTCTTTACCATTTGCATTATAGCGCTATCAGGGAACACCCTTTATAAACATTTCATTTAGTGCGTAAGTGGGTCAAATGGATCATATAACATGGGGTCATACAACATCATATTTTATTACACGATGATGGAATGTGTAATAAATACATGAATGTATCATAAAACATGTATATGTTTATAAAGGGGAATACCCTTGATAGAGAAATTAGTATGGAATTCACTTACACGATGTTCTTGGCCTGGAATGTTTGGTGTATCTTCAGTTGCATAACAACATCAAATAGAAATCATAAAATGGGATGATGAGAGAGAAATGGTTTTCACTTTATTTTTACATAAAATTTACATTAATGGTATCTTTGAGAATAATATACCATCATAGTTTATGGAATTTATATGCATAATATTAAATAATTGCTCGAATGTAAATGAGGAGAGAGATATTTCCTTAGGCAATTTTGGCATGTTATTGGGTGTACATGGAATGAAATAATGAGATAGAAAAATGTATCTAATCATTAAAACATAAGTAGGGAAGTATAGGGGAGATGATAAATCAAACCCTAACATTTTTTATTTAAAATTAAAATGGTTTAACAACATAAAGAAATTTGAACAAAAAAGGGAAATGAAGAAATCCCATACATGAAAGTGTGATCCTAAAAGCTTATGAGAGTCTTAAGAGAGGATTCTATGGATCTTGGTGATCATTTGGAGGATTATAGAGGGATGATGGAAAAGGTTGGTCGACCTAAAAATGAATTTATTGACGAGTAATGGGATATTTAGTGGGTCTATAATGGAAAAGAGAGGGAATTCATTAATATTTTGGTTTTTGACACTACACATTAAACTAATCAAAACCACAATCTATCCTATGGTTTGTGCAAATTTATTTTTTTAAATATTAGTGGAAAATGATATTCTATAATCACAATGTCCAAAAATAATAAAACAATTTGTATTTCTTAGGTGGAGGCGAGTCACACTCTCAAAATAATCGTTATAAAATGTTAAAATAGTTTATACGTTTTGGAGGGTCCTCTAAGGCATTGTATAATTAATCAAACAAATCTAAAATCAATTTATTTTAAATATAAAGCATATATTGGATTAATATCACTTTTATAGTATTTTATTAAATCACTATTGGGTAATTATGATTTCATAAAACATAAAATATATTTAAATGATGTTTTATTTTTTAAATAAAAATTATATTATCTTAGAAAATTATGAAAACTTAACTATTAGATAATTTTGACGTCCTGAATCCATAAAAAATATTAATTTTATACAATTTTTTAAATATGTCAATTTTTCTTTAAAAAGAAAAACTATCATTTATAGAAAATTCAAGTGTTTTAACCAAAACAACTTTCAAACCTCAATAAAAATTACAATTGTATTTATAAAAATTAAAAAATAATTTATATTTAATAAAAATTTATTTAGTAATAATATTTTCTTAAAATAATATTTACTCCAAAAAATTAATTAATTAATAAAAATTGATATCTAAAATTAATATTATCTTAAAATTAAATTTTTTTCATTAAAAACCATTTACAAAGTAACAATAAAATATTAATGTATATTATTTATTCAAAAATAATGAAGATAATAATAGTGCTATGGTCTTGTTACATAACCCCTAAGAAAACCCCCATAAAACCAAAGGTCATGGTGTTTGATGGTGGCATACTCTTTGTGTGGCTCAGATAACATCACTCAGGTGGTGACCTTAATCAATTTCCAATTATCCCATAGGGGATTTTATTCATGATTAACATGTTGAAGCTCGAATTGGGAATGATCAAGAGTGAATCCCAGTGACACTAACTCCATTACCAACTCTGGAAAATGGGCTTCAAATGGAGAAATTCTACTGAATGAGGCAATCACTTCCTTTTTCTGAGTAAATTGGATTTGTTAATGCACTATATTTATACTAATCATGTGATTATTGTTAAATGGCTATATTTGAAACAGTAATAATTCTTAACCATTTTTTAAAATCACAAAACCAAGGAATTGCATGTGTTTTATATAACGATTTTATATAAAAATCCATTTAATTATATCATGTGAAATTTTCATTAATAAAAGTTCAGGTCGTTGAAATTTGATAGTACCCCCAATAAATGATATGTAGCTTCTAAGGATGTTATCATAAATGAAACATTACTTTAAAATTTCTCATAAATATTTCTTGTAGAAAACAACAACTTAATTATAAAATTAATATATTGTAATATAAATATTTACAAAATATTATAGGAATAACTTTCCTAAAAATAAAATACGTAATAATCTAAATTAAGAAGCAAAAAACTTATTATTCATTTTTTATAAATATTTCACTCATGTTGTGTACATAAAAACAAATATTCCATTAAAATATTTAGTAAAAAGAAAATATAAATTATTTGCAATATAGTATGAATATTACATTAAAAAAAACTAAAAAAATTACGAAATTATTAAGAATAAAATAATAGAAAAAATATAAATAGTAAAAAAGTTATACCATTTTAGAGAAAATAAGGATTAAGAATAAAATGTATTTTCAACCGAATAATGAAATAAGTTTAGGTTTCCTTTTAACATTATTTATGTATCTTGAGTGTATAAAGGGGGGACATTAATGAAAAAACTATATTATCCAAAAAATAATGAGATGAGAAATTAAAATGTATTATTTGGTAAAGATCATATAGTTTTCTATTTGTTATTTCAATCATAAATTATCCTAATTTATATGAGATTAAAACATTAATCCTTAAATCAAGACCCATCATTCTTCATTAAAGATAGAAATATATATATATATATAATATAATATATATATATATATATATATATATTTCATAAACATACTCACATCAATAACTCGATGTATTATTTGAATATATAATATAGTCTCCCCATTTATTAACAAATTTTTATTAAGACCACTACTTTGGGTGATAATCCTCTCTTTTTTCTTACATGTTTTGGTTTGGATGTTCGAGTCTTTGTACATTGATCATGGATAAATTATAAATATTTTTATAATAATTAAGTAATACATATATATATTCAATAAAAGGTATAAATAAAAATGTATTATATTGTTCTTGGGTATGATAGCCATATATATACATAAACATTATTTCCACGTTTTGATAGTTGAATTGAAACAAAGATAAATAATAATTCACATTTAAAACACAATTTTATATCATATATAGATTATATATTTAATAAATACATCATTTTTATCATATGTACAGAACATTAGAGAAAAAATAATATCCCATTGTATAGGTGGTAGAGGAGATGAATGTACAAGTGACATTATCATTTTTCAATGGATGGAAAAATGGTAAATAATGGTTGTTTTATTATCATAATAATAGTTTAGTGTATTAAATATACTTAATTAATTATTTTATAATTTATAAAATATATTTACATTAGTTATTATATGAAATAAATTTTAAAATGTTCTTTTAGGATTTATACCTCTTTGGTGAGAAACTTTCTTTTACTGAAAACATAATGCTTGAAAAGAATATATTTTCAAATGTCTATAATATCTATGATGTAGTGAAGTTATATAATATTTTAATATTTTAGTTATTTGAAAATATACAAGGATCATATATTCTTAATAATTAATGATATAAGGTACCCATTTATAAGTGAGCAAATGGGCTCTCTCGAAATTAGTTAATGTATTAAATTAAAATAATATAATTTTCAATTAAAATTCAATATAAATAGATATAATTCATATTATATATAAATAAAAGTATATAGAATATCATAAAATAATGTTATAATATGTTTTTTTATTTATTTACCTTTCTCTAATTGTTTTAACACTCGTAAACTCTTTTTAAAATTATCATAATATCAATTATTTATACTCCAAAACGGGTTAAGAAAGTTACCATAAGAGGTTATGTTACTAAAAAAGTAGAGAATGGTTGACATTTAAAAACATTTCCAATTCAATAATATTATTATATGTATTTTATAAATTAAATATCATTTAAAAACAATTATTTATTTTAAATAATAACTAATGTCATTTTCGGAATACCTGGAAGTTTTTAATAGAATTTGTTTCAAACTCATGTAAATGGGTTCAAAAATGAAATATGTTCAATGTTATTGAATATATAGTTTTATTATATACATTAACATAAATTTGTATATGTTGAAATATCATTTTAATCATTATTATTCTGTTAACCCCTTGGTTAACAAATTTGACCATAACCCTGGATATTACATTTTCAATATTATGGTTATTATTTTACATATAAGTTATTAATTTTCTCATGCTTGGAAATAGCATAATATTTTTATCCATTTCTAGTAATAAGGCTCTCGTTAGTTATTTTTAAGATTTTTTAATAATTTAACAAAATCATATTTTATATAAAATAATATAGATGCAATTTTAAGAAAAATTATATTTATTTTACATTTAACACTTCATGAAAATAATACAATATGAATATTAACCTTTAAAACACAAATGATTTGTTATATCATTATTTAAAATTCATGGGGATGATTATATCATTAAAATCATATTATTTTTAGTGTTATAAAATAAATGCATTACTTTATTTTTTTTACTTGTACAAGCACTATGTTAGTGTTTAATAAGAATTTATGAAAATTTTCCATCACAAAATTATTAATAAATAATAATTATAAAAAACAAATAAATGTAAAAAAATTATTTAAAACTAATTATAATTTTTTCTATGACCCAAAATAATATTGATTTTAAATTTTAGAATGAAACATTTCTGATATTATCTTTCACTTATGTAACATAATGGTCAAAATCAATGTTAAATAAAAATAAATAGTTTTATTTTTGAATAATAGATGATTTTAGATTAAATATTATCAGAAAATTAATTAACATAACATTATTGAATGAAGTTCATGTCTAATCCCATTAGTTTTGACCCTAATTAACCTATTTTACCTTTTTTATGCAAATAAATTCCTACTATTGGTACTGTTAATGTTGAAAAAAAATAAAATGGGACTACTTACAAAAAATTGTACCTCTTGTTTTAAATTATGTAGTCTATTTTTCTGTACTCATCTAATAGATGTGGTAGAAATTATTTTAAGATAAAATTAAAAACCCAAATAAAAACAACATTTCAAAAAAATTACATATTTGTTTTAAGATAGTTTTCATTCCAAGTTCAATCATAAAATTTGTTCAATTAAACAGTATCAGATTAATAATAATACAATAGAATATATTTTAGTTTTAAAAAATAATAAAAAATGTAAATTTTTAAATTCTTAGAATTGAAATATTAATTAAAAGATTTCACAAATTAAAATAAAATAATTTTTTCCAAAAAATCCAAAAAAATATATCTATGCTAATTTTAGAATATAAATTTAGAAAATTAAACTATTATTATCATATATAGTTTATAAGTTATTAAAAAAATTATTATAATGATTTTTTAATGAAAACCATTTTTTATGGAAATGAACATTGATGAATAAAATTATTGTACCAATAATTATATTATTTTTTCCATAATGATATAATGATAAATATTTAATCTATTATAAACTTTATATATATTCAATAATTGGTTAACTTTTATTGGTACAAAAACATTCAATGTTTATGTTATTATATAAATGAATTTTTAATAGTTCAAATTTCATCTATGATCACTAGTGTATGTTGTTTATGGTATCAAACATAGTTCTCCATTAAAATACTTGGTTATTATATTCCCCCATCCCTTTAAAAATTTTATTTAAATTTTAAATTTTTCATTATAATTGGGGGTTTCATATTTGAATAATCATTTGTTTAAAACCCCAACTATAGATTCTATTATAAAAATCCTCTTGTAGAAATGAAAATAGAAATATAAAGGTCATCCCAAATAATATAAGATTATATTTCCAAATAAGAGTACATAATAAAGAAGTGAAAATAAAGACATTGTAGAAAATTAATGTTCCAAATAATTATAGTGTGTGATAGAGGTCACTGTTCATGAGAAAGTTAATGGTCTTTAGGAAGTTCATGGCCATAATCTACTAACCATCATAATGTTAAAACACAATTGAATCATCTAAAATAAATTTTATAGGATGGAATTTTTTACTGAAGTTTATTTTCCTAGAGTTTTTGAAATAAATTTCCAAATAGAAAAATAAAATGTGTATATATATTTAATAGAAAAGTATAATTTCAGACAATAATCAATTTCCACGAAAATCAATTCTGTTTATCTGAATTATGAGTATTGGAAATGAATTTTTCAATCATAAATTGATAAAATTAAATTCAAATAGATCACTTTATTCAAAAAATCAAATCATCATAATTATCCATTTATTATACGTTAACCAAAAAAATAGTTACCACATGCAATGATAATTTTTATAATTGATAAACCATCATATTAATATCTAAGCTCAATGTTCAACAAAAATCATTCCATAAATAAATATCCCTAAATCCCACATAACCTCTACATTATTTAATTCTTTATCATTTAATACTAAACCATTTCCATTAACACACTTTGTCAAAATAATAATTTTTTTCATGAAAAATACTCATTCAAGTTAAATCACTTGTGAAATCTACTAGTAATATATAACACAACCCAATTAACCATCTACCAAAATTTAATTAAGAACTATAATAAATTACCACACTATATTATAATGAAATGAAAATCACATAAATATAATGAATCATATATTATTGTAACCTAACAGTTAGTACATAACGTGGCCACAAATTTATTGAAAATATAACCCTATCAATTAATCATTTTTGAAACCTCAAGTTTTACTAAATGAAACTATCAATTCATATTAATTTAAAAAACATCCAATCATATACTTACCAAATGGTAATATAATCTTAAATAGTGTTTTCTTCTTAAAACCTAGTAAAAGATTCAAATTACCTCAAAATACCATTCATTAAAAGTATAAAAGGTTTATTGATACCTTTTAACTTATAATAAATAGTAAATATATTAAACCATGATGGTATCTATAACGCATAATTTAATATCACACGAAAACATATATTATTCAAAAATATTCAATATCCATATGCCTCAAATAAATTCACTGACTATTCAATAAATTCAATAAATCCAATAATGCAATAAACATCATCAAATAAGACCTAAATCACCTTTTCACCAAATAACTATATATTTTAAATTCCACTAATACGATCCCATTTATATAAAAATTTTCAATCATCTCTTTATCTAATTAAAAATTATTATCTAACCAATAACTAAAATTTCATTTTAACTTGTTACATTCAACAAATATTTTTAAAACTGTAAATAAAAACTATTATTGAATAATCATTTGTTTTTTAATTATTTATACATCCTTATTATCATTTATATAACACTTATAAAACATAATTCCAATAAAAACTATTATCCTTTTACATTAATAATTTTATTATAATAGTTCCTTCATTGGTCTAGGAGTTAACTATTATATTTTCTAATTGACTCTAGAAATACCCTTATTTCCCACACATATGACACTGATCTATAATTCAGACATTGGGATAATGTTCATATCACTCCATTAAATTCTATTATTTTCTTGGGTTATTATTTTATCGAGTATCTTCATTTCCACAAGTAAAATATATTCATTTTTTTATGAGACATTCCATTGTGTAATTATTCCCATGGTTTTGTTAAAATAGAAACTGAATGTTCTTCCCTCCATTGTATTCATGAATCCCAATCACTCTCTTGTTATGTTTTTTATGGAACACACCCACAAAATGTTTTTCAATCATCTTAATGTATAAATGATTATTAAAAACCATAAGATTTCATATTCCAGTTCTTAATTAATTGGATTTCCCTTGATTACAATCATTATATAGTCAATAACATTAAATATTAAAAAGAATCCTCATATTTTGGGAAATTTAATAAAACCAACAATCATAGTGTGGGTAATAATAATCATAGTGGGAAAATATAAAATAAAGCAAAAGTATTTATTGGATGTATAGCTGATATCATATTTTTTCAGTATACGACGCCATTGTTTTATCCTAAGCCATCCTTGGATTAAATCTATTAAAATACAACATAATGGTTTATATGGATTATTTGAGATAACCAAAATATCCTTTAGAATTTTCAGAATAGGTGAGTGGTAAGAGAACATTCACCATACATTAGAATTAATGTTGATATATACGTGGAAAAGTCACATTCACTTATAATATCCAGATGGAGATTCATTACTATGAAATACCATAATATCAATCATAGAAAAACATTAGGATTAAATCTAATTTATATATTTATCCCATGAGTTTTCTCTATATTTCCCTAATCAAAATCACAAAATATAAAATTGACCCATTTATAATAACAAATATATATGATGAAGATTTTTATACGAAAATATTACATCATTTTGAAAAAATATAAAATATAAAATATTATGATTTAGGTTGAAAGGAAAAAATGTTTAGTATGTTTTGATACAAGATATATAAAATTATTGTTTAGTTACATTATTCATTGTTTTATATAATGTTCTTCTAACATTTTACACTTCTTGGAATACTACACTTGAAACAAATATTTATATTCTAGGTAAAGGAATATTAAGAATGCTTGAGCTTAGTTTTATAATAATGGTAATCATGGGAGATACCAATTTATGATAATATATAATAATAAGATAACTATATGGGTATGATATCCTAACCGTAACACCAAAATGTTCACACCCAATATGGCATATATTATAATCATGAATCATTGAAAAAAATAATCCTTTAAATCAACATTAATCACAACAGTGAGAAACCATTATAAATTAACAATGAACCATATAATCTGGCCATAATGTTGTAGCATCAACATAGGTATCAAAACCATTTAATTTTTCATGCTTAACTACTATGTCCAAAAAATCATTATGAACCAAGAATCAATACGTATTTCCCATATCATAATGGATCTAAAATCATCACTTGTTTCTAATATTTGATTAAGTACATCAATTTTTTTCCATAGTGTATAAAAAACAAAAACATGTTTCCCATAGTTGCTCAATAACATTAACATGTTTCCCAAAATTATCTAATTAGATATACAACATAACCCAAAACATTGGAGGGATATTTAGTTCTTGTCAAACCAGTCACATTATAAAAAACATAATTTTGTGTCCCACATGATTATAAATAATTAAATATATAATAATAAAATGAAACATGTAATGGAAAAAGGTTTCATAAAGATTTCAAAAATATATTCATTTCATAACCCATAGAAAATAAATTGGTTTCATAAAAATTTCTTCAACATAATCATAAATCATCCAATTAAATAATAGTGAAGGTATAAATTGATCAAACCACACTTATAATATATGTAAAATCAAATTGATGTTATCATAGATGAAATATTCATTTAAATTATCAATGAATGATTTTATGAGGAAAATACTATTTTCATATTAAAATAACATATTTAAAATAAAAAAAATTTACAATTTTAAAAAAAAAATTAAAAAACCATGGATTCGTATAATTGAATATTAAAACCATTAAATGATCATGAGTATATGAAATTTGATTCATGAAATATATGTAAAAACAAATAACTAATTCAAATGTTTAGTAAAAATCCAAAAGCACCTCAGTTGAATATTATAATGGGATCTATTTTGACAATTTTTTAAAAAATTCAAACAAGGTTAAAAATGTAATTAAATAATAATAATGAAGAGTTAAAAAAATTGATACCATTTTCGTGAAACAATGGACATGAAGTAACCATGATTTTAAAACGACATGGGAAATAAAGTTGATGTTCCTTAAAAATAGTATTTCAACCACATGATTGCATACGACGAGTAAAATGAAAGCAAAACATGTTTTATCGATTAATTTATAAAGGAAAAAAACTATTAATGGAATTCATCATATACGTATTGTAAAATTTAATCAATTAAATTTTAATCATAGACAATCATTATAGAAATTGGATAGAAATATAAACTCATGTTTTATAATTCTTCATTCAGATTTAAGACTCAGTTATAATAAAAATAGAATTTTTAATCATGTATTATAAACCCTAAATCATATTTATCATACCATATATGGGTTAATTACTATTTCATAGCAACCATTTATTATAAAATTATTTTTAAAATCACTATTTTAGGTGAAAAATTCCTTATTTTTTGGCATGCTTTGGTTTGGGATTCCTTTTACTTGAATAATGATAGTGGATACATCAAATCAGAATAAATTAATAATGATAATATTATGATCTTTATTCATTCTCAATAGGATAATATATTTTTTATGTTTTACAAAAGTAGTTTAATTATTTTTTAATTCCATGATTTAGGACTAATGTAAATGTATAGTGAGGCAGTGGAGGAAACTAGGGTGTACGAGTAATTTTTGAGGATCAAAACCCATGTTATTTGGTAGGAATATATATTTCATAGTTATTAGAAACCATGTCGACCAATCCATATGGCTTGGATAAACAATGTAAACTAGTCAAATCCATTTTCTAGGGCTGCATGGTTAAATTAAACAATATTAAAGGAGATGCACTCCCAGGTGTTTACTACAGTGGTTATGATAGAGGGAAAACACACTCTCAGCAAAAAGTTTGTCTAACCATGCACTACTACCTTGTGAGATTGGTACAGAGCTATGTACGATTTCATCAACCGTAAATCCATACCTTGTGACCCACCCTATAAAGGTGAAATAACCATTTCCCCTATCCTCAATTAACTCACATTTTTTTTTATTTCTTCCTCTTTTTGAAAACATTTCCCCATTTCTACCATCGAGTCCCCATTCTATTTTTTTCGTCCCATTTTTTCATCCAACATCCAAATCAATCATATTTGGTCTAATTCGATACATGCATATGAGTTCTCTATTCATCATTCACATTTCACTTTTTGTCAGGATATCAGTGATTCTATTTTAGTTAAGGATCATATGCCTTATTTATAACGAGTTCCACCATTATTCAATTTTATTTTCAGCTGGACTTATTCAAAAGTTCAAATTGGGCTTGTAATCTTCTAACAAGCTAATGTATGTAGTCTCGTAGATTGCCCTATAATTTTTGGTTGCCTATGTATTATGTTATTATGAAACATTCTGATTTCTCCATAGCAATTTAGATAAATTTATTAGGAATTTAAATTGATTAAATTCGTTTGACATAGATTACCAATGAATCGCATTGTGATGTATTTAAAGGTTACAACCTCAAATTTCAGCCACCCATAAGGTGAATTTTTAAGTTACACTAAGGGGAAAAAAATTGGACATTGTATTTGATTAACATAGTGAGACGTATCATTTTACTGCTTCCCTTAATGATGTAATTTGAATTGAATAATAGGGAAGGAAATATCATGCAACATGGTCTATGGCATAGTTCATTCTCTCTTAGTAATGCGATGATTATTTTAACAAATCCAAAATTACAATATGTGGGTGGATCCAAGGGATTCTAGGACTTCAAATAATTTTAATTTCTTTCAAACACCTTCTATTGTGAAATAATTTATTATAACCATGATGTACAATTGGGTTAAAACGTCATATATTATTTAATTGTTATAATATGGGATCATGACCCTTATTATTAATATGAAAATAGTGATGAGTGCATTCCAAATTAGGATGGACATAGGTAGAGTCACATAGATAGAATTATTGGGTAATTATTAATGAATGAATATTACACAGGGTGGGTGATACATGGTTTTTTAAGATATCAATGGATGGATTAATTTTCAATATAGCTCATTTTCACCTGAGTGCTACATGTACTCTTTTATGGATTTTCAAGGACATACTCATAGTGAATACTGTTATTACTCTATTTTTGATACATTAAATCCATTATAAAACACCAAGTATAGACATAGATAGAATACTATTATATACACCATGGGTGACAAATGAGAACCATTAGTGGACCTCCAAGGAAGATATCAGTTGTGGGTTATGTTATACCACATCAATAGTGATATCAGGATTCCTATAAAGAAATTAATTTGATGGGATTCAAATTTTTTTCGATGATGTACTTGGTCTGATAAATGATATATGTAATATGAACAACACATAAAAAGTAAAAACATAAATGAAAAACAACGTATGTTATTTCATGGAAAAATGATATTATTATGAGATTATTAAATAAAAGTTAATAATATGTTATAAAAGATCATATATTATACCTAAAATATTAATATATTTATAATATAATTTTATAAAATTCTTGAAAAAATTAAACATGAGGTTAAATAATGCTCCACCCAAATGAAGCATAAGGGATGTGTTTCTTGTCTCACTTTTGTATTCTATGAATAATATTAATAATTACAAACATAATAATTATATGTGGTGTATAAATTACCATTTTATCTTGAATATAATCACCATTAACAAAATAAATGTTTTACATTAAAATTATTAATTTTATAGTTCATACAATTCAACTAATTAAAATAATTTAAATGAATTTATAACCCAAATTTCTTTATTTTGGTATGATTTAATCACCCTTTATTATGTCATACTACGAAGATTTTTGAAATTATTTTTGAATATATAACATCTTAATATAACTGTTTTTTGTTTATTAATTTAGTATAAACATATTTTTTAAATTTCATTTATGCTAACATTATGGGTATGAAATTTATAAGAGAAATTATTTTAAAAATTATGCTTTATAAATATTCACTTAGTCCACAATTTTTTATCCTTGTCAATGTTTATAATTTATTTTATATTTTTTTATAATATATTATTTATTTAAGTTATTTTTACTCATGTTTTATTTTATACAAAATTTTTAGAAATTATTCATTATTTCTTTTCAAAAATCATGTCCTTTGAGATGTTTTTCGATAAAAATTTGGAAGGATTGTTTATTAACATATATAGTGTTAGTGTATTTTCCCACCATTATGATGCTTTAGTTCTGTGAATATTCCTTAAGAAGAATAAATAATTATTTCTTATGAAATTTTTTTCTTTTTTAATTTCATGTCATTTGAAAAAAACTGTTTTCACAATAAATGATATTTTCCTGATGAATTATTTGAAGTGATCTCCCAAATTTATTTTCCATACACAATAACATTATTTTATGTTATATATACATTACTTGGGATATTATTCAAAGATATTCTAATTATTAATTTTAAGGTTAGTTTATGTCTATATAGATTGATATTTATGAGACATATTTCTTTTCATTTGTTTGATATGATGAATGATTAATGTTTTCTAACCAATGTACCTATGGTTGGAATTATGTGATCGGAGGGACATATATCTCCCTATAATGTATTCTGTAATGGTTTTATATGGCATGGGTTATACTATACTATAATTGGGATTAATCAAAGATATAATAAGACTAGAACTTGATGTGAAATAAGTTTAGTATTGAACTATTCCCACCATTATAGAATTTTTAGTGAAATGATACTTCCATGATGGTTTGGTGAGTAAATTCATTCAACTATGGTTGTATTTGAAATGATACATGAATACAAAGGAAATTATTTTCTATTCATTTTTGTTTCCCCTGATTCAATTTTTTATTCCAACGTTATTAATTATTGGTTCATGTAAAATGAATTTATATTATTTATTCAATGATATGTAATTAGGATATTTGATATGTAGTGTTGTTTTTGAAAATTGTATGTTCATATTATTGTACCATTGTATTGATAATATGATTCATATTTTATTTTTTCACCTGAAATTTGAATATAATATCTCCTTTATGTTATGATACTTTTAAACCTTAGACAAAGAATGGTATCTTGTTCGATATGTCAAAAATAGTTCTAGATCAAAAGAAAAAAGAGTAACACAATGTAGATTGTTTATGAGCTAGTTATTATTATTACCATTTGTAAAAAGTCGTTATACCCATATTATTCTAGTAGGGAATTTTTCTAATTTGAATATTCATATATTTACATTTCATATATATGTATGAAAATATTGGGTCATTATAGTTGGTATCAGATAAATGGTTTACTTAACATTTGTAAACAATGATGAGAACCCCTAATTAGTAACCCAAGGATATGTCTATGTTAAAATAAATGAGTTTTGGTAATGATAATGAATATTATTAGATGAATACAAGGTGTCCTGGATTGAAATTTTATATTAAATTTTAATTGATTATGTTGTCTTATGACTATGATTAGTGTTTCTCATGCTCTTCATCATGATTTTTTGCAAAATATATAACCAAAATGAACTATTTTAATGTTGTATATAATAGAAATAGTAATGATGGACCTCATGAGAAACCAAATTTTATAGATGGTTGAATAAAAACCCTCATTTATATGACAAAATAACCATATTAATCCATTATTCATGATGATCTTCTAGATGAAAATTATAGGTAAAATAATTTTATGAATCCTTCATAAGAAACGTTCTCCTTATTTTAGAGGAATTATTTATCCAATATTTTCTTATAAATGGATTTGCACCATTGAAAAGATAATTTTCTTTTTATGTTGTTCTAAAGGTGAAGAGGCTATGTTGGGAAGTTATCACATGGATGGATTGGTGAATCAGTGCTGGAGATCTATCAAGAATACAATGAAACTAGATAAGACTTACTTCTTGGATTGGGATCAGTTTAATGACATATGTTTTAGTATTTAAGTTCCATTTATTATTCCCTTAAAAAATGGGCATTCAAACTTCCAAAAATACTCGTGGTTATAATAAAAAATTAAGGCAATAATTCAAAAGAATCTAAAAAAACTATTGACAAAAGAATATTATACTTACATTATGGTAAAAGTATGTAACTAAACATAGAGGAAACTATCTTAAAGAAGCTAGTCAATGTTTTAATTGTGGGAATTATAGTCCTCAGATAATAACTACAGAATTAATGATAATAAATTGAAATATATGTCACGTTCACCTCCCCCAATCCAATGTTTAAATTCCATGGAGTTTGGGTATTATACTAACATGTTCCCCAATCTAAATACTACTATGGATGGAGAACCACAACAAAATTTCAGTACACAATACGAAGGGAAAGGTTATGATATCAAAATGAGTGAAGTGAACCATTATAATTAAGGAATATTTATCCCCCTAACCTTTTATAGGATTCTCACAATTTATTTGTAATTAATAGGCCCTATAATATTATTATTTATCTTCCATTAGTAATATTACTTTTGACAGTTTACATGGATTTCAGAATAATGAAATCACATATTCAATGGGTACAATGAGGAACCCAATCATCCAATGAAAATGATTGAAAATGTTAAATTTGCATACATAAGGATTTCAAAACATTCTATGTATTCAATATCAGTTTTTTTTGGTAATTTACATGATTCAATTGAATATAATTTGACTGTATTCACATTTTTAGTATATTGGAATTAAGAGCTACATAAAATTGTTTGGGGGATTAATAATATGTTGATTTTGTAAATTTAGTAACATTATTCTAAATGATTAGAATTTTAACATTTTGTTAAGTATATATGGGTAACCATTTGTAAATTTTTTAATATTTAAATTTGGATACAATTTTAGATATTAATTAATTACATAATTATATTATGATTTATGCATATTGAATAACATATACTACCAATTTTTTGGATGAAGATAACAGGTGACATAAGGAATATCTTTTCATCCCATTACATATATTATGATCCATTTGTCATGTAAGAATTATAACTTCAACTTCATATCATGGGGTTATAGATGAATCGGTAATTGATCAATTAACAACCAACAAGTGATATTTTACATATGAGATGAAATTATTTCAGTATACCTTATCAAATATTTTGTTATAATTACAATTTTCTCTATTACAATCATATATGATGATATTAGTGAACATTTTCATGTCTATTTTTATGTGATTTTCCTTCCATTAACATTCTAGTGATCATGTTTTCTATCATTCATTCTCATATATTTATTGTTATAATTCTCTTCCTTGTCCATGTTTCATTTTATGCAATGTTTTCTTACAAAATATATTGTTATGTGGTCATTTTCCAAATTTTCATTGTTGATTTTTAATAAGATATTATGTTGGCCCATTTTATGATGTGGGAATACCAAAACGGAAAATTTATAAAATCCATCTTTGACATTCTAGTGAAATTATAAATTTTTTATGAATATTTATTTTTGAAAATATTGATCATATAATGGTGATAGCATATTAATTGGATCTTTCACTGAATCTCATTCAATTTCATGATATGATTGATGTACCCTTAATTATAAAATATATTCTTGATCAAAAATACCTAATAAACTCTTTTTTATACAACTAGAGAATGAAAATTTTTATAAGGAACAACCAGTAAAGATTATGAATAATAAATATAATATTCTACAAAATAATATCACTAATATGGTAAACGTTTTGTAGAGAAACCACTAATTTGAGGATGAAATGTGGGAACTTGTGGTTGTGATGAGGCATGGGATTCCAAAAATATTTATACCAGAGTAACAAATTTCACATTAAAAACCATTTTATGGGGGTAGAATGTACGACCCCGTGATTTTTTACAATGTATTATTTGAAAAATAAATTTAATCTATTCGATAACAAACATTGAAAAACAATACTGAACTAAATAAACTCCAAAATATTTAATTGTGTTAGTTATCATGTCACGACCCGCCTTCACCAAAAGGAGGGAAGGGTCAGCAGGTTACCAGGCCCTTCCTTCTTCGAGTTGAAGGAGAGATAATGACCCCCGAAACCCGCCTTCAATAGGTCCCGGAGTGGCGACTAGCACCAAGGGTATAGGAAGTTCTCACAAATGGAAGGCATTACCCTTTTTATTTTATAGGATCGAAAGATAAGGAGGAGAAAACCCAACAACACCAAGATAGAAAGAAAAGTAAAGCCAAAAGTAAACCATTCCCACATGTATGTTTAAACAGTTTACAACAAAGTACAAGTACAAAAGAAAAAGAAGCTCTCAAGTACAATACCAAAAGAAAACAAAGGTATTACAACAGCGACAACTCCAACTGTCCGACTAATAGGGTCCCGCGCAGCCCTGGTAGTCCTCCTGGAAACCTGAAAGTAAACGTAGGGTGAGCATACAAGTACACTCAGTAGGGAAAACCAAGACTCTCGTGCACAAGTGGGGGAACGTACTAAAGTCCCGTGAGAAAGAGTAAACCAAACACCTAACAAGGCAACTATCCATCCCAAGCCTCACCAAGGTTCGCTCCCCAAATAACGCAAGTCAAGTAATATATATATAAGAGCACATCGATGTTTGGGTACCCCGCGCCACTTTCCCACTGGTTATTGAGACATCCTACGCATCAGACCAATCCCGCCATTCTCACCGCAGTCCCACTGCCACACCCGCCCGCACACACCTGGGCCACAACCACACGCAGTCCCACTGCCAAATCCCGCCCGCACACACCTGGGCCACAACCACACGCAGTCCCACTGCCAAATCCCGCCCGCACACACCTGGGCCACAACCACACGCAGTCCCACTGCCAAATCCCGCCCGCACACACCTGGGCCTCAACTGTCACAAGTAACCATGCCTGCAAACACCTAGGCCAGAACAACCACCGCTACGCCCGAAGACACCTGGGCTAAAGAATCCACTACCACGCCCGAAAAACACCTGGGCCTCATCCCGAAGACACTTGGGAAACCACCTGCCGCACACACCTGGCCAACCACCACAACACCCTGCCCGATGGTTCTTGGGCTAATAATGGACTTCAGGCCATCACAGCCTGCCCGAAGGTACTTGGGCTATCCGGGAAAGGGAGCAGAAAAGGAGCTAATAACCAGCCACTAAGTATAGTGTTGGGAAAAACACCCTTCCCCCATAAATGGGGGTGTTCGGCACTAAGTGCTCAACTTGGGTGGGGCGCGAATAAGAAACACAAAGCTACAAGTATAGATATAGGTAACAAACACTCACCCAAAACTTAGGTTTTCCTAGCCAACCTACAGGACACAATACCACAACGCCCGAGTCACAATTCGCGACCCTTGCCCACAAAACCATTTGTCCCATTCTTGTTTCACGTTCAGTCAATTGTTCAATTAATTTTAAGCACTACTGGGCAACTACCATAAGCATAACCAAGGAAAACGTCAAGCATAGATCAACCAAAACACCCACACCCGGTTCTGCCAACAGAGGATCTCTCCCCAGTTTGTGATAAAAACCCACAACCACTGAAACCATGCCAACAGGAGATCCCATCCCCCAAATTCACACAGCCGCCGAGAGTATAAAAAGAACGGGGGATCCCATCCCCTCCCACATTTCCAGCAAACGGCCCGAAGGGAAAACAACCAACAACCACTACCAACACGAGTCAGGGATTTTCAGATTTAAACGACTTAACACACTCCATGATTTCAAAAATTCCATGTGTTCTATCCGTTAGTTATCACAGAAGGGTTGATCCTGGTGCTTTCAAATTATTCAGCCGGGTATACGTGATTAACCAATTTCACAGCAGGAGTTCACAATTTCAGCAACCCATTTAAAACATCACGAGGGGATTCAAGTGCACACACACGACCACCAACGGCCTCAATTTTCAGAAAACATAGACCAGTACAACAAAAGGGATGATCACAAGATAAAGCATAAACAACGATCACAACCCCTTCCCCTTCTTTCTTTAGAACTTCGTTTAGTATCTTCATTAGGGTTTGTTTCAACCAATTTGATAGGAACAAAAGTAACGCCCACCCCGCATGATACACAAAAGTGAGAGACGAGAGAAATTCCCTACTTGTTGATGGATGATCGACGTTTAGGCCGGGGGCGCGGAACTTTACGGATAACGACGCGGCGGTCCCGATGCACCAGAAGAGTCACGATCGAAGAAGGGGGAAAACCACGGCCTAACCCTTAATTATAAGGGCTGGGGACGGTTGAGATGAAAACACAAAACCACGGAAGACGAGGGAGTCGTGGGTTGACCACGTGGCTTGACTCATCATTAATGGCGCTGGGTGGTTTTAACTGACCCATGAATTAATGAAGCATTTAATTAAGACCTTTGCGCGCGTTTCGGATTTCCAAGATATTTTTAGCAAGGAAGAATAGGGTTTAAAACCCTATTTGCGAAAAAGGAACATTACTGGAACAACTTGGCAGGGCCGGTCTCACCGATCGGTCTCGCCGATCGGTCTCGCCGATCGGTGTCACCGATCGGTCTCGCCGATCGGTCTCGCCGATCGGTCTCCCCGATCGGTGACACCGATCGGTCACCGATCGGTCTCGCCGATCGGTCTCACCGATCGGTCTCCCCGATCGGTCTCACCGATCGGTCTCACCGATCGGTGTCACCGATCGGTCTCACCGATCGGTCTCGCCGATCGGTCTCACCGATCGGTCTCACCGATCGGTACCCCGCAAGGAAACCGGATTTTTGGCAAAGGAAGGGACCAAGGGGGTTCTGGGTCTTCACATCAGATACCTCTTAAACGATTCTCGTCCTCGAGAATCAAACAAACTAGAAGGAAAGAGAGGATCCGAACAACCATCTTCGAAGATACCTCTTAGGAGTGGACCCCCGCTAGTTGGAAATACTCCCTGTCAAGAACCAAGCATCACACCACGCCAAACCGCCCGGTCATGTGGGTTTGGGGAGTTCCCCTCCCCCATGTCAAGATATTATCCGCTTTGGGCGGCACTGACTCGCCCGCACGGGTTTAATCGCATCCACCTTAATGCGTCCTGATTAGGGGTCGGGTTTCCCCTTCCCTTCAACCGGGGCTTCCCACACAAAACAGAGGGAAGGAACCTAGCACATTTCATAGCCAAAAAGGTCAAACGTTCTGTCACAACAGGCACCAAGGGTTCAAAACTCAGAACAACTCGGGGTATTGGGCACGCATCTGTGCTTCCCTCTCCCACGTACTCTCTTCGAGGCCGCCATGTCTCCACAACACACGAACCAGGCCGACGGTTCGTCCACGGAGCACTTTCTCCTTGCGATCCTCGATTCTGACTGGCCGTTCCTCGAAGGTCGCGTCTCCTCCCACGTCTAGCTCTCCCCAGTTGATGACATGAGAGTCATCATGTAAGTACTGATGAAGCTGGGAGACATGGAATACGTCATGGACCCTCTCCAACTGAGGTGGTAGGGCCAGCTGATATGCCACCTCGCCAACTCGCCTCAGCACCTCGAAAGGTCCGATGAACCTAGGGGAGAGCTTACTCCCCTTTCCGAACCTCCGCTGCCCCCGTCGAGCGGAAACCTTCAAAAACACATGATCTCCCACCTCGAACTTCAGGGGCCTCCTCCGACGATCAGCATAAGATTTCTGCCGATCCTGAGCTGCTTTCATCCTCTCCCGCACTAGCTGGACTTTCTCCGTGGTGCTCTGCACTACTTCTGGTCCAAGAGTACCAGTCTCACCAACCTCTGCCCAGCATAAGGGTGAACGACATGGTCTTCCATACAAAGCCTCAAAAGGAGCCATGCCGATAGTAGAGTGAAAACTGTTGTTGTAGGCAAACTCTACTAAAGGCAAGTGTCGTACCCATGATCCCCCGAAATCCAGAACACATGCTCGCAGCATGTCCTCCAAAGTCTGGATAGTCCGCTCTGTCTGCCCATCAGTCTGAGGGTGAAAAGCAGTGCTAAGGCGTAGTTGGGTGCCAAAAGCATGCTGTAACCCCTTCCAGACTCGTGAGGTGAATCGAGTGTCCCGATCCGAGACGATCGTTTTCGGAACTCCATGCAAACGCACCACCTCATCCACGTACCTCTGTGCTAAGGTACTCACGGGTCCCGACTCCTTGATAGCCAAGAAGTGAGCAGATTTTGTCAATCGATCCACCACTACCCAGATAGCATCATGCCCGCCCTGAGCTCTGGGTAGTCCCGTGACGATGTCCATTGAGACGTCGTCCCACTTCCACTCGGGAACATCTAGAGGATGCAACAGACCACCAGGAACACGGTGTTCAGCCTTCACCTGCTGACACACCAGGCATTTAGCCACGAACTCTGCCACTGCCCGTTTCACCCCGGGCCACCAAAACTGTCCCCTCAGGCCTCGGTACATTTTCGAAACACCCGGATGTACCGCCAAGGTTGAGCTATGGAACTCATGAAGGACTTCATCACGCATCACCTCTGGAACAAACAACCTCCGATGAAAGAGCATCCGATGTCGACTGTCCTCCGACCATCCTTCCGGGGCGTTCCCCTGATCGACACGATCCCGCAACACTTCTACCTCAGGATCTCCCCACTGAGACTCTTCCACTTGCTGCAACAAGGAGGACTGTACCGTCATCTGAAACAAACAACCTCTAGTACCTTCCACCCTTGCATCCAAGTGCAAGGCAGCCAACTCCCCCATTGCCTTCCAAGCATCAGCAGATTCCCGAACCACCTCCTAATGCGGCTTCCTGCTCAGGGCATCAGCCACAACGTTTCCCTTACCTTCAGTGTATGAGATTTCAAAGTCGTAGTCCTGGAGAAACTCGACCCACCTCCGCTGTCGCAAGTTCAAGTCACGCTGGGAGAAGATATAGCGCAAGCTTTTGTGGTCGGTGAAGACCACAAAGCGCTCCCCAAAGAGGTAATGTCGCCACAGCTTTAATGCGAACACCACCGCTGCAAGCTCCAGGTCATGGGTGGCATAGTTCCGCTCATGGGGGCGTAGCTGCCTGGACCCGTAGGAGATCACCCCTTGTCGCTGCATCAATACGCACCCCAGGCCCTGTCCTGAAGCATCACAGAATACCTCATAGGCCATCCCTTCTTCTGGCAACCTCAACACTGGGGCACTAACCAGTTTTTCTTTTAGGTAGCTGAAGGACGACTCACATTGCTCGCTCCACATGAAAACTTGGTCCTTCTTGGTCAAAGACGTCAAAGGGGCTGCTACCCGGGAGAAGTTGGGTACGAATCTCCGGTAGTAGCCTGCCAGTCCAAGGAAACTCCGAACTTCCGCCACATTCTTGGGTGCTGCCCAAGAAACAATTGCCTCAACCTTTGATGGGTCGACTGCTACTCCCTGCTCAGACACTACATGTCCAAGGAAGTGCACTTCTCGCGCCCAGAACTTACACTTTGACAACTTCCCATAGAGCTGGTGCTGTCGTAGGACCTCCAAAACTGTCCTCAGGTGCTCTGCATGGTCCTCTTCTGACTTTGAATAGATCAGGATATCGTCGATGAACACCACCACAAACCGATCCAGGTACTCCCGAAAGATGGAGTTCATAAGCCCCATGAACACAGCCGGGGCGTTCGTAACACCAAAGGGCATGACCACGAACTCGAAGTGCCCATACCTGCACCTGAACGCCGTCTTCGGGACGTCGCTATCCTTCACCCTCAGCTGGTGGTACCCGGATCGCAGGTCGATCTTCGAGAACCATCCTGCCCCCTTCAGCTGGTCGAAAAGATCATCTATCCTCGGAAGAGGGTAGCGGTTCTTGATTGTTACCTGATTCAGCCTCCTGTAATCAATGCATAACATGAGGCCACCATCTGCCTTCTTCGCAAACAAGACTGGGGCACCCCACGGTGATGCACTTGGACGAACATAACCCCTCTTCATCAGATCGTCAATCTGTATCCGCAACTCCCGTAGCTCCGAAGGTGCCATCCGGTAAGGAGCCATCGAGATTGGTCGAGAGCCGGGCTGCAGGTCTATCCCGAACTCGATATCACGTCGAGGGGGTAGAGTCGTCACCTCCTCAGGAAAGACGTCCATAAATTCACGAACGATATCTGGTACTTCCACCATTTCCGCATCTGTTGATTCTATCGTCAGTTCGGTCAACAAGGAGAGGAGAGGTTCCTCCCTCCTGTTTCCCTTCGGACAGCTCCGCTCGCCGGTGAAAGTAACACGCTGGCCGTCCAAACCGGAGAACACCACCCTCCTTTGGAAACAGTCGATGACGGCGCACACAGAAAATAGCCAGTCGATGCCTAGGATGACATCGTACGGCCGAATCTGTAGCAGAAGGAGGTCCTTAACCGACTGATGTGGCCCCAACATCAGTCTACATCCCCGACAAACGAACAGCAAGTCGATATGACCTCCAACTGGTGTGCTCAACACCAGGGGCACTGGAAGTCTCTCGGCATCTAGACCCAAGGCGCGGGCTAGACTGGGTGCAACAAAGGAGTGCGAAGCTCCGGTATCGAACAAAGCATAAGCAAGAGTGCTAAACACACTGATCGTACCTCGAACAACCTCTGGCCCTGCTGGAACTGTTGCTTCTGCGGCGTGTAACTGTCCACCCCCAGCTCCCCTACCCCTCGGCTGTCGGCCACCTCCCCGACCACGCCCTGGTCGAGGTCCCTGGGGAGCGCCCTGAGGTCGGCCTCCCCCTCCTATGTCTGTCTGCGGAGGAGCGGGAGCTCGCTGTCCCTGCTGCTGCTGCTGGAAGGGTCTGGCTGGGAACTGCTGCTGCTGTGGCGGATGCTGGGGATGACTGCCACTGCTGTACTGCACCCGATCGGGGCACTGACTCCGAAGATGTCCAGGGCTCCCGCAGATGAAGCACCGTGGTCCCGAGCCCGAAGGGAAAGAACGTGGGCCAGGGGATCGAAACTGAAACTGCTGCGGCCTGCTCCCTGCGGGTCGGAACCTGGAGGGTCCCGATGCTGGGGGCCTGGTGCTGACGGCCTTCCCCTTCGATGGTCCCAGCTGGATCCCTTCTCGTGACAGTCCGCCTAGAGTGTGCATCCTTTCCACCACTTCGGCCTTCTTCTGAACCTCTAAGTATGTCGGAAGGGTAAAGGGAGTAACAGCATACTGGAGGGAGGGTCGGAGCGCCTCCTCCAAACGTCTTGCCCGAGACTCCTCATCGGGAAAGAGGTCTGGAGAAAAACGCAGGAGGTCCTTGAACTTGATTCCAAGTTCCCTCACGGACATGCTCCCCTGCTGGAGGGAGAGTAGCTCCTGTCTCTTCTCCGCCTTCATTGTCGAGGAGAGAAACTCCGCCCGGAACTCCTTCTCGAATTCCGCCCAAGCAACCTCAGACTCTTTCCTACTCCCCAGGTGAAGCATCCACCACTGACGTGACGCTCCTCGCATCTGGCTAACAGCCAGAGGAACCCAGTACTCTGTCGGGGCCCGAATCAGGCCGAAGGCTATGACTAGCTCCTCCAGCCAGCCTTCCGTCTTCATGTCGGAGGTGCTGCCCTCATATTTCTCGAGGGCCTGTCGCTGAAAGGCTCGAAGAGTCTTCTGCCACCGGTCGTCCTCTTCCTCCCGAACAGCTCTCTGCTGATTGGCCAAGGTAGTCTCAGGAGTCTCGATCGCCTGTACCACACGTGGTCGCCTTCCAGGTGCCATAGCTGCAAGGTAACCAAGGAATACCTAAGCCCAGTAGTGCAAAGAAAACCGTTCTCAAAACTTATTAAGATTTAATTTATTCTTAATTTCCCAAGACATCCCAGAAACACAAGAACACAAGTCATTTATGATGCATGTACCTTTCCTAGGGTCTCTACCCTGCAATCAGTGTGGCTTCACTTGGTCGTTCGGTAGGTCCAGAGTCCTTGCATCGGATCACGGGGGGCCCTAAAATCCCGTGTCCTAGCCGGTCCTCCCTGGCCTATTTCACGCACCAAGGTCACCCAACGCTGTTGCCTTACCATCCCATGAAATCCTCACTGTGCCTAACTCCAGACTCCGTCCTATCTCTCAACCTGCCTCTGATACCATTCTGTCACGACCCGCCTTCACCAAAAGGAGGGAAGGGTCAGCAGGTTGCCAGGCCCTTCCTTCTTCGAGTTGAAGGAGAGATAATGACCCCCGAAACCCGCCTTCAATAGGTCCCGGAGTGGCGACTAGCACCAAGGGTATATGAATTTCTCACAAATGGAAGGCATTACCCTTTTTATTTTATAGGATCGAAAGATAAGGAGGAGAAAACCCAACAACACCAAGATAGAAAGAAAAGTAAAGCCAAAAGTAAACCATTCCCACATGTATGTTTAAACAGTTTACAACAAAGTACAAGTACAAAAGAAAAAGAAGCTCTCAAGTACAATACCAAAAGAAAACAAAGGTACGACAACAGCGACAACTCCAACTGTCCGACTAATAGGGTCCCGCGCAGCCCTGGTAGTCCTCCTGGAAACCTGAAAGTAAACGTAGGGTGAGCATACAAGTACACTCAGTAGGGAAAACCAAGACTCTCGTGCACAAGTGGGGGAACGTACTAAAGTCCCGTGAGAAAGAGTAAACCAAACACCTAACAAGGCAACTATCCATCCCAAGCCTCACCAAGGTTCGCTCCCCAAATAACGCAAGTCAAGTAATATATATATAAGAGCACATCGATGTTTGGGTACCCCGCGCCACTTTCCCACTGGTTATTGAGACATCCTACGCATCAGACCAATCCCGCCATTCTCACCGCAGTCCCACTGCCACACCCGCCCGCACACACCTGGGCCACAACCACACGCAGTCCCACTGCCAAATCCCGCCCGCACACACCTGGGCCACAACCACACGCAGTCCCACTGCCGAATCCCGCCCGCACACACCTGGGCCACAACCACACGCAGTCCCACTGCCAAATCCCGCCCGCACACACCTGGGCCTCAACTGTCACAAGTAACCATGCCTGCAAACACCTAGGCCAGAACAACCACCGCTACGCCCGAAGACACTTGGGCTAAAGAATCCACTACCACGCCCGAAAAACACCTGGGCCTCATCCCGAAGACACTTGGGAAACCACCTGCCGCACACACCTGGCCAACCACCACAACACCCTGCCCGATGGTTCTTGGGCTAATAATGGACTTCAGGCCATCACAGCCTGCCCGAAGGTACTTGGGCTATCCGGGAAAGGGAGCAGAAAAGGAGCTAATAACCAGCCACTAAGTATAGTGTTGGGAAAAACACCCTTCCCCCATAAATGGGGGTGTTCGGCACTAAGTGCTCAACTTGGGTGGGGCGCGAATAAGAAACACAAAGCTACAAGTATAGATATAGGTAACAAACACTCACCCAAAACTTAGGTTTTCCTAGCCAACCTACAGGACACAATACCACAACGCCCGAGTCACAATTCGCGACCCTTGCCCACAAAACCATTTGTCCCATCCTTGTTTCACGTTCAGTCAATTGTTCAATTAATTTTAAGCACTACTGGGCAACTACCATAAGCATAACCAAGGAAAACGTCAAGCATAGATCAACCAAAACACCCACACCCGGTTCTGCCAACAGAGGATCTCTCCCCAGTTTGTGATAAAAACCCACAACCACTGAAACCATGCCAACAGGAGATCCCATCCCCCAAATTCACACAGCCGCCGAGAGTATAAAAAGAACGGGGGATCCCATCCCCTCCCACATTTCCAGCAAACGGCCCGAAGGGAAAACAACCAACAACCACTACCAACACGAGTCAGGGATTTTCAGATTTAAACGACTTAACACACTCCATGATTTCAAAAATTCCATGTGTTCTATCCGTTAGTTATCACAGAAGGGTTGATCCTGGTGCTTTCAAATTATTCAGCCGGGTATACGTGATTAACCAATTTCACAGCAGGAGTTCACAATTTCAGCAACCCATTTAAAACATCACGAGGGGATTCAAGTGCACACACACGACCACCAACGGCCTCAATTTTCAGAAAACATAGACCAGTACAACAAAAGGGATGATCACAAGATAAAGCATAAACAACGATCACAACCCCTTCCCCTTCTTTCTTTAGAACTTCGTTTAGTATCTTCATTAGGGTTTGGTTCAACCAATTTGATAGGAACAAAAGTAACGCCCACCCCGCATGATACACAAAAGTGAGAGACGAGAGAAATTCCCTACTTGTTGATGGATGATCGACGTTTAGGCCGGGGGCGCGGAACTTTACGGATAACGACGCGGCGGTCCCGATGCACCAGAAGAGTCACGATCGAAGAAGGGGGAAAACCACGGCCTAACCCTTAATTATAAGGGCTGGGGACGGTTGAGATGAAAACACAAAACCACGGAAGACGAGGGAGTCGTGGGTTGACCACGTGGCTTGACTCATCATTAATGGTGCTGGGTGGTTTTAACTGACCCATGAATTAATGAAGCATTTAATTAAGACCTTTGCGCGCGTTTCGGATTTCCAAGATATTTTTAGCAAGGAAGAATAGGGTTTAAAACCCTATTTGCGAAAAAGGAACATTACTGGAACAACTTGGCAGGGCCGGTCTCACCGATCGGTGTCACCGATCGGTCTCACCGATCGGTCTCACCGATCGGTCTCACCGATCGGTCTCGCCGATCGGTCTCGCCGATCGGTCTCACCGATCGGTACCCCGCAAGGAAACCGGATTTTTGGCAAAGGAAGGGACCAAGGGGGTTCTAGGTCTTCACATATCACCTACCTAATGGAATGGAAGAAATTAATTAAATTATATAATATATAAAAATATAATTTAAACATGATTTAAAATGAAATAATTTGTTACCAATTAATTATAAATGAAAATAATAACCAATTGAACATAAAAGATGTGTTTTTTTTCATAAAAAAACTATATTTATTTACAAAATGTAATTTTATCATAATAAAATAAAATAAACAATATTATTAAAATATATTAATGAAATTTATATGTTATATATTAAAAAATATTATTTTTAATTCAACCAATATGTTTGTTAGTCGTTATAAAATATTATATAAAATTTTATGCATAAAAGCTATATTTTTTTAAAAGGTAATTTTTTTTTATTTTGATTGAAAACCTATGATAGAACTAAATTTAAACTATTTTATAAATATTATTTTAAAGAATAAAAAATAACATCGGAAATCAAAATTATGTTAGGGTGAAATTTTCGTATTTTTCATAGAAGATTAATTTTTTGTGAATTTATTAAAGTACTGAATTTTAGTTGAAAACGTATTTTCATATAAACCAATTATATTGTAAAATTATACATTCAACATTTTGAAATTATATTTAATTCAATTATACCTAAATATAACTATTATAGGTCAGTTGAATCATTTTCACATTTAAATTTGAAAAAACACATTTTAAATAATTTAGCTTTTCACATAAAAAAACTCTTTTCATTTTCACTGTGGAGTAAATTTTAAGTATTACTATCCCATTTATTTATATTGGATTATGAAAAATGGATTCCATATTTTTAATCAAATGGTTAAAATTGTTTTATTGGGTTATTTTTATTTTTAGATATAAAAATTTTATCATGGTAAAATTTATATCTTTCAATGAATATGAAAAATAATATAATGGGATAATGTAAAAAGGTAATGTCAGACTATACCTAAACATAAGAACATTTTATTGGTTTTTGTGGAATTTACGTTTCCCAAAAAACGTTTAAAACATCAATTATCTTCCAAATTATTTTAAATTAATGTTGTTTCGAAGCAACATGGATACCGTGGTAACCTGATAATAGAGTAATTCCAAAAGTGGCCTGATGTTTCTTTTTGATACCCAAGGGTTTTTCAATGGAACATGGAATAATAAATAATGTATGTGGGAAACAATATTTCAAATAAATGTGTAAAATATATAAAAAAGAATTAATAAAAGAGAAACTCTATCGGGAGAAACATTCCATAAGTCAAATAGCTAGAAGGCCCAAAGTTGTAATAACAAAGTAGTAGAAGAAAAGGGTGCATTAACCCAAGTCCCATTGGAGAAAAATCTACAATACAAAATATCCAAAGCTACTAATACCTCTATTTGGATCCATTCCCTTCCCTTATCATATAAGAAGACTCTCATTACAAAATTAAAGTAACAGTTATGGATTGAGCTACAATCCCCATAGGGTCTCACTAAGGATTCCAAAAATGATTCTAGCACCTAATTAAAAAATTAATGTATTCAATTATAAATAAATAACTATATAATTTTATATCATATTAAAAAAACACATTATTTACATTTCAATTAATGTAAAAACATTAATCAAATGGATTAATAATAATTTTATACAAAAATATTTATATAAATTCCAATGGAATGTCAATAAAATTTACAAACAATGGAATATATTTCAATTAATAATAGTATGAAAAATGGTCATTATCCAAGTGGAATGATATTTTTAGGCTACTTTAGTTCCTCACACTTAAATAAAAAACACAAAAATATGTTTACACATTTTCCATTTGATACTGAAAAATGAAAATACATCACCCTCCTATCGGGGTGGGGACCTAGTGAAAATGTACAATCTTTATTTTAATTCATATATTTATTTCCCCAATAAATAACTAACTACTCATGATTTGTTTTACTCTAAGAAAAATACATGATGGTAAATATATTATATAAATTCATACAATTAAATTCATCTCATTCTCACAATTCAAACATGCTAAATTTAGATTTAAAAAACAAAACTATTTTTTTATAATATCATGACATTCATGATTAAAGCTATGGGTTACTTTTTAAAATATTTTGAAGTCATATTTATTAAATTAAAATTTTAAATCAATTATATCAAATAAATTTAAATATTTATATTCAACAATTTAAATTTCACATATTTCAATAAATTTCACAATTACACCCAAATTCAATGAAACTAGGGGGTTTTCCCAATTCCAAGGAAAAAAATTTCAAATCACCCCAATTAAACGAAATATGGTTTTTAATCAACCAATTGTAAACTCTAATGTTCTATTATCATTATTATAATAATACATATACTATCTCTATACCATCAAAATTATATAAATAATAAACTATATCATTGTTATCATATATTTATCCTAGAAACATACAATCAAGGTACATTCACAAGTCTTCGACAAACACAATCATAATATATAGGTCCATCCATAGAAGGCCTTAAAAGTACACTTTCTGAACATGAACTAGTAACTATTTTTGTAATAAAACTCACCTTTATCTAGAGGTTCATCTAAAGACCCACCAAAATCTATAAGATAAGAATATATAATATCCTAAATAATCTTTGTAGTTATATCTATATGTCCATATGACTGTTGATGATATTTCATGATTAAATAGACATGAGATTTCAATGCATCTTGAAGGCCCATACAAATGTGTGAAGTGTACTAATGAACCCTATCATAGACTATAGCATATAGATCATCATTAAAATGAATAGTTTCTATCAAATAGAGATTTCTCAACTCTAGAAGTTTTTTGTATCATGGATGGGTATAAGGTGAGCGAATTTAGTCATCCTAAAAATCAAAAACCATATAAAAAAAATCATTATATTGGTAAATGGAAACCCAACCACAAATTACAGAGAGATATCATCCCACATCCAAGTCAACACTGAATGTAACTATATAAATATCAAAGGTTTCAGGTCCTCTTACCTAACCTATTGGCATGTATAACATTGACAGAAAAACTCATCAATTCCTGGTCTCATAGTGGGACACCACGACACATGTGATATAAAGTATTAGTGGTTCCTAGTGGAAACTCACACTAGTAATTATGTTAGACCCCATCATATCATTCCATACATTTAATGGACCAAAATATGATTTTGAAAACATAGTATTCCCTTTGTGTAGAATGAACAGTCTGATACAATATCCCACCACAAAGAGAGTCTCTAATACTATACAACTCATCATCAGTGTTATCTTCCTAAATAATAATCCCTTTTAGATAGGATTTCAAATAAACAATATAAAATAAAACCTCTTCCCCTTATTCATGGAGTCTAATGCAAATCAATGAAAGAAGAGCCATCATGTTCCCCTAATTTGATGAATATTTTATAGCATGCATGGAATGTTTCCTACATAATTCATCTGAGATGAAATTTACATTCCCAAATGTATAATCAATTTAGATATCAAAATATAGTATGTATTCCTCCTAAATCCAATGAAAGAGATCCAAATATTATTTAATAAAGAGGCAACTTTTGATATTATGGTTGAAACACACATTAAACATTTCTCTATAATGGTAATGTTGTTAACTCTTAAGAGCATGCATCCCAACTGCAATTTAATGGTCATAGGTTTGGTAATTATTCTTATGTTGCCTGAGATGAAGAGATCCAAAATAAATGACATAATCACCCAATAAGAGAAAACATCTCATCCCTGAACCTAATGCATCACTAAATACAACATAGCTCTGCCTAGATTCTGGAAGATTCATCATCAGCATAGTAGTCAAAAGACATTTAATAAAAACAAAAGAAATAAGATATTTCTAATCCAAAGTAAAATATAATCCTTTCTATTATGGTGAATTCATTATAGAATACATCACTAATACTTCCTTAATGAATCGAAAATAAAACCCAACTATACCCTAGAGGCTCTAAATCCCTAAAACATTATGCAATTATTACCATATAATAATAGGCTTAAAAATTTTAAGATTATCTAAAATTTCTAGAACTGAAACCATAAACTCTAAGAACATCATCTCCTGAATCATGAAATTTCATTTCGAAATATTGGAATAATTTTTTTTATGTCTCAAATATTCTAAACATTCATTTAGATGAAGCACATGATCCTCCTCAAACATAGTGTAATAAAGGATGACATAAAAATACACTACCACAAAATCCTTAGGATACTCATGAGAAATCATATTCATTAAAACCATAAGGACTGGATGAGAATTGGTTACACCGAATGGAATGATAAGGTACTCATAATTTTCATACCAACTCCAAAAGGAGGTTTTCTATATGTCGGATTATTTTATTCTCAACTGATGGTCAACAACTCAATGATCATTATTAAAGAACCACTTCTCCCATTTCGACAACTCAAATAGACCATTAATTAATTTTAATGGATACTTTTACTTTATAGGGAATCTATTGTGTTTTTGGTAATCAATACAAAGAAGAAGTGAAATATCAGATTTCGTAACAAAGAGGAATGGTGCCACCCATGGTGAAACATTAATTTATATAAGACATTTCTCAAAAAATAATCCAAATGAGTACTCAGATCTTTAATTTAATATTCTTCCTTGTTTTATGATCGAATATAATTTGGATTACTACCATACAATATATTGATAGAAAATTCCACCACCCTTCGTAATGGAAAATAAGAGAAGTGTGAATGAAAAAAATGTTATCAAAATCAATGAAAACTAGTAGTAGATCACCGCTCAAAAATTATCGATCCACATAAAATGAAAACATTAATATCAATTTCACCAACTATAGATTTCATGTTTCAATCCTACTCTACATTGGGTCCAATTCTCCTTGAATGATACAGAACACCCCATTAGGTGTTGTAATGGATACCCTTAAGAGATCAAAATAAATCTATAATTATTAGGAATGGACCATTCTATCTTGAATATGATGTAAAAAGGGTTCATGTAAATAAATAGAAAACACAAAAAATATTGATGCCTTACAATGAAAAAACCCATTAATGACTATTAATACAATACTCTCTCTTCATTCTTAGGGGGTGTATCCATCATATAAGATATAAAAATAGTATGATGATTTATAAAATTAATACAAAGGGATGAAATAATTGAATGAGATTCACTCATATCAAATATATAAATCACAAATCATGAATCCTGTTCAGTGGTTCTTCTCACGGTTAATGGACTTTTATTCTCATAATTTGGAGACTCTTCCAATAAATGAATATGTTTCTTTTTGAAATCCTTAGGATGTAATGATTTTTTCATGAAAAATAACATTTCACTATAGTTTTAAAAAGAACTTTTGATCTCATGGAACTACATGGAGTAGAAAAATACATGAAAAAACATATCTAGGTGATCTGAGAATCGATAAGATCCACATGTTTTTGGTACCTTAGTGTATGTATGCATATAATTCCCAAGTATTACATAGTACTACCAAATAAAGTTTCCTCTTCTAGTAACATTAGGTGTTCTAAGAAAACCATTTTGTTGAGATATAACCCATGAATCATTAGGCTTTATCTTTACCTTATAAGAATTATCAATAGTTTGGAGAAATAGAAATAAACAACAACCCCGAATTCCCATCAAGGTCCATTTCAACCATCAATTCCCTATCTAACTCATCTTAATAAAAAGAAATATTCTTGTAGAAAACATGAGGACAAATGTTAGAAATAACTCAAAAGTAAAACTATTGATTATTCACACCCCCATATGATAAAATCTTAGGTGAACACTGCAAAAGATTATAAAAATGTTTAGTATACACTACCATGATATTGTAGGCATACTCATGTTTGACGAACTAAATATACTTTTCAATAAAATATTGTCTCTTGTATGAAATGGATTATAAAGATAACACTGAATAAATTATAATAAAAAAATCATGCTACATCATGATCACCATCATGCCCTTCCATCTCTTGCTAGGTCCCTTCATCATGAAGGTTTCACACTTCACCTATATTTCATCATGTTTTTTCAAGAACTCAATAATATTCACAATTATAATCAACCATTCCCCACCATTTCAAGAATCATTTTATTATTTGACCAATGGTGGATTCTTTTTAAATAAATCCTAATATAAAATATGTAAATCAACCTGTTGAGGTTCCACATTTGGATCCATAATGGGAACTATTTCATGTTCCTTCCTAAGAGCATGGATAGTGTGCACATTCACCTCAACTAGAATTAGATCCATGGGAGTAATTTAACCCTCAGTTTCATTAGTAGCTTCCTTCTAGGTACTATTTATATGTCTTTACAAAGGAATGATTTGATACAACGTTATCATAACATATTGAAGGCAACATATTAACACATAAACAATGTAAAAATATCAAATTAATCCCAAAAGATAGAAAAATAAGATTTGTATTTAAATCTATCTAAATAAAATGTTTTTTAAAGACAAGAAATATTCCACAAGAGGATATTCTCATACCATAACTGGTAAATTATTGTAGAGATCCAAATATTGACATACATGGACATTACGTTACTTTTTAGGAATACTTAATAATAATAAAAACCAACACACCATGACCGTAATATTTTAGTGTCTTTGCAATCTCGGAACATAATCTTCTAATCATGGTGAATGATCTTCAACATATCCCATAATGATCTTCCCCTTTTATTTTCTTACCTAAAACCATTCATTATATTGTGGGGAAAAGAAAACATATAAAGGGTGAGCTCAAATTCTCAGTAAGGGTAAGTATTGAGAATATAAAACAAACCATATAAATTTGAACATAACAACAATACAATAGTATTTAAACATCAAAATCTTGAGCAATGACATAAAACATGTAAGTACGTAAGGAATATATCACAATGAAACATCAATCATAATAAAATAGCATGGGAATAAAACTTTTAATTGTGTAAAACTATTAAGCACATGATATGATTTGAATAGTATCCATGGCATTGCTTCCAAGACCATCTTAGTCGACAAATTCCCTTTCGGAAGCGAGTTCCTTCCTCGTTCTAGTCTTGTATCACTGAACCGTATTAACATACCATTCCAGCCATGTCTATCTCATGAGATATAAATATATACCCAATGCATTGGAGGGAGATATAGGTCTCAACCATCTCATAATGAAATCATTATTACTTGTACCACAACATAAACATCAATCATTCATCATAACCCAATGAATAAAAATGGGTTTCATAAACATCATCCCATCATAACATAATCCATATAAAACAAATGGATATCATTTCACCATAAGAATAGTGAAACCATGTAAATCATAGATATATTATACTTGAAACATACATATTTGAAATAATTTCATCTTAGATGGAAAATGGTGCTCGTAAAACACATGAATAGAATTCTTGAGGAAAATATCCATTCTTTTTAAAAATCATTTCATTTTCAAAAAATGCCACACAATTTAAAAAGAAAATAATTTATTCAAATTAAACATGAAATAATGTAGTGTAAAATTTATGAAAATAATGAGTTATGAAACTGTAAAAATCCATTCATGCCGTATAAGTTAAAAAAACATTCTTCTCATAATTTTGCCGGAAAAGTCAAAAAGTTACTCTTATGGTAAAAAAATGAAATATTCCTTCCATACGATCTGGAAAAAGTCAAAAAGGGTAAAAATGAAATTAAAAATACATAGAAGAACATTAAACATTTTATGAAAACATTTTGAGAACAGATGGACATGGATTATAAACATAACCCCAGTAAATACTTATGAATAAACAATCTCGGATAAGAATGAGATTGGAATAATTATCCCTTACCGTAGGTCCCATATGATTCGTACTTATCTAAACCTCCTATATAATGATTTAAATAATTTAATTTACTTATTATAAAATCATATTTATTTTTATGATATCATTTATGGTTCACTTATGACTTTATATTACCCGTTATTTTTGGAAATTCCATGATAAAGCAGCGTTTTGGGTAAAATCGTTTTATTTATCGTACGTGTTTGGACTTATTGTTCTTGATATTTTTATTATTTATATAATGATTTACTTACTTCAAGAATATAAATCATGGTTTATATATCATATATATTCATTATAAATATGTATATAATAGATAGATAGATGAAATGAAATACAACGTTCATGGAGACGGTAGGTCGTATATACGCATGAACGATGTTTTCCATTCCTTATTGACATGAATGGAAGTAAGAAGAAGACACACATATATATATATATAATAAACAAATCAAGTAGATTTATCATGTCATATATTTCATTATTATTCCTTATATATACTTTATAATCATTTTTTAATGGTTAACATGGATAATGAATCTCATCACATCGTGGAGACGGTAATCCGTACGTACGCACGAACGATGATATCATTCCCATAATTATTGAATTGAATTGGAGAGGATGATATAATATCTAATAATCAATATCATTTTATAATAACTATATATATTTATTCCTTAAACCATTATACCCATCCAAGTAAGGTGGTGGTGGAAAAACAGATTTCACCACAGCGTGGAGACGGTATACCGTACGTACCCCCGCGCAGTGATTTCATTTTTCGTAGGATGAATAGAAGGTGAAATGGTGTTTTTTAATATTTATAATAACCTATAATTATATCATTGATGCTTATTTTATTAATTTATAAAGAAACAAGTAAAGAAGAAGAAGTTTAGGAAGAATGAAACATGAAAGAATCAGTAGAAGATATTACCTCTTCTTCAACGCACCTTTTATAAACTTCCTATTAAGGAACTAGAGATGGTCTTTTGAGGAGACCGGAACCTCTATAATGTTTATAGGTAAGTTTATAAGGGAAACGGTCAGGGTTTGGCAGATCTTGAAGGATCAAAATTGTGTAAAGAGAAGAGGGAGGATGTGCCCTTTTATAAGGGAGGAGAGGGGGAAATTAGGAAAAACATAAAATATTATTTTATAATAAAGTCATATTCAGTTAATAATAGATTCAAATTAAATTATTTATAAGCTAAAGTGGGTATGGGTCTAAAGCCTCTCAAAATATTGGTTTTAGACAAGTTTAGGTTACTATTTTAACCATATCATTTAGATTCAACTATAAGTTATATAATTTTTCTTTTACCGTGTCTTTTTGTTTTCTTACACTTTATGGTTATTAAACTTATTATAATAAGACAAACAGACCCCAAGTGTTTCATTATTAATATATATAACCTTATCTATGTCATTTGGGCGAACCTTATATTTCTAGGAATACAATAGAAATTAATAATATAATATTTGTTTTATAAACTATTTTATGACAATTTTGAGACAAGTTGATAATTGATTTTTATGAAAATCGTAACAACATGATTATTTCTAAAAAAGTAAATTAAATCCATACTAACATGTCATATTAACCTTGAAAATTATTGGAATATATAAAAAGTATCAAATTACATTTATTTGTTTATTTATAACATAAATTATGTTAATCTTTCATTAATATGGTAATTATTGCATCATCATTGTGTCATACATAAATTATATTAGTTAATGTATAAAAATTATAAATGAAATACCATCATGAAGGAATGATTTTTATCTTTCTAATTAATATTTATAGTCTAATTTATCTTATGTATATCCCTATATTAAAAATGTTTTATTTATTAAACATTGATTTTAACTCTTTTGACTCTTCTTTTAATTAAATAATAATAAATTTACTAATTTAATCCAAGTGGACCTAAATTATAAAATTTTATTCCTAAGGATTTTTTGGTCGAATTATACTTATCCAATAGAATCAAGACATGTTTTAGGGTAATAATAATATCATTTTTACCCTTAATTACCTTATTTACTTGTAACCATCGTAAATAAATGTAAAAAGTTACTAGTCACCGGAATTTATTTTTATCTTATTGAACCACATTTTACTCCTTGATATTAACCATTTCTCTTGGATTTTCGAAATTCCACTCATAAAAGCGGTAAAATTACGTTATATGTAAATTTTCAAATTCTCGTAGGAGGTGGGTAAAAGACATTGAAAAATTCAATAAATTTTTTATATATCTAAAATTATTATAAAATGACTCCAATAAATTAAATTGAACTTATATAGATATTATTTATCAATTTTGACCTAAAATAATTTTTTTAATTAAATCGGTGTTTAAATATTAATCCAGTGTTTTCACTATTCATCAAAAATTGAATGTTTTCAGAAAAATACCAATAATTCACCCAAAGCTAATTTCAATATTCTAAATCAAAAAATGAAGTCCATTTTGAATGATAAAATGTATGAAATTTTAAAAATTGGGTATTACTATTCTTAAGGGCTAGTTCATAATACTATTATAATAATATCTCGTTTTGTGGAACTCATTATTGCATACTACACATGCTATCAAGGAAGGTCTTGAATGGGTGTAATGCAAGCCAAGTCAGGGCAGCGTATAGTGAAATCTCCATTTGGTGTTGCGTATAACATAATCAAGACTTATTTCATTTATACATTAAACAAAATCTATACTTAATGTTGCGTAGAATAATTTCCACCAAACGAACTTGAAATTGTGTATAACACGAGCCAATAATAGTTTTGCGTATACTGCATGATAATACGGTGTTGCATATAGTACACGATACTCATGGTGTATTGTATTATAGAATACATCAAAGAAAATAATATATCTCATAAAATCTCGGTGTGTTACATTCTACACCCTTAAAATGAATTTATCCCTTGAAATTCATTGGGGTTATAAATTGTTTACTACATGACAATTTCATTCATAGAAACCGACATCGTAAAAATTAATACTAAAACTTCATTTTAAAAAGGAATGAAAGAATCATAAGGGTCTCCCAAAGTAACTCAGTACTGGGTTTCCACATAGGACAATATAGTCAAAAATATGGATATGGAAGAGAAATCTGACCATCATGTTTAGATGAAGAGTGGTAGAGAACCTGGCTATGAAAAATCCAATAATCATAAATCCATAAATTTGTGATGATCTAAGGTGCCATCTGATTCATCAGATATGATGGAACTAGGAAAACTCTTTTGGTTTTTAGGATCATTTCCCCAACGTTGAAGAATTTTTTAATTAAAATAAATACTTACTTGATTTTGGTACAATCTTACTGTTGTTTGGGACTTGGATAATTTCCACTTCATCTCTTAAATAAATGAAGTTGAATTTGTCTTCCGTGAAGTGTTAGCATATCATGTGACAGAATGATTGGTTATTCCATCTGTCTCAAACAAAACGTTGGAAAAAGTAATTAAATATACATAAGTCCATCTATAGTGAGATGAATCATATAGGGTCCGTAAAATCGACTTATACTTCATATATCATACCACATAATAAATTAAAACTAATATCTACTAACCAGCGACTTCTTGTTGGCCATTGGTAGGAGATAAAGGCATGTCACACATCAGTTGTGGGTTCGATTCCCACAGCCTTGTCCGACGTGATGGGTTGTCGCCCGTCCTGCAGGTTGTCCCATTTTCTATAACTACATTATTATAACCTTCTTGCAATAATATCAAAAAATGATTAATCCGTAAACAATAATATTTAATGACTTACTTAATTCATTCCAAATATTAATGCTTATCCAAAATACATCGGTCCAAGCTCATAGTATAAAGAAAACGATTACATGAAAGGTCACATAACAAGCACGTGAATACCATCATTTATCCCCCATATATCATACGATATATCTTGTTGGTCACATTCCAAACATGTGAATACCATAATCATGTATTGTCTTGAAATATGAATACCCATTGAACCATAGTGAAAACATGAATGCTGTCAAAAGTTAACTCTTTCCACATACCAAAATCCCAAAATTTCTAAATACTCAAACCATGATATCACTTTGCCCTTATATCAGTGATGAGCTCATGAATTCTATAAAAAATTTCATTTTCTCCTTTTCCCTTCATTATGTGAAAATCATCTACTTTCCAAAAATATTTCAATATCTTTTCATGGTTACCTGTACCATATAATTATCGAAAACCACAATAAACCATTACATAGATATTCTAATGTTCCACAATACTATAAATGAGATCCCGCAACATTATTTTGGAATAAACACATAATCATACCACAAAATCATTGTCATACTCAAAATTGCTGATATTGATCGCATGTGACTTCCCTTTATCTTTTGCCTTAAGAGGTTTCTCATTTCGATCATCATTAACCCTTGGATTAGGGAATTGATTAGCATAATGCTCCATTTCCATGAACTTGAAGCATTGAAGTGTTGGTGGAGCATTTTCTGTAATCTTTTCACTATTCACTTCATTTGAAACCTTTTTCCCATTACTTTGGCACTCAACTGCTCGATGAACTTATTTTCAAAACATGAAACATTTTCTAGTACCTTTTAGACAATATCCACCATGCTTCTTTCCACACTTTGAGCATAATGAAACATTCACCTTATTTTCACCATTGTTCTATGATTTTTCCTTGAACTCCATATTTTGCTTCTTGACAAAACCATGAGATGGATATATAGCACAAACTTCCAGTTCTACCTTGATAGTAAAATGCACAATTTATTTATATCTACTAATTTATCTTATCGCTAACGCCCTTCGAAGACGTGGTTTTAATCCACTGAAGAATCGACCAACTTTACTTTTTGACTGGATGATAAATCCAGATGCATACCTTGCAATCCTTGTAAAATTTTCTTCGTATATACCAACAGATTCATCATCCATTTTCTTAATCTCAAGTAACTCCTTCTACATCTTTGTTTGAATAATACTAGGGATGTACTTATTGAAAAAAAAGTTCTTGAACTCGTTCCATTCCATGGATTCAATTTCATCATGGGGCCTTGTATTCTCTTAATTAGAGTCCACCACTAGTCTGATTCACCTTCTAAACAATAAATAGTTAAAATGATCTTTTCCTGTTCTGAACAACAATGTATATAAAATATCGTTTCAATGGTACTGATCCATTTTCCAGCAACAAGTGGATCAGAAGTCCCATTTAAAGAAGGTGGAAATTTCCTCATGAGGGAATCAATAGAATATTGTTCCCTTCTATGCTCATTTGGAAGTCCAGAATGATTCATAGCTTGTTTAAGTATATAAATAATATTTTTCACTCAATCTACCATAATTTTGGTTTGTTCTAGAGGAAAACCATTGCATAATCCATTACATTGATCAACACATTTCCTTCGGGTTCCAGCCATCATCTAAAACCCAAAAAGAATAGTGTGAGAGGCAAAATCATGATAGGAAAACAACATAATAAAGGGTGAGTACCTTCAATAACTAAAATCTTAGGTTTAATTCTAATATCGTTAATGTAAAGCTAGAATTATAACCTATACTCATACTTAACCTTAGTGACATCCCTAGACATACCTTAGAAATATCTCTAGGGATCTCACTAAAGTTTTCGCATCCTAGTTTCGAAAGGTTAAATAAACCTTTCCTCTGATACCAAATGTAGAGACCCAAAGCTTGAAGTAAATGGAAATTATATTACTTTTGTGGAATACTTAATACATAACAAAAACCAACACATAAAGACCGTAATATTTTACTGTCTTTGGAATCTTGGAACATAATCTTCTAATCTTGGTGAAGGATCATCAACATCTCCCGTAAAGATCATCCCCTTTTGTTTTCTTACCAAAAACCATTCTCTATATCCTGGGGAAAAGAAAAAATATAAAGGGTGAGCTCAAATGCTCAGTAAGGGTATGTATGGAGAAAATAAGACAAACAATATAAATTTGAACTTAAAAACATGTAAATAATATTTAATCATAAAAATCTTGAGTAACGACATAAAACATAGTAGTACGGAAGGCATAGATCATAATGGAACATCAATAAAATATAATGGGAATAAAACATGTAATTGTGTAAAATAATTAATAACATGATATTATTTCCATATTAACCAAGTCATTTCTTCAAAGACCATCTTAGTGGACAAATTCCCTTTTATGAATCAAGTTCACTCCTCGTTCCAGTCTTGTATCATTGAACCAGATTAACTTACCGTTCCAGCAATGTCTATCTCATGAGATATAAATCTTTACCCAATGCATTAGAGGGAGAAATAGGTCCCACCCATCTTCTAATAAAATAATTCCTACTTGTGCCACAACATAAACATAAATCATTCATCATAACCCAAACAAAAAAATGGATATCATAACATAATCCATAACATAACATAACATAAATCATAACATAATCCATATAAAAAAAATGGATATCATTTCATCATAAGAAATTTGAATCCATGTAAATCATAGAGATATTATACATGAAACATATAAATATGAAATAATTCCATCCTAGATGAAAAAAGGTTTTGATAAAACACTTGAAAAAATTCTTGAGGAAAATATTCAATCTTCTTAAAAGTCATTTTCATTTCACAAAATGCCACACAATTTTAAAGAAACGGATTTTACTTAAATTAACCATGAAATATTGTATAGTAAACTTCATGAAAATAAGGCATTATGAAACTGTAAAAATCCATTCTTGTCGTATAAGTTAAAAAAACATTATCCTCACACTTTTTCTAGAAAAGTCAAAAAGTTCCTCGTATGGTAAAAAAAAAAGATTCCTTCCATACGATGTGGAAAAAGTCAAAAAGCGTAAAATTTACTTCAAACATAAATGGAGGAAAAGTTAACATTTTATGAACACATTTTGAGAACATATGGACATGGATGATAAACATAACCCTAGTAAATACTTACGAATAATCAATCTCAGATAAGAATGAGATTGAATAAATATCCCTTACCTAAGGTCCGATATGCTTTGTACGTATCCGAAGCTCCTGTATAATGATTTAAATAATCTCATTTACTTATTACAGAATAATATTTATTGTTATTATATCATATACGGTTCACTAATGACTTTATATTACTCGTTCTTTAGTAAATTCTATGTTAAAGCTGTGTTTTGGGTAGAATCGATTTATATATCGTTCATGTTTAGACTTGTTGTTCTTGATATTATTATTACTTATATCATGATTTACATAATTACAGAATGTAAATCATGGTTTATATATCATATATATTCAGTACATATATGTATATAATAGATAGATAAATGAAATGAAATACACCGTTCATGGAGACGGTAGGCCTTACGTATGCATGAACATTGTTTTCCTTTCCTTATTGACTTGAAAGGAAGTAAGTAGATGACATATATATATATAGTAGCTTTATCATGTCATATATTTCATTATTATTCATTATATATACTTTATAATCATTCTGGAATAGTTAACCTAGAGAATGAATCTCATCGCTTCGTGGAGACCGTAATCTGTACATACGCACGAGCGAAGATATCTTTCCCATAATTATTGAATTGAATTGGAGTGGATGATATAATATAATAGAATCATTAAGATGTTATAATAACTATATAAAATTATTATTTACACTATTATACCCATCCAAGTAAGGTGGTGGTGGAAAAACAGATTTCACCACGGCGTGGAGATGGTATTCCGTACATACGCACACGTGATTATTTCATTTTCCATAGGATAGATATAAGGTGAAATGGGTTTGTTTCATATTTATAATAACATATCAATATATTATTGATACTGATGTTATTACTTTATAATGAAACAAGTAAATAAAAAGATGATGAAGAAAAAACTATAATGAATCTGTAGAAGAGATTACCTATTCCTCGACCCGCCTCTTATAAGCTTCCTCTTATGGAACTAGAGTTGGCCTTTTTAGGAGAACAGATCCTATATAATGTTTCTAGGAACGTTTATAAGGGAAATGGGCAGGGTTTGGCTGAGCATGAAGGCACAAAATTGTATAAAGAGAGAGAGAGGAGGTGTCATTTTATAAGGGGGAGAGGTGCACCTTAGGAAAAACATAAACTATTATTTTATAATAATGTCATATTCAGTTTATAATAGCTCCAAATTTATTTATTTCGATGATAAAGAGGGGATGGGTCTAAATCCTCTAAACCAATAGGTTTTAGACATGTTTAGATTTCTATTGTACCCTTATCATTTAGATTTAACTCCAAATTAAATAATTTAACTTTTACTGTGTCTTCTTTTTTCATACACTTTATGATTAATAAACTTAATATAACAAGTCAAACGAACCCCAAGTGGTTCATTATTAATATATATATACTTATCCAAGTAATTTGGACAAAACATAGATTTTTAGTAATATAATATCAATTAACAATGTAATATGTGTTTTAACAACTATTTTACGTCAATTTTGACAGTATTAGGTAATTGATTTCTTTGTGAAAATAATAAATACACTATTAGTTCAAAAAAGATAACTAATCAATACTAAAATGTCAAATTAACCTAAAAATTTATTGTAATTTATAAATATTCTAAAATTACATTTATTTGGGTATTTATAACATCAATTATGTTAATATTTCATTAATAAGGTAATTATTGCATCATCATTGTGTCATAAATAAATTAAATAATTTAACGTCTAAAAATTATAAATAAAATATAATAATGTAGGAAAGATTTTTATCTTTACAATTAATGTTGATAGTCGAATTTATCTTATGTATAACCCTATATTAAAAATGTTTTTGTTATCAAACCTTGATTTTAACTCTTTTAACTCTTCTTTTAATTAAATAATAATAAAAGTCCTAATCTAATAAAAGTGGATCTAAATGATAATATCATATTCCTAAGGTCTTTTATGGTTGAATTATACTTATCCAATAGAATTAACACATGTGTTAGGGTAATAATAATATCATTTTTACCCTTAATTACCATATTTACTTTTAAATGTGTTAAATAAAAGTAAATAGATACAATTCACCAAAAATTATTTTTATGTTATTGAACGACTTTTTACTCGTTGATATTAACTATGTATCTCGGAATTTTGAAGGTTCCCTCACAGAAGCGGTAAAATTTTGTTTTATGTACATTTTCAAATTCTACAAAGAGGTGGGTAAAAGACAATGAAATGTTCAATAAAATTTTTATATATCTAAAATTAATATACAATTACTCAAATTAATTAAATTGAACATATAGAGGTATTATGTTTCAATTTGGACCAAAAATAAATTTAAATAAAAAGTCGGTTTTAAATAGTAACACATTGTTTTCACTATTCATCAAAAAATGAAAGTTTTCAGAAAAATACCAAAAAATCACCCTAGGATAATTTCGATATTCCGAATCCAAAAATGATGACAATTTTGAAAGATAAAATTTATAAAATTTAAAAAATTTGGTATTACTATTCATAATGGCTAGTTCAAAATAATATTATAATAATATCTTGTTTAGGAAAACTCAGTATTGCGTACTACACACGCTATCGAGGAAGGTCTTGATTACGTGTAATTTAAGACAAGTCAGGGATGCGTGTAGTGAATGCTCTGTTTGGTGTTGTGTATATCATAATCAAAACTTATTTCATTTAAACATTAAACAATATCTATACTTAATGTTGCACATAATAATTTGCATAATAATTTGCACAAAACGAACATGAAATTGTCTGTAACACGAGCCAAGAATAGTGTTGCGTATTATACAAGCTAATACAGTGTTTCTTATAGTACAAGATAATCTTAGTGTAGTGTATAATATAAGACATCAAAGAAAATAATATATCTTATAAAATCTCAGGGTGTTACAATTATTGGTAATTTTAGTGATATATGGTTAGAAAATCAATCATAACACCCTCCTTAGTCCCAATAATATTACAACATGAATACTAGAATCAAAGAGAATCTCATTATGGAGCTCTAATACCAGTTTTTCATGAACCAACCTAGATAACCTAGTACCATGTGATGACCTAAAATTTTATTAATTTAAATTCCTTTCTTTTAGTTATGCCGTATGGTATAAACCACATTAAATATAAAATAGGACAAAACATATACATTATAAATGAATAATGAATAAAATAAGAGGCCTTTCAATAAATTAAGAAACCTACACTGATGGAATATTCACATGAACATCGGAGTAGTAATTTGACCGTTATGAAAAGTAATCTTTCTGAAAAAATATTATCATAACCTATAAAAACATAAATAAATCTTTTAATCTTATTATTGAAAACATGATATTTTTATTTCTAGGTATAACTACATAATAATTTTATAAATGATAATTTATGTGTTCGTATTTTCTTATGTTGTAAATATTTATTTAATTTTTTTATTAATATATTAATTTTTAATAAAATATATTTTCAAAAAATTTATTCATAAATTATTATTTTTTTCTTATGATTATGAGATATGTTTATGAGACCTTAATTAATTTTTTAAAGGATAAAAAAATTGTTATAATTTAAAATTCCATATTTTTATAATAAATGATGAATTTAATTAAAAATTAAAATTATCATATTTAGGGAATTATTATCATAATATAGAGTTTAATTTTTTATTATACACATTGAAAATGGTTACATTATTTTTTTGGGATTTTTCTAGAATTGTGGAATTTTTATTAGTAAAATATGGTAATTTACAGTATATATTCATTATATGTTCAAAACACTATTCCTTCAGTCATTACAAATTTAATAACCATTATCTCAAAATCTCATTAATTATTTAATTATATTTATTGATATGTTTTATTCTATTCCTAGTCTTCATAAAAAATAATAACTAATGATTTAATAATCAAAAAACCCCCTCTCCTCCATTATAATACCACTTCTCACCACCTCATATCTTCACACCTCCCAACCTCTTCCTTTACTTCTTCATCAGCTTCTTTTTCAACTTCTTCCACTACCTCTTTACCCTTGGATTTTTCCGGAGTGACATAGTTCTTAACTGGTGTTTCTGGTAAAAAAGGTTTTGTAAGGAAGGTTTCCAGAACTGGAATATGCTCAGAAGCTATTTTAGTATGTCTCAAAAGAGATTTCACCAGTTCCGCTTCAAACAAATTCATTTTCATCTTATTTTATTTTTCCTGCTTTTCTAACACATCTTTAGCTTTCTCTTTTAAGTCCTTAGCCTCTTCAGGGTCTAATCCGAACTGTGGATCCCCTTATTTCCTCTTTTCCTTGTCTTTGCTTCACTTGGCTACCACTTCATATGTATATGTTTTCAACTTCTTCGGTTTGGGGGTACACTGAGTTTCCTTAGACTTCGGAATTTTTTTCATCAGCAACCACTTCCTTAATCATTCTCTTCTTCCGTGCCTTTTTGGATTTTTCCAGACTCTGTGCATTTTTTTGAGCTGGCTCAACCACTTCCACAAATAGAGGGTATAATTCTACGGATTCACTAGAAAAACCCATCTTCATACTCTTCAAAGTATCATCACTCACCGATATAAGCTTATAATTCCGGACTTTTTACTTGCATGCAACCTTGAAGGATTCAAAGCACCGAACTATCAGCTTAGATAGTAAGGCAGGGTACGTAATTATTTGAGATCTTAAGTTTCCTTCTTATATGTTCTTGATGGTAGTAAAGACATGACTCATCAAATTTATTTTTCTTAGATTTACCAAGAAATATAAGACATAAATATAACTTTTCTTCATATTATCCTCATCGCATCTTCTTGGTATGAGAAAACCTTGTACCCAAAGGTGTAGAATATTATTTTTTGGAGTGAGATGAGAAATTTTAGCAGTCTTAGAATCCTTAAGTCCATGACATTTTAAAGCCTTCACCTTGTTGAAACGTCCTTGCTCATCTGGAAGCTTATGTGAGAAAAACCCAGCTTCTCCTTCATAGCCTAAACCAACCATGCTCATGGACATGGTGTAAGATAACTTGTAAGTCTTCCCATAAGACTTGAATGAAAACCAGTCTCTTCCATCTTCCCTCTGGAAGGAAACAAACTCATAGAACTCGATCAACAAATCGGTGTAAACCGGATCCTGTTTATTTTACTTGTACAATCATACATATTCCCAACTATTCAATCTGATATTCTTGGTTATAATAGAATCAAGCTTGTAAAAATCCGGATGCACCAACCTTTACCTGAATACTAACCATTTTGAGATCGGCTTTGTAGTTGACATATCTTAAGATGTTGCTTCAACAGACATTCGGAATTGAGAGATCTGAAGGATTCGGAACGGCTTTGCAAAGTTCGGAACCAGTCTTAAGAAGAGTAGTAGGGCATTGAGACGCGATAGCTTTGAAAAACCGATGTGGGAAGAGTCTTGGGGTACCCATTTTATAGGGGATGGATGTGACCTTTGGTCTTCCAAAATCCATCTCTATGAAAACATTGGAAAACAAACTTGTTAGTAGGAAAGGTTCGTAATCACAATGTTCAGAATGAACAAATTCGGAATGAAAATTCGGAATGAAAAAGTCTTTCTAAGAAAGGATGAAGATTAATGAAAAAGTAACCAAGAAAAACTTATATGTGAGAATAATTATTTCAGAGACCTGCTCTAATACCAATTGTAGGATAGAAATAATGATGTAGATGCTCAATATAAAAGAGGGTGGGGGGGTGAATTGTACACATCAAAAAATTTATTTAGATAAGGAAAGATCTAAATTTAACAATGGTAAACTAAGAAAATTCATGACACCTCTAACACAAATTAGAGAATTGGAACAAGGTGTGAAGTTACAAACATCTAGTTCTATGAACTTTCTTGAATCTGGAAAGTGATTCCGAAAATAGGTTTTGAAAATATGGATCCAGAAATTGAAACTTAACCAGTGTTTACAATATGATATTCTGCCTTAAATCATATAGAATCTAAATGAATTAGAGTACAAGTATAAGGAAATATAAAAATATTATACTTTCCTTACAATACAATATGCAGCGGAAAAACAAGTATTACAACTACAAGTAACAAAAAATAAATCTTTTAAACCAAAGAGAAGGGTATCCAACAACCATGGATAAAGGTCCCTTGATTTATACTTTCAAGCAAGTCTGTCTTACCCACTCAAGGGTAATCCCTCGATACAAAGATCTAAGTCTCTGTCTTGCTATACCTGCAAACCCTCAACTTCAATGTAGTTGGATCCTCTGTCTTCCTATCCGCGAAAGACATCTAATGTAATCACCAACATTCAGATTCGCACGAAGCAATCTAAACGAGTGGTTAAGTAGGCACAAAGAAGGAAACGATTCTCTCTCTATAAATCACCTTAACAGCGTGTGGTCTCTAAAGTGATAAACTTCTTCCTCAATAGTATAGAGCTCTTTCAAATTAGCTCATATTTATACGGTCGGTTGGAATGGTCGGCACCCTCCATCAATGGTCATATTTTCCTTAAATATCGGAGGGACCTATACACGTGTCACTAAACCAATGGTTAATTAGAAACATAATGGATGAAATAATTTTACAATGAAACACATGTATGCATAAGAAAAACTAGAATTCTGAATGTATGTATATAATATTTTTCGGTCTAACCAAAATGGAATTCAGAGTCTATGTAAAAAGAATGTTTGGATTTTGTTTTATAGGAATTCGGATCCTGATGTCTGTAAAAGTCCGGAATCTAAATTTATAAGGAAATTCGGAGTGTGGTTTCACCAGAGTTCAGAATATGACTTGCAGAGTTTGAAGTCGAACTAGTAAAAGTACAGAGTCTAACTTCATAAGAGATTAGAGTCGAACTTATGAACATTCATATTCGAACTTTATAAGAGTTCATAGTCAAACTCATTAATTTTTGGTGTCAAACTTCATAATAGTTCGGATTCGAACTCATGAAAGTTCGGATTCGAACTTCATAAGAGTTTGGAGTCGAACTTCATAAGAGTTCAGAGTCGAACTCGTAAGAGTTTGGAGTCAAACTCATGAAATTTTGGAGTAGAAATAATGAATGATCGTATCCAGAATTCGGAGTGGAACTTCATTATAGTTCACATCCAGTAATTCGGAGTGGAACATCATTAAAGTTCACATCCAGAATTCGAATCCTAAAAACAGAATACTCCATTTCATGACATTATATGATTCTGGGGTTTTCGGTATGAATTTGGTTTTTGTACTTAAGAAAAATATTGATATGTATAGGAAAATATCTGTTCGGTAAATTTCCTTAAAGAATAAAATTTTCCCTATGGAGGAAAACTATATATTTTCTCAAGTATAAGGTGTTTGTGATTTTAAAAATAATAAGGAATGGAAAAGTCATAAAGAAAACTTTATTGACTCGTCACACTTCTCTTCTCCACAAGGACATGAATGGGTATGGTCCTGTATCATGAAATTTTGTCATGCTATGTCAGGAATGTATCTTGGGCATGACTTGATGTCTAGCTGGAGTGGTGCACAGAATGTTTTCAGATGTTTTTGGACACGCATAGAGATACATCGATTTGTTTCCTTTGAAGGGACTAATGTTCCTAATGGTTTTACTGCAATGTGAGGTTCTATAAGGCCTCTTTTTAGCTTTGAGAGGTTTGGGTTGTTTTCCTTTTCGTGCAATTGGTGGCTTGAAATTTTTATAATGGATCTTTATATTTCTATTTCCATGTATTGTTCTCTTTTATTTAACTAATTTTTTGTCCGAGTTCACCTGGGTCATGTCACTCACGTGGTATTGTTTTATTGCCTTTATGGTCGACATGTTTTCATTTTACATTATGACCTTCAATGATAGTCTTAATATCAATATAATTACTGAAATAATTATAAAAAGTATGTTATATTTTATCATATGTAATTAAATTATATGCATGATATTAAATAATAAAACGGAATGAGATCATTGTGATAAAAAAACCAAAAAAATAATCTAAACGATTATCATTTAGCTTATATCTATGGAATCATCCTCGTATATGATAATAAAATAAAATATATAAAAAATTAAACATCATAACATTCATCATTAACAAATGATAACGATTCGGGATTGTTATCTCCATTTTACAAGTTCTTTCAAACATGTATACATGTATCTATTAAAAGAAATAATGAAACAAAACAATCCCAAATAATGAAATTGAACACTATAACATATCATTCAAGATGTAAAAAACATAACAAAATGATAATGAATCAAATTTAATTAAAAGAGGTTCTATAAATTTTTATCAATCAACCTGATTTGATTATATAAAATATTAATGTGATGAAATCAATTAGAAATATGGTATGTGGATTCTAGAACCCAATACCTTTGATTTGGGTTATTATGTCGTCGATGGTATGAATGTTCATAAAATTTTATTTTATTTTTATTTATAAGGGTAAATAATTTTCCAATAATATTTTACAAAAAATTCAACTATTTTTGAAAAATAACTCTTATTTCTAAGAAAACCCACTTTTATTTCTCTTTATATTATTTATTATACAGTCATGTATGATGATTACTATACCAAGTATATTATTGGCTTTTTTTAGAAACCCAATGTTAATCCATGAATGTATTCTTTATTAAATTCTCATGATTTTGATTTCCTTTACATGACTTATTTTATGCCTTGTATTGATATATTTTCTATGTGGCAGACATGATTTTGTAAAACATGTGACATGACGGGTGAACCCATAATTAGGTTTCACTATAATTTAATTGTTAATGTGATGTATCTCATTAGATAATGTGAAATATGTGTGAAAATGATTTATATTTGTTCACAATGACTGTGATGAAATGATTGTTCACATATGTAATGCATGAACATGTTGCTAAATTTGTTCCCTACTAAGTTTGTTCTTTGATCACTAAGACATGATGTTTCATTTTTATGAATTTCTATATTCCATGATTTTATAAAAATATTCCTCTCATGATTATGAGTATTATCTCAAGATAATATTTTGATGTTGATGACTATGCACACCCTTGAAAGATTGACTCATGTACTTCTGTATCAACTTACTGGGATCTTAAATAACCCCTTTCATTGATGTATATCCTAATGTGATTAAATTCACTATATAGAACAAAATGGAAACTAATAAGCTTGAGATGAATAAATTAATATTTTTATTATGTAGATGTTATGTTTGGGGTAAACATTCCCATGACACAAAGAGATTGTATCTTGATTTTCTAACACTATAATATTTTTTTCTTTAAAATTATGTTATAGTAATGTATGAAAACAAGGGTCAGTACAGTTCGTTTCTTATTATGGTTTATTTAATTTGTGAATTAATATTATAGAACCTTAGTGAAAACCCTTATTATTAGACTATGTAAATGTAATAACCTATGAACATCTGTTCTTAAAAACTACTAAACATAGGGATCCCACATGATATGAATATAGAGTTAACTACGCAATGGAATAAATTATTTGTTCATGAATTATTGACTTATAATTTTCTCGAACAATTTATATTTTTGAAAATGGTGGGAATTAAGATAAATTAGGCTAATAAGTAATGTAAGGTAAAATGCATTGAATGACCAAAAAATACCCAATTCCTTGGGTTGTGAAGTTAAAAATATCATGGGGATTATTTTCCATCTTTCTTAAGCTATGAAAAAGGAGATGTATAATATATAGCATCATCATTCACTAAATATGGATCAAATGGTTATCGAATCTTTATATTGAAACAATTTTTGATGTTTAGCAGATCTTCCAATCCTCTAGTCATGGAAAAATGGATTTACTCAATTGAGAATGTCCTTTATGTGATTTACTGTTCGTAGATAGGGAAGTTGACTCTATCCTTTTATCATTTCGATTATAATATTTATCAATGGATTTATTTCATTAAGAAAACCAATAAATTCGATGAAATTTTTGAGATAGGGTTATAAGAATTTATGAAAATATTTATTTACAACTATTTCCCTTAAACTCTTTATAAAAAGATATATATAGAATTATTAAAAGTGATGAAAAGTGAATATAAATAAGTATTATCTTATGAAGAAAATTTCAAAAAATATTTCAAGTTATACCTCGTGTTTTTCTATATACACTGATAGAAAAATTTATAGATTATTTAGTAGTTTAAAAACACACCTCCTAAATGAACTAACACTTTTAGGGATTAGAGGTTATGAATAAATTGTTTGATATAATCTAATGTTAGAGATATAGTTTATGATAGTTGTCCTAAAACTATAAAGATATGAAAATAATGATGGTGTTTCATGCTTGAGGATCAATTGAAATATGATAAAATAAAACTCAACCACTCTCATGTCAAAAATGTGGGAAGATGCATTAAGGAAATTACATCAATGGGACTGGGAATTGATTCGAATGTGGGAAAGAAGGAAACAAATCTCATGAATGTTGAATAAACATGAGGATGTATGACGATTTGATATAAGTAATAAGAACACCATATACGGTTTAATGATTCAAATATACGTAGAAAATTCCCTATGCATGAATGTGCACTAAAACCTGACTCAATAATGGTAATTAGCACTAGCACCAATCCAATGAAGAGAAAAAATGTGTAACATCCCGAACCCGGGTACCATGCAATGGGTGCCCGAATTCGGTTCGCCACGTGACCACAAGCGCATTTCCCCAAACGCCAGAGGCTGCTGACTAGCAGCGAGGGCCCAAGTCTGATAGTGGGGAAACAACTCCCTCATTTGTCAAATTGTAGCACAGCGGAACACAAAGTAAAACATACAACAAACATCAGTGGATATAACCAACAGTATAAAAATGATGATGCCACATGTCTCATGTTCTAAGAATCTGCCAGAACATGTTATACATCAAAACGGTACAACCAAAAGCAGAGTACAGCAAAACAAAGCAATTATCTGGCAGTGGCAACGCGAGCCTAGGCTCGGTCCCATTCACTCCTACTCCACAGCAACAGTCAAGTACCTATATATGGACTCTTGCCCCTATCCACACCTATAGAAACGTAATCTGTTTTGGCCGAAAAGCGTGACCCAAACAGGGTGTGAGAAATATATCTCAGTAGGTACCCACCAAAGGCGCGTTCCCAACTGCGTATAAGAATGCAAAACAATGTGCAATAATAAAATTCAATAAACCAAGAAGTACTCAAAAGTAACTAAATTACCAGTTATATTGCCATTTTATTATTTATATAATCCATTTAGTTTAGTATCATTCTGTGCACAACAGCACCAATCCCTCAGGCCAACCATTATATTTCCCTCTAGAAAATTTATTGAACCATGCCATTAAGATATACAGAATCCAACCCATAGGTATTTCCCTCAGGCGTAAAAAAACTTTCCCTCAGGCGTAGGAAGTTTCTCCCTCAGGAACAGAAGTCAAGCCCTCAGGCACGAAAGGTTGCCCTCAGGGGGAATAACTACAGCCCTCAGGCTAAACAGTGCAAGGCCCTCAAGCTAATCACAACAACTCCCTCAGGCTAAACAGGTAAACGGGCCATGCCCAACATGGAAACAAGCAGTAACAAGAAATTCCTCTCAAGGAAATTCTACAATTAATACTTTAAAGGAATACCCTTGGATATCCTGGCCAAACGGCTAAATAGTGGAACACACCCCCGGGGTGGTTCCAGATCCAAGAAACGATCCCAACCAACATTTTAATATCATAATTATGTACCTAATCAATTCTAGGTGTTCAATATCGCAATGGCCTCATCCACACGACACCACAACATGCGTTCGTGGAACAAAAATGCACAAAACATACAACATTTGGAAAATTATACACCAAGCCACCTGTATTAAACACCAATGAACGTTATACCTGAACGCTGACTCCAGAAACGCCCAATAATGGCATAGCTATGATGAAGAACAAAACTCATCAAAACGTAAAAAGCATTCCCTCAAGAAAGAATTGGTATGAATGGCTTATAGAGAAGAATGGGCTTACCCGCGCAGTTCCAACGAGATCGTCTGAAGCAGGATCAGATTCTAGATGAACACTCAGTGGATCTTCAAAGGTCCAGCCTCCTCCTTTGGCTCCAAAATGGATAAAATGCCTCCTCTTCCAAATGAGGATTCTACTTCCTATTTGAAGCCTAAAAAAAGTACAATGCATGAACATCCAAGTAATTGTCGTGTACTCCTTTCATTTAACTATTCCTCTGGTGGCTTCCCGCCAGCGCGACACTGTTCGCATGCCGACATGAGTACACGGCCTGTACTTCTGAGTACACGGCATGTAATGCAGCTTACCTAGCGGCTGCTCCACCGCCTTACTTTTTGGCCTGCCGACTGAATACATGGAATGTAAAGGACCACTACACGGTGTGTAGTCGGTTCCTACACCATTTTTCGCTGACATGGATACACGCCCTGTGTACAAATCCAAACACGGCCAGAAGTACATGGCGTGTCCAAAAAGTACACGGTGTGTAGTTACAAAATTTAGGATTTTTCCTCATTTTCCATATTTTATTAAAAAACCGTAAGGAAAATAGAAAAGAGGAAGCTCGTACCTCGATGAGAATAACCGGGTTCTTACAAACATCCCCCCTTACAGCAATTCGTCCCCGAATTGCCCTTCCAAGGGTGGAGAAGATATAGCCTTGAACAACTCCGGCCACAGAGCATGTATGTCAGCCTCCCACTCCCAGGTCTTGTCCTGCACTCAGCCATGCTGCCATAGTACCTGTACGAGAGGAACTGACCGGCCTCGGAGAACCTTCATGCTCCTATCGAAGATACGAATCTGATTCTCCTCAAAGGAAGCATCTGCCTCTAGCTCAGCCTCCTCAGGCAGAAAAACATTAGACAATTCTAAATTATAGCTATGAAACTGAGATATGTGGAAGACGTTGTGCATGGCTCGGTACCGCTGCAGTAACCACAACCGATAAGCAACCAGCCCGAATCTCTCCAGAATCTCGAATGGCCCCACATACCTCAGTGAAAGCTTACCCTGTCTCCTGATCTGCTTGTCTCCCAGCCTTGGCGAAACACGCAAGAAAACTTGATCCCATACCATGAACTCCAAAGGTTGTCTGCGGCGATCAGCATTTGACTTCTGGAAAAACTCTGCAGTAGCCATCCACTTATGAATTAACTAGACCTGCTCAGAAGTCTCCTGCACATGACGTGGTCCCAGCAAAGCTGCCTCAGCTACCTCAAACCAGCACAAAGGTGATCGGCACGGACTTCCGTATAACGCCTCGTATGGTGCCATCTTAATAGTCTCCTGAAATCTATTTTTATAGTCAAACTTGACCAAGGTTGTATGCTTCTCCCAAGAGCCCCCAAAGTCTAGGAATCATGCTCGTAGCATGTACTATAGCACCTGTATCAAACGCTCTGACTGGGCATTTGTCTGAGGGTGGTATGTTGTGCTCAAAGGCACATGTGTACCCAGTTCCCTCTGAAAAATCTACCACAAATGAGACATAAAGCAGGCGTCCCTATCTGAAATGATAGAACGAGGGACCCCAGGAAGATGTACAACCTCTCAGATATAAATCCTTCCGAGATCGTCAAAACTGAAGGTCTCCTTGATTGGAAATAAGTGAGCTACCTTCGTGAGTCTTTCCACAACAACCCACACAGCAACATTGCCATGAGGTGACCTCGGAAACCCAGTCATGAAATCCTTCACGACATCATCCCATTTCCACTATGGAATGGGTAACTATTGTAACAGTCCAACTGGTCTCTGATGCTCCGCCTTCACCTACTGATAGGTGGAACATCTTGTAACGAAACCAGCTACATCTCTCTTTATACCCAGCCACCAGTACTGACGTCTCAAGTCACGGTACATCTTGGTAACCCCGGGATGAACATCCCAAGCTGAAGCATGAAACAATCACATTAGCTCCTTGCATATATCCCCTAGAACCCATAATCGTCCATGGAAATGAAAAACCTCATCATCGCCTATCGTCCAACCAGGAGGATGGTCCTCACATGCCACCGACTCCCGTAGAACTAGGCCTTCTGGATCCGATAGCTTCCTCATCCTCAATCTGTCTAGGGGGTAGAAGTCACAAAAAATGATGAAAGATAAGTCTGCCCCTGGCTGTCGTGTACCTCCAGATGCATCTTAGAGAACAAGGACATGAGCTCCCACTCACCACTGGCCTCCTACACTGCCTGTATCTGAGTCTTCCTACTTAGTGCATCAACTACTGCATTACCTTTACCAGGTGTATAGGAAAGCTCAAAATTGAAGGAGTGTAGGTACTCGACCCACCTCATATGCCTCAGATTCAATTCACACTAAGTAAAGATATACATGAGGATTTTGTGGTCGGTGACATCCACAAAATGCTCCCCCAAAAGATAATGTCTCCAATAGTGCAATGCATGTACAATTGTAGCCAACTCGAGATCATGCGTTGGGTAATTCCTCTCATGCGGCCTCAACTGCTGAGACCCATACGAAACAACTTGGTCGCCCTATATCAACACTGCTCCCAGCCCAATACCTGATGTGTCATAGTAAACTGTATAGCTCATCCCCTGCTCTGGGAGTATCAGGATCGGTGCTGATGTCATCCTTCCCTTCAGGTCTTGAAAAGCTATCTCGCAAGCTTCTAACCAAGCGAAATTCACACCCTTCTTAGTCAAGCACATCAATAGTGCTGCTAAGTGGGAGAAGTCATGTATAAAATGCATGTAGTAACAGGCCAACCCTAAGAAACTCTGTATCTCGAACAAGTTCTTAGGCTGCTCCCAAGAAACTACTTCTCTCACCTTCACAGGCTCTACTAAAACTCATGCCTCTAAGATGATATGACCCAGGAAGTTAATCTGGTCCATCCAAAAGTGGCACTTTGAGAGCTTAGCATATAGCTGATTCTCTCTTAGTGTACTCAATACGATATCAATATGGGTGGTATGGTTGTGTTGAGTGTGATAGTAATCCAAGATGTCATCCACGAATACTACCACAAAACAATCAAGATACGGATGGAATACATGATTCATCAGAGCCATGATAACTGCTGGCACGTTCGTGAGTCCGAATGGAATAACCGTATACTTGTATAGACCATACCTACTCATAAAAGTTGTGAGAGGTATATCAGATGGTCTAATGCGTAGCTGATGATATCCTGATATCAGGTCAATCTTAGAGAACACTCGTTCTCCAAGAAGCTGAAAAAGATATCATCAATCCTTGGTAATGGATATCGGTTCTTAACCGTAAACTCATTCAGCTGCCGATATTCCACAGAATGTCTAAGGGTACCGTCCACCTTCTTCACAAAAAGGACTGGAGAACCCCATGGAGAAGTTTTGGGTCAGATAAAGCCATTTTCTTGCAACTCCTCCAACTGCATATTGAGCTCCTGAAACTCAGGTGTAACCATCTTATAAAGAGGATTGGACACCGGTGCTGCTCCTAGAACATGCTCAATGGAGAAATCCACCTCTCTCTCTGGTGGTAGACCCGAAAAGTCATCCGAGATGACATCCCTAAAATGATCAACAAAAGGAGGGAAATCTACATGACAAGTCCCCTGGTCATCCAGATATAAGCTCGCAATCTGGGATGTGACTCCACCTTGCCCATGATGCTCTGGTCCAGCTCGACTCGCTTGATCGTCCTATTGTCCCTTGTTTGGAAACACTCCACCCTCTGGTGACGTGAAACGCACCATGCGACGATAGCATTCTACAATGGCTCTAAAGGGAACCAACCAGTCCATCCCGAGCATGACGTCATAGCTCGTCATCTCTAGGACATAGAGGTCCCAAAAGAAGTGACACCCACTAACCTCAAGGGGCACTCCTTGCATGGACGCACACGAGCTGTTCTAGTCACCAATGAAGTTTCTATCCTCATGATAACAATAGATGAAGAAACACAGATCCCAAGGCTCTCCACAACGGGTGAAAATATGAAACTATGTATAGCACCTGTATCAAATAGTACTGATGATATGACTAAAGCTACTATAATAGTACCTCTAACTGTAGAAGGTCTAGGATCCTACTCCTGCTGGGTCTGTTGTACTACATTTGCCTGCCTAGTGTCACGACCCTGTGACACAGCCTGGCTACCCTGAGCTGTCCCGCCCTGCTGTCTCTAAGATCCTAGTGTCTAGATACCATGGCCACAACCACCATCTCTGCCTGCACGCCCTGTCATATTCCAGTTCCCGACTGGTAAGAAGCCACTGGTCCTGCTCCCACACGTGGAGTCTGCATAGAACACCTCTCACTAGCCACTGGTAGAAACACCCAGTAGAAGCGCTGTAGATGACATATCTTGCCGCAATCTCGGCACTCCACTAGATCATGTGGACACTGTGGTCTCTTGTGCCCCTCCCTGCCACACTGGTAGCACCTAATCGGGCCACTTGAAGACACTACCTGGCTGGTACTGCCACACTAAGAGAAGTCCATCTGTCTCTTCCTATTTCTAGTAGAAAAAGTACCAGTGACTGGTGCTGAACCACCCAGGTCCACACCTCTATATTCTCGAAGGTTCCTCTCTGTGTTCAATGCCTGGTTTACAATAGCGTGTACAGTAGGCATCCTGAAGACATTCACCAGTTCGCATATGTCATACCGAAGACCATCCTCAAAACGTCTAGCTCTCAATGTCTCATCACCCAACAGCATGGGTGAAAAGCGCTAAAGCTCCGTAAAATGTGTAGAATAATTCATCACAGACCTAGTGCCCTACTGCATATTCATGAACTCTCAAGCCCTATCTGCTGTCAGTATCTCGGGAAAGAAGAAGTTATAGAATACTGTCTGAAAATCCTCCCACACCATGTCCATGTGATGCTCTGACTAGGTGGTAACATCCCATCACCTCTTGGTGGAATCACGCATCATGTATATCGTGATGTTGACCATCCACCATGGAGGTGTCTCAAGATGCCCGAAAATAGTCTGCATCGACCCCATCCAGGACTCCGCATCTTGTGGTCCGCCATCCCCTAAAAACGAAGGCGGATGCTACTACTGGAAGATACGTGTCAGCTCGGCCATAGATGTGGCAGCATGCGGTGCTCTCGGAAAGGTCTTCATGAACTGAAATAAGCCTTCACGGAACTGTGCCTCTGCGCATGTGTCCATTATAGCAGCTGGTGCCGTATCTGGCTTTGCTGGAGGATCAGCTGGTAGCCCATGGACCACAATCTCTGGAGTATACTCGTTGCTGCTCTCTTGGCGAACAAAACATGGTCATCGAGGTGGCATGACAATACATGGTCAAAAACACTCCTTTGAAAAAGATTATCAAAGGCCAAAGAAGAAGAAACCCAAAATGGAACAAGAGGAATAAGGCATTCAAAATTTACAAAACAAGACTACACAGTGTGTACACTGACTACACGGAGAGTACATGACTTCCCTTCCCTGCCCGAGTCCTTCTGCATGGCTAATCCACATGGATCCCATTTGAACAAACTAAACGGCATGTATATATTCTACATGGAATGTATGGTGTTATTTTCCATCTACCCGTATCGTTTTTGACCCGGATGACTACCCGACTTGAAACTAGACGGCGTCTTACACACGCACACGGCGTGTACATCACACCATTCCTCCGCCATACAGCTAAGTCCACATGGTCTGTCCTCGGACAAGACTACACAGCGTGTTCAAAGAATGGTGACATCTACTCGTGTTGTTAGTTACACGACCGAGTCCCCAGGCCACACTACACGGCGTGTTCTTCATTGACTCGGTGTGTTCTGTACAGGAGTTTACAGACCCGTGTTGTTAGTTACACAGCCAGACTCTGGGTCGAACCTACATGGAATGTACATACGCTACATGGCGTGTTCTCCCAATCACTTCCCTACCCCGTGTCGCCGCCCACACGGTTTGAGACAAGTGAAGAAACTACACAGTGTGTACTCAGAGTATATAGTGTGTACTTAAAAAGTTCATTTTTCTTCCCAAATAGAAGGCCACACATGGCGTGTTTAAAATAATACACGGCGTGTATACTGGGATTCTAGACAATATTCCCCAGAAACTTCCCCGGAACCCAGAAAATACTGAAAAACTACACCTAAGTGTCAAATTCCGACCCGTGAGGGCCCATACTCCCCACGAATCAATTTTTGACATCTTATTTGTGTAATAACTAATAAACAGTCAATGATCCACCAAATTCCGTTCAATGGGGGCCCATACTCCCCAAAAACCAAAGTTTGGGGTCTATTCTATAAACAGACTTACGCAAAAATTACCCTATCAAACAGCTGGTTTTTTTATCAGTGCTGTTATCACAACAGCAAGCTTTTCTAGCACAACTACTATCACAACAACATGAAATTTTTCTAATGCACCTACATGGCATGGAAATTATGTATGACATGTGATTCTAGCATGTGCCTAAATGATTCATGATATGGAATACCCTCATCTCATCGGGTTTCAACTAAATAGAACCCATTGATAAAATATAGACAGCAAAATACAAGTCCGTCACCCAACGGAGAAATCATATCAACAATAAAATTTACCAAATCGGAAAAATTGCAAGATACAAGGTAGAATGTATTTTCCCCATACACGGGTTAGCTACGCCCGTGCACAACTTATTACCAGCTACCGTTCAACCTATCCCTGACAACAGCTCCAAATAGTAATTCGTAGAAAATAACCCCTTTGATACCACATTCTATCGTCCCGGATCCAGGTTCCATGCAACGAGTGCCCTGAATTCGGTTCGCCACGTGACCTCAACAACATTTCCCCAAACGGCAAAGGCTTCTGACTAGCAGCGAGGGCCCAAGTCTGATATTGGGAAAACTGTGCCCTCATTTTTCAAAGTGTAGCATAGCGGAACACAAAGTAAAACATACAACAAAAAAAATGGATATAACCAACAGTATATAAACAATGATGCTACATGTCTCAAGTTCTAAGAAATATCCAGAACATGTTATACATCAAAACGGTACAACAAAAAGCAGTGTACAACAAAACAAAGCAATCAGCTTGCAGCGGTATTGAGAGCCTAGGCTCGGTCCCATGCCCTCCTACTCCAAAGAAATTGTCAAGTACCTTTATAGGGACTCTTGCCCCTATCCACACCTAAAAAAATGTAATCTGTTTGGGCCGAAAAGCATGACCCAAACAGGGTGTGAGAAATATATCCCAATAGGCACCCACCACAAGCATGTTCCCAACTGCATGTAAGCATGCAAAAATAGTGTGCAATAATAAAATGCAATAAACCAAGAGGTACTCAAAAAATAACTAACATACCCGTTATATTGCCATTTAATTATATATTTAATCCATTTAATTTAGAATCATTCTGTGCTCAACAGCACCAAGCCCTCAGGCCAACAAGTATCTTTCCCTCAAGATAATTTAGTGAACCACGCCATCAGGCTATACAAAATCCAGCACACAGGTATTTCCCTCAGGCATAACAGAAATTGCCCTTAGGCATAGGAACTGTCGGACTCATGAATAGAAGTCAAGCCCTCAGGCACGAAAGGTTTCTCTCAGGGGAAATAACTATAGCCCTCTGGCTAAATAGTGTAGTGCCCTCAAGATAATCACAACAATGCCCTCAGGATAAACAGGTAAACGGGCCATGCCCAACATGGAAACAAGCAATTTCTCTCTATGCAGTTCTACAATTACTAATTTAAAGGCATACCCGTGGGTATCCTGGCCAAATGGCTAAACAGTGGAACACAACCCCAGGGTGGTTCCGGATCCACGCAACGATCCCAAAAAGCATTTTAATATCATAATTAAGTACCTAATCAATTATAGGTGTTCAATGTCACAACGGCCTCAGCCAAACGACACCCCAACATGGGTTCGTGGCACAAAAACCCACAAAACACACAATAGTTGGAAAACTAAACACCAAGCCACCTACCTTTAACGCCAATAAATGTTATACCTGAACACCGACTCTAGAAACGCCCAAGAATGGAATAGATATGACAAAGAACAAAACTCATTAGAATGTAAATAACATTACCTTGGGAAAGAATTTCTAAGAATGTCTTAAGGATAAGAAAGGGCTTACCCATGCGTTTCCAACGAGATCATCTGAAGCAGAATCAGATTCCAAACGAACACCCGATGGATCTACAAAGTTCTGACCTCCTCCTTTGGCTCCAAAACAGATAAAATGCATCCTCTTCAAAATAAGGAGGCCACTGCCTGTTTTATGCCAAAAAAACAAAGTACATGGTGTGTACTTCCAAATACATGGTGTGTACTCTTTTCATTTAACTGTTCCTCTGGCGGCTTCCCGCCAGCGCGACACTATTCGTCTTCCAACATGAGTGCACGACATGTACTCCTACGTACAAAGTATGTACTGCTGCCCAGCTGGCAGCTACTCCACCACCTTACTTTTTGGCTTGCCGATTGACTACACGGTGTGTAAAGGACCACTACATGGTGTGTAGTTGGTTCATACACCCTTCGTCATTGACATGGCTACACGCCCTGTGTACTCATCCCAACATGACTAGAAGTACACGACGTGTGGAAAAGTACACGGCGTGTAGTTCCAAAATTTAGGATTTTTCCTCATTTTCCATATTTTACAAAAAAAACATAAAGATAAGAGTAAATAGGAAGCTCATGCCTTGAAGAGAAGACCCGAGTTCTTACAAAATGGAAGGACTATTCCATCAATATCACAAAGGTTGATCCGGAAAATGATTTATGAATAATCATTCTGGTTATTAATTGAATAATATAAATCATTCTATATGATTCTTGTTATACACATTTAATCATATCTTGCAAATTTAGTAGAAAAATTTCATCAAAACCTCAAAATATAGAGGTTAAGTTATCTATGAGAATAAAAAATTGGGAAATTATTGAATCCAAATTATAGAAATCATCCTTGATTTATTATTTTGGAATAAACATCCCATATAATTTTTTAAAAATAACTTTGGTGTAGTTCGATAACATATTGATTATGGATGATCTATCCTTATACGAAGCCAATATCCACAGCCAGGAAAGGTAGATTACTCTTTAAATCCCAACGCATCCTTCAATTCAGTAAATGTGTTAGGAGAAGGATGAATCTTTTTAAGAATCATTTTCTCATTATTTCATATTATATCATTATGATCAAGTATATCTTACTAAAATGATTTAGATAAAGGATAAAATCATGATTCAAGACAAACCCATTTTGAGGGACAACACTGATGTGTTCCCTGAAAAATTTCCCAATAACCATCTTAAATGAAAAGTATAGTTATTGATTGAACATATTCTTGTATTTCAACCTATATCAGAGAATCCTTATGTAATGGCCACCATTGAATTGGAATAACTGAAGAAGTTATTTACAATAGAACAAAGAAAATGGTATCATTCGCTTTATTGGTTCACCATGGGGTGCACCAGTCCAATATGTCAAGAAGAATAATAGATCAATGATCCTATAAATTAAGTATCATGAGACCAGTAAAATAATAATAAATAAAATTACCATATCCCACAGATATATTTCATGTCCGATCAACAATGTGGGAATTTGTATTTCTCTAATTTGGATCGTTAGTTGGGATATCACCTATTAAATGTGATTAAAGAAGATATTCATGAGGTTGACTTTCAGATAATGTACAGACACTCTGAGTTCATAGTTATTCTATTCGGACACAATAAATCTCCATCAATATTCATGGAATAAATTAATAGATTATTTAGGGATTACCAACTTATGTTTTTGTGTGTCTTTATTGATGTTGTTCTGAAATTCTGCATGAGTAAATATGAACAAGAGGAGTATTTAAATAATAAAATAATGACCTTATGAAGGTATAATACTGTTCAAAATTACTATAAATATGTGTTATTGATAAAATAATTCTCATTATTTGGGCATGTCACCACTAGAAAATGAATATCTATGGACCCATCCATTACAATGGCTATCCAGTGTCTCCCTAGGCCAAAACCTGTAACGGTGTTCAGTAGTTTCCTAAGATTAGCTGGGTAGTACTGCTGATTTTTAATAGAATTCGAATGATTTTCAAACCCACATACCAAACTGACTCATAAGGGAAAAAATTCATGCACTGTTGAATATGAAGACAATATCATAGATTTAAAAAAGTGGTTTATCACCATGTGAGTACTCACACTTCTTACAAGTGTGGTAATTATTTTATAAAATAAAGATGAAAATAATTTCATATGCTGTGAATTCATGAAAATCATAATTTTTAGCCTATTAATCTTTTATGTTGAAAATAAATGAGAAAAACAATCCAACACAAAATCTGGAGTTGGCAGTTGTGATTCTCACAATGAAAATCTAGTGTAATTATATATATGGGGAGAAGTGTGATATATATAATAATTATAAGATCCTCAAATATATATTCACATAGAAGGATCTTAATATGTTCCAAAAAATATGGTTATATCTTATTAAGTATTATTACTACATAATCCACTACTATCATGGATAAGAAAATAAAATGGAAGAGGCTCTATATAGAAAGTATCTTACAAAATTATCAATAATGATAATTGAGAAGGATCAAATCTTATTATATTTTAAAAATATAGACTTATGGTTCACTATTGAAAAATAATCATTGATCCATTCTCAAAAGATTTCCCAATCGTCACTTGTAGAGATAATAAATTATGTTAAAAGAAATTATATGGGAATTTAGAAAAAGGATGATGATTTTATAAATAGGGAATCCTCATAATTCCAAACTGATAAGGAACGGTCACGACTATGTGTATCATCCATTCTTGAGATAAATGAGATTTTGAATTACACACCTAGATAAAACTTATTTATTCACCAAAGGAGAAAAAATATGTATTGAGATATCCGAGATAACTAATGTTGGGACAATATGATAATGGAGATTACTGAATATACATCAATGTTATTGGTATGCAGCAAGTGAAGAATATCATAAAAAAAGTATAGGGGTATAATTCATCAATTAACTGTACCGTCATGGTAATTGTAAAACAAATCTATGGTGTTTTTCATAAAAATTTTAATGAAATTCAAAAGAAACAATTCTATATTCATTGATGTGGATAATTTCATAAAGACATATCAAATTATTTCTATTCAATAGGTCATGTCACTAGATCAACATTCACAATTTTAAATTAGAGAAGTGGTAAGGCTGTATGGATTACCCTATCAGTTATATATTATCAAAATATGAAAATCACCACAATGTTATGGAAAAGTCTCGAACATGTGGTAAACACTGAACTGAAATTCATTATGGAATTTCATACTGAAATTGATTTATAATTAGATCAGACTATTCATACACTCAAATACATGCTTAGAGAATTTTATATGGACTTAGAAGGAGTCTCAGATCATAATCTAACTATAAGGCATCGGCCTTAAACATTACTTATTATTGAATTAAATGAATAATTCACATAGAGGATCTTTTCAGGTTTAGAGTTTTATTGAATTAGGACGTAACTATTACATCTCAAAAGATTACAAAGTAGACACTTCTACTAAGTTTCCATAATATAAAAAACTCTTAAAATGAAACATATCTAGTTCCATGTTTTAGGTAGCATGACGTTTCCTTGTTCACATCCTTGACCCTATTCCACATTAAGTCCTGTGAAAAACATTTCGAAAAAAACTTGGGGTGAGCATAAAAAGCTCAGTAAGGGATACACAAAGAAGGAAAACTGTTAATTTTTAAAAACAACATGTAAACCATGAATACTTTACCAAAGTAATACGTTTCACCTTTATGAAGTAGTAAAAACTATTCACTGAATAAGAAACCATTACTTACCCTTTTGTAACCAAAAGATTACCATAAAACCCATATAAAGAACACATAACAAATAAAGGTAAATTGTGACATAAACATACTTAAATGGAATAACCATACGGTTGACTTCCACACATACTTAATGGAATTTCCATACGACTAACTTCCATACCCAATGCATTGGAGGTTATAACGTAACCACCCGTACTGGTATTCACTGAACCACCCGTCATATGGTTTATCACGTAACCACCCATAAAATGTCCTAGTACCATCATTACACATAAAATATTTAAAATATAAACATTTCAATAACAATATTTCATTTGCAATCAAAATAAGTAATTCCCAGATATTGAATTAATCAATCCATTTTCAAAAACAATTTAAAAGAGATTTTTGAATCAAAGTGTCCCATACCACTTTAAAGCTTTTAATGGAATTATAAAATTAATGTCCATATAAATAAAACTGAAAACCATTTTGAAAACATGGACATTAAAGATAAATATTTAGAATAATGAATCTTTAAAATATTTAAAAAGATATGTTTGTTAAAGAGTTCTTAACAAAATGAGAGACTATTGAATACAAAAAATTGCGGAATAACATTTAATCTGAACTTTATAATATCATGAAAATAAAGGGATTCATGATATAATATGTCAAAGGACAGTATACACACCATATAATAGTGAATTGATGCATAACAACAATTAAGTCTCAATTGAAATGTAAATTGAGATGAAGTCCATTATAAAGATGGTATCCTTAAATTAAGGATAAATCTATCACAGAAATTATGTGTGAGAAATATAAATACACCCAATATAAGTGGATATTAAGTGTGAAACAATCCTAGGTCATTCACACATAATATTGGAAAAACAAAACCAATGACCTAGATATTTAACTCAATGAAATGAGATTGAGTTATGATTTCCCATACAAGTTCGTAAGAATTTATCAATGAGATGATTATGTATAGAAATAGTGTATCTACACAAAAATTTGTGGAAATTACAACATAGAGATTCGACACATAATCTCTTCATAATAAAATCATGAAGTAGATGTTTAACCCAAAGAATTGAAAGTGGGTTAAGAAGTTCCCTTACAGAAATCAGATAGCCTAACAGCATCACATTAAAATTCAGAAAATGAATTGATGAGATAGAAAATGGTATCTCATGACATGGACATAAAATTTACATAAATAAGTATATATAAGAACATATCCCAACTTAATAGTATGTGAATAAAAAGACATAACAAAATAAGTCTTTTAAAAAGAGGATGGTGAAAGGTCCCCTTATCGAGTTGGGTTACTTTCGAAACGTACACCCCATGGAAGAAGGGTCATACAATGAAGATGTAAATACCCATAAATGAAATTATACTACACAAAGTGTATAATAATGATCAGTACATACACCACCAAAAATAAATAGTGGAAAACTTAGCATAAATGTCACGAGAATAAATGTGAGATGAAAACAAATCCCTTACGAAAACTCTACAGCCTAACGGCGCCACCTAAAACTTAATTAAATGGATTTTTAAGATCAAATAGGGTCTCTAATAATATTAACATTAAAAGTAAAGTATGTGGAATATTAAATAACATCCTCAAACATAAGAAAGATGGTATTAAAATAAATGACATAAAAGAGAGTATATAAAAATAAAGAGAGAGGTTGGATCCCTTACCTCATGTCTGACTTGTCTTGTTCATTTATTAAAATTCCTGAATAATAAATTTTGGTCAATTTATAATCACTTAAGGAGCTCATTTAAATATTATTATTATGTTCATATAAAATATTATAATGTTATAATAATTGGTTAATAATGTGAGTTCATATCAGACGTTTTTGTCGATGTTTGGTACATGAGTCAAAAATGAACTTGTTTGAAAATGATTGTCCATGTAGTTTTAAGTAAATCTTCTCCAGAATATTATTAATGATATAAATATCATATATATCTAGTACATATTAATTTTATACTAATCCATAATATTTGGAGATAAAAATAAATGAAATGCACCGTTCATGGAGACGGTAGGCCGTACGTACGCAGGAACGCTACTTTCATTTCTTTGTCATATTAATGGAATTAAAAAATAATTTAGAGAGATATATATTATAATTAAATTATAATATATATGTTATATAGGTTATGTATGTTCATTAATTTCATTCTTTGTACATTCCATGTATTTCATGAATGAGTTACATCACTTGAGGGGGCGGTAGGCCACACTTCGTTGTATGAAATTGTCGCATTTGCACAACTTGAAAAGCATAAAGTCATTTTTTAAATATAAAATTCATAAGCATAAAGAAAAAATAAATACCATATATATCATATATAAAATATAGTGACATCATAATGGCCACCATGAAAGGTGTTAAGAGAATATTGAACAATCATCGCTTCGTGAGGCAGAAATTCGCCATCCATAGAAACAGTATGTTCTTTAAACATTAGATGATGGTGTGTGTTAGTGTATCTAGAATAATCCTCATAAAAACTTCATATTATATTTAAGATACTGGTTTTTTTACAAAATAAATAAATAAAAAGTGTTTAGGAGGTTGGAGAAGCAAAATAAAACAAAAGTACATTAGGGAAGACATTACCTTTAAAACGAGTAACTCTTTTTGATTTGAGCTCAAAGGCTTCCTTGGGAAGACTTATGCCGAATGTAAGGCATCTAGGAGTAAGAGAGGGATGTGGAGAGACAACATGGGTAGGGGATGGCCTATCAAAAGGAATGATAGGTGTGGGTAAGGTGGTAGAGGTGGGGGCCTTTTATAAGAGGAGAGGAGGGGCACTCTTGGAAAGTTATAAAAGGTTACTTTATTATAAAATGATTTTCGGATTTTAAAGGCCCAAATATTATATATTTATTGGATAATGTGATAAGAGTTCTAAATCCCCCCATCCAATCGTTTTTTGACTTGTTTATATATTAGATTTTACATTATCTTTTCATTTTATTGAAATCGTTAAATAATGAGATAATCATTGCTTCATCATAGTGTCAAACATAATTTAATTTATTTATAGTCTAAAAATTATAAAAAAATATCATGATGTAGGAAATATTTTTAGATTTCTAATTAATATTTATAGTCAAAAATATGACTTCTATAACCCCACTTAATAATGGTTTTAGTAAAACAGCTCATGTTTGTGACATTTTTATTTTAACTTTAAATAAAATGTTATTTATGTCATTTTCCTACCATGGTGGCTCCATGGGGTCCCCAAGTTAACCCATGGATTGTATTGGTCTGCCATGACACATCCAATGATGGTATAAAATATTTATAGGTCATTTCATGTTATTAAAACATTATTTTTACCTTAAATTACACTAATTATCTCTAATCGCGATTAAAAACTTAAAAGTTGCTATTCACCAAAAAAATATTTTAATCCCATTGAACCACATTTTACATCCTAATGAAAACCATGTATGTCGGATTTTTGAAATTCAAAACCCAGTGCTTGTAAAATTTCATTTAAACAAAAAATCAGTTTTTAAGTACCACTTAGTGGTTTCACTATGCATTAAAAATTGATGTTTTTTTAGAAAAATACCAAAAATACACCCTAAGATATATTTCATATTCCAAATTCAAAAATGATTTCTATTTTACAAAATTCACAACATATAATTTGGATTAATTAATTTAATAATTAATTCCCGCTGTCAAAACAAATAGCGTGTTTTTATGAAACTAAATGTATCAAATGATTGACACTAGTTTAAGTCCAATTTCAAAGTGAAATTAATTCCAATGACCACTATTGGATTAAATGGTAAAAATATAATCTAAATTAACTTCAAAACCAATTAAAAATATAATCCAATCATATATAAAATTTAGATTAAAAAGAGGTTTTGAATTAAAATACAACATTTTTCACTATTCCTTAAAAAAATGAACTTTATCGGAAAAATACAAAACATTTACACAAAGTAAATTTTGATGTCCATATTCTAACGAAGGATTTTATTTTTTCAAATAGAACATATAAAATTTTCAAAAGTATATTTAAAAAGGTTTCTCCATCAAAAGGTAGTTAATCGACCTTTTAATGAATATTAGAAGATTTATGCATAAAATTGGATTCATTTTCATTTTACGCCTCTAACATTTATTGGATAAAATTAAAAATATTTGACAAACATATATAATCATTTTGTTGTTAGTTCCATTATTTCCCACCATTACAATGGCTATGCGTTAACTTCTATTTAAAATAATATTATTTTATTACTCATGTGCAATGTAAGATTTCAATGAAACTCTTTGTTGCGTATCGGGTACGCTATTGAACATAGATACCCCTTTAAAGTAAATTAAAATTTTATTCACAAATAAGGATAAATATAAAAAATTTCATATTATCTATTTACCAGGGGTGTTACATCCTTCCCCCCTTTTGGGAATTACATCCTCGCAATTTTAAAATTGGGCTCGGAAACTTCATTGAAAGCCCCACATCGGAAAAGGAGTAAATTAAACTATCACTTTAAAAGAAATAAAGGGAAGTACAAAGGTCACTATAGTTAACCCATACTAGGATTCGAAGTAGGAAAATAAAGATATGGAAGAAAAAACAAAGGGTTGTGTTCTGGGGGAGAGTGATAGAAAACATGTTTAGGAGAAAGTTAACCACAAGAAAACCACAAACTTGTGATGGGTTAAAGGGTATTCGATTACCCAATAAGCAAAGACAACAGACAACATTTTTGGTTTAAGTTACTCTTAATTGAGGAATTCATTTTTGATCTTAACAAAATTATAATGAAACATACTTACTTGTCACGTAGACTTTCAACTTTTACTAGATTCCTTAATCAAACTCATATTATCTCCCAAAGACGATTATTTAGGATGAATTCTTCGCATTATGAGTACTATAATCAACTTCTTGAGAATCACCTTATCCATAAAAGAAAACTATATATTTCCCATTTCTTTAGATATCAACCAAAACCAAACCAAAAAGATTAGTATGAGATTAGATAATACCCAAAAAGGATATTTTTTTTACAAAAATAAAAACTACTCTTAATCTCAAAAAATTTTCAAACAAAACCCAAAGTTCAAAAAAGACCATTCAATAAACATCTATCCTTAAAATTATTCAATGTAAACCCATCTAAGATTATAACACAAATATTTGATGGATTTAATCACATAGTCTCCCAAGGTACAAATTAACATTTATCTCCAAGTAACATACGTTTCTCTTAATGTATCATACTGAAATGTAAATAACCTAATCACATATCCTCCATGATAGGTAAATAATTACCATAGATATCCCAAAATCAACTTACTATTGAATCATAAAACCATCTAACTAAATTTGTTTTAGTCAAACTAACCAGGGGCTTCATGTAGTCCAGTGGTAGGTGATAAATACAAGTCGCAATTTGGTTGTGGGTTTGATTCCCACAGCTTTGTCCGACGCGACAAGTTGTCACATGGTATGCGTGTTGTCCTTTTTCCAAAACTATATAATTATCAAATCATTCCCCAAAAAAGAGATAAAACCATCAATAATAACCATACAATAATTTAACTACAATTTTATCTCATGCCTTTCACTTTCCATCAAAACATATAGTAACCCATAATTACCTCAAAAGTAAGGATCATATAAACCCAAATGGTTCTCTAAAACTATTTCCATAGAAGAATATATAAATATTCCTTGAATAAATTTTTCATATATCAAAAATCAGGGTTACACATAGTATAAAAAGTCTTCTAATGTAACCCCATCATCAAAATAAACTTAATACTCTTAAGAATTTCACCATAACTATAGAAGCCCTTATATGTAGACTTATGACTCATTCAATGTTCTTATTGATCCATTAGAAATGCATTTCCACCTTATTTCTTAATACCCAATTCCTTGAATCTAGATATCGTGATCTTCAGGATGTTCTCTTTCTCTTTCGGCATGTTGTCATACTTTCAAAAATTAAATGTTCACTCCACTTCTGTAATTTCACTTTTTGATAGAATTGGAAAATTTGAGATCTTGAAATCGTATGAAAAAGATACCATGACCCATAAAATTGTTTTAGATAAGAGTAGGTGTTGGATAACTCAAACAATTTCTTCCATGTGATTTGAATACTAAAAAATTTATCAAAATCATTCGAACGGTATTTTCCCGTAATGGTGATGATCTAATCATTAGGGAGGGATAAGAATGTTTTGTAAGATAAATTTCCTTCTATCTTGACAATTTATCCTTAATCTGTTGAAAAGAATCAATATGTAAACAAGATATGAAAATCAATTATAATAAAAAAAAAAGAATCTTTTATAGGTAACATAAAAACTTTTTTATTACTCTAATCCATCAACCTCCTTATATCTCCATTGTTAGGGTTTTTTTATCAAATAGACCTATTTTACCATAACCATTCAATTGTTTCCACATATTAATATCCCTCTTTGTTATATGGGGTCCTTTACCTACACCCAGATAACACCCTAACCTCCAAAGTTCTCTAAACTGTCCTTTGATACTAAGTATAAGGCCCTGACCTTGAACATTACTTATTATTAATATAAATTAATAATTCACATAGAGGATCTTTTCAGGATTAGGGTTTCAGAGAATTAGTATGTAACTATTACATCTCAAAAGATTACAAAGTAGACACTTCTACTATGTTTCCATAAGATAAAAACCTCATAAAATGAAACTTGTCTAGTTCCATGTTTTAGGTAGCATGATGTTTCTTTGTTCCCATCCTTGACCCTATTCCACATTAATTCCTATGAAAAAAATTTTGAAAAAAACTTGGGTTGAGCATAAAAATATCAGTAAGGGATACACAAAGAAGGAAAACCGTTAGTTTTTCAAAACAACATGTAAACCATTAATACTTTACCAAATTAATACTTTTCACCTTTATGAAGTAGTAAAAACTCTTCCCTGAATAAAAGACCATTACTTACCCTTTTGTAACCAAAAGATTACCATAAAACCCATATAAAGAACACATATCATATAAAGGTAACTTGGTACCTAAACATACTTAAATGGAATAACCATACGGTTTACTACCACACATACTTAATAGAATAGCCATACGGCTGACTCCCATACCCATTGCACTAGAGGTTATAACGTAACCACCCGTCCTGGTATTCACGACACCAACCGTCATATGGTTTATCACGTAACCACCTGTAAAATGTCCAAGTACCATAATTACACATAAAATATTGAAAATATAAACATTGCGAAAACAATATTTCATTTGCAATCACAATAAGTAATTCCAAGATATTGAATTAATCAATCTATTTTCAAAAACCATTTAAAAGAGATTTTTGAATCAAAGTGTCCCATAGCACATTTAAGCTTTTAATTGAATTATAAAATTAATTTCCATATAAATAAATACATAAAACCATTTTGAAAACATGGACATTAAAGATAAAAATTTAGAATAATGAATGTTTAAAACATTTAAAACGATATTTTTGTTAAAGAGTTTTTAACAAAATGAGAGACTCTTGAATAAATAAAATTGTGGAATAACATTTAATATGAACTTTATAATATCATGAGAATAAAGGGATTCATGATATAATATGTCAAAAGATAGTATACACACCATATAAGAGTGAATTGGTGCATAACAATAATGAAGTCTCAATGGAAATGTAAATTGAGATGAAATCCATTATAAAGATAGTATCAGTAAATTAAGGACAAATCTATCACATAATTATGTGTGAGAAATATAAATACATCCAATATAAGTGGATATTATGTGTGAAACAATAATAGGTCATTCACACATAATCTTTGAAAAAAAACCAATGACATAGATATTTAACTAAATGATATGAGATTGAGTTATGATTACCCATACAAGTTCGTAAGAATTTCGTAATGAGATGATTATGTGTATAAATAGTATATCTACACAAATTTTTGTGGAAATTACAAAATAGATATTCCACACATAATCTTGGCATTATAAGATCAAGAATTAGATGATTAACCAAATGAATTGAATGTATGTTAAGAAGTTCCCTTATAGAAATCTGACAGCCTAACGTCGTCACTTTAAAATTCAGAAAATGAGTTGATGAGAGTGAAAATGGTATCTCATCATTTGGATATAAAATTTACATAAATAAGGATATAGAAGAAAATATCCCAACAAAATAGTATGTGAATTAAAATACATAACAAAAGATGTCTTTTAAAAAGAGGAGGGTGAAAGGCCCCCTTACCGAGTTGGGTAACTTTCGTAACGTACACCCCATGGAAGAAGGGTAATACAATGAAGATGTAAATACCCATAAATTAAATTATACTACAAAAGATGTATAATAATGGTAAGTACATATACCACTCAATGGAAATAGTGGAAAACATAGCATAATTGTCATGGGAATAAAAGTGAGATGAAACAAAAATCCCTTACGAAAACTCAGCAGCATAACAGCGCCACTTAAAACATCCAAAAATGGATTTTTTAGATCAAATTGGGTCTCTAATAATATTAAAATAAAAATTAAAGTATGAGGGATATAAAATAACATCCCCAAACATAATAAATATGATCTTAAAATAAATTACATAAAAGAGAGTACTTAAAAAGAAAGAGAGAGGTTGGATCCCTTACATCAAGTCTGACTTGTCTTGTTCGTTTCATTATATTCCTGAATAATAAAATTTGGTCAATTTATATTTGTTTAATGACCTATTTTAAAGATTATTATTCAGTTCATATGACATATTATAATGTTTTAATAATTCGTTAATAATGTGAGTTCATATCAGACGTTTTTGTCGATGTTTGGTACATGAGAAAAAAATGAACTTGATTGAAAATGATTGTCCATGTAGTTATAAGTAAATCTTCTCCAGAATAGTATTAATGATTTTAATATCATATATAACCAGTACATATTCATTTTATACTACTCCATTACATTTCGTGATAAAAATAAATGAAATTCACCCTTCATGGAGACGGTAGGTCGTACGTACGCATGAACGCTACTTTCATTTCTTTGTCATATTAATGGAATTAAAAAATAATTGAGAGATGTATATATTATACTTACAGTATAATATATTTGTTATATAGGTCACATAGGTTCATTAATTTCATTCTTTAAACATTCCATGTATTTCATGAACATGTCACATCACTTGAATGGGGCGGTAGTCCACACTTGCTCGTATGAAATTATCGCATTTGCACAACATGAAAAGAATAAAATAATGTTTTAAATATAAAATTCAGAAGCATAAAAAAACATAAATACCATATATATAATATATAAAATATAGTGACATCATAATTTCCACCATGAAAGGTGTTAAGAGAATATTGAACAATCATCGCTTCATGATGCAGAAATTTGCCATCCACAGAAACAGTATGTTCCTTAACCATTAGACGAAGGTGTGTGTTAGTATAGCTCAAATCCTCCTCATAACAACATCCTATTATATCGAAGTTACTGGTTTTGTTACAAAGGAAATAAATAAAATGTGTTTAGGGGGTTGGAGATGCAAAATAAAACAAAATGACACTTGGGAAGTCATTACCTTTAAAACGGGTAACTCTTTTTGATTTGAGCTCAAAGGATTCCTTGGGAAGACTTATGCCCAATTTGAGTCTTCTAGAAGTAATATAGGGATGTGGAGAGACAAAATGGGAAGGGGTTACCAGAGAAAATGGCTTGAGAGGTGTGGGTAAGGTGGTAGAGGTAGGGGCTTTTTATAAGAGGAGAGGAGGGGCAATCATGGAACGTTATAAAAGGTTACATTATTATAAAATGATTTTCGGATTTTAAAGGTTCCAAAATTATATATTTCGAGGATAAGGTGATAAGATTTCGAAATCCCCCCATATAATAGCTTTTTTACATCTGTAGGTCTTATATTTTACATTATCTTTTCATTTTATTTAAATAGTTAAATAATGAGGTAATCGATGCATCATCATGGTGTCATAAATAATTTAATTGATTTAATGTCTAAAAATTATAAACAAACTATCATGATGTAGGAAATATTTTTAGAATTATAATGAATATTTATAGTAAAAAAATGAATTTTATAACTTAATTTAAAAATTGATTTAGTAAAACAACTCATGTTTCTGACATTTTTATTTTTATTTTAAATAAAAAGTTATTTATGTCATTTTCCTACCAAAGTGGCTCCATGGGGTCCCCAAGTTGACCCATTGATTTTTTTGTCGGCCATGACACATAAAATGAGGGTAGGACGTGTTTCTCAATCAATTAATATTATTAAAACATTATTTTTTATGTTAAATTACACTAATTATCTCTAATCACGATTAAAAACTTCTATGTTACTATTCACCAAAAACATTATTTTAATCCCATTGAACCACATTTTAGTTCCTAATGACAACCATGTATATCGGATATTTTAATGTCAAAACATAGAGGCGGTAAAATTTCATTTAAATGAAAAATCAGTTTTAAGTACCACTTAGTGGTTTCACTATTCATCAAAAATTGATGTTTTTCCGAAAAATACCAAAAATTCACCCTAAGCTATATTTGATATTCCGAATTCAGAAATGATGTCTATTTTAAAAAATTAAAAACATATAAGTTGCATTAATTAATTTAATAATTAATTCATGCTGTCAAAACAAATAGCGTGTTTTTATGAAACAAAATGTATCAAAAGATTGACATAAGTTTAAGTCCAATTTTAAAGTGAAATTAATTCCAATGAACACTATTGGGTTAAATGGTAAAATTATATTATAATTTCACATTAAAAACAATTCAAACGATAATCTAATCATATAAATAAATAGATTAAAAAGAGTTTTTCAATTAAAATACAACATTTTTCACTATTCATTAAAAAATTAACTTTATCGAAAAAATACCAAAAATTTACACAAAGTAAATATTGATGTCCGGATTCTAAAAAAAGATTTTATATTGTCAAATAGAACATATGAAATTGTCCAAAGTATATTTAAAAAGGGTTCTCCATCAAAAGGCGGTTAATCAACCTTTTAAATAATATTAGATGATTTATGCTTAAAATTGGATTTATTTGCATTTTACGCCTCTAAGATTTATTGGATAAAAGTAAAAATATTTGAAAAACACATATAATCATTTTTTTTAGTTAGTTCCATTCTTTCCTTCCAATACAATGTCTAGGCGTTAACTACCATTTAAAATAATATTATTTTATTACTAGTGTGCAACGTATAATTTCAAAGAAACTCTTTGTTGCGTATCAGGTACGCTATCGAACATGACAACCATTTTAATGTAAAAGTAACATTTTATTCACAAATAGGGATAAATATAAAAAATGTCCTATTCTTTATTTACCCGGGGTGTTAAACTAACTCTAACTGAATTCTTAAAAAAACAATTTCCAATTGATAAAATCAATCTCTCCATACGAAGCCCTTTATGAGAAATGTTGAGGAACATTGACATGATGGGATGCAATTGGTGAATGTATGTTTATAGAACACTAAATGGTTGCTGAAATGATGTAAAAGGTGAAAAATATTGATACCCACATCATGTAATCAAAAATTCAATAGAAGATTTATGAAAATTATCATTGAAAATACCTTGGGTTTTATGTTGGAGACAAGTTATTCCTCTATATATCTCCATTGTAGAGGATCCTGAGATTTACGAATAAGGGAAAGCTATGTATTGCTATATTAGCCACATATATATTTTTGATCCTATTGGAGAAGAAACCTATCAACTGGAATGTGCACCTACTATGTCTCTAGTAAATGATGTATTCCCTATATCCCTATTGAAGAAGAATATACCAGATCCATCACATGTACTGAAACCGGATGTGGTATGTTTGGAAAATGATCTCTCTTATGAGGAGAATCCAATGGGGATCATGGACCATAGATATAAATTATTAAACAAAAAATATACACACCTAGTCAAAGTTCCTTGTGGAAAACATATGTATAAAGAGGAAGCATGTTAACTTTACCAAGTGATTAATTAATAGTACCCTCAGCTATTTTTAATATAGAATGTTCAATGAAATATTAAAGAGAAAACTTCCTATGGGAGGAAGAATGAAATGACAAAAATTTTATCAATGAAAATTATCATACTATATGTATTTCATATGTATTAAAAACATAAAATAAGATATAAAACACTATTCAAACTTCAAAAATGATGAATGGTTTATATTATATGTATTTTTACAAATTAGGTAACCTATACCAATGGAATAGTAACATGACCTTTGGAATAGTAATGCGACCATTATGTATTGTAATACATCCTATATTAATAGTAGATATCCTTTAAAAGTATAAATAAAATTTAGTTATCTTATTATTGAAAAAATGATGTATTTATTTCATAGCATACGTAAATAGTTATTTTGGAAATAAAAAATTAATTGTTGTTTTTATTTTAAAAAATAAATATTTAATTAAAATTTCATAAATAATATAATTATTTAAAATAAAATTAATATTCATAAAATTAATTTTCATAAATAAAATTCATAAATTTGTATTCATTTTCATTATGATTATAATATTATTTTATGGGACCCTAAGTAATTTTTCAATTATTCATAAAGTTGGTTATAATTTTATAATCAATATTTTTTTTTATAAATGATGATGTAAATAAAAAATTAACTATCAAAAATGAATAAATTTATTTTCAAAAAATGTTGTTAATTTTTGAATTTTAAATGTCAAAATTTATTGCGGTGAATTTTTCAGATTCAACTAAATTTTTTGAATTTGATGTGAAAAGTAAAATACTGTAAATTATAATATATATACATTATAAGTTAAAAACATTTCCTTGAGTAAAGGATGATTTAATCACAATAATCAAAAAAAAAATATTTTAATTTTTAATATATTTAGAGCTAATGTTAAAAATATTCATAGTCTTGAGCCAAAATAATAAACTGATGAATAAAATAATCAAAAGACCCCCTATCCTCTACTATAACTACCACCCTCACAACATTTTCTCTTCTCACCATCTAAAAGATAATGATTATCAATTTTCAACCCAATAATATTGACAGTAATCTTCTCCAAGTCTAGTTTCCTTTGGCCTCAACAAAATATTTAAACCAATATTCATATAGAGGTTTTTGAAGAAAATAATTCAAGAGGTTGATCCACTTTATTTTCTTTTAGAATTTTTTCATTTTCTCCATTCCCATTTCTATCATCATTTACATTTATACATATGAAATGATAACTCTATTATTATATTTATAAATTAATTAAATTTTTTATTGTAAAAAATATCATCAAATTTCTTCTCTACACTTATTTATAATAAAAATGGAATGTGTATCTTTGTGGTTTTGTTTAATCGTATTTAAGGATGAAAAGTTCTATTTTCCTTTAAAACCTTATAGGTTTGTCTTAGAACCAATATAATTATTGGAAATGAGTTTAAAATGTTTTTTATAACATTTTTATATTTTATAACTAACACATATATATATATAATATTAAATAATAAATCAAAATTACTTCGTTGTGATCGAAAAACAACCAAATTACATTAAACACATTCCATTAATATTTTATCTAATGATTCATCCTAATATCTGTGTAATATAATATATAAGACAAATTAAAATTATATGTGCTCATTTAAAACATATAATATCAATTCTAGATAATTATCTCCATTTTTAGTGATCTTCCACACATGTATACAAGTGAACCGATCATAAAAATCAATAAAACAAACATCCCAACAAATTGAAATTGTAAATTATAAATAATAAAAAGGACGTATTTACATAATAAAATTATAATATATAAAATAAATTTTTAATAGAGTTTGAATTTATTAATTAATGAATCTAATTTTATTATCTGAGATATTAATGTGAAAAATGAATATGGACATAAGGTTAGGGAATTATCAAACACATTTCCATTCCTAGGATTTTCTATATTCCATGGTATGAATGTTCCTATTAAAATCACAAATTTCATTTCAAATTAATTTTATTGGATATACATGTTTCCAGTATGTTTTTATAAAAAATTCAATGATTTTCCAAAAATAAATCATCAATCTGACTATTATATTTACATTACATGATATTTTTTATTATCTAATAAATATTAATGATTATTATATAAGGTATTTCATTACATTTTTATTTTATAAAACCCAAAGTGCATCTATGAATTTATTCATCAAATAATTCTCATGGAAAATATTTTTATTATATAGGTTAGTTTATGACTTTTATTGATATACATTCTATATGGAAAGTATGATTATGTAAATATTATGATGTCACAGGTGAGACTGTATGTAACGCCCCGACCCTTGATACCAAGAGTCAGTAAATTATTACATAACATTGGCATGATCACAAAGGATCAAGCCTCAAAATACAAATTAGTTTAGTAGTCTTGGAAACGCAAGATGTATTCATAAGTCTTACATTACATCATAAGGTAAAAAAACTACAACAACATCTTGTCTTCATATCCCGTCATACTATCCTTGCAGGTCATTCATAAATTACTTCTTCATAATCCTGGGAAAAATAAAACATTGAAAGTGGTGAGCTTAGATGCTCAGTAAGGATAACATTATAGAATAAGCTTTCATAGATAAGCATAAACACTTAAGGAAGTTTATAACTAAAACTAATGCCTTTTTAACCTGAACATCAGCATAAAATGGCAAAGATAAAATAAAATAATTCCATTTACTTACTCACATGGATATTATACTAGTTGAACGATCACATGAAATATCAATGAACACTTTCATAAAGATGAAATTCATAATACAAGACTATCATAACCACATAGCCAAGGCCTCTTTCCAAGACTACAAATAAAATTTTGAAAAGGCCTTGTGCCAAGACACTAGTTTGCCTCATGAGACCTACCGATGCATCGAAGAGCTATAGTGGGATCCACCAGTCACTTATTAAGTCCAATTCATTCCTCATATGAACATGTTTAAGCATACCATAAACATTCGTATTAAAACTAGCATACGAAATGTCAATACTTTACCCACAAACAATGAATGGTATAAAAAATAGCACATCCACAGTCAAACATAACTTCTTCGATACAATATGGAAGATTTTATTGTATCACATTAACCTCAATCAAGAATAATGATGGATATTTACATAGATGAAAATAATCATCAAAACTATTTGAGAGAAATATCCCCCTTTTTCATGAAATCATTTAAAAGTTACACTATTTGTCAAGAAGCCATTTAAAAATATATTTTTGAGTCAAAGTGTCCCATTCCACTTTCAAACTTTTAAAAGGAGTTTTAATTTTATAACTTTAATGTCCATATCAATAAATCCTTAAACAATTTTTAAAACATGTACATTAATGAGAAAAATTTAGAAGTAGAAGTCTTTAAAACATTTAAAAATGATATATTAGTTAGAGTTTCTAACCAAAAGAGAGACACTTGAATACAAATATTTTAAATAATCAAAATATTTTAATATCATGAGAATAAAGGGATTCATGATATACTATGTCAAAGTACATTATATACACCACATAAAAGTGATTTGGTGTATATCAACAAAGAAGTCTCAATAGAATGTAAATTGAGATGAAATATCTGATAAAGGTCATACCCTTAGGTTGAGGATAAATCAACGACATAGTTATGTGTGAAAAATATAAATACACTAAATATAATTGGATATTCAGTGTAAAACAATCAAAGTACATTCACACATAATCTTGTAAAAACAACACCAATGAATTGGATGTTTAACTCAACAAGTGGAGAATGAGTTAAAATTACACTTATCAAATTCATATCGATGAATTGAGAAATTATCAATGGAGTGATTATGTGTATCAAAATTATATCCACTGGAAGGGGAGTGGAAATTATGACATAATCAAATGAATAGTGATTTCACACATAATCTTGGGGTAATATAATCAATGAAATATGCGTAAAGCCAAATGAGTTGAAATTGAAATATCAAATTCCCTTATCGATTAGGTAACATACGAAACATACACCCATGAAAGAAGGATCGTTCCATGATGATGTAAATATCCATAAATTATATTATATTATACAATGGATACAATCATGGGAATTACACACACCACATGCAATAAATAGGTGGTGAACAATGGAACTCTCACAGAATTAAAATGGAGATAAGAAACCCATTACCTTATACTTTTCCTTGGTTGGGGGTAGGTTAACCTCCTGTATAATGTTGAAATAATTGTTATTAAATTATTCGTGAATCATATACATTAATATGATATCATATATGATCATTTATCATTGATTTGTTAATAATATCTTAGAATTATCGTCATTTCGGGTGTTAACTTACTCATTTTCTTTTATATGTATTGTTACATAAGCCATGTTTGTCATGGATAGGTTGTATATTATTCATATTCAGAATGATATAAAGTTCTTAAACATTATTTTTAAATCATCAAATGATAATTATACTTGAATGTATATGATGTAAAATGAATCTCATCGCGTTCGTGGAGACGGTAGTCCGTACGTACGCACGAGCGACAATATCATTCTTTTGATATTAAAATAATATATAATTGGATGGTATATCATATATATAGTATCATTATCATGTTATATTTATTATTTAAATTAATTACACTTCATTATTATACCCTCCCAAATAATAATATATTTAATAACAATTACACCACGACGTGGAGACGGTAAGCCGTACGTACGCACGTATGGTGACATGTTATTAAAAGGGTGGATAGAATACTGAATATGGTTGTACCATATTTATAATAACATCAAAGTATATATAAGATACTGGAGATATTATTTTATAATGGTAATAACAAAGAAAGAATAAGTGGAAGAAGAATGGAACTTGAAAAGGGGTGGTGAAAACATTACCTCTTTTTCGGGTTCTTCCTTTTGATTTGATCAAAAGGACTCCTTAGGTTGGCTTTATGATCAAACTAAGTCCTCTAGGTTGTAGTGAAGAAAGTTGAGAGAGTATTTGGGCAGGGGTTGGCTGATCCAAAAGGATTTTATGTTGTGAAGAAATGAGAAGGAAGAGTGCCCTTTTATAAGAGGGGTGAGGGGCATCTTTGGAAAAGTTAGAAATATTAATTTATAATAAATTCATATTCGGTGTCTAATGGATCCAAAGTTTATTATTTAAATTTTAAGGTTGGTTTAGGTCGAAACCACTCATCCAATATAATTTAGACAGGTTTGGGTAATTATATTAACCTTTTCTTTAAGTATTAACTCTAAGTTAATTAATTTCACTTTTACAATGTCTCTTTGTATTTTTATATTATATGGTTAATAAACATACCATATACATCCAAGAGACCCCCAAGTGGTCCATTAATGATGTAACTATCATGATATAAGTATCTTGTCCGAACCTTAGATTTTTAGGAATTTAATATCAATTAATAATATAATATTTGTTTTAAAAACTCTTTTATGTCAATTTTGACACTATTCAATAATTGATTTTTGTGAAACTCATAACAGAATTATTACTTCGAACAAATTCAATTAAATCAATTCTAATATGTCATATTATCCTAGAAAATTAGTTTAATTCATTAAAAGACTCAAACTATATTTATTTAGGTATTTATAATATCAATTATTTTCATTTTTCACTATTATCGTAATTACTGTATCATCATTGTGTCATAAATAAATTAAATTATTTAATGTTTAAAAATTATAAATAAAATATCATTATGCATTCAATCTTATTATCTTTATAATTAATATTTACAATAAAATTTATCTTATGTATAACCCTATATTAAAAATGTTTTAGTATATAAACTTTGATTTTAACTCTTTCTTCTTTGAATTAAATAATATTAAATGTCCGAATCTATTCCAAGTGGACCTAAATGATAATATTATATTCCTAAGGTTGTTTTTGGGCGAGATAAACTTGTCCATTATAATGATGACATGTTTTAGGGTAATATTAATATCATTTTTACCCTTAATTACCCTATTTACTTTTAACCGTGATAAATAAAAGTAAAAAGTTACTATTCACCAAAAATTATTTTCTTCACATTGAATCAAATTTTACTTCTTGATTTTAACCATGTGTCTCTGATTTTCAAAATTACGTTCACTGGAGTGGTAAAAATATGTTTTATGAAAAATTCAGTTTTTTTAACTACCCCTTAGTAGATTCACTATTCATCAAAAATTGAAGTTTTTCAGAACAATGCCAAAATTTCACCCTAGACTATAATTGATATTCCAAATTCAAAAATTATGTCTATTTTACATAATTCTAAACATATAAGTTGCATTATTTAATTTTATAATTAATTCCCGCTGTCATAACAAATAGCGTGTTTTTAAGAAACAATATATATCAAAAGATTGACAATTGTTTACGTCCAATTTCAAAGTGAAATTAATTCTAATGAACACAATTGGATAAAATGGTAAAAATATATTCTAGTTATACTTTAAAACAACTCAATAATATAATTTATCAGTATAAATTATTTTGATTTAAAAATTTGTTTTTAATTAAAATTTAGTAATTTTCAATATTCATCAAAATATAAGTGTTATCTGAAAAGTTCCAAAATTTCACCCAAGGATAAATTCGATATTCCGAATCCAAAAATGAAGTCCATTTTGATTTATAGAATTTATAAAATTTCAAAAATTAGTTATTACTATTCATAACGACTAGTTTGATTGGTTGTCATGTGTTAGAATCTCGAAGTTGCGTAAAATGCACGCCATTGCATTATTCGAAGGGAAACGTACCATGGAAGCTTGGGGTGTTACATTCTCCCCTCCTTCAATAAATTTTGTCCTCGCAATTTTTATAATTGTGCTTGGGAATATAATGGAAAGTCCCACATCGGAAAAAGAGTCAATAAAACTATCACTTTAAAAGAAAGAAAGAGAGGTATAAAGGTCAACCAAGATAACCCATACTCGGATTCCATGTAGGAAAACATGGATATGGATGATAAAATTTGTGTCAAGTTCTGATGGAGAGGGATAGAAATCATGATCAGGAGAAAGTTAACAATAATAAAACCACAAACTTGTGTTGGGACAAACGACCATTAGTCTCCTAGTAGGAAAGTAAACGGACAACATTTTTCTGTTTTAAGTTACATTACATAAGGATGAAGAATTTATTTATTTTATTTAATAAGAATATAATGATATATACTTACATTTTATGTAGAGTTTCATTCTTTAATAAATTTCCACATCTAACTCATTTTTTTAAACGATGAGTATTCAAGAAAACTTGGTCACACTTGAAGAGCTACAATAATCTTCTATAGAATCACATGATCCATGAAGGATGAACTATATATTTACATTTTCTTTAGAGATTAATCAAAACCAAAATGGTTAGTAAAAGATCTAATGATCCCCCAAACGGATATTCCTTTAAAGAAATAAACACTAATCTTAATTTCCAAAATTAAACCATCAATAACCCAAAGTTAAATAAATACCATTAAATAATCAACTGTCCTTAAAATCCTTTAATATAATCAAAACTAATATTGAAAACCAAAACTTATTAAGAATGTAGTCTTTCACGTTAAATTTTATCTCTAAATGACATTAATTACTGTTAAAGTCACATACTTAAAAGTATTTAACCTAGTCATTCCATAAATAACCCAAATAATTATAAATCCACAATAAAAACATAGATAAAAATCCACCATTACTCCTCAAATGAAATCCCATACTACTCTATTTTAATTTAGCATATAGTGTTCTCAACAAAGAGAACAACTTTCCAAAATAACATTTCTCACTTAATCACCAAATAATTTTCCTATACTAAGGGTATTCATTTGATAAGACATAAGATCCCAAATCAAATTATTATTGATCAATAAAATCATTTAACTAAAAATAATAGTCACACTAACTAGGGACTTCATGTAGTCCAGTGGTAGGCAATAAATCCCATTCGCACTTTGGTTGTGGGTTCGATTTCCACAGCTTTGTCAGACGCGATGGGTTGTCACACGGTCTACGTGTTGTCCTTTTTCAAAAACTATATTTTATAACATTTCTAAAATGATATAAATTCCTCAAAATAACTATAACATAATTTAACCACAAATTTTATCTCATACCTTTATTTTTCATCCCAAATTATAATAATTTGTAATTTCCTCAAACCCAATGATCATATAAAACCAAATTGTTATTTATAACTATATCCACAAGAGAGAAGATAATTCTTCCATAAATATCATTCTCACATGGAAAATGTTAGGGTTACAAATACAAGAGAAATTTATTACAATGTAAACCCTTCAACAAGGATCACTAGTAATTTTTAAACATTTATCAAACAATTTATTTCCACATAGCTTCTTCTCTGACCAATAAAATATCCTATAGAATAGAACATTCACTTGGGTAATGGCCTGATCCCCTACATTTACGACAAATGACTGTAAATGTATTTTTGGGACCATTTTTATCTTCTTCCATAGTACTCTTCATTTTTGTTCGGTAATTCTTCACTTTATGTCCTTCCTTCCCGCGCATAAAGCATTTCTTTGTCCCATTGAGATACTTTCTTGGGTGTCTCCTTCCACATTTCCTGCATGATGGAAATTGAGGATTTCTTTCTCCATGGTCTCCACTACTGGATCTCTTATCATTCATCACCTTTCTCTTCTTTTTTGAGTCCGGTAATTGATTAATATATATATTGTTGATCATATTTTTGGATAATTGATTTGTCATAAAGACGATATCTTTTACGCCTATCAACGTTCCATTTTGTTTCTCATTGCCACCATCGTTACCACCTTGTACATCATTCTCACAGTCACTATGACTTCTTTGGAATCCAGCCATTGACTAAAACTAGAAAGCATTGGGTAATAATAGTATTCATATAGTCATTTTGAGATTAACATGTCACTATATTCTAAATTTGAAACACAGTAAGATTAACCAAGGTCATTTACTCTCATCTTATATATATAATACTTTAAATCGGTTTGTAAAGAAAATGTAAATTATCCTAAGCATATCCCCCGGGAGTGTCGTAACCAAGAGTGCAGCAAGGACCGTTGTCGTGCACCAGTTCCCGTTCGAGTCTAGCTCAAAGCGGTGTTTTTAGGTTTTACCCCTAGGTACATATGTGCCAGAGCCGCCTCTAACTGCTCGTATCTAGACAGTGATGTATTGCTTGGAAAACTCACAAAATCTCTACAATACCAAAATATAGGAATTTCTACTATTCTAATCCTCAAAGTTCATCTTAGGTCTATGTTCTCTAATCAGAGTTTATCTAAATCTAGCTTCCAAGGATTGTACTAAACATCCTCTGATAACAACTGTAATTCCCCAACCCTAAATACCCTGAGTTGGTGCATTATTATAAAACATTGGCATGATCACAATGGATCAAGTCTCAAAAGACCGATTGGTTTAGTAGTCTTGGAAACACTTGATATATTCATAAGTCTTACATTACATCATAAGGTAGAAAAACTACAACAACATCATTTCATCATTTCCCATCATACTATCCCTGCAGGTCATTCATAAATTAATTCTTCATAATCCTAGGAAAAATAAAACATTGAAAGGGGTGAGCTCAAATGCTCAGTAAGGATAACATTATATCAGAAGCTATCATAGATAAGCATAAACACTTAAGGCAGTTTATAACTAAAACAAATGAATTTTAAACTAGAACTTCAGCATAAAATGGAAATGATAAAATAAAATAATGACATTTACTTACTCACATTGATATTCTACTAGTCGAATAATCACATGAAATATCAATGGCCAATTTCATAATGATGGAATGCATAATTCCAGACTATCACAACCACATAGCCAAGGCCTCGTACCAAGACTACAAATAAGATTTTGACATGGCCTTGTGACAAGACAATAGTTTGTCTCATGAGACCTACCGATGCATCGAGGAGCTATAGTGGGCTCCACCCATCACTTATTAAGTCCAATGCATTCCTCATATGAACAGGTTTAATCATACCACAAAGATTCGTATTAAAACTAGCATACGAAATGTCTATACTTTAACCACAAACCATGAATGGTATAAAAAATAGCACATCCACAGTCAAACATAACTCATTCGATACAATATGGAAGATTTTATTGTTTGATATTAACCTCAATCAAGAATAATTATTGATATTGACATAGATGAAAATAATCATCAAAACTATTTTAGAGAAATATCCCCCTTTTTCTTGAAATAATTTAAAAGTCACACTATTTGTCAAGAAGCCATTTAAAAATAGATTTTTGAATCAATGTGTCCCATACCACCTTGAAACTTTTAAAAGGAGTTTTAATTTTAAAATATTAATGTCCATATAAATAAATAATTAAAACACTTTTTAAAACATGGACATTAATGAGAACGATTTAGAAGAATAAATCTTTAAAACATAAAAAAATGGTATTTTAGTTAGAGTTTCTTACCAAAAGAGAGAAACTTGAATATAAATAATTTAGGTAATCAAAATATTTTAATATAATGAGAATAAAGGGATTCATGATATACAATTTCAAAGTACATTATATATACCACGTAAAAGTGATTTGGTGTATATCAACAAATAAGTCTCATTGGAATGTAAATTGATATGAAATCTCTCATAAAGGTCGTACCCTTAGGTTAAAGAAAAATCAACAACATAGTTATGTGTGAAAAATATAAATAAAATAAATATGATTCGATATTCAGTGTAAAACAATCAATGTACATTCACACATAATCTTGTAAAAACAACACCAATGAATTGGATGTTTAACTCAACAAGTGGAGAATGAGTTAAAATTACTCTTATCAAATTCATATCGATGACTTGAGAAATTATCAATGGAGTTATTATGTGTATCAAAAGTATATCAACAGGAAGGGGAGTGGAAATTATGAAATAATCAAATGAATAGTGATTCCACACATTATCTTGGGGTAATATGATCAATGAAATATGCGTAAATCCAAATGAGTGGAAATTGAAATTTCAAATTCCCTTATCGATTAAGTAACTTACGAAACATACACCCATGAAATAAGGATCATAAAATGATGATGTAAATATCCATAAATTAATGTATATTACACAATGGATACAATCATGGGCAATACACACACCACATGCAATAAATAAGTGGTGAACAATGGAATTCTCACAGAATTAAAAGTGAGATAAGAAACCCCATACCTTGTACTTTTCCTTAGTTGGGGGTATGTTAACATACAGTATAATGTTGAAATAATTGTTATTAAATTATTCATGAATCATATACATTAATATGATATCATATATTATCGTTTAACATTGCTTTGTTAATAATATCTTAGAATTATCGTCGTTTCGGTTGTTAACATACTCATTTTCTTTTATATGTTTTGTCACAGAAGCCATGTTTGTCATGGATAGGTTGTATCTCATTCATATCCCGAATGATATAAAGTTCTTAAACATTATTTTTAAATCATAAAATGATAATTATAATTGAATGGATATGATGGAGAATGAATCTCATCATGTTCGTGGAGACGGTAGTCCGTATGTACGCACGAGCGAAAATATCATTCTTTTGATATTAAAATAATATATAATTGGATGGTATATCATATATACAGAATAATTATCATGTTACATTTATTATTTAAATCAGTTACACGTCATTATTATACCCACCCAAATAATAATATATTTAATAACAATTACATGACGATGTGGGGATGGTAAGTCGTACGTACGCACGTATGGTGACATGTTATTCAAAGGGTGGATAGAATACTGAATATGGTTGTACCATATTTATAATAACATCACAGTATATATAAGATACTGGAGTTATTATTTTAGAATGGTAATAACAAACAAAGAATAAGTGGAAGAAGAAAGGAACTTCAAAAGGTGTGGTGAAAACATTACCTCTTCTTCGGGTTCTTCCTTTTGATTGGATCAAAAGGGATCCTTAGGTTGGATTTATGATCAAAATAAGGCCTCTAGGTTGGAGTGAGGGAAGTTGAGAGAGTATTTAGGCAGGGGTTGGCCGAACCAAAAGGCTTTGAAGGTGTGAAGAAATGAGAAGGAAGAGTGCCCTTTTATAAGAGGGGTGAGGGGCACCTTTGGAAAAGCTATAAATATTAATTTATAATAAATTGATATTCGTTTTCTAATGGCTCCAAAGTTGGTTATTTAAATTTTAAGGTGAGTATAGGTCGAAAACAACTCAACCAATAGAATTTCTACAGGTTTGTGTCATTATATTAACCTTATCTTTAAGTATTAACTCTAAGTTAATTAGTTTCACTTTTACAATGTATCTTTGTATTTTTATATTATATGGTTAATAAACATACCATATACATCCAAAGGACCACCATGTGGTCCATTAATGATGAACCTATCATGATATAAGTCTCCTGGCTTAACCGTAGATTTTTTTAAATTTAATATCAATTAATAATATAATATTTGTCTTAAAAACTCTTTTATGTCAAGTTTGACACTATTCAATAGTGTATTTTTGTGAAACTCATAAAAAAATTATTACTTCGATAAAAGTCAATTAAATCAATACTAATATGTCATGTTATCCTAGAAAATTAGTTTAATTCATTATAAGTCTCAAAATATATTTATTTGGGTTTTTATAATATCAATTATTTTAATTTTTCACTATTATCGTAATTACTGCATCATCATTGTATCATAAATAAATTAAATTATTTAATGTCTAAAAATTATAAATAAAATCTCATTTTGTATGAAATCTTATTAGCTTTCTAATGAATATTTACAATCGAATTAATCTTATGTATAACCCTATATTAAAATTTTTTTAGTAATTAAACTTTGATTTTAAGTCTTTCTTCTTTGAATTAAATAATAATAAATGTCCTAATCTATTCCAAGTGGACCTAAATGATAATATTTTATTCCTAAGGTTGTTTTTGGTCGAGATAAACTTGTTCAATAGAATTAGGACATGTGTTAGTGTAATATTAATATCATTTTTACCCTTAATTACAATATTTACTTTTAACCGTGGTAAATAAAAGTAAAAAGTTACTATTCATCAAAAATTATTTTCATCTCATTGAACCACATTTTACTTCTTGATATTAACCGTTTCTCTTAGATTTTCTAAATTCTATTCATAGAAGCGGTAAAATTAAGTTTTATGAAAAATTCAGTATTTTTAACTACCACTAAGTAGTTTCACTATTCATCAAAAATTGAAGTTTTTCAGAACAATGCCAAACTTTCACCCTAAGCAATAATTGATATTACAAATTCAAAAATGAGTTCTATTTTACAAAATTCTAAACATATAAGTTGCATTAATTAATTTTATAATTAATTCCCACTGTCACAACAAGTAGCGTTTTTTTAAGAAACAATATATATCAAAAGATTGACAATTTTTTAGGTCCAATTGCAATGTGAAATTAATTCTAATTAACACCATTGGATAAAATAGTACAAATATATTCTAATTATACGTTAAAACCACTCAATAATATTATTTATCACTATAAATTATTTTGATTTAAAAATTTGTTTTTAATTAAAATTTAGTAATTTTCACTATTTATCAAAATATAAGTGTTATCCGAAAAGTTCCAAAATTTCACCCTTGGATAAATTAGATATTCCAAATCCAAAAATGAAGACCATTTTGAGAGATATAATTAATAAAATTTCAAAAAGTAGGTATTACTATTCATAACGGCTAGTTTGATTGGCTGTGGTGTGTTAGAATCTCGAAGTTGCATACGATGCACACCATGGCATTATTCGAAGGGAAACGTACCATGGATGCTTGGGGTGTTACACTATAATTATATAGGGCATCAATTGTTTGGGTAATTTAATGTATCTCATGAGATAATGTGAAATATAAAAGAACAATATTCTCTATTTGTTCACAATGATGATTATTTTTTATTATTCACATATTTTATGAATGAATGTGATGCTATATATGTTCATAATTATGTGTTATCATTGAGAACTAGACGCGATATTTCATTTTAATTTTCAGTTAAACATTCTTGGATTTCATATAATGCTTCATATAATGATTATGATTATGATATAATTCTTATTTTATGATGGTGATGATTGTTCACAGTCATGTTTTATTTTTTAATGTTATGAGCTATCCTCTTACTAGACTTTTAGGTCATCCCTTTCATTGATGTATGTCCTATGGTGGTTACTTGTACTAAGGAGAACACAAGGTCAACTAAAAATCAATAAAATAATGTATTAAATAATGGTTATGTTTTTTTCTATAAATTTTATGTTTTGTTCTAATTATTCCCAGACACTCAATCTTTGAATCATGATTTCATAACACTACTATATTTTTTATTTTTAATACTATGTAATTGTTGGGTAAGAATGTTTGGGTCACTTTAATTCTGATAACCAACCCATTTTTAACAAAGATCTAAGGGATTAGGGTAATCTACAAGCACCATAAGTAAAATGTATAGTATGAGACTAAATCCCAATACTTTTTGAAAAAGTTTTCCATAATAGATTCCACTCTTTAATTAACCAAATAGTACTATCAATTTTAAATAAACAATTTTATAATTTGAAAAAATTTAATCAAATACTGATTTACATTTCAAATGATGGAAATTATTTAAAAAAATGGATTAAATTTGAATTTATAAAATAGATCATTGAAATTTAGAATACATTAGTAAATATTATAAAATTGATGGAATATATTTCAAATAAAAATGTGGAGATAAATTGTAATCTTCAGAAATATAAAAATGTTCTAAGATACCGTGATTCATAAAAATTTTATAGTTATCTAGGGAATAAGGGTATACATGTCCCCCTCAACACTGAACAAAGGGAACATGTCACCATTCCATCAGGGATGTGACATACTTCATATGTATTATTAGTGTTGTAAATCATAGAGTGTTTTCCCAAATAACTCACTACTAACCTGCGAATTAATTTTCTATAATAAAAATAAATATATGGAAATTTTTTTCAATAATTATTAAAATAAAATTCATCCCATTTTCCCATTTCAAACAAACATACCTTATATTTAAAAACTAAAATAGGATTTTAATAAAATAAGTTTTTTTCATGATAAAATCAATGGGATTCTAACGAAACTAATTCAAATCCATTTTTCTCAAATACCATGTTGAAAACAATTCCATTAAATCAATTTTAGAATTGTAATTTCATATAATTATATCAATTTCAAAATTACAACCCAGTTCAGTGGAATTGGTGGGTTTTCCTAATTTGATGGCACATCAAATACAACCCCCCCCCCACCCCCAATTCAATAAAATTCGGTTTTTACTAAAAAATATAATAGAAATTTAATTTAAATTATGAAATAAAATTTAAATAATGAAATTAAATATAAATAATGAAATTGCGGGTTAATAAAAATTTAAAATCATAATGGAACCACCTACCATAGGAAAGTGAGATCTTTAAATTGAATCCCTATTACAGAAACACGAATGAAGAATGTCACTAACAAATATTTGAGAATAATACAAATATTCAAGATATAAAATAGTTAATATTATACTATCCAGCAATATAGATATCTAAAAAACCCTAGGGAGGATAGAGGGCTGAGTTGGAGAAATAGAACAGAAATAGGAGACCTTCTAGGACAAGATCGAATATCATTGTCCAAGAATTTATTTACATCCTTTATTGTAATGAGAGGAACCAATAACCAATTTGAAGACTAATTGGAAGAATAAATCATAATATTTTAAATATCGTCCTTTTAATACATAATTTATATTTTTAATATTTTTAAAATAATTTTCTAATGAATTGTAACATGTAGGAATGGCTTTTTAGGAAGATCAGTATGGTCCGAAAAACCATACACCCTATAACTGTACAAATTTTTGTCCAAGGTCATGGTTTCTACTATGGGGGTTGATAGTATTTCATTCCATGCACCCAAAAATCAAAACCCATTGTCTCTATTTTCACGGTTTTAACTAGAAGGGATCACTGTTTTTGTAAACATTGCACCAACAATGATCAATGAAAAAGCCCTTTGAAAATTTCACAATATATCTATAAAAAATCAAATGAACCCCCCAAGAATGGTAAAAAAATGTTTTTCGAATACCTAATCATATTAACATTATTTTTCAAACTCCAAATCATTTAGAACTAACTTAAACATAATATATTCATTATATAATCACTTAAACCCACCTCCCCTAAAGTATAAATACCACCCCTCACTACCCAATTTCAACTATTAATACATGATGATCCAAAAATCACTATCAATAAAAATATGTTTCACAATTAATCAACCATGTTCTAATGGTGTCACCAAGAAAAAAAAACCAATATGATTTTAGAAAATATATAATTGATATTCGCTGAAGTAGAGGTAATGTTATTTAATGAGCAGTTTTGTTTTATTTATTTATATACCACTTAAATTCTTCGATATCACTATTATATAAAAACCATAGTAATTTAAATATAATGTGATGTCGTTATGTCAAAAATATTACATAAAAAAATTACAAAATTCCTTCAAAAGGGCACAAAATCATTGTTCATGTGTATGGAAGACTACCACCTCACAAACCGATGTCATTCCTTCTTCTAAAACCACATTTTGAGGATGGGGAAAATGATGGATTTATAGTTTTTAAAATATACATATGATATTTATTATTTATTTATTATTTTATAATTATTATATAACCCATGATTTCATTCTTTTCATTATGTGGGAATATGATAACATTGTTCGTGTATGTGAGGACTACTGCCTCCTCAATGAAACGTGAATGCTTTACATATTAAATGGAATGTATTAGGGATGTGTATAATAAAAATATGTGTAATATATGATAAAAATGATAATATAATTTTAATATATATATATATATATTTATTTTTTATATTTATTTATTTCACTACGAAAAGAAATTCGAAACAACTCTCATGTGTGCATGGCACCTAGCGTCTCCATGAATAATGTATTTAATTTCTAATCACTAAATACTATTGATTATTATAAATATATATTAAATTAACATATATGATAATTATAACTTGTTTAAAATTATTTGGATTATTATATCATGATATAATTAATAAGAACAACAAATAACAAGTCAAAACATATTTTAAAAACAAAGCAGTTATTACCTAATATAATAAATATATAAGGAGAGAATTAACAAAATAGTTATAATATGTTATAAAAAGATCATATATGATATCATATATATTAATATTTTTCTGGAATAACAATTAACATTCTTATAACAAATAAACAAGATCTTAAAAAATGTTTCACCAAAATAATTTGTAAAGTAAGGGTTTCTCATCTAACATTTTTTCTTCAATGAAATCTAAGTGTTCTTCGCACCATATCTTTTGTATGTAGGGTATATACATATTTGTTTCATTAAAATAATTATTTTAACGGTATTCAATGTTTCTTATCATATTTATTATTTATATGGGACATATGATTAATCTAATTAAACTATGGTTGGGGAATAATTTACCCAAATTCATTTTTTTAGGTTAAACTTGTAATTCTGGGATTATGTCACAATAATTTGATTTTGGAATTAGTATGTGAATATATAATGTTTTATTTCCACTTTTTTATGTATTTATAGATTATATACATATTTTATCCCTTTTATTTTTTCTCACTTTAATGATAAGATATAAATAAGGTAATCTCTTTTTAAATTTTTCATTTTTTATGTTCCCCTTATAACTTTTAATTTATACTATGACCATGTTTTATAAAAAAAATTTCGATTTATTTACAATTTCATTATTTATTAAAATTACATTATATTCATGTTTAACTTTTTAAAAATTGGTTTTAAATAATATATTTTGTTGTTTTCTAGATAATTTTCTTTGAAAAATTTACGAAAAAAAAATCACGGAAGACATGTTTTTATAATATATATGGAATGAGCAGTATTTCCCACTTTTATGATTCCGTAATACATTTAATATTAATTTACAAGAATAAATTTTCATTTTCAAATAATTTTTTTCATTTTATATTTTCATGATATTTAAAATGAATATTTTCATAAGAGAAATGATATTTTCATCAAAAATTCATTCTAGAGATCTCTTAAAATTATTTTCTAGCTAAGATAAAATTATTTGACATTATATATTCATTAAAGGGAATATTATTCAGGAAAATTATCTTTATTCCTATTATGTTTTGTTTCTTTCTATTGGTTATTGTTATTTTGGAATCATTTTTCATTTCATGGGATTTGATATAATGAAATATTTAGGTTTTTATGGCTCAAATACATATGGGTTTGATTAGGTAATGGGTGGAACCTATTTAGCACTCAAAATCATTGGATAATGATATTATATCTCATTAGATAGATATTAATAGAATGGGGATTGATCTCGGATCAGATATGATCTGAATGGAATGTGAATCCAGTTTAGTAATAGTCTTTTTCCGCTATGATAGTCTTGGGGGTTAACCAATACTACAATGATGGTGAGGGGAGTAATGAAATTATGATATATTTTCTTAGAAAAGATACATTACTAATAATGAAATTATATTCCACTATTATGTTTTTTCCACAATTATATGATTTTTGACAATGTTTTTATATTATGATTAAGGTCTTATAAAATATTATTCTTAATTCTATGACTCAATATTTTGATCTTTAATATGTGGTGTATGGGGTTTGAAATGGTATGTTCATAGTATTATAACATTATTTTTAAAATATGATTCTTATCTCTATTTTTTATCCGTAATGATATTCTATCCTCACATTTTTCTTGTGTTTCTTTTCACTAGTATAGAATATAGGTATGAAGTTAGATATGTCTAAACAGGTTACAGTTATAATGGAATTAGAATGTGACAGAGTACATGTTTTATAAACTAGTTGTTCTGTTTGAATGTTTCCAAATATGCTAAACCCATAGGAGTTTGGTTTTGTTTTCTTATAACATGAATATTTATCTATTTAGATGTAATGTTTATGTATGAATTGAGTGGGCCATTATAATTGGTATCATAAAAACAATATCGTTACCCTTTGGAAAATATGATGAGAAAACCTTCAGTAATAACCCTATGGATAAATCATGGTTACATTCATACTGTTTTGGTAATGATCATCAAAATCCTAAGTCAAAATAAAATGTTGTATAGATTGAAATTTTATAAAAGATTTATCTTGATTATTTGTTTTTAAGGCTCTGATTAGAGTTTCTCATAATATGATCTATGGTTTTAGTCCATGGATAGTACCCAAAATAACATGGTTAATGGGGAATGTTATAGAAAATTCTATAATAACCCTCACGAGAAACCAAATAAATTAAAAGGTGGAATGAAAACCCTCATTTATACCACTACGCATCATTATCAACCAATAGATCATGATTAGAATTCAAGTGACTAAATAAGGGAACATAATTTTCTTGAATCCATCTTTATATAGGGACACATTTATTTTAGAGAAATAACTTATCTACATGTTTCTGAAAATGGATATATACAAATAAAAAAATACATTTCCTTCTCTATCATTCAGAAGACAAAAACGTTATATTGGGAAGTTATCACATTAAAGGTGAAGAGAAATAGGGGTGGGACGTTGTCATGAATATGAGAGAAGAGGATAAAATCGACTGTAGGAATTTAGATGAATTTAAAAACATATTTTTCAGTAATTAAATTCATTTTATTATTTTGACAAAATTTAAATTTTAATTATCCCATCAATCTTATTTTTATAATATAAGAATAATGATATACTTGAGAGGGAAATATCAAACTATAGAGTTATTATTGTTATATTTGCTTTATACTCAGAGTAAAGAAGGTAACATTGAGGAAGTTAACCTAGGAGGATTTGTAATTTTTTAACATGAGGGAATGTAGATCAGTGTGAATTTTACTTCTAAAGTAATGGGGATAAAGACAATGTTAAAATAGTAAACCTCCTACAATTTAGTGAGTCATTTGTAAGGATTTTTGGCATTATAATAACATGTTAACTATTCCAGGGACTATTTTATATGTTAAGAAAAAAAATCATAAGATAAAGGGAAACAATAATTATTATGCTATTATATAGGATGATGTGAACCATGATAAATAGGGAATATTTATCCTCTTATATTTTGTTTGGAATTTCATTCTTTCTTGTGATTCAACCATCCCTATAGATATATAAATTTTCATTATTTGGTAAAATATCTTCTGATTATTTACACGGATTCAATAATACTGAAAAAAAATATTCAATTAGTATAAGGATGATACCGAGCATCCACTAAAAATGTTCACATATATGAAAATTATATATATAATGAATGAATAATTATTTTTGTTTTCAATATGGGTTTTTAGGATATAGAAATGTTTTAATAGAATTCATGATGAATTTTATCATATGTTTTTTATATGATAGTTAAGATCTATATAGTGTTTTATTTGTTACTAATGATATTTTTTTTGAAAATTTTATCAACATCTTTATAAAAAATTGGATTTTACATTTTCGATGGTTTATATGTGTAAAAATTTGTAAATTTTTTCTACATTGAACATTGGATGATTTTTTAGAGATTGATGTTTTAGATTACCTTATGATTATTTGTGAATATAAAATAAGCTATGCTAACCATTTTTGTTGTGTTGATTTCTAGATGTAAAAGGAATGACTTTTCCTCTAAATATGGATGTTGTGACTTACTAGTTTTTTAGGAATTACAACATTATAATAATTTTATTGAGTGATAGATGAGTCTTAAATTTATCTACACGCTAACATAGAATGGTATTATAGTTATGAGAATATATGAATTATGAATATCTACAAAAATATTATTTTTTGAAATAAAATGTTATCCTTTTATAATCAATTATGATGATATCAATGTCATCATTCAGACCAATTTTATCTATGTATTTTTTTTTGTAATTAACAAAATAATGACAATGATATTTATCAGTTTCCATTAGAACATGATAGTTAAAATTATTTTCCATGATCATGTTTTCAGTTACCGCTGATTTTATCCTAATGAGAAACCTAGTTATATGGTGATATTCACATTTTACACTGAATATTTTAAAGAGGATGTTTTACATAACTATTTTATGATGTTTTTATCATTCTGAATCTATTGAAAATTAAATCCATTATTTTTATGTTAAATTTAAAATTTTCATGGATTGATTGTTTTTAAAAAATTCATTAACGTATCGGCATAATAGCTTAATTATTGTCCCTTTCACAAAATCTCCCTCATATTCATGATGTGTTCGATGTATCTCTCACGAGGAAGTAAATAGATGACCCTTCACATGTACTATTTTTAGGGGACATACCATTAGAACGAGATCATTCTTTAAGTAACACCTGGTAGATATTGAAGATCTTGATGATAATTCTCTAATAAACATGATCACTCCATTACATAATGTATTGTGGTGGAACCACCAATTTGAAGAATCTATATAGAAACATGAGTATTTTATAAATATGATTTTCCCTTATCTGTTTATATCCATGTAATGAATTTTTTTAGATAAATTCATTTAATGGGAGTAAAATTTAAAATCCAATGATTGTATGCAAAGACTCTTTTTTTGAAATAAATTTAATATTTTTGATATCCTACATTTCACAAAACGAAGAGCATAAATAAACTAAAAAATATTTATTTGTTTTAGTAATCACCTATTAATTTGAATAGAATGAGTGAATGTAATTAACTAAATTATGAAAATATATTTGACACATTCTATAAAATAATTTCCTAGTATTCTAATAAATTACAATGGAAAACAATGGAAAATTGAATATAAGCGATGCATTTTTTATAAGAAAACAATTTTTTATAGAAACAGAGAAATTTTATAATAAAAAATTAAATAAATAACTATTAATGATAGATATTTGTGAATTTTTTTTATATATTCAATTAATTTATTATTTAATTAATCCAATATTTTCAATAGCCTTAATTTAACAAATAATATATTTTTAAATAGAATATATGTACATATATTTTTTATAAATGTAATATTGCCTCATTTTTATTGCATGACAATTTAAAAAATAATTTTTGAAATATTTGTAAATTTTATTTGAAGAATTAGTCTACACTTTTTAAATTTGTAATATCAAAATTAGATTCAGATGAATGTTTTGGTATTATTCATAGAAGTTTTATTTTTTATTAATAATGAAAAGGATAAATTTTAATATAAAACAATATTTTCATATCATTTTTATATAGTGTATTTATATATTAAATTACTTTTAATGTATTATTAGATAAATTATATATCAATAATACTAATCGAGGTCATTGGAATAATTTTTACATTGATTTTTTTTTAAATTTCCTATATTTGACCATTGAATTTAAAAACCCTTCCTTTTTATTTTGTCCAAAAAATTATTTTTAATTCTATTTTTAATTTATATATATTATATTATCTAAAATGGATTCATTATTTGGAATCATAGGGTCCAAAATTTTACCATTGTATATGAAAAATAATAAAAATGGTTAAAGTAGAAAAGGTAGAGGATCAAAATGCCAAATAAAAGAAATATCTTAATGGGATGAAAAAGTACTTATAAAAAATATTCATCATTTGAAATTTTATTATCATCCATATTTTTGGAAATCTATTAACCCTCAATGTGGTTGGATTTAAAAAAATCATTATTCAATTACTTAAACACACATGTCCTATAGTATAAATACAGCACATCACCACACTTGTTTGACCTAAAATACTTGAATACACACAAATAACATCCAAAACACATCTTCCTAACTCTTAACATGTCTAAAAACTACTAGAATTACCATAATACCAATCTAATTTCATTTTAAAAGATCTCTAATGGAACTTCACTTAAGAATATGTAATGTTCATTAACATGCACTTTTGTTTTATTTGTATCCCAACAATATAAATTATTATTATATATTGATTATATAAGAACATAATATTGTTAAATATTCAAATATGTTTTTATGTCAAGGGTATGACCAATAGCTTCACACACTTCCATCAATTGTGATACATGGTCATTGTGCTTGTGTATGGTAGACTACCGCCTCACGAACCCATGTCGTATTTTCTTCCATTACCACATTTTTACATTGATAATAATGATTTATTTATAGTTTATATATTATATATATAATATTTATAATGTATTTCTGATTATGTAAATATTATATAACACTTATCTTCATGCTCCCCATTTTCTGGGAATAAGATAATATTGTTTGCGGACTTGAGGACAACTCCCTCCTCAAAGCGTTGTGATCCATTTATGCTTTACATGGAATTTATTAAGAGTGGGTTGAAAAAATATTCTTCATATATAACCTAAAAATTAATATATGATTATACTATAAATATATATCATTTAGTTTTTTCTTTGAATAGAATAAAAAAATTGAAACTACATTTACGTGTATGTGCATCCCACCGTCTAGACAGAATGTATATTCCATTTTCTATCAATAAATAATATCAGTTATTATAAATATATAAATAATTAATATATATTATTTTTATTTAATGTTATAAATTTGGGAATTTATTGAATCGTGATATATGTAAGTGGATGAATAAATAACAAGTCTAAATATATTTTAAAAACAAAGAAGTTATTACACAAAATAATAAAAAATTGGGGGATAAATAATGAAACGATGATAAAATGTTATTAAATTATCATATATGATATAATAAATATTAATATCATTTTTAATAAGTAATTAAAATGTGTAAAAAATTATAGAGGTTGTTAAATAACAATCTCCCAAAAGTACGTGTCAGGTAAGGGTTGTCATCTGGTTTTTTTCTTTGATATATATGACTCATTCATCTCATGTTTTTTTCTTGTCAGGAATATAAGTCCACTTTATCATGAATATAATTATCTTCATGGAATTAAATGTATCATTTTTTAATTATTACTTTTTTGCGGCATAGGATTCAACTATTTATAATGTGGCTAGGGAATTCTTAACCCAAATTACATCCTTTGGGTTAATCATGTACTTCATTTATTATGTCATACTAAGATGATTTTTGAAATGAGTTATAAATAAATTAATTTTTATCTCCACTTTTTATTTCTTTATTTATTGTAGATACAAATATTTAATCCTTTTGATTGATATTAACTTATTTTATATGGTATTTATGATGGGCTTTAGTTCATTTTTAATGTTTCCATTAAAAATATATTTTTCATCAATGTCCATGTTTTATAAAAAAATACATCCTTTTTCTATTATATTATATTTTAAATATATTTTTAATAATTTTTTTACAATTTTCAATACATTTTTAAAGGATTCCATTTTAAATTTTTTAAAAGATAGTCTTAATCACTTTTCTGAAAAAAAAAATATGGAATGATTTATTTTATATTTTACAATATGAGCATATTTTCTCATAATCAAGATGATTTAATAGCATGAAGCTTAATTTAAATACATAAAATGATATTTCTAAATAAAAAATTTCATATTATAATTGTGTGTCATTTAGAAAAAAAAATTTCAAAACAAAATTGATATATTACTTATGAATTATTTCAAGTAATCTCTCAAAATTATTTTCCATACATGATAAAATTATTTTATGGTAATTATTTGTAACCATGGATTTTATAAATGAAAAGATACATATTCATTTTATATTTGGTTGAGGTTTATGATTTTTTTATGAATGAAACTTTTTCATGGGTTCGAATATGATCAAGGATTTATATTCTTATGGAGGATGTACGTGTGGTTTTCATTGTGTAGTTGGTGGGGCCTATATATCTCTATATTTTATTGTGTCATGGTATGTTTTCTCATACGATTTATTAGGTTAGAATGAACATTCATCTATTTTCATACTGAACTAAAACAGTATGTGAAACAAATCCAGTAATGGAAATTGTCTTCAATGATAGTCTTTGGAGTATTCCAAGATGAAGAATATGGTTTGGGGAGTGAAAACATTCAACTATGATAGTGTTAGAAAAGATAATTGGATTGAAATTAAATTATTTTGTATATATATTTATTTTACTCAATTATATGTTTTTCACCTATCTTATTCTTTTATGATTCCATTCTTATTAATTATGGTGATTGTTTCAATGACTCACAATTATGATCATTGATATATATTGTATGTCTTTTCAAGTATTATGTTCATATTGGGACACCCTTATGTTCATGATTCGATTCATATCTCCCTTATTTAGAATTTTTGATCATATAAGATCACCATTTTTGTATTTTACATTTTTTTATGATGTGAAGAAACGTTTTATATTTGATACCAAAAAAGTGCTCTATTTATGATTGAATTAGCTGGAGAAAATTTAGATGTTTTATGAAGTTGTGTTCTTTTTTCTCAAAGTTTCCAACTACACTAGACCCGTATGTTTATGGGGTTTTTTAACCTGAATATTAATATGTTTAGATGTAAAATATCTATATAAATAGAGTGTATCATTATTCATAGGTTTTATAGAAGGAAATTATCTACAACTGATGGATCTAGTTGGTTTTCTCTATAGTATGATAATAATGATCATGAATCAACTGAAAAAATTTCTCAAGGATAGCGTAATAATATATGTTGGTACATGTATATTAAATGGATTCGACTCAATAAGCTAGTGGTGAGGGGATGTATATTATTCAAAATATGGCCTATAAAAATACTGTATTGTCTACTATTTTTTTAGTTATTTTATTACAATTACATTATATCCAAATAGTTTATTCATGTACTTGGGTCACCAATTGAGTGATCTTCTCAGTCTCATTCCATGGATACACCCTTGGGAATGAATGAAGGCCAAAGTAAATGATTCCCAATTTTACATATAATTATTACTGGTTATGGATGTTTATGAGTATTCATGATTATCATTATATAGAGCTTCTGTGTCACCTTTTACATGGATTGGGTAGCACATTTTTATCTAAAATTTATTTATATCATATATAGGTTTCATTTATATCACCAAAGGTAGAGATGTAATTATGATAAGTGATTGGTAGTTTGGAACAGGTAGCATGTTTTTATATATGAGTTATCATTGGATGAATATGATGCAGATTTCAGGAGAAGATCATTCAGTATGATTAGTGGAATCTCTCAAAAATTTATCAAAATGTTGATCTATATCCCAATTTGTTTCCTGAGGAGACTAATGCATTATTATTTGTTGGTGAGATGTGTTCATTGTAATTATAGTGTGAGGTGCACAACCAATTTCATTACCCCCATATCATATCATGGTAGACATAATGAAATATCAGAAAATTCAGCATGAGGAATCAGAATAGAAGGTCCTTATTATTCCATGTATATCAACATATAGTGCACCTATCTTGGTATCCAAGAAGAAGGATTTATTTTTCAATATTATTATATTAAAATATGATGAATAAGTTAATTATGAAGAATATGTTCCCTTTTTATAGGATCGATGATCACTTTGATCACTTATAGGTTTCTTTATGTTTGTGAATGATAGATCTCTAATTAAGATATAAAAAGCATCACGGTAAAGAATAGGATATCAAAATTATAGTGTGTAGGTGTAGTTAGAGGCTATAAATGTTAACTTTGATGTAATTTTTAATGGAAAATCAATAACTATTCATGTATTTTTACCAAAAATTCCTTCTACAAGAAACAAGAATATATTATTGTGGGGTTCGTTGAAGAAATCATTATTTTCACACCAAATAGTGCAACCTCCCATAAATATATAGGTAATCCTGAGAACACTTAATTAAAATCAACATTATGTCATATTATAGAAGTTCCAATTTTGGATTTGTAAATTTTAGTTCCTGCGGATTTTGGTGTTTCATATTAGTATATCCAAGGACAAAGAAAATTTTATGAATTGAATCCCCGAATTTGTCCCTTCATGTGTTTGAGATTAAGAGATTTGTTGGATTAAATTGAAATTATCAATGTTTAATCTGGGAAATATACCATTAATCATAGCCCATGACTATGCTAGTTATGATATCAGTGATTTTTTGGGGACCACACTAGGGTGAATATATTTTTTATTAGTATAATTTGTGGTTAAATGTCTCACCCAAGTTTATTATTCTATATATTTATATTAGATATACCATATATTGGGATTCATTTGGAGTTGATGTGGATTTAGTAATGATTTATATGCAATGGGTATTATCATAAGTTTAATTTCATGGTGACATCATTAGACGAATTATCTTAGCCATGATATAGATTTGGCAGTCTGGGTCCATGTTTTGATGTATTGGTGACACTATCTATTGGTCAAGAGATTTATTTCATAAAAAGATGAAAAATATCTCCATAATTTATTCTAAAAAGGTATAAAAATTCAATATAGATGAATTGGGTTGATTAGGTAAATAACATATAAGTTTACATAGAATGTTAACTCATTAATTTTAACGTCATTATATTTTCTCATAGCTGGAAAATGAGGGAATCTCATGATAATTGTAGGTGGACTTCAGATGAATAGTGGTGCAATTTGAATTATTGATGGATTCATTTATTATTTGTCAAGGGATTAATGAATTGTTTTCCATTAGTGGAAATAAACTCATTATTATACTAGGAGAAGTAAATTTTATAAACAAAACTATTGTGTTCTATGATGTGAAACTAACATGAAGGTAGTGATTTAATACATATGTTGTTGTTGAAAAATGATAATTTTATACATGTATATGGAAGATAAAGAGTGTTTTATTTCATCATAGATGTTCTAAAGAGATACTTTCATTACATAAAAATTAACAATTAATCATATAGTGAAAATGATTCTCCAGGATACTAGGAGGTTGTTAAGGATGCATTGGACAAAGAGGGATAATGGTGGATTTTTTTACTGATTCTTGACAATCAATTGATAATGGGTGATCATAATAGACTTTTTAGTTTTATATAACAACATTCTATTCCTATTTGGAAGTAAAATGAAGTCATTATGAACATTTTGATTCAGATACCCATAACCTTAGGGATATGAGGATCTATTTTGAGATTTTTTCAGTTGACTAGTGTTTCTAATTTCTAACTTATATGTGAGACTCGTTAAGTAATTGATATAGGATTGTATTATGTTCATTATGGATTAAGGGTATATGGATTTCCATTTAGACCAATATATAATACATATTATTATTTAATGTCACCATTTTGGTAGTTCCTACAAAAGGCCTTAGGGTCATAGCAAAGATTTATCACAATATATTTCACCAGACATATGAATATTTAGAGCAGACTATTCATATTGGAAGATGTGATTTGAGTCTCTACAACAGAACTAAATGTATCTTGGAATGATCCTATTTAACAATTTGATTTCATATTCATGATTATCTTATATGATTTGATTAAAATGGGTCCTAAAGTGGATCATTATAATAGGTGATTTCATTCATGAAATAGTTTGCATGAGGCTAGTGAGGTTATTGTTGTGGGGCCGATATGTTATAAGTGTACTAGGAGATATATCATCTTATTAATATATGGTCAATCACTTCATATAGAATGAAATGTATCATAAAACTATAGGAGGATACAATCAGATTTTTTATATACAGCTACGTAATTCAATGTGTGACAACTCATTTAATTATCAACATTGGAGAATGAATCAGAAGCTAACCTAAAATTATGTTGGACCATCAATGTGCTCCAAGATGATTTAGATATTAGAGTACCATATGGATCTTCCATATCAATACAAATTTTTAAATTATATATTTCATATAGATTAACTCTAAAGGTACAAGCATGATCCAACACCTATCTACCGATAGAATGTTGAGTGGGTTCCTAACGCATTGCACGTGACATTCCCCATTATGGTTATTGATTTTAGTGAAAAATATCAATGAGATAACAATTTTTCTCATAATTGTACCCTATAGAGTGTTTTATTTTTCCAATAGGATTCATTGGTGATTGAGGTATAATTTTAGGTATGGTGGCCCCAACAATTTGACTATGATACCTACAGGCACTACTCGGATATGAGAATTCATTATAAGGAGATGTTATAAAATCCTAATAATTTTCTAGTTATTTTGGATATAATTTTATTCTAATATACTAATTTTTAAAAGATAATTAATTTGGCAGAGTTCACATATATTCGATATGGTTTAAGTGTGTTTTGTGGCACTTTATAGGGTCAGAATTTGGAGAATGTTTTGTCCATACTATGTAATCTGAAATAGTGGCCCTTGTGGTGGCACACGATTTCATAAATCATTAGTCCCATATTATTAATCCATATAGGTAGATATAGTGAAGTTATATGGTCCATAACATAGTATAACAATATGATTTTCAAAATTATATAGGTTCTCAAGAAGGGGTAGATTTCCTCTGATAGTTGGATCATGGTCTGGAAAACTATTCTCCCAAACCATGTGTATTGACTTGTAGCAATGAAAGTGGTTTGTTATTGGTGCATAGATTTTCTATACAAGAATGAATATAATGTATTTTTTATAGAATATAATTGTGAGGGGAACATTTAGTACATGTTTTTTCAAATGGTGCTACAAAACCAAACAACATATCTAGATTCCCAGACTAGGGTGAACGATAAGAGCCTATTGTTAAAAACCGTACAACCAAAAATTTAGTTGAGAATTTATTGATCCCTAATCTTAATTAATATCCATTTATAGTATGTATATAATTTTTACTCTTTTTATAGCAATAACTATATATTTATACGGATCATATATCCTTCCTTTTGAATTCAATCTCATAAAAGGAATGATTTTTGTGAATCTATGTGTATAATAGATTTGAATATGAGTTATGTGATAAAAATCAAAACATTCATAATGTTACATCATATTATACATATTTTTTTGATATTATTCAAATATCCACCTATTAATTTCCATGTATATTTAATCATGTTCCAAATAATGATGTATTGTTGAATCGTTACTACAATAGTGGTGGAATCGAGATCTCAATGAACATTCATTCAATAGAGCGAGATATATAATTAACAGTTGGGGGTATTGGGTATGTCTTCATGATCGATCCCCATGAGACTCATTTCTTCTTAAATATCATCTTGGGTCTATTTTTTGATTATCTATTTCTAGTGGATTGATGTTTCGGTGATAATATCAATTATTTATTCAAGAAATGATGACGTATAAATGATCCTTTTTTAATCAACAACATATCTTGGGAATTTGAATCCCCTACTTTAAAATACCTCAATGAATATTAGATTGATATAATTCATGAGTTATTTGATGCTATCACCACACTTATTAACATTTAATATACTTTGATACTTTTTCTAAATTGGTATTTTTTTGAATGGAAACTCAAATTAAGAATCCATCATGTGAAATCTAGTTTAATGTGGGAGTGTGGCATGGTTCATGGTTTTATCCATTGATTATCCTTGGATTAAATTTTCCATGAAATCTAAGTAGGAATTTATATAACAGTTTTTCACTCATACATACTTGTTTCCTTGATATCATGTTGTAATAGCATAACATATTGACTATGATTGACAGTGTTTTCCTATGGGTGTGTGTAGGCTGAGAAACCCATATATGAATCATGATTACATTCTAATAGCTAAATAATATTCTCACCAAGATTTATATTTATCACATTTTATTATATGATTGGATTATTTTCACATGATTTCATGTTATACTTTTCTTATTGTGCACTACCCTATTGTGTGTATTTGGCATGACTTGGAGGTAATTTCTGTATATTCATAATTGTTGGATTGTCTTTATATGTAGAATTAATATTTTAAGAGTGTGCATGATGTATGGTGATGATGATTAAGGGACAATAAATAGGGTAGGAGCATGAGATCCTTTTCTCCTAGTCCAAAGCACAATTCCTCGATGATATTGAGTAACATTCCAAATCCGGCTACATTGGGCCATCAAGTATCATGTTCACCCATTGCCTTGAGGATTCGATTTAACATATCACTATCCTTATGAATAGTTATTGATCACATCTTATATCTTTTGTTACCAAGACAACCTCAATCCTAAGAATATATGTCTTTGGAATATTGTCTCTTGGTTAGCACATCAGTTCTGGGATCATAGTTGTTTTTATTTATTGTACATTTATTATAATAATGTTATAAACCTGTTATATATTTTTATACTTGTTAAGGATGACTTAGTGGTGTTCTAATTTTTTTATTACTCATCAAAAACACATGAATAATCATTCTTTAACATTCTTATTTTACATGAATTCAAGCAATGGAAATAGGGCTATTGAATTTGGTTATTCTAAAGAGAAAAATGTTACGAGTAGTACTAGAACTTACTCAGGGGGATTATACCATATAACATTATTTATTATCACGTACTCTATATACTCTATTTGGATTTCCACATTATTATCCCGACTTATGTATTTGTATTACACATTTTTTCAATTTAATATGACATCATAACGATTTATCATCTGCATTAATTACCCAATGATTTTTATAATTAATTGTTTTTTGGAAATGATACAATGGATATAGTCCTTCCATTGATAGAATTTTTCCCAAATTACTAGTTGGTGGCATAAAAAATATTAGAGTTTTACAAGAGGTCTTGTCACACTCTGGATTGAGTAAGGTGGTCTTGTTTGGTTGGATAAAATCCAATTCCTATAATTATTAGGAACACCCAAAATTCAAATTTTAAAACTGGATTAGATAAATTGTCTTTGAAATAGACATTAAATTTTAAAGAGATTATAAGTATAAATATATACATTTAAATGAAAATAACCTTGATAATTTAAGAAATGTTGCATAAAAAGATTATAAAATCCCAAAGGGATCTAACAGAGTGATAAGAATTAGTGGGGTTAAGGGAGAAGGTAGATGGAGGTTTTAAAGTGAAGAGTGGAAAATTTAATAATTTCCCCTAAGAAAACTCGACAGATGTTCACCACATACCCATATTTACTATATAGGTTTTTAGATACTCCACTAAAACCCTAGTATACCCCTTCTTCCGGTGAGTGGGTCTCCATACAATAGAAAGACTATACCCCACTCATCATGAACATAGTTCCATCCTACTATATTTTCAATAGGTGGTCTCAATACATATTGTAAACCCCCCCCCCCCCACAAACCCAATATTCTCCCATTATACCACAAATAGTCCCAGAAAAATAATTTATATAAAAGATAAAATCCAAAAATTTGTGGTTAATATTTATTTTTCATCACTCCAGGTAATGTGTTATGGGCCCATTTATACTCTTTCATATTATTGATTATATGTTCTCATACACAATTTATCACACTATATTAAAATTTCAGTAATTCATTATCATATTCTTCCATTTCATCGTATATATTACCTTTTTCAATTGTTTTTATAGTGGTTTTCATGTCATTATGTTTACCTTTATATTATTTCTTAAATCCACATCTTTTGATGCATTTAAGGGAAAATTATCCAATTTCATTATATTTTTCATAATTTTTCTAATGTTGTTATCCACCTTTATGTTTTATTTTGGCCTCAAAATTTTTTTTTATATTAATTAAGAACTTTCATCATAAAATATGATATATTCCATAACTAATTTGGGTATCTACAAGATTATTCATTTTATTAATCCTTCTAAACCCATGATGTAACCCATTTCATTCCGAAGGTATTATTTTGTGTTTTATGATTTATGATCGTTTTTTCAATTTAGACTCATATAATAAAATTTTATGATCTTGAATGTGATTGAACTTATATTTCCCCAAAAAATACTTCTTATTTCATATAGGTAATTATGTTTGGGAATGTTATTGTTGTGTTTTTCCATAATAGAATGACGGCTTGTTGAAAAACCTTTACATGTTTTTGTGATGACATGTCATATGTTTCATCCAAATTCATATTTTTATCATGATTACTATGACCATATGACATCATGTCACTTATTATATGTTTCTATGTGATATTTACGATTCTTTTATCTTTTAATCCCATATTATTATTTTTGGGACTTATGATATATAACTTTTTAGTTGTCATAATTAACAATGTTACATGGATATTTGGCTCATAATTTTATTTATATGTTTCACTTCGATATTTCAGATAGGTATAGGAATTTTATGAGAAATAAGTTACAATTTTTAAAATGGAATTGAATAAATAAATTATTCATTTGAAAAAAATATTATGTACCTAATATCCCAAAGATAATGAAATTATTTACTTTAATAATTTTTATCTATATATTTATGTTTAAAATGATGTATTATTATACATATGAGTTATGATTCGTCATCTAATTCATTTCAACACCCATAATAATTATAGAAAAAATCCTAAAAATCAAAAAAATGAGCCTAGCTTTATAACTAATAAATAAACAAACTATTTGGTAAGATATATGAGGTTATAAAAAATGTCATTTCCCATATATTCTACCCAACCCATCAAAAAGGTGTAAAAAGTATGATCATTTCCCTTGGGTACAATGGATAGAAATTAGTGGATACAATATTATATTAATTTAGGATCAATGTTTTTGGTCTATAGATAAGTTATCCTTTTCTTCTAGAAATATTTATAAGAGAGAGTTTATCATGGATTTAGGACATATAATGGAGTTGTTAATCAATGGTATTCACTACTTTAAAACCGAAATTAGGATGAATATATATAGATATTTTAAAATAGGTTTTCTAATGATATCATTAATGATAAATAAGTTTTATATATATATTTTAAATTTTTAGTTCTAATTAACACAATACATTATGTAAATTATCTCTAAATAAATTTAATATTCAGTATTTGGGAATCATTTTGAGTTAATGTTAAAATGAATTTATTTATTTTATTAATTGGATAATTCATATTATTAATTATTTAGAAAATAATATATATATATATATATATATTAAATTATAATTTCAAATGACTATAAATGTATGACTCATGACTCATTTAACACTATTAAGAATGTTAAAAATGTGTTTTTGGAGGCCACATAATATTGAAATATAGATACTAGAGCCTCTTTTTGATTGATTATTTCAATAATGTAAATAATTGAAAAAATTAATGTTTTTAAATATAAACACAATTGGTGAGTTCTTATAAAATTTATCCTCCAATAGAAGTCCTTGATGTGTGTATAATAGAAATGGGGGTGCACGACATCATACTTAAATAGGATAGAAGAAGTTTGTCTAGAATAATGATACTTATTTAGTAATGAAAATATATTAATTTAAACTTATGAACAATTAACATCTAATAATAATTAGAGTAACTAACCTCACCAGTACTAACATTAGATAAATTTTCAAGATACAAGAACCATGTCAGAAAAATTCCAATAGTGGCCCATTCCTAATATTTCCCTCTACGACTTGTATGTAGATGTTTAGTAATATTAACTATTTGTATCGATTCACACAAATTATAATAACAGGATACTATATAGATCAAATATGGTTATATACCATATATAAAATTTTATATTACCTGTTTTTACTAAAATTCAAAAACACATTATAAGGATTCGATTTTGATTTCATCTATATATCAAACAATGTATTGGTAGTGGAATTAAATAGAAGAATTAAAAATAAGGTATGATTTAATTGTTTTCTTATATATAGAAATAATTTATCAAGGTTAATCCATTTGGATAAAATACATATTATGGGATCACCACCTTAATTAACACGACTAATAAGATAGATTGAGAATATGTTTCCAATAAAAATAATTTTATTTTCATTTTTAGTAATGTTGGAAGTGCTATATTAGTGATGTATATGATTAATGTAGATTTATAACATGGACTCATATCCTTATGTTGAATTTGTTTAGTTCATTCAAAAAAATTTAGCATATATTTAATATATTGAAATATTGTTTCAACTTTTTGATTTCCTTTTTTTGTTGAATATTCTTTAATATTGTTATATCATACCTAAATTCTTGAGTTATGGATATCTAATTTCACTCAAATTATATGAAATGAGTTTATCATTCTTGTGATCAATAATATCTATCATGTTTTCACAAATATAATTCCAATGGATTAAGGTGAGTAATGTCTACCAAATTACATCTTACCTTTCATTGATTTTGATTCTCCTTTTAGAAAATCACAAATCAATCATTATGTCACTCTATTTTTATGATTTCTATCATGATTGTTATATACTGATATGGGAAGAAACATGGGTCATTTTTGTGAGATATTGTAGGTAAAAGTGTCCATTATTTACAAAAGTGGTGAGTGTGTGTTGTTATTGGATGGTTTTTGAATGAATACACAATGAAAAACATAAGATGATTTGATATTTGACAATTTTGGGTAAATATTATATTTGGGTGGGTTGACATAAATATTTTTAGCAAGTGAGGGGGATCATTGTTATCTAACAAATATGTGAATATTTTTCTTTAGCACCTATTATTAATTTTATAATTACAATAATATTATTAAAATTACCAAAGAACCTAAGTGTATAAAACCAATCAAAATTAATTATTTTTAAAATATACATAACAGAAAACCTAGATCGATTGTTGTACATTACATTAGGATTTTAGATTCTATTTATGGGTACTGATTGATGTGTCATGCATTAAATACTGTGTTTTTTGGAAGGTAAATAATCCTTTTGTTATTTGTTTTTGTACACTCTTAAATATCCATGGGGTTTGGGATTTTTTAACATTATGTTTCATTGATTATTTCATTTTTTAAACTGGGGTATAAATAATGAGAGATATTTTATTCTATAATAGATAGTCATTTTTAACTATTTGATGAAGTGTATGAAATAAAAAAGGAAATCATATAGTATTTATTTTTAAAACACATTCTTACTAAAAACTCAATATACATATAGGATCTTATGAGAAAAGATGAATTTAGACGACATGATCTCCTAATAAAGAACAACTGTGTATTGCTAGATGATTACTACATTCAAAATTATCAAATTAAATATCAATTTCTAAGGATACCTTATCATTATGATATATAAAAACAACATATAATAATTCAAAAATGTTAATAACACTTTCCATTTTTTATTAAAAAAAATCTAATGAAAAAAATATAAAAAAATATAATTTAAGGACATTATGTAATTAATGGAAATCAGATTCTTTGTATGAGAAATAAAAATTTCACAATGGCATGAATAAGGATTTTTAATTATATCTTATATTCTTCTCCCAAAAAGTCATTTTTAATGTAGAATAAGAAATTGAAAAATTTATATATTTCACATTTCATTATTTCTTCTCAAGTAGTTAGTTATATAAATAAATACCATGGATTATCCACTTAAATAAGGTATACATTCAGTAGATTCTACTCCATTTTATTTTTCAAAACAATAATTTCAAATGAATTCTACAATATTTTAACACTGAAAATTTAACTATAATAATGACTTCCTAGAATTTTCAATATTCTGAACAAGAATATGACTTCATTAATATACTTATGCAACAATATAATGATGAAGAATTACTAGTGTATGTAAAAAAATAAATAGGAACATAATATAACTATTTTAATGGTAAATAATCATATCTGAAATCATTTTTTATAATATATTTATATTATATCATTCCAAAAAATATCATTTTTTATTTTATTCATGGAGTCGTTAGATCCTATTTTTTATTAAGAATCCACTAACATGGTGGGGATACAAAAAATTTAAATTGTTGGGGAATAAAATGTATCAATTGTATCATAAAAAGTATCATGGAAAACTAATGGATGGAATACAATTTAGTAAAATTAGAATTACATTTTTATTTTCAATTTTAATTGGCATTGCTATCAATTTATTGTATGTGTCAAAAAAATTATGTTGGGGTACTCAAAAAAATATTTTCACTTTTCAATATTGGTAAAATTAGGATGTTGTGGTTGTTAAAAAAAAAACCCATAATTGATTGAGGAATATATATTTTAAAATCATAGTTACAAAAAATCAAAATATACTACCCACTAGTGGAAGTGACTTAATATCCCCTTTATTTCTCTCTCTTTTTCATTGTATTATATTTTAATATATTAATAATATTTTTTAATATTATCATATAATATTATAAATAATTGTAATTTGGATATTATCTAAAATAGTAAAATTATTAATAATATTACGTTGTGTTTTAAGTTTATATTTTTTTACTACCGTAATATTATATTTTCTATTCATGGAAATTAAAGGGGAAATATTAGATATGTTTATTGTGTGAGTTTAATATAATAAAGTTATTGTAAGACAATTTGTATTTTTCGTTTTCAATGTTAAATAGAATATAAAATACCAAAATGTTTCATTTTAATTCCAACCATCATGTTGATAATACCATTCTATTTTTTTCTAATTTATATATATCCTGAATAATTAATTTTTAGTTATTCTAAATTTGAATTGTGTTTTTATTTTCTTGGAATTAAACTCATGTAATAAATTTGGATGGGAATTTCAATCCCATGAACTGACTATCCATTATATTTTACCCTCTCTGATGATGTATTAAAAATTTATTTTTCTTAATCCTTCTATCAACTAAAATCTTGAGAGTAAAAAAACATATTTTCTATTTTTTTTAAAAATCATCAATCATTAATCAAAAAAAATTGAAAACAAATATTGAGGAAGTCATACATTTATATTCCCCTGAAAATTCAATTTTAATGGTCACCATTATATATACCTCTTGATAATTTAAAAATGTAATTACCTATTAGGTAATATTCATTGTATGTAATTTAATCCCTATATTCCAATATACTACAGAATTTAATGTTTTAAATATAACTGAATATGGGAGACACAGTGTTTCTGTAGTAATTCATTGAAAAATCATCATGTAAGGAAAGTCACAATTTTAATTGGTAGGAGTTAAATAGTTAGAAAAAATTAGTGGATGAAAGCAATGGAATAATCTAAATATATATAAGAGTCATGACAAATTTAAATGGTCTACGATTTATTTTTTTTATTTTTTTAGAAAACGTTATTAATCATTTTAGGATCAATATTATTTTTCATGAATTTTTTGATACTACCCATATATATAATGAAATGAGTGTGGGGGAGTATTAGAACCAAATTATATAATTTTTCATATTTTTTTAATCAAACCCTTTTATAATAATAATGATTGGATGAAAATTCATTTTCTATAATGGGGAATACTTTGGAACTGATCTTTAAATGGAATTAACTAATAGTTTTAATAGATTAATTCATCTATAGAATTATTTAGAATAAAATACTATTCATATTGCTTATTACTTTAATTTTTTTCAAGTAAAATGTGAATATAGGTATATATATGACTAAATATACATTTATCATGTAAATTAATGAATAAAATAAGTATAAAGAAAAAATTTAATATTAAAATAAAAATTTGGATGTTTATGTGTGATTAACTAGTGATTACAAGTGATTAAATATGATAATAAATGGTGTGTAATATAAACCCAACACATGGGTGATTATTTAAGAGAAACCTAAATAGAAAGTCCACTATGTGTGATGAACCCAAAAAATAAGGCATTGATTCTTAATAACATTGGTTGGAGGTAACTATATATTAATATGTTAACCACAATAAGACTCATTTTAGACAAATTCGATCATGGTTTAGATTAAATATGACACATCATGGGAGTATCCATATACACCATTAATTGAATAAAATTGATTTAATTAATATTGAGGATGTCTAAGATAAATCACAGGGGTATCCTAAATACCATATTACCCTCTAGACTGATATACATCCACCAAAATAAATTTAACATTAGTGGTGATTACAATATAATATTAAAACTATATTTTCCTAGAAAAACAATGTCTTGATAAAAAATTGCACATTTCTCATATATTCCCAAATTATAAAGTCACCATGTCAGTATTCCTTGTGGATTCTATATAAAATATAAGGAATCCAGTGATTGTGTGATTCGTTTGAGTAATTTTTATCAATTTATTATATTTGTGTGTTCTTAACTAGATAAACCTCATATCTCGATCAATCAACATGGATGAAATTAAAAAATTGGTTTCATGAAACTGATTCTAAGATATCAAAAAGGTGGGATGCTCTAATTAAAATAAACCTAGTATTAATTTCCATTTTTATAATCTCTTAATGGGATATATGTTCCTTCTATCAGATTAATGAAGATTTTAAAACTACATCAAGATATATTCTTTGTATTAGTGTAGGTATTTTATAACATTTATTGTTTATTTTAAATACCAAATAGTGTTATTTCTTCTTTTAATTTTGATTTTTTCTCAAGAATCATTAACTAGTATTGTTATCCCATACATCCATTCTTTATGGAGGGATAACTATGTTATCCACATAGGGGTTATTATGAATTTCTCCCGAGGGTGTTCAATTGTGTCTATATTTTTTTGATAATGGATGTTTCTAAGGGTTTTTGTGTGTTTTTAGGTAATAAAGGATATTACAATTCATTGTTTTCCTATATCAATCAACTTATCCAAAACTGAATAATGCCTACACTATATCATTATAATGCATATCATGATGGTTTTTAGTGGGTGTGGTATAACATCAATGTGCAGAATTTGGGATTCACTAACATGAGGTTTCCTCTATTAGCATATCCATCCTAGTTGTTAGTTTATGATGTCCATGAAAGGATTCTAGTGAATGGAATAATTATGGATATGTAATAAAGTTATATGGGATTGTTTTGTAGTATGATCATATTGGCTTATAGTCTGATATATTTTTTGGAGGCAAAGGGACTATTTGAAGTTATCTTAACAGGGAGGGATTGATATCATGGTAACACATTTCATTGTTAAATAAATTTCATTTCATTTCATTTTTTTCTGAAATTTATTTTCATGTTTCATTTATTTGTTTTGTTATTAAAAAAAATTTTTACGAAATAAAATTGATAAGTGAGTGTTTGTTATATATCCATAATAGAATACCAATTTTAACCTATATAATATTGTTATAGATTATAAATTTTATTTTCTATGATTTGAAATTCGGTACTACATTCAATTTTATGTAAAAATATTTTTGAATGTGAAACATGAGATTGTATAGTATGGTAATAAATTATTTATTCACAAATGAATGTGCATCCTATTTTGTTGTATACGAACAAAATTTTATGGTTATTTGAGCATGATAAATATTATATACAGAATATATATTTTTTTATATCATTTACATATTTTATAAAAAAAAATTGTCCATTAAAATATAAATAGTTGTTTAAAATTTCTGAATAGATGTGAATATTGTAACAGTTCCATACTGATTAATTTAAAATTCTCAGGTTTTATATTTCCTATGGAAATATAAAGAAGACAAGAAGAATTGGTATTTATTTATAAATAAATATTCTCATAGACAAGAATAAATAATTTTAATTTTGATCATGAAATAATAATTGAAATAATCTCCCTATTGATTAATTTATGGGATTTAGATATTTTTTTAAGTATAGATATAAGGGAAATCTAGGTAAATAATAAAAATGAAATATGTAAGAGGCCAATGGACATTTAATTAATTTTATGGATATTATTTATTATTCTAATCAGGTTTCTATAAATGAAGGTAGATTAACTAGTATTTAATAAGGGGTAGTAATTGGGATTATACCACTATAATGATAGAAGTGGAAGTCTCAAATGATTTTATAATGTGGACTTTGATCATATACTCAATGTTATATAATAAAATATTTAATTTTATAACAAGTCAATATTTTATATATTTAATGATAATTATTGTTATAGAATCATCACTATATATAATAATGATTGGAATTTATGTTAAAAACTGATTATAATCATTATTTTTTAAAATATATATTGGGATGTTTTTATTATAATTTATACAGGTTGTATAGTTTATAACAGAAATGTTCGACCGATGGTCAAATTTATAATAATCCATTGGGCGATTTTTAGGACATTTTATAATAAAAGAATATAACACATAGAAAAAACATATTAATATTTCTTAATTATACATATAATAAAAAATCATAATAGGAGAGAATCCATTTTCAATAGTATTTTTTAGAACAAACTCAAATTGCTAACCTTAATGAAGTTATTTTAAAAATAAAATAAAATCTAATGTATAAAGAAAAATTATATATTATAAGCAGAATATATATCAATTTTGAAATATTACATTGAATTATTTCCAATTTAAGTAGAGTATATGCACATTTACATGAAATTTAATTATCTATATACCTCATACTTAACGGGAAACACATATCTATGCGATCCTATGGAATGAATCAGGATGAATTGAGGGAACTGAATATTAAACTACCATATTTTTATAAATATAATTCATATTTAATTGTGACTCACCATTGAGAGAACACACCCTATTTATATATAATATATACAGGTCTCTAATTATATTAATTGATTATAGGTAAATATTATTCATTACTATTGAAAAAATGGTACTACAATGCATTTATGATTTGTTTTATTAGCATCAGCAGTTAAAATTATTCTCACTGATTTATCATAGTTTTATATAACATTAATTCAATGTTATGAATGGTTATGTACCAAAGCAGGATTATCATTCATTGAAAGGTCATTTTGAGTTTATTTTAATACCTTTTTCATTTGAAAGTATACCTTTCGTTTTTAAGTATTATTAATAGAGTATTTATGGATGATCGTGATAAATTTTATCATATATTTATTTTTGATATGTTGATATATCCTACAAACAATGAAATGATTGAGAAACATTAAAATTTTTCATAACAATCTAAGATAAATATGGTTTCACAAGAAATTTTATTACTATAAATTTTCGATTTTAAAAAATTATTTTTATGGTATATTGTCTGCATTGATAGAATATCTATTTATCTCCCATGACCACATTCTCCAAAAAATTAACAACAATAGTGAATAAAAAAATAGTTTTTATATTGGAGACTGTGGTTAATTTTTGAGATATGTTGAATTTCTTCCCCTATTAAATAACTAATTATGAGGTTGAAATAATTTTTTTTTCACAAAAGTTAAGTACAATGTAAATAACATTTTAGAAAATAAAAGATGCTATTAGTCAATACAATGGAATTATCATCACTAATGGGATAAATTAATTCATTACATATATAGAGGAATCATAGACAATAATTTTGTGTGTACTTATATAAAATGATAGGCAAGTTATTATACATTTGGATAATAAAATATATATAATTAAAATACCAAAGACTTGATTTGTAATAAGTGGTTTCAATATAATCTTTAATGTTATAGAAATAGAGTATTAGTTGTGAGTGTTTTGAAATAAATACAAATTAGGGGATTTTAAAGTGCATAATCACATATAAACAGCTCAACCTATGGAAAAGGATATTTTTTAAGTACTCTAGGTATATGATTGACAATACACTACAATTATTGAATAGAAAAAGGCACAGTTGATGTATTGATTAAGAATGATCATTGAGTTCTATCAATGATAGAGATGTAAAAATTATAAACATTAATCAATTTCATAATTTTGGGAATGTAAATTAGAAGGAAAATAAAAACATCATTCCCATTATAAGGGATTGCCAAATAATAACTACTAGATATGGTAAATATTATAAAAATAATGAAATGGGATAAAAATAAATTTATATTTTTATATAATGAGAGATTTGAAATCATTAACTATGAAGATAATAATTTTATGTTTTAAAAGACTTAATATGTACTATTAAAAACCAGAGATGGAAAATGAATTGTTGGATTAATCTCATAGAATAAATTTTACTAGACACCCTCGTAGAACCAGATATGATTTGAATTGTGGAAATTGTTATACTATGAAAATATGAGGTAGTGAATTTTTATGAATGTTTCAACACTCTTGATTTATAAACAAGTAATTATTATAATCAAATTACAAGGTGTACACTAAAACCCATACCAAAACCAATGTAGATGTGGAACAATAGCACAATTGATTTCATTAATTAAAATCCCATGATATATGATAATAGAAACGGAATATGGTTTTTCATTGATTACCTTAAAAAGCGCAATAATTTCCTATAAACAATTGAAGATATACACCTTGATATATATATATATATATATGGTAAAAACACTGTAGGTTTTATGGTACATATTTATCAATTATATCTAACTACAATCCTCATTTCACATAAAACAAATTGGACCAGTGCCTAATATGATTTAAATAAAGATATATAATTTAGAACTTCCTAAAATTATCAGTCATTTTTGTATTCTCTTAGTAATATTCCAAACTTTGAGACCATGCTAAGGGCTTTACCACTCAACATAAAAGAATATTTAGACGAGTCTATAAATCTTATAGAATTCATATATAACGATATCATTTATATTAGAATTAAAATGGTACCATGTAATTCATTTTAATGTGATATGATTTCTTACTATAACCAACTATGATAAATTTAATAGATTATATATGGTAAAAAACTTGTATATGAGATAACTGAGTATGTATAAGCTATTTGAAAAAATATCATGAATCGTCATGAAAAAAATTAATCTATTTTAATAATTAGTGGAGAGATAATTAATTTCAATCAATAGAATATTCCTAACTGAATATTTCATTATGGATGGGATTAATAAAACTTTTTAAAAGTGGAATCTATATCCATTAAATATTATTTCATTTTTGAAATTTTAAGAGAACTTATGTTTTCAATTGTATTTTTTTTCTTCCTCTCAAAATTTATATACAATATAATGCATTATATATCTATGTATTATGGATTTTACTGTCATAACCATCACACCTAGATAAGACCGGTGAAATAAAGCTATAAATTTACGTGTTCAATGAAACAAGGTATAAGTTGTTATAAAATCCGAAAATTGGACAGATGTATGTATATTAGAGTAATCTTATATTGGAAGAATAGAAATGATATTATAATGAAGAAATGATATATATTTTACAATACTTGAAAACAAATTTATATTTTCCTCAAATTTCATGGAAGAATTTTATTAATAGAATATAATAAAAGGCATCAATCAGTACAACGATGTTAATATATTAAAACAATTTAAATAGAACATTATCAATCCATTTATTTAATTCTATTTTTATAGTACAAAAATTTACAATTACATTCAGAACAAATCTAAAAAAAGAAAAATAAATCTATTATGAAAATTTCAGAATTCTATAATATTTATCATCAGGGGAACAAATTCTTTGAAAAATAAAATTAGTAAAATAAAAAAATTTAATATGAGGAAATTTTTTGAAATTATATTGTAATTTTCTAGAACATTAAAGAACGTAATTAGTGGTTTTATATAACAAAATTTTGTTTCTATATAATTGGATCATGAACTACCTAAAATATAGAATTCTTCAATGTGGTTATAAACTGTAATGGGACTTATTTATTCATTGAGAATAAATTTCATATCGAGTTTACAGTTTTTGGTTCTGACATGACCTGTTCACAATAATTATTTGGATTCGATATAGACCTAATTTAAAATTTTAGAGGATCACTTTGACTTTACTAAAAATATTTAGGGTTCACATTGGATGAGTTGATGAGATATCGATCTCATAAAACACTTTTAAGGGATTTTTTTCTTATTATGAGACTCTATAATAGAATTGTACAATATTTTTCTTCCTTAAAATATAATATTTTGATAATAGTCATATATATAATAGTGGATCAATTAAAATCATAATTTCATGTTAAAATTGGAATATAGTATACACAATTTACATTTTGTGTTAATAATGACCCTTATAAGGATTTAATGTCAAACTATTTCATATAGGGGAGTTTAATTTTTTCTGGGAAGAAGATGGGAGTTGTAATATTTGTATGGTGAACATAAAAGGATCATCTTTTAGATCCCCATGAACGGAATTGTAACCTATATAGTATGATTCCAAATAATCTATCACATCACCCAATTTACATTTTTGTGATAAAGATTTAGGGATTTATTTTTAAATTCATGCAGCCATGACCAATTTTATGTCGTTTTGCTTCACATCGAGTTGACATCTAGGCCAATAATTCTAAATAATAGTTGTTCTATGACTTATGATAATAATTTATTTATGTTTTAACTCAATAGTAATATATCAAATAAATAAAGGGTTGGTAACATATGAATATAGTAGAATGATTTATATGATTGGATTGAATCATGAGGATTTGCCCCATCGAAATTGGTTTGGCCTCCTAAAGAAAATTACCTAGTGAGAATTTATCCTAGTGAACAAGGACTTAGTAATTGGATGTTATAACTCATTTGGAATATGTCTCTGTAAGGTATGATATGTTAAAATATATATATATATTCTGTTTGAAAATCAAACTGGTGTGATACATATAAAAAATTTAGTGAATAAAATCCCACATTTTATGAAATATATATTTTAACATCATGCGAAAAAACTATACCATGTTGTTTATTGTTAGGGTTTAATGATGTTGTCAAATGTTATTTTATCTAAATTGATCATTTAAATCATGAAATAAGTCAATATAGAGGACCTAATGGGGATTATACTTATATTTTCCATTGATTGGACATACACTTCATTATTATCGAGAATATAAATATGAAGAAAAACTAGCATCATGATGAATAAATCATCTTTTGAATGATGTTATGGATTATATAGTTTAAAATATTTATAGTGAGTGAGTATCATTGAATTCAAAAAAGGGATCAAAATGTTATGGAGTACATGGTCAAGGATCATACATAATAGTAGGCTTGTCAAACTGCTCAAGAACATGGATAACATGGGTGAGGTTGATGCTTGAACATTTATTTTTGGAGAATGGGAATCCCAAGATCACAGAAGATTCATGGTGATGAAATAATAAATGATAATATAGACATGGAATATATTTATGTATTAATCTTGGGTCCACATAAAAAATGGATATAATTATGATCCAACATAAGAATATGAAGTGGGAAAAAATATTATTCATAGATGAATGGGACCCTCATAATCAATGGAATACAAAATTATGATCATCCCTAAGGATCAAATTATCATGGAAGTAAATTTTTGATTCACATTTAATCACGATAATACAAGTTCAAAGGGGCTCATTATAGAATTTATGTAAAATATCAACATTTCTACAAGATACCTACATCAATTTAATTGGACTTAAATTACCTATATCAATTTAATTTGACCAAAATTTATTTAATAATTTTCTTGGGTCATTTGGGGTGACATTCAATGGTTTTTAGAGTTTTTTAGGGACTATTCATTGTTGGAACAAGGTTACGGAAATATGTGTGGCTATTTTAATGAAATCATATATCATTTGTTGTAATCTTATATGATGGTTTATAATTAACAACATAATATGTAAATAATTTACAACATTCCCCTTAAAACATATGAATTGGGATATAGGCAATTCTCATCGTTGGAAAATGGTTAATTAAACCCTATAAAAAAATCGTGTGACATCTCTAATATAACATAAGATGTTCACTGCAGGAATGTAGTTTTAAAACTATTTTAGAATTATTGTGGCACATATTAATTAATCAAAACTTTATTTTTTATACATAAATCACATATATTGTCGCACATTGTTCTTCCATAAAATTTTTCTCTCTATATTGGTGACTCAACATGGTTGTTCTTTAATTTCCATATCATTAATTGGTTTATTATCATAGATCCTTTAGTTTCCCATCTTGTCTGTCAAATTTATGTTGCTATATTTTTTCATCATTGATATTTAGAAAATATACAATCTTATCTCTTTAAAGAAAAAAAATTCATGAAGTCTTTCATTAAAGATATATGTTATAGGAAATGGTATAATTGGGATTATTATAGATATTTTATAGAATTATGAATTTATTATGGGTATGCATTGATCATTTTGCATCTTTAGGAAACATTATTTGTTATTTTATGTCTTATTTAAGCTGCAGTTTATCATTTCTTATTGATTAATTACACGTGTTTGAATTCCAATTGTTCTGAAGTAGGTTCTTCACTTATTCTTCATTATTATATAATATTTTCTTACAATAAAATTCAATTTGGTTTAAAAAATGGTTTCAACACATTATTAATGCCAATACCTTATAAAAAAATTTAACATTATTTTTAATTTAATTTGTGCATTATTATAGTATAATGTGTTTATTTTGGTGAATGATGGGGAAATGGATTGCCTTATTTATGTTTCTAATAATAATGATAGTAAATCATGATTTTTATTTTTCAATGATGAACTATGCATTTTTTTATTATAATATCGTAAACTTGAATACAATTGACGATGGGGAAAGGATCCATCCACAATGATGATCCCTTTCCCACCATATCTCTTCCTTAATGGTCATGTGTGCACAAGGTTGCATATGTTGTCGCATGGATCCAATCCAAGGAGTGAACTATGGACATCCCTACGATATATTTCACAAATGTGAAATGGGGATTTAGTAATTTGTTACATATTTCAATTATTAATTCATTTAAATTAATCCATATTGCTTATTTAGGTTTCAAAACTTATTCAGTAATAATTGAATGAATTGAAAGTAATTAATAGAGGGGAATAATATTTTTTTCATGGTCTTGTATCAATGTTAGCATAAACATATCTATGTTTTGTTAGATACCCATTTCTTTATTATCATTTATAATCATAACTTCTTACATAATACAATATATAATTTAATATTTTCATAGAATCATTTAACGAGTCTCATTGGAACAATAACATCACAATACCAGATTAAAAAAATAATGGTTACTTTTGAATTTTGTCTATTCCTACAATTATTTATGAATATAATTATTTTTTAGAATTAAAGATGAATTAAATAGTATGTGGTACAACTATTTAACCTTAAGTTATAATTTACAGATTTTCTCAAATAAAGAACATAATTTTTTTTTATAATTTCAGGTGATTTTATTATATCAATCACAATTTCTCTTCTAATAATCTTATTTATTTCCATGTCTAGTTCACTTAAAATGTTTCATCTATACAAAAAATAATTCAATGAATTAAGTTAATTAATTTATATACACCAAGAAATTATTTATTTTAATTCATGTTCATGTTTATGATAGTATATAACAATACATCGTACATACAAAGAGGGCTTCATTGAACTCTATATAGTATTTTTTTCAGGGAAATCTTCAGTGAAATTTGATCATAAAATGTGTGTATAATGTTATAAACACTATATAATAATTGGTTTTAATATCAATGTTAGGGTATGAATGTTCTTATTTTTCATTCAAATTGAGTCTCGAGATCTCCTCTTCATGAAAAGGGATTTTTATGGTATATATTTTCTCTATAAAAATTGACATCGGCCTCATTGAAAAAAGAATCTATCATTCTATGTCTCAAGTGAACTATATTTATAGTTAAGCATAGTATCATCTACTTTTATTCTTAAATGACTTTTTCCTTCCATTATTATGTTGGTTTGATAAATATTTTTGATTTCATGAAGATCTTTGGACTCATTTATTGGACACATCAAACATGGGTTTTCATTATAGAAACTTCCTCACACTAATAAATATGGTGTATTTTCTTATGTGATAAAGATTCATATATATATGATAACAATATCATGCTACAAAAATTTTTATCATCCATTATCAACTAAATATTATGGATACATGAATATCATATAGGATCATTATTCAATCATTATCAATTTTTAGAATTATTGAATTATCATATGAATAAAATATTTATATTACAACCATCATATTGAGATGATTATAAAAGTCTCATTCTTCTATGTAATAACTATATATATAAAATTTTATGATTGATAGATGTTGGAATTATAAAATTTCAACATACAGTCCCCATTGATGGATCCAAGTATAATATGATGTTAGCCTAATTCAACAAGCCATGGTCAAACTGATCTGGTGGTAGAAGTTAAAAAAATAATTGTTTAGCACATAGGTACTTACAATAGGTATTTATCCCAAATTTGATTATATAATTTAAATAGGTCACCTAAAATGGTATCACACTCCATCATCAGTCTGTAACCATGTATCAATATTTTTTTCTAAACACTGTTTGTGCTGACCCAGGTCAACACCATATACTAATATGATACTCGCACAGTGTCACCATATGTCTTTTTAACACACCCCTTGGGCTCTATGTATTCCCTCATTCAATATAATGTATGTAGAGTTTGATTTTCTCTTAAATGGACAGCGATGCTCCCACATATTTGGTTGAGTTGGCATCCTGACTTACACGTGGCTTAAAAAATTCATTATAAATGATGACAAAAATAATTGGAATTTTTTATGAATACAATTAATAAAAACAAATTCAATATCTCTCAATCTGTTTTTCTGAAAAACATTATATTATATTTATTTCCTATCCCCTAAAAATTATTTAATTTATTCATCATATAATTTTCTCAAATAAAGCTCTTATTATCCTAATGAGGTAATAGGAATAATTTTTTTCATTCCATAAATTACATTCCTAAAATAAATATTTTTATGGACATCACATTTTTAATTTCTTATAAAATGTGTACTCTACATGATCAATTGGAATTTTTCATTTAAATTTTATGAATAATTTCAAAATCATCATAATTAATGTCACAAATTTTGTATGAAAATAATTACAGTCTCATTAAAATATAAAATTTTTCATTAATATACCTATTTAGATTTGTTATAAACTAATACATAACAATTAAAAATACTCGTAATGATTCATCAATGATAATAAATTGAAAATTATTAATTTACAAACACCAAAATACATGATAAATAAATATTTTATTTTCAAATTCAATCTTTTTATTTTAATAAGTACATTTTTGTGTTTTTTATATTATCCTCCAAAAATATCTATTCATTATGATTCAAATTTTTATAAAAATCATGACTTCATATAAAAAAAAGTGTAAACTAGTTCTTTATATCTCCCATATTACAATAGCAACAAAATACAGGTTGGGGAACTTACATGAAAGTCATCGAGTGACATGAGAATATTGAAAATTAATTTTTAACCACAATAATAAAATCCACTGTCTTGTAATGGATTTTTTAAACATATCTGCACAATTTTATTTTGTGGGAATAAATTCCACAATTATATCGCATCCTACCATATTTTCATTAATGAAATGATATTTATTGTTAATACTCCCAGATCATGAATTTTATAATGAGGTCTTAGATAACCTATTAACATATTGATTATTTTAATTAATATTCCGAGGTCTTATAGTATATATATTCAAATATTCTTACTAAACTTACATCCACTTAATTTTTTAATTAATGAGTTGTTTCTATATTTTCTTCCCAAATTATATTTAGATTAACTAAATATTGTTTTCTGTAAAACCGAATAACACACTCTCTCCTAGAAAGACTATTCCACTTGATGTTGACCTTCTATCTGTAAAATAACATGCCAAAAAAATTTAAATTTCATTTGATTCAATATTTTTGTTTGCATATACTATTTTATTGTTAAAAAATCATTTTATATATCTCTAAATTATATTTTTATCCAACAAGTGATTCTTGTTTCAATAACTATGAAACCACTCATATATAGTAACTAAATAAGTTATGCCTTACCTTGATGTAGTAAGGCAAATAAGGATTCCAATGACTCTTCTAGAAGAAATCTAGTCAACAATACTTCTAAATTCAACATTAATCAACTTGGATTGAATTAAAATTTTAGTAAACATTTATTTTATTATTTTACATTCAAAAACATTTCATCAAACCCCTTGAATACCTTTCCAATGATAAAAATATTTCATTCTATTTATGCTCATTCTAAACTCATAAAAATTATTTGATCTCAAAAAACATGGAAATTTTAAAATACCTTTTCAACTACTTATAAAATTCATCATTGAGACAATTCCTTTCACTAGAAAACATTATATCATCCACATAAAAATATTTTTGTTAAAGTAACATTACAGAAACATCAAATATTATTTTTTTTCATCGTTGATGTTTATAAAAAAACTTCTGCAACCATCAAATTTAGATTAAATATCTCAAGGAAAATGCTTCAAACAATACAAATATTTCATAGCTCTGTAAACCGTGATGCCGTCACATTTTATGTAAAAATTATCTGGATGATGAAGATACAATTATTATTCTATATTGCAATTTATATGGTATATTTCACATCAATTTGGGGAAAAAATCTTTTATTAATTACTATACATTATAATTAGGATAGTTTCTTTTCATTAAAATGGTGAAATTTATTTGTCAATGTAAATTACAACTATTGTATAATATCCTTTTCACACCAACCAATCAGTATTCCTTGATACCTCACATTTCTTGTTCATATTCTTTATAACATCCGACTTGATTCCATAAAAAAATTTATTTTTCATCCATGGTACAAGATCCCATGTGGTGTGATTCTAAATGTAATCATGTTCCTCATTCATTTCTTGTTTCTAGTCATCTGGTGCTGAATTTTCTATTATATGAGGTTCAATTGGTGAAATAAGTGAATTATGATCATCAAATCAATAAAACCTTTTATTTTGAACTAGATCCTATTGATTGACATGATATTTTAAATTAATATTTGTCTCTTAATAATATTTTATAATGTTCTCTCATCTCTAATATATTTATCTGCATCGCTAGTTTATTATGAATCAAAGTAAATAGTGATTGGATCCCTCTTAATTACATTTGCATTTATTATTTCAAACATATATATTCAATTTTATTTTGAATCATATTCTACTGAATAATTTTTTATAGTTGATTTGTTATTCTATTAAATTTATAGTACATAACTATAGCCAAATAGATTTTATAATCATTTTTTTTGAATATATGTATCCACTAACATTGAACGGGCCTCTGAAAAAATAAATCTATATAATTTTCACTAAATATTACATGATTTTTTAAACCAAATAATTCATAGAAATAAAATATCTATAAAATATTTTACAAATGTATTTATGTTATACAAAAATTCATGTATTGTATTCTGTGTCTTTATCCTTACAAAAGAGCTATTCAGTATCTATATTTTAGTACATTAATCTTATATCTTGAGATATGAAGTCTTGTATTGTTTAGATTACATTGTCTTTACCATCTCAACTATAATTATATTTCTTATTTCAGCTATACTATTGTTTTATGGATTATATGGTGTGTTATAAATATAATTGATTCCAGGATGGAAAACATTTCATCCAAAATCATCAAATATTAACATCATTTTATTATATTATTCTAGTTTGTTGGTGTTGAGACCCAATTCCTATACTGAAATTTTTTACATTTTTATTTCGTCTAACATATGTCATTTAAACAAGACATTACTGAACCAATTATAATAACTAATGAATGTAATTAAATATACTTCTTATATGGTAAATTGTTTTCTCATTGGACAACATATTGTGGTATGAATAACCTCATTTAGTCTCCATGATATAATTTTAACTCCCTCATTTTAACAATTATTCATTTTTTATTATTGATGGCTTATTCAAATGTCATTATGGTTTCTATTCAACTATGTATGATCTCTTTCAATTTCATGTTCCAAAGTTTTATTCATATTTAACTGGCCAAGAGGAGATTTCCTTTTATGTCTTATGTGATTCTGAAATTTGGGACATATGAAATGGGAATTAGTATGATCTATAATATTTATTTGATTGGAATTGGTTCCTCTCCCTTGAGTAATGATCCTTTCGTCCAAGGATATTTTTATAATACATGGATCATTCACGAATTCACATAATTTTCATTATCATGGAACTAACTTAACTTGTGTAAATTGTGAATTTTCACTTCAATATGTATTATATAATTAGATCCATTTTTTGGGATCAATCTATTCATACCCAAATATATTTATTTTAAAATAAAAATTATTTCAAAAATTTACTACTATCTCTCCATGATTCAAAATGATCCTATGAATTTTTCTATAATTAGTTATGTGTTAGTAATAACCATTATCATGTGACATTTACTAAAATATTTTAATTTATTCCGAATGAAATTCATAAAAAATTATTATTCAAAATTAATAGAATGAATAAAATTTTCTTTTTCATTATTTGGAATTTTAATTAGAACATATTATAATAATTTTTCATAAATATGACTATTTTGATCACATATTAAATATATTAATTCTAATTAGATATATTTTTTTGTATTAACCTATAAGGTTTATTTTTTGTTATAGATTGGTTAATTTGAAAGATATTTCTCCTCCTCTTATAATAATTATTCCTAGGTTCATTTCTCATTTTTGTAATTTACATGTAATACCAGAATTATTATATCTTTTTTAGAAATAATCTAAAACACAATTAGTATTATTTTCACCTTGATCATCTATATTTTCAATATTCATTTCTTTAATAATTTTTATATTTAATTTATATATACATGGGTTCTATATTATTATATAG